>CM068985.1:9080655-11948296 GCA_035357415.1 Ophraella communa | reverse complement strand
AAGTATAAAAAAAAATAAATAAATAAATAAATATATATAAGTAGGGGATAAGGTAACAACAAGCATTTAACGTAGAAAGCAAGTAGAATAAGATCATAATTAAGGTAATCAGTGGTAGACAATAATTAAACAAAATAAATTAAGCTGGCCAATTGGTAAAAACCAAGGCCAAAAAACCTAAACACACACACACAACTATAGATTTTATTTTTAATCAGTTATCCATTAAAATTATTTATTGTTATACATAACTGTTTATTACTAAAAAGGTTTAAAATTTGATTTTACATGACATGTTTTTTATTTGTTCTCTCTTGGTTTATGCTATATTGAAAAAATTGCCACTATTAAATTCCCCCACACAATTTGTCCAACTAGTCGTGAAATTATATAAATTGTGCTTTCATTATATTCATTTTTTTTATAGTTAAATTCCATAAACAAGGTTATCGTATGCCACCGTTTCGTACTACAAAGAGGAAGCTTTGATTTAATTTGTTATAATCACAATTGATATCTCGAATTATAAAATGCATTTTATGCATTTTTTTCTGTTCTTAACATCAAGGTTTTTTTATAGCGGCAATTGCGATATACGCACACCCACTACTACGTTAATTACAGATATTAATCAAATAGCAAAGGAAATGGCAAACTTATTGTTAATTATGCAACTTATAATAATTTTTTTTGTTATTAATTGTGGTCATTCAAATGTTTTAATCTGAGGTACTTAATAGAAATAGGATAAGATAAAGTATTATTTCACTGCATAACATAACAAAAAATACAACTAAGATAATACGAAATATTGTAGTAGAGCGGCGTTTTCAAACGGAAAATTAGTTTATTTACGTGTTAGTATTTTTAAGCACTATAATTTTAGTCAAGTCATTAAAGTATAATTTTTTCTTTGTCTTCTGCTGTTGCCTAAATTAAAGTAGGTTACCCGTCATGCGTAATATAATATAATATAAATTAGCAATAATAAAAGTAATTCCTCGGTAATGATTTCAAAAAGCATATCGTTTTACAATAGTTAAACAATGCCGGGATTAAAAACAAATCAAATATTGTTATAACGGGTTCTGATACAATAGAACTGACAATTCGTGCCGTACATTCACTGTACTGTATTTTGTCCTTTTGTGTTGCTGACATGTTTTGCTATCTACAATGCTCAGGTATGCGATTAGCATTATGTGTTTCTATTATATTATTGAACAATTCTGTAGGACCCACTCCGAGCTGCTCGACGTTACATTATTCCTACTAGTTGGTGTATGTGTGTGTATGTTGTTTGTACTGGTATTAATATTAATTTAGTTATAATGCTAACTAATGTCAGTACGTACCGGCAATATACCAAGAATATACCGTCTAAATGGAAACGAGCCATTTCTATATTTATATTATGCAATCTCCTATTGTTTACGTATAATTTGGAACAGCAAAGAAAAATTACCACAACCTTATTTATGATAAATGAGAAATTATTTTACGGTAAATGAAGAACAGAAATGACATTGAAAAATAAAATAACATACTTTTTTCTGAAATCGTTTAGGAATACTATTTTTTCAGACTAATTTCGGACCCCAAATTACGCTATTCTAATAAATTCGTTTGTTGCTGGGCAACGAACTTTCTCGGACAGTACAGGAAAATTTTTCCCGGCCAAGGCCTTAAAATTCAGCCTACGTCAGTTTTTTATGTATAGAAAATTCAATAAATATAAAACAAACAACTCGTATTTATTTAATTATTTTGGAATATTTACAGTTATATTGCAGTTGTGCAAATTATTAAAAATAGGGTGTAATCCAGTCGAAATATTTTCTTTGTAACTTTCCTCTTTATTTGTTATTTCTGAATAGTTAGCAAAGTTATTACTATTTTCTTCTTCGGCAATAAAACTAATAGTATTAACAGAATCCTCTATGTATTTTTCCCTTCTAAATATTTTATTTGCTATGTCTACTTTATTTGTGAAAGATTCTTCTATATATCCTTCGGCAACACTTGAGGATTTCCATCCCCCATTTCTTTTTAAAGCAACTAAATCTGCTCCACCATTTACCAAAATTGTTGCAGACGATCGACTGAAACAATGTCCTGTGTATTCATCTGAATTTGGCAAATTTAAAAATTTTGCAAAAATTTTAGGCATTTTCCCAAACTGATGTACTTCCACAACTTGCCTGCAACCTTTCCCATTTAAATATTTAAAAAAAAGCGACAACTTTCAAAATTTTGTGGACAACATGCGACATATTTTCTATATAATGGTATATAAGTTTCGTTTATTATAAAAGACCTTGGTTTATTCGTTTTATTATCAGGTACTTTAATCAAAAGCTTATAGATCCAAAATCTTCTATGTCATTCAAATTCATTTGATATAGTTCATCACGGCGACATGCACCGGCAACACCAAATATTAAGGCAACCTAAAAAGTAAACTCTTCATAAATAACATTGATTTTAAAATATTTACATTCTGTACGTACCTTATTCATTAAATATATATTATCTGGTGCTTGAGTTATAAAAATATCAATTTGTAATAACACTTTTGATTTCTTTGGTTTGTAATTGTCACTTTGACGTTTTAGAAAGGCACGTAGTTTAAAATATTTTGTTATATATCAATATCTTCTCTGGTACTAAGTACTCTTTTCAGCATTGAGTAATTTGACCACAATGTAGAAGCTTTTAACTTCTTCGATAAATCTGAAAAATATGCAATTATTACATTTTCAGATCGCGAGGTTGTATTTTGTTCTTGGAAATAATCCATAAAACGTTTATAAGCAAATTCATATTAGTGATGAGCGAGACTGGTCTTGGTCTTGGTCTTGCAGAAAATGCAAGACCAAGACTTAGCATTGCAAGATATACGCAAGACCAAGACCAAGCCTGCAAGAGTCTTGCGGTCTTGCGTCTTTTAAACATATAAACCGAAAAATAAAGCAGCCATGGATTATTTTAAACCCCAGTAAATCTAAAAAAAAGTGCAAGACTTACAAGAGTCTTGGTGCAAGACCAAGACCAAGACTGGACCCTACAAGAACAAGACCAAGACCAAGACTGCTTATTTGACTGCAAGACCAAGACCAGGACTAACCCGATTTTGGTCTTGGTCTTGCATTTGCTCATCACTAATTCATATTTTGCTTTGGATTTATTTGGCAATAAATTTAAATGGCATTTGGTGGTGTCCTGCACCTCTGAACATCATCATCGCTGTCCATTTTAACTAACTAACACCAAACACTAACTGACTTTTGTCACAATAATAAACAACCAGTGTTTGTCAAGGAAACGATTTTATAGGCAATAAGATGGTTATCAAAAATTGTTATGCATTTATAAAAATTTCTTAATTTTTGTATTGATGCGATTTCAGAAAAAATAGTATGTGCACCTCGGAGTAAAAGCACATTCCCAGACTCCAATGTTTGTTGGCCTCGGCCAAATATACTATTTCCATGGAAAAAATTCATGCACATACGAAAAATTGTTGGGAACCAAGAATAAGGAAGAAAATTGATAATTTTACAATCAAGGCTCCTAGATCATTGGTAATTGTGATTGGGTTAGTTTAACAGAAATTTTACCTTTTTTGCTATACATCTGATTTTTTGGTGAATATTGAATTTTAATGTGCAAGAAGAATCTCACTAGACGGCAGGTGGGTGCCGGAGAACCCACTAGAATTTGGGCCTGTTAGCCCTACGGTCTTGGGGAATTTTCAAGAGCCTCATAAAATCGCGGTATCATCCGCAAATGTAAAGACTTGGTAAGTCCGATACATTTGGGGAGGTCTGCCGTGTAATTGTATAGAACTGGAGAGAGAACCGAACCTTGAGGAACCCCAGCTTCGATTCTCCTTATCGGTGAAATGGAAGATTTGACTTAGAAAAAGAGTGTTACATGTTCGTTTTGCTGCCTAGTGCTCAAATATGCTTTCTGTCAGTCTTAAAGCCTGCTGCTCACAAGATTGTTTATCTCTAAAACCATAGTCTGGGTTGTTACGTTTTTTTGCCAATTTCATCTATGATTATTTCAAGGATGACTCTTAATAACTTTAGAAATTGAAATGATAGGTCTATATATGGTGAGGATAAGGCGGATTTTTCTCTGTTTTTTTTTAATTAAAAAAACGATGGCGTTTTTCCATCTGTTGGGAAAATTGTGGTGGTGATGTTTAGTTTAACTGTGAGGCAATTGTTTAAGCTAGAGGTTAACAATGTTATCTACACCCGGCCCTTTTTTCGACTTTAGCGGTAAAATGATGTTTTAATGTCGCGTTTTACTGCATTTTCTACTTCATTTTTTCGTTCGTCTAAGTTCCTGTTTGGGGAGAACTGAAATTCTAGGGAATCCGTAAAGCTGGAGGCTTTGTCTTGATCTGTGTAAACTAGCCCTGAAGTACTCTGAGGGGAATTTTTTGTTTTGTTTTTCATTTTCTTGTCTTTTCCAAGACATTCTGAATCAACTTGTAATGTAATGTAGGGGTTGTCCACTGCGACTGTGACTGTGTGACTGTGAGATCTATTGTGCCCCCTTACTTGCTTAGACAGTGGGTTTTCACGTATTTAAAGCACCGCCTCTAATCCTATCTTCTTTATGAAAGTTAGTATGTCGATCGTCATCAATTTAGGTAAATCATCCTCTTCTATTTCGTGTGCTCCAAGTTATAGAGCTCTTGAATTTCCTAGGGCAGGACATGCTGTGTATTGAGTTTTCCTCCTCCATTTCACAATACCTGCATTCTGCCTTTTCTTCAATCCCCAGTCTATGTAGGTGTCCTCTTAGTTTACAGTGTTAAGATACCTGTAAGAATTCTTAGGTTATTTTTGCTCAGCTCAAGACATTGTATGGACTTTTTGGGATTGTAACTACCTAGCAAGGCTTTTGCCTGCCTTATCCCTGGTAGGTTCTCCCAATGTTCGATCTTTTCCATATTCTCAATGCCTCTGAGTTCATTGAGGATGGAACTGTAGGCTATGCCACAGAATGATTCAGGTCCCATTAGTGACATACTTGCTGCCCTTCTGGCGAGCGCATCTGCTACATTTCCTTCTATTCCCGAGTGTCCAGGGGGCCATAGAAGTGTAACTGTGTTATTCATGTCCAGTTCGTTCCGTCTTTATAGACACTCCAAGACTAAAATAATTAAAAATTAAAAAAAAAATGTGACGCAATAACCCTCACTTACCCTCCAAAACTACCCTGTATTCATATGGGATGTGATAGGTGGTAATATGAAATAAATTATCCTAATGTCTTATAATCGCTTCCGAAATATGAACTCCGTAGTCAAAGCCGTTTGAAAGAAATTAGAAAAAATAAGAATTTCAATTCGTACTACCACCTCTAAAAATTAATGTACATAATTCTGGACCACCTTGTATATACTATTTTTTAAAACTAATAATAATTGATACAAGTAGGTATGTTTGATGTAGTTTTTATTTTCCTCCTTGAACGTTGTTTTCGTGTTTTCCATTAGACGATTAATAGGTAGGTAAGCATTTTCTACTGCGGCTCTTACTGTCTTATTTCCATCTGTGTAAATGTATTTCAGATGGTAATATTTTTTATGTCCTTTAATTTTTGGAAAACGTTGCTCTAATTGTTGCAGATTCTCATACATTTGACACACAATATTGAATAAAGAGTAGAAGCATGATGTAGTAGTTGATTGTTGGCAATTTTTGAGAGTTATCTGACAGCCATGCAGCGGCCCGTAGCTTGGACCTGTGGCGACGAACAATATAGGGTTCGCAGGGTTAAATAACAACGTGTATATTCAGTTGTATCAATCATAGCTGTTTTACTGGCAGAGATTACCGGGTCTATCTAGCACTCTATAATACGATCATCGGCCTCGCAATTGCTTGATCAATCGATATAATGCAATCATTGTGCGTTAATTATGAAATACTATCGCAAAGTGTTGACCGCTGTTTGATTTCCGTCCCTGTTTTAGTTGGAAAATGTCATTTTAATATTGTAGCGCGGTGCGGTTGCCAATTTTGACGGCTCACTGTTGTTAATACGATTATTTATTATAATAGCCGGTTTTATAGTGATATTAAAGTCCAGTGAAATCAAGTAAATTTAATGGCACGTCAGATTAGTTGGGCGTTTGGGAAACATATTAATTGATATGACCTCATAATTATGTTCTTATGTAGGAAATATTATGTGCATTTTAAAAAACGATACTTTGTCATGTACTTGCTTTTTTGTTGTTTCAATAGCTATTTAAAATATAATGTTTTTATTAGTATGTCACAAAATTTTTGTGCATTTCTCGGTACCTAACTACCTGAATGCTTGGACAAAAAAATATCCATAAATTAACAAAAAATATGACTAAATTAAACTCACCTACTTTATTTACATACAAAAAAATGTTTCTTTGTTGTTTACTGATAAAAACTAAATAAGTATACCCACTTAACGTACAGACCTGTTTATTTTATGTACATTTTTGTATTATCTCCCCTACAAAATTTATATAAATACGTTAGAACATTCTTTATTAAGTTATTTTATTTACTTGTGACGGAAACCATTGAAATCTTATATGAAATTGATTGTGTTAACCTCTACTTTTTGGAAGTTCATCTTACTTAGAACAATTAATAACTGCACAGTTAAACTAAACTTCCACTATTTATTTGTAAAATTCGCTTTAAAATCAATTACAGCTGTTTCGCTATCACTAGCATCGTCAGATTGACATATTGAAATTACATGTTGTTTGTTTGTAACTAGGTGCTTGATGTTGATAAGGAGTTAAGGTTAGACCAAGTAAGGAAGTAATAAGACATAACAATATTAAAGCCTAGATGTTATTAGCCCTAAGGGATTATCCTGGATGTATTTCCCTCTAAGATCAGTATAACTGTGCAATGATATAGAAAAACCAGGAAAAAACTATATCATGCTGATCTTTACAATAACTTAATATATTTATGTTATAATAATGTCTTATTTATGTATAAAATGAAGACTCAATCAAAGTAAACAATTTAATAGTGGAGAACTTCCAAGATTTATTTGTTCATTAACTACTTTAAACTGTTGATCTGCTAGATGTCTTTTAATTTCAAGTTCTTCTAGAAAATCTAAATTTTGTTTTTTATCACAAATGTGATTTTAAAGCGAATTTTACAAATAAATAGTGGAAGTTTAGTTTAACTGTGCAGTTATTAATTGTTCTAAGAAATCTTATATCTTTTTTGCTCATGTTGAGAAGGCATTTTGCTTTTTCAAGTTATATATCTACAAACCCTTTAAGCTGACTTTAGTCCTAGCGGATTCATCCAGTGAGATCGTAGTCGATCCTCTTTCCAGGAACCTTTTTGTTGTGGCTTTTTGTGACACCACAAAAAGGCTCCAGACCAACTTCCAGACCAGCCTCCTCATTACAGCAAGTTTCTTAAGGGAGTGTTTACATTCCTAGACTAGCTTTGACTCATAAGTATAAGAACTCAGAGCCCTTAACGTTATCTGTTTTTCTATTCTTCAGTTATGAAGAATATAATAGACATATAATAATAATTTTAAGCTAGAAGAAAATAAATACAAAGAAGCTACATAAATAAAAATTATTAAATTGTTAAGTAAGTTTTAATGTCCTTTTATTTTATAACAATTCTAATCAATGTGCAAGTTGACTTTTGGATATTTTCATGTTTTAACAAAAAGTCATAACCACAGTAAACTAAAAACAAGGTTTATTATTTCGGGACGGAAGTGACGAAAGGAAAAAAAAACGGGCATATATCTATTGCGCAGATTTTATTACCTGCCTAAGTAATCCTTCTAATACCGGTTATCGATTGCGCCCCGGTTTAAAACAAAGATGGAATGAGGTGTATCGATTGCGCACAAAATACTTACCTGAATATTAGAATTTGAAAACGTACTATTATTTTCAAACTCACGATACTTTTATATTAAATTAGTACCTAGAACACAACACATTTATTAAAAAAAGAGTTTATACCTAACCTAACCTAACCTAACCTAACCTAACCTAACCTAACCTAACCTAACCTAACCTAACCTAACCTAACCTAACCTAACCTAACCTAACCTAACCTAACGAAACGATACCCCGTTGATTATATTTCTATGTTTTCGAAAAGTATAATTTTTTACGAAAATTAAGTTTCCCCCACTTTCGCTTTCTATATAACTAATGACGCCCCACTTGGCGGAGGGTGAATAGTCGACGCATTTTACCCCAACTACCTGCTTCAAAGAAAAAGGTTCATAATCCAACATGAATACACAGAATGTCCAGAAAATGTATTTTCCTAATCCCTTTATTGCCAATAAAATCTGCCGCTTCCAATTTAATATTTTTATACTTAACAGGTAAATTTCTTACACTTAGGTACAATTTTCTCAGTTTTGTTAAAATGGGTATAATTAAAAGTTGTTGTAATAGAGATTTGCTATTATTAGAAAATTGTACATTTTCTAAAAGTAGTAGGTTAGGTTGGGTTAGATACTTATATAAAAATAAATAGTCTTAGCAAAACAGCAAAAATTAAAGACAAAATGTAAAAAATAAAATTGCGTTTCTAGAACGAATGATTGAAAGTCTAAATTTAAATCAAATAACAAGACTTGCTTTTGTAAAATGTGTGTCTTATCATTCATGTTATAGTAATCAGTTTTCGAAGATAATTTTATTTTATTACCTACTTACCTTTCTGTAAGTACCTAAATTATTTCGTCGAAAATTCCTGTTATATAAACATAAAATTTCTAGCCGTGCTTCGAAAGTTTCTTTCCCAAAAATTTACCTTTTTTCTTGCGTCGAGAATTCATACGCCCCCACCTGGGGCGCAATCGATGCAGACCTTTTTCAGGTAAAATTCGAAAAGGCAGATTATCCTAGGTTTTATTGCGGCGTTGGGCGCAGTTAATAATTTACTAGAAAAACATGCACTTGCCTACAATTTTGTGCAAGATCAGCTCTTCAGTTTGAACGGTTGTATTAAGAAACAATTTTAGAAAACATAAGGTAATTTATTGTATTAACCCTTTCTCTGTGGAACTCCATCCTACTAAGAACATTAAAAAATAAAACTTTTTAACAAAACTTCCACTTTCTATATAAAAAAAACTATTTTTTAAAGTTTAATTAAACAGTTTTATATTTTAATATTCTTAAAACCTAATGTACCTACTTACTTTGATCCATTTCTCAATTTCTGTTGGTAAAAAGATAAAATTTTTGAAAAAAACTTTAATGAAGAATCGCTACCGCTCAGTGCAAATGACAGATAAAACAATATTTTCGCCATGCAAGCTGAAATTCTTTAAACCCTAAGACCTACATAATACCATCCCAAATTATATAAGAAATAATTCCTTTGCTCAACCCTTTCTGTTTTACAAATGTTTAATGAAAAATGGTTTTCTGATTTTACTTTATAATAATTTTTTATTAAATTTTTTATGATCAATGGTTCGATTAAAATTTAAGATACGTTTTTTGATTAAACTTCAAATTTTATCCTCAAACTAGTAGTTTTTATATGATTAAGAGAATCTCCGTTTGATATCACTTGAAGATAGAAGACAATTGTATGATATAAAATTTATATTCAAAATTTTTAACAATCTTATTGATTGTGTAGATATCGTTAACTTAATAAATATAAATGTTCCAAGTCATAACATTAGACAACATCAGTTTTTTATATCAATCAAAGCTCTACTAATTATCATTACAATTCTCCACCGTATCGCTGCTGTAAATCCTAGAACATCATAGCAAATTTAACTAATCTTGATATTTCTTCTTCCTTGGCAACTTTTGGTACCATGTTAAAGAAGTAGTTTTACAAGGGTCATATTTAATATTTAACATTTAGTATTTAGTAATAATCTGTACGATTTATTAGCACTTATTGATTCTTTAATTTATAATAATTCATAACTTCTTGTTTGTAATCTATAATTATTAATATTATTTTTGTATATTTAAAAACGAATACTGTTCCTGAGCTCGTCCCGTATTGTATTCTTATTGTTAAATAAATAAATAAATAAATTATCAAGTTTCTATACATTAGTGATTAAAGTTTTCACTACTCCATTTTATACTTATCATTACGTGTTTGACAGCAGGTAGATAATGACTCATTTAGAATACTTACTACCGTAAGAAATTTTAAAAAAATGATAAATAACATTTACATCCAATCGTTCAAAAGCTAAAATTAGTGAATTTTCTCTCCAAATTCTTAATAAATTGAAAATACAAATCATATTTTGAGTAAATTCGTTGTTCCGCAGTTTCTGGGTTGGTAATTGATGGACTAAATAATTGTGGTAATGTAACTATTAATAAAATATTTTTAGGAAATATTCTGAATGACCAATTGAATAAGCTTTTTATTCAAAGCCATAAATTCTAACGAATATATTGTACCATTCCTTTCTACATACAGTCGTAGAAAAAATATAGTCTAGACCTCCAGGACAATGCCAATTACATTCCTTCGCGAATTACAATTTTTGACTCTTAGGGAATTGGCTTCTTATCATAATCGGTACGTAAATATTAGATAAATCAATTATTTTCTCAGCTATTGATATTTTATCAAAAGTAACACCACGAGTCCTTAAAATTTTATCGATAAATTTTTAGTTTCGACGAAAACTTTTTTATTTGGCAAAAATACGAAAACAAACTGAAATGTGATAAAATCACGAGTCCATAGGACGAGTGATTTTATCTTATTCAGTTTGTTTGAGTAGTTTTGCCTAAAATAAAAAGGTTTGAGTCTATAGAAAATAAAAATTTATCTAGTAAAATTTTACAGAACGAATGTTATTTGAGATTATTTTTTGAACCATTCTGTACAAAAACCACTTTATTTAATAATTTATCGTTATCTTTTCACTAATTTTTACTATTTTCCTTTTCACTATTTTCGCTGTTTAATAATTGTTCAATATTGTTATTGAATTTTTGACAGTTACATGATTTTATCAATATATCATTTAGGACAGAACATTAAAGATTAAGCGTCTTCATTGGACGAAATCACAAAACTGTGATATTTTGACAGGTGAAAAAAAGAATCGGTAATATTTCCTAAATTCATCATTGTGCCTTCTCTATCTCTAATATTTTAGATTTTAGCCCTCAGAGTATCTTATACTCGCGCAAGTACTAAAATTTATGCGTTTTCCAATTTATAAAATGAATTTAAATAATGTACAAAACCTGACCCTATAGTTTATTCAAAGGTTTGATATTATTAATAAATTATAAAATAGTGAAATTATAAATAGTGAAAAATTGATTGAAATATAGGATTCATTAATGAAATTATGGGAAAATTTATTGTTTGATTGGTGGCTAATAATAATAAATTATTTGTTTTTAATTGTGCTTTGTACAACATGAATGGAAACCGTTGTGGTTGTTTGAATAACACTTCGACATATTCCGAATTATTATCCAGCTGTAATCTGAAATTATCGCCGATATATGTTGAATGAATCATTATATTTTCCGACCAGAAAATCGTGAAAATTCAACAATGACATACAATTTTCCGAAAAGAGTATAACACAGTTATTAATCGTTTTCAGTTGAAATCTGGTCTTGAAGACATTACCAAATGACTAAAAAATTATTATAAATAAAAAAATATGTACCTTTTATATTCTTGATAAAATTTCAATATTTCTGATGGTTGAAAGCTATCCAGCATTCGTTTTAAGAGAGATTTTCTTATCTATGTCTTATTACTTCCTTACTTGGTCTAGCCTTAACTACTTGTCAACATCAAGTACCTAGTTACAAACAAACAAAACGTTATTGCAATATGTCAATCTGACGATGCTAGTTATTAGCGAAACAGCTGTAATTGCATTTTAAAACGTAATTTTCGAATAAATAGTTTTATTGTTCTTCATAACTTTTTACTACAAACTTTTTTAATTTAGGGATGATACTTTTAGTTTTATTGTCAATATTCAAATTGTAATTAATCGATGTACTATACTTCTACGAAGTCATTTATCCTGAGGGAAATCTTTAGTACATATGTTAATTAAAGTTCTAGTTAAGAAATCTAATATGTAAGTCTTTTACTGACGCATTAGAAACTAGTTGCCTTTGATGAGAAGTTTTAGCAAATACAATCTGGTTTAACTATCCACCTATATATTATATTGATTAAAATAGTTAAATGTCAAAATCTAATAACATGTATACTATATATTTCAATAATCAAAACAGTTTTGATTTTTGTAGATTTATTTAAAATGTCTGTTAATGAAAAATGTTTTTACTTATTGAAGATGTAGTTGAATTTTGCTAGTGTTGGAACAATTTTGTAAAAAATGTATAGAACTCATTATTCTTTACAACAAAATTTTTAATTTCACTGAAAATGTTTTGCTCAAGTAAACAAATCCAATGAAATTAGTTAATTTGACGCCATTTGTTGGGCACAACCAATCAAAACAAAATTACACATTTTATATTACAAACACCCTTGAAAATGCTCAAAAATTTTATAACAAATGTCTCAAGCTTGTTTGGTTATATGGGACAACTGTTTCCAAGCAACAAACCTTCGAAATCTGTTATAAAATTTTTGGACAATTATCCTGATGATAAACGATAGTTTTTCTACTTCCTCCATTTTAAATTAAACGAATTTGACAGCAGGTTAAATAATAGACGTATATTTTAAATTAATGGCAGCCACTTCCGTCAGTAATTTAAAAAAATAATGAGATATGTAACATTTAATCTAAAATGTTCTTATGAATACATTCAATTCAAATGCCAATTTTAGTGAACTCTGCCTCCAAATTCTGTGTACATTCAAAATAAAAATCATATTTTTAACAAGAAAAAAAATTTAATTTTCAACAAAAAAATTTATTGACAAAAATTGTAGGCAGCATTAAACTCCATATTTTAAAATTAGTTTCTTACTTCCATAAGATGGTGGCATACCAAACTTGTCTTGTTTTTTTAAATGCAACCCCCTGTATTTTATTTTAAATTTGAAATCTGCTTTACTTCCACATAACAACAATGTAAAGTTTTATTATGTTATACCTTGTATTTAAAATACCTGAAAATCGTATCAAATTTAAGTCCCTGTATAATTAAAAAGGAGTACAGGAACAATGATCTAATGAAACCTTAGTTTTTTAATAATCGTTAAAAATTATAAAACATTCATAATATGCGTTAAATCAAATACAGGGTAAGTCAAAATGCAAGTATATTATTTTCTTGGTAATTTTAAATAGAACACCTTGTATTTTATATCACTATCGAAAAGTACTAATGTCATACTTCAAATTTGATGGAGTCTCTATATCTAAAGTTATCAGTTTTCTAGATATTTTTACGAAATAACGTCACAATAAAGAAAACAATTTATAAAATTTATAAAAAGTAACCGACAAAAAAATTAAAAAAAAATAACAACCTGTATAAAAATAAAAAAATAATAGTAATTTAAACTTACCTTAAATTTATTGTATATACTAACCCTTACTTTTTGGAAGTCTATCTTACTAAGAATAATAAAAAACTCTTCGTTTTGATGCAACTTCCACTTTTGATTAAAAATTTAGGTTTTTAATCATATTGACAGACGTTTCGCTAGAATTAGCATCGTCAGATTGATAATATTGAAGTTACATTTTGTTTGTAGCTAGGTACCTGATGTTGTTTAGGTAGTATTAAGGCTAGACCAAGTATGGAAGTAATAAGACATAACAATATTAAAGCCTAGATGTTATTAGCCCTAAGGGATTATCCTGGATGTACTTCCCTCTAAGATCAGTATAACTGTGCAATGATATAGAAAAACCAGGAAAAAACTATATCATGCTGATCTAATTATATTTGTGTTTTACAATTACGTCTTATATATGTATAAAATGTAAACTCACTCTTACATACACTTGTGATAAAAAACAAAAATTTAGATTTCCTTGAAGAACTTGAAATAAAAAGATATCTAGCAGGTCCACAATTTAAACTTGTTAATGAACAAATAAATCTTGGAAGTTCTTCAGTACTCTGATTGATTTTACATTTAATAAATAGATAAGACGTAATTGCAAAACACAAAATATATTAAGTTATTGTAAAGATCAGCATGATATAATTTTTTCCTGGTCTTTCTATATCATTGCACAGTTATACTTAGAGGGAAGTACATCCATTAATACTACCTAAACAACATCAGGCTAGGTAACTGATGTACCTAGTACAAAATTTAACTTAAATATGTCAATCTCACGATACTAATCTTAGCGAAACGATTGTCATTGTGATTAAAAACCAATTTTTTTCAAATAAACTTGGAAGTTACGTTAGAACGAAGAGTTTTTTATTATTCTTAATGAGAATATTTTGATCATTAATAACGAGGTGTAGTATATGGCTGGCGCAACAAAAGTACATAGCTCTAGGGTATTGATCCCTAATCAGTTTTTGCACGCCACCAACATGTCCAGCCATTGTACTGCAGCCGTCGTACTCTTGGCCCACAAGTCGGTCTAAATTCAAGCCACTGTCGTTGATAAATTGCAAGATATTTGCAGAAATTGTTTGAGCGTCTAGCGAAATGCATTCTAAAAATTGTTCACAGATAACATACTTTTGTTCATCGGCATCTTGACGTAAGTACCGCACTACAATGGATAATTGTTCCGTTCCACTCCAAAATAGGAAATTAAGAATAGTAAAAAACTTTTCCAAGAGTTTTTTATTATTCCTAATAAGATTGACTTCCAAAAAGTAAGGGTTAGTACAATAATTTTAAAATAGCAAATAACTGAGCTTTTTATTTTCCATACTTTTTGCGAAGTCGTTGACAGCTCTCATTGCGGCAATACTCCATTCTTGTTCCACGTGTTTTTTGCAACGTCGATAAATTTTGTATATTATGAAGTACAGGGTTGATGAACAAACCTACCGTTTGAGCGAACACGGTTTACAATACTCGGAGTAGTAAATAAGACACAAAATCTACAAAAAGGTTCTTTTGCAGCAGCTGAATAAATTAACCAATGATATAATTAAATCCATTTGAATAGAAACGATCTTTTGCTTTCTGGTATACATCTTTTTTGAAGTCGTATGTTTCGCTTGGATTCCAAGCTTCCTTCAACCATTTGATTCGGCCTTAATATAGTTACGCGCATAAAGTTAGCACAACACTTTTGGCAAAATATAAAAATTAATTTTTGCAGTAATTACATCTTTTTGCAGCTTTTATGCAGTGCAAACCAAAAAATTGCAGCTCTTTTAGTGTTTTTTTTTATTACGGTTTTGCTAACTTGACGACGCACGACACACCTCGTATCTCTACTTCTAGTAGGGCAATTGTCAAAAAAAAACATTGAAAAATTGCAGTTAAAATAATAAAAAACTAAAATAGCTGCAAATTTTTGGTTTGCACTGCATAAAAGCTGCAAAAAAGCTGCAAAAAAGCTGCAAAAAAGCTGCAATTTTTGAAGGTTTTTTTTGAAGATTGGACTACTAGAAGTAGAGATACGAGGTGTGCCGTGCTAACTTTATGTCAAGTTAGCAAAACCGTTAATAAAAAAAAACTAAAAGAGCTTCAATTTTTTGGTTTGCACTGCATAAAAGATGCAATTTTTGAAGGTTTTTGTTTGACGATAGGTCTACTAGAAGTAGAGATACGAGGTGTGTCGTGCTAACTTTACGTTAACTTAGCAAAACCGTTAATAAAAAAAAAACTAAAAGGGCTGCAATTTTTTGCTTTGCACTGCAAAAAAAACTGCAAAAAGCTGCAATTACTGCAAAAAATTTATATTTTGCCAAAAGTGTTGTGCTAACTTTATGCGCGTAATATAGTTATGTCTTATTACTTCCATACTTGATCTAGTCTTAACACTTTTAATCAACATCCTGTAATACGGCAACCTGACAATGCTAGTTTTTTAGCGAAACAGCTGTCATTAAGTTAAAAAAGCAATTTTTTGAATATAAAGTGGAAGTTTTGTTAAAATGTTTTATTTTTTGTTCTTAGTAAGATGGACTTTCACAAAGTAAAGGTTAATGCAATAAATATCAATAATCAAATAATATTTAAATTGAAATAATAAAAAAGTACTTTTTTTATTTTTATTTCTTCGTATTCGGTGCCCATTTTCAGTAGTCAGAGTAAACCTGTTTGCTCGAATTAATAAACCAACTTAATCTCGTAGAATACCGTGAACAACGATACATCTCAATGACAAAGACACATCAGTCATAGATGGGAATTGCCTATAGGTGAATACACACATTCATGTACACCCTCTGACTAATATATTCGTGGCCAAATGAAGACGAAGTGGTTATATTATAGGGAAACAGCAATGGCGACAGAGGCAGGCGTCGCAATTCGTCCGTCGTATTAATCAAAGTTTAAGCTCCATAATAATGTGCAGTGTACTGGCTGTACGTCAGCATTATTCCTATTTTACAGCAAAACTCAATCAGGGACTAATATATTAGAGCTGTAAATTGGCAATCAATGTTTCCATGCATATGTATGTGTATGGCAGTGGTGATGGCGTGGCGAGGGGGTACACAGGTAGACTAGTAGGTCCCGCTCTCTCACACGCCATGTAATAACAACGCTAGATTGCGTCGTATATTAAGCAACATCCAATATAGATAGGACAGTTTTAAAATCAAATTTTCTCTATCTATCATGTGTAGGTTTATAATTTCCAGCATTAATACAATGCACAGGATGTTAATCTGCAATAACCGTTCGCGCTTTGGGATTTGTCCCCACATAGCTTTCGCTGCTGCCGCTGCGATTCCGATTTCGAATCGCTGCCGCCGCTACACTCCATCTATCTAATTTAAGGTTTATAGTTTATTACCGGATACGATCGAAAAACGGGAATTTATACCGTTAACGAAGTCTGCATGAAAAATCAAAGAAATATTCGGAATTAACTGTTTGTCCACCATAGGGATTTTGCTTTATTTAAATATAAATAACCGTAAAAAACAAATGGTCTTGAGTTTAACAAATCCTTTTAATCCATTTAAATCTTGTTAATACACAAATATTAAAATAGTTTTCATTTTAGTTATCTTCAGACATTCTTTATAACTTGTTGATAGTGGTGATTAAGTAAAATTTAATAATAATCCAAATAAGATAAAATAACACACGCACGTTTTTAATTTAATTATTAGTGTGTAAAACAAACTTTGACATTTATTTTTTTCCTTACTTTCATAATTTTATTATTTTTTTTATTATTTTAAAACTGCTTCTTCATTTGATTTTCCACTGCTTTGTAATTGTAAAAAAATACTGTGCACGTTCGTTAATTGCTGGCAAAAGCATTAAGATAGCGCCACCTATTTGCGTAGGATACGAGGATACGACTTGTATGTTCTTGTCTCTTCCATACTTAATATCTTAGTCATCGGCGACCAATTTTTCCACAATTTCTTTTGCAAGCTCTTCACCTGCACCCTTGAATACTTCATTTTCCCCACGTTGGGTGCCAAATGTATGCGAGTCTTGTATAATAGAATATCGTTTTTTTTTATTTATAAGCAAAGCGCATCAACCATTTAGGTTATTAGTGCTATTATAATATAGATGTTACATTGACGTTGGAAATATATCGTCATTAAATTTTATCTATAAGATGGACATCCGACATGAACATCATTAAATTGTTCACATTACAGTTTTCTCCTAAAATATCCACTAGTTTCGAAGGTAAATTATACTTTTTCCGGACATTCACATATTTTTGGCACTGAACGAGAATGTGTTTTACCGTGAGTTGACACTGGCAGTTTGCAATTTGGAGGTTCAGAGTGAGTTAAGAGGTAGTCATGAGAGAATGTTGTATGTCCTATTCGTAGGCGAGAAATGAGAAATTGTTCTTTTCTGTTCGTTCGGAGGGAGGACCATGGTTTAATACTTTGTTTAATTTCTCGTAGTTTATCAGATGAGCAGGACCACTTGTTTTGCCACACACTGTTCACATTGGAGTTTTTAAGATCTGACGAAGTTATTCTTGCGATAACTTGACAGTCTGGATCTTGGGCAGTATTCCTGGCGCCCTCATTTCCTCTTATGCCGGTGTGTGATGGGACCCACATGAATTTTACTTCTTTTTGCATCTGGGTTAAACTGTAGAGCTCCGTTTTAATCATTAAAATAATGGGGTGTCTGGGATAGAGCTGTTCGAGACTTTGAATTGAACTAATGGAATCAGAGATAATAAAAAATTTGTTTGATTCATGGTTTTTTGAGAATATCAAGGCATGAAGTATAGCAAATAATTCTCTTGCAAATATACTAGTTGTACTTGGGAGTTTTATTCGTATTGTTGAGTTTGGGGTAATGACTGCTGAACCTACACCATTTTCTGTTTTGAATCGGTGAATCGATGAATCGGTGTAAATGTGGATATAGTTTGGGTATGTTGCAATTTTACTATGAAACGAATTTATAATGATTATCGGATTTATTTCAGCTTTATTAAATTTTAACATACTAGTGTCGAAGGATGGTATTGGTATGAACCAAGGAGGAGGGGTTTTAATATTGATAGGAAAACAGTCAGGGACAGAAATGTGTAGGTTGTCTACATATCTATTTATTCTCTCATATAGTGGAGAATCCGTTCTATTCCTTTGCTGCTATTCTTCCCAATGACGCTTTGACAGATTATTAGGGAAAACCGGATGGAAGGGATTTGAAAAAATTGTGGCTGAATAAGAGAGGCAGAGATATTGTCTGCGAAGGTTAAGTGGTAGTTCTGAGGCTTCACTACTGGGCTTGTGCAAAAGGCACCTAAACAAATTCTAAGTGCACTATTTTGTACGGAATTTAATTGATTTAATATTTTTTGCAGGAATATCGTTTTGTTTCCATGGATTGTTGTTTTTTTAGTTTTTGATTGAAAAATAGTTGATTGAATAGGTTGTTAAAGGAAGTTGTAATAAAAGAACACAAAAGGTCAATAAATCTTTAAAGACGAAATAGTACACTGATTTTTGACCAGACTGTTATTCTGATCAAGTAAACAACTGGCAGAACGACTTTTGTCTATGACAACAAAGAAAAAAAAACGCACATAATAATATAACATAGAACATATTTCAAAGACAAAGTAAAACAATTTTCATTTTTTATATGGTGTCTCAAGCTTTTTTAAAAAAAAGTTTGGCTTTGCTTGAAAAGAAGTGGCTGGGCTTTAAAAGCTTGACTTGAGCCAAGCTCTAGCGAAGCTTTTAAAAAACAAGCCAAGCCAAAGCATAATATAATTTTTTTCTGGTTTTTCTACATCATTGCACAGAAATATATCCAGGATAATCCCTTTAATATTGTTATGTGTTATTTCTTCAATAATTACTTGGTCTACTTAATCAACATCGTGTTAGGAACTCTACAAAAAACTTTGTTAGCTAGGCATAGTACCAATATATAGCAAACAATTTCGAAATGATGAATGTCAAATACTATCATTATCTTGATTCATTTTGATACATTTTTTGCCTTAATTCAACAACCTTAATATAACTAAATTATACTTACATTTAAACTGTATCTTTAAAAGTAGTAGAGGAATGCAACTCTGTAAAGTTTATTTTTATTGTAACACATTTTATTGTCAAATAAATTTTTTATTGATACCGAACGTATTCTACAATATAAATAGGTGTTTCTAGACGTCATTATTAAAGTTATAGGGAGTTTTATTGGTTTGAAGTAATAAACTTCCAACTATATACGTATGTGTAAGGTGTAAATGGAAGTAAATACATTGCAAGCAACATTTCATGAAATTAAATTTAAATATGTTTATGTTTTATTTTATATACATTATTTCAGTAATATTGCTAAAACGTTGGAATAGATCGACATACACATTTCATACAAAACTATCGTAGATTAGTATACTAAGTGACATAAAATTCCGAACACCCAGTTTAAATGATTTTATTTTTATAAAATTTTTCATAAGTACTTACTGAAGCATAATAAGTAAATGATAAAAATTTCAAAATAATTGCATTGCTTTAAAGCCCTTTTGCCTTTAATAATGTGTGGATGCACCCTGCTGTGTTAAGCATTCTCCAACGTGCCTAGGCTTGCTTCTGATCAGGTGGTCAATTTCCTCTTGTAGTATCTCATTCCAGGCAACCACCAACTCCTCCCGAAGTTCTTCTAGAGTCTGAGGAGGGCATTGCAAATTGAGCAATCTCCTACCCATCATATCCCACACTGACTCTTACGTTATGTGGTCGGGCATTATCTTGTTGGAAAGTTGGATTTTCCAGGGTGTCAAGATAGGGTAAAAGATGGAGTTCTAAAACTTCTTGAATATTACGCTGCGTGTTCATTATACCTTTGATGAAGATTAACGGTGATCTCGAACCATAAGCTATAGCACCTCAAACCATAACTCCAACAGTTTGATGAACATACCTTTCAACAAAAAACCGTGGACTTCTCCTTTCACCACGTCGTTTCTAACCCTCGGTCGACCATCGTGCTTGCCTAAACAAAAACGAGACTCGTCACTAAAGACAATACTGTTCCATTCCTGATCCCAGAGTGACTGTTCTCTGCACCACTCAAGGCGATTACGTCGGTGTTCTGGAGTTAAAGAGAGGACCCAGTGTGGTCGGTATAAAAACAGGCCAAAACGTCTTATTCGTCGGTAAACACTTCGCATGCCAATAGGTCTTCCCTGTTCTGTAAACTATTCATTTGCAATGCACCTGGTAGTGGAGAAACGGTCCCCTAAGTCCAAAAATCTTAAGCGGCGATCTTCACGGTCTGTTGTTCTACGGAGGCGTCCAGAGCCCCTTGCTCTTTGCGTACGGGCTTTTCGAAGCCATGCCTGACAACACCTAATCAATGTGTCTACACTTCTTTGCACTCTAATCTAACTGTAGTTTCCCGAAAAGAAAATTTAGCTTCCCGAAGTCCCACTAAACGACCCCTATCAAACTCACTAAGTTGACGAAATCGTACAGGTCTCCGTACCCTAGGCATCGTAACCAATCGTAAAGAATGTCAAGAATACACAAAATTTGGATCTTTACTACGGCTACAATATTAATTTTTGGATTGTTAGTGGATCTTAAAAAAAGCAGTATAAAAACCGAAATCTTTAACTAATAAGACTGAAAACTTTATCAGTTGTTTATTTCAGTACAATAAATGTGGATACAGTTGTTTTCATAGCCGGTGATCAGAACAGTGTAGTGTATTTTTGGTTTATGGTCCTGGGCCTCGATTCTCAAATCTCGAACGTTCGATGTCATATGCGATAACATGGCATTGTCGCATAAAATTCAGAAAAATGAATTCTCAAATGTCTAATTCGACAATTTTTAGTCGACACAATGACGCATGCTTAGAACCATTCTACATTTGATTGTCGAGTGTAATTTTGTGATTTTTATTTGTCTATTATTGAGGTTATGTTATATCGTATATGTGAAGTTTTTGATTATATGTTCCTTGGTTTTTGATAATAAAGAATAATAAAGATGATGGCTGAAGAGCTGGAAATTTTAGCAGCTATAGAAAATTTGGAAGATCAAGAAGCTGCCGCAAGACATCCTCGAAATGTTCATGTTTTCCAAAACTGTTTCGAAATAATGCCCGATAAAAAATTTCTTAAAACATTTAGATTACCTAAAGTGCTAGTACGGCAACTAATTAATACATTAGAACCTTTTGCGGAAGAAAGGCAGCATGGATCAGCTTTATCATTGCAAGAAAAGGTATGTAAAATGTGAATGTGTAATGAAAGGACTGAAAATGATCACTAATTTTTTTAGGTTTTAATTACCCTGAATTTTTATGCTGTTGGAAGCTATCAAAATTGTGTTGGTGACAACAAATATATCACAGTTTCACAGGCCTCCGTCAGTAGATGTATTGAAGAAATAACAAACCTTTTAAACAATCCAGTTATATTTCAGCAATACATTAAGTTTCCAAGAAATTTTAGAGAACTTAATCTTTTAAGGAGAAGGTAAAGTATATAAACGAGTAATTCTGAATTCAATTATATCCATATTATTATAGTTTGCTTTGAATATAAAAAATTATAAATTAAGAGACCTATTTTTTAAACATAAAAATGTATTTTTTTACATTTTGGATTAATTTAATGTAGATTCTATGAAAAGTATGGAATGCCTGGAGTTATAGGATGCCTTGATTGCACCCATGTGGCTATCATCCCTCCTAAAAGAATTAATCCTGAAGATCCACCAGAGTATATCTTTGTTAACAGAAAGAGGTATCACTCTATTAATGTTCAACTTGTAAGTATCAAATTCAGTTATCAATATAAATATAATAAATATACTTTTCTTGTAATTCCAAGGTATGTGATAAATCTATGAAGCTTTTACATGTTAATGCAAGATTCCCAGGTAGTACTCATGATAACCATATTTTTCAAAACAGTACTTTGGAACCCTTTTTAAGAAACTTATATGAACAAGGTGATGACGGATATTTTTTACTAGGTAGGTGAAAAACGTTTTTTAGGCATACAATTTGTAATAATTGGTACATAAACTTATTAATTAATTGGTGATAAAAGTACAAATAACTACAGGTACAACCTTAGTTGTATATATTTTTTCCTTGTGTAATTTTTTTTTTATTGGAATTTTGTATAAACTAAATATATATTTGTTATTGTATTTATATAATATTGTGACCTGCATCTGTTTTAAGATTTACTTAGGCTAATTTAACAAAAGAGAAAAATCTAAATGGATTTTTTTTAATAAAGATATTTAATTAATTCATTTTTTATTTACTTTTAGCTGACTCTGGATATCCACTACGCCCATGGATGATGACTCCTCTTAATGGCCCACAGGCTCCTGAGGAGATTCACTATAATGACATCCAAAAATCAGCAAGATCTATTATAGAACAATGTAACGGACTACTTAAAATGTGTTTTCGATGTCTGTTAAAGCCTAATAAATGTTCAAGAATCATTAACGCTTGTTGTGTACTACATAATATTTGTGTTGAAAATAATGTAGAATTCTTAGATGATGATGATGATGACGAAGAAATTGATCTTGGAATTATTCCTGATTTTAATGATCAAGAGGAAGAAGCCGATCCTAGAAATCCATGGTTACTTAGAGGAATCCAAGTGCAGAGAAGAGTCATACATAGCATGAGACAATAGAATAATGGTGTAAATAAATTAAAAATATAAAAAATTTATTTTTTATTTCCATTTTTTAAATAAAAAACACAAAACAAGTAATTTTCTATAAATTGCACAAAAACAAACTATAACTAAGAGAAAAGTAAACTATAAATAAACCAAAACTACAGAATCACACTAAAAAAACAGAAGCATCCTTGCCTTTAAAATAACTAAGAATTTATTTGCACACTTTTATTCATTTTTCATATTATTCATGAAATTATTAAAATTTGCTGCCAAGTTTTCAATTGCCACTACTTGCCTTTCCAAAAGCTCCAATTTTTTTTATAATATGTTTCTTTTAGAACCAATTTCTGCTGACTTATTTCAGACAATACAGATGCTGCTTGTGAGCTACTAGACAACCTTTGTGCAGCTACAGTCTTTTTTTTTTAAAGGGTGTTCCTACAAATGAAGTGTCAGTTTTTGCTTCTTCCGTAATAAGAATTCTTTTAAATGAAGTTGCTGACGTAGATGGATTTTCAGTATCCATCTCTATATTTCTGTTATTAAATTCAATTTCACTCTCCAATACATTTTGATCCCCTACTACAGCACTTGAATGAAATGTGGTTAAAATTTGTTCCTCTGGATCCGTAAGTTCTGGAACACTAGGGCCTCCACCTGTTTCTCTCATATATAAATTTTGAGCAGCAGCTTTTTTTTTAGTTTTTGTACGCAAATCTTGCCATGTCTATAAAGCAAAGAAAAAATCATTGACATAAAAAGACACAAATTCACTAAGAGTAAATACCTTTCTCCACCCTTTCCAGTCCTTATGTGAACCTGGGATAGCATTCACAGTATTGGCAATACTTTCCCATTTTTTTTGTGCACATTTATAAGTAAATGTTTGTGAAAATTTTCCACTCAGTAACAATTCATTTTCTTTGTCTGTCAACAAATCTATTAACATTTTTTTTTGTTGTTGAGAACAATAAGTCTTTTTCTCCATTTTTTTCCAACCAAAAACTCAAACAAATATAATAAATAATTGTAATTAAGAGTTCTATGACCCATGCCTTCTGTCAAAAGTCCAAATATACCACGTTGCCAAACCTATCTATCGACAAAATTTGTCGTACACTACATTAAAGTCGAACATCATTTGAGAATACATAATTGCAGTAGTATTCGACATTTCCAATCGACATATGTCACGTTCGACAAAAGTTATTCGAGATTTGAGAATCGAGGCCCTGATTTCTTTTTGTGTATTGCACCAGGTTACATTATAAAATAAAAAATGAGTAGGAACTACCAACCAAATTTTTTTTGTTGACTGATAGACTGACGCTGCCCCAAAGTTTTATGGGAACGTAACAAAAGCAATAAAATATTTCTATGAAATGTTTCGCGAACACAATAAAAGGTAGATTTCTAATTTCCAGAATTATTCTTTTCTGATACTACGGGGAAAATATTTCGTTGCGGAGATATTAAACTTTTATGATGTTTAATATTTTATTCACGATGTTCGCTCAGACTTCTTTGGGAATTGTAAAACTTTAGTTAAATAAATGTTTCTTTACAGAAATAAATTAAAAATACTTTTCCAACTGCGTTTTGTTGTATTATTCCATTTTGCCCGGGATACGTACGGCATTAGCCCAAACCGAAAAAATAGCTTTTCAACTTGCGTTTATGTAACTTTTTTTTATTTATTACCATTTTCGTATTCCAATCAACTTTTTTATATTATTTATTTCGGCGATTGAAAATATCGCTCGGTTTAATCCAATTTCTGTAGTATTACAAAAATTGTTCCAAAAAATAAACTATCGTACAGAACAATTCGTGCATAATTCGATTATTTTTAAATTTAAAAAATCGTTATGAATTCTTTTTGACAATGAGGTAGAGGGTAGAGCTTCAATATTGTTTATTAGGTTTATTTCATGATAAATTATTTATAATAAAAGTGTCCGTTTGTGTTAAGTGTACCTATTGTATTGAGATTACTTTTTTTCGTAAGATTCTGCTATATCTAGGGATTGTATCACTGATGCGACCTGATTTAATTTTGATACTGCCTCCATCACAAAACATTAGATTAAAGATAATAATATATATTATATTTAAAATACATTTTCAATGTATACTAAGTAACATAAAAATCCGAACACCCCGTTTAAATGATTTTATTTGTATAAAAAATATTGTATAAGTACTTACTGAAGCATAATAAGTAACAATGTGACATCCTTATGTTGATAGAAGTCTACTGTGACAGCATTTTGTATAACCTCGGGGGTTATTTTGCTAATTTCTGACTTTTAAATCAGCAATATTGTTTAGTCTATTAAAATATTATATATTAGTATATTAATCTTTAGATTTTATATAACCCCATAAGAAGTAATCGAAATGAGTCAAATCGGGGAATCTAGCCGGCCATTTGATCGTTCCACTTCTTCCAGCAATTCACCTATTGGGAAAAATCTCGTTTAAATAATTTTTAATTAATATTATCAGTTATGATTTGAAAATTTGAAAGACTTTATATTGCTGAACAGTCCTTTCCAACAAGGTGCCCACACGACCCCTTTTGTTATTTGAAATTTTCGTGAGAGTTCTTATAAATCAGAAGGGATGCTGAAGGCATAGGCTTTAATATTGTTATGTCTTATTTCTTTGATACTTAGTCTAGCGTTAATACTACTTCATCATCAGGTAGATGCAAACAAACAAAATGTAACTTCAATATGTTAATCTGACGATGCTATTTCTATCGAAACAGCTCTCATTGTAATTTAAAATCGATTTTTTTTAATAAAACCTGGAAGTTATGTTTAAACAAATGGTTGTTTATTATTCTTAGTAAAATGGACTTCCACAGAGTAAGGGTTAGTACAATAAATTTGACTTAATGTCGGCGAGATATATACTGAATATTGGTGAATGATTAGTTGGAATAGGACAGAGGGAAATAGTGCTGTAAAATTTAAGAAAAAGTAATAAATTACAATTTAAAAATACTTCTACTTTTACTTGTCAGTGGATATCTTAATAAAAAAATTACCTACGTTGTTCCTATGTTGTTAAACAAACAATTAAACGCATATAAAATACTTAGCTCAGTCTACAAATTTTCACAAGAACAATCTTTTGACTTTTTAAAAAAATCTGTCACTCAGTCAGTCAGTTTGTCAGTCAAGTAAGTACGTATATATTTAAATACTTCTTTATAATGATATTGTTAATTTACTTAACGTTTAGCATACTATCGTACAAATAAACCAAAAAAGGAAGATCAAGTCAGATTTTCATTTTCTTTTATAAAATTAAATTTAAACACTATAACCAGCAAAGTTACTTATTTATTGACAGAGTTTCTTGTAATAAAGGGACATTGGATGCTTCAATATATTAAAACACAAAATAATTTTAAATCTAAGTACATTAAAAATAGGACTTTTTAGACAAAACTTTCAATATTTATTTAAAAAATTGCCTATCTAAACTCAATGTTTCGCTAAAAACTAGCATCGTCAGACTGACATATTGAAGTTACATTTTGTTTGTTTGTAGCTTGGTACTAATGTTGATTAAGTAGTATGGAAGTAATAAGACATAACAATATTAAAGCCTAGATGTTATTGGCCCTAAGGGATATCCTGGATGTACTTCCCTCAGTATAACTGTAATATAGAAAAACCAGGAAAAAACTATATCATTGAAAAGCTGTAAGAGATCTCTTTGCTTTCTGCGAATCTCTAAGGTAGGGATGTTTTAGAAAAGCTCTAAAATATAACCATCTCATCTTAAAGGCAATGTATCTTAAAACATTGTGCTGAACTGCTTCCAATTTCGCTTTATAAATAATGTAATGCGGAGACCATACTGGAGAACAATACCCTAGGTTTGTTCTGACCAGAGAGCAATAAAGAGATGTTAGTAAAATCACAAAAACCTAACATCACAAATTTCTAAATAATAGCAGTAATTTGGGACTTATAAGTGGAGTCTAATTAAAAACAGCCCTTAGGCTACTTTTGGACCATTGTATGCCCTTCTGAGGTTGACCCTACCTACTAATTTGTCAACCAACCCACCTGTTTGAAGTAGGTGGTAACGTCGCCAGTAAGCAGCCTTCTTCTGTTTTAGATCCATCTACATAAATACAAATAGTACCTGCCACCAGACCATCTTGATCGTTGTTGTTAATGATTACCTTAAACACCCTATGGAAGTCTTTGTTCAGACCATTCAGAATCCAATGGATTTCGTTAAAAACATTAACTTTTTAATGTTGAATAAACCAGCGGAAGAACTCTATAACAACCATTTTGCTATTATTATCTCAGGAGGTGTCGAAGAAGCAGTTTTTACTGCTCGTGCTTCTGAGATAAAGATTCCAAAGGATCTAATCAGAAATAATGAACCATAACATAAAATTAAATTTCCATATACATATATTTGTGTTACAATTACGTCTTGTCTATGTGTAAAATGAAGACTATCAAAGTAAACAGTTTAATAGTGGAGAACTTCCAAGATTTATTTGTTCATTAACTACCTTAAATTAATACAATCAATTTTAAATTTGTTTAAATACCTATGGCATACTAACAATAAAAAAATAAACGATATGTTCTCTCGATTAAATAATGTTTACACCAGAGTCGATTGAATAAATTGAAAATACTTGCAAACTAAAAAGAAGTTTCGAGTTGAATGAGTTCTGTAATTGAATCTTTGAGACGGTGTAATTGTGAATATTTCAATTTTAACCTCGTGGTATTATAATTGAGAATATTTACATGGTATGATGAACGAAAATGACGGGCTGATGACGAGCGTCCGAACAGCAGAAATCAGGCATCTCTCTGCCGGCCATCGGTCGGTGGGCCCGTGCGTGAAATGTACTCCACTCATGCGTCCACTCATCGGTGTTCGCTACTGCGATTTTATCTAGTTACTTGTTCATGTTAATGTTCACACTAGTTTGGGTAATTTGGGGGTGTTTAACGCCGACACGGGTTTATTTTTGATGCGATTTAGCAGACCGCAGTTTTTCAACGAGTTTTGTGTACCTAGTATCGGCCGAACCAGTTGTTCGACTCGTGTTTAAATGAATAATGGGATTTCGAGTAGCGTGAGAGAAATTATATGTTCGTAATGATAAAACTTTAATATTATTAAAATTCTGATGAATTCTATCATCCGAAATTTTATTAAAATTATATCCAAATTTATTCATAAATAGTTTGTGTGTAATTTTAATTAATATAAATTTCATTCCCGATAAACAGCAACACATATTATATTCGTAATACCTAAAATACCTAAAAAATGGTGACAGTAGTGACATGGGCAATTATAGGCCAATAGCACTTATTACTAATATTGCCAAGATTGTTAAAAACATTATTATTGATAAGTTTAAAATTTTATCCAGAATGCAATTCGGATTTAGATAAAAAACATCAACACAAGACGCCATTGCGCAATTAACAACACATATTTATGAAGCAATTGACAAAGGAAAACCATCAATAGGTGTATTTATCGATCTAATGAAGGCATTTGATACCGTTGATCACTCCCTCCTTCTGGAAACAATGGAGAACATAGGTGTACGAGGTACTACGTATAACTTGTTTGCAAGCTACTTAACAAAAATTAAAAGTTAAAAATCACGAAAGCAGTGAACAAACAGTTATATGTGGAGTTCCTCAAGGAACAGTACTGGGGCCTTTGTTGTTTATTATATATCTGAATGATTTGTTTCAACTACAAGAAAATTCTACCGAAAACCGTTTACACTACCACTACACCAACACACACTTTTATATGTCTTACGCGCGTTTCGATAACCAAGTTATCTTCTTCAGAGACCGAAGATAAAGTTTACCTTACTGGAAGAAAATATGTGATTAGACCTAAGACAAATTAGGTCTGTTCCAACCAAGCAAAGAACCGTTTTAAAATAGTAATTTTTGTGCGCAGTGGTGTACTGAGTTGCGCAGTGCACTAATTTGGTCTCGTGAGTGGTAATTTTACCGTTCTAGAACGGTTCTTTGCTTGGTTGGAACAAACCTAATATTTTAGCTGTTCTTTTCCTTTATAGTACGTCTATACCAAAATGTATGTATTTGTTTATTTTAGTTTGCCTGTTAGCGATGAAAATATAGTATTTTGTATACCTAGGAGGTAAAATGGTATATTTCAGACCGAAAAAGGATTTGAGGCCTGAAAAGATCACTTTACTCTCGTGACTTAATAATAATAATGGTTGTTAATATTGTCTCTCTATAAAAAATTTATTTTATGATAGCTAGAGATGGGCAAACATGCTCTTTTTGAGAAGCAGTTGCAACAGTTTCAGCTATTTTCAAAAAACAGTTTAAGAACAGATACAAAAAAATACATTTAGCTCACAAGCTTAACTCTAACAACTCAATTTTTAGACGTCTATGCAATTAAACGTTTTTTAAAATTAAACATTTTCCGATCTAATTTCCACTAAACAACCCTCTTCTACTAGGAGCAACACATACCAAACCAACCAAGCAGTTGAGTCGTATACACAGACTTATATGTCTGTGGTCGTATACAAAAACTCATATAATTTTTATATATCAGAGACAACCCTCTGTATATATCAATGTATGAACCATTTTATATAACGTTTATGTATAACATATTCAAAAGTATATCGTGTAATCAATGAGAAAATAAAATACGAAGCAATACTTGGTAACAATTTATTTGTATCTCATGTTTAATAGTCAATGTCAATTGGGGCGTCAGCTAGCGTGGAAACCTAAAATTTATTTTCTCGGCTAGCCGTGGAAAAGGTAATTTTCTCTTTGTTATATATCTAATGTAATCTAATGTATATCTTACTGTAGCCAAAACAGCTGTCATTGTATTATAAAAGCTAATAGATGGACTTCCTCATAGTAAGGGTTAGTACAATAAATTTAATTAAAACTTCCAAGGCTTATTTAAAAAATATTAACTTTATTTTAATTCTTTTATGATGGACTTCCAAAGAGTTGGAGTTGTTACTATAAATTACTTTAATAAGTGAAAAATTTAAATTTAAAATACCTCAATTTATTAAATATAGTTTATTCAAGGTAAAATAAAACATTTAATTCCTTGTTGTTGTTTATCTACGATAAGTAAAAGGTATTTCAAAGTGTTATGATGTTTGGTTTTTGGTTTCACTCATTTATTTTATTTTTGTTCCAGTTTTACATATTATATACTTAAGTCCTCGAAGGTAGTTTCAAATTCAGTTTTATTGTAAATTATTTTAATGCTTCAAATAGCAAGAGATGTTTACCGCCAGATGTACCTTCTAAACAAATTACTGAAATGTCTGACTTTTGGAAAATGCCACAAACAGTATGTCCAACACTAAAACACATGAAACAATTCCAACTGTTCATTCAAATATAAATAATTTTAACATGTATGTGAAGACAAATTATCTATCAAAGTTTCTTTTGTGATTGCTCACAAGTTTTTAGCAATCACCTATAAAAAATTATTTATTTATAGAATAGACAAAAAAAAATCATTTTTTAACTCTAAGTACCTTTTAAAGAGTGGATCATATTTTTTTAAAAAGAAAAGCAACGACTGAAATTGTAGAACTAGATTATAGATAGGCCAATAAATTTGAAAAAATCGTTTCTTTGTTGCTTCTTCTTTTTAAAATTTTATCTTATCTATTTTAAACATAAAAGTCCTTTATTAACCAACATAAAACCTTTTATTTTAATCCTAGTGTTGATAACCTTCATTTTAAACACTTTTTACTGCTTCCATCAAATTCTAAGTAAAACTTTAACACCCGCATTTATTATGACGTTTCTATATATATGTATACACTACACATACATATAGTTGGTTCGTTTATTGCACTTTTGGTATTGTTCGTTAATTCATTTCGTCGTAAGCGGCAATGTCATATTATTAAAGTGATGATATAAAAGCAACTTTGTCACCAGCTACTAACTAGGTAATATTTAATAATACGGCTAAATTTAATACTCGAAACGAACATTTCAATCTCGGCATGCATTTCTACTAGATATATTTATTAGAATTCTTGTTTCGAGTGTTACCAGTTCATTCAAAACATTCACATCAAGCTATTAAATTGTTTGATTATAAATAATTCTTCTTTTTAACATTAGATTATGTCAAGCTAGCACTCCCACATTGATTATAATAAAAATAAATTAGTCCATAATTAAGAGCTAATTAAAGGCTTATTTGTACCACAAAAATTGAAATTTGTACCATCGCGATAATCGAGAAAAACCACCTTGAAAATGAGGGTGTTACCTTGAACTCAATTTAGCACTTTTTTGGAATTCAAATTCAATTACATTAAAATAAAGGGCATATTAAAGGCTAATTTGTTCCATAAAAAGTTAATGTGTACTATTATTTATAACGTCAAAAACTAAAATCGATTGCTGTAAATATCGCTGCTCTATAATGTTAGTACCCCCACCTCCTTTTATTCAAACTGAACCCTTTGCGGTCGTATTAAATTTTGGAGGATGTCCCGAAATCTTTTATTTTTGTTATAATTAATTAGAATTCTCTTTAAGCTTGCAGCAAAGCCCTAGTACCACATGATTTAGAATTGTGACAAAAATAAAAGTTGGGCTGCTTTATTTTTAATTTAGTCGAGATATTAAAAACAAATCCGCATCTGGAGTAGATGGGCTTACCCTCAAAATGTTCGCAAATCTGCCTATTAGATTTTTTAACAAATTTGAGTAATAAGTCTTTCCAAATTGGTATTTTTCCTACTTGCCTTAAGACAGCCGTAATCATTCCTTTTCATAAAGGAGGTGATATATAAAGATGCAGTTTCTAACTATCGCCCAATCGCGCTTCTTCCTACGTTATCCAAGATCATTGAAAGGTTGGTAAAAAAGGTTTCTTTCATTTGTGGTTAAATACAAAATTCTAGCTAAAAATCAATTCGGATTTGTAAGTGGTAAATGTACAAATGATGCAATGTTTTCTCTTTTTAATAATGTCTACTCCAGCTTAAACAATCAACACTTTACAGCTACAATATTTTGTGATTTGTGATTTCTCAAAAGCTTTCGATTGCGTGGATCATAAAATATTACTTTGCAGTACTATGAATTTAGAGGCACCTCGATCAGGTGGTTCGAGTCTTTTCTTAGTGAAAGACTGCAGCTTGTACAATTTGATGAATTAAGGTCTTCATGCAAGCAAATAGACTTTGGGGTTCCACAAGGTTCGGTATTGGATCCTATATTGTTTTTGCTATTTATCATCGGCGGTAAAATTTCTCTATTAGCCGACGACACTAGCTTTTCTTGGAGAAATCCGGATATCACCTAACCTCATAGAATCGTTTCACATGACTTAACCATCATCAAGATTCTAACCATAATATATGTTTGAACGTTTCTAAGACGAAAGTTTTACCATACACATCTACAATTCAACCTATTACCCAGTTTACCTTCGGTCTCTGAAGAAGATAACTTGGTTATCGAAACGCGCGTCAGGCATACAAAAGTGTGTGTTGGTGTAGTGGTAGTGTAAACAGTTTTCGGTATCAACCTATTATGTTGAAAAATTCCACTATAGAGGTCGTTGACTCTGAGATTTTTGGAACTTGTCGTTGACAGCTCTCTAAAATGGGATGTCACATTGACGCTTTGTCAAAAAACTTCTTCTTGTTACGCGCTGAGAACAATGTCTAGGGAGCTTTACCTGTCAGCTTCCAAAACAGTCTATTATGCCCTCTGCGAGTCACATCTTCAATATGCACTTCCTTTTTGGGGTACATGATGTGTGACTCAATTTGAACGTATTTTTAAATTACAATAGAGAGCTGTTCGGTATACGTTGAAACTAAGCAGTAAAACTCACTGTAGGGAATTCTTTAAAAAACATAAAATATTAACACTTCCATCCCTATTTATCTTTGAATCCATTTCCTTTTGTTGTTTTGTTATTTTGTTCTATGTGATTTGCTTTTTTTTTAACAGCTTTGTCCACAAATTTTAAATAATTTTTTCGACAATAAAGCTTATTGTAGTTCTTTTTTACGGGTATGAGGACAGGCATATAAAGAAACCAATTAAATTTTGGCCGACGTTTCGTCGATTACTTATTTAAGATTTAAGATTTCTGCGCAGAAATTTGTGCCCTGAAGATGTCGAAATAAATCGACGAAACGTCGGCCAAAATTTAATTGGTTTCTTTATATGCCTGTCCTCATACCCGTAAAAAATAACTACACTTTTCAGAAGGACGTTAACAGTCAAAATAAAGCTTATTATTATAATGTGGGGGTGCTAGCTTGATTGGCATCATTGGATTAGTTTCAGCACTCTTAAGTATACCTATGCTACCGTTTATTACAATAGCTGTCTATTAGATTTTGTTGCATATGTTACAAGTTGTGAAAAATGATTACCAAGATTTAATTTACCTTGTAAATATTATTCTTGGCTGTGTATTACTATCATTACGTCTCAAAACATTCATCATTCAAGGAAATTACATAAGGCAAACGGAACAATTTGTTAATAAAAGAATTAACTACAATAAAACGTAATTCATCTCCTATATTGTTTTATACATTTTTACTTCTTATCTTAATAGTCCATTTCCGCTTTGGTTAAATGAAATTTTATTTTGAGGAAGTTCTCCTACTGAGAATACATAACATAAAAAAAACATTTACAAAAAGTCAATATTTTCAATTAAATTGTGGGTGTTTTGTTAAAATGTTTTTTACTGCCCTTTTTAGTTAATTCCATATTAAATATTGAAGGTTTAAAAATCAATAAAAAAAGAACATTTTAATTCTTACTTATTAATAACCATTAAACCAGATTCTGTCCCTTTATGGTTGCATTATATCCGATAATATGAAGGCCCATCGCCCATGTCCACATTTCAATGATCGTTTAGATTTAAATTAACAAAATTCGTTACATTAAACATGTCATATTCTGTAACTAACTCATGAATTGTGCTAGTTTCTATATGGTTTTGACAAGATTCAATATGCATTATACAATGGTGGATTCTCGTGATGGCCGCATGAAATATTCAAAACGAACTTCATTATTTACCTCTCTAACCGTTGTAGTTCAAATCGAGGTGCTTGTTTACGTTTTAGATATACGAGCTATATTGTTTTGTATATATTTTTTGTATGTTTACACTGATACAAGTAAATTATTTTATTATGGTGTTCAAAAAAGAAAAAACTAACATATTAATTTGTTTAATGTTTGCTCAAAGTAGAAAAGCGCTCTTTTGCCAGAACAGAACACAGCTACGCACTTTAACTCATAAGCAAAATATTCTACAAGATTACTCGTACAATGTATTTGAGATTTATTTAGGGGAAATTGGGGTAAAATTTGTAGTCATTTCGTTTGGTTGAAACTTTCAATAATACTTGTTTTTTCCTATTTTTTGTTTTTATTACTTAAGGATAAAGGAACCTTTTTTATTAATTGAATTTTTGTTTTTTCAGGTAAGTGTTAATTCAACGTCTAGCTATATCGTGGATGTATCAGTAAGTTTCACTAAACTATTAAATGAATTAATGTTGTGTATTATTTATATAAAATAAAATATAACTAGATTTTAGTTATTTAACACGTATATATTTCCACTTGCTGAGAGCCCAGACCGCGTATATAATGTCGGGTGCAAGCGGTTCTATAGTAGTAGAAAACATAGAAGCATACGAATGACATTATTTATTTAAGTCAAGACAGCAAAACCCCCAATAGAATGATTCTTATAGTGCTCGATGGTTCGCTATCGTCACAGCACCTTGTTGTGGACCTTGCTGACTGCAGATCTGAACAGTTGAACATTGTTACAGTTAAATTTATCCCTCAGGTTCTTTAGCCAGGATCTTCCAATGCTCCGCTTTCCACTAATGACGTATGCCTCGGTGTCGTGGGGACATACGTGTGATACGAACAGGAAGAAACTAGGAGCTCCACAAAACATTACGATCAACGCTTCCTGGTACTTATGATGAGATATACACAGATACATAAAACGGAGAAGGCACTAAAGATAAAGAGACGCAAGAGCCAGAAAGCTATTGGAAGAGCTAATGAGATTACAAAAGATATAGAAGACCAATACAACAAATGGAAGAACAGAAGGAGAGCTTTCTAAAAAGATCTCACGAGCTGAAGAAAGCATATTCTGTACAACTGCCCTACTACGCACCCGTAACCTAAAGGTGAGCCACAATGGACCTTTTTTATGTCGCAATGGAAGGGACGTCTATCGACCACTCACAAGAAACCTATAATCAAACGTTAATGCGACAACTTTTCATGTCAACAGAACCAATCGAAGAATTTCGGTTTTCCAAAAGGTTATGAAAACGGATATGGTCTCACATTTTTTAAAAAATTCGACAAGTGGACATAAAAAGAAGATAAGACAAATCTGATCAAATAAAAATATTTTCCCAAAACAAACTACAACATACAAATTTTTGTGGCTGTTATATAATTATTGTATCAAGTGTTTCTGTCACGGTATATGAGCTGTTTAGATAGTTGTCACCGAACAAGCGTTAAACAATCAACAATTAACCAATAAACACACAATAAATCCTTTCTATTTGTAAAGAGCGAGTAAACCTTGATTGGACCGATGAAAACATTTTGATGGGGTGCACGCCGGATAATATAAAATTTTATCGGATGTATGTTGCTGTTCTCGCAATGTCAACTGACCGTTTAAATAAACGAACGTTGAATTATTGAATAAATAATATCCATTAAGTTATTATTAGGTTGTCAAAGAGCAGTGAGCGGTTAAATCAATTTATCGGGTATCAACTATGGATATCGGATATTAATAAAAAAATTATAAAATAGTTAAAGAGCCATTAAAAATAAATTAACGATATCGCATTTTACAATAAAATATATTGTTGGAATTGTAATTTATTACTCAATAATTATTATTAGTTATTATAATAATTCTTTGTATTTAATTTTTGGTATTTTGGTATTGGAATTTTTTAAATATATATGTTTTTATTTTGCTGGCATCAACTTTAATATATTCTTAAATATTTTATTTTATTTAGATACAGCATTGTTAATTTTTATTATGGACGGAATCACAAACAGGTTCATAAAATGTATGCCAGCCAAGAGAATTATGCACGTAACAAGCATAATAAAGGGAATTTTCAGATTTCCCAACAAAATAGAAAAGAGCCGAAGTAGCCATTATCAGGAAAGCGGAGAAAAATCCTACATTCCTTCAAAACTATCGTACAGTAAGCTTGCTACCTTCGCGCAAAATTGCTGAAAGAGTATTTCTTAAGAATTTTTAAAACATAGACAAAATATTTAAACATAATACATTAGGAGCAGTCTTGAGATTGGTCGAATACACCACACAAGGATGCAATCAAGTAAGACAAGGTCGGGCACAAATGTCTTATATACAAAATAAGGAAGCAGGGTACCAGAAGACGTAACCCCAGGTAAAATATTCACCTTTACTGATCACGTCACCACCGTGGTGGCAAAAGCCAAACAGGCGAGATCAAGGATCGAACGAAGCAGTAACCTAAACCTAAAGAAGAAGATAAGATTTATAAGGAGCATAATATAAACGAACGGTTATAATGGAATCGCGGCGTATTGTTGTACTCCGTGAAGAGTATTTAGATAAAATAACGAAGTATCGTGAATTAAAAAGGCATATAGTTTACCTAGATGAGACTTGGTTTGACACACATGATACTGTTCAGTATGGCTGGGTAGATCAGTCTCAAAAGTGTAGTTTAAATGCGCCATGTTCGAGAGGAAAGCGTATAATAATTCTTCACGCCGGAAGTGAAAATGGTTTTGTACCAAATGCGTTACTACTGTCTGCGAAAAATATTAAGCAATGTTTAGCCGACTATCATGAGGATATGACTGCACATTTATTCGAATAATGGTTTCAAGAGCAGCTTCTTCCTAACATTCCTTCAAATTCAGTAGTCGTTTGGACAATGCTATATATCATTCGCGGATATTAAATAAAATTCCAAATTGTAGTTCAAAGAAGGCAGATATTTTGGAATTTATGAAAAATAGGAACATTAGTTCGGAAAAGGTAACGACAAAGAAAGAATTACTACTAGTCCAGGCGTGCTGTACCAAAAAAATAAAAAATACGGAATATCTGATACCTGGAATGTAACAGTTGGAGGTGGTAAAGGGGCTTATAACACATGAAAAAAAATACATTAACTATTTCAATTATGATCATAAACTTTTTAGGGGTGAAAAAGGGGTAAAAAACTGAAATATTGCTGTTTGCGGCTAAAATTGACGTCAAAATGAAAAGTGTCCCATAGAAAATTTGTAGATAATGTAAAAATCTAAAACTTTTCTCTGGGTAATTTTCTCACATAACCTCAATTTTTCGAGGAAAATGGAAAAAAACGATTTTTCGTTTTTAATTTTTAATTTTCCAACGGATTCGTCAATTTTGATGAAACTTGGTGAAATTATTCCAAAAAGTCAAAGAAAATTGAAATTTTGATAAAAATTGGGCTATAGGGCTCTGATGGAAGGGTATTTGGGCCTTCTCATATCAACAAATCGATTTATCTCATGAAAAACCTTATAATATAAACAAATCAGCATACAACAATAGTAAAAACCATGAAATCCCCGCTCGGATTATTAATTTCATTAATAGACTTGAGTGTTTATAATAATATTGCAAATGAACTAAAAATCCGACTAAATAATGAAATATATTTTCTTTTGTAATTTTTCCCTTAGAATGTAATGCAACAGTCGGCTTTTGCATATTTTAATATTTTATAACAAAAATTTAACAATTATTGCAAATTTAGCTGTTGCAAAATTTATTTTTTGCTTTTTATTCATTTTTGAGCACATTTTTAAATGAGAGGTGTATTTTTTTATATTCCATGTGGAAGTAGACGTAAAAACGAAAAAAATGAGCCCCAGGAAAATCTTTTCCAATAATATTTTCCGAGCAAACTTTACAGTTGAAAAAAAAAGAGATTTTTCCAGAAAAATCAATTTTCTCGGAAAATTATTATGTTATAAGGTTAATAAAATTCGAGGTTATTTTGGACATAAAAAGGTAAGTTTTCACCAAGTTTCATCAAGATTGACGAATCCGTTGGAAATTTAAAAATTAAAAACGAAAAATCGTTTTTTTTCCATTTTCCTCGAAAAATTGAGGTTATGTGAGAAAATTACCAAAAGAAAAGTTTTAGATTTTTACATGATCTACAACTTTTCTATTGGGCACTTTTCATTTTGACGTCAATTTTAGCCGCAAACAGCAATACTTCAGTTTTTTATCCCTTTTTCACCCCTAAAAAGTTTATGATCATAATTGAAATAGTTAATGTATTTTTTCATGTGTTATAAGCCCCTTTACCACCTCCAACTGTTACATTCCAGGTATCAGAATTTCCGTCAAAAAGCACAATATTTGTAATACACAGGGACATACACGCCTATGGAGACAATGTTACGACAAAGTAAAATTTGCCGTCAGGCGGTACCCTTTGTAGCAACTTATTTTAGTTATACTATACTTAAAAATATCATAAAAACATGTAATCATGATTTTGAATTAAATTCTAAATATTAACTGTCAATGCGTTGCCATGCTCTCAGAATTTCTTCTGGTAAACACGATTCTACTAAAGGATAGAGCATGGCTGCATAATTATCGGATGTTACACCTAAAGTTTTTAATGACTGTAAGTGAGATTCAATACTAATTTTTGCATTCAAATTATTAAGATCTAACTTTAATATCTTCTTGATATAAAATTCAATAAGTACATCTTTTCGACCGAACCTAAATGTTCCATTGCCTTTGGGTAATTAACATGAGTAAGTGGATAACTTTCCTCTAATTGAGGAGCTCTTGACTTTAGTATCGTAGCTTGAATAAGTTATTGAAACTTATCTTCTAGAGCGATGTCCTCATCATCATCAATTTGTATAAATTGTGACCAAATTGTCAAAAAGTTCTTAATATCGCCTGTCAAATTTAATAAATTCTAATTGACGAGCTCTTGTCTTTAGTATCGTAGCTTGAATAAGGTATTGAAACTTATCTTCTAGAGCGATGTCCTCTTCATCAATTCTTCATCAATTCGTATAAATTGTGACCAAACTGTCAACCAATTCTTAATATCGCTGTCAAATTTAACAAATGCTATTTTAAGTAATTTTAAACTGATTTTGCTATTTTTAACTAATTTTATAGTATCTGAATTTTAAAAACTGATCAACAGGAATTTTAATTCCTGTATAAATTCCAAGTATAAAGATTATACTTGCGACTAATATCATCCATAATGTCTACTTCTTGTAAAATCGTTTCTTCGCTGTTAGCTTCATCCAACATATAAGCTATTATCTTCTCCAAATTTTCAAAATTAAATTTCAAAACTTTCTGATGTGGATTCTGTTGCTTCAAAACAGCATCCGTCTCATCATAAATATTTTGAAATGACACACAAATGATTCCAAAATATTTCTTGGTTTTATCCATCTCCATTATAGTGTATATTAGTTATTAAATGTTTAATTTCAAATGTATAAAAAATATGAAAACTGTTAGTTGCAATTTTGCACACCAATGATCAGCTTTTATCCTAACAGAGATTTTAAATATTATTATTGTTGGTATAGGTACTTAAAAACTGTTTTCAACAAACTTTCGACTGTTTCGACCTATAATAAATAGTAAAATTGTTTTGGAAAATCAATAACAAAGTATTTCACATTCGCAGAGTTTATTAAACCAAGTATAATGGTCGAGGCACATGAACTTAAATAAAAGAGAAACATGTTTTGTGTATTGCGTGTATTGTAATTTATATAAAGTTCACGAAATAATTACACCTTAATTAAGTTGTAAAAGTAGAGAAAAAAACACATAAAAATGAAATACCTTTTATATAGTATAAAAAAATGTTCTTTTTAAAGTATGCACACCAAATAAAAAGATATTAATTTATGGTTGTATATAAAAATGTTTAGAACGAACAATAAAACAGAACGTATACAATTTATCTGTTCCATCTACAATCAGATAAAATGAAACATGTTAAAAGTAACTATATATAAAATATATAAATATTAAATAACATAGTCCAAGAAAAATATGTTTGTTACAATAATAGTAGTTAAGTTATTTTCTAAAAAAAGGATTCATTAATTACATGAAAATTACTGTTACCCAACCTAATTCTAGATTTGAACATACATTACTAAGATTATTTAATTTGTTTTTTTTAATATCGATAGTTGTTAAGTAATCATCACAAAATAAAAAAAAAGATTTAACTATTACAGCCCGACAATCGTTTTAGATATAATCAATCGCAAAGGCAACCTAATGTGTTTTTAATGTGACTTAAATCACGGTGTTTTTCTTTCTTTAGCTATTGAATTACTCTCCAATGACATTTTTCACAAAAATTTAAATACGAACAAATTAATAAGCTTTTCTATTTGTTTCAAACACTTTTCTATTCATAATACGTTAATAATTTTTGTTAAATAAAGGTTTTATTTTATCATTCAAAAGTTAAAATCTCGGTTCTACGCATCATGATAATGCTGTTTAAATGCAAAAAAAACAGAAATAGTATTTTGACAATAAAATTGATTGTACTAACCCTTACTTTTTGGAAGTCCATCTTATTAAGAATAATGAAAAACTCTTCGTTTTACCAAAATATTGGAAGTTTTGGTAAAACGAAGAGTTTTTCATTATTCTTAATTATTTTGACAATAGACCCATAAAAATATACTCAATCTATTCGAAACAAAAAAATACGAATAGCTGCAATGACAGCCATTGTCTTTGTAATGGCTAAGGGTATTTAGCTCACACAGCACTTCAGACTTCTTTGATATTGCTTTATAGAATACTTATTAGTACTGTAAGATCTCTTTTAGAACCTTTTTAGAGCAAATTACCTTGGTGTTAATAAGTTTTTCGCCGTACAGCAAAATTTCTCCCAAGTACGCTATTTTATAAGACGATTTTTGCTTCAGACTCTCTGCATAAAGGGATCTTACAATAAATTTACAATTTTGAAGAGTGCATGAGTTATAAAGGTTCCTCTAAGGAACTTTTGTATGGGTTTTTTTTGTCCCTTTCTTTTTCTTTCTTCTTTTTTTTAATCTTCATTTTAATTCTAACCAATTAATTTCTGGTACTAAATTGGGGGTCATCTATGTTGGTTTTTGGCCACTATAATTTCCCCTTTTTTTCAATTTGCAGAAGCAATAGTGGATTGTTTTCCCAATTTTTATAGATAATACGGTATCCGCCAAAATAAACAGTACAGAAACAGAGAGTGCTGTGGAGTTGTTTATATAGTATGGATTGGTCATATTTGACTTAATTGTCATTAGTAGATATATTAATAGTACGCTGCAGTTAAATTTGATTTAAAAATGGTTGAAACAACGGAAGAAAAAGTGTTTTTGGTTGAGCATTATTTTCATTCATACGGAAAAGGTCGTAATGATGGTCCAAGCTTAGAACAGGTGTCAATAAAATATCAACAAAAATTTAATAAAGCAGCTCCTAGTAAAAGTGTGATGTTAGCTGTTGTTGAAAAATTTCGTCGCACTGGTAGTGTATTGTGTCAACGTAAAGGTTCTTCAAGACGTCGAAAAACAGTAGGCCCTAACGAAAATGAGGGACGTGTTTTTAACCAAGTAGTGCAATCACCTCAAAGAAGTCTTGTAAGAACTGCATGTAAACTCAACATTAGTGAAACGTCTTTACGTCGCATGTTCAAATTAATTGGTGGTTATCCATACCGTATTCAAGTTGGACAACGACTAAATGCTGCGGACAAACGTGCAAGAGAAATTTACTGTGGTCGCATGTTGAGTTTAATTTACGAAGATCCCGAATTTTTAAAAAACATATGGTTTTCAGACGAGAGTCACGTTCATCTTAGCGGCTATATTAATCGAGAAACAACCAGATTCCTTGGATTTGAACGTCCTGATATCATTGTAGAGAAATCACTCCACAGTCTTCGAGTTACCGTTTAGTACGCGTTATCTGGTAATGGCATGATTGGTCCTTATTTCGTTGAAGAAGATTATCAGAATCCACTTACTATTAAAAAATAATGTTATAGAGAGAAAATTATTATACCTTTTGTGAGAGATCTAAATAACTTTTGCCGTGCACGAAATCTACAGTTTCGCACACAATGGTTGCAACAAGATGGTGCAACGAGCCATACAGCTGTGCGCACCTTAGACTTACTCCGTCAGCATTTCGATAATAGAATAATTTCTCGGGGAACAGACTTCGAATATCCTTCTCATTCACCTGATCTGACGTCACCTGACGCATACATTTGGGGCATAATGAAGGAAAAAATATTTCATTCGGAAAATCCGCCGGCGAATATTGCCGAACTACGGGAAAGAATACAAAATATTTTCTGGCAGTTCTATCAACCACTTTTTATAAATATATTTATTGACTTACAAAATCGATATGAAGCTTGTTTGCGTCGAAATGATGAACATTTTGAACACTTACATTACAGAAATTAAAAATTAATTTTTATTTTCGGTACTGTTTATTTTGACGGATACTGTACCATCTTAAACAGTATTGTGCAAAAATATCTAGACCTAATCTCAAAACTAGTAATTTTAGTTCTTGTATTCTTAAGCTGTAGCTATAAGAATATAAAAAATCAAAGCTTTAATAATTTGGCTCTGTAAGGAGCATTTACAAGTATATTTAGCTCACTTTTTCTACAATAAGTTTTATAAATATCCCCAATTGGATTAAGAGGAAACACTTTAATGTATAAAGAACCTTAAAAATGCTTATTTGGGTAATAATTAGTGACACAATCAGAATTTATAAGTGTTCTGATAAGTTCTGTAATGGTTGAGGGCCTTCTCAAAATAAAAAATGTAGAAGTTTAAAATAATAAACAACTAAACGTTTGAACTAAATTTTTATTTACAAAAAAATATTTTTTGGAGTATTTTGCTATTTTATTATTCTTAGTAAGATGGACTTCCACAGATTAAGGGTTAATACAATAAATTTAACTCTAGAAATTGCTTTACTGGAGAACTTAAACTGTTAAACAAATTTACATATTGCCTAAAAAAAGTAGGTAAGGGTTGGTGTCTATTAATAATGGTAATACTATAATGCAAAATTTACCAAAAGGTTTTATATTCCTCAAAATATACTTCTGAATATACATAAAATTAGTATTGATAAGTTTGTTTTTCATGTTACCAAAACAGATAATTTTATAAAAAAAATTAAACTACTATAGATTTTACCCCTAAAGGAGGTTTATTTTAAGATACCTAATTTTAATCGGAAAGATAACTGCATATTTTTGCAACCAGGCGTCGCCACTGTAGCTTGACTCATAGAACATAGAAATATCCTATTAGAAAATAGTAAACAAAGGCATTTATTTTACTGTATTCGTACTAGGATTTCCCATTGCGTAGCAATATATTGCAATAATAGTGGAAATCACTCATATCCCAAGGAATCGTTAATAAAAAACTGTGGATAAAAGCTTCACACCCACAACAAATTCTAGGCTATATTTAAAACACTTGCCTTAAACAGATTTTTAAGGCAATGGTTATTATAAACATTACAAACCATTTTAGCGTCATGGGTATCCCGAAGTTAAAATTTCTATCAAAACTCTGAAATAGGTAAATAAAACAATGCTTTTAAAGGTATGTTCAAAGGTATAAGAATAATAAAATTTTTAAGATAAGGTAGCACTATTTTAAGCAATTGCACCCAGTCACAGCAATGTATATTAAAATTTTACTTAATTATGGATGGTTTACTTCGTTTTACTTAATTGACTAGCTTTTTCATCACAATTGGTTAGAGAAATAACGTGAAAATGAGGATTATATTATACCTGTTTACCAGATCACCTTTTCGTGCTCTCATCCCCTTTTTCTAAACTATTATTAAGAATAATAAAACACTCTTCGTTTCAACGTTTCCAAAAAAAAATAATATGAAAAAATACCTAAACATCAGGTACCTAGCTACAAACAAACAAAATGTAACTTAAATGTCAATCTGACGATGCTTCTTAGCGAAACGGCCTGCATTGTAATTTAAAACATATTTTTTCAAATAAACTTGGAAGTTACGTTGAAACGAAGAGTTTTTTATTATTCTTAATAAGATGGCCTTCCAAAAAGTAAGAGTTAGTACAATAAATTTAATACATGCAAGTACTTGTTTTTTATAAAAACTAAAAAAACTATAGTTATGGGTCGAGCTATAGGGGCGCCCTCTACAATTAGCTTTGCGTTTTCTTCCCCATTAGGTTATATATTATAGAAAATTTTAAACTGCTACAGATTTTATCACACAAAAGGTTGATTTTGAGATAATGGTTAGTTTTAAATAAAAAGAATTCCAACTTCTTCAAATTAATTGTCTAAAATCATTTTTCTCGGTATTTTATTACTTCCAACACGAACAGTCTGATAATGTATGTACTAAATGTTACTGTATCAAAATAGAACACTGATTTGAAACACAATTTTACTTAGAATCAGAGAATCACTGTTTAGCCTTTAGATCTTATTTCAAAAAGGAGATATGCAACATTCAGTGTTTTATTTACTTTAATGTGGACATGCATAGCGAAATGACTGAAATTCTACAGGGAATAAAATATAGGGATCTGCATCATCTCAACTAAATACAAAATACTTTGGTATTTTTTTTAAACAAAGAAGTTGTACCGGTTTTTATATACCTAATTAATCACATTGTGTACACCTATCGTTTTAGTTAAAAGGAAAGTCCTTGCTTTATGATTTTATCCTTTTGAAAATAATTCCATTTTAAAAGTATTTCTTAAATTTTGTTTTCCGACTTTCCCCTACGGTTCTTATGTCGACGAGGCTAATTTAGAGCAATCGTATACTGGTTGCAGAAAAAGCGTGCATACTAAAAGTAACAATAAAATATAGCATAATAATTGTCTTCAAAGCTTTGAAACATGCTTTTATACTTCACAGAAAACACTTCGGTTTTTATGATGTATTGCACAAATTATATGCAGAAATACTGAAAAGAAATTATAGGTATACTGCGCATTATATTTTTGTTCTAAATGTACCGATCAATATTTGAAATGTTAAGTATTAAAATTATTATTTCATTTTCGTAATATCTTAATACGGACAGTTTTGGTATTTTTAATGTCTATCCTAAAACAAAAAATTCTCTTTAATATCATGTTTATGCAATTATTTTTCTTTAAATGCCTATCCGTTTCGGATAGATCTCTAATCTTGTTTTGTTGTTGGCCTTACTTAAAAAGTTCTTCTGATGAATTGCCAACCACAAAATTCTTCTTCTACTCGGCCCTCTTTTACTACGAATATCCGTTTGTGGCATTTCATGCTCAAGATATTATAGTTTTACTGTACAGTATCCGCCAAAATAAACAGTAGGTACCGAAAATGAAAATAAAAATTAATTTTTAATTTCTGTAATTTAAGTGTTCAAAATGTTCACCATTTCGACGCAAACAAGCTTCATATCGATTTTGTAAGTCAAAAAACATATTTATAAAAAGTGGTTGAGGGAACTACCCAAAAATATTTTGTATTATTTCCCGTAGTTCAGGAATATTCGCCGGTGGATTTTCCGAATGAAATATTTTTTCCTTCATTATGCCCCAAATGTATGCGTCAGGTGGCGCCAGATCAGGTGAATGAGAAGGATATTCTAAGTTTGTTCCCCGAGAAATTATTCTATTATCGAAATGCTGACGGAGTAAGTCTAAGGTGCGCACAGCTGTATGGCTCGTTGCACCATCTTGTTGGAACCATTGTGTGCGAAACTGTAGATTTCGTGCACGGCAAAAGTTATTTAGATCTCTCACAAAAGGTATAATAATTTTCTCTCTATAACGTTCTTGGTTGAGAGTAAGTGGATTCTTCAACGAAATAAGGATCAATCATTCCATTACCAGATACCGCACCAAACGGTAACTCGAAGACTGTGGAGTGGTTTCTCTACAATGACATCAGGACGTTCAAATCCAAGGTATCTGGTTGTTTGTCGATTAATATAGCCGCTAAGATGAACGTGACTCTCGTCTGAAAACCATATGTTTTTCAAAAATTCGGGATCTTCGTAAATTAAACTCTAGTTTGCTCAGTGTAGAAAAGTAGTCAGTTTTCTCAGAGTATTAAGTTGTGTACGCCCACTTTCGTTGGTACCCCCATCTTCAAAGAAACCGACACACACTGTCGCTTCTCGTTGTTCAGGTTTTCTCTGCTGCAGATTACATAAGGATATTTGGATCAATTCCAGATTTGTATATCCCACAGAGGTGGTAAATAATTATAGGAAGCAAGAAACTTTTTGCACGGCTTCCTTAACTTGTTCTTTCAATTAGTGGGACTATTATTTAAAATATTGACCTTATAATGATTTATCTAATGAAGACACAAGGTGGTGAAGTTTCCTGTAAACTTCCATCTTTTGGTCTCAGTGTAATGTCCTGGGACCAAAACCCACCAACCAAGTAGAAGGCATATTTTGTAATAAATTGGCTTTCCTGTTCCATTTTTTATACTCAAACTTAAAAGTGTAATTCATTGTTTTGTATATTAGGAAACGATTTCAAATATTACAGGTAAAATATCATTATTTTATTTTTGTATAAATTATAAATAAAGGTACGCTACTGAAGTAGGTTATTTCATCTTTGTTGTACGTATTCGGCATTGATTTTATTAAGTTTGTACAAATGTTTCAGCAGTGCTATGGGAGAAGAAAATACATACAATAAAAATATAAACTTTATATTTCTAACTTACATTCTTTCAACTGAATAAAAAACTATGTGTAATAAAAATGGAAACTTTAATCAATATATCAATATTGGTATGGAATTCATATTGGTTTTCTCGTACCTATTTTACATTTTAATGTCGCTGAAAGCAAGCACAGTTATGAAATAATGTTGTAATAAATATAAATATGATTAACCTAGTTTTTTTTTGATTAACTGCGATGCTATATTTAAACAACTTAAATAATGTTAGTATATTTTAAGTTTAACAATATCTGTCACTTGCTGCCTTGAATTTAACTAACCTCACTTTTATATTTAATCAGTCAAACTGTAAGTGGTATTACTGATTATATTTTAATAAAAGTACAACTATGATTTAATATAATTCAAAACATTCGATATTAATGAGGGATTACTCAAGGTGAGCCCTTTGTAACAATATTAGTTCCTCAAAGGCGCCAATTTGTAACATTGCTGGTTCCAAAAAGAGATCCCGGCTAAGAGACTCAAGGAGTGGTTCGACTCCAAGTTAATGCCCACTATAGAACGGATTGGTGGTATATAAGGGTTAAGGGCGCCACTATCTTTTAAACGTTACGAATAAACAACAGAAACTACACAAAAACTAAGGTGAAAAATATAGAAACACCTTGTAATTAGACTGAAATTGAAAGCAAGAAAATAAACTACATAACTTTAATATCAACCGAACACGCTGCACCCTTAAAACTTATAGTCAATCAAACTGTAATTAGAGAATATTTGTTTATTGATAAAAAATTGTAAATTGCCACAGGAAGTATAGATGGAAATGTTATAAACGGACTTGACTTATCTTATTTGGTAGAGTGATCCGGTGGTCTCAGTTTATGTACCGATGCTGGTAGTTGGGGGCGTTGGCTGTTGGTGATTAGTTCTTCATCAAAGGGACTGCTACTGGGAACTATATTCCTCCATAAAAAGGACTGCTGCTATGGACTATGTTTCGCCCTTAAAAGGACTGCTACTATGGACTATGTTTCTCCATACAAAGGACTACTACTATGGGCTATATTTTCATAAAAAGAACTGTTACTATCGACTATAATTTCATGCTAGCGGGTATATTGCTCTCTACTAGCGTAGCGTAGCGGCAGCGTAGCGGTAGCGTATCTGTGATACAACCAGATAAATGTATTTTCTAAGTCTCGTGAACGACTGGTCTCTAGGGGAGGTTTTGTCGAAAAGAGAACGAACCGTGGAGTTTTGCTAATTTATAACCGTATTGACAGGGGCTTCCGGTTACGTTCGTTATAAGGGTTTTGTTTCGGGTACGTTCTGTTGTGGTGAGTAAGTTTGACAGTGGTAAGGTTGTGTCTAATATACATTGGGTTGGAATTGATTTTAGGGTTCGGGAGGACGGTAAACTAAGTAAAGGTAGCATGGCGATAGACATGTTACACCTTAAGCCCAACTTTATTTTCACTATTTATCAGTGATATTGAGTCATTTTTCAGGAAGGTGGGAGCTTCTGGAATAAATATTGACAGTACACACGATATTTTGATGCTACTGTACGCAGACGATCTCGTTATATTTGGTGAATCCGAAGTAGATATCGCTAGGAAACTTAAGGTTCTAGATAATTACATGTCGATCAATAATTTGTCAGTAAATGCACTAAAATCTAAAATAGTTTGTTTCTCAAAAGGTAATTTTAAACTTCCACTAAACTATGGATTTACTTTTAATAATCAAGTTATTGAAATGGTAAATAAATATAATTACTTAGGAGTGTCTTTCACAGCATCCTCCCTGTTTCGTGAACAAGCTAACCAGGCATCGGCAAAAGCGAAACAGGCAATAGGCGCGGTAATATCTATTTTTTCGAAATCCAAATCTAACTCTTGGGAATTTAGAATTATTGTCTGGGGGCTTCGTTATCTTGGAATCATTGAGAGAGTTCAAGTAGGTTTTTTTAAAAGACTTCTTTTACTACCCAGAAACACTACTGACTACCTTGTACGTTTAGAAGCAGGTTGTGTAAAATTAGAATTTTTGGTTTTTAAACTATGTCTTAAATGATTGCTCAAATGACTTGCTATGGATTCCTCTAGAATGCCTAAAATAATGTTTAATAGGTTATTGTATCTCCAACCTCACAACAATTTTAAATTCAATTGGGTTTTACAAGTATAACTTACTTTTAAGGACTTGGCCTTTCAGAACTGTGGGATACCTTGTCATTTGGAAAGCTTAAGTTGGAATATAATAGAATTTTGGACACTTACAAAACTAAACTTTATAACGAAGATTTGCAAAAACTCTCGAAATCACGCTATTGTCCCATAGTGGTCTTTATGTATTCCCCGAATAAGCTTATTATTTAGAGTATCAAATGCCTATTAAATTTATCAGGTTGATTTGCCAAATTCGACTTTGCTCCAAAACGTGCTTACACCTTTCGTTTGATGGCAACTTTTACAAATTCGTTCAGGATGAAATATGTACCATGTGCAACACTGGAACACATCGTTATGAAGCGTAGTCTACACAATAGTATCAGGACACCACCACTTAATAATTTACGCACATTTGATGATTTTGTTGCTATGCTAAATAGGCTTTGTCCTAAAACACTTAAATATTATGTTTTTTCCAATTATTGTAACCGAACCCTTGCTATTTGATTGTATTCAATTTAAACAATAAATAATTATTATTATTATTATTATATTATTAATATAATTCATGTATATAAAGTAATTTTTTCAGATCTGTAGCAAAACAAGTAAATTAAGATGGGAGCTTCCCCTAATGGAAATTTTTGAAAGTTCTAAAATGAAAACGAGCTAATACTTTGTTCTCGATAATTATATTATTTTCTATTAAATACTTTAAACCTGGCGTTCACGAGACGACAAATTTGTTAATTTTATATCCAATTTCAGCAGAAATTTTATCACCCATACAGTTTGGGGAACTGTAAAACGTCAACTAAATATGAACCGTATACAATTCTAATAGTAATTTGTATTATAATGTGATTATATGTAAATTGTAGAATAATTTTGATACATTGTAAATTTACGAGTATATAAAATGCGATATAGGCCAGAACATTTGGTTGGAAATTAAGATATTATTTTTTTTAATCTTAAATTAAAGAATTAAAGTACATACAGAATAATATTTGTACAGGGCAGAATTAAGACAAATTTTGGGAATTTAAAGACATCTAAATCCGATTATTGAATACCCAAGCTGGCATCACTGTTGTCTCAGTTGTTTGGCATCACTGTGTCATCGTGCGCTTACAGAAAGCAGACTTACAGTTATAAAGTACATTCATACTTATACCGTTCTGACTTAAGGACTTCGATTATATTGCCTCCAATAAATCTTCCTACCGGCCGGCAGGGCCGGAGTGGACTTTTTACTTTTACATTGAGAAGCAATTGAAATATTGATAGATAGATATAAATTGTCTAAAAATATGTACAAATGTGCAAACATCTATAAAAAAAGTAAATTCCACCCTGTTCCGTTCAAATTTTATAGCAGGTAACACCTGGCTAAAGCGCCGGCCGACAATACGGGACAAAAGGGTCGTTTATTGGCCTTAAGAAGTGAGAACGGAATAAGTATGAATGTACTGTATAAACATTTTCTTTTATTTGTTACATAAAAGACATTAAAATTTGAACCCCAATATCAAGCATACTAAATTAAAAAAAAGATAGATTATAAAAAAGTAATAGGGATGTGGACTGTACTCGAATAAGTATATAATTTTACCACGAAAAGGTAGTTTCCATATTAAAAAACACAATTTTTTTTTTCAATAAACAAGGGATTCATTTTCTATTTAATAAAATGTAATTAAATATTTTACCCTCAAGTCACGTGACAATCAAAATGCGTGATGACACTTGTTGCCAAACATGAATGTTTGTTGATATTTGGATCATATAACTACTGTGATTTCCGTGAAATTTCTTCGAAATTTGCTCAGTTATCTTTTTGAATCAATTTTTAATGGTTTTCCCATAATGAAAAGTGGATATATTTTGGCAGATAGTTGAAATTGACCAAGAATTGATTGCTTTATGGTGGCTAATTTCATCGCAACAAATAGTAACTTCTGCTCTACTGAATTTAGAAATGTCAATACCTCTATGTAAGTAATATAATCAGGATACATTATAATAGTAATCGTAGGTATTTATAAACTCGAAAAGTTAAATTGAATTTAAAAAAATAAAATAATATGTTACGTTATTACGTCTTCGGTTCGTCTTTTTCTATCGGATTGACATGAAAACTTTTTTGGCAAACAATCTACTCTCAATCTGTAATACTCTGCCCATCAAATGATATTCTGTTCTCTATATCATTCGACAACTAAAATAAAAGTACAAAACATTGTTTACTTTACTTCTAACCTCAAAATTACAGTTTTTATATTTGAAAAATTCTTTTAATACAAGAAAATCTAACAAATATCAAAATTACATCAAAATGATTCTCACAGAAATACATTATACTTTGTGTAGATACAAGTGCCAGATCTCGATGGACTAGTTGAAGCCACATTTTCCGCATCGTTTTTCTACGTGGAACGTGAATAAATAGTTTTTCATGCATTTTAATTGTAGTACTTTCAAACTGCGACACCGCACAACATTTATAAGGTGTATAATCCATCTTATTAACACAAAACTACGAAATAACTTTCTATAAAATACAACTTCGACTATGTTTAGGAACAAGTGATGTCACAGTGGGCGTTTGACAGGTATCCATGTTTTGGCGCGAAATTTGAAATGAAATTATAAATAACTTATTTTAAAGGTATTAGTTGTATTAAAAAATTTTAATAAATGGATTGGGATATACTTTAAACACTTTCTCAATAATAGTCCACGTCCCTATTGTGGTAGTTACCGGCCAAACGCCAGATTAAAGCTGAATCATATAGTTTGTATATGTTGGGCGCAAAGCCCGAAAACGGCCAATGGTCGTTTTTGTTGCTCAATCTTAGGATTGGACTACTTAAAACGACCAAAGCCCGAATTTAATTTCAATTTCGGACTTTGGCTTTAACACCCATTTTATTTTTTCTTACATAAATGGTACATAATATGGCTACTTAAAATATAAATAAAAGAAATAATTAGCAAACATAAACGGCATAAACTTCTATGTTAAAAAAACATATATAGAACTAAAGAGAAGACAAATATTGTTAATTATTTATTTATTTCTTCAACTCAATGATAAATGGCATTTTGAGTTGCATTTCACATCTTTTTTTAAACAATTGCATCTTTTGGTTGCGCAATTGTTTTTAAAACCACATCTCACAAAACTTTGCTTTGATTGAAAGTTTTTAGCAGCGACAGTTCTTAGGGTTAACTTTTCTCTGGAACATTCTCCTATGGTCAGCTACTTGAAATTCGTACAATTTTTCAAGTAGATCTGAGGGTGTTCCTAGCTTATAGAGCTTGCTGTCTTCTTTCCATTCCATAACAACAGCCATCACGTTCCTTGGTACCGCACGCCCTCTGTCTACATCTGGAATTCTAACCAAAACATTTTGCCCAACACTAACAGTTATTTGAAGTTTTATTTTTTTACTTATCACTACTTCTTTTTGTTTGGCTTGATCGCTTGAGGTTTTGTATGATATTGTAAGAATATCAGATTCTTCTGAGCTGTTAGAGTGTTGCCGAACAGCTTTGGTCGTTTCGTATTTGCACGATCCTAGGTTTGGCTTCTTGCAGACGGCCAAAATTGAAATGAAATTCGGGCTTTGGTCGTTTTAAATAGTCCAATCCTAAGATTAAGCAAAAAAAACGACCATTGGCCGTTTTCGGGCTTTCTGTCCAACATATACAACATTTAGATATAATCTTGGTATATATAATAGTAATTACCAACATTTCCTTACCTTACTATTTTTGATTCTCTGCATTATTTTTGTATTATAAAAAATTGTCAGTAAATAGTAGTAGTTATTCTTTTATTTTTCTTATATTGAAGATTTTTTGTAATTTATCATAATTGCTATTTAGCAGTGTTAGCACTTACCGCTTAAGAATGACTTATTGCTTACAAGCTCTTGCCCAGATGTTTAGGAAAGGCTTTATGATTAGTTTATAATGTTGTAATAGTTTACTGCTGTTTTCTAGATATGTTATATATATTGAGATGAATAACTAAGCTCAGAAAAATTAATAAGTAAAACTTACCTCAATAAGTTATAATAAAAAGGATATCTTAATAATTTTCATCTAATCATTAGCTACTTTTTCTTTATTTCATCTAAATTATTCAATATAATTATAATCTTCAAAAATAAACATTCAAATGAGAATGTACTTGACAAATTTATCTTGGATAGGATCCATGGTGTCAATCAATAACAATCCAAATATGTACAATTCCAATAACTTGTCCCAATTCATATAATAATGTACAATTGATATAGTTTTCTTTTGAAGTCAAAGTTGTAATCTAAAAGAAATAAAAACGGAACAAAATTAAAAACTATTAATCCCATTCATATGTTTAACAAAGTAATGTGTAATTTTAAGTAGTTAAGTGTTTAAATTTGTTTTATAAAATGAAGTACTTACCAGATTACAAGGAGACCAATAGTAGTCTTCGATATTGAATAACTATTCAAATAAATCATCACAACCTTAGATGTACCTAAAAAAACCACAAAACAGTATAAAAAATGTTACAAACAAAGTTAAATTCAGTGAACAAATCCTTATATCCAAAGTGTTGGACAGAATTAATTGAACTAATGATAAAAACACTCAAATAGTGAAAAGTGAAAGGACTATTTTAAAACCATAATTAATAAACATTAATAAAGGACATATTATTTGACAAAACTTTATGTAGGTTAATTAAGTAAGTTTTTATATTAGTTATAAGCTGTTAATCTTTGGTAATATCAAGAGTTTTTTTTAATTGAATCATGATTTCTAATAGTGAATACATAGTTCAAATAATAGAGTCACTTAAAAGTTTAAATTTTAGTTCTTAGAGTTTAAATTAGTATTTAAAAGTTGAAATAGGATTAGTTTAATAGATTTATGAGTAATTTTAAGAGTAATTTATAGTTTTAACTCAAATTTTGAAAGTATAGAATGAATTTGACAGCACTAAAAACAGCCTATTTCAAATCAAAATTTTATAGGGAAAAAGTGAGATAAAAATACTTTAAATAGATTTTTAGTGAATATAAGAAGATAAACTAAGTAATAAGACATAACAATATTACTTATTACTTCCATACTTGGTCTAGCCTTAATACTACCTAAACACCAGGTACCTAGCTACAAACAAACAAAATGTAACTTAAATGTCAATCTGACGATGCTAATCTTAGCGAAACGGCCGTCAATGTAATTTAAAACCTAATTTTTTCAAATAAACTTGAAAGTTACGTTCAAACGAAGAGTTTTTTATTGTTCTTAATAAGATGGACTTCCAAAAAGTAGGGATTAGTACAATAAATTTAATCGGACCTTATTTTAAATTGACATCTTAACCCTTTTTTTTAATTTACGTTTTAATTTTACGTTTTGTGACTAATAACTATATTATTAAGGCAGTTAAGTAATAAAATCGAAGGAATGATCCATAACTCAAATGTGGCTGATGTCAAATATCAATAAAACACTAAATCACACCACAATATATTTAATAATAAAACTATAAAAATGCGACTAGTTTCGGTCTTAGACCATCATCAGGCTAAAGATAAAAAGATACAGTAAGGTAAAGATTAAGACAAGAACTATAATAATAATAATAAATATAATGTTGGATAACATAGTAAAATTAGTGCGGCACAAAAATAATAAAAAACAATAATTATTATTACTGTTAAGTCTTTTACTGCTTCAACCTTTTTAAGGCTTCATCCAGGGCGTATGTTCTCAAGAATAAACCTTCAATAACTACCATTTTGGAAATATAAATAGAGAGCATTAGGTACCTAACTAGTGTTTATTATTCTCTATATTCAATTGATTAAGAACAATTGTGTTTCAATTATCGGTCATCCGTAAAAATATTCCCTGGTATCAAAAATATTTGTAGCAGATAGATAGATGCCGTCTCTTATTTTAGTATTTTCCTGTTAAATATTTCCCCGTACGTGCAAATGTATATACAAAGAACTTGAAATGTATGGATCTTTTGATTCATTTTTCATAGCGTATTAATAATGAACGGTGCAATATATGTCCTGTTTATGACAAGAGAAGTGCATATTTTTGCATTGAAGTTGTCGTTTTCAAACATGAATCATATGCATGTTCAATACGGTTCGACACTTTGATAATGAAGCAGCGTTTTTTTTTTGTTTTTTGTTAAACTTTTTTCTGCTCTCCATTTTTATCACCCGTCGACTACTAGTAATACGTTTACATATGTATGTACATGTATTTTTGTATATTTATTCTAGATGTATAACGATTTATGTTCACGTATGTGTGTGTGATACAACATCACCGAATGCACGGACAAACATTTTCAGACTCCATCTTTGCCATCCTGAAAAATACAACAAAAAAAAATGTGCTGAAAGCATAGTAATTCATTCGTTATCACGCGTTCCATTAATTTTCACTTATGAATGTATGAATAAAAAAGCACGTGTTATGAATGTTTACTTTGCTCCTTTTTTATGATTTTTAGTAAAGAACGTTTTCCTCTATAGTTTTGTCTATTCTAAAAAATTCTACTGTTACTGTACGGAAACTGTCATCGAGAAAGCAAAAATGGTATTTTTTAAGTCAAGAAAGACTTGCATGTTCTCGAAATTTTCAATCGCGTAAGAGTCCGAGTCAAAAACCACGCCAAAGTCTAACTAAAGTCAATGTCATGTTGACTGTTTCCTTTCAGAAACTCACTCAGAATTTTTAGCGGAAGGTCAAACAGTATACAAAGAATATTTGAGCGTTAAGCGGCGTCTAAGATAGAAAATTCGACGAAAATAGTCAGATCTGACGATGAAAATACATCGAAACAGTTGTCATTTAGCTGAAAAGTTAATTTTTTAAATAAACCGGGAAATAGTAGCAATAAAACTCAAAGTCAACCCACAGTATGTAATTTAATGATAATGATATTTTACAGGTGTTATAACTGCGCTGCAGTCTGTACATGAAGGTAACTCTGTATAGCTCTCAGTAAATCTCGTTATTTTATCTAAATACTCTTCACGGAGTTCAATAATACGCCGCGATTCCGTTATAACCATTCGTTTATCTAATTTCTTATAATTAAAAGCGCATTCTAATATTATACCGCGTAAAGTTTCTAAGCTTTTATAATTATAATCAAGATAATCTCGTAATTTTCTTTTGAACGATTTCTAAAGTCAGTACATTATTTTCTTAATATAAATTATAAATCGTTCGCTTTTGTAGCATCGTCAACATTTGAAAATTTTGTTTTTTTTTATTTTTCGGCACCTGTGAATGATCTATAACGTCACCGCGCTTAATAACCCGAGAAATAGTGTAAATAGAAATTTTAGTTAAGGTATTAATTCGTTTTATTATAACCGCATCTGATTTTTTATTATCTTCATTTTTCAAACACTGATACATATTTAAAATAACCGTCTGACACTGAATGTGTAAATCTTTATTGCAAAATTCGCTACTAACTTCACCTGTTGGCGATATCATATCTTTTGAATTTTAATTTTCATCTGGATTTCCATTTTCTGATTCAAAAGGTCTCCAAAACGCTACCATAATATATGTAACTGATTTAAGGTTATCAATTAATATGGGCAAAAATTTCAATACGTAAACCAATTATTAAAAATCAATTACCGAAACAAAGAGTTAATACTTAACTGCCCCAAATAAAAATCTGGACTCTCCGCCTCCGCACTAGACACTGACTATATGAGTTATATAAAAACTGCCGCAAAAGATAACCCCCAGACCCCTGCACGCAACAGAATACAGCGGACCATTAAAAGCCGTCAACAAGTCGCGTGCGTACCCCACTTGTTTTCATGCCATTGTAACCAACTAGTTGGTAAGCGGAGGAATTTGAAGTTTTACTATGGCCAGCACAATCTTCAGACCTTATTCCTATTGCTTCAACGTAGAATCACTCCAAATATTGGTAAGCTTTTCAATTTCGAGAGTTTCTCAGAGCAGAGTGGGCGTGTAAACCTCAAAGTGATATTGATAAACACATTCTGTCTGTGAACCAAAGATGTAGAGCAGTAATAAATCAACGTGGAGGTTACGCTTTGTATTAATTTTGAGTTTTCACTTTTTTTCCTAAACTAACTCAAGAAAAATATCCCTAGACTTTTCTGATATTTGTTTTTTTACAGTATTTTTTACATTATTTATTGAGTAGGTACTTTTAAGATATGTATTATATTTATTAAGTATCTTATTGCGTACTCAAACGAGTTATTGTAACCACTTTTGTCACACATATTATCAAGAATCTGTATACCCAATCTATTTATTTATTTTATAACGTTAATATTCCAAGCGGTAACTTTTTAGTCCAGAACTATAGCCAGTGTCATCTATCATAATTATTTACATACTTTGTTAGTTCCTTCGGCGATATTTCCATTTTATGCCGGTTATATAACTTTGCTAATGCATCGTTGTTGGGCGTATAGTAGTTGCAACTTCTCCATCGAAGTTCTTATGTGATGTATGAGAATCCTAAATTAGTCTACCGTTTAGTGGAAGGCCGTATAACCGTATCCAACAATAAGATACACGGTTTTGAATAAGTGAAATACATTATCTTAAAATATTAGATCCAACAATATGGCGAATACATTCCCCACTCGACCAAAATTCGCCAAAATGGCTGAACGGAAGACGGATGAAATTAGTTCGGCGGCTAATTTTACAAATCATCCCTATAATGTTATTCCCAGTGTTGTCCTAGTTTAAATACGTACATTAGCTTGTAAACGTTAGTTGAAAGTTAAAGAAAATATAAAATTGGTTGTAAAATTTTATAGAAGATGTCTATAACATTAAATAATATTAAATTTATTGTAATAACCCTTACTTTTTGGAAGTCCATTTTATTAAGAATAATAAAAACTCTTCGTTTGAACGTAACTTCCAAGTTTAATTGAAAAATTATGTTTTAAATTACAATGACGGCCGTTTCGCTAAGATTAAATGTCAATCTGACGATGCTAATCTTAGCGAAACGGCCGTCATTGTAATTTAAAACATAATTTTTCAAATAAACTTGGAAGTTACGTTCAAACGAAGAGTTTTTTATTATTCTTAAATAATATTCCTTATTTGAAATTTGTTTTTACACCTAAGAATCACCATCTACTTTCACTTGTCAGATTAGTGAAGTATCCCCTACCGTTAAAGAATGTAGGAAAAAAATAATTTAGTGAAGTCTTTTTTTATGAAATTGATTGTAGTAACCTTTACTTTGTGGAACTCCTTCTTCCACTTCTTCCAAAACTTCCACTATATATTTAAAAAATTGCTCTTTTAACTTGACATCTGTTTCGCTAAAAACTAGCATCTTCAGATTGACATATTGAAGTTAAGTATATTTTGTTTGTTTGTAGCTAGTCACCTGATGTTGATTAAGTAATATTAAGACTAGACCAAGTATGGAAGTAACAAGACATAACAATATTAAAGCCTAGATGTTATTAGCCCTAAGGGATTATCCTGGATGTATTTGCCTCTAAGATCAGTATAACTGTGCAGGAAAAAAACTGTATCATGCTGATCTTTAAATAGCTTAACATATTTGTGTTACAATTACGTCTTATTTATGTATATAATAAAGACTCAATCAAAGTAAACAGTTTAATAGTGGAGAACTTCCCGGATTTCTTTGTTTATTTCAATTTCATATTTGTTTATTTCAATTGTTGATCTGCTAGATGTCTTTTTATTTCAAGTTCTTGTAATCTATATGCTCTTAAGTGTTCATTTCATCTTCCTTCACAATTCCTTTGTTCCTTTAAACAATTAATTTTGTAAATACCAGATTTTAATTTGGGTAATTTTGTTTTTACATTTAGCAGTTGTGTACCAACATTATTTTAGGTTTTTAATGATATTAATGCTGATGTTGCCGAAGATATTATTTTTGATATCGTACTGTACTTGTTTATGAGATATTAGTTGTGGTGATACTTTCTGTTCTTTCTTATTAGTTGATTTTTTTATCAATTGAATTGGATAACCATTGGATGTAGCTATTTGTTTTGTGATATCAATTCCTGTATGCAAGTTAGTTTTGTCCGTTGGAATTAAAAATGCTCTTTTGACTAATGCATACATTAAATAAATCAATTATATCTGATATTATACCAGGAACTATACATTCTTTAGGAGGTATTTTTGTATTTTAGTATTTTGTAAATTACTTTTATTTAATTATTTGATCAAATTTAATGAATTTTGTACTGAATATTTAAAAGAACAATTTTTTAAATATATAGTGGTAGTTTTGTTTAAAAAGTTATATTTTTAATATTATTATTTTTCTGTGACATTGACTTTGGGTTTTTCATTTGGTTGTCTTTTTAAATATAGAAAAATTGGGAAAGTTCGCCCATACATACCAGGAGAGTAACGAACTTTACAGGATGATGGATAATTAATAGAAAGCTGTATTAAGTATAACACTGTAAGTCTTATACTCCCAGTGAATGGATCGATAACCGTGAAACAACTTTTAAAGCGAACCTAATTTTACTCAGTCAGGACATATATTTATACAGGGTTAGTATAAAGTATGGAACCCCCTAAGTATCTCCTCAACGGTTTGATATTTTTAAATGAAATTGCTTATCCCCTTCTAAGAAGATCCAAGGAATTCAAAAATGCTATCAAATTTAATGTACCATTTGCGGTTAAACCGGAAATGCATATCAACTTTTTTATTTTAAATAGAACAACCTGTATATTTTTCCATTTTTGAATTCCTTGTGAAATTCTGCATACAGTAAAACTTTCCATTCATATTGTTATTGAATAATTGAGGCTTTAATCAATAATTTATCGTTTTTGACTTAGTTAGCCATGGATGAAATGTCAAACCTTTAATTGTCAAATAAATTAATTATTGAGTAATCTACCTATCAGTGTAGTATAAGTTGTGCAATAATATTTCTCTCTGTTATTTGTTGCCAAGTTTTTAGGATGTTTCCATAAATTAAGTTTGCCTTACTCACCATTTGACCCTGTATGTTGTATATGTAGATTCCTTTTTGATCGTGGCTGTATATTGAATTACTGCAAATGCTTTCGTTCTTACGTTTTTAATTTGATTGGTTAGTTTTATTTTTTAACGTTAAAAGTGTTGTCTTTTCTTTTGTGGTTATTATAAAAATTGAAGTGCGGAGCCGCCATACTATAAAATCGTATACCAAGAGATGGAAAATTTAATATAATGCAATATTAAATATATTATATAAGAGAAATACTGCAGGCCGCTATCTCTCTCTTTCTCTATTCCCGTCTCCGTCTTTCTCTATATCTCGGGAGAAATTAATTTCTCCGTAATCCAAGACGGGCAGTAATTAAGTGGGGTGGGCCTTGCAGGCGCTTCCTCTTGGAATCCCAACGATCTATCATTGAGTTTACACCATATTCCTTAGATCCTTCAGTAATTAGAAGCAATGGCATTCTTTCTTCTTGGAAATAATCTCGATAAGAATTTTAATGACGTGTTAGACCACCTAGAACCGTTCCAGATATGAAATATTTCCATTATGATTTCAGGTTATTTGAAAGTCAGGATCAGTTGAACTTTTTTAATTAAAATACACATAATTTTTAAATTTAACGTATTTCTTTAAATTTAAAAAACTTTGTACAGTACGTAAATATATCATCCATATAAATAATTTTGAATTCACATAAAAATTTTAAGTTACTGTCACAAGAAATAGTCACAAAATTTTGGATCGAGTCATTCACTAATAAAAAGTTTTCCCCTCTATTTGTTTTTGGTTCTAATTTTCTTTAAGTTTCATGTACTTCAAGAATTTATTTTGGTAAAGTTGGTTGTAACTTACCTTTCTTATATGTTTTCTGATTCTGGATCATGATGATGGTTATTGTTTAAAACAGTTGTAGTTCTGTTCTTATTTTCTCCAATTGTTTTGATGAAAGCTTTGCAATTGTCCTTTACACATCTCCACTTTGTTTCACCTGAAGCTAATTTTAGTTTTTGTTCTTTAAATTTATAACCTTCACACACTAATAACAATTTTTCTCTATTACTAAACATTTTACTTATACTGGGCTTCGAAGGTGTAAAATCTGTCATTATATTGTATTTTGTCTGTTTACTGAACTAATATTTAATTGAAAGATAATTTCTAATAAACTGATTAAAATTGTTTCTTAAATTCGCAAACAATCCAAAATTTCTGTATGATATTGAAAGAAGGGGTACTGAAGGTTTTTCTAGAAATCCGGAAACTTTCCCTAATCTTTAATAATCATCATTAGTAGGTGTACTACCTGCTTATACTTGGTTGTATCTTCGAGCAGACTTAGGTGTTTTTAAAATGTACCTGGGGTACGATAAAGAATTAAAGGATTGTAGTGGGCCGAGATGGGAAAATTAAGGTATAGTATGTTCAACGATCCTTTTCCATTACGTCATACATTTTCCAACTTTCTCATTCATGAAATGGATGAGATTAACGCATTTCTTATTTAATGTCGACGTGAATTTTATTGGTTACTTTTGACTTAACGGCAAAGGATCGTTAGATAAATGGTTAGGTCTTAGAATAGATAGATATTTGTACTTAATTTTTTTTAATTAATTCACTTAACTTTGTTAGTAGTTTTTAATTTTTAATTAAAGTAAATGTTGGTTTTTAATCCTAAAACTTGTCGTGAGAAATAATTGGAAATTTAAAATTTAGCTATCAAGCAAACCAAGGCAATATATTTGACCAAACATGTTTGACTAATAGTTATATAGACCCCATAGATAAACAATGTCAATCTGAAATATAGAGTATTTATGGAAAATTTATATAAACAATAATAGTTATTTGAGTGGCGTTCAGAGACTCGTACTGTACAGACGTGTATTCGACTGCTATTTGTATTATTAATAATACATCGTGCTACGATAACTTTTGATATCTATAATAGTTAAGTCATCTATCGGAATTTCCGTATAGATCTAGTTCTAAATTTTTTTTACAAAGTGTATGGGTGTTTTTACCGCAGAAGCAGGTATTTGTAAGTTAAACCATCTTATACTTATATTGTTTTCGGTAAATAATCAACAAACAACTATCTTGTTACTCGGAACAAGGTAATTAATCTTTTATCGTTAATGAGCCAGGACCGTATTCAGACCCTTTGATGATACCAGGATGGAGACCACTTCAGGCGGAGAATCTTTGGCTACAGGCGGCTCTAGAAATGATAACCCAACTCAAAACTACCCGACAAAATTATATTATTCAGCTTTAAATCAACCTATCAACAAATTTCTCAACAAAAAACAAGCCATAGTAATTAATTCTTCACCAAATACGAAAATCGAGTACTACTTAAATGCTGTTGCAGCTAGGGTCGACCCTATCAAAATACTTGCTATTTCGAGAATCGTGAACAACCGTAAATTAATAACACCTATGTATGTATGTATGTATAAGTTAGGGGTGATAATTACACTGCGACCTATAGGATCTATTGTGTCCTATTTTCCTGAGGAAGTTTAGGACATCGTCGGGCTTCAAGTCAGGTAGATCCCCTTCCTATATTCCATGTGCTCCTAGGTATCTAGCCCTAGAATTTTGCAAGACAGGGCATTCTGCGAGTATGTGTATTGAGGTTTCATCCTCTTCCTCACAGAATCTGCACTTTGCTTCATCTGCTAACCCTAGTTTCTTCATGTGTCTTCTTAACCGGCAATGCCCGGTTAATATTCCCGTTAAAATTCGGAGCCTTTTTTTACTGAGGTTGAGGCAGCTAAGAGATCTCTTCTGGTCATAGTTCCCCAGTAGTATCTTAGATTGCCTCAGTCCTTCCAGCTGATTCCAGTACTTGGATTTTTATTTCTCCATTTCTTCCCTTAGTTTTCCTAAGATTACTCTACTGCTGATCCCACAAGATGGTTCTGGTCCCAAATGTGGGGTTTCAGCTCCTTTTTTTGCCAGCTTATCTGCTGTTTCGTTCCCCTCTATTCCTATGTGTCCCGAGACCTATAGGAGGGAGACAGTGTTCTTCTGGCCTAGTTCATTTAGTTTGCCTAGGCATTCCCAAACCATCTTCGAACTTATTATATTTGAACTCAGCGTTTTGATGGCTGCTTGACTATCCGACATGATCACAATCTCTTGTCTGCGGTAGTTTCTTCCAATATTGAATTCCACACATCTTTCGATGGCGCGGACTTCTGCTTGAAAGATGCTCGGGTATGTGCCCAAGCTTTCTGAGTATTTGGCTCTCGGTCCAAAAACTCCTATCCCAGTTCCCTCGTCTAGCTTGGAACCGTCCGTATACTACTTTATGGTATTCTGATTTAAATTCTGTATGGTGTCTTCGTCTCATTCAGATTCAACCTCAACCTCAACCTTGTGATGAATTTTCTCACAAAGTTGAATTTCTTTGGCATATCATCTTGGGGCATTTCCCAAGTTTGATCAAAATGAAGTGATCGGGGTTTTTCCCTGATAATTCCTTCTTTGATCATTCTATATATCGTTTTCTTCCTTACACTTTCTAACAGAATGTGCAGTGGGGTTAAGTTTAAAATCACCTCCATTGCAGCAGTGGGGCAAGTTCCCATTGCTCCAGTGATACATGAACAGGCTAGTCTCTGAATCTTCGAGAGATTTTTCCTCGTCGTACTCAGATCAGCCCTTGCTCCCCAAGCCACTGCCCTATATGTGATTATTGGTCTCACTATTGCTGTGTACATCCATTGCAGAATACGTGGGTTGCATCCCCAGTTCTTTCCTGCAATGTTCCTGCACACCATGAGGGCCTTGGTCGCTTTGTGTATTACTTCGTCTTCGTGTTTATTCCAGAGTAACCTACTATCTAGGATTAGCCCTAGATATTTCACCTCTGTTTTCCACTCGACGATGTTTTCCCCTATTCTTATGATTAGGTTTATTTTTCCTTGTAAAGGCTACTATTTCAAATGTATAATTCCGCACAACATTATTGCAAATAAGTTGAAAAACCTGGGTATCCACTTAATAACCCCAATTGACCACCTTAGAATAGGCACTTCTAACCCAGCATTTAAACATATCCTGAGTTTCAGACGATTCACTTATATCGCACTCAAAAATCTTGATAAAATACCTGAGTCTATGTTAATCAACCATAATGAAAATAATTACCGTATATTCTTTTCCTTTGAAAAACAATCATGCTACATATGTAAACAACAAGGACACCTAGCATCACAGTGTATAAAAATAACCATTCTCTTTCAAGCAATATCCCAAACAACCCTCTACCAACTCTTTCCAAGGATGCCCAACCGCAAACAAACACTCAACCGAACTCATCAACCACTCAACATCTACCAACCCAGCCTGAACCTATGGAAATAGTTACGACATCACAAACAGAAAAAGACCTTTTAAACCGTCTTCCTCCCAATGATATTCAAATGAACACTTTAAATCAAGATACATCATCATCTCAAAACTTCAAACGTAATGCTGAGGAAATAATAACACCTCCATCAAAAGATATAGAACATCCATTTACCGAACCAAAAGAAAGGCGTAAGAGACCAAAAACTCAACAAGATAAATCTACAAACTTGAATACTCTTCTGAATTCTATAAAGACGACACAAACAATGGATATCTAACGCAACAAGAACTCATGTACTTCTTTGAGACTGTCCAAGGATCTCCTGACCCGCTTAGCGTTGTCAAAATCTACACGGAAGATATAGAAGGATTACTAGACCTTTTAAAGAAAATACATCCAATATTAACTCCGAAATATCTTAAACCTCGTTGCACTAAAATAAAAAACAAAATCTACAAACAGTTTAAAAATCAAACTCCGTCTGACCACTACAGCGACTCCTCTCTGGGTTCTAATAATTAACATAATAATTTTCATTTTCATCATGCAATGGAATCTAAATGGGTAATAAATAGTGAAAGTTAATTCAACCTTTTGTTTATTGTTCTGGTTAAAAAACAGTAAAATGTAGTTAGAAGTTGTGGTATAAAATGCCTATCCACATCCGTTATAGATTTAAGGAAGCTGAAGGGAGATCTACTATTTCATTATTAAAAGCAAACTCTGCGTTAACATCAACTTCAATTTTGATAATCAATTAAGTGTAGAATATTTACCCGAGAAAGTTTCGCGACTAGAATGGCGGTGGTGGCGGCGGCAGCGTCGGCTGTGGGTGTTAATAATACATTACAAAGTAATAATAAATTACGTTGTCGGGAAGCAAACATTAAGTGTTAAAGTTTCGCCCAAGATCTATATAATATCAGACAAAATGACACTTTACTTATCTGTAGAACATGGGACACGTTTAAACGAGTCATTAAACTCTCGGTTTTAGGAGCTCGTTAACGTTTTAATTGTTTCGTTGAGCGATCTGAGAAAGTCGCGGTGCAGATGCCGCTTGCACTCGCAGATACTAAGTAGATTTATAATGCCGCGCACCGAGTAGTGTATGTAGTCTCAGTTTGGGTAATTTTCTTACTGTACTTTATTAAAACTAATGCGCGATACACGTCGTTATATATCGCCATTCGAAAGTTTCTTCTTAATTTTCTAGTCGGTAAATTTATACTGAATACTATTCATTAAACTTCATTATAATATAGGTGTTTTTTAAAAACGGTAATAGATTATTGTCACAAGGTGAAAGGAATGTAATCTGTTAGATCTTTTATTTGCAACTATTGAATAACAGTATTAATAAAACTCAAAGTCAACCCACAGTATGTAATTTAATGAAATGTTATAGTAGCGACATGTTTCGGTCACAAGACCATCTTCAGGCTTTAAGAAAAGAACACAATATGTCAGAGAAATGAAATACAAAGTCAAATATATAAAAAATACAAATATAACATGTATAAAAGTCAGATCATATAAGATAAATCTAACAAGAAATAGAAAATGATAGTTTTATAACAGTCAATCTAGTTTATAAAATATATAGAACAAACAAAATCAATGTGAAAACATAAAATATCTTATAATGCATAATACAGTATGGAAACTCACCTCTATGTGCAGACTGCAGTGTTTAAACAAATTATAACAGATATTGTGAATAAGAAAAAGGAAGTATTTTAAGTTAGAGTAATAAAATAGGTTGAAAAAGGTAGTTTAAAAATAGTTTAAATTATTAGAACAAACTGTATGGAAGTTTAATGTGTGAAAATAAGAAAAACTGGCGTAAAGAAGTAAAAATTTCAGAATGAAACCAGGTATCAACATTCTATAGAAAGGCCTGTAAAGAGTTCTCCAAAATAAGGAGATCGATCTCCAAGACCAAATCAGGAACTGGCCTGGTTTAATAGCGGGGTTAGAAGAAGAAACAATGTGGAGAGATCCCCTAGACGAGGGGTTCAATCTCCAAAACCATTGGTCGATAGAAGACTGGAAGCTGGTAGGTTCAATGGAACCAATATGGAGAGTTCTCCGGAAAAGGGAGATCAATCTCCAAAACCCGTGACCGTAAATTATCGGATCAATGGTGGAAAAAATTAGGAGACATAGTCTCATAAAAATTAATATAAAGAGAGTAAGGTATAACATCATACTCCATATGTAAGTTCAGGTTTTCTTTCCATATGGTTACATCTACTAGCGACACTACTCAGAAAACTTTTTATGGATCCTTACTTTACACAGGTATTTTCTCATACAAGATTAAAAATATTTTTAAGAAATTCAATGTTGAGATAGCTTTTAGAACAGAAAACACCTTATCTAATTTAATCAACACTAAAGATAAAATACCACTTTTACATAAATCAGGGGTATACAAATTATTTTGCTCGGATTGTAATGCTGTTTACATTGGCCAGTGTGGAAGAAGACTTGAATACCGTGTTCTAGAACATGTAAATTTTGTTAAGAAATATTTAAATTTAGAAGTTAAGAACTCACCTTCATCCTTTGCTAATCACATTTTAGAAGAGAATCATTCGTTTGATTCCAATAATGTTAAATTACTTCATAATTGTAACAATAAATTTCACTAACAATAATTTTCACTATAGTTGGCAACATTCCCTCAGTTGGTAACTTGTCTTCCGGTGTACTATTTCCGCACCTTTCCTTACATGTGCTGATTACTTTGAACGTCCATTCGTTAGTGGAGTGATTTGCATCTTAGTTGATTCACTGTTAATGTGATATGGAGTATGATGTTATACCTTACTCTCTTTATATTAATTTTTATGAGACTATGTCTCCTAATTTTTTCCACCATTGATCCGATAATTTACGGTCACGGGTTTTGGAGATTGATCTCCCTTTTCCGGAGAACTCTCCATATTGGTTCCATTGAACCTACCAGCTTCCAGTCTTCTATCGACCAATGGTTTTGGAGATTGAACCCCTCTCCACATTGTTTCTTCTTCTAACCCCGCTATTAAACCAGGCCAGTTCCTGATTTGGTCTTGGAGATCGATCTCCTTATTTTGGAGAACTCTTTACAGGCCTTTCTATAGAATGTTGATACCTGGTTTCATTCTGAAATTTTTACTTCTTTACGCCAGTTTTTCTTATTTTCACACATTAAACTTCCATACAGTTTGTTCTAATAATTTAAACTATTTTTAAACTACCTTTTTCAACCTATTTTATTACTCTAACTTAAAATACTTCCTTTTTCTTATTCACAATATCTGTTATAATTTGTTTAAACACTGCAGTCTGCACATAGAGGTGAGTTTCCATACTGTATTATGCATTATAAGATATTTTATGTTTTCACAGTGATTTTGTTTGTTCTATATATTTTATAAACTAGATTGACTGTTATAAAACTATCATTTTCTATTTTTTGTTAGATTTATCTTATATGATCTGACTTTTATACATGTTATATTTGTATTTTTTATATATTTGACTTTGTATTTCATTTCTCTGACATATTGTGTTCTTTTCTTAAAGCCTGAAGATGGTCTTGTGACCGAAACATGTCGCTACCATAACATTTCATTAAATTACATACTGTGGGTTGACTTTGAGTTTTATTACTACTATTCGTACTATCCACATTTGAGTTATGGATAACCTCTACAATTTATTGAATAACAAACTGTTCCTGATTGCATATCGTTTTAAACCTCTTCTTTCCATGGCTTGTCTTATTCCTTGTAGCCATTCTGATCTGGGTCTTCCTCTCTTCCTTCGGTCTTCAGGCTGCCATTCAAACTTTTTTGGTATTCGGCTTTCTTCTATTCGTTTTATGTGGCCATACCATATCAGTTTTTTCCTCTCAGTTTCATCAAAAATCGTATGTTTGACATGCATATTATCTATAATGACATCATTTCCGATGTGTTGTGTGTCCTTTAAATATCGACAATCCTCCTCCAAAGCTCCACTTCCGCAGCGAGAAAAGTCTGTCTTAAATGTTTTTGTTAATGACCCAAATTTCCGTACAGCTTACAGGTTACACAACCTATTATCAGAGGAGGCGCAACGTTCCATTCATAAAGCTCTGATTGTTTTGTCGCAATGGTTACAAGAGAGTGTCTATGACAGAGAATACCAATCGATTCTCTTTGTTCCGTTTTCGTGCTGGCAACGCTCTATCGTTATTCAGGAGTTATGCTTACGCTTGTACTCAGTGACGTGTTATTGTTTAAAAATAGGAATATCTCTATCGGGTAATAAACATATAATATAAATTATGATATGATAAATGGTTAATGCTAAGTTTTTGTACAAATATGTAATGTACCAATTTTAGTTTTTAAACCCTTTATTAATAGGTATAATAGGAATATTATACTCAGGGTTTCGTGACTTCTTGATTTCTCGATTGTATTAAGTTTGAGGGGATGTATATAATGGTTATGGGATATACAGGGTGTTTTATAAAAGGTGAAATAGTTTTAAACCTAACTTTATGAAGGTTGGACTTAAAAACCATTCAATGTTTCCCCAAAAAAGTAATCTTGGTAAAAATGAGCTAAATAATCATTGTATTTCAGCTTCAAGGTTGTATAAACTTTGTTCTTATCACTCAGAAACAAAAAACTAAGTTACCTTTAAGTTACCAGTTACCTTTAGAATAATAGAAACTAACAAATTTATTTATTACACAGAAATTACTAAGAAGTGTAAAATCAAAGCTATAACTTCTGAACTAAAACTCTTAACTAAACATCAGAACTAAAAGTTAAAAGCACAGACAATATTATTTCCTTTATATAATAATACGTGATATTTACCGAAATATTATTAAAGGTTAAAAAATAAAAATATTAGGTTGGAAACCTGAAGGAATTCAAATACACTGAACATACAGCATAATAACTAAAATTTATCGATTTCATATCAACTAACGGAATAATTTCTAAATTTATTGTACTAACCCTTACTTTTTGGAAGTCCATCTTACTAAGAAAAATAAAAAACTCCTCGTTTTAACAAAACTTCTACTATTTATTTAAAAAATTGCTTTTTTAAACTCAATGACAGCCGATGCTAATGCTAGCATATCATAAATATTTGTTATTTGGGAAAAATGTGTAAGACATACTCATGAAGTTATTCAAAAGTGGTATGTCCAAGAGCAAAATATAGTGGATAGTGATATTCAACCCATCATAATAAATCCTGGAGATAGCTCGGATTCTGAAAATGAAGGAGTAATACATAATTTTAATATTTTATTTTAATAATTTAGTCATTTAGTCATATTCATTGAAATAGGTTGTAACAAAGTAATTGATCTAATATTTAGGCTAAAACAAAGAAACCTTTTACACATAACTTTTCACACTTTATTTTGGAAAATATAGAAAAGTTCGATGCAAAAGTAAAAAAAAATGAAAAATGAAACCAGCTGTTATAAAAAATAAATATATACAGGGTGTCCTACGACGACTGCCACCTAGAAGTTTATGGGGAAGGAAAAACGCGAGATTAATAATGAAATTTGGTATACAGAGGTTTTTGATACTTCTGAGTTTAACTAAAATGTTTTTAATTTGATCGCACTTCCGGTTATACCGGAAACCGACACCAACTTCACTATTTTAAATGCAACACCCTGTTTATTTTCTTACTTTTGGTTAGCTCGTTAAATTTAAGTGTTAGTTTATGTAAGGTACTTTGTATCTAAAATTAACCGTTTAGGAGAAATTTAATGTTTTTCGAAAATTTTGACAGAAATCACGCTTAATAAAATGATGATTATTTCAATACCTAAATTATTTAAATTAAAAAGTAAATGTATTATTTTGCATTTAAGATCTTCAATTGTAAGTAAATAAAGTGTATTTAAAAAAAATATTATACAGGGTGATCACACTATTGAGTTAAATTTTAAATTAAAAAAACGAAGGTATCTTCCTTATTTCAAATAGCAACCCATATATTTTTTATTTTAATTTAATTCCTTATAAAAAAATAAGGTAAGTTCATATATACGTCCTTATATCAATTCCTAATAGTTTTTGAGATATTAGATACTTTACGATTTTCGGTTACAATGTAACTTTATTGGGTTTGTTTCATTATTGTTGTTTAGTCTTCGATTAACATCAATTTTGTTTTGAAAAGGAAATAGAGAAAATGAAACATTTCAAAAGAAAATTTTTAATTTAAACAGTTATTTATTTAAACACTATTATTTTAACAATAAACAATATTTATTTAAACACTAATTCCAAAGCACTCTACTTAAAAATCAAAAACTGTTGATACAGGGAAGTAAAAAAAATATTTTTTGAATTTGGTAACAACTTAGTTCGAAAAGCATACACAACAGTTTTTTATCTTTTGGGGCATTTTTTTATGCTTAAGCTTAAAAATTGAATGTCATATGTATACGATGTAAATGTTTATATTTGTATTTTGAATGAAAACATATTTTTCATCCAGTAACTGGCTTCGGCTGTTGGATGCTCTGGTGTATAAATAAATATGAGAATTTAAGCTGTTTGATCTTGGGCCCATCTTTCTCGACTACAGTATTTCAAATAGGGTCATTTCTTCCAATAATCATATTAACGTTGAATATGTAGTTTTTAACATCCATTACAATAAATAAAAACAAAAACAATCACTATAAATACGTTTAACGGGATATTAAACATTTCCTAATTATTTCATGAATCTAGAAAAGACTTACGTTTGATTTAAATGTTTTGTACATCGTACATCGTACAACTATGATGTGCAAAGATACACCGAACTGTATCATATTCTCCAGGGTAAATTAATTATTTTCATTTTGTATTCTTAAATATTGTCACAATCAGACATTTTGTCAAGATCATTATTTAAAAATTTTGGAGAGAAAAGATTTGGAAAAATATTATTCTATAAGATTAAATACAAATCGTCTAGAAGTAACATAAGCATACTTGATTTTAGGAATCAACTAATTCCTAAAAAAAAACTGTCTAATCCGGAGTCAAAACCTGCGAACTTCCAGGTTACGTTAATGACGTAAAGATTTACCACGATTATGGTAGCAAATAATTTTTTTTAATAAGTATTAACGGTATTAGGTTGGATGAGCGAAGTTATTCAGCCCCGAAAAAAAAGAGGTAAATTCTCTAGCTTAATATTTATTTCGCATTTATCAAATTGAAGGTTTCCGCAGGGAATTGAACTCCGTTCGGGTGCGCTACGTATAAATTTGTATTCTATATTTTAAATTAGAATATATATACGCAGACGAGGGCACATATTTCATGTAAAAACGTATCTTGGAAAGTTAGAAAGATGTACTGGTATTTGAGAAATTTGCATATTATGGTGAAACTTCGGAATATATCTTTAAATATTAGTAGAAAGTTTTCGAACGGCGATATATATTATAATGTGTTTTGCGTTAGTTGGGGTAAAGTGCACTTTTAAAATCATACCTATATCTCACTATCTCTCTTTCTCTTTATTCATTTAGATCCCGTCGCTAAATTTAATGAAAAAACTTTATTCATTTAATATTTTTACTCCCAGGTAATTTTAACACGAAATTACTTTTTATAATTTTTTTTAATAATCTAAGAAGTTCTTACTAAATCAAACAATTTTTTACCCCTTATCCCTTTTTGTCTGCTCGTCTAAAGAAGTTATTTATTGATTTATTTGAATAGACCCAGTAAAAAGCTGAACATTTTATAATTTGTGAAAAAGTTTTGATATGGAATAAAACTATTCAATACGGTGATATTTGTGTTAAAAGATTGGTTATAATTTTAAAGCCCAAAAATTTAATTTTCGAATCCTGAAAAGACCACTAAATATTTTTTAAAAATTTAAACGCAGAAAGAAAGGTCTGTATGGTCCCGAGGGCAGAAAGTCAGTAAAAATTTATAAAATGTTTATTTAAAATAGTTATAGGGGTGTAAAGTTAGAGAAAATTGAATGTAATTTTTAATGCATAATAACTTATTAAATTGAAATTTGTTTTGAATCTGATGGACTTTCTGCCCTTAACAATATATTTATAAAGATATTCTAAAAGAAAAAAATTTAAAAATTCAAACAGGGACCACAGGAAAAGAAAAAAATGAACACCATGTCCATTGCAAAATTTCATAACTAGACAAACTTTCATCTCTGTTGCACAGTTCATTCCATTGCATACGTTAGTAACCGATGTGTAAAACGGTTTCAGGTATAATTTGGGTCTTGAATTGGTGTATAGTTAGTTTTATTCGTAATCTAAATACAGAAATATTAATTTTTTAAATCAAACACAAGTAAATCTTGTTTGGGTTGTATTTTGTAATATTAAAATTTTGGAATTATTTAAAAATATTTCCGATTTATCAATTATACAAAGGGCATTACACAAATTTTAAACGAAATAAAGTAGTAAGTTCAATTTGCTTTTTTGTACAGCCATTACTTAAAATTGCATTAAACGGGTTATATAAAAATATATATTGCAATTATAATTTCAGTTTTAAAGTTTTTAGTGTCTTATACAAAGAAATTTGCGTTATTTGATACGAAAAATTATGCAATCTGCAATAGTTTATTAGGTTTTAGGAGTACATTAAAATTACAATATCCAATTGTATATAAAAAACCGAAACGTAATAAAAATATTACCTAGTGAAGAATTATAGGGTGTCCGGTATTGGCAACAATATAATAATATATTATTTTTTGGATATAATACAAAAAAGTTTATAGAAAATTTAATCATCAGATTGACATATCGATATGTCAATATCTACTTTATAGCAAAACGGTTGTAATTGTACAGTTGACAGAAGCAAACATGAACCCTGGGTGGGCGTGTCCTTGTCGCTGTAGTTGTATTTTCATCTTACTTATGCAGCCACTAAAATTGATATTATCGTTAACATTGGCACGTGATTGGCTGATTGTGATAACCTTGAAATTAGTTGGCATATTTTCCGCGGACCATGTTTGCTTCTGTCGACTGTATTTTCAGAAGATTTTTTGAATAAAAGTTGAAGTTTTTGTTAAAAAGTTATATTTTTAATCATCTTATGATGGACTTCAACAGAGTAAGGGTTAGTACAATAAAAAGCTATTTTTTAAATACAAAGTGAAAGTTTTTATTAAAAAGTTTTATTTTCAATGTTCCTATTAACAATAAAAAAAATTCAATAACAACGGAACCCAAAACATTTGGTAAAAAACTATAGAAATTAAACAAATAAATTTTAACCCAATAAATTGCATTAAATTATTAATTGAGAAGGACCAACGACATAGGTTTAAAATTTTTAAATTGTTTTAAGAATTTGTAAAAACCTTAGAACAAAAAGAAACAGGAAGGAATCTGTCCTATATTAACTTTAAGGAAAATTTGCGACGGAAGTCGGCCATCTTGAAGCTCCTTGCATGACTCATTTTTTATGTTTACAGTATACTGTCAAAGCAATATTTGCATATAAATGTCAAAAATTAGCGCATAGGCGTATCATTCGGTTCTTATAAATACTAAATTATTTACAATACTAATTGTATTCACACACTTGATTGGTTGAAATTTATTAAAAATAAAACCCTTGATATTTTTTTTTATTTGTTTTCGGTACGTCAATGGAAACGGAAATTAAAATTGACAATTGGCCGCCATATGCAAGCTCCTTTCTGGACTCAAGGTCATTTTGCACATACTCCTTCCTGTATCTTTTTGGTCTAATGTTAAAACTAAACAGGGATTTATTCGTATTACCGAACTATGTTAAAACAAGAAAACATCACTTCCTAAAATATGTTTATTTATTGGTTATGTTACTATTGTCGATAACCCATTCATTTCAATTATCATTTATTATTTCTTGTAATAATAAAGGTAGGTAATTGCCAAAATAAAATGCTTTTAACTTCTTCACCATTTCCTCCCATAATTTTTGGTCTTTTTAAATTTTTTCATATATCAAACCTTTAGGAGTCCAAACACAAAAATAACAAAAATCTTTATTTGACACGAATAATTGCCCTTTTACTTGATAATGGTAAATGTGATTTCTTTTTAAAATGCATTTATTGGCTTTTACTTCCATATACTTTATTATATTTTTTTTTCTATTGCTTCTTCAAGAGATAAACCTTTTGCTGAAATGGGACATTTACTTTCAACAATAATATTATTGCCTATAATACCATCAGGAGTTGTAGCCAAAAATGGATATTCTCGATTTATACATAATCCAGATGGAAAAATGTCTAAATTGAGTCTTTCGTTTAATTGTTGTAATGCTTTACATTCGTTTTCTATTCCATAGGCTGTAGATTCATTTCCTTTAAAAGTATTAGAAAGAATGTCTTTGGCAACTTTTCTTGTTGTTAGTCTTAATTTACAAATGCGACCAAAATTTGAGGCTGTCAGAAGTTTTCTTGTTTCTGCAAAACAAATAGTTGGGTTACTTAGTTTACTGCTACTTTTGTCAACATTTTTTGTAAACTTTTTTACCGTTTTAGGATAAAGTTTTATTCGAATTCTATCTTTAGCACAACGAGAAATAAATTTTTTCGTGTAGGTATATGCCAGGACTTCTTCCTGTCAGACTTTTGTGAAATTGGGAATGATAATAGCTTTTAGAGTTATAAAGCGGCAGCTTGGTCAAAGAGGTCATATAAAACAAATTATAATGCCAATTCTGGTGCTGCAGCCATTATTGGTTATAGAACCCAAAAGATTCTGTATCTTGGTGTTAGGAATAAATATTGTTCATATTGTAAGTTATTCGGGAAAGATAAACAACACTTGTGTTATAAATTGATTGATGTCCAAGAACTTTCATGGTACACTTTAACAAGGTCACTTTGAATGGCTAAATAATGTTTTTTTGGAAGTGGGGGGATGTTTAAACTCGACATTAATTCAGTCAATTGTGAATAACCTCCACCAATACTAATGACCCCTGATTCTGCAGCGAATTTATATTAATTTGTTGTTTATATTTTTCACTTTCTACAACATGCCTGATAAGACATATTGGACAGAAGAGAGTAAATTTCGAATAATATCCTTTCCGTAGGTATCTCATTTTTTATTGTAACATATTCCGAAGAGCACTTAAACAATTCGTGGTGAGGAAATTGCAGTATTTGTTTAATGAAATATTCAATATCCACCATTCTTCTTCCTTGTATATCTGAAGGTTTTGTCTAAAAAGAATAATAATAAATTATCATTTAGGTTTTTATGATTTTTTTTAAATCCTTTTTGTTTTTTATTAAATATTAAAACTTACTGGTAATTGTTTCTTCTACAACAGTTTCATTGCCAGAGGGATCTTTAGAATAGCCGGGTTGACTTAAAAGAGCTATTTTATTGTAATTACACAAAATATGAATTATTACTTACTTAAAAGTGTTCTTTATCGCTTCTTCTACTACCAATACTTCATCTCCTTCACCAGAATACCGCGGTCGCCTATGATTAAAATCTAAATTAAGTATATTTTTTTACAATTAAACAAAATGGTCACTTACTTAGAAATGTTTTCAAAATTTTCCGTTGCTTTTAACTCTTTGCTGATTTCTGCAGTACTGTTAGGTAAGACGTCTGTAATAGTAAAATTAACTTGTAGTCTAGGCATAAGTTTATAATTAAAATATTTACATAAGAAGTACTTACTTTTGTTGAGCTAAGCATCTACTTTTTCTATTTTCACTATCATATTTTTTATTAACACGACCCATATTTAACACAAAAATAACCAGTCTTTAAACTTTAGAATATAAACTATAAAAATGAAAGCACCTTCACGATCGTTTACTAAAACATACAAAAAGATCCGATCCCGACCCTGTAGGGAAGGCATACCCCACATTTATTACAATTTAAAACAGACTTCACGTAGTTATGCCGTGGAGCGTTTAAAAATTGGGATAGGGTAGATATCTCAACTCTGACAGTTAAAATTTTGCGCCTACACTCTTAACATCTTTACTTGCACCAAAATATTTTCGTATGAACACAACAATTTAAAAATTTAAGGTATGATTCAAAGGTCAAGGCGAAACAAAACAAGAACAATGTCATCATATTAGAGCTTGAAAGGAAGTTATTTTCGATAATGGACAAGAATTTGATACATTGGTCGATAACCTTGGATAATAAACATCACTGGTAGAATAAAATTGGGGCTACATTCACATTTATTTGTAAAACTGATTTTCTCCATGATCTTTTTTTTGGATTTATTTAATGTCACCCGAACCACGGAGATTATAAGCGACACCGCTAATTCAAAAATGTTACATTACAAATTTATAAATTAAATTTCGGACTTTATATATTGATTATTTTAGTGTCTGTTAAAAACTTTATAATGTTGTCGATGTTGCACTTTTGTCCAAGAAGGTCCGATATGTTTTGGGATAAGTTGAATTTAGTTCTTGCGGTGTTGTATTTTTGACATTCTATTAGGATATATTTCACTGTTATTTTGGTTTGACATTGATTACAAATTGGGAAGTTTTCTTTAGTGATTAAGTGGAGATGTGTGTGGCGAGTGTGACCGATTCGAAGGCGAGTAAAAATCACTTGTTTCCTTCTTGTTGTTATAAGGTTGGACCGTTGAAGTGCATTTTCTTTTATTTCTCTTAACTTCTCAGAGCACTGCAACCACTTGTTCTGTCACGCACTGAGAACCGCGTTTTTTACGTAAATTTTCACGTCACTAGGCAGTATTTTGTGTAGTTGGTCACAACTTTTATTTGTAGTTGCTTCGCGGGCCATTTGATCCACTGTTTCGTTTCCTTCAATGCCGATGTGGGAAGGAATCCAGATAAATACCATCTGTTTATTTTCTTTTAAGGTTATATGAATTTCCCTGTCAATATCTTTGTGAATTGGGTTATTGGAGTACATATTTATGTCGTAGAGAGCACTCATTGAGTCCGATATGATTGTAAATTTCTTTTGGTCAGTTCTGTTAATGAATTTAAGAGCTTCAAGGATTGCGTAGGGTTCAGCGTTGAAAATAGTGCAATTTTTATGTAGGTTAAATTTGCCGCTATGGATGTCTGTGAAAATTGCAGCGCCCACTCCTTCAGTTGTTTTGATGCATCTGTATAAATGTTCTTTAAATCTTTCCATGGTTTCTCTGAAGTGGTTCATAATTAATGCTGGTGGATTTTCGTGTTTATTGAATTTAGAGAGATCTGTGACTATTTCTGGTTTGCTGATGATCCATGGAGGAGAGCAGCTCTCGTGGGAGTGGTATATTGAAGGAAGGGATATGGAGTATTGACCAAGTGTACCGTTTAGTCGTTCATAAAAAGGTGGGTTGGATCTGGGGTGAGTTGAGAAGTAAGAAGTGAAACGATTATTGATAACATTATGGGTTTTCTGGTGTTGCCAAAACTTTACTGGCGAAGGACAGTGTTTGAATATCTCTTCTGTATTCTAACGGGACTTCACCACATTCACTGCAAATGCTGAGTGTGGGACTTGTACAGAAGGCACCTAATGCAATGCGAAGACCTGTAATATGAATGTCGTCCAGCTCTTTTAACAGACCTTTTTTGGCTGAGCTATATACTATCGATCCATAGTCTAGTTTTGATCGTACCAAGGATGTATATATTTTTGATAGAGTTGACATGTCACTTCCCCAGGAGCTATTTGATAAACACTTCAAGATGTTAACACCCTGATGGCAGGTCTGTTTTAGGTTTTTGATGTGACTTTTCCATGACAAATTTCTGTCCAAGGTTAGACCAAGGAAATTTATTTCTTCCACAAAGTTTAGGTTCTTGCCATTCAGGGTTAATATTGGGTTATTTGCTCTACGTTTTTTGGAAAAGAGAATGCATTTTGTTTTTTCGGTAGAAAAATTGAGTCCTGTTTTATTGGACCATTCCTCAAGGTTATCCAGTGCATCTTGGAGAATCCTCTTGGTGGTGTTTAGGTTTGTTCCTCTTAGTATGAGAACAAGGTCGTCTACAGTCTACATATAGCCTTCCTTTAACAGATAAGTGGCACTGTTGTAAAATATCGTTGATATTTACATGTTTGATTACATTTTTACAAAGCAAATAAAGAAAAATGACAATAATATTTAATCTAAAGAAAAAGAGGATTACTACATTACTCAAAAAACATTGGCTTATTTTAAATATCTACGCCGCATATTTTAAATTTTCGGTGCATCAAACATGTCAAATTTGAAATCGCTATATATTATATTTATTATGTAAAGTTATATAATAAAGTACTAGTCAAGGACGTCTAATTCTCGACATTCTCAAGAGCTAAATTAGTTAAATAATTTTAGGTTTTGATTTTTCAATTGAATTAAAGGTTTGCCAAAAGCGTAGCAGGTTAATCTTTGTTATCATTGTTTTAACTTGAGATATATAAACAGAATTCGGCAATGCATAGCATATAAAAATCGAAATTAAATATAATATTTTTAAAACTTTATTTATACTGAAAGCAAACATCAATGTTTTTTCATGTCTCCATTTAGAAACATCATAACTTTTTTACCGACTGCAAAAAACGTACAAATAAAAATAAAATAAAAATTACGATTAAAAAGTAAAATAGAAAATCAATAACTATGGCATATTAAAAAATGTCCTTTTATTTTTATTTTCGCTTGCATGGAACATTTTTTTTTGTTTTTTATCAAGAATATACGTTTTTATTTCGGATTGAACTCGCTGGTTGTTGCATATTTCTGTTTTTAATCAAACTGCATTAATCCTTGTGTGCAGGGTGTTATGTACAGGGTAAATCAAGTTTTAAAAGATTCGTAAAAATACAATCTTATAACATTTTAGTTGGATTCACTATAAATGTGTAAAAGTAATATTTCCAAGAGGCTTCAGTGTCACAAAAGATGGTATTAAATCACTAAACTCAACAAGAAAAATTTATTAAAAAAAGTTTGAATGCTACAGAATCATTTAATCCGTCTCTGTTTGTTAGTGATGGAGATGAAAGCGTGGAAAATATGTGGAGAGTCGTGCATAGAAAAGGGAGAATGCTAATTGTATTGTCGACCGCGAGAATCTGCTGATGCTGAAGTTAAAATCTCTGTTATCAGATATATTGTTTTTTTTATAATTTTTCATAGGGTCGTGAATCAAAGAAAATCTATTGTCGTGCTTTTACTACTGCTGGGAATATATGGAAATTTTAAAAAATTTATATATTACATTAAAAATATTTCAAATATTTGATAAGTGATAGTTTAAATGAAAATCTCTTCAAACATGAGCCCTGGGTGGGCGTGTCCATGTCGCTGGAGTTGTATTTTCGTAGTAACAATTGAAATTTTGGATCCATAACCATAAATGTATAACTATTATCTGTGCAAATATAAAAATTATCCGAACTTACCATTCATATTAATAGAATTTGTCAAACTTTCCAAAAGTGTTGTCTAAATAAAGTCTTCGGGTCTCATGTTTGCTTCTGTCGACTTTATTTATTATATATAGGTATAATTAGTTCCACGATTTCAGAATATTATTTCTTAAACAAACGTCTTCGTTGGGTATCAAAAATGTATTGTTAATTCTGAGATGGAATCTACATTTTTTTATGTACCTCCAACAATCCGAGATGCACATCATAAATGTAAAAGGGCCTGATTCAGGTAATTTTGTTTCTCAGAGAGGTATTGTAGAGAATTACATCTTACACTTTTTGTTCATTTTAGTCTTTGTATTTCATTGAAAGTGTTCACTTGTGTTACGGCGTGCAATAATTTTATAACATTTATTTACTATTACAGACATTAATAGCAAAGATTTTATATCCCAACATACAGAATATGCAGTATGTGGCGTCCGTGAATAAAAAGTAATAGTGCTTCTTCCAGTGGTTCGTTAAAGAAGAATCACAGCTAGAGTAACCAGTAATTTGACGAAGGTGTCTCTTACTTCAGTTAGACAAATTGTTGAAAATTCCATGGAATCAAGAAAAAAGCGTAAAGATTCCGGTGTTACAAAAAGTCTAGACGACTGGAAAAAAGATTTGATAGGGTAAAAAATCTACACTATGTACGATGAGCAGCTTATCCCTACAATAAAAAGTCTGAAACAGCGAAAAAAGTTAAAATAAATATTGAAAATTATTAAAATTAAATGAGTTCCAATTAATAAGGGCAACATTTTATTGACTCACAGCTAAGCTCCTTTAATTAACCCTAACTAGTCTGATGTGGTACAGGTGTACCACGCGCTATTTTAAACGTGAATATCTTGTAGAGTTTTTGTTTCTTTTATGTGGGTCTCTCTGACATCTCAGTTTACAATTAGCAACGTGTTTTTAACATTATTTGGGTTTCTGAAATGTTTAGCCAATCTGTACTTTGACCCATTAAATTTGAACCCCTTATTTATACTGCTGTGGTACAAGTGTACCACATTATAATTCACTAATATTATATGGAGAAACTATGAAATCAGTAGTGGTTTTATTGAAAACAATATATTTATTTATTAATATCTTTATTTACAAAAATAGAAAATAACATTACTCCGATAAGTACATAAATTACATTGCATGGTAGTATGGATGGCACACATAGGTTTCTTACAAACAGAACATGCATTTCGGGTTTTTCTCTTCAGTTTGTCCGGTCCAGATCGATTGCATATATGGCAAATGTTTGCCATATATGCAAATGTTTTATGACCTTTTTCATCCCTTTCTTCTACTCATATTAAAAAAAAATGCCAGAGGCCATCGATTGGTCTTTCTTTTGCATGTATAGTTTCCTAACATGCGATCCATCACATCCACTCCTCCTTTGGTTTGGTTGGAATCGTAAACTATTTCCTCTTTTCCTTTCACTGGATTTTCCTTGAAGTGACTACTACTCAATAGAAAAACCGCCTTCGTTCCCTTTTTTATCACCACTGAAACCATTGTGACGTTTTCTCTAAACGCATACTTGGCTGTGCCAACTTCATTTGCTTTCTGTAGTTTCGATTGTGGTGGAATGCAAGTTTTGTTTTGACGAAGTATCCCTAGGAGCGAGAGCCTTTTCGAATTGAGATAGTTCACTAGAGGCATGCTGGTAAAAAAATTATCCATTTCGACATTTCGCCCTGAATGGAGATATTTGCTAACCAGTTTTATGACAATAAAGGGAGCCACAGATATGTTCAATTTTAAATTCATTTCGTCATCAGCCAAATCAATTGGGTCATCTTTTTGGATTTCTTCTTCGATTTCCAATTGTTCTTCACAATCAGAAGCTGTGTTGTGTTCGGGAATCCATTCACTATTATAATCCAGTGGCTCCGGATCATCTTCATCGTCGTCACTGTTTTCGCAGAGCATTTCAAAATGTGCGTCAGTTAGCCTGTTAAAAAATTATCGTAAATATACATTCGTGAACTAAGACGTATCAAATGAACATAAACAAGCAGTACGCACTTTTCTAACTGGAGTAGACCACGTGAATTTCAGGGCAAACGTTCTGAATCATTCTTGTCACCCCTAAAATAAAAAAAGTCTATTCTATTGCAACAAAGTAAAATAAAATATGAAGTAGGTACCTTTCAAGAGGATTTGCTGCCGAACCGCTATCTCCAGATTTATGGCTACTTGTACTAGCCACCGGTTCATCTATTTCGATATTGACAACACTTGCAGCTGGCCCACCAGCCTTCGCGTCAATTTCAGTGGTTTCCATAACACAGGAACGTCCACTAACATCACTGTCACTATACTTAGCACGTTTCGGATTACGGCGCGGCATTTTTTCCACAAAACGGAAGAAACATAAACGATATAATACACTAAACACTCAGATCAGACTAAATACTATGGCGTTTCTCGGAACCAGGCTCAAAAGTTTCGTTTAGATGCCAAAATAGGCCTGTGAAAATATGAGCCCTTAATATTAATATTAAGGTAGTCCGCATCGCACTTTTCGATTTCCCATAAGAATAACACAGGAAAAAATATTTTTTTTCTTTTGATTTTTATAACTAATAAACGATATATTGTATTGCAATACCCATTCATTATTTTTGTAGAGAATTTAACGCTCTACAAAAAAGGTTTGAATTCAATTTTTGATAAATCAACTCAGTCAAAAGTTATTCAAGATCAAAGTTTAACTTACCCTCAATTCAGCTGTTTTATTGACTGATTTGGCAAAATATATAATAAGACAACTCTACAGCAAGATCAATTTAATGCAAATGTATAAAAAATATTTTTAGATACAAAAATTTCAAATTTATTAAAATTAATATATTTCTAAATTGTTATAAGCAATAAAAACTTAAAAACACTGATAACTTTTCAAAACATACATACATACATACAATTTCAGCTATTTTCAAACGCAAATCATATAAAAATATTTTTTGAATAAAATTACACCAATATTCAAGAACGAAAGATAATAGTTGTAATTTTTTTTAACGCTGAGAACTTAGAAATAAACTTTTCATTTGTTTTAAAACCCGTAAACTTATAAATTTGAGAGTATTATAAAAAAACAGCTGAATTGAGGGTAAGTTAAACTTTGATCTTGAATAACTTTTGACTGAGTTGATTTATCAAAAATTGACTTCAAACCTTTTTTGTAGAGCGTTAAATTCTCTACAAAAATAATGAATGGGTATTGCAATACAATATATCGTTCATTAGTTATAAAAATCAAAAGAAAAAAAAAATTTTTTTCTGTGTTATTCTTATGGGAAATCGAAAAGTGCGATGCGGACTACCTTAATATTAATATTAAGGGCTCATATTTTCACAGGCCTATTTTGGCATCTAAACGAAACATTTGAGCCTGGTTCCGTTTTTTTTTTGAAACGCCCTAATAAATACATATCCACAACGACAAACATCTAATATACGATCGCGTAAAATAAGTGTACTACCCGAACACAGACGATCTGTATGCAAAATGCACATAGTGCACTTGTACCACACCAGTCTAAATGTGTTGAAAATTTTACTAGTCTGACTAGGGTTAAGAAAAGTAATCTTTTATTATAATGTCCATTGTTTATTAATTAGGTAAACATATTCGCAATGAAAGTTATTCTTACAGTAACCTTTAAATTATTTCTTTGCTTTGGAATTTCCTCGTTTTAAGATTAAATTAACTAAAAATCTACGCAAGAGCGAACGAAATTATTTTCAATGAATGGGGTTGCAGCGCAACGGCGCTTTTCAAATGAATTAAGAGTGAGTACCTACCCTTTTAAATTACCCCTCTATTGTAAGACATTCATATCGGAAAATAAAAAAATTCAATGAACGTATTGCGTTTTTTTTTAATACACAGTGGCGAATTACAAACACAATAAAAATAAATATTTTGAGCTGTTCTCTTGTTTCTGTTTTTCCTTCGACGTTATGGAATTGCTTTTGTTATAAACTTTTTTCTGTATATATTTGAGTTAATTAGTAGACATTCTAAGTAAAGAGAAATGAAAAAATATAATAAAAATTTAACAAAAAAAACTGGAAATAATAAACAAAGAGGCGAGAAGCAAACTATATTATTTATTATTTTGTAAGATTACTTTTTTAATTAGATTTTATTTGACGAGGAGCGCGCACGAGATGAGACTAAGGAACGTTTTTCAAATGGGAAAATTTTTATTTTGAAACGAAATGAATTATGTTTTATATATATATTTTTAGAAAAGCAGTAATTAATCTTCTGAGAAAGTTTTTCCAGTTCTTGGAATAAAAATTATGGCGTTAGATTAAAATGAAGATATTAGCAGTAAAAACTTTCTGTAAATGCAACGTTTTAAAGTATACAGTTTGTCTTCTTAATAAGAATAATAAATCTATTGCAACGAAATATTATATTAGTGTACGAGGGTTGTCTGAAAAGTTTCCGACCTCAACATGAAGATGGCAGCACTCGTAAACAAAAGTTGGGGAATGTGTTTGCGCATGCTTTGAAAGGTACCCACTAAAATTTCAGCCATTTTGGACGCGCAGTTGTTGTTTGACAATCATTTGAGTGAGTCGATATGAGTGTTTTTATGAAAATGGGAAAAATCGACTATCGAGCTGTCATTCAATATTTGTTTTTGAAAGACAATACGCCTACGCAAATCAAAGACGAGTTGGACGCTGTGTATGGGGACTCTGCACCATCATTTACCAGCGTGAAATTTTGGGCTGCTGAATTTAAACGTGGCCGTACCAGCTTGGGTGACGATGAACGTTGGGGACGTCCAAAAACTGTAACCACTGACGATAATATCGCTCAAGTTCACCAAATGGTGCTAGACAACTGTTGAGTTAAAATTAGAGAGATAGCAGAGGCTATAAACATGTCCAAAGAACGTGTTTGTCACATATTGAATCAACATTTAGGCATGAGAAAGCTGTCCGAGCGTTGGGTGCCGCGTTTGCTCACTTTGGAACAAAAACAAGTTCGAATGAACATTTCCAACTCTCTGTTGGCGCAGTTTAGGCGCAATAAATCAGAATTTTGGCACCAATTAATTACTGTAGATGAAATTTGGATACACCATTATACTCCTGAAACAAAAACACAGTCAAAACAATGGACTGCGAAGGGGAAATCGGCTCCAAAAAAAGCAAAGGTTGTTCCTTCGGCTGGGAAAGTGATGGCAACTCTTTTCTGGGATATTCATGGAGTTATCTTAATCAATTATCTTCAAAAAGGAAAAACCATTACAGGAGCATACTACGCATCATTACCTGACAAGCTGAAGGCAGAAATTGCGGAAAAACGGCCACATTTGCAGACAAAAAAATTTGTTTCACTAAGACAATGCTTCGTCTCACACCTCAGCGGTTACCATGTCGAAATTCCACGAATTACGGTTTGAACTGCTTGGCCACCCTCCTTACTCCTCCTCCTTTTGTGACTTTGACAAATTAAAAAGACAATCAATATGAATAAGAATACTAATAGTAAAACTATCATTCTTTTCTCAGAGTATAATTGTAATGTCACATTTTGGTGACTTCTCTGTTTTCTGATTTGATACAAATGTATAGTGACCTTTGAACCCGCACGATAACAGCGCTTTTGACTATACTTAGGTATATATTTTACCTGCATTCAAAGATGAGGTAACAGGTAAAATAGCAATTGATTTTCTTGAGCTTTAAGTGGAACCCTTCTTATAAGGCGTCTTGATCTTAGATTTAACCTTAGAGAGCCTTTGACGTAGAGTTTTTCAGTTCTGAACCATTTTTTCGTTTTGTTGAAACGATTAACTAACTGAGAAACTAAACTTTGCGATAGAAGGTTTATTCTACATCTACTTGCCGCACTATGGATCTTACCAGTAATGGCTATATTTGCCTCTGAACACTTAACTTCTTTCTATACCTCTGCACATACGAACCTGGTATGATTACTTCAGGGGGGTACAATGAGCCTAGAGCTCCAGTACATGCAAGAAACGCACCCCAGAAGAATAGAATAGAATAGAATACCTCTGCACTAAATACTAAGGATCGCTCAGAATTCTGTACAGTTCAGAAGCATACTAAACACTTGATCATTCATGCCTTCATGTACTTCATGTACTTCATGATCAAATGATTTAATGGGATTGTTTACTTCCATCTATTAAGAAAATAGCCAATTTTTTTTAAAAGCAAATATTTTATTTGAATATTCCTAACTTTTGATAAGCAGTTAAATTTAAATATTGTCACTAATTAGTAAATTTTAATAACTGTTTTAAATAAATTTGATATGTTTGCTTAATGGAAGCAGACTTTACATTAAATTCCAGTAATTTTTTTCTATTAAAACCCATGGAACATGCAAGATCGATTCAGAATAGCCTCAGAAATTACTTAGGAACTTTTCCGTTATGGCCGTTCGAACAACTTAATTTGAATGTGACTCGATTATTTTAACCGGAATTATCTTTCAGTTGACACGTTATGGGGCGCTAGAGTGAAATCGACCGAAAATCGAATTCGAGGGACATCAAATTTTCCAGACTAAATCATTTTAGTTGGAAAATACGTTGAGCCACACTGGATTTTGTTATAATTCCTCAATCCGCATAATCGATAATTGTCGCCTTGAATTCATAGTTTTATTCTTAACAATATTTTCCAAAAGGGACTGTTAATAATTAATCAAAAGCAACTACCATCTATTTTACTTAATAATTCCTATAATAAGTAAGATTATATACAAATTTACAGAAAATAAACAATGATCGTGATGTTTACCTTCTATTTTAAAGAAATATTCACCTTGATGGACGCCAAACAAAAGGTCAATGATAAAATGAACAGTTCAGAAGAAATTTGCCATTCATTACAACATTGTGTGCCATTTTTAAGAGAAAATGATAATAATTAATGTTGCAAAATTAACAGTGCATTTAATTTATTTCAATTCAGAACAATAAGTAACTAATAGTTTATTTAAAGAGTCTTGTCCGATGAGTAAAATCATACTTCAGCCACATTTAGGCACATTCGTAATCAATTCGCTAGCCAAGTGGCACTTTGGCACGCAAGCCAAGCAAATCTTGGTCGTTCCGAACGCGATTTGCCGTCATAGTTGAAGTTGTCGAACTTTCTTGCAAGTTGCTAACTCTCACTTCAACTTGCACTTCGTGCCGATCATGGGACATGACATGCGCGTTAATTTTTGTTATTTGTTTTTTAATATATCTGACATTTTATAACCCTTATCAAATTTGAAGAGTGGTTTGTAATTGTAATTGCACTTTAACAAAAATTCTTTATTGAATTGATATTCCGCGTACTTATATACTGGTATATACTGGTATAAAAGATAAATCCAAATTATATCCAAAAAAAATCCAAATTTATGATTCGACAATAAGAGTTTTCTCTGACAATTTGTTCGTGTAAAGGCAACCGCGACCGGAAAAGTTACTTGTGTTGTGAACAATATTTTTTCTAAAAGCGATAGGGAAAAACCAGCATAATTTTAAAGATTTGTAATTAAAATATTATTTATTAACTAATTGTAGAGGTTATTCATAACTCAAATGTGGATGGTACGAATAGTAGCAATAAAACTCAAAGTCAACCCACAGTGTGTAATTTAATGAAAACGTTACATCAGCGACATGTTTCGGTCACAAGACCATCTTCAGGCTCTAAGAGAAGAACACAATGTGTCAGAATGAAGAATTACAAAAGTCAAAATATAACATGTACAAATTTCAAATCATGATAAAACAAAATATAACATGTGATAGAATATGGTAGTTAATCTAACAGTAAATATGGTATTTTAACATTTACAGAACGAACAGAATCAATGTTAAAACATATACCAATTATTATATATTATATATTGTAAATACTCACCTTCATGGGCAGACTGCAACAAGTTATAACAGCTGTTATGAATAAAATAGGAAAAATGTTTTAACGTAAAATGAGAGAAGTGAAAATTATAGTGGAAGTTAAATTTATAAAAAAGGGGGTTAAAAAAGAAATTTAAAACTAGTTTAAGTATTAGACAAAACTATGAAGTAGTTTAAAGTGTGAAAATATGAAAATTTGGCGTATATATAGAACTAAATATTCTAGGATGAACCCAGGAATGAATATTCTATAAATAGGCTTATGGAGAGTTCTCCGAAACAAGGAGCTCGATGTCCAAAACCAATCCAGGAAGGGGCCGGATTATTAGGGGGGTTAAAAGTACCAACTTGGAGAGTTCTCCGAGACAAGGAGTTCAATCTCCAAAACCAATAACGGAAAGGGACCGGATTGTTAGGGGGGTTAAGAGTACCACCCTTATTATGAAGAATCAACCTCATAAAAATGAGTATGAAGAAACTGGAGAAAAACGTCATAATCCATACCCCACAATTAACAAATTAGTAAACCGAGTTACAGATCACTCCACTATAGAATGCAAGATCAAAGTAACAAGCACTTGTAAGAAAAAGGTGCGAAAACAATAAACCGGAAAACAAGTCAAAATAAGATAACCTAAAGCACAAGTAAACAATAGCAACACACTATATATCTATCAGAGTGGAATGTTCAGAATTAAATAATTCTCATTAGACTAAATTTGTTCGTTTAAACAATTAAGAGATTTATCAACAATAACAGATCTAATTTCCAAGAGCTCAAGCAAATTCAATCTAAAGCCTTTATTACAACTATGAAGTAATTTAACATTATTGGAATCAAAAGAATGATTCTCTTCTAAAATTTGATTAGCAAAGGATGAGTTCTTAACTTCTAAATTTGAATATTTCTTAACAAAATGTATATGTTCTAGAATACGGTACTCAAGTCTTCTTCCACATTGGCCAATGTAAATAGCATTACAATCGGAGCAAGATAATTTGTATACTCCTGATTTATGTAAAAGTGGTATTATATCTTTAGTGTTAATTAAATTAGGTAAAGTGTTTTCTGTTCTAAAAGCTACATCAACATTGAATTTCTTAAAAATATTTTTAATCTTGTATGAAAAAATACTCGATAAAATTGACTAGTTTGTTTGAAATATCATTTCTAAAAATATTTACTTACATTTGGTGAATTGGTGGATTGAATAAATGTTGACTGCAAAATTACAGTAAAGCTCTGTTCCTTGAAATATTTATTTATTATAATCAAAATTACACATTGTTTTATATTTGATTCTAATAATTTATGTTCAAAAACTAAAATTTATTACTTTTCCGAACGTACGTTAGTGCGGAAAAGTATAGTTTTCCGCACGCTTGTGAGTAACTATGAATACTAGGTACTCACTGCACTGCAGTTTGAAACTTTGCTTAATTAATATTCCTATTATTATTATATTATTTTTTCCAATTTATATATGAAGGTATAATGTTTTATTATTTCAAAGCATTTCCCATAGTAGTTTTTCCATTCCTCTTGAGGGACTTCCAAAACAAGGTTTTTGAGCGTTGACCACGAAGTTACCTTTGATATTCGGAAAAAGAAAAAGTCATTTGGTGACAAATGGGGTTTGTACGGAGGATTAGTCAATAGTTTGATGTTTTTACAGCTTAAATATTTTCCTGTTTGTTGAGATGGAGAGTGATTCGTCTTTGGCAGTTGGTTTTGCAAATTTTTCCAAAGACTTTTGGCAAATACTTGGTCGTGTACCACTGAAAATTGACCGTTCTACGTTGCTCAAGCGAAACAGTGTCATTATCCATTAGGCCAAAGAAAAAGACGATTTTTAGCTTCACAGTTCTTGGTTTCCGTACGGTCGAATCCTGTTTTGTTTACGACTCATACGCATATGTCCATGATACGTCAACCATAACGATTTTATATAAGTCTTTTGAAGTCTTTTTATTTGTTTCTTTTAGTTCACATGCAGATTATAAATGTACCTGATAAAATACTAAAAAAAAATCTCAGAAAATACGTAAATATTCATAAACGCTTCTATGTTTTTCATGATGGAATTAATACAAGAGTTTCGAAGGATTAAGACTATTATTGTTCTGTGGATAAAAAGCCTTTTAACAAATGTGCTTGTAAAAAGCTAATGCCAATGCTGGAGAACTACGTGGACAATAGGCAATACGACTATACTTCCACATTACTGTCAATACAATGGGATAAAATTGGTTTGGGGAATTTGTAAACAGTGAAAGCTCTAAAAAAATATCTTTATTAAAATCAAGTCCCAAGGAGCCTGAGCCATCTAAAGTAGACATAGAAGTAGAAAAATTATCTAGTGATATTTTTGCTAAACCAGTTAATCTCATGGAAGCTGCAATTGAAAAACGTCTATTACAGACTGAGGCTCAACCAATAACTGTGGATAAATTACACCAATTACACATTTTCTTTCTTATTTGTGGAATGAACTTATGTATTACTCAACAATTCATTATTAAATTGAGAAGGTAATCCATCTCTCAAATGTGGATGATGTAGATAATCGTAGTAATAAAACTCAAAGTCTATCCACAACATTTAATAGTAAGGTTCACAAATTTAATGCGACATGTTTCGGTCTTCAGACCATCATCAGGCTATAAAGAAACAATGGTATCAGGAGAATCAAAAATAGTTATTAAAAGAGCGAATAGTGTCGGTTGTCCGATTACATCGATGATTAAAGTTAAAACATTTCAAATATGACAAATAATTACAAAGAGAAGTAAAATTCAAAATTAAAGCAAAAAGTTAAAGGTACATGATATTGCAATAAGTAAAACTATGGCAAAACAGCAAGTCCAATATGTCACAAAATCAATATAAACTCACCTATATGTGCAGATTAGGACTATTATTATTCTGTGGATAAAAAGCCTTTTAACAAATGTGCTTGTAAAAAGCTAATGCCAACGCTGAAGAACTACGTGGACAACAGGTAATACGACTATACTTCCACATTACTGTTAATACAATGGGATAAAATTGGTTTGGGGAATTTGTAAACAGTGAAAGCTCTAAAAAAATATTTTTATTAAAATCAAGTCCCAAGGAGCCTGAGCCATCTAAAGCAGACATAGAAGTAGAAAAATTATCTAGTGATATTTTTGCTAAACCAGTTAATCTCATTGAAGCTGCAATTGAAAAACGTCTATTACAGACTGAGGCTCAACCAATAACTGTGGATAAATTACACCAATTACACATTTTCTTTGTTATTTGTGGAATGAACTTATGTATTACTCAACAATTCATTATTAAATTGAGAAGGTAATCCATCTCTCAAATGTGGATGATGTAGATAATCGTAGTAATAAAACTCAAAGTCTATCCACAACATTTAATAGTAAGGTTCACAAATTTAATGCGACATGTTTCGGTCTTCAGACCATCATCAGGCTATAAAGAAACAATGGTATCAGGAGAATCAAAAATAGTTATTGAAAGAGCGAATAGTGTCGGTTGTCCGATTACATCAATGATTAAAGTTAAAACATTTCAAATATGACAAATAATTACAAATAGAAGTAAAATTCAAAATTAAAGCAAAAAGTTAAAGGTACATGATATTGGAATAAGTAAAACTATGGCAAAACAGCAAGTCAAATATGTCACAAAATCAATATAAACTCACCTATATGTGCAGATCGTAGAAATTGTAAAATAATTTAAATTTAAAACATAAACATCTATGAATAAGTGAAGAATGGATTAATAAGAGAGTTATGATATAAAAAAAAGGAGAAGAGGAGAAAGAAATTTCAGAAGTTATTAAGATAGAATATGATGGGTGCGTGGGTTAAACTAAAGTGGATAGAAAAGTGGGACCCAATTCATACTAAGAATATTGTATTCCAAAAAGAAAATTCATAAGTTAAAAAGTTTTACATTACTAAAAGAAACAAGAAAAATGAAACACGTGAGGAGACAAAAGGAAGGATTGTCAAAAACAATCAAAAAAGGAAAGATCTGATCTCCTTATTATAACAAGAAGACAGGTCGATCCTAAACTGTAAGTAAAGGTTCCTGTTAGTCTTCTCAATCTAAGCAGTAAAGCTATGTATATTAAGATGAATAGCATAAAGTACAGTTCAAACTCGCCAAAACGGAAAAGCTATACCAGCGCACTTGAAGAACTTTATACGTATGAAGGACAATTATAATTAAAGTAAGAAAGCATAAAGCGGAACTTGCCTAGTGCCAATATACATCTGGAAGGGTTACCAACTGATTAACTAATCAAAGAAGGAACTTGGATGTAGAGGGGAAATTAAAAGGAATAAATATAAGGAATGAGTTCCATACAACAATTTCAAAAAAAATGAAAACAAAAACTACCATCTACAATCGATAAAAATGGTTAAAACATCAGCAAATGGTTAGAAATCCTGAAATAATCATGTATTGAGACTAGACAAGAAGAATATCTGAAATCAAATCGAAAGTACAAAATATAACCTAATTACATAAATAAACAGTTGTCAAAAGTTTAAATTTAGAAATAAATAATTTTTATTAGGTTGAATTTGTTCATTCAAACAATTGAGAGAACTATCATTTATAGCAGATTTAATTTCCAAAAACTCAAGCAAATTCAATCTAATTCCCTTATTACAAACATGAAGTAATTCAACATTATCGATATCAAAAAAGTGATTGTAAATGTTGTGGATAGACTTTGAGTTTTATTACTACGATTAATTCATTATTAAGTATACTGTTTTAAAAAACGATCTTAATAAAAACATTAAATAATGATGGTTCTCTTTGAATTAAAACAACGTGAATGTTAATCTTAGTAAATGTGCGTTTTCTAAATAAATCATTGAAGTTTATAGTCAGTCACTCCCTCAACACATTTGTTGTTTTTTTGTAACAGTTCGTATTTATATACAACGGCTACTTTGTCATTCCGTTTAACAACTAAAAACTTTAATGTAGGAAGTGATAAAAGAGCTAAAAGTTCTGATCCCTCTTACTTTCTTACTTCAAAGCTACTCTTTCTGTTGCATAGTCGAAAACAATCCTTTAATAACTCCGCCTGAATCTTATGGCATAGCGATTACTTCAATACAACGACAGTGCCGTAGGATGTGGCAAAAAAATGTACTATGAATATTCCAACGACGTGAAAACTATACTTTTCTTACTTGTTAATAAGTGAAATGTAAATTAGTTAGACTGGAAAAGAGCTTACTTAAGGTCTTCGAACGAGTCTCATTTGTTATGCAGGGTAAAAAGATTACCATTTGATACAAAAAGCTACACATTGTTGGTTCTCTTACAATGTTGAATTACACACAAATTGTAAATGTAATTGTTTGTGAAAAATATGTTTTGTCTACGCCCGTACCATAATAATACACGTATATGCCCATAATCCGTTTCATAATGATATTCATTATAACACTAGTGTTATAGTGGTTTTCATTAAGATACCGCATACCACCTATATTTTACATTTAAATAGGTATCCAATAGGCGTCTCTCAAAAAGTGTTTGACAGTTCTAACCTCTATTCCAAATTCATTAAATTTTCCTAAACAGCTTAACCAAGAGCTCTAGTCATCTTGAGCTAAACTATAATAATTTATAATTATATTATCAGCGGTGTAAAAGTGATATTGAAGAATTACCTTCGACTCCTCCACATATATCGGAGAAAGCAGAAAATGCAGTACAAAATATTTTGCCTCAAAAATCTAAGAAAGTGTACGAAAAATTATATCAACGGTTTATGGACTGTACAAATAATGTTTTGACATTCTCCGAAAATGTTTTGACTGCTTATTTTCAAGAATTGATGGAAACTATGAAATAATCTAGTACACATTATTCAATAATAAAATCGTTGGTAAATATTAACTATAATATAGACATTTCTAAATATAAAAAACTACAAGCTTTATTAAAGCGAAAGTCCGATATAAATACAATATTTTTAGTTCGTGATTATTTATATCGGTCATAGAAAAAATAGCGTATGCAATTCTCATACAATTGTTATTACATGATCGTTGCATAATATACTATTATGTGGTTGAATTAGAAAACATAGTAGTATTTTTTATTGTGTATAATACAGAATTAAAAATAATAGCCATTTATGATATAAGTGCTAAAAGTGATATTTTATTTTGTGAGAACATCCCTTGAGACAAAGTAAAATCACTTTTAGCAGGTATGTCACACACTATTTTTTCTACAAACACCATTATAAGTTCAAATTAAAGCATAGCCGTTTTGCATTAATTAATTGATAAAATAATAGCTTCGAGATTAGTTTTGATTCCAATTTCATCTAATCTATTCATGAAACAAGTTGCCAAGGTAATCAAAAACAGAATTTTTTGACAAGTAACGTCAATAAATCACTAATTATTAGTGATGAGCGAGACTGGTCTTGAAAACCAACTTCAGGCTGCAAGATCAAGACCAAGACCGAGCAATGCAAGACTTATGCAAGGCCAAGACTTAGCATTACAAGATATACGCAAGACCAAGACCAAATGGATGATTTGGACTTGGCAAAGATGATATTTTTGGAAGACAAGTCTTCATCGGAAGAAGAAACGAAAAGGTCGGAAAAAAGTAAGATTTTTAAGAAACGGAAAATTGAAGGCGTCTATGAAATCTTAATATGTCGTCACCTTCAAACAAATGATGAAAAATTTAGACAATATTTTTGTTTGACACCAGTATTGTTTGATTATGTTTTAAATCACATAAAAGGTGACATTGTTTCAAAACCATGCAATAGAAATAAAAATCCAATAACTCCTGAACAAAAACTATGTTTATTTCTTAGGTAAGTTCATGGATAAGCTTTATTAATGTTTACATATTAAAAAACTTGGACAATGTTATGAATCATTTGGAGAAAGAGGCATTGTCGTACTAGTACTCCGGTAAGAACGCAGGTAGAGACGAAGAAGAAGCTTGGTTTTGAGGGTTATAATTACTGCTGGTACCATAACAAGCAGAAGTTGATCGGCTGTGCTTAGTTGCTATAGCTACAGTCGTGTATTTATTGACACTATGAAAGATTTAATTGTCACAATCGCATCTTTTCAAGTATCTAAATAATTTTCGAGGGAATTTTACTTGTGAAAAAATATTGATCCTAACTCTTGGGAAAATTAACTTTTCCGCAGTTGTTGTAGTAACTATTTCATAATTGATTTATCGCTATAATGTAATATAAAAAAAATTTTATAATGAAAAATACTATCCCTTTCATTTAATCTTTCTTTGCTTGTAATGATTTTAAAAACCCTTTTTAAATTTTTTTGGTAAAAATGGGCCCCAGTAAAACTAAAGAAAAGTGCAAGACTTGCAAGAGTCTTTGGTGCAAGACCAAGACCAAGTCCAAGACTGGATCCTGTAAGAACAAGACGAAGACCAATATTGCTTATTTGACTGCAAGAACAAGACCTTGTATGCAAGACCAAGACTAACCCGGTCTTGGTCTTGGTCTTGCATTTGCTCATCACCACTAATTATTCTTTGTTTCTTCGTTCCTCGATGGAAAGTGATCCAGAAAATGATTTCTACCGCCGGAAATTAAAGAAGCTGCCAATAAAACTTGGTTAAATTATTGCCTAGTAAGTCAAAGCGACAGTACGAGTTTTCATACGATCGTTTCGTGAAATGACTTCTGCGGAGGACATTGTTCTCTGCCCCAGTATAAGCTTCACCAAAATAAATTCTGTTACATCTACCAATGAAACTGGCCATGTAGTTTCTTGTACTAATTGTAGTTTCAATAATTGTACCTTTAATTGAATAAACACTCCATTTCAAATTAAGTATGTTTTTATATTTTCTTATTTAACACCAGTGTCATAAAATGGCATTTTACAGCATACATCAAAAATTATACTTTTAGTGACGATTGTAGAAAAAATATTTGATTAAGCAAACCACTTGAGCAATGTTTAGACCTTAATTATATTTCTGGCAGGTGTAAAGCTAATATTGGCCTTTTAAATTTAATTTTTTCATCAGACAAAATCAATGAATAACACCCCAGTTGTGAATTCTGAATGTACTTTGCATGAAAAAATAAATTACTCATTATTAATATTGATTCATTTCGAATTAGTCATTGTATAAAGCGTGATAAATATCCAGGTGTATTTTATTAAAGCATCGCTCTAAAATTAATTTAATTTTAATACAATTAGTAATTAGTTTTCATAATAAAGCCAATAAAGTTGCAAAATTTATTTGAACGAATTTTTTAAAATTGCGCGTGAAATTTAAATCAATATTAATTAAGATATAAAATATATTGAAAGATACATGAAATTATTTTTATTAGTAAACGAAGTAAATCATCTATATCTCAAATGTTACTGACGGGAAAACCAAATGAAAAATTAATATCACAGAATTTTATTTAATTATGATCAGAAAATATTCTAGCGACTAGTTTCGTCAGGCTATAAAAACAGTTATGTCAATTGGTCAAATTTTTTTTAACCGAATAACAGAATACAATTAAATAAAACTAATGTATTTGTTAAAAACTTAAAATACCATTTAAAATTAGTAATAACAGAAGTTGTAAACAACATCCCCAAAAAATTATCTTAAACTACTGATAAAATATAAACTTTAATAGTATAAAAGTTAAAATGTGGTGCCAATAAAAGTAAATATTATTAAAAATACTTTCTAATGCGAATAAAAAGTTTAATAAAATTAACTTTGAAGTACAAAACATATATATAAATATGACAGTTATAAATCTCAATCACAACAATAATTATTCTATTACATAGATACCTAAATCTTAAGGTATCTTCAACAAATATAACTATTTACATTTTTAAAAAATTGATGGGGGCTTTTAAATATAGTGAACAAAAAATATAGGGTCATATTTTTTATTTTTATCAATTATATTTTGGACGATTATCTTTTATTTACTTTTAATTCTCATCACATTTTAACTTTTCTTTTGATGTTCAGTTTTATCAGTAGTGTATAATATTTTCTTGAGGATGTTATTACTAATTTTAAATGGCATTTTAAGTTTTTAACAAATACATTTACTTTTATATAATTTTAATTTGTTGGTTCAAAAAAAAATGTTATTTACACTTTGTTATCGTCTATGTTTTTTATTTAATTATATCATCTCTCCTTAATAATGCTTGCAAGTGTTGTTTGAGTGTTTTCAAGCAGGATTAATTTTGCATGTATTTTACACTAGGTATGTTCTTTCCTTTTCATAATGTGTACAATTGACATTGCTTTATAGCCTGATGATGGCCTTTATGTTAGGCCGAAACTAGTAGATAGGATCTTTTGTCAGCATAATCAAATAACATTCTGTGACATAAACTTTGGGTTTTTCATTTGATTTTTATCCGTATTATTTAATGCTAATGTTTTTCTTTATGTACAGTCGTCTTTAAAATAGCATATACATGTTAAATGTGAATTTCCTTTACCTACCGAAGTTATAAAAACGCCCTGCTTCAACAACATAGGAGTGGCAATTTTTAAAACGCCTACAATTACTTACTTCACTAAGGAGAAGTTTGACGGTTGGAATTTCAAAAAAAGGATTCAAAATAGTTGGAAAATTATAATTTCAAAGCATTAAAAAGAAAAAGTTAAGTAGAAAGTTGGTAGTTTTTTTGGAGAGTTTTGACATTTGGTGAAAAATTTTGAGTCTATAAAAGTCAAAGTGAAAAATAATAACTTAAGTTAATACATTTAAAGATAAATACAAATAAAATAAAATAAATAAACTAAAAAAATAATAACCAGAATAAAAGAAAAGTTGAAGTTGAAAGTATTTGGTGCCGGTCGTCTGGTGCAAAAACAAGGAGGTGGAACAAAGAATCAGAAGAGGAAAGGACAATTTAAAAACTCAGTGCGTGGATAGGTAAAGTTAGTTAATTTACTATATTAGTTAAGTTAGTTATGTATGGAACAAAACAAGAAAGATCGAGTATGTTTGTGACAACCCTGGGAGTTAGACAGTTGTTGTTAACTTGCTTCTAATTGTGGTAGTTCCGAATGAAGTGGTTAGGTAAGCAAAGAGGAAGGTAAAGAAGTACTTACTAGGATATTGGAAAATGAAGAGGATAGAAATCTCAGAATTGTGCTATGCCGATGACATGGTAAATAATAGCTGAAGATGAAACAATCTTAGATGAAAATCTAAAGATAAATAAAGAAGCCTTAAAATAAATAAATTTGAATATTAGCATGGAGAAAACGAATACTATGGCCATTGGAAGAAAAAAAACAGAAGCATAAAGTAGAATTAAACAATAAATAAACAATTGCAAATGTTTAAGTATTTGGGAGCCATAATATCAGAAGAAAAGATAAAACAAAGAAAAACATTAGGAGCCAAGTTGTATAATGGGATCAAGCAGTCGTTCTTGGGAAAAAAGGAGATATAAAAGTGCAGGTATTCGAGAACGCAGTTACACCGGAGACATAGACACTAACAGAAGAGCAAAAGAAGAAATTGACAGCCACACAAATAAAAATAAAAAAAAATAGAAAATAAGACGAGAATGGATAGAATAACGAATGCGACATACAGACAGAGACTAGGGGTAAAATCAATGGAAGACAAGATAGAGGAAAGTCTGCTGCGATGGTTGGGACATCTAAAAATAATGGAAGAAGACTAGTCAGACAGGTTTTAGAAGCAAGAGCAGTTAGAAAAGGAGGAAGAGGACTGCCAAGGAAAACTTGGTTAGAAGAAATGAGAGGTGCCGTGGTGATAAGAGGTATGAACTGGAATGATGTGCAACGAGGCACACAGAACAAAAAGAAATGGAAGAAGATGTAGAAAACCGAAATCAGAGAGAACTTAACTCCCACAACCACCTTGGACCCATTTACGACGTTTTCACTAAATAAATTTCTTTCAATAATATGGTAAATACCACTAATTTTATTATTTTTCTCGATAAACAATATTTAAACTACTAATTATTGGTTGCTTATATACTTTTTAGATATTTTGTCTGTTAATATATAAAATTTTCGAATTTTTCCAATTTTTCCTATTCAATTTGATTTCTGTCAACTATGACTTACGTCTTAAGTTTTCCTTGTTGTTTCTTGCTTGACTTATAACTTACATTGTACTGTGTTTCTCCATCTTATTGTGCGGTTCACGTGGCTTTGCTAATCTTAATGTGGGAATTTATCCTAATATGGTATTATTTGTGGTCATGGGTCCTTCCATTTCCTATTTTTATGTTTTTTGACAATACTCTTGTTTCTTACATAATTTTTCTGATGGTCTACATATTCATTGTGAAGACATTCAATTTGTTAAAATTCGACCCTCAGGTCTATAAAAGAGACTGCGTGGTTTTGTTAACTAAGAACTACATAGTTTCTTGCTAAAATCTACGTACTTTTTAGGTCTTTAGAACTTCTCCTGCCTCCGTTAATCTTGAAGGCTATTTCCTCATATCATTTGGGCAGCTTTCCTCAACATCATCATCTTGTGATGAAATTGAGTTACTTTTCTTATCTTTTCTAATGTTAATTAATTTTTCCTCAATAAGCTTTTTCTTCGATGTCACCATAAAATACGTTGGTTATTATCATTATATAATTTAACCTTAATGTTATTAATTCCTACCTTCTGGACAACTTTGTTGCCGCAACACATTCAAGTTTTATGTATTGTGTACAGGTAAGATTATTTAAGTTGCTCTCATGTTAAGTCTAATGTTTCTCTATGGTATTCTTCTTTTTAGCCTGATGATGGTCTTTAAATAGACCGAAACTAGTAGCTTTGTAACAGCAGTACAACTTTTTATATTAATAAATAACTTTGTGACATTGGTATTTTCCTTTCTTCAATTTGAATACTATTTTCCCCTTGATTCGGACTGGTGGCATGTTTTCCATTTAACTGAGTGTCAATTTATGACAACTTAAATTTTTTGGGAAATAGTCAGAATTATATATATTTTTTTTAATAGATTTTCGTCATCATATTCAATATACCCAGAAAACATCCTTAAATCAATCATATTTCAGCCCAAACTAACATAAAATAAAAAAATTCAAAATTAAGGCTAGACAGGACAATTTTGATCTTAATACTTTAATAGTTTTTTATTAAAAATATGTGTTGTTGTTGAGTTTCTAAAACTGATTCTTTTTTTTTTTTCGAACACATGTTTAATGTAGCCATAAAGGTTTTATAAATGGTATACTCAGTTTAATCTATAGGGCGGAAAGTTTTATTCCATAGTCGTTGAATAAGTCAGTATAAAATTTCCGTCATAATAATGCTAGAGTCCCAGTGAATCGAGAGTTTTCATGTAGAAAAACAAAAAAATATTTATTTCAACAAGCAGAGATAAACCGAAACCATATTTCAGATATATACTGCATTTTTGCCTCGATTGTATATTTGCATTTTTTCCTTTTTTTACTTTTATTTTTATCTATTGTATATGGGAACAGCTTTTCAATTTAGAGGAAACAACGGACAATATATATCTGCAGGTGTGAAAACAAGCATTTCCATTTGCTTGAAAATGAAGCAAACCAACGTTGAAATATTTATTTATCCACTTAGCTTCGTTCACCGCTGCTGTAAGCGTCGTCGTTCTAGGATGTACTTTTTGCTTCCTACATTTTCCTATTCAAATTTAAGAAGGTTGCGCAAAATTCAATCATGGCCCATTAACATGATAGTATTTTACTCTTTAAAATATTTGACAGAATTAATATAAATAAAGGAGGGTATCGATTTTTGGTCCGATGTCAATAAAATTTTTACTACTTGTAGATTATAAATAAAAAATACATTTCTCAAAATTTTAGACTACATTTTTCAGTTAAATATAAAATTTATTAAGAACGATGCTAGTTCTATAGTGAAACGGCCGTCATTACATTTAAAGAATTTTACGAATAAATAGTGAAAGTTAATTCAACCTTTTAGTTGTTTACTGTTCTTAATAAGATGACTTTTAACCAAAAGAAGACACTAGAAAATCACAAGATAAAATTCAATGGACAAGAAATAGAACAAACAGATACAGTAAAATATTTAGAAATAACTCTGGACAGAAAACTACATTTCAATGAACACATAAAAACACAAGAGGAAACGTAGAAGTAGCTGGGAAATTCATAGGGTCATATATACATAAAACAAACCCTCTAAAAAAGAGGTTAAAACAACAAATATACAACTCATACTACATAAGATCGGTAATGTTATATGGAGCACTTAAGTTCGCACCATATGGGAAACTTTCTTATTATTAGTTTTACGAAAAAAGTTATTCTTCATAAAAAGTTCTGCATGGTGTAAAAACTGAAATACAACCATCAGATATTAAAATTTTTCAGTCGTATACGAGGTATGTTCAAAAATATGAATTTTACCAAGAGCAAAGTACCTCAATTTTTTATAATATCGAAAATTGTTATCAAGAAAATTTATTTAGAAGTCTACAACATGTTCAAATATATAGCCATGTATACAAAATATTTAAAATGTAGATTTTCTACATTTTGCTATTTCATGTCTACCCTACAACAGTAATAAATCCATAAGTACATTTTTAATCAAGTTGCCATGATATTTACATATCTGCCATTAAACGTAAAATACATCTTTGACAGTTACAATAAATTCTAATTAAAGATGCCGGTGGTATTGAATTTAGAAGAAAAAATAGAAATTGTGCTAATTGTGGGTGATAATTATAAAACGTATTGGGAAGCAGCTTAAATATTTAATAACAGACATCAAGGAAGAAATATACAACATACAACAGTTATGAGACTTATGGTAAAATTCAAAGTAGTTCAGCAACAAACGTGAAGATCCTAAATGTTCTCTACGAAAGAGGGCATTGTTGTTGCAAATTGCAGGTAAAAGTGCAATTGCAAAAATTTTGAAGGAAAATCAGTTTTAATTTTTTAAATATTGTGTTGCTATCATTGACGCATGACACTGCCACCACCTAGACTCACAATTTTTGCGCTACCCTCAAATACGAAAGAATTTCTGAAAAATTCTTTCTCCCAGCATCCGGATTACATTATCATCGCCGTGTGCCGTGAAATTCTGCACTTTCACGTTCATTCGTTGGCAAAAAAATAAAAATAAAAAAACGTAAACCTGACGTTTTATAAAAGATTAGCCTGGGAGACGACCTCAAACAGTGTCAATTTCACTAGAATGAGGTATTGACTTAAATTACTTTGAATGTCATTTTATGGCGGGAACGTTAATCTGTTTTAATGTTGCTTTTATGAGACACTTGATGTTTTTTTCTTTGCTTTACAAGTTTTTCGTTTATGTCCTTTCTCCGGAAAAACATTTTTGCCATCTTAGCGTTCACTGTAAATAATGCTTAGCAATGCGTTCAGTGTACCTGAAGATTCAGTTTTAAAGATATTTGTTATTATTAATTAGCTATTGCAAAAAGAGTAATAGTTTATCAAAACTAAACAATTTAACCTTCCGTTTTTGCTGTTGTGAATTTTTATATTTGTAAAAAATCATTTAACTACTGGGAAAATTTCTCATCTCTATTTTTTAAACAATAAAATGCCTTGATAACAAAAAAAATTCCGGAAACTTTTTTGTGGCGCCACCATATTTAAGTGCAAATGATTTGACAACTAAAACCATAGACAAATAAAAATATATTCTATTTCTCTATGACAGAAACATTTAAACTAGTAATTATTAAGCTTTGTGACAGATGTCAAATTGGCATAAAAAGTTAAGGAATTGAATTAATCTCTTGTGATATAAGTGAAACTTTTTATTACAAAGCGATGAGAATAAGTCGAACGCGAAAAAATAGTTTTTTTTTAATAGTGGTTTTCCTGAAGCTCAATTTAGACTTATAATTACGTGCTCTGTTTTTTATAATGACATGTTAGTTTTGTCTACATTTGTATCTACATATATATTAAAAAATAAAAAAAACCTGTACTAACACTTACAGATAAAATCCAATATACGGGGTATACGATCATAATATGTATAGGTATACTTGCTTGTATTATTCATTGATAATGAATGACCTAATTCTTATAGCACCACTTATAAAGTGATACAATCCGTTAAGTACTGTACAGTCTCTTGATAATAGTATTGAATTTAAGTCGTCTGAATGTCCTTGAGGATGGATCATTCTGGATCTTATATTTTTATACATTGGGCAGGAAAGTATTATATGTTCGACAGTTTCGGATACTAAATGATTGCAAATTGAGCAAATCATATTTGTTGCAATATTATAGGAATTATTATTTACATATATATGCAGTTTTTCTATGTTGGTTGTTCGAAGCTGAGCTACAATCTTTTTAACATGAAGTAGCGTGCATAGTATAGCAAAAGATGTTTATATGATGGATGTCGGGTACACAGTAAAATTCTCATTTAATCATCATGATATTGTTTGCCTAAGTATTTAGTTAATAAATCCTGTTTCGTGTTCAAGTTTATATTATTAATATTTACATCTGCATCACAATATATGTGAGTAAACAGCGGTAAAATTTGACGGCCCAGTTGTATTTTAAGCTATTGTTTGCAGATTCTTGTAATTTGATTAAATGATGTAAAGCACGATAAACATATCTATTGGGGTCATTATTTTTTATTCTAAAGAGAAATTCAAGGGCTTGTTTTATTATGTAGTATCCCATTTTGCAGCAGTTGGTTTCTGTTCTTATTATATGTGCACCTGTAGATCTTTGCAAAAACAATAGATGTTTCTAAAATTGGTTTTGTATATTTTCTACATGTTCCAGGTAACGAAGAGCCCATATACAGCTAGTATATGTAAAAGTAGGAATTACCACACTCTCATACAGTTTTTTTATGGATTCAGATTAAGTTATTTATGTTTTTTATTACCATTGCTTGGGATAATCTTGCTTTTTGTTCTCGCTGACTTAAGTTATTTAAAAACAAACCATTGAAAGTAAAGACACCACCTAAGTATTCATACCTATTTGCCAGGTGTATTGTATCATGTTTGTATGTATATTGGGGTTAATGTTCAATATTAGAGCTTTTGTGAAATATGACTATTTTAGTCTTCAAGCTTAATGTATAAGTAGGAATAAACATTAATATTAAACAAGTATTAAATTTTTCTTAAATTAACTCTCAAGAAAAACTGACGTTGATTTTTAAAAATATCCTTAGACTTTTCCGATGTGTGTAGATTAATACTCTTCAAGCAGAATATCATAAAATCAAAACCAACAAAAGCATATTTACCATTACCTACTATTAATATTATTTAAGGACTGTTTTGTATATTTATTATTATATTAAACCAAGTTTATTCTGTTTAGTAATTTGTTTTGAATAATACTAATATTTATCCATTTATATATATTTTTTTATGGAAGTGGTCCATAAATATATATATTGATAGCATATTTCAGTCAACTAATAAAATCCCTATAAAAATAAACCGCTAGCCGATTTCTTCCTTCAATGTTTCCGTATCGTACCTCCACTGTTTATATAAAATACTTTGTATATTTGAAACTTTTACGTTTACTACTAGTAATTTAGTTTAAATCCGTCAGTAAAATTTAATGTCATATTATACTTTATTGATAGTTAAAATTTAGAGAGATATAAACGTTTCCCTTGTACAATGTTTACGGGAAAATTTATATACACATATATATGTATGTGTGTAATGTCGAAGTTGAAAAATACGATCCGATCTAGACAGTACTTTGTTTTTAAAAAGGAAGTATTTTCGGTGAAGGCAGTGGGAATAACACATTTGTCAAATATATGTAATATATTGATCGTTCATGAAATATGTGGACAACAATGACTAAACGAAAAACACTTCCGAGAGAATGCGGATGTAGTTAAATAATAAAAGTGTAAAATGTAAAATCCTTTCATTGACCGATCACAAAATGCTTCACCTCAGTTAAAAGGTTTCTTTTGTGCAAAATTTTCCTTACCGTAAAAAGGGGAGAATCTTAAATCTAATTAGTTGTTTTGTTTCTTCTTGTTTACTGTTATATTATTAAATATATTTCTTTCTGAGATATGTTTTGTTATTCAGTGTCAATTCACAAATAGGTCACTAGTATGAGGTATTATTCTCTGGGTGTTACTTTAGGGCAGGGGGTGGGCAATTAATAGGAATTTTTTTTGGCATACCATTTTGTATACACTCCAATAAGGCACTAAAAAAACACCAAATTTCTACTCAATCAAAGTTCATTCTTGTTTGAAAATATGTTAGCCATTAGCCATTATTTACGATATATATCAATGTCTTGATTATAGGGAAATATACGTATTTTTTATGTATTTAGTGTCATTTAAATACGATCCTTTAAATTATTTTTTGATCTTTTTGGTTAAAGTGGTATCTGCATAGTGTTTGCATATAACAATTAGTTTAAGAACAATAAATAACATCTTAATAAGATGGACTTAAACAGAGTAAGAGTGGGTGCAATAAATTTCAACAATTAATTTATTTAGATTTAAAACTTTAAAGTAGTGTTTTTTATCGATTTCTAAATTTTTAGAATTTTTGTCCTTTTAGATCGCGAGATATTCAAGGTAAAATTTCACGATTTTGAGGATCACTTTCCGTTTAAAGTATGTAAAACGTCAGGTCTCTTCAACTATTTTAATTTATATAAAAATATTCTCTCGGCAGTATCGGAAAAACAGTATGAGAGTGCGAAATAATGTTTGCAGATTAAGTTAAAAAAATACAAATCCCACCTCACTGTTTTGTTTCTGTACACTACGCTCAGAAATAATGTTGAATAAAATGCGCGAAATTCAAATCCTTACAGTTGTAATAAAATTTCCGTGAGGATAAGACCTTGAAATTGAATATTTAAATAAGTTGTGAATAAAGATATTAATAATTAACCAACAATTGTAATATTAATAATTTTTTTTAGTTAAAGAAAATATTTGGTAAATATGTAGAATTTGGTAAACTCTCCGATTTTAATGAAAATTTTATGAAGGGTCTAGGACATTGTAATGAATACGAAAATCAATATTTGGAAATATTAAAAATTGCTAAAAATGTAGGTTCAAAGTAAACATAGCCAATCACTTACCTGTTGTAAATGCTGCAATTATATTAAACTTGAGTATAATTTAGAGTTAACATTCTTAAGATAATTTAGAAAACAAAAAATAATGTAAAATCACGATTTGGAAACTCGTTTTCTAATTAATTTTATTTCACAAAATCTTTAACTTTATTATTTATTTTAACAAACAATCAATTTTGTTAAAACCTCTTATTGGCCAAAATTTACTCTACTTGTATTAAGTACGGTATCCGCCAAAATAAACAGTACCGAGACAGAGTGCTGTGGAGTTGTTTATGTAATATGGATTTGTGATATTTTACTTAATTGCCGTTAGTTGATATATTAATAGTAAGCTGCAGTTAAATTTGATTTAAAAATGGTTCTAACAAAGGAAAAAAAAGTGTTTTTGGTAGAGCATTATTTTCGTTCATACGGAAAAGGTCGTAATGATGGTCCAAGCTTAGAACAGGTGTCCTCTTACCAATGAGGAAGATCCCCAAAATATCTTTTTTCCGAGATCAATATTTATGTGAGCTAAAAAAAAATCGGGGGGAGCATTGGAGGGGTCTACCGAAGAGAGTTTTTCAAATGGATTCACGTGAGCATAATGAAAACCCCGAAAAAAAAAAAAAATTTGACGATTCCTATGCATTCGTACGATTTTTCTCTATCTAGAACCGTATTTATTTTTTTGATATCTCAAATAATTTCCGGGTACCAAGATCTCAAAAACGAAGGGGGGGCAAAGGGGAGGTATTTTTTTCTTGAGCCGAAATACCCGTAGGAATTTCTTTCGAGGGTCCCAATATTCCAGCTCTTCTACTTTTCGAGATATGGCATATGGGGGTGGCAAGTTCTATTTTTTTTCTCTATCCCACCATATAATAATTTTAATAATAATAATTTTTATTTTGCAGAAAATTTTTTACATTTAGTTTGTAGGTTTAACAGGTTTTTGCAAAAAAGGAGCTAAAAGCAATAAAAATTGTTGGGTTAATTTTTTTTTATATAGCTCATGTTTTAATTTTTATATTCTGTACTGTTTATTTTGGCGGATACTGTATTTGAAAATAAAACAGGTATATCAACTTATAGTCGATTTTAATTTTTCTAAAATTTAAGCTTTGTTATTTGTAGTTTTGAATAGCTAGTTTTTTGCATTGTTTTGTTATAAAAAGCTCATATATCTGGAAATTTAGCAAGATATATGTTTTATAAATATTACCAAGAATCTTCTTCGAATCGTACCGAAGCGTTTTTAAAACTAGCAGGTAAACTGTACTATCCAAATAAGCTTCAAGCTCCGGAAATTTGTCCTTCTAATGATGAAGGTTTATTTCGAAATTTTTTATTTCTGTCAATTATGTTGTAATACCATGAAAGTGAATTTTTTTATTTAATTTCCTACTTATTTTTTGTATAATAATTATTATATTATAATAATATAATTAAGTATTAAGAGTTTTTCATTTGGGTTTTTCTCCATTTTATTTCTGATATTAAGGTGAGCGATAGTAATTTATAATAAATACACTTTGATCTGTGTCAGTTGGTCGGGAAGAGGGTTTAAATATTTTTGTTTGAGAATTGTTGCTTTTTAATTTACTTTTATGGAACTAATATCCTTATATTTATTTTTTTATTAAAATGCATTAAATTTGGTATTGTACGATAGGTTAATATTTCCTACACATTTTTCCTACATATTTTTTTTAGTTTGGCAACATGGCAACATTAGTTGGTGATATCTTTACTATTTTGTCTTTATGTCCGAAATTAAGTCAATAATTATGGAATTTATTTATTTACGACTATATAAATATTAAAGTTGTGGAAATTTTATTAAATTTAAAAATGATGTAATTATAAAAAATAATGTATTTGGAAACCATTTGATAAATTAAGCCTCGTTTTTTCAACAGGTAAGCGTTAGGTTATGTTTATTTTGGACTGAAATATTTAACAACTTTTACTGTTTCTAGTTGTTTCCGCGAAAAAAAATTCCATTTACGTGATTATTATGGTGTCCTAGACCACTTAAAAAATATTTATGAAAATCGGTTCACCAAATCCTACATTTTTTCTGCATTTTACGTAATCATTACGAATTAAATTCTAAAAAAAATAGACATAAGCATAACTCTAAGATGAGGCTTGGGGCATTTTTTTATTAACATATAACATATTTTACTTATTATTTGGCTTGAAATCATCATCATAAACAATTTCTATTATTATATTGACAACATAAACCCTCCCTACTGAGAGCAACCTTGCCAAATCAAAATAACTAAAAATCTTAAACGGTATGTGTGAGTGACTGTGAGTGACCACTTAGATTGTTTTAACAGGCTTTTGAAAAATAACTACTAACCCGTGCTGGTAAAAAAATAGCCTATAGGCACTACTGATCGTAGAAAGAAGATAAAAATAGGTTTTAAAAACATTGGAATTACATAATTATACAATATAACGAGCATGCAAAAGTGAATAACTTTTTCTACCAAGATTTACCAATATTAAAAGTAAACATAGTAGTAGTCATCGAAATTGTATATTTATCTACAAACATTAATTTTAAACCCCCATTTCAGTCTTGTTCTTTCTTTAGACCAGAGTTATAGTTATCAGGACCGGAATATGCTTTGGTTAGAAATTATATAAGTAAAAATAAGACTTTATCGATTTTAGGGGTTGGAGTAAGATTAAGATTGATAATGTATGGTTTTTTTTAAACATATACAAGAAAGAAAAAACAATTTTAACAATAACTATTGTAGATATTAAGCCCTGGGTATCTAATAGTTAGAATTCGGATGTATGTTTTTGTTTGTTTAAAAAAAGTGGTTCCAGTAATGTTATAATATTATTGACCATTTTGTTAAATACACATAAGCTAAAGCTGGTTTTCTATTTTATTCAATTTACAAAGAAATCTGGACTAAAGTTTTAAAACATTTTTGCATTTCTTTGTTGTGTCTAGTGGCATAGGCGTTATTTGGTAATACATGATTTAAAAAATCCCGTTGTTTTTTTTTCAAACCCAAAGCAGATGTTCAGTGGATTAAACATTTTCTAAGCAGAAATGACAGGAGGAAAATCATTGTTTGCCTTAGCTCTTTTTACAAGAAAAGGGAAAACTGTTTTTCTCCATCCCAGTGAGTGTGATAGGATTTTCTTTGTCTGTCTTTGTCCATGGATAGAAGCGCAAATTTTCAATTTTGACCCATTCTCAATCTAACTGTTATTCCACAGTATATTTAGTTAAATTACTATTAAATTATATCTGAAAAATGTACTGCATATACCAATTCTTTGACAACAGACACTTTTATTAAAATTTGCATCATTTATTGTTTCAATTTAATTTTTTATTATTAAGGTAGCAATTAAATTATCAAAAATTAAGAGAATGAAACTCCGAATTACTAATTATTCTGATTTTTAAAAACTGATCCACGATGTTTTCACGTATATACTTTATCTAAAATAAATGTTATTTTTGCAAAAAAAGAGTTTTTAGATGAGAAATTTACTTTTTAAAAATGCATTTTAAATTTTCCGCCAAAACGCTAGAATAGTAATGGAGTCTATCTATGATATCATTGATTCGTAAATACCATTTATACTACACTGCGACCCGTGTCATCTGTGGATTCTGTGGTAAAAACGTCAAACTTCAAACATTTTGCAGGTTAAAAGGGGGTGGTTAAAAAAGTTTATTTTGTTTTTACTTATTTTGTGCGATTATAATAGTTATCATAGTCATGAATCCTAATGTGTATCGATGGTGTACATTCCAATGTCAACAATATTTACGAAAGTGCGACGTCACGCTCTTCTGATTGGTGTTTCAGCTAATATGGCGGATTGTTAAACTTAGTGCTTATATTTTTACTAAAATAAATGTAATCACACATGTAATATAAAAATGAGTAAATTCTTTAGAATCTCCGTATCTTATATAATTATAACAAATCAATATTTTAGTGATTCTTACTGCCATCATGCCTATTAAACAATATATTTATTTTATAAATGTAAATTTCTTATTTGAGTGTATGGTATAACAGATGATTTGTACTAAATTGAAATTTTCGATCGTTTTACATAAAATATACGTTGTAACGGCCCTGGACAGAGGCAGGGAGCACTCCTGCTTCTTCAATTTAAATAATTGAATACATGAATTCGTGATAAGCCACCATGCATAGTGCATGAAGCAAATTTGATAATAAATAAAACTAAATAACGCCGATATATACGGGACGACCGATGACATAAATATTTATGATATTTAAAATAATAAACAAGTCTCGAGATGAACTATATAAGAAAAATAAGAGTATATCTTGTCGTTGAATTGTTATTTAAGATTCGTTTCGCTATTTGCAATAGCTTCGTTGTTGGTATGTCATCGAATCTGACTTTTGCTCTGTTTTAAATCCATTATTATCGTACTTTTTTTACTAGAATTATTTATTATAAACCGTATTTTTTCTTAGGGCCGTATTTATAGTTCTTAATTAAGTCGTCCTCACTCCTTAAGTATAAATTTCATATCATAGTCAACAAAGGAAGCCTTCAATAGTCCTTAAGTGTAAGGAACCCTAAAAGGTGACTTAAGCATAAAATTAGTAGTGTTATATGTTATTGACAATAAAGTGCCAGTGTTTATTTTATTGTGGATAATTACTTTGTCCAGAAAAATGCGGAAAGCGCCATTTTAAGACCCGATATAGTACGTTTTCAAAAGAAAGTGTAAAAGATGTTTTATTGTCATTTTATTGGTGTACTTCTCAAAACCGTTCTAATTACAAATCTTTTTTGACATCTGTTGAATCTTTACCGAAACCTTTATAAAGTAAAGGCCAAATATTAAGAAAAAGAAGAAGTAAAATGACAGAAATAGGCATTGCCAGATACTCTCTTTATTTGAGGATTCCTTCGTGAAGACAGGACTTAATATTAATTATGAATAGAAATCTTCTGCGAGACCTTCCTCAAATAAGGGCACTTTTAAGTACCGACTATGAATACGGCCCTTAGTTTTGATTTAAGTGTCTTACCATGATATTTCTCGTCAGAAATCTGAAGACAAGTAAAAAAAAATTTCTCATATATTTTGTTATATGAATTAAGTAATTATTAAATTATACCAAAAAACTTTTTAGAACGATTGACCTTTAAAACACATCGTTTAATTTATTTTTAAATTCGTTGTCTTTCTGTCTATATTTCTTTTTGCTTAATTCCTTTTTACTTCAATTTATTTTAATATTTATACTCAAATTAGGGTAAAGAAATAATATTAATTACATATTATGTACATGCGTAAATGATGTTTGACTAATGATGAATTTCTTTAAATTGATGTTTACCTTAGTATTAGTTCCCCATCTGCTATAATTAATTCACTTATAAAAACAAATAACGTTTTTATTTGTACCACCACCGACATAAGTAAACCAATTGTGTATGAATTCGAAACCAATTATAAAATATAATATATATTAGTTGGAATAACTCAAACCGTACATATATAGTGGCTATAAAGACTAATTAAATTAACAATAAGTACTTGTATATGGACTTCCTCATTAAATTCTGTTTTAACATTTTACCATTGGCGGACAATCGACATTATATAAAGCAGATGGATAAAATTAATTGTCTAATAAGACTTGGAAGCATACGCAAAACGGAGCACTTAAACACCTCTAATAAAGAGAGCAAAACCCAAAATGCGGAAGTTTTTTCTTGCAAATTTTTATTTTGTAGGGGTTTTCTTATTTATTTACACAGTTTTTGTGGGTGGGATAAATTATACACCCTATATGGCTAACTACGGTCTATTTATTTTATACAGTGCGTCCACAGTAACGCATAAATTCATTATTGGCGGAATGAACAATAAAACTAGAAATTCCCGAAACTGGTCGCTTTTGATTTCAATTTACTATTGTTTCAAATCATAATCTAATTTACTTTCCATTTTTTTCAAATGGGATTCCCCCTTTTTTTCAATTTCCAAATTGCCTTTGCTGAGCAGATTCCAAAAATTTTTAATATGTTGCTTCAAATTGGTACAGGGTGGACAAAAATGCAAAAAATATGAAAATTGTTTATGGAAAGAAATACGTTACTGAACGTAAAAAACAAATTATATGGAATTATGTAGTTATGCAATTCATTTGATACACTTCCAAAAACAAACAAACGAAAATTTACAATAAATGTTCAAATTGTTCTCCATTGACCGTTAGACAATGACTGAACCGAGCATTATTTTCGTCTCTAACATTCTGTAGCATAGCGGGTGTAATGCTCTGAATTTCTTGTCTGATTCGGTCTTGTAGTAGAGCGATATTTCCAGGTCTGTTTTAGTAGACTTTAGATTTTAAATAACCCCATAAAAAGAAGTCTAATGGGCTCAGATCAGGTCATCTAGCAAGCCATTTCACTGGTCCCCTTCTTCCTATCTACCTTTGTGGAAAAGTTGTGTTTAAAAAATCGCGCACAGCTAATGCGAAATGTGGCGGTGCGCCATCAGTTGAAACCATATTCTCTGCTGCATCCCTCACATGTCCTAATTCTCTATTTTCGTTCTATTCTACTTACCGTAGCTTGTGAAATAGGTTCACGATATGTTTTTGACATTATTGTCAAATAAAAAGAATGGTAAAAAATAATGCCAAACAAAAAGATTTTTATAGTCCAGGGACTTGGATCACTAATAAAAGCTGTGATACAATTATTAAGAATAATGCTGGATCTTCTTGATAACTTATCAAAGTAGTTGTGTAACAATACATAATTTCATTTAATGTGTTTATTATGTTTATTCGTTATTTTCATTACTTTGTAAGTACATTTTTGTATTTTTGCCCACCCTGTACCAATTTGAAGCATCATATTATACATTTTTGGAATCAGCTCTGCAAAGGCAATTTGGAAATTAAAAGGAGGGGTTCCATTTGAAAAAATGGCGGTGACGTCATTACACGAAAGTGGTTCACCCTGTACATTAGATTATGATTTGAAAGCATAGTAAATTGAAATCAAAAACCGACCTGATATGGGAATTTCTAATTTTATTGTTCATTTAGGCAATAATGAATTTATGCGTTACTTTATGGACGCACTGTATATACCTGATATAGAAGTTCTAATTTACGTATACCACTCCTATTTATACACTTCTAAATTCTTATTTACGCTTATTTCACTATTCAATTACTTTCCGTGCAGTAGGTCTTCGCTGTTGATAAAGATCGTTCTAGCTGATCACTGACTGCCTCACGCGTGTGTTGCTTTTATGAATGTCCCTAAGAGTTTCTTGAACCTTCCACTGACTAGAGGGTTCCAGTCAACATCGTCTTCAAGAAATAAAACAACGGGCTTTTTTCTAGGAGCCGCATTCGCCATTATTTAAAGTTTCGGACAGGGTCGGCTTCTGAACATTGCCCCTCCTTAATAGTGAGTTTCTCTTGAGACTCCTTTGTAGTCGGTGCTGGATGCTTAAATCGGTCACTGGAGCCATTTCTACACTTTCCGGTTGTATAAAAATAACATGGCACTGTTTTCGTCGGATGCTGATACCGGGGGTGTAATAAAGACATTATTCTTTACTGATCTCTTATGCATATGCTTGCGTATTTTTATTAATTATAAAGAACTCCTTGGTCTGTCTATTTCTTGAAGTATTGATCCACCATTCTTCAACTAGTTGCTAAATACTATGTTTTTCCACAGAATAATTCAGTTTCAAAAGGGATACGTTATGCCCTAATTTTAGTTATAATATAACCTCACTAGCTCTTTGGATTTCCATAATTACCTTTTTATTAGTTTCTCAAACAACAAGTAAGTCGCTAAGGTAAAAATAATTCAATGTACACAGTAATAAATTCATGAAATGTATAACATTTAACGTGATTTAACCGAATATAAAACAACGACCACCTATCCTCTCACTGTATATCAACCATTAGAATTGATTCCATGTGCTGGATCTTGGATTATTCGGTGTGCAATTTCTTTCATTTGTCAAAAATATGTGACTAACGTATCAATTTCATTGACACATAAACATTGCTGTGTGTCAGTTTTTGTGATTGTATCGTAGTTGTTTTAGTTGTTCTGGATATTGTCCTGTTTTATACGGCTCCTGATGCCTCTAAGTGCCGAAGATTCTGCAAAAGCTATAGCTCTTGTGGAAGATGGCCGCAGTTTGCGTTATGTTGCTGGACTCCTTCATTGCACCCACCCAACGGTTCGAAAATGTGTGCAAAGGTTTAAAAAAACTCGTAGGAATACACGAAGGCCAGGATCTGGCAAGAAACGAAAAACAACGGTCGTTGAGGATCGTTTCCTAACCTCACGTATACGTTACGAAACCGCACCTCTACGTCTGTTGAAGTAAGAAATCAACTTAGAGAAGTTCGCGGCGTTGATGTAAGTGTGTGGACAGAGCGCAGAAGATTAGCGGAGGTAGGTTTAACTGCTTGTATACCAGCACATGGACCTAAATTGCTACCGCGTCATCGAACAGCTAGGCTACAATTTGCTCATAATCACTTGGCATGGACGTTGGAGCAATGGAGTGCTGTAATGTTCACAGATGAATCAAGGTTTTACCTATATTCATCAGATGGTCGACAACGAGTGTGAAGGGCATGTGAACAGTATGCAGCTTGTACGTTTATTCCAAAAGTAAGCCATAATGGAGGCTCCATTATGGTATGGGCCGGCATATCAATAGCAGGCCGTACGGACCTTGTCCCTGTAGAAGGGGGGGCTTTGACAGCACATCGATACATTAACGACATTCTGCAAGACTATGTTGTTCCATTTGTTCCATTTCTTGGAGATGATTTCATCCTCATGCATGACAATGCAATGCCACATGTTGCAAGAATTGTAAATCAATATCTGGATGAAGTTCGAATAACCCACATGGATTGGCCAGCATGCTCGCCGGACATGAATCCAATAGAGCATGCGTGGGATATGTTGGATAAACGCGTAAGGAGTCGACCGGTATCACCAACTTCGCATTGCACTTCAAGAAGAGTGGGAGAATATCCCTGAAGATTACTTCTGTAATTTAATTAACAGCATACAAGCTGTAATCAGAGCTAGATGAAGTACTACGAGATACTAAACAACCATAACTCGCTCGTGTTTCTTATTAAATGTAATTTTGAATTTTTGTATTTTCGAGTTGCGTTCGCTTTTTTTGTGAATAAATATACCCATCTACTGCATTTGTATTGTTTTCTTTGGTTTTTTAGATGCTTATGATGTTAAGAATACTGTCGTTGCGTCTCCAAATTTCCGCTATGTGTATTTTCTAAAACTTTTCAGGAACAACAAAAAACCTCGATTGCACATAGCCAGTTTTGATAAAGAAACATTATCATCAAAAGCCGCCATGTGACCTATGCAATAAGTTTGTAATTCTCTTTGTTACATAGCGGATTTTGAAAGACCTATTTTGATGCACTGTACATAGCTGGTTTTTTCTTTTATTGATTTTTGACAAAAATCATCATCACTTGGTACATAGCTGATTTTCAGTTCATGTAAAAGTATATTCTGAATTCATTTATGCACATAACTCATTTTAGCCTAAATGTGCACATAGCGGAATTTGGAGGCGCAACGAGGAATATAGAACTTAGAACACAGTTTTTGTGCTTGCTCTGTTAAACCCTAGAAATATTTGTTGGAAACTTTTTATTGCACCTGAGAGCGAAACGGCCGTCATTGTAATTTAAAACCTAATTTTTTCAATTAAACTGTATAAAAGTCAATTTTTCGCTCAACAACCGCACACATAGGTGTGAGACGTGGACATTGCCCCAAAAACAGAAATTAAATAAATCCAAGACGAGTAGGATATGTGTCAAAAAGAGACAGATTATATAGTTCCCAAATAAGAGAAGATCTAGAATCTTTACTATGTTTATCGAGAACAGACAGTAGAGATGGTCTTCCATCTTCCACTGACTAGAGGGTTCCAGTCAACATCGTCTTCAAGAAATAAAACAACGGGCTTTTTTATAGGAGCCGCATTCGCCATTATTTAAAGTTTCGGACAGGGTCGGCTTCTTTACATTGCCCCTCCTTAATAGTGAGTTTCTCTTAAGACTCCTTTGTAGTCGGTGCTGGATGCTTAAATCGGTCACTGGAGCCATTTCTACACTTTCCGGTTGTATAAAAATAGTGAAACGGCCGTCATTGTAATTTAAAACCTAATTTTTTCAATTAAACTGTATAAAAGTCAATTTTTCGCTCAACAACCGCACACATAGGTGTGAGACGTGGACATTGCCCCAAAAACAGAAATTAAATAAATCCAAGACGAGTAGGAGATGTGTCAAAAAGAGACAGATTATATAGTTCCCAAATAAGAGAAGATCTAGAATCTTTACTAGGTTTATCGAGAACAGACAGTAGAGATGGTGGGTGGTGGAGTCACTTAATCAGGATGAACAGCCGAAGGCAAATAAGAAAATTATGAGGCCGAAACAAATTTAATCCAGAAATATAAAAAATATTCAATAACAGAGTAACTTTGTTTAAAAAAACAAACATTACATAGTATAAAAGAGAAAAGACGAATAAATTTCCTAAACATTAGATAAAAAGATTATCCCTACTCCTGTTAGGTAAAAGGGGTTGTATGCCCAATCGTGGGCGTAGATAGCTTCTGTATTTGAACTCGTTCGTACGCCACTGTAATTTTCTATTTAACGCTTCACGCATATTCTCGTTTTTGTTCCGTCGAGCCTCGTAACTTTTCGAAATCAGTAATTAAAACCATAAGCACAGGTGTTTGTAGAAATACAACAACAGAACCTGCAAACTTCGCGTCATAAAATTGATTTTATTTCCCGGCTACCGATAAACAAATTCCACAGATCGAATCTGCAATCGGTAGTTATTACGTTTCGTACATTTATGACTGATTTAATCTCTAATATACGAAGTCTTAAACTTTAATAGTTTATTTATTATTTATTTGGAACTTAATGGAAATTGGATTATTAATTTGATATTCTCGGGTTCTCTCTTTCTCTGTTGTACCGAGAACGAGAAAAGTAGCCTTTGCAAGCGATTTATATTTGTTCGCGAACGAGTATAACGATTCATTTATATTCAGCTTTTATCAAATTGTATTATCTGCTTTCGAAATATTATTGCGTCTTGTTGCAAATGAAGTACCCTCAATGGTACGTGTAATGAGAATATCAATTCGAAGAGAAATTAATGCTTCTGGTCGAACGTTTAGCGTCATATTTTGTACGAGCGTTCACAATATCTCCCTAATACAATTAATAATGTTGCTCCGAACAAAACAATAACAAAATTTATACCGAGCAATTAAGAATTATCATTAACCGCGTTAAAAGGTTTTTGCAAAGAAGGATTGTTGTAACTATGAATGTATATTAGGGCGTTTCAAAAAAAAAAAAAAAATTTTTTTTTTCTCGGAACCAGGCTCAAATGTTTCGTTTAGATGCCAAAATAGGCCTGTGAAAATATGAGCCCTTAATATTAATATTAAGGTAGTCCGCATCGCACTTTTCGATTTCCCATAAGAATAACACAGAAAAAAATTTTTTTTTTCTTTTGATTTGAGGGTAAGTTAAACTTTGATCTTGAATAACTTTTGACTGAGTTGATTTATCAAAAATTGAATTCAAACCTTTTTTGTAGAGCGTTAAATTCTCTACAAAAATAATGAATGGGTATTGCAATACAATATATCGTTCATTAGTTATAAAAATTAAAAGAAAAAAAAAATTTTTTTCTGTGTTATTCTTATGGGAAATCGAAAAGTGCGATGCGGACTACCTTAATATTAATATTAAGGGCTCATATTTTCACAGGCTTATTTTGGCATCTAAACGAAACATTTGAGCCTGGTTCCGAGAAACGCCCTAATGTATATATTTTTTTTTCATACTGTACTTTACAGTACTCTTCAATTCTCTTGTTTGAAATAATTAGTGAATCAATATAAACTAAGCTTTTATTCTAGTTTTTAAAGATTGACATTAATTGTACAACTGCTGTTGCCAGTTATTGAAGGATTTACAGTGTTTTCTGTAATCGTGGAAGACGTGTGGCTGTGTTGTAGCACTTTGTCCCTTTGGATCATTCTTGCAATCTTGTTTTTGCCTTCAATCGATTCTTCTATATACTTTTCTGCAACTGAAGAACTCTTTCATCCAGCGTGCTGTTTTAGAACTTTAAGGTCAACTCAAGCATTGGCCAACAACGTTGAGGATGTCCTCCTGAAGCAATGACCTGTATACTTTCCTGGTTGGTCTAGTTTTAAGAACTCAGCTATTTTCTGAGGTGCTCCGCCAACAGTATGTATACCTGCTTTTTGAGACAGACATTTTCCTTGTCTATAACTCACCCAAAGAGCTTTTAGGGAGACGTGTTATCGTAAATTCATGTATTTTCTAAACACATCCAAATAGTGAACCTCATCACTGTTAACTCATCACTGTTAACTACAGTGAAAGCTAGTCGAATATGCGATTTTTTCTGGTTAATCTTAACTACTAGCTGAGTACCCGTATTCTCCACATCACTAACTGCTAAATTATAGGTCTCTTCCCTTCGGCAACCCCCAGCAACTCCAAGTAATGCTATCACTTTGACTAATAGATATTCTTTATCTGGAGCTTTCAATTTGTTTCTTTGTCAGCACCTTGGCTGGTTTGGGTGATGGTTTACATTTTGTTTTTTCAAAAACAATCAACTATCAACTTTGGGAAAGTTGACATTCTCATTAACCATAATCATTGATTTTACCATCGAGTATTTGGACCATAATGAAGAAGGGTTGAATGTTTTTGACTGAAAATTTAAACTGTTGAAAAGAATATTCTTTAAAAAAGCTGTTCTTACCACTTCCAAACAGTAAGCCAACATCAAATTTTCATCAGCACTACTTTTCAAATTGTGTTGTTCACGCCAGTTGCAAAACAGCGCATATTTTTTTTCATATCTTTTCGCAGACTTAACTGGAATGATTGGCCCTATCGCTTCCGCAGTTTTTCCAGCAATTTCATCTAATTTCAGATCCATTTTCTCCGCAGATAATTCGTGTGTGCAGAAAAATTAAATATGTCTGGCTTTATTTACATTGTTACTTGGTAACCGCTGTTAATTTTTGATTTATAAAGCAAATCAACCATGTTAAGAATAAATCAAGTAACATAATTTTTTCACAGCAGTCTACATGACTTCCTAATAAAATGATTAAATATGTCATTTCAGTTTCATATTTTATTGCGTTTAAAACCAAAGGCAGTATGAAAAAAAATAGTACGATACACGTCCGTGAAGTGATTATTATGGTACTCGATTAGATATTCTTGACTCGGCTCCTTCGTCGCCTCGTCCATTAACATTTATCTCGTACCGTAATAAGTCACTTTCCGGACTTGTAACATAAATAACTATTTTTAATTTTTAACAGTATAGTAGAAGTCCAATTAATCCAAGCAATATACCTAAAAACTTTATATCTACTAACCAAGATACTGTAGTATCTAAAAATTGAACGTATTTTTTTGTTTGTTGAAAAAAAAATAATCCCAGACTAATAATCACTAATGTTGGTGCTCCCAAATCCTTGAAAGTTTGTTACGACCATGATTGCGTTCAATAAAACACGAAGAGTTAATATTTAATGAAAGTTTATTTTTTCCTCTCTTTATAATTTATTAGGGTCGAAACAGGTGAAACGTGTGTCTGGTTTAGATACTTTAAAAAGTCAGTACCTATATACGTGTCCTTTATATGTACATAAGATTTATTTTTAATGTCCCTTTTGATATTAATTCGATTGTTCGGTATACTATTTTTTCGATTCATCATCTGTCTATATTTAAAACCATTTTTTGTGATCTTAGTAAAGCATTTGCCTCTGTGCTCCTGAATTGTTGGTACAAAAGTTAAAATTTTATGGAATAAGGTCTAAAGAACTATTTTTGTTTGGTGGCTATCTCCAGAATAGAAAGCAATACCTGTCTTGTAAAAATACAACCTGGTACATACAAGGTGTTGACAGAGGCGTTCCTCAAGGTTCAGTCTTTGGCCCAGTATTGTTTCTATTATACATTAATGATTTATCAGCTGCAGTAGAGGATTTCAAAAGCAAAAAAATATAAACTGTGATCTGTTTGAAATAACAAAGTTCATTAGATTTCCATAAAAATTGAAACAATCGTCAAATATTCAATTATTTTATCTGTTTGCTTTTTTTGCTAGTATAGTAGATGGACTTTTATGGAAAGAGTACATTAAATTAATTCGTTCTGATATCTTGAAAAGCAAAGTAATGCTCAGAATAAATTTCACTCTAACTATATTTCTGAATGTTTCTATTCTTTCTGAGGAAATTGGACACAAAACTCTCATGCAGTTTGTTTTCTATAATTTGATCTCCAGTACTTTATGCAGTTATCTTTCTTAGTTCAATCGATAAATTAGAATGATTATTTTGTTTTAAAACTAGGGGTTTCATGAGTTCAAAAGTGAGCAAAATACTCATAGTAAGTGTTTTACCGGTTTATATTTATACATGATTTTTTTTAATGTTAGATAAAATATATCTATCATTTCTTTTAAAGTTTCATTGTTTACAAGGTTTTTATTTTTTAATACACTTGAAAAATGTAAATAAATCCAGGAATCCGCAGACACAAAGCGAGCAATCACTTCCATCATATTCAAGCTACTGAAATAAGTTCAATTAGTGAAAACTCATTAAACGCCGCATGATATATCAAACGGCATGTGTTATTACAGTCGAACGTTTTGAGATATAATCTTTATATAAGTTGGTACGTATTGGTACTGAAATAAAGGGTTAACACTCATTGCTTTTATGAACAAAAAACATTAATCAATATTATTTGCATGTTTCGTTAATACAAGTTAAAATTTTGTTTCCCCTAGCTGTAAAATACTAAATTACAACATTCGTTACATAAAATGGAGATGGGCCAACGTTTCTTACTTTTGCTTTGCTCCTTTTGAATCTACACACAATCTACAATCTAATTTTTGGATGTGAATTCTATTTTGTTACATAATAATTGTAGTTACCTTTTTTATTTATATTCTAACAAAGAATATATATTAAAAGAATAAATTATATCGCTAGGAGTAGAAGTGACTCCACACAGCAAGAGTCTATTCCTCGTAACATATACCAATTCTTCTTCAAGCTCGTGAAATAAATGAACTTTGTATTTGTTTTCAATTCGGATAATTAATATATATTAATTAATCGTTCATAATAATATTTATATAGATCTCGTTAAATATGGACGTCACGTAATATTCAATAACTAAAAATTGTTTCTTTTTATTTTGGATAATTAATGAATATTTTATATAAATAACTAAATAAATAGAAAGCGTTATTATCCTTAATAAAATGTTCAATTAACCTTTATGACTTCAGAGGCTCCGCCCATTACTTACAATTCTCTTCCTAGGCCTTAAATTACTTTATCTCCTACTTACTTATGTACGTACAGTCGGCTTTATAATAGCATATACATGTTAAATGTGAATTTCCTTTACCTACCGAAGTTATAAAAACACCCTGCTTCAACAAGATAGGAGTGGCAATTTTTAAAACGCCTACAATTACTTACTTCACTAAGGAAAACTAAGGAAACTTTTTTTGTTTTTTAACCGATTTCAATGATTTTGATGTCATTCAAAAGAGTTTCTTCTGTTTAATCAGATGCATAAAAAAATACCAAAATTAAACAATTTTGTCTCCGCTAGGGAGTTCTACGTAAAAAATTCGATTATTTTTTTATTTTTCCCGGAAATTTCAAATGTAATGATGCTTTCTTTTTTAATTTAGGTGAAAGGAGGATAAAAAATAAAGAAATTAGTGAAAACCACAAGTCTAAATCTTAATACTTTATTTGATATCTTAAAATTAAAATATCACAATAGTTAAATAGAAAACCAAAATCTGTGCCAATATCGTCGTATAATAAGAAAATCCAGTAAATAGTCACAATCATAAAACAAAATTCTAAATCCGTGTCAATAGCCAAAGTTCGCCGTAATAAAAGCCACTAAACAAAATTCAAAATCCGTGTAAATATCCAACGTTGTCACAAAAATGGAATCAGTAAAGAGGTTGCAATAAAAAACAAATAAAACCGTACTGTATAATACACAGGCAATTAGTCAATAGAATACCATGCTGCAATCTTCCCTTACTCAATATCATCCCTCTCTGTATAACATTAAAGATGTGGTCGTGGACAACTGTCTGATTTCAAATTTATTATTATTTAAACCGTGATTGGTTATACACAATAAATAAGTATTAGTAGTACTGTCAAAAATAATTTTGACAGTAAACGTCAAGTTAATTCGCTCCGCGAAAAAACAGTGATTTGCTGGTAAAAAAGTGATTTTAAATTGTGAAAAAGAGTAAAACTAGTGTAGAAGAGGCTCTTCTACACCCCAGTATATTAACCAGACCCGGCAAGTATAAATCTAAAAGAAAAAGACCAAAAAACATCAGATTCCGTGTCCGCGGACGATGGTAAACCCACCCACAAAATGTCAAAAAATGACTCCACCCCTGACTCCTCCCCAATTACAAAACGGAGGAAAAGAACAACTCGTTCTTCTCCCCCTTCTTCACCGTCTTCACAAATAACCCAAACAAAAAATAGATTTACACCATTAATTAATGACAATGACTCCGACGACATGAACGTAGATTCTGACAAAGACGATGACATTCCGTCAAAAGTAAAAAAAATGTTTAATGAATCGGACTACGATTCTGACAGCTCAATTAACTCCACTAAGTCAACCCAACCGTCTAAACACAGTGTCTCAAAACCCTCCAAAGAAGCTCATCCTCGCTCATCACCTAAAAAACGTGACTGTGTCGATGATTTTCCCACTTTACCGCCCCCCCCAATCCAACAACCCCCAGCCATGACGAACCAAATTACTAAACCCAAAAACAAAATACCGCCAATTACAATAAAAAACAAGGAAACATGGTTAGACCTGTTAAAAATTTTTAAAATCAAAAACGTGTCAATTTCAAATGCCGCAAACAAAAAAGACGGCATACAGTTCACTCCCAACACAGTTGACGATCATAGAATTATCACTAAAGAATTGGACAGACAAGGGCAACTCTATTATACATATCAATTACCGACAGAAAAAACTCTTCGTTTGGTCTTGAGAGGCATCCCCAACCACATTACGGAACAAATGGTTGAGAGCGAACTCAAAGTCCTGGAGTTCGAGCCAATTAAGGTCACACGAATGTACAGACGTGTGACAACACAACAAACTGACGATAAAACTAAAAAGACAATGACAGTTACTGACAAACTACATATGCCCTTGGTGCTAGTTGAGCTTCCTCGAACTGAGCACAGCAAGAATATATATATATAATTTAACAAACATGTTTTTCATTAAAATTAAAGTTGAGACACAGCGGTCCAACACGCAGTCGGCTCAGTGCCACAGGTGTCAGGGCTTTGGCCATACCCAGAGAAACTGTCATCTGGAGGTACGATGCGTCAAATGTGGGCTGGACCACTTAAGTTCAGAGTGTAAAAAGACCCCGGATACACCGGCTTGCTGCGCTAATTGCGGGGGAGCTCATCCTGCAAATTACAGGGGGTGCCCAGCGCACAAATCCCTAACAGACAAAACAAAAAACAAACCCACCATACAAACCCCCAAAATACAAACTAACAAACCGACAAACAAAACATACGCCCAAACGGCAAAAGAAACAAAACCCACAGAGACGAAACAAGACTCTAGGGAATTTAAGGAACTATTGACAGAACTCAGATCCATCCTATCTGCTGAACTAAAGCAGATGGTGAGTGAAATCAAGAAATCCTTAAAGACCCGCAATTACCAATAAACGACAACCTGACTCCTTAAAGATAGCGGCTTGGAATGCCTGTGGCATTTCAAGTAAAAAAGACGAACTGACAGACTTTCTTGAATCTCACTCTATCAACTTAATTCTCATCTCTGAAACGTGGCTCAAACCCGCACTCAATTTTACAATTCCTAATTACTTTTGTTATAGAACTGATAGGTTAACTGGTAGGAACGGCGGAACCGCGATTTTAATCCAAAAAGACATTGACCACACATTCATAAACAGATACAACACCGAAAACATTGAAAATACAGTGGTTAAAATAACGATGGCTTCGGGAATCACTTACACTCTCGTTTCGGTATATCTATCACCCTCTAAGGAACTTCTGCAAGAAGACTGAGACAAAATTTTACCCCGCGACCAAATCACCATAATCGGAGGCGACTTGAACTCCAAACATCCGAATTGGAATTCAAGGCGAACTAATAATAAAGGAAAAACCCTAGATGCACATTCGACCAGACATGGGTATCTAGTTATAGGGCCTGATGAACCGACTCATTTTGGTACAGGGATCGCTGATGTTCTTGATATTTTTATATTATGAAATGTAAAGTAAAGGGTAAAAGTTCTAGCCTAAGAACTAGTCCAATTTAAAGCTATCATCAAAATCCCAGACACAATAAATAGGCCATTCTTAAAATAAATTCAGTGCAAGCCATTTAAGTTTGAAAAAGTATATGCTATTCTGAAGCCGATAGTACTTCTAGTACGTTTACATATGCATTCTTCGGCCGCTTATAATAAAATATTTTTTACACAAAAATTTACGTTTCCTGATTAAATTTATACAATACTTTTCTGTGCATCGTGCGAATTTCTTTATTTTCCTATAGAATCAACCTGTACTTACTAAATATTTAAAGCGAACATAAAGCGTAAAAAACTTAGAAAAAGAGTTTTTCTGTCTCTAATAATAGTTCATAATGTTTGAAACCTATTATTTATCGACGGCAGAACAAAATCATGAAATATTAATTTTTTAAATATATGCATATATCGTAAATAAAAGATCAAGATAACATTTCGCGATGCAAATTTGTTCTAACATACATTTTTTAAATGGCTAACAGAATGTTCTAGGTATATTCATAAATAATATAAAATTGTGATTACAAATATTAAACGATAGACGTTTCAATTTATAGAAGCTTTCTTGATAGTCGATACATTTACTGATCTATTTTGAATATGTAAGGCTTAAAGTAGAAGCAATAATGTGTGTTTACCAAAGAGTGAATTATTAAACAATTTTACGTATGTATGACGATATCAAGTGAAAGACAGCTATTGATTCAATCCTTGATTTGGGGATTAAGTTCATTAAAAATGAAACTCATTGAATGTTTTAGTTATAACTTAAACATTTTGGGGTAAAAAGAAAAAATAAGCTTAATTGTTAGTCCATTTTGGTGAAAATTGTTTAAAACATTCCAAAAGAAGATTTTGTGATTTTTTTATATGAAATCTGTAAATTACTCAAAAGTTTTTTCATTCATTTTATTTCATAACATTTAGGTACAAAGAATATATACATAGGGTATAGAATTTTGTAAGAGGTGATATTGTAAGTTCACATAAACAAATTTACGAAAAAGCAATTTAAATGATTTTATTTTAATGAAATTTTGTATAAGTACTTACTGAAGCATAATAAGTAAATGATAAAAAAATTTACCTTTAACTATGTGTGGATGCACCCAGATGTGTTACGCATACAAACAAACAAAATTTAACTTCAATACGTCAATCTGACGATGTTAGTTTTTAGCGAAGGAGCTGTCATTGAGTTTAAAAAAGAAATTGTATAAATAACTAGTGGACATTTTATTTAAAAAGTTCTATTAATGTTGTTAGATAAATTAAATTGATTATAACTACTAAATTTTTCTTTTCTTTTTTCTAGGTAAGTCCAGTCAACCATTTCATTCAAAATCCGTAAGTAAACCATATCATTTTAAAAATAGTCCAATTGTAAATGTTTGATTAATTTGGCAAGGAAGGAAAATACCAATATCAATGTCTAAAAGTTTTATTATTTTATTATTTGTAACATTGATATTTTCCTTTCTTCATTTGTACAAATTTTTCATTGAGAAAGTTCCAAAGCCAAATTGTTTTATTATATTAATTTAAGTAATTCATTATTAAAAATAAAAATCTTTTACGATATATTATATTTAAGCTAACAACGTTAACTAATTAATTAAAATTATAGGATTGAAATTATTTACCCTACAAATTAAAAACAAACATAAATATCTCCCAAACAAGTCTCGGCAAATTGCAAGAAAATACTAGTAGTTAATAGTTTTTAAATAATATGTAGCAAATCTAGATAACTGGAAAACTTCTATCTCTCTCCGGTCTGAGTAAACCCGGTCAACGGGCATTAATTATATACCATCGACGTTAATTAGTTATGGCGACACAATGTGTGTATTTATATAATTATTATATTATGTACTCTCGAGTTGGTGGTGGTACTCGCCTCCGTAGTACATGGCCATCATAATTTAATTAGGGCAATATATATAAAATATAGATTGGATTTCATGCAAATACGGTAATGGCAGCGTTTTCTGTTATCGAAGAATTATAGAGGAAGGTGTGGCTAAATCGGCCATTACGGCTAAAATTGTTTGGCTTTAATCAAAATAACCATTGTAATTTATAGTTAGTATTAACCTGTCGATGTTCCTTTGTTTAAAAATACTTAAATAAAGTAAAACAAAAAATATCTAACATGTTATTTCAGCTAATGCAATATACAGGGTGTCCCAAACCTCTGACAAAGTTCGATATATCCGTTATCTTAAGAGATATTATAGTAAATTACGTGCACCACTAAGCTTCACATCATAAAATTATTTCGAGGTACACAGGGTGTGCCATTACGTGGTGGTAGCGCAAAGTTATAACTTTTTTTAAATGAAACCCCCTGTATTTTATTTTAAATTTATTTTCCCATATCAATAATATTGGGTTGTACTAGCTTATAGAAAATGGAGCCACTTTTTAAGTGAAAAACTTTTAAAGTGAAACAAAAAGAAATATTCTTTTACTGGTGCAGAGTTTTTAGTATTGTCTGGTTGTATTCCCAAAAGCTATTTTTTGATATATTGTATACAAGGTCATTCGGAACTCGAATACATCATTTTCTTAATTTTTTTAAGTGGACCGCCCTGTATTTTAGGTTCTTATAAAAAATTTATTAAGCATTCCCTATACCTAATGTTAAAGATTTATTGTATTTTTAGCAGTTATTACACAAAATTTTTATTTTAATTACATAGTTAATAACAATAATGTATCTTTTACAAAAAAAAAATGATAAACCTACATAAGTTGCTCAAAGTGACCTCCTCCAGCATCTATACAATATTACAAACATTCTTCAAAAGACCTATTAATATTTCTAATCATTTAATTGGTAATTGACCTAAATGCGTTTTCTATTTTAATTTTCATATTGTCTCGTATTGTAGGGAAAACTTTGTACACCTGATCTTTTACATAGCCCCACAAAAAAAGTCTATTTTGGTTAAATCTGGAGATCTTGCTGGCCACTTTACTGGCCCTCCTCTTACGATACATCTATATTAAGTTGTCCGTTATCGAGATCATTATAATGTACAGAAAAGTATGGGGTAATTTTGTATTTAAAAAAATGTATATAAAAGTATGTATAAAGTAAAAGCTAAACAATAGTGTTGCATGTCATAGAATTTAATGTTGCCCTTCGTCAATCATAATAACACAATATTTAAAAATTTGGTCTTTTATAATAGTACTTTTTTGCATAAAATGGCTATTGCCTTACAAAAATAGAAATATCTAGATAAAATATCAAATATACCATTCTTTTTGTTTTCTTCAAATACTAACGCAACTGTACCTATTACTATAGAAAATTGTCATTCTCAAGTTGTATTAATCTGATTAAACAGTGTTATGCACCTAGGGAAAAAAGTATCGCCAATTTTAAAAGTAATTTTTTTTTATTATATTAAAATCATTGAAACAGTATTCCTACAAACTAAGTCATCATTTTTGTTTATTTAATACTCATGGTAGCAATCATTACAAATAACATGAATAATTTGTTTGTCTTCTCTATAAATAATACTCATGAAAAACAACATTACAATTATGTTTATTCAAACTTTAAACACTTTAAGTAAGTAAATAAATATAACAAATATTTTTAATAAAGGTTAAAAAACAAAAATATTATGTTACATTAAAATGCGCAATAGAAAAATAAAGGTACTAAGTTACATCTGCGTAATATAAAAAATAGTCTATTATTCTTGGAACTATAACATTACAGTCATAATCTAAATAAATTAAATTAAAATATTTACAATATCTGCGGTAACTAAAAAATACATTCTTCAATGTTGACACACCTAAATCAACATAAATGTCGATAACCAAATCAAAATATTAAATAATTTTTTGTACTCTCTTACTAGTAAATTGTATATTGCCTACTATTTGGATGCTAAGTAAATACATCAAAACAGATACTGACACGTAAGGGAGAAATCGTTAAGAAATTGAAACCATCCTCATTATGGGCAACATATTCTATGCTAAGAAGTGTTATAATAATAATTTTAATATTAAAAATTACCTGAAATTGCGAGGTTATCTAAGGAGGCAATCAGAGGGTAAAAAAAAAAGTCTAAAATTTTACATCCTGATGAAATAAAGCTTTTTGTAAATGAAGCTCCTTATTTTAAGGTTATTGCTATTATTGGAATATGTGGAGCTTGTAGGAAACAAGAGTTAAAAAATATTAAAGTTTGTGACATTAATTACTGGTATTGGTCCTGATATGAAAACCAAAATATGTAGATCTTTCGTTATTTCCGGAAATTTCTATAAAATCTGCAAACAATATATAGAAATTCGACTACAGATTAGCGATCCCCAAATAAATCAATTTTTTCTAAATTATCAAAGAGGTATATGTACGAAACGGGTGGTAGGATTAAACAAAATAGGCGGTGTTCCTAAACAAATAGCCGAATATTTAAAGTTACCAGATCCCAAAATGTACACAGGTCACTGTTTAAGACGAACTTCTGCCACTATTTTGGTAGATACCGGTGGCTCTTAAACGACATGGCGGATGGAAATCTTCAACAACGGCCGAAGGATATGTCGAAGAGTCAATAAATAATAAGACGTCAACAGCCAATAGAATTATAAATTCAACTGAAAGTAATTTACAGACCTTTACATACACTGAAAATACCAATGTTCAAAAAGAACACACCACGTATTATTGAACAACCGTCAAACTCGGATAAGAGTATAGTTATAAATAATTGAAATAAATAAATGATAGTTATTTTTTATACTTTTTATTTTTATAAATGAAAATAATCGTAGAAAAAGTATAGTACCCAACTTGACATGTAAGCTTATGAGCTTCTTGCAACTCTCGTTATGTAATATACTATTTTATAATTTATAAAGTTAAAAACTAACCAAACGTTGTGTCATTTGTAAAGGTTGTTACCATAAATAGGTATTTATATAAACAGAAATGATTACTAAGATTGGCAGGAGACTCAAACTTAAATATTAATAAACACACTTTATAAAATTTCTACAGTTTTTTTTATACTTTCGATTATTCTTTAAAGTTTCAACTTCAGAGCAACGAAGACTAAGTTTTTGGGTAATGTAAAAGTTCCTGTAATTTTAAAATACTTTTCGAGAATGAACTAAATGAGTGAATGTGATCCAGAGAGTCAAACTGTCAGGGTTCTTATAAGATAGAGACAACGCCAAAAGGCGCGGAGTGCCTCTAGCTGCATCAACGGTCAAAGATCATCTCTGCTTTAAAAGAAACCAGGATTGGCACTCTGTCATTTGTATTTTAAGGAAAGAGAAAGAATAAGCAAACGAAAAGAATCGCTATATTTGATTAGCGGTACTCAATAAGCGAATCTCTACTGCCTAGGCTATAGTTCGACAAGATAATAATTTAGAAAACATCATGTAAATTTGACAGATCGATAGGTCTCTTAAATAGGAAGACCCTTGAAGTTGTCGCTTCCATTCGCTTCTCTATGCATATTCGGTCATATTCAGCTAGACTCTGAAACCACCGGACTCAGTTACAGAGAACATAATAGCGAAAAGAAGTTTCATTCCAGTCCATAAATCAAAATCTTTCTACTAAAAACAATTCTCATACAATTTAGTTATAAAAACGGTTTAATTCCCTATATGATTTATACAGGGTGGTCCTTAAGTAATTGTACAAAAAGAAACAGATTCTACACTCTAAAATATTACGATTTAACCCAACTTACTTTAATAAAATGTTGATATTAAGAAAGATACAGGGTGGTAAAGTTGAAATTTAATTTTTCGCCATAACTTTTATGTTTATGGAGATTTATTTACAAAAATTTATAAGTAGAGGTTTTGAGTATAAGGAATTATAATTTGATGCATAATTTTGATGTATCTTATAGAGGACGCCACATATGCCACATATGCCACATATTTGACATAAATTTGCGCTTAACCTATAGCCTATACTATTTTTTCTTTAATGTTTTGGAAACTATCAACTTTAGTTGAAGATATTCCATACCAAAATTTATAATTATTGATGTTGTTCATGCAAAATGGTGCACCACCACATTATACGAGAGCAGTGAGAACATACCTAGATAACAACTTTCCTGAACGCTGGATTGGTCGTGGTAGTCATTTTCATTTGGGGAGCAATGAAACAACATGTCTACAAAAATGTCATAAACACTCGCAACCAACTTTGGGAAGAAATAAATGCTGCAACTGTTTCTTTTCAACCAATGATGCTATTTAATATGAGACGATCTTTTATGGAACACATTGATAAATGCATTGAAGAAAATGGTGGACATATCGAACACTTACTTTGATAAAAAGTTTTATGTTATTCAGTTAAATTATTTCTTAATTTCAATTGAAATTAAAATATGATATTATTATGACTTTAATTTAATATCAAATGTAAAATGTTTGATGTCAAATCCAATAACAGATTATTAATTATCTTAATGATGTATGTAAAAAAATATTAGCCTATAGTATTTTTTCTTTAATGTTTTGGAAACTATCAACTTTAGTTGAAGATATTCCATACCAAAATTTATAATTATTGATGTTTTTTTCTATTTTTCATTCGTTGCCTGGAATAATTGCGTTACACGGAGTTATGCAGCTGATTTGTAAAATGCGATTATCTCGAAAATTGTTTAGTTTTGAAGTTATTAACAAGTACACCTTTTTTGTGTTGAAATATCGTATCTTTCATATTTTATCAGAAAAATATTGTTAAGTCGAAGAGCAAAAAAGTTAAGCGCAAATTTATGTCAAACCTGTATCTTTCTTAATATCAACATTTTATTAAAGTAAGTTGGGTTAAATCGTAATATTTTAGTGTAGAATCTACTGTTTCTTTTTGTACAATTACTTAAGGACCACCCTGTATAAAATTGAAATAAATAGTTGTCGCGGATATACAAAATGAAACATTATTAGAGCAATATTAAAAAAACTTTAAAATGACGTTTTACTTTACTAGGGCAACCAAAGCGTTTAGCATAATGTTTTAAAATAATAAATTTGAACAGGGGATCTACCGAGATAAAGTATGAGCCAAATAGAGCGAGATATCAATCCGTCTTCATGATTAGTACTTAGCGGAACAATGACCAGCGATCGAACCGAAAACAGGAAAAGGCATCTCGAAAAGATCAGAAACTTCAGATAAGCATAAAACCGTTTATATTATTTAAACTGTTCTCAAATACGAATAATCGTTGCATAAATTAACTCCGAAAAGAAAAAAAAAACACAACAAAACAAAAAAGGTACAAGAAGTACGATACAGGAAACTATAAAACAATTTAATAACATATTTAAGTGCCGTTGCTGAAATTTAAAACAATGGAGGTATGTGTATTTGTTCTGAGTCAGGTGGTCGCGCCATTTTGTATATACATGAAAATAACCTTGTTTGTGTATATATCAATGGTATTTATTAGGTATTGTTCGTGGGAGTAACGAATTGCTTTTTTTACTAGAAAGAGAGAGAGTGAAAGGATGTTGATATAATTATTAATAACACTCTTTAATTTACTATAATAACCTCCTGCGTATTTACCTATTGGTAGGAAAAACATTGTTCTTTGTTTCTACTGGGAATATTTATCTCCTTTTCATCTAATACCTGACTTATTTTAGTGACAGAGCGTTGAAATATTGTTTCCTACATAAATACATATAAAAACGAATTATTTTATTTTAGTTGTCGAAAAAATACCACGAATAATACTTTAGATAATTAACAAAGATAACGGTGTTTTTTTTATTTTTTTTTACCTTTAACTTTCGCTACATCTACAGCTTTCGATACAGCTGTCATGGAGTTTAAGAGTGTAGGCGCAAAATTTTAAGCCAATGCATTTTAAATGCAATCGTTTTTTTCGAATCCTGAAAAGACCACTAAATATTTTTAAAAAATTTAAACGCAGAAAGAAAGGTCTGTATGGTCCCGAGGGCAGAAAGTCAGTAAAAATTTATAAAATGTTTATTTAAATTAGTTATAGGGGTGTAAAGTTAGAGAAAATTGAATGTAATTTTTAATGCATAATAACATATTAAATTGAAATTTGTTTTGAATCTGATGGACTTTCTGCCCTTAACAATATATTTATAAAGAGATTCTAAAAGAAAAAAATTTAAAAATTCAAACAGGGACCACAGGAAAAGAAAAAAATGAACACCATGTCCATTGCAAAATTTCATAACTAGACAAACTTTCATCTCTGTTGCACAGTTCAGTCCATCGCATACGTTAGTAACCGATGTGTAAAACGGTTTCAGGTATAATTTGGGTCTTGAATTGGTGTATAGTTAGTTTTATTCGTAATCTAAATACAGAAATATTAATTTTTTAAATCAAACACAAGTAAATCTTGTTTGGGTTGTATTTTGTAATATTAAAATTTTGGAATTATTTAAAAATATTTCCCATTTATCAATTATACAAAGAGCATTACACAAATTTTAAACGAAATAAAGTAGTAAGTTCAATTTGCTTTTTTGTACAGCCATTTACTTAAAATTGCATAAAACGGGTTATATAAAAATATATATTGCAATTATAATTTCAGTTTTAAAGTTTTTAGTGTCTTATACAAAGAAATTTGCGTTATTTGATACGAAAAATTATGCAATCTGCAATAGTTTATTAGGTTTTAGGAGTACATTAAAATTACAATATCCACTTGTATAAACGTAATATATGTATTATATGTTATCTCTGATAAAAATATTACCTAGTGAAGAATTATAGGGTGTCCGGTATTGGCAACAATATAATAATATACTATTTTTTGGATATAATACAAAAAAGTTTATAGAAAATTTAATCATCAGATTGACATATCGATATGTCAATATCTACTTTATAGCAAAACGGCTGTAATTGTATTTTCAGAAGATTTTTTGAATAAAAGTTGAAGTTTTTGTTAAAAAGTTATATTTTCAATGTTCTTATGATGGACTTCAACAGAGTAAGGGTTAGTACAATAAAAAGCTATTTTTTTAAATAAAAAGTGAAAGTTTTTATTAAAAAGTTTGATTTTCAATGTTCCTATTAACAATAAAAAAATTTCAATAACAACGGAACCCAAAACATTTGGTAACAAACTATAGAAATTAAACAAATAAATTTTAACCCAATAAATTGCATTAAATTAATAATGGAGAAGGACCAACGACATAGGATTAAAATTTTTAAATTGTTTTAAGAATTTGTAAAAACTAAATAGGGATTTATTCGTATTACCGAACTAAAACAAGAAAACATCACTTCCTAAAATATGTTTATTTATTGGTTATGTTACTATTGTCGATAACCCATTCATTTCAATTATCATTTATTATTTCTTGTAATAATAAAGGTAGGTAATTGTCAAAATAAAATGCGTTTAACTTCTTCACCATTTCCTCCCATAATTTTTGGTCTTTTTCAATTTTTTCATATATCAAACCTTTCGGAGTCCAAACACAAAAATAACAAAAATCTTTATTTGACACGAATAATTGATAATGGTAAATGTGATTTCTTTTTAAAATGCATTTATTGGCTTTTACTTCCATATACTTTATTATTTTTTTTTCTATTGCTTCTTCAAGAGATAAACCTTTTGCTGAAATGGGACATTTAATTTCAACAATAATATTATTGCCTATAATACCATCAGGAGTTGTAGCCAAAAATGGAAATTCTCGATTTATACATAATCCAGATGGAAAAATGTCTAAATTGAGTCTTTCGCTTAATTGTTGTAATGCTTTACATTCATTTTCTATTCCATAGGCTGTAGATTCATTTCCTTTAAAAGCATTAGAAAGAATGTCTGTGGCAACTTTCTTGTTGTTAGTCTTAATTTACAAATGCGACCAAAATTTGAGGCTGTCAGAAGTTTTCTTGTTTCTGCAAAACAAATAGTTGGGTTACTTAGTTTACTGCTACTTTTGTCAACATTTTTTGTAAACTTTTTTACCGTTTTAGGATAAAGTTTTATTCGAATTCTATCTTTAGCACAACGAGAAATAAATTTTTTCGTGTAGGTATATGCCAGGACTTCTTCCTGTCAGACTTTTGTGAAATTGGGAATGATAATAGCCTTTAGAGTTATAAAGCGGCAGCTTGGTCAAAGAGGTCATATAAAACAAATTATAATGCCAATTCTGGTGCTGCAGCCATTATTGGTTATAGAACCCAAAAGATTCTGTATCTTGGTGTTAGGAATAAATATTGTTCATATTGTAAGTTATTCGGGGAAGATAAACAACACTTGTGTTATAAATTGATTGATGTCCAAGAACTTTCATGGTACACTTCAACAAGGTCACTTTGAATGGCTAAATAATGTTTTTTTGGAAGTGGGGGGATGTTTAAACTCGACATTAATTCAGTCAATTGTGAATAACCTCCACCAATACTAATGACCCCTGTTACTTTTGCCAGTTTGATTTCTTCTTGTCCAACTTCTAGCATTGATGTCCAAGAACTTTAATGGTACACTTCAACAAGGTCACTTTGAATGGCAAATAATGTTTTTTTGGAAGTGGGGGGATGTTTAAACTCGACATTAATTCAGTCAATTGTGAATAACCTCCACCAATACTAATGACCCCTGATTCTGCAGCGAATTTATATTAATTTGTTGTTGTTTATATTTTTCACTTTCTACAACATGCCTGATGAGACATATTGGACAGAAGAGAGTAAATTTCGAATAATATCCATTCCATAGGTATCTCGTTTTTTATTGTAACATAATCCGAAGAGCACTTAAACAATTCGTGGTGAGGAAATTGCAGTATTTGTTTAATAAAATATTCAATATCCACAATTCTTCTTCCTTGTATATCTGAAGGTTTTTGTCTAAAAAGAATAATAATAAATTATCATTTAGGTTTTTATAATTTTTTTTTAAATCCTTTTTGTTTTTTATTAAAAATTAAAACTTACTGGTAATTGTTTCTTCTACAACAGTTTCATTGCCAGAGGGATCTTTAGAATAGCCGAGTTGACTTAAAAGAGCTATTTTATATTAATTACACAAAATATGAATTATTACCTACTTAAAAGTGTTCTTTGTCTACCAATACTACCAATACTTCATCTCCTTCACCAGAATACCGCGGTCGCCTATGATTAAAATCTAAATTAAGTATATTTTTTTACAATTAAACAAAATGGTCACTTACTTAGAAATGTTTTCAAAATTTTCCGTTGCTTTTAACTCTTTGCTGATTTCTGCAGTACTGTTAGGTAAGACGTCTGTAATAGTAAAATTAACTTGTAGTGCTAGGCATAAGTTTATAATTAAAATATTTACATAAGAAGTACTTACTTTTGTTGAGCTAAGCATCTACTTTTTCTATTTTCACTATCATATTTTTTATTAACACGACCCATATTTAACACAAAAATAACCAGTCTTTAAACTTTACAATATAAACTAGGTATAAAAATGAAAGCACCTTCACGATCGTTTACTAAAACATACAAAAAGATCCGATCCCGACCCTGTAGGGAAGGCATACCCCACATTTATTAAAATTTAAAACAGACTTCACGTAGTTATGCCGTGGAGCGTTTAAAAATTGGGATAGGGTAGATATCTCAACTCTGACTGTTAAAATTTTGCGCCTACACTCTTAATAAAGCTGTTTTTTAAACAAAAAGTTTTGTTAAAAAGTTTTATTTTTGAATGTTCTTAACAAAATTAACAGTTTAACAGATAATTAATTACTTATACTTTTTGTATATGATAGCTGATTCATTTTAAGATTAATATACTGATTTACAGATTATAGTTATATCTTGTTTTCCGAGATAAATATTTGATGTTGATTAAGTAGTAGTATTTAGACTAAGCAAGTATCGAATGAAATTTATTGTACTAACCCGTACTTTTTGGAAGTCCATCTTATTAAGAATAATAAAAAACTCTTCGTTTTAACGTAACTTCCAAGTTTATTTGAAAAAATTAGATTTTTAATAACAGTGACAGCCGTTAAAACGAAGAGTTTTTGTTGTTCTTAAAAAGCTTCGAATAAATAAACTACAACAATATTAAACTAAATGTGGATATAAAGCCCTAAGGGATTATTGTGGATATATCTTCTGAGTAAGGATATAGAAAAACCAGGAAAAAACTATATCTTTCTGAACTTAATGTATTTGTGGTGCATTTACCTCCTAACTAAAAATACTCAATCAAAGCAGAGAGTTTAATGGTGAAGAACCTCTAATGTGTCTGCTCTTTTAATTTCTAATTCTTGCAAAAATCCTCATTTTGTTTTTTATTACAAATATGTAGCATTTCTATTTCTTTGTTTTATGTACCTAAGTGAATGTTCTCAAGGAGGTAACTGACTCGCCTGTGGCCAGTAAAACCCCTCTTAGCTTGCTAGTAATGTTATATACTATTATTATCGTTCGTAAAATATGTCAATGACAATTATATATCAATACTACAATATGTCAAAAACCCAAAAAGGTAACTGTGACTAAAAAAATAAATATAACAGGACCTCCATAGTACCCCCTCTCCAGAAACGCCCATAATGTATTTCAGTCTCTCGTCTGTCGTGTTGAGGTAGGTTGATGTTGAGGTTGATGCCGTGTATTGTGCTCTTCGCCATAAAAAGCAGGTTTCAGTCTATCGACAGAAATATTTTTTCTCTTTTCCATTTCCACTTTAAAATACTTTTCATTTCGTGTTAAAATTTTACACGGTTGTAGTGACTCTCGGGTAGTATCATCCCTCAAAAACACATGAGTACATTTACCCAGCTCGAAAACGAAAACAGAATTCCGACTATGGTTGGAAGTAGGTACTGGTTTCAAATTTTGCATTTGCTACCTGAGATGGCGAATAAATTCAGATTCATTGCAGTCGCTTTCCCCTTTGATAAAAAATTCTCCTGGAATCCTTAATTGAGCTCCAAAAACCAACTCTGCTGCAGAACACTAAATATCTTCCTTAAAAGATGTTCTTAACCCCAACAATATTGTTGGAAGAATATCCACCCATGTGTCTGATGACACATTATTGCACTTTTCAGAGTTCTGTGCCAGCGCTCTAATAGTCCGTTGGTTTCTGGATGATACGGCGAAGTTCTGGTTTTTTGAGTCTCCGTCAATTTAGCAAGTGACCGAAAAAGTGACGATTCAAACTGATGTCCCTGATCTGTTGTTATAATACCAGGTTTTCCAAAAATACAGATCCAATTGGCATAAAACGCTGCCGCCACACTTTCTATTAATATTTGGTGAATTCTCTAATGAAAAATAACTCAGGAAATATTGAAGGAATTTTATTCAACTTCGCTTCTTTGACAATCTTGACAATCAAAAATATAACAAAAGAAAAAACATCATATCTCTAAATAGTATAAACATATTTGTATAACAAGATTTACAAAGTGTTCTCTAAGATATCAAAAAGGAAATCATTATAATATCAACACTTTCAGCAGTGATATTTTCTGTTGGTATTGCAGATGGCCATCTTGCAAATCGGTCTATCATCGTGAGGCAATATCTAAATCCCCTGCACAAAGGAAGCGGGCCGACTATGTCTATGTGAACTTATTCAAATCTTTTGTCCGGAACTGCAAATTCCTTGAAAATACTTTTGTTATGTTGATGGATTTTCGATTTCTGACACGGAATACAAAATTTTGTCCACTGCGTAACATCTCTTCTCATACTAGGCCAAACATACCTATCTTGGATTAGTTTTAAGGTTGCCTTGGTCCCTGGATGAGCCAAATTGTGCATATTGTCGAAAACGATATTCCGTAGATTTGAATGAATTTTATTTGCAGTTATGTCACAAAAAATTGAATTGTTTAAATCAGTCGGAGTAAACTTTTGAAGTTTTAACGAAGTGCTTTTTGTTCTCAGAATTTGATTTAACTCCTCATCTTTTTCTTGCTCTGTTGCAAGTGTCTCGGTTTTTTTCGTAGATTGTGTTGAAATAGCATCTATCCCGATCAAAAAATCTGCATCGGAATTCCGAACGCCTTCAATATGTTCAATTTGGGTAGAAAATTGTCCAATGAAATCAAGTTGGCGAATCTGTCTCGAAGAAGCTTTATCCGACCTCTGACTCCAGATCAGAAGGTTGCGTCTTCAGATCACGTCGGGGTCACCAAATGTACAGACAGTACAAATAGAAATAAGATTTTTATTATCGTTCGTAAAATATGACAATGACATTTATATATCAATACTACATATGTCAAAAACCCAAAACGGTAACTGTGACTAAAAAAAAATAAATATAATAGGACCTTCACAGTGTGTATACTTTGACATTGAATATCGCATTGAAAAAATATTGATTTCTTAATACATGGATTAAATATTGTAAATATAATATAGATAAAATATTGTTAAAAATATATTGTATTTTCAATAGAAAATAATGTTGGCAATATCTTCAATTATCAATTTTCAATATTTCCATATTGTACCAATATAGTTTCAACCTCCAGCCAATTTTATGTGCTACTAAGGATGTAGATAAAGCATTGTTCTTGGAAAAATTGCAAAAAGGAGCAATCAATAAATTATTGGAATTTTCACTATATCCTTCCTAAAAAATGTCCTTCTGTCCAAAGTAATTTAATATGTTTATTTGTTTTAATTTCTTTATAAAATCGGCCACCGATGTTTGAAACCTATATAAAAATTTGCAATTTACAGTAGTAATTTTAGTTTGTTACGTGTACGCTATTAATTATTGATAGAAATTATACTACCCGAGTTCCTAGATAATTTTTTATTTACCCAACACTTTTATCTGTTATCTACATCTATTAAAATATACGTTTCGCTTTTTTATTGATAGACGAACTCCCTCTCTCTTTTACTATATATATTCCAAGCCACCTGATCTTATCAAAAAACATACGTTACAATTAAATTTAATTATAATTAGTAATGGGATGCCAGAGAAAATCTAGTTTATATACAAAGTAACGAAACACGGCATATGTAATTAAATAATACTTAGGTATCTAATTTATTGTGTTCTATATAATTTGCGTTGCAATTAACCGGAATAAATGTTGGATTTGATCGCTCGCTTTGTACGCCTTTTATATTTTATCTTTGGAAGTGGGCGTCCTCCATCTCTCTTCCTCTCTTTGGTTGTTCCTCTGCCGAAGATTTTGATAAATTTTATCTTGTTGCTACCATAAGATCGCGGTATAATTATTTAATTACAAAACTTTTGCAACTGCCGTTTATTTTTGGAACACAACTATATGATATATAATATATATAAATTATATTAGATAAATAAGTTTAAAATTAATATCATATTTAATTTCTTTTCAACTATTTATGCAGGAGTTATACCAGAAAAGCAATAAAAATTACCAGGAAAATGGTACTGCCCATTTTCTATATATCATTTCAATTATTTGTTACTGGATACCATATTTAGTTATTTTCCTGCTTATAGCTTTAGAGATTAAAGATCAATAACTTAGTCAGCATTAAGTCGAGTCCACGGAGTTCATAGAAGTGTGCGAAAGACCCTGATGAGCTTCATTAGATGTATAATACTAATGGAACTACTTTATCCTAGTGGTAAGCCACAATAGATCATTTAAATCATATTGGAAGGGACGTTTATTGATCACTGATATAAAACGTAATCTTACCTAACCTAATTTTTATGTGAGTTTCGTCACCTTTGAGTAAAAACCGTTTATTTGTCCTTTTTTTGGTGACTACTTCTTTGGCTGCTATAGTCATAAGATCAAAGGACCTTATTCTCAATGTGTGCGAAAAAATTAGTATACGAGAAATTTCGCATATTGAAATTGGTATCCATATTTGTATTCTTCATTGGTAGTCGACATTTTCGTATACGAAAATTTATCATGCAATTCATTTGTAACAACGCAAAATAGTATATTGTGTATCTAAGAGTAAAAGCGATACATTCCCGGACGACAATGCCGAGGCCAACAAACATTGCTTTTACACATACTATTTTTTCTGAAATCACATTCAATATCACCGAATACGGAACTACGAATAGAAATGAAAGCAAATATACTCCCGCCAAAACTTATTAATATTTTTAACACAACCATAGGATGGCGCTGATCATTGCGTCTACTCATTTTAATTGTTCTATTTTTCGGAAGAGGTCTCTCTACTAATACTATTAACGACAATACTTTTTTATTTAACAGATCTGTATCAATCTGTATTTGCTGAGAAACAGTTTTAAGAAAATTAAGAAAAGAGACAGTAGTTCTGAGAATCAGGAAAAGAGCAGGAGTTTTGTCTTCAGTTTTTTTAGTTTTGTTGGTGTACATCATCTTTGGTTTTGAGCTTCCAAATAATTCTGTCCCTAAAATGGATTCAAACTATCAACCTCCCTTATCTAAAAGGAAATGTTGTGTCTACATGTACAAATCGTGAAGGCAAAATGCATCGTTTTCCAAAAAATGAACCAAGTGTGTTTAGTGAGTGGATTTTAAAGATACAGTCTTTAAATTATAAAGACTTGTCAGTTGAAGACATTTATAAAAATTATGTATTTTGTGAGGAACATTTTTCTAGTAACTGTAAAGTTTTAGGTACCAAAAGAGGTCTTATAAGAACAGCAGTTCCAACTTTAAATTTACCTGATAAGTGAATAAAAAGAAGTGAAAGAAAACCTGTACTAGCAGATCATGCAAACGTTTTTATGCTGAAAGGACTGTATAAACAGTGGAAGCAACCATTAACTTTTACATTTAGTGAAGGACCTCATAAATCGATGGCATTAAAAAATTTGCTGAAGGTTCTAATCTGCAAATGTCAAAGTATAGGTTTGAAGGTAGTATCAACAGTTTGTGACCAAAGTGAAAATAATGTCGGAGCTATTAGACTGCTAATGAGTGAAACGAAGGAGGAATACTTAAAAAGAAAAGAAGACAATAGAAATTTTGGTTTTGTGATCAATGACCAAGAAATTATTCCCATATTTGATGTCCCTCATATTTTCAAGTGTTTGAGAAATAATCTTTTGAAACATGACTTGTATTTTAAGCAAAATAAATAAATAAATGATCTTTTTTGATTGTAAACATATATACTTCTTATTGACAGATAGATGGCACTAGATATAAATTTAAGGAATCTGTATTATCGACAATACTTTTTAACACAACCGCTGCTACTCTATGTCGCATACCGATCTAGACAGTAACTAGGTGTTTTGTAATAAATAACACATATATACCCTTTTATAGATAATATGTAGCAAGGGAGACAGATTTTTCTAGGCCTAGGCCGGGAATATTTTTCTCGTACAGTACGAGAAAGTTCGTTGGCTAGCAATGGACTATTGTACCAGATTAGCACACTTTGGGATCAGAAATTGATCCGAGAACATAGTCATTTTAAAACGATCTCAGAAAAACATATTTTTGTCGGTAAATACTATAGAGCTATGGCAGACGGCTTGTCTGTGATTCCTAGACTTAATTTATGTACTGTGATTCCGAAATAAGAGATTATTTCTTTCGGTTTCTTAAATTACGATGTATATCCCAACTTAAAAAGATAGACAAAATAAAAGTCGTAACAAAAAAATAATCAAAAGGATGTAGAAATAAAAATTGCAAGATGAAGACTTGGTTAGTGTATAGTATATTTAAAGTGTATAGTATATTTAGGGAAATAGCTAGTGCACCTAGATAAGATAAAAGTTCTGCAAACAGCTTAAATTCCTAGAAGTTGTTCTGACTCCGTATTTAGAAAGCTACTCATCTTCGCATATCTGATTGTTTCTCTACCAATATTGGCCAAACGTGAAAAATATGGTAACAATTAGCTCAAAGAACATTTAATCGAAGTCAAATATTTTACAAAATACGTTAAATACACCATAACCAAATGTTGATTTAAACAACTTTACAATAATATAGATTAACAAAAGTTAATGAAATTTTATTTAATTTACAAAATGTGGATTTGTTTAAATAAACATTTGTTTATACTGCACCCTTTTAACAAATAACGTATTGTTTATGAAAGTTTAAATATTAAATAAAGTTTCCCAAACAAAGCAAACTAAAAATGTTTTAAACAAAGTACCAATTTGAATTAAAATAATCACTTTAATATTCCTAATGTATCCTTTCAACATTTCGTTTTGTAATTCGCATAATTCTCATAGCAAATAATATTTGTTTTGTTACAAATAAACCACGGATTGCTTTTATAACAATGAACAATTTTAGACGTACCAACATATTTCCATTCATTATAATATCGTTGTGGGTACGACGACTTGACGATGTTCTCTTCGTCCGAAACTAGTCATGTTTGAATAGTTTGTACAAATCATGACTTGGCAGTATAATCGTGATTCAATATTTCGAATCGGTAAACTTTCTATCGAATTATATGGAAATGATATTGTCATAAAATCGAGACAACAAACAAACGAACAACAACAACAACAAAAAAAACATGAAACGGTAGATAACGAAAAATTGGTCATAAAAAAATACGATATAAAGAGGAGCGGCAGAAAAGTCAGGGGGATATTGTTTTAATACGTAGACACTGAACGATGCGTCATTAAAAGTTCGAATTAGCAATCTATTTTTAATAGGTTATTTTTTATTTTAGAATCCGAAACAACCAAATTCGGAAAATTATTGTGCTCTAGATATTTTATTTTATCGATGTTGTCATTCTTTCATTTTTTTATACTGTTAATATTTATGTTCTCGGTCACATTTAATAGCAAAATGTGTGATGATGCTATCAAACTTGGGACTATCAATTACCAAGAATACAAAAACATCAAAACAAAAGCATTTAGAAGAAAAAATATAAAATATTATAGCTATTGAACAAAACTACGTGATAAGCCTAAATCTGTGTTAAAAGCCCGGGTCATTAGAGTATTATCGCAATTGGAACACGAATTCTATATGCTTTTCCACATTCCATAATTGAAGAACAACTAATTCATAATGTTACGTCAAATGTCAAACTTTTGACAATTTGAAATATAAACATGTCGCGATTTGGCGAATTAAATCTCGAAAATATCGACAAATTAATCGATGAAAACACGCAGCAAAATATCATTAGAAGCAAAAAAGTTTTTTTTCTAAGCCCTATCTTTAAAGTACCTTGTATTTCACTAGTTTGTAGCTCTTAAAACGGCTGTTTATGGTGAGAGTGAAAAAAAGTGAAAAAGCGTTAAAAAAAGTGCCATAACGTTAACTTTATTTCACGCTTGCCATAAGCCGATGCAATTGAATAGTGCAATTCATCCACACCTTTACTGGAAAAAATATCAGGTTTGCTTTGACTTTGACAGTACATGAACTATAACTCATTTGACGTTAGTTTTTATAAATAATCCGATTTGTCTAAGAGAATTCAGTAGTTGTTCCTATTATTACAATGGATAGTGAAGATTCCGACTTTGAAATAATATGTACCCCGAAGAAATTATAGAAAAGGCAAATGTGGCCACATTAAATTTGCTGCCGGAAAAATCCAAAGAAAATTATATAAAAGAGTATGACACTTTTATGAAATGGAGAAACGAGAACAATATTCATAGCTTTACAGAGCGAGTACTGTTAGCTTTTTTTGAAGAAAGGTCTAAAAAATTTAAGTGTTCTACATTATGGTCCAGCTTTTCCAAACTAAAGGCAACCTTAATTATTAATGATAACATAGATATAAGTAAATACTCTAAGCTAATAGCATTTTTGAAACGAAAGTCGGTTGGGTACAAACCTAAAAAATCTAATACATTCTCAAGAGAGGAAATGAACAGATTTTTATTGAGTGCTCCAGACGACAAGTATTTAATGTTTAAGGTAAAAGTTTTAAAAAGTTAATTTGTTTTTTGCTTACATTATTTATAAATTTGTAGGTAACATTAATATTAGGAATAGCCGGAGGTTGTCGACGAGAAGAGTTGTATAAAATGAAAATCGATGACATTGAAAATAAGGGGGAATTTCTACTCGTCACGATTCCAGATTCAAAAACTCATACAAGTCGACGTTTTACAGTTATTGGAGAATCCATTACAAACATTAATTTTATACATTTATTCCAAAAGTATGCTAATCTGAGACCGAAAAATGCAACCAGCAACCATTTCTTTTTATCATATAGAAACGGCAAATGTACAAAACAAGTAGTTGGTATAAATACTTTTTCGAAAATTCCATCGCTAATTGCGAGGTATTTAAATTTACCACATCCAGAAGAATATACAGGTCACACGTTTCGACGAACTTCAGCATCGCTTCTAGTCGATTCGGGTGGAGACATTCTTCAATTAAAGCAACATGGAGGATGGAAATCTACTGCTGTTGCCGAAGGGTATGTGAACAATTCTCTCAATGCAAAAATGAACTGTGCTTCACGAATTTTACAAGGATCTACTGTAGCAGTTTTAACCTACCTTCAACATCCAATGAGAATCAAGCCGACACGAATTTGACTCTTCCAAATATTCACTATTTAAATGAGAATCAAGCAGAGATGAATTTAAATGTTCCAAATATTCACAATTTAAGTGAAGCTTTATCAATGAATCAAACGGAAACAAATGTGACTGGATCAAAAATTCACATTAATCAACCAAACAATTGCGTTTTCAATATTCACATTGCGAAATAATACTAAAATACAATATGTAGTTGTTAATTTTTCTTAATTATTGTGCACTTTTTCCAATTCATTCTGCATTCATTAGTTGTAATTTACTGAAGGAGTTTAATTAAATTATTTCAAATTTCTATTTTGATTTTATTATTTGTATAGGGCTGTAGAAAAAATATTGTATGCAACATATGCATAAAGTGTCTTTTTTTCACTCATGGAATTTCCGCACTCGCCTGGCGGCTCGTGCGGACAACTTTTCCATTCGTGAAAAAAAGTACCACTTTATGCACTTGTTGCATAAATTACTATTGAGGAACTTTTTAATTCATGAAAATATGTGCTAGACGGAAATAGTAGTGTAGAAGATCTAGCCTTGATATTAATAAATCAGTTAATCTAAAATGCAAAAAATTTTCTTCCGAATATCACTCAGACAGTGATAAATACTCAAAATTTTATTAGTTTCCTCAAGCACGTTTCTTAAGGTAACTTTCTTTCGGAAACTAATAAAATTATTTCGTGATTATCACTGTCCTTGGGATATTAGTACTGATAACACCACGAGTCGTTTTATGAGTATTGATAAAATCACAGAACTTGGTTCCTGGTTCTGCATGTATTTAAAGCATAGGTGAACTTCAAATAGCTATACCTCATAATTTTCTTTTGGTAATTTTGTCTTAGTGTGATTGTGTAAATAGGCACAAAGATAAATATTTATTCAAATTATAACTCTGGCTATACCGCTATATTCAAAAAAGATGCCCCTGAGAACGGTTTCTCTTATGTCTCATAAGATTTTCCTCCATGTCACACAATAGCAGGTTATGTGCCAGGAAAACGAACCACAAAACAAAGTTTAAATACCAGGCAATTTATTAAAAAGGCTAGAGAATTTAATATTTCACTTAAAGATTATCAGAAAGTATTTGGTAAAGCAAACTGGTGCTCTCTTTGGATCATAATGGAGGAAATGGAAAAGGGGTTGATAGGGTTGTATTCTTTCACCTAGGTACCTTATTTAACGCTTATATCAAATATGTCATGGATATGTTCTAGATGAGTGGCAGGACGGTTTATTAATTGGTGAAAAGCGGATCAAAAATCTGCGTTACGCCAACGACAATTGGTAAACAGATTTGTTTACTCCCCCCATTTTAAACGTATCATTAGGTATATAACAGCAAGTAGATGAGGGTTTATTGTACACTAAATATTCTAAATTAATTGCAGCTACTTCCATAAGAAATTAAGATACGCCATTCAATTGCCCAAAAGCCAAAATTAGTGAATTTTGTCTCCAAATTCTCTGTAAAATCAATATAAAAATCATATATTCAGTAAATTTAATGTTTAACAATTTGTGGGTTGGTAATGAATCTAGTTATATCCGTGAATCAACAAACACTTGTTTTATTTAATTATAAGCTGCCATACAGTATTTTAAATTGTAAATAACTATATAAATGTAGATAGTTTTAACAAAAATTAACCATAATAAAATCTATGGTACTAACCCTTACTATGTGAAAGTTCATCTTATTCAGAACAATAAACAACTAAAAGGTTGAATTAACTTTTACTATTTATTCTTTGAATACTTTAATTTAATTTAATTTAATTTAATTTAATTTCGATAGCGAAATGGCTGTCATTGCATTTAAAGTATTCAAAGAATAAATAGTGAAAGTTAATTCAACCTTTTAGTTGTTTATTGTTCTGAACATAATAAAATCATTTAGAGAAAATAATGTCACTAATTTTTAAACAATTTTTTGATTGAATTATTACTGACTGAATTTTTAATGATTGATTTAATGAGTTATTACACAAAGCTTAAATATCTTAAACGAATATATTGTACAAATAAATATAAAATTTAAATATTGTTGTATTGTGCAATATTCGTAATAAAAAAGAACGTCCAAGTAAGTATTTTGACGATGCTAGTTTCAGCAAAACAGCTGTCATTGAATTAAAAAGGCTAATTTGTCAAATACACGTGGAAGTTTCGTTCGTTGTTTATTATTGTTCTGTTAGTTGTTTTGGTTTAACAATAGCTCTTACCTGGAGTTTCACTTGAAATAATAAATTTTAAAAGGACAGGTAATGTTGTTTTGTGTTTAATATATGAATTAAACAATTTTAAGTTGTTTATAGTTCAGGAAATAATTAGCAGAAGAAAAATGAAAATTATTGAACAAAACGACTACAGAATTCTTTATTATTGTTGTTTATTATTGTTCTGTTAGTTGTTTTGGTTTAACAATAGCTCTTACCTGGAGTTTCACTTGAAATAATAAATTTTAAAAGGACAGGTATATGTTGTTTTGTGTTTAATATATGGATTAAACAATTTTCAGTTGTTTGTAGTTCAGGAAATAATTAGCAGAAGAAAAATTAAAATCATTGAACAAAACGACATCTTTTCAATACGACTACAGAATTCTTTAGGTATAGCTTACAAAAATTGTAGTTGTATCAACAGTTTTACGTTAATTTTGTTTAAATATAATCCTACAAGATTATATTAACCTAATATAATAGTAATTCATATTTAAATTAGTATTTATAATTAGTATCAATCTTTAGTCATTATCTTAAAATTTTGAGTAAAAATTATACTATACCTGGCAAACTATAGAAAAGATATCTACTTAATAAAAGTATGGGTGCACTACATTAGCAAATTTCTTTTCTTGGACTTGTAGTTTCTGTTTACTAATAGGCATGATGACAGTCAGTAAAAATCATTAAAATATTGATTTGTTATAATTATATAAGATACGGAGATTCTAAAGAATTTACTCATTTTTATATTACATCTGTGATTACATTTATTTTAGTAAAAATATAAGCACTAATTTTAACAATCCGCCATATTAGCTGAAACACCAATCAGAAGAGAGTGACGTCGTACTTTCGTAAATATTGTTGACATTGACATTGGAACGTAAACAAATATTTTGTTCGGGGTTTTTATTGATGTATTCTTACATTGTGGAACCGCACACCATCGATACACATTAGGATTCATGACTATGATAACTATTATAATCGCACAAAATAAGTAAAAACAAAATAAACTTTTTCAACCACCCTCTTTTAACCTACAAAATGTTTGAAGTTTGACGTTTTTACCACAGATCACACGGGTCGCAGTGTAGTATAAATGGTATTTACGAATCGATGATGTCATAGATAGACGCCATTACTATTTTAGCGTTTTGGCGTCAAATTTAAAATGCATTTTTAAAAAGTAAATTTCTCATTTAAAAACTATTTTTTTGCAAAAATAACATTTATCTTAGATAAAGTATATACGTGAAAACATCGTGGATCAGTTTTTAAAAATCAGTCATCATGCCTATTCAAGGTGCATGTTAGAATCCTTTAATTGTCAAACAAAAAAAAAATAGAAAAAATGGATTTAAATATTAACGACATCAAGAATTATTGAATACAGAAAACAATTTATTGAAAACTATGATATTTCATCTAAAATTTTGTAATTATATTTCAAGTTCTCCGTTTGTAGCCAATAGCATCGTAAGGCAACGTGTGCATATAGCGCACGGATCACGTCTCAATGTGTATACAAGGTGTACCTTATTTATGAGCAAGTAGTCAATAATACGGCTTTCTTCCAACTATATTCTTTCAACATATCGTTATCGTCAATTTAGACATAAATGAACGACTGGTCTCGTCAGATTATCCTCGATTGTAAATAGAAAATCGAGATGCACGCCAAATACGTGCCACCGTTGGACCAACATCGGCCGAGCGTATGGGACATTGATATTCGGTTTGTTGTAGAATTCTTGGTGGGTGGTATTGCTCACGATTCGCAGCCTACCGAACTTATACATGATAATAGTACAGAAAAATAAATCCTCTCATATTATACTAACAGTTGGAATATTTTAAACAATATGTAATATATCTTCTGTATATTCTTTGCATTTTGTTTTGTTAATTAAACCACAATTCTTTTTTGTATGTTTTTATTTTCCTTTACTATATATCTTTGTTGATCTTGCGAAGGCATTTGATAGAGTTGATCATACGAAATTAATGAATGCGTTGGAAAATGTTGGGTTTCGGGGTGTTGCTTACAATCTAATACAAATTTATCTAGAAAATAAAAAACAAACAGTCAATATTAACGGTACTTTTAGTGATTATCAAGTCATAATTTGTGGTGTCCCCAAGGAACAGTTCTTGGACCCCTATTATTTAATCTGTATTTAAATGATCTTTTTGAACAAGAAATAAATGGTGAAATCATCAGCTTCGCAGATGATACCGCGATATTTTACCGAGACAAAACTCGGGAATCACTAAAGACTATTGCCGAGAAAGATTTTCAAAAGATTATAAATTTCTATAACTATAAATCACTTACAATTAATTTCAAAAAGACATTCTACATCCCGTTTACTTCATATAGTAATAATTTACCACCATAAAAAAACTTAGTCATAAAAAACAATTAACAAAAAATAACTACAAAATCAACTCAAAACATTAAATACCTTGGAATATTTATAGATAATCCCTTAAAATGGGATGTACAAATCAACTCTGTTATTAAAAAATTAAGACATCTAGTGTACAAATTTAAATATTTATCCAACCTTTTGCATATTAACCATTTAAAAATTCTTTACTATACGTTAGTACAGCCTCATCTATTCTACGGATTAATTTCTTGGGGATCAGCAGGAATTGTCCTACTAGAGAACCTTCAAAAAATTCAAGAGGCTATAATAAAATCGATATACAAAAAACCCCGCACTTACCCCTGTGATGTCCTTTATGTTGAAATCAAGATATTCAATATGTACCAATTGTATGCCAAAACTTTACTCTTACATTTCCACAAACACAAACAGAACGCCAGCTTGATTTCTCACTCATATGAGACACGATAAAGAATTGAATCTTTTACTGTACCTAAAGCAGAAAAATCTACATTTTTAGGTCCAAAACTCTACAACGAATTAGATTCAGAATTAAAATTTATCAATTCTATCGGGTTGTTTAAAGGGAAAGTTAAACAGTGGTTGCTGGTAATTGAGCTGCAACGATTAAAACAATTATTTTAGACATTTCTTTTTACAGTCTAAAGCTTAAATAAAAAAAATTATAAAAAAATCATTATAATTATCCATTAAATTAAAGTTCCAAAATTCCCAATCATACATTTTTATTTTTAAATATTTTTGTATACTCTGTTAAGATTAGTTTAAATACTAATTTTATACTAATAGTGTAATAACATTTAATAACTTTCAATGATATGTGCCAATGTTCAGGTCCTACCTTTTTTTGGTTTCACTCATTTATTTATTTATTTGTTGTTATTATCATTATTACAGTTGTTTTTGTGTGATATTCTTGTATGTCATGCACAGGGTTAACCCATAGTGACTTTTTCTTGGTTTATTTACTTTAGCTAGGTATTAATATTTCATTGTATCATTGTAGCAAAAATGTATATAAAATTATTTTGACGTTTTGGGTAGCGTTTCAGCTACCGTTATCAAGAACTTTTAAATAAAAGAATTTTTAAATGACAACTAGACATTCAATAATATTTTGAAGTATAAGACTACAAAATTTTTGTTTCCAATTTTTAAAGGTCCATTCACAGGAAAAATGTAAAATTAATAAAATATTTTAATGTATTATTTTAACAATGTTATAGTCCAGTGAAGTGCACGCTCCAGGAACACCTAACGCGTTTTATTAATAACATTTCCGAAATAAGCAAAAAAGCGCTATCCCAAATAGGGTTTCACGAGATTCTCGAAATTCGAGATTTCTCGTCTCGTCCTGTCTCGATTTCGAGACGAGATCGAGACGAGATTATAAAAAATTTTTCGAGACGAGAACGAGAAAGACACTTCGAGATTTTAGGTTGAGAAAGACATTTCGAGATCTCGAAAAAGTTTAGGTGCGTTTAGATCAAATTAGCGAAAATAAAAAAGAAAATAGTTATTATTCATTTTATTTATAAAATAGTTACGAAATATAAAAAATAACAAAGAAAAAAAAAACAAATAACAAAGCTAAAATATAAAAATTTTTATGAAGATAAAAAGATCCTTAAACTAACACAAATTAACCTTCGGTTTAAGAATACAATTATTTAATCCTACAACATCGCCCTGTCAAGTTCATCTAACAAATCAATAAATATGAAGTTCCCGCGCACGCGCTATTGTTGCACATACACATATCAAAACTTAACTACTTGTTAGCTAACAGAGATTTGACAAGCGTTTTGCAACAGGCCTTAGGAGTATTAAATATATAATATATAAACTTTTTCGAAGTGTCGTTTAGGTAACGGTAGCTGGAACGCTACTAAAACGTGGTTTAATTTCCCAAAAAAATTAACGAAACAATATGTAATGTAATAATAACCAATCTCGCTTTATTTGAGTAGTTAATGTGGACAACTTTTCAAGTCAAATAGCATATTACACTACAAGGCCGAAAATTAAACCTTTGGTTTCAGCGCGCGGCAACGAGATTTCAACTTTTGGCCCGTGTAATGTAGGTACAGTCGGCTTTAGAATAGCATATACATGTTAAATGTGAATTTCCTTTACCTACCGAAGTTATAAAAACGCCTTTTAAACGCCTACATTAAATGGTTTTTGGGAATTAAGTTTATTTACAAGGGACAGAGAGACAGGCAATTTGTCAATAAAATACCTTATGCTGCAAACATTAAAGATGTGGGCGTGGACAACTATTTAACTGATTTCAAATTTATTATTATTTAAACCGTGATTGGTTATACACAATAAATAGGCCTTCTTTAAAATTAAGGCCCTCCTTAAAATTAATTCATTGTAAGCGATTTGAGTTTGAAAATGTATATGCTATTCTGAAGCCGATATTACATGATTTTTCTTCATAGCCGGTCGAAAGTATGTCGTTCCTAATAGCAGAGATAATGATTTAACGTTAATTCCCTGTGAGTAGTGCATGCGCACAAGGGTTGTCTTTTCGGCCCTGCTATTAAGTTCGACGTACTTCCGAACGAGGTATGAAAACTATTATTCACTATGGACTTTGTTTTCCAACTGATATAATTTTTTTTGTAATTAAATTGAAAAATATTTAGATATTTTAATAATGCTGTGAAAATAAAAATAATCATTTTTTACAAACTTAATTATGTTCTCTTCCAGTAAATTTTGTAAATTATTCTAGTATTCTAATATTGAATCTTTAAATCATCAAAATTACTTACATTTTCTAATATGTCTTGGGTTTATATATTTTATTTATTTTATGTGTTTTTAGTATTTGTTTTCTTTGTTAGATTTACCTAGGTCATTATTATTGTCATCACAATATCCCTACGACTATTATTCTCCCCATCACTATCATTACCGTTACTTTTTGATAGGAATTACTTTTTGGGGTTAATTTGGTTGTACCTATTAATAACCATGACCATTTTAACACAATTATTTGTCAATAACTTATGATAACGTGAACGTTACAGGAAAGTGTCTAGTTAAAAAAGCAGTAAAACATTTCTGTTGGGAGATCATTTTAGATTCATCGTGACATTGTTCTTTCAATTGGTGCGCATCCAGTAGCCTATAAATACTAAATCTGTGTCATTATACGTTGGATCTAAACGTATACCATTGTATGGTTGATTGTCTTCGCAACATCCTATTGCAACAAATTTTCCTATATAAACGTACACGTAGTTATATTTCATTCCTACCCGACGGTTTACCGCAAATCAAACAAATACAACAATTTGACCGTAGTATTATCGTCATTCCCCAACGGTTGGGGCATTGATACTGACATTGTGGAACAGAGATACGATTCATCGTAGCCTGTCTTCCGAAATAATATGATTATTACATGCCGGTTGTATTTCCAACGCCAGGTCCAGATTTAGGACCGATTTCGAGGTTACATTCTAAGTACTAAGAATAATAAAAAACTATTGGTTTTAAGTTAATTTCCACGTTTTATTAAAAAATTCGCTTTTAAATTACAATGACAGCTGTTTCGATAGAATTAGCATCGTCAGATTCCACAGAGTAAGGGTTAGTACAATCAAATTACATCCTAAGTAGGTACATTAGCATGTTTTGTCAATTAAGCATAATCTCAGTAAGTAGCAAATGTTCCAAGTAGTCATCTAAAAGTATTTATTCCCATAGATCTTTATTAAATATGTATTCTCTATTATAGTCTAATTATAGAGATGAGCAGCAACTTAATAGTTATCGTGCTATATTTTTTTTCATACTGCCTTTGGTTTTAAATGCAATAAAATATGAAACTGAAATGACATATTTGATCATTTTATTAGGAAGTCATGTAGATTGCTGTTAAAAAATTGTGTTACTTGATTTATTCTTAGCATGGTTGATTTGCTTTATAAATAAAAAATGAACAGGGGTTATCAAGTAACAATGTAAATAAAGGCAGACATATTGAATTTTTCTGCACACACGAAATATCTGCGGAGAAAATGGATCTAAAATTAGATGAAATTGCTGAGAAAACTGAGGAGATGATAGGGCAAATAATTCCAGTTAAGTCTGCAAAAAGATATGAAAAAGAATATGCGTTGTTTTGCAGCTGGCATGAACAACACAATTTGAAAAGTAGTGCTGATGAAAATGTGATGTTGACTTACTTTTTGGATGTGGAAAAAACAGTTTTTTTAAAGGATATTATTTTCAATAGTTTAAATTTTCAGTCAAAAACATTCAACCCTTCTTCATTATGATGCAAATACTCGATGGTAAAATCGATGATTATGGTTAATGAGAATGCCAACATATCAAGTTTCCCAAAGTTAATAGCTTTTTTAAAAAAACAAAATGTAGACCATCAGCCACACCAGTCGAAGGTGCTGACAAAGGAACAAATTGAAAGCTTCATGAGGGACGCTCCAGATAAAGAGTATCTATTACTCAAAATGATAGCATTAATTGGAGTAGCTGGAGGTTGCCGAAGGGAAGAGATCAATAATTTAGACTTAGCATCGTCAGATTGACATATGTCAATCTGACGTCTAGCGAAACGGCTGTCATTAAAGTTAAAAAAGCAATTTTTTAAATAAATATTGAAAGTTTTGTTAAACGAAGAGTTTTTTATTATTCTTAATAAGATGGACTTCCAAAAAGTAAGGCTTAGTACAATCAATTTAACTATAATTTAGAAGTTAGTGATGTTGAGGATACGGGCTAGTAGTTAAGATTAACCAGACAAAAACGCATATTCGACGAGCTTTCACTGTGATTAACAGTGATGAGGTTCACTATTTGGATGTGTTTAGAAAATACATGAATTTACAGCAACACGTTTCCCTGAAAGCTCTTTTGATGGGTTATAGACAAGGAAAATGTCTATCTCAAAGAGCTGGTATACATACTGTTGGCGGAACACCTAAGAAAATAGCTGAGTTCTTAAAACTAGACCAACCAGAAAATTAAACACAGGTCATTGCTTCAGGAGAACATCCTCAACGTTGTTGGCCAATGCTGGAGCTGACCTTAAACTTCTAAAACAGCACGGTTGATGGAAGAGTTCTTCAGTTGCTGAAACGTATATAGAAGAATCGATTGAAGGCAAAAACAAGATTGCAAAAATGATCTAAAGGGGCGAAATTTTTGTTGAAGTGCTACATCACAGCCACACGTCTTCCGCGATTACAGAAAACACTTTAAATCCATTAACAAATCCATTAAAACATATTGCTGGAAATAGCAGTTGTACAATTAATGTCAATCTTCAAAACTAGAATAAGAGCTTAGTTTATGTTGATTCACTTATTATTTCAAACAACATTGGGAGAATTGAAGAGTAGGTACTGTACAATATGAAAAAATTTTTATTTTTTGCATTATAAAACGCATTTGTGTATCGTAATGTTACTTGTACGCACGCAAAGTTTTGTTTTAAATGGTTGGCGACATGAGTGAAGTATCCTTAGACAAGGAAAGAGAGAGGACTGCGCATTGGAATCAATTTATGTAACCCATTTACCACCAAACTAATGGCGGACAATATTGACATAGGCGTATCATACGATTTTTCTTATACGATTATTAAATAATCATTTTCATTATTTCGTATTACAAATCTAATTTAAAAAAGTCTTTAAATTTATACTGCTCCAAAAGAAAAGAACAATCATTTTAAAACATATTTTTTTAATAAATATTACAATTTTAATCAATTTTATCTATTTTAAATATATGTTTTTGTTCCACGCCACTGCAAAACTATTACATCTATGAGCAAATAATAACAATTAAATGAAAAATAATCTTTAAAACTGAAAGAAAACAATGTTCAAAATGTATGTACAATTAATTTAAGTTATCGTACATAACATATGTGATTTAGTTAAACATCTATTATCTGAAAGCTGTAATATTAATAAAAATAAATTTCAAGGAAATAGTTGTAAAATACTTTTTACCTTTGAAATGAAATTCCTTGCTCTTTTTTAGCACTCTGACTGTTGCACTTATAAGCTACACAATTAACCATTTTAAAATGTCTATTCAGGTTATTAAAAAAGGTGAAAATTAATAAAAAAACTAAAAAAATACAATTCGATGTTCCAAATTTGTTTACCACCAAACGTTTGAAAATGGCTTCACTAACACGCATAAGGTTTTCATTGCCATGCGCTGTCCTCTCTCTTTCCTAGTCTAAGGAAGTATCTAATGACATGATTATTGACAATGACATTTGTGGCTAATATCAATTTATTAATTTTATATTGCACTTTAAGAAAGTATTTGTGAATATGAATACCATCTTTTACTTATATTATTATTGGTGTATTATTTATTTTGAAATATTTTAAAACATTAACATTTGATAATTTAAATTTCCAAGCTGTCAAATGTTATAATTTACACAGTACTACCAACATACTTTTTAAAATCAAAATTTTCGTATTTATGCAAACAAAAAATAAATTAATTTAAAAAATGATAAAATGGCAAATGTTATAAACAAATTATTTCATATTTCATTTTTTAAACTTGAACTCATGTCATAACAGAAAGCCATAAATATGAAATTCGTTGTTTAATATACTATTTTAATTCTGCTTAATAGCGTAGCAGATTTCAATTTTTTGGTTTGGTTTTTATTTTCTTTTAGAAGAAATCAACATCACATTATTAATTAGGTTTAAAAAAATATATATGTGAGGAACACAACTCTCTATAAAAATGGAAAACAAACATATTTAACCATGAAATAGTCATAACAATACATCAAAATATTGAATATTTGATACTTTCTTCTCTGGGAGATGAGATTTCATGCGGCTAAATCCTAATTTTGTTAAAAATATTCGACTTGGATTTATAATGTTTCCATTTGAATGGATATTGTAAAACATGAGCATTTATACTAACTATTACGGCATTGCTTTAATCACTTGTTTATTCGCTTGGATGATCTTGATGTTTAATCCATTCATACTTTTTCAGACATTACACAAAACTGTGAGTTCTTCGTTTATTATTTTATCTAGTTCGCTATCTGATATATAGTTTTTGGTCCTAAAAAATACAGAAATAGTAAACATATACGAATACATAATAATTAAATTCAATATATTTACACAACCAGGCGCATTAGACACTTTTTGGAGCAATTGCACCAATACTACTTTTGACAGTTCAATCACTATTTGAAAGAAAGTGTAACTATTCCCATTGATTCAAATGACATTCTTACTCGTGCTTTCTTTGATTATATTAGTTGTAGAAAACCATGGACATATAATAAAAAGAGAACATTTTAACGCGGTCACACATCCTTATCTACAGAAATCTGTGACGTCGAACTTCTCATATTCAAATAACAACTTTTTGTTTAAACATACGTAAACTAAATTTATTCAACATGTGTATTTTTTAATTAAATATTAACCTACTCTAGGCTTTAAACATTGCTTTTTAGCGCATTATACTCCAAATTTTTTAAAATCTAATAAGAAACGTTCTGGTTGGTACATAAAATATTTTACTGTGTTTTTTTACTTTATTTTTTCAGTGTTGCGAGCGGTGAGTGACATTACAATATGTAAAAAAAATATTCGGGACAATTATTTAATATCTGAAATAAGGAACGTTATGTCTCATGTTTTCACACATCAGGATTTGAAGTAAAAGGATTAAAAATACCTAAATGTTACTTGTTTACATTATTTATTCATTAGGCACGAGTGAGGCATGTATAATTGTAAACAAATGTTGTTTTCTGAATGAAATGTTGTGTCTATCTTTTATTCTTAGTCTGAGGAGAAAATATAACATGGCAGACTTTATAAAAAGGTTTAAATAATAAGAATTGGACAGTAATTTCAACTTTAAGTCTAAAACACAAACAGATCGACTTTTCCTTGGAATTCATTTATGTTTATATTCTCTGAAAATACCTAATAAACTATGAAACCATAATGAATAAATAAAATTTACTTAATTTTTTCTAGTCTATCTTCTCAACCTAAAAAGAGTAACTATTTCCATTGATTGTTTTTTCAAAGGCAATACCACGAGTCCTTATAATTTTATCGATAAATTTTTAATTTCGACGAAAACTTTTTTATTTGGCAAAAATACGAAAACAAACTAAAATGTGTGATGAATGTGTGTCGATCAGAATGTGTAACGAAAATTTCATGATATTAAACTTATAAATTCATTGCTCTACAGGTCCAGTTGGCCCAAGGCTTTTTGAGTGACGTCTATCTATTTCTTTCTGTCTAAACACTTTTTTTCCATATTTTTATTTTTAAAATCTACATCATTTTTTACTTCTTTTTTCCACCTCTCGGTCTTTTTCTCCTTTTTTTCCTTGATTATATTATATTCTTGGGTATTCTCTCATGTGCCATTCTTTGTATAGGTCCCATCCACCTTAACCTTTGTGTTATTACTATGGCAGTTATAGTAGATTCTGTGTATTTAGTTTTTCGTTCTTGATTTGTTCTTCTTGCCCATTCTCCATTCACTTGCTTTCCGCCATACAGTGTGTAAAAGCCAAATGGAATAAATTCATTATTTCGGTTACTGTACATATTTATAAAAAATCCCGAAACACGTCAAATTTAAATTATAACTTGACATTCTTTAACGTGAAAATGCAACCCCTACCTTCAACCCCCTTAGAATGACAGGTACAACCCCCAATTGTTTAAATGGGGAGTATAGGCTTGTGATATATCATTTGAAAGGTCTCTTCATTCTCTATTCAAAAATGTTATTGTTTTTAAATTTGATGCAAAAATTAACATAAAAAAAATTAAAATCATGTTGTTACCCAAATTCGCTAAAATATACTTGAAACTTATTACAATATACTTAAAACTTATTTCCCGTTTAGGTCTTGATAATGAGAAAGTGAACAAAAAGCATAGCAATGTGGTTTTTAGATGGTAACCATTAAAAAACTTTAAAGAATTTCCGTGGCAACGCTATTTTAACAAGCAGTAGTAAATTGTTTTATTTAAGTTGTCATTGTTGTAATTTAAGTATAAAGTTTGTTCAATTCAATTCTAAAAAATGGTTAGATTAACGGAAATGCATAAAATAACAGTTACGGAGATAACATCCGAACACAACAGGAAATAACTCGCCTATTTCATGAGAAATTTCCTAATTTACCGCCTATATCCCAAGGAACAATAAGTAAAATAGAAAAGCAGTTTCGCGAGTTTGGTCATGTAAGGCAGATAAAAAAAGCAGCTGCCAATGCACTGAGTGATGAATTCAAATTAGATGTGTTGCTTGAGTTTCAGAAAAATCCACATACATCGAGTAGACAGGCATCCACTACATTCAATGCTAGCCATACATCGATAGCAAACATATTAAAAGAAAATAAATTGCATCCGTATAAGATGATACCTACTCAGGAGCTCATGGAAATCGATTTTGATAGGAGAACTTTTTTTTGTGAGCAAATGATGGACATGTTGGATAACAATATTATCCAATTATAAGACGTTATGTTTTCTGATGAGTGTACTTTTTTACTTAACGGTCATGCTAATCGGCAAAATTGCCGCTACTGGTCCACGGAAAATCCTCACTGGATGAGAGAAGAACATACTCAATACCCTCAAAAGGTTAATGTTTGGGCAGGGATTGTAGGGAACAATATCATTGGTCCCTTTTTTATTGAGGGCAACTTGAATGGCAACAATTATTTGGCACTACTTCAAAATGATGTCATTCCAACCTTGGCAAATTTATATCCTGATCCAGGTAACCCTCAAGTTCCAGCGAATACGATATGGTTTCAGCAGGATGGAGCACCACCACATTACCAACTTAATGTCCGGCAGTACCTCGATACAATATTTCCCAATCGGTGGATAGGGAGGCGAGGATCGATTGAATGGCCAGCGCGATCACCTGATCTTACATTATTAGATTTCTTTTTATGGGGGTATGTGAAGAGCCATGTGTACAAAACTAAACCTTCTGATTTAAATGAATTAAAAGAACGAATAACGCTTGCGATTAGGTCGATCACGCCTGATATGTTAAATAATGTTAGAAGACAGTTTTATTTGAGATTAGGATGTTGCCAAGACGTTCGCGGAGAACATGTTGAACATCTACTTCATTAACATTCATAGTTCTTTTTCGTGTTCTACATTTTATTACGTTTTGCATTACATTTTAGTTTTTGATTGTATTGTAGCGAATTTCGGTAACAACATGATATTAATTTTTTTTATGTTAATTTTTGCATTAAATTTAAAAACAATAACATTTTTGAATAGAAAATGAAGAGACCTTTCAAGTGATATATCACAAGCATATACTTCCCATTTAAAAAATTGGGGGTTGTACCTGTCATTCTAAGGGGGTTGAAGGTAGGGGTTGCATTTTCACGTTAAAGAATGTCAAGTTATAATTTAAATTTGACGTGTTTCGGGATTTTTTATAAATATTTACAGTAACCGAAATAATAAATTTATTCCATTTGGCTTTTACACACTGTATATCTTTCTCAATACTGTTCTCTTCCACTCTTCTAGAGTTTCTATATCCGTCTTATTTAAAATATATTCTTTATTTATACAAACATTTATTTTCTTTGTTTATTCTCATAGTGATTTCTTCTACAAGGCTTTGTACTCTTGTAAAACATATTCCTAAATATATAAATTTATCGACTTCTTGAAATTTGTACATCTTTCCAGGTTCTGTAGTTAAACTAAAAGTATTTAATATTGAGAGATATAGAAAAGCTGTGGAAGCAAATAGAAAATAGAATAAAATAAACAAATATAAAATAGACAAAAAACACTAACGGTTTTACGATGTTAGATACCTCTTAATTATCATGTGAATAATGTAGCAACCTTAGTAAATTTTAGTTTTGATACTTCTTTATCAACATAATTTACCAATTAATTGCAATTTCGGATATTAAATGAGTAGTTTCATTTCCTTACCTACTCACTATAAAAAATACCATTCCCACAAATCTACCAGTGTTTCAGCTTAAGTCATTTATAATATTATTTAGTACTTCACGAAATGTTTTGGGCTTAAAATGTGCCGTTTCCCTTAAATACGCCACTGGACTCGCATCACGAAAACCAACAGGAATCAGGAGTTTGGCATAACTGCATGTCGATAACGGAACAATGTCACAGTTTCCTGCAATGGCTGATCCACGTTTCCTGAAATTGGTTGTCTCGTCTTCCGCATTGACCGAACCATTGTCAAATTTATGTAGACCAGACTAATTGTTTCTCTTTTTGATTTAACTACACATCTTTGTCTACAGCCCTTGCCTTTTATTTTAACCGATACATCGATTATTGTAAATTATCACGTGAAGTATCCATTGTTACTTCCCCTTCAATTAAAACCCGTCATTGTTACGCTACTGAAAGGGTGGTCTGCAATCAAAAAAAATTACAACAACGATACTGTGACGATATTTAAAACAGTAAATTGCAAAGCCTTTAATTAACCTTTTAATTATACAGTGTGTACTCGATATGCGTGTGCGAGTTTGTCCTGTAATTTTCACCTGTCGTGATTTGGGGGGCTTATCAATTAGGCTTGTGTGTGTGCATGTGTGTTTGTGCATTTCCAATGACAAATTTAGACTACTTCATGACTATACACTTACACGTCGGTAATTGGTGTCTCTTCAACGTTATAATATTTTTTATCTCTGAAGTAACAGAAGGTAATAGTCAGATCCAGTCCTATCATGCAAAGACATGCAGTTTTTGTTGTCTTTTATTGCTTTTAATCATAAGTTTAAAATAAAATGCGTAAGATTAATAAGACATTATGCAATTTAGACAAGAAAAAAAGGATAATATATTTAGTTCAGCGATTCTAAAAAGTTTAGGTTTATCCCCAACTAGTTTTTACTTAATTTAATTTAATTTATAATTCAAAGTGACAATCAATATGAGTAGTAGGAAACAATTTTCCAGTTTTTTTGCACCCTCAAGCAAAAAAATGGGGCTTATTCTGATAAATTATCTCGAGAATGTTTAAATAATGTTAAGAATAATAAACTCTTCGTTTCAACGTAACTTCCAATATTTATTTAAAAAATCGCTTTTTTAAACTTTAATGACGGCCGTTTCGCTATTAAGCATCGTCAGATTGACTTTAAGTTACATTTTGTTTGTTTGTAGCTAGGTACCTGATGTTTAGGTAGTATTAATGCTAGACCAAGTATGGAAGTAATAAGACATAACAATATTAAAGCCTAGATGTTAATAGCCCTAAGGGATTATCTTGGATGTAATATTGGAAGTTACGTTGAAACGAAGAGTTTTTTATTATTCTTAATAAGATGGACTTCCAAAAAGTAAGAGTTGTACAATAAATTTAGTTTAAATAATGATTCCGAGTATAATTGTAATCTCAAATTTTGGTATCCACTGTTTTCTGATTTGATACATACGGTTAGTGATCTTTGATACATTTTTATACACTGAATGGAAAGTCGATAGTGAAAAAGACTCGGAATTCGATCAGAATTTATTTGCAATTTATAAAAATTTATATAAAAATTTAACAATTATTGCAAATTTTGTTTTTTGCAAATGCCACTTTTTCCTTTTTTTGCATTATTAATCGTATTTTTAATGGGAGGAATACTTTTTTCTAAATTTATAAGAATCTTTTACAGGTAGTGAGGTTATGTGAGACACAAAAAGGTATTTTTTCATCACCGCCAAGGCCTCGGGGGGTGGAAATTTTTGATTACATTTTTACCAAAGCAATCAATTGAAAATTGATTCTAAGCAAAAAATGTCCCTACATTTTTTTTCTAAAACTAGTATTTTTTAAGTTATTCGTGATTGAAAGTAACAATTTTTAGGCGAAAAAATCGACGATTTTAATAGGTTTTTAAAAATTCTTTTTTTATAATTTTTCTACGACCAATACGAATCAAATAACGACGTTGTTTTCTTCAAGTCAAAATTTGATAGATTCAAAGTCAAATACCCGGGAAACGCTGCATTTTTCAAGGGAAGCTCATGGAATCTTTTTTAAAGAACATAATCAGACCTTTCTTTAAAAAAATCTTTAGCATAAAAATTAAGTCTCATGATAAAAATAGTATTTAATTTTTTTATAAGAAAAAAATCAATAAAAACAATCCAATAACTGGTTAGGTTAGGTTCAATGTGAGTGGGGCGCTCAACAACCCCTCCACTGCGACCACCGTTGGGTCTATTGTGGCTGGCTGGTAATAAATCGCCATACAAGCCAATCCACCTTGTGAAGTCAATGGTTGTCTGCGGCGAGACCTGTTTAAAGTCGTTAGGCTCCAATTTTGGAAAACCAAGAATGCGGTGCCTAGTAATTTCCAGGGCGGAGCAAGAACATAATATGTGTTCTGCAGTCTCATCTTCCACACTGCAGAAGCGGCAGTCTGAAGTTTGATTCAGACTTATTTTCTTTAGGTGGTATCTTAGACGACATTGTCCCCTAAGCAGTCCTATAAGAATGAGTAGGTCTATCCTATTCCACTTCAGAATCTGCTTAGTTATATTTTTCGAGGGTTTGGAAATAAAGCCTTCGAATGGATTAGTCCTGGGATATCATTCCAGTATATGAGGATTTTCCTCTCTGTCAAGCCGGATATATTATCTTTGATCTAGACTCTGTTCCTTTTTCGACAAGAGTGTCGGCTTTTATGTTACCCACCACTCCGCTATGTCCTGGTGCCCAGAGCAAAGTTACCTTGTTGTTTGTACCAAGACGTTCTAAGGATTTAATGCAGTTCCATACCAGCTTTGAATTAAGCCGGTTGGAGCTCAGTGCCTTAAGAGCTGCCTGGCTATCTAATACAATATGTCGTATGTTTTTGTTTACAAGTTTTTGTTTATCAGCTCTCTTGCACACAATTCAATGGCGAAAACCTCTGCCGAGGTTTACTTCGATTTCAACACTCGGTTTGCTGCTATAGACTCCTACTCAAACTACTTCTGGAGTTTTGGAGCCATCAGTGTATACGTAGTCAGTCCCAGAGATGATCCCTTTTTCCCATTCGTCCCTCTTCGGAAAGAGGACTTTAAAGGACTGTTCTCCGTGCGCCCGGGTAGCTAGGATATCTGAGACCATCCCAAGCGTGTGGTGACTAACTACCCTCCTAATTAAAATTGGTCTTCATCCTTCTGCAAATCTCTTTATACGTGTGTTAAGAAGTCCAAGAAGTGGGACCAATTTAAAATGCCTAATTTTAGAAAAATTGGAGCTTAAAGTAAAAAACTACTTTTCCCCATTTTATATTTTTCACCTTTTTCTTCTAAATATCTCCGAAAATACTGAAGATACTTTAAAAATGAAAGAGTACTAAATTGCACCTTTTTTAATGATTAAAATTTTCCTTTAACTAGATTTTCTTTGCAGTGAATATTTGACGAGATATAGTTATTTAAAGCACTTATTTACAAACGAGCACCACCTTTTTTAAGCCCTTTAAACTCACTCCGTTTAAAAACTAAGGGAACTGAAGGAATTTAATGTACAGATCTTTGTAGCTCTTAAAAAAAACTAAAAAATCATTACTGAAAAACCATTCTCTCATAAAAAATGAATGAAATACTCTCGAATAACTATAAGTTTTATAAAAAAATGTATGGAATATTTTTTGCTTAGAATCTCTTTTTCAATATATTCCTGTGGTTAATATGTAATAAAAAAATGTCCATGTTTGACGCTTGGGGGGGCTCTTCCCTACCTATTAAAATTTAAAGTAAATCCATCCAATGCTAAAGAATTCCGAGGTTTTATTTTCTTTTGAGCTTCATTTACTGTACTATACCTAATAATTTTCTGAAAAATCGTCACCCACTAATTCGTGATATATTATTTTATAATTTTAAACGTCTGTTTCTCTTGTACTTCAATAAAATCTTATTTGATTGAAATACGATTTTATTCGAACCATTGTTATAAGACAATTAAATCTTCCAAGAAAACCCCTTGTCCTCGATACAAATGTTTCCGTTTTTCTGTAATAGTGATTGTCTGACATTTATTTGTTTTTAATAATTGATGATAAACCGAATATCTATTGCTAAATGTCTACTTAAACGTAGACACGTTGTAACAACGTTCACGTGAATGATCCTATTGACACCTGTTATTTTCAATTTTGCCTGTTATTTTGACCTTCGGATTGTGGAATACCAAATAACATTAATGGTCTGATTAATTGCTTTTGTTCATCAACCAAATTACTCCTCTTTGTAATATTTCCAATTATTTTCAACGATCGCGCTCCGGCGTTATTTGGGTTACCTCATGATTTTCAAGCGTCATAAATAACCGGCATTAAAATTACCAAAAATATTCAGTTCAACGTTTATAAAAAATTGATATCGTTTATTGTTGATATTTAAATGCTTGTTATTATGATATTTCTTAAATTAAAAGAAATCAAACAAAAAAAACTATAGGAATTATTTATTAATTTTTTTAGATAAAGTAGATGTTTTTTTAAATTGTTAAATGAGCATGGTTTATTTTTTTTGTCTTAAAATTCCTTCCATACAATAGATTGTACAACAGTTAAAGTTTCTGATATAAAGGCGAACATTTCTCAAAGTGTTATGCAATTGTGGCAAAGGCAATGGGAAGCTGAGTCTACTCAGCTGAGATCAATGAAACCTAGTGTAGTTAAATGGACACCTAATATCAAAATGAGTAGAGAAGAAGCAGTTCTGATCCATAGACTGCGATTAGGTCACACTGTATTAACACACTCCTATCTGCTTTCTGGTCGAGACCATCCACTTTGCCCGTCATGTGAAATACGGTTAACTGTAATGCATATCATAATGGAGTGTCAAGCTTTAAATAATCTCAGAAATAGTTTTGGTCTCTTCATAGTTTTTGCAGAAAACTTGAAGAACCCTGATCTGCTTAGAGGAACGATATCGTTCCTCTAAGCCAATGACCTAGTAGTCGACGCTGCATAATCTACAAAAAAATACAATATAAAAAGTAATTTACAACAGAGTTAGCGACAAATTATTCATTTAACAGAAAAGATCTTACTTTGAGCGAGCTTAAAATGAATACTTATGAATGAATACTTATTTACATGCGGCATGTTCAACGACTGAGACAAAGTGTATAGCTTTCAAGGAAGTCTACTTTAGGTCTTACTGGGGACAGTATAGGATAGTCAAACAAAATGTGCTTTAAAGTTTGATCTTGATGTGTGTTGCATAGTGAGCAGATTTCAGTTGTGTCGATTTTATAGTAAATGCCTTTATGATAAATCCCATTAGCCAACCAGATTTGCGAGATTAAACGATTTAAATGTATGCTGATCTTGAATGTCAAGTAAGGCTGAGTGTATGGAGACCTTTGAAAGTTTAATGGAAATAGAGAATATCTGGAGTTGGCAAGTTTCATTAAATCATTTGGTGACACAACATTTTAAATTTTTCAAGAAGCAACACTTTGCTATTAGTAAAAACGGCAATTGTGCAATTTGCACCATAATAGAATCATCGAATAGTACCATATAATAGAAACCATAGATGTATGCCACTGACACTCCAATTTCTCCGATATTATAAACACTCGATATTTATAATAACGAGAAAATGCAGACGTAGGGATTTTTAAAAAGGGACCGTGACGGGAAACACTATTTTTAACTTGTTTTACAATATTGACAAAAATAAAAGATTTCAGCGCATCCGCCACCATTTAATACGACCGGAAAGAGTTAAATTCAATCGGCGGCTTTCTATTGAAAAGTATAAAAATTTCTTGTCTGGTACAAATTTGCCTTTAATTAGTTTTATAATATGTGTGTTCACTTTTTGAATAGACGAAAGTGGGGGTGCTAAAATTATAGATCAGCGATATTTACAGTAGGTATTCGATTTTATTTTTTGACATTATAAATAATAATATAGATTAACTTTTTGTGGTACAAATTAGCCTTTAATATGCCCTTTATTTTGATGTAATTGAATTGGAATTCGATCAAAGTGGGGGTGCTGCCTTGATCTCAACCTAGCACCCCTCATTTTCCAGGCGATTTTTCTCGATTATCGCGGTGGTACAAATTTTAATTTTTGTGGTACAAATTAGCCTTTAATTAGCTCTTAATTATGGGCTACTTTTTTTTAATTTAATCAGTGTGGGGGTGCGAGCTTGATTGGCATCGATTTCTGATTCACCCAATATTACCAGATTGTGTAAAGAATATGAAATATCATTTTTTTCACGTTCTCCATGCTACAACTAGAATCAATTCTCAGTAGATTTTCTGAATATGTAATAAAAAAATTACAAAAACTCGGGAAGTTAATAAAGTACACTTTTTTCCTGACTTATTGAATAGTACCTGTTTTTATATTATATTTTATAGTTATTTAAAAAACAATTACTTGTTTTTATGAAAACCTCCCCCCAGATTCTTATTAAAATTAGAACAGTAGATCATATCATTTAACTACATCGTGTGATATGCATATATGAATTGAAAATTAATTTTTTTTCCCAAAAAGCATTCAACTTTACTCAACAATTTTGTATAGATGCCAGAAATTTTTATTGAATAATGCGGAAAAAACAACATATTTATAATATTTACACATTTTGAAGATTTAACTTTTGAACTAACCCTAGCTTATTTAAACTGCATCTATTTTTTCGTTACAATGATGGTTAGAGAATTGATTAGATAGATAGATAGATAGATAGATAGATAGATAGATAGATAGATCTTTATTGTTCTTTCGTATAAAAATACATGAACAAGGGTGACATTTATAACATTAATAGCTAGTACAAAATGTATATTTTAATAATAAAGTATAATTATTTTTATAACAGATTAGGTTTGCATAAGATATTTTGACAAAAATAAGGTGATTTTATTTGTTTATAATGAAGGACCTGATTTTTTATTGTGTCGTATATTTGATAGAGAGTTTGTGGTTCAGCTTCATTAATTATTATTGTTTCAATGTCAATTATGGATTGATGCATTTTAAATAAGGGACGTCTAATTCCTTCATGCACTGGACAAACAAAAAATATGTGTTGAAAGGATTCTAAAGCAAGGCAGTTACAAATTGTACATAATTCATTGGGTTTTATTGTGAATGCATTGTTATTAACATACATGTATATTGTTTTGTGCGTATCTGTGAAATTCAGCGTTTTATATGTAGAGGAATGGAAAGATCTAAGTGATTTTTACAATGGAAAGGATTTTTGCCTTGTAGAATTTGCTTATAGTATTTTGTTCCAATCTTCTATTTGAGTATACTGCTCAAATCTGTCTAAAATAATGCTTATTGTGTCCGAGTCAAAAGTATCAATATTAAGTTCTGAGGCTCAAATTTTATGTAGGATATCATTTAATTGACTAATCCAATTATATTTTGACATTATTTTATTCTTCTGGTTTAGTTGAAAGATTCTCTTTAGTGCTATCTTGGGAAATCTATTTACAGGTAACTTTTTAATCTTTAGTAAATATTCTAGGGCTTGCTTTATAATAAAATACCCAACTTTAACCAATTTTATTTCAGCTCTCAAAATGTAACTGGGCGTAGTTTTCTGTAGATACAGAAAATTTTTCCAGAAGTGATTTTGAATTATTTCTCCAAAGTCCCCATATTCCACTGGCGTACGAGTAGGTTGGAACTACGATGCTGTAGTATAGAGACTTCACACTTTTTATATCGGTCATGTGTGAAGATTTAATTACATTCTGAATTGCGTTTTGTGTTATTTTAGCTTTCTTTATCCGCGATTTTGAATTTTCTGAAAATGTACCATTAAATGAGAAAATCACCCCTAAATAATTGTACTTATTTACTTGCTCTATTAGTGTGTTTTTATACCAAAATTTAGGTTTGTGTCCGATATTAGCATTTTTCCTGAATATAACTATCTTTGTTTTATTTACATTAACTACTAGTTTGCTAGAATTTTCATAGATTTGTTCAGCTGAATTTCCGAGTCTGTCAGTACAACAAAATCATCAGCATACCCCAAAGTATTGGGTTAACATGGTTAGGGAATTGAAAATTAAGAATAATAAAAAACTCTTCGTTTTAACAAAACTTCCACTATTATATTTAAAAAACTGCTTTTTTAAACTCAATGACAGTCGTTTCGCTAGACAACTAGCATCGTCAGATTGACATATTGTTAAAACGAAGAGTTTTTTATTATTCTTAATAAGATGGACTTCCAAAAAGTAAGGGTTAGTACAATCAATTTAGTTAGGGAATTGATTCATTACACCGAGATATTCTTAATTATGCCAATTTATCAATTAAATTTTGATTTAGGTCATATATAAATTTTTTATTCTTTAACAAAGGCGTTTCTGCAATATTTAATTTATTTTTTAGGTAAAGCTTTCAGCTAATTACAGTAAAATCTGAACAAACATGTTATATAAATGTGTTAAAATTAACTCCAAGCTATTAAATTCTTTTAGTGTTTAGTCTGTTCTTTAAAACGTTTGTTCTCTTCCTACCACTCTTCTTTTGCTCCGCATTTGGTTAAATATACAATCTTTCTCCGGCAAATCGACGCGATGGCAGCGCAACGCCCGGCACGTGATTAAACTAATGAAACTCTTCTGAGTCATATACATGTCTTACGAATGGTTATTGTTATGATTATTGTTATTCGTCGTGGCGTTTACGATTATTGTTATTATTAGAGAATATAATAATACTCGGAGCTGTACCATTTCGAGAAGTTTTAAGTGCTGATGAATGAAAATGACATTTATACAGAGGGAAAAAAAGGGCCGATAACGTACTACGAAAATCGCATTAATTTAGTTTTTAATATTCAAATTCATTTTTATACGGAACACTTTCCGTAAAAAGTTCGAAGAGGTTCAAGAAAAGTTGTTAACCAATAGTTTTAACTTCGACCAATTATGTAAATAAAAATTTAATTTTTTGCTACTAAAGGATAAACTACTATTAAAAGATTAAGTATTTTTGGCATAGGTCTCAGATTTCTCATCAAAAAATGTTCTATTAAAAGAACCATTTAATTAATATTTAACCATATTATAGAAATTTTACTACAACTTTATGGTTCTTGCTGCTTAAGTGATGAACCTTTAACTTTAACAAAGAATTTAAAATGGGTTGTATTAATTAATTAATTAATTTAAACAAAAATAATTAAGATTAATGAATTTTAGTTCATTAAAATATAAAATTTAATCATAAAAAATGAAAAGATCACATAATAATCATTATTTTAACAATTTCTTTATTAATGGGGGCCCTTTTTATTCTTAATAGTTTGACATTTTTTAAATATTTGACATCCCAAATAAAACTGTGAAAAATATATTGTTATGATTTTTAGACCAAACTAACAAATTAATATTTTTATTTAATTTTTTGGAAATTATGTACAAAACCTACTTCTGGCAGATTTCCGAAATGTCTCCAAAAATAGTTTAATCATCATCTAAAAACCGCACAAAATGAATATTCATCTAGTGCGCCCATGCATATTTTTCTTAAAATTACTACTACTTTTACTAGTATGGCGATTGCAAATCGTATGAAAATATTAATACGCGACCAATAATGAAAGAAATATGTTAAATTTTAAATTTTACTGAAAAAGCAATCTTATAATATCTAAATATATTCATTACTTTTATATACATAAATTTTATTTAAAAAGTTCTATTAATGTTGTTAGATAAATTAAATTGATTATAACTGCTAAAATTTTCTTTTCTTTGTTTTAGGTAAGTCCAGTCAACCATTTCATTCAAAATTCGTAAGTAAACCATATCATTTTAAAAATAGTCCAATTGTAAATGTTTGATTAATTTGGGAAGAAAGGAAAATACCAATATCAATGTCAAAAAGTTTTATTATTTTATTATTTGTGACATTGATATTTTCATTTCTTCATTTGTACAAATTTTTCAAGGTATAAGTTCCAAAGTCAAATTTAAGTAATTAATAATTAAAAATAAAAATCTTTTACGATATATATTCAAGCTAACAACGTTTTAACTAATTAATAAAAATTAGGATTGAAATTATTTACCTCACAAATTAAAACAAACATAAATATCTCCCAAACAAGTCTTGGCAAATTGCAAAAAATACTAGCAGTTAATAGTTTTTACCTACGACCACCCCTCTAAACCGTCAATAACACACAATCTATAACCTATGTAATGTATCTCTTTACGCACGGTAAAATAAACGCACGGCTTCCCTAGCAACCACTTAGCAACAATAGACGTCGCTATTTTATTCAAAATTTCCTATTTACATATTTGAAGGTGAATTTATACTACATATAAATGGCAGATAACATTTATTAGATATAAGATTGCATTTAATATATATATTTATATATATATATATATATATAGGGAAACTTTACTAAATAATCAGTTTCCTGAAAATTTGATATCGAAAATATTAAAAGAACGGATTTATTTGTATTACAACAAAAATAAAAAAAATTCTAATAAAAATAAAAAAACTCAAAAGTACGTAGCTATGCCATATACACCAGGTATTTCCGAAAAGCTTAAATATATTTTATCCAAGCACGATATAACAGTTTGCCATAAAGCACAAAATCTAATTAACTCACTTTTCACACCACTAAAAAGTAAAGTTCCCAAAAATAAGAAATCTAATGTTGTCTACTCCATTCAATGTTTAAACTGTCCTAAAAAATACATTGGAATGACAACACAACATTTGGAAGGTAGGTTAAACGGGCATAAATATACAAAAAACGCATTGCATAAACATGAAGCATCCACGAAAGATGAATTTAATTTCAGTGACACAAGAATATTAGCCCAAGATAAAAACCACCTAAAACTTTCAATAAAAGAAATGATCGAAATCAAAAAAGAGAAGGAAGCTTTAAATGACAAGAAAGATATTAATAATTTAAGCCAGATTTATCACAATTTAATAAATCTTAGTTAGCTATCAACAGCTGTGTACATCTCACAAATAACAACGAATATTAAAAATCAATTAGATACATTAGTTTTTGTCCAACAATATAATTTATACCTACTTTTAAAAATTAATTTGTATTAATGTAGTGTGGTATAAATGAACCTCTTTTGAATCCAAGGTACGTACTTATTTTAAAGATTTTATTTATGAACAATATTTTGTACTGTCCCGGTTTTTAATTTGTATTGTATATTCATTTTAGAAATACACTTGAAAAAGCACAACATAATGTGCGAAACGTTGTGAAAAAAGTTTTAGAAAATTGTTTTAAATATAACCTATACCCAAGAAAAAAGTGTTAACTTTATATTTATATATATTTAGAGTTATTTGAAAATATATATTTGATTCGTTTCCATTAACCCTACTTTCTGTCTGTATAAATGGATCATAATATAAATGTACTTAATTCCGTTTCTCAGATAAATTTACGTTATTTTTATTTAATTAAGTTAATTATTTTAAGATTTATAAAATTATTATTACCGAGATACTTTTTAAAAATACTTACAAAGCTGTTTCAACTTGTGGATACAAACGTAACATATAAAAGACACTTTTTACTCGTTTTGTACTATAATTTCACTTCAGTTACTCTACGAAACAGTTTCAAATATTAAGAATGCAGTAAATGTTAATATTACGCGAGTAACCGATCGGCAACACTAAATTAATCACTCAAAAATGACGAAAATGAGTTTTACTACAATAAGGAGTAATGAGTAAGAAATTCTTGCAAAATATTAACATTGGAACATAAAAGATTATTAGAATTAAAAAATTCTGGATTCTAAATACGTACGGCATTCACAAAGCAAGTATCATTTCAATAAATTTGATTATTTGAACATATAATTAAAAGTTAGAGCTTATGTTATAAAGCAACCTAATTTTCAACGAACTAATCCACCGATTTAACTGGAAAAGAAGGAAAAATATTATTTTTACACTGTACCTGTGCTAGCAGTTAACTCAATAATAATATTTAGAGGGTTTTTACATATTTACGTAAACGGTGTGTAGGCGTACGTATATTATAAAAGAAATAAAATTGGAGTTGTGGCACTGAAAGCGTAGAAATGTGAAATTAATGTGCAGAAATATAATATTCCTAAATGGAACGTCAAATATTCGCCCTCGCCTAACACACACACACACAAACTCATACACATACAAAATAAACAACACTTAATAAAGATGTATAATCTCGAAAATGAAAATTCGTATTTATATATTTACAAGAATTCTCGTGAGTTTAATAGGAAAATGTATCGGTATTTTGACCCCTAGTATAATATACGTTACGAGGCGCCAGTCAGATTTCATAAACAAGTTTATTTTGCACATAAATATAATGCCTAGTGTAATTAGAGTGAAATATTATTTTTGGGGAATAATATAAGCAGAAAACCCATTAAATTTTAGCTTATATTTCGTGTTATTAATATACCACATTATTTTAAATGATTTACTCCCCTTTCGCTTATTAAAATTATATACATATAATATAATCGTGTTGTATCAAAATTAATTGATGGATTATTATTGGTGCTGCTGCTGTTGCTGGTGGTGTTGTTGCTTTTGATGCTTATGACGATGATGTAGGAAATTTAATAACGTGGTCCATTTATCACGTTTGACACTATTTAATCACTAATTTTACTTTTTGATTACTAAACTTCTAATAAATTTAAAGCATAACTTATTTAACCACTAATTGTCTAAGATCCCACTCCTCGATTCTGCATATGTCAGTTTTTTTTTTATAAAATTAATTGTAAATGACTGTTGAGGAAGTATTTATATAAATTATATCATAAAAAAGCTACCAAACATTATATTATATAAGTTTAAATATCTAAAAGAACATCTGCAAATACAATATCTAAAGCACCTTTATTATGCATTGGCAGAAAGTCACCTTAGATATGAAATCTCTGTCTGGGGTTGATATCATACAAAAACGATTAATTAGAATAATACTATCAAAACCAAGTAGACATCCTAGCGACGCTCTGTATATGGAAGCTTAAATCATGGATATTAAACAACTTTTTTTCTAAAACGCAAGTATCAAAATATCATTGTAGCGATAATAAAGCTCCTTACCCAGATCATCGATATGATACTAGACAGAAAAACAAACACACCCACCCTATACTAAAGAAGACGATTTCACAGAAAGCTTATTTTTACATTGCAACTAGAATATATAACGCATTACCTGAAGATATTAAGAATAATAAAAAATTCTTCGTTTGAACGTAACTTCCAAGTTTATTTGAAAAATTAGGTTTCGGATGTCATTGATGTGTAAGAGTGAGGTGGGATGTTCATATAGGTGTTTCAAATACTACACACTTGTGATAAAAAATAAAATTTAGATTTCCTTGAAAAACTTGAAATAAAAAGACATCTAGCAGATCCACAGTTTAAAGTTGTTATTAAACAAATAAATCTTGGAAGTTCTCCACTATTAAACTGTTTATTTTGATTGAGTTTACATTTTATACATAGATAAGACGTAATTGTAAAACAAAAATATATTAAGTTATTGTAAAGATCAGCATGATAAAGTTTTTCCTGATTTTTCTATATCATTGCACAGTTATACTGATCTTAGAGGAAAGTACATCCAGGATAATCCCTTAGGGCTATTAACATCTAGGCTTTAATATTGTTATGTCTTATTACTTCCATACTTCGTCTAGCCTTAAATATGTCAATCTGACGATGCTAATCTTAGCGAAACGGCCGTCATTTTAATTTAAAACCTAATTTTTCAAATAAACTTGGAAGTTACGTTTAAACGAAGATAAGATGGACTTCTAAAAAGTAAGGGTTAGTACAATAAATATAACGAGGCGAAAACTAATCAAAATTTATAAACCCTATAAAATAACATTAAAAAAATTCATTTTAGAAAAGGAAAGACAATTTTTCTCTAACATAATAGAGCTAAGAGAATAAAAATAAATGGATATACATTTTGGTTGTGGATTTCTACCTCTTTGTATGTTTTCGAGCTTGAGTTTGCGTCTATTTTTTATTTATATTTTATAAATTGAAATAATCGATATTGCAATGTAATGTAATGTTGTGTTTTGGTTTTATTTTTTACTTACTCTTGTATTTTAATAAATAATTATATACTTGTTATATTGCAACAAGTGCAGCCGCACTTTAGCAATTGCAACGCTTCATTTTTTTACTATTTTACCATTTTTTTGTATTCCTTATGTATATTTGCTGAGTTAAAAAATAAAGATTATTATTATTATTATTTAATGGATTAGCGAACGGTTGCCCATAAAAAATTGGCCCCATTTACCCTCAATCAATTTTTGTATAGTCAATACAAAAAATCGCATTGATTTTAATACTTATTTACAGTCAAATTGTTGACTTCACTTCTTAGCCGGATTAATGCAAAATCATAATATTTTAATTAGGTTATTGGTTTAACCACACACATTATTAGATTGCCCATAGATTTATTCGTGATAGTCCAGTCATTACTTTGCATAAAACGAAGGAGTTGTGAGTGACCTAAAAAAATAACAATGAAGACGTAATTTTTTAATTAACAAATGGATAGAAATGTGAAAAATAACGAAAAAAATTTTTCGACTGCAGAAATTCGTTTTCTGATATGTTCGGTCAGTGCTAGATTTTTAAAATTTTTTTTATTAATATTTACTTATTGAAAAAAAATAATTTATGTCATTTGGTCGGTGCGACGGTGACGCGCCGCCCGTTTTTTATGCCATTTTCAACATTAATTTAGACCTATAAATAATTGAGCTACAATTCGGGGAGTTATAGGACTTTTTTATTGGAAATTTCCTGCCCTTTAAGAATCCGTTTAGTTTTTTGTTTCAGCTATTATAGTTTTTGAGTTATTAACAAAAATGTAAACCCCCTTTTTTTAAATCTTAAATTGTTAATAACAATAGGAACTTTTTTAAAAAATATTTTGATATTCAGGAACATTTTTCTATTTGTCATTTCGAATCGATTAACACCAAAATCAGATTTTTCGGATAGGGTTAACGCAAATCCGATTTAAATGACTTCTGGAACAGACTAAATACGGTATCCGCCAAAATAAACAGTACCGAAACTGAGAGTGCTGTGGAGTTGTTTATGTAATATGCATTTGTCATATTTGACTTAATTATCATTAGTACGCTGCAGTTAAATTTGATTTAAAAATGGTTCTAACAACGGAAGAAAAAGTGTTTTTGGTAGAGCATTATTTTCGTTCATACGGAAAAGGTCGTAATGATGGTCCAAGCTTAGAACAGGTGTCAATAAAATATCAAAAAAAATTTATTAAAGCAGCTCCTAGTAAAAGTGTGATTTTAGCTGTTGTTGAAAAGTTCGTCGCACTGGTAGTGTATTGTGTCAACGTAAAGGTTCTTCAGGTCGTCGAAAAACAGTATGCACTAACGAAAATGAAGAATTTGTTTTTAACCAAGTTGTGCAATCACCTCAAAAAAGTTTTGTAAGAACTGCATGTAAACTCAACATTAGTGAAACGTCTTTACGTCGCATGTTCAAATCAATTGGTGGTTATTCATACCGTATTTAAGTTGGACAACGACTAAATGCTGCGGACAAACTTGCAAGAGAAATTTACTGTGGTCGCATGTTGAGTTTAATTTACGAAGATCCCGAATTTTTGAAAAACATATAGTTTTCAGACGAGAGTCACGTTCATCTTAGCGGCTATATTAATCGACAAACAACCAGATTCCTTGGATTTGAACGTCCTGATGTCATTGCAAAGAAAACACTCCACAGTCTTCGATGGAATGATTAGTACTTATTTCGTTGAAGAATATAATCAGAATCCACTTACTGTCAACCAAGAACGTTATAGAGAGAAAATTATTATGCCTATTGTGAGAGATCTAAATAACTTTTGCCGTGCACGAAATCTACAGTTTCGCACACAATGGTTCCAACAAGATGGTGCAACGAGCCATACAGCTGTGCGCCCCTTAGACTTACTCCGTCAGCATTTCGATAATAGAATAATTTCTCGGGGAACAGACTTCGAATATCCTTCTTATTCACCTGATCTGAAGCCACCTGACGCATACATTTGGGACATAATGAAGAAAAAATATTTCATTCGGAAAATCCGCCGGCGAATATTGCCGAACTACGGGAAAGAATACAAAATATTTTTCGGCAGTTCCATCAACAACTTTTTATAAATATGTTTATTGACTTACAAAATCGATATGAAGCTTGTTTGCGTCGAAATGGTGAACATTTGAACACTTACATTACAGAAATTAATAATTAATTTTTATTTTTATTTTCAGTACTGTTTATTTTGGCGGATACTGTAGTTTTATTCTAAATAAATATATTGAAATAATGAAATCTATAAAAAATATCTGCTGGTTTTTTTTATAAAATTTAAATTTTCTTCTACATCACACGTACATTAGATGTATTCAATGTGCGATTCAATGAACCGTGATTCATCTCCCTCACATCGAAAAAACCTATCAACGATATAAACTTTAATTAAATTGTTTCGAGAACGTGACGTTAGTCTAAAACATGATCAAATTTTTTGATTGTTTTGGTGTGCTTCTCTCTCCTGTAGCCTTTTCAAGTAGTAAAAATTCAATATTAAAGCCTGTACGCGATTTTTGCATCTAAAAGTGAGTAAATTCCATCGTAACCGGTTGAATCTTTGATAAAGAGAAGCCCTAGGAGTCGATAGCTCTGTAAGTTAATTAATCTATCAATCAGTCAGGGATCGGGAGTGCACTCTAATGCATTTCTGTTTGTAGCATGTACGGTATTCTCTCTCTCTGAATAATTTACTAAACATTAGCACTCAGCCACCGGTCGTAACCGTAAATGCTCTCCAGCGATTCCGTTTATACACGACACAATCGGTCCGCCAGACGTTGGCACGTACCCGACCGATCCTTTGGCTTTGCTTTAGCTATTCTTTCTTTGATCTCCTGCTTTTCCTCTCGCTCATTCTTTCCACAACGTAAATAGCTGCACAGATCTAAAAATTCCTCAATGAACCTACACACCGCTGCCGATTTAAAATTCGGAGAGTCGTCTTTCACGTTTTGTCCAATTTCCTAATTTCTCATTGTCAATCTCGTTATTTTAACCAGGTTATTCGGTGATTTACAATAAAAAATTTATATTTGAAGTAAAAAATTCAGAAAAGACCGTTTTATTGCGTTTCGAATATGTTAACTAGTCCATTAAAACATTTATGTTTGCTTCACGATGCCAAAATTTAAAAGTAATGCAGGATTATATTTTTTTTCTTAGTTATTCGTCGGATAATTTTATACTCAATTGTGTTTTTAATGAAATTTAATGTAAAGTACGTTTCACAATAATTCGTTGACTTGGTACCTGCTCTTATCTACTCTTAAGGGATTACTAATAAAAGGTGGTTAATATTTCTTCGAACTTTGGCCGTAAACCGGTGAACTATTTACAGAAAGGTATTATTTATTTTTGTCCAGGAAGATATATTTTGGATTTTTTATTTTTCAGGTAAAATTTTAAATTATTATTACTGACCATCAATAGTAAATCATTATTAAATGATTTTTGATTTTCTTAATCATCTTGGAAGAGAAAGTGGGAGTTTCGGGGTAATTTGTTTTTAAAATTCTCTCCTAGAATTTTAGTTTGTACTAAACATTATACTCTGAAAGTAATCTTGTGTTTATAACTAAGTATGTGGCGTCCTTGGGCAAAAAAGTGCATTTATCGCCGGATGCGAAACAAATTGTGAAAAATGTGTTTGAAACATTTAATAATCGAGGTTATAGTGTAACCGATGCAGCAGAAGAAACATGTAAGTTAACCAAAACCCCAATATCCACAGTAAAAGATATTATCAATAAGCCAATAAGTAAACGAAAAAAACGAAGTCACGTTAATAATACCAAATGTGTTGATGAAATACAAAAAGATATAATCCGACAAACGATATATGTCCTATACCAAGAACAAATGATACCAACCCTAGATTGAATAAAAAAACGGTTACTTAAAGACGACACGGGAATTATTTGTAGCCGTACAAGTTTGTGGAGAATTATTTCTCAAATGGGATTTAAATATTGTACCATTAATAAAAGACAAGTGATAATGGAGTCATATCGTTTACGAATGTGGCGTTGTCATTACTTACAAGCTATTCAAAAATATAGAAGTGAAAATCTTTCAATGATCTAACTCGACGAGACATGGTATGACACCCATGATACTCCAACGAAGGGTTTTGTTGATTCATCGGGAAATTGCAAAACAAAGGCTCAATCAAATAGAGGACAAAGAATTACAATAATACATGCCGGATCAGAAACAGGTTGGGTTCCAAACGCTTTATTGTTATCAGCAAAGAATATTAAAGATTCAAGTTTAGATTATCACGAAGATACGACAGCAGAACTTTTTGAAGATTGGTTTGAGAATTATTTATTGCTGAATATACCGGAAAAAAGTATAATTGTAATGGACAATGCAACTTATCTTAGCCGTCAATTAAATAAAATACCAAATAGCAACAACAATAAATGGGAAATTCAAGAGTATTTGTTAAAAAATGACCTTTATTTTGAAGAATCGTACACAAAACGTGATCTTTTACAAGTTGTAGCAGCGTTCGGTATTGAAAAAGAATACGTTTGTGATACTATTGCTAAAAATATAGGCCACACAGTGTTACGGCTTCCCCCATATTATTGCATGTTCAATCCTATAGAACACATGTGGCATCAGCTAAAATCCAAAGTTAGATCGGAAAACGTTTCACCCACATTAAACTCAAGTGTTATAAAGTTAATCAGAAATGTGACAAGTAATATTCCCATTGATAGCTGGAAAAATTCGATTCAGCATGTTATTAAGGTTGAAGGTACATATCGAAATGTTAATGTAACTGTAGCACCCTTAGTTATTAATTTAAATGAAGACGATAGTGATACTGAACTACATTTAGATTAAATAGTTGTAAATAATGTAGAATTAGTTCATTTGTTTAATCACAATTAATAAATAAAGTTAAAATTTGTTTTTAAAAATACGGATCTGTTAATGTTTACTGTACAAACCTTTCTACGTACGAGTTAGAAAATATTTAGAAGTACTAAATTACTTGACTCCCGAATGTTTTCCTGTTGCATCGGCCTCCATGCCACCATGGAATCTTCATCTTCATCGTCTTCATTTAGATTTATTATTATTGGCTCAATGTCTTCCATTAAATGATCTGTTTGCCACATCTTTTCCTCTGTCTTCTCTACCTTTTTTTTATAATTAGACCACTGCATTGGGGTTACTTGCGAATACGCTGTTTTTATAAGTTTTTCCACATCCTCTTTTTTCTTTAGGATTTAATTCGCAATGATAAGGTGGTAATTGTAGGACTGTTATATTTTGTTCCGTGGCAATGTCGTCTATTTTTCTTAGGTCGTACTGCTCTCTAAACGCGTTTGAAGTAGCCAATAATTCTGTTTTTAAATAATCATCCTCGAAGTAAATCTCTTTTTCCAGTAGCCAGTACTTTATTTGTTCCTTATTCCAAGTTGTCTTTGGAAAAGGTAACTTCGCCGAATGGTATGACGCATTGTCCAACACTACAACATTCTTTGATCCGTTTTTCGGCAAATTAGGGATCAATTAATCTTTAAACCAGGCCTCAAAGCCTTCTGCGTCCATTTCGTCGTGGTAATCGTCTGCACCTTTCTTTGCCAGAAAAGTTTTTTCTGTACCCTCAAAAAAACCGTCTTTCCAGTCTGCATGAAGAAGAACAAATCTCGGTCCTCGTTGACTTGGAGCCTTCAGTCCTGTTGTCAGTCCTTTGACAAATGCATCTCGGGCATTTTTTATGGTAGTGTCTTTCCATTCAAAATTTACACTGTGGCCCACATTAATCCATGACTCGTCCAGATATATTACGTTATATCCTTCTTCGCGGAACTTCTTCACTGATCTTAAATATTTGTGCTTCCAGGCGATTATATCAGCTCTTTCTATTAGAATAGAGTCTCTTCCACTCTTTACATAAACAAACCCCATATCGTTAAGCAAGCGTCTTAGCGTACTTTTAGAAAAATTTGGTACATTTTCGTCTGAATTTATTTTAGCAAGAACTTTTGCCAGTATTGGTGGAATATTTTCGGAGTAGAATTCATGCACAGCTTTTCGTATTTGCGATTGGATACCTTCATCGTAGGTGATCAGTCTTGAATTCGACTGGCTGCTGTTCCGTCTTCGTTTTTTTGGCGATGTTAAAGGTCCAGTAGCTGCTTCGCTTTTCAGATTATACACTGTTCTCACACTAAGGCCAGTCATTTCAGAAATCAGTTCTATTTTCGCTGTCACACTTTTGTCATCTTTTGTATTCAACGTATACGTTAAAATATTCAATTAAAGCCTCTTGGTTTGCCGATGAAGATTTTCACCTTGTTTAAATTTTTCAAACGCTGCTGTTCAAACTGCATGGCTGTTGTTTCAATAATGCCCTTTCGTTTATCAGCAGAAACAGATAGGTACCTGCCTATGTTATTACTTACCTGTACATTTACTTACCTCTACATTCCAGGAATATTACATAACGGTTTACGAGGATCAAGGGATCATACAGGTAAAAATAATTAGCATCTTTGTAATTAAATAATATTTTCACTGGCAATAGGATTAGGATTTATCTGAAAGATTTAGTAGAGACCTAAATAATCCATCAAGTGATCAGGTATATACTGATTACAATCTACATAAATAGATTTGAATTCCATTTTTTTATAATATTTATTATATAGAATACATCTGTTTTGCAAAATTCATAATAAAACGTTTCTACGAAAATAAATTGGCTGAGTTAATTGTGGTTCAAGTCGTAACCAAAGCGGCAACAGTGTTGAATATTCGCCCATAAGATTTACATTGGCCTATGCCGGCCACGCTGCATAATAACTGTGACCAGCTTTATAGTAACATTTTTTTGATATATCCTGGACTTCTGATTTTAAAATTACCACAAAGATTAATGAGGATTTGTTTCAAATAACTGCTTATAATGTTTACTGTTTTCTATTTTAGTTACTGTATTTAAATAAATCAGACATTATTTCAGTTATTTTCTTATTTATATATTATAATTTAAAGTTTTTTCCTTTTTACAGATTACAAATTTCTATCAAAATTTGCGTTGAAGTTAAAATTAATTTTTAAAATCTCTTATAACCGTTTCGTCCCCATTTTTTATTTTCATTTCACAATTGGTTATTATTTGCTACTTACAGTAGAACCCATATCGTTCTGTATACAGTAGATTGGATGCACAATTTTACTTCTCCTCGATAATATGAAATGTAACCTAAATATTTTGGTATCCATACGAGAAAATTATTAATTGACTTTATTAGATAAACAAGACGGTCACAACCAAACAAAAAAATGCTTGTTATTGGTTAATATAATTTAATGATGTCAATGTTTGATCAAGTAATTAGATAAACAAATTACAATCTAATAAATTATTACCCTGCTCAAGAGAAACATTATATTACATAAATCGATAAAATAAATTATCTAAATTAATAATGACAGTTCTATTTCCTATTCTCCATGCGGAAATTTACGTTATGGTTTTGTACAGGGACCCATCCAGGAGAGTTGGGGTTAAATAAACATTATGGTGAGTGATACTCATTAAAAAAGTTGTTTTTAATGTACTAAATTGAGGTTAGCCAATTCTAAGCTTTTAAAAGATGTACTTATTTGCACAATTATTAAACAAACCTATTGTCAATTTTACAAAATAAATATACAAATTTTAACAAAAGTACTTTTCAAAAACCATTTTTGCTTTATTAACCTAGTATCTCAAAAATGTAAAAAGAGTTTTTAAACAAACATAAATGCTCAAAGAAAAGGTTTGAGTATTTAATATAATTTATAAAAAATGTTTCTCCGGTGGCACAAAATGCACGTCTCTTGTGTTCTCGACCTAATTACAGAGCGAAGATAGAGCATATGATAAGGCACTTACATCCACTTAGAAATATGTTTTAACGCAGTTTTACTACGAAATTTAATTTTTTTGCTATATAAAACGTTGAAATCATTTCTAGAGCGTTAGACAAATTGCACGGGAAGTAATAAGCTCACTAAAAAATGTATTTCGATAAAAAAGTGTCCAATGCTTTATTTACAGCTTTATTTAAAAAAAAACATTTTGAATTCATTTTTTCAATGAACTAATTTAGCTGCTCATATTAAGAATAAACAGCAGATTGACAAATTCTCCCACTATTAAATTATATTATCCTGTTTAGTCAATGACAGCTGCATCCATTTATCGTCAGATTTTTTTGTTTATTTAATTAAAAACGATTATTTCTTTTCCTTATCTCCTTACCTTCCCTAAAGCTCTACAACCCTTCGTAGATCTTGACTGACTTGCCTCCATCTTACATGATCCATCATTATTTTATCTGCGTGATCAATGTTTGAGGCTCTTGCATCCTACTTTAAATTTTCAGCGCTATCTAGGTTTTTCCAGAGGCCTTAAATTAGATTAGATTAGTGACGGAGTGGCTTTTTTGTCCTGTGCCACTGCGACCTTTGCAGATCTATTGTGGTATCCAGCTTTGTCGTTTTTATTAGCCCTATTAGCCTGGACGCCACCCCCTTTGCATAGCTCTCTGCCCTCGGTTTATCTTCTCCGAAACTGTACCCTTGCTGCGAGTTTACAAAACATACCCTGTCTTAGCACAAGCTCCACCTCCTGAAGTACGTCATGCTTCGCTAGTGAGTACGTTTCCAAAATATACCCGATGTCAGGACATTTTACTAAATATACCCGATCCCAGTACATCTCGCAAAATCCACGATATTACTTATCTACCTGTTATGACACAAAGTGAACATTAAGCTCACTTAAAAATAATTTTTATTATGGAAAGCATTTAATGAAATAAGTAATAATAATCATTACTATATTGGACAATTTTATGAAACAAGGGCACTATAGCAAACTTTTTCGATATTAATAGTAAAAAAAGATTAGTTCATTGATTGAGGACAGAGGAAATCAAGTAAATTAATTAATGTGTTTTAATTTTTGATCTTTTTCGTTTTCTAGAGTTCTCTCCTTTTTTATGGGTTGGTCGGCCTGCTATTATGCGGCGTGTTCCAGCTTTCAAACCAGGTCGCCTTTTTCGTCGGCCAATTGATGTACTCTGAACTTTGATGTTCTTAGCTGTACTTATTTTTTTGTGAGCGAAAAATTGAGTTAATTGCGATGGAGTTTGAATATAATATGATTCGAATATATCTATAACAAATTCCAAGAGAGCAATACTATTAAACGCCTTGCATCTGGACAAAATAATATCTTTAAATATCCTTATGGAAGATTCTACGTGGTTATTGGTGTTGTGTCCTCGAGTTATGACTTTTTTACGGAATGCGATGCACCACTCAGCGCGTCTAGCCCAATATGTGTCGATGTATTTGATAAGATTTTCCTGTATTTTTGTGTTCTCTATGAGCAATTTATAATTTATTTCACAATCTTCTTCGCAATCAGCATATAGTATCCTTCTAAACATCATCATAACTTTTTGTCTGTCTGATTTTTGAACGTTTTGAAAGTTTTTTAAAAGATGTTTCTAAATCCTAACTTTTTCGCAAATGAAATTTCATTTTAATTTCAACGGATGCAGAACATCCTTTTCCCTTAATTCGTTTATTGGAACGAACCCTTTTTCCATCATCTACTACTACAAATTGTTTCTTGTAAAACATTGTTCTCAAATTTGGGAACGATTTTCTAACAATCCACTGTGTTTTTGTACTTTCACTGAAATTTTGAATTTGTTGCATTGCAAACTGTAATCTATTTAAATTGATTGTACTAACCCTTACTTTTTGGAAGTCCATCTTATTAAGGATAATATGTATGTAGCTAGGTACCCGATGTTTAGGTAGTATTAAGGCTAGACCAAGTATGGAAGTAATAAGACATAACAATATTAAAGCCTAGATGTCAATAGCCCTAAGGGATTATCCTGGATGTAATTCCCTCTAAGATCAGTATAACTGTGCAATGATATAGAAAAACCAGGAAAAAACTATATCATGCTGATCTTTACAATAACTTAATATATTTGTGTTTTACAATTATGTCTTATCTATGTATAAAATGTAAACTCAATCAAAGTAAGCAGTTTAATAGTGGAGAACTTCCAAGATTTATTTGTTCATTAACAACTTTAAATTGTGGATCTGCTAGATGTCTTTTTATTTCAAGTTCTTCAAGGAAATCTAAATTTTGTTTTTTATCACAAGTGTGTAGTATTTGGATGTCATTAGTGTGTAATAGTGAAGTTGGAAGTTCAAGTAGGTGTTTTGCATATTTTGACTTATCTGGTTGTTTTAATCTATATGCTCTTAAGTGTTCAATCAATCTTACTTCAAAATTTCTTTGTGTTTGACCTATATATACATCATTACATTCTGGACAATTAATTTTGTAAACACCAGATTTTTTTAATTTGGGTAATTTTGTTTTTACATTTAAAAATTTTGTACCAACATTATTTTGTGTTTTAAATGATATTAATGCAGATGTTGCCGTAGATATTATTTTTGAAATTGTATTGAAAATATTTCCACAATATGTAATATTTTTATAACTTTTAATTTCTTAAGTTTGTTTAGGAAATATTAGTTGTAGTGACACTTTCTGAGCCATTAGAAGTAGCTATTTGTTTTATGATACTAATTTCTTTATCAAAGTTAATTTTCTTCATTATTACGGTTTAAATTTGTACGTATGTTAACAATAAAATGAGTAGGTATTGTCGGAAAATGACTTTTAAAATATCTTCATCATTTAAACCCAAATACTCCTTTAAATACAACTCAGACATTTTAGCTTTTAAGCAATCATAAACTAACTACCTAACTCTTTTTACACAACAAAACAAACGAAAATAAGTTTGTCTAACATCGCCAGCTATATAGGTAGGCACAATAAATTATCGTAGAATTATGTATTGTGTTAATATTGAGTTTGGTAGGACATAAGAAAATCATGTATGACGAAAGACGTTGTCGTGAATGTGCTGAGATCGGGTATATTTAGTAAAACGTGCTGGCGTCGGGTATATTTTGGAAATTACTCACTATCGAAGCATGACGTATTTCAGGAGGTGGAGTTTGTGCTGAAACAGGATATATTTTGTAAACTCGCACCCTTGCTAGGCTTTTGCACTCACAGAGTATGTGCTCCGTAGTTTCGTCTTTTTCCTGGCAGAACCTACATAGGCTGTCATCTGTTAGGTCGATTGTGTGCATATGTTTCCTTAGCCTGCAATGTTCTGTCAGCACACCCACCATCATCCTCGTCGTTTCTCGACTTTGAGATATCAGGTCGCGTGACAGTTTGACCGACGGTCCTTTAAGGAATAGTTTAGCTTGCCTTAGTCCATGAAACCCCATGCCACCAGCGCAACACATGATTGTTTATCCATTGTTGGATGCTCTCCTTAACGAGGTATTTGGCAATTCCACATGAAGGTTCTGGCCCTATCTTGACCTCAGTCGCTCCCTGCTTGGCTAAATCAACAGCTATTTCATTGCATTTTATTCCTGAATGGCCGGGTACCCAGACTAGAGTCACTCTTTTATGACTGCCTAGAATGTTGAGGGATTTACGACACTCCCACACCAGACTTGACGATGTCCGAAATGAGCCTATCGCTTTTAGTGCTGCTTGGCTGTCGGAGTAGATGACCTTACTCCATCCATACCTCTTCCCAAATTAGGCTTGGATCTTTTTACCTTTGGCGATCCAAGTCTTTCTGATTTTATGATTTTAATCAGATTTAATTATTTTTCTTGGTCTATACCTGCATTATTCGATACATTAATTCATCTAAATTATTTGATATGGTTTTCCACTGGTTAATAGTTTGTTTAAATTTTTTATATTATTTATTTATTGTCCGAGTGAATTTTTATTACTTTCGACGTCTATTGTATTATAAAAAAATTAAAAATCAAACTTTATTGATTAACTTCTCTTTAGAAGTATAAAACCCTATAACAAAATAATGTGAATTGAATTTGCTTGCATCCCTTAATAAAACAAAAACCGATTTTTAATTTTCTTCCACAATTTACCAAGAACATTCCAAAAATTGCTTTTCTTTCATAAACTCGCCGGCTCGGTGTAGCATTGTTTAATGTTTTTCATTACCCTGCTAATGAACACCCAATAAACCATTCCTCCAATAAACGAGCAGGAGTTGAGAAACAAAAAAAAAGTATTATATTGCAGCTATGAAAAAAGTTAGTTAATTTAATTAACAAAGACCGGCTGCGTGTTTGGAAACGTGCACTACAAGTAAATTAAATCCCCGAAATCAATAAATAAAAGGGGTATATTGTAACGAAAATATGCAAAAATTTATATATCAATTAAGTTAATATACAAAATGTTTAATTAAATTTAACCTTTTTTCTGCCAAGGCGCAGCAAAGTCAATAAACAACATAAATATCTTTAACATCAAGTAATTAATTATTGTTAAATATCGTAGTTTCCTTTTTAAATGAAAAAAAAGGATATATATCTCTTCTAACGCTAGATCTAGATTCTTTTAGGAAACTGTTACTGATTTTCTTACTGAAAAAAAATATTTGTTTTTAATCCATAGACAATATTTGTTTTTTTTTTATTTTAATATCAAACTGCATCAACCACTAAGGGTTATTAGCAGTGGGACGATACAAGTAACAAGATATTAGTTTACTATAAAATACATACAGTGGTAGGTAGTTTAAATTCGAAAACAAAGATTAGTTTGGTTGAGGAACCCTATTACGTTTTCTATGTTGCTATCTTTATTTAGTATGTTCTCTATAACGGTCCTTTAATACCGTGGAGTTCTCGTTGTAATTTAAAGTTAGGACACTGCACTAATATATGCGATACACTTTTTACATTACACATGTCACATATGGGAGGGATGTCTTTGGAGAGTAAATTTTGGTGTGTGGCCTATTCTAAGCCGTGTAAGAATCGTCTCTGCTCTTCTTGTTCTCGGCAAGTTAGTCCATGGTAAAATGAATTTCTTGGTTTCTCTTAGTTTTGTTGAAGAATGTGTCCAAATATCTTTCCAATGGTCGCCGATTTTCCTTCGATGCAGTACTGTACATGTTTGATTGAATTCAGTGAGCTGCGTATTACATCTCACGGTTTGGAGAGCCCAGGGTAGCGAGGCTCCATCTGAAAAGTTGTAAATTATTTGGTTTTTGATGAGCTATTACTGTTTGTTTATTTGAGATAATATTAAATAATAATAAAATAAAGAATTTAACACCTTATGCGAGCTTTCGTCACTCGCGCTTTCTAAATCCATTTTACGGGGATTTTAGTCCCCTTCGTTATTGTATTTGTTCATGGATATGTCTCCATTCTTTGCTGTCCCGTATTTTCACCATTAAATTTGTAATTCTTGCCCTACTTAGGTCGTTCTAACTTAACATTTTCGATGTAGGTCATCCACGTCTTCTTTTTCCTCCAGGTTGCAATAATATTGCATTGGATTTGTTACTGCTTCTGGTCCTTGTCTTCATATGTGACCAAGCCATTTAATTATATGTTCCCTATTTAGTTCTTTTAACATTTGAGGTCTGCATTCAGTTAATTAAAAAATAAAACCATTATTTAAACATTATTATTTTCACAATTTTATCTTGAACAAAATTATAAATAATTTCAAAATTTCACCCTGTATAATTCATAATAGACCCTACATGGTATAGTTCGTTGAGATCTTATTGTTAAGGAGCTTTTAAAATCATAAAAATATACAGTGGGTTTCATTAAACCCACTGTACAAAATAAAACTATAATATGTCAATGAATAAAATAGTTAAATTTTTAATTTTAATAGTGTCAGTAACAGGTTTAGCAAAAGAGCGACATCCTCTCTCGAAATATAGTGGATTGGATTCTTAAATTTGTCTTTTGTTGCAAAAATGTTGTTCTTTAATTAATTTATTGTGAATAAAATCATTATTATTGTATAAAGAATGTCCTTGATGCCCCCAATCGTTTTGAAAGAAATTGAAAATTGCCTGCATCCAATGGAGAAACGAGTTTGTTGTTTTAAGTTAAATTAGTTTATCCATCGTCGGAATTAAGTATATACACATACACACAAGCCGTAAACATGGCAAATATGTTTAAAAGCAGTATAATTAAAATTAATTCGTAATTTCCGAATTGAATGGCATCATTGGCGGTTAGTTGCCAGTATAATTAACGGATTAAAGAAGGCTTTGAGTAATTCCGCTCTGTGAATATTATCTATTGACGTTGACGTTGAAAACCGAGCCATCGCCGTGTGCGATTTCGTAACGATTAAAGCAGACTTTAAATGCATAAACAATATCATTGATTGATCATTTTTGACTGTTAACCGTGACAGATTTTACGTCAGTAGGTGACATTTACTTGCAACTCGACGGTAAGTAATCCAAGTCGACGGTAAGTACTCCAACTCGTTCACTTACCGTCGAGTTAAAAAATCTCTTAATTTTAATTTATTTCTTGAAAGAATGAAGAAACGAATTATTTATTAATATTGAAACTTATGGTACAATTTGTTTTATTATTTAATAAAATCCCACTTGTTTGGGCTGTGGTTAAACTTCTAACAGAAACTCCTGCAGAATCGCATACATTAGTAGTATTACTAGTATTGCACAATATTTTTTCGCAAAATCTATTTTATTTTGAAGAGAATCTTTTACATAGTTTTCTTGAACATATTTTCCTTTGGAATATCTTAAGAAAAAATGATTTGATTTTACTTGTAACGGACGAAGTTTTATATACCTTTGCAGAATTTCTAAATATGGATTTTTATCTTTATGGTTTATTAACGACTGTAAAATTACGCTGGATGCTCGTTTTTGTATTGGGTACTTTTACCATCGGTTTGTTGGATGTCATTCATAGTAATATTATATAATTCTGCTCTTCTACAAGCACCAGATATTCCTAATATCATTGCGACCTACAAATTATGAAAAAATCTTCATTAGAGTATTTTTTTTACCTAAAATAGCTTACATTACCTTGTGAATTAAAAATTCTTCATCTGGTGCTTCCATCAGAAATTTTTCAAATTTCTCCCGTGTAAAAATGCCCGCTTTCTTAGGTCTATAGCCAACATTTTTTTCTCTTCAAATACGCGATCAAAATTGAAAACTTGGAAATATCAATGCCATCATAAAGAAAAACGGTGAATTTAATCATTGAATATTCTGCCCAGAGGCTTCCAGGAGCTTTTAACTGCATATGTCTTTGAACGAAATATGCCAATAGAGTATTTTCATCGATTCTTAAATTCTTGCCTTTGCACCATTTTTTAAAACTTTGGTAGGTATTTTGATAACGGATTTTGGATTTTTCAGGAATAATTGCGAAACACCCTTCTTCCCAAGCCCGTTTAATTTTTTCAAATTCACTTTCGATCCTTTCGTACTTAAAATTATTGACAACTAAATAAAAACTCAATTCTCCATTGTTATGCACGTTAGTTACTACCTAACATCCAAAGTATCTAACTTGATAAAATGAATGAATCTAGTCAATATGAAGAAAATTTTTAATTTTATAATTTATAATGGTATCAATCGTGCAAAAAACGTTATAAGCATGTCGAACGTTAAGACAATTGTCTTCGATCGGTATAAAACATTTACCGTTCTCCATACTTAATATACTATAATGCATTGCAATGTCTTCAAAACGTTTACTGATAATTTCTTATTTACTGTCGTACTATATCTTCTGTTTATATATGTTTGACTATTTTACTAAAAAGTCTTTGCGTGAAACGTTCCAATATTTAAGGTGCTATACACTCACCACGCAAAGCAGGAGTACTGCAAAATCAGTCATTGTCACACGTGTTTTACATACTATATTTTATAATTCATTTTTATTTTTTTATTTTCAACGAAATAAAAAAAAATCAGTTGCATTTAGAGATTTTTATCTTAATTTGTTAATGTTGGTACTACCTACAATATTTGAATTTGACAGCAAAATTAGGATCCATGATCCCTTTACTTATTTATTATTTTTGGTTTTGGAAATGTTTTTCTAATAATAATTATACTTAATTTTAATAAAAAAATTTTTAATGTCATTAATCTACCCTCCCCCTCTTTTTAAATAAATTTGCGACCACAAAACACTCATATTTTTGCTGAATTTTATGTGACTGTTCACAGGTAAGATTATTTGAATTTGTCTCCTGTTAGGTCTAATGTATTTACCTATGTATTCTTTTTAGCCTGATGATGGTCCTTAAATAGACCGAAACTAGTAGCTTAATAACAACAGTTAAAACTTTAATAATTTGTGACATTGACATTGGTCTTTTCCTTTCTTCATTTATGGAGTCACATTTGGGAAATGGATGATTTACTTTATTTATTAAAGTGTTAAACTATAATTTCAGTTTTTCAGAAAATTAAGTTTCCCCTTTTTATTTATAAAATCAACATTCTATGGATAAATTAGTATATTATTAAAGAGAAATTGATTGACAAAATCGTTCTTGAAAATAGTTATTCAAACGAAAAGCTGGTAGTGATTTTAGATGGGTTGACCCGTTTATCAAAAAAATGTTTAAACAAATAATACATCCATTCTATTGGTAAATAAATTAACCTTTTATCTTGGCAATGGCTATTTATAATTTCAATTATTGTTACAGTTTAAAAAATATACAGTCTCAAGGTACTTTCCGTTTTAAAATGAGTCATTTTTAATTCAACATAAATTTATTATATTCAATAATGAAATGTTAAACAATGAATAAATACCGAGTTTTGTTTGTTGTTTAGAATTTCATTTTCATTAAATATTTATAAAAATGTAAATGCGTCACAATACATGAAATGGAATAAATACGATTTTTCAATCCAGAATAAACGGGCCATTAACAATATTGTAATTAAATTCCTTGATCATTAACATATCAATAAATTATAATAAATGTAAGAAACAATGGCCGGCTTTTATTTTTCGATATTTATATTAACATACAATGAATGATTTTAATTAATATTAATAATGGTAATTTTTTATTCTTTTTGTATACTTTTGTTGTTGTTTAAAAGTAATAATCCTTCATTAAATATTTAAAAGAAACAATGAAAATAATGATTAGGCATATCAAAACTTTTTTCTTTGACCTATGTTTCTCTGAGATATCAATCATTCCTCTTACAGTGTAGTCGTTTTATTCACTCATACCGAATACAGGAGTATCAGAATAGAGATTGGACCAATGTAAGAATAAGAAAATTTATAGTGGTGGTCAAACAGATAAAATAATGATTTCTTGAGTACAAATGTTTCGGAAAAGGGTGTTTCTACTTGAAGTACAAAATACAAATTAAAGTGTCAATTACCTGTTTCTTGGTTAATAACCTCTTGTTTAGTTGTTAGTCAAAAATATCTGACTATGTAAAGCAATTGGTTTAAAATATTGAAGTTAGGAAAAATTATAAATCACTCACCTTTTTTGTTTTTTTCATTATACTTTAACATAGAAACATTTTAATTGAATTTTATAGTTTTTTTGGATTAACAAAATCATTCCTCTTCATATAATTACATAAAATCAGTATTTCACAAATGGCAATACTATTAGAAGCTTATTCCTGGACTATCGATAAGTTCAGTAAGTAGCAAGGGCTTTTTGAAACTTCGTTGAAACTGTCTAGACATAAAACAACCGTGTCAGTTCTATGTATTTCGAAAGGAAGCGGTGGCATAAGTTTAGTCCATTACTGCTACTGTTATTATAATGTTATTGTCTTTTATAAGTGTTTACATCAAACTTGAGAGAGAGTTTTCCTTATAGATGATAGAAATAATAGTGCTATTCTTATGGAATGTTGGCAACAAAATAGTAATAAAGGTTTTAAATTTATGATTAACGGTTTTGTAAAGAATTATTTCAATGTTCGAAGACAATGCAGTTATAAACATTTTGGGGAATAACTATTAAAGTTGAGATTATATTAATGCTTAACAATAAACTATTAAAATAGTTTAAAGTTTTAAAAAGTTTAATTCAGCAATAAAATATTGCAACGGTCTACAGTTATATTAAGTTTTAGTAAATTTAATTTTTAGATGATTGGAAAATTGTGGTAGTAATATTCATTGACTTAAAAAAGGCATTTGAAGTAGTTAGTTTTGATATTTTGCTGAACAAGTAAGATCAGTCTACAGTTGTACACTGATTTATTTGTAAATTGAATATTCTACAAAAGCAGAGCTTTATGCACTGTTTTGACTTAAAAACAGTGCATAAAACGTAATGTAAATACACATTGGATTCATGAAAAAATATCATAATTTTGGACATTTTAATTCTCCATCGTTTGCTAATGATGTTCTTTCTGAGGGTCATTCTAGGGATCTATTCACCATAGACTTATTGCATTTGTTTGAAAAAGGTTTTAGAATGAATTTACTTGAAAGTCTTGAAATATATGCAACACTTATTAACATTATTTGTCTTAATGAACAACTAAAACCCCCTGAACACTACGTTTTTCTGGGTCTACATAAAGAAATCTTCTCTTAGTTTTATTTTCTGTTCAATACCTACTATTTGCTTACAGATTTCTAACCTAACCTAACTTTTCTTCTATTTTAATTGGACTTGTCCACTACTTATTTTTATACAGCTTAATGATTTGTTCTAAGTCGTACAATAATATTTCTATTTTGGATTCCATACTGCCTCTTTTCCATTTTCGGAAATTAGTTTTGGTTTTGAAATTAGTTCTTCACGTGTGAGCACTGCGTATTTTCAAAAGTACTCCCTTTCATTCTTCTAATTCTTCTTTGCTTCCAGACATCAAAGTTTTATGGGAAAGTGAAGTAGGGAATGTATATTACTTTTTTATAGATAGTACAACTGTTAACCCAAAATTATAAAATTATTAAGGTTTTAAAATATTTTATTTGGTAAAAAAATACGTTCTAATAATAAAAAAAAATTAAATAATATGTTCAAAATGTTCACCATTTACTTTCTGGCAATAAAAAAGTCTAGCAGAAAACTCTTCCCGAACGCGTTCAAGTGTCTCTCTAGAAATTAACCTGCATTCTTCACTAATTCTTCGCTTTAATTCGTCAATGCTCTCAATTAGTGTACCATAAACTTTTGATTTTAGGTACCCCCACAAAAAGAAATCTATTGGGTTCATATAGGGAGAACGCGCAGGCCACTCTATTGGACCCCGTCGTCCAATCCACCTATCTGGATATTGTTCATTTAAATAATTTCTAACAGGTTGATAATAATGGGGAGGAGCACCATCCTGCTGAAAAGTTATTTCCATATCATGGAACTCGTCAGCATGATCCTCAAGAATCTCTAAGATTCGGGGTTCAATACCATTCTGGAGTAATTCCAGGTAAATTTTCCCAGTTAAATTTACGTTTAAAAATATAGGCCCAACAATGTAGTTTCCCAAAATTCCTGCCCACACATTCACTTTTTGAGGAAACTGGGTGTGACCTTCATAAAAAAGGTGAGGATTTGTGTCACTCCAGTATCTTACGTTCTGGGTATTAACTTTACCATAAAAAAAGAGCACTCATCACTAAAGCAAATTGTTTTAAGATAATAAGGATCCTGTTCTATTTTATTTCTTTATTTGCTCACAGAATTCAATTCTGCGATCTGGATCATCTTCTGTCAGCATATGGAGCATTTTCATTTTATAAGGATGAATTTTTTTTCTTTAAAACTTTTTTTACAGTTGATGAAGACACTTCACAAGTTTGTACAACATTTGAGGTGGATTGTATGGGATTGACTACCATTTCGGCAACTATTTCAACTTGTTTGTCTTCACTAATTCCAGGTCGACCACTTCGCTTAGCGTCTGCAACGTTTCCCGTTCTATGAAATTTATCTAAGAGTTGTCTCGGGTACTGTCTGGATATTGGTCGATCTGGATGTCTTTCATTAAAAATCCGTTCGGCTTCATGCAGATTAGTTCTAGCCTCACCAATTATTAATATTGCTTCAACTTTTTCCTGCATAGTTCGCGACATTTTAAAAAACTCTTATTTATTATTAACGGATAATTTACTAAATCACAGTAATGGTAAAAAGGTAAAATTTTACTATTTTTACAAATTACAATTAAGATATGAACCAAAAAAAGTAAAAATAAAAACTTTGAATTTAAACAAGAATAGTATAGTGCCAAACATTTTAAATTTTTAGTACGCCAGTTAATAGCATTGTACCTACATTTAAAGCAAAAAATTCGATTTAAATAAAAAGTCGGTAAAGTTTTTTTTATTACGAAGAAGTAAATGGTGAACATATTACTTAAATTTTTTTTATTATTAGAACGTATTTTTTTACCAAATAAAATATTTAAAAACTTTAATAATTTTATAATTTTGGGTTGACAGTTGTAAATAAGGAAGAAGAATTAATTTTTTTGGTATCATTGGAAAGGGTTTGAAACAAGCTTTCAAATGTTGTATTACTTGCCATATGGTGCCATTTAAAATTATCTTCCAAAAGGGCCCACTTACGCCATTTTTTATGACTACGTCACCTGCTATCCAAAAAAAAGTAATATACATTCCCTAATTCACTTTCCCAAAATTTCAAATTTCTAATTCTAACAGTTCAAAAAATAAATGAGAGGGAAGGGACTTAACCGCACAAATTTTTTTACCTAATTTCTTTTAATTTATAACAATTTTTATTATTATCAACTTCTTTCCCCAATTATCATACTATGTATTTCAGTACCAACCTTACGACAAAGTTCGGTATATGGGTTGTTTTAGAAGATATCAAAAAATGTTATTAACAAAAATAGTAGATGTCTTTAGGGTCCACATTTTGAAATTACCTTAAACTATACAGTGTTGTATAACTCCGTAACAAACCAAACATATGATTTTTTACCGTGATCACTTTGAACATTTAGTTTAATATACTTTTGGAGACTTGTTTTATTTAGAATAATTTTTTTAATAAAACTTATTATTTTTAAGGATTTTTTGTTACATTAAACGTTTATTTCTTTCACATAATAGGAGTATAGTTTAAAGTAATTTCAAAATATGGACCCTAAAGACATCTACTGTTTTTGTTAATAACATTTCTTCTAAAACAACTCATATATTGAACTTTGTCGTAAGGTTTTTAATACAATATTTTAATTACAATAATTTTATTGTTGACTTGATTTTCAATTTTACCACGCCATCATTCTGTTCTTTTTTTTGTGAATTGTATTTTTAGCCTGACCAAAACTAGTTGCAACCATTCTTAAATAAAAAAAAATGTACGATCGACTTTGTGTTTTTCTTTGAACTTTTTGAACCTTTTTTCAAATAATTTTCATTTACGTTTTATATATTACATTTTTTATGGTTCTTTGATTAACCAATTGTAAGAATGAGAGATGCAAGAAATATCCTTAAAGGATGTTTGTGAGTAATTTCCACTTAATCTTGTCTAATCTCTATCTTCAATCTCCCGGTTTTATTAAAAACAAACAACAAACTCCAATAAAAACTATTTGTAATTTTTGAGCACTTGTAAAATTTCAAATCCGTTTTAAATTTAAAGTCGATCTGGATTATCTCCGAGACTTTACTATCAAATAATATTTTTTTAAAAAAAATCTTATTAAAGTTTATTACTAACGATCAATAAATTTCAAATTACGTAAATATATATGTATATTAATATATATTTGTGTATGAAAATTTTAAGAAAACCAATTTTGAAATAACCCAAAAGTAAACAAACACCAATGGAAAATTATGTTTATGCCAAGTTTCTTTTTCGACGCTATGCATAATTAAATTTATCCAATTTTATATTAAGTGGGATTTGTTTATTTGTTCATTAAAATTGTAAAAACTATAATTACCGTACTAAATATAAAATACAAATTACACCCGAATGGCACATTTGTTAATGTTTTAAACTTATTTTCTTGAGTAAATAAACACCGTTTATTAGGTTTATTTTTAACACTTTGAGATCAAATGTGTATAATATATATGAGAAACAAATATTTAGGGAATTATGTATATATAATGTGGTGTGTATTTCACATCCGCCGTGTTGTTGCCAGACTGCCGCGTTTTGTATTTCTTGTTCTTTTGCCGACAAGTTTCTATTTGTCACATATATCAGATATCTAAATGGAAAAATACATAAAAACATTTGGTTTGTGTTTTAACAAGGATTTAAACTTCTTCGTTTGGCTTCCTTTAATATTTCCCAGAATCGCTATTTTTAATTACTGAGGTGCATTGTTTTTTCTGTCTTGTTTGGTTAACACTCTCGTCAACTTAAATTGGAATAAGTATCACAATTGTGTGAAAATTTGTTAACATTCATTAAAAAAATATCAATCTCCTAATAACTAAGTTATTTGGTTACTACATTCTTTTAAGTTTTCTATTTTATGCTAATTGATTTTTTTTTAAATAATTTATCTGATTCTTAAACTAACATTTAATTTACTTGATAAAACAGTTATTATATGCTCATTGTTAAAATCACTACATTAAAATATAGTGATTTTGAAAAGAAAAAGATTTAAAGAATATTACTTTTTAATGTAAAAGTCTTAATTTCAGATCATAATAGTAATTTTTGTATCTAGTGCCCGAAATGCTACTTTCGTGATCGAGGACTGATTCTTTTTAACGAAGCGCAGCCGAGTTAAAAAAATAGTCTAGATCACCAAAGTATTTCGCGCATGAGATGCAAACAAAACTTTTTCTACAAACGCTTAGCTTAATATGAAAAAAGTATTGAACTGGTTTGAACTGTTTTTCCAAATCAAGTAATTAGGTACTGGAACTATGGAAATAAAATGGCATTTGTTGTCAATTATTTCAAAGTGACAGTTCTTGATAATTATTTTCATTATTTTAAAGTGATTCTTATTTGCGTCAATTTCGTGCGTGATATTTATAATTGTGAAATGGAAATTTCGAGCGACGATGAAGTAAGCAGTACCCCACCTAACTTGACAGATTCGGCCAATTCAGTAATTTCAAATCTCTTACCAGAGAAATCGAGGCGCCAGTATGAAAATGCATATCAACAATTTAAAGAGTGGTGTTTGAATATTTTGCAGAGAAGTCTAAGAAGCTGAAGTCTTCCACGTTATGGGCAATATATTTTATGTTGAAAGCAACACTCATGTTAAAGAAAACGTGGATTTCAATAAATTTACCAAGTTGGTTCCATATTTGAAAAAATCGTCAGTTGGAAACCATCCTAAGAAATCTAAGGTGTTGACTAGAGAGGAAGTTGGAGAATTCATAAAAGAGGCAGATGATGAAACCTATTTGTTGGTTAAGGTAGATTTTTGATGATTGTTTTATGTGTTTTTTAAATTACTGTTTTCCTTTTAGGTTGTTTTAATACTGGGTATTTCGGGTGCTTGCCGCCGTGAAGAACTCATTAAAATGACGGTCGATGACATAGAAGATAAAAATTCCATTTTGATTGTTAAAGTACCCGATACAAAAACGCATACACAACGAATTTTTACAGTTTCAAATTTAAATTATATTGACATTTACCGAAAATATGCGGCTCTTCGTCCAAGTTATGCTACCAGTCGCCGATTGTTTTTGAAATATCAAAATAAGAGATGTTTTAAACAAGTTGTTGCAATAAATAGTAGTGGAAAGATGCCTAGCTTAATGGCAAAACACCTAAAATTACCAAATCCTGATGCCTACACGAGGCATTGTTTTCGGAGAACATCAGCCACACTCTTTGCTAATACGGGGGCCGATATATGTGTTCTGAAACGACATGGAAGTTGGAAATCTTCGACTGTTGCCGAAGGATACGTGGAAAAGATTGTATCAACAATAAAATTCAGATATCAAATAAAATTTTAGACTGTGAAATTTCAAGATTAAGTGCTGTCACCTCTACGGCAGTGGATATCACGGGCTGAATCTGACTTATCTGATTTGGGAATAAATATTGGTTAGTGCACTGGCTGCACCATTATTGTTAACATTGTAAAGAATAAATAAAATTAGTTTACATGCAGTGTGTGAAGTAAGTAATTCGCACACTACTTCGCGCACGGTGTCATAGTAACAAAGAAAAATGAAAAAAAGGGTCACTTCCCTTACTCTTGCAAATGCTCGAACCTTGTCATTTTTTGACGTTTGTAGAAAAAGGTATTTTAAAACTTAGCTCTTTACAGATTTGGTATTTTAAATACGCCCTGAAAGGTTATGGGAAAAAATGCAAATCTTTATATTTCCTTTTGTTTGGATATACTGATATACGGCAATATTTCAGGGAATTCTATTGGTTACTTCGTTAAAAACGCAAGATGACTGATATAATCTTCTGCTTCTAAAGCAGATTAACCCTCACAAAATTATCACAAATAAGATAACACATTTATATAGGTAGTAGGTACTAAAACCCTCACGTTGTGCAAGAGCATCATATTAAAAATACATAATAGACAACATTTTATAAAATTCTTTTGCTATTTCGTTCAAAAAATTAATTTTTAGTACATAACAGCTTTTTTTAAAGAACACAAAGAAATAGAATGTTTGCACATTTTTGGCAATACCTACCACAAAAACTTGTATTACATATAGTTTTTTCTTGGATAATATATCCAGGATAATCTCTAAGGGCTAATAATATCTAGGCTTAGTATAGTTTTGTCTTGATCCGTGTTTTAAATAAATATTTTCAATATTTTTATCGTTTTTTTTTAATAAATAAAAAAATAAGAAGAGAGCGAGTTGAAATGCAATAAACTAAATCAATTTTCTACTTACAGTTTTTTTTAAAATATTGTAGAAATTCGGCGTATTTTGAATGATAGAATTTAATTATTTCTGTTCATAAATTCCGATATCCTGCATCGTCTTGTGGCAACATCGTACAAAATAAGAGCAAATCCTAAATTTCCATGAATAGTCCGGTTTACATATACTATAACAAATAACTACAATATTGCTTTTGAACTGTTAGTCTGGTTCAGATGTACAATTTTTCATAAAACATTTTAATATTCACCGAAAATTAGGAACGAGGTGTCATTCCATTCGGATTTTTATCCAATATTGGTTAGTTAAAGGTTTTTTAACATATTAAAAAGTCTGTAAGATAAACGCTGGGATATATCCAAAACTATTTTCTCAGCCCCCACACATAAAAATTTAAAGTTTGCACTTTATTTTGCAGATATATAATAAATAACCACAATGGTGGTATGAATAAAAATGAGCATCTAGTTTATACTCACAATTTTGGAGTAAATACTCCATGTGGTATGAATAAAAATCAGAAGTAGATACTCGCCGTGAGTAGGTACTCCTATGTATCGTTTGTTATGAGAATATACTCATTTTTGGTATGAATAAAAATAAAAAAGTTTATACTTTTTAGGATGAGAATATACTCCATAAATTTGGAGTCTAATAGCTAGCTGACTTCAGTTTGATCGTGGCAAAGATATGGCTGAGTTTATGTTTAATTCGGATAAATGTTTAAATACCTAAATAAATGCAAAAAAGTGTTCATCGTCGTCACATTTTGAAAGTTTTAACGGGGTTTTACTAGGATAAATAAAATAAAATAAATTTTTGTAATAATAATCAGTTTGAAGAAATTTTGTATGAATTTATTTGCTTAATAATGCCCAGGACTAAACACCCCTTTTTACGATTGTTTTGGATATATTTATGAAACATTCAGTATAATTTAATAAAAGAAATTCGTCAAAAGCTATCAAGTTTACTCATTTAATAAAATTTGTTTAATAAAACGTAATAAAAAGTAGTTTAATATAAAAATAAGAAATAAATTAACAAAAGTAACACCCAATGGCACGCCTTGCGCTACAAATCAAACAATAACAAACTATCTTTTGTCGCCCGGTCGAGTATTTACTTTAATTATAAATTTTATATTTAAAATAGGTGGCCCTGTAGTCTCCTGACAACAATCAATTGAATTGTCCGGTCTCTAGCTATGACAAGTAAGAAATTAAATACGGAGTATCTACTCTTATGTACAATAAGCAGAAACTTATCACATCGAAATATTTTTATTCATATGAAATGGTTTATAAACTCATACTTGATGCTCATGCTCATGAGAACATACTCGTTAAGTTAAAAGCAATAAAGTAAACAAAGTCAGTTTTTTTAATATCTCGAAAAATATTCAAGAATTTTGAAATGTTAATAAAATTTAAAAATATTATTAAATTTACTAAAAAAAAAGTCCCAACTCCCGAAACTCTCCAATATTTATAATTTTTACAGAGCCCTAAAAATAGTGCTAAAATAGGTAGTCTGATTTTTAAGATAGAGCTAGGGCTCTTGTTAAAACCTAAAATTGTTAATTAATTAAAAGAGAGAAAAACCGGTTTCCAATAGTTCAAAACATCCATGACATCTATCAAACTCTCTCAGCTCGTGATGTAACAGTCTGTCTTATCTGGCTCCCATCTCACGTTGGAATTACTGGCAATGAAAATGCTGACCAGCATGCCAAAGAAGCCTCCTTTGCTATCACTACAACAACGTTTCGGCTCCCAAATGACTTAAAACTCCTATTCAAAAAGTCCGTCAAGGAGTCATGGCAAAACTTTTGACACAACAGCAAAACAGCCCTTAATGATATACAATCATCCATAGACTGTCCTGTCGATCCTTAACCAGAAGAGAAACTGCTATCATTAGACGATTGCGGATCAACCATACCAGATACACACACGGATATCTGATGTCTTCTGAAAATTCTCCCGTCTGCCGCTTCTGCAATAGTGCTCTAAACGTCAAACACATTCTCACCGACTGCCAGGAATACACATATACACATATATAAACGCCTATAGAGCGGGTCACAGTTATTATGCAGCATTGCGTTTATGGACGACGGCGTTGCCATATCGTCATGTTCTTCGAATTTGGTTCCAACTGGCGCGGGAATATAACTTGCCATTGTGTTACTATTATGATTTAAATATTGACTAAATTATTCATTTGAAAATCGTTTAGTGAGTAATTAAGAATATTTATAATTATAAATTTTACGCGTTTAAAGGAAAATATTATAAATCCGCTAAAATATTCAAATTTTATACGTTTAATTATCACGTATAAAGAAATAAATAAATACAGCGGCCTTACAAAAGACCTTTGTCAAATTATGAAATAATAATATAATTAATAATAAACATATGTCAATAATAATAATATATACATAAATTACAAGACGAGTGGTAAAAAAGTCAGCTGTCATCTAAATTTTAAGGGAGAACGATTAACAGAGAAAAGCTAATGAAATCTTGCCGACGTTTCGATGATTTTTCCGAGGATTTTTCTTCTTCTGGCAGGTTGTTGTAACAAACAAAATATAGAATAAGTAAATGAATTAATAATTACGTATTTTAACTTGAATTAAAATTAAATTTTAAAAATGACAATGATTAGCAGGTAATAACTAAAAAAAATGAAAATTCAATGGAACATTTGAGGGTTAAGAAATATATTACTCATAAAAAATGTATAATTTTAAATTTTAAAATTTTTAAAACAATGGTGTTAAAAAATAAAAAAATGTATTGATATTTATTTCTTATTTTAAATTTCGTCGTACTTTCGATTGTAAATAAAAAATTGAAAAATATTTTTGAAAAGTTGTTGCAATATGTATTTGATTTACACTTTGAACAGCGTCACGTATTGGCGTCTAGCGTAAAAATTGCTACAACTTTTGTGGGTACTCTGTGCCACTACATATTAAAAAATATTCTGCAATCGTTTTGTTCTTTTAACAAGTTACAGATAAATTTATAGTTGAAACTTGTAGTAAACTTGTAATATTTAAGTTTAATCTTTATGGACTTGGAAAACAAAAGCATCATTGGGATAACGGACACAGGGGTAGAATAGACAGAGAGAGCAAGGTTAATAATCTGGCTGTACTAGAGAACTTAATTCTATTACATCGGAGTTGACTGCAGTGGCTACACCTCCGTCGGCTGGTCGATATCCTACATAATTAACAATGTGATATCGACCTGCGGGTCCCTCGAGGCAACAGACGCTGGCTGTTTCATCCCCTATTCTCACTCCTTCAACTGCTGATTGACCAGATTCTGTCGCATGTAAACAAACAATACCAAAATTTCTGATGTAGTAGTAGTAGCGGAGAACGAGGGGCTAATAATTGAAGGCATGCATAAATCGATCGATAGAATATGCAATGCAATATAATCACCTCACAGTTTCTAGTATGTAAAGATATTTAATGGACACACGCAAATGGGAGATAAATTAAAAATGGCCACATAGTATCGCAACTATTCTAGAATGTATACTTTTCGTTCGTGAATAAAATAAACAAAAAGTTGTTAACAAATTATAGTAGAACTAACGTTGAAGATGTAATGAGGTCGTAAAACAGTAAAACTCAGTGGTGAGAGAAAATTATAAAAACAGAAAACTCAGATACACTGTAAAACATGTGTCTTGAGAACCCAAATAAACTACAGTTTAACAAAACTGCCACTATCTAATTATGAAAAATTTTTCGTCAATGTTTCAAAATTACTTCCATCTTCAGATTAAAGTTAAATCTTGTTGTATGAGATTATAATCATGTGTGCTTAGAGCTCCAACTTTATAAATTATCGGTCTGTGTCAATAGTCAGAGAGCATAACCGAAATAACCTTGAACTACACTGCTAGTTGTCATATTACTGCCACTGGAAAAATTCATCTAAATTGAATTTGTGAAAACGTGTCTTCGTGAATCAAGGCATTTCAGTCGTTGACAGAAGAGTACGAACATTTTATTCATAAGTGTAGTTGGCTTTGAGAGTTATTGTTGAAAAAATATAAGGTGTTTTGTACTTTGGTAAGAATTCTTCGTTAAATATACCTATTAATAGTATTACTACTCTGTGTCGCAGATTTCTCTATGAACATAAGTATGAAAACGAAGTATTTCACTAGATATCCCTGAAAAGGGGCCAATAACTTTTAAAATGCAAAGTATTTACTGATAAGTACCAAGAGGAAATCGATGATTCAGTTCAGTTTGCATCGTCGAATGTTCAACTGAATAACAAAACCCAAATTTTATAATAATTTTTTATTTGAAATTTATATCCGTTTTAAACAGTGGGCACAAGAATACAGAGACTGGATTTTAGTTCAATTGCGATATGTCCTTTTTTCGGACGAAACCAGATTTGGTTTAGTCAGTGATAGTCGGCGACAAAGAGTTTGGAAAGGGCCAGGACGATAACAACGACTGACTTTTGTAAGGGAAGTCATTCCATACCAAAAAGGATCAGTAATGTTTTAAAGAGGCATAATGCATGATCGTTGTACGCAGCTTATTCCCATTTCAGGCACTATGACAGGGCATAGAGTTAATAACTTATTACACAACAGGGAGAACACACCGGATATTAATGCATTTTTGATTTATCTCCAAATAGGAAATATTTCTTTGTTTTTCGTTTTGTGGTCTCCGTATCAGTTTTGTAAATATTTTTTTACAAACGACATTCATATTTATGAAGAATAATAAAAAACTCTTCGTTTCAACGTAACTTGCAAGTTTATTTATATTTTTTCAAATAAACTTGGAAGTTACGTTGAAACGAAGAGTTTTTTATTATTCTTAATAAGATGGACTTCCAAAAAGTAAGAGTTAGTACAATAAATTTAATTCATATTTATGCTTTTGAATCTTTGTACCATCAATTTATATACATATATATGTCCAAAAGTTTGGAATAATTGAATATTTCATTTTTTTATTAATTTTTTTAAATAATTTTTTTGATATAAGTAAACATCATTTTGCTACAACATTTTGCTAACCAATACTAAATAAATCTCGAAGTCAGATAAACATACAAAAAAAATGATTTATTCTTTTGAGGTGAAAAATGTACAATGTATTACAAATTTTTTAAAATAAATTAATAAGCAAAAAAAGGTTTTTAAATAAAATTAATAATCAGTATTTCCTCCATAGGCCTGTAAGCATGACTGTAGGCGATGTGGCATGCTATCGATTAAATGGTCGAGCTGGGCTTGCGGAATTCTCTCCCATTCTTCACGAGCAGCATCTTTCAGTTTTCGAAGAGTAATTGGGGGAGGGTTTCGCTCTTTAATGCGTGTTTTAAAAATGTCCCAGGCATGTTCAATTACGTTTATGTCAGGAAAATTTGATGGCCATCTTAATGTTGATATTCCTTCTTCTTCCAAAAAATTTTGTACTGCAGCTGTTCGATGTGGAGGTGCATTGTCATGCATAAACCTACCGCCCCCCGGAATAAACGCACAACAGGATTTAAAACTTCCTCGATGTACACAGCACCAGTGATTCTTCTCTCCAAAACCAGAAGAGGCGTCCGTGTACCCCTCATAATACCACTCCAAACCATAATACTCCCACCTTCAAATGGAACACGTGGTCGGGCTCCAAACTAGCGTTCTTCGCGAATCAGAAACCCAGCCAATTCTTCATTCATCAGAGAATATCACGTAATTCCAGTTAGGACCAATTACAATTACAACAATTACCGCATTTAATATTTGTGTATCAATGTTATCTGCCGGTCTTCACATCATTTGTGTCTTGGAATTTTTTTTTAATTTTTGATACAGTAACACCAACAATATTCGCGATATCACTTTGACTAAAGCCCTGTCGTAACAAAGCCATTACTCTAGACCTATTAAAATATTATGATATCTGGGCATTTTTAACCCTTTAATTGGCAAGGGTATAAATACTTACTGAAAAATTAAATGTTGTTCAAATATATAGTATAAAACAATCATCTTGAAATAATTGCTAGTTATTTTTTGTATTTCATGTCATACTTTTTTTTACAGATTGTATCCTACAGGATACATTGCCAAAAACTCAAAGCATAATGTTTAGTTAATTTTGAATTTTACACTTTGGTAAAATTATAAAATATCAATAGAATTTAAAAAAAAAAAGATTACTATTAATAAACGCTTTATTAAAAAATACATTATAATTTAGTTTTATGGTAACTCATAAAACAGTTCCTTTCAGAGACAATACATAGTTGTGCATTACATTTTTGGCACATAAAGGTGGTAATGAATCCGGAATATTTGGTTCAAAGGGAGTCAAAGAATTGTGTAAAACTCTTTCTGATCTTCAAACAGATTCTGTGGACCAATCATTCTCACTCTGAATGGAATTGAAATACATAGTATTATTGTCAAGTATCATTTCAATTTCCATAGGTCATCATTTTTTTCCCAAAACATCCTCTGTATCTGAAACATCGGAATCGTCAGAGTCTATTGGTGGTAACATTGCAATTATATTTATTGTTCGTTTAGAATAAATCCCTAATTCACGACTTGCCATCTGAAAAACAAAAAATAACAAGTTAATTTATTTATACCACTTTATTTGGCAATGTATCTTTAAAGATACATATTTTTAAATGGGACTTCATACAACAATTATAGAATATATGGGAACTTGATATTATATCTCAGTGTACTTACCTTTATCACTATATATTGGTATCAACATAAAATCTCTAAAAACTTTTCTATAAACACTGTTTACATGCGATCAGTTAATTGTAAACCTAAAAATTTCAACATGCTAGATTCACGTCCTTTGTAGAAAGTTTGTAATAGACCGTATAGATGGTGGCTCGCAACATGTTATAAAGGAAGAGTGTATTTACAGAAACATTGCCAAAAACTGGCATACTTTTGAAGAAAACATGCTAATACAAAATTTTTATTGATACGTATCTTTAAAGATACATTATCAATTAAAGGGTTAAACAGCTCACATGAAATTTAAACAAGAATTGGAATAATGTGAAAGCACCCAAATCAATTAAATATGACCAATTTAATACAAAAACAAGTCAAGTTTAGTATTATTTTGATTTAAAAACGCTTTAAAATAAATATCAACAAGAGTTTTTAAAAAACCATAGGCGTAGATAGTAGATATATTATTTCTAAATATTCCAAACTTTTGGACATAATATGGGTGTGTTCGGGGAGCACGCTATTTGCGCCATTTGGCGCTATCTAGTACTATTCCTCGTTTGCGTTATATGGCCTCGAAAGCGTGCTCCCCGAACACACCCTATGTGTATCATATTATTTCTCATGGCCGTCGCTAATAACCCAGTGAGTTGATGAGGCAGAAAATAAAATAAAAAAAGTCAATAAAGTTAGGTCCAGAGGCTAGTAAAAAAATTATTTTGAATACAAATTACAAGTAACAAAAGTGTTTTAAATATAAGAATTATTATAAAACTAATAATTAGTCAGATAAATTGAAAATAGTGTTGCACTAGTAAAATTTTCTAATGACATTAGAATTTTCCTGTATGTTTTCGTAGTGAATTTTGCGGTTCAGATGGAAAATCGCGCACACGTACGAAATTCAAGTGCCAATAACGTATGACGTTCCACCCGCACGCACCCCTTGAACTCTCATTCGTACGTTAAGCAATAAATACGGCTTAAAATTTGTTGCATTCGCTCGGTAGGAAAAGCCGAATATAGCGATTATTATTCAGAAATGGCAGAAAAAAAAACGCTAAATGAAATTCTCGCAACATAATATAAAATTAATATAGCCATATTTATGACGGCAATTTTTGGGTCGCCGGGCGTAGCTAAAGCCGACGTATTTTACGGCGTTTATTCTAGATTAAAACAGTTTATTTTAGATATTTATAATGGGAACGTGGTTCATAATGCAGATCACTTGTCGGCAACAAAAATAATAAAAAATACGGAATGTGACGGTGGTGCGAATTTATTGTTTTAATAATGCTAAATAAAGCAGATCGGGAGCGATATATATAGTATAAATGTATACCTACTACACAGTCAAGCTTCGGACCGATTATTTTACGTATATAGAGAAACACACATATACTCACTCTTGGTTATTGTTGCAGTTGAAATGGGATTTTTATGCTGCGTTGTAAATTAAAGTGGTCATGTGATATGTAGATATAAAATTGGAAACGCAAAAAATGAAAGGGCAAAAAGGCGACCACTTGCAGAACATATTCACTTCAGAATACACTAAAACTTTTGTTTCATACTGTACAGTACACTTGTACTTTACTGTACTCTTCGATTCTCCCAATGTTGTTTGAAATAATAAGTGAATCAATATAAACTAAGCTTTTATTCTAGTTTTTGATGATTGACATTAATTGTACAACTGCTCTTGCCATCAATATGTATTGATGGAGTTGTTGATGAATTTACAGTGTTTTCTGTAATCGTGGAAGACGTGTGGCTGTGATGTAGCACTTCAACAAAAGTTTCGCCCCTTTGGATCATTCTTGCAATCTTGTTTTTGCATTCAATCGATTCTTCTATATACTTTTCTGCAACTGAAGAACTCTTCCTTCTACCTTCTACCTTTCTGTTTTAGAACTTTAAGGTCAGCTCCAGCATTGGCCAACAACGTTGAGGATTTCCTCCTGAAGCAATGACCTGTATACTTTTCTGGTTGGTCTAGTTTTAAGAACTCGGCTATTTTTTCTTAAGTGCTTCGCCAATAGTATACATACCAGCTCTTTAAGATAGACATTTTCCTTGTCTATAACTCACCAAAAGAGCTTTCAAGGAGAAGTGTGGGCGTAAATTCATGTATTTTCATGTATTGGGAATATCTGGTGCCTGTAGAAGAGAAGAATGATATACTCGGAATTTTACAGTCGTGTAATGACGTCATTTTCGTGGGAAAAAACGTATGTCCTATTAAATTTATTTGTTGCTAAGTAACTGACTACTGGTGTCTAATTACCTCTATAACTTGTTCCTGTTCAATTTGAAAGAAAGCCAACACATTTAGAATTATTAACTGTGTTTGTTCTTTAAATCGATGAGGGTTTTTTGGCGGCATGTTTTGACGCTTTGGCGTTTTCAAAACTTCAAAACTGACAATCACTTGACAAGCATTTCAGGTAAAATTTAGCCACGACAATAAGATCTCAACAAAATTTTTTGTCACTGTCATTTTACATTAGTTAAACAAGGATAGACAAAAATGACGTCATTACAAGACTGTAAAATTCCGAGTATATAATATTACTGTATGAATGACATCCAACAAACCGATGGTAGATAGATGTTTAAGAGGTGGCCAGAAGCCTATTCCACTGCGACCTTTTCAGATCTATTGTGGTCCTCGAAAAACTAGATTACATCCCCCAGTCCGACTCTCTTAACGAAGTCTATAAGCTTTGAGACTGTAACCTTCATGTAGTCCCTTGCCAATGGATATTCTTCTCCTAAAGTCAGGAACCGCATATTTACCAGTCCGTCGCACTGACATAAGATGTGCTCTGGTGTTTCCTCTTCTAGGTGACAAAATCTGCACAGATCCGTCTTTGTCAACCCCATCAGCTTAAGATGCCTGTTTAGCTTACAGTGCCCCGTCAATAGACTTACTACAGATTTGACCGTTTTCCTGTCTTTACTCAATAAGTCTGACGTAAACTTTTGCGAATGTTCCATTATGAACTGTTTCGCTTGCCTTTGTCCTGGTGAATTCCACCACCATTCCCGTGATTTTTGTGCCACCCATGTTTTCATGGCCGTTTTTATTATATTTTTTGCAATGCCGCAGAAAGGTTCCGGTCCAATAAAAGGCATTGATGAGCCTAGTTTAGCCATTTCATCTGCCTTTTCATTGCCTTTTAGACCCCTATGCCCTGGTCCCCAAGCTACCGTAACCTTGCTACGATCCCCCAGAGTATTCAGAGCATGCACACAGTCCCATACTAGCCTAGAATTGACCTCTACAGAATCTAGTGCCCTTAGCACCGCCTGACTGTCTGTGAATATGGCTATTGAACGGTACGTCCTATCCAGCCTTTTAATTTCTTCTACACAGTAGTGAATTGCCGTAATTTCTGCTTGAAAAATCGTGGCATTTTGGGATAGACTTACTGGGAATGTTATCCCTTGTTTCCTTCCGACTACGCCGGCTCCCATGCCATACGGCGTCTTTGAGCCGTCCGTGTACCAGGTTGACTCCGCTTCTACGGGTACACATTTTTCCCAGTCTTCCCTACCTGGTATAACTATTTTAAATTTATTGGCAAAGCTATATCTCGTGACTGTTGCGTCAATGGGTTGCCCCAAAATGTTATCCGCTTTTAGTTCCTTGATTAGCTTACCATTATCAGCCCCATGCGATTGGCTTATGTGCTGCTGATTATGTATTAATCTGTGCATGGCTGCTCTCGCTTCGCCCTGTATATATATATGTGTAGTGGTGGAATGTTTAACAAGACTTCCAGTGCAGCTAAAGGAGTAGTTTTTATGGCCCCCGTAACGCACAGGCAAGCTAACCTTTGTATGTTACTTAATAGCCTTACTGCTCCTGTTTGCTGTGTCTTTGTCCACCATACCACTGACCCGTAGGTTCAATGATTGTAAAAGTACCCAATACAAAAACGAACATCCAGCGTAATTTTACAGTCGTTAATAAACCAGACGATAAAATTCCATATTTAGAAATTCTGCAAAAGTATATAAAACTTCGTCCATTACAAGTAAAATCAAATCATTTGTTCTAAAGATATGCCAAAGGAAAATGTTTTGCTCAAGTAATAGGGAAAGAGACAATCGGGGGCTGGCCTTCTCAAATTGCCAAATTCTTAAATTTGCCCAATCCCGAGAACTATACTGGCCATTCGTTCAGGAGGACATCAGCAACGCTTTTGGCTAATATAGGTGTTGATGTCCTCGTCATGGAGGTTAGCGTTCATCGACAGTGGCAGAAAGCTATGTAGAAGATTCTCTTCAAAATATAATAGATTTTGCCGAAAAAATATTGTGCAATACTATAATAATACTACTAATGTATGCGATTCTGCAGGAGTTTTTCTGTTAGAAGTAAAACCACTGTCCAAACAAGTGGGATTTCATTAAATAATTTAACAAATTGTAACATTTAAGTTTCAATATTAATAAATAATTCATTAGTTTTCTTTATTCTTTCAAAAAATGAATTAAAATGAAGAGATTTTTTAACTCTGCGGTAAGTGAATTACTTACCGTCGAGTTGGAGTACTTACCGTCGAGTTGGATTACTTACAGTCGAGTTGCTAGTAAATGTCACCTACTGACCTAAAATATGTCACGGTAAACAGTCAAAAATGATCAATCGTGCAAAAATGTCATTTAATTTTACAGTATCCATAAAACTCTATTTCATAGAAATATATTTGTTCTACATTCACTCTATGTATCTACTCTTGTAACGTCTAAAATCTTAATTAGACATAATTTCCGGCTGTCTGTCAGTCAGTACCCCAGTTTTGTCTTGACAGTTGTATTGAGATGAGCTTCATGGTGATTTTTACCTTGATTTTCATTAATTTTAAAATCTTCTAGTCGTTGGGTCTATGAAACCTTCCGAGTTTTCCTCACCTTGGTTTCTTCATATTTACTTGTATTTATTGGAAACCACAGTTTCCTATCCAAAAAAAGTTTTTTTTTTTTTTGGTAGGTACTATTTTTTATTTTTATTTTTTACAATATTTTTCCCTATGCGCCGTTTTTTCTTATTTAAAAGAAAGTTTGAGAATTTACAATCCTCTCTTGTTCTCCATGACAGGATGTTTCTTTTTTTAGAAAATTGTTACTTAATTAATAATTAACCCCTCTTTACTCTTATTCCTTGTGTTAACAATTATTAACCTTCAATTAATTACTTTCATTTTATTTTATTTCATTTCACAACTTAACTAACTATTTTAACATTTCTCAATACAAATTGTACATTACCTTTAACTATGTTACAATTTAAACTTTAACTTTTTTATATGACCTTTTTCTTTGTATTTATTTTAGCCTGATGATGGTCTAAGACCGAAACTAGTCGCTCTTCAGTAATTTGAATAAAGTTAATGTTTAATGTGGTTTAACTTTTTGTTTCATTGGATATGTTTTTATCAGCCACATGAGTTATGGAGTACACCTTCGATTTTAAATCTGAGGGTTTAACCATTTAACCAATTAGAGGAAGCTATTAAAAAACACTATAATACAGATTTTAACTTTCATTGTTGATTTTGCATAAAAATATATTTTTTGACTGCGCACGAAAGGAAACATCAATACTAAAAATCATCTGAAAGAATTATTTTCAGAATTTTTTAAAGCTATAAAATTATTTTTCACAATTTCCATTACGTGTTGCACATCAGAAAGGAATTTTTCGGGACTGCAAAAGTTAAATAGCTATTTATCTATTAAGAGCGGAAAGTGATACATTCCGCTAGCTAACTCCGCTAGCGCGTCGGGCGGCCATTTATCGAAAGCGACAAAGATCTTTCAGCTTGAATTACACACTGGATTTTTTATACGACTACATGATAATCAAAATATATAGTTTTTGTTATACATTTTATTAGAACCAGTTTACATAAACATTTTAGTGAACTAATTGGAAGTATTTTTATTATAAACAATATTAAAATTTAAAGTACAATTTTGACAATTTTTAATATTTACTCCAGAAGTTGATGTTTCAGAATAATTATTAGTAGAGTTAGAAGGATTTGACGTAATTTCAAAATTTTCTTGGAATTGGGAGGTTGACTGACCGGATATTTTTTAAATTTTGTTTTTAATTGAATCATCAATATAACCTTCCGCTACATTACTACTTTTCCAGCCGCCATGTTTTTTAGTTGTATTAAATCACCACCACCATGTACTAATAATGTAGCAGAAGTAGGTACGTCGAAAACAGTGCCCGTTGTATGACTTGTGATCTGGCAAGTTTAAATATTTGGCAATTTCACTGAGGATTTTACCAATTGTATTAATTCCTATAAGTTGATTTGTACACCTTCCTTTGGTAGGTATAACGAAAAAATAAGCGGCGCTCCATATTATTATTTTGCCACTGCTTTCCTAAATCTATGTACTTTTTACACTATCTAATGTAATCAATAGCATTTTCTGTTGTATCATTAATTATTGTGAACATGCGACTTTGTTTAGTTTTCGAATCTGGAATGCGAACTATTAAGAGAGATTCTTTGTTCTCTATATCATCAAGTTTCATTTTGACTAACTCATCTCTTCTGCATGCTCCAGCAATACCCATAATCAAGACAACCTATATAAACAAATTTAGATTAAATTGGATAAATTTTAAATAACATTAAAATCTTACGTTTCTAAATAAATATTCTTCATCAGGCGCACTTCGAATAAATTCCTCGATATTCTCCCTGGACAAAGTTAAAGACTTTTTTGCCTTGTACCCCACTGACTGTTTCTTCAAAAAAGCAATCAGTTTTGTATATTTACTAATATAAATATCATTTTTGATTTTTAATGTTTGTCTTAAGACAGAATATTTTCGTAGAAAAAACTTACGGTCCACGATGACGTAGCAAAGACTAAACGATTGTGCTATTTTGAACATGTACAAACAGCTTCTTTTCACAAAAGTTACAAATATTTTCACTGTAAAAAATAACCAAAAACAGTAGACCTTCTTAGATAAGTAAAATTATAATTTTGATCCTATTTGTTAAAATATTATATAATTTGTATATAATTCTTATATATTTAATTTTGGAGACCGAGCCCCCATAGTAATTTTGAAGTTCCGGCGGTTATGTCAAAAACCAAAAGACTTTTTAAGAAATATTTCACAGTTTTGTTAGAAAGTCGATTGGCTATATTTTTAATTTCTGTTTCTTTTTCTGGGTGTATTCCTAATTTAATTATTAGATTAACATAAATGAATGAAAAACTTGTTTCTCTTTTAATTTTCTTCACTTTTTACTAATTGCAATTGTAAATTGACATAATACAATAAAAATACTGCTTGTTTGTTCATTTTGTTTTGCAAATCTTGCTGTTTATAGCTATTTTTTAAATCAATCTATTTTTGTAAGCTAATCTTTACTATGTTATCAAATTAAATTTATTGTACTATCTCTTTTGTTATATCTCTTATATATGAATATGAAAAAATCATCTATCAGCTGAATATTTTTACTTAAAACCTGGTGTGTAACACAAATGTTTTGAAACATTTTTATTTCAGTTCTTACTGTACATTTTTCTATGTTTGTGAACGAGTTTACTGCTATTGTATTTATAAACTAACTTAAACCATCAAAAGATAGTATTACTGAGTACATTGCACATCAACTGGACGAATACAAATTACTCTACAATTATATTAAACTAAAGCTGTGTATATTAACTACAAAAGCTTTTAGATGCTAATAATGTAGTAACTACACGTACAATATATGAAACAATATTTTCTATTGCGTTGTGTTTTTTTGACAGTCTGATGATGGTCTTATAAGACTGAAACTAGTTGCACAATAATTTTAAATTAAACATTTATTGGATCGACTGTATGTTTTCTGTGGACCTTTTTAAAAAATACTTAATTTAATGAATTAATTATTCGATGTACTAAAAAATTTAAGTCGATACTGATGTCTTGTGTCCAACGACACGTATTGACGTAATTCAACATTATAAACGATAACATGTGCTTTAGTTAGTTTCCAAGTCATGTCGTTCATTACAATATTTACGTTGTCGTTTATAATTACTGTTTATTACGGTAATTACCGGCCGGAACGGGCATTGGGTGTCAAAAGTCACGTGATATGCGAGTTCGGACGATCTCTTCTCTCTTCCCTCCTACCTTCCTATCGTATCCCTACTTTTCTTAAGGTGCGTACCGCACCTACTGCGATTAAGTACCCGCCCAAGATTATGTAAATTAACGCGACTTCGCAAGTAATTGTTTTGCCATAATAATAATGACGGTCTTTCGTTAATTTATGGTGGTGGTAAAATGTTTGAATTTATCGAGTTCATTGGATATAAATGTCGAAGCGAATGACACCTCGCTAATTATTGCTCTCTCTCTTTCTACAAACGTGTGTGTTTGTGTGCACGTAAATTATTTATTCTATTTACAATGCATGGTTAGCTACTTAACGGTCAAGAGTTTTCTTTTCAATTAATTTGTTGTAGAATAAAAGAAATATCACCCCTAGATAAAGGCCTAAAAATACATCTATTAGGGTTTTCCCCGTTTAAAGTTTCTTCTTACACATTTTATTTGGTTATGATTAAACGCAATAAAAGAAAACAAAAACTGTTAGTATGTCTTTGTTGAATCGTACTCTGGGAAAAAAAATTCAGTAAAGCTCTACTTTTGGGGCATATGGTTATTAACTGAAATTTTAAAGTGTCTTTAACTTTAAATATCTTAACTGAAAGTTTCGATTAGACTATGACGTCATTAATTTACCATTGCCCAACGTACATTTTGTGTTAAGCAACTGTAAAGATTTTTGTTGAACATCCTCGGCATAGAATTACTTAACTGAGATGTTCGCTTAAAGTTAAACTTACATTTTAGATGTATATGCGATTCTTTGGATTATTTAAGCCGACTTTTTAGTTAACAATTGTTAATAGTGTAGAAAGTATAACTGTACATTTGAGTACTCATAAAGTAGCTTTTCACTTATCTTAATTGAAGTTTCAATATTTTTTAACACTTCTTTAAGGTTTAGTTTAATCCAGAATCCCTCATGTTAACTGTATTTTCATAATTAAAGTAATCATAATAGAGAAAATTTTTAACCGATTTTATTATTTACCTAATCCAAATCATATGTTATTACTTTGTTTTAATTTTTACCCAAGTATATGAAAATATAAAATTTTCAGCAAATGCGTATATTGGAAATTTATATACTTATTTGAAAAAAGCAAAGATATAACATACGAATTAAATTAAATATCGATTTGGTAAAAATTTTTCTTTTTGTGAGAATCATAAAAGGAGAATAAAAATATACAAATTATTAACAAAGCATATAATGTATTTGCATAAATAGACATAATAAAATCAAAATAAAACAACGCTTCCAATAAAAACAAATAATAAATAAAATATAATATTCCACTTTTCAACCATGCTTCTTTTCATCCATGCTCGCCTAAATCTCGACCGCATGCCAATATTAGATGAAATACTTACATAGTACCTAACAAATTAAAGAAATTTAAACTTACTGTTAAATATTTGAATGAGCTTCTCAAATCCCCACTGTTTCAAAAATTCTTCCATTCTGCGGTAATTTCAATAATTGTCTTTTAATAAATAGTCATCAATTAATTATAAATTTCACACTAAATGAATAAAGATTTTTCTTTTATCTCACTTTCTACGTTGTTTTTTCCATATACCTACCTACTTGTTTCCATTGCTATATTGGTATTATTAAAATGAAATTAAAGTTAACTACTCCTAAAATATTCTTAAATATATTTCAATTAGGCGAATTATAATTTCGATTACCTCAATCTAAAAAGTAGTTCATTTTACAAACCATGACTTTGAGTTAATAATTGTGATATTTATGACGTAGGATGCTAAACTTACTGCTTCAGTTAAGCTTAAAAGAATATTTCAGATATAACCGAATGTAGCAGAATTTCGAAATCAGTTATACTACAACTTTTCGGTTATTAACATTATATTTTGATTAATTTTCCTTAACTCAAAGTCATGAGTGGTTAACTAGGTAAAAACTTACAAATTTTTTTTCCAGAGCATGACCCGCATGATAAGACTGCATTTTATCATACCTACATATTATTTTAAAACTTTTTCGATTTAAAATTGGATTTTATAGTAAAAATAGTTTATATTTTGTTGAATTAAAGTATGTCTCTGTTCATTTTCATATTGGTCATCACACGATAAAATAAAGAGCCAATTTGAAAGATTTTCAAGTTTGAAGTTTGAAGCAAAATCATTAAATTATTAACCCTTAATTTAGCAAGAATGGATTTGGGTCATCCACTACAAAAAAGTAGTATATTTGGTTTGTTTATTATTATAATTTATTAATGGAAAAAAATGAAAAAAATACGAGCTGTATCTTATAGGACAAATTGCGAAATAGAAGAATATGTACAGTGTGTCCACGGATGGGGTTGCCTATAGGAAAACATTTTTTATAAATTTTACGGCAAAAAGTCATTCTTTATAAAAAAATTTGTTTCTTTTAAAAATGAGAATAACACTGAAAAATCGTAGATTGGATCTACAGAGTGTTGCCAAATTAAGAAAACATGACAATACCTCAAGAGAGAAGTACCATTATTTTTTATTTTACACAAAATTTATATAGTTTATAATCTAAAATAAAGCCTGAATAAAAATTTTCAAATTAAAATTCCAATTTTGTGTGCCCACGGATAGAGTTCACCAGAGGAGAAAATGATTATTAATTTTTTTCTGTTTCTTAATTTACTAACGCCCTATACATCTTATCGAATGTTTGGTATGTGAATCTCATTTTCCCGAGAATTTTTTTTTATAAAAAATAAATTTTGGTGTCACTAGAGCCCCCTTTTCACAATTTAAAATGGCGCCCAACTGTCATTTTTTCGCCAAAAAATAGTATTTCAAAATTTAAATGGGGGACGACGGACTTTTGGTCCTTACTGTATAAATGTGGAAATACGTAACAGGGATGGTTAAAACGAACATCTTTATAATATTCAAAAACTATGAAAACTTCTTTTAGATTGGAATAATTTCTTCAAGAAAATGTTGAAAATGTTAAGCATGCTTTACATTGAAATTAATAGCTTTTTAACTGAATACCCACAAGAATATTTAAAAGTAATAACAAACATTTGCTCATGTCTAAACCTATGTATAATCTGTGTAATAGCTCTGCTGTTCTGATAAATCAACAATCTTTGTCTCTATAGTTATTATGAAGTCATCAAGATTTTCCCTACAATTTATATTTTTTTAATGTTTTTAATTTTTTTCATGAAATGTTTTTCAAATTTTATTGCTGTAGAATTGGAACAAATTTTAAACGAAATAGTTTCCAAATAATATGTATTATACTTTTTTCGCTGTACCTATATGTGAAAATTAGTAAAATATGCGCCAAGGTAAAAAAGTAATTACTGTCGAGGTCCATTAAAGACCGAGAAGCGTAGCTCATATAATATTTTTGTCACTAATCCATGCTGGTCAATAAAGTAAAAAAAGAATAATAAAAAAATCCTCGTTTTAAAACAAAGAGTTTTTTATTATTCTTAATAAGATGGACTTCCGAAAAGTAAGGGTTAGTACAATCAATTTAATAAAGTAAAAAGCACAAACACGTCAGCACAAAATACTCAAATCATATGTAATTATGTGACATCAATTAACAAGAGAATACTCAAATCATACAATCATGGTTTATAATTCTGTGGTTTAACCTTAACTTCTGGAAAAAGATAAATTGCAATCTTTAATGAACCTGTAGCTATCAGGTAGGCTCTGTTTTTTCTACCTTGGTTAATAATGAACAACTTTATTACTTAAAAATGATTCAGTAATGTTGGGTTCTACACATGGCCGTATCTAAGGCGTGGCAAAGGTGGCAGTGGCGCAAGCTCTGCAATGGTGCCAAAAATAGAAGCCACAACAAAAGCCAACTCTCCTATTTTCCAAGACTTTCATAACACCGCAGATAAATAGCATCAAGAGCAAAAGGTTCAGATAATACGTTACGTGCATATTTTTTCCTTCTTTCTTGTCATAGCCAAAAGTCATTCTGTCAGTTGTTTCTTTGATCGTACCAATAAATCAGTATACTATTTCGGCTTTAAAGATTTATTTACATTTTGTATTTTTTTTATTACCACCTAATTAATAAACTAGTTTTAAAATAAAAAACTAAAAACCACTCCTTGGAAACAAAACGATGTGCACACACCTGGTTCGCACATTTGGCGCCCAACGTGGGGGGAAACACAGTATTAAAAAATATTTTATTGACTTATAAATAGGCGAAATTAGGCGAAGGGGTTGCAAAAGAAACATACAAGTCGTATCCTTGTTCATCTTAGAGAAGATATTGCTTATTATTTAAAAACTGTAACCACAATATATTATAAAAATATTGGTTAAAAAATCTACACAAATAGGTGGTAAAAAAAATAAAATTAAATTAATGTCACTTATCAGTAATAACTAAGTTCATTTGGAATTTGGAAGCAAAAAATCAAAGCTATCGCTTCTGTATGAAGTTTTAGTTTAAAACATTTGTTTAACTATTAACAAAGTTATGAAATGATTTATTGTAAAATTAAATTTTATAATTTGAAACCAAAATTTTAGAATTTTGGCGTTATTCAAAAAAGGGTGGTCTCGTTGGAGATGCTCCTGTAATATCAATTTGAAAATTAATAAAATCTGTCAATCTACCGTTGTTGGTTTTGTCCTGTTTTGCTTGCCAATAGAAGATTTTCATTTAAATTTGTATTATTTGACAAAAAACGTTCTATACACGACAGAAAAATCATTTCGTATAGATAACCATAGGACAGAATTAAAAAAAAAGCAAAAAAGTATCTCGAGCGCATTTTACCAGACAGAAATAAAAACTAAATTGGCACATTTGTTATATGCAAAAATTTCAATTCCAGACTGAATATTGATCAGAACCGGTACTCTTGTTTTTTTTTTGTTTTCATTTTTTCATTATTTCATTTATTAAACTTCACTCTACTAATCTGATAGCTAACGATAAATAAAAAATTATTCATTCTATCATTGATTGGTCTTCGTTCGACAACAAATCAGTTAATCTTTTGATACTGACAGTCGATGGAAATGCTCTTTTTTAGTTCTATGCCTGACTGGCTAAATATTATGACAGTTAGTTTTTTGCAATATAATTGTTGGTTTCTTTAGTGGTTGTTTTAAGTTTGAAACTATTTTCTACTTAATAAATTTGAAATTTAATTTAATCGCAACCAAACATTTTTTTTTATTTTATAGTATTTTTATACTATTTTATAGTATTTTTCAAAATATTTTTTAATTATTCTATTTACTTAATTATCTAGAATTTACAGGTCGATAATATCTACGACTAAGCTTTCACATCGAAATTCCATATCTTATGTGGTCTTTTAGAAACCTGGCCATGTAGAGGACCTAGTTTTCAAACCTGGGCTCAAATTATTGTTAATCTTTCTTAAAAATTCATCAAACTTTACTAATTCTCACACTTTTCTAACTAACTGCTGAACTAGACACGTCTTTTTCTGCCTATACCATTACCTTTTATTTTTTATTAATTTTACAATTTACAACAATGACATTTTATTCCATAGCTGAGTGACAATCAAAAGCCACTCATTTTAAAATGTCACTTAAGAAACTTGAGTTTCCAATGGAAAAGAATAAAATAATAAAAAAAATCACATACTTTCTTGGCGAATTATATATTTAATAATAATAATAATAATAAGCTTTATTGTCGAAAAAATTTTTTAAATTTGTGGACAAAGCTGTTTAAAAAAAAAAGCAAATCACACAGAACAAAACAGTAATACAAGAGTATTTACAAGTAAATAAAACATAAAACATACAAACATATAAAACTTCACAATATAAAACATTGCGAAAGGTCAATTAAAAAAAAAATAATAAAAAATAAAATAAAATAAATGTATACTTTATGTATACATTATACAATGAGACTGATAAATAATAAGTAATATAAAAAAATTAAAATTTAAAATTGAGTCACACAACATGTACCCCAAAAAGGAAGTGCATATCGGAGATGTGACTCGAAGAGGGCAAAATAGACTGTTTTGGAAGCTGACAGGTGAAGCTCCCTAGATATTGTTCTCAGTGCGTAACAAGAAGAGCTTAGTTTTTTTGACAAAGCGTCAATGTGTACATCCCATTTTAGAGAGCTGTCAACGACTAGTCCCAAAAATCTCACAGAGTCAACGACCTCTATAGTAGAATTATTCAACATAATAGGTTGAATTGCAGATGTGTATGGTAAAACTTTCGTTTTAGAAACGTTCAAACACATATGGTTAGAATCACACCATGATTTGATGATGGTTAAGTCATGTGAAACGATTCTATGCAGTTCGGTGATATCCGGGTGACTCCAAGAAAAGCTAGTGTCGTCTGCGAATAAACAAATTTTTCCGCCGATGCACCAAGTTGTTTGAGAGCTTTTTCCTTTAAGAGTGTGTCCCTCTTTTGCCGGGTACGCATTTATACGTAAAGTATATACAGAGATATTTCGTTGTTTTTTGACGGCAATAAAATCTAAATTATCTTTTGGGTCATAAGCAGACCCGAACACTGTAAAAATGGCAGTCAAAGCCGAAATCTGAAATTTAATAACTGCACCCAAATATCTAAATACAATATAATAGTACTAATTAAACTATCTGCAGCTGTCAGCTAAAAATATAGCAGATTCTTCTCTGGATTACCACCAAGACACTGACGCAAACTGTTTGATGATTGGTTTGAGTACCAGCTTCTTAAAAATATTCCTAAAAATAGTGTTATTATTATGAATAATGCTAGGTTACCACAGTCGTCAAGTAGTCAAGTTGCCTAGTTCCAATAACTAAAGCAAAAATTAAAAACTTTATGTTAGATAATAATACATACTTTGAAGGGACTTACACAAAGCGAGACCTCTTAGAAGTATATTATAGTGTTGCGTCTACCTCCGTACTATTGTAAGTAAGTTTTATTTAAAATTCTATTTAATCTCATACTCAAGCCGACCCTGTCTCCTTTATGGCCCCTTGAAAAGGTCGGACCTTACACAATGGGGATTAAAGCTCTTTATGGTAGCAATAGACAATGGTCTATCTTTAACCACACTTTACATATGCCATTTTACAAAGTTCAGAAAGATAACTGCGAATTAACAAGCAAAATTTTTTATAGATAGTAATAGGCAAAAAAGCTGCATTTTTTTAAAGTACTTTCATCGAAATGTTATGGCCATTTTTTGTGTTAAACGCATTATCTTAACGTAAAATTAAAATTGGGCTTTGTACGGATCTCATAATAAAGCAACATTAATAAATGCATTGTTTAAAAATTACAAATCACAAGCCTAAACAGCATATATTTAATAAAATTGAGTTTTTTTAAAAACTACCCTATTAGACAAATCTAATCACAATTGTCTTGTCTTTGAAAAACTTACTAAAAACAGAGTTTCTACTCAAAATCTAGCAGTACATAGCAGCCAAATTTTAATTTTTTTTATAATTTTACATTTATTTAAAAAAAATTTCATTCCCTAAACACCCCAAATTTCATATTGCCTTCCGTGCAAAATAGCAGAAAGAGATATGGTTCTCGGATATATTATTATTTCTACCAACCGGTTTCGTCCTGTTGCTGGAAATAACTTCCAATTTCTGACGTGTCTTCCAATTTTCTTGTTTGGTTGGCTTTTTCAGTAATTGCTTCAAAAATGTTGTCTGATTTTGACGCACACGGTAGAACCTGACCAGGTAAACTATAGTCTGCAAGGGTATGTATTCATTTTTTTTATTTTTGGAAAATACCTTTTTGGATCTGCAATAATAAATAAAATGATATGTGAATTAAAAGTTTTTATCTATAAATTGTTTTAATCTGATAAAATTCGCAGACATTGAAATAGAATTAAAAAAATGAAAATCTAATTTCATCTAATTATTATCTAAATAATTTTTTTTAAAAAAACAACTTTTCCTTAGGCTTTTCATTTTCCTTGTTATGCTGTGGCGTTTTACACGAATCATCTTTGCGTTTCTGCGAAATATTCTGCGCCAATATATAAACTTAAGAACAATAAACACACTTAAAATAAAAAAAAATCCTATCTGTATTAATATAAAACTGGTAAAATCTAAATACCGGGTGTTTATTGTACAACAAAACGTCGAAGTTTAAAAAAGCCAATATTCTAATCGAACGAAGTCAAACTAGATATAAACTGAACGAGAACCGTAATAAAACTACGGGATTGAAGATTCTGAGACCCCTGAATAATTGTTTAATATCTACGTCTACATGCGACCAAGCTCCTCCCTATACATTCCTCCCGTTTTACACTTCGCATGCAGCAAAAACTGTTCTTCTAGGACCATACAGTCTCTAAAAACTCTGAGAGATTATACTGTACAGCTTATGAATTTCTTTTAGGCTAGTGGTTATTGTTAGCTGCTGATTTTGGGAATATAGGGACGCATGCAATTTGTATTTAGTCTAATGTAGTTTTTTGCACGATTGATCATTTTTGACTGTTTACCGTGACAGATTTTACGTCAGTAGGTGACAATTACTAGCAACTCGACGGTTAGTAATTCACTTATCTCTTATTTTAATTTATTTTTTAAAATAATAAAGAAAACTAACGAATTATTTATTAATATTGAAACTTATGGTACAATTTGTTAAATGATTTAATGAAATCCCACTTGTTTGGGCTGAGGTTTCACTTCTAACAGAAACTCCTGCAGAATCGCATACATTCGTAGTATTACTAGTATTGCACAATATTTTTTCGGCAAAATCTATTTTATTTTGAAGAGAATCTTCTACATAGCTTTCTGCTACTGTCGATGAACGCCAACCTCCATAACACTTTAATCCGAGGACATCAACACCTTTATTAGCCAAAAGCGTTGCTGATGTCCTCCTGAACGAATGGCCAGTATAGTTCTCGGGATTAGGCAAATTTAAGAATTTGGCAATTTGAGAAGGCCAGCCCCCGATTGTTTCTTTCTCTATTACTTGAGCACAACATTCTCCTTTGGAATATCTTAAGAACAAATTATTTGATTTTACTACCTAACAACCAAAGTTGATAAAAAGAATGAAACTAGTCAATATAACGAAAATGTTTGATTTCATAATTTATAATGGTATCAATCGTGCAAAAAACGTTAAAGGTAACCGATCTTAAGCTACGGTTTGTTAGGAGAGTTTGCTAGCGAAAAGTCGGCGAAATTCGGCTGCGTAAAAATCTATTCAATGATTTCAAAGCCATCCGCATTGTTCGACCACCGAATTTCGGCAGAAATTTTGTTGACGTCTGCGTATGCCGAATTCATCTGTTGCTGTTAGATTTTTCCGCAGTCGTCAATGTAAATTCAAGCGATTCCAACATGAAGTTTACGACGGAGCAAGACGAAGTGCTGTTATAGGCGACTTTCTTCTGTTGTAAGGTTGTTTTGTAATATCTTCTGATATGTAATTTAGAACTACTTCATAGATCTCTACAGACACTCTGAAGTATTCCCGGAATTTTGCTCCATTTCCAAAGAGTTGTCTTTCTATTAAAAGACTAAATGCCCCTTCCGTGTTTCTCTTTAAAAATAAATCGTTGACATCTCGGTTTCTTTTCTTATTGTATACACAAAGTGTCACCAGTTCTTCCTCCTCTTCTTCTTCCAAAAGAACAAATGCACATATGGCACAATGCAGCTTGTCACACATCTTGGCAACTAATGATAAATCCGTTTATTCGAAGCGATTTTCAGCTCAGAACAATCCATATCGGCGCCGAAAACCGCCGATTTTTCGCCGGAGAATTCTCTAACAAACCGAAGCTTTAGACATAATTGGACACACAATTGTCTTCGATCGGTATAAAACCCTTACCGTTCTTCATACTTAATATACTATTGCTGCGGATGCTGGCGGGTCCTTGAGCTAATGTTCATACGTTAGTATTGTGTATCTTCTAAGGATAAATAACAAAAAACTAAAGAACTTTCAAACATGTACAAAAATATATAAATAAAATCGAATACTTATCAAACCTGATAGGATTCAGCGTTTACTTTTTTTGGATAAAAGTATTCTTTTAATAGAATAGTATGCCACTGAGAATTTTTGCCTGGAAAAATAAAATGCATAATTATTTAAAATATAAAATGGGCTTTTAGATTTTTCTATATATTATTCATTTTTTGCACAATAATAATGTACCTCTCTCGGTACCTAAATATAATTTTCAAAACGTATAAAACCTTATATTTAAAACGTCCAGTTTAATAAATTGTCTTTCGCAGACGGAGTTGTTTATAGTTTCGAAAAATTTAATTTCTCTAGAGAATATCATTATACGTAACGTTAATTGTAGCGCTTACAAAAGATGACAGCTTAATAATACCGTTTCGATTTATTTTTGTACATATATAAGGAGTGATGAGAGAAATATAATAACTAAGAAAGTATTAGAAATGCATTTTGAAATTGAAGAAATTTGCGAAAATGTTATTGACTGGTTAATTAACTATGGAAAACACCTTTTCTAAAAAACGAACTGTTTTTTTAAAAGTAAAGAAGACTTTTAAGCGATCTATTCAAAAACTGTAATTATTAAACAAGAATTCGGCTGGAATAATTAATAAATGTCAACGTAACTGTTCGATTCCATGGTGGCAGTTTATCACTCAAATTTGATGTTTGGATTGTCATTTTTAACTTAAATTTATTGTTAGATACCTTTTTTTCATACTCTACGGTAAAGTGCCATTTCCCGAACTCGTTTGAGTCCTGGAGATGGCACTTTACGGTACACTTGTACTTTACAGTACTCTTCAATTCTCCCAATGTTGTTTGAAATCAACATAAACTAAGCTTTTATTCTAGTTTTTGAAGATTGACATTAATTGTACAACTGCTGTCGCCAGCAATATGTGTTAATGGAGTTGTTGATGGATTTGTTGATGGATTTACAGTGTTTTCTGTAATCGCGGAAGACGTGTGGCTGTGATGTAGAACTTCAACAAAAGTTTCGCCCCTTTCTTGCAATCTTGTTTTTGCCTTCAATCGATTCTTCTATATACTTTTCTGCAACTGAAGAACTCTTCCATCCACCGTACTGTTTTAGAACTTTAAGATCAGCTCCAGCATTGGCCAACAACGTTGAGGATGTCCTCCTTGAGGATGACCTGTATACTTTTCTGGTTGGTATAGTTTTAAGAACTCAGCTATTTTCTTAGGTGCTCCGCCAACAGTATACCAGCTCTTTGAGACAGACATTTTCCTTGTCTATAACCTACCAAAAGTGCTTTCAGGGAGAAGTGTTGCCGTAAATTCATGTATTTTCTAAACACATCCAAACAGTGAACCTAGTGAAGCTATCAATTTTGGGAAATTTGATATGTTGACATTCTCATTAACCATAATCATTGATTTACCATCGAGTATTTGGACCATAATGAAGAAGGGTTGAATTTTTTTGACTGAACATTTAAACTGTTGAAAAGAATATTTTTTAAAAAAAGCTGTTCTTACCACATCCAAAAAGTAAGCAACATCACATTTTTATCAGCACAACTTTTCAAATTGTGTTCACGCCAGTTGCAAAACAGCACATATTTTTTTTCATATCTTTTCGCGAACTTAAATGGAATGATTTACCTATCGCTTTCGCAGTTTTTTCAGCAATTTCATCTAATTTCAGCTCCATTTTCTCCGCAGATATTTCGTTGTGCAGAAAAATTCAATATGTCTGTCTTTATTTACATTGTTACTTGGTAACCGCTGTTCATTTTTTATTTATAAAGCAAATCAACCATGTTGAGAATAAATCAAGTAACTTAATTTTTTCACAGCAGTCTACATGTCTTCCTAAAAAAATGATCAAATATGTCATTTCAGTTTCATATTTTATTGCGTTTAAAACCAAAGGCAGTATGAAAAAAAATATAGTACACGTCAAGTGATTATTACGGTACTCGATTAGATATTCTTGACTCGGCAAATTAGTTCATAGAGAAATTTTGTTTACAATTTCGACTCGAAGATACGATTTGGTTACAATTTTTCACTCAAATTTGTTGATAGAAGTTTTGATGGCAATTTTTTACTCAAATTTTTTTGTAAGGTACGATTTAGTTGCAATTTTGTACTTAAATTCTTTGTGGCCGTGAACTAAATCTGACTCTCAACAATAATTACAACCTGTTTATAAATAAATTAAATGTTCCAGAAATCTCCAGATTAACCAATAAAACGTAGTCGATATTTCGATATCAACCAATAGGGATTTTCAGAACATTCCAGAAAAATTATCTACACTAACCCTAAATATTAAATATTAAATTTAACTTCACTAAACCGCCAGATTCTTAATCTCTCTTTTTAAGGTCTCCATCCTATCTTTCAACCCGTTACAATATTTTGATCTAATTTATAGTAAAATATATGTTACATGCATTAGTCGGTTTTGATCAAATATTCACCTCTTGTCGTAAAATACGGTCTACGTCATCACACACTCTACCTCTTTTTCTTCTCTTCTTCCTCCTTCCCATTCCATTTCGCTAAATCCGCTCCCATTTTCTATCTACGTGCACTCAGAACTTCAATTACAAATGTTCTATATTATTTAAATTACAATTACTAAACTTCCCGTTATAATTAACTTATTACATTACGAAGACTAAAGCTTTAATGCCTGTAATAATTTTATTAAAAGTTGAAATAGAACACACGTGCATTCAATTACAATAAAACATTTATAAATCTATTTCATTTCGTACTATTTTCAGTCTTTTGCACTCGCAATAAATATTCTACGAAGTTATATTCCCGTCCTCAACCACCGAGTAAATTATGTAATGGTTACTCTATAAACATTTGATTTTGGTCGTTCCAAACACACATTTACACACACATGTCTTACATTTTTCTCATTCATTTCCTAGCAAATGTGACACTGTTTAGAAAACTCGGAATTAACGAAATTTAAAGAACAATTTCAACAGTCGTTTCTGTTTTATTAAATCTAATAGTTTTTTTTCAATACAATTGTCTTTATTTTCGTTAAACTGTGTTAATTTATTAAAAATTTATTTATATAATTTCTGGGAGATAAAAATTAATTTTAAAAGTGTACACTATTTGATTTAGGTTGTCATTTTGGAAGTTAAATAGGATATGTAATAATGAAATTGATTTTAGCATCGTCAGATTGACAGATTGAAGTTACAATTTGTTTTTTGCAGCTGGGTACCTGATGTTGATAAGTAGTTAAGGCTAGACCAAGTAAGGAAGTAATAAGATGTAACAATATTAAAGCCTAGATGTTATTAGCCCTAAGGGAATATCCTGGATGTATTTCCCTCTAAGATCAGTATAAATGTGCAATGATATAGAAAAACCAGCAAAAAACTATATCATGCTGATCTTTACAATAACTTAATATATTTATGTTACAATAATGTCTTATCTATGTATAAAAAGACTCAATCAGTAAACAGTTTAATAGTGGAGAACTTCCAAGATTTATTTGTTCATTAACTACTTTGAATTGTTGATTTGCTAAATGTCTTTTAATTTCAAGTTCTTCTAAATTCAAGTTCTAAATTTTGTTTTTTATCACAAATGTGTAGTATATGAATGTCATTGGTGTGTATAAGTGAGTTTGGATGTTCCAGTAGGTGTTTTGCAAAGTTCGACTTAACTGGTTGTTGTAATCTATATGCTCTTAAGTGCATTAAATCTTACTTCAAAATTTCTTTGTGTTTGACCTATATATACTGCATTACATTTTGGACAATTAATTTTGTAAACCCCAGTTTTTTTAATTTAGCTAATTTTGTTTTCACATTTAACAATTTTGTTCCAACATTATTTTGTGTTTTAAATGATATTAATGCTGATGTTGCCGAAGAATTATTTTTGAAAATTGTGTTGGAAATATTAACACAATATGTAATATTTTTATAGTTTTTAATTTATTTAGATTGTTTTGGAAACATTAGTTCTAGTGACATTTTTTGTTCTTTCTTATTAAGTAATTCATTTATCAAATGTATTTGATAGCCATTAGATGTATCTATTTGTTTTATGAGCTCAATTTCTTTATTATAATTATTTTTGTTCATTGGAATTGAAAATGATCTATGTATCATGGAATTATAAGCTGGTAATTTATGTGATATAGGATGATTTGAATTATATGGTATGTTTACATCTGTTTGTGTTGGTTTTCTGCATATTGAATAATTTAATGAATTAACTTTTTCAATCTAGAAAATTAATTGAATTATTTTCTGCAACATCTAAGGTAAAATTAATTTTAGAATGCCAGGTATCAATATAATTAAAAAATATATCTAACTGTCGTTCGTTACATACAAAACCTGCTAATATATCATCAACATATCTATACCAAAATACAATATTGTTTTTATAACTAGAATTAAAGATTTTGTTTTCTAAATTATCCATGGAGAACTTCCCATTGGAAGACCCTCATTTTGAATATAAACTTTGTTATCAAAAGCAAAATAATTTTGACTATTATATCTAGATGGATATTTCTTTCATTTAATAGATTTTTAACTAGAACTATACATTATTTAGGAGGTATTTTTGAGAGCATACCTATTAGTTACATCAAACGATACTAATTTAGTATTATGTTGTAAATTACATTTATTTAATTTTTTGATCAAATCTAATGAATTTTGTACTGAATATTTAGATGTATAACCTTAATTGTTTAGAATATTATATAATTTTTTAGCTACTTTAGTTATAGGAGTGTTAACATTCGAAACTACAGGTCATATTGGACATTAAATAGGTAATTTGTATCGTTTACATGTTCTCTTATTTGGTTATAAGATAAAACCAAGGATAGCGTGAAATTTAGTTTTTTTTCACTTACTAAGGGTTTAAGCGAAGTAATTTTCATAGGTTTATATTTTTACTTACCTACAGAAATTTGTTTATGAGCGCATTTTTTAGGAATATAGAGATAAATAAGTTAGGTTAAATGCAAATGATACTTTGTACATTATTATTTCAGGTTTAAAGATAAATTGATTTGGTAAACACATTCATTCAAAATTACTCATTAATAGATAAATAAAGTTCTAAAGGTATAGTCGCCTTTACAACTTTGGGTTACTGAGGCGCGTATTGTAAGTTAAATGTGACTTGAAATTTTTTATAGAGATTATTACGTTGTACTGATTTAAGTTAACAAAGTCTTACTGTATTTTTTACATAATCATTGTACAACTTTACATTAAAACGCCTAATAGGAGAATGGTTTTCATTGTGTGTAAAATTTTCTTTCTTACTATTAAAAAGTTTGATTGCTCCCAAGTTTTCTTTCACCTATAGATACCGTTACTGGATAGTTGTTCTGCTTTCCCTAGAGAGAACAACAATAAAAAAATGCTCCTACCCTTTTCTGCGTAGCTTATTGGATCAAGATCATGTGTCAAATATTAAATTATATAATATATTTTATTATTGATAATAAACAGTCAACGTTAATAAAAATCCAATAATGCACAGTGAAATTTATTACTAATCAATAAATTAGCTATTAACTATTTTTTATTTTACTCACCAATGACAAATGACAAACCAGGAATAACTATAGCGTGCTGATCTTTACATTAACTCAATGCAATAGGGTTTTTTACTTTATATGAGAAAAAAACAAAAAATACATTATTTCGATAGCTCAGGAAAAAAGTTTAAAGTAATTTTAGTTCATATTATTAAAATTCACTTCAATTCAAGTGTTCACCTCTTTTATCGGTTACGATAAAATAGTAGCCGCAATGTTATTACGTCATTTGGCTGTGTAAATAAGATGCCAGTCACATACTAATTTCATATAGAAAGTGACAGTTATCAACTTATTTTACTTGCTTTTAATAACAGCCAAACAAGATCTTAATTCAAAAAATGTATAGTTTTTTATGGTAGTTCTGGTGAAAGATATTTTAGATGGGTAATGTAAATATAGGTACTTACATCAAAATGATCTTCACAAAAGTACAAACGGGTTTTATTGTGTTTTTTCTCAAATTTAAATCACTTGGCACATTTGTCCGGTGTTTTTAGGCTAGTGTTGTTGCATTCCGAAACAGCATACCAACAATAAGTGGAATAATAGCCCATTTTTTATATAAAACCATTTATGATTAATACAGAAAATCAGCGAATTTACCTCACGACCACAGAGTACATAACTTTTGTCAAATTACGCACGAAATTTGAAAATATAAACTTTAAATGCATTTCTAGGGAACTTATCGACTGAATAAAAATTTTGATTGATTGATTTTTTTAGTAGTTTGTTCAAAACTCTAGTAAAATTTCTAGCTTTGCAAGAAAATTCAATTCTTGTTTTCTATCACAAATTTACAACAATTCTGTTTGCCTACTCTGAGTTTGAAGCATTTTCTTTATAAGTACGAGTATAATTTAGAAACGTAAACATTATAATGGAAAATAACGAAGTTATTTGACTTAAATTTTTTTATTACAAGCGATCTTAAAAACCGATCTGCCGCTGTAACAAAACTGTAGAATTTGTTTTAAAAAGTCATTAAATTTATTTGAAAATTAATGTTTCGAAAAGCCAGGGGAAATGTGGTGCTGGTATGTTCAGGTATTATTGAGAATACGTACGTGATTTATTTAATAAATATCTCAAGTGGAAATTTTAATGTTACAATAAAAATTCCTTTAAAATAATCAAAGGAAAAACATAATAAATTTTATTATGTTTCATATAATGTATTATATGTAAATATTTATACGGTCTGACTAACGATATTTAACTGTTTTGTTTATTAAAGAAATAAAAAAAGTTATTTTTAGAATTTCGATGCAGTTTGCGGTTACAGTTGGATCGTTGTTGGATCAAAATCATAAAGCGCGCCATTGTTACTTATAAGTTTAATTTATAACATGTGTAAGTTGATTACCGAGCCATTTATTAAATATAACAAGGACGGTTTTTAACACAAATTTTATTTAACAAGCCACTAGTTATTTTTAATATTTAGTTGTATATATTATAAATGGTACTGTTTATGTTTATTAAAATGGGAAAAAATTGAGTAAAAAGAGTTATTTATATACCAAGGGCGTAATGCGAATGTTTATATTCGAGGGCAACATTTACAAATTCGAGGGCCTCTGTCTATAGATTTTTTAAATTTCCCGAGATTTATAGATTGCCCGCGGTGCATACAGCGTTTTATTGTTCACTTTCAACACGATTTTTGGTTATCTGTATCTGTAATTTGAGAAGGGTGAAATCCTAAGTCTTCATCCTCTTTTAGTAGTACAGTCAATTTGTCATTTTTAATGGAAAAAAATACCCTTGTCACTTTTTTTGCAGAAATTATTAGAGGGGCATCCCAAAAGCTTAACTTGAAAAATGCGGGATGAGGGGGTGGGTCGCAAATTAGTGGAAGTTCAATTTCTCTAAAACGGTAGGTTTTTAGAAAAATTTATAAAAAAAAATGTTGGGAACAATATTGTCTATAACTTTTCTCATTGGGTCGATGCGCTACAATGAAAATTTGCTATAAATAAATGGAGCTGAAATTTCAGTCATTTTTTTGCATTGTGGTACCGAAAAAAATGTTTTTCCCCAAAACTGTCAATGAAAAAGTTGTTCGTCTTAAAAAAACTATACAAATGCATATTTTATTGTATAGAATTATAGCTCGGTAGAATAGAAAAATGCTTTATTTGTGTATTTCATTATGTAAGTATACAGTATTATATACATGTGCTGCTTATTTTTTTTATGCCGCCGTTGCCTTTTTTCGGTGGTTCTGTAGGAAGGCTTTCCGTTCCACTTGATTCGGTTTGTGAATCAGTTATTGATCCTTCATCTGTACGGCTCACTTCATTTGAAGGCCAGTGGACAACTTGTGATGGATAGTCCAGATCAATATTCTCAATGTTGTCATTCTCATCTTCAATAATTGGAACGTTGCTGCAATTTTCCCCGCTACAGTGCTTGCAAACCACTGAGCACGTCAGGCCTGCCTTTCGGCGTTCGCAAGCTGCTCCACAATTATTTGTCTTGCAGCTGCAAGCTATTAGCTTCAAAACATTGTCTGGAGCTGGGTCAAGGTTAGTTCTGAGCGGTTCCAATCCACGTTCAGTTTTCATCCATCCCCATTCAGTAGGCTCCATGTCGTTGCCAAGCCAAGTTTGAAAATCACTTTTTTGAAACTTCAGCGCCATCTATTTATAACAAATTTTCATTGTAGCTTAAGCTTTTGGGATGCCCCTCTAACGATTTCTGCAAAAAAGGTGACAAGGGTATTTTTTTACAAAAACGGCCTTTTTTCGTGACATATTGACTGTACTATTGGACCTCTTTAGGTCCGTTTTTTGGTAAAATTGTTCCACCCTGTAGAGTAATCTGAAAATTGAGATAAATTGGTGTGTTCGTTGTAAAAAAATAACGGTGAAATAATTCACCCTGTATATTAGAATATTATTTTTAAATACGGTGAATTAAAAAAAAATCGATGTGTTTTACGATTATTTCTTTAAATAATCTGTTTAGTTAAAAATGAATTATTTGTTTAATACTTTACGGACACAGTGTATATTATTATTAAAAAACAGATTTATAAAGAAATTAGTACAGGAAATTTAAAAATTTAATATTCATATTTCTTTATTTATCTTTCTATCTTCTACATATGATTTTGTTGTCAGAAAACTTATTCATAATCTGTAGATTCTGAAGATCTAGCTTATAGAACACAGAAGCGTGTTTGATTGACCGGTAAAGAATCTGTTGAAAGTGTGAATTTCATGTGGGTGATTGTGATTTGTGAATGTAAAAGTGTTTTATTTCTTGGTACTTGGTGGTGATGGTTTTCTTTTCATGATTTAGATGCGACATATGTAATTACGAAATATTTACTATTTAAAATTACTCTCTCGACAGTTGAGTTATTAATAAATACTGTTAATTTTGTTTTAAAAAGATGAATATTTACTTGTCACATTAAAATGAGAAATGCGGAATTTCTAGAGTCGTTGACATATCAAAATGTATACGGTTACATTTCACTTAATAAATAAAATAAACTGACCACTAAAACTAAAACGTCAAAGAGATTGATGAATTGAATTAATTATATTAATATTTTGTATAATTAGTAAATGTTCTATTTAAATATTTAAAATAGAAGTACAAAAATATATGCACATTAAAATTTTTCTTTTTGTTCCAGGTAAGAAAAGATTTGAATGGTTCCAATCAGTTTCCAAATAATGAAAAATTAGGAAAGAACCCAAGAAATGTTTTTGTGGATAATAATTCGGTAGGTCTAAAACTTTTTTTATCAAATATTTTAATCGTTAAACGAAGACTGTTCTTGGATATTACTATATCGAAACAATGTCCTTACAAATATCTCGAAATTACTTTATGCCAGTCCTTCATATGTAATTAATGCCCTGAAAACGAGAAACATTCAAAATACATGGAAAAGATGAATTAGTAAAGCGGTATATACGAACGTAGTATATACATAATAAAAACATTGTTAGTGGACTTTTCTATAATGCATGGGAACAAATATAATCAAATATTAATAGAAATTAATATTTGATGGGAGTAAGAAGGGTGTATGTGACGTCACCGGCTGAGTTGCGCCGCGGTCTCGCGTAACACGGGGCGAAAAATAAATAAGGGGTAGCAAGCAGATCCTTTGAAGATATTCTATGTTGGACGTTAAATTTTTAATAGGGTGTCCTCGGATAAGTGTTGCAACTATGGGTATATTCTTTCACTGCTTTGGACATTATTTATGGCTAGCTATTTCGAAAAAGCGAAACTGCTAAGAAAACGCTAATGGTTTTTGTAAATTAATAACAATTATTGATGAAATTTCTACAAATAATTTAATTACATTTTGTTAAGACCTTTTCTTATGAGCTTGAATGTTTTTGTATCTTGAAACTGAAGAAAACCAATTTAAATATGGCAATGGCAATTTTTATATTTTCTAAAATCCATATGAATACCAAAATTACAGATATTCCAGATATAAATTCTAACAAAGCTTCTGGAAAAACTATCTCTAGAAGAAAAACTTTTACTTTTTAATTGCTAAAAAGAATTAAAAGCACACAAAATTCCTTAGATTTACTACCTAAAATATTTTTATTTAACATTATTTTTTCCACTTACATAAAACGTTTTTTTTGTAAATATATTGCTTAATTCAACATTACAGAGTATTAAATAAATGAGATATAAAAGTTTTGCACATGATATTTCACGTTATTCTATTGCTCCTTAGTTTTCAGAAGCTCTGAAGGCCAGGAGGTTCTCGCAAGTCTTTTTGTGGTAGGGATATTGTTGAATAGTTCTTCTACTAACTGTATGATGCTTGGTACGTTACTTGTATGACGCCGAGGCTTGATGGATTTCATCTGTGATGAAAGGAATCTTTAGGTCGCCATGCAGTGTTTGATTACTAACATACCATGGTACATCTTGTGGTTTTAACGGCTTGTCCTCAAGAATTTTCTTAAATATTCCTGAGGTTGCAATAAGCATGTTAACTTTAATAATAAATGATTCCTTTGAAGGGGGTATTTTCCCGGACTGTCTGAAAACGGCTGTAATTGTTCCACTTCATAAAGGCGGGGATGAAAACGTAACTACTAATTACAGACCAATTTCTTTGTTATCAATCTTATCGAAAATAATTGAAAGGTTAATAAAAAACCGATTAATGACTTTTATCCTTATTCTGACGAAACATCAATTTGGGTTCCTTCCGGGCAACTGTACTAGTGATGCAATGTGTTCTGTTCTTGAAGATGTATATACTTCACTAAACAATAAATTGTTCACTACTTCAATTTTTTTGGGATTTTGCTAAAGCGTTTGACTGTGTTAACCACAAGGTTTTGATAAACAAGCTCGAATTTTATGGCATTCGTGGTCTTTCTTTGGAGTGGTTTAGTTCCTACCTCACAAATAGGAAACAACTGGTGCACACAAATGGTAAACATTCTGAATGCCTGCTTAATAGTGGTGTACCGCAAGGCTCGGTTTTGGGTCCAATTCTTTTCGCGTTATTTGTTAATGATATCACTGACATAAAGATTTATTGCAAAATTACTCTATTTGCAGATAATACGCATGTAATCGTGTAATTCAGATATGAAAACATTACATTCTACAATATCCAGAGATATTTGTATCATCCCCTTAACTAATTAGGTTAGTAAAATTGCTTGAACTGTCATTCAAAATATTGAAAGTGTCAATTAAATAGATTAAAAATAAAATAGGACCTGCTGTGCTATACCCTGTGGAATTCACACAAGTTTCACACAAGAATGTTTGATTTTCTTTTTTGATACATAGGTACTATTTATTTTCTATCAGACAAATATGATTTAAACCACTTTAAAGAATTTCTTGTCACTCCATACTTTTCCAACTTGTTCCAAAGCTTCTAAAATATGTCCAAAAGTCAAAAATGGCTGTTACGATAGATTTTTACGTTTTTGATATCCATGTTGTAAAGTACCTGTTACACACGACATTTTCAAACACCTTGGAAAAATGACACAACAAACTGATGGGCCTATAATTATCAACTTTTGTAGGATCCCCTTTTTTCAATAACGGTAATTAAACTTTTTTTTTAATTTGTATGGATATATTCATTCCAAACTTTAATGATTATTTACAATATATGTTAAGGGATCTTGGCTATATTTAATAGCCTTGAATAGTGTAAGCAATATTTTGATTGAAGTATTGAGTTACACGATGGATGCAGCTAAGAATAAGACAAAAACACCACAAACAGGCCAACAAGAAATTTTGTTTGTGAAATATGTACTTGCAAACTCGTAATCTACTGGTGAATGTTAAAAATGATTGTAACGGTTTAGACCAAAAATTATTGCTGCCATAAAGGGATGTATTGCAGACCTTCCAAAAATCACTATAGCAATGGGATTCATACATTTGAGAATCTATGCAACAGCTGTACTGATTCTAAAGGAAACTATACTGTAGGTACTAGACTTAATTTCAAACAATAACTATTTTATAACCCCAGAGCTGATTGAACAATAAATAAAACTAGCGGTAAACTCAAAAACAAACTAAATGATATTTGCTGGTTTGTGAATAAAACTGTAACGATATCGAAAATAACAAAAAAGTGATTTTAAAATAAGAGTTCAATTCAATTATTTCAAAACATTTGCGAATTATGTGAAGAGCATGTAAAATATCAAAACGAACAAACGGCTTTAATTTTAAGCATTATTGTCACAAATTGTAATATTGCAAAATGATTTTATCATGTTTATTTAATAATATATTGAATAATTAATAGATAAATAATCATAATTAAAATATTGGCATCCGTCTCGCGAATTTTAATATCGATGTTGCCCACAATAAATATGCGAAACCAAAAAAAAGGCAGTTTAATATGAGACACGTACGTTGAGACTCTTTAGAGCTACGCCGCAACATAATCATTCGTGAGGTATTGAATCATGATATTTTGCAATCCTACAAGATATGCGGTTGTCTTATTAAAAATAATATAAAACCGTAATTACTCGAGAAGAATATTGGTCGATAGCTTCGACCAATAGCCGAAGATACAGAAGAGATAAATGTCGCACAAAAAAAGAGTTGTTAGTAATGCACTTGTTGAATGTTGCATGACTTCTGGGTGGTTTCTCTCTGTATAAGTTATGACCGTTTATGACGGGTTTCCTCCATGATTGCGCTTGTATAGCATTCGATGAACGGAAAACCGTGATCTCGTTCGTTATTCTACAACAAATCTACGGTGGCATCGTTAAATAGCTTTGTTTCATTTTACATTTCTTAGTTACGCCATTAAAAAAATACTTCTTCTTGGGTTGTTGTATTTGACAATATTTTTTAGTAATTTTTTTTATTTACTTCACTAGTATTCACTCATCTAACAAATATTACAACCAGAAAGAATAATTTCTTAATCTAAACTTTTTGACACCGGAGTGACTATATTTAAAGGATGCTATAACAACAATATCAATGTTTTATCTTTATCAGTTTTTGTAAAAATAAAATTTTCTCTTAAATTTAAAAAAACACCGATTTATGAAGACCGGTTGGTAGAGAAATTTTAAATTATTCTTCTTCAGTCTAATTGCAGTCAGTGTAACAAAGTGCCTCGAGTTCGAATACATCCTAATCACCACCATATTAGCGATTTCTACAGGGGTAGAATTATTGCCTATAGAGATATGAGTTTGTCGTATTGCAAAATTGCCTTTCGTGTTAATTGTACGTGTGTGGACAAATGAATGTAGAGGAACACCAAGACCAACTGGCCAACCAAGGCGTACCACAGAGCGTCAAGATAGCCGCTTCAGGTTACTTAGATAGATTGATAGATCTTTATTGTTCTTTCGTATAAAAATACATTAACAAGGGTGACAACATTTACAACATTAATAGCTAGTACAAAACGTATATTTTAACAGATTAGGTTATTTGCATAAGATATTTCGAAAAGAATGAGGTGATATTATTCGTTTACAACGAAAGACCGGATTTTAATATTTTCTTTATTATGTCATATACAGGGTGTTTCAAAAAAAGGTAACACCGTCTCTGGGATAGGTAAAAAACTGAAAAATAATTGGGGTTTGCTTAGTAAAATTTTTTTCTAACGCCATCCGTTTTCAAGATAAAGGGCGTTGAAGAAAATAAAAAATTACACATTTCTTACGATTTTGCCGAAACTACTGGCACCATTGCAATGAAATTTTATACGAATATGTTTTGGAAGCTGATATATCCCATAAATTTGTTTTTATAACTAACTCTCATAGAGGGTGCTAGTTACACGATTCATACAACGTATTATTCAACATAACTTTTTTTAGGGTAGAATTATTAGTGAACATAAACATCGTTTAATTCTACACAAAAAAGGTACTCTTGGTAAAACTCGATATTATTTACCGTTTTCGGAATATTTTGATTTGAAAATTATGAAGTAATAATCGCTCCTGGTATAAACTAATGATAAAATTCGCTTTTCTCTAAGTTTGCCATGTAAAATTAACATTTATTGATTGTTATGACAATAAGTCAACAATAAATAGAGTTTTGAAACCTTGTTATTTGTAAAATTAGATATTGTTAAACAAAATGTACTCAAATGTTGAATACACCGACATGTTATTAACTTAAGGCGAGTGTTTAGGAAACTCTAGTGCAGCTTTTACGCGTTATGCAGAAAAGTTTCCTAGAAGAAACTTACCAAGTAAAAAAACATTTAGAGCAGTTGAACGACGTTGTCGAGAAACTGGGAATGTAAGACCAAAGAAAATAAATTCAGGTAGACCAAGAACAACAAGAACAATTAATAAAGAAAATATTATTTTAAATTTAGTTGATCAAAATCCAACATTAAGTGTAAGGAATATGGCAAGACAAACAAATACATCTTCTTCAACTACTTGGCGGATACTTAAAGAGCAGCAGCTACATCCTTACCATGACAGACAAGTTCAAGAACTCTTGCCGGACGATCTACCGGTTAGAGTCGATTTTTGTGAAACATTGCGAGAAAGGACAGCCCTCAATCCAAATTTTTTAAAATGTATTCTTTTTACGGACGAGGCCACCTTTACGCGACAAGGTATGTTTAACTCCCATAACGCACACTACTGGTGTGATGAGAATCCACAAGCCAAAAGGGTATCACATTACCAACACTCATTTAAAGTTAATGTTTGGGCAGCAACTTTAGGTAACAGATTAATAGGTTATCATATTCTACCTGGAAATTTAAGTGGTGATATGTACCTTGATTTTCTAAATAATCACTTATTTGAGATATTAGAAGATTTATCGATAAATGAGCGAACATCATTATTTTTTATGCATGATGGAGCTCCACCGCACTTTGATAGAAGGTGTCGTAATTGGTTGAGTAACAATTTTCGGAATCGATGGATTGGTAGAGGTGCAGAAGCTCCGATTCATTGGCCTCCTCGGTCATGCGATTTTAATCCTTTGGACTACACAGTCTGGTCGTATATTAAGGAAAAAGTCTATGCCACAGAGGTAAATTCTCGTCAAGAATTAATAGACAGAATTAAACGTCACTTTAATGACATCATAGATGATCCCCAACCGTTAAGAAGATTAATGGATTCTTTAGAAAAAAGGATAGACTTGTGTATTCGTGAAAACGGAGGACATTTTGAACATTTACTCTAATTGAATTTTATGTTATGTTCTTTGTCTTTATTTTAATTTTCTTATAGTAAGTTTTTTTAATTAATAAATTTATCATTAACTTATACGAGGAGCGGTTATTACTTCATAATTTTCAAATCAAAATATTCCGAAAACGGTACATAATATCGAGTTTTACCAAGAGTACCTTTTTGGTGTAGAATTAAACGAAGTTTATGTTCACTTGGAGTTTTGACTAATAATTCTACCCTAAAAAAAGTTATGTTGAATAATACGTTGTATGAATCGTGTAACTATCGCCCTCTATGAGAGTTAGTTATAAAAACAAATTCATGGGATATATCAGCTTCCAAAACATATTCGTATAAAATTCCATTGCAATGGTGCCAGTAGTTTCGGCAAAATCGTAAGAAATGTGTAATTTTTTATTTTCTTCAACGCCCTTTATCTTGAAAACGGATGGCGTTAGAAAAAAAATTTTACTAAGCAAACCCCAATTATTTTTCAGTTTTTTACCTATCCTAGAGAAACACCCTGTATTTGATAGAGAATTTGTGGTTCAGCTTCATTAATTATTATTGATTCAATGTCAATTACGGATTGCTGCATTTCAAGAAAGGGACGTCTAATTCCTTCATACACTGGACAAACAAAAAATAACTGTTGAAGGGATTCTAAAGCAAGGCAGTTACAAATTGTACATAATTCAATATTCTGGCAAATAAATAAAATGTGATTGTTAGTGTATAATATTTGACATTTAAAATATAAATCTAATTTAATAACCAAAATCCAATAATATTGAACAATATGTCTACGAATAACTCATAATCTGGATACCCATACAGGATAATACGGCGGGGCCAGGCATGGGTCATGATTGGCGCAATGCTGTCTATCACTGGCCCATGCTTGGAAACCCATTTTGGCCCAACGTTGGTCAACGCCTGGAATGATAACAGGGAGCCCGAGTTGGTTATTATAATTGGCCCATGGATGGTAACCAGGTCTGGGCCATGCTTACCATTCAAGACTGTCCCAAGCATGTAAACCTGTCTTGGCCCAGACTAGGTGACCAAACTGTGCCATTTTTGGTTGTCACAATTGGCCCATTGTTACGTACCACAACTGGGCTATGCGCGGCTGCCAGAAATGGTTCAAGCTAAATTTCAATTCTGGTCCATGTTCGACTGCCGAGAATCAACCCATATATTATGTGAGGGTCTCTACAATAAATTTCACAAAGATATATTATTAATAAACAGTCATATGAATATAAATGCGTTTATTTGTAATTTATAAAAAAAATTTAATGCATTTAATTTATTGATTGATTACATTTCCTCATTGAGCTCTGCCGCCTTCCCTATCCTTGGCACCAGATAAATAGCGACTCACCAAGCTGATTATCTCCAGTTTTTCTTTGGAGACATGATGATATTTAGCCAAGAGAAATTCTGGAAAAATAAACAGTTAAATGAAAATTAATATTTAATATACCTACTATTAACTTACTTTTCATAAGATTGAAAGATTCTGTTTCGTTAAAACTCCTTTTTGCAACACCCTTGATTTTTTTCCGAATCCGGTATACTGTAGCTGGATATTTTTTTTATTAGTTTTCCTATTATCTAATTAACGTCATGTTCACAATTAGTGGATCCAGCCGTAATCATTTAAAAGACATCGATCTGTAAATAACAATAATATTTAACAATATTTGAATTATTTTTAAATTACTAACTCTTACTGTGAAAGTACCTACATCTTACTAGGAACATTAAAAAATAAAACTTTTTAACTAAATTTACATTTTTTATTGTACCTAGATGGAAGTAAATGTGTAAAGGTTTTGCTTTAAAGAAATTTATGAAAATATATTGAAATAAAGTTAATTCTTGTATAAAATAAAACAATGTACTAGATATAAATCCAAATACTAAATTTGAAACATTAGTATTTTATAAGAGTTAAAAAATTAGATAATTAGAAAGTAATGAAAAATAATATTAAAAAAAAAGGAATTGATTTATAGTTTTACTTACTTGCTTTAGTGAGAACCTCAATCGGATATCCCAAGTATCATCAGCATCAGATTGAATCTTAACCAAATCCCTCAACTTATGTACGAAGTTTTTAGGCGGCCAAAAACACAGGAACTAATTCTACCACTTTTTTGCCGTCAATGATTCCATTGGATTCAACAACTGCATAAAGTTTTGGTGCATCCGACATTTTAAATATTTATAAAAATTATCGCTTTACTATTCATAAACATATAATGCATGTACTAAATTTAACTATAAACTACCTACAACAAACGTTAGAAAGTACTAAAGAACACAGACCACCTGCACGACCTTGATGTAAAGTTACACCCCTTATTCTCCCTCACACGAACTTTGCACGAACAGGAACGATCGACAGTTTTTTTGTTGCTGTCGACTTGACTTGACTTGTATTAGATACATAATATATTCTGTGTTGTTTTAAATTGTCTAGTCTAGATAAATATAATGCAATAAATAAAATAATATTAGGAAAAGCTTACCAATAGAAAATAAACATAAAAATTAATAAAGGAATTAATAAAACTATTTAACAAACGAAAACTAGTAATTCAGACTTTTTGTTTGTCTTTTATCTTATTAAATAGGTACCTATTAATTTAAAGTTATGGGTAATTTTTAATATATTTGAATGCATTCAAAATATTTAAATATTTAGAAGGGTTACTACAATTTTTAAGTTATTTACGTTGAAAAGAACACATTTACACTTCACATGAGTAAGTTTTACTATAATTTTTTCTTGTATAAGTAGGTAATAAACTTTCTATATATTCTATAAAATTTTTGAATGACTTCTTTTAGGATTCACAACCGTGGCCCAGGTTAGGGTGACACTAGGTTTGGCCAAGGCTAGGTAATTCAGTCTTGGCCCATGTTAGGGTTATTATACAACGGGCGATATTAGGCTACACACTCATGGTTCAAGCAAGGGGTACTCCAGGTTTGGCCAGGGTTAGGTAATTCAGTTTTGGCCCATGTTAGGGTTACTATACAACGGGCTAGATTAGGCTACATAATCATGGTTCGAGTAAGGGGTACTCCAGGTTTGGCCAAAGTTAGGTAATTCAGTCTTGGCCCAAGTTAGGATTACGAGACATCGGCCGAGGTTAGGCTACACAACCGTGGCCCAAGTAAGGGTGATTCTAGGTTTGGCCAAGGCTAGGTAATTCAGTTTTGGCATACGTTAGGGTGACTCTAGGTTTGGTCAAGGCTAGGTTATTCAGTCTAGGCCCAAACCTGGAACATCATTGGAATGGCCAAGGCTGATTACCCAGTTATGGCCCGGACATGGAACAATATAGGGTTTCCAAGAAGGGGTTCCCAATAATGTCCCATTCATGGGCCCGTTCTTCAACTCTGGGGATTCCTGTATGGGTATTCTAGAACATATTACGTCAGGCAGTAAACGGGGAACCCAAAAAATCTTTTCATTAACAAATATCAGATACTTCCAACCATTAAAGTAAGTAGAGAGAAATCTAATGAGGGAACAGATCGCCTTATTTTGGATAGATTTATTCTGAAAGGAACTATTACTCACCAGTAATGAGAAAAATAGTTAATTTTTAGCTCAATTGTTTATACCTACTAGTTCGAGTTATGGTCAAAGCGAACAATGTCAAACGAGATGCAATTGTATTTTGATTTAATTAGTCGTAATCGTAATAGACATAAAGCTGTGAGCTAACACTCACAGCAATAGCAACTAATCACTAATGAGTGACTGGACGATTTTTTAACATGTTTTTTATGACTAGAGATCGGTCTTTTCCTTTTAAGATTGTTCTTAAGGATAAAACCTCATTTGATCCATCCATTGATGATGTTGGTACATATTTACCAGATGAGGCAGTTGAAAATCATAAACATTGAAAATATTAGAAAATACCATATTTGTAAAAGTTTGTCAATGAGAAAGCTGCATCTGGATACCAAAGAAATACAAGGTATTTTAGAAAAACATAATAAACAAGAAAAAATTGCTTCTCTACGACGACAATGAGCCGTGAAGATTTTAATACCAGAGCAAAGTTAATATCACAGTTATTGAAGTATAAATACGACATCGTATAATTTTGTTGTTTTTGTATGAAAAACCATTGCAATTTAACTAAAAAACGAACGCATTGTGTAGTTTAAAATGTTGGGAATTAGTAACCATCGAGTATATCTCGTGTCAGTTAAAAGATAGACACATTTTTTTACGTCGTTGCGCTTCAGGGAAAGAAAACAGAAGGGAGCTCATAAAAGAGTGGTGGTTCACTGTATGTGTATGTCTTTCGGCCTGGAAAGTTTTTGCCAAGCTAGAATATAATCGTTAAAAAATGCAACAAAGCGCATAACGTACAAAAAGCTGTCCGAAAAGTAATATTTCGCCATAAATGTTAATAGTTGAATGTACTTATTTCTTTTTAAAGAAATGTGTGAGGAAACATTAATATTTATCAACTACGTATTGATATAAAAAAATTATGCATAAAAAACAAAAAATTGGAAAATAGAAATCATGGCATTTATAACAGATATTTAATGTTTTACAAATTAAAATATTAAAATTACAACCAGAAAGTACTACAAATCCTCATAATAAAACGCATTTGCGTATCGTAATGTAACTTTTACGCACGCAAATTTTTGTTTTAAATGGTTGGCGACATGAGTGAAGTATCTAATGACAAGACTATTGACAATGACATTTGTGGCTAATAGTAATTTATTAATTTTATATTGTTCTTTAAGAAAGTATTTATGAATATGAATATCATCTTTTACTTATATAATATATTATTATTGGTGTATTAGTCATTTTAAAATATTTGAAAATATTAACATTTCATCATTTAATTGTCAAAACTGTCAAATGTTATAAATTACACAGTGCTACCAACATACTTTTTAAAATCAAAATTTTCGTAATTACATAAAAATAATAAATTAATTTAAAGAAAATGATAGAATGGCAAAATATAAAAAATATTATAAACAACTTATTTCATATAGCTGTTGTGACACTCGTTCTTTGAAAAACTTATCGCTTGGCGATTCGTTTTTTAAACTTGAACTCGTGTCATAACAGAACTCCATATGAAATGCGTAGTTTAATATACTATTTTTGATATAAGCACACATCATTTTGCTACAACTCTAACCAATACAAAATAAATCTTGAAGTCAGATAAACATACAAAAAAAATGATTTATTCTTTTGAGGTGAAAAATGTACAATGTATTACAAATTTTTTAAAATACAATAATAAGCATACAGGCCATGAGCCTGTATGCATGACTGTAGGTGATGTGGCATGCTATCGATTAAATGGTCGAGTTGGGCTTGCGGAATTCTCTCCCATTCTTCACGAGCATCATCTTTCAGTTCACGTAGAGTAATTGGGGGAGGGTTTCGCTTCTTAATGCGTGTTTTAAGAATGTCCCAGGCATATTCAATTACGTTCATGTGGATATTCATTCTTCTTCCAAAAAATTTTGTACTGCAGCTGTTCGATGTTGAGGTGCATTTTCATGCATAAACACAAATCCATCACCTACCGCCCCCCGGAATAGACGCACAACAGGATTTATAACTTCCTCGATGTACACAGCACCAGTGATTTTTCTCTCCAAAACCAGAAGATGCGTCCGTGTACCCCTCATAATACCACTCCAAACCATAATATTCCCACATTCAAATGGAACACTTGGTTGGGCTGTTTCTAATCGGGCTTGTCGTCCTGGAGCCATCCAAACTAGCGTTCTTCGCGAATCAGAAACCAAGCCAATTCTTGATTCATCAGAGAACAACACGAAATTTCAGTTAGGACCATGTAACATTTCTTGAGCCCATTGCAACCTTACAATTTTTTGTTAATAGGTTAGTTTGGGAACACGTAGAGGTCTTCTACGATACAAATTTACCGCATTTAATCTTCGTGTAATTGTTTGCCTTGAGATATTCTGTCCTTCAAGTCTAGCAATTCCTCTGGATATGCCACTTGTAGATTCCTGTCGATTTCTTCTATTTGTTATCTGCCGGTCTTGTGCTGCTGTTGTACATCGACTTCTGCCACTTCTAGAACGATCCTTCACATCATGAAATTTAAACAAGAATTGGAATAATGTGAAAGCACCCAAATCAAATAAATATGACCAAATTAATACAAAAACGAATCAAATTTAATATTATTTAGATTTAAATATTATTTCTAAATATTCCAAACTATTGTTGCAAGTAAATTACATGTAGCCTGTAAAAAATGGAATTATAGGTTCTATGGATTTTGTAAGGGCTGAGCCTGGATTAAAATAAAAATGTATGGTGCTTTTTACACAACAATTATTTTTGATAAATCGATGTTATCGATTCCTAATTTCTTAGAATTTTAGATCGCGAGATATTCAGGGTAAAAGTTTTGATGGTCGATTTTCATTTAAAGTATGTAAAACGCCCGGTCTCTTCAACTACGAGTATTTTAATCTATATAAAATATTCTCTCTACAGAAGCAAAAAAAGTCGGAGAGTGCGAAATGTTTGCAAAATAAGTTAAAAAAATAAAAATCCCAGCTCACAGTCCTGTTTTAAAGGTATTTAAATTAATGTGTAAATTTTTTATCCATTTCCAACTTCTTTATTTTAGTTTATTGTGATTTGGCAACGCAAATTTTTAAAGTTGTAATAAAATTAGGTGAAGCTAAGGCCTGGAAATTGAATATTTAGATAAGTCGTAAATAAAGGTGTAAATAAACAACCAACATTTGTAATAATATGTAATTTTTTTATTTAACTTAAATTTTTAAATAAGTAATGACACATAAAGAAATTAATTGTAGTAACCTTTACTTTGTGGAAGTCTATCTTATATGGTGTCACAAGGGTGGAAAGTAGGCATTAGCAGCCCGCGGCTGTATTTCCTGTGAAACGAGGGCAGCAAATACCAGTACCAACATACCAATGTATTTGCTTACCTTCATTATGAGGTATCCAGAATCGGATGTTTGCTTAAAAAATGCACTTTTCTTGTGATATTGTTTTAGATTTTTGTGCTTCATAATTTAGAGGATTTTGTTTGAGAAATGTTCTCATATACAATATTATATTGTATATGTCTGATTTAAAAATATCAAATCCAAAGCACTCTTTTTCAATGCTAGGATAAAAAAATCGTGGCTATATGAATTTTCCGACTTTGGGTTGATAAACAATACTTTCCATCCTATTTTTGGTATTCATATGATTGGTTTTTCGGTAAGGTAGACGGAAAAATATTTAAATAAATAATAAGACATACAGTTTAAGTAATTTTTTCCCACATGAAGAAACTAGGGTTAGCAGATGAAGCAAAGTGCAGATTCTGTGAGGAAGAGGATGAAACCTCAATACACATACTCTCAGAATGCCCTGTCTTGGATAATTCTAGGGCCAGGTACCTAGGAGCACATGAAATAGAAGAAGGGGATCTATCTGATTTGAAACCCGACGATGTCTTAAACTTCCTCAGGAAAATAGAACTCGAAGACCTGCTATAAATCTGAGAAAACATCAGAACATGGCAAGTAAGGGGGGGAAACAAGTCGCAGTGTACTTATTACCCCTAATTTATACATACATACAAGTAATTTTTTATTAACACATAACATATTTTACTTAATATTTGGCTTAAAATCACTAAGCTCTCTCTATTGAGAGCAACGTTGCCAAATCACGTTACTAAAAATCTTTGACGGTATGTGTGAGTGCCTGAGAATGAGCCTAGGATTCCAGTCTCATGCTGGAACTACCTTTAATAAGTTATAATCGATTTTAATAGTAGTTGATTGGCTGCAAGAATATAAAATGTAAATATGAATACTCGTAGAGAAATAAATTTATTTATTAGCGTTAAATCGACATACTGATATCTGATTTAATATTAAAAAGCAGGTGAATTGATCGATGTCGCTGTTTACTAGCAATTATGACATTTAAATTGTAGTGCGTAAAAGATAGTAATCTTTGACGCCGTTAGGTATTACTGTATTACTAAACCAGTTGGAGTAGTTTAATACAGTAGTCCGTGAATCTATTTCCATATAATGATACATTTTGTCATGTAATATGTTTCGTCGGATCCCGAGACATGCACAAGAAATTCACTATTATAATTTACTTTTATCAAGATTATAACTTCTATAAATCATGACGCTGCCACAAAAGATATATATAATGATTTTCTTGTCTGCTACTTCGGAAGTAAAAGCACTTTAGAAATGAATAGTTTCTTCCACAGGCCACATAGATAAGGAGAAAATATTTTGCTTTACTTGAAGTTGAACTAAACGTAATAGTTGAATGCATAATCTATTTTTGATAAATTCGAAAAAGGCTTGTGATTTTATTATCTTATACGGAGGTACATCTCATAAACTATATATATTATTGGAAAACGAAGAACAGGAAATTTTATAAATTACTTTGACGGTAGTAAATTTTACTGGCATTAGTAGCGCTGGTTAATAGGTTTAAACAGCAATGATTCAATCCAATTAAATAAAAATTTTAACGATATCAGAAGTTTGGGTTTTATACATTGTGTTGTCGTCCACTTAAAGTTGACAAAGATAAATTATTTTTATTTTTTTCGATAAATCGATAAATTGGCTTTCTACTAGTATTTTTTTAATCGCTCTCCTAATTATCTAAGGGGCTGATACTCTTAACAATTCTTTTTACAGTAATTTTTAACAGAACACAATTTGAAAATAAATTATTATTACTGTTGAAAAAGTAGAAAATTGTTTCCACCTGCACCCAAGGTAAAGAAACTTAATAGTTTCTATACCAAGCTTGACCGTTTTCTATGAAAAAACAACTACTACCTGGGCTATATGCCCCAACGGTAGGATGGCGCTTTTACGACTTTATCATGGAATCGAGGCTTCACGGTTTATGTATTGGCGTAAAAGAATCATTCTGCATCCTGCTCTGCGGTATGAGAGGAACTACTTACCTCGTACTGACGAGACACAATAATGTCGAAACCGGTCTACAAGTAGTGTTCTTCCCCTTGATTTGCAAATCGGCAGAGATGGTTTTAAGTATTGACGAAGTCGGTCGCCATCACGTTTTCTATTGGAATGTAATTCAATGTCCGTTGGGGCATATAGCCCAGGTAGTAGTTGTTTTTTCACAGAAAACGGTCAAGCTTGTTATAGAAACTATTAAGTTTCTTTACCTTGGGTGCAGGTGGAAACAATTTTCTACTTTTTCAGCTTTTTATTGACTGCACCTTTTTGAAATTATTTCATATATTGTTATTATCACTCTATTATTATCCTCAATTTATTTAAAAAATACTTTGCTTCTTCAATTTCTTTGTGGATTTTAAGTAAATAAATAAAATTTGCAGTCATGCAATGTCAGGTTATTCCGTAAGTTATCTAGTGATGACCGAGACTGGTCTTGGTCTTGCGGTCCAACTTTAGGCTGCAAGATCAAGACCAAGACCGAGCAGTGCAAGACTTATGCAAGACCAAGACAGCATTGCAAGATATACGCAAGACCAAGACCAAGCCTGCAAGAGTCTTCTTGCGGTCTTGCGTCTATTAAACATATAAACCGAAAAATAAAGAAGCCATGGATTATTTGAAACTCTAAAGCTTTGGTTTCCTAGGATAGCGGTGCCACAATAAAGCGGCCGTAATTTGACGACCGTTCAAGACGGCCGCTATCGGTTAGCACAGATATAAAGTAAGAATTTAACGTTATTGACCGACTAAATCCATTTTTGTATTTGCTTTCGTTTTGTGTGTTTTTAGTTTGTTTTATATCTTGTGTTTAGTTTAATTATTTGACAATAATAAGAGTGTTTCTGTATTAAAAGCAAAAAATGGATGATTTGGACTTGGCAATGATGATATTTTTGGAAGACAAGTCTTCATCGGAAGAAGAAACGAAAAGGTCAGAAAAAAGTAAGATTTTTAAGAAACGGAAAACTGAAAGCGTCTATGAAATCTTAATCTGTCGTCACCGTCAAACAAATGATGAAAAATTTAGACAATAATTTCCTTTGACACCAGTATTGTTTGATTATGTTTTAAATCACATAAAAGATGACATTGTTCCAAAACCATTCAATAGAAATAAAAATCCAATAACTCCTAAACAAAAACTATGTTTATTTCTAAGGTAACTTCATGGATAAGCTTTATTAATGTTTACATATTAAAAAACTTGGACAATGTTATGAATCATTTGGAGAAAGAGGCATTGTCGGTGAGAATGCAGGTAGAGGAGTCCTTGACGAAGACGAAGAAGAAGCTTGGTTTTGAGGGTTATAATTACTGATGGTACCATAACAAGCAGAAGTTGATGGCTGTGCTTAGTTGCTATAGCTACAGTCGTGTATTTATTGACACTATGAAAGATTTAATTGTCACAATCGCATCTTTTCAAGTATCTAAATAATGTTCGAGGTGATTTTGCTTGTAAAAAAATATTGATCTTAACTCTTGCGGAAATTAACTTTTCCGCACTTGTTAGGATAATAACTATTTCATACTTGATTTAATGCTACAATGTAATATAAAAAAAATGTCATTTTATTATTTTATGAAGACTTGTTATGACAGTTGTATGAATGATGTTATTTTGGCAGGCCATTTTGCGTACACTGGTGGTAGAATTTTCTTTGACTTTCTAAACATGAACTTTCATATCAACTTTTATGAAATATGGTTTTCTTTGTAAAGATTTGACACCAGTATAATTAATAATGAAAAAATAAAAGAAAAAATTAATAAAGGACGACCGATTCTTGGCCTTCAAATGACATCACTGTCACCATTGCTTGACAAAAGTCATAGCATTATATCCAAACAAACTGTGGCCTTATGGTAGTTAGTTTGCATTGAAGTTTTTTGTATTGTGGATTTTCTTGTTGTTTGTAGAGTTTTTGACATTATAGTGTTATATAAACACATTATTATTATTAAGGAAAAGTTTTATTTTGTTCTTAGATAAGAAAAAATTAAAATAATTTTACTTAACCTCAAAAGCAAACTTTTTTATATAAAATAAAATAAAACTTTAAATACGACTTGAAATATTCCTTAAGGATAATAATGTCTATTTAGCATAATAATAACTCATAAACAAGAAAATACATAATATAAAAATCTTCAATGAAAATTAACTACAATAAGGTAAAAGTTTGTTTGGATATAATGGAGACAGTGACGTTTCTAATAAAGTGGCGTATTGTCCACAAGTAGTGACTTATAACAGGAATATCTTTGAAAAATAGAAGTAGACTTTATGTACAAAAAATAGGTGAAGTTTTACTTGACGAGCCGCGTCTGACTTATGGTCTTGGTTATTAAATAATACCTCCAAATGTATTATTTGCGATTTGTGGTTATTGGTTAAAATTTTTGTTAATTTTTAAATTTATTTTCCAGGCAAGTCAATTTCTTGTGAATATTGTTCAGTAAGAAAGGCCGTCTCTGAAAATATTTGGTTTTTCATCAAATCTATATCCCTCGTATCTGTAGCTTTTTCAACAAAATAACGTAGTTTATGAAGGCTCCCACATAAAGGCCATTCGCAAACGGTGGCCTGTCTAGCTTGTTAAAAATACTTTATTGTCGTCATCTGTGATGTATTTATTTATTGAAAGGCTGTGTTACATAGATGTCAAATTTAAGGGATTGTCTTCATCAATATCGTATCGTAGGATCGTAAACAACACTCGGAATGTCCGTTACAATTGCATCGTTTACAACAAACAACAATAAATGTTAATATGAAGATGGAAGGCGGTCGCTCGGTGACTGATATTTATATCTTCGTTTGAGAAGTTCTTTATTTTTTGTTGTTTTTAGGTTTCGATGGGAATCTTTATCAGCATTTATTCGTTTGCTGAAAGCGATCAAAATATTTAATAAATTCGTAAGTGGTACAGGATGTTATAAAAATAATGCTCGAATGCGTTGAATACATTTTTAATATAATGGTTACTACTTACTGCATTGGGAGATTTAAAGAGTTTTTTTTTAAATATCTATAAAGCTAGCTCGTCTAATTACATTTGCGTAATATTTCATGATTTAGCAAAAGTTAAGATTTAGGTTAGTTTCAACTCTATTTAAATTTTTCAAATTATTTTATACATTTAATGGTAAAGAGCTTCAGCAACGTCTATTGGCGTGACCGTCACTTATGACTTATCGTTATCGAAGATTTTAATGACGTATTTATTGTTAAAATGCTTACAATTTAATAAATAGAGAATTTATTCAATAAAATTAGTTCATCTTAAAATACAGTGAGGAGCAAAAGTCCGTCGCTCCCCCTTTAAATTTTGAATGGTAAGACCTTTTGTTCTGCAATTTGAGGTGTTAATATTGGAGTGTAAATACTATTTTTTGCAAAAATGAAAACCGAAACTTCCAAAATAACAATTTCATTCCTAAGTCAACCCCCAAATTTGAAAACATTTGAATAACGCGTTTTCATGTGAAGGCCAAAGGCCAATTTAGTTTTAACCCCCAGGGATATCGATATCTGAACGTACTTTAAAATGTGTCAATTATTTGTTGCTACGGTTTCTTGGCTCTAATATTTATTTTTTAAATTTAAACTTGATGAAAATGACAATGGCTCGTCCCTTAAACGAAAAAATTGAAGAAATTATAAGCTTGACAGTGCTGGGTCTCCCGGATGTTGGTGCTTCTTTTACCGTCTCTATTTGTTGAAATTTTGATATTAGATTTTTGAAAAAAAATTCTGCTCGCTATACTCTATTTAAAAACTTGGATTAGTAACCGTCGATCCCATGCCAAAACCATGAATGTGCAAAACTATAGTTTCGAGATCATTGCTTTTAAAGTTTGTAATGACAGGGAAAAATAAGGTTTTTGTGCAATTTTAAATATTCTCTGCCATAAGTATAATTCGTAACAAACAATTTAAGTTGTCTAAGAAAATTTTGTATTTTTTTTTGTGGAAAAAAGCACATTCGTGTTTTTGCCGTTGAAAGATTTTAAACATAATTATGTAGTTTCGCTGAACACAAAAATTAAACTCGGTAAGTTTTTGCAAACTCATTTAATGAAAATAAAACAAGGAAATAAACTCTAATACTCATGTAATGTAGAAAAAAATAATTTTTAACTGGTGAACATAAGAACTAATCACTTTCTTCGGAGTCATTTTCCGACGCATTCGGCTCTGGTAAACAGTCCCGGATTTTCTCACTACATTTCAAAGATCTGTAGTAGTTATAGTAAATCTTAGGTACTGTAAGATCATTACACATTTTTTGCAAGTCTTTAAACTTTGCATTGGAAATAGGCAACTGACCATTGTAGGACTTTTTCAATCTAACTTTTCTTGGAAGTCCTATTTTGGAACGTATTTTGCTTTTACTTCTATTTTTGAATGTATTGAGTCGCACTCCATCTCTGTGTGTTTCAAAACATTTATGATTTATTTGATTTAGAGTAGAATGTCTTGAGAGGATTTGAAGGCACATGGCCGCGAAAATGGAGTTCTTTTGTTGGCCACCACAACTGTCGGACATCATGCGAACCTCTTTGATGTGTAAGAATGTAATCGTGAATGCAAGAAGAAATTTCAACTTATCCTCTTTTTCCTTGAGTTTCCTCCCAAACATAACAAAGAACATCTTGGTTGGCTAAGTTGTAAACTGTCCAATTGTAGATGGCTAATTTTCTCAAATGAATAATTTGATCTGCTGGGCCTTTTGGTGTTGTAAGGACTGCTTGTAGGTCGAAATTAAAAGATAAAACTTCCGTATTTTCCTTTGCAATTTTTTTGTCGTCATCCCTGTACTTGCGAGCTAATTCCTTTCTTCGTAAATGCTCTTGAAATTTTTCTAAAATAAAATTTCACAACGTAAAAGGACACATTCACTTGGATTTATCCATTTTTTTGCAACGTGAAAAGCACGAAGGCGCAATATTCAGATTTTCATAAAATAAGTAGTATGCAATTCCAAAAGCAGTAAAATTTTATATTCAGGATTATTTGTAAAGCTCATCAAAATGGATAATCATTACATTTTACATTCAGATAAATCAAATATAATACTTGAAAACGCCAAATACACGAAAGTGGCACATTCGTGGGGAGTCCGTGGTGAAATCCGGCGGAGAACTGATTTTTCGTGAATAATCGACTTTGGACTTGTGAAGAATTGGCGCGTAAACACATTAGTGAGTTTGGCATGGCTAATATGGTCGTTTTAAGACTTATGGTGCACTTAGGTCAAAACGGCCAATTTTGCACATTCATGGTTTTGGCATGGGACCGACGTAATATGAATTTAAGTTGGTAATTCTGTAGATCTCTGATTGGTCAGATAGCAGCCAGTTTCAAACAGCACATCTCATAATAATTGACCGTTCTGACATTAACATATGTTATATCGTCGTCGTCACGGCAGATCTCACTAAGTCCAAAATAACAGATTCGAGAAAACGAACATCTTAGTTGTAAGTGTTGTCTAAAATTCATCATTATAAAACTCAAGGAAATTACCATTGCAATTGTACGAGTCTAGTAATGTTTTAGGATATGAATACACTATGTTCTTTAAAATCATTAGTAGTTGGTCAAAAACAGTATTTAATGGACTTAGTGATTTCTTCCAGATGGAAAAAGGTTAATTTGATGAATTAGTTAAACACATTTTGAACATTATTCTTTAATACCTACATCAACATAGTTTACTACAAGTAAACACATTTATGGAAAGGAAAAAAATAGGATGAGTTTACGCTTGCTCTTCGTCTTCAGTTTCCTCTGGTTCACTATCGCTATAAATACTGGGCTCAGTGTTATTGTCAATAACTGACTTGGAGGTGGATAGAGACGAATACCAAGCATGGAACTCCGAAGCGATAATGTCGGTAGTGCATAATTTCTGCAAATCATTAAACTTTGCTAATGAAGTGGGACGCATACCTAAGTAAGCCTGTTGAAGTGAAAGAGAAGCTTTTTTTGGAGGTCTTCCTCGTCCATAAATACTTAGTTCAAAGAATGGACCATAGTGCTCGTAGCGATATTTTATTATTTCTGGATTTTCTCTCTCAATTCTGAAACATTTTATTTGCAACCACTTTGTCATCAGATGTATTTAGTTTTGTGTTTTTTAACATAGATTTCGCAAGTAGTTTCCAGTTAATAAAATCTCATCGACTACATAGGGGTCCTTCTTTTTTGTGCCTCGTATAAACCTAGCTTTGACAAAAATGTTTTTCCAGTCATGCAGCGTGTTTACTGCTACATGCCTCTTTTTATTTTCGATGGCACTATGCATACTTTCACATTCCATCATAGTATGTCCTGACTCTAGACACTTCTGCTTCAACACGGTAATATTGTCGTCAGATAACGAATGAACAAAATAAAACAGCATTGCGATGACAAACTGATTCCTATTTTGTCCACTACAAGTATCGGAAAAAAAAGATGTTTCGGTGACTCCCGGGAAGGTTTCTTAAATAGCGATACAAACATGTCGAAATCTCAAGGCTTCCTCTGGCACCATGAACTTCAGTCCAAGTAAAATAGTGTGCATTATTTGGAGGATCCTCTTCATAAATTAAAGGCAGATAATTGACACACTAACACTGGTAACTGTTGCATCGTAATCAGGCAAACATCATTACGTTCAGTTAGTGACTTTTTTCTGACAAACAAAATGGTAATTTCGGACTTAGTTATATTCAGTGCTATACGCAACCAACTAAACGTACTTTCTAGGACTTGGGTATTTGTGACAGGCTATGTAGATTGATATTGATAATCGCCTAGTACACTTAACTCAATTTTGACGACGACGACGACGACGACGACGACGAGGATATATTTGTTGTAGCTGTTTGTTTATGCGCTCATTTTTGAAATTTATATGCAAAGATTGCTTTGACAGTATACTGTAAACATAAACAATGAGTCACACTAGGAGCTTCAAGATGGCCGACTTCCGTCGCAAATCTTTCTTAAAGTTAATATTTCTGTTTCTTTTTGTTCTAAGAATATAACAATCACCTACTGTTCGTTTCTATTAACCTATATGCTTTTCTTTTATTTATAGAATGATTATTTCTACAACTAAGCTGATGAGTTCAGAAGAAATGTCTAGTTTGTTGACAATGAAAATCTCACTTTCCATCCTCTTATGATTTCTCTGATTAATCGCTTGACGAGCAGAAAAATAATTACAATAGTTTTTAAAGTAGTATAGAATTAAATGCGACAACCCCGAGGCACTAACCGGATGTCCTTGAGGCTACGGATAGCAGAATTCCAATATTATTAAAATAAATTATCGGTTCGTCGAAAATAAAGGGTATTCAGTCTCGCTTCGCGTATTTTATACGACCACGCCCTCTAGTTCACTTTTATTCGCCTTGTTGGACCATTGAAACCAAGAATTATGTGTCATGTGTCACCATGTGTCTCGACAAAAGATTGTACGAAATTCATTTCAATATAACGAGTTACTTCCGATGTAGTGGCCGTTTTCTCTTGGGGCTTTAACAGTTTGTTTCTGTTCTAATTATTGCGCAAACATTTGTTTTCCACAAGTGCGATACCAGATAGAGTCCAATAGATTACACCTGTAAAAAAAATCGAATAATTGGAATGTGATGTATGGAGGGTCGTCATAAAAGAGCATATTAATTAGATATATTATATTTCATAAACATCGTCATTTTCACTTGTATTAACAATATGATTATATTTGTTCATAAACTAGTAATAGGCATGATGACAGTCAGTAAAAATCACTAAAACATTGATTTGTTATAATTATATAAGATACGGAGATTCTAAAGAATTTACTCATTTTTATATTACATGTGTGATTACATTTATTTTAATAAAAATATAAGCACTAATTTTAACAATCCGCCATATTAGCTGAAACACCAATCAGAAGAGAGTGACGTCGTACTTTCGTAAATATTGTTGACATTGACATTGGAACGTAAACAAATATTTTGTTCGGGGTTTTTATTGATGTATTCTTACATTGTGGAACCGCACACCATCGATACACATTAGGATTCATGACTATGATAACTATTATAATCGCACAAAATAAGTAAAAACAAAATAAACTTTTTCAACCACCCTCTTTTAACCTGCAAAATGTTTGAAGTTTGACGTTTTTACCACAGAATCCACAGATCACACGGGTCGCAGTGTAGTATAAATGGTATTTACGAATCGATGATGTCATAGATAGACGCCATTACTATTATAGCGTTTTGGCGTCAAATTTAAAATGCATTTTTAAAAAGTAAATTTCTTATTTAAAAACTCTTTTTTTGCAAAAATAACATTTATCTTAGATAAAGTATATACGTGAAAACATCGTGGATCAGTTTTTAAAAATCAGTCATCATGCCTATTGAATTATTTATTATGGACATACCTAATGCCTGGACACCATAAAAGAATAACTTAAAACGTTTGTATCCTTATTAAATCATCTCAGAGATGTTATGAAAGAGAAAAAAGCAATTTTTTAAATTGATTGTACTAACCCTTACTTTTTGGAAGTCCATCTTATTAAGAATAATAAAAAACTCTTCGTTTTAACAAAACTTCCACTATTTATTTAAAAAACTGCTTTTTTAAAACTCAATAACAGCCGTTTCGCTAGACAACTAGTATCGTCAGATTGACATAATATTAAAGTTACTATTTGTTATAAGGCTAGACCAAGTATGGAAGTAATAATAATAAGCCTAGATGTTATTAGCCCTAAGGGATTATCCTGGATGTATTTCCCTCTAAGATCAGTATAACTGTGCAATGATATAGAAAAAACAGGAAAAAACTATATCATGCTGATCTTTACAATAACAATATATTTGTGTTACAATTACGTCTTATCTATGTTTAAAATGAAGACTCAATCAAAGCAAACACTTTAAAAGTGGGGAACTTCCCAGATTTATTTGTTCATTAACAACTTTAAATTGTGGATCAGCTAGATGTCTTTTTATTTTAAGTTCTTCAAGGAAATCTAAATTTTGTTTTTTATTACAAGTGTGTAGTATTTGGATGTCATTGGTGTGTAAGAGTGAGGTTGGATGTTCAAGTAGGTGTTTTGCATAATTTGACAATGTCAATCTGACGATGCTAGTTGTCTAGCGAAACGGCTGTCATTGAGTTTTAAAAAAGCAGTTTTTTAAATAAATAGTGGAAGTTTTGTTAAAACGAAGAGTTTTTTATTATTCTTATTAAGCAATTTTTTGTTTGGTATTGGCATAGTGAACGGCCAGTTTAGCAAATTGTGAAACAAGGACACAATCACCATCTCAGTACCAGTCTGTTAAATAGAACTTCTAAAAATTGGGTGCAAATTGGCTGTTCCCAAGTAAGATTCAACTTACGAATTAAACGAGTAAGTCAGGACAGAGAGATATGGGACTGGTACAAATATTATCGAATATTCAAGCAGTTCCTGCTGCTTTAAGCAATCTTAATTTATCCATAATCATCTTTGCTGTTCAAATTACTTTTTTCACTTCTAACCTCTGAACCTACCTGTATTAACTTTTTTGTAGAGGTAGTAAAGTTGTTCATTTTTAACCAAGGTAAAATAATACCGACACTACGAGACTAGAACTAAATCTCAATCCATTTGACAGAATGTAAGGTTAACTGATGCTAAGACAAAATGAAAAAATATTTTTTCTTACTTATTTTATAGTTATATCCACTTACCAATTCAAAAATCAATCTTCAAAACGACTTTTACAACACAATACTTATTATCAAATCAAAACAAAAAATACATCGAAGTTTCGGTCTTGGTTTTTTTTCATCTTCAGCATTTCAAATGGGCCCATCCGTAGCTAAAGCTGGTGCAAACTTTCATTCCCCAAAGATATGAGGATTGAAAGGTTGGATGTCAGTCTTTTTGAAGGAATTTTTCGCATTTGCTGGTACAGCACTCTTCAAATAAGCTTTTTTTGAGAAGACCTGCAATTTCGAATTGGTTTACTGCCTTTCCCGGGTAAAATTATTGTATTGCTATCTGCTCCATCATAGGACACAAGTAAGTAGTCCATCATAAAAAAATTAATTAAAAAATGTTATAAATTATAAAGTTTTTTTGTTCTTTCCCATAATCTTAATTTTTCTCGATAATTAACATACAATAGTTCCTTTAAACTGCAGTAAAAAAGCAGATTCTAGTTGAACTTAAAACAAAATATTTAATATTTTGCCTAGCTACTTTTTACTTTTACTTTTACTTTTTACCATAGATTCTGGGGCCAAAAATATGTTAATTGAACCCCGCTTACCTATATAATAGTGCACACAAAAAAAGTTACAGGGTGCTAAAGTTAAAAATTTCAATAATTTTTTAACATTACTCTAAAATGGTTTAACCTTAATGTATGAAAATTTGTAGGAAATACTAGTAGAGAATACCCAATAAATTGGAAACAGTTGCATTCTCTACTAGTGTTTCCTATAAATGTTCATACATTAACGTTAAACCATTTTAGAGTAATTATTTACATTTTTAACTTTAGCACCCTATAACTTTTTTTGTGAGCACTATTGTATACATGCAAGTGGAGTTCAATCAACATATTTTTGACCCCAGAATCTGTGGTATAATTTATGACCATTCTTTTCGGGTATATCAACCAATATGTTGGTATATTTGAAAATACATCAAGTGGTCCATCATCGGCGGGGTCCATCATAGGCACATTTTCCCTATTTAATATTGTAACTACAATCGGCAAGAGTCCGAACATTTTTAAATGGCATATTATAAATTGTAAAAGGGTGTTATTTAAATAAATAATTTTATTTATTTACTTTCTGTAGAACAATTAAACCATTGCAATTTCAAATTCGTTATAAAACGGTTCAGACGTCACTCTATTAGGCCTAATACTTCTCAATAAACCAGCCACTGTTTCCAGCTTGATTATAACGATAACGTGACGTTTATTTAGACACAAATAGGTTGTGTTTAAGCTATACCACTTTATCTTTGTGTTATTATACTGTTGCAAAGATATCTTGTTATCTTCTTTGTATCTTGTTAGCGTAATTCACAAAAGATTTTTTGGAAAATGGAAAAATTAGAAGCAAAAAATACTGTATGTATCCTAATTCCAGTAATAATTCAAACTCATCTTTAAAATTAACAACAAATACCCTAACAAAAGTAAGTTTTTATAACCAAAGTTGCTAGTTATGTTTTTTCACTAGTAGCCTATATACCTCACTTTATTGACTTTTATTAAGGTAGTAAAGTTGTTCATTATTAACCAAGGTAGAAAAGTACAATATAATATTATAGTCTCGGATCCATTAAAGACCTCGAAGCTTCGTTTTTCGGTTTTTAATGCACCTGACAATAAAAACTCCCTTTTCTACCTTGGCGCATTATTACTATTATAAGATTATAATTTTTTCTTTATGAAAAACGAATAAATTCGAAATTTTAATATTTCATTACAAACATTAAAAAATAATTTTTAAAATAATTCACTCAAAAGTAAACTTTATTGAATATTCATTCATATGTAAAGAGTAAAGGGTCACGTTTTATTCAGATTTAGAAACAATAACAATTTCTAACTCATTTTGATTTATATTAAACCCATTACTATTATTTTTTTTGTATACATTTTTATATCGGAAAAGTTTTATTTGAATATCAGACAATAAAAATATTTGAAAGGTATGAAATAAATTTAAATGTAATTAAAATATTCCTAAATGTATATTTTAAGCAGAAATTACCTAATTAAGGATTCTTTTTTTAAAAAGTTTAACAATATGCTACGCTTTTTTAATTGATACGTAGTAAAGTTAAGTTAATAGTGGAAAATTTTGCTTTCTTGTATATATCATTTTATATTATTCCCATTTGAAGATAAATGTTTTATTTTTATTTAAAATAGTCTTGAGTGGGTAATCGACAACGGCACACGAGCTGCACATAATATTGCGCCGTTATCAATAACCCACTCACCTTCGGGGGCAATTGACAACTTTCTGCACCAGTTGTAGAAAGATTGAAATATTTAACAGGTCTATATAGAAAGTATTTTAAGTGATTATTATAAAAAATTTCGCTATTATTCCCCTTATAATGATATTGATAATACACACAGATTATTTGATTTTAAATTATACTTTCTGTTACTCACCTCATACTTCTAATACTTTTCAGAAAGCATTTCTTATTATTTTTCAAATCATCTAAAGTTAATACTAATTAAACACCTACCGAAGTAATGAACAGAAGTCTCTTCAACCTACATAAATCTCTATGTTTTGCGTCATACTATTTACAATATTGAGTATGGATTATTCGCTAAGGATTTAAATAAATGCATAAACGAGAATAATGACTATAATTATTTATATTATCATTAAAAAAATTAAATTTAATGTTCATGTTTTAATAAAAATATTTTCTTTTCAGGCGAAGTTGTTAGAATCATCACACGCTTGGCTCGGTGCTTCCACTTCCTCTATCGCCGGTAAGTTTCACTGCAACTGACGTTACAGTTGTAATCCAGAAGGTTTTCTAAATTGAAGGTTTATCGTATTGACTGGCAATTATTAATCTAATCACTCTCATATATAAGTATACAGGGTGGTTGATTAGTGTGAGGAAGCTCAGTAGGTCGTTTATAGTAAAAATTACAAAAAAAAGTTATTGACAAAAATTGTAAGCAGCTTTAAACTCCACATTTTAAAATTAGTTACAATCTTACATAAGATGGTGGCACACCAAACTTATGTTTTTTTAAATGGAACATCTTGTATTTTATTTTAAATTTGAAATCTGCGTCACTTTCACATCACACCAATGTAAAGTTTTATTATGTTATACCGAGTATTTAAAAAATTATAAGCAATATTACCTGAAAATCGTATTAAGTTTAACTCCGTGTATAATTAAATAAGAATATAGGAACATTGATCTATTGCAACTATAGTTTTTTTAATAATTTTTAAAAATTATAAAATATATTCGTTAAACAAATACAGGGTCAAAGTCAAAATGCAAGCACATTATTTTCTTGGTAATTTTAAATAGAACACCCTGTATTTTATATCATTATTGAACAGTACTAATATCATACATCAAATTTTATAAAGTAGGGGAGAGTGGCCTAAAATAATCCCCCTAACACAAAAATTGAGAATCGCAGGGGTGACATAATTAACAGATAATATATTAAGAATAATAAAAAACTCTTCATTTCAACGTAACTTCCAAGTTTATTTGAAAAATTTTAAATCACAATGACGGCCGTTTCGCTAAGAAGTTACGTTGAAATGAAGAGTTTTTTATTATTCTTAATAAGATGGACTTCCAAAAAGTAAGAGTTAGTACAATAAATTTAAATAATATATTTTTTATTGGAATGTCTAGTCGATGCCCTTCAAAGGTAGGTACCACCATATTATTTGAGAAAAAATATATCAAATATGTTTTTTTATTAGTAACGTACATAACTGCAAAAGGATTATTTTACCCTACGGGGTGGGGTGTACAGTGTACAGGGTGTTTCATTAAAAAAAAAAGTTTGGTGTGCCACCATTTTATGGTACACCCTGTAAGATTGTAACTAATTTTAAAATGTGGAGTTTAAAGCTGCTTACAATTTTTTTCAATAACTTTTTTTTGTAATTTTTGCTAAAACAGACCTACTGAGCTTCCTCACACTAATCAATCATCCTGTATAATAAATTTGCAAAAATAAAAATTATGTTAACTACTCTACAAAGAATCTTAAACTTATTAATGTAAGTTATTATTAATGGTAAGTGTGAAATTGGTATCGTAAATAAACTACATCTTTTATAGATCGATACGATTGAAACGCTCTGTATATTCAGTTAAAATCGCCTTTCTTCCTAATTGCAAGAATAGGCTTTTTTATGTCATAAACAATATCGTATGATGCTTAAAATTACTAAGAATTTTTTAATTGTGGAAGTTTTGTTAAAAAGTTATTAATTTCGTTTTCTTAATTTGATCAACTTTTACAAAGTAAGGGTTAGTACAATAAATTGCATATTAACAACTCTATGTAACACAAAACAACTTTTTATACTTGTAACGCGGCCCTAAATAAAATACAGGGTGTTTCATTTCATTAATATACGAGTATTTGATGTTAATTGTTAATTTTAATTTGTTATTAATTTTAAAATGATACAATAAAGGTTCCAGCTACCTAAACATATTTTTTGGCATCTCCAAAAATATCAAAGTCTTTTTAATATAAACTGATATTTAATTTAATTAAAATATATAAATTGTTCAATTTATGCAAGCGATTTCGGCCATTACAACTCCAAACAATGTAGCAAGTTGTCCATTAATTCCTATTTTTACTTTTTTACTTAAAGTTGCTGCCAAATTAAAACAAAAATAAAGAAGGGTATCAGTTTTTGGGCTAATGACCGATGTCAATAAATTTTTTACCATTTATAGATTATAATAAAAAATATACTTTCAGAAAGTTGTTTGATATAAATATATGCAATTTTTTAATCCGGTTGTTAAATGTCACTGTCAAAATATATCTTATCTGTCAGCTTAGTTTTATTAAATTTGGCATCGAAAAGGAGAAGTTTTTTGTATTCTGCTCCAGAAATATTACGTTCAATTTGCACCACAGAGTATCATCGTTAATCGTGTAGATTTCTGAAAAGATACTCAAAAACACTTCTCAAAATGTTAGACTTTACACTACCTGGATCATACTTTTTTAATTTTTTTAATTGCTTTATATTACAAAATCACAATTAGTACCTGGCAACATTGCAAAACCCAAACGTCAATTATAGTGTCATTTCTGTATTGCAAAATGTGTTGCCTAACTGTCTACTTACTTGCTGAGGCCTGTATGCACCAACTATCGTATCAACCATTGGTTGAAACGGTTGGCCTCTAACCGATGTTTTCAACCACTACATTATTGGTGTTGTGTGAGTATAGACCCTACATTACAATTATAAAATTTCTTAAAAATATTGAGTTAACATGTAGTGCTGCTTTTTTCTGAAAGAGAAAGAGTGGAATAGTGGATATTACGATGCTTAAAAGACTTTAAGTATAATTATAATTTCAAAATCATCATCATCAGAAGAAAATGTAAAAGATAGATCCATTTGTTCCGAAATTTAAATTACTTTTAATATACCTACCTACAATTTAAAACGTATAATGTTATACTCTACCAGAAGAACTGCAAAATATTACTGTATTTTGTATGACCCGTAAATACATATTTATCTAGAAATAATATATTCATTTAAAAATACACATACAGGGCATAAATATTTACAATATCAAATAAATTAAGGTAATGAAACGTCGCAGAGAGGCGAATTTCGGGGAAATCTCGGCCAATAATCAAAAATGCCAACTTAAGAATTTCGGGAAAAACCCATTAGCACTTAACCTAGTTACCTGTCTATTAGACCCTACCCCAATTAAAGTTTCATTCTGATTATTTTCAGAAATATTGCAGTTCAAAGTTGAGGTTTGTTGTTGGTGGTATTACTTAATTGTCAGTTGTCTCAAAAATCTGTGCTTTTCAAATAAAATTTCTGACGTGGTTTTTACTGGAAATCTTAAATTCTGCAATGGAGCATATTCCTAGTGTTAAGTAGATTCTAAAAATCTTTATAGAATAATTCTGCGTACAGTAGTGGAGTAGTGTAGACACCGGCAATTTTAGTTTGATATAGTTACAGAATTTTCCAAATAAAGTTTACTTTCGTTTTTTCCTTAGAGAAAAAGTTGTGACTTTCGCGGATTTCCGCTTTCAAACTATAAATATTTTTATTCAATGAGTCCCAAGAAAGGTTGAATTGAAAAATCCTGCGATAATTTGCGATCTTAACTGGGTTACGTTAAAAAAATCTGATTTTTCGTTCGGCAATTTTGTGTGGGCTTATTTCTCCTCCTTTTCCACAATATTATTTAATTTTTGAAACAGAATCACAAGATATTTGTAAAGTAACAGAAACATTGAAAATGCTCAGAAATGCTACATCTGTGGGTTGTCATCTAAAGATTTTAATAATATCGATAAAGTCCTTAAACAAAATATAAGTGATGAGTCTAAGTATCAATTCGGATTATCATCCCTGCATGCGTGGATTCGTTTTTTTGAATGTTTGTTGCATCTTTCTTATAAAATGGTTATCAAGCAGTGGCAAGCTACCCATATAGCACATGTATGACCTACGGACGTACTGGGGACGTACGAAACGGATGTATCGTTCGTCCTGGGGACGTACGGATTAGGGACAGTGTACGTCCTATGGACGTACCGGGTACGTCCTGATTCCGCGTAAATGGACGTCCCAGGTACGTACACTTTTGGTCCAAACTGTGCCTAATGTGGACAAATCTGGGACGTACCTGGTACGTCCAAATTTTTCGCAAATGGACGTCCTTGGTACGTACATCTTTTGGCTCAAACTGTGGACAGTTCTGGGACGTATCCAGGAAATAGGTGAAAAATAATCTCAATATTTTAATTAAATAAAACAATTTTTAATAACCATTTTTATTTCACAATGATTTATAAAATTTAAAATAAAACTAGGTAATAGGTAATAACAAAATAAAATAAAAATCATAAAATCAAAAGTAATAAAGAATTCTGTTAAAAAATACCTAAATAATACTTCCTTGATCTTCAATTAAATAAAATAAAAGCTTTAATGCTTGTTTCATGGACCTTTCCTTCGCCCTCTTTAGCCATGATTTGAGAGCTAATTCCGTCTCTCTGAACGAACCAGACGACTTTCCTTCATCAGCAGCATCTTTAATCAAATAGCATCTATTAACTATCTATTAAATCCATCAACGCTATCCCTGTCACTATTATGTGAACCATCAACTACTAGCAATCGCTCGAATAATGGAACTCTTTGCCGGGCATACTTTAGATGTTTACTTATATTTGATCGATTCATTATAATATTAAAAGATAGCTTACCTTCTACAATTTCACTATTAACAGTTCACTATCAATCACAAATGTGGTATGGTAATCTGTATTGTCTGTGTAGGTATGTATTATTTTAGTGCCAAAGCAAATATTCCTCCTTTTACATATCACACACACACTCATAGAATATAGGTTAGAATAACATATTGTCAAAACCCAACCCAAACTTTGGCGCGTAATTTAAAAACATTATAGGCGCTTTTTCTCTAGCTAAACAGTTAGGTCTGCTGATTAACACGGTTAGGATTGGTTTTTCTTTTGTACTGTTTAGTATTTACACTTTTTCTGTAACAAACATGTTTACAAACATTGAAATCATTGTAATAACTACGTCTATTTAGGTGCGTACTGAATACGTCCAGAAACGTACGTACTAGGTACGTACATTTTAGTACGAACTAGGTACGTCCAGAAATGTACGTACTCAGAACGTATCCGATTGGCTTTAGGAATAAATATCTGAAATGGACCCAATATGTACGTACTGAAAACGTCCATTTGCGGACGTACCAAGTAAGTCCAGATATGTACGTACTCAGAACGTCCCCTCTGGTCCGGGGACGTAAAGACCCAAATCGGACCTAATATGTACGTCCCCAGTACGTCGTGTGCTATATGGGTAGGGGTACAGAAAACAAAGAAAAAGTGGCTCAAAATAAAAAGCGAATCCAGGATTTATTTTTAAAAAATTTAGGTTTGATAGTAGATAGACCAAAGCCTGGATTTAGTAGTACAAATGATGGCAATACAACTAGGCCTTTTTTTTTGAAAATCCAGATATTTCTTCAAAAATAACAGGAATTGATGAGAATCTGATAACTAGATTTCGAACAATTTTGCAAACAATATACAGTGGTTTTGAGGTAAATACAGATCTTTTCAAAAACTTCTGTCAACTTCTGCAAAAAAGTATGTCGAATTGTATCCCTGGTATAAGATGTCAACAACAGAAACAACAGAAATCATGTCGCATATGGAGGACATTTTTAATAAACTTCTTGTCTCCTCCGATCACTTGATTTCAAATATGAAAAGGAATTCGGCCAAAAAGTTAAAACAATATCCAGCAGAAGTTTTAGTTTTTATTTTGAAATTAATAGGTTAGTTACTTTTAGGTAAGCTTTTGTTGTACTAATAAATCTTTTATAAAAAATAATATTCGATATAATCCTAATTTAAAATTGCTCTTTTTATTATAATTCAAAATATCCTTCATTAAGAGAATTTGGACACACCAATATTGGGTCAACTTTATGACATTTATTATATAGTGTGGAGGGGGAGGGGGAAGGTATGCTCTATTTTTGAATTAGTTATGATACAAAAGTAGCAAGTTGTAACCACTTTTGACAATTTTGAATTGTTTTTTTGTTGTGGCTAAAAGAAAGTTCTCTTGGTCCATTACTATTTACAATATCAAGTGAACTAGAGATGAAAAAGTGGACCAACTTGGAACAGAACTTTAAAAGAGTGTGCTAATCTCTTATATTATACATTTTTCACATTTTGTTCACTTCTCTGGCCCAAATTGATAGCGCAGCATTTTTGGCCGCGATTTCGTCCCTTTTCGGTTGGATTTAACCACTGATTGGGTTGGTACATATCAATTTTGCAGTTGAATTAGTTAATAGACTGTTGGTGCATACGGCCCCTAACCATATAACCATAGAATTTTATGTATCTGATATCTACCTTTGTGTCTGTGATGTGACGTAGTTGCCACATCAAAAATGTATTTTAATAAATGTCAAACATTTTCTCATATTATTACATTTTTCAGTTAAATATAACTAATAAATATTCGAGCGTTTTAGACATACATAGTCGTACATTAAAATTATTAGTAGTATATTTTTGCCAGACGAAGAGTTTTTTTTTTAATTTCATAAATAATAGAAATGAATTTCAAGCCCATTTAAAAGCAAATCTCTGTTCTTTCCTCTCAGATTTTTAAGTTTTTTAAATAAAAACTATTTTTACGGATTAGCCCAAAACAAAAAGATACCCATCTTTCCCAGTTTTAGATTTTACAATTTTAGTAAACCAGTATTTTCGCAAGGAAAATCTTTTATCTGTTTCGAATTACAAAGTTAATAAAATATATTTCAATTTTCAATAACATATTTTTCTAAAAGAATCTTCTTATTAAATCCATCACAAACAGTGAAGTTTTTATTAGATTTATCAAATAAAAACTGACAAATTCAATTACATTTTATAATCCAAACAAATAAAAAGAGAAATGGATATTAAGAAACATTTAATAACGAAGTTAATCATTTACTTGACAGAATAAAAAGTTTCCAAGAGTAATGAATGTAAATAATGCAGGTGCATGCCAAAAAATATAAAGAAAGAGCACCTAAATAAAGAAAGCATATCGGCAAAACCTCAATATTAAATTAAAAAACCATCACTGCAAACAAACACAATCCTAAAATACTTTTACGTTGTATCGTCCTTTAAAAAATAATAATTAATTTTATTAGCATAGACAGGAAGGAAAAAATAGAAATGAAATTTAAAATAACTACTGCAATAACTGATTTCCTTTTGTTAGATTCAAAGACCTCACACAGACGGCAAACGCTTTAATTTATAATATATTAATATTAAACACTTACTGAGAGAAAAAAAATTGTTACCGTTCAATGCTTCCGATTTATAAACAATGCAAAATGTTGAATAATTAAATTTGAAAATTAAATTTTTTATTAGAATCTACAACTTGATATGTTTTTTATAATTTAAATAATAACTAAAAAAATACGGCTTTTAAATTATATCCAAATAGTAGTAACTCCTACTTTTTATTGAGTGACTCTATTGGTCAAATAATGTGTCTATTTAGCACTGCAATAACTCATAAACAAGATACATAATATAAAAATCTTCAATGCAAATTAACTACCATGGGTCCGATCCTGGAAAATGTCACTAGTGACAATGACAAGAAATGTCGCTAGTCGTCAAATGTCAAATAAAAAAGTCGACCGCAGACACAAAATTGGTATTCTTGAAAAGGTGAGAATATTTAGTAACTTTTTCTATTTATGGTTGGTACTCCCGTTGAAACCGAATTTTTGTCAAGCCGAAATAGTTTTATAAATGAAACATCACTCAAACTGAATGGGTCCACTGGGGTCCTCCTCCTTCTTACAACCTCTTCTTCGTCTTAATTTTCTTCTAAATCATTTAACATGTTCAGAAAGATGTTTAAGTCCATTTTTAATAACAATAAAGCTTGTGAAAACTTTCACCACCACGTAATTAATCGTAACTTTTTGAAGGTTAAAAAAATAAGGTTATCCTTCATGAAAACACCTTTGGCAGTAACCTAATGCGCCGAATCGGAAAAAAGTCTCTCGCGACTTTAAAAGTCTCCACTACTTTACGAGACATTTAATGTCACTTCAACGTTGCCAGTTTGCAAGCGACATTTTTTGTCATTGTCACTAGTGATATTTTCCAGGATGGGGCTCCATAATGTTAGGTTAGGTTAGGTTAGGTTAGGTTAGGTTAGGTTAGGTTAGGTTAGGTTAGGTTAGGTTAGGTTAGGTTAGGTTAGGTTAGGTTAGGTTAGGTTAGGTTATGTTATGTTATGTTAGGTTAGGTTAGGTTAGGTTAGGTTAGGTTAGGTTAGGTTAGGTTAGGTTAGGTTAGGTTAGGTTAGGTTAGGTTAGGTTAGGTTAGGTTAGGTTAGGTTAGGTTAGGTTAGGTTAGGTTAGGTTAGGTTAGGTTAGGTTAGGTTAGGTTAGGTTAGGTTAGGTTAGGTTAGGTTAGGTTAGGTTAGGTTAGGTTAGGTTAGGTTAGGTTAGGTTAGGTTAGGTTAGGTTAGGTTAGGTTAGGTTAGGATAAAATGCTTTCACCTATCTCTAACAATGGCAACAGTGTGGCGTATTATAGAAAAGAATAGAATAGAAATAAATCATCAGAGCTTTGGCAAATTTTAGAAAACGTTGTCATGACAAGTAAACAATATGTCAAATTTTATTATTATAAATATTTGACGTGTTGTGTTTGCTATCTTGCCACTGGTAATTTTCCTTTTGAAAACGATGTCTCAAATGCTCAAAATACAAACATTAATATATATGTACAATTAGTTCATTGTTTCTAAATATAGTTTTTAAAAAATTGTAAGGAATTGCTGTTATTTGTGTTTGTTCCTACAAACAGTGGAAAGTAAAAATGACTAGGCATGAAAATTTTATGTTCATATCTAGTCACTCAGGAAAATCTTTCAAATTAGTCCAGAAATGAGAATTTGCATGCGGATTTTACAAAAAAAGTTTTTTTTTAAGTTCTTTACATGAACTTCCACAGAGTAAGAGTTAGTACAATAAATTTCATATATAGATTCAGATGTACATATCGCTGCTTAAAAAAATTCTGACAAATCAAAAAAGACGAATGTCTTTGGGAAGTTGCAAAAGAACTTCTTGCTATGAGGAATTATTGTATTTATTTATTTATTGTTTTTTTAAATAACCTGGAATATTTGTATTTTAATATTAAAGAAATAATTTCTTTCTATTTTAAAAAAATCCCAAAAAGTTTTTTATTAAAAGTAAAGCAAACATTTCGAAATGCATGTACAGGGTGTTTCTTAAGTAATCTAAAATATTGTATGGGGCGCTTCGTTACTCAATTTTAAGACGAAAAGTTCGTATAAACATGTGTGATAGGTGTTGTCGTTTATGAGATACAGGGTGTTGTACGTGAAATTAATTTTTCTTGGTGACGCTACTGATTTATATTTTTTTATTATTTTATTACATGCAACATGTGTTAAACATAAAGAAAAAATAATACATTTCAGAGCAAATGTTCAAAATGTCCACCTCCAGCTAAAATGCAAGAATCCGCTCGATGTCTAATGGATTGTCGAATACGTTCGAAGATACCAGGATTGTTACGAATAACATTACAGCCGTCTATGATACGATTTTGAAGATCTTGTACGTTTAATATCAGTGTTGTGTAAACAAGCGATTTCAAATATCCCCACACACAAAAATCCAGAGGATTGTGTCCAGGTGATCTAGGGGGCCACGGGTGTGGAGATCCTCGTCCGATCCAATGGCCTGGAAAAACATTATTTAAAAACTCGCGTACAATCACTGAAAAATGTGGAGGAGCTCCGTCATGCATGAATAATAATAATAGGTACATCTTCCAAAAGATGGTCTAGCTTCTAAGGCATTACCATTCGCTAATCCGTACAAAAAATGCATATTAGCCATTTCAACATTAGTAAACACTGGCATAGTTATTAACTAAACACAGAGTCAATCAAATAAAAATGTACGATTTTTACGTTGGTTTTCAAATTTGACACTTGTCAACATTATTTCAAAGGCCACTTAGAATAAGCATGTTTTTGCGTATTACTTCTAAAAACCAGTAGCGTCACCGGGAAAAATTAATTTCACGTACAATCAGAACTGACTTATTACAATAAATTCAACACCCTGTATCTCATAAACGACAACACCTATCACACATGTTAATATGAACTTTTCGTCTTAAAATTGAGTAACGAAGCGCCCCATATAATATTTTAGATTACTTAAGAAACACCCTGTATGTGTGAGTTTGAAGTCTGTTTGAGTTTAAATGGTTTATATTATTTATATAATGATGATTACAGTATTTAGTTTGTATATTATTACTTAAGGAAATCATATTTAGATAGTGGGTTACATTATTCTAAATGCCAGACCGTGAATAAACTCATTATCGTAGTTTGTTAATTAATCGAAAGACAATTATAATCATCAATCTTTTGCAACATTCTTCATAAATAGCACATAAAAATAAACAATTTAACATATGCCTTATTTATAAGTTCCATAAATCAAAATGAAAATAAAAACGTACAATTGCGCCATTTGTTCAAAAAGTCACTATAAAAAACTAAATTTAAAAACTAAAAGTTTCGTAAGTTTGGGATATAAGAATATATGAATTCAGATTTACATATGTAACATGTAAATCTGACTGAAAGGCGTTGTGAATCAATAGAAAGAACATGTTTGAAAAATAACACTATCAGCACTTGCAAAATAAGTCCATTAAAGGTGATGTTGTCGACGGATTAAATTAGATCATAAGTAAACTTGTAACAAACACGATGGCAGACACAGTGTGTAGTGACTACAGATTATGTAGTGAGGTGAAGTTGTAAACAGAAGTGAAAATTGACTAACCTTTAATGGGCAAACACTTACCAGATGATATGTGAAAGTTAAAAGAGGAATTAAATTAAATTACCTAGGGTAGGATACAAACCTAATAAAGAGAGATAAAAGGTGGAATTGAACAAAATAAAGATAAAGCATTATGATCCATAGTAATTAATGTGACCGTAAATTAAGCTACTTATAAAATGGTGAGATTATATATAATGTATGGATTAAAGTTTTTAAGTAAATATGTCACTATTATAAAACTATATAATCGAACCTTTAAATATGACAGATGATGAAGTTTCTTGTCAAAAAAGAAGAGAGGAGAGGAAAATAGAGTAGTTTTTTTGATAATTTAATATTTCTGAGGAACAAAAATATATAATTACTCCTATTAGTCACGTGACATTGTACACCTATCTGAGCGCGTGACGTCATTGTCTGCGAAACAAAACGAACTTTGAAACTTAATTCAGGAGGCCTAACTTCACAACCTTTAAGTATTATGTGTTATATCCAAGAACTATGGAGGGTAGAAGAAAGGATAAGCACACCTCAATGTATGTAAAAGTGTCCATCGAAAGAAAGCAAATTGATGGCTCCACAGTAGCAAGAGTAAGTGTTACAGGACGTTACAAATAGTAGAAAAGAAACATGTGTCCTGTGATGGGTTTTGTCAAAATGAATTGTTAAAGTAAGAAACGAAATTAAATTACATTTGACTACGTAAGTAGTTGAATTAAATTTTTCAACCCAGCTCACTTCACTATGTTTATAACCTATGGAGTGTTACTGACTTCACATTGTCTTTTTACCCTTCTGCTACTCTCGCGCCATCTAATATTTGTTGCTTACCACTGGACAATTTTTCGACATTATTCCTATACAAGTTGGTCTTCCTTCCTTCTAACCTCCATACCTCCATTTTAATGAATAAATGTCAAAATGATTATAAGAATGTAAAATAAATAAATATTTAAATAAAATATTTTGAATAAATTAGACCATAAGGAAAATTATAAACAAGATTTCCAAAAGCTGTAAACTATTCTATTCAAAATTATAAAAGTGGAGGGTAGTGGTTGAAGTAAAGTTTTACAGGAGGTTGAATTAAATAAGTTTAACAAGGCAGCAAAAAAATATTTATAATATAAAAATATCATTCAGATAAAATTATATGTAATTGGTTTAAAATAAAATATAAAATTATGATAGAGATTCAGGCAGAACGTTAATTTATTTAAATTGACCAGAAGCTTCATGGTATAAAGAATTAAAATTGTAGCAAGAAGAAGAAGAGTAGATCGAGGGAAGTAAATTTTTTTGCTAATTGAAATTTGAAATTAACATAAGTATTGGATTCTAAAACAATTTCACATTTTGAAAATATAGAAATTTAAATATTGACCTATTTTGGACAATTAAGAATTCAAATTAAAATAATAAATAATTTGGAGGGTAGAAATAGTAAAAAAATTTTAACAGTTATAATTCTTCATATATAGTTAAAAGATTTATTTAGGGTTTTTTAGATATAAATAAAACAATAATACCTATGTAATGTAACCAATTATTGTCAACATATTTTTATAATTATTTTTTTTAATAAAAGTCGATTTTTTGATATTTAAAATGAAGGTAACTTGAAGAAAAATTATTTTGCGAGAAAAAGTCCCAAGGGTTTTGTGTAGAACTAAAAGAACGCTATTCAGAACTCTAATCAGATCGCCTAGAACTCGTAAAAAAAATTTTTTTTAAATAAAAGTCGATTTTTCGATATTTAAAATGAAGATAACTTGAAGAAAAATTATTTTGCGAGAAAAAGTCACAAGGATTTTGTGTAGAACTAAAGGAACGGTATTCAGAACTCGTAAAAAAAATTATTTTTAAATAAAATTACCTTTTAGGCACTTCGTTTTCAAAAATTGATTTTTTGCGTTTAATTGCTAGAACTATTAGGTAATATAATGGATATAGAACTCTAGAACTATTGTAAAATTAACTAGAACTCCGAAAAAATAATGTATTTTCATGATACGGTGCGCTGCATGAACTTGGCGCACCATATTATAAAAGTCGATTTTTTTGTATTTATTAACTATTGAAAATACTTACAGAGAATTTTAGAACTATTGAAAAGGATGCCAGAACTCTAAAAAAACTTTAAGATTTTTAAATATGGTGTGACAAGTTTACAGGACTGATCTTGACTACGGCTACAATATTTATTTTCTATTTAGTTTTGTTACAATATATATGCTTTAATATTGAATTTATTTATTATTATTATTTACAAACTCTATACTTATGTGACCTTTTAAGTATGTATCAAAATATAGGATGATTTATGGATTTTTTTAGTGTATTTTAGAGGCATTTTTAATTTATCACTTTTTTGTACAATTTTTTATTCCATTAGTATTATTAATAATTTAATTGTACTTTTTTAATTTTAGTTTCAGTCCTTACTTGAAGGAAAAAGGACGCGATAATATTAATTAGTTTAATAACATGGATTAGAAGAACTCAACAAATAAAAATTATTTGAATACAAAATATATTGCATGCCTATAATAAACCTCGTAATTTGTTAAAGTAAATAAAAGGATGAGACCCGTTTTGTTTTCATATTTAATAAGTAAATATTAAATTTTTATCGTATGGGTTGTAATTTAAAATTTTAGTGTGGCAGCTAAACGACTATTATGTGGTTTTGTAACAAATTTATCTAGACGAAACTGAGCAACACAAATATCTAAATTAACGTTGTGCAATTTTTTATAAATATATCAAATAAGTTGAGTAAATTCCTGATTTAATTTCATGCCAATGTTTAGGCATGAAAATAAAAAAAAAGGTGAGTATTATAATTTTTTTCACATTTCATACCAATCGGTGATTTGAAGTAATATGCTTTTATTGTTGTCATTATCCAGTGCTTCTAGTTGTTTGGCCTTCTTATATCAACCAGGTTACCTTTGAGCTTGCGAATATTATAATTAGTTGCTATTTCCAAACGCTCTCAAAATTTGATGTCCTCTACACAAATCATTATTGCGTAAATCTTGGTCTTAAAGACAGGTGTATTTACCGAGAGGAACACTGAAGCCTTCATTTTTTTTCCATCATATACTCCACACAGGTTTCGTTGCCCGTTTTTGAACTATCAGTAAACTGAATCAAGTCCTCGGATCTACTTTTATAGCCATTTTCAAGCCGTATATATTTCACGATTTCTTTTGAATATTGAAAAAATATCCTGTGGTCCATTTGCATCTTCAATGTACAAGTACTATCCACAAGAGTGCCCATTTTGTTATTGCCCAGGTCCTTGTAGATGTAGATCGATCTATCCACTAATCTGCAGGGCCTTTTTCTTGCATGATTATCATTGCATCATAATGGAGTAATTTCTGTTGCTTCTGTTCTGTCAAAAAGTCAAGCCTCTGTGTCTTGCTCATCTCAGCAATTGCAGTGTTTTGCTGTGTCTTTGTCCAAAACCAAGTATGCATACATTATCGTAGGTAAGTTTGTAATCTAAAATAACTTACTCCTTATAATATCATCTAATTTTCTCTACGACTATGATCGGTCGTAGATTCGAGAATATCCTGGGATGTTTCTGTGCGCACTACAAAAACACTTCTCCAACAAAACCAGGCTAGATTGTCCCAAATTAAAAAACCTCTTGATGTGTGCCTCCACAACTTTCAAAGGGGTTATAAAGGGGTTTTAAACGCAATAAAATATGAAACTGAAATGACATATTTGATCTTTTTATTAGGAAGTCATGTAGACTGCTGTGAACAAAGTATGTTACTTGATTTATTCTTAACATGGTGGATTTGCTTTATAAATAAAAATGAACAGCGGTTACCAAGTAACAATGTAAATAAAGGCAGACATATTGAATTTTTCTGCACACACGAAATATCTGCAAAGAAAATGGATCTGAAATTAGATGAAATTGCTGAGAAACTGCGGAAGCGATAGGGCAAATCATTCCAGTTAAGTCTGCGAAAAGATATGAAAAAGAATATGCGCTGTTTTGCAACACAATTTGAAGTAGTGCTGATGAAAATTTGATGTTGGCTGCCTTTTTAGATGTGATAAGAACAGTTTTTTAAAGAATATTCTTTTCAACAGATTCAATTTTCAGTCAAAAACATTCAACCCTTCTTCATTATGGTCCAAAATGTAGACCATGAGCTAAACCAGTCGAAGGTGTTGACAAAGGAACAAATTGAAAGCTTCATAAGGGACGCTCCAGATAAAGAATATCTATTACTCAAAGTGATAGCATTACTTGAAGTTGCTAGCGGTTGTCGAAGGGAAGAGATCTATAATTTAGAAGTTAGTGATGTGGAGGATACGGGCACTCAGCTAGTAGTTAAGATTAACCAGATAAAAACGCATATTTAACGAGCTTTCACTGTGATTAACAGTGATGAGATTCACTATTTGGATGTGTTTAGAAAATACATAAATTTACGGCAACACTTTTCCCTGAAAGCTCTTTTGGTGGGTTATAGACAAGGAAAATGTCTGTCTCAAAGAGCTGGTATACATACTGTTGGCGGAGCACCTAAGAAAATAGCTGAGTTCTTAAAACTAGACCAACCAGAAAAGTATACAGGTCATTGTTTCAGGAGGACATCCTCAACGTTGTTGGCCAATGCTGAAGCTGACCTTAAAGTTCTAAAACAGCACGGTGGATGGAAGAGTTCTTAAGTTGCAGAAAAGTATATAGAAGAATCGATTGAAGACAAAAACAAGATTGCAAGAATGATCCAAAGGGGCGAAACTTTTGTTGAAGTACTACATCATAGCCACACGTCTTTCGCGATTACAGAAAACACTGTAAATCTATCAACAACAACAGCAGTTGTACAATAAATTCAATCTTCAAAAACTATAATAAAAGCTTACTTGGGCACTTTACCGTACAGTATGAAAAAAAGAATTTTTTGTTTTAGTTCAGCTTGATTTGATAATGTTAAATAAATATTTGTTGTATTTTGATTTAGATCTGCTGTTTGATCAGGAAATAAACGTATTTGTATCCACCAATGACTAAAATATATTTTCTTTCTCTTTTGGTTTTTGACGGTGATACGTACCAAGTTTGTTCTATCAGACCAAAAAAATATGTCTAATGGGGCAAACCTGCCATAACCGTCTCCTATTTTTAGAGAAAAATACACTCAAAAATAACTTTAATTGTTGACCATTCCAGTCAGACTGGAACATCTTATCCTTATAAAAACCAAAAATATTGTTGTTTAAGCCGCCTCACTGTATTAATTAATAAATGGCTTAGTTAAGCAAATAACGGCATCTTGCGGGATATATCCTTTCATAAAGGTTGATTACAACGACAATATTATAAATAATTATATATAATTATATGTATATATGACGAGTTCTTGGAAGAAGAGGTACAAAGAAATAAATTATATACTTTGTATAAAAATATGTGTATTTATTTATAATGATTTTAGTTATAAAAATAACTATGATTTATGTGCATTTCAAACTAAAACTAATTTTATTTAAACTTACATTACACTGGTAGCTGAATGTTCTGTCAAGTAGAATTTTAACTTAATTTTATTATTTTCATTGATATTCATTATCTGTAAACGTTTTTGCATATATCAAATAATGACTGGGAACTAAATTTAAACAAATCCGAGTATAATTGGTAATTTAAAAAATGCTGTTTATGATAATTATACACATAACTGTTTTTTTTTTCTAATCCCACTTGTTTTATATAACAAGCGGTCATAACAAATATTTTGATAGAAATATTTTAAGAGTTCATTAATTTAATTTCAATTGTCATGTTATTTCATCGAAGAAAACATTAATCATTATTATAGATAGAAAGAATTATTAATAAATCGATAAGGTATATTAAAGATATTTCTGTTTGATATTTAATTGAATTTATTCTAATTATAATACATATAATTAATAAAAAAATGTACCCGCATCATACTCGATAATATCTCGTTTTTAGGCCTCTCATCGATCTCCATTATTATAAAACGTTATTATTGTTAATAATTATTAATTTATCTGCAGGATATCGAGTCAAAGAGCTTGCATAGGTGGCGTTAATGCTTCTATGGGGAAGTCTATACAGGGTTCTTTTTTATTATAACCAATAAAAACTGTTCTTCAGCTAACATTCCTATAGCAGCTATCTAAAATAAATGAGAAGTTTTAGGGGAATAAAAATAGGATTATTGCAAGAAAAATTAGATTGTCGTTGAATAAAAAAAAATAATCAAGTTTCGTTTTGCTTGACATACTTATGCAGTAGCATAATATTTAATGAAGATAACAATACAGTAGCAGAAAAATAAGGAATTGCAAATATTAATATTTGGGCTAAATGAATAAAAATTAAATATACACATATGTCCAAAAGTTTGGAATAATGGAATATTTCATCTTTTTAGTAATTTTTATAAATATTTTTTTTTTATATAAGTAAACAACATTTTGCTACAACTCTAACCTATATATACTAAATTAATCTCGAAGTCAAATAAACATACAAAAAAATTGATTTATTCTTTTGAGGTGAAAAATTACAAATTTTTTAAAATAAATTAATAAGCAAAAAAAAGGTTTTTAAATAAAATTAATAATCAGTATTTCCTCCATGGGCCTGCATGTAGGCGATGTGGCATGCTATCGATTAAATGGTCGAGCTGGGCTTGCGGAATTCTTACCCTTTCTTCAGTTCTCGTAGAGTAATTGGGGGAGGGTTTCGCTGCTTACTGCGTGTTTTAAGAATGTCCCAGGCATGTTCAATGACGTTCATGTCAAGGGAATTTGATGGCCATCTTAATGTGGATATTCCTTTTTCTTCCAAAAAATTTTGTACTGCAGCTGTTCGATGTGGAGGTGCATTGTCATGCATAAACACAAATTCATCACCTACCGCCCCCCGGAATAGGCGCACAACAGGATTTAAAACTTCCTCGATGTACACAGCACTAGTGATTCTTCTCTCTAAAACCAGAAGAGGCGTCCGTGTACCCCTCATGTAGATTCCTGTCGATTTCTTCGAGCTATCAATCTGCCGGCCTTGTGCTGCTGTTGTATATCGACTTGAATTTTTTTTATTTTTTGATACAGCATCCTGAGTAACACCAACAATATTAGCTGTATCACTTTGACTAAAGCCCTGTTGTAACAAAGCAATTACTCTAGACCTATTAAAATATGATATAATAGGTTTGTTCCAACCAAGCAAAGAACCGTTTTAGGACTGTAATATTACCACTCACGAAACCAAATTAGTGCACTGCGCAACTCACTACACCACTGCGCACAAAAATTACTATTTCGTGCAATCGCACGCGAAGTCAGTATTTCGCGTTCTCAGCACAGTCCGCGAAATTTAATTTCGCGGCCGTTACCCATAGCAACGGCCGCGAAACCAAACGTCACTTCCAAATTTGACATTTCTAAAATACTACAAAGACAAGGATTATTTTTTATTGAATACCAACAAATACAAAAGTTTACATTTACATTTAGGATGAATATTTACATTAATTGTACAGTTTGTATTATTATTTATATTTACTCCAGAAGTTGAAGCAACTACATCTAGTGTTTCTGAATAATGGTTATTGCCTACATTCAAACCAGATACCATATCGCCATATCGTCTTAACATTCTGTTTGTCACACCAATCTTTAAACTCGCCGTAACATTTTTCGTACTGCCGTTTAGATTTTTCGGGTATTAAAACGGAAAGCGCCGAATTTACAACGCTTTTGAGTTCCGGAGGAGTGGAAGGTACTGAAATATCGCTATCAGTATCAGACATTTTGCGTTTTGACAAGAACTGTCAAAATATATATTGAAACATATCATTTCCATAGCACACGGTAATATTGTTAAATGAATTGAAATGCTGTTGATTTTAGAGCAATAATATATTTATTTACAACTATCTATTTTAATAATTTTAACGATTGCACGAAAAATAGTGTGTATGCCATGGCCGCGAAACTTTTTAACGACCTCAAGATTATCTTGCCTCGGCCGCAAGCGGCCTCGGCGATAACTGTTCTTTCGGTACGTTAAAGAGGTATTTCGCGGCCTTAGCATACAAATAACTATTTTAGAACGGTTCTATGCTTGGTTGGAAGTTGGAACAGACCTTATGTCTCTGGGCATTTTTAAACAGCTCAAATGAAATTTAAACAAGAGTTGGAATAATGTGAAAGCACCCAAATCAATTAAATATGACCAAATTAATACAAAAACGAATTAAATTTAGTATTATTTTGATCTAAAAACGCTTTAAAATAAATATCAACAAGAGTTTTTAAAAAACCATAGGCGTAGATATATTATTTCTAAATATTCCAAACTTTTGGACATATGTGTATATAATAAATAATCAATTGGATATTAAAATATATATATTATTAAATTATTTAAATAAAAAATCGTTGGAAATTTTGATAAAATATTGTATAATTAAAGCTAAAATAATTTAAGGGTGACTAATATTAACAACATTACCTGGTAGTAGTAACCTAATGTCGATATGATATTAATATATCATTAGAACATGTAAATAATTTTAATTAAATGCGTAATTTAATGCCTTTAGCGAGCAGGTTAATTTTCGGTTATGCCTGGATATATTGAGCTGAATTTTACGTAATATTACATTTAAATCTTGGCTGTATCGAATATTCTACAGCCTATGTATTATGTAGGTATATATCTTGGCAGCATCCAGGATATTTTTTTGTTATCAATTTTACAAAAAAAAATATATTTTTATACATAGATCTGTATGGTCGTAAACCTTAAATAGAATAATTAGTAAAATGTTTTGTACTTACCCTAAATTTAATATAATAATGGTTCAAAGAAAAATTCAAAGTCTATCCTAAAATCTGTTTATTAATGGAGTAGCAACTAGTTTCTGTCCTATAGGACCATCATCCGACTAGAAAAAAGTTTTTACAATAAATAGAAAGAATAAAATTCTTTGTCTTTCTTTGTTGTTCTGTTATTCTATGTACTTCTTTCTATGTATTGTAAAAAATCTTTTCTAGCCTGATTATGGTCCTATAAGACCGAAACTAGTTGCTACTCCATTAATAGACAGTTTGCATTTTCCTTTGAATCTTTTTTTATTCAACCTACATTTGAGATATGGATAACTAACAAGATTTAGGTCCGGTTGCTTAAAAGCTTGTTAAAGTTCTGTTATCTAACATTCTGTTATCTTTTGTATGTGTGACGATAGCGCATTCCCGGGCATTCAAATTTATTGATTTTTAGATGAAGTTGACGGTGCGGTGTTGGCGGCTTAAATAATTTTTTCCTTAAACAGAATAGTTAAATTTTAGTTTATTTAATTTGTTTATAAAAAAACGAACCTTAATATTTATAAATTAATGGACTGCCAAAATCTATAAATAATAAATGATTTTCTTGTTTTGATGGTAATCTGTGACTTAAATTTTTTAATATGGTTTCAAATAAAAAAACAATAAACTACTAGAATAAATACATAGGGAATTAAAAAACAGTATTAAAAATAAAAATGAACAAGGTTTTTTTGTGCTATTCAAATTATATCTTCAGTAAATATTAAAATTTCTTGTTTTAATGGTAATCTGTAATTTTCATGAACTAACTATCATTTACTCATAAAATCAAAACTAACAGACCATTTAAATAATTAAAAATATCTCTTTAAATACCATTATTTCAAGGATCTAGTTAATTCAGTAACAAAACATAAGTAACGAAGTCCGTTTAAATTTTAAAACGTACAATTTTTGTCTTTCCAAAGTCTAGACTACTTATTCACTCTAAGAAATGTGACAACTTAGCCTAATAAGAATCAATGTTTACATCTCTCGTCGATTAACCAAATTATTCTCAAAAATTCAAATACAGGTTTGTTACCTTTAGAAATTTAACATAGTTAAGTTAACAGAGGTTTGACAAGCATTTATGCAACCTGTCCTTAATATAATAATACTCAAAAAAATACAAAAAATTTAATAATAAAAAAGTATCAACTAATAAATCAATAACCAAATTAAAACAGGTTTAATCGTTTTGAGTACTAAAATACAAGGTACAAATTGTGTATTTGTCTATAGTAAACGATGTCCAAAGTACTCGCTGTACTTGCTGGTTTATTGTTTAGGTGTACCTTTTGAACTATATAGCAAATAACAAACACCTTTAAATGAAAACTGCTTTATTGGCTTTATTCTGCCAAAGCAGAACGGTAGGATGACTCAGTTCTATGCCGTGAGTATTCTACTAAAAAATTCACCTGTTTAAAGCGATGTGTGAGAGATCGCATTCTCATGCTGGAGAATGATTGATCTTTGGCGATTGGTTTTGCGAATTCTTTACCTTTAACGAAATAGTCTAGTACTACTCAGAACTGACCGTTCTACATTTCTCAAGGTCAACACGCTGTCCACAGTGCTTTATGCGCCTATCGGTTTTTTAAGCATATTCTTACACTAACTGAGACGATTCTTTTTTGAGCTATTAATATAATATGTTGTTATCAACGTGAGCAAAATCGAATATATTGAAGCCAATGAGTATGTCTTACGATATTTCATATAACGATCTTGCATTATTAGTTCACCATCGATGTTTTGTAGCGATTACTTTCATGGAATGGACAGGGAAAGTGTGACGTCAAAATATGTGTTCTATGCTGTCGAACTGTGAAATGTAAACGAAATGATTCCAAATGGCAACATTATACATAAATATCTCTGTTTGTCATTTTATTATTATAATACATTAAAATATAACGCAACTATCATAATTAAATACATATAAGCAAAATCTTTTAAAATCAAATTTTTAAAGTACCATTTTTTGGTAAGTATTCTTATAATTTATGAAATTGCACAACTTTGAAGGTTATGTTATAATGTTTTTACTGAAATTGTTCGTATATCTACTGATATCTACTTTAGTGATATGTAAAACATATGAATGAACACTTGCCAATGAAAAAACAGTAATTAACTCCCAAAAATCAAGAAAATGCAATAAAATGGTCAGTAACATACCTTAAACAAAGTTGTTTAGAATCATTTGGTTTGACACTTACGTCACTACTTTCCCAGTCCATTTGTCGGCGACTGAACTACGATCGCGAGATTGAAGTCGGTATACTAGAGATATACTGAGATTTTTGATGGTGCTTTATCCCCAAAGAACACATTCTTGTTGACATAATCCACGTCGAAAGTTAAGAAAATATTCTTTCTATTTTTTGTCTTTAGGTACTCATTTTCTTAACTCACTGTAAACAAAAAAATACATGCAAAAAATGTCAAACTATAAATTTTACCAATTTCTGAAAAATAGATACTAGATACCTTTGTATTTAAAGTATAGCAGCAAAATAAATCAAATAAATAATTTTCATTATAAATAAACATTTAATATAATGTACACATTAGTTGGCAGTCAAACTTCAGTCGGTCAATTGAAAGGATTGGAACACTTGTTTAAAAAATAAATTAAATGAAAATTAATGTTATACATAAAATAAAATAAAGTTTTTTAAAGGTTAAAATTGCAAAAATTTTCGTTTATTTCTACCAATTTTTTTAATAAAATTTCTAATCATTCAACTACAACAAATTTGGTACAAAAAACTAAATTAAGCACTGATATTCTGATGCCAATGGTAATTTTCACGTTTTGGTTTCATATTCCTGGAAAAGCTTTCATTAAATGTCACATTTGATACAAATCAATATTAATACATTTATTTTTTTAGAAACTCTATAAATAACATAACCTCCAAGTAATAGTGTCAACTTGATTGAATTTTTCCGCCTTAAAACAGATACACTCTCGAATAATTTATATAGTTTTAAATAAATGATCAGTTAAGGTTGATTTTGTTTCTCCAAGATTCGTAAATATTTCATTTATAAAATGAAGTCTGGCACATTTTCCGTTTGAATAAGTTACAATATTATATACCTTTTTGTATTATTATTTATTTAATTGTGTTCTAATACTCTTTGTACTTATATTTTCTCTTAGGTTTGTACAGAAAGTGGAACACTGAGTTATGATGTATATTTAAACTTTGATTTACTTTGTATATCACTTATTTGTGAATTTCCCGATGCAGTAGAAAGAGATGTTTGGAAGGTGTAATTAGCCCTTTTTATTAAAAATATCATTTTCCTTATTTTTGTACTTGGTTATAAATATTTTTTTAAACCCCATTGGTAGGACTAAGAAAATTTTCGTGTGATTAAGATTCGAGTTTTACAAATTTGACACCACATTAAATTGATGGTAAAAGTTTTGTTTTTGTTTTAAAAAATAATAAGTAATTTCCTAGGTGCAGTTGTAGGTCGATATAAATATCTCGAGCTTGCAACTACATTTTTCCGTAGAAGAGAAACTGAAAAATTAGTTATTAGATAACTTTTCCTCGTTTGCTTTATGGATGTTTTCTTTTTGTTAATAGTTTTTATTTTGCTGTTTTCTTGCAGTCGCCAGAATTTCTGCAATAAATTACTGTGTGATATTTTCAATATACGACACTACTTTAGTAGAAACTTGAAACCTAACTATAATTTATCTTTAAATATCATTTCGATGCAATATAAAAGAACTTGAATTAAATTTTTATATATAATTTATTGAATACAGTTTCTAAATTTTTGTGGTATTAGTAAATTTAAAAAAAATGTTTTTTGGGAATCCCAGCACTTTCAATTAAAATCAAAATTACTAAAAACAATAGGTTGTTTCTTCTTCGAAAGTTTTCCTCGTAGTGAAAAATGTTTTTAAATGTTGTGGAATTATTTGAAAGTTTAGAGCAAAATCCAGACAATTGTCGAAGTAATCAATTTTTGTTACACAAAAATTTAAAATGTAGTTTATAAAGCTTAAGGTATGGTAATAAGATTAAATAAAATGTATTGTATTTTGGCAAAAAATACGTATATTAAATTTAATTGATTTAGAGTTTTTTCATAGAACTATTTGCAAACTGTAATAACTGTCCAGTATTTAATCTTAATACCATTCATATTCTTTCTAACCCATCACTCCCAGAATGCATTCCTCTAAGAGCAATGCATTCCGTGAAGAACTACCATACACCCCCCCCCTCCAACTCATCCAAAGGAGTCCACTGTCCTCCTGCTGTTACTTTCCACTATTGGGTTCGTAGATAGATATATGCTGCCTCTAGAAGATTAACCCTAAGTCTACCAACTGCGACTAAACCTTAGAGAGTGGATCCACTTATTATAGCTGTCCATCCTTAAGAACCTGCACATCTCCCAAGGAATGGGCAGAATCTTTTGTAGGTGATTCCTTATCTGTCTTACTTCTTGACATGTTTTATTTTCTTTTCGGGTGTGTTCTGAGTTCTTTGTTTCTTCCTCTGGCTCTGGCCTTCATGATTTCTTCTATCTTCTTTTGGTCTAGTTCTCTGTATAGTTGTTGGTTTCTTATATACCATGGGGCGTCTGCTGCATGTCTTACGAGGATGTTTTGTTGTGCTTGTATCTTCTTCTTGTGTGTTTTGGCTGTGTGTCACGAGGCTGCGGAGGCGTACAACATGATCGGGAATATTATTGATTTTATAAGATGTAGCTTTATCTTCAATGCTAGTTTGGATTTTCTTCCTATGAGTCCGGCTAGTCGTCCTTTTGCTTGTTTGGCCTGTTCTGTGATGAGTTTGACGTTTTCTTTGAACGTCCCGAGCTGTGTATATGTTTATAATTTAATAAAATTGTATCATCCACGGCATTAATACAAGATGTTCATTACGAATCTTAAATCTGAATTTGAAGAGAGGTTCGCGGATGTTAAGAAAATTTAAAATGTTGTGGATATCATCAGCAGCATGTACTCTCTGCACCCTGAGGGTGAATGGAGAACGAAGCTGCTATTGTTTTCGGTAGTAATAAAGCTACTCTTCAAATGGAAATAATCGATTTTCAAGAAAAGTTTTGAAACACAAACATGCGGAAGTTTCCAGTGAATAGTTCTGGATCAAATTTGTGTGTTCTAATAAATATCCGGAACTAAAAAAGTTAGCTTTGAAACTTGTTACTTTGTTTGGATCAACATATATTTGTAAAGCGGCATTTTCAAAGATGATCTCTCTCTTCCAAAATGAACATCTCCAGGATTTAATGTCAATAGCTTGCACCGATTTTACTCCAAACTTCAGACAAATAATTCACAACAAAAAATGTCATTTTTATCATTAATACGTACCAAAATACCAGCTTTGTTATTAGCAATAAGTTAGTAAAAAAAAGTTTTTAATATACGGACCGCGAGGGTTGTTTAATTTCTTAAAACGGACCTCGAGCGAAATTGATTGATGACTCCTGGTCTATAGTATCACTTCAAAGTATTTGGCTTTGTTTTATCATTTAATCTCTTCTCCTCCTATGTTGATGTTTTCTTCTGGCCCCTTTCTTCTTTTCCTGAAGTGGACTGCTTGTGTTTTGTTTGTGTTTATTTGGGGTTTTCATTTTGTACATACCATTAGTGTATTTTATCCATGGCCTCTTGTCACCATTATTGGTTGAGTGCTTCTTGTTACGAAAGCCGTGTCATCTGCGTTGAGAGCCATCATTGTGTTGTCTGTCCTTGGAATATCTGCATTGTATGTATTGTATAAAACCGATCATAGAACTGATTCTTGTGGTACTCCAGTTTTTATTTGAATTACTTGAATTTTGTGTTTCCTATTTTTATATGAAATCTTCTGTTTTTGAAATGGGTGAGTGTTAGTTTGGCCAGTTTTATAGTGTATCATCCCATCTTGTACATCAGTCCTTCGTGCCATGCATACGCGGTCGAAGGCTTTATCCACGAAAATGGCTCCTGTTGATTGATTTCTATTAAATCCATCCGTTGTGTATTCTACTAAGTTTGTAAATAATTTCTTCTTTATTTTACTTAATAATAGTATAATCGAAGGTAAGACCAATAAAACTTTAAAGAAACATTATTTAAGTACTACGTTACACTTTTTATTTTTTTAAAATCATTACACTGAATTCAGTATCTTTCTACAATAGATCTTTTATTTGTTTAACCAACATAATTTGAATTTCCCTGCTAAATATTCGAATATTTCTAATAGATATTATCCCGTTATTTTAATGAGATCATTAGTAATCAATACAGTACAATTAATTTCAATTTTTAATAAAATATAACTAAATTGTATTTATTTGTTAAATCTGACATAATATGACTAGTTTAAATTTTATAAAACGTTGTTAAATATATTGATAATTTTCCAATCGTTTGTGGTCCGTAGTTATAAATTGATGTCGATGTACCTGAAAAACATCGATTCCTTCTTCAAATTAACACACGTCAGTAAGTGGTTTTATTTGTGAGTTGTCGAAGCATGAAAAGCTTACGTTTTATTTTATTGTCAACGTGTTTACGTCGGTAAAAATTTGAGTTGAACGAATGTATATATGCATTGTTATTTCATTTTTAAATAGTTAATTTTATAGTACAAGGGAACCCGATGCAGTATAGCACCTTTTTTGGAATCATTTTATCTCTTTGGTAAATGATTTTTTTACATTATAAAATCAGTATTTTTACTGTCATAAAATTTATTATCGTTAAAGTAAAAATCTGCAGTTCGGAATGCAAGACTACATAAAATGAGAAAACAATTTTAAAGGTAAAAATATGCAATTATTTCACAGCTTCATTTTCAATATATAAAATACTTTGGTTCAGTATTCGTCTAAGTATCTAGGAAATAATTTAAGCCATCATATGTCCCTTCTTCTGCCCACCTTTCTTTGTCGTGGGCCGTCTGAATCGAGTTTGTCGTGATTCTCTTTATATCATTAAGAACAGTAAACAACTAAACGGTTGAATAAGATGGACTTTCACACAGTAAGGGTTAGTACAATAAATCTCTTTATACTTCATTACTACTTCATTTATAGTTTTTACTCCAGCAGCCTCTTTGTCCGTCATTCGGGCCACGTGTCTAGCCCAGTTCCTGGCTATACACTGAGAAAAATGAGGCACTATAAACTATTGTGCATGCACACTTTTTTCAACAATCGTGCCTACACATAAAGTTATTCTGCCGTGGTGCACATAAAATTATGGTTCCTCCGCCAATTAGCGACGTCACCTACTTATTTGCTGCTCGCACTATAAGATATAGGTCAAGACATCATATTGTATAACTCTAATGAACGAAAATATAAAGTGCACTGTTTAAAATACGTAATTGACAGCATTTTATATTATAATGCATTCATAATCCTATTATGTGCCTTTGCATTTTACTTTTTGATGCGTACCAGGTCGTACCCTATAATATATCGTGCCTGCGCATGATATTATTTGCTGCTGGAAGCATATCTTTATATGCGACTGCACTAAATTTCATAGTGCTTTTTTAGCTGGGCATGATCCTTTTACGTGCCCTAGTATTTTTTTCCGCACTATTTAATAACGTGACGGGATTGATATTTTCTACACGGTATTTTCGGACGATTAAATAAATAATAAAGGGTGTAAGAGACAACTTTCCGAAAACTTTAACAATGTCTTCAGATCATCGTCCTGATTTTTTTGTGGGAAACAAAAAAAAAACTTTTGGCTCTTCATACAAACTGATTTGTTTTATTTGTATGGAGAGTCGATTTTTTTTTTCGTTTTCGACAAAAAATTCTTGCTGTACGTTGTTTGGGATGGCCTACTAAAGACATTGTTAAAAATTCGAAAAGCTTTCCCTTACATTACACTCTGTATAATCAAATAAAGTGTTCGGAGAGGTATTCTGTGTCAGTCAGAAAAGATAGGTAAAACAAAAAAATTTGGTAGTTTTTTTTGACTTCACCGAAAAATACTCGTAGTGAACGATTTGTTTAAGGAGAGTCAAAAAAACGCCCGATTTTTTGTGTAATTTTTTTTTTTTTTTGTTTGGACTATCAATTTTGACTGAAGATACTTACCTGTCCAAAGACTAATCTGATTATGAATATAATTTCACCGTTTAGAAACACCGTGCAAATATTTGTTGCTAATCCTAAAAAATATCCACACATGTCACAGTACAGTGCAGAAAAAAGTGCTGAAATTCACATAGTAATAATCTAATCACACAGAGTCTAAAGCAGGTATGTATGTACTATGTAGGTAATTTAAAAAATCTTAAAATCATACAAACATTTATTTTCCATAAGAAAGTTAATCTTGATCTAGATTAAACATAAACTTAATTAAATATAACTTTCTCAGTAACTCGTCCATTTCACACAACACAACACAGCAAAATTTAATATAGAAGTATTGAACGACACTCACGCGCGGAGGTCACAGCACAGAATGGTGTGTGGTGTTTGGTTGGATCCGGCGGCGCGGTGGTGTCGATGTCGGCGCGCGCGGGGACAGATTCCCCCCCGGATTCCCCCGATTTGTTGCATGCATGTAATGTTTATATGCATACGCACCATATTTTTTTATGAATTCTCAAAATGCACGTAATGTTTAGCGCATTTTTGTGCTAAGCAATAATTTTTTCAACCTGGCACGATTCTTCAACGTGCATACGCACTAAATTTTATTGTTCCTCAGGATTAATGTACTTATTATGCAAATAATCGGGAATGTCACTATAAAATTTTCTGCGTAGTTTTAAATATATACATGCATTGCATCGAATTTTATGGTGCAACTCTTTGCACCGTAATTTTCTATGCAAAAAACTATATTATATGGTGAATTTAAGACGTCATAATTTATTGTGCTTTGATCACTGTAAATTATGATGTTAAATCCATAATTTTACTATGCATAATAGTTCTTGCACGATAAAAGATACGACATTTGAACATAAAGTTTTGATGAGGTTTCTTGCACAATGAAGTTTAATGCCCTGCAGAATAAATATACATTCCTGTCACTATTTAGAGTAATGCGCACTATTTTATTAGTTGTAAGCAGAGTATTTCACAGTGTTTGCATAATATTTTATTACGTCGACTTCAATCCATTTTTCTCAGTGTACGTGTAATAACGTCACCAGATCTTCGGCGGACTTCGTCATTTCTGATATCTATCAACGACATGCCCAGCATTGGTCTGTCCATTTTGCGCTGTGCTGTTAAGTCTGTTGCAGATGCGTTTCGGTCCCCTATGTTACGACCGGCAATATGCAATGGTCGAAGGCTTTTCTTTTCAAGTACAAATGCGCAAATGACCTCCAAATTAGCAAAGAATACCACACACACAGAAGCTGATTACAATTATTCTTCTCACTTGGTAGTGTCTCAAAAATTTAGATAATCGAAAAACTAGATTAGCTGCGTATGTGTATTGTAATATCTTGTATATTCTGGTGCTTAATTCGCTAGAAGTATTGTGTAAGTCAAAAGGTCTGGCATTAAGCATTATATAATATTTTAATTTGTGAATAATAGCAGACTTATGGCTTGTCTCAGATTTAGCGGCATCAGGGCATGTAGTAATGCATTTTCCTCCGTCTATGTCATTTTTACTAGTTGACGCTCTTAGCCAGTGTGAAATAGAAATATTCCATGGTGTTGGATTACAGTGGAGAACAAATTAAGCATTTATTAAAATTTTCCAGGTTTTTGAATATCTTCTGCCATATTTTTCTGTGACTAGCATTATTTGAAAGCGGTATTGTTTGTTAGTTAGTTTGTTAATTTGTTTGGGAAATTAATCCACAATACTTTTTTGGCTTTTTATTTCAACGAAAACATTAGTTTTTAAATTTTTGTTCCCTATCTGACATAATTATTAATGCCCAATAATAACAATAATATTAATAATTAAATTAACATAATATTTATAAACCTAACAATATCGTATGTAAAGGGTTTATCAGAAATAATTAAGAAAATTGGTAATCAATTTAATCCTATCGAAAACGAAGTAGGTACAGTCTTCAAAAAACTTCATAATCATAAAAAACGAAAAATCAAAGAAAATGCTTTAATACAACTAAATGCGGATAAATGGATAGCTAATATTTCAGCCGAATGTAGCCAAATTTGGTTACCAAAAAGAAAATATCAGGAAAGTTTTTATCCAGGTTTTCTTATGATTTATCATTGAAATTATTGTTAATCACAAAACTGTTTAGACATAATTTAAAAATGAAAATAATCATCACAAAAAAAAGTAACACCTAACTCGTTTTAATAACATTTCCAAAAAAAAAGCAAAAAAAAACAAAAAAGCGCTGTCCCAAAGATAAACTTTCCTGGAGGGTGCACTTCTCTGGATACCATCCTGAGTTGACTATGACATTGTTAGGATGTCATACAATCATAGGATAATACAAACTTTATTGATGTGAACTGTAAATTTTCATTTTACCCATCGATTACCTAAAGGAGAGCTTTGATTGGTTCTCAGCTGTGGGTAAAATTGACAGGAACTTTTATCCACTGGTATGAGGACCGGACATATTGGGATTTTTATATTTTTCCCATTATTACGTTGGCAACAGCTTTCAGTTGCTACGGTGACATAACCAAAAATTCAAACAAACAAAATCACACAATTGACAGCAAAGACGTGCAAAGTGAAATTCGTGGGTTTTAAGGTAGTTTTTTGTGACTGTGACTGAAGAAAATGTCGACAATAGAAAATATTCTACCACAAAAATCACGGCACAAGTACGAATGTGTTTATGAAAAGTTTTAAAGTGGCTAGCAGAACAAAATACAACATCGTAGATAAAGTATAGTATTAAACTGGCAAGCAAAGGTTTTTATCCACTCAAATGCAAGCAACTTTCATTTTTGTAAATAAAAACCTTCTTTACTTGCTCGTGTAATAATATACTATTATTAATTTCACATTTTAACAATGACATGGTCTACTGTGAATGAACCTATAAAAAGTTGACAACAAAAATTTTGTAGCGTTAAACTTCAAAATATTATTGATTGTCTGAATTTATCCGAAGTGTCAGATAGAGACCAAACATTTAAAAACTATTTTTTTCTTGGTAACGGTAGTTGGAATGCAAAAAAGGCTTGTGGTTTAATTTCCCAACAAATTAACAAAATAAAATGAATACACCGCAAGGAGCATACATTTTTAAATAGTGTTACGAACAGTGGGGAAGGCTCGCGAGCAACTTTTTTAACAAAAGTGGGCCTCGTTTTAGATATTGGAAAACACTGTAATTTTTTTTTAATCCTAATAACCCCGGCTACTTTATTGACTAATCAGAAACATAATTTGTGGACAACAGAAACTTACAGCTAATCCAAACATTTACCATTTGGGGACCAAACAAAAATTTATTAATTGTATGCAACTCAAATTTTTACCGGTAATTATTTGTGATTTTTATTTATGAGTTTTTGAGTGACTTTTTTTTTATTTTCCAACACTATTATTTTTCATGATTTATTTTTTTTCTCCACTTACTAGTATTTTTTGCTAAATGTTCGTAAAAAACTATAATTATTATTTTTATGTTTCGTCTTTACCCGATGTAACAGTAGCTATATTTTTAAAACCTTTCACAAATAAAGACTAATTATTATTCTATGATATCAAAATTAAAACAGTTTATAAAAAGTACCAAACAACCTAACTATACGTAACTGACAAGTGATACAGTAATGCATATATATAGAACAAATTATTCTTATTAACAAACAGTATCAAAAAGGGATAGGGAAAGAAAAATCATAAATTATTCATTTAAATCGCTGTCTAATACCACACAATCTCCATTTATATATAAAAAGCGAATTAAAAGCAATCAACTAAATATAGCATCTAGGATTTTTGAACTCAAAACCTTTTTGTATCATCGAACAAACACTGCTAATTAAGTATGACAAAAAAAGAAGCAGTAAATGAGATGAACCAAACAAGAACTGTGTTCATAATATGCGAAAACAAGTCTCAATATAAATTAGACAACAAACAAATTTATCAACAATGTTAGAATACTAGTATTCTTTCGTACCAATCCAAAAATTCAAATCATTGCGAGATTACTTTAACTCATCCAATCTAAAAGATTATTCGGAATAGACTACCTAAGTCTGACGTCACTGGGTGGAACTTATTTTTCCAAACAAAACAAAAAATTTAAAGCCCATGCATTTAAAGGACCTTTACTAATTTTCTTTTCAATTTATTTCTTATTGTGAGTTAAATAAGAGAGGTTGTAATTTGTTCTGTTGAGTGTGTGTGTATATATTTATTAAAAACTTCAAGAATTTTTAAAGGTAGGTGTTTTAATACTATTTTCATAAAATTAAGGTTAAGTTTTGTTTAATTTATGAAATAATTTTTAGATTTTGTGATTAAAATATGGCTTTTAAAAATGTTTTAAAGCTTTCAAATATTAAGGATTTTTTAAACAATGATAATAAAATAATTAAAAGAGGTGAAAATTCATTGGAGTCGAACCATGTAAAAAATATGCAGTTTGATGCTAATTTGATAATGATCAGAGCAGGGGATATATATGCCAGTATGAAAGAAAACACTTCAAAAGATGAGGTAGGTTTGGATTTTTTTATATGATGGTAATATCTACTAAATATTAACTTATTTCAGATTACATTGAGTAAATTGGGTGATATTGTTTCCGCAACTTGTGCTTGCCCTAGAGGATTAAAATGTCACCATACAGCTGCATTGACTCTATTTGGACACTATAATATTTCAGTAACAGATAGAGAATGTACATAGAATGTGCCAAAACAAAAATATTGAGCAGTAAAAACTACAGAAGAATTATATTCTCAAAAACCATATACTGCTGTTGAAGAGCCTTTAAGTCAAGAGCAAATGACTGCATTAAAAACAAGTTAAGTTTATATGGTAATACTGTGGGCTTTAGTTGGCTTTTTCAAGATGCTGCAGATCAAGGTACTCAATATAATTTGCCCATTATTGAAGATATCATTTCATCTGCAGAATTCAATTTGGCCTCAAATAAACATTAAAAATATTACTGCTCTAACAGTAGGACAAGTTACCAATGAACACTGGTTTTTAATCAGAAAATTTAGACTTACTGCTAGTAATTTTGGAGTAGTTATTTCTTCATGCAAAAGAAATAAGTATCCAGACAGTCTTTATAAAACTCTAATTGGTGAGTATATACAATTGCTGCATAATTATATTCACAACTTTTGAAAACAATCATGAAACATTAATATCCTTGTATATTAATTTTTATTTTGCTATTGTAGGTGCTCATTCTCTCGATGCATTAAGCCTATTCAGTGGGGAAGAAGTCATGAGAAGCATGCTCTGAAACATTTAAAAGGAAATTTGAATTTAGATATTAATCCAACAGATATTTGGCTGACCAATTCAGGAATATTAGGAGCAAGTCCTGATGGCTTGGTTGGTGATGATGCCATTGTTGAGGTGAAGTGCCCATATTCCTTTAAAAATGATGTTTTGTCAGAAAAACTTAAAAATAATAAAACATACATTATATATTATAATGAAGAGGGAGATATATGCATTAATAAAAATCAAAATTATTATCATCAAATTCAAGGTAATCTACATATTTTAAAATAATTAAAATGTTATTTATGCATATGGACTCCACTTGAAGTTGTAACAGTTGTAGTAGATTATGATGCTTCTTGGGAAGAAAATGTATTATTATTGGAAACATTTTATGTAAATCATTACCTCCCAAAACTATTAAATGGTTAAATTTAATACCTAACAGAAATAATAGGTAGTTTGTAGTATATATAAATTAAACATTTTTTTATTTATTATAAATATATTGGGTCTGACAATGTATACAATTATTTTTATGATTTTTCAGTTTAAAATTTATACTGTTTATAACATTTGTAAAATATAATCTTTTTCATAAGGTCTGTTTTATTAATTTGAAATAATACAACAAAAAATGTTTTATGAACTGCAATTAAAGTGCATGGCTAAATCTTCATCTGACAAGTTTATACATAATTTCATTAACATCATTAGTATTTTATCAATTTTTGGCAATAATTTTACCTGCCACCCAGCATAATTATTTTCAAACTGTCCACTAATTCAAATAGAATCATGTATAAACCATTGCTGTGTATGCCAGTATACATAAGTATGTGTGAATCATTATTTTTTATATGTTCAAAACTGAAATGGGTGCATAAGTTATTCAGTTTTTTGGTAACTTCTTCCAGTTCTTGTTTTAAGAAATAATGTTCAGCATCCAATGATGCCCCAGATAATCTTGAAAAAGAACGCATATCATTATCAGGTGTAGATGAACTGGCAGTTTCAGGAGGGTGTTTAGAAGTGGATGGTTCTGAAATTAAAGTTGGCACTGAAGTTGAAGGTCCTGCTGGTTCCATATTATCAGTTAATGGTGGATTTTGTTTACTGCAAAAAAAGTACTTGTAAAACAAACCTACCTTATTAAAAGTAGAAAGAGTACCTATATCTTTATATTATTGTAAAAATATAAATGTACTACATACCGTTTTTCAGGGGAATCAAAGATTAACTCCTTCTGGTTTTGAAGTTGGCCCATTTTTTTTGTGACTGCATTTTTTTGACAACTGCAAACTAATGAGCATTTTGATGGCTCTCTATCTTGTCTCCTATTAATATTTTTTAATTTTATTAAAATTTTACTAAGTTTAAATATATTAGTTACCTACCTTATCAAAGAGATCCATTTTTGGATGGGATGGAAAAGCAAAGTATTTGCATAAATTCTCTGCTCACTGTAATGCTTACAGTCAGGTACAAAACACATAACCATTGCGAAAAAGGCTCTTTCTAGAAATAAATTATAATTTTATACATAATTCAATCCAATAATATGTTTTAATTAAAATCTTTATTATTAAAAACCATTCTAATCCATAATATAACCTAAAAAAAGCTTCTTAGTGTTAAAATAACAGAAAAACACCTACCTTTAAAAATTCTTGAAGTTTTCAATAAATATACACACACACTCAACAGAACAAATTACAACCTCTCTTATTTAACTCACAATAAAAAATAAATTGAAAAGAAAATGAGTAAAGGTCCTTTAAATGCATGGGCTTTAAATTTTTTGTTTTGTTTGGAAAAATAAACTCCGCCCAGTGACGTCACGACTTAGGTAGTCTATAGGTTCGAATTGTGCCGAAAGAAGCTTCAAGGATATGTGAATTTAAACTAATCCAAAATTTGTATAATTTTGTTAATGCTTTTGGTAATGATACCTAAGAATGATAATTTTGTTTATAATATTTATTTAAACATGATTCAAACTATCACTAAACTTACAAAAACTATATTAAAAACCTCTATTTATTATTTACAAAATGTGTCGATTTTCTGTTTGACTTTTGCTTTTGAGGTTAGAAAAAGTAAAACAACCCAACTAATCTTGTTATTCACTTGAATAAGTTGGATGAAAAAATGAATTGTCAATTCAAAAATTATGAGATAGTGGGGAGCTTATCTTAAACGGAAGAATAGTGAAAGATTACTTGAACTTATTTTGATGAGATAGATAAGTACGAAAGAATACTAGTAATGTTAATGCTGTTATCCCTAAACTCCTTTTTGATATAACCTAATCAATTTTGAACAAGTTCTTATGAGTTTTTCTGTAAAATCTGTATCATTTTATTGAAAATGATTTTAAAAATAGTTTATCTGTTGATAGGTATAGTTGTGTCATTAGTTTGAAATTCTAGTTACTGTAACATCGGGTGAAAAAAATAAAAGTTAGTTTTTAATATCGCATGTTTTATTTTCTTTTTTTCAATCAGATTATCCGACTTTGCTAAAGTTAAAAACACCGACTTGGACGCAGGATCAACTAAAAGAAGCTATTGATGCCGTCGTCAACCAAAAAATGCGTTTTACGCAAGCTTCTTCGAGGTACGGTATTCCGAAGGGAACGCTTTATGACAACATTTTAGGTAAGTCCAAGAGAATGGCAGTTCTCGAAGAAGCCGGTCTCACTCATCACGAAGAGATGGCGGTACTAGAGTATTGTTGTGACGTTTCCGTATCTCCTTACAACCGCAGAACTAAGAAGTCCTTGAAGAGCGTTTTGGATTTCGTACAGCGATTGAGACGTATGAGAGATCCGGAATTTATGTTTACGGGTCTCTCGGGATTTAGGTGGTGGTGGGCTTTTTGTAAAAAGCACAGTATTGTTTCCTTGTACTACGAAAACAATGGAAATTCCGGAATAAGCAATTCTGCTTAGTTAGGCAACGTCTATTTCTGCTTATTTAAAATTAATTAAATGAGACGTTATTTAAAGCAATATTTAGATGGAAGAGGTAATAAATTGCTTATGGTTAAGACACGTTCGTGTATTTTATCGGTACATTCCATTGAGATTTATTTTTTTAATGAAGAAGGTAAACGGCGGGTCTATCATCTGTTAAGTTAATTCTTCTTTATCTTCTCTATAACCAAAACAGAATAAAGCTGTTGAACTAGCCACCATCATCATAGTTGTTTTTTGCAAGTTTAATTTATAATTCAATAGATCTAATTTTCCTCATACAAATATTTTTCTGTTTGTCAGTTATGAAAGCTCAAGTGCAAATTTATGCAAACTTTATGGCAGTTAATAATTTTTATCGTATTTTATCTAAATTTGATTAAAGTATCTCTGTATCCCTGTATCTTTGTATCTTAGTGTCTTAGTGGGAAGAAATCTTTTTTTCGGTTTCTTCCCAACATTTCCCAACATTCTGTATTTCTATTTGGCCAGGTAACCAGGGTATTAATAAAGGTATTTTATCTTTACCTCTATTTTCTGCCTTGTAATTAAATAAGCCAATGAATCTAGTTCTCTTGAAAAATGTGACCTACTAAAATCATAATAATAATTCAATTTTTTTCATTCTTTGTTTACACAACTTGAAAAGAGACTGCGCAGAGTCCAAGAAATATTATTTGAGGAAAAATTGACTTGGCTGATAAATCAGACTACTATGTATATTGGTTTATTTTGTATATAGAACACATAACAAAGTATTTTACAGTTGCTGACTATCAGCATCGACATAACCTGAAACCTAGACTGCTAATTCCAAACAAGAAAAGTTCATCCATTTACGAAACTTCCGTGACATGCGCAATGAAGTTTCATGACTTTCCAAATCAAGTGGGCCTGTAGCCCGAAAGAGGAGTTGGTTTTACTTTGCAGAATATGAAAAATATCCATTTTTAAAATACATACAATTTTTTGTGGATATTATTTATTCACGCAACTTCGATTCAAACATTTGAATCCAAAGTTGTGACTATTGTGAATAATTCAAGGAACTTTAATCTATAAATTGTGAAACAATTATAAAGGATATTAATGTTTTTGGAATTATAACTGACTTACTTACGGAATGTAACACCTTCTTTAACGAAGAATTACTGCAATAAAGTACAAAAAAAACATCTAATTTTTTCAGGAATATTTATCAAGCCGACTACGCCTTTGAGTCTTCTACACATTGGACAGACACGTTTTCATAATTCAATTTGGATGAATTCTGCCAGTAGTAGGATTATGACCACTAGCGGTATTGGTTTAAGGTTATGTCGTTAATTTCGTTAATGTTGGGTTTTATTTATAATTTTAATGGGTTTTATTGTATAATTACAACCAAAAATTTTCAAAAACCAACATGCATGTGTGGTTCATTTTTTGCATGAAATAATAAAAGAAGTAGATACGTCTTCATTAAAAAATTATAATAATACGAAAATAACTACCCATAATATGCAGTTAAATATTATCTAGGAAAATTTACCGTAGATAGTAAAAAAATCTTACAAAAAAAAAGAAAAAAAAAGCATAATGGTTAAACATATCATCAGAATCTATAATACTGTTTTATTTTTCTGAATTATATTGTTTTTGTATGTGTTAACATTTTTTATTAGTACAAACCAATATTGGAACAGCAGCGTTCCAACCTTTTGTTGAATTTAGACCCACAGTTTACCTCAACACACTTAGATAAAATATGTAGATATTTAACACTTGTATTTTAAAATTATATTTAATTTAAATATAAAAAAAATAATTGTTACAATGTAACGCTCTAGAAACATTTATATACAGTTTAAAAAATCTTTAATTATAATATACCTCTTCCATGATAATGTAAATAACAATAAATTTGTATTTTGTTATATTAAAAAAAAAAAAAATTTTATTGGAAATATTTGATTTAAATTTTAAATGTATAATCGTTAATTTTTTGGGATTATTACGGCAACTATAAAAATATATATATTTAAGAGTTACAATTTAATTTTATATTTTATAAGGGGACTCATTTTTGCTCATGAATATGTATATATTTTTTGAATTTATCATTCAACTATTATTTAAGGTAATTATATACTAAATAACATAGTTGGCTATATTATGGATACAGTTTCAACATGTTTTTAGAAAAGTATGTTTAAATTATAATTTTGCATTCCAAAAAACTAATTTAAACAACATTTTGATTGCTGATTTTCGATCTACAGTATCATACCAACATCATGTTGCTACAAACAAATATCTTTAACAGTAAATAAATAAACAACCACAAAATTATGTTTATATCTATATAAAACATTCCAAATAGTTAATACATTAAACCATATTCAACTTTAAGTTTGTTAATGAATGCTTCAAATAATTTTCTATTATTATTAATATTATTGTAGCTAGTTTAATCCGTTAGTATTGTTCTATTAATTTTTTATGAACTCCATACTCGAGCTCTCTGGACATTTAACAACCAACTCATCATCTTTTACTCTAATATAACGCACGTATCCAGAGATGTATTTGTCGCACGGTATAGAAAACTAGAATATATATATTAATAGTACAATAGTTGTGAACAACTGATGAAGCTGTATTTATAATAATTATTATATCGCTGCCTTCGTTATTGCACGCACGTTATTTTACTTTTTAGACATGCGATATTTTATTTTTTATTGTTAGTTTTAATATACATAGGTCGAGCAGTCATTATTATATTCGTAATAAGTAATTTATATGATTGCGCAAAATGACAATATGAAAATACTGCGAACCTGCTGGTAAAATATTGTAAATAATTATAACTCTCATTTTATTGAGGTAATTTGTTTCTATATTAAAATTAAACCTTCTCACATTTGTAAATCACATGCTGTGAGTCATCGGATCGTACGCTTGGCTATTCATTTTATCTACAGGGTGTACCATTAATAAAAGGACAAAGAATAACAATATAAAGTAGTAAATTAAAAAGAAATAACTAGAAATTTCCATTGAAATAATTTTTAAAATTTCTCTACATTAATTAACTTTCTAGTATGCATGCAAAAAGGCTCTTGTCTCACTCTGTTTTTAATTCCACTTCATTTCTTTGTGTTCTGGAATAAGCTTAAACTGAGACAATAATAACTATCATCAAACGCATTAATTTGTCCTCTTGTTAAATTTAAATTTTGCTGTCTTAAGTATATGTAATTGTTTAAAACTTAAAATAACATTTTAAAACAGATAATAATAATAGGCTGTTATCCACTTTTTCAACAGTTAGGTCTCAACATAACCTCACAAACCTTCTCTTCTTCTTTATTAAGCACTAACACTAACCAATTTGTTTTTTTTTTTACTCTAATTACTGTAATTTGTCATGCTTGCAAGAAATTGTTACCCTTTTTTCATAATGGTTTTAGATTTTTCTTGTAACTTGTTCTTTTTTCTCGGTTATCAGACCACAGATACATAATTTGATTTCTCTTTCAGATATATAAAAAGTTAAATTATGGACCACTTACCTTTTTTACTTATTTTATTTAATTTTAATAGTCATTAACAGCCATATTCCAACTTTATAAGTTTTTGCATTGGCATTATTCAACATAACTGTTTTTTATGGCCTGATGATGGACTAAATATTAGACCGAAACTGGTCGCAAAGATTTTTCTGCATCTTAAATAATAAAATTCTGTAACATTGACTTTGGGTTTTTCATTTGGTTATTTCCCAGTAACATTTGAGGCATAGATGATTTACTTCGTTTAATATAAAGTCAGCTATTTTGCGAGGCTTAAGCAAAATTAAAATATACTAATTCTACTTCTATAACGGTCTGCCAAAATGTTAAACGCGTGATAATGGTCTGCCGCGTCCACCACTCTGAGCTGAGTGACTCCTCTTCTCATGTATGGTAAGTATAGTCTCAGTTTACAAAAACCAGGGTCTGGTCCAATACATAAAGGCAGCTTTTTACTAGCTTTTAGACTATACTGCTCATATATTTATTCTAATTTTTATAGCTATTCACAAATTACTTTTTGGTGTACAATTCAATGTTATCGGTAAATGTCTTTTGAGTAATATATTTATAACCCAGACATCGTTTTAGAGGTGTCTACTTAGAGAACAATAATTTTTGGTAGACAGTTTTGATCGAGGAATCGATGAAATACTTAGTTGTATGGTTGGATAGCGAGCTATCTTTAAAAAATCACATGTCGAAGGCAGCGCAGAAGGCAAATATTCGGGCGGCATGGCAGGGGAGACTGATGTGTAATGTGAAAGGACTGGGAGAATGGAAGCCAAGAGTTGTTGGTAGAACGATTCAGCAAAGTGTACAGGAGAGTGGGAGGAATAGCAACAGCGATGCTGGCAAGATCCTATCCATTGGGTGTGACCGGTAGAACCAGGAGTCTACAGAGGAACGGCGCGATGAGAGAGGGAAGTTATGGATTGGATGAAAGAAGGAAATAGAAATAAGATGCAAGGAGAATGAAGGTGCGCTAAAAAGAGCAATTGGCAGTAGGAGAATTCGGCGAAGTGAACTACTTCTTGACACAGGTGGTAACTGGGTGTCGGTCAAGAGCGGGATAGATTGGGATTTAGATGCTGGAAGAATGAAGAAGTGCTAAAGAACTTGGAGGAAAAACACGGGGAGGCGATGTATTGGGAAAATATGGTGTTTCTGAGTGGCAGAGTAAAAGGAGAGTGTTTGAGGGACCGCCGCCCGTCTTGGAGTATGCTAGGGTAGTGATACCGAGGCGCGGACAAAAAAGACAGTTTTGCCTGTTTCTGATTTCTTAAATGATAACTTAATATTATACTGCTTCTCAATCATTTTCTTATATGAATGTTCCAATATTGCTTTCTGTCGTTTTTGATTTGTTTTTTTTTTCTACATTGTATTATTCTGTGCCTGTGTCTACTTCCTTTCAGTCTTCCATTTATTCTGGTCAGAATTTTGTTGTTCTTGTATACTTTCCCAAGATTTCCTTATACCCCATCTAATGATAATTACGTAAGAGTAGGTAATATGGTACACCATGTAGATATTTTTAATAATTTATTGTGTTAAAAGAATCCCAAACATATTTGTGTCACACTTACTCTTAAATTTAATGATAAATATTTACACATCAGTATTTTCAAATTGTCAGCAGACTAATAGCAATAATCTATTGCCATACATAAAACAAAAACACGATATTCCATTAGACCAATAAAAAAAATGGGAACTGATTATTAGTTAAGTTTAATTTTTTAAGATATTTTCCATGTTTTGTTTATATATAGTAGTTTTTGCGTTGTTTATAAAATTTTCTTAATAAAGAACTATTAACTTTAATTGTCTCATTTTATTTAATCCCACCCAATTGGAATTAATTAATCATTCTTAATTGATTAATTAACAAAAGTAATGTATATAATCGTTAAATGTGCGTCATAGAATATAATAATAATAACAATTATAATAGAACGTTGTTAGATCATCTAATGAAACTATAAATATTATATATATTTAATATAGCAGCAAGTGTCAAATAACAATCGATCGTAAATAATATTTTTGTAATTTCACGCCTATTATTAATATTTGTTAGCTACAATAATTATTATATTGAAACAATGAATATTGATAAGAGAAAGTTAGTCTTATTCGTTTTAATTCTTAAATCGTCACAAACAAAATTTTATCAAATAGAGAAGAATGTATTATTTATTGCACTGACTTTGATAACTACTCATTCTTAATTTCAGTGGTACATTTTTACTACATAAAATACCTTTCAGCTTCATACAAAAAATATAATATTTATGTTCAACTTTTAGATTGTGAGTAGTACAACGTATTGACATATGTATCTGTAATTTTTAAAGAGTGGGTTGCCCCACTGCATTTAGGCCACATTTGGCCCATTGTGCGTCCTTATGAGATTGAGCCTACGTATTAGCTACTTGTTTAAAGAACTACATAAAGTCGTCTTAGAAAAAGTGCCGGAGTACACAGAGGACTACCTCATCTTCTTGTTCACATCCTCTACATAGTGGGGTGTCAGATAAACCCAACCTGTTCAAATGTGTTTGACACTGGCCAGGTTTCTCGGCTGCTCTGCTATTCGTATACTTCAGAAGTAACTTGGATAGTCTGAAACATTTTTCTCTGTCAAGGAAGTGCCAGGTCCCAAAATCCTTTGGAAGGCAGCTTTTCTAGCTAACGCGTCAGCTATGCGGTTGCCTTTTGAAATTCGATCTCCTTCAATCCAGCCTAGAGTAACCACGTTGTAATTGCAGGCTTCCTTAAGGGTCACATGACATTCTAATACTACACGTATTGGCTTATAATGTTTACTTAATGTAGGATGATACCTAGATCAAAAAACTAACTATTAACTATTGCAATATTGAAAATCCACCTTAAATTTTAAATGAATTGTTGGTTATAGTATTAATCATGTAGTAAGAAATAGTTTAATTAGTGACAATTCCACCACAACAAAATCACGGTTATACAAAACTCCCCTAAATCGTCTCATAAAATATATTGATGTTCACTTCAATATAACTATGTTGCTGTCAAATGTCTTTTTATCACACCGAACTTTGGTAGGCGGTTGTTAGTTCACCTCTGTAATATAATAATTAAATAAAAAAATTTTAGAAATTGCAACCGTATATTTATATAAAGAGGAAGTTATTGAAAATCGCAACTTACGATATAATACATTTCTATGCACTATTACATCTAATTTAGTTTTACGTTGCGTGGACAATATTTTATGCTCTTCATAAACGATAATTAAATTTTCTGAAAGTTACTGAAAATTAATCGGTTTAATAGATTTTGACAAATAGTTCTATTCTATTCTTCTGGGGTACGTTTCGTGCATGTACTGGAGCTCTACGCTGATTGTACCCCCCTGAAGTGGTCATACCAGGTTCGCTTCCTTCATGTGTTCTAGAATGTTTCTAATATTCGCTTTCACGATTTCCTCTGGCTCAGGAAACTGAATGCCAAAGTGTCTCTGTCTAAGCCACTTAAGGCTTGGACAGTGACATATTACGTGAAGAGGAGTTTCATCTTCCTTACCACATTTTCTGCATAACGGGTCCTCGGCAAGTCCCATTATGTTCATGTGTTTTCGGAGATGGCAGTGTCCTGTAAGCAGTCCCACTGCCTTTCTTAGTTGGGTTCTACTTAGGCTGAGTAGTTCTGTAGTTTTCTTCCTGGGTGGACCTGTTATGAATAATCTGGATTGCCTGAGTCCAGGCAGTTCCATCTAGAGTTTCTTATGTTGCTCCCTTAACCGTTCCTCTATTATTCCCTTTACATGTCGGTATGAGACCCCGCATGTGGGAAGAGGTCCGATCAGGGTTCCTTCTGAAGCTTTCCTGGCTAGGAGGTCAGCTTTTTTGTTTCCAAGGATCCCTTTGTGTCCTGGTACCCATTCAAGGATAACCTTGTGGCGTTGTGCCAGTTCAGCTACAGTTCCTTGGCAGAATAGTACTAGTTAAAAACCACTTCTAACCATCAATGGTACGCCTATTCCATATACTAAAAACTAAACTTCGGGTCAGTGGATCATGCCATGCAAAATTGAGTATATCACATACACGTATGTGGACACAGTGATTAAAGAGAAAGCTAGAGCTGTGGTAAACAGATTTTTTACCAAATACAATTTCACTACGCCTACTAAGTCTTTTTAATGTTACGTATATTGTAAGGACTTGAAAATCTCCTGGATCGGTAAAATAACTATCAAATATCTACATACCTACATTAAAATAACGTATAAGGGCTGAGAAGCGATCGGGGCATATATAAGGGGATGATAAAATAATAACAAGATAAAACACTTTTTTCTGTATCTCTGTCCATTAAATGAAACTGTCCAGTATATCTACTCGATTGTCACAAACTATAACAGTCAAAAAAAATATATTTGAGCTGAGATGGAAAAACTCATGTTGGACTCATCACCGCTACGATAATGCCTACTAACCAAAACTATCTCAAAACTCGCCGTTGTCCCCGTCTTGGAATCACTACACTACACTTCAAGACGAGCGGTCCCTCACACACTCATCATTTACTCTGCCACTCATAAATATTCTCTTCTCCCAATACACCGCCTCCCCGAGTCTTTCCTCCAAGTTCTTCATCACTTCTTTATTTCTCCGGCATCTAAACGCGTGTCCTACATCATCCTCCACTTCGCACCTTTCACACACTCCAGTCTCTCTTTTTCCAATCTTGTGAAGATGTCCTGCTCTTGACCCATGCCCAATTAAGAAGTAGTTCACTATGCCGAATTTCCTAGTCATTCATTCTCTCCTACTTCCAATTACTCTTTTTAGAGCACCTTCATACTCCTTCCACCTTATTTCCATTTCCTCCTCCATCCAATCCATAACTTCCTCTCTCATTACGTCCTTCCACTGGAGTGTCCTGACTCTAACCATCACATCCAATGGGTAGGATCTTGTGAGCACCGCTGCTGCTAACCCTACCTCTGTCCTGTACCCTTGCACCACCCTCAGTAACATTCCTCTCTGAACCCTTAGTAGTGATTTAATTCTTGCATGTACTTCTGCTCTTTAACCCCACACTTCCGCCTCGTACAGTATACTCTACTCAATCGTTCTACCAATAACTCTTTTCTTCCATTCTCCTGGTCCTTTCACATTACACATCAGTTTTCCCAGCCATGCCGCCCGAATTTTCGCCTCGTGCGCTGCCTTCGACATATGGTTTTTGAACGATAGCTGGCTATCCAACCACACACCTAAGTATTTCATCGATTCCTCCATGTGGATTTTCTTTCCTTTCACCATCACCTCCAACTTGCTGCGTCCCTTTACCAGTAATCCCACTGTCTTCTTTTCGTCCACTTCCAATCCGTATTCCTCTATCTTTTCCACAATCTTTCTATATATTTTTTCCGCCTTTCTTTCTTCTCTGCCTATAAAATATAGAATGTTAACAATTCACAAAGAAATATGAGTGAAATCCGAAAATGTTATAAAAAGGTTTTGCCTAGAAATTGTTCGCTAATTTCTGAAGAATTTAAGTAAATTTTTGAAAGTGAAAGAAGTGTTTTTTAACGTTCCCCCTTTTGCATGCCTGTAACTGCGGCACTGAAGTAAATTTTCTAAAGATGCATTAACAGCAAAAGAAGGCCAGAAACACAAATGTTATCCTGACTGACAAACATAAGGAAAAAAATCTTTCAATTCATAACAAACATTATAAAGATTGCTGTGATGGTAGCCAAATAATTAACTTCTTAAGCGAATAGACACTAAGAAAAAAATCTCCAAATGATCAACAGACAATTAACAAATAAAAATGTCTGAACCTGATGATATAGCATCAACAGCGTCCATATGTAGCTACTTCTGGTAAGAAAAATTGAATTTACATATCGAAGATACGATTTCAAGTATGGTTCAAATTGGCTAGTATTGGGAGTCCATGATTCATTTTGAAGAAAGAAATACTTTTATTTGAATATTAACCACATGCATGCTGGATTCTTTAATAAATTTAAACTCTTCTTTCCCCGAAAATGCGTAGTTATTCTTATGGTATATTCCGTTTTTAAAAAAGGTTCATTTCTTTACTTTGAAAGGGGGGCGAAGACAAGTAAAATTGTATTCAAATTACAAAATGTAACAACACTAATGCTAATGAAATATTTAAACGTTACTGATATGGATATGTCGTAAAATAGGATTTAGAATCTATTACTTACATCACAAACAGATTAATAAAAGGAAAATGAATAATGATTATTAGACTTTTCTTAATGTTTTCATATAAATCTTTTTTTTATTTATTGCAAAAAGCGTAGCTTTGATATGAGTAGTGAGTTAAAAAACTTTTGTTCACTGCCGCAGTGCAAGAATTATTCATCTGCAAATGTGCCCATGGATTGTTTTCTCAGAAACTAGCTAAAACATGAGCAAGCCTGCAATTAATATATAATAGTAGAACAAATTAATATAATAACATATCAGATACATAGTTCACATGTAAATAATTTGCAACGCGGGGTAACACCAGCTCATTCATTGTGGCAGCACGACTTAAATATTTGGCATCGAAACCAAGTTTCTCTTGCACATGAGTTCGAGTAAAATTGATTATAGTAAAGGCAACTAGCATCATCATCGTCTGAGTCATATTCCTTCTCCAGGACGGATTCTTCTTCATCAGAAACTGTGCTGACTTGTTTTCTCTTTTTTCCTTTTCAATTACTTTCTCTTTAAGTTCTTTAATTTCTGGCGTTGAATTCACGTCTTCTGCCTTTTCGTTTATCAAAGCCAATGGCTACAGCTTGAGGAGGAAATAAAATTTCCTTCACTGAAAATGAAAACAAGTTAAGACCAGACTTAGATGGCTCTTGCATGTCTAATTCGATTTGGTTTCCATCTTCAGCATTTCAAATGGGTCTATCCGTAGCTAAAGCTGGTTCCAGTTCCCAAAGATATAAGGATTGAAAGGTTGGATGCCAGTCTTTTTGAAGGATATCGCATATTTGCTGGTACATCACTCTTCAAATAACCCATTAAGATAATTTCTGGTAGCTTAAGTGTCAACACTCAACACTAGATCAAAAATGACTTTTGCTTTGTTTTCCCGGAGTTTTGAAGCGCCACCTGGTGCCAACGATGATCGCGTATATAATTAAGTTGAATTGAAATTTTTTAATACTTGGCAAACCATGCAAATACTATTCCCTGTCTTTTTATATTTGGGATTACATAAAGGTTTGCAATACCTTTATTTGCATATTTTATTTGCAATATATTTGCAATACCTTTATTTGCATAACCAACGTCATAATTTGATACCTCCAGTGTACGTTTCAATAAAAAAACTTGCAAACAATAACAAAAAATCATAAGGAGCTATAACTTATTTTAAATCAGTTATATAAATAGGTAAGATGTAGATAACAAATATATAATACTCATTTATAATAGAGGGAAAACAGCTATTAAACATAAAGTAGTTGTTTATACTACCCAAATATGGGTTTTTAGAGATAAGTTTTGCCCATAATATCAATATATAAAATAAACATATCTGTACTAGGACGAACATTGATTGAATAAATAATATGACCAACTTATAATACAAAGAAAAAAATATAACAGAATAAAGTAGCTTCTTTGTTTAATAGTTAAAGTTGGATACCGACTACAACGTGTACCATGCTGGTCGGTGACGGAACGGTCTAGTGTGCATAGTCTCATGCTTTTTAATGATATTTTTTACCAGACATATTCCTAGCACGGTCATAGTATGATACGTTGTAGTGGGTATCCACCTTAATACCTACTAATAAAAAAGAGTTTTTGTCAAAACAAAGAAAGCTATTTATAAACTTTTTCCAGTAATGTATTATTTGCTAATAATTTTTTTTTTGTTTTATATTAAAATATTTTAATATTAAAAAATCCTATATCATTTTGATCACTTGCTATCCAACTTAAGAAATCAGTTCAAAATCTAATATCCCGATTTTCTTTTACTTTTCAGCAGATAGTTACCAATACCAGCTGCAATCGATGTGGCAAAAATGTTGGAATACTAATCAAAGTCTTGTACACAACTTGCGCTTCCGTGAACGTGGACCATTGAAGTCGTGGCGTCCAGAAACGATGGCAGAAGCCATTTTTTCCGTGCTTAAAGAAGGATTATCTTTATCGCAAGCAGCCAGAAAATACGACATCCCATATCCCACATTTGTACTGTACGCGAATCGAGTCCACAATATGTTAGGACCTTCTGCCGATGGCGGATCAGGTGAGTTGTTAAAATATTCTGTATGTCTTTTAAAAACAATATTAGAGAGATATTGCAAATTGTTATAGCGCGGTACACGTATTGCCATTATGTTTTGAGTTTTATTTACTCGCTATTTTATTTGGAACTAACCTCTAAAACCAATGTGCTTTGTTTTGATCATGTTTTCTCAATCATCGCATAATTTCTCCTAATAATCTTCTGAGTATGGATGAGGAATTAGAAGTAGTAATATCTCTCTATTTTATTATTTATGTGCGTTATTTTGTATTAATTTCAAAAAATTGTGGGTTTTTTAGATTTGAGACCAAAAGGAAGAGGACGGCCTCAGCGAATATTATTGGGAGTTTGGCCAGATGAACATATACGTGGTGTTATCAGAGCTGTAGTATTCAGAGATTCACATCAAATTAAAGATGAACCACATATGACTACATATCCTAGATTACATGTAAGTGTAGTACTTGTGTTTAAAAAATTCTCCCCATTAATTGCAGTTTACTGTATCGATGTTAGCTTTGATTAAATAAAAATCAAAAGAGAAAATTGTAAATTTCGTACATATGCACTGGACTGTGTGTAATATTATTCCACACTTTTCCGCACTGTCATGCCAATCTAAAGAGAATAAGTAATACTTAACTTGGCGTCCTTTCGACTACACGACCACACCTTACCTATATTTAATATAATAAGGCTAAATAATAACTTTAAACATTACCTACTTATACTCATTTCATTACAGTAGTTTGCAAGTCTTTCAAAAAACCAATTCCTCACTCGTGTGGTATAGATTACCTTCTGTACTTGTGGCACAATATACTCCTCCATTTTAAACTAATCAATGCGTGTTTGACAGCAGTTAGGTAGTGGCTCATTTGGATAACAAGTGCATTTTGAATTAATGACGGTCACTTCAAATGGCCGACATTTTAAACATTAACGAGATATATGTAACATTTTCATATAAATTGTCTCTCAAAATTCTCTGAAAAATCGAAAAAAAAAAGTGCATTTTGAATTAATGACGGTCACTCCAAATGGCCGACATTTTAAATATTAACGAGATATGTGTAACATTTTCTTATAAATTTTCTCTCAAAGTTCTCTGAAAAATCGAAAAAAAACTATTTCCAGTCAATTTATTTTTCAACAGAGGGTTGGTAGTGAATCTGTCTGATATCCGTGAACCAACAATCACTTTTTTTCATTATTAGCTGTCATTCAGTATTGAAAATAATGTAACCATAAATGTACATAATGAACCCAAATAAAATCATTTGTAGGTAATAGTTTCACCAATTTTAAAATCATTTGATTAAGTTCTGAGTGACGTACTGAACGAGCCCAAGCAACCAAAAGACGTCCATACGACGTCATAATTTAGACGTAATGACGTCATTTTTTGACGTCCCTATGACGTACTCACGACGTGAAAAAGTCACATGATTTTGACGTCATTTGGTGACGTCCACACGACGTCATAATTTAGACGTAATGACGACATTTGGTGACGTCTCCTCGACGTCATATTAAGACATTATATACCAGTTCTAAATTATTTATAGGATTTTAAAAATGTATAGGAGAAGTTATTAATAATAATAAATTAGTAAATAAAAAATTTTTATTCTCAACTCATAAAAATAAAACAATCATACATTATAAATCAAATAAAAATACATAACACATAAAATACATATATTACAGTATCAAATATAAAAATATTTCATAAAATGTAGATATTACAAAAAAAATACACATTAATTATTTTCCGATAACAACACGCTTAGTTCATCGATGAATAAAAGCACATGCCTCAACTTGTACATCTAAACAAAAAGGTAGCCATCTTTTAAAGGTGATTATAATTTTTCATTTCTGTCTATTTTATTGAGGATGAGCATAGTAGAATGTTTGATATTGTATTTCTTAATATAAATCTTAGAAAACTTACTTTTCTTTCTACTTCCTGGGATAACTCTCCTAGCCACAACTTGCACAATTCACGTTAACTTCACAACATATAACAACTACTTCCATTCCATCAAGTCGTTGTTTCACGTGTGCTGTTGTTTCACTTGTCAAAAATAACGGAAACGGAAAACACTCCAATGACGAGGAATGTATACAATGAAGCGGGAGATTTAAACAAATCTGTCACTCCGAATTCCAAAGTAAAATATACGTATAGAGGATTAATCACGAATGTGGATACTATCTAATAAAATAAATTATGTAAGATACAAATCAATCAGAGTGTAGTAGGAACATATTTAAATCAATTATATACCGGGGTAGGGGAAAATTGTGTGTTGAAATCTGCATCCGTAAGAGAACGTATGTGTTACCATATGCATTTCTATCGCTGGTATACTGTGAACACACGGTGTTGGAAGGCCGAATCAAATCTTTGGCTAACATTTTTTGGAAAGATAAATTTTTATTAAAGTCACGAAACAGACGTTATACCGACGTCATTCATAAGACGTCGTTACATCGACGTCGTACCAACGTCTATACACTGACCTATGACGTCTGTGACCAAATATCACCAAATAAGGACGTCGCCACGACGTGATGTTTAGTCAGCTGGTTACCTGGGAGTTTATTATCCAAATCCATAACCTCAAACAAATTGTACCATTCTTTCTATGATTGATCGGTCGTACAAAAAGTATAGTACCTACTTCGAGAATAAGGCCAATTAGGTCCACTAGCCTAACGCCAATTTTCCGCTTGTGGGTAAGTGGCGTCTAGTCCTACTCGGTACGTAATATACCTATTATTAAATTTCATCCAACCTATCCAGAACACGATCAGCAATCGTTCAGTTATTGATAACAGCTCCGTTATGATATGGAGATTAAGCAATTGGTCGAATTCAAATGACTTATTTATTAATGGTTTTCTAATACCCCAGATACAGAGTATAAAATCAGAAAAGGAACTGAATTTTATAGAGAGATAAAAACTATTTCTATTTAAAAGGCCTTGGCAGATAAGTGGCTTGTTTCAAGTGAACATGAATCATTTTAAATGTGAAATCTATGTGTGATACTTTTTTTTTGCTCGAATTACTGTTTATTTTATTAACAGATAAAATATGGGACTATTATATAAAAAGTGATGCGCATTTCATTAAATTATCTACAAAAGTATTTCGCATATATCTTTCTGTCAAAAAACAGAAAAACATTATTACTTGCAGAGCAAAGAGTAAAGTTGTGCAGATAATAATTTCTTTCAACACCCATGTCTGCAAACGTCAAAACTCGCACTGTTGACATTCCTCTTAAGTAACATTTAACAATAAACATGCACGTAATGAGATCTCATTCATTGCGATGAAATTTTTAACTACGTACTACTTTATTTGGTCTATTTGATACTTTTAGTCAATTAAAAAACATATAAGCATACCTTTTAGATTAAAAGAGTAATGCCCCTAATGTCGGCAACACATTATGCAATTTCTCAAAAAATAAGGTTTTCATATCATATTATGGAAATAAACATCAAGTCATTTTCTCAACTTCACCTACGAATATGTCTGTTAGTAGCGGGCGTACAAAAAGTATAGTACGTTACACTTCGTGTCTAATTGGTTGTTTACAACTCTTGTTACGTAATATACTAATAAGTCTTGGATACCAAAGAAATGACTAACATTGTTTGTTCCTGAGTTATTTTAACGAGTTTTAAGTTTCTTCGGAATTTCTAGTTTTATCTTTTATCTTTTATCTTTCAAAACCAACTTTGATGTGTTATTCAATTCTTAAAAAAGAACATGTGGTTTATTATAAACTTAGTAATTGTATATTGAAATTTAAATTAGGTTAAGTTTATGTTTTACTAATTGTACATTATTTTTTAGGATGGCGTAACAATTTCAAGCTACCCAAACCAGAATAATTGCAGTAATGGCTCAGATCCGAACGTTTCACCTGGAGCAGCAGCTGCGGCAGCCGTCGCCGCCGTAGCTCAAGGTTTAAGACAACAAATGTGTAGCATGGTAGCCGCAGCTCACAATCAAAGTACAGCACATGATACTAATCCTGTAGCTAGTTTGGTTAATTCACTTGCATTAGCCGGCCATTGCGGTAGCATGTCAATGCCTCCCAGTAATGGAGCTCCGCCAATGGTAAGCACTATTATATAAACTTTATTTGAGGTTACAAATTATTGAAAATTTAAAAATGAAAAATATGATATATTGTGATTTTTTTAGAGTTTAAGTCATTTAGCGTCGATGAGAAATATGAGTAGTCCAGCAGGAAGCATCCAGGATTTACGGATAAGTCCTGCAGAATCGGCAATGGAAAGTCCTATTTCATCTCCTTTGGGTTTGACTGTTTCCAGTTCGATGGAACCTTCAATCAATATGAATATAGGAAATAATATGGATGTTGGTATAGGTAAGTGTTCTATCATTTAATTATACATTATATTATTATGTATTGTGATGATATTGCTCGACTTGCTTTAACTTAAATTATTATCAGGGTATATTTTGAGTTTCAAAAACAAAATTTATTTTAATTTTAAAAATGATAGAATTCCAATACAAATATAAACAACTGACCCTGTTCTAACCTTAGAACAAAAAGAAACAGGAAGGAGTATATGCAAAATAACCTTGAGTCCAGAAAGGAGCTTGCATATGGCGGCCAATTGTCAATTTTAATTTCCGTTTCCAATGACGTACCGTAAAAAAATAAAATTTATATTAGGGTTTTTATTTTGATTAAATTCCAACCAATCCAGTATGTGAATAAATTTAGTGTTTTAAATCATTTTGTATATAAAAAAACTGAATGATACGCCTATGTGCTCATTTTTGACATTTATATGCAAAAATTGCTTTGACAGCTTACTGTAAACATAAACAATGGTCGCGTTCATCGGCACACTCGCTACCTGATCGATCAGGTAGCGATCCCGAGTTGCGTGCATAAACGGTTCATTTTGCTGATCGCTCACTGATCGGCGGCCATTTAAAAGATCACATTTATTTTACGATCCGCTACTGATCATGGAGCGATCTTTGACTTGTGCCGATGAACGCGACCATTGAGTCATACAAGGAGCTTCAAGATGGCCGACTTCCGTCGCAAATTTTCCTTAAAGGTAATATATGACAGACTCCTTCCTGTTTCTTTTTGTTCTAAGGTTCTAACTAACTTAACATAACCTAAGTAATTTAATTAACTTAACTATCTCAACTAACCTTAACTTCCACAATGTTCTGCCTCTATTGTCCTTTCTTCTTGAATTCTTAACTCCTTCTATACCAAATCACCTTATATCTTCTTCATGCTTAACTTATTTGGTTTTTTTTTAAATTTGCTTATTTTGGTGATATTTACAAGTTTTTTAAATTTTTTCTTTTGGTCTTTTTACTTTGTAAATTGTCTTTTTCAACTTTTTAACCTTTTTTATTCAACCATCTAAATATGTTTGACTTTTTTTTATTAAATCAAACGTCAAAATTCTCATCTGACAACCAACCCCACACATTCACTTTCGATTCTATACTATTCTACACGCAACTATTACAATAATATCAAAACATTACAAATCTACTAAATTAATTTCTTGACAATGAACTTCAGATTTTGATTTTTAACTAGTGTGTCTTTGACTATATTGTTTTATCTCAAATGTTTTCTGTTTCAATGAATACTTTATTTTTTTGTTAGGTGTTTCCGGTATGACCTACAAACCAACAAGATCCTTTACATCACCTCGACCAGAGAATCTCTTCCAGGAAGATATCGACGATTTGGTGAAACCAATGCATTCTTCCACATCACACCCTAAAGATACTATGACGACGATCAAAATGGAACCCTTAGCAGAATGTCGGGGCGAATGAATCAACACAATATTACAATTGTAATGTGATAAATTATTATTATTAGTTCTGAAGGGACTTAAAGAACCCGTCGCTTTATTTATATTGTTAAAAAAATGAAAATTTTAGTATGTAGTATATTTTGGACAATTTTATATAATTTATCTAGAAGCCAAAGTTTCGGCCAGTTTCTATACAAAAAGACTGTTGTGTATATGTATACTATTGTTCTAAATTCAAAATTAGAATAAATTTATTTTAATACGTTGGAATAATTATAGTGTCCACTTTATTATGCTGTTTTTTATTATTTTCATTCGCTATCAAATATTTAATTTTTATGTATAAAGAAAGTCATTGCATATTTCAATATATATTTTATAAAATCAAAAATTCTATAAAGATAGTACAATACTATATTGGAACCTTAAATAAATGTGCAGTGTATAGAATAACTACATATTTTTTTAAAATTTACATTAACGTTTTTAACAGAACTATACAAAGAATATGCCAGAAATTTAATATTTTAAATTGTACTATTCGAAATTCCTAGAATAAAATAAATTGTGTTTTTATCCCAAGTTTTTGAAAATTGGTTATATATCCATTGGACACTTTATCCATCAAATTTGGAAACGTTTTGTGGCGTTTTTCCTAAATTATTATACTTATATTAATAGAAATTTTAAATTGTCTATTATTAGAGTAGCAGCACAATAAAGTGGAGTATTTCTAAATTACATTCATTGGGAAAGTAATTTTATCAAAGACATTCCCTCATTCGCTTCACGACAATCTGTTTTTTGGGATGCATGCGCAATGTATTATTGTTCATATCCTAACAAAAAGATTATTATCCATTATGTGTGCTTCGAGATATTTATGAAATCGACTTTGATGTACTTCACTGTAATAGCAATATATAAATACTCAGCGGTTAAAATGCTCTGCAACTTTTCTATAGAGGAAAACTCAAGATCCTTTGATTATTTTGTTTTTAAACTTCTTCAAATACTGAAAAAGGTTCTTAATAATTACTAATGGCGAAAATATATTATGCAATGCAAATTTTTTCTGCACCCTATTACAATATTTTCTATAGATCAAACTATTTATAAATGCCCTATTTTAATAATTATAAATTTGAAAAGTTGGAAAAAGTTGAAAAAACACTCAAATTCAACTATTTTGGTTTGATTACCAAGCTCAACAACAAAGAGACAACTAAAAGATAAGTAATATACCAAGCATTGATGATAATTGTATTCTAAAAATTAATTTTAAAATATATATAATAATAAAAATAAAATACTCATCAACCATTATTTTTATTTTTTTGCTTTATTTAAATAAAATGTCAACTATAAATTAACATCAAAGTCGATTCATAGCAATTTAAGTAATGTGTGTACAAAACTAAGTAAATAATGAATAGTAAATATAAAATATCTGTGTATTATTTACATAAATCCATATATAGAGAGTATATTAAGTTATATTCCCTTTGGAACATACCCAATCCCATAGAAACAGTCACTGTATTTTCTCAGTGCAATAATAAATCCTGGATGGTTAGAGTTGATTTTATTATTAATTTTTTATAGTAACACTTATTTAAAAATAAAAGAAAGGTCAGTGATTATCAGTATTCTATAATTCAACTGGTCTCTTTAAATTATTTTTTATTTATTTAGTAAATATTGTAATTACTTCAACTGTATAGATATTTAAGCCATATAATATTAAGCAATGTACCTACCGCTTTGTTAATTTATCGCCATTTTTAGCTTCTAATCAACCGAATGACCACAATAATTATTTATTCACTAACTTTTCATTTTTTACAGACATTTTTTTGTAATTTTTACATTATTATATTTAAATCGACTAATAAAAAAATAAATGCCAGTGAAAAGTAAATTTCCCAGATGAATCTGAACATATACAATAATTAGATACGTTCTTAGTCTAAAAATACTAACTTTAGATTGGTTGGTACAATTCTGCAAATAATGGAAGTTAGTGGTAAAATTGTAGTTAATACAGCGACGAAATCAAAATTTTATATAAACTACAAAAAAATAAGATATATGCATTATACTATTAAACATCTAGTGTATTCAACTGTTATGTCATTCACGAATTCTGTAAAAATGGGGAAATTTTCATTTTTTGTAAAGTTTAATCTACAGATTACAGATTTTACATTGTAAATTATAACCAGCAGAAAAAAAACGCTTTACCCCCTTTTTTAATTTCCTTAATGTTATTTAGTAGTACTTCAACCAACTTTAACCAATATTTTTGTTTTAAAATGAGACTGTCAACCTCTCTTGACCAATCTGTTTAATGTATTTATGTCGACCTCTTGAGCTTACGAAGCACCCACCTAAATTTATAATTACATATATCTCATAAACTCTTTCATTTCATAAAACGATCTTTTGGATTAGAATTATTTTTTAAATTTTTTTTATAACTCTTTATTGACAATCAGATATACCTACATTATCTATAAGCCAATTTGATGGCAGTACAATGGTTAAATAAATAAATTAATTTAACTAGTGTACATGTAGTGGCGTGAAGAGGTAAAACATCCAGCGATGTTCCCTCAGTTTCCTCTAAAGTCTAATGGCCATTGTCTTCTGAGTCTTCTGTTGTAGGTGAGTTGTAGAAGTGGCTGTAGTAGTAGGTTGTGGTGGTCTTCTAGCTTGTTGTGGTGTTTTGTAATGTTTTCTTGGATGACTTCACTTACATAAGGGATTTGAGATCATTATGTAATGTTTGGTTTGATATGTACCAGGGTGCATTAACCACTGCTTGAAATATCTTGGATTGTGCTCTCTGTATGATGGCTGTATTGGACTTGCTAGCGCAGCCCCACAGTTCTGTACCATATGTCCAAATCGATTTTATGACAACTTTATAGATTAGCAGTTTATTGTTGTCTATTGACAGACGAGATTTTCTTCCAATAAGCCAGTTGAGTTCTTTGGTTTTCAGATCTAATTGCATTATTTTCTTTATTATGTGTTGTTTCCAGTTTAGTTTGCTATCAAAGTGAAGCCCTAGATATTTGGCATGATTTCTTTGCTGTATCCCAATTTGATTGATAGTTACAGGTGGACAATTTCCTGTTCGTAGAGTGAATGTTATTTGGGAAGATTTTAATTCATCTTCCATTTTTTCAGCCAGGTTTCAATCAAGTTTAGATGGTCTTGAAGACTAAGGGATGCTGCGACTGGATCGTCATGTTTGGCAAAGATAGCTGTGTCATCTGCAAATGTCCCAATAGTTGTTTCATTGGTTGTAGGTACATCGTGAGTATGAGTATGTATAATATCTGTCCTAGTATACTTCCCTGTGGCACGCCAGAGTGAATTGGCATAAGGTTTGATATTTCTTCATTAACTTTTACTTCAAACTGGCGTTTTTGTAAGTAGGATTTTAACAGAATGAAATAGCTTGCTGGAAGAACTCTTTTTACCTTGCATAATAAGCCTGGCTGACGTCTAGGAAGGCAGCTGTACAATACTGTTTGCTTTCAAACGAATGGTTGATAACATTCACTATATGCGATGACATTGTTGTATGGTTGAGTGGTTTTGGCGAAATCCGAACTGGTGATGTGGAATCCAATTTTGTGGATTTATTTCTGAATTTATTCTGTTTAGAATAAGTCTTTCAAGCACTTTTGATATGGTTGGTAGTAAGCTGATGGGTCTATAAGATGAGATGTCTGATGGATTTTATCTTTTTAAATAAACTCCTTTTAGTAATCTTCTCAACTAAATATACCTTACATTATTTCTTAATTCTTACTTTTAAACATCAAGATTCTGACTGCTCCCCGATTAAAATTTTGTCTCATTAAACCATTTTAACGAATAACTGTGTTAATATTGTTACTGTAATTATGCATTCTCGTTAGAAATAAATTCTCCACAAAAATTTCCTTATTTTTACTGAATGTTAAGTTTGGATATGGTAAGAAGCTATTATTACATGAACTGTAGCAATGCCAAATGTATTATATATGTTACGATGTAGTAACGAAAATTAGTTAAAAAATTAGGTGTTGTGTATGTACAAAATGTAGTGCAAACTGAATATAAAAAAGTAAGTGCTGCGCCACAAAAACGTTCACTCTAAGTAGCACATACATTATGATATACCAGCGTTTCTAAATCAAAATTTTTATCATTTCCTTAGGTTTCTCGTCAAATCAATGAAAAATATGCAACTTTATTTTATCAATATTTTTCAAATATTATTTATATCTCATATAAAAACTAAGTACATATAGGTATTATTATCTATTAATTAAGTATAAGAATGATAACAATTTTCATAATTACGGTTTCCACGGTAAAATAAAATTGTTTAAAAATGTCCCTTTAAATATTAATGTTTTTAAAATATTTTCCATTGGCGTGCGTGTAACTTGGACAGGAAGAAATACAAGCTTAAAGCACAAATAATGTAGAAATGCTGGTTTAGGGGAAAAATCACAGACTTTTATTCTTTCATATTAGTTCTTAGAAAATTCACGAGCCAACAAAAATATTTTTGTGATTTGTTTAGATTTAGGAAATAGAATAAATAATGTACAAAATTTATATAAATCTATATATGTAAAAAATATTACGATTTAAATGAAAAATTATAATGCCTTCCTGCCATTTGAGGGTCTACCACACTTATTTGACTTTATGCATCTTGAGACGTGATAATATTTTCAAAAAGTGGCCTTTGACATATTTATTCCTTTTGGATATTGCGGAGTCTTTTGGATCTATTAGTATATATTTCTTTGAATTTAAGTGAAATCCACATGTTAAATGTTTACTTTACAAAATAAACCTTCATATCCAACAAATTTTTAGAAAATACTTTTACTGAAAACACATACCTACAGTTACAGTACTATTTTTAAACTACATGCTATTTCTGAAGACTTGCAACTTTATTATAAGAAATGGTACCTATATTTCTTTTAAATCATACTGTGTTAAACTGTACTCAATATCATGGGAGCTTTAAATTCATTAAATAACATATTTTGTAAAGTAGAAGTAATTAACATTTGGGATATTTTGGTAGTGAAGCTTTTGTTTAAAACTAGGCTTAATGTGTTCTAAAAATGTAGTAAGTGCCTTCCAAATCTTGACCACTTATGTCATCCGAGATACTAAATTAATAACAAAATTTTGCATTTTGATATTTTTGGTATGGTATAACCCTAAATGGCATGTTCTTTTTTCATATCTCTGTAAAAATTACATTTATATGAATATTATAAGCCGGAAAAAATGTGAGATTGGCGTATTTAGACATGTATTCACCCAAAATTCAGCTTTATTTTAATGTATACTATAATATAGTTCGATGTTAGGTCAGATATAACATAGCATAACAAAACCTAAAGATATGAAGAATAGTCTCTTTAATTAGTACGCAATACTTATTCAGTGACGTTGTGCTACTTGTAGAACAGTCTGAGATTGCATGCAATCATTCAGTTATACACTGTTAAGTTGTTATGTTGGTGATTCCACTTGCAGTTTACATTGTATTACTTTTATACAACTTTATTTATTGATTGTCTAATTTTTAGTTATTTACAACATCATTGCACATCATTATTTCATGTCTGTATGGTGAATTAAAATAAAAGTTTAAATTAAATATAGTTATTATTACTTCAGCCACTTATTTCCTACAATCATTTGTGTAGTAATGATTGCTCATATTTACAGTAAAAAATTTCTTCGATATTCAACAGTGTTGTTGATTAATTTAGTGAGCAGGGCAGAAGCGTTTCAGAACAACGTATATACTTATGTTTGGTACTATGTGCCAAAGGGTCATTTGAATTATATAATATAATGTTTACATTAACATACATATCACCAAATGGTCCCTTAAAGGCTGCTTCAAAAAGAAATATAACATTTAGATCACATTGCTGTATAGTACCGAATCATGAACTAAAGTTATTGGCGATAATCACGGTGTAGGCGACATCAACGAAAAATTTCGGGAAAGCATATTTTTATTATTTTATGCAGAAAACATAGCTTTAATTTGAGTAGTAAGTCAAAAATATTTTGTTCAGTGTCTCAGTTCAAGAAATGAAACCACAAATTAGAGTAATTAGACTGAAAATTTCACACCTCTACTTTTTAACAAATAAGATGTGAATATGTGAATAAGATGCCTTAATTTTGTCTTGTTACCATGACAACTAAAAAAGTTTCCGGACATTTTTTCGTGGCGCCTCAATATTTGAGTGGAAATTTTTTGACAGCTGAAAACATAGAGAACGCTGCAACGTACAAACCTTAGAACAAAAAGAAACTGTTCTAAGGTACAAACCATAGGCAAATAAAAATATATTATATTTCTCTAAGGTACAGACGTTTAAACTAGTAATTATTAAGATTTGTGACAGATGTCAGATTGGATTAATAACTTTTTTCTTGTGATATTATAAGTGAAAATCGGGAACCTTTTTTTCGGGCTGAGATTGGAAACTCATGTTCGATGGGTCTTTATCCAGAACTCAACACTGTGTTGGACCCACCCCTGAGAGAGACCAACCAAACCCCCTTAAAAAAATTCGCTGTTACCTCCGCTTCAGAAACATTGCCCTAGTATACTTCAAGAGGGGCGGCGGTCTCTCACATAACATATTTATACCACTCAGGCCATCAAGAATGTTCGCTTCCCCTAATCATACTCACCACTGCCTCGCTTACCTTCACCCATTTATTCTCCCCTCTCAACATTATCTAAGTTTCCTCTCCAAGTTTCCTCTCCAATTGCTTGAACACTTCCTCGTTCTTCCAACATCTAAACACGTGTCCTTCATCATCCTCCACCTCACACCTCTAGACATATCAGTCTCTCTCTTCCCAATCTTATGTAGACACCCCACCCCTGATCCATGTCCAGTGAACACCTGGGTCAAGAAATAGTTCACTTCCCCATACTTCCGGTCCATCCACTCACTCCTACTCCTAATTGCCATTTTCTCCATCATAAAAATTCGATAATCTAAAATACTAACAAGAAGCGAAAGCCGGCAAAAATGCTTGAATGTTAGTTTGGGTAACATTTATAAGCTTTAATGACTGATAACTTAGTAGTACAATAGTAAGCTGAGAGAAATATGAAGTTCTGGTTATATGGAAAAAAATATTACATTTAATACGTGGATATTAATGTCTTTATAATTATTTTAGTGTTTTAAAGATCAGTTATTTTGTAATTTTGTAACACCTACACAAAGCGCTAAGCTCACATACAATTAGTTCGAAGATCGTTTGGGAATGCCTAGGCAAGCTAAATGAAATAGGCTCGAATAACACTGTCAGCCTCTTATGGGCTGACTTAGGAATAGAAGGGAACGAAACAGCAGGTAAGCTGAAAAAAAGGAGCCGAAACTGGATCCAGAACCATCTTATTGATTGCACAAGCGCAATCGTAGAAACCCTACGAAAATAAATAAAGATGGAAAGAATCCAAGTACTGGAATCAGATATTTATTTCATAATGCTCCCTCTACCGCAATTGGAATTTTCCAATACTATTAAATTCAAATTGGTGGTTAGGCAGATTCCTGGTTTCTATAGCAGTAGTTCTGTATTTAGTCACCGGCACCGCCACAAGTGCTTGACTTATTTCCTCGTTGGTTAGCTGTCATTGTCAACGTGAAATGTCAATGTTTGTTAAACATAGTATTTGTTGTAAATGAGTTTGCCGTGGTATATTAATTCTTATAATATGTATTATTTTGAATTAAACAAGAATAATTAGTTACGTATAATATTAGTATCTTTAGTTATGGTACATACAAAATCAATCTTTTGTGTAGGTAAGTTTTAGAAAACCTGTTAAACTTTATAACTAAAAATTATTTTAGAACATTCTCAACACAGTAGTTGCTGAATTAACAAATTTATAATGGAAAGTTTATGCTACAATACAAAAATAGGACAATCTTGAAATTGATTAATTGATTGATTTATAAGGTACATTCACCTTCCAGTGTGCTATAATTAGATCTATGTCTAAACTAGTGTAAATTGAAACTTCTTATATTTACCTTTCTAGAATAACTCCTGGTGTGATGGCCAATGGTACAAAAGACAAATGGGATCCAGGTATGATTTGAATGTATAATTACATCACTGCATTTACAGTATATATTATATATTCTGCTTTGATGCATTAATTAAATAAGTAGATATTTATAAATGACAATTTTTTATTTCATGATTGGTGTCCTTTTTATTAGGTAATTGAAAATATTTTTAATATAGAAAATGTTGTTTACATCTCAAGTAGTTTTTGGTGTTGTACTGATTAGAAATAAAAAAAAGCTTTATAGTTTAACAATCTTGTAAGATAGAATAAATTGTTTTAGAGTATATGAGATACTTATACTTTATTCAAGAACTTTTTAATGTCATAAATATTTATATGTTCTACTGAATAATTTGTATTATTTTAGCTCTAAATCGTTTACTAACATCCCTCCAACAAGCAACAAATTTGCCTTCAACTGAAGAAGAACTAGGGTTTTTGAGTAACTTATTACAGTCCAAAGAATTGCATGCATTAGTCAATGTACATAACAAAATAGTCAGTAATGGCTCCAGTGACAGGTTCTTTCCACTACTGTCGACATCTTTAGATATTCTTACTGAAATATTAGAGGACATAGCCCAAAAATCATACATGTCACCTGACTGTAAGGAATTATTTTATTTATTACAGAAACCACATATTCAGGTATGTTTAATATGTATATTTTAAGTACTCTCCACCATTATTCTAAAATACCTATCTTAATAACAGTCTTGTCCATTTTTTTGGTGAAATTAGTTCAAATCCAGTATTTCAAATCCAGTATACTAATAACAACTAGATATATAATAATTTTAAACATAAATGTATATTTTATAATGTGGTGATAGGTTTAAGATAGAATAAAGGGTTGGAGTGGAGGTGATGTGACCCATGCCAGAGCATTTGAAGAAGAAATATCTTTATTCTCAAACTCAGGTAGCTTTAAAGGCCCTGAGTTCTATTAGTTATTACTCAAAGCCAGTCCTAGAGAATGTAAACAATACTTCAACCAACTGACAAAAAACAAAAGGGTTCCCTTAATTTGGGTGCCAGATCACAAGAGAATAGGAAATGAGGAAGTTGATAAACACAGTATTGAATACATCATTCCTTGGTCTGAAACCCTTTTGGGAAATCACAAGGTTTGTAAATATATCCTTAGAAATAACACAGTGCCTCCTCCAAATGAACATAAAACTGACCACAGTTCTTCTCATTGAAGGTATTACCTCAAAAAATGAGCAAATTGAAAATTTAGAACTGCCATATACCTTACAAATGTTACCTTACAACCATTGTTCTGCATATGGATTAAGTTTCTAAAAGCAACTGCTCTGACTCCTCATAGGATACACCCTCCATAAAGCTATTTATATGTGTTTAACAATATTGCACTTTAAAATAAATCTAAATTGAATTTCTCAATTGTTGTAGGGAGTTCTATTCTCACATGATTCTGTAGCTCAAAAAGATTATTATCCTCATTTACCTGAGATACCTCGTGAAGCTGAAGATGATGAAGAAACTATTAAAATTGTACAATTGGTCAAGAGCAGTGAACCTTTGGTAAGTATTTTTAATTGTGTTTTTCTATGTACTTACATTATTATAACCTATTCAATGAAAACTGTTATACCTCAAACAAATACGTTAACAAACTGTTTAGTATATTTCAATTGGGATTTATTACTTTTGACAATATAAACTCTTTTTTTAATTGCTACTATATTTCTGTTAACTATATAATGTTAAACTAACCAATTTAAATATACTTATGTGACAGCTCCATACTAATTAAGTATATTTTAAATATAAAGAGGATTTAAAATTATTTTCAAATTGTAATAACCATTTTGCAATAGAATGCATATCAAAATTTTCTTTCTTTCTTGCAAAAGGCCGGGGCACAAAGTGCTGAACCTGTTGTTGTAAGTATCATTGAGTAAACTTTTCTTTCCTTCCTTTTAAATGCACATATTTTTATGCACATTCTGTTTACATACTCTTTATAAATATTTTCTTAAAATCTATGTTTTCATATTTTAGATGTCCAAAGAATTTAATTACATTAATTACTTATTGCAGTTAGTAAAAAGCTAGTTAACTTAGGCATCTAAAATTACACACAGCTTCAAAAAAACTTGGACCACCTGTGTTAAATATATGTTTATTTAGAAATAATTTCCTATAATTGTTTTTTGTTATGAATAAAAAACGTCACAAAACTTTATCACTTTCTTTAACTACAGCATTTGTGAAAATTGTCAGTTTAATATAAATCTCTAAATAATTTGTTTTCAATTGTTTAAAAATGCCTGGCCATCAAATTTCAGGTTTTGATACAGCATGAATAATCGCTCTACATCAACAAAACTGGTCAAATCATAGGATTTCTGCAAGTCTTGGCATTCCTAGGATATCTGTTATCAGAATAGTGCAACTGTTTCAAGAAACTGCAGGAGTGAATAGGAGACCTGGTAGTGGGTGTCATCGTGTTACAGACGAAAGAGAGGATCCGTATTTAGCCAGTTTTGTTCTACGTAATCGGAATATCACTTCTAGACCTACAATTCGACCAAGACTGGCTGGTACCAATTTGCGATCAAGAAGACCTTTAGTAGTGTCGATGCTTACTAGAGCACATAGAACTAACTGCTTAGTATGGGGTAGTAGACGTTGACAGGACACATCTACCTGAAAATGTTATAATGCCAAATGTTTTCCCTCATAGAGAAGAGTTTGGACCAAATTTCATTTTTATGGATGGCAACGTCCATCCACATCGCACTAGATAGAAGGATCGAACATGTGTTAGTTGAAGTCAATGTCCAATGGATGAACACACATGAATCTGATTGAGCAAATGTGGAATAGGCTTTCAAGAGCCATATTAAGGAGACTAAACGCAACCATAACTCTTCAAGAGCTGATTGTGGCTGCACTGGAAGAGTGGAACAATATTTCTCAAGAAGAGATCAATAAGCCTTTTCCCTCAATGCCAAGGCGAGTCAATCAATGTATCGAGAACAGAGGCGGTCCCACGGAATATTAATGTTATTTTTTTCATAAGTTCATTTTTCGTTAAATTAGAAAAATTTTTTAATTGATTTCTGGCAATAAATTTTGTTTTTATATTTTTTCATCGCCCAAAACTTTTGCTCGTAAAAAAATGTGTATATAGGCTGGTAAAAGAATAAAATATTTTATGATATTCATATATTATATAAAAAAATATTTTTTCTGTAGAAGAAATTTGAGGGGGCCAAGTTTTTTGACGCTGTGTATATTTTGAATGATGCTTAATTCTTTGCAATGTTCATTATTGTTATTTTAATTTCATATTTTTTTAATTTGTCAAAACTGAACTTTAGTTATTTTAAACATTAATATCAATAGGAATTCAGTTGTATAAATTTGTCTTTACAATGTTGTAGTACTAAACTTTAGAACTACTTATTTTCTCCCTCATTAAATTCTGATTTATTCCTGTTATTTGCATGGTATAATTATTGAAACTTTAATACATTTAGCTAAAAGGAGCAAAATTCTCTTATTTCCCATTGATTAATAAAATATTTGCAAATTTAAATGGTCTATAGTCTTCAAAAATAATCTTATTCAACATCAACTAAATCATTTAAAATAAAAAAAATTAATATAAAACTATTTAAAACCAATTTTATTAAACAGATAGATGATGAGATTTTTAGTTAGTATATTCTATTTTGTTCTATAATATAAATAAAATAGAAAAATATTGCAAATTATAATATTTTTTTAACAAAACATTAACAAACTTATATTTTAAATTATAATTGCCACATATCCACATTGATAATATAAAAGAGTAATAATGTAGCAGTTTAAAAATTTTGGTATTATCTATTTCTCAATTGTTACTCTCTATGAATTACTTCTTTTACAAAAATGTAATTCCTTCCCATTTCATCTCTCTTAAAAGCGTGTATCTCTTCTTGCAATCCTATTTTATCATATTTTTTTTATGTTAATTTTCGTAATTTAGGGAGCCACCATAAAAACAGACGAAGCAACGGGAAAAATCGTGATAGCCAGAGTAATGCATGGCGGAGCTGCTGATAGATCAGGATTAATCCATCCAGGTGATGAAGTTGTAGAAGTTAATAATATTAGCGTCGAAGGGAAAACACCTAATGACGTTTTGCAAATTTTGGTAAGTGGTATTTGCTCAAAAATACTTTAATATTTACTGATATTAATATATTTTTATACAAATTTATGTTGTTTTTTTTGGTATTTGACATTGTTTTTGGCATATTATTAAACACAAACATGTTTGAACATTTTCAGCAAAATTCAGAAGGTACCATAACTTTCAAACTCATCCCTGCAGATTCAAAATCTGGAATTAGAGAAAGTAAAGTTCGAGTTCGAGCACATTTTAACTATGATTCATCAACTGATCCATATATTCCTTGTAAGGAAGCAGGATTAGATTTTGTAAAAGGCGATGTATTGCATATCGTCTCCCAGGATGATGCTTACTGGTAAGAAATAATCTAATTTGGAAACATTTAATTTTAAAATTATTTAAAAGTTTTTGAATTTCCTTTTCTTCTGGGTGTTATTTCTTTTTGTTTCTTCTGTATTTTCTATATTGAACTTTTCTATTATGTTGCTATTAAACACTTTGAATAGATTTTTTATAAAAACTAGTTGCTCTTCCAAATTCAAAATTTTTTCTTTATTCAAAGAGCGTTATTATTTTGAATATTTGTAAGTTCATCTCCGGGCTGAATTTTGTTGCTGCTTTTAAAAGATCTGGTGTACAATCGTCCAAACATGTCTTATAAAGATTGCTACCATATTTTTCAGCTTGACTCCACACCACTTAACTTTCTCATTCGGGGTATTTTTGGTTCTGTTGGTTAAATGTAGTTTAGGGACGATGTCCTCTAAATTTTGAAAGTGGTCTGTCATATCGATAACAATGGAACCTTTCATACTTGAAGACTTTATTATATCCCAATAATGAACTGGTAAGAAAACAGTTTTTCTGAGCTTCTTTTCAATTCTGCCAAAGTATCAGAATCTAAGAAAGAGTGACCAACAACGAGAAATTTGTGGTAAATTTTCGTAAAGATACGCCTATTTATTGACTTAAATAATATAGAGCTTTCGTCCATTCTCTTTTTCTCGCGTTCATTAAATTTTGGGCGATCAAGGATTTATTGACAGTGGTGAGTGGATGAAGGATTTAAGTGCATACATTATTTGTACATTAACCCCTTATGCATATGTACTATCGGCTTCAGAATAGAATATACATTTTCAGACTAAAATCGCTTGCATTGAATTAATTTTAAGGATGGCCTATTTATTGTGTATAACCAATCACGGTTTAAATAATAATAAATTTGAAATCAGTTAAACAGTTGTCCACGCCCACATAGGTATTTTATTGGCAAATCGCCTGTGTATTATACAGTACGGTTTTATTTGTTTTTTATTGCAACCTCTCTACTCATTCCTTTTTTACTTCACTTAGTTTGGAACCCTGGATAATAAATGTTTGTTTGGGATTAAAATCCCTTTTCAAAACGTTTTTTTTTTATTTCGTTCTTTTAGGTAGGTTGTTAGAAATAATAAAAATAAATAACATTCCATAAAATGAAAGATAAAATATAAACCAACAGTTTGTAATTAATCTTGATGGTACTAATTTTAATTGTTTTTATGTTGAATTTAATATTCTAAAAGAATTTTTGTTAACGTTTTTTTTGTTACGTTCGGATCAAAATGACCCTACATTTATTTATTTTATATTTTATTTAGTAAATACATAGAGTGCTAAAAATCAAAATATAGCAATACATTTTAAAAATGAGCCGTCAACGACAGTGTGATAAATGTAATAAATATCTAATAAACATACATATAATAATCAAATATTTAGGTTGTTTTATTGTTGATTTATTGTTCTTTGTGTAAAATCAATTATTTTTTATAAACAACAAACTTGTTTTTTTTGATAAATATAATTTATTATGCTTAAAAATGTTTTTGGATTCGCTTTAGTTATACAAGAAAGCACACGCAAAAAATACGCCTAGGATTCTACCTCTGTGGTGTGAAAATGTGTAGATATTATTATTTTGTGGGAATTTGTAGATTATATATTTCAGTGCAAAAATGCGAAAAAAACCTATTTATTCGGGACATGACCGATCCTTTTAAATAAACTTAATCCCCAAAAACCATTTAATGTAGGCGTTTTAAAAATTGCCATTCCTATCTTGTTGAAGCAAGGCGTTTTTATAACTTCGGTAGGTAAACGAAATTCACATTTAACATGTATATGCTATTCTAAAGCCGACTATACATAGACCCTTCATCTTGTGATCATTTTTATTTTTCAAAATTTGTTATATAGATCCATCATCCACATGTGTCTTCAATTATACAATTTTTAGGTGGCAAGCTAGAAAAGAAGGCGATAGGAACATGAGAGCTGGTCTTATTCCCAGTAGAGCTCTTCAAGAAAGAAGAATAATACATGACCGAACCCAAGCTATTAAAAATGGAGAAGATAGTTAGTAAAAATTGTCCCTAATATTGTAGTTGCATCTAAATGTTGCTATGCTTATGAATGCTTCAAAGTAGATTCTGCGTTTATATTAAATTTTAGTTAATCATTTCAATCCATTACTGTTTTAGATAGAATTCATTTTACCTACTCTTTTTTACACAATCTTACACAAAGTTTCATTGTATTTTATCTATTAAATTTAGAATTATTCGGTTTAAATTATAGTTGCTTAATTGTAATTTTTTTTTAGATATCCAAGCGACTCATTTCTTGCTCTATTTGTCAATCGCTTTTTTCAAATCAAGATTTACTAAAAATAATTTTTTGCATAGTAAATAAAATAAAAATGACTAAACAGTAAATTGTTCCTTCTGGCGTGACACGAATTCAAGCATGCAGTATCATTCATGATTGTTACTAACCTTTCCCATTTTTGGTGGCCGTAGGGCTTTGCTCTGTTTCAGCTTTGCCTGTATTAACCTGCAGTCAGTTTCCGAAATCCCCTCGTTGTGCCTCTAAAACTAAAAAGATAATATATGATATAGCCGAAAACGACGATTTCGACCGCGAAGAGATAGCTACCTACGAAGAGGTAGCTAAGTTGTATCCTCGTCCTGGTATGTACAGACCAATCGTTCTTATCGGGGCTCCAGGTATTGGAAGAAACGAATTGAAAAGGCGACTCATTGATACCAATCCCAGCAAATACCGAACACCTACACCTTGTAAGTTATACAAATTAGTTATTGTATTAAATACAGAAATGTTAATTTACTACTCTTCCTTCACAAAATTGGAAATAAAATTTTCTTATGTTTTGGCCGTATTTCTAAATAAAAAATAATTACTTTTCGGGAAATTGCAATGCAATAAAAAACATGTCGTTAAAAACCATATATACTAAATGCTTTATAAATTTTGGTTCTCCTGCTACAATAGGGATGTTGACTATTTTTGGAAAACTATTTTAAATCATGCATATGAGCTTAATAGGAGCCCCAATATTTATTATTTTTTTTCTTCAAGATTGTGTACCAAAGTTGTGTACCAAAACGCCAATCTGACCTCTGTGTCACTTATATTATGGCTGCTACCATACTTGTTGATGAACCCATCCAATTTTTGTAATACGTATGTTCTGAAGGAGGCTGATTTAAATTGATGGCCATTTGACACAGCAATATTTATTTTTTGCACACTCATATATCGGAGCGGTTTGCCCAACTACCGTCACATATAAATGGGAATTCCATTCGAATCCATATTTCCACGGCGGATATTTCCTCTTCTTCGGCAGCCTCCTTCGCAAAAAGTTTGGTGTTCTTTTTTTAAAGTTTAAAACTCATACAAGGAATGGTCATCCTTTCATAAATTTTTCTTAACTGTATTTCATCATCATCATCAGCGCCTAAAAATTCTTAGGAATTATGGCGAAAACGCTTCAGGAAGCATTTTTTGGAATCCAATTTCTAGTCGAGGTGGATTATTCCTCGTTTTACCCTATAAGTTTATATGTGTTTTTGCTGTGGCTGTTATCCTTCTCCATACGTTCCGATATCTGCATTTTGTTTTCCAATTTTTGATATTCATATTCTTGAGATCTTATTCTATTTCATCCCACCACCTTTTCCTCGGTCTCCCTCTGCTTCTCGGTCCTAGCGGTGTCCAAACGGTAATTCTTTTCACGATTTCTGTTGGTTCTCTTCTCATTATATGACCGAGCCATTCTAGTCGAAGTGCCTTTATGTATTTAACTATGTTTTCCCCATTCAACCTTTCTTCTATTTCCGCATTCGTCTTTAATCTTCTCTGTCCATCTTCTGTTATGTTTGGGCCTAGCATCGTTCTAACTATTTTTCTTTCAAATCTTTTTAAATCTTCTTCTTCTTTTTGATTTATTATGGTTGTCTCCATAGCATATGTTACGACAGGTCTTATGAGAGTTTTATAGATATTTAATTTGGTTTTTATCTTTAGTTGTTTACTTCTCAGCAGAGACTTGTTTTTCCCGTATGCTTGGTTACCTCTTAAGATTCTTTCTGCAACTCTTTCTTTCCCTGTTTTACCGATGGTCACCCCTAGGTAATTGAATGTTGCCACTCGTTCGTATTTGTGGTAGTTTCATATACTTATACTCTTCATTTATTTGCAAGCCAAATTTTTCTTGCTTCTTTGTCCAATCTATCTATAGCTCTGATAAGTGACGCTTTTGTGCTTGATATTATGGTTATGTCATCGGCATACGCAACTATTTGTATTTGGTTGGTCATGAAGCTTTTGCTGTTAAGACTGGCTTTTCTAAGTATTCCTTCCAATACTAAATTGAATAATGTTGGTGATATTGCGTCGCCTTGTTTCACTCCACTATTGATTTCGAATTCTCCTGTTGTGATTCCCTGGAATGTGACTGTAGCTTTTGTGTTGTCTAGGGTCATTTCTATAAACTTCCTAATTTAAGATGGTATTTTCAGTTCTATCAGTTCTTCTAGCATTTTCTTTCTATTTAGTGAATCGAAGGCGCTCTTAAAATTGACGAACACAGTATGTAGATTCCTGTTATATTCCTGACATTTTTGGTATAATTGTTCAACTGTCTGTATGGCGTTGATGGTGGATCTTCCCGGTCTAAATCCATTTTGTTTGTCACCTAAGATGTTTTCAGCATGTTTTTTGAGTCTTATACTGAATTAAGTATATTAAATTTAAATGTTATTTTGGATTCAGATCCTAATAATCTCCTAGGATTTATTGATATGGAAAAAGTCTTCGACAAAGTTCCCAGAAATAGGATTTGGGAAAGTTTAAAGAATAGAGGAATAAACAAAAAACTGTCCTGGGTTACAAAAAGTATTTACAACCAAACAAGAAGTATTGTCTTCAGTCAAAACATTCAGTCTGAAATATTCAACACGAGGCAAGGAGTAAGACAAGGTGGAAGTCTCAGCCCTCTTCTTTTCATTACATTTATGGATGACCTTTTAAAAGAAATGAGGGAAAAATCTAAACCATTGCATATTGGATACAGAAAATTGGAAAAAATAGAAATATCAGTTTGTGCATTTGCAGATGGTATTGTAATTGTTGCTGGAAGCAAAAAAGATTTAGAAGAACATGAAAATTTTAAACGAAATATTAACAAAAAATCAAATGACTATGAATAAATCAAAAACAAAAGTAATGGCTGTAGCAAAAGATAAAAAAGATATGCAAATCTTCATTAATGGCGAAAAAATAGAACAAGTCGACAGTTTTGAATATCTGGGAATAACCCTAGTCCAATCCCGAAGTCAGGAGACGGAAGTAAACAAAAAAATAGAGAAGGCTAATAAATTATATCATGCAATGAAGAAAGAAAGAAATGTCTTATTAATAAAAAAGAAATAACAAAGAAAACTAAAATGATAGTTTACAAAGCCATTTACTTCTTTCATTCTTACTTTTGGATGCGAATCATGGGTACTTGATCAAAGACAGAAAAGTAAATTAAGGGCCTCAGAAATAAAGATATTTGAGGAGAGTACACGGTTGACCCAGATTGGGCACAATAAGAAATGAAAAAATCATAGATGAACTTGACATTAAAAAATTGGATTATTTTGTAGAACAACGGCAACTAGGATGGTTGGGACGAAGGATGGACGAAGACGTACCAGTAAAATGAATCTGGGAATCAAAACCAGGAGGAAGGAAAAAAACGGGGAAGACCTAAGGAAACATGGGATAATATTATGGGAAAAAATTTTAACAAAGAGAGTTAAAACTTGGACAGAGGCAAAAAATATTGCGTTAAATAGAAAGGAGTGGAATATGTTCATTAAGAATTAGTTCACAGTTATAACCCTTACACCCTTCACGGGTAGATAGGGAATTGATTATATATATAATCTCCAAGTGTAATATGAATGTGATTAGGAGATAACCAAAATATACAAGATGTGAGGGAATTTAAATGTTGTTTGAAATGTATCTAGGTCTAAAGATAACCAATGACTAAACACTTGACGAAGCTAAAAACAACAAACTTTGATTGGCATTTATAAACCATTTTACATAAAATATTAAATAAATTCTTTAAAAATAATGATGAATGTTTAACTTATAATTATGTTTAAGAAAAATAATACCACTTTACATCAAAATTTTATTATTATTTGAATAAAGTCAACATCCCTATTATAATTTTAATTCTCTCAAGCCAAATATTGTTAAATCATCATGTAATATGTCCTGTCAAAATGTGCTCCATATAGGTACAGCATATATTTAATAAACAATTACTAATTAGCTACATTATGCAATTGTTAAGTAACTCCTACATTTCAGCCTTTTGCTCGCAATTCTATTGCTAGCTTTTTTTGTGAAACAACTGCGCATATGCCTTTCAGACTTTTGACTGCAACAAAAAGGCGCACAAAATTATCTTCAAGCATATATACTAACGTAGAAACAGCAAGCAATAGTGATTGTTTTGTATCAGAGGGGAAACTGTCAGACACTACAGCCAGTGTCGTATCATTTTTAGGGGGTTTGAAATTAATACCTTTATAATACATTTTGAAACATGTAACAAGATATTTTTTAGACTTGAATTTAAGTAGTAATAGTAAATAATTATTTACACGGAATCATAAGATATTTTATTAAATAGAAAGTTGAATTTATTGCATAAATTTCTAGATTTTCAGTATTCTTAATAATATGGCGGTATATTTGCTTTATGCATTTTCCTATTTTTAAACAAGTGTTAGGTTCGCTAATGCATATTTACTTGTAAAACGACCTTGATGATTCATTTTCATATTTATATTTACAAATCACACAAACTCTCACCATATAATATAATACTCAAATTAATTTAAAAAATGGCTTTAAAAGTAATATCCAAACACTATTAAATTGTAAAAATAACTCTAAATGCAAAACAAATTGACAATAATGGCATATGTGACAATTCGACTTGACACGCAAATTCAAAACGGACCAATGAGATTGCTGGACACTATATGACATTTATTTTCCCCCCCTGATACAAAACAAAGCTCATTTGGACGCTGTCTCTAGAAAATTATTGAACCATTTCTATTTATTCAAATCCGGTCAAATCCGGGCATTCTCGCCTGTTTTTAGGGAATTTTGATGGAACAACCCAAAATCTATGTTGGCAGAAATTTCAGTTTACGTCAGATTATTCTTTCCTGTTATCCTATAAGTATAATAATCATTGAAGTATTTTATGATAATATAATGGGTGTGGTCGGGGAGCACGCTATTTGCGCCATTTGACGCTATCTAGTACTATTCCTCGTTTGCGTTATATGGCTCTTGGCGCTACATAGCTCGAAAGCGTGCTCCCCGAACACACCCATTATGTTTATTCCGAAGTTCGTGTGTACTTAAGGTGCATTTCCACAGCTCCGTGATCCGATGATACGATTATACTAAAGCTCTGTTATTGGTGGAAAAATTGAAAACTGACAAGGCTCGAAATATTTGCCCGAAATTTTTAACTTAAATATATTCAACTTTTATCCGTCGCCGGATCGTATTTAACCTCACTTTTTTGTTGTTTTATAGGAGTAAACATTGAATATATTATTTTTAAGATGAATTCTAATGATAGAGCAGTAAAAGTAATGAATTTACTACTCATTTCAATGATTTTGAATAATAGAAGGAAAAATAAAAGAAATTCGCCAAGATTTTGGATTAGAGATATTTTTAAAAGAAGGAAGGATCAAGGAGCTTTTTATAATTTGATCCAAGAAATGCGACTCTCCGATAATGAGAAATATGCTAATTATTTAAGAATGAGCAGTGTCACTTTTAACAAGTTATTAAAAATAGTAGGACCATCACTTACAAAAATACATCATGTCCGAGAACCCATTTCTCCTGCTCAAGTTACCACATTTGGATATAAGTAAAATATCACTAATTTTGCTACTAAAACGTTCGACCAATGTTGAACTGTGGAAATCGACATTTCTGTTCCGATGATACGATTCCGAATCGGACATCGGATGATGGAGCTGTGGAAATGCACCTTTACAGTTTGTATTTGTATGAAAATCCATGTTTTAAATTAAAGGTAACGTAACCTCAAATATTCAGAAACTGACAACACTTGTCAAATGACGAAAAAAATCTCTCAAAAGATGCGAAATGTACGAAAGCATGGTAAAAATTAGCTAGCAATTCAAAATAGACTTGGAAGAAAAAGGCCGAAATTTACGAGTACCTTTAGAGAACTTGTAATGGTTGATGCAAAAAGAAACAAAAAACATTTCGAACTCTCTCCAAGATTAATAATATTGTACCTGTATTTTATTTATTGATTTTTTTATATATCCGTTAACTAAAAAATATAGAATCTAATTTAATAAATGTGTTATTCTCTTTTGCTTATTCTGAGTCTAAAATAAATTTACCATCAGATACCACAAGAACAATGAAACCAGGCGAAGAGGACGGCAAGGAATACTTCTTCGTATCTAGAGAAGTAATGGAAAAAGATATCCAAGAAGGAAAGTTTATAGAATTCGGAGAATACAAGGGAAACCTCTACGGTACTTCGACAGAGAGCGTTAAAGCCATTGTTACCGCCGGTAAAGTTTGTATTCTAAATCCTCATTATCAAGCTCTGAAAATGTTGAGAACGCCTCATTTAAAACCTTATATAATCTACATCAAACCTCCTAATTTGGAAATTCTGAAAGAAACCAGAAGTGCTTTTCACGCTAGATCCACGTTCGATATTAATAATTCAAGAGGTTTTACGGTAAGTTTGTTTTATTTTGTAAGTTATATCTTTAAAAGTTTACCTTTTACTTGAGGTATACAGAATGATATTTTTCACTAAAACTAATATTAAAACATTTTTCACCTTTTGTCTTAAGAATCAGGATTCTCATTTAGATAATAAATACCATAGTTACGACTACTTGGAATCGAGAACTCCCTTAAAAGTATTTTTAGTGTTTATCAAAATATCTTTATTGATTTTCTGACTTATTTCAGGATGACGAGTTTAACGACATTATAAAATCGGCAGCAAGAATAGAATTTTTATATGATCACTTTTTCGACGAGACCATAGTTAACGCCGATCTAGCAATTGCATTTAGTCAATTGGTAAGTGCAGCAAATCGTTTAGAATCCGAACCTTTATGGGTACCGGCTTCGTGGGTTCAATGATTTGTTATTATATATTGTTATGTTACTGTTAACTTATTTAAATGGATGTTATGAGATTTTTAAGAGATTCGTACACGTTAGACTCTTCACGTCTTGCTCAAAATATGTTTTTGTTGATAAACGTATAGTTTACAATTCTGAAAATTAACATTAATTTATACATTTTATTAATATATTTTGTAACATGAGAAAGTAAAATGTGTATAAATCTCTGATGTTTTTACTTTCCATTAATATAGAAAGTATGTTACCTATTTTTAAACTGGCGATATAATAAAATCGACAAGCGTTCGGGAATTTTTTAAACTATTTATAAAATAGTTTTGTATTGAGAGTTTGTTCATATTTTCTATTTATTAAAAAACGCATACCATTTTATATAATATAAATCCATCCAAGATAACTCTTTTATGTATTATATTGTCCGAGAATTTTACTGCGTTTTTAGTAATCCTTGATTATATCAGTTAGGTTGAAAATGAACAAACCTTCATATAGATTTTGATATCGACAGATTTAAAAAATATTTTCAGGTATTAAAAAATAGTTGTTAATAATTAAAACAAAATTCTAAACGATTTTGGTATAATGTTTTTACTATAATTGATTAGTTTTTTAGAAGTTGTGGAAGAATTCATTTAATGTGTGGACGACCAATGTAGTATTTAAATACCTCATAGCGTAAAGCTAGGATGTAAATATAGAGATTTTTATTTATAAAAGACTCTAATTCGTCTTATTCTCATTTAATTAAAACATTATTACTGTCGAAATTAAGAGTTAAATTAAAACTTTGTTATAAAATGAGCAATGTTTATGTAATGTACCTAATTACATTACACAAATTTAACGCTATTTATGCAGGTATGAAAAGTATGTTTTTTTTTGTTTAATCTGTCAACCTGCATGAAATGAAATTCCATTCGTTTTCATTTTGATCTTTTAGTTCCTATTATTGTGATTTAAAGTTACCATTAATTTTAGCTAATTTCAGATCCGTGCCAATTTATGTTTAACTTTATTTTAAATTTTTCTTTATTTAGTTTACATTGTAGAGAAATTTAAAATATCTACTGTCATATTCCGAGCTAACTATAATAAGAGTAAAAATAAATTATAGACTTCAGCAAACAATGAATATATTTCTCTCTGCGTTATAACATGGCATAAAACAATAAGGTTATCGGCCGGTGCACGTTGTCTACTTCGTCTCTAATACCACTGCGTTATTTTAAAAGAACCATACGTTTCATAGAACTTGACTATGTCTATTAGGTAGACAACACACAATACGATCGTGTATTGAGTAAAATATGCTTTAGTTCGGCCACTCCTGGAAGGTGGCGTCCTCGGCACAGGGCCAGTTGGCAATTCGTGCACATTCCGTTTTCCTTTTACGGACTCGCGTCCGTATGTAATTCCGTGTGTGCTTCCGGATCATAAATACCCAAAATTGTTTGCGTACTTAGTAAAATTTTAATATTACAAAAAGCTTCTTCTTGTGATTTTCCCCAACAATATGTATTACCCTTTCTTAATAGATTTGTTAATAGCTTGGCCAAAATAACAAACCCCGTTATTAACCTTCTAAAATAACTTGCCATACCAATAAAACTTCTAATACCACGTAAATCTAACGGTTTTGGAAAATTTAGTATTCTGTTTAGTTTTGCGCCTTGCCAGGGCCAATACCATCGTGGCTTATTTCAAACCCTAAGTATTCAAGTTTTGTCATTTAACCCTTTGTCTACACTTTCAGAGGCGATTATAGTATAGTCTAAGTTAGACAATGCTGTAGAATACTTTAAATTACTTAGTACAAGTGTCATGAGCCTTTGAAATAATGAAGGTGCGTTGCAAAGTCCAAATGGAACCCTTTTAAATTTGGTAAGTTCCATCCGGAGTGATAAAAGCAGTTTTATCTCTCGACTTCGCCTCCATTGGTACCTGGTAATAACCGCTTCTTAAATCTAACCTTGTAAAATAGCGTTTGTTGTGTAAAAGATCTAGTTGATCATCTATCCTGGTTAGAGGAAAATGATATTTAACAGTTATTTTATTTAATGCTCGGTAATCAATACATAAGCGAACATCACCGGTTTTCTTTTTCACAAGAAGACACGGACTAGCATACTTAGAATATGAATCCTCTATTATATTAGCGTCTTTAAGGTCACTAATAATATCTCTAAGTTGTTTCATATTTCTCGCTACGACATCTTAAAACTCATTCAATAAATTTAGCAAATTATTTAAGTCATCCCCTACTAATTCGGTATCAATTTCTTCAGCTTTTATATCAATTGTATTTATTTTTCTACCTCCCTTACTAGCTATAATGTCAGTATAAGTGTCATCATTTGTCTCTTTTATGTCTATTGAATTGATATTATTTACTTCATTACCTTCCCCTGTTGATTCTACACAAATATCTGCTCTAGTCATACATTCACCTTTTTTTAAACAAATATCATCCCCAGTTATATTTAAAATCGGTAAAATAAAAAAACCTTCATGATCCGTTTTTATTACGCATCTTGGTATAGCTCTCCCCTCTCGAATACCCCATTCAACACATAATTCCTGATTTGTAAAGTCACTACGCACCGCTACATATCCCAAATAATTGTTTGGAATGCATGCATCCTGATCTATTTCTAGATTTGTTTTTATGTGTTTAAATCGCTTTTAACATCATTACATATTGTTTCAATAAAACGTTCCCCATTTTTGCTAGTAAATTGTATACCTGGTTGTTCGGTAAATGGGTGTTCCACTATTAAAGGTACCACCTGTGAATCATCAGGGACAACATGAATTTTTACTTTAGCTTGAACCCCATCAATACACAAATTACCAGTAAAAAGTCCTAACGGTTTTACAAGTCCATTTCCATAACCCACAAGAGGTTGAAACACCTAAATCAACAGCAGTGCTTTGTTTTAGTGTAACACAACTACTACCTAAGTCTACATAACACCTTGTTTGTTTTTGATTTAAGAATGCGTTTTTAAAATATTTTTTATGGGTATTCTCATTGTTTATCAACAGAACAGTGCTTGGGTTACTAATACTACTACTACTACTAGACATATCACTCTTAACTGAACTTGAAACTTCATTATATACATTCTGCTGATTTTTTGTTGGACAATTTCTCGCATAATGTCTAGTCTGAGAACATTTAAACAAGTTATTTTGTTTATGTTTTTAACCTGAATGCCATTGTTTTTATTATCACTTTTTGGAATATTAAGTTTGTTTGTACTCACCACATTTTGTCTTCTTAGATGTTGTGCCCCTCCCTTCAAATCAGGTAGTAACTGATTAACTCTTTCATACCTGCTTAATGGTCCTAGGTAGTCTCTGAATCGGGCATCAGATAATCCATGAACAATCCACTCGATGGTCTCAGATGTTGACATTTCGCACTTGTTGCATTTTGCAAGCTTCTCAAAAAAGTATTGAACAATATCCTGGTTGGGCTTAATTCTATAGTTTTGTGCTGCTAGTCTAAGATTTACCATACTTGCCTTGCACCCAAAAGTGTCTTCTAATATAACTTTCCAATCAGCCCATGTTCTATGTTGACAAGGTAGACTATCTCTCCATGTTTTAGCTACTCCAGTTAGCTTAGATAATGCATAATGTTTGACTGCTACCTCGTCCCAATCGGAAAGTTCTCCAAACTCCTCGATTTTCTTTATCCATTGGTCGATTTCGATTTCGTTTTTGACAGGGTCAAATTCTGGTAATACATCTTGCATATTTTGGAAATAGCGGGTAACATTACCTGCACACTCTATCGCTACTTGTGTCTCTTCATTTACAGACATGGTAATAAAATATTGACCTTCGTTGACCTCCACAAAATAGTATACCTGCTTCCAGCTTCCAACCCAAATCCCTCGGGCAACGCCTACAGTACAATAATATTAGCAATAATCAAACGATGTCCCGTGTTTCTGAATCTCTCGGAAACACTGTTATAAAACGATCCAGTAGCTTATTACTTTTTACCGTTCATCAGCGGCATACACTTTCAGCTCGTTTCTGTTAAGAGATTATTCACTGTTATGTAATCCCACTTCTAAAACTACTAAGAAGTTTAACTTCCTTTTTGGTTTAACTTAGAGAATTATTCTTGAACCCCCTTTATTATTTTTTTTATATTTATAAACGGCAATAAAAAGTAAATTGGTTTTTGTTTTTTATTAGTATCATGATGTTTTCCTAGTTGCTTCCTTACTCCTAAGCTTTACCCAAACCCTTTTTTGTTTGTTTGTTTGTATTAAAACATTCACTCTCTTAAAGATTTGTTGTTTTCTCACTTTATCGATAAAAATAAAATAAATACATGCTGGTTAAAGAAAAACAGAAAAACTAGAAGAAATTGTAAGAAATGTTATAGGCAATACAAATCTGGGTAGAGAAATACAAGAATTAGTAGGTTTTAATACAAGATAAAGCAAGTTTTTTATATTTTTGCTTAGTACAATCTTGGACATTTATTTATATATTTAATCTAAAACTAGAACTTCATAGTATTTTATTTTAATTCTGTAATACACAACGCCTTGACCAAAGTCAGTATTATAAATAAGTAAAACAATGAGTATAAAACACGTACCTAACAAGTTACTTTTTTATTTAATGATTGATATCTTCTACAGCTTCATTTGATAAATTAGCAGGGTATCACGAATGTTAAAAGAATAACCTTAAAAAATTAATTGAAAAATTTCGGGGTTAAAATGTTCTTTTAAAAACTTTAATAACAAAAAATTGAAGAATAATTTGAATCCTTGGTACACATTTTACAATTTAATACTTGTGGCTAAATTTTACAATTAATCCATGTAAATTACTTTTTATGTAAGCATATTTATGTTCTATAGCAATATCAAGATCCTTGATGTAAATTTAGCAAAACAATTATTAGAATTTTTATTATTAATAATCCTCAATTATCAAAATAAAAATAATTTTAAGTATCGTTAGAAGAAGCTGTGAATGTTAACTTTATATTGACAATAAATTGAACCGTTCCAAAAATAGTTTTGAAAAATAATTTTAATACTTAGAACATTTGTTTTATAAATAAAAGGTTATTTCGTAATACCCTGCAAACAAAACTTGATTCTACCCAAAGTTTCAACCTGTTTTAGCATAACGAGCTTACTGTGAATAGCTACTAGTTTTTAATTTTTAAAATAGAATTTAAAGCGTTTATCCAATTTAAACTAGATCATTATAGACGACATATAAATCATACATTTATAATTAAATGCATTTTTTAATGAACTCTAGTTTTACTTGGGCCTCAATATACTTGAATACTGTACATCTAGTTTATGCCTTAATAATAGCACTTCCAACGTAACATGCCACAAATTGAACAATTTGCAAATCCATTAGCTCCTTAAAAGGATTCAAATATTTCATACTAAAAAGGTTTAATTTTAGTTTTTGCATTACACTTATGTATGTTTCCAAGTAAAATTATGATTTGTAAAAAAATTAGGAAATTGATGTTTGTTAAATTAATAATTATTTTAAATCAGGATTTAGATATTTAAGGAGTTGATGGCGATTTGCAGCATTTAATAATGGTTACCTACCCTTTAAGTTATTTAAATAATGTATATATATAGATTAGGAAAATGTTATTATAGCCGAAATTTATTCTAAACATTAAATAAAATTTAAGTAATAATATCAAATAAACTCAAAGTTTCGGTCACTTTTTGTAAAATAATAAAGGCCAGATGTTTTATAATTCAGTTTATACCTAGAAAAACGAATACCCAAAAGTTATTAAAATTGGTTAGGTACTTAGAAAAATGACAATCACTTTTAGACATTAACTATTTTATTAATTAACATTCAGATTTCAGGCTTTTGGTTTTATAATACTATGGCATTATTAATTTTATTTCACTTCCTTCTGTTAATTCTTTATTTATGTGAAAAAATGTGGCCGAAATTTTATACGAACGTGTTGTAGGGAAAATAGGCAAATTATTATTTCCTGCTTGAATAAATTACAATTATATTATACAATGAAACTTTTTAACAGCACTTTTACTTATATTAAAAAAATAGTTATTTGTGTAACTAGTGCAAAAAGTGCATCTTTGCACGATGCATGAATAATTTTTTTTGTTTAAAATTTTATTTAAGATTATTTGGAAATTTATATTACAATAAACAAATTATTTGATTATAAACGATAACAGTGAACATGGAAAACCAATTAATGTTATAAATAAAACTAGTTATCTACTTTTTTGAGGTAACTAATTTCAATTTTGATATCGCAGTTTGCTATAGTAATTGATAGACAATCTTTGTTTCTAGTTATTTTTTGAATTTTATTTTCATATCCGGTTTGGTCTTCTTCACTGATAACTATTTTTCGAGTTGTCAAGTTGAAGATTTCCATCCTCCATGGCGTTTTAATGTTAGTATGTCTGCCCCCGATTCTACAAGTAAGGTTGCGGAAGAACTCCGAAAACAGTGTCCTGTGTATTGCATTGGGTTTTCCAGATTTAAATATTTTGCAATATCACTTGAAATTTTACTAAAAGTATTTATACCAACAGGTTGTACTACACATTTTCCGTTATAGTATCTTATAAAAAATCTATTGTGATTGGTAGACTGAGGACGAAGGGATGCATTTTTGCGATACATTTCAACGAAATTAAAACTTCTAATTTTTCCTGCTATCACAAATGATCTAGGTTTGTTTGTCTTGCTATCAGGTATATTCACAGTTATGACGGAATCCATGTCATTAATATCATCTAATGTTAGTTTCTGTAAATCGTCTCTGCGATTTGCACCCGCAATGCCAAATAGGGGAAAGTAGCCAATATTGGACCGAAAATAGGATTTAGTGACTTTGTAACCAAAATGTTTGTATAAACTTCACTAAATTTTAACTGTTGGTAGTACTGACTTTAAATAATTCAAATATGTATATAAACGCAGTTCAAATATAAATATATTTTGTTAAAATATATTTTGAGAATATCGTGCAATTAGTCCAATATAAGCAACTGGTTTCTTAAATTGGGCCAAGTAGTTCTTAAATTGGACCTATTAATAAATTATGGTTAACTCAGAAAAATAACTTTATTTAGAACTAAAACATAAAGATACACTAGAAAAATAAAAATAAATATCTTGATAAGGTATGAAACTTCTTAAACTCTAATAGTTATTAACATTTTTTCTACGAAATAACGTCAGTTTTTAAATTTGGAAAAAAATGTCTACCCCTGGTTACCTTAGGAGTATCCAAAATTTTAACAATCTGATTATTTAATACCTTAGAAATATCTGTTACAAATGGAAACAGAAAACGTATTATTTTTTGAATTTTTTCGCAGGAAACTAACTTCCACTGTTTCAATATCATTGTGCGCTATAACCTGCCCGATAAAATATTTTTGAATTTTTTTATTAGATTTGGCATCATATTCAAGTCTTACTAGTAAAAAATCATGAACCTTAATTTGATTAATTCTGGCAAGATCCAGGGTCTCACTAGAAATATCTTCTTCATTATCGTCACTAGCCGAAAATATTTCGGTTCCTACTGAAGTGTCAGAATCATGGAGGGAATAAGTATCGGACGTTTCCTCCACTGTCTCAATAACATCTTCGTTATTAATAGCCTCGAGAGGTTCTGCTACTAATTTTCTTTTTACTGCTTTTGCCTCCTTTATTTTATTACGGTTAAATTTAGCTTTTGCGTTTTCTTCACCTCGTAGCTTTTGTTGTTCTAAATTTTCTTTATACGGACTGCTGGTAATAATCTTCGCATCTTGTTGTTTTCTTTTTTTTGAAGGGCCAGCTCTTGCCTGAGGTAAAGGAAAAACTTCATGTAAGGATTCGGAAAAACTTTTATCTAATGGAAGATCTGTTATTATATTGGTATTATTGGCAGTTTGAATTTTTTCCAAGGTTACTGAAGCAGCAAAATGGTGGTCTTTAAATACATGTCGATTAACGGGCCAAATACCAGAAGTTTTGAAAGCATTTTCAGCTGTGCCAATCGTCGCTGCTCTACCGTAGGCTTCTGCAAGTAAAGCGACAACATCATAGGGAGTAATTGCTTTTCCCACATTTTCTCTTAAATAAGTTTCTTGTGCTTGGACATAGTAAATTCCGAGAGGTCGAAAAAAGGCAACATCTAATGGCTGCATGCGATGAGTTGTGTGACTCGGCAATTGTAGCATTATGATTCCATTTTCTCGTGCAAACAAAAGTGCTTCTAAATTTTGACTATGAGTAGAATGTCCATCTAAGAGTAACAACACCGGTTCTTCTTTTGAACAAACAATACTGTTTTTGAAGTGATGGAGCCATTTAACAAACAATTCACTAGTTATGTAACCTGAGTCGGAAATTGTGACTTTACTTCCTACTGGAGCTCCTTTTTCTAATTCTGGCGCAAATCCATTTCTTTTAAAGATAAACATAGGTGGGATATAGGATCCTGCAGCGTTAACGCAGCACACAACAGTGGTATGCACTCCTCTCTCACCACTACTTACCGCACCTATTTGATGTTTTCCTTTGAGACCAATAATTTTTTGAGGCTTCTTTTGCACAGTTGTGAAGCCACTTTCATCAACATTGTAAATTTTTGTTCCAATCAAATTATATTTGTCCACGACCTCTTCTAGGAGCGTGAAAAAAGCCTCAACCCTTTCTTTACTAAATCCTCTCATTCTGGCAAGTGATGTGGCTTCTGGCTGACGAAGAGATAGTCTTTGATTTCTTCGCATAAATTTGTAAAACCATTTTTTCCCAGCTATCGCTTTTTCAGTGTTGAAATAGTGTTCAATGTTATGTTGTTTGGCAACATCAAATGCAAGTTTTCGTACATCTCTAATCGTTAATCCAAAAAACCTTTCCTCAAACTGCAGAATATGACTTACTAACTCCTTTCCCATTTCTTTCGAGAATATAGGTCGTCGACCAAAACGCTTCTTAATGGAAGGTACTTCTCCCCCTTCTTTTAAGTACCTTTTCAATGTTGTTTTTGGTAAGTTGTATCTTCGAGCTGCTTCATTGACTCCTACATCTAATCGACGACCCGCATTAATGGCTAAGGCTAAATCTTCATTTGTCCACTGGCCATACTTGCCTCTAGCTGGCATTTTTCTGAAAAAATAAATAAAAGTTTCTTAATTTGGACCAGCCCAACTTGGGCAATCGAATCAGTCGAATATAGGCTACACGCAGTTTTGTAAAGAAACATTTTTTTTCTAAACAACTTCTACAGATATTTGGTTAGGTTAGGTTAGGTTAGGTTAGGGTCAAACTTAACCATAAATATTCCCAAAACATCTAATATTATCATGAACATTTTAAAACAACTCTTACCTTGATTATAAAAAGCTAATCCCTTATTTAAGAGTAACGAAATATTACTACGCCCAACGAAAATATAAAACGTGATCTCTCATTGGAAACCTAAACTCGACTAGACGTGCTAAACACATGTATTAGGTATATAATGCGTAGTTTAATAGTTCTACACCAGACTAGCGCCACTATTGCTAACTTATACGGATAATAAATGAATGGTCCAAATTAGGAAGCGGTCCAATATTGGCTACTTTCCCCTACTGCAACTATCTGTAACAAAACAGTTACCAAAGTCTACGAAATATTTGCAGTTGCATTGTTAGAAATTATTTAAACTTTATAAAATTTGTATCTCACCTTCATCATTAGATATTTATTATCTGGAGCTTTAGTTAAAAATCTATCAAACTCTTGTAGGTTAAAAACTTTTGATTTTTTGGGAAGGAATCCTACATTTTTTTTTTCAAGAATTGAATTAGCTTTGTGAAATGTCGAATATCCAAATTCTTATTAATTAAAAGTGTAGCTTTTAACATTGAATATTCCGACCATAAGGTCGATGGCTGGAGCTTCTCTGATTTTTCTTGTAAACAAGCTAGGAGAACGTTTTCAGTAATGTTATTTATGAACTTCGTTTCACACCAGTTGTTAAACCGCTCATAACAAGTTTCATATACTTGTTTAGATTTATTGGGTATTAATTCTGTAATGGCTTTATTTGCTGTTTCCGTAATATTGGGTGGTGTACAAATAATTTCTTCATCGCCGTCCGAACTCGACATTCCTACATTTTGGCTTTATAACAGAATGTTGTATTTGTAAAGCAATGCATGAATTGTTTCACGTTAAATAAATTCCACCTTATATACAAGTGGACAAAGGCCTAGCAAAGGTCAATTTACTTTTTGCACTAGTGCAAAAAATTAAGCTTTTGTCATAATGAATAGCGCAAAAACGACTAAGTTTTTGCACGATCGTAGAAAAATAGCCTTTTTAACTCAGTGGCAACTGTTTGATAAACTATATCGTCAAATTGACATTGAAGTTACATTTTGTCTTTTCAAAGTAGCTGTCTGATGTTAATTAAGTAGTGTTAAGACTACACCAAGTATAGAAGTAATAAGACATAACAAAGCCTAGATGTTATTAGCCGTAAAGGACTATTATACAATAACTTATACATTTGTGTTAATTAGGTCTTATCTAACTTATCGAAGCAGCTGTTATTGAGTTAAAAAAGCTAATTTTTTAATAAAAAGATTTGTTAGAAAGTTTCATTATTTAATGTTCTTATTAAGATGGACTTCCACAGGCTGGTACAATAAATTTAATTACATTTTTATTGTTAATTTAGAAATTTTCTCCTTTATTATTACCCCTAGCCTTCTCCTTACATAACAGTTTGTATTTATTTACCACGCTTATTGATTGAGACTTTGACCATGTGTTCTTAGTAATTTATTTTACAAACATGCAACTCAGTGATATGTTTAGAGCAATAGACTTGATTTTTTTACTTTTTGTAAGTATTTGTAACTTTGTTTCAAACTTATCTACATTATATAGATCTGGTACCTACTTTTATCTCTAAACTTATCACTAGACATTACAAACGATTTAAATTAAACACTGCCATGTCGATAGTAAACAAAAGCAGTAAATTCATTACTGTTGGTATTTTTTGTAATTTATCATTTCGCATTTTTATTTACTAACCGCGGTAAAATATGTCTAAAAGCATTTAACAGTATGGTATTTCCCGCGAAGTATTTAGGTACTTGCGCATTCTCAGTGATTTTTTACATTGATATGTTAGCGATAAGTCCATAGTTATTTGTTATTGTTGTTATAACAACTTTTGTCAATTATTTTGGAATTAACAAACCTTGTATAGAGTAAATGTAAAACAATGAGTGTTGCACGTCATAATTGTGATGTTGCCATATTTTAAAACTATTAAAATAAGTCGGAAAGTGGTGGTAGGTACCTAGTTATGAACGATTTTAATAAAAAAAAACATGTTAAGAGTTAACATTTTGAAGATTACTTAGGAAATTCTTTTTAAATTAAATATATAGGTATAGATGTATTGGGATTTCAAATTAAGATTGTAGCTCTATAACCTTTCTTTTTCTTCACGTTTTGAATCTGATTTTAATTCAATGTTACTGCAGAAGCACGCAGATACGATCTCACAGACCGCAGATACGGCCCAAGGGTTTCACAATAAACCGTTGTGCCATTTTCTTCGGTAAATCTATGAAAAGTTTGGCCCAGGGCACTGTGGTCCAGAAGAATAATCATTATTAGATGCCATTATAAGAGCAGATGGATCGCTTTGCCTTTGAAAAGGCAATTTTTTAACGCTAAATTATATCGATCAAAACGTTTTAGAGCAAGCCACTTTATTAATAAAAATCAATGGTAAACAAACAATATAAAAGTGTGGCTAGAAAACAATGTGGCGGAAACTAGTTAACATTAGAGCCACCAGAATGCTCATCGCTTCTCTTGAAATGCCAATTGGATATTCATATTTTATTTAAACATAAAAATAGACCTAATAAAATTCTACCTAATATTTCATTATATATGTACAGTAGAAAAAATTGAAATGAATATATTAGACAAGTGTACATAATTGTTTCTACTACTAGGAGTACTAGGGTAAAGGTTAATTATTTCTACTGTATTTTATAATCATATCAAAATTCCTATTTACTGCCACTACTTTCACTATCTGGATCAAAATTTATTATAACTGAGGCTATATCACCTCTATCAAAAGAAAACTCTCTTTGGCAATGCTCATCAATTAATTTAAGTTTTTCACCATATTTCTGGAGTAGCAGTTAGTTGGTAATACTTTCCACATCATCAAAAAGTTTTCTCTTTAATTTCGATCTCTGTTGATTATAGTAGTTTTTTATGTCTCCCCAATTTTGTTTTATAGCTTTGAAAATGCAGTGGTAAGGAGGAAGATGCAATTTTTTATGACCTATTTTTTCAGCCTGCTGATCAACTTTATAAACTTAATGAGGTTTATTTCGGTTAACAATATTCAATAGTTATTTGTTATTTCTTCAGCATTTTAAAATCAAATGTAACAATTAAATGCGCCAAGACCAAATAATAATAATACTTAAATTGAAAGATACTATTTTGTTCTAGTAAGAACAGATTTTTAAATTTTATTAACACCACAATGTCAAATGAAATAATCTTAAGTAGTTATTAAAATCCTAACAATGACAATTTCCGATATTAATAGTTTTCTTCGTTTAATATTTGGACAAGACGAAGAGAACAGCTTATCGGAAATATTATATTGAAATTTTTCTTGCAAAACAATGCGGCTCTACATAGTAACTGAATTTTAAAAAACAAATGATTACATTGAATGTTCTATGACATGCAACGATTTTCGTTTTGCCTTTAGTTTATAAAAATATATCATTAATGTAATGAGTGGTACCATTGTCTAAAAAAAGACAATGGTGGTACCAAAATGCTATATTTAGCTTATGTTTGTAAAGTATCCTTCTGTTTGGGTTTGTATTTCAAAAGTTATTATACTTTTGATAGTAAAAATAACGAGTTTCCTGTTTTTGTTTACAAAAAGTGCTCCAGAATTTTTTGGTAGTGATTCGAATTTATAACAAAATATTAGAATGTTCCAAAAAAGGTGATATTATTTTTTTTCTGTGCTCTCATTCGAAAAATTTGAAAAAAAGAAACCCTTTTGAGCGTGTAAGTTTGTTTGTGATGATTCGAAATATCTTTGCAGGGTGTTCTTGTTGGCTAAACGAACTACAAAATTGTTATTTAACTTTTGGTCTATCGGCAATAGTTCATCTACAGCAACTACAGTGTTAAAGCTCAAAATTTAGCCCGATGATATTTTTTAAATAAAAAATTAAGCAAAAATACTGAATCACGCGATATTTAAATGGAAGAGCTTTTTTTTGTACATATCCTATGATATTGTTGAGTGAGAGCTAAACACCTATTTATTAGGCACACCTTAGTAAATATAATATGTAATAAAAAAGTGTTAAATTTTGGCTTAACAATTTAAATGCCATAAACAGTAATTCCTATAACTTTATGGTTCAGTCATTATATACATTTGGAAATTCAAATGAACCTAGAATCGCCAAATTTTGGATATTACGTGGAGAGTGCTAGAAAAGCTTAAGTTCAACCAAAATAACCTTGTGGGTTTTCAACCATCTTAAAAAAATTTAGTTAAATTTAGTTTTTCATAACTCGGTGTCCCGTTGACATACGAAAATTTTTATACAATACTTTTTTGTACAATAATAATTAATATACATTTTTCACGTATCGATCATCCTTATCGAGGGGAGAAAAAATTGTTTTTCGCTATTTACTTTTTTCTCGTGAAAGAAATCGAAAAATGTCAAATATGAGACTTGTAGAGCGTGGTTGTATCCACATATCAAAATGGATGAATTGTTTGTTGGCGAAATACTAAGTAAATTAATAAACCAGCCAAATTAGAAATCAAACATATGAATTTTATTGATCAAATAATTTTTATGCAGCAAAAAATAATTACAGGTGGTCATTTTTTTTCACATGTTCGTCGTTTTGATGGTTCCGGCTGTAAAAGTTCTACGACGATGATGTACAGAAGGAAAAGGGAAGAGACCCTGGGAAGATGGCAAAAAGTTGGAAGGAAAATAAATACGTTGCTCAGTAGGCGAATAGATTAATGAAGTTTATTGTACTAAGCCTTAGACGAAAATATTGATTCAGGATCTGGTACTTTGGGGGAATACTAAGCATAATTAACGTCTATTTCTCCAAATTCCTAACGGATCATATAGGACAGCTATAGAATTGGGAAGACAAAGAACGATAACTGCATGTATTGTTACGAGAGCGACACGGTGGAGCATACTGTGTATGGTTATGAAAAGAGGCTTGTCAAAAGAATGAGAATGGAAGCAGAGCTGGGAACATATCTCATGGTGGAGAATACCAACGCAGTGATGCCAATAGCAGATCTTTCAACATCCTTGAGAAGAACGATGGAAGCCTTGATTCGCAGAACGTAGAAACGGCAGATGCTCTGGTCTCTATGGAATATACCTTAGCGGTGACTTCGTGGTTACCAAGGGCAAGGAGGGGGTGGTTTTAGTAGGTAGGGTGAGACCCAATTGGCATTCCAATTGGCTTTAATTTCCGAACTTGCAGAGGACAAAAAATTTTTTCCGCAACCAGCAAAATCAATGACAATAAACACAAATAAATAATAATAATCTTTCACTATTCCCACCCACACGATTTCCGGATATATCTCGATGGCTTATTTGCAATAGAACGTAACCCCACTTAATTAAATTTTTCAGGAAATAAGAAAAACTAATAAGTATAAAAAAATTTAAATATTTTGAAAGTTTTGAAGTACGAATATTAGGAGGGTTTTAATTTTTATATTAAGTTGGTAATTTTATATTTTCGATATCCCGAAGAATATTATGTGTGATAAGATATATTGTTTTATTAAAAATTATATTTTTCGTGGGTTACGTCGAACGCTAAATCTACTAATAGGCGATTTTGATTGGTCATAGGTTTATGAAATATTACAAATAAAAGCAGGCTAGGTTCCTTAACATAATGGCGCGAAAATTCAATATTTGAAAAAATGTGGGTTACGTCCTATTGCAAATAAGCCATCGATCAACAGGTATAGTTTGCCGTTAAGTCATACATTGTCCAACTTTATCTCTCCTTCATGAAATGGATGAGACGGAATTATAACGTCTTTAACGTATTTCCTATTTAATATCGTAAAAAAACTTTCCCCGTTGAGATACGAAATGTTTTATCTAATTCTATTTTGTTGCTCTTTGTATGATCTATAATTAAGGTCCTATACATTTGTCATGTATCGATCATAGTTATCGAGGGGAGTGAGGCTATGGTGAAATTGGTTCAAGCTCGTAATAGGGTGTTTAACTCCAAATTTGACCCTATTTGTTTTATTTTTCTAATTAGACTTACTTGATTGTTTTCCATTTAATTGCATGATTTTTATTTTTATTTGCTTAATTTGCCAAAAAATTACAAGAAAGTTTTTACGATTTTATGCAATCTGCAATACAGATACGTCACGTGATGCTATGCTGATTCCCCTTACGGTAAAAGGCCAACATAAAAAAGAAGCACGCTGCATAAGAAGAAAAATTCGCGGAAATGTTTCCGATAGTTGGCGCTGCAGTATCTGTCAGTGGAATGGGGAAAACAATAATATCAGCCATTTGATTCAATATTAATTCAACTATTTCTGTTTTTAAATTTGTGTGGTAAAGATTGTTAGTGGAAGATGGTACGAGTGTTGATTTATTTATTCTAAAACACAGCTCACAAATAACACGTAAACAAATGGAGAATGGGTTTGTTTTCCCCATTCTACCTTTACTCGTTTTCGCCAATAATAACGATTGAATAAAAAGAGAAGAAGAATTACTGTTTTAATAAGAGTTTAATTTCTTGATTAATTAACTTAATTTCTTAATTCTCAGGTATTCGTAAGTCTCTAGTCTAAAAATGAGTGGCTTTTCGCAGGCATATTGTTTTATTTCGTACTGTCGTTACTCTATAACACCGGAAAAAATAAACAGTGCCACTAAACATGCCACATTGAAAACAATATTTTGGGTGAAACCTATGACATACACTTGACAATTTTGACATTAAACTTGTACCTAACTTCGCTTCGAGCATCTGTGAAGAAATTTTCGAAATGGCGCAATATTCAAAAAGTACAAAATAAAATTTTCATATTCGCTCAAAAAAATTATGTATGCAATTAAAATAAAAAAAAAAAACTAGTGTGCCGTTGTTTGTTCATATAGTACTAAGTATTTATAAGGTTTTAAACAGAATCTAAAAATTAGTTGGAAACCCTATTAATCTGTCGCCAACCCAATTCCTTCGTATCCTTAAAAATTCCAAGCCACGTTTGTATAGTTTGTTCAGCCATACTTGCCATTAGGTCATAATCAGTGACGTATTCTGCTATTTTACGTTTGTCTTAATTTAGTTGAATGTTATTTTACACTCAAATTGATTATGTAAAAACTTTCTTGTAATTTTTTGGCAAATTAAGCAAATAAAAAATAAAAATCATGCAATTAAATGGAAAACAATCAAGTAAGTCTAATTAGAAACATAAAATAAATATGGTCAAATTTGGAGTTAAACACCCTATTACGAGCTTGAACCAATTTTCACCACAGCCTCACTCTCCTCGATAACTATGATCGATACATGAAAAATGTATAGGACCTTAATTATAGATCATACAAAGAGCAGCAAAACAGAATTAGATAAAACATTTTGTATCTCAACGGGGAACCCAATGAATAAATCCAACCAAATAAAATCCACAAGGTTATTTTGGTTCATAATTTATTTGAACTTAAACTTTCTAGCAGCTCCAGTTATAATATCCAAAATTTGGCTCTCTCGGTTCATTTTTTAACATAATGACTCGATTATTAAACTTCTTTTTTTATACTGAAAAGATGAAGTTTCATTTAATAAATGACCATGGAAAACTAGATTGAATATGTGGTTGATAGTTAATCAAGAAAGATGTTTCCTAAATAAATTATGAGCCAATAGAAACCTTGCGACATTGGATGAGCCTTTCATGCAAAATTTTAATAAAGTAAATTGGAGGAAATAAAATTAAAAAGTATGAATTTTCAAGTTGTAATATAATAGAAATTCTGGAACAATAAAAGTTTTTTAATCTAGGATTAACCAAATTTGTTTGTCTATTGATATCTTTAAATAGTTTCATTGTGAATAAATAAAATAATCGAAGTGTTGGTTTGGAGACTTTTATTTATAATAGACAATTACCCATTACCTTGCGTCTTCTAATACTTTATGTTAAATTCTAGATTATACATTAAATTATACAGTGCTTTTCAGATAAAAGTATTCACCTTTAATAACTTTTGAAATACTGGTATGTAGGAAAAATCCAAAAACACGTCAATTTATGTTGGAAGGGGCAACCATTATGGCTTATTTAAACTTACTGGAAAAGCCACCCCCTCACCCCTAGCAGCCTCCCTTTTTTTAAATTACTTCTCATATTTTTTATGTAAAATTTGGATTTGAGCTGATTTCAAACATGTATAATACTTGTAGGTTAAAGTGATTAATTTATGAGATAAACAATTTTTCTTTTAATAGCACAAATTTATCTTATGTTTTACTTTCACCTTTGTAGAAACTCGTATTCACTGGTTAGCAATATGATATCGACTGACCCTCCCTCGCCAGGTCTTAGTCATTTCGGTAAACAGTGCGAGCGTCGTATAACCGATAAAATGATTCTTTTAATAATTAAGTATAAATACTACATCTCTCCTTTGTTTATAAAAATTTATTGAAATGTAACTTCTTCATATAATGTTTCTCAAAGATACTTCTAAACCCATCTTAATTCTACTAAAGCTTATTATAATTTAACAACAATAATATTTGTTACTTATTTTTCAGCAAGAACTTTTTTATACCCTAACCATTTAACAAAATATACCTTATATTTGTTTACAAATTAATAGTCATGACTATCCTAATCTGAAATCAATTCTTTATCTGCGGCAGTGCTATCATTACAATCATTTAATGCATTTTCCTGATTTAAAGGGTTATCAACTACCTTCCATTCCCCTTCTGTCTTTTTTAAGTGAACTATGTTTCTGCGGTAAATTTGACCCGTTTCATTATTTTGAATTTTGCAATCCTGTCCTGTTTTTTGTACAACAGTATGAGGTACCGAATTAAAATTAGGAGTAAGTTTATTTTCTTTAATCAAATTTTTTACATATACCTTATCACCTTGTTCTATTTCACTGTCTTTAGCATTCCTTTTTCTGTCGCTGTACTCCTTGCCAATATGTTTCTTTAATGTGTCCCGGTCAGAAACTTCTTCATCCAAGATACTGGTTTCCATACTTTTTATTGTAGGGATTTTATCTCTGTACTGCCTTTTAAAAAAGAGATCCGCAGGAGGTTTACCGGTTGTAGCCTGAGGGGATGAGTTATACATCATTATATAGTTCAAAAGCTCTTGTTTCCAATCTTTTTTCAAAGATTGACTAATTTTTAATCTCTTGAGTATGGACCTATTTTGCCTTTCTACTTCTCCATTCTGTGCGGGCCAGTAAGGAATAGTGTTATAAAGTTTTACCCCTGACACTTTACAAAATTTCTTTATTTCCTCACAGTTGAACTGCTTTCCGTTGTCTGCTGTAATTGAATGCGGGTAACCGTAGCGAGCAAATATTTCTTGCAGGGTTTTGATGGTAGTAGCAGCTGTTATTGATGTCATTATCACGACTTCTTTATACCTACTAAAATAGTCAACAATTACAAATAAATAATGGCCATTTGGTAATGGTCCCAAAAAATCGACAGCAACATCAACCCATGGTTCATTTGGAATTTCACGCCTTTTCATGGGATTCGGTGGGTTTGGAGATCCAACCAGTGTACATCCTTTACAACTTTTTACCATTTTTTTGTTCTGCATCCTTATCAATCTTAGGCCACCATACTTTAGTGCGAAGCCGACCTTTCATTGATGTTATTCCAGGATGACCTTCATGGGCAGCTTCCAAGACTCTCTGTCTAAGTTTGTTTGGAATTACGATTTTATTTCCTCTTAACAAAATGTTTTCATAAAAACACAACTCAGATTCGAAAGGTTGGAATTGTTTAATTTCCTCGCTAGGCTGGTTTGTAGATAGCCATTTCCGAACTCGACTAATCTCGTCATCAAGTCTCGAATATTCTTTTATTTCTGTTAAAGGCACCGCTACGGGTGAAGAGAATTCTACAATCTGCTGTATGTGTTCTTCATTGTCAAAAGAACTACATTGTGATGAAGTAATACATAGTCTTGACAAGGAGTCTCCTATGTTGGATTTCCCAGGTTTGTAGATTACCTTAAACTTGTATGACTGCAATCTCAGAACCCATCTTTCGATTCGGGCGCAGGATCTTGAATTTTCTCCAAAGATAATCTCCAATGGTTTGTGGTCAGTAATTAGCTCAAACTCTGTTTTTCCGTATAAATATATATGAAAATGTTCCACAGCCCACACCAATGCTAACGCCTCTTTCTCCGTCTGACAATAGCATCTTTCACAGTCTGAAAGACTCTTATTACCATATGCGATAACTCTAGGACCTTTAGAGTCAATTTGTATTAAGACAGCCCCAAGTCCCACAGGACTAGCATCAGCCATAACCTGGGTCTTATCATTCGGATCGTAGTATCCTAATGATTTAATATTAGAAAGAACGTTTTTTAGCTGGCAAAAGGCATTACTCTGAGCCTTTTTCCAAAGTTTCTTTATATCTGTGTTTTTTCCTAGTTTTAATCTCAGTATTTGACGTAAGGGCTCGGTTAACGTTGCTAGGTTAGGTATCCATTTTCCTACGTAATTCACTAAGCCTAAAAAACTTTGTAATTCTTGGATTGTATCGGGGGAACGAAAGGTTTTGATAACTGACATATATTTATCAAGTGGTTTAATACCTTTTGGTGATAACTCGTGCCCTAAGAAGTGAATAACTGATATTTTAAATATGCATTTATTTTCATTCAGTAATACGTGACTTTCTTTTAATACGTTTAAAGTAAACTGTAACCTTTTATGATGTTTGTGTTCATTTTCTCCAAAAATTACAATATCGTCTATAAAATTTAGGGTTCCCTCACAGTTTGCAAGGATTCGCTCCATTATTTTTTGAAACATTTCTGGGGCACAAGTTATACCAAAGTTCAAACGCTTATATCTAAAAAGACCTTTATTACAGATAAAAGTGGTTATATATCTAGAGTTTTCATTTATTTCAATTTGATGAAAAGCATTTTTTATGTCAAGTCTGGAAAAGATTTTTGCTTTTCTAAAATTTGGCAAAAGCTGATCCATCGATGCATATTCTGACTTCTCCATTTGGCTTTAACACAGGTACAATCGGTGAAACCCATTTGGATGGGCCATCAACCGCTTCTATAATATCAGAATCAAGTAATTCTTTAATCTTTTTATTTACTTTATCTTCCAGTGGAATTGGTATTCTTCGATAAGGTTGAATTACTGGCTTAACAGAATCATCGATGGGTATGGTGACAACAACATTTTTAAATTTAGGAAAAACGGATAATGCATTGATTTGTGACAGAGCATCTATACCTATTTGCAGAAGACCTAAAGATTTCGCTGTGTCTTTACCTAACAAATTTTTTGAACCGTATTTTACTACATAAAATGTTGCTAAATTTTTACGATCCTTAATTTTTATTTCTGTTTCAAAACTTCCTATTTTCTCTAATGGCGTATTGCTAGCATATGCCATTAAAATTTTATTAGGGTTTTTTGTTTGATTAAAAACCTCTACTCTCGAATTCTTTAGGTGCTTCCACGTATCTTCACTTAGAATGTTACATTTGCTACCTGAATCTATTATTAACTCAATCGGTACTCCACCAACTCGGCATGTTACTTCGCAATCGCTGTCTATGTGAAAAATATAATCCACATCACTTCTGTTATCATCGGGCCTGTTAAATTTTCTTTCCACCTTACGCTTTTTTGTCTGTTGATTCGATGGGAATTCATGTTTCATGTTTCTTTTTTCTTTCTTGGTACGGCAGTGTTCGCTAATATGGCCTTTAATTCCACATTTGTAACAGATCGAATTCCTATTTGGGCAACTAAATGACAAATGACTGTTGGAATTGCATCTATAGCAAGATTTTGAACCACTCGGTTTAGAATATTTTTTGAACGTGGAATCATTAGATCCTATTTTGTTTACTTCGAATTCCGACTTTCTTTCGCCAAATTCTTCCATTTGCCTATTGACTGCTTCCAGAGCATTGGCTTCGGTTATAATGGCATCCAAAGTTATTGAGTCACCTATTGTTAATATCTTTTTTCTCAGGTCGGATGAATAACATTTCTCTACAATCTGATCAATTGCGTTCTCGTCAGGACTGGTAAATTTACATTTTACTGCCTGATTTCTTAAGCGTACCAAAAACTTTTCAAATTTCTCACTAGGCTCCTGTTTAAGTAAACGAAATACGTGACGTTCATATAATTTGCTCTGTTTAGGAGCAAAATAGTCATCTAGCTTGGATAGCGCTACTGAATATACGTCGTTGTCCTCAGTTGGCTCTATGTGAGCACCCGGTAGATTGTAATAAATCTCTTGGATGTTAAAGCCTCCAACATGAAGAAGAGTCGCCCTCTTTTTAACAGGGTTTTCAATGTTCGCAGCGTCTAGATAAATTTCAAGGGCCCTCTTCCATTTTTCCCACTTTATCCCAACTGAACCAACATCCCCCTCACTGTTAAATGGTTCCAATTGCAATAGGTTAGACATGCTTTGTTAGTCCTAAAACAATGAGTTCCCAATTAATTTCTAATACCCCCAAATAAAAAAATTTTTTTTTTTCGCTATGTATACTAATTCATAGTCTCTTATTATTAATAACATTTTTTTTCCGCTATGTATACTAATTCATAGTCTCTTATTATTAATAACATTATTTTTTTTTTTTGCTATGTATACTAATTCATAGTCTCTTATTTTTTTTTCGCTATGTATGCTAATTCATAGTCTCTTATTGTTAATAACATATTTTTTCGCTATGTATGCTAATTCATAGTCTCTTATTATTAATAACATTTTTTCTCGCTATGTATGCTAATTCATAGTCTTTTATTATTAATAACATTTTTTATTTCGCTATGTATGCTAATTCATAGACTCTCACTATCTATTTCTTTGTTAACATAATCATATTTTTCCTTTTTCTCCAATCCCTCAATCAATAAGTAGAGCGATCGGTGTTTAATCTTCTAGAGTTTTCCGAGTTCTACATAAATTCAAGTACAACCCATACAAAGTTAAGTTGGTGCACGAGTTGAATGAAGATGATTTTGATCGTCGTCAAAAATTTTGCGAATCAATGACGCAATTTATCAATAACAATTCACAATTGTTAAACAATATTTGCTTTTCTGATGAATGCTCATTTTCATTAAATGGCTTAGTAAATAAGCATAATAATTGTAGATATTGGGCTAAAAATGATCCACATATGATGCGTGAGTTCCATACACAACATCCCCAAAAGTTAAACGTTTGGTGTGGTATCCTAGGTGACCACATTGTCGGACCTTTCTTCATCAACGGAAATTTAAATGGTGAATGATATCTTGAGTTACTCAGGGAAGGGGTTGACTCACGTATTACAACAATAATACAAAATGATGATAACCTTTCCGAAGATTTACCGGTATTTCAACAAGACGGAGCTCCCCCACACTATGCTATGCCTCTCCGACAAATTTTAAACGAAACATTCCCCGTTCGTTGGATAGGTCGAAGAGGACAGATGATGGAGTGGCCACCTAGGTCATCGGATTTAACACCCCTAGACTTCTTTTTATGGGGTATATAAAAACAAAAGTTTATGCTACTCAACCAAAATCTCTGGATGATTTACGAGAGAGGATAGAAAATGAATGTCGACAATTAAATCCAGCCGTACTCAGCAATGTCAGAGAGGCATTTCAAAATAGATTATACCATTGTATGGAAGTGAATGGTACTCATTTTGAACACTTATTGTAACTTAATAATAAACAACACAATTAAAAAGTTTGAAACTGTTGTACAACCCAGGCAAATAAGGTGAAAGTAAAACCTAAGTAAAATTTGTGCTATTAAAAGAAACTAACCACTTTAACCTACAAGTATTATACATTTTTGAAATCAGCTCAAAGAGAAGTGTTTTGGATTTTTCCTAAGTACCAGTATTACAAAAGTTATTAAAGGTGGATACTTTTATCTGAAAAGCACTGTATATGAGCGTAGTAAGCATAAATGTGAAAAAGTTTCTTGAATCTTTAACTAATGACGCGTGTTTACGGACCTTATTAATTAAAATTGTTCCGAATAAATCTACCTGGGTATATAATTTAATCTTTTAGAAAATGATAACAGTGCGAAAACAAGCACGAAGTTGCGAAGTTTCGTTGATAAACAAATTGGAAATGCGCACGGTAGCGTGTGAAAGTCGCCAAGTAATTTCTAGAGTTTGGCCGCCCATTTGCCTACTTTTAATGCTTTAGTTAGAGGCTCTCTAATAGTTTACCACCATTCGCGAGTTGTTACAGACCCTATGAATGTGTTTAGTTGTAGAGTCAAGGTCAGTTTTATTTCTCTTTCAGTGAAATAATATTTAAATATTAATATTTATCCCAAATTTATATGTTAGAAAAAAAAAGTGTCCAAAACGTAGCAACTAATATAAGTTGAAATGGGAAATTGATTAAAAATTTATTAAGAATACAGATTTTTGCTATAAGCTTCAATATTCTATTTTTTTAACATTTTATTACTATACACACACCATACTCTATAACTCCACTAGTATGTTGATTTCTATTTGTTACGGATTTTTTTTGTTTATGCGTTTAAAACAAATGTTTTTGAGCGTGTTGTCGAAAAAACGAGCTAAATACGAGGGTGGTCTGAAAAATTTTCTTACGTAACAGACATTTTTTCTGACTTTTTTTTTATTTTCCAACATAAAACTGATTGGACACCTAATTAGACACAATATGCAATATTTTTGAAGGGAAAATCATAGGAAAGAAGAAAAGAGGTCGACCATAGAAACTTAAAACAGCTAGGTAATTGGCATCACGTCTTACTGTCAACTGTAGAGAATGGCAAATTACACAAACATGAATTTAGATAATAATAGTTTCCTACACTCTTCTTCCAGCGATATTCCCATCTCTGTAACCCATTCAAACAGTACTCGGCCTCTATCTGTCTTCCAAGCGCAATTTTCACACGAAGAAACAAAAACTTTTCAATCAAAATTTAACTTTATCAATCAGAGTAGTTTCGTTATCAACTTTTTCCTAATCGAATTGAAATATCTTCTACGAAGAGCCAGTAATCGCTGGGGGCTATATGTGGAGAATACGATAGGTGAGACAGCTTCCACCCTTTGCAGACCTCTCAGCTGATTGCCGATTTGACACCGGAGTAATATTATAATGATCTATGTTTCATTTATTGTGTTGTATATTTCTCGTAAACGTAATCATTCAAAAGTATTAAAAGCTTCAATTTGTTGTTTTTGCGGGATGACTACCTCATTTGGACGCCCAGAGGGCTCATCATCATCAATGTTAGTACTAACGCGTTTGAAATCAGCATAGTAGTCAATAATTGTTGATTTACCAGGACCAGATGTGCTATTATGCTTACCACTCTCCTGTTTCTTAACGGTGTTCTTACCATTCCAAAAGCAATGTTTTATTTATACACGGAATTGTTTTTATTCCATTTTTTGCAAATATCAAAATAAGCATAATTCAAACTTCAACAACTGGCAATTTAATAAAATTTTTAAAGCCTTTGACGCATTTGCTCTTGGATGTTCGCCTTGGTAATCAATGAGATGTGTATTATTGAACATCTAAATGTCTAAAATTAACCTCGAAGATAACGCACTGGTTCTGTCTCTTAGTTTTACCAAATAAAGTTGGCTTTGGAAGGATCATAAGTACGTCTTGTGAAAGGACACTTGCAATTTCTGGAACATTTGGAGAGAAAAACTTGTTTGACTTGTCCCTTCTCCTTAGGTAGCTTATATCATATTCAGAGTCCTCACACGAATGTCACTTAACATTCTACCGACAAAATATCTTGTAGCCTTTTTTCCATGAAACTTCACAATAACATAATCACGTTCTTTCTATCCAATTCTTCAAATCCTGTTAGAGGGGCATCCATAGTTTCATCGTATTCTGGTGCTGAACTTCCCAACTCTTCCTCGTCCGCTTCACTTGAGGAGCTTGTTTCTACAACGATTTTTTTCTTAGCTACATTTGCTTTAAATTTTCGTGTTTCAGCGCTTGTCGCTTCCAATTCTAACTTTTCCGGTGTGTCCGTGGGAATAAAGCTTTTTCCTCGTTTCTTCTTTTGAATTTTTTTCCTACCAGGAAAACCACGAAATTCCTGCGGGCTCAAGAATTTCTTGGTAGTTGACGATGGATCTCAAGAGTCAATTTTTATGAAGGAGGCCTCCAAGGAGTCATTATCAGAGCAGTTGGCTACCGAAGTAGACGGAGTAGCATCATTAGTTTCAACGAAGCTTTGGTTTTCAATGGGATCCAATGGAGTCGATGAAGTAGCATTTGTAGACGTAGAAGAATCCGAGGAAGGATCTAATGGTTACACTGCTAGGCTGATGAAAAGTTACACACTCGGGTATGTCACAGATAGTCATAGGTATTTCGGGATGACGCATAAGCCACGAATCAACTGCTCTGTTATAGTGTACTTTGAATGAGAAATAAACTCCAACATCTAGAGGTTGCAGTTTGTTACTGCAATGGGGCGGGAAAGTTAGAATTGTCACACCATTCGCCTTTGCCAAATCGATGCATCCGACAGAGAGATGACTTTCATGATTGTTAAGAAGTAAGAGTGCTGGATTCTCAAGTGAAGAATTTGTTTGGCTGATGAAGTGCTGCATAACTTGGACAAATAACTGACCCTTCATCCACCCCGCGTTGCGAGTCCTAAGCTGCCAGGAGGGGCATAACGTAGCATATGTGGTTTGAAGTGTGTGCGAGGAAATACGAGAGCTGGTGGAATAGTATTTCCAGTTGCGCTCAAAAAACAGCATGTAGTAACTAAGGAACCTTGCTCACTACTCGTTACTTGGCTGACTGGTTTAACACCTTTGCAAGCAATTACTTTCTTTGGCTTCTGGACGGTGGTCGTTCCTGTTTCATCGAGATTCCAAATTCTGGAGCCGTTAGCAAAACTTTCGTGTACAGTGTGACGCGCCTCACTGTGCTCCACCCCTGCATGTCTCAGTGTTCCCCACAGGTGACATTTTGAAGAATCAGGTGATTATCAATAAACATATTTCACAATTAACTATTTTAGTACTGAATTATTAGGATAAATGACTATACTTCACCCACCTGCAAATGCAGAATTCTACCTAGCACAGCTAGTTCAAACCATCAAACGACACAACGAGAGAAAAATTTAGATCAAGGCACCAATTTACCGCTTCGCATCGACCACGATCAATGGCGTACTGAATAAACGTGCATATTCGTCAGTTTAGTAATAGACACGTGCTTACCTTCGGTCTCTGAAGAAGATAACTTGGTTATCGAAACGAGCGTCAGGCATATAAAAGTGTGTGTTGGTGTAGTGGTAGTGTAAACGGTTTTCGGTACGTGCTGCAATGTTGCCGTTTCTTTCAAAATTGAAGCGTCTCACTGTGGACCACTCTCCCCTCTCCCCTACTTAGTGAGAGGCGTTCTATTTGAGTATTCATTACATACTAAAGAAGGGTTGCCGCTCCAGATTTTTTTGTACTAGAGGGTCTTTCGAAATTGTATTAAATGCTGCTAGATCTCATATGTTAGATTATATTATACCAGTAAGTAGGAGAGGAGGCCGAGTGCCGAGTGAGGTTAGAAAAAGAAGAAGAGAGTAAGGAAACAATGCAGCACATTTTTCATTAGGTTTGTTCATGTCTGTATAAACTTGTATTTTTTCTATTTTTTGAAGAGATCAACTTCAAGCAAGTGGATCAATCAGATTACAGCACTTTTCAAACTGAAATCATCAAAAGTTTCAGAATTTTATTCATATATTTATTATAAAAATTGCGAAATAAGTAACAAAACAAAGAATAAAAGTCTGAAGACAACAAAATCATCCTCCTAAGAGGAAGAATGATAGAATTTCATTTTTGTACTAAATTCAAAGGAATTGTACTGACTTACTAAATGTGAAAAGTACAATTGTACTTGAAACGGCAACCCTGTACTAAAGGAACTAGAACTAGAGGGGAAAAGGAAGGCTTGCGTCATAAGTTAAAGTTACTGGTTGTACGGGATGGCCCGCGTTTTAAAATAAGGTAAAATAAACAGTTGGATATATTTGTTAAGTTTATTCAATTTCAAACCAATTTTTGAAACAGTATCATTGTGTCCAATTTCTAGTTATGTTCTACAAATTTTTATTAAATGTATGTGAATGAAACGGCATAATATTTTTATGTCTTTTTTCAACATATCACTTGTATCTAATACTTTTGTTATGAGTAGAACAATTGCCAATAAATTATAGTATGAAATTGATTGTGCTAACCTTTACTTTTTGGAAGTTCATCCTACTAAGAACAATAAATAACTGAACAGTTAAACTAAACTTCCACTATTTATTCGAAAAATTCGCTTTAAAATTCAATTACAGCTGTTTCGCTAATAACTAGCATCGTTAGATTGACATATTGAAATTACATTTTGTTTGTTTGTAACTAGGTACTTGATGTTGATAAGGAGTTAAGGCTAGACCAAGTAAGGAAGTAATAAGGCATAACAATATTAAAGCCTAGATGTTATTAGCCCTAAGGGATTATCCTGGATGTATTTCCCTCTAAGATCAGTATAACTGTGCAATGATATAGAAAAACCAGGAAAAAAACTATATCATGCTGATCTTTACGATAACTTAATATATTTATGTTACAATAATGTCTTATCTATGTATAAAATGAAGACTCAATCAAAGTAAACAGTTTAATAGTGGAGAACTTCCAAGATTTATTTGTTCATTAACTACTTTAAACTGTTGATCTTCTAGATGTCTTTTAATTTCAAGTTCTTGTAGAAAATCTAAATTTTGTTTTTTATCACAAATGTGTAGTATATGAATGTCATTGGTGTGTATAAGTGAGTTTGGATGTTCCAGTAGGTGTTTTGCATAGTTCGACTTATCTGGTTGTTGTAATCTATATGCTCCTAAATGTTCATTAAATCTTACTTCAAAATTTCTTTGTGTTTGACCTATATATACTGCATTACATTTTGGACAATTAATTTTGTAAACACCAGATTTTTTTAATTTTGGTAATTTTGTTTTCACATTTATCAATTTTGTTCCAATACTATTTTGTGTTTTAAATGATATTAATGCTGATGTTGCCGAAGATATGTACCATTTTTTGAAATTGCATACAAATTCTAGAAAAGGACACTTTTTGTTCTTTCTTATTAATTAATTTATTTATCAAATGTATTGGATAGCCATTAGATGTAGCTATTTGTTTTATGATCTCAATTTCTTTATTAAAATTATTTGTGTTCATTGGAATTGAAAATTGAAAATTTATTATTCTTAGTAATTATAGTATATTGTGACAGACACTCTTTATCGGAAAAGAAAACAGCTTGGTAACAATATTTGGACTACTTTTCTATTAGAAAATATCATTTTTCGAAAATGTAATTAAATTCTATTTTATAATACTTTTTTTATTTGGTTTTTCCTTTGATTTGTCTACAGATGGACTAAACATACAACCGAAAGTCGTTTAATCCTGAGGATCAATGTATAAAAGTGAAAGGAAAAGTAAATAAAAAACATACATCTACATCAATTTTTTTGTAGTAGATCTATACATTACCTAGATTATTTTTCGATGAATTAGCTAAATGGTTTACGCAAATTATCAAGGGAAATAATAGGCGTTGTCTCCACGCATCTAATGAAACTAAAATATTAGTCAGTACCTATTCTTTTTTAATTCTTTTAACTATCATCACATTTATATTTATATATTAAACTGGTGTGTCATTGAGTGTATTTTTTAAATGGATACCAAGGTGAGTTTCTTAGTACAGTAATGTAGATTTATATTGATTAAAATGATTTTTTACTTGAAACACTTAAGAATACGGTAATGCGAAATAATGAAAAATATATAAGCAAAAAATAAAGTTAAAAGGTAGAGGGAAATTCGTCAATTCGTGAAGCTAATACAAATAATGTATAAGAATAATAAATTACTAAACGTTGGAAATAAACTTTTATTTAAAAAATAGTTTTTTAAATGCAATGATAGCTGTTTCGCTACTACTAATACAAAAAAATAGCAGTTGAAATTTGATAAATTATAAAGCTTTTCTTTGTTCGAAAATCATTCCTGGACTGTAATACTAGCCAGTTTTAACCACATTTGAAATCGTTTCTTCGATAATGTGTACCTATATGTAAATATTGGATTTTTTATTAGAAGCCACTCGTTTATTTGTCGCATATCTTTTGTTTAATTAATACTGTAAAATTTAAGCAGTACCCGCATCCAAAATTTTGTGCGAAATACCTTAACCATAACGTTCATAAGAAACCAAGCATTTTTACTTACGCATGGGACAATGCGTAACTAGCGGCGAATGGTGAAAACTGATTTATGACAAAAAGGTTGTACCCCTTTTTTAGCTTTTGTTTCCTCTCCTACTTAAAGGTCTCCATGGGTTTGTTCTAACAGCCGAAAACCAGCAGTCGGTTATTGATAACAGCTACCAGGGCCCTTATTCTCATCCAGTGGATATGAATACTCCTATAGGAAAATACACCATCTTCCTATCGGACTTTCCTATAGGAGTATTCATATCCACCGGATGAGAATAAGGGCCTAGGTAGGTACATCCAAATAATTCGAATGTAAAGTACGTTTCACAATAATTCGTTGACTCGGTACCTGACCTTAGGGGATTAGTAATGATAGGTTATAAATTTCTCACTGTACAGTAAACATTAACAGATCCGTAATCCGGTTTTCAAAATAGATTTAAATAAAACTCAGTAACATTTACTAAAACTTAAATTTATTTTGTAAAAAAAATCACGAAATTTTTTAAAAACCAACAAACAAATTTTAAGTTTATTTATTAATTGAAATTAAACAAAACTGTTGAAACTTACGTATACGTATACGCTTTGGTCTATTTCATCTAATTGGCAGATGTTGTCAAAAAATGTTTCAAATAAAAAAGATGTAGTTTAATCATGGCCACATTTTAAAAATACTTTGTACTACAGGGTATCCGAAAAAATTGATTTAAATAAAACTAAGTTAACATTTACTAAAACTTAAATTTATTTTGTAAAAAAAAATCTCGAAATTTTTTAAAAACAAATTTTAACTTTATTTATTAATTGCGATTAAAAAAATTAACTAATTCTACATTATTTACAACTATTTAATCTAAATGTAGTTTAGTATCACTATCGTCTTCATTTAAATTAATAACTAAGGGTGCTACAGTTACATTAACATTTCGATATGTAAGTACCTTCAACCTTAATAACATGCTGAATCGAATTTTTCCAGCTATCAATGGGAATATTACTTGTCACATTTCTGATTAACTCTATAACACTTGAGTTTAATGTGGGTGAAACGTTTTCCGATCTAACTTTGGATTTTAGCTGATGCCACATGTGTTCTATAGGATTGAATATGCAATAATATGGGGAAGCCGTAACACTGTGTGGCCCATATTTTTAGCAATAGTATCACAAACGTATTCTTTTTCAATACCGAACGCTGCTACAACTTGTAAGAGATCACGTTTTGTGTACGATTCTTCAAAATAAAGGTCATTTTTTAACAAATACTCTTGAATTTTCCATTTATTGTTGTTGCTATTTGGTACTTTATTTAATTGACGGCTATAAGTTGCATTGTCCATTACAATTATACTTTTTTCCGGTATATTCGGCAATAAATAATTCTCAAACCAATCTTCAAAAAGTTCTGCTGTCGTATCTTCGTGATAATCTAAACTTGAATCTTTAATATTCTTTGCTGATAACTGTTGGGTTTGGAACCCAACCTGTTTCTGATCCGGCATGTATTATTGTAATTCTTTGTCCTCTATTTGATGGAGCCTTTGTTTTGCAATTTCCCGATGAATTAAGAAAACCCTTCGTTGGAGTATCATGGGTGTCATACCATGTCTCGTCGAGGTAGATAATTGAAAGGTTTTCACTTCTATATTTTTGAATAGCTTGTAAGTAATGACAACGCCACATTCGTAAACGATATGACTCCATTATCACTTGTCTTTTATTAATGGTACAATATTTAAATCCCATTTGAGAAATAATTCTCCACAAACTTGTACGGCTACAAATAATTCCCGTGTCGACTTTAAGTAACCGTTTTTTTATACAATCTTGGGTTGGTATCATTTGTTCTTGGTATAGGACATATATCGTTCGTCGGATTATATCTTTTTGTATTTCATCAACACATTTGGTATTATTAACGTCACTTCGTTTTTTTCGTTTACTTATTGGCTTATTGATAATATCTTTTACTGTGGATATTGGGGTTTTGGTTAACTTACATGTTTCTTCTGCTGCATCGGTTACACTATAACCTCGATTATTCAATGTTTCAAACACATTTTTCACAATTTGTTTCGCATCCGGCGATAAATGCACTTTTTTGCCCAAGGACGCCACATACTTAGTTATAAACACAAGATTACTTTCAGAGTATAATGTTTAGTACAAACTAAAATTCTAGGAGAGAGAATTTTAAAAACAAATTACCCCGAAACTCCCACTTTCTCTTCCAAGATGATTAAGAAAATCAAAAATCATTTACTAATGATTTACTATTGATGGTCAGTAATAATAATTTAAAATTTTACCTGAAAAATAAAAAATCCAAAATATATCTTCCTGGACAAAAATGAATAATAGCTTTCTGTAAATGTTCGAAGAAATATTAACCACCTTTTATTAGCAATCCCTTAAGAGCAGTTAAGAGCAGGTACCAAGTCAACGAATTATTGTGAAACGTACTTTAAGAAGCATGATATGGAACATTTTCGCCCCTAAAATTTCCAATAAGTTAACACACCGGTTGCATAAAAGCTTGTTACACCTGTATTAGCTAATATTCTGTTAACTTTTGACAAATGTATGTGCAACGATAGCGCGTCGGCATTTCAAATTTATTGTTTTTTAGATGAAGTTGACGGTGCGGTGTTGTCGGCTTAAATAATTTTTCCCTGAAATCGAATAACTAGATTTTAGCTTATTTAATTTGAGTATAAAGAAACGAACCTTAATATTTATAAATTTACTTTTACTGCCAAAATCTTTAAATAATAAATGATTCTCTTAATTTTTTTAATATAGTTACAAATGATTAAAAAATATAACCGGTATTAAAAATACAAATGAAAGTGGTTTGCTTTCACTATTCAAATTGTATATTTAGTAAATATTAAAATCTCTTGTTTTAATGGTAATCTGTAATTTTGATAAATTAACTGTTATTTATTCATAAGATCAAAACCAATAAACCCTTAAAATAATTTAAAATATACCTCTAAACATCATTATGTCTGAGATCTAGTTTATTCAGCAACAAAACATAAGTAACGTCCGTTTAAATTTCGAAACATATACAATTTTCGTCTTTCCAAATTCTAGTCTACTTACTCACTCTAAGAAATGTGACAGCGTTGCCTAAGAATCAATTTTTACATCTCTCATGGACTGATCAAATTATTCTTTAAAATTCAAATAGGCGCATGCGCCTCAGGGGTAGATAACCTAAAATACACCTTTACTAATTTTACATAGAGTTAACACGTTGTTAAGTAACAGAGGTTTGACAAGAGTTTATGCAACCGGCTCCATATATTATACACTTATTCTAGTATTGGTCTTAGCTAAGCTGTATACAGTTTAACAAATCTGTTTTAATAATTAAAGTAAAAAAAAATGTGAGTTGTTAACTACTTTTGGTATTTATTGGGACTGTTTTTTATTGTGAAGAGCCACGCACTTGCCGAAATAATGATTAGCCAAGGTGCAAATTGAGACAAGTATAGCACGTGTAAGGTGACCTGACACGAGTGACACGATACGTGCTTGCCACAGTTGCTGCGTCGGGATCTGCAAATTGAGACGCAGTTGAAAGCGAGACACGTTGATCTAAACATTGAGGCGCAATTAAATATAGAATCTCGCAAGCAATCAAATATCGGAAAATGTCGGATATTTGAAAAATGTTGTTAAACTTGGGTTCTGAATCAGAATCCGATGATGCTGAAGAAGATATTTTGTTCCCTTTCTCATTAAAAAAAATTAATTATACCTAATAAATACATTCTATTAGAGAGAAGTAAGCGTGGACAGTTTAAAATTACTAATATGATGAAATTTTATCATCTCTATTAATCTCTCTGCTGCCATCTTGTTAATGAAGGAGAAACCAGAAAATAGTTTAAATCTACGAAAAACAGAGAAGGGCAATACACAAGTGGCATGCGATATGTGTCAACCACAACACCATACGTCTCGTCTCGTACGTGTTGCACCTGTCACATCACTGGTCAATTTGAGCTGATATAGTCAAATGCAGTCTTATCATGAGGGTCATACGATTCAAGAAAGACATACAGTTTTTGTTTTCCTTCATTGCGTTTAACCATAACTTCCAAATAAACTACGTATGATGAATAAAGACTTGTGCAATTTTGACGAGAAAAAAGGATATGTATTTAGTTTTCAGCGATTCTAAAAAGTTTTAGCAGCAATATATGAATAATAAGAAGCAATTTTTCTGTTTTATGCATCTTCCAGTATAAAAATGGTACTTATTCTGATATATTATTTCGAGTATGTTAAAACGATAATGAAACGGGAGTGACTGTTGATCCGTACAAAATTTTTATTAGTTTTAAAAACTAATATTTAAAAAAGTAGACTGCCATTAGTGAAAAAAATGCTTTATGAACCACAGTAGAAAAGTGTATTTTTGTCTCGGATCCATCTAAGACCTAGAAGCTTCGCTACCTTGGAGCATAATTACTAAGATTTGTTGTTTTTTTTGACTTTTTATATTTCGTCAAAAAATTAACTTCTAATGCTAAAAACTAATTTACAAAAATTGAACACAGGATACTAGTACGTGTGATTTTTATATTTTATAAACCTATATAGATTTTTAATAGCCTTATTGCATAAAAAAGTGCATGTTTAAAATGAAGATACCTAATGCCAATTTGTTCTTCGTGTAAAATTGAATATTTCATTAAATATAAGTGCTTATAAAACAAGTTAATGATTTTTTGTCATGAAAATGTTGTACATTCGTTAACTTCTTGATAAGTTTTAAAAGACAGGACCGTCATTGATTTAAAGAAGATATTCGTCACTATACAATTTATTTACTGTACTGGCATATATTTAATAATTTTTTGTGTAATACAGTTATTCAATATTTCTTTGTTCTGATATTGTATGTTTGTATGTATGAATTAGGGGTGATAATTACACTGCGACCTATAGGATCTATTGTGTCCCCCCTTACTTGCCATGTTCTGATATTTTCCCAAACCTATAGCAGCTCTTCGAGTCCTATTTTCCTGAGGAATTTTAGGACATCGTCGGGCTTCAAATCAGGTAGATCCCCTTCCTCTATTTCATGTGCTCCTAGGTATCTAGCCCTAGAATTTTGCAAGGCAGGGCATTCTGAGAGTATGTGTATTGAGGTTTCATCCTCTTCCTCACAGAATCTGCACTTTGCTTCATCTGCTAACCCTAGTTTCTTCATGTGGCTTCTTAACCCGTAATGCCCGGTTAATATTCCCGTTAGAATTCGGAGCCTTTTTTTACTGAGGTTGAGGCAGCTAAGAGATCTCTTCTGGTCATAGTTCCCCAGTAGTATCTTAGATGGCCTCAGTCCTTCCACCTGATTCCAGTACTTGGATTTTTCCTTCTCCATTTCTTCCCTTAGTTTTCCTAAGATTACTCTACTGCTGATCCCACAAAATGGTTCTGGTCCCAAATGTGGGGTTTTAGCTCCTTTTTTTGCCAGCTTATCTGCTGTTTCGTTCCCCTCTATTCCTATGTGTCCCCCATAGGAGGCTGACAGTGTTCTTCTGGCTCAGTTCATTTAGTTTGCCTAGGCATTCCCAAACCATCTTCGAGCTGATTATATTTGAACTCAGCGCTTTGATGGCTGCTTGACTATCCGACATCATCACAATCTCTTGTTTGCGGTAGTTTCTTCCAATATTGAATTCCACACATCATTCGATGGCGTGGACTTCTGCTTGAAAGATGCTCGGGTATGTGCCCAAGCTTTCTGAGTATTTGGCTCTCGGTCCAGAAACTCCTATCCCAGTTCCCTCGTCTAGCTTGGAACCGTCCGTATACCACTTTATGGTATTCTGATTTAAATTCTGTATGGTGTCTTCATTCCATTCAGATTTATTACTCAACTTTGTGATGAATTTTCTCACAAAGTTGAATTTCTTTGGCATATCATCTTGGGGCATTTCCCAAGTTTGATCAAAATGAAGTGACCGAGGTTTTTCCCTGATAATTCCTTCTTTGATCATTCTATATATCGTTTTCTTCCTTACACTTTCTAACAGAAAGTGCAGTGGGGTTAAGTTTAAAATCACCTCCATTGCAGCAGTGGGGTAAGTTCCCATTGCTCCAGTGATACATGAACAGGCTAGTCTCTGAATCTTCGAGAGATTTTTCCTCGTCGTACTCAGATTAGCCCTTGCTCCCCAAGCCACTGCCCCATATGTGATTGTTCTGGTATTGGCTATAATCTTCAAGTACCAAAATACCAAAGAGGCAACAACCTCACAGATTATTAGTGTTTAATTTGAGAGGAAAGATCGCAATATACCATTTCAAGGTTTCCAATGTTATGCAGATTTTTAACAATTTATTTTTTAATACAAGAGCTGGGCAACCTCTTTTTTGTCACTTCTCTGAAATAATGAAGTTGTTGAGTTTAACTTGTTACTGAAGCCACACACGTGTATCTGTCTCCTTACAGTTCTTCAGTATGGCCAGTGGCAGCTCGTCAGAGAAGTTAAATGTGGATAAGCCTCCGCATAAAAATCGCAATATTTGTTTTAAATGCTTTACTATTAACACTTTCACTACGTACCACACTGCATCAAACTTCAAACGCATCTCCAATAATACACGGCTTACCGCCCACGAAACCACAGACTATTAACTCGAAAAAGTAAATGTCAAACCTCCAACTGCCTTAAAATACACACAAGCTCCGCGGATCCGATCCAGCAGAGATAAACATCACTTTTTAAATTTTCGGCGTCTTAGGCGGTTAGCCCCAGTAGGTGTAGCAATTTTATTGAAGCAATTTTTAACAAAACTGTTATATTAGTGGAGAAGAGTATTGTTTATTGACTGAGAACAGTTCATTTATATTAAATACCTCAAAGACAATCCCTTTTATTTAATTTTGTTTTTTTGATGGTTAGTTTTATACGTATAATTTTAAATTTAACCATAAATGTGGCAATACACAATTATTGTTTGTATTTACGCAAGTATTACGTGTTTTGCTTTAAATAGCGTGTTCTCCAATGCACGAGCCGCCACTGATTATGACATAGCTAAGAACATTTAGACAATGAAACTTTTTAACAAACCTTTCACTGTTAGTTAAAAAAATATCTTTTTTAACTTATTTACGTATGTGATTTTTTAAGGATACAATTTTTTATAACATTTTAGATTGTTTAAAAAACTTTCTTAATATGTAAATAAACTATTTGTCAAGTTTCTTGCATTAGAATATTAAAAACAACTTGTTTAAAACCAACTCTGTAGCCGTTGGAAAATCGTAAAATGCAGGTGAATTTCCAACAAGAAACTTGTACCAGGCGCCGGTTTTAACGCGCTTAAGAGCTATTTCCACGTTTTTTTACTTCATTATTCTATTTGACGTGTTCCATTCTCATTTCCTTTATTGTGTACACATTGAAAAGTACCTACCTCATTTTTATTAATTATCGTTCATTCTGACGTTATGTTGTTGACATATTTTGCGTTAGCTGGCAATAGCCAATTTTTAGATATTACCATCTGCAGTAATTTTCTAATATACCTATTAAATATTCCTAAGTAATTTTTATATAGTTATAAAATGTTTTGTTTATTGGTTCACAGTATATTAATTAAAAACAGTGAAGAATAAGATTTAGAGTAGGATAGTTGTTATGACTGCACTGAAAATATTCTTAATAAAAGTTAATTGTAGATAGGCATTATAATCCGTGCTCACGGTGCCGCACTTAATTTTTTTTTCTTTATGCCACTGCTTCTATATATTTTTCAACGTTTGACCACTGGTAACTTTTTACTATACTTTTTTAAATACCTCTATTATAAAGGTTAACAAAGTTAATTAAGTATATTTTTTGTTGGTAAAGCATAATATGATATACTTTTTATACGAGGTAGGTACATCTCTTCTCTAACTATACAAATCCTGTTTAATTTTTATAACAACTACATACAGTTTCAGACAATTTTGTTTTATTAGGATCAGCTTAAAAAGAGGCCATTTTAAGAGGCTTTTAAGGAACAAGCCATACATTTAAATTATATTTTTTCGTATCTATAGTATCTTTTTGCAAAAGATAAAAAATATGCTAAACTAGTTAGTTTATAGTGTAGAAGGTTCTAATAAAGTATTTACCAAAAATAAATATAACATAATGAAATTGATTGTGTTAACCTCTACTTTTTGGAAGTTCATCTTACTAAGAACAATTAATAACTGCACAGTTAAACTAAACTTCCACTATTTATTTGAAAAATGTAATTTCAATATGTCAATCTGACGATGCTAGTGATAGCGAAACAGCTGTAATTGATTTTAAAGCGAATTTTTCAAATAAATAGTGGAAGTTTAGTTTAACTGTGCAGTTATTAATTGTTCTTAGTAAATATAACATAACTAATCTATTTTCTTAAACATTTTAAAATTTGATTATAATGGACTAGTTTAGTAGGATCATATTAATCAAAATGATAGCAATATATATTTAGGATAAGATACCTACTTACTTATATTTGTATTCATTTTGCAAGTAATTTTTCTCATTTCGTAAAATTTAGCAATAAATAATTAGTAAGTTTTAAACGTAGCGCCAACCAATAACCAATAATGAAGTGTGTTTAAAAGTCAACGTTGTCACAGTTTAGCTACGTTCGTTTAAAGTATTCTCAATGAACAGGCGGAACAAACCACCGTGTTCTGTGACTAACTGATTGTACCAGTTGACAAGATATATGACAGGAGAGAAAATCGTGTTTACCTGTAATAAACAAACAAGACCCCTATTCTTGACGGTGATAGAATAGAACAGCCAATAGAAAGTGGGCGTGGTTCTATTGAAAATGCCAAAACGGTATTCTTGAAATTCTTTCTCTCACTGTACCGATAGAAGGGTTGCTCCCCGAGAGAACAATTACTTCTATTGGTTATTTTTGAAGGAACCGCTATAACACCAAGAGAAGGTGTTAGGGTTTTTTATTTTCGAACCAAAAATAGTATGGAAGTAATTTCTTTCATAAACCAAACACAACCAAACAACAAAAATATCGATATGTTTATCTCTTTTTAATGACAACAAATAAGAGAGAGAGCTAAGTTTCTCGGTTAATATTAAAGCATATCGACAACATCGCAAATTTTCTACCAATCTTATTGAAACACGTCACTTACCACTTATGACGTATGTAACCATTAAATTTAAATTTTAAAAGCCGATTATGGCTAGAGGATTAGTTTTATAAAAATTTTATTTGTACAGTTGAACCACTAAAAACCTATTTTATAAGATGCAAATATAAAAAAAAATCACTAAACTAGTCCATTATCGTACCATATACTCTACAGTAAATTTTACACACAATTTCTCTACCCCGTTCCTCCCAAAATGCATTCCTCTAGGAGCAATGTACCCCATCCTCTCATCCGATGGGGGCCACAGTGCTTGGGCTCCTGCTGGTCCTTTCAACTATCGGCGTTCAGAGATAGTTTCCAGCAGCTTTTTTGTTACGGGATGGTTCTGTGCACCTCTATCCTCTAGTCTTCTTTTTTGGCGTTCTCGAGTGTGTGCATTTTTCGCTGCCTCTAGAAAGTTAGTCCTTAGTCTACGAACTTCTGCTAAAGGTAACTTTAGATAGTGGATCCACTTGTTATAGCTGTCACAATTCAAGAACCTGCGTTTCTCCCTAGGGATGGGCAGGGTCTTCTATAGAAAGGTCCTCTTCTGTCTTGCTTCTTGACAGATTTTGTTCCTTTTTAATTGTCCAGCTGTTTCCGTTGTCTTGGACGTCTCCTGTAGTCGTCTGCCCTAAGTGCGATGTTCGGTTGTGTCTTCAGTTCTTCGAATCTTCTTCTGGCTCTGGTTTTCATGATTTCTTAAATCTGCTTCTGGTCTAGTGTCTAGTTCCCTGTATAATTGTATATTTCATATATAACATGGGGCATCTGCTGCTTGTTTTAAGCTGATATTCTGTTGGGCTTGTATCTTCTTTCTGTATGTTTTGGTTGAGTGTCCACAGGCTACGGAGGCTACAACATGATCGGTATTATGATTGCATTTATTAGATGTACCTTTTTCTTCAGTGCTAATTTCGATTTTCTTTTTATTAGCCAAGCTAGTCTTCCTCTTGCTTGGTTTGCCTTCTTTGTGATGTTTTCTACGTGCTCTTTGAAGGTTAATCCTTAGTCCAATATCACTCCTAGGTATTTGGCTTTGTCCTTCGTGCCATTCTCGGTCGAAGGCTTTGCTGATATCCAGGACGATGGAAGATTTGTTTCTGTTGAATTTCTCTGTTATATGTTTTACTATTTTTAGTACTTGATCCGGTGCTTTGTGTTCTTTTCTAAATCTGAACTGTTTGTGCTATTGCACAAACCTATTGCTTCAGTTTCATCGTTTAGTTTCTTGAGGATGACTCTCTGGTACAAGGCTGATGGGTCTGTAGTTTTGTGGAAACTTGGGATCTTGTCCTGCTTTCCTTAGCATCAATATTTTCGCTTCCTTCCATTGATCCGGGACGTGCTTTTTTCTTCCGTTTATTATCGCTATACTATCCTTTTCTTGGCAAATGCTTCAGTGCATTTTTGGTGATGGCGTCATATCATATAGAGCTTTTCTGGCTTTTCTTCCCTTTATTATGTAGGCTACTTCTTCTGGTGTTGTGAATCCCAAGTTTCCATCAATTACTTCTTAATCGAAGTCTTCGATTGCGACTTCTACTTGATCTGTAAAGTCCATGTCTTCGTCTGGGTTATCTTTCAGGGTGAATTGGCGCTTGTAACCTTTAATAGTTCCCAAAAAGGTAGCGAGTCAATTTGCAACTACAAAAACTCTCTCAAAAGAGATCCCAGCTAAGAGACCCTCTCCAGGAGGTAGTTGGACTCCAAGTTAATGCGTACTATAGGAAGGGTTGGGATGTATAATAAGGTCGCCACTATCTTTTTGTACGTTTACGATTAAGCAAACAAACTACACAAAAACTAAGGTGAGAAAGATACAAACACCTTGTAATTAGTTTAATTAAACAAACAAATAAGGAAGCTACTTAAAACAAAAGACCGACCACGCTACACCCTTAAGACTTATAGTCTAAGGTATATAAATGAAACGGTTTTTTTAAATATTGATTATTTATTGAAACTGTACTTGCCGATAATGAACAGAAATGAATTGTAAAAAGTGGACTTAACTTTAGGTTTCTATACTGTCTAGAAGGGCAGTTTCAGAGAAATGGGAATGAAAGTTTCTGGGTGTTTATCTACTGATTCTGGCAACTTGAGATGTAGTGGTTTTCTTAACGACTCAAAAGTGGTTTAGATTCAGGCCTCGGTGGCCTCAACATCAGCTCCAAATGGTTTGAAGGACTATCTCCTCATGGGGACCTTCCAAAGGATGCTTTCAACAAGGGCGTTATCTTCCAACTTAGCCTCAGCTTGGCTCGAACTTAGCTCTAACCTAGCTTCTAACTTGGCTGTAACTTAGCTGGTTGTGTCTTCCTAAAAGTTTTTATGTGTATGAGAAGGAATCATGGAAGTATGGACGTTAGCATTGGACAGACTTTTCAGATAGGACAGCAATTTACTAAATTTCAACAAATAAATTGTCTTATCTTCAAGTTTTCCAACACAGCTTCCATGAATATAATAAACAAATAAACAAAATTGAAAATTATTAATGCACAGGACGGTGAATCCGGTCCTGTTCTTAATAATGCAAAAAAATTGTCATTAGACTAATGTGTTTTAAGTAAAAAAGGTATAATATATATAATAAATTACTGGAAAGTTTTAACACTAGTTTTAGTAAAACTTTGAAACAATCATAAATTTGTGCTAAGTGCATGTTTGTGAAAAATTAATTTCTTATAACATTAAATATATTACAGTGCAGAAGTGGTTTTTGTTTAATTATTATTATTAATTGTTTGACCCTAAAGCGAGTTTTAATAGCGTGGTTGAAGACTACGCTCTAAGATTTATATAAACTTAAAATTTAAAACTAAAATGTTTACCTTCGGTCTCTGAAGAAGATAACTTGGTTATCGAAACGCGCGTCAGGCATATAAAAGTGTGTGTTGGTGTAGTGGTAGTGTAAACGGTTTTCGGTAACTTAAAATTTGTCAATAAATATGTTTTTATATACAGAAAATATAATGCCTAGCTGTTTACTAATCAGTTATTATATTTTGTCTAAGTCTAAAGTAACAGCTTACCTTGAACAAATTATTGAAGCCACGTGTTCGAAAGCACGCTTCTGATACATTTTATAATTTTCAAATAGTATGTGTTACAAATTGTGTGTGCAATTTGTGCAATTGTGTAAAAAAGATTTTTATTATAATTAAATCATAATTAAGTGACTAACAATGAAAAAAATGTCTACGTACCAACAACCAAAAGGAAAGTTCACAAGACGAGATGCTGGAACGCTTTTCCAACTGTTCAAGTGAGCATATTAGTTGAGAAAGGATAGAAAATGGTCATGCTCGTATATAAATAGTCTCGTTCAAGACGGAAATCGTGTTCGTGTCATTTGTCGGAAGGGATGAGTTCGTCACATTCACTTGCAAGTGGGATACGCGTTTTTTGTTCGGCCTCGTTCAGACGAATACATAGTTACGCGTCGATAAGGGATGTCTCGTGTACGGTAGTGTTAACGTTGATTCGGGGTCGGTTTTAACGTTAATAATAGCGGTATCGTTTACGGTCGAATATTAGTGCAAGGTGACATGACGGTAGACATGTTACACGCTCCATTATTCTTCTCAAGTCTTCAGCTTTTTCTTCGTCTGTGAATACAATTCCATTATATCCAATAGTTGGGGAATGTCTCTTTTGTCCATTCCTAGTAATTTGGCTAGGTTCCATAGACCTGGTGTGTTTGAGTCAAGTTCTAGGCTTCTGTCCCAGTCTCTGGATCTATGTATTTTGAGTTGTCCCTTCACTTCATGGTGTAGTCTGTTTGTCTTGTTGTTATCCTATTCTGTTGTATCTAATTCTTGCTCTGTTTTTCACCCTGATGAGCTCTCTTAGGTTGTCACTTATGTTTGAAAATCTGTTGGATCCTTCCACGTTTTTAGTTATTCTACTTTCATTGCTTGCTTTCGTGCTTCGGTGAATTGGTTGAGCTACATTTCTAATTCTTCTCTTTTTGTTATACGTAGGGAATTGGTCCTTTCAGCTGACCTGCACTTGCTCTTTACTATTTCCCGTTAGTTTTATTTGTTGCTTTTGTATGTTTCTTCGTCCTCCTTCACTATTTTTCCTCTACTGTTAGGTCTTTTAGTAGGACTACATCCAGTACATCTGCCCGTCTAACGTGTGGTGTATGTGTTAATCCTGGTGGTCCTATGCTGATCAGTTCCGGTCTTCTGTCTGCGATAAGTTTTCTTCCTGCTGTGTTTGTACAGATGCTGTTCCAGTTCCTTGACTTGGCATTCAGATCTCCCATCGTTACTAAATTTGACTAGTACATTTTATTTCGTAGCCCTATATAAATTTTTTTAAATCATTCTTTTTATTTGCTTTTAATATGGAATCAGCCATTTGTCATTTATTTTATTTTTACTACCATATCAACAGATTTTAGTACTTTTCTACAACAACTTAAGACACTAATTGCATCTCCACAAACAATTTTGTGTAATTGGGAATATTAAAAAACTTTTGTATTGACGCTCGTAACAAAACTGCTTATGTTGCTAGCTTTATAAAAGAGTTACAAACCATTTTTTAACGGTTCCAAAAGTCCTTTAAATGACTTATTTCATGCTATATTTTATTATAGCTACAAACAATATCAATAGAGCATGTCTAACAGCCGATTTGTTTTATAATCTGCGCCAATTCTAAAAGCCATTGTGTGGTTCTTTTTAATGTGTTTTGGCCATACAAAGAACTTTGGCAAACATTCTTGGGTTATTCTCGATGAAAGTTGTGAAAAATTATCAACTATAACCTTCCAGTTTCGTTTAATGCACATAATTGTGTTATATTTCTTGATCTCAAATTTTCAGGCACCTTCAAGATCAAAACCAACATATAGGAGAGCTTCTGAACGTCCCGTCAAGTCGACCGATGCCAATACTGAAGCTATTATAGAAAACCGAAAAGTTGATAGTCCAAAGATAACACGTTCTTCAACCAAAGCAACGTCCTTAAAAAAGCCTAAAAATTGTAATTGCAGTTTGCATGTTCCGCATGATGCCATTACTGACACTCGAAAATTTGTAAGTTTATATACATATTTTAATATACGTTATATTCCATTTCTATTCTGCTTGTCTTATTGTCTTATTGAACTGACACCAATTCATAATTTACTTTTTTTTCACAAAACGTCTTTATCAAAACCAATTTAGCAAGTATTTTGACAACGATAGTAGCGTAATTATAATGATCGTATTAACACTACTGCCAAGAATAAGTTCCACATAATGTTGATTTTAAATTAGATATGTTTTGGCGGGATTTCATTACTTTTTGTAATCTTGGAAACTGTGCTGCCCCTTTCCTGGATTTGTTAGTCGTGATAAGAGGGGGTGGTGTAGTTCTTTCCTGGCATCACACGGGTAGGTACCACCTGGAAGAAGAGGTATGTACCTATTAAAACTGATTGGTTAACAACTTTTACAAATTACAAAAATTCAGTGTTTTCTGAAAGTATTGTAATGTTTTTCTTATTTATTGTGGGTGGGAGCATTTATACACACTATGGCCAACTATTGTCTATTTATTTTATAAAATACCCACTTAAATTATAAAATTTATATACACATTTATTCTATACTTAATTTATATACATCCAGTATATTAGTCCAATATAACACTTTTTGTATGCACTTATTTTACTGTTCACATACTTTCCGCGCACTAATTGTTCACTGTTAACTACACTGTTCGGCTGTAGTTCCGATTAACTCCCATCAGAATTTCGCCTTGGTATTAACACAGTCGATAGTTCTCATGAAGCTTGATCGAAAAAAAGTTTTCTAGATGTGTGCATGTGCATGCATATTGAAATAAATTAGTTTTAATTTTAAGCTATGAGAACGCTTCTTTTTGCCATTTCACTTTGAACTTTGCTTATATACACACAAATGTTTTCACGATATCCACAAATACAGTGGATATCGTAAAAACATTTGTATTTTTATTTAACTTAAATAATATTTTGTCTAATATACTGTTTAAAACGTTTTACTAACCTCTCGAACAGCAGCAACAGCAAAAAATTTATCAAATAAGCCACCAGTTCCTTGTAGCGACTATTTAGTTGTATTGGCATGTTTTCACTTATTATTATTTTTTTTATATTTCAAAATAACAACAAGAAATAATAACACAACAACCACAAACAAAATGACTAATACAAAACTAAATTTACCTTCCTAATGGGTGACAACGGCAACGACGCGACTTGTCAATCACGGCTACCAATTTTATGTAAACAAATTTAAGTAGGTATTTTATATTGATTTATTGAATGGAACATTTAATTTAAAAGGTGGGAACGATGCTTGGCAATTAAGACGAAATTAGTGACGTGAATCAAATTTTGTTTTGCACCAACTATAGGTAGGTACCTATATCTACGAATAAATAATAAAAAGGAAGTAGTATAATACGATTTGACGATGTCCGCAATGGTTCTTGCATATGGCTGACTTGAAGTTTCCGGTCACCAGTGGTGTCACACACAGGGTATTATAAACTTATGTCTCGTATTAATTATTTAAAAAAATAACTGTTTTCCGCTTGTAATTATCTGTACAGTAATATACATTGTCATAAAGTTGTAGGAATATAAATTTAGATTAAAAACTTCTAAGCAGGTAATTATAAATAGTTGACTTAGTTGGTCTATATAAAAAATAAAGGAACGTCTATGATAACAATGTGGTTGTCATTAAAATATTTTGTTAATTTTTAATAATTCAGATAAATAGAACCCTACAGATGAAAAGTAATTCACATTCAAGAGTTGGGTTAACTACTTAAATCAGAAAATAATATATAAAACAGCATGTAAAAACTATACATGTCAAATGTCACGATTCGAATGAGTCATATTTGGTTCTTCAATATGGCCGACTTCCGTCGTGATTATTTGCTAGATTAAAATATGACAACGTTCCTTCCTTTCTATTCTTTATTCGTAGACCTATATAGATCAGTGACATCATTTCAGATTACACATTACAAATTGGGCCGGTCTGACAGCCTGATACACTGCGACCTTTGCAGATCTATTGTGCTACCCTATTATTTTTAAAACACCTCATCTAGCCCGCCCTTCTGATGAAGTCCAATAGCCCTGATAGTGACCGTTTCATATCATATCATATCATTTCACTTTCACAAATTGATAAAAATTATTTTTACCCAAAAGGGTTCCTAAACTTAAAAAGCTCTTGAGAAGCGATTACGTTAGTAACCTGCATCTACATCTGTCTGTGAATTTGAGGAAATGGCGTTCGTAAGCGGTTAGTGCTAACACTGCCAAATAGCTATTTTCCTCTAGAACGCTAAGTTTGCGGCAACTAGGAACTCCAATCTAAATTTGATACGTTTCTAAAGTATAAATTATTAACTTTAGAAAATTAGAACTTAAGAACATACATGTGTGGCAGAAATATCAAATTCCGCACCTTTGCGAACATATTTAATTTTTTAAGCGGAGATAATTTCAATAATACCTACTTATAAGCAAAATGGCGGATTGTGTCAGAGCTTGATTAAAGTTAGCAAACGCGTTCTGGCCGATAACTGTTAAGTTTGTTTCTGTCAATCGCTTTTTTCAGCTGAACGCCCCCATTAAAATCTTATCTGTCTATCAATAAAAAAATCTGTCCACTTTGTAATTTGCGATGTTATTAATTTTAGTAAGATCTAATAAATTATTTTTAAACAAACAATACATTTTCAGCCCAGAAGAGTCACATTTGGGGTGGTTACGACCACTAAGCCTACCCTTTTTAAGACATATAGTGCTGCTCCATCGCTTACTACAGCGCGCAAGACAGTTCCTAGGGTTGATACGGATAAAAATAATCAAGATTTTTATACTCGATATGGAAATGGTTTAAAAAATAGTACTTCGGTCCCGGTGACCAGTTCCCCAGGTGTCAGAAAGAGGATACATCCCACTGGAAGGTAGTTTTTTACTTACTCATCCAATTAAAGTTATTTTCCCATAAATATTTAATAATTTGAAAATAAAATTGCGTAAAGTTTAAATAATTTATTAATGTAGAAATGTTTTATTTTAAGATTAATCATTGTGTCACTAAAACGTTTCCGAGCTAAATCAATCGTTTTGTCTTGTATTTACATACATTAGATTTTTTAAAATGTCTCTACTTGAAACTTGTTCAAATTTACATTCAATAAAAATATTTTAGAGAGGCTGAAGTCTCTCTGTACTGTACAATTGAACGTTCAGTGATTTCGCTTCAGTTCTCAAACGAAACCTTGCGGCGTCATGTCGAACAAGTTCGTTGGCCAACTTCAAAAATTTACGCGTTTTCTTGAAAATAAAAAAAAACTTTCAAAACTGCTCCAGTAACCCAATTTTTGAGAATGAACTGTGCCCGAAAATAAATTTTTACTTTTGTGCAGTGCGACAAAATAGTGTAAGTTTAAAGTACAAGTATTTTTGTCTAAAATTATATTTTACAATTTTTGCGGACATTGCATCCTTTCGAGTAGTGTAGATAGAGTTTGAATGAAGGTGGGTATTTTTAGTTCCTAGTTAATTTAAAGTACAGGGGGTCAATTCTCAAATGTCTATTTACAAATCTCGTATGCGACTTGGGTCAAATGTCTACTAAAATATGATCAATGGTATTCTCGAATGACGAATCGACAAATTTTAGTAGACACAGAAGTCGAATGATAAAAACCGGTAGACATTCAGTTTGTCGACTGTCAAGTATATTTGCTGTACCTACCTACTCTTTTAAAAATTTCTTTTGTTGATATTTAGTTTATTGTATTGGATTGTGGAAATATTTTCATAATCATGAACGAAGGGTTGGAAATAGTCGCCGCAATAGAAAACTTAGAAAACCAAGAACAAGCGAATTTTGAAAGACAGAGACATTATTATCAAGATTGTTTTGAGGTGTTGACCTAAACTGTGGCCCAAATTTGCCAGACATTAAATCTGCATTTTCTTTTAAACTTAAAATTTCAATTAGAGCGTCTTTCTGTTTTTTCGAACAATAACTTTTTTTATCCATGTTTCTAATTAGTATTCAATGGAACCCTTTATATTATATATTGTCAGAGACAAGTCTGATATTATATATACATCCTTTTACCCTGCCCTAAAATAATCTTAAACTTTATTTTCTACTTCTCTTTTAATTATTTAAGACATTTGTACATTGTTGTCAGGTTGTATTATTCGAAATAATATGTCGACCATTTTTCTAAGTCGAATGGAGATTGGGAATACCTTTTATAAAAAGTAATAGACATTAGTAACCGACAATTTCTCGAATTCGACATTTTTGATAGACATTTGAGAATTGACCCCCTGTAACTATACTAATATTATCAACCTGAAGAATTTGTTCGTTGGAACGCGATCATCTCAGGAACTACTGGCTCGGATAGAAAAGTTCTATTTATGTTGAATAGTACATTCATTGTGAAAGGCTATAGGCTGTACGACACAAAGTTAAATTAAAATATAAAGCGGGTTTGACTACGATATACTGTTGTGCTATACGGTATAGCGAACAAGGCTTAAGGTATGGTAATATAATAATAATGTAAAGTAGGAAAAATTTACTTTTACCCTGACGTCATACCAATAAATCTCGAAAATGAATCAGAGTCAAAAATGGCTACAGTTACTTTGTCGCGTGTGCATAGATATTTTCATTGTTTGTTTATCTTGTCAGTTTATGTGTTATACATAACTAAATATAGCTGTTGTTTGAATAAGTTAATTTTGTACTTACCGCAAAATAAAAATAACAAATGAGAGGTTTTGAAAAAAACCGATTTTATAAAATTTATTTGAATGCCACTGATAAAACGCTTTGAACTAAACTCAATGTATTAAAATAATGACAGTTGTATAGGAGGTCAAAATAAATTCTTATGAATACAATCATTTAAACGTTATTGGTGCTATCTCTTTCCAACATTCGAAGGTCATAATTAGAGTTGATAAGAAATATGTCATTGCTTGATAGACAAGTTTACATATTTGTTAGGTCAGGGTGAAAGTGAAATTTTCCAACTCTATAGTACAGTATAGTGTGAACGTGACAACGAGAGATGATTGATTTAAAGTTTGTTGAATTTTGAAAATGACTGTAAAAAGCAGTTAAATGTTGAAAAAATAAATAATAAAATATATAATAAAACTAGGTAGGGTATCACTACCCATTTTCGCTACTTTACAGAAAGAGGGCATGTGCTTTAACTGTAAAAATTACAAGTTTAAAAACATGGACTGAATGAACTAGTTTAGTGATTTTTTTTATATTTATATTTTTTAAAATGGGTTTTTAGTGGTTCAACTGTACAAATAAAATTTTTATAAAATTAATCCTCTAGCCATAATCGGCTTTTGAAATTTAAATTTAATGGTTACGTACGTCATAAGTGGTAAGTGACGTGTTTCAATAAGATTGGTAGAAAATTTGCGATGTTGTCGATATGCTTTAATATTAACCGAGAAACTTATCTCTCTCTCTTATTTGTTGTCATTAAAAAGAGATAAACATATTGATATTTTTGTTCTCTGATTGACACTTTATCAAATAAGGAGTAAAACATTAGAACATAAAATAGTAAGGAAGGAGTTTGTGTTATATCTACAATGTTAAAATCTGGCGACGGAAGTCGGCCATATTGGATAACCATTTATGACTCATACTTTGTTTACAAGTTATAAAAATTTAGTTTTCTGTTAAAAATTTGGATTAATTATTTATTGGTAAGTAGCTATTATTATAATAAATATACATTATATATACGTAAACTATATTTTTATGTTTAAATTAAATTAATACTTTGTATTGATCCCTAACCTATCTACTTAAATTGACATAGGCGTATCAATAATGGAAAGAGGATATTTTATTTTATTTATCATTAATTTACAGATTTTTAGCTGTACATGTCAATTATTTTTATGTCTATGGAGTATTCTAAAGCAACGTTGTACAATAAATGTATTTGTGTATTAATTAACACATTATTACATTCACAGTTTCCCACGGGATGAAAATATTAGACGGAAATGATTAAATATTGTGGGTAAAGATAACTAGAGTCCAGGCAAGAATAGCTTTTTAGGCTCACAACATTTTACGGAACAATCATTTGATAGAATTTCTTCAGTAATTGTTTTACTAGTACCAAATGCTATACCTACAATTAAAATCGCAAGAATGAAATATGTAAGTAATTATTACATCCCCAAATTGCTTTAATAACATTGACCAAATCTATATTTTTTCTCAAATCTATTTACAGATATTTTACTTAAACATATATTTCACTAATATATACCTTTTCTATGCAGGTAAGGACTAATTACCCTTATGCTGAAGAGATAATAACTATTTCAGCAGATTCTGTTCCTGAAACTCTACCATCTACTTCTAAAAGTCCTCGTAGGAAACAACTTATAAAAAGCATCTGTGAAGTATATTTAAAAACAAGAATTTATTATATATGTAAAAGTAAAATAAATAACGTAGAAAAAATTAGACATGTTTACACAAAATTCAATTTAGGGGCCAATAGTGGTAGAATGAAAAATTTTAATAAAAATTGTATAGTATATATAACTGGTTTTATTTCCTTAAATCTAGTACCCCCTTTTTAGGCAATGTTATACTATTTTTTCCTCTACTTTCCTTATTAAAATGCTTTTTTTAATATATAATGATTAGTGTCCATACTGAATTATAATAGGTATGTTTCAATAAGGACATTATTTTTTTACAAATAAAAATATAGGACGCCACTGTTAAAAAGTAACTTCCGGTAGCCATCTTGGATAACCATCCCGGTCACATGTCCTTGAACGAGCAATACTTCCTTACTATTTTATGTTCTAAGAGTCAAACACTAAACAAAATATTCTGTCATTTTGTTCTGTCATTTGTTGTTTGGTTGTGTTTGGTTCTTAGACAAGGAAAGAGAGAGGACTGCGCACTGGAATCAGTTTATGTAACCCACTTACCACCAAACTAATGGCGGACAATATTGACATAGGCGTATCATACAATTTTTCTTATACGATTATTAAATAATCATTTTCATTATTTCGTATTACAAATCTAATTTAAAATTTAAATTTAAATTGATTCCAATGCGCAGTCCTCTCTCTTTCCTTGTCTAAGTTTATTACAGGGCTCTGATTCTAAGTCACAATTTCGACTCGAAATAATTTCGACCGTCATGGCGGAGTCGAAATGCGACTGTGCGCACCTAGCGAAATTATTGCAAAGTGAGCGTATGACGTCAGGAAATCGCGACAAGTCGAAATTAATTTCGACTAGACCATTTAGGTCGAAATGAGGATTTCGACTCGAAATTATGACATTTTTAGAAATTACATTAAATCTATTTTTGAGGTTACCCGTCAGTTTAGTTAGTATCAGTATATTATATACATTTTTTAGTGGTGTTATTTTGTGAATATATCAATTATATCGAGCATTTAGCTTTAGCTGTACATTAATTAGGTTCTATTATAAATAATGGTTGCATTATTTGAACAAGTAGTAATAAAATAGCGGAGTTGGAATCAGAAGAAAACCGGAATTTTACGGGACACTTAAAATACATTGCATGATAGCCAGTTTGGGCAATATGTATTATTTTTAAACGAAAGTAGTATACACTAGTACACAACAGCGCAGCTCCCTGGTTGATTCTGCCATTAGTCATAGTGCCGTGATGTTTTTCCTGTGCTTACAGTGCTGAATAACTATTTGTTTTATTTTATTAATAAATTTTCTCAAACAATATTTCTTCTGCACAGAAATTTGACTTTTAATAAAAAATAGTCTCAAGTCTATCTTTGATTAAGATTTTTCTTAATACTTAAAACTCTCTCCTAATGCTAGGTATAATATCTAAATATGTATACCCTAGCATCCACATAAATAAATAAACAGGTTTTCATTCAAATAGGTAGGCTTATAAGCCCAACATTTACTTAGATGTAGTTGGTGGCATGGCATGTTCAATATATAAATTAAGTTTATATAACATACCTAATTTATGTCTGCATCAGGTAAAAAATTAAAAGAGCATAGCATTTTATATTTTATTAAAGAATTTTTTCATAGAAAACCTAAAAGTATCCTAGGGTTAACCTAGATACTATAACCATTATTTTAAAAAAATTTTGAGAATGCTGTTTGTTTCTTGCTTCTCCTGAGTTAATATGTACAGCTTTGAATTTATGGATTCCCTTTCCATGTTCAGGGTATTGTAAGTTTTGTCAAATCTTCCTGCCATTGATGAAACTGATATTTGTCACCAAACTAAAAAATATAAATAAAATTAATATGAAAGCTTAAGTTTGTAAATTTATGAAAATTAAAAAGATGGTGCTTAAAGAGATCACCAATCACATTTAAACTTCTTTTTCAAACTGTTGTCAATAAAAATAAATAATATAATAACTTATCTCTTTGCTTTAACAATAAATTAAAAATCAAAAAATTAATGTGAAAACTTACATAATAATAATATTGATCTTCCAAAAAATCATTATTGTAGTAAAATAGGGGCATAAATTTATGCCAGATGACAAAGTGGTCCAAATTGGCTGACTGCTAGTGCTGGCTTATCAATAATTTTTGTTGTTTTTTGTTAATATAATTTTTAAAGGATGCCCCTTGCTGTTTGTCTTAAGGTTTCTTTATGGAACTAGCTTTCCTTTTAACTTTATTTTTCAAACAAATACATACCTATGATGTTAATATTATTGTACCTTTAAGCAGGTAATGGCATTATATTACAAATCTATTAAAAAAATATTGCTTTATACATGTAAAATAGTTGTAGGTACTTACTCGCTGCCATTTTTGGCTTGTTTTTCCTTGCCCTATTCATCCCGTTTAACAGGGTGCTTTTCTCTCCCAGAATATTGTTTATAAAATCCAGATGCTCTTATATAAAATACAACATCATTTCCTTTTGCTGAAAGGACACTTTTTGGTTACACCATCACCTTCGTCTTCCAAATAATTCATTTTGATCATTATAATAATAAATAAAATTTAAACCCAAACAAAACAAACTAATGAACTTAACCTTAATACAACATACGTTCTCTACGATCAAAATATAAAAATGTGTGCCAATCATATATATTTGCGATGCCAATGACATAAATTAATTATCCCCAGATATTACCAAAAGTCGAAATGACTTGGAATCGCTAAAGATTTCGAGTCGAAATTATTTCGAGTCGAAATTTTCACTTAGAATCAGCACCCTGATAAACACGATTTTTTCTCCTGTCATATATCTTGTCAACTGGTACAATCAGTTAGTCACAGAACACGGTGTTTTGTGCCGCCAGTTCTTTGAGAATATTTGAAACGAACGTAGCTAAACTGTGACAACGTTGACTTTTAAACACACTTTATTAGTGGTTATTAGTTGGCGCTACGTTTAAAACTTACTAATTATTTATTGCAAAATTTTACGAAATGAGAAAAATTACTTGCAAAATGAATACCTTTATAAGTAAGTAGGTATCTTATCCTAAATATATATTGCTATACTTTTGATTAATATGATCCTACTAAACTAGTCCATTGACCGTGATTAATATGTAGATGTTTTAGATAGCTAACTTAAAGATATTAGAAGCTCTAACAAAAAAATGGGTGGAATCACAGTCATGTTTGTAGGTGATTTTCGACAAACGTTTCCCGTAATTGTAAAATTTTCCGATTCTTGAAAAGCTTTGCTATATTTACTCCTACTGACCATAGCTTCATGTATCTAAAATAGCGTTATAATCGTTTTTCTAACTGGGAAAAAACCGCAAGGCACAGCTGTTTTTATATTATTCTTTTAATTTTGGTCAATAGAATTATAGAATATACAAAACTCAAATATTTTTTAAAGATACTCAAAATATTTAAAACATTTTCCAGCTACTTCAGTGGCACTCTGTATCCAGCATCAATGAGAAGAATCCACGGAACAGATCATTATGAATCCAGACTTCTTCTATCCGATCATGCGGAAGCAAATCTCGAAACGGATGTACAAAAAAACGAAGATTGTGCTTCGGAAGAGAACAAAAAAGATAACTGTTTAGTCAAGCATCCAAAGTCAACTCTTGATGATTATCTTGATACCTATTATCAACAGTCGAACAACTCACACACTTGTCGCCCCATTAAAATATCAGTTCTATTACATGCAGCTCGTACTGGAAACACTTCTTGGTTAAAAGAGCTAATCGAATACAATTTAAAATTCGGTTTCCGCGATGTTAACGCAGTTGACCAAAATGGCAGAGTAAGTAGATCATTTTTAATATATTTTAATACATTTTGTATTCTTGATGTTAAATGTGGCAACAACGCATCAACAGCGAAGTGGTAAAAGGTCAGGGACCCCTATTTTCGAACGTGTGATGTGAAGTGAATGTGATGTGAGTAGGGAAGTGATCGATCCCTGACAAAACCTTTCATGGGTCGTATTTTCGATATCACAACGTTGCCTCGTTATATTTATGAAAAATGAAAGAATTTTGACGTATAACGTACATACTAGAAAGTTGGCAACGTTTGATAAATTGGGTTTCAGGCAGTTCAAACTGATAACTATATTCTTTTATTTATGATAACTACAAATATATTCTTTTATTTATGAAAGACGCAAGTTTCAAAACAAAACTACGGTAACAACTCTAATAAACATATGATTTTGACAATACGCTGACGCCTGAATAATAATGCGCATGTTTCACTGCTTCGACTGGGTCTGACCAAGCGAAGTGTGATGTGAGCTATCATTAAGTCTAAAAATAAGGTTCACCGGTTTCTCACCAGTGATCTATCACATCACATATTTGAAAATAGGGGTCCAGTAGACATTCAATACGCTAATAATATTTAAAAAAAGTCATAAATTAAAAGTTTTTATATATAATGTCTAAAATAATAAAATCACTAATAGAATATAAAAAAAGGACAAAACTAAAACATCAACAAACAAAAGTAAAAAAACATAAGCAAACCATTATCCAATCGGATTTATTTGCCCAAATTTCTTGTCTTTGTAGAAAACCGTCTGATATTATCAGAGCATAATAAATTTAAAATAATATTGCAGCAGAAAGTATTTTATATTATAATAAAATTGCAATGTTAATAAGACCATAAGTTCATCAAACGCGCTGTTGCCACATTTATCACCAAGAACACAACACTTTAAAAATTAAATACCCGAGTTTAATAATAATCTTTTTATAGGAAATCTGCAGATCTAAATAGCTAAAAATTTAGTAATAAGGTTATTTTGGTACTTTCTTTTCATAACGGTATTTAATTTATTGATATTCGATAGGAGGAAACTATTCCCTATTGAGAATGATTTTTGAATTTGCCTATACTGTTATAGATAATTTTTTTTCCACGATCAGCACAGATTTTACCAATTCTGAAATCAAAATTTGATTAGAGAATGCTGCAATTCTTTCTTGAAATGTATTTACATTCTCTCTCTTGTGATAGAGTAAAACTCTCACACTTGTTAGCAATAATATCATTAGCCTTGACACAGTTGATTGTCAATATACTGCAAGATTTGATTTTCTGTCAGAATTATTGCTGTTACGTTTCAATTTGAAAATATAAAAAAGATAATGAATTCTCCAAGTGATTCAAAATTAAACTGTGAAATTACAAAGAGTGTAAATAATATACTGGAAAAGAATGAAAATGAAAAGTGTTACAAACTGTTCATGGAATTAAAATGATTGATCGTGGACAAAGTATAGTCTGCTACTCGATTATAATGAAAATTCATGATGCTCGGGGTTCCTCACACTCGCCTTCGGTTCGCGCTATATCCTAATCTATTTAGAAATACTTTAGGTATTGTCAAAATTGTTTTGTTTGCATGTTTCTATTAGTTTAAAAATTAAATTGATTTATACTTACTGTTAATAAAATTTGCCTGTTAATGGTGAACGATAGCTTCATGATCTATTATTCACACTACCTTATAATCACAGTAGGTATTTTATTAATATATAAAATAATTTATTTTATCTACTCCTATTAAATTATACATTAATTATTCAACTGCTTTTGAGGAATTAATAGTATCCATAAACAAAAAGCGTGAGTTATAATAACTCTCTAGTGAGTTATTACACCATACTGTCACAGTAACTATATACTGCCACGGAATCAATGGCGGTTCGATCCCCTGTGCCTACCAAACCTTTTTTTTAATTATATTCATTGTGTTTATTTTTTACATAAATGTCTACTCAATCCATAGAATTAATTAATTTTTAATTCTAAATCACAATTAAAGAACCGAATACCAAAGGTGGCTGTAGAATCTACATTCGATGAAACGGAATAGTCCATTATTGTAATTGAGGGGAGTAATGTCAGTTGATATTTTTAAAAAGATATTTTGACGTTTTCAAATCTGTTAAAAATTATAAAGGTGTTAAGAAAGATGAATTCAGAGAGTGAAGATGAATTATTATGTACACCTCCAGAATTGAGGCAAGTAGCTAATGCTACAGTATAAAATTTATTACCCGAAAAGTCACAAAACAAAGCGGTCAACAAAAATTTTCAAAATTGATGTATCAGTAAGAATGTAAACTCTTTTACAGAAAATGTTCTTTAGGTATATTTTAAAGAACTGAGCAATAAGTATAAAGCATCCCTGAGGACTTTCTTCTCTATGCTGAGAAGCACACTCACTTTAAATAATAAAATAAATATAGAAAATTATTGGAAATTACTTGCGTTTCTTAAACGTCAATCAGAGAAGCATGTAGCTAAAAAGGCAAAAACATTTACACCAGAACTTAATAATTTCATGAAAAATATCTGGCGACAAAGGTACCTATCTAATAGATTTCACAATAATTCAAACTTTTTAATCATATATTTATTGTTAAAGTCGTAGATAAAGTATAGTATTCAACTTGCGGTAATGGTCATAACTCGCTTGATGAATTACAGCACTCGCCTGCGGCTCGTGCTGCAAACTTCATCTGCGTGAGTTATGACCTACATTACCGCTCGTTAAATAATATACTATTATATATCAAGTATTGCACAGCTCTTCATAATTAAGGACATTTATAAATACTATTTATTTTATGTCTTCTTTTCGCGCTACCTTGTATATTTCAAAATGAAATAGATACTCAACTACATTTATATTGGCTGGTGTCCAAGAGGAATGTGAAAATTTCTGGAACGCGCTTGAAATAATGGGAATCATCTGAAAGCTGGCTAGACAACATCTAGCAAATATCTAACAATGGTCGGTCACGCAGAGCATCGTGAACCAATATAGTCAATCGTTATAGAAAATACCAAAGAAAATTGTATTAAAAATTCATTATAAACTTTTCAGAGTTACAAAATGGAAAAATATTTAACCAGTATAAATTATTTTTGGATTTTTTTAGTTTAAATGAATTTTACATTTTATAATAAGCCTGAATTATACTCTTACTTTATATCTATGATTATATTACTATAGAGCAGCCCCGGACTGGCCGGGTCCGCACGTTACGTACAAAAAAAAAGTTTTTGTCTCATGCAAGTCTATGCAAGTGCAGTTAATCTTAATAGACGAAAATGACATTGATGTCGAGTTAGAGTTTGACTTTAAGAGAAAAAGAACGTCAAAGTAGAAACTGATGCACGGTGAAAAATCAAAAGACTTTCAACAGTTCAACAGTACAAAATTGTATATTTTGATATTTTAGAGTGTGCGAGGATGAGTATTGAAGAGATATTTTGCGCAAACAAAGACGTTTTAAAGGATTGCTTTTGGTTGGACCCCAAAAAGTTTGACTCTATCTTAAAACTCGAAAAATTTCCCACAGAAGCCATGTACAATGTTTCTAAACTGTGTAAAGTTAAAAGAAGTCGGCTGTTGATAGAGCTGCGACAGTTTGCACAACAATACAGCAACTTCATATGGACATAGTCCACCGGGAACTACGGAGACAGATGCTGTGACGAAGAAGATGATTTGGACCCAACCGAAGAAGCGGAAAAAAATACTGACATTCACTTCTCTCAAAATAGACAATGTTTCTAGTGTTTGAGTGCTTTTTCTGTTCTGTTTGAACTTACTCAATCTGGATTGTTTACCAACCTATATATTGCATATAATTGTTCTGACCATACCTTGTACCCAAGTCACATGTGAACGAGTTTTTTCTAAACTTAAAATAGTCAAAAATCGTCTTCGGTCATCTTTAGGTCAAGACCTTATGTCCAGTCTGCTTTTTATTAATGTTGAGAGGTATTTATTTTATGATTTGGACAAAAATAAAATAATAGGTGAAGTAGCTTTAACAAGTGAGTTACTTAAAAGGAAGTGTAAAATCCTAGCTAAATTTCTTCTTCTTTATTAGTTCCAAAATATCGTAAAAATTCATTGTTTTCAAGAACCTAATTTTCAAATATTTTCCGGGGACCGGACCCCCCCCCGTTTGATGGAGGGTATTCTATAACCCCAGATCCCCCGGTGGAGGGCCCCTTTACAGTTTTAGCTGAGGGCCCCAAATTATCCCAGTCCGGGCCTGCTATAGAGATAATAATGTTAAATTTGTTCCTATAAACTGTACCCAGAAATTTAAATAATAAATCAATTTTTTTAATGTTGGTCCAATGCGAATTTTTTCCTTGTAAATTTTTTGTATGTTATAAATAAAACTAAAGGAGCGGAAATAATTTTCTTGTTTTTCTAGGTTTCTAAACAACTTTTTCCCTAATTAAAATTGGCATTATATAATTTCTGCTTCTAATGGAATTTTGGGGACTGATGGTGATAATAAACTTCATAGGTACTTTTATCTCAGGCATTGGCAAGTTTGGGTAAAGAATGTAGGTCAGGATTAAATTTGCAAAAATATTTTTTTAATAGAAACGCATATTAAAGGATATTTACAATAAAATTTAATAAAAATTTAAATTTTGCATTTTTCAATTTTGCAGTATTTGAAACCTAGTTTGGATAAAAGTATCCATAGGTTTCCAATTGATATTCTTATCTCAGTGGAGCTCCTTAGTCTTGTTTGTAATGATCTGATAGTAGGCACCAAGTTTTCTTCGGACATAAAGTAGATAGTAACACAGAGCGCCGCTGATGCAGTTTCCCAAGGACGAAACATTTTTCACAAAAATTATTAAACAGCACAGACTAACTTTCACTACGGGAACACAAATATAAATTATTATACTCAACCCAAATTATATACAAATACAAGAACCGATCCTGTGTGCAAATTTTGACCATAAGCAATAAACCGTGACAGACGATCGCAATAAAAGTGGCTTATTACCATCAGTCCACTTTTATTGTAGGCACTATTTTGTTGAACACATTTTAACTGGGATTTGGTAATGGATAACTACCGCGAACAAAGCTATTATAAAGATTATCTCCAACATCTTCAGTTTTTGTAGATGATAACAATTCTACGCTAACTGGTTGGCATTCATTTAAAGGTTTCTTTTTTATAAAAATTAAACTTCACAAGGTACCTCCGCTTCGATCAGTCTTGTTTTTAATACAGGGCATACCTATGTAATATTCGGTTGAGACTTCTTGACATCTGTGCTCCATGTGAGCATACTGTTTTTCTTGCAGCAAAAAGAAAGGTCTTTGCGGTAAGTCCGTCACTGATATTTCGTTATGACTTCTGTTTACAATATGACTTTACAATAATAATCCCTCAGTAGAGGGTCAATAAACCTAAAGAATTAGGGATGCGCTTTTAGACGCAGGTAAATTTTGTGCTTATGGCATATTTAACGATTTTAGTTGTGTAGGTAATTATTTATTTCCAAAATTTTCTTAGTTTATCACAAAGATTTAAATACGAAAGTATGGTTCGTCCGTTGACAAAAAAAAAGAAAACTAAGTAACTTACCTACCTATAAACCTTTTTCTTTCTTTAGTCTCTAGCCCCACAAAATCTACGAAGGAACAGTCTACAGTCCCTGATCATGTGCTCCTCGCTCCTGCATATCCAGTATTTGGCCTTGTCCTTGACTCCCTTCGCTATACACACTGCAACCTTGTGCCCTTTCACTCCACAACCAAAGCATCTACCCTCCATAAATGTAACCATAATCCACCCCAATTTCACCTCTCTTTTTTCAAGCAAAACTTCCGCCTCTTCCCATTCCGCAGTCACCATTGCCTTTCCCAATTAACACTTCTAATTTCTTCTTGACCTCTATTACCTCTATTACCTTACCTTTTGAACCCCTTCACCGCCCTTGCTCCTGATGTAACCCTTTCCACTTGGCCTAGCATCCCCCCAACCTCAACCCCTTTCTTTGCTTCTATTTTCATCTCCCTGTTTTTTGATATCCTGAGTCTATCGACTATCGACACCTTTCCCTCTCATCTCCCCTAAACTCCTCTTAATCTTTTTAATCCCTTCTTGATCTATGTCCCCGATATCTTTAAGGATTACCACTTTGTTCCTCTCTTCTCTTGCCATTTCCTTATCTGTATATATTGTCACCCTCGTGCTTCTCTTTTTAACCCATGCCATCATCTTCCTTAGCACTTCCATCCCCATATTTTCGAGCCTATGCAGCCCAGCACTGTCCCCACTTTCAATATCTGCAAACATCCGGCTCAGTAACTCAAAAACCTTCTTTTCTTTCCTACCACCCCCTTCACTCCATTTCCTCTCCATTTCCTATCAGGATCCCGAAACATTCTCTGCACCTCTCTCTCCATTCCACTATCCTCCTTGTTTATCCATACTACTTTAACTTTTTCATTACCGACCACTGAATCTCCCACCTTAACCTCTATGTCCTCCCTCTTTTTAACATCCCAAACCCTATCTCTTACCTCCTTCCTACCTATAAACTGGCAAGTTCATCTGCCCTTCATCTTCTATTAGAACACCTACTCCTGACATATATGTAACACACTATGCTTCCTGGAGGAAATTTTACTTGTTCTTCGCTCCACTACCTGCAGAATGAAAATCTTGTACTTGTTTTCAGTTCTTACTTTATTTAGTTTTGGTAAAACTTTGTGAGCTAGGAGCGGAAGCTCTGTTTCTATCCTTTGTGCTATTATTCTTGTGTGGCCTTTGCGACGCCCTTTCCAGTGTCCATTGTCTCTAAGCCTTATGAAAGCCGCCATTGCGCTCATAATTATCCAGATGGCAAAGGCGGCAATCTCAGGAGGATAACGAGCGAGGTGTGGGTGATGTCCTTAGTTCTCCTGTGACTCCTATGCTTGCAACCCTCTGTACATGCGCATGCCAGCTTGCGGGACACCCATTGCCTCTCAACCACTGGCGACCTGACCAAGGATCCGTATTGGATCCTCGGTCTAACGATTCCATTGTATAACTCATGGAGAACCATGGGATATACTACCCAGTTCTTTCCTACAGCTTGGCGCAATATGTGCTTTCCAGGTCATCTTTTTATCCACTCCAAGGTATTTGGCCTCCTATAGAAATTCTAGAGGCGCGCGGTCACATACCATGGCGGTAACCTTCCCTTCCGTCTTTGGAGTATGCATATAATCCTTTTTAGTAAGCCGTTCCAGGAAGCCATCCATGATAAAGTTCCACAGACGCGGAGAGAGGCAGCCGCCTTGGTGGCATCCGCCCTCTGCGCGGACCTCCTGTGAGTAACCTTCTAGCGTTGAGGTAATTTTCCTGCTTCTGAGACCAGGTGGTATCCAGGAAACCAGTGTTGCAAGAGTTCTCCTAGACAGCATTTCAGTCTCAATTAGGCCTGCTCTCGCCTATTCGAAGACACCTTCTACCACAAAAAAGACATCTAAGGCTATTTCCTTAAATTCCATCGCTTTTTCCACTTTCTGTATTATGACATGGAGAGCTGACTCGACCTACCTTGCCTATAAGCGTGCTGATGTGGATGGAATAGGTGCTGCTTTAAACTACTACCTTTTTTCCATTGTTTTGAATAGAAATTTAGTGGCAATAGTACCTAATCATTAATGGTTCCTTCTTTATAAAACTTGTATAGTATTTTTCTCTTAAACTTGGGGATACTATAGACATTTTACAACCTGTATCTATGATTAATTTAATACTATACGGACTAGGTATGACAATTATGTGGTAATCTACATTCTAAGTTCTTAATATTTAAAACAAGGGGAAACAGTTGCTTTCTGTTTCAACTTTATTACCAGTCTTTGTATTACTTCCATACTTGGTCTAGCCTTACCTACTTAATCAACATCAGATACCTAGCTACAAACAAACAAAATGAAATTTCAATATGTCAATCTGACGATGCTAGTTATTTAGCGAAACAGCTGTAATTGTAATTTTAAACCTAATTTTTTCTATTAAACTTGGAAGTTGAGATAAAACAAGAGTTTTTTATTATGAATTTTTAAGATTGATGTACCCTCGTATTATATTTTTGTTAAATAGTTTTCTTTCGCATTCTGCCAACTATTTTATGTATGTACCCTCGCATTACATTTTTGTTAAACAATGTCCTTTTGCCACTTACTTTGACAAAATAAAAAAAAAATCTTGCAAAAAATGCAATTTCTTAATTAACAAATAAAAAATTAGGGTTGATTGTAGAGGGGTGAAAATTAATGTTTTGTATCCTGTATCATGTTGACCACCCTTAACATTTAGGGGGATGAAAATTAGATGTTGCCCGATTCTCCACTCTAGTCGATATGCTAGGAGTTCAATCACGCACACCGTGACATGAGAATTTTATATATTAGAAAATATAAAAAGTATGGATTTTACAATATTCCTAAATTGGCAGTTTCAAATGCATAAGTGCTTTCCTCTGGGAACGGTTGTGGTATTTTAAGTGGAATAGCTTTGTTTGCGATTTCCTCCCTACTTACATATACCGGCAACGGTTTTCTTCTTTTCTTGAGTTTTTGGTTTTAATTTTAGAAAAATAAAAAATAAATTGAAGGATTTCGGTTTTTGAGACATCCTGTATATTCCTAACAATTTTATTAATAACGAAATTAAATACTGGACAGTTGTATGTAAAGGTATTGTTGAACTTTTTATCTTAACCAGTAGATATAAACTACTTCAAATCTACAAGTATATTTAAAATTCTTGCTGATATACACAATTAACTAATGCTACTTTATTTTTAGGCAATTTTATTTATTTATTTTATTAGACGAAAAACATGCGGCGTTAATACGGTAGTGCTTCTTAGTTAAATTTCTTATAATAACATAATATGCTATTTTAAGAAAGACTTTGTGTTAAAAAGCAGAGAATGTGAATAGATTTATAATAAATATTTTTAAAACATATTTGCGAAGTAAAAGCTTGGAATCATTTTAACGAGACAACTTGACAGCCTTTATTTCTTTATTGTTGATGTTAAACAATGACAGGGTCGTCTAGTTTTGCATATGATAGGTGTAATTTACTGAAAGTATATTTGTGTCTATCAGCAAATAAAGAAAATTGTATGTACCTTAGATAGAATATCTAAACTTTTCAACTTTATTATTTGACAAATACAATGTCACGACATTTTTTTATCTATCTGTCATACACTATCTTTGAAAAACAATATAAAAAACATATTATTATGTAACAAATGAAAGGGAGTTAAACCGTATTAAACCGCATTTATCTTTTACATTCTCCACCCCTCGAGAAAACATGCACAACCAAATCACTAATGATTGACAGTCTCGTGTACCTTCCTTTTTGGGTCTTTATTTGGACAACTCGTATCACACCATCTCTGCCAGGGTACGTTTCTTCTACTCGTCCGATCATCCACTGATTTCTAGGAGCTTTCTCATCAACAACCAACACAATATCTCCTATTTTGATGGGTTCAGTCTTGTCATGCCATTTTTGCCTTCTAATGAGAGTAGGTCTGTATTCTCTTACCCAACGCATCCAATATGAATCAGCTGATGCCTGTGCAATTCGCTATTGTTTTCGACTAGAAAGTTGAAAGTCACCATATGATTTTACATCACCAGGCCTCAACAGCAAAAAATGGTTAGGAGTTAAAGCTTCTGGCTCGGTCGGATCTACAGAAATGTGGGTCAAGGGTCTTGAGTTGACGATATATTCTATTTCAGTCAACAGAGTAACTAACACCTCTTCTTTGGGATTAATGGATTTCAAACTTATCTTCAGAGCAGTTTTGATGGAACGAATCATGCGCTCCCATATTCCACCCATATGTGGAGCACCTGTTGGGTTAAATTTCCATGAAATATGTTTCAATGATAATTCTTCTAATTGCTTAATACACTCTCTCAGTTCTCTTTCAGCGCCTACGAAGTTAGTACCATTATCAGTTCGAAATTCTTTTGGCTGCCCGCCCTCTTCTGCACATGAATCTCCGAATAGCATTTATGGCAGAACTAGTTTCTAAAGAAGTTACCAAAACTATAAGATCTGAAATCGAATATGAAATTGAGGAAATACACTTTTGGACAGACTCTATGGTAGTTCTACAACAAATTCCAATCTTGAACTTTCCCCAAGAGAATTTGAGAATGTTGGGAAGTTTTTCCAACAAAGTAGCTACTAATTCTAGGTTGAAAAGATAAAGGGAAGAATTAACATTCTTCATGGTGGTCACCATATTGTTGACGGCATTTGAAAATTGTATCCATGAATCCAATTTATCTTCTCTAACGTTGTTAAGTTTTTTAACCTTATCAATAAGAGATAAAACAATCCACTCAGCCCTTCCAAAATTCATTTCCAGCATTTTCATAATTTTTGGAACATTACACGGAAAGGTAAGTAGCGCTCTGACTGAATCTCTTGCTCCACCTTTGAGTGCTTTATCTAAACGGAGCAAATTATCTTCTTGTGATAAAGCAAATTGTTCTGTAGATCTTCGAAATTCATTTATAAAAATAGGCCATTCAGAAAGATCTCCGAAAAATTGCGGAAGATCTCTCATCCTGTTGCGCAGAAGAATTTTGTTGGTTGTGTTTGTATTTTCGATACACATTCTTGCAATATCCCGCAGCGCACTATCTTCTCCACCCCCAGCAGAGTTTGGGAAATTGATTTCAGATGTGGCGAAGTGACATTCGGATATTTTATGCATATTTGGGGTATTTTCATTCACCTCGTCTATGTATTGCCTTGATTCATCCACCCATTCATTTATGGTAGCTGGGGATTGGTAGAAATTGGCCGATAAGGCAAATGGAGCTTGTTCATCTCCCAGCACACTACCTGCTTTGCTCTTTTCCATATATTTTCTTTGTATTTCAGCTTCTTTAATAATATATTGTCTTTCCATTTCCAGAGCTTCCAACTTTTCTTTCAATACTTTTTGATCAAGTTCTTTCTGTTTATTCATGAGTGTCAATTCAAGATTCATACAGGTAATACTTTAAATTTCAGAATTGGTGTTGGATTTATTGGACGGAAAATGTAAAACATTGGGAACAACTACAGACTTCCTACTTCTAACGGAAATGCTGTCGGGAATGCACCCATTCTCCAATTCACCAGACTCGACTTCTGCATGTCTCGTATGGTCACTTGTAACAGATTTTTTATCTTTCGTGACAATACTTGAACTCTGAGCTGCTTTGTCCAATTCTGATGCATATCGTAGCGGTGGAACTCCCTTGTTACATCTCTCACTTTTTCGCACTTTCTGAAGTTCTGTTGGTTGTTCTGCTACATTGTTTTTATCCATAGCGGTTCAAAATTTACTTCGAAGGATCACTGTAACTTTTATTTGCCAATTAAATAGATAGAATATCTAAACTTTTCAACTTTATTATTTGACAAATACAATACCACTTGACATTTTTTTTTATCTATCTGTCATACACTATCTTTCAAAAACAATATAAAAAAACATATATATTATGTAACAAATGAAAGGGAGTTAATCCGTATTAAAACGCATTTATCTTTTACAGTACCTATATATTTGTTTATAAAAAGTTTATAAAAATATTTATATATTACTGGAATATCTATGATTATTTAAATATTTTTATCTTTCTATTTTGTAAATTATTTCAATTGGAAAATGTTGATACCGTCTCTAAATGATTACCTACCTTTTTGTTATTGTGAAAATGCAGGCTCTTGAAATACAAATGCGGAAATCCAGGAATTTATGCTCCAAAACAACATGTACTTTGAAGAAGGATATAAAAAAACGCAGCTTTTAGAGGTTCTAAGGACGTTTAACATACAGAAGACATATGTATGTGACACAATTGCAGCATCCAAAGGACATATAGTTCTTCGTCTTCCTCCTTACTACTGCGTATTCAACCCGATTGAGCATATGTGGAGAAAACTAAACAACAAATTGCGGACCCAATTATGTCCTTCTGTAATTGCATTAATCCGGCAAAATATAGATGACCCAGACGCTGATTGTTGGAAATGAACAATAAACCATGTTATAAAATTGGAGGATTCATACAGGGCATTTCATACTAACATAGAACCCCTTATAATTAATGTAGACGACGATAGTGATAGTAAAACTGAATTGATATATTAACATATTTAAATTTTTATTAAATTTTATTGTGAATATCCTTTAATATGCTTTTCTATTAAAAAATTATTTTTGCAAATTTAATCCTGACCTGCATTCTTTACCCAAACTTGCCAATACCTGAGATAAAAGTAGAGATGATTCCAAAAGTATCGCGACAGCTCCGGTTTTCCCATCTATCCTTACCGCCGACTCGAACGCTAGCGATTACCCAGTTCGAGAAATAGATTCCAGTGGCCCAGCTGCCGCTGGGACTAAGAAACACCGCACACGGAATCCGCTTAGCAATTGTTCTACTAGAATTCTTCGACTGCGCTGCGGTGCGCGCCGATCGGAGATCGTCGGCGAATACCCCCACATTGCCGAATTTTATTGGAGCTGTCGCGATATTTTTGGAATCGTCTCTACCTAAGAAGTTTATTACCCACCATCAGTCCCCTTTTATTGTAGGCACTATATTGTTGAACACAATTTACATATGACTTTCCTAAAATCAATAATTCTTGATGTTTTACATTGGTTTTTATTATTTGTTCCTTAAATGAATCAATGTTTCCTGCTTCTTATTCTACGGCATTTTTTTCATTTGCAACTTGCAAATTTACATTTTCGTGCAAAAGATATTTGACCTTCTATAAATATTTAATTTTTCATTACTGCAAATATTAATAACCCTGACTTCTATTACATCATACTGTTCGACTTGTATTGCAATTTATTCGCATTATGTATAAACAACATTAAAATTCAATAAATATATTTCACCTGTTAAATATGACGTAAACTTTTTTGTTTTACATGCATATATGTCGACCCACTTTTGTATTTTATCGTATTTGAAATAAATGATCAATTAAATGTGAATTTATAGTTTGTTTCTAAATGCACTGTCGGTGTAGATTGTGCATTTATAATACATCAGGGCTTGTGGAGTTTTAAACATTCAAATCTGGTTACTGAAAAAAATGTTGACCTCTAATACTATTTTCCAGTACATTTCTTTTTTATAGCACAATTTTATAATATTTAAAATAGTTTTATCCAAAACTACGCTTCTAGCACAGAAGACCTAACCTAACCTAACCTAAACGTCGTGTTCTTAACCTGTGTGAACTTGGCAGATACTTTCTAGCAGGTAAAATGGCGAATTCACCCGAATATCCGCAGGCGTTCGTCAAATAGGGTAACTATCCATAATTATAAAAGGTACAATAAGAACAGCAAAAATGTATAACCCAATACAAGACGTAATTAGTAAAATCATTTAATGTAAAAAAAGATATTTAATTTTATCAACAAACGAAAAAAAAACCGATCATAATACTCGTAAATATAGTGATTATATTTAGCCATTTACATTTTGACAAGGCAACAATCCACTTGAGACTATGCTAGATGGATTTTATATATTGAAATACATAAAATTATGATATTTTTATTTACTTACGCAGGGGACTAGGGGGTTAAAATTCGATAAAAATAGAAAAAATATGGATTATATGGGCATTTCGTCAAGACAGCAATCGATTATCCACTTGAGACTATGCTAGATGGATTTTATATATTGAAATACATAAAATTATGATATTTTTATTTACTTACGCAGGGGACTAGGGGGTTAAAATTCGATAAAAATAGAAAAAATATGGATTATATGGGCATTTCGTCAAGACAGCAATCGAGTATCCACTTGAGACTATGCTAGATGGATTTTATATATTAAAATACATAAAACTATAATATTTTTATTTACTTACGCAGGGGACTAGGGGGTTAAAATTCGATAAAAATAGAAAAAATATGGATTAAATGGGCATTTCGTCAAGACAGCAATCGAGTATCCACTTGAGACTATGCTAGATGGATTTTATATATTGAAATACATAAAATTATGATATTTTTATTTACTTACGCAGGGGACTAGGGGGTTAAAATTCGATAAAAATAGAAAAAATATGGATTATATGGGCATTTCGTCAAGACAGCAATCGAGTATCCACTTGAGACTATGCTAGATGGATTTTATATATTAAAATACATAAAACTATAATATTTTTATTTACTTACGCAGGGGACTAGGGGGTTAAAATTCGATAAAAATAGAAATAATATGGATTATATGGGCATTTCGTCAAGACAGCAATCGAGTATCCACTTGAGACTATGCTAGATGGATTTTATATATTAAAATACATAAAACTATAATATTTTTATTTACTTACGCAGGGGACTAGGGGGTTAAAATTCGATAAAAATAGAAAAAATATGGATTAAATGGGCATTTCGTCAAGACAGCAATCGAGTATCCACTTGAGACTATGCTAGATGGATTTTATATATTGAAATACATAAAATTATGATATTTTTATTTACTTACGCAGGGGACTAGGGGGTTAAAATTCGATAAAAATAGAAAAAATATGGATTATATGGGCATTTCGTCAAGACAGCAATCGAGTATCCACTTGAGACTATGCTAGATGGATTTTATATATTAAAATACATAAAACTATAATATTTTTATTTACTTACGCAGGGGACTAGGGGGTTAAAATTCGATAAAAATAGAAATAATATGGATTATATGGGCATTTCGTCAAGACAGCAATCTATTATCCACTTGAGACTATGCTAGATGGATTTTATATATTAAAATACATAAAACTATAATATTTTTATTTACTTACGCAGGGGACTAGGGGGTTAAAATTCGATAAAAATAGAAAAAATATGGATTATATGGGCATTTCGTCAAGACAGCAATCGAGTATCCACTTGAGACTATGCTAGATGGATTTTATATATTGAAATACATAAAATTATGATATTTTTTTTACTTACGCAGGGGACTAGGGGGTTAAAATTCGATAAAAATAGAAAAAATATGGATTATATGGGTATTTCGTCAAGACAGCAATCAAGTATCCACTTGAGACTATGATAGATGGATTTTATATATTGAAATACATAAAACTATAATATTTTTATTTACTTACGCAGGGGACTAGGGGGTTAAAATTCGATAAAAATAGAAAAAATATGGATTAAATGGGCATTTCGTCAAGACAGCAATCGAGTATCCACTTGAGACTATGCTAGATGGATTTTATATATTGAAATACATAAAATTATGATATTTTTATTTACTTACGCAGGGGACTAGGGGGTTAAAATTCGATAAAAATAGAAAAAATATGGATTATATGGGCATTTCGTCAAGACAGCAATCGAGTATCCACTTGAGACTATGCTAGATGGATTTTATATATTAAAATACATAAAACTATGATATTTTTATTTACTTACGCAGGGGACTAGGGGTTAAAATTCGATAAAAATAGAAATAATATGGATTATATGGGCATTTCGTCAAGACAGCAATCGAGTATCCACTTGAGACTATGCTAGATGGATTTTATATATTAAAATACATAAAACTATGATATTTTTATTTACTTACCCAGGGGACTAGGGGGTTAAAATTCGATAAAAATAGAAAAAATATGGTTTATATGGGCATTTCGTCAAGACAGCAATCGAGTATCCACTTGAGACTATGCTAGATGGATTTTATATATTAAAATACATAAAACTATGATATTTTTATTTACTTACGCAGGGGACTAGGGGGTTAAAATTCGATAAAAATAGAAATAATATGGATTATATGGGCATTTCATCAAGACAGCAATCGAGTATCCACTTGAGACTATGCTAGATGGATTTTATATATTAAAATACATAAAACTATGATATTTTGATTTACTTACGCAGGGGATTAGGGGGTTAAAATTCGATAAAAATAGAAAAAATATGGATTATATAGGCATTTCGTCAAGACAGCAATCGAGTATCCACTTGAGACTATGCTAGATGGATTTTATATATTAAAATACATAAAACTATGATATTTTTATTTACTTACCCAGGGGACTAGGGGGTTAAAATTCGATAAAAATAGAAAAAATATGGTTTATATGGGCATTTCGTCAAGACAGCAATCGAGTATCCACTTGAGACTATGCTAGATGGATTTTATATATTAAAATACATAAAACTATGATATTTTTATTTACTTACCCAGGGGACTAGGGGGTTAAAATTCGATAAAAATAGAAAAAATATGGTTTATATGGGCATTTCGTCAAGACAGCAATCGAGTATCCACTTGAGACTATGCTAGATGGATTTTATATATTAAAATACATAAAACTATGATATTTTTATTTACTTACGCAGGGGACTAGGGGGTTAAAATTCGATAAAAATAGAAAAAATATGGAAGAAAATGGAAGCTAATGATAAAGACTTATAGAATTCAAAAATTCAAACAACCAAATCAAAAATAATTTTTGATTGCATCTGTTAGGTATATGAACATGTGGATACTCAAGTGGATACTCGATTGCTGTCTTGACGAAATGCCCAAATAATCCATATTTTTTCTATTTTTATCGAATTTTAACCCCCTAGTCCCCTGCGTAAGTAAATAAAAATATCATAGTTTTATGTATTTTAATATATAAAATCCATCTAGCATAGTCTCAAGTGGATACTCGATTGCTGACTTGACGAAATGCCCATATATACCATATTTTTTCTATTTTTATCGAATTTTAACCCCCTAGTCCCCTGCGTAAGTAAATAATAATATTATAGTTTTATGTATTTTAATATATAAAATTCATCTAGCATAGTCTCAAGTGGATACTCGATTGCTGTCTTGACGAAATGCCCATATAAACCATATTTTTTCTATTTTTATCGAATTTTAACCCCCTAGTCCCCTGGGTAAGTAAATAAAAATATTATAGTTTTATGTATTTTAATATATAAAATCCATCTAGCATAGTCTCAAGTGGATACTCGATTGCTGTCTTGACGAAATGCCCATATAATCCATATTTTTTCTATTTTTATCGAATTTTAACCCCCTAGTCCCCTGCGTAAGTAAATAAAAATATAATAGTTTTATGTATTTTAATATATAAAATCCATCTAGCATAGTCTCAAGTGGATACTCGATTGCTGACTTGACGAAATGCCCATATAAACCATATTTTTTCTATTTTTTTCGAATTTTAACCCCCTAGTCCCCTGCGTAAGTAAATAAAAATATAATAGTTTTATGTATTTTAATATATAAAATCCATCTAGCATAGTCTCAAGTGGATACTCGATTGCTGACTTGACGAAATGCCCATATAAACCATATTTTTTTCTATTTTTATCGAATTTAAACCCCCTAGTCCCCTGCGTAAGTAAATAATAATATCATAATTTTATGTATTTTAATATATAGAATACATCTAGCATAGTCTCAAGTGGATACTCGATTGCTGACTTGACGAAATGCCCATATAAACCATATTTTTTCTATTTTTTTCGAATTTTAACCCCCTAGTCCCCTGCGTAAGTAAATAAAAATATCATAGTTTTATGTATTTTAATTTATAAAATCCATCTAGCATAGTCTTAAGTGGATACTCGATTGCTTTCTTGATGAAATGCCCATATAATCCATATTATTTTTATTTTTATCGAATTTTAACCCCCTAGTCCTCTGCGTAAGTAAATAAAAATATCATAGTTTTATGTATTTTAATTTATAAAATCCCTCTAGCATAGTCTTAAGTGGATACTCGATTGCTGTCTTGACGAAATGCCGATATAATCCATATTATTTTTATTTTTTTCGAATTTTAACCCCCTAGTCCCCTGCGTAAGTAAATAATAATATCATAATTTTATGTATTTTAATATATAGAATACATCTAGCATAGTCTCAAGTGGATACTCGATTGCTGTCTTGATGAAATGCCCATATAATCCATATTATTTCTATTTTTATCGAATTTTAACCCCCTAGTCCCCTGCGTAAGTAAATAAAAATATCATAGCTTTATGTATTTTAATTTATAAAATCCATCTAGCATAGTCTTAAGTGGATACTCGATTGCTGTCTTTACGAAATGCCGATATAATCCATATTATTTCTATTTTTTTCGAATTTTAACCCCCTAGTCCCCTGCGTAAGTAAATAATAATATCATAATTTTATGTATTTTAATATATAGAATACATCTAGCATAGTCTTAAGTGGATACTCGATTGCTGTCTTGATGAAATGCCCATATAATCCATATATTTTCTATTTTTATCGAATTTTAACCCCCTAGTCCCCTGCGTAAGTAAATAATAATATCATAGTTTTATGTATTTTAATCTACAAAATCCATCTAGCATAGTCTCAAGTGGATACTCGATTGCTGTCTTGACGAAATGCCCATATAAACCATATTTTTTCTATTTTTATCGAATTTTAACCCCCTAGTCCCCTGCGTAAGTAAATAAAAATATCATAGTTTTATGTATTTTAATTTATAAAATCCATCTAGCATAGTCTTAAGTGGATACTCGATTGCTGTCTTGACGAAATGCCGATATAATCCATATTATTTCTATTTTTTTCGAATTTTAACCCCCTAGTCCCCTGCGTAAGTAAATAATAATATTATAATTTTATGTATTTTAATAAATAGAATACATCTAGCATAGTCTCAAGTGAATACTCGATTGCTGTCTTGACGAACTGCCCATATAATCCATATTTTTTCTATTTTTATCGAATTTTAACCCCCTAGTTCCCTGCGTAAGTAAATAAAAATATCATAATTTTATGTATTTTAGTATATAAAATCCATCTAGCATAGTCTTAAGTGGATACTCGATTGCTGTCTTGACGAAATGCCCATATAAACCATATTTTTTCTATTTTTATCGAATTTTAACCCCCTAGTCCCCTGCGTAAGTAAATAAAAATATCATAATTTTATGTATTTTAGTATATAAAATCCATCTAGCATAGTCTTAAGTGGATACTCGATTGCTGTCTTGACGAAATGCCCATATAATCCATATTTTTTCTATTTTTTTCGAATTTTAACCCCCTAGTCCCCTGCGTAAGTAAATAAAAATATCATAGTTTTATGTATTTTAATTTATAAAATCCATCTAGCATAGTCTTAAGTGGATACTCGATTGCTGTCTTGACGAAATGCCGATATAATCCATATTATTTCTATTTTTTTCGAATTTTAACCCCCTAGTCCCCTGCGTAAGTAAATAATAATATTATAATTTTATGTATTTTAATAAATAGAATACGTCTAGCATAGTCTCAAGTGGATACTCGATTGCTGTCTTGACGAACTGCCCATATAATCCATATTTTTTCTATTTTTATCGAATTTTAACCCCCTAGTTCCCTGCGTAAGTAAATAAAAATATCATAATTTTATGTATTTTAGTATATAAAATCCATCTAGCATAGTCTTAAGTGGATACTCGATTGCTGTCTTGACGAAATGCCCATATAATCCATATTATTTCTATTTTTATCGAATTTTAACCCCCTAGTCCCCTGCGTAAGTAAATAAAAATATCAAAATTTTATGTATTTTAGTATATAAAATCCATCTAGCATAGTCTTAAGTGATTGCTGTCTTGACGAAATGCCCATATAATCCATATTTTTTCTATTTTTTTCGAATTTTAACCCCCTAGTCCCCTGCGTAAGTAAATAATAATATCATAATTTTATGTATTTTAATATATAGAATACATCTAGCATAGTCTTAAGTGGATACTCGATTGCTGTCTTGATGAAATGCCCATATAATCCATATTTTTTCTATTTTTTTCGAATTTTAACCCCCTAGTCCCCTGCGTAAGTAAATAATAATATCATAATTTTATGTATTTTAATATATAGAATACATCTAGCATAGTCTTAAGTGGATACTCGATTGCTGTCTTGATGAAATGCCCATATAATCCATATTATTTCTATTTTTATCGAATTTTAACCCCCTAGTCCCCTGCGTAAGTAAATAAAAATATCATAATTTTATGTATTTTAGTATATAAAATCCATCTAGCATAGTCTTAAGTGATTGCTGTCTTGACGAAATGCCCATATAATCCATATTTTTTCTATTTTTTTCGAATTTTAACCCCCTAGTCCCCTGCGTAAGTAAATAATAATATCATAATTTTATGTATTTTAATATATAGAATACATCTAGCATAGTCTTAAGTGGATACTCGATTGCTGTCTTGATGAAATGCCCATATAATCCATATTATTTCTATTTTTATCGAATTTTAACCCCCTAGTCCCCTGCGTAAGTAAATAAAAATATCATAATTTTATGTATTTTAGTATATAAAATCCATCTAGCATAGTCTTAAGTGATTGCTGTCTTGACGAAATGCCCATATAATCCATATTTTTTCTATTTTTTTCGAATTTTAACCCCCTAGTCCCCTGCGTAAGTAAATAATAATATCATAATTTTATGTATTTTAATATATAGAATACATCTAGCATAGTCTTAAGTGGATACTCGATTGCTGTCTTGATGAAATGCCCATATAATCCATATTTTTTCTATTTTTATCGAATTTTAACCCCCTAGTCCCCTGCGTAAGTAAATAATAATATCATAATTTTATGTATTTTAATATATAAAATACATCTAGCATAGTCTCAAGTGGATTGTTGCCTTGTCAAAATGTAAATGGCTAAATATAATCACTATATTTACGAGTATTATGATCGGTTTTTTTTTCATTTGTTGATAAAATAAAATATCTTTTTTTACATTAAATGATTTTACTAATTACGTCTTGTATTGGTTTATACATTTTTGCTGTTCTTATTGTACCTTTTATAATTATGGATAGTTACCCTATTTGACGAACGCCTGCGGATATTCGGGTGAATTCGCCATTTTACCTGCTAGAAAGTATCTGCCAAGTTCACACAGGTGTGTTCTTAGTGTTTAATCAAACAATATTTTGTCAGTTTAACAATACTATTTATTTTTCTCTTAAATAATTTATTCACTGTACCCCACTGTTGATCACCTACTTTCTGTTTCGAGCAAAATAATTGAATAACGGTATAATCCAATTTTTCATATCCTTACAGGCGTTAAAAGTATGTTGTTAACTAATATATATTTCTTGTCTGCATTAAACGAGGTGATAAGTTCTGCTACCCATTGTTTCTTACAAGCTACATTGCCAAACTAGTTTTGAGGACATTCTAATTTGTGGGTTTGTAATGTTAAGTTTTTGCTATGAGTTTAGAATAAGTGATATTCAGAATATCAAAAATAACAAATTGACAAAGGTAGAGAGCATATAATTGGGTCATTGAATTGAAGTCGTACGAAGAATCTCTTTACAATATTACAGTAGATTCATCTACATGTGCCCTAAATCATTCGCAGATGTATAACAATGCCCTTCGTCCATGAAATTTCAATTATTACACCAATGGCGTAGTAATATGTCTAGTATGATAAATTCAGCAATAAAAACTTAAGATGAACTTTTTTGGACTTTCATTTAAAAAAGAAAATGTATTGTGTGTGTGTATTTTACCAAAAACTTTAACAATTGCGTGTGGATTAACGGCCGTATTCACCATTGTCGGTCTTAACAACCAGATAAGTAACAGGTGGATACATACCGTTATTTGTTTATTTTTTATTTTGTTTATAACAAAATATTGTTTTAAATAATAATGAAAAAAAAGAGGGCGTCAAATTATACGCTGCGTGAAAAGGAACTAATAATGTAGTTGGTGCAGAAATATCTTTCTATAATAGAAAATAAAAAAACCAATGCCGTTCATAACATACAAAAAACAGAATGTTGGGTGAAGATGGCATGGGAGTACAACGTCAATCAATCCACTGGTTTAAGAACGGGTGTGATATTGGCCTATTTCTATCGTTGACTGGTTGAATAATATTTAGCAACTCTGATCATTCATGGAAAGTCTGTTTGTTTATTCTAAATAGCCTTTTAAAATCAACTTCTTCGAGTTCTTCAAATAAATTATTACGAATTTTAACATATTTATGTAGGTTTATTTTCGTTTGTCTAGGTAAATGATACTCCAGAGGTGGATACAACAGTTTACTGAAGCCTTGAACTTTTTCCAATCACAGTGACCACCCTTTTTTTCAATATCCCGTCACAATATTCTGCCCTCTCTCCCACTCGCTACCTCGGAAACCAAACCCAAAAGTCATAAGGTGATTCTCGTAAAACATTCTAAATAAAATCTTAACTAAAACTTCAATAAGACTTTAAAAGAAAATTGCAACAATAATACTAAACAAAGTATATTAAAAAATCAGTTATCTACACTCGGCCATCCTATTGTGAATCCGACCCGGATTCACTTTGGTTATCAACCCAAGGTTTCATGAATTCTGCACATGTAGAAGTACGCACTGGTCCCTCGTGATGACCCACTTTTATTACGTCATATCTATCATTGAGTTTTACCTTTGTGACTTCATGTGGTCCTAGGAATTTTTTATGAATTTTAATTCCAACTCCAAACTGGGTTCTTTTAATAGCCACCAAATCTACTTCTTTATATAACCTTGGTTTTTTTCTTCTTAAATTATAAATTCTCCTGTTTTCTTCCTGTACTTTTAAAATTTGTTTTTTGCTTTCTGCTCTGAGATCTTTTCTCCCTTCATCAAATTTTTGTATTGTAGCTTCTTCCAATAAATCCTTAATTCGTATTTCTTCTTTATTCCTCCCTATGCTTCTCTGAATAGTAGAATTCAATGCTCTTTGTACGCGCTCAACATATTTAAACCATTTTCTAGGATCGTTTAAACTGAGTTTCGTAAGAACTGGAATGATAATACGATTCACTCTTTCAATCTGACCATTTTCTCTTGGAACTCCAGTGGTTATTATTATGCTTTGAATACCTTCATTTATGTACCTAGCACGCGCAATTTCTTCATCTTCGCTATCAGAATTTGATGAAGAACTCAATAAGTTATTAAAATGAACTATATCGGGTCTTTCCATTTCTTTTAATTGTTCATTCATTATCGACTTAATTAAACTAACCTCACTTTTTTAAAATAAAACCTTTTATCTTTTTATGGTGGATTTATGCAGGAGTTTTAAGACTTTTAGTCATAAATCATGTTTTATGTAATCTGGAACAAAAGCTGACCAGGCCAAGTTCGACAGATTGGAAAATGGCTACAGAAGTCACAAGACCTAACAGAATCAGATGGGCAATCAAAAAATTTAAACCATTTAAGTCCCCAGGGATGGATGGTATACACCCCATTCTATTACAGATGGGGGTGGAGGAGTTGCTACCACATTTAAGTAGGATACTAAAAGCTTGTTTGGCATGGGGTATCTTACCAGAAGTATGGCAAAAGGTTAAAGTCATCTACTTACCAAAGGTTGGTAAAGTATCGGACCTAACACCAAAATCATATAGACCAATAAGCCTGTCATCCTTTCTACTAAAGACTTTAGAGAGGCTTTTGGACAGGTACATAAGAGACGAAGTGCTAAAAGAGCACCCTCTAAGCAATCGTCAATATGCATACCAACCAGGTAAATCAACGGAAACGGCATTAGATGACCTAAATAGGTTGGTCTCTAAGTCTTTAGAGGACAAAGAGATTGCAATGGCTGCCTTTCTGGACATCGAAGGAGCGTTTAACAATGTTACAACGAACTCATTGATAGATGCAATGAGTAGACGGGGCACACCTCAAGTGATATGCAGATGGATAAAGGCAGCTCTAGAGAATAGGATTGTAATATCCTTACTAGGGCAAGCTACCATCAAAGCGAAAGCAGGTGAAGGTTGTCCACAAGGAGGAGTTCTGTCACCACTACTTTGGGCAACCCTAGTAGACGATCTCCTCAACGAATTATCCAAAAAAGACTTTCAGTGTCTAGGATATGCAGATGACATAGCGATTGTCATCAGAGGCAAATTTGCCGGGGTATTATCTGACAGAATGCAGATAGCCCTAAACACGGTTGAAAATTGGTGTAAGCAAGAGAGACTAACAGTCAATGCTCAAAAAACACAAATTATCAACTTCACAAAAAAGACAACATTGGCCGGTCTAAAACCACTAACATTGGGGGGAACAGTGATTCCAGTAGTCAAAGAAATAAAATACCTAGGAGTATTCCTGGATCAAAGACTCTCATGGAACACACACATACAAAAAACCACGCAGAAAGCTATATTGTCATTGGGCAGATGTAGACGAATGTGTGGAAAAAATTGGGGGCTTAACCCCAAAATGACTATATGGTTATATACAAGGGTTATTAGACCCATAATAACCTACGGGTCAGTGGTATGGTGGACAAAGACACAGCAAACAGGAGCAGTAAGGCTATTAAGTAACATACAAAGGTTAGCTTGCCTGTGCGTTACGGGGGCCATAAAAACTACTCCTTTAGCTGCACTGGAAGTCGTGTTAAACATTTCACCACTACACATATATATACAGGGCGAAGCGAGAGCGGCAATGCACAGATTAATACATAATCAGCAGCACATAAGCCAATCGCATGGGGCTGATAATGGTAAGCTAATCAAGGAACTAAAAGCGGATAACATTTTGGGGCAACCCATTGACGCAACAGTCACGAGATATAGCTTTGCCAATAAATTTAAAATAGTTATACCAGGTAGGGAAGACTGGGAAAAAGGTGTACCCGTAGAGGCGGAGTCAACCTGGTACACGGACGGCTCAAAGACGCCGTATGGCGTGGGAGCCGGCGTAGTCGGAAGGAAACAAGGGATAACATTCCCAGTAAGTCTATCCCAAAATGCCACGATTTTTCAAGCAGAAATCACGGCAATTCACTACTGTGTAGAAGAAATTAAAAGGCTGGATAGGACGTACCGTTCAATAGCCATCTTCACAGACAGTCAGGCGGTGCTAAGGGCACTAGATTCTGTAGAGGTCAATTCTAGGCTAGTATGGGACTGTGTGCATGCTCTGAATACTCTGGGGGATCGTAGCAAGGTTACGGTAGCTTGGGTACCAGGGCATAGGGGTCTAAAAGGCAATGAAAAGGCAGATGAAATGGCTAAACAAGGCTCATCAATGCCTTTTATTGGACCGGAACCTTTCTGCGGCATTGCAAAAAATATAATAAAGACGGCCATGAAAACATGGGTGGCACAAAAATCACGGGAATGGTGGTGGAATACACCAGGACAAAGGCAAGCGAAACACTTCATAATGGAACATTCGCAAAAGTTTACGTCAGACTTATTGAGTAAAGACAGGAAAACGGTCAAAACTGTAGTAAGTCTATTGACGGGGCACTGTAAGCTAAACAGGCATCTTAAGCTGATGGGGTTGACAGAGACGGATCTGTGCAGATTCTGTCACCTAGAAGAGGAAACACCAGAGCACATCTTATGTCAGTGCGACGGACTGGTAAATATACGGTTCCTGACTTTAGGAGAAGAATATCCATTGGCAAGGGACTAGATGAAGGTTACAGTCTCAAAGCTTATAGACTTCGTTAAGAGAGTCGGACTGGGGGATGTAATCTAGTTTTTCGAGGACCACAATAGATCTGAAAAGGTCGCAGTGGAATAGGCTTCTGGCCACCTCTTAAACATCTATCTAATAAGTCATAAGAAAGTTCATTAATTGATATTCAATTAAAATGTTTATACTTCTTCTCAGTCGTATGTTTCATAACTGAAACGTCGTGATTTCATGTAATACTGTTTACAATTATTCCTCTCCATCTCTCCCTATCGCTAGCCGCTCTTAGATTTTCCTGGAATGGTGTCTCTGTTATGTCCTCAATTTGGTCTATCTTTGGAGAGCGTCCCCTAGGACGTTTTCCTTGAATTTTCCCCTGTACTACTAGTTTTTCTAGGTGATTAGTGTCTCTCCTGGAGACATGTCCGAAGTATTTCAAAATTCTTCTTCTTATTATAGTTGACAAGTGCTCAATAATATTTAATTCCCTTAGTATGGAAGCATTAGTTCTGTGAGCTGTCCATGGAATTCTCAACAGCCTTCTCCAGTACCACATCTCGAACGCATCAATCTTTGTCTGTCGCCTTCAACGTCCATGACTCAGAGCCGTATATATAGCTATTGAGAAAACTAGTGCATTTACTGGTCTCTTATTAGTGTGGTTCCATATTCTGCTGAGTCTAGTCATAGCGGTTCTGGCCGTACCTAAACGTATTCATATTTCTGAAGAGCAGTTGCCATCTTTGTTGATATGCGCGCCTAGATAGATTATCTCATTTACTATCTGTATGCCCTGGATGTTTGTAGTATCTGCTAATGTGTTGTTGCGGTCAATTATCATAAGTTTGGTTTTGACGATTTAGTTGTAACCCACAGTTTTTAACTTTAACACTCGTCTTAACAATTCCGACATCTCCTCTTCATCCTTGGCCGCCAAAAGTGTGGTGTCGTCTGCATAGCGCAAATTGGCAATGCTTCTCCCACCTATATTAATACCTCCGCTCCATCCGTCAAGGGCTTTCCGTATAATGTATTCTCCGTAGATATTAAACAATAATGGGGAGAGTATGCATCCTTGTCGTACTACTCTTTGTGTTTTGAAGGGTTCTGAGTCTCCTTTGTCGATCCTCACTGATGCAGATCCTTCTTGGTATAGGTTTTTGTGCAGGCAGACAAGATGTTTCGGAGTGCCCATGTCAGTACTTCCCATAGTTTAATCCAGTTAACACAGTCGAAGGCTTTCCTATAATCGAGGAAGCACGGATAGGCTGGAACTGCAAATTCTCTTCATTTTTCAATTATTTGTCTAATGTTCAAGATTTGTTCTCTTGTTCCTTTGCCGTTTACAAACCCCGCTTGTTCTTGTGGTATTTGCCAATCTAAATAGTTTTTTAACCTCTGTAGAATAATGGTTAACATTATTTTACTGGCATGCGAGATAAGTGCAATGGTTCTATAGTTTCCACAGTTTTATGCTGATCCTTTCTTATGTATGGAAATGAATATAGATTTTGTCCAGTCCTTATGCCATCGTGTTGACCTCCATACCTCATTGCATACTTGCAATAATAAATGCGTTCCTTTCTCATTTAGCTGCTTTAACATTTCCCCACTTATTTCATCTTCGCCGACGCTTTTATTGTTCTTCAGTCTATGAATGGCATATTCCACTTCACATCTAAGTATATCTGGTTCTCTTTTCTCTTCTTGCGTTAATGTTTGTATTTCTTGTGACACTCTCATTGCTTGATCATTGTCATCTGCATATAAGTCCCGACAGTACTTTCTCCATGCTCCCACTATGTTCCCTGTATCAGTGAGTACTTTTCCGTTTTCATCTTTTATTTTCCATGTTCTTGGGTTGAAGTTCCTTGTTATCACTTTTATCTTCCAGAATAAATCAAGAGTTTCTCCAGTATTTGAACAGGCCTCTATTTGTCTGCAGATGTCGTTGATGTAATTCTTGTCTCTTCTGCATAGACGTTGTATTTCTCTGTTCAAAACTTGGTATTGTAATCTTTTTTAATTCGTATCGAGTGCTCTCATCCTCAGTGTTTTTCTTCTTTGGATGGCGTTCCAAGTGTCTGCTGTCATCTAGTCCTTGAACTTTTTGTTAATATTATCCTGATTGTTCTCCATGACTTGTTTTTTAGTTTTCATCATAACTGATTTTATAAAATTCCATTGTTCTGCGTTAATTGTATTTCCAGCGTCCAGTGTCTTGTCTATGTTTTTTTCTAACGTTGAGTTATATTCTTCTAGGAGCAGAGGTGGTAAGTTGTTGTCTTTGTTTTTTCTTTTTTGTACTTTGATGTGTATTTTAACTGTGGCCATAAGTAATTTATGATCGCTTCCACAATCCATCCCCGGATATGTTTTAACATTGTTCACAACAGAATTTCCTTCTCTTTACTCTGACGATTGGACGTACAGCATATTGTCTTGGTTTTCTTTTTTTTTAATTTAATAGAGCGTTGCTGTCGTGATGAATGTTATCATGAACAATATAATTAAATCTTCATCTTTCATTTTGTATAATTATTTCGATATCTGTTATCTGCTGTTCAAAAAATCGAAATATCAACATAACCTAGAATAGGTCAGCTGAAAGTCGAGTTGAATTAATGCGATTGCGCAAAACTGGCCAATGAATGGAAGTCTTCTTTTGATATGACAGTTCTGCATAAATGCAATGGATTTATCTTAAGTCTTATTACATAAAACTTATGATTTATGACTAAGACTTAAAACTCCTGCATAAATCCACCATTACCAGCCCGAATTTTGGCTAACTTTTACTGCCTGATATAGGGAATAAAATTTTATGGTTATGTTAGGTTAGGTTAGGTTAGGTTAGGTTAGGTTAGGTTAGGTTAGGTTAGGTTAGGTTAGGTTAGGTTAGGTTAGGTTAGGTTAGGTTAGGTTAGGTTAGTGATTTAACATGCTGATAAATATCTTAACCAACTGTTAGTGAAGTATTAATCGTTGGTGAATACGGCCGAAAATGTGTTTCTACAACGTCTATTCTATTCAGTCATATTTTCACGCTATTTTTTATTGTAGACTTTGCTCACTTGGCTTGCTTCACGTGGCATAGCCGATTTTTTAACTCAACTGAGTCGGATAACGAATATTAATCCCAATTTGGGCGATAATGAAGGGAATACTCCTTTACATTATGCAGTACGTTATGGTGAGTATTTATTATTTATATTGTTATGTTATATTGTTTTATAAGATATGAATGTACGATTTTCCAATTTTATGTATTTTTATTGTTTTGTACGGAAGAGTAGAAGGGCCAATTTTTTATTTTTAAAATTCTGAGCCGCAACTCGGAATTTAACAATATTTTAAGTTGCAACTAGGAAATTATCCCTCATTTTGAAGACCTTATCGAGTACTATCCTATCCTGAAAGTTCACTTCAAGATTTCCATCGATGACGGTAAAATAGTAAAAGAGTACTTACTTTCGTCATTAGTATATTAAATGCGGGAAATAATCACCATTAAATTCCATGCAGTAAAATGTAAGTTTTGCTGAAAACGTTGAGGTACATTACTCAAAATTTTTGGTGTAATTTGACGGCATTTATTAATGATTGGAGCTTGTACATCATCCAGTGACCCAGGGTGGGTAGCGTAAATCTTGGATTTTAGGTAACCCCATAGAAAAACGTCCAGTGAAACCAGATCTGTTGATCTGAATGGCCACTTCTTCCCAATCCATGATCAAAAAAAAATTTCATTTAAGAACTGACACACCGGTTGAACGGAATGAGGTGGTGAGCCATGTTGGAAACTTCTTGTTTGATGATCATCTGAATTCTTCAATATTTGCTCGACGACTGGATTAATAGCGTTTTCCAATAAAGAAAGTACAACTATTGTAGACAAAAAAATGATCAACTAATTACTAATTTCCTTTGAAATGTGTCAGATATTAATAAATTCTTGACATAAATTCCAGATTGCCTCTTTCACTAACTGTTTTATTCCCTATGGATAGTTTGAAGCGATACTCGAGGATCAGATAATACTCGATAAGATATTCAAAATAAACTAACGCAGCAGCCCTAATCCATTTTCAAAATCAAGGGATTATGCTCACCCCCGGTAGAGGGTGAGCATAATCCCTTGTGGATGCAAAGAGCGGAAAAGTAGTTTCCTTCAAATCAGAAATTGACGGGTCTGAGCGATTTTCGATACTTTCACTTTAAAGTCGGAAAATCGAGGTGTTGAATTTTTCGTTGAACCACCTTGAATGTAGGTATTTAAAACTAGTTGTATACATAAAATTCCGAATTGTAACTCGGAATATTGTTAAATTCCTAGTTGCAACTCAGAATACTTCGGAAGATTGTTTTTAATGTTTATAAATAATTCTTTAAAATGTACAGGGTTATTCATTATAAATTACCCACCCCTTATCATCGTTATTATTACCTAGAGGAAAAAAAGTTTTTATTAAATGTTGTGTGGTTATGACTGAATTTTGTTAAAATGTTATTAAAAGTACAGTAGCATGCGTTTTTCAGGGGATACAGAGAAATTATATATATTTTTAAATAGGATACCCTGTATATTATTATATTTTTGGAATGATCGTCTCTTCCTGATTTCAAAAATATGATGCACCTACCATATACTGTTTTTAAGTTATTGAAGGTCGAATATCTAGTGAGGAAGAAAAAGTTCACATATTTATACAAAAAAGATAACAAAGATATATTTAAGAAATTTAAATATAAATGAATGATAATTCATAAAAGATGTTCGATGTGTCCACCATTATTGTTAATGCATAATTGATAACGTCTTCTCATATTTATAATTGTACTGCAAATGTCTTCATTATTTATATTACCTAAGATTGTTTATTTGAAGTCGAATCCTGTCTTTAATAACTTGAATACTATTATTATTATTCAAAACATCTTTTATAAATCCCCAAAAAAATGAATCCATAGGTGGCAAATCCGGACTGTTGGGTGCCCATTTAATAGTTCCATTATTCCCTATCCATATTGGAAATACATTATTCAAATGATCTCGAACGGGTAGGGCACTATGCGGAGTTGCCCCATCCTTCATTCAAATCATATCATCAAGTTCTGCTTCCGGAAAAATTTGCAAAAGAATATTTTCTGCTTCTGGGATAAATATTTCCAGATAGGTAACTCCAGTTAAAGTGTAATCATAAAATATAGGCCCAACAATTTTGTTCCTGAAAATTCCACACCAAACGCTAACAGTTTTTCTTCCTGATTTTTTTATTTGTTTTACCAATCTTTTTCTGTTGTGCTTATTTTCCCACGACCTTCGATTTTTCCTATTAAAAACACCTGTCGTAGAAAAAGATGATTCATCAGTCCATAATATTTTATTAAAAAATTTTTGAATCATCTGGCGGCAAAAGTCGAGCCTTTTCCTTTTATTAGCCTCTGTTAAAACTTGTACGGGTCTGTAGTTGTTATTTTTTAACGTACGTTGGATTTTGGAATAACTTTTACCTAATTGATCGGCTGCATTATTTATACTATATTCAGAATTTTCTAAAAAATAATACAACGTTTGAAAAAAGTCTATTCGCGAATACACATGGATGGGCTTACCTTCGAAATGAAGCAGTATATCTAGCATTTCTTCCTGGTTTGCTTGAACTACACGCTTTTTTCTACTAAAACTGGAGGTATTATTCACCTGTCGGTAAATATTTTTGAACGTATTTTCTGATGGTGTTGGACAATTTGGATACAACACCTGCTGTTTTTGCGACACGTTTATTTTTGTTATTTTGTATATAACAAGTAAATATTTGGAATTTTCTTCCTCACTATAAACCATTTTGCTTAATTTATTAAAGAAATGTCACTTATCAAAAATATTAGTTGTCATTTTCATAGCTCACTTTGATAACTCAAAAACGGTATATGGTAGGGGCATCATATGGTATATTTTTGAAATCAAGAAGAGACGATAATTCCAAAAATATAATAATTTAAAAAAATTTATTATTTTTTTTGTATCCCCTGAAATCTGCACGCTACTGTACAATTAATGGCATTTTAAAAAAATTCAGTCACAACCATACAACTTTTATAAAAAACTTTTTTTCCTCTAGGTAATAATAACGATGATAAGGGGTGGGTAATTTATAATGAAAAATTTAATAATCAATTTTTTTTCAATATTATGAACTTGATAATCCTCTTCATTTTGAAAGGTTTTTAAATTCATTCAAATATTATCATCAAAATAATAAAAATAAAATTCAGCAATGTTGTTCTTATTTCAGAAAGAACGGAGTTCCTTAACCTGTTTTTGGTATATTTTAGAGGAAAATTAATCATTGACAGAAGAAACATACTGGGATTTACACCGTTGATATGTGCGGCTATAGATGGGAGGACAAAATCTGCTCGGTTGCTATTATTATCTGGTGAGATTTTATTTCCAATTGCCAATAGGTTATGTATACAGATCAGCAGACACATGAATACCCCATAGATAGATAACTTTATTAACCTTAATAATAGGTATATACATATTAAAGGCAGGTCAAAACATGTTACCAAAAAATGTTGAACACTAAAATAGTGTGTAAAGATTAAAACAATTATAAACTACAATGAAATAAAATATACAAACTAACACAATACTATAGGTATGTAGGACGAAATTCATCTAGGGTATAAAAACAATTGTAAATAAGAAATTTCTTGACTTCATTTTTAAATTTTTAAATTGTTGGGAAGGGCGTTGTATAGCAATTGTAAAATGGTGACTTGTAAGTAAATGTCCTGTGCAAAGGCATTATAAGATTCCTATTTCGTGCGCTATTAGTCTCTAATAGCGTTTTCCATTCGTCGCACTCGGGCAGCACTGAGTTTTTAGAGAATTCAAGGGCAGTGCTGTCAGATGCATGCTCTAGGGCAAAACCAATGGAACACGAAAATTGATTTGACCCGGACCGGACTGTTTGTTTTTATTGACATTTGATAACAATAATAAAATATTTGAATTTTTTGTCTTGTAAAGTGTAGATTTTATTTAACTAGGTGTGGTTTGTCATTTGGTTGTAAACATTAATTATTTATCTAGGGTTGTAAACATATTTATAATGATGTATTTATTGAAAATGAAAATTAACAATGAAATTATCTCTCTCGACTTTGAAAATGATTACGAAACTCACTAGGCATCATTATTGTTTTGCATTACCGTAACCCCATAGACAAACATAAAATTAAAATCTTAAGTTTCTCTATGGGTAACCCTTGATCAAATAGCTAGTGCCAAATTATTGCCCTCGGTTCGCCCTTAGCTCGCTCGGAGTTTGAGTGACACATGAATGGAACACAAAAAAATGAAAAAAGTTCAACGAATGGAACACAAAACTGGCGCGAGTTCTGCCCCAGTGCGACGAATGGAAAACGCTATAAGAAATCATCAAAGGCCGCTCCAACATAAGTGATACATTTAAAAATATATAAAGAAGCAAATGTTAAAATTTTCTTCGACTTAAAAGATTCTTTACAGCTAAATCGATAAGTATATAAGTAAGATTGAATATTAGTCTAATTATGCGTTTCTGACATTTATATAGGTACACGTTCCCAGTTTGTCGAAATTCCCCAAACAATTAGGTATATTAAACGATATGTGGCTGTATGCATATGCGTAATACATATTTAACAAACCTGCTTCATTTAAAACATTTTTCATTTGTAAAATTGGATAAAATGCTTTATTTAGTTGAGAACACAGTTGATGTGAAGTTGATCTACATGTGAAATATGAATCCATAAATATACAGGGTGTTTCAAAAAAAGGTAACACCGTCTCTAGGATAGATAAAAAACAGAAAAATAATTGGGGTTGGCTTGGCGAAATTTTTTTCTAACGCCATCCGTTTTCAAGATAAAGGGCGTTGAAGAAAATGAAAAATTACAAATTTCTTACGATTTTGCCGAAACTACTGGCACCATTGCAATGAAATTTTATACGAATATGTTTTGGAAGCTGATATATCCCATGAATTTGTTTTTATAACTAACTCTCATAGAGGGCGCTAGTTACACGATTCATACAACGTATTATTCAACATAACTTTTTTTAGGGTAGAATTATTAGACAAAACTCCAAGTGAACATAAACATCGTTTAATTCTACACCAAAAAGGTACTCTTGGTAAAACTCGATATTATGTACGGTTTTCGGAATATTTTGATTTGAAAATTATGAAGTAATAATCGCTCCTGGTATAAACTAATGATAAAGTTCGCTTTTCTCTAAGTTTGCCATGTAAAATTTATCTTGAAAACGGATGGCGTTAGAAAAAAATTTTACAAAGCAAACCCAAATTATTTTTCAGTTTTTTACCTATCCTAGAGAGGGTGTTACCTTTTTTTGAAACACCCTGTATGTGCCCAATAACTTAACAGTACTTTTAAGTTGCGATGATGGTTCCAGATTCTGAGGATTATTAGACAAATGAAAGTGAATCAACTGAGTTTAATCTTCGTTCATAATAAATTCATTTATTCTACACCAACTCTGCAGTGGGCAATGTCACTGTAATTGTCGTATCGTCTGCGAACTCGATCACTTGACCATGAGTTACGTTTCTATATAATAAAAATATTAGTGGTCTCAGAACATACCCCTGAGGAACACCAAGGGATATCTCATTTTCCTCTCGAAATAATAGGGAGCGGTTTTCCAGATAGGAAAATATCTAATTAAGCATCGGGGCCCTAACTCCTAAGGACTGCAGTTTTTGGCAGACAACATCTATGGAGTCAAATGCTTTTTTTAAGTCAAATAACAAAGAAACCTCCATATTACCTCTATCAAGTTCCTTAAACGCAAAGTTGAGCAAGCTAATTGAAGCAGTTTCAGTACTTTTTGTCTTTCTAAAAACCATATTGTGCAGCAGTTAGTATGCCATATTTTGTAATGTAATCCACAAAGATTTCATAAGCTGCCCTTTCTAAAATTTTAGAAAATGTGGTGAGTAGAGAAGTCTGGCTATAATTGTCCATTATATGTGAGTCTCCCTTCTTATGAATGGGACAAACAAGTGAGGTTTTCATAAGATCAGGAAATGTACCAGATTGCAAAGATAAATTGATTAGATATGTCAATTGGGTTATTATGTAGGTAATTTACTCTGGTAATTGATGGGACATTTTTAGGAACCCGACACTCTGGAAGACCGTATGATATAAGTATAAGTTGTTTGCAGTGATTTGAAAAATAGTGAGCAAAGGTATTAGCGATTTCTTTTTTGTCAGTTATTATTTGGTCACCATATTGCAATTTTTCAATATCACCTTTTGATGGTTTAGTTCGGCGTAATCTATCATTTATTATGTTCCAAATGGCCCTACTTGTATTAGAAGATGAATTTATTTTTTGCATATAAAAGTCAGATTTTGCTTGCTTAAGTTTTGATATGTATTCTTGTTTTTATTTTCATTATATAAAACACCGATTTCATCGGGACAAGATGAATTCAAAAGCTGTGAAGTAACCACGATATAATGCAGTAACAGTAACACCATATTTTATAACTTCTCCAGAACTAAAATAACAATGTTTTTCTTTTACAGGAGCTGACCCAACTTTGCGTGACTTTGGTCGACATTTGAGAGCAGATCAATGGGCATTGTATTGTAGTAGATTAGTCTGCGCAGAAGTAATTTTACGCCAAGTTAGAGAACAATTACTTAAATTTCCTGATGCTGCTCGGAAATGGGACAGTAGAATAAATATGGAAGCAGTAGTTTGTAAAAAAAGAGTAAGGTGTATGACTGGTGATTCTTCAAAAGATGAAGGTTGGTATTTAAATAAGATTATAAGTTAGGATTTGTAGAATAAATTACAAATATTATATGTCCAGCTCATTGAACATTTTACTTGTTGCTTTATTTACACATTATTCAAACTGCTTTAATTTTCAGGTTTTGGAATGAAATTTAAACAAATTTTTCGTAGAACTTCAACGCCACCTCACGATAAAACTTTACGTGCCAAATTGATTAAGCAAATAACTACGGCGGCGTTTTGTACTACTTCGCCTGCTCTACCGTCCAGAGATTATCTTCCACCCATAGTTAAATCACTTTTACGTCCTCTTACCATTCCTTTGATAAAAATTACTTTTGTACGAAACGACGGCAATACAAGAACTGAAATTATAGATTGCAATGCAAGAGATACTCCCTCGACATCTAATAATCTCAAAATGAAATCTAATGTTTCTACGGTTTCATCAACATCGAATAATGTTTCAAAGCTAAATAGTATTACAACGTCTAAAACAAATACAACAAACGGCAAAGAACCGCTTATTTTAAAGCGGTCTAGCAGTAAAAGACAATTTTAACGTATTCGTTATTCCAAATCTACGTATTAATAGTTTTTTGTCCTCAATTTATATTTTTCCCATTTAATATACTTAATTTATTTAACATTTCTTTTAAATTTAATTTCCTTCTTTAAAAATAAATTTAAAAATATTGTTCCCTTGTTCATTGACTCTCATACTCTTTTCTCTGTCTATTACTTTCATATATATAAACTTCTTATAGTTTATTTACGATAAAAAGACGATGATGTTGCAAAACTAAATATTGTGATGTTGCCAAGCTGTTGTTCTTAACTTAACGAAACCTAGAAGTCATTTTGACAGTTCTTCTTTTTTATTGGTCTGTGTCTCTTAAGTCAAAAATATTTATTTAAAAATAAAAGGCTAGTATAATGGGCTTGATTTATTTATGAAATACTATGTACCTATATATTTATGAAATACTATGGATAAGATACAAGAAACAGTAAAAAACAATAAATTTACAAGTATCAGAAAAATTAACAAATAGTAACGCTCGGTTTCACAATCGAGAGTTACCCCAAAAATTGACCAATAGAAAAATGCGTTACATGTTTGACAAATTTTGCTATTGGTCGTTTTTTGGGCTAAATCTTAACCTGAACTTAACTCTCGATTGTGAAACCGGGCGTAAGACGATGATCAAATATCAAAAAGCCTCAAAACCTTAGAACAAAAAGAAACAGGAAGGAGTCTGTATATATTAACTTTAAGGAAAATTTGCGACGGAAGTCGGCCATCTTGAAGCTCCTTGTATGTCGCATTGTTTATGTTTACAGTATAATGCTACGAATAAAGAATAGAAAGGAAGGAACGTTGTCATATTTTAATCTAGCAAATAATCACGACGGAAGTCGGCCATATTGAAGAACCAAATATGACTCATTCGAATCGTGACATTTGACATGAATAGTTTTTTCATGCTGTTTTATATATTATTTTCTGATTCAAGTAATTAACCCAACTCTTGAATGGGAATTACTTTTCATCTGTAGGGTTCTATTTATCTGAATTATTAAAAATTAACAAAATATTTTAATGACAACCACATTGTTATCATACACGTTCCTTTATTTTTTATATAGACCAACTAAGTCAACTATTTATAATTACCTACTTAGAAGTTTTTAATCTAAATTTATATTCCTACAACCTTATGAAAATGTATATTACTGTACAGATAATTACAAGCGGAAAACAGTTATGTTTTTTAATAATTAATACGAGGCATAAGTATATAATACCCTGTGTGTGACACCACTGGTAACCGGAAACTTCAAGCCGGCCATATGCAAGAACCAACGCGGACATCGTCAAATCGTAATATACTCCTTCCATTTTATTCTTTATTCGTAGGTATAATGCATATAAATGTCAAAAATGAGCGCATAGGCGTATCATTCGGTTCTTATAAACACTAAATTATTTAGAACACTCATTGTACTCACACACTTGATTGGTTGAAATTTATTATAAATAAAAACCCTGATATAATTTTTATTTATTTTTCGGTACGTCAATGGAAACGGAAATTAAAATTGACAATTGCAAGCTGCAAGCCTCAAGGTCATTTTGTTCTAAGCTCAAAACAAACTGGGGAATTTTACCAGTTGATTTGACAAAGTCTTGAAGTTTTACCAACCCGTAGACTGTAAAATGCACTATCCATTTAAATTTGGTAAATTGTTGGTAAATTTATATTTATTCTGACTAGCACAAAAGTAACTAAAAATGATATCATCGTCTTTTTATCGTAAATAAATTAATTTTTTTCTTCATAAACGCATTTCTGTATTAAATACAGAGCGGGCGGGAGCGAAAATAAAATAGTTGCAAAATTGCAGAGGAGCGCGGTAATTTTTATAAGTATAGTTTGTTCAACGATCCTTTGCTTTTACGTCATACGTTGTCCAACTTTATCTTACATTCATGAAATGGATGAAAAGGAATTATGACGTCATTAGCGGATTTCTTGTCGAAGTGAATTTTATTTGTTACTTTTGTCATTAATTATAGTTTTGAGATTGAGTATAAAATAACATTCAACTAATATGACAGACGTAAAATACGCAAAGGAATGTTGAACAAACTATAGCTATTTTATCTATTGCCTATAATAGAAGAACAAGAAATTTAATTTATATTTTATTTAATTTTACTGTTCTGTGGTTAGGTGTCTGATGAATTCAATTATTAGACTTACATCCTAATTTTTAGACAAGATTCTGTTTTTTGAATTTCCTTTAAAAAATACAGGTAAGGCTAATTTTGTTTTTGTCTATTGACACCAGTGACTTATTATTGTTAGTAATTTTAAATGTTTAAGGGAAACTGTATATATGTTCTACAAATTTTTTATATTTATATGTACAAATGTTTGTAAATGTTATGAAAGAGATACTAAACAAGCCAAACTTAATATCTTTATGTTAGAATATACAACAAATTTATTTGGTATATTTTTGGGGATTTTAATTTAACAACATGCAATGAATTAGATATATTAAATAAATAATTTTACATGCAATTCTGGTTAACTATAACCATTTGAGGGACGGGACGTGGTAAATTTGGATGGAGACCTCCCTGCAGAATATAAAGAACGAGATAAAGAAGCTTGTAAGTAAGTATGTATTCAGCTAGAAAATGTAAGGAAGAAAACAATATACAGAATGAAATTATCACTTCAATTTGATCAAACTTGAGAAATGCCCAAAGATACCAAAGAAATTCAACTTTGTGAGAAAATTCATCACAAAGTTGAGAAGTAAATCTGAATGGGATGAATAAACCATACAAAATTTAAACCAAAATGCCATAAAGTGGTATACGAAAGGTTCCAAGCTAGAGGTGGGAACTGGAGTAGGAGTTTTCGAACCTAGAGCCAAATACGTAGAAAGCTTGGGCACATACCCAAGCATCTTTCAAGCAGAAATCCGGATCATCAAAAGACGTGCGGAATTAAATATTGAAAGAAACTACCGCAGACGAAGATTGCGATTATGTCGGATAGTCAAGCAGCCATCAAAGCGCCGAGCCGACATACAATCAATTCGAAGAAGGTTTGGGGATGCCTAGACAAGCTAAATGAACTAGGCCAGAAGAACACTGTCACCCTCTAATGGATCTCAGGATACATAGGAATAGAAGGGAACGGAGCAGCAGATAAGGTGGTAAAAAAAGTGCCGAAACCCCATATCTATAACCAGAACCATCTTGTTGGATCAGCAGTACCGCAATCTAAGATACTTTTTGGAAACTACGACCAGAAGAGATCTCTTAGCTGCCTCAACCTTAGTAAAAAAGGCTCCTTATTGTATCGAGAATATTAAGCGGGCAACGCTGGTTAAGAAATCACAAGAAGAAACTAGGATTAGTAAATTAAACAAAGTGCAGATTCTGTGTTTATATGTGTGACGAGGACGAAACCTCGACGCACGCATACTCTCGGAAAGCCCTGCCTTGGAGAATTCTAGGGCCAGGTAAGCACATGAAATTGAAGAGAATGATCTATCTGAATTGGAGCTCGACGATGTTCCAAACTTTCTTAGAAAAATAGAACTAGAAGAGAAAACATCAAACCCATGGCAAGTAAGGGAGGATAAAATAGATTCTTATATAGGTCGCATTGAACGTATCACCCGCAACTTACATACATATATAAAGTACGTTTCACAATAAATCATTGACTTGGTACCTGCTCTTAACTGCTCTTAAGGGATTACTAATAAAAGGTGGTTAATATTTCTTCGAACATTTACAGAAAGGTATTATTTATTTTTGTCCAGGAAGATATATACGTATACGTATACGTAAGTTTCAACAGTTTTGTTTAATTTCAATTAATAAATAAACTTAAAATTTGTTTGTTTCTTTTTAAAAAAATTCGTGATTTTTTTACAAAATAAATTTAAGTTTTAGTAAATGTTACTGAGTTTTATTTAAATCTATTTTGAAAACCGGATTACGGATCTGTTAATGTTTACTGTACAGTGAGAAATTTATAACCTTTCATTACTAATCCCCTAAGGTCAGGTACCGGAGTCAACGAATTATTGTGAAACGTACTTTACAAGAAGCTTCAGTATAACAATTTCAGAATAATGAAGGGCATAGAAAGGTATCGTTTTAAATGGCTGTTTTGGGCTAATCCAGAACAATAGTTTTTTTTTTATTTAAAAAACTTAAAAATCTGGGAGGAATGAACAGAGATTTGTTTGTAACTTCAAGCTATGGGCTTAAAATTCAGTTCTATTTGAAAACCCACTTTATATCATTTTTAACGTGTAGGAGAACTATTATTAAAACTATTTAATGCACGAAATAACTATTCGATTGCCAAAAAACTCACATAAAATACATTAATAATGATTTTAATACTACTATGTGTGTCTAAAAGGTTCGAATATTTAGTAATATTTAACTAAAAATGTAAGAATATGAGAAAATGTTTGAAATTTATTAAAATCTAAATTAGTAAAATAAATTTTTGACGTGACAACTGCATATGTTTAGATACGTGACATCACAACACAAATATAATTACGGTCCGTATACACCAATAGTCGGTTTTAATTCAACACGTCAGAAACTCTAAAATTAATATGCACCAAACCAATCAGTGATTAAATCCAACCGTTGTTTCTGATCGCCCATATTTAGCTGGTTACTAAATTCAATCGACGTTTCATAACCTCAATTTACTGGATATTGTAAATATATGTTATGCGTGTGTGTGTTTATTAAATTACTGTGTTACTCCTAGATATTATTGGTCATAGAGAATATAATAATATTTTGCAGCTCTTATTCTTGTAGAGTATAACATTACGTTTTACATTGTAAGTATATTAAAAGTAATTTAAATTGCAGAAAATCTGGATCTATCTTCTGATTTTACTTAGAGTATTTCAAGCATCACACTTCAAAAATTTCCAATCTTTCTCTTTCCGAAAAATGCACCACACTTTCACTCACCATTTTTAAGAAATAAAACAAAATTTTATAATTGTGGTGTAGTGGCTATACTCACAGAACATCTATAGTGTAGTGGCTACACTGTTGGTTTCCGAACCAGATTGCTATAAAATATTAAAAAATTTCTATAATGTTGTTGCATACTAAGTTTATTGTCGTTGGCTGAAATTGTCAGGTCATTCATTGGTGCATACGGGTCTCAGCAAATAAATAGATAGTTAGGCAACATATTTTGCAATACAGAAATAATCTATGTGACGTTTGGGTTTTGCCATGTTGACAGGTACTCATTATGATTTTGTAATATAGAGCAATTAAAAAAGTATGTTCCGGGCCGTTTTAAAGTCTAAAATTTTGAGAAGTGTATTTTTTATTTATAATCTATAAGTGATACAAATTTTATTAACATCGGTCATTACCCTCCTTTAACTGAAAACATAGGTTTTGTCTTAATATCAAACTACAATTCCTTTTTTCTCTCATGGTTCAAATTTCAAATTCCAGATCATAGATATTAATAGATTCTTAATATTGTGTTCTTTCTGTTTCAATAGGTACCTAAATTAATAATGGTCTTACTAATATTTGTAAAGATTGTTCACTAAATAAATCCATATAATGCTCTTGCTTTTGCAGACTATAATAATATATAATTTCAAAACCAAGATTCCTGAGTAAAGTGGGACTGAAAATTGATGAAAATAACATAAAAGTAATGCACCCCAAAAGAAATAAACAAAATGATTTACAAGAAAAGGTTAATAACCTAATGTTCGAACGAATTCAAATTATTTCTTACCATTTTGATCAGTGGCTTTGTTTACAAGACAAAGTGGGAATTTTCCTAGCACACTTATTACTAGTACCAGCTGTAAAAATATTTACAAATTAATGCAATTTCGGCCGCACGGCCGAGAAGAACCCGGTTGGCCGACTTCAATTGTTTTAAAACTAGGTACCTAATTAATATATTTTCTCATATGGATATGCATTTAATCGTTTTAAAGTTAAAAGAAATATATTTTAATAAAAGTTGATTAATTAGGATTCACTTGTGTTACACGGCCCATATTGACCAGGGCTAAAGGTATTTTGCCACTGCTGAATTCTAAAAAACATGTCAGTGAAAAAATAGCTTCAGTTCCTACGACTACCTCTGGCGAAATACCAGTAGGTATTTAGGAACAGACTCACATTTACAATTTGCATAACGATTGACTTTCATAAATATTGCTTTTCAGTTTTATGTTTTTTCCATATTCGGTTTAAGATTCCAAACCATTTTCAAACTCACTTCTCAAATCGTCCAGACATGTTGAGCTTTCGTCCCTCTTTGACGGTCTCCATGGGTTTCCTAATAAAATTTCTTCTAGCTCACCATTACACTGACAAAAAATGCTTATGTTTGATTAAGTATCTTTTCAATTAGGCAATCCAAACCACGTGATCCAATATGGCCGTCCAGGACAAATATTTGTGACAGTTCAGGTAGAAAAACCATTGTGTTGAAAGTTTTTGCTGTGTTTAGATCAATTTTGTAGTATTTGTGTGAGATTTGTTGACTATTTTTAGATGGAGAGCAGTTATTTAAAGAACATCCTCATATTAGTAAAAGGTTATGATGAAAACTTGCAAAATATATTGTTTACTTACCAATGTTATTATGATGATTGGGAGACAAAATGGTTTCATTTAGGCACTGTTCCTAATGAACCTTGGTATTGCAATACTTGCTCCAAAGCAATGACTGGGTAATTACATAAATAGACTTTTTTTAATAATACAATTTTGTTTTATTTTTCACTTTTAATTAAAAATCATTGAACAAAATATCTTGAACGGCTTCCACAACCAACCACAATACAAGTTGTAGGCATTTTCTACTAAAGCTCGAGGAGGACGAACATACGGAAATACCTACCAATGGTGGGCACGCATTACCAGCAGCTTTAAAACATTAGGAATAAACACGAAAACAGACCTTTGACAATTTATCTATTACTAAAATCTACGGTCATATACAAATAAACATTGTTTACTTTAAATGTTTGCCCTGGGACGCCATATTGGAATTTATTTGACAGGTTGTTGGAATCCCTAATTAACAGGCATGTTGAATATTTTTCATAAACTATTTTAAATTGTAAATATGGGTCTTATAGGGCCACCAATACTGATACTATTTTTAAAGGAATTTATTCGATATTAAGGATATTTATTCGATTTAAGATTATGCTTGTCACGTCATTGGCGTTTGTGGTCATGTGACCTGAAAGCGATGGATAAACTTATTTACATAAACTATTAAATGCATTATTTTAAAAATAAAGATGGAAAATTACACTTCACTTCAAAATTATATTTGATTGCAGCCAACATCCCTATTGTTATCTAAGTATCTATGCTTTAAAAATTCTGTTAACTTTTGTTAACTTTTCTTCTAAGAAGGTTTCCAGATCTCTAAACCTTTTCCTTATATATTCTACCGTAACAAAGGCACGAGCTTTATTAATTGATTCGGCTTCTCATAAAGAGATTTCGGAATGGCGCCTAATAAAGTTTAAATACCACTTCTGCCCTGGTCTCTGATTTGGGAATAGATGAAGTTTTCCTAAATCTCGAGCAATATTTGTAACGGTATATCCATCAGTTCGCTCTTTTACCACACATTTCGCTAAGTCCAGTAGCTATTTTCAAATTTTTGCTCTCCTTTTATAGTCATAATAGGAGGTGGTCCAATTTTCTTCAGGTTTTTCTGAGGAACTCTTTCCCGTAAGCTAATTACTTAGTGTTGTTTTTGGAACACCAAGTGGGCGACTGGGTTCTCTTATTGCCATGTTGTTATTTTTAATTTCATACAATGCTATTTTTAACGATTCATAGTCATAGAAAAATGTTCTCTTAACAGTAGATTTTTTTTCTTTGCAGCACCTTGCATAAAGGAGGGCTACTTTTCTACCATCAAATATACATGTGTTTTAAATAAGTGGCCGAAAACCGATTAGAGCTTCTTGTTTTCGACCACCTAATTTCTATACTTTTATATTTCCCGGGCTTTTGCTAAAAAAGTGGACGAAAACTGGCTGTTCTGTTTTGCATAATATCAATTATAAATCAACATAGTGAGAAAGTTATATCTAAAACGATAGATACAGAAAAAGAAAGCCACTTGGTCGAAAACAAGAAGTCTTAACTTTTCGCATCCAGTTAACCGTCCACTTAATTATTACGATAGCATTAAACAATCATCAATTTCAGCACAATTAATTTAAAATATAACATAAATACTAATAGCTAAATAGAACAAAACAATAATTTTCTTAATAATACGCTCAGAATTTACTATTTTTTCACTGTAGGTGCACTACACTTTTCCTACTGAAACAGCGTTCTGTTGCTTGCCACCATTTTGTAACGGAAATGTTAGTGTCAATTTTAGTCGTAAAAGTGCAGAACTTGTCATAAAAATCACAAATAGTTGGCTGATAAAGGGTATATTGTATGTTTAATCAAATAATAAGAATAAATCTTGTTTTTTAGACTTTCAGGATAAATGGACGACAAACGGACATGGTCGGTTAACCGGCTTACTCACCCTCTAATTAGGTTTTTTGGTTTATTTAATTTGAATATAAAAAACGAACCTTAATATTAATAAATTCATGGACTTTAACGGCGAATATCTATAAATAATAAATTATTCTCTTTTTTTATGGTAATCTGTGATTTTAATTTTTTAATATGGTTACCTACAAATGATTAAAAAATATAAAACTTCTAGATTAAAAACTTAGGGACTTAAAAAACAGTATTAAAAATAAAAATGAAAGAGGTTTGTTTTCGTTATTCAAATTATATATTTAGTAAATATTAAAACCTCTTGTTTTAATGGTAATCTGTAAATTTGATAAACTAACTGTCATTTACTCATAAGATCAAAAAAAAAAGTTCGTTTAAATTTCAAAACATACAATTTTCGTCTTCCCAGTCTAGTCTACTTATTTACTCTAACAAATGTGACAACGTAGCCTAAGAAACAATTTTTACATCTCTTGTCGACTACAAGTCGTAAATATGCAAGTGGTAAAAAAGTATATTTTTGTAAGAATACTTAATTGTATTCATACAAAAGTGTTAAATAGAACTAGCTACATTTAGATGCGATAAGAAATTTTTTTCCAGTTTGTTGTGTTTTACCTTCCTTTAAATCGTTTTTAACGGTTCGGTAAGTAATTCAAAGGAATAAAACAAGACAATTAATAAGTAAATAGTTTATTTGGAATAAAATATATAAATATGTATCGATCAACTAAAAACGGCGTACAAAACAAATGTGTGTGTGTGTAAAATTAAAGAAATAAATACAAGGTAGGGTGCATTTAGTTTAAATGGTGAATCATATAGTCTTACAAAAAAAGTACCTACTATTGAGCCAAATTATTATTTTTTACCAATAACGCTTTTATCAGAACTTCTAACATTGTTAAAAAAAAGTAAGCAGAAAGAAATTGTCTGGGTTGCTTTCATAAAGTTTACTCTTTAACTCAGAGGTAACTCTACATGGTTCAGAAATCTGAGTATGATCGGAAGTACATTCAGAGTACGGCGTTCATAAATTTAACATAGTTAACTCTTTTAACCCATATCAAAGAGGTGAGTAGAAATTAACTCGACATGCGCAGTAATGAGTATCTACTTATTTTAACGAAAACAGGAGATAACAATTTGTGTTCTGTGAGGTATGAGATAACCTATAGATAAATGCTAAACAATAAAAATACTTCTCGCCACATCTATTCTATTTTAATATAACAACTCAAAAATGGAAAATTATGCAATAATGACGGACGAAGCAGGAGGAAGAATTGTGAATGAAAATGGCCTAACATTAATACAAAATGTTCAACAATAAGCTTATGAGTTAACTCATACTTAACCCGACTCTCCTTTACTCTACTCGGAGTAAAACTTTATGAACGCAGTCCAGGAAACACATCAGGCTTACATTGTCGGTGTTTAATACTCAGGTTGTGCACAGTTTTTTCTTAATACACCATATTTCATTTATATGGCAAAACTATATCACACTTGCTTCGTACATTAAGAACTTTCAACTTCAAAAGGCTTTGCTGTGTTAGTGGTTATTCTGATGCCTGAAGTATATCATAATTATATAATTATTTCCAATTTCTGTCGTTAATTTGGTAGATTTCTAACAGTTCTTTATTATTAAATGAAAGCAAGTCAAATAAATGTATGAAAATGAAAAAATAAGAGAGATAATGAAATGTCCATAATCCATTAAATAAACAATTTAAATTTTATTATTTTATGTAGGACTTAATATAATTAAAAACGCGTCTAATAAAAGTGGAGTTCCATATTGTATGTCCCAAATTTACCGTTGCTGTAAATCTTATTTTTTTCCTATCGTATGGTTGTCTCACTAATTAATTGTTTTTCGATTTGTGCAAATTTATTACTTCATCAAAATATTAAAAAAATACAAATATACAAACATTTTTATAAACAATATAAACTAATAACGAAACCTACAACATAAATTATATATTTTATTATGTATCTTCTATTGATTTTTTATTTTTTCGTCTTCTTTTATTTTTGATATTGGATAAAATTTCGTAAGCTTGTTGAATTTCCATAAATTTTTCTTGAGCTTCTCTCTGTTTTTGTGGATCTTTTACTTTATCTGGATGAAACTCCCTGCTAAGAGCTCTCCACCTTGACGTTATTTCTGATTGACTAGAGGTTGGACCCACACCCAGTACCTTGTAGGAATTTTGCTCTCCTTGTGGATCAGAAAGGTCGATTATTTGTCTCCAAATTTCGTACCTGTAAAAGAATTAGATAAAAATAAGAGATTCTTAAGGGTATTTAGTTAGTAAGCTCTCTAACATTACAACCATAACAACAATGTTTGTATACTTATATATTTCACGTGACGTTAATTTTTTTATTTATCACTATATCTAGTGTGCAATTGTTTTTATTGTCGTTAACATTAAAAATTATAAAAACCTTACATACAGGGTGATTGATTAGTGTGAGGAAGCTCAGTAGATCTGTTATAGTAAAATTTACAAAAAAAAGTTATTAACAAAAATTGTAGGTAGCTTTAAACTCCACATTTTAAAATTAGTTAAAATCTTACAGGGTGTTCCATAAGATAGTGGCACACCAAACTTATGTTTTTTAAATGGAACACCCTGTATTTTATTTTAAATTTGAAATCTGCTTAACTTCCACATCAGAACAATGTAAAGTTTTATTATGCTGTACCGGGTATTAAAAAAGTTATAACCAATATTACCTGAGGATAGTATCAAGTTTAACCTCCTGTATAATTAAAAAGGGGAATACGAACATTGATGTATTGCAACCATAGTTTTTTAATTATCGTTAAAAATTATAAAACATATTCGTTTTCATAATATTCGTTAAATCAAATACAGGGTAAATCAAAATGCAAGTACATTATTTTCTTGGTAATTTTAAATAGAACACCCTGTATTTTATATCACTATCGAAAAGTACTAATGTCATACTTCAAATTTTATTAAGTACTTCCTATACCTAGAGTTATCAGTTTTCTAGATATTTTTATTTTTTCATCAAAGTATTCATTTGGTAGATATTTTAAAGATTACCAATAATTATTGTGAGTTGGCCCTGGTTGATTTGTCAGAAGTTGACAATTTGACATTATTGTTTATTAATTCAGTAAAAAAAATAATAACAAATAGAACAATAAAAAAACAGCAGTACATAAGTAAGGTGTTCAAAATGACCTCCTAAATGATAGTAATGAATTTTTATTGCATTCCTCTAAAATCCAAATCATATCTACCATTTCATTAGTAGTAAAATTCATTATTGATAATTTAAATTGAATTAATTTCTGAATTACTAAATAATACCTAATTATTGCTAATTAATTTACAGTGGTACCACAATATTGAACTAATAAACAATAATGTCAAACTGTGAGTTTCTGAAAAACAAATCAGGGCCAACTCGCACAATAATTATTGGTAAACGTTAAAATACCTATCTACCAAATAAATACATTGATGAAAAAATAAAAATATCTAGAAAACTGATAACTTTAGGTATAGGGAGTACTTTATAAAATTTGAAGTATGACATTAGTACTTTTCGATAGTTCTATTTAAAAATACCAAGAAAATAATGTACTAGCATTTTGACTTACCCCGTATTTGATTTAAGGATATTATGAAAACGAATATGTTTTATAATTTAACAATTAATAAAAAACGATGGTTGCAATAGATTAATGTTCCTATTCTCGTTTTTAATTATACATGGGGTTAAACTTGATACGATTTTCAGGTAATATTGGTTATAACTTTTTAAATACCCGGTATAACATAATAAAACTTTACATTATTGTGATATGGAAGTGATGCAGATTTCGAATTTAAAATAAAATACAGGGTGTTTCATTTAAAAAAACATAAGTTTGGTGTGCCACCATCTTATGGAACACCCTGTAAGATTTTAACTAATTTTAAAATGTGGAGTTTAAAGCTACCTACAATTTTTGTTAATAACTTTTTTGTAAATTTTACTATAACAGATCTACTGAGCTTCCTCACACTAATCAATCACCCTGTATGTAATGTTTTTATAATTTTTAATGTTAACGACAATAAAAACAATTGCACACTAGATATAGTGATAAACAAAAAAATTAACGTCACGTGAAATATTTCCAATACAAGACATAGCACAATAGCTAAGACATAACATAAATAAGTTATTGTAAAGATCAGCAAGAGAGTTTTTCCTAGTTTTTCTATACCACTACACAGTTATACTGATCTTAAAGGGAAATATATCCAGAATAATCCCTTAGGGCTAAGAACATCTAGGTTTTAATACGGTTTTCATTGTCATTGCTTCAATACTTGTTTAAGTCTTAACACTACTTAATCACATTTTTGTTTTAAAAAGCAATATACACAATTTTTGAATATCTATGTGTTCTATGGACACAAATGTTTTCATGCAAATATTTAAGCTAAAAGTCATTAAAGGATTAAGTACTAAAAGTTTGATATCTGTCCTGGCTATCATAAAGGAACTACCCTTCGATACAAAACCATTCACTTTTACTTCTTTTAATCATCTTAACCCAATTGTATAATTTTTTTTTCAAATTATTTTTCTTAACATTTATTTTTAAAAGAATTGAATACTTTCTAATGATTTAAAATCATTAAAATATTTATATCATTTAAAAATATTTAAATGGTTTGACCATATTTAAGTCTCAAGAGATTTATAAATAACAACAGAGAGTACCTAAATGATTAATGATTTTTGATGAACATTTTTTTGAAAATGATTCGTTACAGAGCTCTGTGTCAGCAAAAAAATACCTACTACGACAATTTAAAAACAGCATTAAAATGTTGATAGAATTATTTTAACCCGATTTTGCTAAAATATTTGTAATATTTAAACTAATTTTTACAGTGTATGACTCCGCTCCGCTCCGACCAACTTATTAACCCCTATTGGTTATCGATACCGCAGCTGACCCTGCCCACAATATTTTAGGTTCATTCAAAATTCTAGTTTAACTTTGTCAGTTGTCAGTTGTCAGTTGCCACTGTGGTCAGACCACTTTCGGAGACGAAAGTACACCATTATTTGGTTAATCAATCCTAAATGGCAAATATTAATTGAAGTAGGTACAATGAGTCATAATTTAAATAAAACATAATCAATTAAAATTACCTATTTCGTATAAATATAAAAACACTTTAATTTTAATAGGCATGATGACAGTCAGTAAAAATCACTAAAATATTGATTTGTTAAAATGATATAAGATACGGAGATTCTAAAGAATTTACTCATTTTTATATTACATGTGTGATTACATTTATTTTAGTAAAAATATAAGCACTAATTTTAACAATCCGCCATATTAGCTGAAACACCAATCAGAAGAGCGTGACGTCGTACTTTCGTAAATATTGTTGACATTGACATTGGAACGTAAACAAATATTTTGTTCGGGGTTTTTATTGATGTATTCTTACATTGTGGAACCGCACACCATCGATACACATTAGGATTCATGACTATGATAACTATTATAATCGCACAAAATAAGTAAAAACAAAATAAACTTGTTCAACCACCCTCTTTTAACCTGCAAAATGTTTGAAATTTGACGTTTTTACCACAGAATCCACAGATCACACGGGTCGCAGTGTAGTATAAATCAAGAATGATAAACATTTTACCAGGATTGCTTAATCCCATAAGACGTACGTTCGCCAAAAAAATCGATCGCACGTGACGTCACTGCAGTCCTCGGCCGTATTAAAACGATTTTATGAGAATAATTATTATAAATTATAAGTGTTTAATCTTAAAAATCCAAATAGTGGTACGTTAGTATTACAGAAATCATAAAAATACTGTCTAATTCCTATTATTTCCATGCATTTATATGGTAAACGTTATAATGAAGGACTGCAGTGACGTCACACAGCTGGCGGACAAATCAGCCCGATTAGGCAATCCTGGTAAATGTTTATCGTTCTTGGTATAAATGGTATTTACGAATCGATGATGTCATAGATAGACGCCATTACTATTTTAGCGTTTTGGCGTCAAATTTAAAATGCATTTTTAAAAAGTAAATTTCTCATTTAAAAACTCTTTTTTTGAAAAATTAACATTTATCTCAGATAAAGTATATACGTGAAAACATCGTGGATCAGTTTTTAAAAATCAGTCATCATGCCTATTGAGGTACCTATATTATGAAATAGAAACGAAACCCATTTTGGATTTTGGATTTTGAATGTAAATACCTAAGATGACATAGATTTTAAAACTTTGTTTTATTCTATTTCAAACAACTACCTAATTAAGACTAAAAAAATGGATAGGTACACTATTAGGATTTATACATTTTTAATTTATTCGTTTTATAACTTGAATTTAACGATAAAGTTTGCCAATTCCTTTTTAATGTATTTTTGATGCGACGGAAAAATAGCAAATCATGAGCGCCGTATATAATTTTTAAGGGGGTTATTACTATGCCTTAAGAAATACGGACTTACCAGCCATGGTGTTGGGCGTAGATGTAAATATCGTACAAAGACTGTTTTAAATCCGTCCACCATGGTGATGTGAAAAAGTGATGTAAAGCTTCGTGAACCGGAATTTCATCTCCATTTGAATCAGTTATTTTACCGTTGAAATAAAAGTAAGAACTCCATAAAGTGCAATATAAACCGGCGCACAAAAATAAAACAGCAACTCTGGTAGCGAAAGATCTTTTTCTTTTAGGGGTCCTTTTCCATTCCTTAGAAAATTGATCAAAAGCTAAACCAGAACAAAATACCATGATACTGAGCCATGTGCTTTCTTCCATAAAGTACCATCTGCTGATGTAAGTCGCATAAGATACTCCTATCGTTATCCAAGGACTACCATGTTCCCTACCTATATTGCCCACCACCCACACTCCTGAAACATAAATATAGTTTTTGGCTGTTAAAAACATTAAACATACCAATTTCAATAACTAATTTTTAAACTTTACAGTTCTTTCAATCACAACTACTATTCTAATTATTGATACCTTTTGAAATTCCAAGTAATTTTTTAATAGCCAACTATTTTCTTTCCTTATTTTTTTTTTATTTAATGACTTGTTGTTAACAAAGTTACTTTTTGTAAGTAATTTTTGACGTTTGTTAAAGTTTTTCTATCAATTTCCGTGGTTATTATATCGATCATAAATTTGAACCGTATTAACTGTATCAAATTTTATAGTGCACTCCAAAAAGTATTAGGTAAATTACTTTATATAATGTTACTACTTAGTTTGTGCTAGGTTATAGTTAATTATACTTATATCATAACATGTGGTTCAAGTTCAACATAAAATTAATATTTATGTGCAACGATAATTAAAAATACTTGTTTATTTTTTTTCATATGTTTGCACTACAAAATTATTATTTCAATTCTACGTCAATCGTCCGTTTACAATATAATTAATAATTTTACTTTTATAACTAACAATTAGGACAGAATTAAAAAAAAGTAATTTGCTCGGATATTTGCTGGTAATTTCTTTGTGCTGATTAATAAGCTTATAACTTCATTGTTTTAGTATACGAGGTTATACTGAAGCAACTTTATCAAATCACCAGCCAAGAATTAACGTGGGTATATTATACAGCGTCACCTCCAACCTAATTGGAAACTTTTATTTATTATGGGTTTTTCGATAAAAAGTTATTCTTCATAAACTAAAAATCCTCAAAGAAAATGTGGCTCAGGAACGGTAATATAGGAGTGGCATTCAAAAATTTTATTTTGACTCAAAGAATAAAAGCCGTTATTTCAGTAAATATCAAAAAAATATTTGAAAAAGTTGTCAATCATTAAAACATACATCAACAATGTCTAAAATCAAGAATATTACATCTCAGTGTGAACAACTTTTTCAAATACATTTTTTTGATATTTACCGAAATAAGGGCACTTCACTCTTGACCCAAAATCAAATTTTCTAATGTACCTCGTATATTACGCGTCTTTCGCAACATTTTGTTGGTGCATTTATAGTTTTAGGGATGTACAAACTTTTATGAAAATTAAATTTTTATAAAAAAAACCATAATAAATAAGTTTCCCATTTGGTGCGGACTTTGGGGATGACACTGTATAAGTAGTAAATTATCATATAAATGGGGTCATACAATTCAATTTCAATCTAGATACTTCTAAATTATTTTGTCTACGTCCCTGTCGAGGTACCGTGAGCAACAGTACTTGTCAGATGGTCTTACGTGAGCAAAAGCAGAGATAAAGATAGAAGATTGACTATAAAGTATATAGTCCTATGGATATTAATATTGAACTAAATAAAATAATTAGAATAGAAAAAAAGTAAAATAACTGTTACATATTAGGTAGTCGAACTAAATAATGTGCTTATAAATCTTTAATAAAATATTTACATTACAGTAAATTTTAAATAGTCTAAGTATGGAATAATACTGTATGTGTATTTTTTTAAATTGCAAATTAAATATTCACAATAACTCAATTATAAATATAACCTTCAAGAAATTTGATTTGAACTTGGTTGTCTTAATATTCCTCACAACTGATAGGTAAACATTTTATTTTATAAAACAAAAGGAACTATTTTTAATAATAACATTTGGTATACCTAGTGCAACTCCTAAAGGTATGAACCAATGAAAAAACGGTTTCCAGTTTATTCCTCCAACTTCATCCTCCGGAATGGCTAATAATACAAGTTGTCCCCAAAGATAACCAACCATAACAGCAGAAATAAATCTGCTTGTCGAAAAAGGTGGCTAAAAAAATTTTGTTACAAATGTTTTGTACATAGAAAATAAAGTCTGGGTATGTAGTAATATTTAAAAAACATTTTTTTTAAATCCATCCTATAATAATTTCCTAATTATGATGTTATTTTTTAATATGATTGAATTAAAAAAGGTTGTTAGTCTCTCTGCATCTGGATTTTAAGTAGTTAAAGTTACAATTGCTGGATTATTTAATTATATTTATTATATATTGATTTAGTCAGTGATTAAAAAGTTAATTTAAAAAAAAATTGCGGAAGTTTTATGACAAAGTTATTTACTTCGTATTATTTTAATAATACGGTCAACTTCCACAAAGTAGGACGATCAAGAAACAACAAAAATAGATAAAATTAAAAGTAGAGATTCGTAACCTACCTTTCTATTTTTCCTCATCCGTTCTCCCAATTCCCCCAAAAATTTTGGGTCGTCATTGCAGTCTCTGACATACCTGGGAATTTTTGTGATGTCAGCTAACCAACCCAGTCCGTATCCCCCAAAAGTACTCCAAGTAAGAAAGGCATGTGCATCCCTTTCCAAATAAAACAGATGGAGACCAAAAATTCCACCAAAAAACCAACACACGTAAGCCCACGCCACGCTTTTCTTCGCCCTATTTACCTCATTTTTTCTCATATTTAAATAGGAACTAAGCTTATTTGCAATTCCACGTAATGTTTGATAAGAAATAATACTACATTCGTTATCGGTATACCGCATATTTAACTACACTTTTTAATTACAATCCTATCACAAAATATATTTCATATTATTATTTTTTTAATTTATTTAATGTTTACGATCAGTCTACAACATTATTACATATAACGTAAAGTTATTAAGTTCACTGAACGCGAAGCCGGACAGACTGAGTCAAGAAATTGGAGGTTTCCACGTACTTGAACGTTAAAGAACTATCAAAGTCGAAGAATATACCTGTTGAAGACAACATGGGCGTAGAATGGAATAGAGGTAAAGGTGAAGGCCAAGATCACGTACATCTTCATTTAAAATATATCATGCCACTGTATGCTACTACAACATAATATGAAAGTTTGAGAATGTGCGGGGGTTGTTTATAGGGAAATTTTTGCAAATATCTGGAATTATTTTATCTGTCATATAGGTAGACGAATAAAATATTTTATTTTATTTATTTTCTAATTTAGGTAAATATCTTTCAACAAAATTATTGAGAATTTGGATATTTATAGCAGGTTACCAGTAACAGTAGATTTATTATTGGTCAACAATTTAGATTTATAGCATACCTACATTTATATTTCTGAGTATAATTCAATGTTAGTTGTAAAGAAATTATTTATGGTACTGATTTCTACTGGAAGTCCACTCGCTTAGTTATTTTTCAGATAAAATTAGAAACATTTATCTTGAAATCACAATGTTTTAAATTGTTTTTTAAATAATAAAATATATATTTTTTTATTAAGTTTTTAAGCTGTATTTCTAGGCTATTAATTTAATATCTGTAGGGACATTTCACAAATTGATATATACATAAAAAAAATCTAATTTAAAATATAGGTATATAGGTATGTTAATGTAAATATCAGATATCTTCATCCTTCCGTATGCATAAATGTGGTTGCACGTCAGCTGACAGAACGGCACGGTAACTTGTTATATTGCCAAGCATTTAAAATAGTATTAGAATTTAGTAAATGTTAATCGAAGTTACTATAGTCTATATAGAAAGGACAAGGAGTAATAAATCATTCATTTAAGTAGATTTCATAGACGTACCAAAATATATTTTAAGAGGGTATACCGTAAGGTACATTTTGTATTGAACGAATGAGTTGCAGCTATGCTAAAGAATATACGATTTAGGTCAGAGGTAACGGGATGTACTAATTTTAATAAAAAAAAGTGATAGAGGTACATAAATTTTAGTAAGTTTGATAAAGAAAGGCAACACAGTTTATTCATAATAGAAAACAAACCAATCTGTAACAATAATTATTTTATTCAGAACAATAAACAACTAAAAGGTTGAATTAACGTCCACTATTTATTCTTTAAATACTTTAAATGTAATGACAGCCGTTCAATAATTATTTTATATATTTTTGTTGTTTTTGTAAGAAGATTAATTCAAACTTTGAATATTGTCACAAATAAATTACAATGAAATGTATTTTTAAAAAATTAATTAAAGTCAAGACAGCAAGATATCGTTACAATTTTTATTAAATTCAAAGAAGCAAAATGAATATTTTTTATTTGCATTACTCCTATATGTAGTGTTTGGGGAATTTTTCTCAGAAATTTTAAATGGCAAGTGGCCTACTGTAATCGGCCTAATACGATTACATAATATCCTCCTTTTTATTCGACTACAATATTATGCTAGGTTAGTTACACAGATAAAAACGACCGATGATTGAAAAAAAAACTATTTTAGTGTAATTTTAGTTACCAAAAAAGTTTCATTTTGATGTTAATACCTCGCCACGGAATTAGAATTTTATATTTTAATGATTCTAAACTATTTAAGTAATAATAATGGAATAGTAATAGGGAAAGTATATTTTTACTACAAACGTCAAAAAATGACAAGGTTCGAGCATTGGCAAGAAAATGCGAAGTTACCCTTTTTTTCATTTTTCTTTGTTACTATGACACCGTGCGCGAAGTAGTGTGCGAAGTAAGTATTTCGCACACTACTTCGCGCATGTAAACTATATTGGGATTTATATATTCTTTAAGTTCCTCAATCAAGCAAAAATCCAAGAAATCATTTATTTATTAATGTGTAACCATAATTATTAACACATTAAATGCCAAGACAGACACTGGTATCTGTTCGTTACTTTAAACTCAGGGCCATCGCAGACACCGGTGTCTGCTTCGGTTTTTGTCCACCGCGGTGCTGCGCAGACACATTTTTCTGAGTTTCCAACGGTTGAGTGTCTTCTCTGGCCCATTCATATATACCTCTATTCATGGGCCGGATTTATCACCTCATCAAGCCGTGTTACGACATGTGTCTGCTTTTGTGTCTGTTTTGGTCCACAAGTAACATAATTTTTTCTACTTGTTTGGCAAGGCAAAAGCGGACACAGAGATGTTTTTTAATATTGCGATAAGTAAACTGCAGGTTGGCTCAAAACACATTTATTCAAAAACATAAATAATAACGCAATAAATGACTTTGAGAAATACAAGAAACGAACATTCATGAAAACTTTCATCTTCATCCGTTATCTCGTGTTCATCGTCTTGACTTACATTACCCGTTGTGTCATCAAGTTCCATAACGTTATAATTCTCCGCCTGATTATTGTTGTTAGGAACATTTGTAGGTTCGTTTTCATCACTGATATCGGAATATTGATTCTACAGTAAAGGAGAATATTCCATGTAACCAGGATCAGAATCAGATTCAGATGCGGACAACTGGTATAATAAATCTGCTCTGTCATCGGAATCATGATATAGGTCTAAGAAGAACCTAATTATTGAGATCGATTTTTGAAATTAACTTACCATCAGCATTATCGCTTTCACTGTCAGTATTCAAACCCTTTGAATAACGCATTACATGCGGGACCATACAGGTCGATGCGTGTCTGCTAACAAGTGCTTGCCTATTAAACTTGTCTATTTTGGCCCTATGATAAGTCACGATGTGTCTGCAAAACGTGTCTGCTTTGGCCCAGCGCAGCAAAGCTTTATGACAGGGCCGGCGCAGACGCCGGTGTCCGTTTCATATTTTTCGAAAATACTCGGCCTAGGAACGTTTTAGAAAGAATCGGTTATAATAGATATAGGCGTAACTTTGGAGGTACTATACGGATATGGCAATGGCCCTGTGATGAAAATTTCAAAAATGTTCATGGCGCTTAATGTGTTAAGGCTTTCAAATTGTGAGAAAATTTAACACTACCAATATTTATTCCCAAACCAGATAAGTCAGATTCAGCCCGTGATATCCTAGTTTTGGGAGTTGGAAGACTATCCACTGCCGTAGAGGTGACAGCACTTAATCCTGAAATTTCACAGTCTAAAATTTTATTTGATATCTGAATTTTATTGTTGATAGAATCTTCCACGTATCCTTCGGCCACAGTCGAAGATTTCCAACCTCCATGTCGATTCAGAACACATATATCGGCCCCCGTATTAGCAAGGAGTGTGACTGATGTTCTCCGTGTAGGCATCAGGATTTGGTAATTTTAGGTGTTTTGCTATTAAGCTAGGCATCTTTCCAATACTATTTATTCCAACAACTTGGTTAAAACATCTCTTATTTTGATACTTTAAAAACAGTCGGCGACTGGTAGCATAACTTGGACGAAGAGCCGCATATTTTCGGTAAATGTCAATATAATCTATATTTGAAATAAAAATTCGTTGTGTCTGGGTTTTTGTATCGGGTACTTTAACTTGATTTGGAAAAACAGTTCAAACCTGTTCAATACTTTTTTTCATATTAAGCTATAAGCGTTTGTAGAAATAGTTTTGTTTGCATCTCATGCGCGAAATACTTTAGTGATCGAGAATCGATTTTTTTTAACTCGGCTGCGCCTCATTAGAAAAATAGTCGAGATCTATAATGTCTGAACTATTAGAGATAGGTAAAATAGTCATTAACATTAATTAATAATGTTTTTACCAACGTAGAGTATAGTCAAAATATAAATGTATGAAATTTATGAACGTAATAACAGAGACCACACTATCTGATAATAATTAGTAAAAAAATAACAACTTTTATCTAGATTAAAACTAACAAGTATTCGCGTCAACTGTCAACTTATTATCTTACAGAAGTTTCGTGGCGATAACTCTTTTTGTGCCATGCAGTATTAAGGGAAGAAAAGTATAACCTTAAGTAAGTGTGTGCGATAAAAACTACGAATAAATAATAAAAAGGAAGGAGTATAATACGATTTGACGATGTCCGCAATGGTTCTTGCATATGGCTGACTTGAAGTTTCCGGTTACCAGTGGTGTCACACACAGGGTATTATATACTTATGCCTCGTATTAATTGTTAAAAAAAATAAGTCTTTTCCGCTTGTAATTATCTGTACAGTAATATACATTGTCATAAAGTTGTAGGAATATAAATTTAGATTAAAAACTTCTAAGCAGGTAATTATAAATAGTTGACTTAGTTGGTCTATATAAAAAATAAAGGAACGTCTATGATAACAATGTGGTTGTCATTAAAATATTTTGTTAATTTTTAATAATTCAGATAAATAGAACCCTACAGATGAAAAGTAATTCCCATTCAAGAGTTGGGTTAACTACTTAAATCAGAAAATAATATATAAAACAGCATGAAAAAACTATACATGTCAAACGTCACGATTCGAATGAGTCATATTTGGTTCTTCAATATGGCCGACTTCCGTCGTGATTATTTGCTAGATTAAAATATGACAACGTTCCTTCCTTTCTATTGTTTATTCGTAGGGTACCTCAATAGAAACGGAAATTAAAATTGACAATTGGCCGCCATACGCAAGCTCCTTTCTGGACTCAAGGAATTCCTTCCTGCATCTTTTTGTTCTAAGGTTATGCCCATAGTATACTCAAATTCCACTTATTGAAATTTCAAAGCAATTTTTATTATAATAAGGCATTCATAACATACCTAAAACACATTCTTGTAAGTAATAAAATAAATAGGACTAATTGAGAAGTTTATTATTTGACCAATTCTGTACAAAAACTACTTTAAAAAACTTATTTTTAATTTGCAAAAACATATAAAAAATAAAACTAATAAACTTGTTATTTTAAGTTTTTGACAGTTTTTACCTAACCTAATAAAAGCACTCGTGGTTTTTATCCTACGAATAAAGAATAGAAAGGAAGGAACGTTGTCATATTTTAATCTAGCAAATAATCACGACGGAAGTCGGCCATATTGAAGAACCATTCGAATCATGACATTTGACATGTATAGTTTTTTCATGCTGTTTTATATATTATTTTCTGATTTAAGTAGTTAACCCAACTCTTGAATGGGAATTACTTCTCATCTGTAGGGTTCTATTTATCTGAATTATTATAAATGAACAAAATATTTTAATGACAACCACATTGTTATCATAGACGTTCCTTTATTTTTTATATAAACCAACTAAGTCAACTATTTATAATTACCTGCTTAAAAGTTTTTAATCTAAATTTATATTCCTACAACTTTATGACAATGTATATTACTGTACAGATAATTACAAGCGGAAAACAGTTATTTTTTTTTATTAATTAATACGAGACATAAGTTTATAATACCCTGTGTGTGACACCACTGGTAACCGGAAACTTCAAGTCACCCATATGCAAGAACCATTGCGGACATCGTCAAATCGTATAATACTCCTGCCTTCCTTTTTATTATTTATTCGTAGATTTATAAGAACCGAATGATACGCCTATGTGCTCATTTTTGACATCTACACACAAATATTGCTTTGACAGTATATTGTAAACATAAACAATGAGTCATACTAGGAGCTTCAAGATGGCCGACTTCAGTCGCAAATTTTCCTTAAAGTTAATATATGACAGAACTGAAACAAAAAAAAATGGAGAATTACACAGAAATTAAACGTAAATGAAAATGTTCAAAACACCATACTAACGCATAACGGTTCTCGAGTATCAATTAATTTCACCTAATAACCATTTTACTTTTAATTTTTATGGAGCCTACAAAAAAATTAAAATGTCATTTAGCTAATTAAGATATTTGATTAAATTTCTGAGAAAGGTAGTTATTTGATTTTAATTAATTATATTTCCATGCAATATTTACTTGTTTAAATCCTAATTTTTGCCCAACAATTAAAATAAATTTTATGGATAAATATAAATAAATTCACAATAATTATAAAAAATATTGGGGTTGTAGGAAAAGTCGTGTACGCAATGCCTTGGAAAGTCTATTTCTTGCACTCGAAACTAGTGCGTAATATTTCACTTTGTACACTTGTTATGTAATATACTATTTATTTGAATTAAAAAATAACACCTGTCTTACTTCAATTTTAAACCATTGTTATATACTGTTTGTTCTTTATAGCTGAATTTGCCCCAGTGCTCCATTTAACATGCGTCTGTAACTTAGACTAGGAAAGAGAGAGGACAGCGCATGGCAATGAAAACCTTATGCGTGTGAGTGAAGCCAATTTTCAAACGTTTGGTGGTAAACAAATTTGGAACGTCGAATTGTATTTTTTTAGTTTTTTTATTAATTTTCACCTTTTTTAATCACCTGAATAGACATTTTAAAATGGTTAATTGTGTAGCTTATAAGTGCAACAGTCACAGTGCTAAAAAAGAGCAAGGAATTTCATTTCATAGGTAAAAAGTATTTTAAAACTATTTCCTTGAAATTTATTTTTATTAATATTACAGCTTTCAGGTAATAAATGTTTAAATAAATCACACATGTTACGTATGATAACTTAAATTAATAGTACATACATTTTGAAAATTGTTTTCATTCAGTTTTAAAGATTATTTTTCAATTAATTGTTATTATTTTTTCATAGATGTAATAGTTTTGGAGTGGCGTGGAACAAAAACATATATTTAAAATAGATAAAATAGATTAAAATTGTAATATTTATTAAATAAATATGTTTTAAAATGATTGTTGTTTTTTTTGGAGCAGTACATATTTAAAGACTTTTTTAAATTAGATTTGTAATACGAAATAATGAAAATGATTATTTAATAATCGTATAAGAAAAATCGTATGATACGCCTATGTCAATATTGTCCGCCATTAGTTTGGTGGTAAATGGGTTACATAAATTGATTCCAATGCGCAGTCCTCTCTCTTTCCTTGTCTAAGGTCTGTAAAGAGAAAAATAAAATCTAAAACTAAAATCCCCATCCCCCTATTTTCAAATCATATGCCAGTAGTGACAGATGTCAATTGCATGATTAAATGTCATTATTATTTAATGTTTAATCTCCAAGACGGTGATAAACACAAAACAAATATTTTGTTAAAATAGCGTTAAAATAAACCAATAGTAGTTAAATATTAATAGTAGAATGAAAACAGACTAAAATGGCACAAACTAATACAGCTGGGACATCGTCTAGGCGTCAGCACCCAAGAGATCATGATGCAGCTTCCATTACTTCTTCCAGAATAGCAGATATTTCGGAATGGGAGGCTAATGAGGTATAATATGTATTATACATTATTACTTTATTAATTCTGTGATCTTTTGTGTACCAGCAGAATTGGTTTTTGCAAAACGTTTATTATCTAGGATAACCTATATTAAGATATATTTTTCAATACTGTTAATGTTTTTTTTTTATTTAAATAAATTAAATCATTATATGCATATAAATTAAAAATTAATTGAAATGAATTGTTTATTAGGCCTTAAGACAACGGGAACTGGAAGAAGCTAAAGGTAGAGCAGCACAAATGGAAAAGACTATGAGGTGGTGGTCTGATTGTACTGCAAACTGGAGAGAAAAATGGAGCAAAGTTCGTAATGAGAGGAATAAAGCAAGAGAAGAATGTAAGCAAATGAGAGCAAAATTAGATTCTGTATTAAAAGAAGCAAACAGCTATAAAAGAGACAAAGAAGAATTAGAACTACAAAATGAACAGCTTAAAAAAGAAATTGAAAAAATTCATATTTTATTATTAAAACATGCTGGGCAGTTTGATTCACAGATCCTTGAAGCTTTGAGTGATGATCCACTTAAAGATTTTGTATTTAGTAATAATTCACCTATAAAGGAGAGAGAAAATGGTGTTACTTCATCACAATCAAATCCAGAATGTGATAGTACTGTTGAACAAAATTTAGATAGTTCTGTTTTTGAAGAATATATTTTACAAGGAGCTGTACCTCGTTTTAAAGAAGAAAAAAAACTAGATTCAGTAGAACCAGAGATTGCAAATGGAATTGAGAAACTGTCTAATGATTATGATGAAGATTATGTCTTACAAAAATTGTCAATGTTGCAATTAAGACTAGAAGAAGCCACAAAGACTTTGCAGATAGAAAGAGAGTAAGTACTTACTTAAATACCTTTCATATAAAAGGCTGCTACAATTAGAGCATTCATATAGCATTGACATGTATGAATTCCTATTGTAATGCATTGTTAGTGGTTTTTTATGTTATTCTAAGTGTCTGATTCTTTGTTATAAATGTTTTTTATTTTGATGCATCGATTAATTAATTAATATTAATATTAATTGATTTTATTTAAACTTAACATTTTTGTTTAATTGTGTGACACGTTCTACACCTCTATTAGGTTATACTGTAATTTTACAAGAACAAATAAATTTTATTATTATTTAATTTATAATAGTTAAACTATTCATGTAATTGTAATAGGAAAAACACACATTTTGTATTAAATTTACATATTTAATTTATTTATGTAAACCTAACATGTATTGAAATTTGTTAGTTTTCTACATTTCTGCAAAACTTCACAAACATATCTATAGCTCTCTTTATTGTGGTAGTGAGTGGTTAATTATTGTCTGTAGGGAAAAATCCCAGTTACATAAAAACATTGAGAGGTTACACTCAGAACTACAGGAAACAAAAGACAAATATGATGAGATTAAAGAAGCCAAACAAGACACAATGAGAGAGATTTTGTTATTACAAGATCAGCATCAAAAAGAGTTACAGTTGATTAAAGCTGATCTACAAGATGAAGCTAGTTCTAGAGAGGGAATGGACAAGAGACTAAATGACTTAAGGGCAGAGGTATTTTTAATTTTTGTAAATTTAATAGACAATAACTTTTTAGAAAATTTTTTATGATATTTTAATTTTATTTTGAAGCTGGAAAGACTACAAGCAGAAAATGCTGCAGAATGGGGAAAAAGAGAAAGATTAGAAACAGAAAAATTAGCGATTGAAAGAGACAACAAAAAACTACGGAGTGAATTAAGAGACATGCAAGAAAGATTAGAGCGCAGAGGAAGGCCTGTTACAAATTCGGATGCTGAAATTAGACATTTACAGCAAGAATTAGTGGATAAAAATAAAGTATATATTAACATACCTATGTATCATAGTTTAGTTATATATTTTTTTGCAGGAAATATCTGAATTAAAACATTCCCAAAATAAACTGAAAAAGATGGTTCAAGATAAGATAACAGAGCTTGCTCATGCTGTTCGTAGAGCTGAACAGTATGAGACCGAAGTTAAAAAACTACGAGGGAGAGTAGAAGAACTTAAAAGAGACCTGGCCGTAGCTGAAGATGAACTAGATACAGCTACAAATAACTTTAGAAAAATGCAGAGAACCAATGATGAATTGCAAGAACAAGTGGATAATTTTCAATTACAATTACAACATCTACATTCAAGGTTTGTATTCAATTTAAGTAGTAAAGTTACTCAGAAATGAATCAGAATTAAAGATAGTTAAATAAACTATTTCTATTATAAAAATGTAGAGATGTAAAATGTTTCGCATTTTTATGAATGGTGGTGGGTAAAACGGATTTCTATTTCTTTCATATTCCCTACTTAAAATATTGCATTTCCCTTACAGAATTATTATTTTCCCCAAAAATCTCATTAAGAATGTATTATGTACTGGATTTAATTTACTACTTTTGTGGGATTTTGGTGTTGGTGAGTTTACAATTAAGTAAATGGTTTAATTTTCAAATCCCAAGTCATTGAAATGATTGATATTACAAAAAAAGTAGTTGACATGATTGTAAAATCTTTATCAAATTTACTTTTTCCTTATAAATTTTTATTCTTATGTAACATAGCAAATTTTTTACATTTCTTTAACCAGATCAAAATTCTAGAGTATTTTTCAATATTTTTCTAAATAAATGTTGATTTCAAATGTACTTTTTATCATATTTAGTCTATTATGTACACTTGTAATTAACTTGCATAATTAATAAAAATATTCTCATGTCAAATACAGTTTAATACATGCAATTATATGAACATATAAAGGAATCCTCACTTTTTTATGTAAATACATTATCTCCATTTCTAATGTAATAATTATCCTTGTTAAATTTATAGATTTTATGATTAATGCTTGTAGTAGAATACTAATCCTTTTTCATTTTTCCTGAATTGAACTTGTAGTATGGAAAAGGAAGATGGTGGTGAGGAAATGGCTCAATATGATGAAAATGATTGTGTAAGTACCTATTATTGTGGTGAATTATGAAGTTTCTAGTTATTTTTTATTTATAATTTTTAACAAAACAGTAGTATGTTTTTATTATTCACAATATTAAAATAAGTTAATAATAAATAAACTCATGGACAAAATTAACGCACCACTTTATTAAATAAGCACAAGTTTTCTTTCATGCGACTGATATAATTGATAGCTTCATAGAAACTTGTAAATAAAGCAGAGCAATTGTTTTGAACTGAAATTGGGAAGAAAAGACCCTATTTTGAGTAGTTTTCTAATTTTTTATTACTAAAGCTACAAATTCGTCAAACATGAACTACACATAAAACACGTAAACACATAAATTGGCGTGTTTCAACCGATTCTAGTACCGTGTATGGCCTCCTCTACTTCTTATTACTGCATTCATTTGCCTTGGCATACTGGAGATCAGATTTTCGATAAAAACTTGGGGGATATTCTCCCATTCTGCTATTACTGCATCTACCACTTGATTATGGTTGACAGGTGAGGGCATATGACTGCGAACTTTCTTTTTAAGAGCGTCCCATAGATGCTCTATGGGATTTAAGTCGGGGCTGTTGGCTGGCCATTCCATTAACTGAATATCAACTGCATTTAAGTAGTCAATCACTTGCCTAGCCACGTGGGGACGGGCATTATCTTGCATGAATACAAAATTAGGCTCCACGAAGGGGGCAAACGGCATCACATGTTCAACTATGACATGTTCGAGATAATAATCCGCATTCATGGATCTCATACGAACAGGCACCAACTCTGTACGACCGTTAAAACAAATTCCTCCCCAAAATATATCAGTTCCTCCACCAAATGGAATTTTTGGAGTAATATTGCATCTTGAAAATCTCTCTCCTGGCCTTCGCCAGACACGCTCACGCCCGTCCGAAGATTTTAAGTTGACTCTAGTCTCATCTGAGAATAAAACGCTCTTCCAATCATCAACCGTCCAGTTTTGATGATTTCTAGCGAAACGTAGTCTTGCAACTCTGTGTTCCCTGGTTAGCAAAGGTTTTTTCGCTGGTCTTCTATTGCTCAATCCAGCTTCCTTTAGACGTCTTCTCGCAGTTCGAGATGATATCAGGACATTGGAAGCAATTGCCAACTCATTTTTTAACATTGTACCAGTGACTGTCCTGTTTCTAAGAGCAGATAGCCTCAGAAAGCGGTCATCTCTTGCATTCGTAGACCGTTTGCGCCCTTGTCCTGGTCTGCGATTGTAAGATCCTGTCTGATTGAAGCGTTGAACCATGCGACTTATAGTCGAATGATTTCTTCCTAACAAATTCGCAACATAGCGCATAGAATGTCCTACTTCCAGTAAAGTTGATGCTTTTGCTGCGTCCTCAACTATAAATTTCTGGGACGATTAATTTTTTAACACTAAAACTCTTAAAACTAATACTACTAACAACACAACATCTAGCAAATGAAATCTTTTGTTAATCAACCAGTTTTTTAACAATGTGCTCAACTTTTGGAGACCATGTAAAATTATGACAATAATTATGCTCGTCACACGAAATTTTAATTTTTTTATATTACTTATTATTTATCATTCTCATTGTATAATGTATACATAAAGTATACATTTATTTTATTTTTTATTATTTTTTTTTAACTGACCTTTCGCAATGTTTTATATTGTGAAGTTTTATATGTTTGTATGTTTTATGTTTTATTTACTTGTAAATACTCTTGTATTACTGTTTTGTTCTATGTGATTTGCTTTTTTTTTAAACAGCTTTGTCCACAAATTTAAAAAAATTTTTCGACAATAAAGCTTATTATTATTATTATATTAATTTTGATAGCAGGTGTCTAGATTATCAACAGACATCCTTCTGTATTAGTAACAAAAACACAGTAACCTTAAGCAGATCCGTTATCTTAAAATTTAAAAAAAAATTGAGTGGTGCGTTAATGTTGTCCAGGAGTTTAGATATATTATTAAAAATAGGAACAAAAACTTATAATTTACAAGTTATTGCTAGCAATTGCATATTTAATATTAAAGGTATCATATTGATTTACTTTTTGACAATGCGTGAAAAATTGATATGAATACATATATGATCTTGTTTTGAATTGCAAATATTTTTATAAAGAATAGTTTTTCATTAAAAAAACATGATAATTACCTTTATCTGATGGCATGTCATAATGACAACGTTATGTCACTCAATTTTGATGACATAAGGAAGCTCATTATGGGACTAAGTACCATAATGAATTTATTGAATGGTACTAAGTACCATAATGAAATTCTATAAGGAAAGATGTAATGGTTAGTCCAATTATCATGGCAACTTTATTAAATAAGTATGTATCATCTGATGCTTCCGTTAAAAACTTTGTAACATCTTGTTTAGTAAAAGTTTTGGATTTTTTAGCTCTGTAACCTTCTGATTTAAGTTTTAGTAATGCAACCAGCTGTAGACTTACTAATATCGATGTTTTTTCTTGTTGATAAAATACTTCTTATCATCGAATAATAAGACCAAAGAGAAGATGGTTTTCTTTCCTTAGATAAGCATTCAAAGTAAGCGAACAATACTTTTTCATGAGTAATATTCTTGATTTTTTAGCAGAACACCATTCTTGGTACCGATTAAACACCATTTCATATACACTCCGTGATTTTTCCGTCAAAAGGGAGTCCACGATATTTCTCGACATTTCTTCCAAATCAGAAGGTAAACTATCAGCTTCAGAATCACTCATTTTATAAATTATATTAAATTCTACCTGACAATAATTATTGAGTTTGACAGCGATAAATAAATATTGCCGTTACAACCTGATGACGTTGTCAAGGAAATGGCAAAGCACAGCTCACTCACCTACTAATATTTGAAACTACACACTCCTTTAAAAATAGTTGTCATTGTGACATGTAGAAAATGCAGTTTTTAATTTTTCGAAAATGTATTGATATAAATGCCATCAGATAAAATTTTGTATGTAATACGAATCATAAACAATCATTATGGCACACGCCGTGTTATCGGACTCGGCTACGCCTCTCCCGATAACATTCACGACTTGTACCATAATGATCGTCTTTATGATCCTTATTATATAAATAACTATTACTGTATGTTATTCCCATTACTATTGAATTGAAGTGTAACAATTATAATGAAATAATACTGCAGCAGGATATGTATGTGTAATGTTAATTTGCGTAATTTGTTAAATGTTAATTTTAAAAACATGCTTAAGTTTTCTTTACTATATTTTTAAAATTAAAGATTGGTTATCATTTACTTTTGGTTTCTTCACTGTAAGATAATTTTTAACTTAAATTAATATTTTCTGTATTTAAGGATCTTGATTAATTATTTTTGGTTAGGTTATAGTAGGTGATTATTTTTAGTCTAACTTTTTTTTTAATATTTAGTTGCATGGCTGTAGTTTTTCTTATACCAAGTAACGGATGATTTTTTGGAAACGTCAACTTTTTAACATTGCCATGCTTAATTAAGTTGCATGAAAACGCATATTTGAAGGTAAGTACTTCATTTTCAAATATTTGTTGTTATCTACTATGTGTCTTACAAAACTGTAGCATAAACATTGTGCTCTTAGTATGATTGTTATTCTTTTATTTAGGTTACGTAACTGCAGTTCATCCAGCTTGTTAAACCACCGTGGGACAAATTTACCAGAAGGTAGCGATGATGAAGGTCACGAGTTTATGTAGGATATTTATTTTTATATTTCATCTGATATTCAACTACTGAAGCATATAAGACTTGTACCATGTTTATTTTATTTATTTATTGTTTTTTACTCTGTATAGATGTAAAAACTATGTAAATTTGATAATATATAATTTATTTTGTGTAAAACTTGTTTAAAACTTCCAAACTAAAAATGTTGGTAAAGAGGTATAGAATCTACAATGCTCTTAACATTTATTGAATTGCCAATCATTTCATATAAATGATTTTTTTGTGCGGGAACAAGTAAAAAAATTGTTTACCTTCTTCAGGTTGCTCTTCCATCGAAGATTGGAAATTATAATGATTTTGTTGTTCTTAGTTTTTTGATATTCTATAAATGTGACTTTTTAAATCAACCTTTCAAATTTTATAATAGTTTGCCCGTTTTTCTCTTTCTGTAATTACATAAATCTCTTTTAAAATATTTCTAATAATTCATACTTTCTATTGTTCGTCATATTTCTGAAATACGGCAGTTTTTCTTATTGGATTGTTCTTATAACATAAAATTTTTCTTTTTTTATGAACAAATATGCTTTTTTCACGATTTTTTCCTCATGCAATTAGATTTTAATTCATTTTTATGGGTGTCCAGAAACTGTCTTACTAAAACCCTAGAAAATTGAAATGATTTTGTTTTTTCCTATACATTACTTTCATCCAAAAACGCTTCCTATGAAAGGTAAAAGTCCTTTTAAACCATAACTTTTCTTTATGTTCACTACAAACCGCGTTTACTTGGAAAAGAGATATTTGTACTTAAGTATTATAATATATACATTTTTAAACTTAGGATGTCAAATTTGAAATTTCCAGATTATTTTTCTAATATGCCTTTATATAAAACCTTTTATGTAGCACACAAAGGCGGCTTTAAGACATCAATAATTTTTAATATTTGTTATTATTTGCTCCAATTAAAGTTTTGCATTCACAGTACTTCAAAAATAAATTTTGATAATCAGTTTATATAGTAAATCTTACCTCTGAAACTAAAAACTTTTTTCTTATTTTGTAATCAAAAATTTGAAATATAAAATGATAACTAAAATATAGTATCTAAAAAATATTTTATAAACAGTATATAACCATTTACCAAGGAAATCTGCGTTAGAGTAGAGAACAATTAAAAAGGTATTGTTTATATTTATTTATGTACATTTAATAGTTAAAGTAACTTAACCTAAATATAAATAGATTTTAACAACCCATAATTGTACCATCAGGATTTGTTTTGGCTTTGGGAAAGCAAAGCTTTCGACCTGCGTTAAATAAACATTGATTTGTGAACAATCCGCAAGTGGAAGACTGGGTGTAATAAACGCTTGGCGTTTTCTTGCCAGTAAATAGGTTCGTGGAACCCGTCTCTGATTTTGATGAAGATATGAAGTGTGGTAAGATTCTACCACTTTTCAATTGATAACTAATAGGAGAATATGCGGGTTGATAGGTGTAACCAGATCCATAACCATACTGGCCATTGGTAGAATGAGTGTTTGATGTGACCGCGTAGACGGGCTGTTTGTAAATAATTTTTCCAGTACCTGGAGACAGAGTAGCACTTTGAGCTTGGGAGTGTTTTCCTATAGCGTATGTATTTGGACCATTTGCTATTGATTTTAAAGTTCCTCTAAATCCTGAAGGTATTTTGAACCCTGGAAAACCTGGAACTGTCTCTCCTGGTTGCATAATAGTATCTGTTGTACTTGGAGCACCTCCTTTACTTTGATGAACAGTTACATCTAAATCTTCCAATGGATCCAAAACTATATGTTGCCTTTGGTTGTATTCAGATTGTGTTATAATTGTTTTGGGCATAGGTTTTTCAGTTTCTTCCTCGTAATCTTGATAATAATCTTCATCCTCATCGTAATCTTTATTATTTGTTTGTTTATGTGAGGATTTTTTTGTAGATATCGGTCTAGTTGTCGTAATTGGTGATTCTTGCGGTGTTATGTTAGTTGCATTTTTTTGTTGTTTTTTTAATGCAACAGTTTGTTCCATTTGATTTTGCGTAAGTTTTTCTTTGGCTACATTGAATGTTATTTCTTTTGGATTAAATGGTCCCGTTCTTGTGAAATTTTTTCCAAATCCAGCACCACCAGAAGCAGCTTGCGCTGCTCCAGTATATTTAACTCCAAATTGGAACTTCCCTTGTACTTGAGATTGCGACATTCCTGAAAAAGAACCACTTCGAGCACCTGCTGTTCCACCTCCTCTAAAAGGTTCAGTTCCGTTATCAGAGTCTTGTTCATCATATGGTACAAAACCAATTTGAGCTTGTGATGACGTACTTCCCGGTCCATTTGACTGGGCATCAGCAAGACCTCCTTTTTCGGAAGCTAGTACTTGGGACTGTGTGCTATGATTTATTCCCCCAGTCTGAGCACTTGAACTAGTTTGACCTGTTTCAAGAGACAGCGTGACTTGTGACTGAGATTGCCCCAAACCCCCCTTTCCCTGCGCACTGCTTTGTGCGCCCGTTTTACCTCCAGCAATTTGTGTTTGTGCCCCTCTTTTACCATCGTCTGATCCTGCAGATGCACTAAAAGATCCAGACCCCGAGTAAGAACCCGATACCTGAGATTGAGCAGTACCACCACCATAAGTACCTTGAGCTTGAGCTTGAGCGATTGTTTCATTATCGTTTTGTTGAACGGAAGTCTGTACCTGAGAGTCTGAATCATCATTCAAGTCTGTTTGAGTGTAACGTCCATCCGATATTTGTCCTGCTCCCTGATTGGGACGACGTATTAGTCCGGGAATATTCTGATTTCCTTGACCAGCTCCTCCATTAGGTACGAAATTTTGTCCATGTTCCGGCTGGACTCCAAATTGATTTCCTCCTGTTTCACCGATTGTGCCAGGTTGTCCAATTTGTCCTGTACCTTCCATTTGTCCAGGTCTTCCACTAACCTGATTATATCCATATTGTCCAGGACCTCTGACATTATTTGGCCAGTTTCCAAATTGATCATATCCCCCTGTTTGTCCGGGCCAACTTCCACCTTGATCATTTCTTCCACCCGTTCCTGAAACACTAATTGGACCAGAGGGACCTCCATTTATCTGACCAGGCCACCCACCACCTTGATTAAAGATTTGTTGTCCAGGTACTTTCCCGATTTGGTTTCCTCCAGTTTGATCAGGTCCAACTTGTCCCATCCCTCCTATCGAACTGGGCCAGGCTCCAACTTGGCCAGTACCTCCGACATGACCAGGCCAACTTGTAGGTTGTCCAGGGCTCCCAGCTTGCCCAGGTCCTTGATTACTACCTCTTGTCTGATCGGGTTGACTAACAACTTGTCCAGGTTCTCTAGATACTCCAGGCCAGCCACCAACTTGACCGTTTTCGCCACCTTGTAAGTGACCTCCAATTCGTCCGGGCATCGCATTAGGTAAATTACCCAAATTACTAGTATCTCCCCTTTGTACAGGCCCAACAATTTGACCTGTTCCTCCTACCTGACCCGGCCAACTACCCCCTTGTCCGGCTTCCTGCACACCAACAGTTTGACCTGGCCAATGTCCAATTGTCATTCCAGAATCACCAGTTTGACCTGTTCCAGACCCACCTTCTGTTTGTCCGAATCCTTCGCCCCGTTGACCTGGCCAACGTCCAGTTATTGTTCCACCTTGTCCACGACCAGGCCATTTACCTATTTGATTAGATCCTTCCTGTTGTCCTGGCCCATTAATTTGATTTGACCAACTTCCAATTTGTCCAGGACCCATATCCCCGATACCGCCTGGCCAATTTACGTTTTGACTTGGAATTAGTACTTGTGCATTATCTGTAAGTTGATTTGGCCAGCGTTCAACATATCCAGGAAGTTGACCAGCTCCAATTGATCCTGTATCACCATATTGACCAGTTCTTTGTCCACTTGTACCACCCACCTGTCCCACATTTCTAGGCCCACCCACTGGGGGTCCTCGAGGTCCATATGATTCATATTGTCCTGAAAATTGACCAGAGAATCTACCATATTGACCTTGGTTGCTTTGGTAGTCACCTGCAAGATTTCCACCAAAAGAACCCGTGTTAGGTAGAAAAGAACCTGTCTGACCATTTGATGGTTGATTAGTTAAATCAGGACCGTTGATTTGATCAGAAGGTCTTGAAATTTGGCCAGTCCATCTTCCTGGGAATGTTGCACCAGTTTGTGCGTTTTGGCCAGGCCATCCCATTTGCTGACCCCATCCGCCAGGTTGAGCGATACTAGACGGTTGATTTGACCATGCACCGGACTGAGTAGGACTAGTAGTAGTACCTCTTAAATTTTGCCCGGGACCTTGTGGTGCTTGAAATTGTCCAGGCCAACTTGCTGTTTGACTGTGAGCTGGAAGTTGTCCTTGCCAATTTCCTGTTTGACTAGGCGCTTGGACTTGTCCAGGCCAACTACTTATTTGTTGTGGTGATTGACTATGCCCCAACCAATCTCCAGGTTGTCTTGGTGATTGGTTTTGATTAGGCCCTCCTCCAGTAATTGGATATGTACCATCAGTCTTTCCTCCCGTTATTTGACTCGTACTATCAGGTCGTCCTCCAGGTAATTGACTTGCAGTAGCAGGCCAACCTCCAATTTGATTTTTACTATCAGGTTGGCTTTCTATTTGATTTATACCACCATTTTGACCGTTAGTTGGACCCTGCGTTTGCCCAGGCCATCTTCCAGTTTGCCCTTCTCGTCCTGTCTGACCAGGCCATACTGATACTTGACCTGGAATTCCAGTTTGGCCTTGGGTTGTAGGCATAATCGATTCTCCTGGGTGCTTTGGCCAAACACCGGATTGACCACCTCCTTGATTTTGACCAATTGTAGGACCTATTGGCGATGAAATTTGATCCCGGTTTTCTGAAGGTACATTTATATTACTAGATATTCCTGGTCTGGGCCAGTTGCTATTTTCTGTTTGATCTGGGCCAGACATTTTTCCAGATGGAATTTTACCAGTCCATGACCCAGTTTGACCCGGACTAAAGTTCGATCCAGGAGTACTACCTTCAGAATGTACAGGTCCTTGAATAATTGGTTCAGGATATTGGCCCGCTGGATATCCTGTCATTTCAATTACTTGATTTTGATCTTTGTTAAAACAGTCGCCACAATCAAAGGGTAAACTTTGACTTTGGGCTTGTCCCATTCCATTATTTCCACCTGTAAGTAAAAATTATGTACTTTAATATTATTTTTAAAATGATGTTTGTAAAATATACGTACTAACAATTGCTTTTGAACCTTCAAATGAAGATTCAGCTTCGGCTTTACCGGGTTGATCAGATTTACCAAAATTAAGATATTGTGATTGCGTTTGACCTCTAACACGCCCCTGAAAATAATGACTAGTAGCTCTTTTTTCTCTAGTTTTTTCAATAAAATTTGGTATATCGTTTAAAAAATCTTGACTTCCATCTCCGTTATTTTTGATGAGATACGTAGGAAATCCTCTACAAAATTCAGTTATTCTGTCACCGGCCAGCCGCCATATCTGAAAAATCGACAATGGCATCACAAAATTATCGATGCCAAATGTATAAAATAATCATTAAAAGGAATTAGGTGTCTATAAAGTATACAGAGTGGAAAGTTTAACTGGAACAAATTCTGTAATTTAATAAATAAAGGTTTGTCGCAAAATTCCTGAAACATGTCAACTTTTATTTTCTATGGGGCATAAAATAAAAAGGTTTGTTTATTTTCTTAATTATATTAAGGGTTGTAGCGACCCCCAACTTTTTTTTTAATGAAAGGGTAGGTTGATCTTTTTTTTATTTTAAAGCTTCTTCAATTGCAAATAATACAAGTAGGTATTTTTTTTTAACAAGCAATGTGTTAGAAAAAAATAAAATACCGAAATGTTTTTTAATACTACTTTAATGCAATAAATGTTCAAAATGCCCTCCATTTTGTTGCTGACAATATCCTAATCGAATATAAAAATTATTCCGAATATTTTCCAATTACTACGTCCATGTACTTACACTTTGTTTTACTTGGTAAGCCACAATAAGAAATCCTTCCTTTTTCTAACCTGCTATCAGGTATTTCGCTAATTAAAACTTAATGTGATTGAGTTGTCTTCAGGTATTTGTTTTAAATTTCTACAACAAATTTATAAGCCAATAAAATAAGAAAATGTCTTATTTAACCGAAACGCACCGTATCGAAATTTTACAGATGATCGGATATGGGAACAGAAGTCGAACACAGGCTGAAGTTGCTCGTTTGTTTGCTGAAGTTCATCCAGAATTGCCTCCAATTAATCGAAGTACGATTAGCAAAATTGAAAGTCGATATCGAGAGTTGGGCCATGTAAGAGATATTTCTCGAAAAAGGCCTTTACAAATCGACGAAGAAACCCGGTTGAACATGTTGTTGGAAGTTGAAGAAAATCCTGTTACTCCAGCTAGGGAAGTAGCTCGCGTTCATGGTGTCAGTCACACAAGCGTTTTAAAAGTTTTCAAAGATGCCAAAAAGTACCCATATAAGATGCAAAACCTTCACGAGCTTAACGAAGACGATCCTGATCGTAGACTTGATTTTTGCGAACGATTTATGGCATTTATCGATGGTGGTCAAATTCCTTTGGAATGGGTGCTGTTTTCTGATGAAGCTACGTTCACATTACATGGACACGTAAATCGGCACAACTGCCGTTATTGGGCTGACGAAAATCCCCATTGGATGCGTGAATCCCATACCCAAAGGCCTCAAAAAACAAACGTCTGGGCTGGAATTATTGGGAATCGCATAGTGGGTCCTTTTTTCTTCGATGAAAATGTAACTGGAGAAACATACCTAACTATGCTTCAAAATGAATTTTATTTAAAGATTTTATTCCCCGATAATTTGGATCCCAATTTATTTGACCAACAGATGTGGTTTCAACAAGACGGGGCACCACCACATTTTGCTCAAATTGTACGGACCTATCTCAACGAAGTGTTTCCGAATAGGTGGATTGGAAGAAGGGGCCCAATTGAGTGGCCAGCAAGATCACCCGATCTCACCCCATTAGATTTTTTTTATGGGGATATTTAAAAAGTAAGATTTATACTACTAAACCTAACGACATAGCCGAGCTTCAGCAAAGAATCAGAGACGAAATTATTCAAATAACGCCGGAAGTATTACAAAATGTTAGGAATAGTTTTTATGATCGATTGGGATATTGTCAGCAACAAAATGGAGGGCATTTTGAACATTTATTGCATTAAAGTAGTATTAAAAAACATTTCGGTATTTTATTTTTTTCTAACACATTGCTTGTAAAAAAAAAACAAAAAAAATACCTACTTGTATTTGCAATTGAAAAAGCTTTAAAATAAAAAAAAGATCAACCTACCCTTTCATTAAAAAAAAGTTGGGGTCGCTACAACCCTTAATATAATTAAGAAAATAAACAAACCTCTTTATTTTATGCCCCATAGAAAATAAAAGTTGACGTGTTTCAGGAATTTTGCGACAAACCTTTATTTATTAAATTACAGAATTTGTTCCAGTTAAACTTTCCACTCTGTATATCCTATATTAAGTCTATCGCTCTCTTAATAAATTTGAATATAATGATTATCCTAATTTAACATCTTTTAATTAATTTAAAATCTTTTAATTAGGTCACCTGACGTTTTGACAATAGTTCGTTGTTGAGGAAATCTTTTGATATGCTACCCCTTCTTCCGCTTGAATTCCATTTGCTGATGACACTATCACTTCCCGTTAATATTTCCAAAATGCATTTTGATTCGATAAGATCCTTGAAAGCGACTGCATGCTAGAAATAAAAGGACTGTTCACTGTTTTTGAAAACCTGTATTGCTTTATACAGTGTAGAACAGCCAAATGGGATAAATTCGAAAACAGATAAATCGGAGCATGTTTGAAAAAACGCTCGCATCCGTTATTAGTATTTCTAGTGCGCTTGTTTTATCCATAGTTTATTTTCTATAGATTGTGTCTTGTGATCGTAGCCAATACCAACATCCTGTGTGTTATTTAATTTTCAACAAAAATACATAAAATCTCTATTTTATAAATGATTGGTTACGGAGATAGCGCGAATGTAACTGGAAGTTGAACATTAATTAATCTCATCTCAAATTATTTTCAAATTTGCCACAAAGGATCCCGCACTTTTCTTATGGAAACGGGAGCACCGTCAAATTGTCTGAATTTTTGATATGTATTAATATTTAATGTCCTGATCAAAAGTGTCCATGGGCCCAACCTTATCATATGGCTAGATTTTGAAACACAGGGCGTTGAAGTTCAAAATCCCGACTTTTTTTAAAACGGTTCCCAAAAAGTTGCTCTTAAATATTTTTTCATGTTACTGCCATATATATTAAGACAAAATACATACCTAATACAGAAAATAAAAAATTTGTTGATTACAGGGTGATTCGTGCTTTCACTGACCTGTTTTTGTTAAAATACGTATTTTTGCAGTAGAAAAAACATCAAATATCATTAAAAAAAATCACCGTCAAAGTTTCTGAATATTGGATATAGTGTAGATATCGATGTCCTCGTTAAAATTTCTTATAGGTAAAATTAGATCCTATGACTACTTTTCTAAATATTAAATGTTTAGTCTGTAAAATAACATTGTTTGGTAATACAATATAAATACAAAATAACAAATATTGTAAACTAAATATTTTTACACACTGTGTTAGATTATATTGCAACGTTGTATTATTGGGTGGTAGGCTACAAAAATTCAAACCTATAGGGTGATCTGACCTGAGTTTGTAAGATGACAAAATCGACAAATCCAAAAGAGCCGCCAAATAATAGAAACCATTTTGTGTAGAGTTGAAATCGAGAGGTACATGTCAATAAATCCGTCGAACTCTGCCATACCAACGCAATCACCCTGTATATTTCATTTCGCCACTTAATTTTTATAAGTCTTGATTAAGATTTATTTATTCTAGTTAAAGCAAAAAAAGTAATAGCAAAATTGTCTCTATTGTTCGCCGGATCTTTTTGATTTGTTGCTTTTATCATCTTACAAGCTCAAGTCAGTTCACCTCGTAGGTTTGAATTTTTGTAGCCCACTATCCAATAATACAACGTTGCAATATAATCTAACACAATGTGTAAAAATATTTAGTTTACAATATTTCTTATTTTGTATTTATACTGTATTACCAAAAAATGTTATTTTACAGACTAAACATTTGATATTTAGAAAAGTAGTCATAGGATCTAATTTTACCTATAAGAAAATAATGTACTTGCATTTTGATTTACCCTGTATTTGATTTAAAGAATATTATGAAAACGAATATGTTTTATAATTTTTAACGATAATTAAAAAACTATGGTTGCAATATATCAATGTTCCTATTCTCCTTTTCAATTATACAAGGGGTTAAACCTGATACGATTTTCAGGTAAAATTGGTTATAACTTTTTTAATATCCGGTATAACGTAATAAAACTTTACATTGTTGTGATGTGGAAGTTAAAGAGATTTCAAATCTAAAATAAAATACAGGGTGTTCCATTTAAAAAAAACACAAGTTTAGTGTGCCACTATCTTATGGAACAACCTGTAAGATTTTAACTAATTTTAAAATGTGGAGTTTAAAGCTGCCTACAATTTTTGTTAATAACTTTTTTTGTAAATTTTACTATAACAGATCTACTGAGCTTCCTCACACTAATCAACCACCCTATATATTGTCCATGTAATTAGGTCCAAAGGGTCTGTTTGAATGAATAAAATAAAATAAATATTGAAGTTACCTACATTTTGTTTTTTCAGGTAGCTACCTTAAAAAAGTGGGGGAAGTTTTGTTAAAAAGTTTTATTTTTAATGTTCTTAGTAAGATGGACTTCCACAAAGTAAAGGTTAACATTAACATTAATATTTTTTAAGTTTAAAAACCATTTTGAAAATATATTTTGAAACCTTTAATAGTATAACATAGGATATTGTATATGAAATATACCTAGAATCTGAATAATCCAAAAACTAAACATTACAGTAGGGGAGCCCACGATGCTAAATGGGGGTTTAATCGAGCATATTAGGTTGCAAAGCTTAGGTGATAAGAAGAAAAAAATGTTATAATACCTTTTCATCGGTGGGGAAACCGCTATAGATTTTCAAATTTGTAAAAAAACTGCATGGACATATTCGAGCGCGTCAGATGGAAAATCTGTATAAACATTCTGTGACCAACATAACGAAATTTTGTCTTGATTAGGACTATTGACAGTAGCGTCGAAATTCCAATGGCATAGCTAAAACTTTTTTACTTGTAAATTTATACACATTGCATTTAAAAGTAACAGTTATATTTTGCAAAATAGATCAAGTTATAATTAATAGAAAATAGTTCTGTATAATAGTGTTCAATTCAACAGTTTTTGCGAATATATATTAAAAATCATGGGTTTCTATATTATAATTCGTAAGTAATTCTGGCAACATCGCTAATTCTGTGGCGTTTGGGAGTCCCAATGTAAATATTTACGTTTTATCTTGGTAATATCTTCTCCTTTTCAAAGCCTCTCTATTGTTTATAAGCTCTTTGGGCATTACGCCATTTAAACTTTATCGACGAATTTTTGTTAGGTATTTCGGTTTGTGAAAATCGTCAGATTATATATTTCCTTCACATAAAAAAAATTAGCCACGCTGGAGAATGTCCAGATGAAGATTTTTTTTACAACTTTGTAGCCCTTCACTTTCTTTATTACGCCACCCTCAAATTGCCAGATTAGTGGAATATACACTTTTTAGCATGTAATTAACTCACCCTACCTTAATCTGACGCGCTCGAGAACCTCTAATCAATTTTTTTGTTACTAATCTGATCTTTTATCCTGAATGTGTGACCTTATTTATGAGGTTCATATTTGGTGGAGGTACTTAATTGGCTACAAGGCATCCTCCTGTGTAATTAATCTGCCGCGCTTTAGTAAATCCCGAAATAATCGCTTGGGCTCCCTATACCTATTTGAAAAAACCAAGTTGTTTGTTATGGAAACGGTCAAAAGACACTCCCTGTATAAAAAACATTATTGATAAAACAAGCGCTCTAGAAATCGTTTCCCATTTATTTGTTATCGAATTCATTCCATTTGGATGTTCCACACTGTAATGGTTCCTTCAAAATATAAATGTTTAATTCAAAGGTTCAGAAACGTATTATATAAGTGGATGGAAACTTATACAGTGCGTTCATAAAGTAACGCATAAATTCATTATTGGCTAAATGAACAATAAAATTAGGAATTCCCAAAACAGGTCGATTTTTGATTTCAATTTACTATTATTTTAAATCATAATCTAATATACAGGGTGAACCACTTTTGTAGAATAGAGCGAAAATACAGAGAATAAGGACATGTGAGGGATGCAGCGAAGCAAGATAGACCAAAAATTGATGAAAATATTCAACAAGACATAATTTTGTCGGCTGTAGAAAATCCACACTGTACAGTGCGAGGATTATCTAGGGATTTTGGTATTGGAAAGTCTTCAGTATCAAACATTTTTAAAAAGGTAAAATACCATCCTTATAAAGTACGTCTCATCCATGAATTGGCTGAAGACGACTTTGACCGAAGAACTGAATTCTGCGAGTATATGATGAACCAAAATAACAATTTCATTGATAACGTTTTATTTTCGGACGAGGCAACGTTTTATTTGAACGGTCGTGTTAACAGGCAAAACACCCGTTATTGGTCTAATGAAAATCCACACTGGATGCAAGAGTACCATACGCAAAGGCCACAAAAAACTAACGTATGGGCTGGTACTGTGAGAAATACAATTATTGGTCCATATTTTTTTGATGAAAACTTAACAGGAGCATTATATCTGGATTTTCTACAAAATACATTAATTCCTGAGCTGATCCACCTTTTTCCTGATATTCAAATACCCACTATTGTATACCGCAGAAGCAGAATCTGGTTTCAACAGGATGGCGCACCGCCACATTTCGCAGTAGCTGTGCGCGATTTTTTAACACAACTTTTCCACAAAGGTGGATAGGAAGAAGGGGACCAGTGAAATGACCTGTTAGATCACATGATCAGAGCCCATTAGACTTCTTTTTATGGGGGTTATTTAAAATCTAAAGTCTACTTAAACAGACCTGGAAATATTCCTCAAATACAAAACCGAATCAGACAAGAAATACAGAGCATAACACCTGCTATGCTACAGAATGTTAGAGACGAAAGTAATGCCCGGTTCAGTCATTTTCTAACGGTCAATGGAGAACAATTTGAACATTTATTGTAAGTTTTCGTTTGTTTGTTTGTTTTTGGAAATGCATAACTACATAATTCTATTTAATTTGTTTATTACATTCAGTATCGTATTACTTTTCATAAACAATTTTTATATTTTTTTTTGCATTTTTGCCCATCCTCTACCAATTTGAAGCAACATATTATACATCTTTGGAATCAGCTCAGCAAGGGCAATTTGGAAATTGAAAAAAAGGGGGGGTCCATTTGAAAAAAATGGTTAGGTTAGGTTAGCCAAATTACAAAGGCAATTTGGAAATTGGAAAAAAGGGGGGATCCATTTGAAAAAAATGGTGATGACGTCATTACACGAAAGTGGTTCACCCTGTATATTAGATTATGATTTGAAACAATAGGAAATTGAAATAAAAAATCGACCTGTTTTGGGAATTTATAATTTTATTGTTTATTCAGCCAATAATGAATTTATGCGTTACTTTATGGACGCACAGTAGGTATATAGGTAAGTGGATTAAATTAAGTTAGTTTAATATTTAACCTAATTTCAAAATTAGCTAATAGTGTTATTGCGAAAATTGTGAAAAATCTTAATTTTCCTATTAAACATTAGATTCAGTGAATTAATATCTAGTTTATTTATTATTATAATCTCTGTTCTAATACTTACCGTTTGGTAATCATACAATAATCTAGATTTGATGGGAGGCTCGGTAGCGGACCCATTTTGTTTAATAATCGTGTTCTGTAACAAAAAAAGGTATATTTTCAAATACAAAAATTTGTCTGTTTCAGGATTTTTCATTTAGTTTGTTCAACCATCCTTTGCGGTTACGTCAAAGATTATCCGACTTTATCATTCATGAAATGGATGAGACGGAATTATGACGTCATTAACGTATTTCCTATTTATGAGTGGTGGCGTAAAATTTTAACACCCGCAGTTGAGATACTCTTGAATCGCTGAAAGATTACCCGTGCGTCACGATTCAACGATCATATCGCCGACACCTTTTCTATGTGCTGTTCTTTTCTATAAATATCAAACGATAATATTAAATTATAAACTGTTGTCTTCTCTATCCTATTCGTATGCTTACATACAATGACGCATGGGTAATCTTTCAGCGTTTCAAGTGCATCTACCCTATACCAATTTTTAAACGCTCTACGGCATAACTACGTGAGGTCTGAGTGTGAACTCTGTAACAGAATAGAAAAGAAATTTCTTTCTAATTTAGGAAATTTCGGAGGTTTTCGAGTAGTTTCGTATGCATATTCGGAAGATAGAAATAAAAACAGCTAAAAGGGTCTTTCTATGTCGGATTTGTGGTTGGCGCAAAACATCAAAACAAATCTTGTAACCGTAAGGTTTATGCCCTAGGTACCTACATCATGAAGCATTGTTAGGTAATTTTTTTTTTATTAGAAGTTTTTTTTAATTAAAAATGAGAAGTATTTTATTAATTTTTCTTGTAAACAAGATTTTTTTCTATATAAACAATACTTAATTGATGCTATACACAGTATCTGTGTTCTGTCATTAACTCTCAGCAATTGGCATTGTTTTTTAGTTTATTATGTTGTCTATAAAAGCCCATCTTTGGGTTTATTAATGTTTATTTTGTTTTTACCACAACTACCTAGCTAATATTGTCTGAACTCTCAGGAAGTTCTAATAGCGTTTTCCATTCGTCGCACTGGGGCAGAACTCGCGCCAGCTTTGTGTTCCATTCGTTGAACTTTTTTCATTTTTATGTGTTCCATTCATGTGTCCATGCATCTGACAGCACTGGCCTTGAATTCTCTAAATACCCAGTGCTGCCCGAGTGCGACGAATGGAAAACGCTATAAGACATTTGTCGGATGTCTCCTTTCGATCATCTGCATTTCTCTTCAATCTTCTTCTGCCTCTTCTATAAAATTCGCAATTACCAAATCCATTTCACTGAATTAAAAGAAAAGCACAAAAACAACAAACAACGCAAGAACAAATAACAGCTTAAAATGACAATATTGACATTTATGATTACAAAATTACTGGTAGATAGGTTAAAAATCGAAATGTTTTCAGGTTCATTAGTACACATTACTCTATATACTGACTTGCCCGAAGGTTTTAGGAAAAAGTCATAGAGAGTAGCGTTTGTTGATAGAATAGTATATATTGTGCAACAAGGTTGAAAAGTCTTTTCCACCGTGTTGCACACCATACTTTTTCTACGGGTGCATAATAAAAATAAAGAAGTGAATTCATAACATTTTATTATTCTGCCGTCCTAAGCCCAAAGGGCGTATCTCAATTTTCGCCATATTTTGGATTTTACTCTTATTGTCTCCACAATGACCTAGTCGTTCACTTTAATAACAAATTTGGTCGGATCTTATCGTTCTAGGCCTTCTAAAACACTAGTAAAAAAAGACGTATATCCAAAATATACCGAAATCATAAGCTATATAACGGTTAATTCCCACAACTAGCCATTTTTGAGTTACGCCCTTTGGGCTTAGGAGGGCAGTATTATTATTGGTTATAAAATAAACGGCATATACTTAATACAAATTAATATTGTAATTAATTGTTACATTACTGCAATTTTCCTGGTGTTCGTAACGTATTACTATCAAAATCTACCTCACGGCTGAATTCCCATTTAAATGTACGTGGTGTGGGAAAAGACCCGTGAGGTAGATTTTTTCCCACATTTGATAGCAATACGTCACTTTGTAGTTCTGTCAAATGTGTCAAAAGCACCACATTCCATAGCAGCCGTAGAAAAAGAAATTTTCTTTCTTTGCTATTTCTTCTCTATTTCTATCTCTATCGAATTACAGAGCACGCGTTCTGTTTTAAATTGTAAGAAAAGTGGGGTATGCCTTGCCTACTGAGTCGGAATCGGACCAATTCTTTTGTGTTCCGTTGTTATTGACTTTTTTTATTGTTGTTTCTGCAAAGATTTAGAATATTTATAGTTTTAGTTTATTCTGTTTGGGTTATTACTATTATATAATTATTTGTAGCATTTACTATTAATTGCTTTCTATATGTAAATATATAAAAATAATATTTTTATTGTCGATATAATAACATAGATATAATAAATATATTTAGGGATAAGTATATCAATCTTAACATTTAATTTCTATGGCATTACATTAGCTTATCAAGAAAGTGATTAATTGTTTTTCAGTTTCATCCTTGTTTAAATTTTTATCGTTTGAATTTCAACGGATTTTTTTCATTGATTTTATAAAATGAATATGTATAGTTTGATTATCGTAAACTAGAACATGACTGTTTCATTGAACCGTCTCAACTAGGCATAAAAACATAACATAGAAATTTTGATAAGGGATTTTTTGTACTGGATTCGAAAAAGCGGTTAGAATAATATTGTATCAGATATTATCAACACTTTTGTCACATTAGACAAATACAAAATAAAATAAACAGTATTTGTTTACAAGAAATGTTGCAGATATGTTATGAGAATTTAATAAGAATGATTAAAAATTCCTTTTACCAGAATAACAGAAAAAGTATAATAAATGCAGTTTTAGTAGTTCCATAATTTTATAAGTATTCTAATTATATGGTCTTGAATTGAAATATACCTTATCCCTTAATAATGTTTGCGTTGGTATAAGGGACTTTATTTTAAAAAATACGCTTTTTTAAATGCCTCTTAGGTTTATAATTTGTTTATAACCAACTCTTAAAGAAATGCGGGAGTCCCTTCATGGTAGCCAACCTGAAAAAATAGATGAAAAACCACTGCCTTTTTTTGGGAATTATTCAACTATGAAAGTATAGTTTTCACCACATTTAGTATACTGTAAAAGTTTTTCTTGTCACGAAGGCCTCATTTATTAGATATTGGATAAAATGTTTTTCGTAGGGATTTTCGGATGTTATGTTTTCACTAAAGAATAACCAATAGAAACCATTATCATATGTCATTTTCTATTTCTTTGTCTGTCATATGTCTAATATATCAACAACGTTTTGACACTATAGCGGTAGATGTTTGGAGGTTAATTGTATGTGTTTTTATTCGTGGTTAAGGTGATTTTGTAGATTCAGCTTATTCGCAGAAATCAGCAAGTAGTTTCAAGTTATTGAATTATTCTCATTTTTTAACCAAAATCGACTTGTCTACTTAGTTTATTGGATTTCTGACTCCTTTCGGTATCAATTTATCCAGATCATGTAATGAAATTCAAACAAAAGCAGAACACAGAACAAATAAAATCCTTAGAACATAAAATAGTTTATGTTCTAAGTAAAAATCAAAATAGCAATTTAATGAAAATTGACAATGATGGCATGAATGAAAATTGTCAATTGTCACAATTCATTACTGAAAACATAACATACGAAAATATCCTACAAAAATCGATTTTTTCCAATATCTAATAAATGAGACCTTCTTGACACGAAAAACTTTTACAGTATACTGAATGTGGCAAAAACTATACATTCAAAGTTGAATAATTCCCAAAAAAAGGCAGTGGTTTTTCCAGGTTGGCTACCATGAAGGGACTCCCCCATTGTTCGTCTATTTTATTGAAATATTAATTTTTTTGTCATTGACAGCCAATTAATATCATAAAACAAATAGCTACATATATTGTCCATCCATTGCATTTTATAAATAAATTATTTAATAAGAAATAAACTTAATAATATAATAATCACTATAATTAATTTTCCAAAACTTAAGGTATTAAAACCTAACATACTGGGAAAAGTAGTCCATAGTAGTAGTCAATAAATGGCGCTCTAAAATACCAATATCATCTTAGCAATGAGTAAAACAAATCAGTTTCCATCTCAGAGTAATAAGTAAACATAGAGTAGGCATATTCTCTACTACTTGTCGTCGAGACAGATTTGTTTACCAGCAGAGCATTGCCAGACGTTGTGTTTTGTAAGTACAAAGTAGGAAACAAAAACGTAATAGTATAATTTACAACAATTTTATTTTACTTTTAAGAGGAGATTTTTAGTCAGAGAAAATATTTTTTAATACATTTTAATATTCACTTTCTTACCTTTCGATAATACTGATAAAAAGTTCTGCACCATGTGCAACACGTGCGCACTTGTTACACAATATACTATTGTAAACACCAGATTTTTTTAATTTGGGTAATTTTGTTTTTACATTTAACAATTTTGTACCAACATTATTTTGTGTTTTAAATGATATTAATGCTGATGTTGCCGAAGATATTATTTTTTTAAATTGTATTGGAAATATTTCCACAATATGTAATTAAAAGTTATAAAAATATTAACATCTAGGCTTTAATATTGTTGTCTTATTACTTCCATACTTGGTCTAGCCTTAATACTACCTAAACAACATCATGTACCTAGCTACAAACAAACAAAATGTAACTTAAATGTCAATCTGACGATGCTTCTTAGCGAAACGGCCGTCATTGTAATTTAAAACATATTTTTCCAAATAAACTTGGAAGTTATATTGAAACGAAGAGTTTTTTATTATTCTTAATAAGATGGACTTCCAAAAAGTAAGAGTTGGTACAATAAATTCAATTAAAATTTATAACAAATAAGAAAATCAAATTAACTTACATACATCCTTTTAGATTTCCTTCCGATAAAAATATGTTAGAAGTATTATGCCATGCCATAAGTGTAGATATAAATTTCTTACCAAAATATGCGTATTTGTGTTCCTTGCATTTTAAAAATGAAGAATGAAGAAATATAAAAGGAACTAGAACACATTTATTGAAATATGCAATTCCCAATAGATGGACGACTCGGTGAGTTGTTATTATTTGTACACAAATTTTTATAATTTTTTTATTATCTCTTTCAATATTTAGTTGAATTAATGACAGTTTGACTAACATTTATATATTACGGTGATACTCTAACCAATTACACGCTACTGTACGGCTGTGTTTACTTACATCTCTAGATGCCAATTTTATTTTCCATCTCTCTCAATTATAGGTTCATTTCTATTGACTACAAATTGTATGTTATTGTGTTGTAGTGGCACCTCTATGTTTACTTATTACTCTAAGGTTTCAATAATATATGGCTTGTCCAGTATAAATTTAATTGCACGTCACAGCTGTCAGAACGGAACTATGTTGCCAAGCATATTAAATAGTATTAGAATCTAGTAAATGTCAAACGAAGTTAGGTTAGGTTAGGTTAACATTCTTCTTCTTCTTTTTATTTGAGTACAATATTAAGCTAGGTTAGTTATACTTATAAAAAGGTTATTTGTGATGATATCCCTAGCAGAACTTATTTTAATGTGATTTTGTTTAATAAAAGAGTTTTATTTTGATGTTAATACCTCAGCACTAAATTAGAATTTTATAACCATATTTAAGTGCGACATCAGGGCACCATATTGCCAACAAATATACTATTTTAGCCCGAGTTATGTTCGTTTGAAGTTTATATTTTATTAATACAGGAGTTGTATTTGATATAAAATTAATTACGTAACCTTTCTTAAAGCATTTATTTATTATTTGTAATAACTTGCGGCCTACGAATTTAAATATTTAGCAAATTTACAGTGAAAAAAGATACTGATTGACAGTAGCAAACGAACGAAGGAAGTCAAACGAACAGAGCGATTTGTTCACTTTGATGACGTGCAATTATATTTATACTGGACAAGCCATATGCTGTTCGTTTGACTTCGTTCGTTTGCTACTGTCAATCAATTTGTTTAGTCACTATAAATTTCGTAATTAATTTTATATCAAATTCAACTCGTGGGCTTATAAAATATAAACTTCGAACGAACATAACTCATGCTAAATATTTTATATGTTGGCAAAATTGCGCCATGTTGTCGCGTTCAAATCTAGCGTAATATTGTAGTCAAATAAAAAGAAGAATATTAGAGAAACTTCGTTTGAAACTTACTACTTTAGTAAAATAAAATTGCACATCATAATTGTGATGTTGCCATATATCAAAACTAGTAAGAAAAATTGGGATTTATATTTTAAGGGTTACTTTGAAAATAAAAGTACTGGAAATGTAAAAGTATTTATTTTAAACATAAATGGATTGATAAGTCCTTCCTCTCTCAGCTGTTTATATGTTCTTAAAAACTGTATCCGCTTACATACAGTATGAGGAAGTTCCATTAGGCCTCTACGTCAATTGTCTTTTTAATAAAGGAAGGAAATTTTTTTGTATATTAAAAACCGTAGGTTAAGTGTGTAAAGAATATTAAATTCATGATCAAGATTTCTTTTAAATGCCAAATAATCATTAAGTCCCTTTTATCTAAAACTAAAGGCCAAATTAAAAAACTGTCCAGAAGCGGAATATAATATAAACTACAACCACTTACGTAGGTAGGACTACAAGACCTTTAAAGATCCGTATCAAGGAACACCTGACAAGACCAGATAAGTCCAGCTTTGGCCATCACTTAAACTTTAAAAATCACAGTTTTTCTCCCAATAAAAATACTATTCTTCATGATATTCCAGGGAATGGCTATTTAAAAATGAACCTACTTGAAGATTTGGAAATTTTGAGGAATCTCAAGGTGAATCCTACCTATTGCGTTAATACGCAAAACAATTTAAATACTAAGTTTACACCCTTGTTTAAATTCTTCTGGAATTGTTAAATAAACCTCCTTTTGTTTTTTTAATATTTTTATAACTCAAGTTTTATTAAAATAATTTTATCTGCTGATTAACATTTTATGATAACGTAGTCATTTTTTTTTATTTTTTGTTTTTATAATAGTAATTAGTTTTTAATACACATTCAAATATTATTGTCTTCAAGATGTTTTAATGTTAAAACTATTTTATTTTTAAAATTTAACTAATTTATATGATTTATATTTGAATGTGTTGTAAGATTTTATCTTTTAACGTAAGTTACACTTTTTTCTTATTTCTAAGTTTTATGTTTAACACCTTTTAGGAAGTAACTCTGATGATGGCCCTATAGGCCGAAAGCGCTCAGTTACCGAATTTAATATACTTTATACACTTAACCTTTTTAATATACAAAAAATTGTCCTTCCTTTACTATTTCATCAAGTGTGTACAAAGTCTACAGTCTTTCATTTATTTATTTATTTATTGACTGTCTTTTTGCCATTTAAATCCAATTTTCTGTAGTATTGTACGCAAAGAAGACACATTACCTTCAAATATTTCTTTGCCCTTAAGCAAGGAATGTATAGCTTTTAAAAGCGTCCAAATAACAATGATGATTCACTTTCTTGTTCAACAAGAAATATTTAAATTTTAAATGAGAGAAATTTTTATTTTTTAAATATTGTGTTATCACCGACGAATTGAAATCTATGACGTGCAACGCGTTTTGTTTTAATTTTACTATACTACTAATACTATTTTAAATACTTGGCAACATAGTCCAATTCGGACAGTTGTGACGTGCAACCAGATGGACAAGGTTTTATAGTGATGAGCAAATGCAAGACCAAGACCAAGACCGGGTTAGTCTTGGTCTTAGTCTTGCATACAAGGTCTTGGTCTTGGTCTTGCACCAAGATTCTTGCAAGTCTTGCACTTTTTTTTAGATTTACTGGGGTCCATTTTTACAAAAAAAGGAAAAATAGTTTTTAAAATCATTACAAAAGATTAAATGAAAGGGATAATATTTTTCACTATAAACATTTTGTTTTCTATATACTACACTGTAGCGATAAATCAAGTATGAAATAGTTATTATCCTAACAAGTGCGGAAAAGTTAATTTCTGCAAGAGTTAGGATCAATATTTTTTTGAAAGCAAAATCACCTCGAAATTATTTAGATACTTGAAAATATAAAGATAATAATACTATAATTTGTCAAGAAGGTTATCGGAAAACATCTCTAATTAATAAAAAAATGCGTGCGGGAAAGAGATATTGTCTGAAATAAAATGTTGTTTTACGCATGCTTGTAGGCATTTTTTTAATTTTTTATTCATTTTGACAATTTTTTTAGAGTATAGTTTTATAATGTGTAACGTGACTTGACGTGAAAATCTAACATTTAATATAGGATTTTTACGATAAGTTGACCATGACGTCATTCCTAGTTAATTATATTGCCAACAAAGTAACTTAAAATTAACTGACAGTAGATGAGATTTACTTGTAAGAGCTAGGAAAATTAAACGTGTACAGATTGGTAACAATTCGCGCTGTTGCCACGAGCCAATTGCCACGCGTCATTATTGTATTGTACACGTTTGACATTTAGAATTAGCACAGCACTACCAGTTAACCTAGATGAAGGAAAAACAACTCTGCGTGACAACACCGCAAAATTTTATGCTCTGACGTCATTGTCAACTTATCGTAAAAATCCTATAATTTTATTTATGAGTTTGGAAATATATATGAATATTAAAGTCACTGAATTTTGCGTCTCTCTATAAAAAATTATGCTTTGCAGGCCTATTAGCTGGGATTTGAAATAAACTAAAACTATGTTTGGTGTTGATGAATAAAAACAATAGGTAGAATACATTACCAATAATAGAGCTTATGTCAATATTTTAGAAAGATATATTTTAACAACAACTAAATACTAAGTTTTCACAACTGTTAGAAAAAAGTACCTACTATATGTATAAATATTACAAAATATTTTTTTCTTTTGATACAAATAATGAAAAACAAAAATAGAACAAATGCTTGGAATAGATATAGGTAAAAACTATTTTAGTTTCGTTGTCCAACAGATTTCGTAGACGCCTTCAGCCTGTGCTCACCAAACCAAAGCTTTAGAGTTTAAAATAATCCATGGCTGCTTTATTTTTCGATTTATATGTTTAAAAGACGCAAGACCGCAAGACTCTTGCAGGCTTGGTCTTGGTCTTGCGTATATCTTGCAATGCTAATTCTTGGTCTTGCATAAGTCTTGCACAGCTCGGTCTTGGTCTTGATCTTGCTGCTTGAAGTTGGTCTTGGTATTGGTCTTGGTCTTGCATTTTCTGCAAGACCAAGACCAAGACCAAAACCGCAAGACCAAGACTAGTCTCGCTTATCACTAACAAGGTATAAGTGTGTGTGTTTTGTAAACTTTTTGCTTTTTCTTTGATAGTGATTTAGTATTTTGTTTTGTTAAAATAAATTTTGTCAACGCTAATTGAATTATTTTAAATACATAACTATCCAGGGAACTATAAATAGCAGGAGAAGACAGAAGAAATCATGCAAGCCAGAGCCAGAAGAAGATTTAAAGAACTCAGGACACACCCGAACACAGCACAGTAGAGGACTACAGGAGACATCCAAGGAATCAGCTAGACAACTAAAAAGGAACAACATCTGTTAAGAAGCAGGCAAGAACCACCTATAAAAGACTCTGCCCATCCCTAGGGAGATGCGCAGGTTCTTTAGTAGGGACAGCTTTAACAAGTGGATCCACTCTCTAAGGTTACCTTTAGCCGCAGTTCGTCGACTAAGGGCTAACTTTTTAGAGGCAGCGAAGAGCACACACACTCTAGAACGCTTAAATAGAAGACAGGAGGATAGAGGTGCAAAGCACCATCCCGGACCAAACAGAAGACACCTAGAAACTATCTCCGAACCAAGATAGTGGAAGAAAGAGCATAAGCCCGAGGACTGAGGCCCTCATCGACGTGATGGGGGGTGGAGGAAGTTCTTCCCGGAATGCACCGCTCCTAGAGGGATGCATTCTGGAAGGGACGGGTTTGGTTGGAGTGTGTGTATGAATTATTTATTGCGTCCCGTCATTATAGGTTTTTCATCAAAGATTTTTTTGTACGCATATGCGTACAAGTCTTTTACATTTTCTTGGAGGAAATGATTCTTTAACTATTAAGGATTTTAGGATATTAAAAAATTAATCATTAAGTAAAGTATAATTTTTTTTATACAGGGACGAAACTATTCAGGATAAGTTTCAAACAATTTCAGCGATGGAATAATTTATTGATTCTTTAGGATGTGATAAAGAAATGCATATTTTCACAAGTCCGTTTTTTGAGAAAATCGCAGTACAGAGATTTTTGAGCCCAGCTTGCGAAACCCCAGATTAGCCAGAGCCAAAGCATGAAAGTTCTAATTGTGATTACAAATTAACTTCAATGTAACAGTTGATTTGTGTACTATTAAGAGAACGAATGGGATGTTTAAAGAAGATCTAGCTTAAAATTTCGATATTTTAAATGGGTTATAGTTTCAAAAATATTTACTAGGTACTTGGATTTATTTGGTATATAATGAATTTACCACTAAATTAAAATCATTTATGTTTCCATCGATAAAAAAACACAATACAATAAAATTGAAAATATTAATATCGTTTAGGTGTAATTTTGTAGCTAGTAATCAAATGGGGATACCTAAACTCTCAATTAGCTCACTTTTTCCATTTTTGGAACGCCCATCACAGTTTAGCCGCATTATCAACTGTTTACAATTATGAGCTTCAACTAAATCATAATTAATAAATTTTTTTGAGGGTACGAATATTATAAGCGATAATTTTCTTAAAATATCCGTGCCCTAAAGAAAATTTCCTGGAATTATTTAAACTTGGGTGGTATTCGGTGAGAAAATTTCACACTATAATTTAGAAACAAATTATTCCAATTTGGCATTATAAGTTTAAACATCTGTAACATAGAGAAATACAGTATATTTTTATTTGTTTATGGTCTGTACGTTGAGGTTTCAGTGTTCTCTATGGTTTCATCTGTCAAAAAATTTCCGAATATCGAGGCGCCACGACAAAATTTCCGGAAATTTTTTTAGTTGCCAAGGTAACTAGCTTGCTGTCACATTGACATCAACTGTGGCGACTATAATTTTTATGAGAAAAGTTTATGAATAAATCAAATCGTTTTGTGTCACTGTCAGTTGCTGTCACATTGGCGTCACCTGTGGCGATAACAATATTGTACAATGTCGCGATTTGGAAATGCTTCTGCTGTAGATATTGACAAGAATATAGACAATCTTATGCCAACAAATACGAAAAAGTCAAAAATGTCAGTATGGTGACAATTTCAAGAGTTTTGTGCTGAAAGAAATCAATTATTAGAACGAGGAACTTCGGTGGAAAAAATTGCCTTCACTCTAAAGGACTGGGCAAGCAACATGCGCAAGAAGGATGGATCCTTCTATAAAGACAGTGTAGTGAAAATAATGTGGAACGTAATAGCAAAACTTGTTCAGGAAAAATATTGCGAAGGTTTCGGTATTGTATTAGATCCATTTAATTATGTAAGATTTAAATCTGCTAGGAGTGCCCGAGATGCTACGCGCAAAATATTACAAAGGAACCCGGAAAAGAGAAAAGAAAGCTCATCGGCTTTTACTCACAAAGAATTGCTTTACGATGAGCTAGCATTTCGAGGAGGTGAGGCAGTCAACTGTTTGACGGATTTTTTTCAAGAAGAATAGTTTTATGATGGAACAAGCACAAATAGAATAGAATATAATCCAGTATTTTCAAAAACCTGCCAAGGAGGAGGCCGTAGATTAGCGGACAGTAAATGGTTAATCCGAAACATTAGTAATGAAGACATCTGCCCCGTTAGGTAGGTCAAATTAAGGGTTTTTTATTTAATTTTACTTTTCAATGCTTTTTTTCAAGATTATACAGAAAATTTTTGTCAAAACGAGGATCTAACGTGAAGACGAACCGTCTGTTTCTTACACCGAATCGAGAATGGCAAAATAGTGGTATATGTTTCAAGAACATCCCAGCTGGTAGAAACGGGATCGCAAAATAGACAAAGCTGTCTGTCCAAGAAGCAGGTCTCGATAGCGAAAAGTTCAAATTCACAAACCATTCTCATCGAGCAACTGCCGTAAGCCATCTAGCCAAGGTTGGGGTAAACGAAAACCAGCTAACGAAAATAACGGGACATGGAAATGTCAATTCAATAAAACCTTATTTACAACTTGATAAAGAGTTTCATGAGGAAATAATAAAGAAAATGAGAAACAGTGAGAACAGCGAGGTTGGTGATTTTTCAGTTTCAACTTTTTCTTCCAGTAACGTTGTTTCTGACCGACAACAAACTTCGACTGGTTCAATCATAAATTTTAATAATTGGGTTTTTAATTGTAAGAATTTCAATAACTAGGCTTAACAGTGTTCATGTTATTTCAATAAATAAAAAACGTTTAATATAATTACGTCTGCATTTATTTTGAAGGACCTGATAATTCGCACTAGTGCATGCTCATTGGCTGAAACAACAATCAAAAAATAGTCGGAACATTGTTGAAATGTCAAATTTGACAGATTAAAAAAAATTTCTTTCTAATTACTGATATCACTCTAAACGAATTTTTTTCAGAAGTATTGATGGTGACAGTTTGTTGGCTTAAAGTGCAAGCATTTTTTTTTTGTAGAAATTAACCACAAACATTCATAAACCATATAGGTACACTTATTTTATTTTCATTATTAGCAAGACCACGAAGTAAAATACGATCCTAGATATTTTAAATGAAATATAAATATTTGAATATGAATATGAATAGAGTATAGTACAAAATTATTGAATGTAAAAACAAAACAGTTTGTTTTTCTATTATATAGTGAAAGTATTTCTAATCTTCATTTTAATCTTCTTAATTTTATCTGTCGGTTATTCTGGCATCTTTAAAAAACATTACAAATAAGGAAAACTTATTATTATTATGATTAGAGAATGGGGGTGATTAAAGTACAAATATGATTGGGGTAAGTTCAGAAAATGCCGAGGGAAAGTTTTCAAAAATATCAAAAGTAAAGCAAGTTTTCTAGGAAGACGGAAGAGAAAGGGTAAATGTAAATAAGTTGTTTTAAGACAAACATAACCTCAAATTCATTGCCAGAAAATTTGAAATGTGCAAAAAATGAAATATTTTACTCTTAAGCGATATTTAACAATAATCACAAAACATAATTTAATGTTAAAAAAATGTGTACCTATTCATATAGCACAAACATGATTGCTTTTTAATAATAACTGGTACAAAATATGTCTAGTTACTGCACTTTTATTAGAAGTTTCGTAACTACTTCAATAATACCTATACCCCAAAAAAATATTAATATTGTGTTTACCTTCTTAATTTGATTAATTCATTTAATACGTTTTATCAACCATATTATAAATAAAATTCGAGTTTATCGATAAAAAAAAAGAAAGCAAACATATTTACCTCGAGAATTAGTTGCTGGTACCGAGGAATAATATAAAAAATCACTAGAACAACACAAAAATACTTTAAAATCGTCATGGCGTAGTGATCGCTTTAGCGATCTACCAACAAATGTGTAAAATGTATTCCTGTTTACGAATGACCCTTGACACGGTGTCCCCTGTAGTAGATATCAAAAGTGTTAACATACTTGGATATGGTTTATTTTGTTTATTATTATATAAAAACGAATTTCGAAATGTCTTGGCAAGTATGTCGATACAATTCGTTTAGCATAAACTATGTTAGGTTAAATTGCTGAAAATTGAAGAAAAATGAAAATGTTTACGTTTTAAGATGGTTCATTTATGTCATCTTTTTTAAGTAGGTACAAAACCGCCATTGCGACAGCCTCATAAAAGAGGAACAACATTGTCATACTAGACATAACGCCCTGGGCTTATGGTTAGTTCATTCACGTCCACTTGCACCAACAAGTTAAGGAAATCTTAAGTTACGTCTTAAACTTAAGTAACAGATATGACTTGCACCGCTGTAAAATGATAACTTAAGTTGAATTTAAGATTCTTAAATTTAAGGACCCATTCTTGACCCCTTAAGTTCTTCTTAACAATCTTAACCTAATTTTTATATTGTTTTTGTCTATGTTTATAAAAGTTTACTGCGTGAAAAAACACAATGGAATTATTTAATGATGATCTGGAACTACTGGAACTTGTGGAAAATGGATTTCCAAGGAGAATGTATGATAGGTATATAAAAGTTTAATTTAAATGCATAACCTATATGGATCCAGTGCCCTATGATTTATCAAATATATCCATATAGGTACTTACTATATATACCCTCTTACTTATTTTAGGGCGAATTACTTCGATGCAATGGACAACCTAACTTTTTTTAAACGATTTAGGCTAACAAAACCAACGGTATTATCAATTCTTGCACAAATAGAGGAACAGCTGGAATTTGAACATGATAGGTAAGTTTTTACTATAAATACTATAAAATTCAATTACTGTACTCTCCAGCCAGAAAAACATCCCAATGCCATAAGTACCTACCCACCTATTTCAAGCTATTTTGGTAGATTCCTATTGTTATTTTTCACAACACAAAGTTTATGGTTTTTCTTCCTTTTAGAAACAATAGTGTATCACCCATAAACCAGCTGCTGGCATGCCTTAGATTTTATGCTACAGGAGCACATTTATCTACTATTGGTGACTTTATGGGAATACATGAAGGCACTGCGAGTAGAATAGTACAGAAGGTTTCAACAATATTGGCAAGATTAAGGCCATTTTATATAAAAATGCCAGAAGGAGAAGAAGTAATTACTACACAAAAAGATTTCTTTCACGTAGCCGCATTTCCTAGAGTGATTGGATGTATTGACTGTACACACATAAAAATTATTTCTCCAGGTAAGTACTGTTTACTTATCAACACTTTAGGTCATTTTGTTATATTTCCAATTTATTATATTTTTTCTAGGTGGTGATGATGGTGAGGTATACCGTAACCGAAAAGGCTATTTTTCTATGAATGTCCAAGCCGTATGTGATAGTAGTCTTAAATTCTCCAATATAGTTGCACGCTGGCCAGGCTCTGCCCATGACAGTACAATATTTGCAAATAGTCGACTTCGGGCGACTTTGGAAAATAATGAGTTTCCAAATTGTGTTCTTTTGGGTAGGTCATTTACAAATAGTAAACTTTTTATTGTTTGAAATTTCTATTTGGTTGCCCTACAGGTGATAGTGGGTACCCACTGAAAAACTACCTTTTAACACCATTAGCAGATCCTACAACCAATGGACAACGACTTTATAATGAAGCCCAGATAAGGACTAGGAACTGTATTGAAAGATTATTTGGCGTTTGGAAAAGGAGGTTTCAGTCCTAGTTTATGGGTTAAGGCTAAAATTGGAAACTTCCTTGAGTGTTATAGTGGCTACTGCTGTTCTACATAACATAGCTAGGAATATGAATGAGGAAGAACCTCCTAATGATGGAGATGCTGAACGAATTAATTACCTTATTCAGATGGGGATGATACCAGACCAAGCACAGGCACATGATGGGGAGTTCATGCTTTCCAAAATGAAATTATAAATTACTTTCAAAATAGAGTAGTTGGGTAATATATAATTAAAAACTTTAATATAATCATTAAAAAACATTGTGTTTTAATTCCCCAAAAAATAAGAGAGACAATAATCTTTATGGTTTTATTTCCAATACTTTCAAAGAAAGTAATATATGTTAACTAAACTAAACGAATTTGAGAAACGAATCAATTTTCATTTAAAATTTGAACCTAAAGGGTAAAATCAACTGAGTCACCAATGAGTTTATCTATATCTAATGTTTCTGAAGTTTGATGAGTTTTGTTTACTTCGAAAATGCGATTTAATTCAGCTACTTTAATCTTTTCGTCAAGTTTCAGAAGTTTCATTCTTTGGACATGCTCCTTATCCAAACCATCCAAGAGTTGCAGCTTTTTTTCAATAAGTCTTTCATACAGCTCTCCAAGCTTGGAAGAAGTTAGAGTTTTTATAATTGTAGGTCTTCTTCTGGATGAGGCACCGCTCTAAAAAATGAATTAAATTTGAAAAAAATTCCTATATAAAATATTGTAGATTACCTTTTTGATACCCAAATCCTTTTTAATTTTACTAGTTTCATTTGCCAAATTTCTATTCTAAAAATATAAAGAAATATTATGAAGCCATTTATATTCAACTGATTTAAATCATATTTACCTCAGGTTTATTTGTATGTTCTTCAGGCTGATCAATGTCCATTATAATTTCAATATCATTTTTGTTCAAGTCTGAATCCTGAAATAAGAACCCAAATATAGCATGCTGACAAATAGAAACAGAATATTAAAGTACCACCTTGTCAATAGCAGCTTTTAAATTTATATCTAGTGTTGATTTTAGTATATCCAAACTGCTAATTGGGGTTGGTTTAACTATACGCTTCCTCGGCTCTAATAGTGATTCTGATTCCACTTCCTAAAAATAGTATTATAGACAATAAATAGGTATTTATATATTTTTTTTTTGATTAATTTGTAACCTTTATTAGTTCTTACCTCAGTTTCATTCCCATTGAATGCTGTATCTGTAGGTTCAGTTTCAATATAATCATCATCATATGGTGAAATTAATGCTGGAACTCCGTACAAACTTTTTTCATTAACAATAGATATTAGAAGTTTATCGGCATCATCCCTTTCAGCTGACGGTGGTGGTCCTCCCCCACCAGTTTTGTATATTTGTTTTTTTTCATTGCTCAATCTTTTTCTCAAATCCTCTTTCATATTATTATAATATTTTTTTAGAGATTCACAAGTACGCGGAATCATGGCTGGCGATAGGCTATTAAATTCTCTTGTTAAATTTTGCCAAGCCTGGTTTTTTTCTCCCATGCTCACACTATCCGTTTTTTTATTTTCAAGTATATTTTTCTTTGATGCCACTAATTGCAAAAGCGTTTGCCTTTCAGCAAAGGTATAATTTCGGGCTCTTCCACCTATTTTAGCCATTGCTTTTGTTTGAGACTTCTGTTTCCTAAAATCCTAATCCTAACAACTCTTTTAATTTATTAAAGTGAATATAAACATCTTTTTTTGGGGTAAACCAGTTAAAAAAGAAGAGGAAATACACCGTTGCCAGAAGTTCTTCAATCTTAGTTAAGTTTGTTTTAAAAATAGTTGGTACAAGACAAATCATTTTTAGGTCTATTTAAAATTTAAGGTTTCCTTAGCAAAGTACCACTTAAGTTTAATTTGGTGCAAGTGGGCATAAAAGAATCAAAATAATAAAACATATTTTTTTTTGTAGATTATGCAGCGTCGACTACTAGGTCATTGGCTGCGTGGCTTTATACAATTCAATTTATATTGAATATATACACATACTATCGGCTTCAGAATAGCATATACATTTTCACACTCAAATTGCTTACAATGAATTAATTTTAAGGATGGCCTTAATTTTAAGGACGGCCTATTTATTGTGTATAACCAATCACGGTTTAAATAATAATAAATTTGAAATCAGTTAAACAGTTGTCCACGCCCACATTTTTAATGTTTGCAGCATAAGGTATTTTATTGACAAATTGCGTGTCCCTCTGTCCCTTGTAAATAAACTTAATCCCCAAAAACCATTTAATGTAGGCGTTCAAAGGGCGTTTTTATAACTTCGATAGGTAAACGAAATTCACATTTAACATGTATATGCTATTCTAAAGCCGACTGTATATACACATACACACACACACACACATATACATTAGAGTTTCCAGTAGAAACCAGTGCATTTAAGAAACGATATCGTTGCTCTAAGCAGATCAGGGTTCCTTAAGTTTTCTGCAAAAAATGTGGAGAGACCAAAACTGTTTCTGAGATTATTTAAAGCTTGACACTCCATTATGATATGCATTACAGTTAACCGTATTTCACATGACGGGCAGAGTGGATGGTCTCGACCAGAAAGCAGATAGGAGTGTGTTAATACAGTGTGACCTAATCGCAGTCTATGAATCCGAACTGCTTCTTCTCTACTCATTTTGATATTAGGTGTCATTTAACCACACTAGGTTTTATTGATCTCAGCTGAGTAGACTCAGCTTCCCATTGCCTTTGCCACAATTGCATAACACGTATATCAGAAACTTTAAATACAATCTATTGTATGGAAGGCAGCAGCCTGTCTTGCGAATTGATCAGCCATTTCATTTCCAGCTATACCGACACCTTTAGTATGTGGATACATACTAAAATCAGTGGATCACGGCTATAACGATTTGACATTGCGTTTAAGGTGGACAAAGAGTCACTAATAACAAGTGTAATTTTACTTTTTGAGGCTACTTGACAATATTTCAGCGCTTGTAGTATGGCATACTGTTCAGCTGTGAAGATCGAAGTTATGGGTTGGAGAGTCCATGAGTGAGCTATTCCGCCGATAACAATAGAACAGCCCACCCCCGACGCGGTCTTTGAGCCGTCTGTATATATAACTTCAGCACATAGGTACTGTTCAAGGATGGCTTGAAAGTAGCATTTCAATTGTATCGCTGGCGTGTTACTTTTGGGGAAGTCGTTTAGCTTTGTATTGATTTGCACAGATGGGATCTGCCAAGGAGCTACTTCGTTACTACGTTCATAGACTTTCATTTTGGTCATATTTAATTCTTGAGCTGTTTCGTTATAGTACGCAGTCGATTATACACATCGTCATATGTATTCAGTACAGAAAAATTTCGATGATGTGGAATAGCTGATATATTGGCATCATATGAAAGTATGAGCCTCTTTCGCCTCAAGGCTATAAGTTCAACAGCTGCTTCTACGTGAAGGCTTGTTGCTCTGGTTGTACGAAATGCTCCAAGACAGTAGCGCTTAGTAAGTCTTGGATATCATTTAGTTTTTTGAGTACGCAGTAGGTGGAGCGGATGAGTATACAATGCATCCGTAGTCGATTTTTGAAAGAACCAAGGACTTATATATTCTTATTAGGACCTCCGTATCAGCTCCCCATCGGGTAGAACAGAGACACTTAATAACATTTAGTGTTGACTTGCATTTATAAACTAATTCGTTAATATGATTTCTCCATGTTAGTTTAGAGTCAAATGTCAGTCCCAGCAACTGACAGATATTTCACTGGGGATCAATTGGCCTTGCAGAGGGCTCGGGTTTGATCCTTAACCATAACATTAAAAAAAAAATTTAATAGTCATAAAGGTAGGCGGAAAACAGTTGTGTGTCACACGTGCAATTGCATTGGCACCCCATTGCTGGTATTAGCTGCCTTCGTTATACTGGGGCAGCAAATACAGCCGCTAGCTGCTAATGCCCACTTTCCGCCATTGTGACACAATAATATGCTATTTATTTATATTTTATTTATTTATCGGGTGTGCTAAATAAACAACCTGAAACAGGTTGATTTTTGATTTTATTATTTACTGCAAATATTAACAGTGAAATTATCTTATTGAATACATTCACATAAGTATAGTATAACTAAAATAAGTTGCTACAAAGGGTACCGCCTAGCGGCAAATTTTCCTTTGTCGGAACATTGTCTCCATAGGCGTGTATGTCCGTGTGTATTAAAAATATTATCGATCCCATAATCGTTTTTTAAATTAAGCGCTTTTATACTTCGTAGTAATTCTTTCTTTGGCGTTGCCTTTTCCGGACTAATGTTCCTATTTTTCATAAATTCTAAAATATCTGCCTTGTTTGAACTAGAATTTGGAATTTTATTTAATATGAATGATAGGAAGCATTGTCCATAACGACTACTGCATTTGGAGGAATGTTACGAAGAAGCTGCTCTTGGAACCATTTTTCGAATAAATCTACAGTCATATCCTCATGATGGTCGGCTGAACATTGTTTAATATTTTTCCGCAGATAGTAGTAACGCATTTGGTACAAAAGCGTTTTCACTTCCTGCGTGAAGAATTATTATACGCTTTCCTCTCGAACATGGCGCATTTAAACTACACTTTTGAGACTGATCTACCCAGCCATACTGAACAGTATCCTGTGTGTCAAACCAAGTCTCATCTAGGAGTACTATATGCCTTTTTAATTCACGATACTTCCTTGTTTTATCTAAATACTCTTCACGGAGTACAACAATACGCCGCGATTCCATTATAACCATTCGTTTATCTAATTTCTTATAATTAAAAGCGCATTCTAATAGTATACCGCGTAAAGTTTCTTAGCTTTTATAATTATAATCAGGATAATGTCGTAATTTTTCTTAAACGATTTCTAAAGTCGGTACAATATTTTCATGATATAAATTATAAACCGTTCGCTTTATAACATCTTTTGTAGCATCGTCAACATTTACAAATTTTGTTTTTTTGTTTTTCCGCACCTGCGAATGATCTATAACGTCACCGCGCTTAATAACCCAAGAAATAGTGTAAATAGAAATTTTAGTTAACGTATTAATTCGCTTTATTATAACCGCATCTGATTTTTTATTATCTTCGATCATTTTTCAAAAACTAATGCATATTTAAAATAACCCTCAGACACTGAATGTGTAAATCTTTATTGGAAAATTCGCTACTAACCTAACCTGTTGCGATATAATATCTTCTGAATTTAAATTTCGATCTGGATTTCCATTTCCATTTCCATTTTCTGATTCAAAAGGTCTCCAAAACTGCCATAATATATGCAACTTATTTAAGGTTATTAATTAATATGGGCAAAAATTACAATACAATTATTAAATATGAATTACCGAAACAAAGATATTTTTAAAGTTAATACTTAACTGGCCCAAATAAAAATCTGGACTCTCCGCCTCCGCACTAAACACCGACTTTATGAGTTATAAAAAAACTGCCTCAAAAAACCACCCCGAGATCCCTGCACGCAACAGAATACAGCCGACCATTAAAAGCCGTGAACAAGTCGCGTGCGTACCCCACTTGTTTTCGCGCTGTACAAGTACGTCTAGAGAGAGCTGGGTTCCGACTATACAGGGTGGATATTTAACGGGACAAATATGTTGTTTTCATGCCATTATTTTTAATTTGAAGCCTAGTAAACTAACTCACTCTGTTTGACACTTTTAAATAGATTTTAGCAATTAATATTGTAAAGACTATATCAATTTCATTTCAATATTTCAGACGCGATCAATTTTATTGTAAGGGTTACTGGTCTACTAGTAGCTTTCTACTTTCCTTGGATCAGCAGTAGAATAATCTTAGGAAAACTAAGGGAAGAAATGGAGAAGGAAAAATCCAAGTTCTGGAATCAGCTGGAGGGACTGAGGCAATCTAAGATACCACTGGGGAACTATGACCAGAGCTTAGCTGCCTCAACCTCAGTAAAAAAAGGCTCCGAATTCTAACGGGAATATTAACCGCGCATTGCCGGTTAAGAAGCCACATGAAGAAACTAGGGTTAGCAGATGAAGCAAAGTGCAGATTCTGTGAGGAAGAGGATGAAACCTCAATTCACATACTCTCAGAATGCCCTTCCTTGCAAAATTCTAGGGCTAGATACCTAGGAGCACATGAAATAGAAGAAGGGGATCTACCTGATTTGAAGCCCAACGATTTCCTAAACTTCCTCAGGAAAATAGGACTCGAAGAGCTGCTATAGATCCTATAAGTCGCAGTGTGCTTATCATCTCTAATTTATACATACATACATACATACATACATACATACATACATACATACATACATATATCAAATTTGCTACGTATGTAGAATACACTATCTATTAATTACATAATAATTACAGTTTCTTAGAAATGGCTGATATGCACTTAGTATTAGGTAAATGTTTTATTATGAAAATAGTGGTTGTATTTATTACTTTCATTTTCTAATTAGGTGAATGTGAAGGAAATGGTGCGGCAGCTGCAAGGCGCTATGCTGATAAGTTCCCTAATAGAAATGTACCACATAGGCGAATTTTCCTGACTATTGACCGAAATTTAAGAGAAACAGACACTAATAAAATAAGTTCCCGGTAATAGTCGTCGTCCAAAAGACCTTGCAAATGCAAATGATATAATAGAAATTGTTGACGAACACCCGGACATGAGTATGAGAAAGATAGCGGCTGAATTAAGAGTACCTCGCATGAAGGTATGGAGAACAGTTAAGGACCAGTTACTTCCATATCACAGAAGTTCAAGAATTACTTCCCGAAGACTATACTAAACGAATGGGATTTTGTATTTGGCTTTTAGAAGACAATAGACGCAACATAATAAATTTTATAAAAAATATTTAATCACTTACGAATCTACTTTTACAAGAAATGGAGTTACTAATCACCACAACACTCATATCTAGGCTGATGTAAATCCCAAAGTTAAAAAAGTGCGTCATCATCAGGTTAATTGTAGAGTAAACGTTTGGGCTGGAATAATAGATAACTATTTGATAGGGCCAGTGTTTCTAATTAAACGGGGAACATTATTTATCATTTTTACAAAATGATCTACCAATTTGCTTAGAAAATATCCCATTAGCAATTAGACGAAAAATGTATTTTATACAAATGGTGCGCCACCACATTTTAGTAACGCCGTTAGAGCTTTTTTATTTCGAGAATATCCAGGACGTTGGATTGGAAGGAGGCCAAATTGCACCAATTGAATGGCCACCGCGCGGTCCATGTTTGAATCCATTAGATCTTTTTTCTGGGTATATATGAAAGGAAATGTTTATTCTGTGGAAACCGAGGCACCGAATTTTACAAATTGTTAATGAGTTTCGAAACATTTAATTTTTCAAAATATTCGGTATTCCATGTTGAAACGATGTAGAACTTCTATATAGGAAGGAGGTCATATTGAACACTTGTTGAGTTAAGGCAAATATCTTGTTTGTTTATAAATTGTAATTTAATAATTTTATAAATAAAATATTTTATACTAAAATAATTACAAAGAAATACAGAGAGATACAAAAGTTTAAGAATAGACATTTGATTTCAGTAGCGGTCCATATTTTGTTAAATTATAGCCCTAAAAAAGTCAGGGGGTGAAAGGGGTGTTGATCCCATTCTTTTCGGGATACCCTGTATATATCTGCCCAGGGCACCACTAATACTTAGTAATATATAATAAAACATTTTCTTTTTTCAAAAAGATATATTGTATAAAAGTACACAAATCTACAAAATACGTTTCCGAGATTAATCCTACAACACAGAAACACCGTAAGATTAGAAAATAGGAATGAATATTACCAAATGTAATAAATAATTAAATAATTTAACACAATCTATTCTAATAATACATATTATCTCACACACACATAATAATACAAACAGCTTATTACTAATAAACATTGCACCAATCGGCCTTTAAGTACCTACTAATAATTCTACAAAAATAATAATAAACAATAATCACTTGGTGATGTTATTGTAACTAAATATTAATGACTAGGACTTATATCATTAGCCGATATAAATCAGAGATCGTAGAAATTTTTTGAAAGGGTTGCTTATAACAGAATTTATTAAAGGAAAACAGTCTTAGAAATGTTTTTTTCCACAACGCCTTGAATATTTTATTTATTTTGAATAAAAAGTCGGTAAATTCAAAACCCCTAGAAAAATTTTTTTTGACTTGGCAATTACAAAACCAGTAACCACGGAAATGTAGTGCGCAGTTTTATAATTATTATTCTCTGAATTTAGCAACTTCGTTGCGATCGTTTTGAATTTTTATTTAAATATTAATTAGTTCTATAGTCTGGATGCCGTTTGCGGAAAAAATAGCATGTTTCATTCGGAGCAAAAGCACTTTTTATGGCGAGTCTGATGTTTGATGGCCGAACGTTAGTGAGGCCGATAATTTCAACATTCAACATTTTTTGATATAGGTAACAAAAACAGTGTTATTAAAATTTCCAACGATCTCTGTGAAACTAAATCCTAAAATTGTATTATTTTGTTATTTCGGTGTGGTTAGAGAAAAAATAAATTAATTATAACTTAACTTTAACTGACTTAACACGTTTTCACAACAACTAGAAAGTTTCTTTAGTGAAAACGCTCGAACGACTAGTTACACTCTCGTCTATCGCAAAATATGACCGGAAGATATTTTCAATATCTAGCCAATACTATATATTTACGTATATTTTGGTAAAAAAAATTATCGGCTAATAGTACTACACAAACAAAAAAAATAACATCATTTTGTAGAAAATTCTTTGAAATACTTTTTATTATTGCATACTTATGGTTTTAATGGTGAGCCAGTCTTTTGATTTTATCATATCTTGTTTACATATGTTATTCAAAATGAAATTTTTAATATTGATTCATTCTATTTTGCTTAAACCGAAATGATGGTTAAATCATTGTTTTATATGGGGCATTCCATGCCAACTCATCCTACCAATTGGATTTGCATCTCCGATTTCGCTGAAATTTGGACATCTTTTTGTATCCTTCGAAAAAGGTTTCTATGAATTTTTCCAAATTTTTTACTTCAGCCAATCGGATATTTTTTTTAAATAGCCATAACTTGGTGAAAAATTATCCGATTAGGGACTTATTTTTTTTTAATTTCGTGTTTTTTGATGAACTTTTTGAAAAATTTGTGCACAAAATTATTCATCATAAATTTGATTGTTTTTTTTTCATTCCAAAGTTAAAACAAGAATTAGATTGTTTGTATCCTTCAAATTTTTTATAAAATTCTCAAAAATTCTACTCTCGTAATGGGATAATAGTCCAGGCGAGCTGTACTTTTAGACGGAAATTCTGAGATCTGGAATGTAACAGTTGGAGGTGGTAAAGGGGCTTATAACACATAAAAAAAAATACATTAACTATTTCAATTATGATCATAAACTTTTTAGGGATGAAAAAGGGATAAAAAACTGAAGTATTGCTGTTTGCGGCTAAAATTGAAGTCAAAATGAAAAGTGCCCAATAGAAAAGTGGTAGATCATGTAAAAATCTAAAACTTCTTTCTTGGTAATTTTCTCACATAACCTCAATTTTTCGAGGAAAATGAAAAAAAAACGATTTTTCGTTTTTAATTTTTAATTTTCCAACGGATTCGTCAATCTTCATGAAACTTGGTGAAAACTTACCTTTTTATGTCCAAAATAACCTCGAATTTTCTCAACCTTGTAACATAATAATTTTCCGAGAAATTTGATTTTTCTGGAAAAATCTCTTTTTTTTCAACTGTAAAGTTTGCTCGGAAAATATTATTGGAAAAGGTTTATCTGGGGCTCATTTTTTTCATTTTTACGTCTACTTTCACATAAAATAAAAAAATACACCTCTCATTTAAAAATGTACTCAAAAATGAAAAAAAGCAAAAAATCAATTTTGCAATAGCTAAATTTGCAATAATTGTTAAATTTTTGTTATAGAATATTTCATGTGAAAGTAGACGTAAAAACGAAAAAAATGAGCTCCAAATAAACCTTTTCCAATAATATTTTTCGAGCCAACTTTACAGTTGAAAAAAAAGAGATTTTTCCAGAAAAATAAAATTTCTCGGAAAATTATTATGTTACAAGGTTGAGAAAATTCGAGGTTATTTTGGACATAAAAAGGTTAGTTTTCACCAAGTGTCATCAAGAAAAGGAAAAATCGTTTTTTTCATTTTCCTCGAAAAATTGAGGTTAGTTTTAGATTTTTACATGATCTACAACTTTTCTATTGGGATCTTTTCATTTTGACGTCAATTTTAGCCGCATACAGCAATATTTCCGTTTTATACCCCTTTTTCACCCCTAAAAAATTTATGATCATAATTGAAATAGTTAATGTATTTTTTTTTCATGTATTATAAGCCCCTTTACCACCTCCAACTGTTACATTCCAGGTCTCAGAAATTCCGTATTTTTAATTTTTTTGGTCTATAAATAATGGGTTATAATTTTTTTTTAATTTTTAAATTATTTATTTTTTTTTTGTTTTTTTCTTTGCCAGCTACCATGACAAAGGACCTTGTGACGGTGTAGGAGCAACACTAAAAAATGGCGCAAACCCCCGAGAGTTGTATCAATGGGCTGCGCAATCTAATAACTTGCCAAAAATCGACGTAAGATATTCAACTATTGCAGAAATGAAACTGATTTCTTGCTCAAATAAAACTTATTATTGTAAAATATTCAAACGCTATTGACCTAAGAAATTGAAATTTTGACTTCAATTATTTATTATATTGATGCATGATTTTTTTCGAATCTCAACTAATAAAGTCGCCAGTAATACACAAATAGTGAAAAAAAAACAAATAAAAATTAATTTAAAAAAAAAGTCCCAAATCGGACAATTTTTCACCACGTTATGGCTATTTAAAAAAAATATCCGAAATTTTTGGAAATTTATATCTCTCGATTGGCTGAATTAAAAAATTTGAAAAAATTCATAGAAACTATTTTCGAAGGGTACAAAAAGATGCCCAAATTTCAGCGAAATCGGAGATGAAAATCCAATCGGTTGGCATGTAATGCCCCATATAAACAAATGTTTTTGTTGAAAACGTTAATAGTAAAAATCTTACTGGACGGTTAGCACTGTACAATTTTTTAAATAATGATGATTTTTCTACAAAATATGCTTAAATAAATATAATGCACATTTCTTATAATCTAATGTACATAAATTATATTAACTGGTGTATATGCAATGCTATCTATCACTTTAGGTTTTTCTTACTTTTATAACAATGATTGCTTTTTAAATCAATATTTTAAAGTAAAACCTATACTTACCTACGTAATATTTTCTAATAAAAACTAATTTATTCTCCAATAATTTCATTACTTAAAATAGAAAAAATCATGGTAACCAAATAAAAACAGAATCTGATAGGCACGCTTTTGTGTATTTTAAGAAATCAGTGAAAAACAAATAGATTTTAGCAGAAAAAATGTTGTTTAACACCTAAATAAATTATCTACTTTCTAGGTAAAATTGTGATTAAAGTAGTACACTGCCTATAACCAGCAAAGGAACTTAACTAATGAGATAACCAAAAAGCAAAACCAAATGATGTACAAACCTTACAATAAAGCTGCCAAGTCGGGCAAAATAACAAACATAGCACCATAAAAAACAGCTCTAAATATATATAAACTTTAAATTATATTGGCACACATAATTCACTTCGTTTGACCCTTATTATTACAAACTAAAACAGCAAAATAAAATTTCCAGGTCAAAAGTTATAAAATACAATTACATCTATTTTCTGAAAATAGAATAAATCTGGCAAAAATATACACATTCATAACTTATACATCGAAATTTTTATAAAAATTAATAACACAACTAATAATTACAATTTTATTGCAAACATTTTAATAGTAACTTTGTGTAAATTTGGTCCATTATAAACTATTGGTAATAAATGATGTATTGGAATTTCTATGGTCCCTTAAACAAATGAAAGTATAATTTTTTAAATTTTGTTATACAGCAATAGCTAGACCCAATCCGAATTGTGTTCTGTCAGAACTAGAACTGAATGATTTCTCTTTATTGGAAGTAGCAGAAAAATCCATGGGTTGATCTTGGAGGCCTAGACTGGACCCAAACCTTGCTGCGTTTAAGATAACTGAAGGATGTTTAATTGTTGAGTACAGTATTCTTTCGGGATTTGGAGATATCACCGTTGATCTAAATAAATGAAAAACAATATTTTTATTATTCAATGTAATGAACAATTGTATACAAATTAGGATCCCCATAAATTGAAATATATCTATATGTTTTTTTAAGTAATTTGAGTCTACAATATTCTTGTAACAGTAAGTAAATAACAATTTAGATATAGTTGGTGCAAAACAAAATTTGATTCACGTCACTAATTCCGTCTTAATTGCCAAGCATCGTTCCTAACTTTCAAATTAAATGTTCCATTCAATTATAAAATACTCAAATTTGTTTACATAAAGTTGGTAGCCGTGATTGACAAGTCAGGTCGTTGTCGTTGTCACCGATTAGTATATTTAGTTTTGTATTAGTCATTTTGTTTGTGGTTTTTGTGTTATTCTTACTTGTTATTTTGAAATATACAAAAACTGTTCCTTCAAGAACAAAAACAGTGTAATAAGTGAAAAAATGCCAAAACAACTAAATAGTCGCTGCAAAGAACTGGTAGCTTCTTTGATAAATTTTTTTGAAAGAGAACGAGACAATGGTGGCCCTTTCATACCTGTTGCTGCTGTTCGAGAGGTTAGTAAAAAATTTTAAACAGTATATTAGACAAATTATTATTTAAGTTAAATAAAATTAAATAAAAATACAAATGTTTTCACGATATCCACAGTATATTGTGTATTTATTTAATTTAGTTATGGATATCCATCAAGTAACAGCCAATTCAATCAAAAACATTTTATTTTAGCGTGTGGCAGCTGCACTCAACCTCAGTATGGCTACAGTTTCTAATATTTCAAAAACTGTGAAAGACCATGGAATATTAAAGTCGCCTCCAAAGAAATGTCGATATGAATTGTATTAAATACAAGTGGAATTCGAAATGTAATCTACAATATGTATGGAAAAAGTATGCCTTTTTCCTCTGAACACAGCTATTTAAATTCTTTTTAATTGTAAGACCAGAAAAAATAATATTATTTTTTTGTTTTCAGGAGAGGATGTAACTTTAAATTCTTTACTTGCTGGATTAAAAGTAAGGTACTTATTTGAATGTTCTCAAAAGAAAAAAAAAATATAAAAATTATGTTGGTACTTTGTTTGATGTCACTTCAAATAAGTTGTTTTGAATAGTTTTATTCGAATCGATCTTTAAATCTTGTAAACTTATAAAAGTCCGGCAACACTGTCTTTACGTGTCGACGTAAAATTATGATGACGTGTATCAAACTTTGTTTTCACCGACTATACATACAAATTTTCCCTAAATACATATCAGTAAAAAAATAGAAAAATCATTTTATTCGAATGTTTTAACAATAAAATATATGTATTACTATTTTTGACAAAATTTCATACTTCTTTACTTCATTATCTACAATGTTAGTTTTTTATAGAAGAATTTAAACAAGTGAATTGACAGTTCACCAGATAAAAACCGTAAAGTACGTTTCACAATAATTCGTTGACTTGGTACCTGCTCTTAACTGCTCTTAAGGGATTACTAGTAAAAAGTGGTTAATATTTCTTCGAACATTTACAGAAAGGTATTATTCATTTTTGTTCAGGAAGATATATTTTGGATTTTTTATTTTTCAGGTAAAATTTTAAATTATTATTACTGACCATCAATAGTAAATCATTAGTAAATGATTTTTGATTTTCTTAATCATCTTGGAAGAGAAAGTGGGAGTTCCGGGTTAATTTGTTTTTAAAATTCTCTTCTAGAATTTTAGTTTGTACTAAAATAGTAATCTTGTGTTTATAACTAAGTATGTGGCGTCCTTGGGCAAAAAAAGTGCATTTCCGCCGGATGCGAAACAAATTGTGAAAAATGTGTTTGAAACATTGAATAATCGAGGTTATAGTGTAACCGATGCAGCAGAAGAAACATGTAAGTTAACCAAAACCCCAATATCCACAGTAAAAGATATCAATAAGCCAATAAGTAAACGAAAAAAACGAAGTGACGTTAATAATACCAAATGTGTTGATGAAATACAAAAAGATATAATCCGACGAACGATATATGTCCTATACCAAGAACAAATGATACCAACCCTAGGTTGTATAAAAAAACGGTTACTTAAAGACGACACGGGAATTATTTGTAGCCGTACAAGTTTGTGGAGAATTATTTCTCAAATGGGATTTAAATATTGTACCATTAATAAAAGACAAGTGATAATAGAGTCATATCGTTTACGAATGTGGCGTTGTCATTACTTACAAGCTATTCAAAAATATAGAAGTGAAAACCTTTCAATTATCTACCTCGACGAGACATGGTATGACACCCATGATACTCCAACGAAGGGTTTTGTTGATTCATCGGGAAATTGCAAAACAAAGGCTCCATCAAATAGAGGACAAAGAATTACAATAATACATGCCGGATCAGAAACAGGTTGGGTTCCAAACGCTTTATTGTTATCAGCAAAGAATATTAAAGATTCAAGTTTAGATTATCACGAAGATACGACAGCAGAACTTTTTGAAGATTGGTTTGAGAATTATTTATTGCCGAATATACCGGAAAAAAGTATAATTGTAATGGACAATGCAACTTATCATAGCCGTCAATTAAATAAAGTACTAATTAGCAACAACAATAAATGGGAAATTCAAGAGTATTTGTTAAAAAATGACCTTTATTTTGAAGAATCGTACACAAAACGTGATCTCTTACAAGTTGTAGCAGCGTTCGGTATTGAAAAAGAATACGTTTGTGATACTATTGCTAAAAATATGGGCCACACAGTGTTACGGCTTCCCCCATATTATTGCATGTTCAATCCTATAGAACACATGTGGCATCAGCTAAAATCCAAAGTTAGATCGGAAAACGTTTCACCCACATTAAACTCAAGTGTTATAGAGTTAATCAGAAATGTGACAAGTAATATTCCCATTGATAGCTGGAAAAATTCGATTCAGCATGTTATTAAGGTTGAAGGTACATATTGAAATATTAATGTAACTGTAGCACCCTTAGTTATTAATTTAAATGAAGACGATAGTGATACTGAACTACATTTAGATTAAATAGTTGTAAATAATGTAGAATTAGTTTATTTGTTTAATCGCAATTAATAAATAAAGTTAAAATTTGTTTTTAAAAAATTTCGTGATTTTTTTTTACAAAATAAATTTAAGTTTTAGTAAATGTTACTGAGTTTTATTTAAATCTATTTTGAAAACCGGATTACGGATCTGTTAATGTTTACTGTACAGTGAGAAATTTATAACCTTTCATTACTAATCCCCTAAGGTCAGGTACCGAGTCAACGAATTATTGTGAAACGTACTTTACTTAAAAAGAGTGTACCGGCAAAAAATATGTTCTAATACAAAGGTAAATTATTTTATTAAAAATGAATTTTGATAGATCAGTAATTTATTGACAGCTTATTAATGAATAAGTAAGTATTTCTTTATATTTTTAGATTAGAAGCATAGGACCCTAATTTTATTATGAAAAAATTTTAATATAAAAAACAGGTTGACAGGTCTACTTTAACAACAGCGCCACCATTTGGAATTACGCAAATTATTTTGCCATTGCCGTCGAGGTTATAGCAATTCATTCTGACATTTGTAATAAATGTTATTAAAGCTAGTAAGCGAAATAATCTGTTGATCTAGACTTTTTAGAAGAATACGGGAATTGTTTTTAACTTAATCTTAAATATTGGAAATTTCTTAGCAGAAACAGCTAAAATTTGCAGTATGCAAATTCTTTCAACTTTCATTATTATAACTGTTTTCAAAACTATGTCACTGGTGAGCATTATGGGAATCCTAATTCACCCAATGCAATTAATAAAAGAAAAAAAAAAAGATTAAAATTGTATCTGTACCTGTACAACATCGGTGAACGTACGATATTCTCCGTTCCTTTTATAACAGAATCGGATATTCTATGAGACAAAGAAACTATTACGGGTGTTGGCGAAGCTGTGACATTTTTATCGGGAGTAGCTTCTCTGGAACCGTGTCGACCCCCGTTTACTCTCATACAAGAAGATTCTTCATGTTTATATAGATAGGACTTGAGTGCGAAGGCTTTCCCACATCGTCCGCAAATGTGCGGCTTGGTATTGGAATGAGTCTGAATGTGAGCCCGCAGATTTGACTTGTCCGCGAACGCCTTGTTGCAAATGGTACATTTGAACGGTTTCTCTCCTTAAAAAAAACAATAATTAGGTTACTAAATAATATGAAATTGTATCGAAGACTCGCAGGGACTATAGGATTATTTGCAGTACTATGGATTTAAAGGCACCTCGATCTGATGGTTCGAGTCTTTTCTTAGTGAGAGACTGCAGCTTGTACGAGTTGATGAATTAAGGTCTTCATATGCAAGCAAATAGAATAAGGGGTTCCACAAGGTTCGGTATTGGGTCCTATATTGTTTTTGCTATTTATCAATGATATTGCTAACTTAAGCATCGGCGGTAAAATCTGCCTATTCGCCTACGACACTAGCTTTTCTTGGAGTCACCCGGATATTACCGAACTTCATAGAATCGATTCACATGACAACCATCATCAAATCATGGTGTGATTCTAACCATATGTGTTTGAACGTTTCTAAGACAAAAGTTTTACCATACACATCTGCAATTCAACCTATTATGTTAAATAATTCCACTATAGAGGTCGTTGACGCTGTGAGGAGATTTTTGGGACTTCTCTCTGAAATGCGATTTACATATTGACGCTTTGTCAAAAAAACTAAGCTCTTCTTGTTACGCGCTGAGAACAATATCTAGAGAGCTTTACCTGTCAGCTTCAAAAACAATATATTTTGCCCTCTTCGAGTCACATCTCCGATATGCACTTCCTTTTTGGGGTACATGTTGCATGTGTGACTCAATTGGAATGAATAAATTACAAAAGAGAGCTGTTCGGTATACGCTAAAACTAAGCAGTAAAACTTATCTTTGAATCCATTTCCTTAATTCGGAAACATTTACCTGAAGTCTCAGACAGACCATCTCATAACTACCCTCTTAGAAGTGCAGAGTATGACCACTATTTACCAAAACCATGCACGGAACTAATTAAAAGCTCTATTTTTTATAACGCTAAGAAAATGCACAACAATCTACCCTTTGAAATAAAGTCCATTTCATCAATAACCGCATTTCGTAACGCTTTAAAATTATACTTGGTAGAGAGAGCTTTGTATGCAGTTGACGACTTTTTACATAAAATATTTGGGACCCTCTCGCGCACTGAAAGGTTATTTAATTTATGGTATTTATTTTGCTCTTTGTTGTTTTTTTGTTGTTACTTTGACTAAATTAAATTCTTAAATTTTAAGTTTTTTTATATTATTTATTTTTCTCATTATATAGTGTATATGTTACGGGTAATGACGTTAATCTGGCCAATAAAGTGAATACCCGGTCCATAACGTGAATGATCATTCTTATTAGACATTCACGTCAATGACCGGCCAATACCGTGAATGGCCATGTAATTTTGACAATGTTGATAATTTAAAATTTAAGCGAACAGTTAACATCATTGTCCGGGCGATAACGTCATTGCCCATTACACAGCGGCCAACGACGTGAAAGCATTAAAAGTAACATAACCAAACTTTTAATTTGTAAATAACGACCAACGCGAATTATTTGTTTTCAGTATTGTGTTATATTTATTTAAATTTTGTGTTTCTTAAATAAATCGACATTACTGAGAAAGAAAGAAAGAAAGAAAAAAAAGGTTATTTTAGGTTAGGTTAGGTTAGGTTAGGTTAGGTTAGGTTAGGTTAGGTTAGGTTAGGTTAGGTTAGGTTAGGTTAGGTTAGGTTAGGTTAGGTTAGGTTAGGTTAGGTTAGGTTAGGTTAGGTTAGGTTAGGTTAGGTTAGGTTAGGTTAGGTTAGGTTAGGTTAGGTTAGGTTAGGTTAGGTTACTGATAAGTAGTGTTTCTACCGTTTGTTAATATATTTTTTTTAACGAATAAAATCAAAAATATCATATTGCCTAGTTTCAATAATCATCACTTTGATTGATGACAACATTGGCCAGCGGTGTTCGGTCATTCTCGTTATTGACCGGCCAAAGATGTTGGTATGAGAAATATTAACAACATTGGCCGTTAACAACGGGCTGTTACGAGAATGCCCGGTCTTTAACGTTATTGGCCTGCAGAAATGGGCATTCACTTCAATGGCTGGCCATTCACGTGAATGCCCAATTATCGTCATTAACCGTAACATATACATAAAGTATACATTTATTTTTTTAATTGACCTTTCGCAATGTTGTGAAGATTTATTTGTTTGTATTTTTTATTACCTGTGAATACTTTTGTATTACTGATTTAATATGTTTTATTTTGTTCTATGTGATTTGATTTTTTTTTAAACAGCTTTGTCTACAAATTTTTCGACAATAAAGCGTATTATCTATTATTTGCTAGCACATGGAGAAATATGAAAAGTTTAAATGTGTCAGAGCTCATAATAAACCTAAACGCTGGTATTCAATAAATTCAATAATTTCTTCATCAACATCTCTCTCTCTATGTCTTCAAACAAAGTGTTTTTGAAACAAAATGCTAAAATAATCTGCCAATAATTTTGAAATAACTATTCGAATGCGCAAGATTAAAACAGTAGCAGCTATCTATGACTCTACCACCTGAAAATTCCGGTTACGGTTACAGTTGGAGTAGCTGATAGCCATAATATCTATAAAGAGTTTGACAGCCGATGATTAACGGCTATCATTGCAGCTGTCACCTAAATGAGATAACCGGATATTGAAAAACCGCCCCTTAGTGATACAGAATAAAGCCACCAATGGGAGCAGTCCTCATGTAAAACTTTTCATCTCTAAAAATATACAATCTTAATCATAGCTACATACCTGTATGAGTTCGAATATGTCCTTGCAGTAACCAAGGCCTCGAGAAACATTTCCCGCAATATTGACACTTACATCCTTGGTTATGTGTTCTGACATGCATGGAAAACGCTGGCATGCTAACGTATATCTTGTCACAATGCGGGCATCTGCGCGCTTTCTTATCTGCGGGACTTCGATGCGTTTGTCGATGTCTGGCCAGATTGCTGGAGGTGCTGTATTTTTTTCCGCATTCCGCACATTCATGGTCATGGTGTTCTGACGAAGACGAACCGGAAGAAGTCGAGGAGTATGTTACTGAAGGCGTAGAAGATTCTCTTGAAATTGGAATATTGCATTGTTGAGGTTTGGAAGAGAGATCAAATATTGTTGGTGCTGATTCTTCTTGGTTCTAAAAACAATAAAAGATAAAAAAAACTGAAAAAGTGGAAAATTGTTTCCACCTGCACCCAGGGTAAGGAAACTTAACAGTTTCTATACCAAGTTTGACCGTTTTCTATCAAAAAACAACTACTTCCTGGGCTATATGCCCCAACGGACATTGAATTACATTCCAATAGAAAACGTGATGGCGACCGACTTCGTCGATACTTAAAACCATCTCTATCGATTTGCAAATCAACGGGAAGAACACTACTCATAGACCGGTTTCGACATTATTGTGTCTCATCAGTACGAGGTAAGTAGTTCTTCTCATCCCGCAGAGCAAGATGCAAAATGATTCTTTTACGCCAATACATAAACCGTGAATCCACGATTCACTGATAAAGTCGCAAAAGCGCCATCCTACCGTTCATTTGCAAACCAACAGATCAAAGGTAACTGTAATCGAAGTTTATTTCTTATATTGTTAATAAAAGATTAGTTTCTAGTACGAAAAAAGCGATAAGAAAATTACCTTTGCTAAATGTGGCCTGAGAATTCTTGAAGACTTGTCGAATAATTTGTGCGTGTAAATGTAAGACGGTGGTTCATCTTCGGTGCCAGGAGAAGGATTAAGTCTTCTTTGTTCGAGTATTTGACCAGTGGCCACAGCAACTTCGGCCAATTTAGTTAGATTGTATAGTTCGTCCGGACATTCTGAACTGTTTTCTGTTGACTGTATATCAGTTAACGGTTCTGCAGTGCTAACATTATGCTCCGGACTTTGCCCTGATAATAAAATTGAAAAATATAAACAAAAAGGTTCTTTTAAGAGAATAACTGTTGTTAAAAAAATAGTTATTTTCGTATTCTACTTATAGTATTTGTTAATTTTCAATTTAGTAAAATTGAATTATAATTTTTATTATTCGAGTATTTTTAATTAATTAATAGTGCATACAGTATTTTCCGGATTGTTTTTATTCTCTTTCCTCTAGCCTAACATCAGTTTTTCGACGCAATACCTAAGTGTTTTTAAAACGAAAAATATAATTTTTACGATTGCGAAAAATAAGAAAAAATTAATTTGTGTCGAAACTATCCAACAGTGTAAACAAAATATAGGACGTCAGTACATCGTCGCAAACTTAAACAGTATTGAAAAAAAAAGAAAAAGGTGGGAGACTGCACAAGGTGGGATCGGCAGATTGCCAAAATCGCAACAAGTAGTATGGACGATTTTATGAACTGAACGAATTTGATTTGCCGAAATTTCCGACAAGTAGTTGCTTGTTCTAATTTCTGAAATTTGGCAGACATTGTTTGCGTTTCCTGGTACAATCTACACGTGGTCGATGAATGAAAAAAGAAATTTTAACAGTTACTCACGCCAAATTTTCTATCCGAATAAATATACACACATCGGATAAGTCTAAGCAAGATACAGACCAAAAAACTTTAGCATTCAATATTCTTTTATTTTCGATTTCGTTTATGTCCCCATCGTAAATTAAAAAAAAAAATGATCATGGCTTGTTCTTTGGTACATTTAATCTTTATTTATTTTATCAGTGCTGGTCATCTAAAAAAAAACAATTTCGAAAAAAAATGTCCCAATAACGGACATAAAACTATTGAAAGCACTCTCAACGAAAGTAACTGACATTTCAGTTACTCCTCTTCCATAATAATGATATTTTTAATGAAGAAATTTACTGTTTCAATCCTTACTTCGTGTCATATTGAAAATACAATAATATAATATAATAATAATCGGTTATTGCTTACATTGAACAATATCAAATAGCAAGAGGGTCGGTTACGTAATAATACAAAATAATAATAGTAGTACAAAAAATAATAACACATAAACTATTCGTCCAAAACAAATGAACGAAGCTTTAGTACTCCAATAAAAAACATGCCAAGGCTTTCAAGGTATTTTGGTTTAAATTGTCAAGAAGTGCTATAAAGTCATCAAATGAACGTAGATTGCTTATAAGTGGAGTTTTTATTTCCCTGTACAGTGGACATTCTATTATAATATGCTCTAATGTTTCAAATTTCAGACAGTTGCACATTGTACAAATTTCTTCCTGGTTAATATTGTAGTATATATTATGGAATGATATATTTAACTGCTTTTTTGAACATAACCTTATTTGATTAATTATTCTGATATATTTAATTGGGACCCTAAAACCCAGATAATAAGCATTACTTTGAGAAACCTTCAGTGATTTGTAAATGTAACAGAATTGCGACTCTAATACACTACGCAAGTCATTTTGGTATAATCTATCACGGTAGGTTTCAAGAATATTTTCCAAGTTGGATTTTAGTGTAGTTAAGTTGTTCCACACTTCAGAGAACCCGAGCTGATAAAAAATTGCTTTTAGTTGCAAGCACCAATTAAACTTATTATTGTTTACTGGCTCAAGCTGCAAGAGTTTATTAAATATTATTTTTGGTAACCTTTTTGAATCCATTTTGACTAACCAATTTAAACAAGACTTAAAGATTAGCCATTCTAATTTTGTGGCTCCAAATTCCAAACGCACTAAGTAGTTGGGAGTATGTTTTGGTAAAAGAAGTAGTCTCTTAAAAAATCCTACCTGAACTCTCTTTATAATATCCTTGTTACGAAGACCCCACACAGGAATGGAGGTTGTTAGTGTATTCAAAACAATGGAATCATAGAGCTTTATTCTACATTCCCAGGAATTGTTTTTTGTTTTGGCAAGAATAGATATGACTACACCTTGCTTGTTTGGCTTTATTTGAATAGTGGGTAGCTTGCTCTCAAAAGAAAGATGAAGCAGTAAATACGACTCCCAAGTAAGAATACTTATTGACCACCTTGATAATTTCATGATTAAATAGAAAGCGCTCATTTCGTGGGATCTTAAAATTACCACGCGAAAAACAAATAATTTTAGACTTTGCCGTATTAACGTTAAGTTTATTTCTTGTTGTGTAAGATTCAAGAACTTTCAGTTTTCTGGCCATGTCAACTTCAGAGTCCGCCAATAATACAAGATCTTCCGCATAAAGGAGCATTAGAAGATCATTGCTGTTGTCAATGCTAATACCAGAGACACAACAATTTTTAAAGAAAAAAAGAGCAAATAATGTGGGACTCAATGGTTCACCCTGCAGTACACCTTCACCTAGTTCAAATGGCTTGGAAAATTCATTATCAACTTTACAGCGAAAGAAGACATCGGAATAGAATGATTTTAATAATCTTATAATTTTCGCAGAGAGGCCAATTTCGTAAAGCTTTTGCCAAAGTAAAGCATGATTAACGGAATCAAATGCTCGTTTTAAATCTATAAACGCTGCAAATATTTTCCTACCTTTGCGATGTAGATGAATTTGGATAGCACCATGCAAAAATGTTGTCGAGACATCCTCTAAATTTCCTGAATCCATTTTGTATCTCTGGAAGAGCATTATTTTCGTCGATCCAGGTCTCTATTCTTCTTAAAATAATCATGGAAAACAGTTTTGCTACTGTGTTGAGACAAGCTATGCCACGGTAATTATTTGGATCGTCTTGTGGGCCCCGTTTGTGATATTGAAAATACAAAACGAACAAGAGTTTAACAAAACTTCTGCCATTTAACTTTAAAAAATTAATTAGGCTATAACAATACGAGTATTAATATGGGTATAACTCTGCAATGATATAGAAAAACTTTATGTTTTTGTTGCACATTTGTAACATTTAATTCCTCAGCTTGTAAAAATCCAACATGGTTATTAAACCATATTTATATGTATATTTCTTAGAGATGCTCTAAATATTTCAATTCAGTTTTATATTATGTAGTTTCTTTCGGCATTGTTAATTTAAAAGTAAAGGTATTTTAAACCCATTTGTTACAAATCTGTTCATTATTTTGTTTCTCTACTTTTTAGATTTTGCTTGGCAAGCTTTCCATAAAATTTGAAGTAGGATTATTAACAGTAAGTAAAAACAAAGTGTTCTTTCTTCCGTATAAAAAGTTACTAAAAAGTATAGTAGATGAAACAATTTTATTGTAGTGACTTAACCAGAAAATATGCGATTATGTTTCATCACTTATAAGTGAAAACAAAATCAATACAAAAAAGTTATTCTAAAGATTAGGTTTTTCTTTATCTACCGTTGTCCCTTAGGGGTTGTAATATGTGTCCATTCCTATTTTAAAATTAACGTAGCCTAATCTCTATGGCATGTCAAATATTTACCATACATCTAGTATTTATTCCTTGGACGTCGTGGAATTGGTATTTTAAAGTATTTTTATTTTCAACTGGATTAAAAATAAACAAAATGACACAAGACAACTGTAACCGCATCAATCGAATCCCAGAACTATATGTAATTATTTCTGTTCTATGATACAGCGTGTCCACGGATGGGGTATCCTATAGGTCAGAAATGTTTAAATATTAGTTTTAGTGAAAAAAATCATTCTTGATAAAAAGATTTGCTTGTTCTGAAACCCCAAAAAATGAAATAAAGTTCAAGTTTTACAAAACCCGTCTCATTGTAAAGCCAGTTTTATGAAAACCGTATGAATTTGTGTATGTAAAATAGTTAAATCGGGGGATCGGGGTGGAAAGAATATTGGTCCATAACGCCCCATCCATCGCCCAGGAAAATATTCATCCAGCCATCCTCTAATTAACAGTCGAATGTGACGAACATCCATCATGTTGAAAGTACATCTTAGACCTTTGCTCCAAGGGAATATTTTCTAATTCAGGTATTAAGAAGTTGTCAAGCAAGTAAAAATATACCTCCTGATTTAATGTATCTTCTAGAAAATACGGTCCGATTATTCGATCCGGTAAAACCGCACACCAAACATTGACTTTTTAGCAAATTGACTATTACAGTTAATCCTGTAGCTCGGGTTTTCATTAGCCCAATATCGACAATTTTGGGAAAAAACGACTCCGTTTGTTGTAAACGTTGCTTTAAAATATTATTAGGAAATAATCGGTCATGCATAAGTTTTTTACCAATCATCACACAAAAGTCCAACCTTGTGTCATAATCATAATCTTGTAAAAAATGAATGAATTTAGGTTTGAATGGATAAATTTTGTTTTGCTTAAATACTTTCTGTAAGTGACTCTTGCAAAAACCAACCTCCACTGCTCTTTTTCGTAGACTCAACTTTTCCCTTAACGAATGCATAGCTAGTGCAGTAGCTGCATCATCCTCCTCAACGTACGCATTTCTCAATTAATTTTTTTCTTGAACAGATCCTATCTCATAAAACTTTTTTATTATTTTTTTGAATCCACACCGCGTAATCTGGATATTTTTCATGAAATTTTGCAATTGCATACTGGTACAAAACTTCCCCAATACCATATTCTTTGTTGTATAGTTAACATTGTTGTCAAATATTTATTAAAGAATGACTATTTGAAAATTGTTTATAAAAGTTGACAGTTACTTGGGACACGTAAACGTCACTCACTAGATTAATACATTATTTTTTGATAAACTTGAATTTTGTTTTATTTTATGGGGTTTCAGAACAAGCAAAACTTTTTATCAAGAATGACATTTTTCACTAAAACTAATATTTAAACATTTTTCACCTATATAGGATACCCCATCCGTAGACAAGCTGTATAATTATTATGAGTTCTCTGATTATTAAACTTGATAAATCCGGCCTTTTCTTACTAGTGTTGATATATGGCAATATCACAATTATGATGCGCAACGCTTTTTGTTTTAACTTTACTGTACCTACTTATAAAATAAAATAATAAATTATTGTATAATCTTGAAATTTAAAAATAATTTATATATTATAAAAATCTACATTTCAATTAAGAAAGCCATTTGGTTTTTTTTGTGAATATGTATAGCCAAAAATTTTTTTAAAGAATTTATTTCTATAAATGGTATCTTTTAAGAAAACTGATTATGAACCTAAACAGCTTAGTAGTAATCTACACAGAGTACAAGAGAAATTTATCTTATTTTATGGTGATACTGCAATTCGAATTTAGTTAACCCTCGCTTTCAACAAAATGCTCTTACTTTTAAAGCTTTTAGTTTTTGATTTAGAACAACGCACTGGCCTATTTTTTCAGGTAGTTGTAAGGCGTGAATTGCTTTGACGATTATTTTAATCATTTATTTGGACACAACACGAGATTTAATTTTTTATTCAATATTTCTGGTACCTTAAAAAATCTTTTATGATAGCTCTATTTTATTTTTATAAAATTTTGTATAAGTACTTACTGAAGCATAATAAGTAAATGATAAAAATGTCAAAATGATTGCATTGCTTTAAAGCCCTTTTACCTTTAATAATGTGTGGATGCACCCCGATGTGTTACGCATTCTCCAACGCGCCTAGGCATGCTTCTGATCAGGTGGTCAATGTTCTCCTGTGGTATCTCAATCCAGGTAATCACCAACCCCTCTCGAAGTTCTTCTAGAGTCTGAGGAGGACGTTGCAAATTGAACAATCTCCTAACCATCATATCCCACACGAGCTCATTTGGGGACAAGCCGGGAGACCAAGGTAACAATGTGACATTATATTGAAAGAAGTCTATTGTGACTCTTGCGACATGTGATCGGCCATTATCTTGTTGAAAAGTTGGATTTGCCAGGGTGTTAAGTTAGGGTAAAATATGGGATTCTTCTTAGATATAACGCTGCGCGTTAATGTTACCTCTGATGAAGATTAAAGGTGATCTTGAACCATAAGCTATAGCACCCCATTGACCCCATCCATAACTCCAACAGTTTGATGAACATGCCGTTCAACAAAAAAACCATGGATTTCTCCTTTCACGACGTCGTCTTCTAACCCTCGCTCGACCATCGTGCATGCCTAAACAAAATCGAGACTCGTCACTAAAGACATTACTGTTCCATTCCTGATTCCAGAGTGACCGTTCTCTGCACCACTCAAGGCGATTACGTCGGTATTCTGGAGTTAAAGGGAGGACCCAGTGTGGTCGGTATGAAAACAGCCAAAACGTCTTATTCGTCAGTAAACACTTCGCATGCCAATAGGACTTCCGTGCATGTTCCGCAAACCATTCATTTGCAATGGACCTGGTATTGGAGAAACGGTTCCCTAAGGCCAATAATCTTAGGCGGCGATCTTCACGGTCTGTTGTTCTACGCGGGCGTCCAGAGCTGCTTGCTCTTTGCGTACGGCCCTCACGAAGCCATGCCTGACAACACCTAATCATGGTATCTACACTTCTTTGCACTTCAACTGCAATTTCCCGAAAGTCCCACTATACGACCCTTATCAAACTCACTAATTTGATGAAATCGTACAGGTCTCCGTACCCTAGGCATCGTAACCAATCGTAAAGAATGTCAAGAACCAAAATCCGCAAAATTTAGATCTTTACTACTATTCATTTTTGGATTGTTAGTGGATTTCAAAAAAAGCAATATAAAAACCGGAATCTTCAACTGATAAGATTGAAAATTTTATCAATTGTTTATTTTGGTAAAATAAACAAATTCACTAAATTTTATTAAAATAAAATCATTTAAACTGGGTGTTCGGATTTTTATGTCACTTAGTATAATTGATTAACTGTGTTCAGTTTTCATAATATACTGTCATATGCTAAAAATTGAAATTGTCGACCTCAAAGAAAGATAAACTATATTGTTAAACTGTTATTTGATTTAGTATGAATAGGTACAATCAAAAATTTTTCCTAAAAATGAAAATTTTTTGGTCTCTTTTTTGATATAATATTAAGTACCTACCTAGTATATTTACGGCCTAGCCTGAAAATCATTGTATGAAAAATAATAATGCTGTCGAGTAAAAATAAAATCTGCTAAATTAAAATTTTGGATAATTTGTGTTTGTTATTTTAAACAATTTATCATTTGTCATTCATTTGACATTCGTCAAATGTCAAATGAATATGCAATTTCATGAATATTGGTGAATATTTATTGAGGAAAAATAATGAAACAATTATGAAAATTGTTTATGGAAAGTTATACGTTACTGCATGTTATAAACAAATTAAATGGAATTACGTAGTTATGGAATTAACGTTCAATTTTGGTTCATCATATAAAAGTTTCGGTAAAAACAGTTGCAAATACACCATATTATGCACTACCACGACACTAACACAGTATTAATTTATCTTCTTCAGAAGCCGATAGTAAACTGTTTCCAATTCGGTCTCAAAACGAGTGTAGTGGAAGTGAAAAAGGTGTTAGGTATCCAGTATTGCTAACTGTTCCAGATTCAACATAGTTTTCATGTAAACGTTACTTCTGTCAAAGTGTTAACAATAAAGAATTGTATTTCTGACAGTTTTTAAAGTTAAATAACAAAGTAATAAAAAATACTGTAAAACATTAAAAATTAATGTTAAATACAATGCTACAAAAAATGCAAGGTTTTTTAATGGTGTACAACAATACGTAATTTCATTTAATGTGTTTATTCTTCATTTAATGTTTTGACACTTGAAATTGTGCATTTTTGCCCAATCTGTACCGATTTGAAGTTACGTGTTATACATTATTTAAATCAGCTCATTAAAGGAAATCTAACAATGGAAGAAAACGATGGTTCTATTTAAGGTGATATACCTAGTATATTAAAGTATAAATTAAAAATAATCAAAATGGACATTATTGTTCTGTTTTGGAAATTGCCATAATTATTAGTTAGTTTATAATGAATTTATTTTTTATGGACGCACTGTATAAAGATTAAGACGTGCCACAAAAAGTTACAAATTTTATGGTGTGGTAAAAACGGACTGAAATTTTAGGAGGAAAGAGACAAAAAATGCTGCTAAAAATATTCCTAAGAAACTAAAAACATTCAAATATATTTACATAAACCAAACCCCCAAAACCCCGTTTTTTCTTTGACAGAATACTTTGAAAAAGCATAGAAAATAAGGAATGACTTTAATTAATACAACCTACATAATACGAATTTCAACTATTGTAACCATGGAACACAAAGAACTAAGAAGATTTCTTTGTTTTTTGTTTTGTGCACTGCATGTCAATTTTATAAATATTGTTTTTATAAACAACATTCGTATTTATGTTTTCATTCTTATTTGTGCTATAAATTTATATATTTCTTAAAAAACATTTGTGGGTTAATTTTTATGTGGGTCTAAATATTATTTTCTGAGAACAAAAAGAAAGAGAAAGGAGTCTGTCATATATTAACTTTAAGAAAAATTTGCGACGAATCGGCCATCTTGAAGCTCCTTGTATGACGAATGTTTTATGTTTACAGGTTGCTGTCAAAGCAATTTTGCACATAAACACAAAATCATCTACAACCCTCATTGTATTCACACACTTGATTGGTTGAATTTTATTCAAAATAAAAACCCTAATATAAATTTTTTTTTTTTTTGGGTATATCAATGGAACCGGACAATAAAATTGACAATTAGCCGCCATATGCATGGTCCTTTCTGGACTCAAGGTCTTTTTGTATATAGGTACTCCTTCCTGTTTCTTTTTGTTCTAAGATTATTTTAGTTAATTTGTAAATTTTTAGAAATTAGAATATCATTTTGACAATATGAACAAAACGCCCACTGTCATTTTCTTTTATTGACATTGAATTATGTCTCAACCTACGTTTTACTTAATCTTTTGGTTCAATTCGGGTGCACATGCATCGTGACGTATGGGAAAAAATACACCGAACTTACTATAAATGCCAAAATTATCCGCTTTCACGATTTTTATACTTAAAACCAAATCTCTAAGATCGTTTTTTTTATAATATATTTCCAAACAATATTGTAACGTTTTTTAATTCTGGATAGAGATATCTTTAAATCAAGAAATATTATTTAAAAACAAAGTTCCAGATATAAAAAATGTTATGTAAAATGTAGTTCTGGTTAAAATATAAAAAATTTATTTTAAACGTATTATTTCATTTGCCGCAAACATGCTAACTAAAATCATTTGAAACGTATCTTAAAATCTGTCAAAAATCATTGAACATTGACTTTCAATAATATAGTTTAAGTAATATACCTATAATAAATTCTTACTAAATTAAACTAATGCTCGCAGTTAATAATAATAACTGGAATCTAAATATATCTAAGCAAAATAAGGTAAGTAATGCTTAACTACGATACAAAAATTACTTAAACTAAACTGAAATGTGAGCAGATTAAATTACCAAAAGTTCAACGTCTATATCTAATCCAATGAGATTGGCAAGTACCTCGAAAGTATTAATAAAAAAGAAGTTGTTTATATAATGACTGCTTAACAATTTATTCATTGCACTTTTATTTAAATAAAAAAAATTATGGATAATGTTAGTTTTTTAATCAAAATGGTTATATCTACCTTTTTGCTCCTCTTCTTCGTAATTGTATCTTCGGTGAGTCATCAAAAAAGCTCGTGGCATCCTCAAAGTTTTTCACCGGAACTTTTTGGAAGTTATTAAAATTCAATTCGCGGCACTTAACTTACAAAATCTCCAAAATAAAAAATATTTCGCACAGAGTTAACAGGTAGTCCTCAAAAATTTTGACAATTGTTGCTTGTCTGTCATTTGACACGCGCACTTTGACGTGACGGTGTTTTCGGGCGTTTGTGATAGTGGTTAAGGACTTACTGATTCGTAGAGATCTAAGTAGCTGTTCTATATTTACTTATATTGACGCGTGCCAAGTTTTTCAGGTAGTAGGGGAGGGATAATGCTGAGTGAGAGAGAATCTGAAAGGCTCTCCCGGCTGCAGGAGCGTTTCTGTAACTAATAACGATGCGGTTGGCACGAGCCGACCTCGTTTCGGTAAATCTTTGCAGGAGTTATATGGTTGGTATGTGCTGGAAAATTATTCATATTATTAAAATGTCAATATAATGGTTTGGAATTTAATTATTTATCTAGGGGTCATAATTATATTTTTTTTATAGTAGAATGTATTTATAATCGTATTTAAAAAGATTCAATATAATTCCTAAATCCACAAAAATATATAAAAATACCTTAAAAAATAATAAAAAGTAGTTTTTTGGCGATGACACATTATCGGGATTAAATTAGATTGACAGTTCATGTCACAGCTACTAGATTTAGGCTAGATATAAACAATTCTTCACAATTTCATTAAAAAAAGACTCCAATTTAATTTTAACTTAAAGCTAAGTCAAAAGGGCATTCCGTATTATTAATAAACATCTGGTTTTGTATCTGGTGTATTACTAATTATGAAGTTATTTTTGTTATAATTATTATCTGCTTTAGTAACTCTTCAAAATTGGAAATTTTCTGGTATTTTATTTAATTTTCTTAAACTTAAACTTTTATATGTGTCATTGTCAATAGTCTTCTCATTAGATACTTCACTCATGTTGTCAACAAATTAAAATGCAAAACTCAAACAAAGGAAGCACAAAAAGAAATTAAAGAGACTGAAAAAATGTGGATTAAAGAGGAAAGTAGAAAGTGAATTAAAATAAAAGATTCTCTAAACATTTATATTAAAACTGTTAAATTTAAATTAAAACTTATGCATGCTGTAGAATTTGACTGCCGAGATGACAAAATAAGAGAACAAGCCAGCATTTTGAAACACGATTATTATCAAAAACAGATAAGTAAATTGGAAAAATGAATTAATGGACAACACAACAAAACATATTATACACAATATAACACAGTAAATACTCATGTACCAGTACATTTTGCTCCTCGGTTTGTAAATCTATGAGATACCATTTTATCAAATGATGAAAATAAATTTTTAAATAAGGGTCTAAATTATGGAATACCTCCCAAATTTACTAATAAGATACGATGTGTCCACGGATGGGGTTGCCTATAGGAGAAACATTTTTATTATTCATTTTACGACAAAAAGTCATTTTTTATAAAAAATTCTGCTTCTTTTAAAAATGAGAATAACACTAAAAAATCTTATTTTGGATCTACAGGGTGTTGGCAAATTAAGAAAACATGAAAATAACTCAAGAGAGAAGTACCATTATTTTTTATTTTACACAAAATTTATGGGCATATGCTTATTGGGTCCCGAACTTTTGTCCTACCTGAATAATAATGTATGGATTCAGTTCCAGCCACCTGTTGGTAAACCAAATGAAAAACAGGTAATAAAACTAATTTAAAAATTTGATATATTTATTACATTGAAATATAAAGGTATACATTTTAGGATTTAAAAATTCCTAACATAACCTAACCTAAACTAACCTAACCTAACCTAACCTAACCTAACCTAACCTAACCTAACCTAACCTAACCTAACCTAACCTAACCTAACCTAACCTAACCTAACCTAACCTAACCTAACCTAACCTAACCTAACCTAACCTAACCTAACCTAACCTAACCTAACCTAACCTAACCTAACCTAACCTAACCTAACCTAACCTAACCTAACCTAACCTAACCTAACCTAACCTAACCTTACCTAAACTAACCTAACCTAACCTAAAACAATATTTGCTACGTCATTTGTTGTAATGGTTGATGGCAGATTCGTTTGAAGTACACGACGAATAATATTTATATTCATTTTTAAAATGTTTAAAACAACAGACAAATTGATATGAAATATGAAATGCACTCGATGAAATATAAACAATTAATGAAATAGTAATTAATTTAAACATTCAGATACAATAAAAAGAGGGAGGATTGGATTTCCTAAAAGAGGTACATTGCCCCGAAGAAAATCTTCAGGTAGTTAAGTACAATTGTATAAAAAAATTTTCTCGGGAAATGAGATTCACATACCAAATATTAGATAAGATGTATAGGACGTTAGTAAATTAAGAAACAAAAAAATTGCTTTTGGTCGTAAAATTAATAATAATTTTCTCCTCTGGTCAACTCCATCCGGGGACACACAAAATTGGAATTATAATATATTCAGGCTTTATTTTAGATTATAAACAACTACATTTTAGATAAATTTTGTGTAAAATAAAAAATAATGGTACTTCTCTCTTTAGGTATTTTCATGTTTTCTTAATTTGGCAACACCCTGTAGATCCAATCTAAGATTTTTCAGTGTTATTCTCATTTTTAAAAGAAGCAGAATTTTTTATAAAGAATGACTTTTTGTCGTAAAATGAATAATAAAAATTTTTCTCCTATAGGCAACCCCATCAGTGGACACACTGCATAAGAAATTTTACTGTCTGATCCTGAAATTTAGCTACAAAATTTCCATTACCTACTTTTGTGATTAGTTTAGTAAATGCTGGAAGTGGTACCCCTTAGAAAAAAGTCCAGTGGAGCCAGATCTGGTAATCAGTGTGGCCACTGAATTTTCCGCTCTTTCCAATCCAGGCTCGAGGAAAATATTCATTTAAGAACTGATTCGAGGGGTAGGTAACTACTTTTCCGCTCTTTGTATCTCCGTAACTTAAACCCTCTGAAAACCTTACCGAGTACTACCTGATCCGGAAATTTAGCTTCAATATGCCCATCGATGACGAAATTACAGGTAAAATAGTGGAAATGTACTTACTTTTGTGATGAGTTTATTAAATGCTGAAATTAGTCACAATTCACTTCCATGCAGTAATATAAATTTTCCTGAAAAAGGGCTACATACTTTACTCAAGAATTCTGGTGTAATTTGACGGCAGATTAATTTAAAATAAAAAGCTAATAATAATGCATTTATCTAAATCGAAAACGAAAAGAAAAAAGAAATATGTAATAGGATATAATGTTCGAAAAAGTATACGTAGGGAAAAAATATAGAGCTACAATAGATGAAAAACTCAACAACAGTAACGCAGAAATCACAAACCCAAGTATTGATCAAAGATGGGGAAACATCGAAGCAGCTATAACAGAAGCTTCAAAAAAGCATTTGGGCAAAAAGAAAACAAAAGAGAAGAAAAAGTGGCTAGAGTGTTAAAAAGCAATAAAACAAAAAAAATACTAAGACACAAAATGTTACAGAATCGAAATTAAGAAAATGTCGGCAATTATAATAACCAAAGGAGAATAGTTAAACAGCTATCAAGTAAGGAAGTAATAAGACATAAAAATATTAAAGCCTAGATGTTATTAGCTCTAAGGGATTATCCTGGATGTATTTCCCTCTAAGATCAGTATAACTCTGCAATGATATAGAAAAACCAGGAAAAAACTATATCATGCTGATCTTTACAATAACTTAATATATTTATGTTACAATAATGTCTTATCTATTTATAAAATGAATACTCAATCAAAGTAAACAGTTTAATAGTGGAGAACTTCCAAGATTTATTTGTTCATTAACTACTTTAAACTGTTGATCTGCTAGATGTCTTTTAATTTCAAGTTCTTCTAGAAAATCTAAATTTTGTTTTTTATCACAAATGTGTAGTATATGAATGTCATTGGTTTGTATAAGTGAGTTTGGATGTTCAAGTAGGTGTTTTGCATAGTTCGACTTATCTGGTTGTAATCTATATGCTCTTAATATAATTCCATGATACATAGAGCATTTTCAATTCCAATGAACAAAAATAATTTTAATAAAGAAATTTAGATCATCAAACAAATAGCTGATTTAGGTTTTCTAGAAGAACTTGAAATTAAAAGACATCTAGCAGATCAACAGTTTAAAGTAGTTAATGAACAAATAAATCTTGGAAGTTCTTCACTATTAAACTGTTTACTTTGATTGAGTATTCATTTTATAAATAGATAAGACATTAATGTAACATAAATGTATTAAGTTATTGTAAAGGTCAGCATGATATAGTTTTTTCTTGGTTTTTCTATATCATTGCACAGTTATACTGATCTTAGAGGTGAACTTCCACAAAGTAAAGGTTAACACAATCAATTTCATTAAAAATTGCTTTTAATTGTAACTATGTACTGCTTGAATGAATTTTTAATTGCCGCAAATTCATATACTTTGCTATGTTAACTTTTTGTTTAATTCGGTTTAGTCTTTTAAATATATATTTGTACAAGTTTTAATTAAAACATTTCTATCACACCCGCAAGACAAATGAAAGCAAAACTTTTAGACATTTGTACTATTTTAAATATTTCTGTCAGATAAAAACATTACAAAGATTTCTATACTTAGACATTAAGAAAATGAAATTTTAATCTTAGTTTATCATAAAACTACGGCGTGCGTATTTGATCGAATTTTTGATTTGAAAAATGTGTTTCAAGTGAGTTTATGAACGCTTCTAAAAATATACGTTTGAACTCGTTTCCTGCCAGAATCAATGACGCCTCTGGCAATGATCGTTCAAAGATCCCAACGAGGAACAACGTCAAAGAAAACCTGTTGGAAATTTTGGCAAAAATACAAGACTTGTGTGAATTATTGTTGACCACCGACTAAAACAATCCAAGGAAATCGGTTCCAGGTTATATTGTAGCTTGTGCTAGGTTAGAAATTTATTTTGAAAACTGTTAATGACTAACAAAAATAGCCAAGTGACCAATATAAATAACTACTGGTATCTATTAAATATTTATGTACTATAACTACCCATGCAGCACTTATATTTTATATAGCTATTTTTCAAGTTCAATCAGTAAGTTGGTCGCGAATTAAGGAGTTGGCTGAAAAGTATGTGAATTTGACATAACAAAGTCTAAGAGTAAAGAAATGAAATTCTGACGATGCTAATTCTAGCGAAACGGCCGTCATTGCATTTAAAAAACGCATTTGCGAATAAATAGTGAAAGTTTAATTCAACCATTTAGTTGTTTATTGTTCTTGCAAAAGAATTTTTTTTTTCTTAATGATGGTTCATTATTAATAAATATCTCGATTTCGGTAGATATTTTTATTCTTCATAAATTACAGTCTCAAAAATACGATTGTAAAAAAGTGACATCCATCATTCTATATATAACTATAACAACTAAACCTAACAGGACAACTAGTAAATATCTAATAATTATACTCTTAGCTACTGGTTTCAAGAGTTTAAACAAGAAGGATGAACATTTAGAAGTATTGTATCAGCTTTGTGTAATATGAATTGAATCTAAAACCAGGCAAAGATTCAAGGAATTATTTTTGTATTTTTTCGTCAGAAAATTGACGCAATTTATATACTGTAACCAAGTTTTAGCATGTTCTTTAATCCTTTTCTCGTTATGTTAGGCTTTTAAGCTTTAAACAGAAAGAAAACTATACGGTGAGTTTCCTGTACAAAACATCCCAATTTCTCAATAGGGATACTTTTTAATGAATTTCACTATTATAATCCGCCTAGAAAGTTTCCGGAATTTTTTATTTTTCCTAATTTTAATATATTTTCTTTTCGTAACATTCTAAGACAAAAGTAATGCATCAAGTAGATTGTGCCGATAGTAGGCTATGGATAAAATCGCATGACAACAGTATCAATCAAATATTGTTGATTGTAAACAGACGTGAGTTTTGTAAAATAATGTCGCAAGTAGAAAAAAGAAAAATGGTGGAATATTTGTATAGAAAGGGTGTTCGAAACGTTAAAAAACTAGTGCAATTGACTGAACTCGGAAAAAGTGCAGTGTATGAGACAATTAAGAGGATAAAAACTGGTACAGATATAAGACATAGACCAGTTTCGGGAAGACCGCGTAAGATTCGCGGAAACAATTTAAACGCTTTAGTGAATTTAGGACGACAAAATCCGCGCCTAGGGTTTCGAAAACTGGCCAGCAGATTTAGAAATCAACGAAGAATAAATGTGTGTCCAGAAACTGTCCGCATGGCACTGAAAAGACAAGGCTACATATCAAGGAAACCAAAAAAGATCCCTGCAATAACACCTCTACAAAAGCAACGAAGAATGGAGTTTTGTCAACGTTTTCAAGGAGATAATTTCAGCAATATTTTTATATCTGACGAGAGTTGTTTCCAGATTGGTGCAAACCATCTTAAAATCCTGTCAAGAGAAAATGTTACCGTTCAAATTTCCAAATTTCCCACTAAAATAATGGTTTGGGGATCAATATCTCAACGTGGTGCTACGCCTCTCTGTATAGTTGATGGCACTGTTAATAGTGCAAAGTTTTGTGGTATTTTAAATGGTTTTCTTCTTGAAACAGCTCATGCTTTATATCCAGAGGGGTGGCGTTTTTAGCAGGATAATGCAAGATGCCATACTTCTGACTTTACTCAAGCTTGGATGCAAGAACACCAACTGACAACAATTCCATGGCCAGCAGCTTAACCAGATCTTAGTCCCATTAAAAACATATAGGGATTAATGAAGATTGAAGTGAAACAAGCAGCCCCACGAAATAAAGAAGGTTTGATTCGTTCGGTTTTACAAGCCTGGACCACCATCACCGAGCAGTATGGCAGTGACCTAGTTTCTGGTGCACCTGGACGTTTACTTAAGTGTTTAGAATTAAATGGAGGTTGTATAAGTAAATAAGATGAATTGTTTGTGGTTATTTTATAATTCAAATAATAAAAATATATACTGCAAAATTATAATTGTGCATTCTTTTTCCGGATACTTTCTAGACGGACTATATAAACAAGTACTGCGACAAACCAACAAACATACCTCATCTCTTGATGGGTTAAGGTTTATGTAATGTAAGAAATAATCGATTTAATTGGAAGTTTATTTTCAAAACAGGTGTTTAAACAAGAGTTTTTGAGAATAAGATTATATCAACACAAGTGGAGCAAATTATTACGATTTTTTCTGAACCATTGTACATGTAGTAGTAACTCCACTAAAAGCATCCAAAAATAGTAAGATTTGGTTCTTAAGTTTGAGTCCCTAAAGTTTTCAATTGCTGCCAATAATCAAAGCCTGAGTGCCTTCTTAATGATAAACTAACCATCCTATCTCCAGCTCAAATAACCTACCTAATATTTTTTTGATTTCATAAGATAGTTTACTTTGAAAAAGTTTTAGATGCAAATAATTGTGACTTTGAGACCCTAAGGTCTTTAGATATTATAGCTGAAAAATTTTTAAATTTGTGATTTTCATTCAGTTACAAAATTTAAAAATACTTCTCATAAGTGCAAATTCTAGTTTCTAGTTTTGTTACCTAGTTTGCAGTTTTATTATAAATATTTGATATTTACAATTTTGATATCAAATATTTATAATAAAACAGTGTGTCTTATCATACACAATGATTTTATGGTAAATGGATTAAAAGCGAGAGATCATTTCAGTGCTAAAGTCCATACTGGGACTACAATAGGCTCTTGTGATTCGCAGTGGAGGGCTTTATAGACCCACTCACCTGAAACCTAAGCATACTTAGACTGCAGAAGGAAACTCAACAGCCAAAACCCCTTATCAAACTTCCTTAATATAAAAAAAATTCTATTCGGCCACAAGGCCTTTTTCTAACGATCACAGGTGGGTCAGAACAAGTGCCTCAGAATTTTGATCATTAATTGTTTGCAAAACTTCAAATAATCATAAACTAACAACCTCAACTGATGCGGGTTAAATGGCATTTATTTGTTTTGATACAGTAACTGTCAAGTGACGTAAGTACTAATGCAGCGTATTCATAAGAATTTATTTTGACCTGTTATGAACCCTGTCATTATTTTGATACATCGAATTTTGTTCAAAACGTTTTATCATTTGCATACAAATAAATTCGATAAATCGGTTTTTTTAAAACGTCTTATTTTTTCATTTTTATTTTACGGTAAGTACAAAATTAACTTTAAACAACAGCTATATTTAGTTATGTATAACACAAGAATACTGACAAGATAAACAAACAATGAAAATATTTACGGACACAAAGGATGGTTACTCTATCATACCTATTTGGTGTCTATTTCAAATATTAAAATGTGGTAATCTAATGAATGATACTAAGAACAATAAATAACTGAACGGTTAAACTAAACTTCCACTATTTATTTGAAAAATTCGCTTTAAAATTCAATTACAGCTGTTTCGCTAATAACTAGCATCGTCAGATTGACATAGTGAAGTTACATTTTTTTGTTTGCAACTAGGTACTTGACGTTGATAAGTAGTTAAGGCAAGACCAAGTAAGGAAGTAATAAGACATAAAAATATTAAAGTCTAGATGTTATTAGTTCTAAGGGATTATCCTGGATGTATTTCCCTCTAAGATCAGTATAACTGTGCAATGATATAGAAAAACCAGGAAAAAACTATATCATGCTGATCTTTACAATAACTTAATATATTTAGGTTACAATAATGTCTTATCCATTTATAATACTATGATACATAGAGCATTTTTAATTCCAATGAACAAAAATAATTTTATTAATAAAGAAATTGAGATCATAAAACAAATAGCTACATCTTATGTCTATCCAATACATTTGATAAATTAATTAATTAATAAGAAAGAACAAAAAGTGTCACTAGAACTAATATTTTCAAAACAAACTAAAGAAATTAAAAGCTATAAAAGTATTACATATTGTGGAAATATTTCCAATGCAATTTCAAAAATAATATCTTCGGCAACATCAACATTTATATCATTTAAAAAACAAAATAATATTGGAACAAAATTGTTAAATGTGAAAACAAAATTACCAAAATTAAAAAAATCTGGTGTTTACAAAATTAATGGTCCAAAATCTAATGCAGTATATATAGGTCAAACACAAAGAAATGTTGAAGTAAGATTTAATGAACCCTTAAGAGCATATAGATTACAACAACCAGATATGCCGAACTATGCAAAACACCTACTTGAACATCCAAACTCACTTATACACACCAATGACATTCATATACTACACATTTGTGATAAAAACGAAATTTAGATTTTCTAGAAGAACTTGAAATTAAACATTATTGAAACCTAAATATATTAAGTTATTGTAAAGATCAGCATGATATAGTTTTTTCCTGGTTTTTCTATATCATTACACAGTTATACTGATCTTAGAGGGAAATACATCCAGGATAATCCCTTAGGGCTAATAACATCTAGGCTTTAATATTGTTATGTCTTATTACTTCCTTACTTGGTCTAGCCTTAACTACTTATCAACATCAAGTACCTAGTTACAAACAAACAAAATGTAACTTCAATATGTCAATCTGACGATGCTAGTTATTAGCGAAACAGCTGTAATTGAATTTTAAAACGTATTTTTTGAATAAATAGTGGAAGTTTAGTTTAAACGTTCAGTTATTTATTGTTCTTAGTAAGATGAGTTTCCACAAAGTAAAGGTTAACACAACCAATTTCATTAATGAATGATACTTTATAAACTATTAATATTGTGAGAAAAATTGATACAATTCATGCCTATTTTTTTACATTAATTATGCAAACCATGTATCTTATTTTAATACTGTAGTACGTACTCATGCACCATTTTGTTTTTTATTCATTTTATTAATCACATTCTTTCATACATAAGTGCTTTTAGTACTAATAAACCACTAGAATACACATGCTAATTTTACTGCTGATAATGTTCTATTAATATTTAAAGATTACACACTCGCCCGGTATGTTGTTTCTTAAATTTACTATGAATAAATTGGGTTAAAAGTCTTTTGCGGTTACTCAACATTTCGGATATTTTGTTTATGAAAACTGTACTGCTGAAAAATAACTTCGTACTCTTCATTGAATGGCGGAAGCTTATAAAAACAAAACGCGAGCACGTGTGTTGCGGGTCCTGTTGAAGCAGGAACGTAGGACAGGATGTATATGTATATATTAAATAAAATACTTTTTTTTGCTCGGCACATGTTCGTTCATAGTACCTAGTTAGTTCATTCATATGTTTCAGAGTAAATGTGTTAGAAATTAAGAAGGGGGTATTGGATCGACTTACACGTAATATTGCACACTTCTTATAATATTTTATTAGATGTTGTTGGCTAAAACTGTTTTTTATTACTATTCCAACTATTTAATCCGACAACGATGTAAATTTATATACAGTATAGAAACCACTCATGAAAAAAAATATTTGTGGGGTTAGTTTAGAACAGTGGTTCCTAACCTTTTCAATGTCACTACCCCTGTGAACAAGTATGGGAATTGAGCCAATTTAAAATAATTAAAACCACACAAATTCGAACGAAAATATGTTTATTATCTAACTAAATTCTAAGAAATTGCACGTTTAGGTAACTAGTAAAGTAAAGTAATATGTAAATCTTGGAGTTAACTCGCAGAACAAATATTCCTCCTTTACATCATCATCTTTAATGTATCGTGTACACACCAATAATTGTGAACACGAAGCAACATCTGTGGACTCGTCCAACTGCAGCGCAAACATAGGACTTTCCTTTATTTCAGAAATAACGGTTGCTAGAATATCGGCACTCATTTCACATATACGACTTTGAATAGTAGTGTTTGAGAGTGAGATTTGTTTAATCTTAGCTACATGTTGCTCACCAATAACAAGTGCTACTGCATCTAACAAGCAAGGTTTGATGAGGTCCTCTCCTATAGTGTGTGGTTTTTTATTACGTGCGATGCGATAAGCAATTTTGTATGAAGCTTGAAGGCATGATTCATTTGCTTTCTGTATATTAACTGTAGAATCCATGCGGGAAGACTTCAGAATCCTCTCCTTTTTCTTAAAAAAATCTATATTTTTATCTGCGAACTCCTTGTGAACTTTAGCAAAATGTTCTTTTAATTTGCTCGGTTTCATGCTTTTTATTACATAAAACACACTGAGGCTTTTCTATATTTTTGTCTACGATGCTTGTGAAACCCCATTGTAGAAATGCTTCTTTATAAGTGCGCTTTTTGCCTGATGAAGTAGAAGCCATGTCAAAAACACCTGTAGGTACCTAAAACAAAAATCAACTAATACATACCTACGTAAACAAATCACTCGTGACAATATTAACAAACACTGCTTACCTTTGAATTTAAACAATTCAAAAATACGATTTCTGCAATGCGCGGCGGAACAAATAAAATGCGTGTTCTTCCTAAGCTTAGGTAAACAAAATGAACATCGCCGCCTGTCCGGCCCGCTGCTAGTCCTGCTTCACACCGCAGCTCACCCGCCGCCGTCGCCGTCAGCCGCGCGCATGAGAGCGCCGTGCTACCGTTTACCGTACTATTATTTTGTTTATCGCTATTTTAATACTATTTCGTGCCATCCCGTATAACCCCCTTAGAATCTCCGTTTTACCCCTGCAGGGGTAATTACCCCCAGGTTAGGAACCACTGGTTTATAAGATTATAAAAAACGCTGGGACCCGTCAACTTTGAAATTCTGTGGGGTTATCTCAAGAACAAGGTATATTAACACAGCCAATTAGCATTGCAAACCTCAAAGAAAGGATAACTACAGAAATACAGGCTATTTCACCTCAAACTTTCAGAACGACTTTTATAGGAGACTGTGTTGTTGCCAACAACAAGGTGGAGAACATTTAAAACATTTGTTTTAATGCAAAATCATGTAAGTCATCCATTCTCTAATGTGGGTAGAATCCAAAAGGTTCAAAGAAAAACACAAAGTCGATCCCACAATTTTAATTTAATAATGTAAGTTACTAGCAACTAGTTTCGGTCCACAGGACCATCATCAGGCTAAAAATACAATACAATGTCAATTTTGAAAGGAAGACAGTAGTAAGACTTAATGTGATGGAAACAAAAATCAAGACTACAGTAAAACATATGTAGGTGAATTATCAACCTACAACTCATAAAAGAGAAAACCCTAAATTATGTTAATACATATGAAAATCTCCAAAGAGATAGCCGCACAGAAATATAAAACATGCAGGCAAAATGATAATATTGTTTAAGTTTTCTAATAACATCTTTAAAAAAAATTTGATTATACCTACAAAGCAAAACATAAAAAATACAATATATTGTAATGATAATCAACATTATTACTAAATGATGCATCAAATCACAAGAGATGAGTAAAGTACTTAAGAAAATTCAAGAAATATATAACTTCAAGGGAAGTAAGTTACAAAATACTGATAAAAAAAGTGAACATTATAAACAATTTGACTTGACTAAACAAAGCAATGCAAAATTTAAAAATTTTTAATTATTAAATATCAAATTCAAAAATTACAGATATCTTCACACTTACCAAGAATGATCAGGAGAAAAACCATAAATCTCAGACATTATTGGATAAGTAAGAAACATGAAAAATTGGGAAAAGAAATTATTAAAAGAATGGTATTAAAATTTTTTATGAAATATTTCAAAAAACATTTATGTAAAACAAAATATTAAGGGCACGATATGGTTAGTGGCTTAAAAATAATATGAAAATGAAATGGAAAAAGAATGTGTTATCTCAGAAAGAAAGAACACATGGTTTCAAACCGAAACTAATATAGGAAAGGTATTTATGAGGTAAGGTATTAAAAAACCCAGGAAAAAGGATAAGAAAATCGATCCTTGGTTAAAGTAAAGACCAAGGAAAAGAAAGAGGCGATTAAGCCCTTCATGAGAAGATAAATATTTTCCAACACGTGGAATTATTTCGGAACTGGGAGGAAAATAGCCATGGTTGAACCAAACAGCACCATAAACACCAAACCAGATGGATGACATACAATTTAGTAAAAAGAGGAAGTAAATAAAAATTATTAACATAGTTAACACCATAAAACTTTAAGCTTCAATCTTGCCCTCAGAGAAAGCCAATGAATGTACCACACCAAATGAAGGAATGAATATCGGAAACGGAACCGCAGTATGAATACGAAATAGAAAATATCCTATCTGTGAAATAAGACAATGACAGGACTATAAAATTATTTAGAACTGTGTTGGCCAAATGCTATTGTGGTGGAGGCCATTAAACTAAAACAGAGACAGAAATCATAAGAAGAAAATTAGGTTATGTTCGAAAATGTAGGTAAACAAACCGTAAATAAAAACAAATTAAGAAAAGAAATCAGAATCTAATCCAAGAAAAACATAATGTTCAAAAGGTTTAAGCTGTTCATTAAGACAATTGATGTTGTGGTTAATGACTGCTGCATGTATTTCAAGACTCTCAAGTAAATTCAGTCTGACATCCTTATCACATCTATATAATAAGTCAATAGTGAAGCGTTCTCTTGAATGACCCTCCGAAAGGACATGGTTAGCGAAAGAAGAAGGAGAATTGAAATGTCCATACCTTTGATACTTCTTGATAAAACCAATATGCTCAGAAAGGCGTACCTCAAGTCTACGTCCACACTGACCAATATATATCGAATTACAATCAGCATCACATTAAGTCTTACTACTGTCTTCCTTTCAAAATTGACATTGTATTGTATTTTTAGCCTGATGATGGTCCTGTGGACCGAAACTAGTTGCAAGTAACTTACATTATTAAATTAAAATTGTAAGATCGACTTTGTGTTTTTCTTTGAACTTTTTAATGTAAAATATCAATTACGTCAAGTATTTTATGTATTTATTTTCTTTATAATTATAAATAATTTGAAAATTTTACCTTGTACAATTCATAATAGACCCTATATGGTATAGTTCGTTGAGATCGTATTGATCATAAAAATATACAGGGTGTTTCATTAAAATAAAGATAATGGACGATGCGTGTATCACCCTGTACATTTAAATTTATGTTTAAAAAGCTCACATTTGAATTTCAAAGTTGACGGGTCCCAGCGTTTTTTTGTAATGTTCAAAACTAACCCCACAAATAATTTTATTTAATAAGTGGTTTCCACTTTCTGAGCAAACAAACTTCATTTATAACTGTCTTTATAAATTCTGTTTCTGAAGGTGTAAAATTTAAGGTTTTTTGAAGTATATTACGTTAATATTATTATTTTCTGTATAATTATCGGTTATAATTGCACGAGTGCATAAGTTACTGATAATTTTGCAAAAAAGTGTGGTATCTAAAAATTGCATCGAGTCAAATTATGCAAAACACCTACTTGAACATCAAACCTCACTCTTACACACCAATGATATCTATATACTACACATCATCATCATCAGCGCCTAACAATTCTAAGGAATTATGGCGAAAAACGCTTCAGGAAGCATTTTTTGGAATCCAATTTCTAGTCGAGGTGGATTATTCCTCGTTTTACCCTATAATTTTTTATGTGTTTTTGCTGTGGCTGTTATCCTTTTCCATACGTTCCGATCTCTGCATTTTGTTTTCCAATTTTTGATATTCATATTCTTGAGATCTTCTTCTATTTCATCCCACCACCTTTTCCTCGGTCTTCCTCTGCTTCTCGGTCCTAGCGGTGTCCAAACGGTAATTCTTTTTACGATTTCTGTTTCTTTTCAGATCTTCTTCTCCTTTTTGATTTATTATGGTTGTCTCCATAGCATATGTTACGACAGGTCTTATGAGAGTTTTATAGATATGTAATTTGGTTTTTATCTTTAGTTGTTTACTTCTCAGTGGAGACTTGTTTTTCCCGTATGCTTGGTTACCTCTTAAGATTCTTTCTGCAACTCTTTCTTTCCCTGTTTTACCGATGGTCACCCCCAGGTAATTGAATGTTGTCACTCGTTCGTATTTGTGGTAGGTTGTAATTAAGTGTTTATCTGGGTTATTTTCATTACTCTTGGTTAGTTTCATATACTTAGTCTTGTCTTCATTTATTTGCAAGCCAAATGTTTTTGCTTCTTTGTCCAATCTATCTATAGCTCTGATAAGTGACGCTTTTGTGCTGGATTTTGTGGTTATGTCATCGGCATACGCAACTATTTGTATTTGGTTGGTCATGAAGCTTTTGCTGTTAAGACTGGCTTTCCTAAGTATTTCTTCCAATACTAAATTGAATAATGTTGGTGATATTGCGTCGCCTTGTTTCACTCCACTATTAATTTCGAATTCTCCTGTTGTGATTCTCTGGAATGTGACTGTAGCTTTTGTGTTGTCTAGGCTCATTTCTATTAACTTCCTAATTTTCAGTTCTATCAGTTCTTCTAGCATTTTCTTTCTATTTAGTGAATCGAAGGCGCTCTTAAAATCGACGAACAGAGTATGTAGATCCCTGTTATATTCCTGACATTTTTGGTATAATTGTTCAACTGTGTGTATGGCGTTGATGGTGGATCTTCCCTGTCTAAATCCATTTTGGTAGTCACCTAAGATGTTTTCAGCATGTTTTTTGAGTCTGTTGTTTAGTAGGTTGGAAAATAGTTTGTATGCTGTATTCAATAGGGTTATTGCTCTGTAGTTTTTACATTGCTCTTTGTCCCCCTTTTTATATATAGGTACAATTACGCCGGTGGACCACTCTTCTGGGATTCTGTCTTCTGTCCATATTTGTCGTATCAATAAATAAACTTGTTTGTGCAGTTCTTCTCCTCCATATTTTATAAGCTCTGCTACTATTCCGTCTTGTCCTGCTGCCTTACCGTTTCTCAGTTTTCTAATTTCTTGTATTACTTCTTCTTCCGAAGGGCATTCTGTTATGTCATGTATATCTAGTTCAGTCATCAGATCTTCATCCATATGCGTTGCGAAACTACAACTGATAAAAAAAATTAGATTTCCTTGAAGAACTTGCAATAAAAAGACATCTAGCAGATCCACAATTTAAAGTTGTTAATGAACAAATAAATCTTGGAAGTTCTCTACTATTAAACTGTTTACTTTGATTGAGTTTACATTTTATACATAGATAAGACGTAATTGTAAAACACAAATATATTAAGTTATTGTAAAGATCATGATATAATGATCCTGGTTTTTCTATATTATTGCAAAGTTATACTGATCTTAGAGGGAAGTACATCCAGGATAATCCCTTAGGGCTATTAACTTCTAGGCTTTAATATTGTTATGTCTTATTACTTCCATACATGGACTAGCCTTAATACTACTTAAACAACTTCAGGTACCTAGCTACAAACAAACAAAATGTAACTTAAATGTCAATCTGACGATGCTAATCAACGAAACGGCCGTCATTGAGGTTAAAAAAACAATTTTTTAAATAAATAGTGGAAGTTTTGTTAAAACGAAGAGTTTTTTATTGTTCTTAATAAGATGAACTTCCAAAAAGTAAGGGTCATCACAATCAATTTTATAATGTATATTTGTGGGCTGGTGAAACTGTCTAATAAGTATTATAGGGTTAAGTGGTAGATCATATTCTGTAATGGCTCGCATTGCATAAAATGAACTTCGCCCTTTATTTCATGCAAATTATTGATCTTTATTAATGTATTTTAAATATATAACATTTTGTACTATTGTTTATTTGTGTGAAATAATAAAGCATGCAAATCCATGTTTATTTAGAAAATACTTTTCTACTTTTTCTTGTCCTTAATTTTTTTGTAATTATTTTGACTCACAGTGTTTACAGTATTTTTTCAGTTCTTGGTTTAGCCTTAAATACTACTTAGTACTTATAAAAAACAAGATGTAACTTCGATCTAATAGTATTTTAGGTTTATTGAATAATACAAAATACATAAATGTTTACCCCCGTATGTGCGATTAAACTAGTGTAGAAAACGCCGTAACAGTAACAAATCTGAACAAAGAAAAGCTGGAAATGGCTTTCACGTTCAATGCTAGACTGGTACGAAAATAGACTAAAAATGTTTGCTGCAACGGATGTGGAGGTGGTTACCAAAATAGAAATTAACAAGTTTTTCTTTTACTGCAAACACGAATGTAAGAAGTCAGATTGCAGAATATATGAATATTTATTTTGAATTGAATTTAATTTTTTTGTAGTGAAAGGAAGAAGAAGAAAACATCTGCACCACTTTACCCAAATGCATTATTTGATCATAAAACCACAAACTATTTATTAACAATTTCATTCATTAGGAACTTCAGTAATCACTCAAAAATAAGGTTGTTAAAATGAATAAAAAACCCCAATGTATATAAATAACAAACTAATCATAGAGTTAATTATCTTGTTGGTAAAATTCATTTAATATAATAAAAAATAACAAAATCCTACAAAATATAGTAAATCAATTAAAAATGAACCTTAAAAATTAAAATCAACTAAAATATCTTAACAAAGACACTTTCAAATCATAACGGTTTGGTAAAATAACTTAAAAGAAAATATAAGAAATTACAAAATTACTTCAAATAACTAAGAATAATAAAAAACTCTTCGCTTTAACTCAACTTCCAAGTTTAATTGAAAAATTTAATTTAAAATCACAATTACAGCTGTTTCGCTATAAACTAGCATCGTCAGATTGACATATTGAAATTACATTGTTTGTTTGTTTGTAGCTAGGTACCTGATGTTGATTAAGTAGGTAAGGCTAGACCAAGTATGGAAGTAATGAGACATAACAATATTAAATCCTTGATGTTATTAGCCCTAAGGGATTATCCTGGATGTATTTCCCTCTAAGATCAGTATACCTGTGCAATGATATAGAAAAACCAGGAAAAAACTATATCATGCTGATCTTAACAATAACTTAATATATTTATGTTACAATAATGTCTTATCTATGTATAAAATGAAGACTGAATCAAAGTAAACAGTATAATAGTGGAGAACTTCCAATATGCCAAATGAAGAAACTATTTTTTTTAATATCGTAACAATTTTATTTAAATATATCTGATATTTTGATAGAAATTCTTTTGACTACCGCAAAGAGCATCCTCCTTCTTAAATTTCCAGATGCACATTTTCTAATCTACCTACCCCATATAATCGTAACTCCAGCCAGGTGAAACTAGCTACATGTATATATCACGTGCTCTTCCAGGCACCCACATAAGCCGGTAGCCATTAGTGAAATATGTAGACGGGATTCCCCAATTATAACATTTCGCAAGCCATAAGGGGTGAGAGTTCAACAGGGCAAGGGAAGAAAATCTCTAGACGTATCACCAGACATTTATGACAGTGATGTTAACAGCCTGTTGTACTCAGGATTTATTTTTAAACATTTATATTTTAGAATGTTAATGTCAATGTTTTATTGCCATTTTATTTTTGAATTATTTTTAATTTATTTAGCAGAGTTGGATTTGTACAGATTAATAGTATGTTGTGTCACGAATGCAGAAAGTAATCTATTCCACGCGATGTGTGGAATAGAATTTCTACAAGAGTGGCACACTATACTTTTTCTACGATCAAATTAAAAATATATTTATTCAACTTTAATTACATATTTTACAACTTAACAGCTTATTATGACTACAAAATTGTATGTTGTCAGTACCGTAGTTGGCTATACTAATTGCAGGTACATTTTTTTTTATTTTCAGTCTTTTCTATTTTTTCAGTAATAGATATTGCACTAGTAGATGCTGTTTCATTCTCAACAGATTGTAATATTTTATTTGCTAGTGACATTTTGCTTTAGAGACTGTCATCGGTATATCCTTCTGCGGTTATGGTCGATTTCCATGTCATTTAAGTGTTAAGTGTTAAATTTACACCACAGTCTGCAACTATCATGGCCGATGAACGTTGAAAACAATGAATGGTATAGTTTTTAGTATCTGGCAACTTCAAAAACTGAGCAAACATCAAAAAATTAATAAAAAAAAATATGTTGCTAGGACGTATTGCTTGCACGATTTTTATAAATTTTGATATTGACGATTTTGTTATACGGCCGAGCTTATGGTAGTGTTTACATTGTTGTCGGATTTTCCGTTTTTCTGGAAATCTAATGAACTTTGTTATTTTAAATGGATCACCCTGTTTATTTTTTTGTTTTTGAAATCTTTGAAAAATACTGAATATTTTCTATAACTAAATTAACTCAAGTCAAAATAATACATTAAGATAGCTAGGATTGAATAAACTCGTTTAATATTAATACTGTTAAATAATATATATCCTTATAAAAATACCATAACAAAATCTACCTTCAGTGCATTAGTAAACACATTTAATAAATATGGTGCAGTAAAACGTTTATCCAAATCATATGGCACAGAAAAATTGCAACAACTAAAGACAAATCCTTAGATATTTGCGTCATGTTAAAAGAAGGTCTATGTTTAAGTGGTAAACAACTAGGGAACTAAAAATATAAAAAACAGTAGATTCTGAAAATGTTGCCATTTGATCTTTAAAACTTTGCAAAACATTTTGCAACATTCCTGACTTTCTTCTTATCTGGACGGTAATCCTATCTTTTAAATCCTGAATATTGTTACTACTAAAAAACGAAGAAGAATTAGGGTTATGTCGTCGTTCAGCGGCAAACTTTTATCATCGTTGCCGCGTTCCATACTTATAACATTATTCTATGCGTGTTCGACTGTGTCGTAACGTAGTTTGCAGACTGTACACAGTGTATCTTTATACTGTTGCATTTTCCATTATGTCGCGAGATTTTACGAGTTTATCAGAGAGACAAAAACGGCGAATTGAGAAGCGTGATCTTGCCGATTACTGCGAAGCCAGTACATCTAAATCTTCTAAAATTGAATATAGTACCGGTGAAAGTATTAATTTAGTTAAAAATCCTGTAGTAGATGACGATTGCAATAAATTTTCTGAGTCTGAACAGAGCTCACTTTATTTAGTGGCTCTGATATTAATACCCGATCTATAAAAGATTCAAAGTTGTGTAGTACTGAATGTGTATATCAGCCTCATAGAGAAAAGTCATTAGTATGCCCTTCGAGTTTGTTTTCAAAAACATAATGTTACCCAAAGTTGTATAGGTGATAAGGAAAGAATGAAATCATTTGGTCTTATCAACGAATTTGACTTTTATGGTGGTATTTGACGACATAATTGAAAATTGCCAGTTTGGTCAAAAATCACAATTGAACAACTTATGGTGATTAATGTATTTAAATAGGTATATCCTGTAATTTAATGGTTACATAAAATACATTTAACAATGAAGTAAGATTGACTGAAGTATATAACATAATATTTACATAGAGTTAAAAAACAGGGAACAATTTATATAAATGTAAAGTAATTTTATAATAACATATATATATATAAATATTATATAACACTATGACGTAATATATAACAAAGTTAAGTAAAAAATATATAGACTTTATATAATATGGTTTGCTGGGGAAACACATTATTTAGGTATTGCCTTCCTGTTGCAGCCAAATATTGGTGCTTCCCGTATTGTCTGAAAGTTTTAAATAATGAAATTTCTGTATTAAAAACAATTGTAAATATTTAGGTACTTGGATTTAGAAATAACCAAACTAACTCTTGTATAACACTCTTTTATAATAAATTTAAATAATTTCTTCCATTTAAGTATCCTTCAATGAAAAAGGGTCCAATTATTTTGTTGCCTATTATTCCAGCCCATACATTAAGTATTTCTGGATACTCGGTATGGTATTTCGCATTCAACCTGGATTGTTTCGTGACCGTATCTACAATTATGGCGATTTACGTTTCCGTTCATAACAAAAGTGGCGTCATCGCTAAACATAATATTATTTAAAATATTTGGATCGTTTTTTCATCTTCTCACAACTTCTGACATAACCTTACTTTGTATGCGATGGAATTTATTATTACGTAAAATTTTTTTGCAAAACATCAATTTTCCTGGATATTTGTGTAGTGCTTAATGGGCTTATTATGTACAAAAATGTTAAAATAACGCCAACCAAAACATTCGAGGTTAGGAGTGTTGAAACTGTCAAACTGTCTTTGTGATAGAATTGTAAATTTTCAAGAAGTAAATCAAAATGAACAAGGTCATCCAATAATAATAATAATAATAATAAAAATAAATACATAAAACTATTAATAATAAATATCATTCAATAAATATAACGATAACCTAAAAAGTCGGCAATTTATTTATATTAACCAACACAATAAAAGTGAAGCTAGCTGCAATGTAATATTGTTCAGAATACGATTTTTAACCGCGCTGTTAAATTTGATTTAACATCGCGATTTTAGTAACATCGATGTTAAATTTACAGCTGTTACAAATATTTGTACAGAATAACCCTATAAATGAGGATCTCCGTCTAACATGACACATACATTTAAAGATTTGTCTTCAGTTGATGTAGTTTTTCTGCGTCCTGATTTGGTAGTTTAGTAGATTTCCAGAAAAACGGAAAATCCAACCACAGAGATAATTAATCCTTTCCTTATATAAATCTCACTCTGTATACACGTTTAGTTTTTTTATATCATCAGCTGTTTTAAATTTTGATGAAATTATAAAATTTTGAAATGCATTTTCAAATTATAGATACATTTCGATGTCTAGACATAGTGGTTAGTTATTGTTTAGGTCTCCTGAGTTAACATTATGTAAAGATTAGTTTGTCCATCTTTACCAAGCCGCAACTTAACACCAGATGCGTTTAACGATCATTAATATCTATTAAGTTGCGTGTTTGACACATTGTTCGCGATTAAGATACCGGAAAAGGGCAAAGCTCAAAGCGCACGCCCTTCAGTTGACTTCTGGCCTACACGTTCCTTTTAAAATATTTCACATTTTTGTTTCGAGTCATAACTCGACAGTCAAAACATTTGCAGCATCCTCTATTTTATTATCATATTTTAGCAGAGCTTGTTTTAATGATACCTACCGCTAAATTACCCAACTATCCAAATGCTTTTTAGATTTGTTGTTGATGAATATTGTAAAAAATGAAATTCTCTGTAACTTTTAGTTAAACCATTTTTTGAACCAATTTGGAGGTAGTTTATTAAAAACTCATTAAAGTGGATATGCATTTTATGTATTTAAAATACAAAAAATCCAGTTTTTTAATATAAAAAAAATTGCGATGTTAATGCCTCCTAATATATATTACCAACTCCATAAAGATAAATAATAATTTTGTTTAAGAAAAAATTTATATGTTCTTAGTAATATCGTTTTCAAACGTAATATTTATTGACTTATTTTGTATACTTTTATTATTTAATTTATTATTATTGGTTATAAAAATGATTTATAAAGCTTGGCAGGTGCAAGCAAGAATAACATATTTTTCATCAATACTAAGGGACGGAATGCCCAGAACCAGTTACTCAGTCGATCTAAATTTAACCAAGGAATGCGTCGAGACGCTAACGACGGCGTCGGAGACGTTTTGGCCGACAGCCACGACCACCTCTTGCTCTCTCTACCTTCGCTTTGCCTTCCTACCAACTTTTCTCTGGATCAGCCACTGACTCATCGGATTCTCAATGTAATATTTTGTTTAGTGTTTGTTTTTAACATTAATATTGTGAAATCATTTTAGTATTTTTATATCATGGAAGATTTTTTCAAAGTGTAAAAGTACTATACTAAATTTGCTTTGATATAAAAAATCAAATTTTTAACTAAATTAATTGTAGGTATGTTCTATGATACCCAACAAAAGCTGGTCAATATTTTTTCTTTCGATAATTGTTTTTTTTACTACCGAACTGTAAAAATTATATCGAGCATTACAAATTTTCATTCTAAGTGAGTAGCAGACTATAATTTCTCTACGATCAAAGATTTTAAAAATTTATTTTTAAATGAAAACCAACAAAAGATAATTTACTGAATACAATCCCAATTATATTAGGTAAACGTTTAATAATTCAAGATTTCCGTTTTTCCCATAATTTAGAACAGTTTTTAATAGATACTTTTCATATTCATTCTTTGATTTTTTTGGTAGTCAATTTTCCAGTATATTATTTACATTCTTTGTAATTTCAGGCTAATCGAAACGTGACAGCAATAATTCTGACAGTTATTCAAATCTTGCCAGTGTGAGTATATTATTCTGTATTATTATGTAATACTTATTTACGTTACAAGTCCAGGAAGTGACTTATTACGGTACGAGAATATCTAATCGAGTACCGTACTAATCACTTCACAGACGTGTATCGTACTAAATTTTTTTCATACTGCCTTTGGTTTTAAACGCAATAACATATGAAACTAAATCATTTTATTAGTAAGTCATGTAGACTGCTGTGAAAAAATTATGTTACTTGATTTATTCTTAATATGGTTGATTTGCTTTATAAATAAAAAATGAACAGCGGTTACCAAGTAACAATGTAAATAAAGGCAGACATATTAAATTTTTCTGCACACACGCAATATCCAATATCTTCGGAGAAAATGGATCTAAAATTGGATGAAATTGCTGAGGAAAACTGTGGAAGCCATAGGGCAAATAATTCCAGTTAAGTCTGCGAAAAGATATAAAAAAGAATATGCGCAGTTTTAAAAATTTGAAAAGTAGTGCTGATGAAAATATTATGTTGGCTTACTTTTTGGATGTGGTAAGAACAGTTTTTTTAAAGATTATTTTCAACAGTTTAAATTTTCAGTCAAAAAACATTTAACCCTTCTTCATTATGGTCCAAATACTCGATGGTAAAATCAATTATTATGGTTAATGAGAATGTCAACATATCAAGTTTCCCAAAGTTGATAGCTTTTTGGAAAAAAAATGGAGACCATCAGCCAAACCAGTCGAAGGTGCTGACAAAGAAACAAATTGAAAGCTTCATGAGGAACGCTCCAGATAAATAATATCTATTACTCAAAGTGATAGCATTACTTGGAGTTGCTGGAGGTTGCCGAAGGGAAGAGATCTATAATTTAGAAGTTAGTGATGTGGAGGATACGGGTATTCAGCTAATAGTTAAGATTAACCAGACAAAAACGCATATTCGACGAGCTTTCACTGTGATTTACAGTGATGAGGTTCACTATTTCGATGTGTTTAGAAAATACATGAATTTACGGCAACACGTCTCCCTGCAAGCTCTTTTGGTGGGTTGTAGACAAGGAAAATGTCTGTTTCAAAGAGCTGGTATACATACTGTTGGCGGAGCACCTAAGAAAATAGGTGAGTTCTTAAAACTAGACCAACCAGAAAAGTAAACACAGGTCATTGCTTCAGGAGGACATCCTCAACGTTGTTGGCCAATGCTGGAGCTGACCTTTAAGTTCTAAAACAGCACGGTGAATGGAAGGGTTCTTCAGTTGCAGAAAAGTATATAGAAGAATGATTGAAGGCAAAAACAAGAATGATCCAAAGAGGCGAAACTGTTGTTAAAGTGCTACATCTTCCGCGATTACAGAAAACACTGTAAATCCATCAACAACTCCATTAATACATATTGCTGGCAACAGCAGTTGTACAATTAATGCCAATCTTCAAAAACTAGAATAAAAGCTTAGTTTACGTTGATTCAACAACATTAGGAGAATTGAAGAGTATTGTAAAGTACAAGTGTAACGTAAAGTGCTATTTCCCGGACTCAAACGAGTCCCGGAATTGACACTTTACCATACAGTATGAATAAAATTACATTTAAATTTGTAACATGTCTATTGCCATGCTACCTTACTTATGTTATGTTATGTTTTACACTGACACCGCATCAATGTCACTGTCACTTCTGTAAAGAAATTAAATATTATAAAAGTATTACATAAAGAAAAATATAATTCATAAAATTAATTTAGAACAAACTCTGGCCGATCTTTAAAGAGTTTTTGGTAGAAGGTTCTTTCCGGCGACTACGGGAACAAATTAAAAAGAAAAATTTATATTTTATTGACATTCTCATAAATTTTGACACCTGAAAAATTTTCAACTACTATGAGGAAAAAGAAAAAAGATTTGGAAGAAACATCTCCTGTATATAATGAAGGTGACAAAGAAAAAGAAAATAAAAAAAGATCCAAAGGAATAAATACTAGTAAAATCGAAAATCAGGAAAATAATATTGAGGAAGAAAGTAAAAATGGTTTATTACTGCAAATAAACTATTTAAAAAAGGAAATAAAATTACTCCAAGAAATTGTAGAACAAAAAAATGAAATTATAAAGGAAAAAGATGAAAAAATTTCATTAATAACTGAACAAAAAAAATACTTTAAAGAAAATTATGACTTTTTAATGGAAAACATAACTGATAAAGAAACTATAACAGAAAAATTAAATTCTATTTCAAATCAAATTGACAACAATAAAAATAATAAGAATAGTTACGCTGATATTTGTAAAAATTTCCCAAATGTGAATAGAATAGAAAATAATCAACCTTTAATCATTAAACCTAAAAAACATAATGAAACACAAAAAACTAAAGAAGAAATAATGAAATTAAATTTGAGTAATCTCAAAATTGGTGTAAAAAGTGTCAAGAGTATATCAAATGGAGGTTTAGAAATTATTTGTGATAATAATGAAAATTTGAAAAAAATGGAAGACGAACTAAAAACATTATGTAAAGAAGATTATAGCGTTGAAATGAAGAAATTGCGAAAACCCAAAATTAAAATTCCAAACATATATCTTAATGAAATTAAGGACTATAAAATCTTGGAACAAAAATTTATACAGCAAAATAATTTTAATGAAGAAACTGATGTTTTTTCAATTCAATTTATTAAAAATTTTAAGCATAAAAAAACTGTTACGATATATGCAGAAGTTAACGGTAAGTTATTTAACAGAATTGTAACAGCTTATAACTCTAATCTCTATTTCGACTGGCAGCACCTTAAAGTATACGAAAATAACCAAATTAACCAGTGTTACAATTGTTTTGGTTTTAATCATTCAACAAAAAAATGTAAAAATAAATCAATTTGTGTTAAATGCAGCAACAATCATGCAAAAAATTCTTGTAATTCAAAAATATTAAAATGTTGTAACTGTATAAATTCTAATGAGAAATATAAACAAAATTATTCGACAAATCATAGTTCAGATTGTAGAGATTGTCCAACTCGAATCTTTTACCAAAAAAAATATAATTTAAATATCGATTATTCTACATAAATTTATGACAAAAAATCTTAAAATTTTTTATATAAATATTCATAGTCTCAGAAATAAGTTAGATGATCTTGAATTATTCCTTTGTAATCATAAAGATATTGAAATAGTTGTTTTAACAGAAACATGGATATATCCAGCTGAAGAAAAATTTTTCAAATTAAAATGCTTTGAATGTTTATTTGAAAGTCGCCCAAACATAAAAGGTGGTGGAGTTGCTATTTTTATAAAAAGACACTTGAAATATTCTTTGATTACGTCTTCAAGTGAATATAATATTAATTATATATTTTTAGAAATAGCCTCTGTTAAACCAAAATTAAAAATTGGTGTAATTTATAGACCACCAAAAGTAGAATATACGAAGTTTTTTGAAATATTGGATAAACTATTAGATAAGTTTTCAAATTGCATTCTAGTGGGTGATGTTAACATTAATTTACTAAATAATAACAAACTAAATACAGAGTATATCCATTTAGTGAACATTAATGGATATCAAATATTAAACAAAATAAACAGTAATTTTCCTACACGTATCCATTATAACGGAACAAAATCAATAATTGACCACATAATTTCAAATTATGAATTAAATAAGACAAAATATGAAATTAAATATGTACCTACAGATTTATCTGACCATCAAAATAGTTTAGTTTTAGAGGTTTTTAAAAAACCAATACGTAAAAAACTCATTACCAAAAAAGTTATACATAAATTAGACGTTAAAAAATTCAGAACTATAATATCTAATCAATTATCTACTAAAAAACCTAACTCATTTGAAGAATTAGCAAGTTTAATAATATTTGCAAAAGCTAATGCTCAGAAAGATATTATATTTAGGTCTAGAGCTGAAAATTATTGGGTTAACCCTGAAATATTAAATTTGATAAAACTGAAAGTAAAAGCTTATGTAAAAATGAAAAAGTTTCCACAAATAAATGAGTATAAAAATGAATATAAAAGAATAAAAAATAGAGTTACCCGAGAGTGTAGACTGCTAAAAACGAAATATTTAGAAAATCAGTTTGAAAAGGCTGGACATGATATTAAAAAAGTTTGGAATATTATTAACAAAAATTTAGGAAAAACTATTCACAAATCAGAAATTGAAACTATATGTTTAAATAATAAAGTCACTAGTGATAAAAAGGAAATATGTGAAAAATTTAATGACCACTTTTTAAATATAGGTAATAAATTAGTTGAAAATATTAAAAGTGTTGATATAACAGAAAGTTTTAAAAAAACTCAAATTAATAGTTTGTTCTTAAAACCTACCACAGAAAATGAAATTATGGATATTGTAAAGAATTTGGATAAAAATAAATCACCTGGTCCAGATAAAATATCTGTACAAGACTTATATTATTGTATAGATCTTATTGTCAAACATTTAGAATCTATAATAAACCAATACATTAAAATGTCAGTTTTTCCAAATTATTTAAAACTTGCAAAAATTGTTCCAGTACATAAAGGTGGTGATAAAGAGGAAATGTCTAATTATAGACCAATCGCAATATTGAACGTATTTTCTAAAATTTTCGAGAAAGTAGAAGTAGAAACAGCTAGTAAATTTCATTACAAATAATAGAGGATTTGATAAATTTCAATATGCTTTTCAAAGTAACAGTAATACTGAAGCAGCCGTGACAGACTTTTTAGAAAAAATATATAATAATTTAGATTTGGGTAATTTTGTTACAGCCATTTTCTTAGACATTCAGAAAGCCTATGACACTGTAAATTATGAGATATTATTAAAAAGTTTAGAGAGAATAGGAGTAAGAGGTAAAAGTTTAAATATGTTTAAGAGCTTTCTAGATAATAGATTGCAATTTATTTCACTTAATGAATTTGAGAGTGAAATTAAAACTGTTACATTAGGAATACCTCAAGGTTCTGTGCTTGGTCCAATTTTATATTTAATATATATTCAAAATTTAGAAGAGTTAAATTTAAATGCCGCCTACTTTATATTCGCGGATGATACAACACTACTATATTGGGATAAAGATCCCCAGTGCCTTATAAACAAAATTAACACTGATTTAAAAACTTTAGAAGAATGGTTATCTTATAATAAATTATTGATTAATACTCAAAAAACTAAGTGTATTCAATTTGGAAGAAATTATTTAGAAAATATGATAATTAAATTTAATAATAATATAATTAAAGAAGTTAAGGAAGAAAAATATTTAGGGCTTTTCATTGATAGTAATTTATATTGGTATACTCATATTAAACATCCTTTCTAATTGGGGCCATTAAAAGAATGGGAGATTTGTCTAAAAAAACTGAACACATTCAAAGTGATTTAATATATTTATTAAAAGCTTGGAGCTCTACAACAAAAAATAATGTTTGATATAAAAATTACAAAATAAAGCTTTGAAAACACTTTTTAAATAACCATGGCTAATTTCATCAAAAAAATTATATAAACAATTAGGTATATTAAATTTTTATGAATTATGTACTTTTGAAAAATGTAAACTTGCATTCAAAATTATAAAAAACAAACAAAAATGCAATACTGTTGTCCCTGACAATAAAAAAATTCATAACCATAATACAAGAAATAGAGATTTAAGTTATAAGGCCAGTATTCATACAAATTATGGTAATAAATTATTAACTTATGATTCTGTAAAACAATTTGAAAAACTTCCGAAAATCATTAAAAATTATTCTGATATTAAAATTTTTAAAAGAAAATTAAAAAAACATATATTAGCAATTAGAAATGATTAAAATCAAATTTTAAATTATTCTATTTTTTTTTTTTTTGTTCTAAGATTTGTTTTCCTATTTTTTGTTTTCATTTATGTATTAATATTTATTTGAATATTTGTATATTCACCTTATACCAGCTTTAGCTGTCTGGTGATATATTTTTGTAGTTTTAAATAAATAAATAAATAAATATCTATGTTTATTTTGATTTTGGATTTTTGATAACTTGATTTTTATTTTTATTTGGACTTTGAGTACCTGCTTTTTGTCTTTTATGCACATTTGAGATTTTGGATTTCTGTATTTTTTTATTCTTAATTTCTTAATTTTTTAGCCATTGTTTCAGTTTATGTTTATAGTTTATGATTTCAGTTTTAGATCTTAGTTTATTAGTTTAGTTCTCGTTCATGTTTTCCGTTCATTATTATGCCAGTTTTCGTTTTCTACCTTCCCCTTGCCTTCAGTAAAGATAATTTTCCAATTTTTAGTTTTCTCTCTTACCTAATCAGATTAGTCCCACTTTAATGAATTCCTGGTATACATTTCAGTAATTATTCCCTTGCTCAATTATTTGATAAAAAAATCTATCTTCTTCCTTTTGTCGCACCACCACAAATTATTCTCATCCTCTCACGCTATTATCTCGACCTTGATTTATCTATTCATTATCTTTTTCAAATTATTTTTCGCATCATCTACTTAAAGTCTCTATCTATGTATTCTTTTTACCTGACCATACCTTTTGCGTTGCCGCATTGTGATCCTTGTGTATTGCCTTTACCGTTATCGTATGTTCCGTGTGAAACATTGTAAGTGTTGTGAACTGAAACAAAACCCTTAACCGAACGCAACCGCAAACCAGAAACCAAGCGAGAACATTGACAACCCTCATCTATAAATTACAATCTTTTTCTTGCCAAAACATGAAGAAGACAGTTGTCTCCCCACCGTAAATTATCGCATCCCTTTGGCCAGTTAGGATACAGCTAAGATGAAGCTAGATTACAGCTAAGGCCAACTAGGATAAAGCCAGCAAAGCTAGGATAACGCAAAGTTATGAGCCAGAGCAATATATATGCAATACCGCAACAACCAGTTCAAGAATATCAACTAGCATTCAACAGCCAGATGAGAACACAACAACCCAGTATAAGAATATCAACTAGTATTCAACAACCCTAAGAACACAACAAGCCACTTGAGGCCCTTTGGAAACCTGATGTGCCAAAGCTAAGTACCTCCTATTTTCTTAATTTCCTCTGGCAGATAAATCAAACAAATAAATCTATTAATTTTTTCATCAGATTTATATACAAAACTCACTTGGCTGTAAGAGCTGTATGGTGTTCGGTTTAACTACTTATTTAGTTAACTTTAATACTTACTTATACTTACTTTCCAATGATACAAACTGTTTTTATCTTTTACACCTTAGTAAAAGAGTATTTACTTTTGTTTTTTTCGCAAACAAATAAAAATATAGTAGCGCCTTTAAACTCTTATAACCACAAACCTAGCCTCTGGTGAAACATTAACCTGGAGCCGAATCAACCCTTGAGAAAGTCTTTTTTCCTTAAGGGTGTCTTAGAGTTACAAACTTGGTGCCATGCGCTAATAGCTTTTTATAGTTACACATTGCATGGGACAGAGGTGGTGCAGAATATTTTTTAATCCCAATAGAGAAATTTGATTTCAGAATTGGCAAATAAATTCTGTGATGATCTTGGAGAAAAATTATTTTTGTGTTGAATAGTACATTCATTGAGGAAGGCTATATACTATTCTTATACAAAAACTAGGTTGATATTTCCATTTTTTTACATTTAACTATTTTCAACTTAAATGATCTCAATATGCGTAATAAATAAATATTTTGACAAGCTCTTAAGTTTTGTTTTCTTGAGTATCATTTCTAGCTATATAAATTGATAAGTAGATACGTGAATGGATCACTGTTATCCCGCATTTTAGAAATCTACTATTCTGGTGCACTTTTCTTTTTTGGTAATCACTTTTAATTGTATAATGAGCATTAATACAAGTATTTAGTACTTGTTTACTTTTGCAAATATCGTAAACAGTTTAGGTTATGTTTTTCTGTCTAGACTGATACCTATAAATTAAATATGCAATCAACTAAACAGTAGGGATGTAAATAAACTATCTAGAAATTTATATAAAGTTGCTAAAAATCTAAACATCTAAGTTAAAATTATCCAATTATTGAAAATCTAATATAATTACTAATATTTCTTTTACTTGTTTTAAACAGAAATTTACATTCTATGAAATAAACATTGGCCAAATAAAAATAATAAAACAAGCAGTTTTTAAATCTGACATATACATTTCTGGAACCGTAGATATTATTGATATAGAACACAAATTACAATACCATTGCTCCATTAATACATATTCTTAACTGTATCGCATCGTTTCGAGGACAATGTATCCTTCATTAGGGAACTAACTAAGAAAACTAAGTTTACCTACCAAGTATATCTATCTTCCGGTACATTTTAATGGTAAAAACACCTTTGATTTATGTCTTACTTAATTATAAGGGGATTATTTAATTGCCACACAGAAAAATCCCAAGGGGAGAAGTACCCACACGGAAAATTGCCCACATGGAAAAATGCCCACACGGAAAATTGCCAACAATACAGAAATAATAGTGTAGAAAAGCAATATTTTACCAAAAAACCTTTTTAAATTAATATTATAAATTTAGATTTAGATTTAAGAAGTGTCACAGTGTATTGGGTTAAGCCGCCCCAATTTTTAGCTCTATCTAGAGTGGCCATTTTGGAAAAGGTATTTACCTTATAAATATTGATTTTAGTTATAGTTTTACAACAGACAGCGATAGTTTAATATAAATTTAATATAATGGGAATAAAGATTCCACCCCAAAAATATACTTTAATATATATCATAAGCAACTTATAAAAATAAATAATACCACAAAAACATTTTCCTGTAAAATCTATAATCCCAAATTTTATATCTTAGTCAAAATGTAGGCATAATAGAAAAAAGTAATAAACATTTAATAGATTTTAAGGTTCAAGCGAATAGCAAAACGAAGAAGCCAAGCATTCTAATTTTGTAGTTTAAAGTTTGTACCTTTGATTCGCCAATTGGGTCTACGGTTTGCAAGACTATGAGATTGATCTGGTAAACGCTGGTACTCCCTACCAGCGTACCAACGTAGTATTTCGCCACGTGTAAAATTAGGGCTGGGCAGAAACTTTGATCTGGGCTGCGATTTTCGAAATCAATCGACGGTCATCGTACACGACTAACCGCGTGCGAAGGTCGCATCGAATGAATTATAAAAATGTTGTATTTTCGACTTCCGACCGATTGCTTTTTCCTATTGTAAAGTTTTGAACGTGGCAACACAGTAGATGTCAAAAATATGACCTCTAATTTTATTTGTTTGGAAATTAAATAACATAGCGGTTGTTTTAAGAGGTGGATTGTCTTCAGTCTTGGGCATTATTAGGGAGTTAAGGCTGCACATCACATACATACGTAAACGTATCTAATGACAGCTACGCATGCGCCGTTTAAATTTTCGTTACGATACGAGATACGTTCGACGTAAAGATACGGATTCCTACGAGGACCCGAGAACGCGGTAGTATCGACCCGATAGACGCCGACGATATCCGAAACGCTGCTAGATATCCCGAACTGCAAAATAAAGAAACGAAAACGAAGAAAAATCCTATCCTGCAAATTGCAAATCCAGTTGTTTTTTGTTTTGATAACCATTTTTATGACCATCATAATCTGTTCTTATCTATATGATCACAATGCAAGTGAATAATGTAAATCGTCTATCAGGAGCAGGACGGGTATATTTTTCAAATGAGGACGATTTACATTTATTACGGGAGGTTGTGGGGCAAAACCCTTATGAAGACAGTTCCAGATGGAATATAATTCAAAGTAATTTAATGAAAATCATGGGGAAATCATGGTTAAGAAAGACAAGCATAGGACACTACAATTTCAGTAAGTTACCTATTGATGTGTACCAACTAGTGTACACATTTAATCTTTCTGGGCTTGTTTTCATTCAAAAACACAAATTATTCTAACCAAAAAACCAAACAAATATTTGTCAGCTGACAAAAACAAAAAATGACGTTTGGATACGTTGCGTTACCTTTTGATCTGTGCCTTAACTGTTATATTTCTCATCCTTGTAACGACGACGTAAAGTGGAATTGGTACGTTTACGCGAAAAAGATACGTTTACGTACCCTGTGTGCCTTAACTCCCTATTATTAAAAAAATGTCAGGAAAAGTGGCAGGAATGACAGAGGAACAAAAAAATATTAATTGAGTATGTTAAGCGGCACCCACAATTACTAAGTGGAAAATTTTCATAAGATTTTTCTTCTAAAGGGGGAGAAAACATTGGGTAGAAATAACTACCATATTAAATGGAATTCCTCGATCGCAAAAAAATTGGAAACAATGGAGGAAGGTAGTTATGATACAAATTATTATTTGAGTATAGAATTTAATAGAACATTGTTGTTTTATCGTTTTATCTTCTAATACATCTACTCCATTTAAATTGATGTGATTATTAAAATTCATAATAGCATGTATTAAATGTAATACATAAATGACAAATAAATAAACCAATACTGAAATTACTAATAACATACAACATTACCGTCGTCGTACACGACAGAGAACATCGGCTACTTCAGATCAACCGATGTCACATCGCACACGATAGATTGTCACGGGGGATTCAAAAATACATGTTCTTTCAATTTCGAAAGAGCATGCGACAGCGCATCGCACAAGCTCGAAAATCGCAGCCCTGATTACTTTTAGACAGTGTGAGAGCATAGTTGTCTCGAATTTGCAATACTTTACAATAAAATGTTTTTGTGGAATATATTTATTGAATCAAATCTGTTAATTGAAATTTGATCCGTTCGCTGACAGATTGATCTGAAATTTGGCTTTCTGACGATGCTAGTTTAAGTGAAACAGCTGTCATTGATTTTAAAATACTATTTTTTTAAATTATATTTTTTAACGTTTCCTAAAAAAATGAAATCTTTGGCACGTTGTTTCCTTCGAGTCAACTTAGTTTACGCTACGCCCAAAAATTTAATTTTTTTGTCTGATGGTTAAAAGTGGGTGTTGCTGAAGTTGAAGTTTCGTTTTGGTAAATATTTTATAGTTAGTCATCGATATCAACTTCAACAAATTATTCTTTAATGGAGTGAAATAACCAAGAGTAATTCACAACTTTTACAGAAATAACATTCAGTTTATGATAAAATTATGATTACTTATGGTAAAATATAATATGTTTTGACAAAAGGCTTTATGATCACTCCACGTACAGCACGAGAGATATGTTTATTTAAATCACTTTAAGTTCAAAATAGGTATCCATAACGAGCATTAAAACAAACACTAATTGCAAATAAAATCTTGTTTATTTTAAAACAAAATAAATTGTAAACGGGCGTAAGTATTTACGACTAATGTTGTGTTGAAAAGCTGCAAGACGATAGTAATAAATGGGAGTGCTTTCTCTAACCGCTTTACTTAAATAATAAAAAATATATACCAACACAGACAACAAAGAATCTTACCAATAGAAAAATTATACCAAATACATCAACAAAAACATTATTTAAATTTAGAGGTGTTTTAAAACTTAACCAAGCGAATAGGTTGGTAATATTGCCGTCTAAAACTTGAAAATAACTGTTCATCTTAAAACAGAATAAAAATCATTGGTAATGGAATTATTTCTGGGTATATTTGTAATTATATAGCAACACACTTTGATGCGTTCGCAGAAAAATACTTATAATGAATAAGCGTGTTGTGGATCTGACGATTTTTCATGCTTTTCGATACATTTGCAAAAGCAGGTGAAGTGTGCCCTATCGTAAGTAATAAATATGCCGACAACTTCAAGACGCCAATGAGACATTAAATAGATTGTTACCGGGGTATTTCTTCAAATGTTCTTCTTCAAATGAACCATTTCATTCATAATTGTCGAATTTTAATTAAAACTTCTAAAAAGCAAATAAACTAATCTTTTTTTACTACGATATTAGAAAAAGTAAAAGGGGAATTAACTGTAAAATTTTGACATAAAATTTGTTCCTTAAAAAATGTAAGTATAGACCATTAAGAATACTACTCCAAATCTATAAAGGTTAGTGTCGTAAGTGTAATCATCTTTAAAATGTTATTATTTTCTATTTGAACCTCCAAAATTTTGAAATTTAAAAAAAATTATTTGATCAAAGCAAAAACAATATAAAATTATTATATCACACAGAAATCTCCTTTTTTTCAAATCACTAAAACTGATGCATCAATGCTCTCCTATTGGCTTGGTGAGACCTTTCTGAAAGAAATGTTAAGATAATTATAATAAAAAAATTTAATATCAAATGTTTTGTACTAAGTTCATCTTACTTAGAATAATAAAAAACTAATCGTTTGAACTTCCACGTTTAATTAACAAAATTCTAAAAGCACATTTTGTACAATTAATTTTGTAAACACCAGATTTTTTATTTTGGGTAATTTTGTTTTTACATTTAACAATTTTGTACCAACATTTGTGTTTATTAATATTAATGCTGATGTTACCTAAGATTATTATTTTTGAAATTATATTGGAAGTATTTTCATAAAATATGTAATATTTTTATAACTTTTAATTTATTTAGTTTGTTTAGGAAATATTAGTTGTAGTGACACTTTTTGTTCTTTCTATTTAATTAATTTATTTATCAAAGTTAGAATTGAAAATGATCTATATATCAGAATTATAATCGGCTAATTTATCTTTTATAGGATTATTTGAATGGATGGTATGGTTACATCTGTTTATTTTGGTTTTCTGTATATTGAATAATTTAGTGAAATAATAACTTTTTCAATTCTTTAATCTGGAAAATTAATTAAATTGTTGCTAAAGTAAAATTAATTTTAGGCTGCAAGGTATCAATATAATTAAACTGTCGTTCGCTACCTACAAAACCTGCTAGCTAACACATAGAATTAAAGACTTTGTTTTCTAAATTATCCATAAATATATTTGCTAAAATTGGAAAAATAGGATTTCCCATTGGAAGACCCTCATTTTGAATATATACTTTGATATCAAAAGTAAAATAATTTTAACTAATGCAATTTTTTTATTTAACGTGGAAGTTGAGTTCAAACATATAGTTTTTTATTATTTTTAGTAAGATGGACTTCCAAAGAGCACGAGTTAGTAACATAAATTCAATAGAAACAATCTCACTTATTTATCACTAAAATTGTATTAAAAATCTTCGGAAACCCTTGTTTTATTAACATTTTTTTAAAAATAAAGAATTTAATTATACCGCCTTGTACAGATCAAAATAGTTTTAATTTCAATTATGTATTTAAAAATAAAGACAAAAATAGTTGAAAAGTTTATTGATTTGCTTTTACTGAGTTAAACCATCAGCAACTGGTATTGATGTACTTACCTGTAACTCTAAATTCTAGCATCTTGCTTATTTCACTCCTAACTAATGTTTACAACATTTTTTCGTAAACTAAAAACACCAGAAACCATCTGCTATATACTTTTTGTAAATAAATCAGATCACTTTAATTATTTCCTTTTTATTTAATTTGGTGCTGGAATATCCCAAGAAATTCGTAAAATAATTTTAATAGTCTTTTTAGAAATAGGAAATTCTTGCTTAAAATTGATGTTGACTTGAAACATGAATGAATAAGCAAATAGTAAATAAATAATACCTTATACTACAAACTTTTCATAGTATAGTTAAGTCTTATATAGTCTCTGCTTTAAAATCATTCCTTAAATAAAAAATATCATAATAGTCAAAAATAACGTTTTTTTGGTCATTTTAAAACCAACATTTAGAAAGGTCAGTTAATACTAACTGAATATTTTAAAAAGATAATTCTTCCAAAAATGAATAACTACACACTTGTAGTTTTGATATATAAATAAAACTGTTATTCGATATAGAAAATTGGGAAAAATTAATAAAAACATTTAACCTGGTATACATTTTATAATTCCTTTATATGATATTAAAATTTTTTCTATATATGGTTTATAAAAAATTCTAAATAAGGTTACCAGAGGTTAGGTGTGGCAGCATTAATAAAAAAAAAGTTTCTGATAAGTGTTTAAGTCTTACTTAAAGTTTAAAATGAACAGCTGTGGGTACGAACTTTCAAAGATCAAGAAACTGATTTACTCATATTTTGAATAAAATAATCAGTTTATAAATGCATTGTCAAAATTAAAGAATGTGCCATGTATAGTTACTATAACTTTAATTTTATTAGACGAAGTAAAACAACCATATTTGTAATGGAAGGAATGTTACAGAATATGTATTCTATGACATTGACTGGGTTTTTCTTTTGGTTTTAAACTTATATTAATTTCCTACCAAAAATTTTATTTATAAGATGTTTTAAAACTGCAACTATTTTTAATATAAAAAAAATACATTTTCTTAGGGCTCGCCCACTTGAAAGCGTTTTCACCTCAACCTTCGAGTAGCAAAACGGCACTGCTTCTGAAATGGAGTATAAGTCACCTACACATTCGAACTGGACTACTGACTAGACACTGTCGCTAAAAGGTGCAGATTAGATCGCGAATTGTAACCCTTAAAGTTGAGCCACAATAGGCCCAAGTTTAGCCAAAATAAATCTAACCTAACCTAAGCACAATTTTATTAGGAATTGGAAAATATTTATAAGGCTGTTACTGTAACTGACTCCATCAGTTCAATCCAAAATATTCAACAACTTTACCCGAAACATTCAGAGCTATGCTAGAAAAGAGACTGATCCTAACATCACTGGAAGGATAGGTGATGAGAGCGAAGGCTGCTAGGGGCTGCCCACTGGGAGGGGTACTTTTCTGTCTCCTGTGGTCGCTACTGGTGAACGACCTGATCTCGGACCTGGACAACCAGGGGATAGAGGTACAAACCTACGCAGACGATCTGGTGATATTGGTAAGAGGAAAGTATGAAGAGGTCATCTCTAAAGTGACTCAACGAGCACTTAACATTGTTACTAGGTGGTGCGACAAGGAACAACTTTTGGTCAACCCTAGTAAAGCAACAGTTGTTAGTTTCACTAGGAGGCGGAAACTGGATAAACTCCAAATGCCCGCCCTCTATGGAGAATCTATTAAGGAAGCGAATGAAGTCAAATATCTAGGGGTTACCCTGGATAGAAGACTTTCATGGAACGCTCATGAAGAGAACATTTGCACTAAAGCAAAGCTTTGGACATGCCGCAGAGTATGCGGTAAGTCATGGGGAATGAAACCCAAACAGATATATTGGCTATATCTGACAGTAATAGGGCCTATGATTACGTATGGTGCTCCGGCCTGGTGAGCTAAATGTCAGCAAAAGACCACCAGGGAGAAGCTGAATAAGCTTCAACGGCAAGCATGCTTAATCATAACGGGAGCTATGTCTACTACTCCCACCGCTGCCATCGAAATTTTGATAGATCTTCCTCCACTCTATATCGGGATGAGATAGGGAGAGATAATAAAAAAATCATCCGATACTCTTTTAATCATATTACCTCACCAAGATTTTAGTATAATTTTTGTCTTAAGTCTAACCATTTACACAAGAAGGACCTTTGATGCAAAAGCAACATTAAATTTAAAAAATGTCTTTTATAGGCGTTTAACATATAACCTAATCTTAATCAACTGTTTTAGTGCAGTTAGTATTACAAAAAATAAACAAATTATGAAGCAAAGAAAAAAAAATTGATTGTGCTTTTGTTTTAATTTGTTTTTAGTTGAAGTAAAGTAATAGTAAAAATAATTTACTGAAAAAGTAGCACATCAAATTTCCTGTTGAATTCATTTCTTAGGAAGAACGAGAAGTCGACGTACCCACCTTAGGCGACAATGAACTCGGAAAGTGTCTTGTTTACGTATATGCGGTGGTTCTCCCCTTTAAAAGGGAGTTATTTTGGGATAAAGGGTGTTCACACCGGAAATAGTTCTAGAAGTGCAGATTACCGGCTTTTACAGTGTGGAAAGTTTTTTTTTTGTGAAGGTAAAAATAAATGCTATATTTTTACTTTTTTTATCAACATATGAATAATTTACAAAATAAAAATCTAAATTACACCAGATTTATCAAAAGTCAAGGCCCAATAAACGTATATTTATTTAATTTAATACAAGAAGTATTTTATTAATAGTGTAGGGAAATTTTCAGTTAATCAGTAGTTAACTGGAAGAAAATGGTTTTAGAAATAAATTAAAAAAAAACTAATAGTAATGAATAACTATGTGCTTTATTAAAAATATTTTATTTATTTAATTACTTAACTGCTAACTACAATCTTTTTGGAAAAAGTATTTATTATATTCTTAAAAATTAGCTTAAATTTTATTTACTGTCTTGTTATCTTTACTGTTTATCGAAAATATTCCCTTTATAATGACAATCTGTAATAAATTACATTTTTTAATTGGAACGTTGGAACAAGACTTACTTTATAATGTGTATTTTAGAAGCAGATTAATCCATATAATAAACCCGTTTTTTCATCCTTAAATCATAAAACGGTATGATTCATTTCTTTTATTAGAAGAGCTTTCCAAATATTTTGTTTTATGAGCTAACTATTTCACATATTATTGCAGGAAAAATACTTAACAATATAAAAGCCTAGATGTTATTAGCTCAAAGATTATCTTGGATATATTTTCCTCTAAGATCAGTGTTATGTCTTTGAATAATGGACACTCGTAAAATCACTGATGAATGAATATTTTATTCAAAAACTATATGACATTCATGACATCTCTTGTATCTAATTTCATAGCTACCCATTTTTTATGTATATAGTATGATATGAAAAATTAGATCATAAAAAACATAACAATCTCCCCCACATAATTGAAAAAACTCTAAAAATATCATTTTGGAACATAATCTCCTAAATAAGATGGTGCTTGTCTTCTTCTTGTAGATCGCCGTGGAAAGTGCTGGTCAGGAATATTTTCACTTCGACGAATTACTCTTGGAGTATCCCGCATCTCAGGCAACAATGGAACACCCAGTATAAGACCATCTCGTGGTAATGGTACTGATGAGTTTGTAGTAGAATTCCGAGATGTTGATGCGAATGAAACTGACTTCTTGGGAACTAGAGTGGAACGTATTTGATCAATATGTCTTTTTAGTTTTCGACCTGAATCTAAAATGACATTATAATGAAAGCTGTCCTAGTTTGCTATCAATATTTCCAAATTGCCATACATCCTTATTATTCACGTGTACTCGAACCTGGACTCTCTCCCCCACATTGAATGTACGAACGGTCTTGGAAATGGATTTCGTGGTTTTCATTGCTTTATCATTCGGTCTGATAGCATCAAGTCTAATTCGTAATGGACGATGAAGATATAGTTCTGCTGGTGATTTCCCGCATGCTAAGGGAGTAGCTCTATAGCGAAACATAATATCTCGAAGTTTCTCAGTGAGAGGAGCAGGATCTTCGGCGGTAGCTCGTAACTTTTGTTTCAATGTTTGAACATTTCGTTCAGCTAACCCGTTGGTTGCTGGATGGCCTGGTGCTATGAGTTTTTGGAATATACCTCGGTTCTTACAATAGGTTTTGAAATGTTCACTTGTGAAGATAGATGCATTATCGGAAACAAGTATAGATGGGTATCCGTGAGAAGAGAAAATATCTTCTAGTAAAAATATCGTCGAATCAGTTGATGGAGCTTCTTTTGAGATACGAATCTCAGCCCATTTAGATTTTGCATCTATGCATACAAGGAAATGCTTGCCATTGAAGGGACCTGCATAATCTATATGCAAACGTTCCCAATTACCTTCAGGATCCTCCCAGGGATGAACTGGAGCTTTCGGAGGACTCGGCAAAATGCGGGCACAATTCTCACATGATTTGACAAACCTTTCGATGTCGGCATCAATTTTCGGCCAATATACGTAACGTCTGGCAAGTTGTTTCATCTTCACGACTCCTAGATGAGATGAATGTAACTCTTCCAGAATTCGGTTGCGAATATTTGCAGGGATGAAAACTCTGTCTAGTCGAAATAAGATACCATTTTTCAGAGTATATGGTTCATTGGTAGAATTTGATTTCAAACGTTTCACGATTTCATGGAGTTCTGGATCCTTTGATGTTTCAGACTGGATTGTTTCATAGGTTATGGACTCACCGGATATGTGGAATATTGTTTGATCGCAGAGTTGTGATACTTCTTTATTGAATAAAACATACTTTGATGTGCTTGATTTTTTCAAAGGTGCACGGGACACACAATTAACATTTTCGTTTTCAATTCATTTCTTGAATGATACGCTGTAGTCGAATCCTGATAGAAAAGATGCATATCTCAGTAATCTTGCAGAGGTCATCTGAGGTAAGGCTTTATTTTGATGGATAATTCGTGAGAGCGGTTCATTATCGGTTATCAAAACGAAGTGTCTCCCAAATAAATAATTGAAAAAATGATTCACTCCAAAAACAATAGCTAATGCTTCACGGTCCAGTTGACTATAGTTCATCTCTGATGATGTTAGTGAACGAGATGCATAAGCAATTGGCCTCTCATTACCATCAGTCGTGTGACTCAAGATTGCAGCTACACCATAAGGACTAGCATCAGTTGCGAGAGTTAATGGTAGAGATGGATCGAACGGAATCAAAATACGGTCGCTGCAAAGTTCATTTTTCAACTTCATGAAAGCGGAGTGGCACTTGGAAGACCAGAAAAATCGATGATTTTTACGAAGTAATTGACGCAAAGGGTATGTCAATGATGAAAAATCTGGTATAAATTTTGAATAATAAGTAACGACTCTTAAAAATCTTCTGAGTTCTTCTACATTAGTTGGTTGAAGCAGTTCTGTAACAGCTCGGATTTTCTCTGGGCACTTGCTGATTTGGTTGTATCCAACAATGTGACCAAGATAAGAAATTTCCTTTTTGAAGAAAGAATACTTACTTCTGTTGACATGTAAATCATTTTGTTTTAGACGTTTTAAACATGCACGAAGGTTAGTTGTACACTCTTCTTGAGTGGAACCATGTATTATGATGTCATCGAAGTAGGCTTCAGTTTTGTTGAGACCTTGAAGTATTTGATACAAGATACGATTGAATTCGGAAGGGGCTGTTTTAATCCCAAAACTGAGACGATTCATACGGTATGTTCCACGATGGGTAACCATTGTTTGAATTTCACTGCTCTCTGTGTCAACTTCCAAATGAAGGTAAGCTTTATAAAGATCTAATTTGCAGAAATATCTTGAATTTCGAAGGCTGTGAAGTACATCGTCTATTCGGCGTATTGGATGATTTGCTGAAACAAGTCTTTCGTTGACTCCACATTTATAATCGACACATAAGCGAACTCCTCCATCTGGCTTTGGTATTATCACTAATGGTGAACCCCAATCGCTTGTTGAAACAAGTGTAATAATACCAGCAGTTTCAAGGGAATCCAATTCTTTCTCTACTCGTTGCCGGAGAGCATATGGAATATCTCGTGCACGTGTAAACCAAGGTTTTGCATTTTTCCTGAGTTGAAGGTGGATTTGAAGATTCGGAACGCATCCAACTTTCTCTTCGAAAACAGTTGAATATTCTTGTAGAATGGAATCAAAAAGATGCATTGAATTGATAGAAGTAAATAATCTTCGATTTTGTGGCACTTCATTTTCTCGATCTATTTCTTTCAGGTCAATATTGAGATTTCTTATCCAATTTCTTCCTAATAGAGATTGATATCCTGTAGATACGATGTAAAGATCATCCTCAATGGAGTTATTCTTGTAGGATATTCTGATGGTTACTTTTCCTTTGGTTTTAATGACATGGTCTGAGTAAGAACGAAAGCATATAGTTGTAGATTGTATAGGAACATTCAAATTCAGTAAATCGAAATCATTTTCAGAAATGAGAGAAAATTTTTGCTCCTGAGTCTACTTCAAAATTATGAGGCTTATCATTCAATCTTACGGTAACAAAATATTTATCTGTGTCTGGAGCTAATTCAAAAAGATCTATTATGCAAGTTTCCATGGTGTTTACTCCATATTCAGAACTAGAATCCTCGTCGAATTGCTCTTCAATATGCTGAGTTGATGATGAAGCAGTTCTTTTATTCTTAAGTAAAGTAGTTATGCATACTTTTGAGACATGCCCAATTTTTCGACACAACCCACATTTCAATCTTCCACGATCTGCGTAACATTCCTGTGATTTATGATTCGATTTGCCACAATTGAAACACAAATTATCAATTCCAAGGGAATGATAGTTTATTTGACTGCATTGATTGCTTCGTCGATGCTGAGATGAATGACGTCTGGGTTGAGACTGAAGATGTGGATTATTGCAATAACTACTATTAGAACGACGGCTATGACTCTGATCACGTACATTCTTATGATGAGATACCTTGAATGTATTGTAGGAACTTGAGTTTGTTGAACTAGATTGTAGGAAGAATTTTTGGCTTTCGATTCTTGATGCTTCTAAAGCAGTGGCTTTGATTACGAAATCATTGAACTCTGAGACATCTGATTGGAGAAGCTGTTCTCTTATCCAATTATCTTTCAATCCTCTTATAAACTGAGCTCGTAGAAAAATATCCCCGATGTTGACTTGTTTGTCACAATGACATTTCACGGAAAATTCACAATCGGATATGGACTGGCGTAAAATAGCTACAAACTGAGGAATATTTTGATCTTCCCTCTGCGACAAATTCAGGAAATAATGCTGGTTAACAATAACATTTCTTGAGGCGACAACATTTTCTTGAAATATTTCACCAAATCCTTATAACAGAAATCCTTAATAGGATTGTCCTGTCCAACAAATGCTGCTAGGTTGTTATAATGTGTAGCTCCAATAGAGGCACAAAGAAGTTGAGCTTTCTTAGTGGCACTATCACTAATATTTTTGATCGCAACGTAATTCTCAAAACGTTCGATGTAACAATCAAATTTTTCCTTTGCTGGTTCATAATTTTCGAATGGAGATATATTGACTATAGCGGTGGATTCACGTTTCAGTGACTGGTTGAAAAGCGAGATAAACTGTGCGAACTGTTCAGCATCCATTCTGATTCGAATTTCGTCAAAACTGGATAACGTCAAATTATGCTGGAATTGTTAGGTAAAACGAATAACGAACGAACGGCAGTAGATGATCTGAAGATTCTTCACCTCGTCGCCAAATTGTTATGTCTTTGAATAATGGACACTCGTAAAATCACTGATGAATGAATATTTTATTCAAAAACTATATGACATTCATGACCTCTCTTGTATCTAATTTCATAGCTACCCATTTTTTATGTATATAGTATGATATGAAAAATTAGATCATAAAAAACATAACAATCAGTAACATTCTGAAAGGGTATATAAAATCATTAAAGAAGTAAAATATTTTTTAATAATGGGTCTATCAATGTTGATATAAATAATCAATTATTCACACAGACTGATATTTAATAGGTTAAAAATTTTAAGTTTAAAACAAAAGTGGTAGCTTTTAATAAACACAAAATTGCGAGCAAAATTCATCTAACAACTCTATGCAGAGAATAACAAAAAAACAATATAACATTTTGGTAGTTACATTCCACTATAAATTCAAATGGAACCTGTAGAATAAAGAAATTTATTCAACAATGTAATTCTCGAAACATACTTAAAGTAACTACCTACCCATCACTCATAAGGAGCTGACTCATAAGTTAGAAGCTATAGAGCTGGGGCTACTGGGACCATACCTAAAATAAACAGTCTCCCTACAAAACCATCCAAAAACTCAAAGCTCAGTACCAACATGGAGCATTGGTGGCAGTTGAGTATGGAAATAAATCAAATAAAATTACAAAAAGGATCCTGAGTAGATGGTTTTTGATTTTTTTGCAATTTTTTTTTTGTTGCTATCGATAAGGCAACTTTCTTGTTCAGAGTCTAATTGACTACACGAAAATTCGGACCTACCAAAAAACCCCGGATAACTGGACATACCTCAATTTTACTGAAGAGCAGGTGGCGGAAGCGGTGCTCTCGGTGCAAGATGGCATGAGGAAAAATCAGACGACCATATTATATCAAATTCGACGGAAATCTAGTGGTTATCCCACCATCCCGACTACGGAGAAAGAAGCCATTATTGCAAGAACCCTTGAGGTCGTTGCAGATTAGGAATTTCCACTCCCAACCAATCCAGATATTTAGCAACTGGCGTAAAAATGTTTGGACAAAAAAGGTGTGACTATTCCTATCCTAAAAGGCAATCTTTCAGAAGACGATATGGTAGCGTTCTTTTTCCAAAACAACAACCTGTCCGTGAGGGTAGCATCAAACATAAAAATAAAAAGATGGTACCGTCATATGTATATTTTTTCCCAGTATTCCATATTTTAAAAGCATTTTTAATAACGTGACAAAGTAGCCCCAACCACTAGGCAATATTTTGTCACCCTGTTCCTTTTTTTAATTCCCTATGGAATTGTAAAGTTATATACCGTAAAGGTATAAAGTTCAATATCCACAGACTTAGAGCTTTACAAATATATCCTTACACCTTCTTATAATATAGGTAATTTCCTACCCTGCGCCTTATTATATAATATACACCTCTTAATTTTAGACACACACAACAAAAACATCACATTTGCTAGTGGCGAATAAAGTTATTCGATTTATGCTGGTAGCATCTCAAAGGAGAAAGAATGCCCAACCATTCCAACTTCTCATAATCCCTATAGCAGACGTTAAAATAAACATCAAAGTGGAAATCTGGCAACATTATTAGAATAAGAATAAATATCTATCCATAAAAACTCAAATGAGATCTAAGTTACTACTGCCATCAGGCAGAATCATCTTCGTATTGGACATACGTCACTAACCCATCCGTATTTAATTACCAAAGACCCAGTACTATCAAGATGAAGGTGTGGATTTTTAGTCACATTCTTACAGTTGTCTACTACCATTAAATACCATTAAATTAAATAGTATATTACATAACAAAAGAAACCCATTATGCACGAAGTGAAAAGCACGAGTGCGTAATGGGGTTACAGAAATAAAGTAAATTACTTTTTTAAACTAAAAGATATTTCTCTTATACTAAAAGTATGACGAAAAGTTTGTAAATAGACCAAATACGTAGATTATTTAAGTTTTCTTTTCTAAATGCACGTATATGTTATGATATCTCAATAATGGGTTCTCGACATTTAGGGGCATTACCTACTCTTTTAATTTAAAAGGCATTTCTTTAAAACTAAAGGTTTTTGTATGTTTTTCTATTGTCCAAAAGTAATAGACCAAATAAAGTAAGTAGTATAATGAAATTGATTGTGTTAGCCTCTACTTTTTGGAAGTTCATCTTACTAAGAAAAATAAATAACTGAACAGTTAAACTAAACTTCCACTATTTATTCGAAAAATTCGCCTTAAAATTCAATTACAGCTGTTTCGCTATAACTAGCATCGTCAGATTGACATACTGAAATTAAATTTTGTTTGTTGTTTGTGTTTGTAACTAGGTACTTGATGTTGATAAGGAGTTAAGGCTAAACCAAGTAAGGAAGTAATAAGACATAACAATATTAAAGCCTAGATGTTATTAGCCCTAAGGGATTATCCTGGATGTATTTCCCTCTAAGATCAGTATAACTGTGCAATGATATAGAAAAACCAGGAAAAAACTATATCATGCTGATCTTTACAATAACTTAATATTATTTATGTTACAATAATGTCTTATCTATGTATAAAATGAAGACTTTATCAAAGTAAACAGTTTAATACTGGAGAACTTGGTTGGTTGGTTTTGAAGATCGAGCTCCTTGTTTCGGAGAATTCTCCAGGCTACTTTTAACCCCCCTAATAATAACCCTTTTCTGGATTGGTTTTGAAGATCGAGCTCCTTGTTTCGGAGAACTATCCAAAAACATATTTATATAATATTGATTTCTGGGTTTATCCTAGAATATTTACTTCTATATGCCAATATTTCATATTTTCACACATTAAACTACTTCATAGTGTTCTCTAACACTTAAACAATTTTTTAACTTTTTTTTCAACCCCATTTTATAAATTTAACTTCCACTGTACAATCTTATTTTCACTTCCCTCATTTTACACTTAAAAATGTTTCCCTATTTTACTTATGACAGCTGTTATAACTTGTTAAGCGCTGCAGTCTGCACATGAAGGTGAGTCTGTATAATTGGTATATGTTTTAACATTGATTCTGTTTGTTCTGTAACTGTTAAAATACATTATTTACTATTAGATTAAATTTGGTCAAAGGTAATACCTTTTAAAATTTTATCGATAAATTTTTAGGCTCAACGAAAACTTTTTTATTTGGCAAAAATACGAAACATACGTCCTACGGTCTCGTGATTTTATCTTATTCAGTTTGTTTTAGTAGTTTTGCCTAAAATAAAAAAAGTTTTCACTAATTTTCACTATTTTACTTTTCACTATTTCCGAGGTTTAATTGTTCAATATTGTTATTGAATTTTTGACAGTTACATGATTTTATCAATACTGGTAAAACAACTAGTGGTTTTATCACTATAAAACGGAATGATTGGCTAGCATTTAGCACAGAACATTGAAGATTAAGCGTTTTCATTGGATGAAATTACAAAACTGTTATATTTTGACAGGTGGAAAAAATAATCTTTGACTTTTGTAATTCTTCAATCTGACACATTGTGTTCTTCTATTAGGGTCTGAAGATGGTCTTGTGACCGAAACATGTCACTGATGTAACATCATCATTAAATTACATACTATATTAATAGTAGCAATAAATATGTTATTGATAAATGTCACTTACAAGGAATGTCGACAGTGCGATTTTTTATGGTTACAGACATGGGTGTAGAAAAAAATAACTGCGAGATGCAATAAAATAATCATCAAACTAAGAGCATCATTCCAAAATTAAGTTTAATGTATTGTAAAATAAATATTGTAGTAATTAATAATAAACAAACACAAAACCTTGTTAATGATTTTATAATGTACGGCCGAGATTCTTATAATGACATTAATTCTATTATGTAATTCTACACAGTAATTGAATAATGCATTAATAGGTTTGTAAGAATATAGATATAAAACTAAAATATTCAAAAATCAAAATTTCGGTAAAAGAAAAATAACGAATTTCATTTAGTTTAATACTTTTTATACATTTGTTACCTACACAATTCAATCCATATCTAGGTAGGTACCTACTTTATTTTTGATTGTTAAAAGAATTTTTATTTAATTTCAATATCTCACAACTCTATTAGTATTTCTTTTTTCTTTACTTCTTTAAAATAAATGAATTAACTCTAAGAACATCTTTTTAACCATATGACATAAACGATTATCTACTTATTATCACCCACTTGAGACCACTTCAGTGTTTGTAAACAAAAAATTAAAGTCGACTTGTTAGCAGGAGAGTCTAAAATCGTATCTCCACTTGTGTGTTAGTTTTTTTTTGTGCGTACTCAAAGATGTTTTACAAAAATATGGAATTTAATGATCGCACATATATTAAACACGTGTAGAGAAAGTGGTTAACACAAAAAAAAATCGTTTCAGTTGTCGAGTAACTGAATATACATCGTAGCATGTGGGTTTTCTCGATCTATCTGTGAATAAAAAATTATTTGTCTATTACATTTAATATACATTTTTTCTTCATACCTTGATCGAAAGTATTAAAACATGTTTATAAATTAGTTATAACTAATTTGATGCTGCTAACCTCACTTCACTCGGCACGGAATGATAGATTCATAATAAAAACAAATCAATTTTAACTAATTTAAAAACCATTTTTTCTATCTCAATTATTTTGAAAATCGGTATTGTAATAAATTTATGACTGCGTGATTAAAACATGTTTATAGATTATATATAAGAAGCTTTATGCAGGACTTTTAGACCCAAAGTTTTAAAATCTCTTTCCATTCTGTTCGATTTTTTGCTTTTTGTTTCCACTTCCGGATTTGTTTTTCTCTTTGGTCCTCTGCATCTCTCCATCTTATTCTAGGTCTGACTTGTTTTCTCGTCCCTTCTGAGATTTTCCAAGCCATTTTTTTAAAGCTCTGTTATCGTCCATTCTTTGTAGATGATCTAGCCACTACAATCTTCTTTTTTTTACAAATTTTCTGACAGGAGCCTCTTTAAATATTTCGTATAATTCGCCATTATCTTCTTTCCTATCCTATATTCGTTTTTCTTCCTGCAAAGATCTGTCTTAAAATGTTTCTTTCGTTGTGTTGTTTTGTTTGTCATTATCCATGTTTCGCACGCATTGTTTTATAGATTCTGATCTTTGTTTTTCTGGAAATGTCTTTACTTTTTAGAGCTCTTCTTAGGCTTTCTGTACAATTATTACTTTTAGCAATTCGTAGCTGTATTTTGTTTTCTGCGTCTTCTTCTTGGTATTTATTATCTATTAGGACTCCTAGGTACATGAAACACTCAACTTCTTCGAATTCTAGCGTAGTTCCATCTTGTTTACGTATTTGAAGCTTTGTCATACTTCGACTTCCATGTTTATTGTTTAACTTCATATATTTAGTTTTACTTATATTAATTTGTAATCCTATCGTCTCTGCTACTCTTATGAGTTGGTATGTTATTTCTTTCAGCTTTCTTATACTCTTGCTATTAACGCAATATTGTCAGCGTGTGCTAAACTTTGATGACTTCTATTGAATAGTATTCCTTTTCTATTAATATTGCTTTGCCTTACTATATATTCCGGGGCCAGGTTAAATATAGTTGTTGATAGTGGGTCCCCTTGTCTTAGCCCTTGCTGTACTTTAAAATATTCACTCACTTTACCTTCAACTTTTACTCGGTTTGTTGTATCTTTTAAAGTCATCTGTGTTAGTCTTACTAGTTTCTCTGGGATTCCAAGATTCCTTAATATCTTAATTAATTCTCCCTGTTTATGCTATCGTAAGCTTTCTTAAAATCTACGAAAAGTATCTGCATTGGAATTTCATATTCATAACAACCGGACATTATTTGTTTTAAAGTGAATACTTGATCAGTTGTCCCTTTACCTTTTCTAAAACCTGCTTGGTATTCTCCCAACCATTTTTTCCCGTATACTTCTATTCTCCTTTTTATTAATGTCGCTAGGATTTTATAAGTAATGTCTAATGAGGCGACGCCCCTATAATTTTCGCAGTTCCTTTTATCCCCTTTTTTTAAATTGGCAGTATGAGAGCTTCATTCCATCTCTCCGGTATTTTTTCCATTTCCGATACTTGATATATTAATTCGTAAATTTCGTTTTCGAGTTTCTTTCCCCCACATTTTATATTCTCTTTAGTAATTCCATTTATTCCTGGGCTTTTGTTATTTTTCATCATATTAACTATCTCTTCTATCTCTTCTATTTTTGGTTTCATCTCATTTTCATTGTCTTCAATTTCCTCTTCTATAATTTCTTCTTGGTCTTCGCTTTGACTTGCTGTTGTCTCATTTAAGATTTCTTGGAAATACTCTTTCCACCTTTTTATTTTTTCCTCATCGTCACCTATCAGATTTCCATCTTTGTCCATAATAAATGTGGTTGTATTGTGATCGCTTCTTGTTCTTATTTCTTTTATGCCCTTGTAAACATTTTTTATTTCTTTCTTTTGATACTCTTCTTCAATATTTTTTATTTCATTTCCTAAGGCTTTTCTTTTCTTCATTCTACACATCTGTTTAACTATTCTCCTTTTTTTTCTTAATTTCGATTCTGTAACATTTATTGTCTTAATATTTTTATATATAACTAATGGTATAGGTGAAAATTTAACATTTACTCCCTGTAAGAAGTACACTTGTCGCCTCTAGCATTATAACGCGCTGGTACCAAAAATTCAACTTTTGGGCCACAATTTACATTTTCAGACCTTGTGGAGTAATGTACTATTATAGAAGAAGAGGTTTTTGGAAGAGCTTTGTGGACTGTGCTTAAGTTTTCTGGGAATGTAATTTACCTTTAAAGCAGGTTTAAAACTATTAATTACTTTTTTTACACTTCAGGAAGTAACACTACTACTTTAGTTCAACATTATAGGAAATGAAGTGCCACTTTTAATCCCAAGGGACCGAAGTAAGACATCTGAACTAGTTAAAAAAAATTTAATAGAAAAATATTTTTACTTGCCCCACTAATGTTTAGAATCGATTCTAAACTAGGCTTGACCGTTCTCTAAAGAAAAAAACAAATGCTTCCTGGGCTATATACCCTACCGGACATTACATTACATTTCTGTTGTTGTTGTATCTGTTGTTTTTCATTAGAAAACGCTCAAGCCTCGTTTAGAATAGTTACTAAACATTAGAGGGGCCAGTAGAGATTTTTTTTTAATTATAGACTGCCACTCGCATTTTAAAATTTAGTTTTTTGTATATATGAACTAGATTGACAGATTTTAACCAAGATAATATAAGTGTACTGTTAAACACACGTGATTGGTTGCAAATAGGCAAACGCCCTGTGGTTCGAATCGCAATGTTCAACGTTACTTTTTTTGTTGTTTTATTATTTTCACATTGATTAACTTTTTAAATTTTTGTTGTGAATGTTTATTTTAATTTGTTTTTTTATAGGTTTTATTAATTGACCATTAAATGATTTTTTATATTTTTATGGTCAATAATTGGACTTGGGTCTTGGACCCCACGATGTAAAAAATAGCATATATAACACAGGACTGAAGTGTCTTTTAATACCTCAGGTGATTGTTATATGAAAATGAGATTGAATATTCCCAGTGTTCTGGAAAATCACATGAGATATGAGATAACTTCTGCAGTTGGGTAGTAGAAATCCTCTATTGTATCATTATTGTACCATTGTAAATGATTCTCTCATCGAAACTACTAATACTTTGTACTTGGAGGGTTGCGAATCAACGCTTGATATCGTACTCCTTAGTATATAAGAAATTGGTTGGTAGAGCATAATTTTTTTCCCATACGCACATGGAAAAAATAGTTTTACAGAAGTGCCTCAAATATAGTGTTTAACAAAGCAATCTACATTATAATTACTACTCTAAACTTCATGCTTTACCTTGAAACTGGCATAAATATGTAGGTACTATTTCCGGTTGGGTAGGTTAGGTTTAAGGTTTGACAGTTGGACAAAATAGTCCAATAGATATGGGATAAATTTCAATGATCCCATCCATATTGGTCTATGATATTGTTAGAATTATACACAGTAGACAATGACATTGTCTACTGTTAGGTTAGGTTAGGTTAGGTTAGGTTAGGTTAGGTTAGGTTAGGTTAGGTTAGGTTAGGTTAGGTTAGGTTAGGTTAGGTTAGGTTAGATTAGGTTAGGTTAGGTTAGGTTAGGTTAGGTTAGGTTAGGTTAGGTTAGGTTAGGTTAGGTTAGGTTAGGTTAGGTTAGGTTAGGTTAGGTTAGGTTAGGTTAGGTTAGGTTAGGTTAGGTTAGGTTAGGTTAGGTTAGGTTAGGTTAGGTTAGGTTAGGTTAGGTTAGGTTAGGTTAGGTTAGGTTAGGTTAGGTTAGGTTAGGTTAGGTTAGGTTAGGTTAGGTTAGGTTAGGTTAGGTTAGGTTAGGTTAGGTTAGGTTAGGTTAGGTTAGGTTAGGTTAGGTTAGGTTAGGTTAGGTTAGGTTAGGTTAGGTTAGGTTAGGTTAGGTTAGGTTAGGTTAGGTTAGGTTAGGTTAGGTTAGGTTAGGTTAGGTTAGGTTAGGTTAGGTTAGGTTAGGTTAGGTTAGGTTAGGTTAGGTTAGGTTTCAACTTACATTTTATCGGGTTCTCCAAAAAAATTTTTGTGCAAATTGGAGCCAAAAAATTTTTTTGGAAAAAAATTTCAAAATTTTAGTTTTCATTTCCGGAAAAAAAAACTTCGCAGTAGTGCTCAGGGATGTTTAGGGAGTGTCCAAAAAAAAATTCGTTAAAATCGGAGTTATTCCCCTATACTGAAATTTTTCCAAAAAAGGTATATCTTTTAATAAAAACTCAACCATATTGCTGGCATGAATTTCAATCTACGGACAACCTCAGAAAAAGAACTTAAGTTGGCTTTTTTATATATGAGGTGAACTGCTGTATTTAAATTTCACCACATGGGTCGAAAGAGCGTTAGGGTTGTTATTTGCCATGTTTGTCGACGATTTGAGTCCGGTCAATGAGACTGTTCCAACTCACTTATGCCGTCCATTTTATCAATGACCGTAAATACTCTTCTTTGATTCGTTTTTGAGAAAGGGATTGTGATTACCAATTGTGTAGAAGTTTCCTGGATGTCATCCAAAGACATTTCATATATATCTTCGCGGCGACAACCACCAGTGACGGCGATTAAACCAACAATCTAATAAGAACACAAAATTATCAGAAAATATTGCAATGTACATCTAAAATTATTGCCTTTACCAAAAGATATTGTTGATCTGGTGCCTCTTTCACAAATTTTACCAATTCTTCTCTGGTGAGTGTTTTGGCTTGTTTAGGTTGATAGCCAACAGACTGATTTTTAAGGAACGCTCGAAGTTTGGAGAATCTTCATATATCCACGTTTTCATTAAATTGTAGCATGGCTTTAACCATCGAATACTTTGACTAGAGTGAAGAACTGAACATTTTCTTCGACTGGAAAATCACCAATAATAATTCCTTCAAAAGAATATTAAGTGCAACTTACCAGATCAAACAAATACTCCAGCATTATTTCCTCATTGATTTCACTGACTGTTTTTACCCTTTTTCAGTCGCAAAACTGTTTATATTCGCTATGGTACCTTTCTGATAATTCTTTGGGAATCAGAGAGCCGGTAGCTTCATTATATTTACGCAAAACATCTTCGGGAATGTTATTGTTTCTCGACATTTTATCTGCTGACATTTCGTTTCACAAAAATCAATAAAACAAACACCAGAAACAGTAACCTTAGAAACTAGGGTTTTCATCATGGATGATCATATTTTCAAGTTTTGTTTTATTAATGTAAGATTTAGTGTCTGCAGTATGAAATAAAACGCATTACGACATACGACCGGGAAACTTTTACAGTAACTCGTCTCAAAATTACATTTCGACACGTACCTACTGTAAAAATGCGTTTCTCGGACTTATGACGTAAATTACTATTATAATTGTAAAATAGTCAATATAAATAAAGTATATTATTATCATTATATATTATTAATAGTATATTTTCGCCTACCTTACCGGAAAACCAATCATATGAACACCAAAAATAGGTTAGGTTAGGGCGGAAAATTTATAACGCCACGATTTTTTTATTCGATCCTTGAAAAAGTATACTTGCCCTCCTTCATCAAGAGGTATTAAAAATCGGAGACTTGCTTTAAAAATTGAATGCACTCCTCTTGTGATGGTGTTTTAAATTTTTTTGTTTTAAAATTTAAAGAATTTTGTTTGAAAAAAGTTCTCACTTTACGAAATTTATATTACTTTTTATTTAAAAATATCAAATTACAAACAAACTTTTTCGATGCTAGAATAAAAAACTTGTGGCGTTATGAATTTTTCGCTTTTGATAAAAAAATACTTTCCACCCTATTTTTGGTGTTCATATAATTGACTTTCCGGTAAGGTGCGTTATTAACCTTGTTGGAGTCGCAATACTGCACTTATGAAATTTTCATTACTGATTATTTTGGCCAATACTGAACATCAGCATTTAATTATTTATTTTTAAATTAGTAAAATATTTACAATAAACTATATATTTTATTGCAACCAACAATTTTCTTTCAGATATTAAAAACAAAAAAATATCTCGTAACATTTGTAATATGCAAATAACAATTCCTTTTTGTTCCGACCATGTAAATTTCAATAAATCTCTGGCAGTGTGTATATGCGTGTATGTATGTTAAGAGGAAGTATACCAACTTTTGTATATTGTTTTATCCCATCAGTAACTCTTCTGACACCGATTTCGTGAAACAAACATAAATCCTGTTTCCAGGTCGGCGGATGCTGAAAAAAATAACACACACACACACACACACACACGCACTCTAATTATTAGGAAGTTGCTGTATATTCAGGATATAACACTTCTTAAAACAGGTGTAGCTCAGAGTAACCAGTTACAATTTTAGTTAAATTTTAATTCTCTTATCAGTTGAAAATATTATCAGTTTATTTATACTGTTTTTTTAGGTGGGAGGATAGCATTCCTAATTTATTTGTACTACTGTAATAAAACACTATTTATAAATACTTATTTTACTCTTCGCTTGCTTTCGCGCTTCCTGAGACAATTAGATTAAAACTGAACTCTTTTGCGCTGGTATCTGGCTTTTACATACCCATCTAATCCGCCGAGAACTTCCAGATGATTCTAGTCGATATTGTGTTCCGGAACTTTCGAGTAACAGTACCGAAAAAACTGGCGAATTAGACCCGGCGCATTCGCCATTATTTAGTTGGTCAGTGGCGGCGCTTGAGCTTGGCGAGTGTGTAACAATATATTAAGTATTTTTATTCGAATTTGACCTTAAGAAAAAGAAAGAAAATTCAAATTCTTGTTGTAATAAATATACATGACTGTTTATATCTGTAAGTTGGGAAGGGCGAAGTCAAATTCCATCTGCACTTACACATTATAAAGTGCATTGTGCTTCCAATTGAGCCAGCCACTTTGATCTAATTATTTGAAGTAGTCAACGACGTCCTTGAGGGGAGAGTACCTCTATAGTATTCTTAAAGCTCAGACCACATCGGATATGGTTGACGATTTCTTTCTTTGGTTCACATCCTTTGTTTAGAGGTGGGTTGCTTACTTTCATCGTGTATACTGTTTTGAAGACTCCAGTAACCGGTTAGAATACGTATCGTTACTTTTTTTCCTTTTTTTTAATAGAAACAAATTTTTATATCTAATTTTCGTGGTAGTTGCTACCGTTTAAAGTACAATTTTTGGGTCAAACAACCCCAATATTTCACCGGGATCTTCGGGATCCAACTCACCCTGTGATACTTCATACACCAGAAAACGCAGGGAAAAAATCCAGTCAATAATAAGGCTGGAACCAGGGAAGTTTCCCAATCCAGACCTTAGTCTCCTGTGCCGCGTTCAAAAGCCGGAAGAAGTGATCAAATCCCTGAAAAAATACAGGAAGAGAACGACAATCAAAAATAAGGTAAAGAAACCAATTTAAACTAACAAAAATAATAGAAAAATCACTCTTACATATACCTCACCTAAATTTAAAACTTCTAAAATTAAATAGAAACGTATATTCAAAATAAAAACACCATATAAAGTTAAAAACAAAAACCCTACATTAGAGGAGTCCAGTGCGGATTCCAACCGAAGTCATATTAAAAAAATTCGTCAAAAAAGATTATCTCTCAAGCAAAGGGGAACCGGCGAATGTGCAATTATAGCTTCAATTGAAAGTCCAGGGCCCACAGAAGGCCAGCCGAAGGGCTGTGCCAATCTATAGGAAGACATAAGACTCACTACGCCGAATAAATTTATGCAAACCCAAAATAAACTTTCAAACAAAAACAAATTCAAAAAATATAAGAATCCCAGCGCCAGAAATAGTCCAGATTCGATGGAAAAGTGTTCCGAACAACACGAACAAAAGGAATCAGAGCAGTACAACCAAAAGTGTTTGGAAAGTGAGGTAAAAAAGGACAACGAACCAGACCAAGGCCTCCCAGAAGGCCACTTGATTGACAACAAAGACCCTGACATCACGAGATATACCAAGAAGCCCTGCTCGTCATCTAAGGGATTGCTCAATGCTGACCAGATGAGAATGGAGGTACCATCTGACCATTTAAGCTCACTCTCACCAATACTGAAGATAAAACAAATCACCAGTGTTGCAAAAATACATAATAGTCGCAGCGACTGGAGTGCTGAAGTAGAAAAAGAATTTGATGCTCAGCCCATAAAAACAAGCGATAATTCCCTGTATGAAGCCGCTGATGACGCATTCATATCCCAATACATGGCAACGAAAAAAATACCCAATTACAAGAAGGCAACTTGATTTTACAAAGAAACCCATGCCAATCGTGATACATGATGACATCCACATCTGCCCTGGATTATCAACGGATGCCCCTATGGAGGTCGACTTCATTAAACCTAAAAAAACAGTGTCTTAACGGCACTGGCTATCCAAAAGGTAACAAACAGACCTATCGAAACGAAAAACCAATATGAATCACTATCGGAGGAGGACACGGATGACGAAGTAGAGGACAAGGAAGAAGAGGAAAAGAAGACAAAGGAAACCGGAGATAAAAGGAAAAGAGGTAGAGCGAGGAAAAAAACTAAAACCTTGGAAGCTCCCTCTAAAACCATAAGAACTGACGACCAGAAGGCAAAGAACAATGAAAACCCGGTTCCGAAGGCCCCCAAAACACTTCCACCATTGGTAGTAGACGGCAGAGTGGAGTGTAGAAAAGATATAACGAATCTTTTGAGGAAGGACCCTTCGGGAAAGTTTGAACTCAAGTTTAATAGAAATTCCATGGTCATTTTTAAAAAAGAGGTATGACAGACGACACGGAACCTGACGACATCAAAGAAGACCTGTTAACCACATACAAAATCAACGCTAGACAGGTATACAGAATGAGTACCAAAGGACGTCATTAAAAAACTAAAATAAATTCCAATCACTATCCAATCTGTAACAAGGTTAAAATGAAACTACGATACGAGCCGAAGGCGATTATGAGGAACCACGAGCAGTACGAATTTTTATTCTAACCAAGTGGCAGACTATGCTTTCTCTACGATCACAGATTTTAAATCCATGAACAGTTTGTAATACTTTTCATATTCATTATTTTTTTTTTTTTGATAGTAAATTTTCCAGTATAGTTTTTACACTCTTTTAAATTTCAGGTGGTGTATTTTTGACACTCTAATTTTGAATCACTGGAAAAATGTTGACAGTTACTCAAATCCTGCATCTACGTCAAGGCTAATGCTATAACCAGTTTGAGAATATTATTCTATCACAAGAGAAAAAATTAAAATACATTTAAATTGAATGGAGGCAGAGATGTTGCAAAATTTGTTTTCAATCTCAAGGGAGGCAATTCCAACATTCCGTTACCAAATTTGATTTCAGCATTGGAGAATTCTGTGATGATCATGGAGAAACAACATTTAGAAAATCACTTTAGTTTGCTGTATTTTCTACCAATACAAAAATGATTTATTCAAGCTGAAAATATCTGTATAAATAATCTGTTAATATTTAAAGTAAACGATATTAGTCTTCGAGTAAGTCTAAGTATCTCCACATTCTTTCAGGAAGGTGTAGCAATCTTATTCCATTAGGAAGCTGATAATTTTCCCATAATATGTTCCTTATAACGCACCTAAAATTCAAAATATTTCAGAAAACCAATTTTTTTAATTTTGTAATAAACACAGATTTTTTCTTCAGTTCATTCAATTAACTTAATATAAAGTTTTTTAATTTAATTTATACTTACGTATATATATTGATAGAAAGAAATATACATAAAACTACATAACTCTGGTTTTACGATCCAAAGTTGCAGATGACCTTATCGTCACCATAAGGGCAAGCATGATAAAATTATTTCAAATTTAATTAAAAAACCCAAAACATTATAGAGAAATGGAGCCTGAAGGAGGGCTTAAGGTCAAACCAGGCAAAATAATTTTGAATCGCTCACCTACTGACCACTCCAACACTGAACAATTTCAAAATTAAATTTTACAAGGAGGTAAAATAACTAGTATTGCTCCAGAAATAAAACCGACTGGGAACAATCATTTTGAAAAACTATTATTAAAAAAAAAGATTATCAAGCGAGTAAGTTACATTTGTATATTGTACCAAAATTCAACAATTAAGGATTTGCTGTGAAATTGAAATAGAAAATGATCTTGTGGTTATACCAAACGATTATCAAATCCATGGTCACCTATACTTTACTTGTATCGTGGCAAATAATTCAACAATCAAACAATGCTGAATGCTTCTCCGCTGCAATATTGCATGATGAAACAGGCTACAGCTGGTACCTTTCGACTACAAAAGACACAAAACTTAAAACCTATGATTTTGTTGGTCATCTTAAGCTGTGTCCTCACTGAGTCGATACTGTCGATCGACATTTTAAATTAATAAGCAAGAATAACTGCATCTGTACACACCGAGTAGGCACAAATGTTTGTTCATCAGTAGAAATCAACAAGTCTGACGAATATGATATAATAGTGCCACATATATTATTATCTCTACTCAAAAAAGAAAAATTGCACCCAAAAATAGGTGTAACGGTAGTTTTAGAAAGTTTTTAGATGTCGGAAGGTGAATTTGAATAGTTATTACATTGGGCAAAAAATTTATAAAGAAGACACCAATTCACTGAGTACTTCCGCACAATAAAGTCGATCCACTGCTCTTTTATATTTACCGACAATCGATGGAAAATAAATTGACATGTCGATCGTTAAGGAACTTTAAGAATCGTGAAAAATATTACACTGACATTCTTGAATCATCTATTGGACATCATAACATCATACAATTCAGGTTTGACTTTGACACACCGTTTGAAATGGTTATAAGAAATCACTATCTGATAAATCAAACCAGTGCTGAAGGCTCACTCATAGGATAGGAGTCTTGTGATCGAATTTTCGGTTATCAAAATCCCACCCTCTTTCACGCAGAGATACACATTATAGAAGAACACCAGGATTGAGGCAAGCTAAAAGGTGTAAAAAGGCAAAAAGTTACATAAAAATGCAGGTCTTCTAACTAACTGTCCTTTGAGGCATCACCTAAAAGGACAAAATTTAAAAAAATAGAAAAAAAGTAGGCATATCAAAAAGTAGGAAATTGCATAATGTGTACTATGCAGACTGAGTTTAACCTCCTAATAGGAGAGCTATCATTTTTCCAGCTTTCGATGAAATAATGTGCCTTGTTTCCAAATATAGCACCGATTAAGATTAGTTCAAATTTTGCGCGAAGCAAATAAGGAATACTAAGAACAATAAATAACTGAACGGTTGAACTAAACCTCCACTATTTATTCGAAAAATACATTTTAAAACGTATTTTTAGCTCAATCGTTCAGTTATTTATTGTTCTTAGTAAGATGAACTTCCACAAAGTAAAGGTTACCTCAATCAATTTTTTTAAATAAGGAATATGCTCTCTCGAAAGCTGCTAAGTATTAGTATTGGTTGTATGGGCATTCTAGAGTTTAAGTAGATTAAAGTAGGCACAAAAGAGCAGTTGGTCAACGTTCAGAGAAGTTTAATTGGCCTATACGACCTAAGACAATCTAATCTACTGCCAGGAAAACAGTTGGTACTAGCACAGATTATCTGTCAATAATGGGTGACATCCATTTGAATGACAAATGGATGTCAACAAGAATTTTATAACTTTTATTAATACGTACCTACAAATGTGTTTTAGCTCCATTGGTATTAAGCCGCATCTTTGGGGCGGTAAAAGTCCATCTTCAATCAAATCTCCATAATGTTCTTGAATTTCTGAAATCATTGTTTTATAACTGAAATTTGAAAGTTCAAACTTTTTAACTATCTGTATACAATCCACGGCTCTTAGAAGAAGTTGCAAACAGCTAACTAAGTTGTAAGGATAAACGTGGTTAAATTCGAGAAGACGATTTAGGATATGCTCTATAACTGTTGTGTCTTCATTTTCAGTATACACTTTTGCCCCAAATCTCAGGAATATTAAAAGTTTATCTGGCAAACCCAATTGAACGCAAACCTAAAATTAAATTACTTAATTTTAGATCTAGTGGAACCTGAAAAACAACAAATACCTTCAAAGGAGAAGCTTTTCCACAACTTTCTATAGGTAAATCAATAAATCTGAATATTGGAGCTTGATAACTGCTGCCTGATTTAATTTTAAGTTTGCAATGATTGGCTTTATCTAGAAAATAAACAACGGCTCTTAGATTTTCTTCTTCGTTATCGAAATCACTTTTCCAGCCTGCGATGAAATGAGGTGCCTTGCTTCCAAATATAGCACCAATTAGGATTCTTTCAAATGTTGCTTCGCAATTATAAATTTCTGTCAGTAACAACCCAACCTAAAAAAAGGAACATATTTTAAAAATACATTAACCCATTTTAAAAGATACAAAAATATATTTGAGCATCCAGCAGCTGTATAATTATAAAGACAAAAGAACAATATAAACGGTATGTAAGATCTTGGGCTGGTCAATAAACAGGTATAGGTATGTATTGCTCATTCGTGAGTATATAGATGCGGAATTACGACGGTTAGCTCTACAAATAAAATACCATACCATATCTCTATTACAACCTTTCCTTATACTTTTGAGTTGTCAATTTGATTAAAAATCTTAATTTCACAGTCAACAACTTAATAAGATGAACTTTCACGTAGTAAGGGTTTGTACAATAAATTTCTTAATTGCACATTCAGGCCTTAGGCGACTTATCCGCCTATGAAATAAATATCTTACCTCCAACTTCAAGTAGGTTATGTTTTCCTTACACGCATGCTAGGTTAGGTTTTCTTAATTTTTTCAGTAATATGTCACAGTTTTTATCAGACCACGACCTAAATTTGAAACGATTCATGGATACTACACGAAAATATAACCTTACATTAAATGAAGAAAAAAGTACCTTTAAACAAACTAAAATTAATCTTCTCGGATACACTGTGGAAAATAACACCATTAAACCAGATAGCGAAAGATTGAAACCACTCCTAGAACTTCCCGCCCCTACTAAGGCTACAGAACTAAAACGTGCTTTGGGCATGTTCGCCCACTACGCGAAATGGGTTGAGAGATTCTCGGAGAAAATTAAGCCTTTTACATGCGTGATTACTTTCCCATTAACACCTGATGTTTTACAACGTTTCCAAGATATCAAAAACGATATAAAAAGGGCAACTCTAATGGCGATCGATGACACAGAAATGTTCACCGTTGAAACAGACGCCTCAGATTTTGCCATTGCAGCAACGCTCACACAAAAGGGTCGGCCGGTTGCTTTTTTCTCTAGAACACTGTCAAACCTGGAATGCAGACATTCATCTATCGAGAAAGAAGCGTGCGCGATTGTCGAGAGTCTCAAAAAGTGGAGACATTACCTCATTGGGAAACACTTTCTACTTATCACCGATCAGAAATCTGTATCATATATGCTAAATCAAAATCACAATAGTAAAATCAAAAATGAAAAGATATTGCGTTGGAGTTATCCTGCTATAAGTATGATATAATTTATAGACCAGGATCCCAAAATACGGGAGCAGACGCTCTATCCCGCGTTAGTGCTTATATGAACATTAACAAATTGAAAGAACTTCACAATGCGCTATGCCACCCTGGAGTGGCAAGGATGTTTCATTGGGTACGAACTAAAAACTTGTCCTACTCGGCCAATGATGTTAGGCAAATGACAGCGTCTTGCAAAACTTGCGCTGAAATAAAACCAAGATTTTTAAAAGTGAAAGGCAAACTTATTAAAGCTACATCCCCGTTTGAGAGGCTTAATATAGATTTTAAAGGCCCTCTACCGTCAAGCTCACCAAATAAGTACATACTAACCATCATAGACGAGTTCAGTAGATTCCCATTTGCATACCCATGTAAAGATATGACTTCTTCTACAGTCATAAACTGCCTAAAGGACCTGTTCCTTACTTTTGGTCAACCACTGTACTTGCACAGTGATAGGGCTACCTGCTTCATGTCTGAAGAGTTTAAAAACTTTCTCAAAGACTCGAACATCGCCTCTTCGAGAACAACGCCGTACAACCCTCAAGGCAACGGACAAGTTGAGAGACTAAATGGCACACTTTGGCGCACAATTCAACTAAGCCTAAACACGAAAGGCTTGCCGATCGAAAGTTGGGAGAAAGTCCTTAAAGATGCCCTCCATTGTGTCCGTTCGCTGCTATGTACGTCAATTAATGCAACGCCACATGAAAAACTATTTACTTACCCTAGAAGATCACCAAACGGAGACTCTCTTCCCTCGTGGTTGACGGCCCCGGGACCAGTACTAGTAAAGAAAAACGTTAGACACTCAAAGTCTGAACCGTTAGTGGAGGAAGCAGAGTTAATTGAAAGCAACCCCTACTATTCCTTAATAAAACGTGCTGATGGAGTAACGTCCACAGTATCAAACAGACAACTTGCTCCCTTTCCTGATAATTTAGATGAGAATACCGACGAAGTGCAAAACGTAGAATCACTGACAGAGTCTGAACCTACACAGGAATCGGACGAATCCCGAAGTGGAGAAAGACTTGAAGGTGTACAAACCCCAGACACAAACGCACGACTCCGACAGTCAGACCAGGAACCTGGAGGATCACGAGCCAGCACCTGAACCACCTATAGAAAATCGACCCGAGACAAGAGACTTCCACCCCGCTTCAGAGACTACATAGTGGAAGATCTAAACTCTACAGGGGAAGAATGAGGTGATATATGCGGGAGTGCCGACCTACATGGTCGTCCGATGTGATCTGTCATTTAATGTCATGTGTCTTTGCCTGTCAGTGTCACGTCAGTCACGTCACTATTATTTGTTATCTAGTCTATGTTTCTATTATTATGTATCCGTATCTCTAGTTGATTTCTCAAGTTAATAAAAGCCATTATTTCGGTGGTTATTCGTTTATCTTACATCACCTATATTAGTGAAACCTTTTTAGGAAAGTTCCTCACATTATTTTGTTAATTACCGGGTACGTTTAACAGTTTTTTTTAACTAAAAATTAATGTAGCAAAAATTGGTTCAAAATTACCGTACTAGCGTCTTTTACTTGCCAAATGTAGCATAATTTTACAGCCACATACAAAATATTATGATATTTTCCCATGATACAGACTTTTCCATTGCTATCTTTTTGTTCATTATGATATTTTATTATTGCTTTAATTGCTTCTACTGCACTTTCATCTCCACTTGTTTCAACTACAAAATTTGTAAACACATGATGTACAGATATAAAAAATTTGATTATTTAATAAGGAAGCAATAAAATACATGGAATTTTAGTAAAATTACTATTTACCTTCTGATAGACCTTCAATAAGAACACTGATGTAGTCAACTACTTCTTGTCGCCTCCTTCTGTCGTGCAAACTGTTTCTTGGTATACTTTGTAAATAAAAATCAAAATAGCATCGTATAAAACCTTCCATGATATTTTTTACTTATGATTTGTTAATTTTAACACATTCTTACTGTTGTCTTTCCCTTTAAACTATTTAATTCAAAATAGCATAATGCGTCTTAGTCCAGGAGCCGAAGAGTCGAATTATTTCCAAATATATTTTTATTATTTATTTTTAAGAGGGAATAGATATAAAAAAATCTTTGAACACTTGTATATTTTATTTTCTGTCACCGATAACTGACATCTCTTTGAGTAATATCAAATACAAACCGTGCTATACACCATTTACCCTAGCCGAAAGTAAGTGACTCTTCTTTTTTCCTTCTAGATTTTCTGATTCTTTAACATTCTGCTCATTGTAGCTTGGTAAAGCAAAAGAGTTTAGGGAAATGACGTTTATATTGTCAGATGTAAAAGAGCGGAAAAAATGTTACAAAAAAATTGATGGACTTCGTACTATAGGAGTATTTCGGCGGATAAGTTACTTATACGTTTTAAAGGCTTCTCATAATTAGGTTATCTTTAGCGAATGGATTCAAAGGAAAAAATCAATTTTCTAATAATTAGATTCCAGAGTTAATAGGAAAACTTACTTTCACATATTGACAAAACTACGACTCGTTTACAAAATTAACGCATCACTTATTTTTGTTGTAATTTTAAAATAACTTAATAACTTTAACCTAATATTACATTAATAATTTAAAATTAAGGTTACTTTTAAGGTTACCCTTAGGCTCTCTGGCGCTCTACTTTAACCGATCTCCTACACTGTGTTCATGACTGAACATCACTCCTTAACAGCGAGCAACATACAGACGTTGTTTATTTGGACTTTTCTGAAGTTTCGATTTTTAACCATCTTCCTAAACATAAACTTTTAGGTACACAAACTTGAGCATTTTGGCACTCCTTATACTTTGCCTGGCTAGATTAATTTTTTTAACGGATATGCATTACAAATTTAGAGTAGGAGAATTGCCATGATATTACTCTCCCTTAGTTACGTTTATAACATTATCAGTTGTTATATTAAGTTGACAATCATTTATGTCAGTTTTTTGTAGAATAAAGAATAAAGAAATGTAAAAACACCTCTAAAATGGATAAGACATAAATATTACACTAGAAAACGCAGGTCAGTTTTAGAAACAGACGACTTTTAAAAAAAATCTTAAAACACGTCAATTTTAGTTTTTGAATGGCCATCAACTGCTATAGATGTGTTGGAAATCACGTCATTAGTGATGGCGTAATGACGTCATCGACGATTTTTTAAATACAAACCGAGGTCACGTGACAGCTCAAGGTGTCCTTATTGCCTTTGCAACAATGTAATTATTTGAATATTTATTTCTACAGTGTTACCTGTTTATTAATACAATTAACTTAATAAATGTTTACTTAATTACAATTACAACAAATGTTCAAATTGTCGACCTTCAGCAATGATATAATGAAAAAGGCGAGCAGTAAATTCTTTCCTAACGTTTTCGAGGACTTCAAGTGTTATTTGTGCAATTTTCGTTCGGATTCGCTCCTTCAACTCTTCTACATTATTCGGTCGATTTTGATATACTCTGCATTTTAAATATCCCCACAAAAAAAGTCGGAGTCAAATCTGGAGACCTTAGATAGGTCCCCTTATACCTATCCACCTTCCTGGAAAAACGTTATTAAGGTAATTTCGTACCTCCCATCCTGTTGGTACCATAAATCCTTTCTATTTGGAAATAGCTGATTCAGCTGTGGCAACAGATAATTTTGAAGAAATTCTAGATAACTAGCAGCAGTTAGGTTTTCTCCAAAAAAATATGGCCCTACAATTTGATTGTTTATAATGCCGGCCCAAACATTCACCTCCTCGGGATATTGTGTCCTATACTCTTCCATCCAATGTGAATTTTTACTTGCCCAATATCGACATGTCTGGCGATTTACGTGACCGTTCAGCATAAGAGACACTTCATCTGAAAAAAGTCCCTTTTGTATAAAACCCCGGATCTATGTTACATTGTTCCATATTGATTTCGTAGAATTTAATTCTTCTATTAGTCATCTTCTAATAGCTCCTGGACCAGATGTACTTTGTATGGATGCCACCTCTTTTTTTAGCACTCTTACAACAGTTGATTGGTGGACATTATTATCTAGTGCGAACTGCCTAGAACTGGTATGAGGATTTTCTTGAAATGCCAGTACAACGTCCAGTTTTTTGGCTTCGGATATTGATGTTCTACCACTTCTGGAAAGAGATTTAACATGGCCCGTTTCTCTAATTTTTTTTCAATTTTACTTACTGTTAATTGATTGGATCGTGATTAGAGTATTTAGCATTAAATAAATTACGAACTTCTGCTTCAGTCCTCACTCTATCTCCATAAAAGCTATGTTGATATGTGACTAGTACACATCGTTATTGTTTGTTTCTCTATAAAGTGACATTTCATGTGGTTTTTAAGCATAGTTTGTTGTGTTATTTGGTATCTACATGAAGCTCTAAAAGCAGTCTATTCGGTGATGTATTGTTGTAATTAAAATATCTTAGCATATTCTCGAAAATTTGAATAATTCATCTAGTTTTCAATAAAAATAATTTAATAGTCATTAAGGAGTATTACAAAAAACCAACAAGATAATCAAGAACCAGTCCGATATTTATATTTCCAAACATGAATAATTGTTATAAATGTGAGTTAATGGATTGTGATGAAAAAAATTCCATAAGTTGTGATAGCTGTAGCAGGTTTGTTCATCGTAAGTGTAGTGACCTCTCTCCAACAGAGTTCAAAGTAATGGAATTAAAAAAGCGGCGTTCTTTGAAATTTTTTTGCAACGATTGTCAGGAAGGGTTACTATTTGTTCCAAAACTTATTAAAAAAGTGAATGATCTACAATTACAATTTAATGAGCTTCGTAATGAGTTTATGCAGACTCAAAAATTAAACACTGACGAAATAATTAGTGAATTGAATGAGCGGCAAATTAGATCGAAAAATATAATGATTTTTAATTTACCTGAGAACAGCAATGCGGGTGATGATATCCATTCTGTCCAACAAATTTTCAAGCAAGTTTCAGACGAAGAAATTCCGATTATTAGGGCAATCAGAATGGGAAAGAAAAATAATAGAAATGTAAAGCGGCCATTGAAAGTAATATTATCGAATACTCATGATGTACTAGCTATTATTAAGAATAGAAAGAATATAAATAAAGACAAGAAGATTTTCGTCAATGTGGACCAAACTCCTATGCAGGTAAAACAATATAAAGATCTCAAGGCAGAACTTAAACTACGCCAAGATCAAGGTGAGAATAACTTAATTATAAGGTATGTAAACAATATTCCAAAAATTGTTCCAAAAAACTTTTAGTCAGTGTCAATTCAAACGATCTCAATATTTATTATCAAAATGTTAGAGACTTACGTACCAAATTATCTATATTGAAGCGAAACATTTCCACAACAAATTATAATATTATTATTTTTACTGAAACTTGGCTGAATGGTGAATTTCATGATGGTGAACTAGGTTTTGATGACTACAATGTATACAGAAGAGATCGTTCTGCAGATACGAGTAGCTTACAAAGAGGCGGTGGAGTTTTAATTGCAGTTCACAAGTCCCTCACAAGCCGTCAGTTGGACACTTTTCGAACTATTGAAAACTTGTTTGTTGTAGTTGGTAATAATTGTCCTCAGGTGATAGGTAGTGTTTATATACCGCCAAAGGCATCATTAGATGTATTTGTAACATTTTGTCAGGATGTAGACACACTTACCGAAGAATATTCTAAAGCTTGTTTTCATATATTTGGCGATTTTAATGTTCCCAATTGTAAATGGCGAATGAATAATCTGGCATCTGAAGCTACACCTAATTTACAAGCTAATCTTCTAGAAACTAATGCTATTGATTTATTATCAAATATGGTTGCATTCAATAATCTTTTTCAGTGCTCGAATATTGTGAATGAGAGAGGTGTTCTATTGGATTTGGTATTTTCTCAAAGTCTTCTCACAGTCTCAAGATCAATAGATGATCTCATTACCCCCGATAATCACCACCCTCCACTTGTAACTTCTTTAAGATTAAAACATACTAACACTGATAACATTCCTGAACAATATTATTACGATTTTAAAAATGCAAGCTTTGTAGTTATTAATAATTGTTTAGGTGCAGTTTTGTAGGATGATTTGCTGTTGGGTAAGTCTTTAGATGAAATGATTAGTATATTTTACGATGTCTTATTTTCAATAATCGAGATTCATGTCCCCATCAAAAAAAATTCTGCTAAGAAATTTCCTCCGTGGTTTACACCTGAATTACGGGAACTAGTTATACGGAAAAAAATAGCACACCAAGAACACAAGACATTGTTGAATTTAGGCAGTTACGACAAATTTTCGTGTCTTAGATCTCAGTGTAAGGTACTCTCTAAACAATGCTATAGTCAGTATGTGAGTGATGCCCAGTGTTCTATACAGGCTGACGGTAGGCTGTTTTGGAAATTTGCAAATGCCAATAAGGACCAGAATTCTCTACCGTCTGAAATGTTCCTTGATAATGTTAGGTCCAATTCTATATCTGAATCTGCCAATCTGTTTGCTTCTCATTTTCAATCCGTGTATCGTAAGGATAATATAACTCAACATCAAGTACTCGTAACTGATAGTAATGTGAATGTTCCTAATTATTCTGTTAGGATCTCAGAGGTCTATCAACATCTAACTAATCTAAAACCACGGAATGGTCCAGGTCCTGATGCAGTACCTCCTATCTTATTGAAATACTGTAGTTTTGTATTGGCTCGTCCCTTATGTTATATATTCAATGAGTCATTATCATCAGGTCAATTCCCAAGTTACTGGAAATTGATCTATATAACACCAATTTATAAAACCGGTAATAAGCATGATATAAAGAACTATCGTCCTATATCTATATTGAGCACCATTCCCAAACTGTTTGAAGCCATATTAACAGAACATCTATCATTAGTATTTAGGCACAAAATAGCGTCTCAACAATATGGATTTTGCAGTGGCAGATCTACAGAAGTCAACCTTCTATATTTTATTAGTTATATAACACAAGCAATGGAGGCAGGTCATTAAGTTGATGCTATTTATACAGACTTATCAAAAGCATTTGACAGAGTTAATCATGAGCTCCTATTAACTAAACTTGAAAATTTTGGTATCACTGGATCGTTACTATAATGGTTTGCAGATTAAATTTCCAATAGAAAACAAATTGTACGTTTCAACAGTATTAAATCAAATGAAATTTCTGTAACTTCTGGTGTACCACAAGGATCCCACTTGGGACCTTTACTGTTTAATCTGTTTATTAATGATATAGTTAAAAGTTTTCACCACGATTTGACTAAGCTTCAAAGTTGGTGCATCAATAATGGTATGGAACTAAATATAAGTGTCATGTCATGCGTTTTTATCGAACTAATAACCCTTTACTATATGATTACAGTATTAATACATCTGTTCTTTCATCACAAACTGTAATCAAAGATCTTGGAATATGGCTAGATACCTCATTAACTTTTCATGAGCACTTTAAAACCATCATTAACAAATCTTTGAGGCTCCTTGGATATATCAAACGAGTTACTTCTGATTTTACGTCCATCCAACCATTAAAGATTCTATATTGTTCGTTGGTTAGATCTCATCTGGAATATTGTTCTTCGGTGTGGTCTCCCTATTATCATTTGTATAGTGATAAAATTGAGAATGTGCAACATAAATTCCTTAGACATGTTGCATTTAAACTTGGCCAGTATATGCATTATGACGATATTTTACAGATGCTAAATATTACTACATTAAAAAGCCGTCGATTACATCACGACTTAATTGTATTATTTAAACTGGTTAACTCACAAATTGACTGTCCAGATATGTTAGCCAAAATTAATTTCGCAGTTCCCAACCGCCAGACAAGACAATTGGTTTCATTTTCTGTACCAATGCATAGAACAAATTATGCGCATTATTCGTTCTTATCTCGAAGCCAAAGAATTGCAAATCAATTTCAGCAACTTGACTTTTCCTATAGCTTAAACAGATTCAAGGCCGTATTGTCAAATATCACTTGACGACAGTTATTATCAGATGTAGGTACCTACTTTTAATGTTTATTATGTATATTATTTGTCTGTGTACCTTCATGTTTAAATGTCTTGTAATTGCTAGTTTATAAATGTTTTATCTTGTTTAAACCTTTGACATGTTAATTGTATTTTTCTTTTTTTAAGTTATTGTACTTGTTTTAAAATTATTGTACTTATTTTGTAAAATGGGTTCGCCCGTAAATAAATAAATAAATAAATAACCAATCATGATTAAAATCTTGATTCGTTCTGTTTCTGTTAGTTTCATTTTTGTCAATGCTGTTATTAATGTCGGCAAAAAAGTCGAAGAGTAAAAATTTGACGTCTATTATTTGACAGATTGACAGATCATTGACGAATAAAAACGAGTCAATGACAATATTGACTTAAATATTTTTGTAAAAATAAATCCGAGTACTTACTACAATAATTAATTTTAAATTATAATGTAACATTGTTTTTATCAATGTATTTTTTTCCGGAATCAGCAATAAACACTATTTTGTTTTATTCCCAGTGGCGGTTCTTAGTGTATATTAGTTCAGTGAATGAATATTTATTGTAATTCCATGTTACTTAACAAAGTTCATAATTTTGGTTAACCCTGTAGAAATAAATAATTAAATGATTACATTGTTGCAAAGGCGATAAGGAGACTTTTCAAATGAGCTGTCACGTGACCTCGGTTTCTATTTAAATTATGACGTCATTACGCTGTCACTCATGACGTAATGTCCAACACATCTATAATAGCAGTTGATGGCTATTTAAAAATTAAAATTGAAGTGTTTTAAGTTTTTTTTAAAAGTCGTCTGTTTCTGAAATAATTAATGTATTCCATACATTTGCATCATACTGTATAAACGTATTGGCGAAAACAAATGAAAATACATTCTTTGTCATGTAATTTGTTTAATCAATTTTGTTGGTTATACCAGTTAAATTTCGTTTTTTTATTATTTAATATGTAAAAGAAACGTGATTCATGTGTTCTTTACGTTCCAAATATAAAAGAACTTGCGCAGCTGATACTTGTATGTATTCTAAGTTATTGCCATTTTTATTGGTAAATAGTAATACGATTCTTGGTAGGTGCACGGGAACACCTTTACTTCATTTTCGCAGATTTTCTGGAGACAGGCACGTGCTACGAATACGAGGTAGTTTGGTACTTTATTTTACCACATATTTATCATGTTCCTGAATTTAAACATTTACACGGTATAAAACTAATAAACCATATTTTTAATATATCAGCTCAAATATTCTATCCAGTAAGTATATTATATTTTTTATGCAGAATACTAGGTAGTATGTATATCAAAAATAAATCGTTTTCCACAGTTTTTTATACATAATACAGTACCTACCAACAGTTATTTTGAATGATTATTCTGAGTATAGAATTATAAGATAACAACATGAAATAGAATTAGAAACAAATCTTTGACAAAAGTTCATTTTTTCAGTATTAATTAATCAGCCTACCATTTAGTCCAGGCGAGCTGTACTTTTAGACCGAAATTCTGAGACCTGGAATGTAACAGTTGGAGGTGGTAAAGGGGCTTATAACACATGAAAAAAAAATACATTAATTATTTCAATTATGATCATAAACTTTTTAGGGGTGAAAACGGGTGAAAAAGGGATAAAAAACTGAAGTATTGCTGTTTGCGGATAAAATTGACGTCAAAATGAAAAGTGCTCAATAGAAAAGTTGTAGATCATGTAAAAATCTAAAACTTTTTTCTTGGTAATTTTCTCACACAACCTCAATTTTTCGAGGAAAATGAAAAAAAAAGATTTTTCGTTTTTAATTTTCCAACGGATCCGTCAATCTTGACGAAACTTGGTGAAAACTTACCTTTTTATGTCCAAAATAACCTCGAATTTTCTCAACCTTGTAACAATAATTTTCCGAGAAATTTGATTTTTCTGGAAAAATCTCTTTTTTTTCAACTGTAAAGTTTGCTCGGAAAATATTATTGGAAAAGGTTTTCCTGGGCCTCATTTTTTTTTGTTTTTACGTCTACTTTCACATGAAATAAAAAAATACACCTCTCATTTAAAAATGTGCTCAAAAATAAAAAACGCAAAAAATGAATTATGCAACAGCTAAATTTGCAATAATTGTTAAATTTTTGTTATAGAATATTAATAAATGCAGAAGCCGACTCTTGCATTACATTCTACGGGAAAAATTACAGAAAAAAATGTATTTCATTATTTAGTCAAATTTTTAGTTCATTTGCAATATTAATATAAACACTCAAGTCTATTAATGAAGTTAATAGAGAGTTTGCGGTAAGGTGTTTTACGTTATAAAAATGTCCGTTATAATGTATAACGTAAAAATGTAGTAAAAATTATACCGTATAAAGCTTATTTATACGCTATTTTTGAAAATAACGTTAACCAATCAAATTTTAATGCTTATAATTTACTTCCATGGTACAACAAATTTACATTGTAAATTAGTTGTATCATGACTGTTGATCATTAGTTTCAATCTTGTTAGGTATTTGCAAAAAACAATGTCTTGCACTGATTATAAATTAAATGTAATTGTAAATGATTTTTATGGTTATTATTTTTCTTAGTTTTGTTAATTATTTTTAGCGATCTTTTTTAATCTTGCACTAATGACATATCCTGGCATATCATATGGCATCTGAGAGTAACCTTGATTTTTAAGGAACGATAACCGCAAGCGATGTTTACAAATTTTACGATACACTACAGTATAACGTAAAATAGGAGTCTCCCGTAACGTAAAACGACTGACTGCAAACTCTCTAATAATCCGAGCAGGGATTTTATGGTTTTTACTATTGTATGCTGATTTTTTTATATTATAAGGTTTTCGCTTTCGTGCTCGGTATAATTATCTTTATTTTCTACGACCTGCCTAATATTAACAAAAAAATATTGTTTTTTTAATATATTTTTTAATTCAAATTACGAATTACTTAAAACCGAACGATTATATATTAAAAATAAACAAATTATTCCAAAAAGTCTAAGAAAATTGAAATTTTGATGATAATTGTGCTCTAGGGCCCTGATGGAAGGGTATTTAGGCCTTGTATATCAAAAAATCAATTTATCCCATGAAAAATATTATAATATAAACAAATCAGCATACAACAATAGTAAAAACCATAAAATCCCCGCTCGGATTATTAACTTCATTAATAGACTTGATTGTTTATAATAATATTGCAAATGAACTAAAAACCCGACTAAATAATGAAATATATTTTCTTCTGTAATTTTTTCTGTAGAATGTAATGCAATATCCGGCTGCTGCATTTTTTAATATTCTATAACAAAAATTTAACAATTATTGCAAATTTAGCTGTTGCAAAATTCATTTTTTGCGTTTTTTCCATTTTTGAGCACATTTTTAAATAAGAGGTGTAAAAACAAAAAAAATAAGCCCCAGGAAAACCTTTTCCAATAATATTTTCCGAGCAAACTTTACAGTTTTTAAAAAAGAGATTTTTCCAGAAAAATCAAATTTCTCGGAAAATTATTATGTTACAAGGTTGAGAAAATTCGAGGTTATTTTGGACATAAAAAGGTAAGTTTTCACCAAGTTTCATCAAGATTGACGAATCCGTTGGAAAATTAAAAATTAAAAACGAAAAACCGTTTTTTTTTTCATTTTCCTTGAACAATTGAGGTTATATGAGAAAATTACCAAGAAAAAAGTTTTAGATTTTTACATGATCTACAACTTTTCTATTGGGCACTTTTCATTTTGACGTCAATTTTAGCCGCAAACAGCAATGTTTCAGTTTTTACCCCTTTTTCACCCCTAAAAAGTTTATGATCATAATTGAAATAGTTAATGTACTTTTTTTCATGTGTTATAAGCCCCTTTACCACCTCCAACTGTTAGATTTCAGGTCTCAGAAATTCCGTATTTTTTATTTTTTTGGTCAGCACGCCTGGACTAATTCAGAATGTGCAGGCTTAAATATTTACAGTCGAACATTTTTAGTTTATTCAAAAAATGTTATTGATCCATCCCTCGTATTTTAATAAACAATCTCTCAATGCGATGCAAACCAAACCAGAGAGCTTTTTTTAAATACACACGCGTACGAACAGCTGTTACCTCAGGAGTGCTGTGAGGCGGTCTTCTTGGTGTCGAATGGCAAGTGGTACGACGAACAACACATGCTGCACACATGAATCAGTGTAATGGCCCATCTACATAGATTCACGACGAATCATCATTAAGGTGTTTTATAAAAATAAAACGGAAATACTCGGGGAATAATGGACAGAGATATTTTTGGGTTCAGAGGGTGACGATGATAAAATTAAATTCCTACAAAAATATGCAAGCAATACTGTACTACCGTAATATAATTTTAATAATGTCTAACTCATATGTAAATTGAGAATAATTACTTGTACAATATTTCATGAACTAACATAACGTCACTTTTTTATTTAATAGAATTCATATTTTTATATTATTTTGTATTTTATAAACAATGGGGTCCTACTTTATGCCAATCCCCAAACTATTTAGCTTCTATATCTAAAATTGAGCAGGGTGAGTTTGCACCATTGTCAGTCAACTGACAGAAAAATTAGAACGCTACTTTAAGCGCCGACAAATAGTTACCTACATAATGCCCGATTTTACCGATTAAATTCACCGATTAAAGTTTGCTGATTGCTGATAGTGTCCAGCAAAAATGGCATCAATAGGGTTTTACGGTACCACTTACAGCCGAATGCAGATTTAACATGGTTTTAGACTTGCTATCAAAAAACTGACTGCACCAGTCGATTCAGCAACTAAACAAACCCATTTTTCCACATTTTCAAGCATTTTATCGAAAAAAAATTTTTCACTTAAGAATTTGGAAGTCTAAAACCATGTTAAATCTGCATTCGGCTGTAAGTAATGCTGAAAAACCCAATTGATGCCATTTTTGCTGAAAACTATCAGCAATTCTGCAATTTTAACGCCATTTTCGTATTCTACGTGGTGAAATTAGTGGTTTTGGACCATTTTTACCAAATATAACATAATTTAGATTTAGACCAAGCTTTAAAGACACCAAATTCAAAGGTATTAGCCTTGCCAAATTCTTAAGTGAAAATTTTGTTTTCCTTTGAAATGCTTGAAAATATGGAAAATCGGGTTTTTTTAGTCGCTGAATTGAATGATGCAGTCAGTTTTTCGATAGCAAATTTAGAACCATGTTAAATCTGCATTCGGCTGTAAGTAGTGCCGTAAAACCCAATTCATGCCATTATTGCTGAAAACTATCAGCAATTCTGCTATTTTAAGGCCATTTTCGTATTCTAAGTGGTCAAATTATTGGTTCTAGACCATTTTTACCATAAATAACATAATTTAGATTTAGACTAAATTTTAAAGACACCAAATTCCTTGCCAAATTCTTAAGTGACAATTTTTTTTTTCTTTGAAATGCTTGAAAATATGGAAAACAGGGTTTTTTTAGTCGCTGAATTGAATGATGCAGTAAGTTTTTCGATAGCAAGTCTAGAACCATGTTAAATCTGCATTCGGCTGTAAGTAGTGCCGTAAAACCCAATTGATGCCATTTTTGCTGAAAACTATCAGCAATTCTGCTATTTTAACGCTATTTTCGTATTCTACGTGGTCAAATTAGTAATTCTAGACAATTTTTACCAAAAATAACATAAGTTAGATTTTGACCAAATTTTGAAGACATCAAATTCAAAGGTATTAGCCTTGCAAAATTCTTAAGTGAAAATTTTGTTTTTCTTTGAAATGCATGAAAATATGTAAAATAGGGTTTTTTAGTCGCTGAATTAAATGATGTAGTCAGTTTTTCGATAGCAGATTTAGAACCATGTTCAATCTGCATTCGGCTGTAAGTGGTGCCGTAAAACCCTATTTATGCCATTTTAGCTGGAAACTATCAGCAATTCTGCAATTTTAACGCCATTTTAGTATTCTACGTGGTCAAATTAGTGGTTCTAGACCATTTTTACCAAAAATAACATAATTTAGATTTTCACCAAATTTTAAAGACACCAAATTCAAAGGTATTAGCCTTGCCAAATTCTTAAGTGAAAATTTTGTTTTTCTTTGTAATGCTTGAAAATATGAAAAATAGGGTTTTTTTAGTCGCTGAATCGAATGATGCAATAAGTTTTTCGATAGCAAGTCTAGAACCATGTTAAATCTGCATTCGGCTGTAAGTGGTACCGTAAAACCCTATTGATGCCATTTTTGCTGAAAACTATCAGCAATTCTGCAATTTTAACGCCATTTTCGTATTCTACGTGGTCGACTTAGTGGTTCTAGACCATTGTTATAAAAAATAACATAATTTAGATTTTGACCAAATTTTGAAGACACCAAATTCAAAGGTATTAGCCTTGCCAAATTCTTAAGTAAAAATTTTGTTTTTCTTTGAAATGCTTGAAAACATGGAAAATAGAGTTCTTTTAGTCGCTGAATCGAATGATGCAGTCAGTTTTTCGATAGCAAGTCTAGAACCATGTTAAATCTGCATTCGGCTGTAAGTAGTGCCTTAAAACCCTGTTGATGCCATTTTTGCTGAAAACTATCAGCAATTCTGCTATTTTAACGCCATTTTCGTATTCTAAGTGGTCAAATTATTAGTTCTAGACCATTTTTACCATAAATAACATAATTTAGATTTTGACCAAATTTTAAAGACACCAAATTCCTTGCCAAATTTTTAATTGACAATTTTGTTTTTCTTTGAAATGCTTGAAAATATGGAAAACAGGGATTTTTTAGTCGCTGAATCGAATAATGCAGTAATTTTTTCGATAGCAAGTCCAGAACCATGTTAAATCTGCATTCGGCTGTAAGTGGTACCGTAAAACTCTATTGATGCCATTTTTGCTGAAAACTATCAGCAGTTCTGCTATTTTAACGCTATTTTCGTGTTCTACGTGGTCAAATTAGTGATTCTAGACCATTTTTACCAAAAATAACATAATTTAGATTTTGACCAAGTTTTAAACACACCAAATTCAAAGGTATTAGCGTTGCAAAATTCATAAGTGAAAATTTTGTTTTTCTTTGAAATGCTTGAAAATATGGAAAATAGGGTTTTTTAGTAGCTGAATCAAATGATGCAGTCAGTTTTTCGATAGCAAGTATAGAACCATGTTAAATCTGCATTCGGCTGTAGGTGGTACCGTAAAACCCAATTGATGCCCTTTTGCTGAAAACTATCAGCAATTCTGCTATTTAAAGGCCATTTTTGTATTCTAAGTGGTCAAAGTATTGGTTCTAGACCATTTTTACCATAAATAACATAATTTAGATTTAGATCAAATTTTAAAGACACCAAATTCCTTGCCAAATTCTTAAGTGACAATTTTGTTTTTCTTTGAAATGCTTGAAAATATGGAAAACAGGGATTTTTTAGACGCTGAATCGAATGATGCAGTTAGTTTTTCGATAGCAAGTCTAGAACCATGTTAAATCTGCATTCGGCTGTAAGTAGTGCTGTAAAACCCAATTGATGCCATTTTTTCTGAAAACTATCAGCAATTCTGCTATTTTACTTGCGATTTTCGTGTTTTACGTTATCGAAATAGTGGTTTTAAACCTTTTTTGGCATAATCAAATTTTTGTTGAATTTCGACAAAAATCCAAGACTATAGCCTTGTTCATTTTTTTCACAAAAACACTGTTGGCTTTTGAATATCGTGAAATTATGGAAAACGGTGTTTTTTAAAATGCTGAATCGACTGACGGAGTCAGTTTCTGAAAAGGATGTATGGAACAGTCTTAAATCGAAGTGCGAATGGGAAGTATACACTTACAGTTAAAAAATCTGAATTTTTATTGAAATTAGCTCTAATATTGCATTTTACTTGCGATTTTCGTGTTCTACGTTATCAAAATAGTGGTTCTAAACCTTTTTTGGCCTAATCAAATTTTTGTTGAATTTCGACAAAAATCCAAGACTATAGCCTTGCTCATTTCTTTGACAAAAACACTTTTGGCTTTTGAATTGCGTGTAATTATGAAAAACGGTGTTTTTTAAGATGCTGAATCGACTGGCGCAATCAGTTTCTCGATAGGATGTGTTGAACAGTCTTAAATCGAAGTGCAAATGGGAAGTATACACTTAAATTCAAAAAATCTGAATTTTTATTGAAATTAGCTCTAGTATTGCATTTTACTTGCGATTTTCGTGTTCTAAGTTATCGAGATAGTGGTTATGAACCTTTTTTGGCATAATCAAATTTTTGTTGGAATTCAACAAAAATTTGATTATCCGAAAAATGTTTAGAACCATCGAATGATGCAGTCAGTTTTTCGATAGTAAGTCTAGAACCATGTTAAATCTGCATCGGCTGTAAGTAGTGTCGTAAAACCTAATTAATGCCATTTCTGCTGAAAATTATCAGCAATTCTGCAATTTTAACGCCATTTTTATATTCTACGTGGTCAAATTAGTGGTTTTAGACCATCATTTTTACCAAAAATAACATAATTTAGAATTTGACCAAATTTTGAAGACTCCAAATTTAAAGGTATTAGCCTTGCCAAATTATTAAGTGAAAATTTAGTTTTCATTGAAATGCTTGAAAATATGGAAATTAGGGTTTTTTAGTCGCTGAATAGAATAATGCAGTCAGTTTTTTGATAGCAATACTAAAACCATGTTAAATCTGCATTCGGCTGTAAGTGGTGCCGTAAAACCCTATTGATGCCATTTTTGCTGGAAACTATAAGCAATTCTGCATTTTTAACGCCATTTTTGTATTCTACGTGGTCAAATTAGTGGTTCTAAAACATTTTTACCAAAAATAACATAATTTAGATTTTGACCAAATTTTGAAGACACCAAATTGAAAGGTATTAGCCTTGCCAAATTCTTAAGTGAAAATTTTGTTTTTCTTTGAAATACTTGAAAATATGGAAAATAGGGTTTTTTTAGTCGCTAAAACGACTGATGCAGTCAGTTTTTCGATAGCATATCTAGAACCATGTTAAATCTGCATTCGGCTGTAAGTGGTCTTGTAAAACCCTATTTATGTCATTTTAGCTGGAAACTTTAAGCAATTTTGCAATCTTAACGCCATTTTCGTATTCTACGTGGTCAAATTAGTGGTTCTAGACCATTTTTACCAAAAATAACATAATTTAGATTTTGACCAAATTTTGAAGACACCAAATTCAAAGGTATTAGCCTTGCCAAATTCCTAAGTGAAAATTTTGTTTTTCTTTGAAATGCTTGAAAATATGGAAAATAGGGTTCTTTTAGTCGCTGAATCAAATGATGCAATCAGTTTTTCGATAGCGAGTCTAGAACCATGTTAAATCTGCATTCGGCTGTAAGTGGTGCCGTAAAACCCTATTGATGCAATTTTTTCTGAAAACTATCAGCAATTCTGCTATTTTACTTGCGATTTTCGTGTTCTACGTTATCGAAATAGTGGTTCTAAACCTTTTTAGGCATAATCAAATTTTTGTTGAATTTCGACAAAAATCCAAGACTATAGCCTTGCTCATTTCTTTGACAAAAACACTTTTGGCTTTTGAATTGCGTGAAATTATGGAAAACGGTGTTTTTTAAAATGCTGAATCGACTGACGGAATCAGTTTCTCGATAGGATGTATGGAACAGTCTTAAATCGAAGTGCGAATGGGAAGTATACACTTACAGTTAAAAAATCTGAATTTTTATTGAAATTAGCTCTAATATTGCATTTTACTTGCGATTTTCGTGTTCTACGTTATCGAAATAGTGGTTCTAAACCTTTTTTGGCCTAATCAAATTTTTGTTGAATTTCGACAAAAATCCAAGACTATAGCCTTGCTCATTTCTTTGACAAAAACACTTTTGGCTTTTGAATTGCGTGAAATTATGGAAAACGGTGTTTTTTAAAATGCTGAATCGACTGGCGCAATCAGTTTCTTGATAGGATGTGTTGAACAGTCTTTAATCGAAGTGCGAATGGGAAGTATACACTTACATTCAAAAAATCTGAATTTTTATTGAAATTAGCTCTAGTATTGCATTTTACTTGCGATTTTCGTGTTCTAAGTTATCGAGATAGTGGTTATGAACCTTTTTTGGCATAATCAAATTTTTGTTGGAATTCAACAAAAATTTGATTATCCGAAAAATGTTTAGAACCATCGAATGATGCAGTCAGTTTTTCGATAGTAAGTCTAGAACCATGTTAAATCTGCATTCGGCTGTAAGTAGTGTCGTAAAACCTAATTAATGCCATTTCTGCTGAAAATTATCAGCAATTCTGCAATTTTAACGCCATTTTTATATTCTACGTGGTCAAATTAGTGGTTTTAGACCATCATTTTTACCAAAAATAACATAATTTAGAATTTGACCAAATTTTGAAGACACCAAATTTAAAGGTATTAGCCTTGCCAAATTATTAAGTGAAAATTTAGTTTTCATTGAAATGCTTGAAAATATGGAAATTAGGGTTTTTTAGTCGCTGAATAGAATAATGCAGTCAGTTTTTTGATAGCAAAACTAAAACCATGTTAAATCTGCATTCGGCTGTAAGTGGTGCCGTAAAACCCTATTGATGCCATTTTTGCTGGAAACTATAAGCAATTCTGCATTTTTAACGCCATTTTTGTATTCTACGTGGTCAAATTAGTGGTTCTAAAACATTTTTACCAAAAATAACATAATTTAGATTTTGACCAAATTTTGAAGACACCAAATTGAAAGGTATTAGCCTTGCCAAATTCTTAAGTGAAAATTTTGTTTTTCTTTGAAATACTTGAAAATATGGAAAATAGGGTTTTTTTAGTCGCTAAAACGACTGATGCAGTCAGTTTTTCGATAGCATATCTAGAACCATGTTAAATCTGCATTCGGCTGTAAGTGGTCTTGTAAAACCCTATTTATGTCATTTTAGCTGGAAACTTTAAGCAATTTTGCAATCTTAACGCCATTTTCGTATTCTACGTGGTCAAATTAGTGGTTCTAGACCATTTTTACCAAAAATAACATAATTTAGATTTTGACCAAATTTTGAAGACACCAAATTCAAAGGTATTAGCCTTGCCAAATTCCTAAGTGAAAATTTTGTTTTTCTTTGAAATGCTTGAAAATATGGAAAATAGGGTTCTTTTAGTCGCTGAATCAAATGATGCAATCAGTTTTTCGATAGCGAGTCTAGAACCATGTTAAATCTGCATTCGGCTGTAAGTGGTGCCGTAAAACCCTATTGATGCCATTTTTTCTGAAAACTATCAGCAATTCTGCTATTTTACTTGCGATTTTCGTATTCTACGACATCGAAATAGTGGTTATAAACCTTTTTTGGCATAATCAATTTTTTGTTGAATTTCGACAAAAATTCAAGACTATAGCCTTGCTCATTTTTTTGACAAAAACACTTTTGGCTTTTGAATTGCGTGAAATTATGCAAAACGGTGTTTTTTAAGATGCTGAATTGACTGACGGAATCAGTTTCTCGATAGGATGTATGGAACAGTCTTAAATCGAAGTGCGAATGGGAAGTATACACTTACATTCAAAAAATCTGAATTTTTATTGAAATTAGCTCTAATATTGCATTTTACTTGCGATTTTTGTGTTCTACGTTATCGAAATAGTGGTTCTAAACCTTTTTTGGCATAATCAAATTTTTGTTGAATTTCGACAAAAATCCAAGACTATAGCCTTGCTCATTTCTTTGACAAAAACACTTTTGGCTTTTGAATTGCGTGAAATTATGGAAAACGGTGTTTTTTAAGATACTGAATCGACTGGCGTAATCAGTTTCTCGATAGGATGTGTTGAACATTCTTAAATCAAAGTGCGAATGGGAAGTATACACTTACATTCAAAAAATCTGAATTTTTATTGAAATTAGCTTTAATATTGCATTTTACTTGCGATTTTCGTGTTCTACGTTATCGAAATAGTGGTTCTAAACCTTTTTTGGCATAATCAAATTTTTGTTGAATTTCGACAAAAATCCAAGACTATAGCCTTGCTCATTTCTTTGACAAAAACACTTTTGGCTTTTGAATTGCGTGAAATTATGGAAAACGGTGTTTTTTAAAATGCTGAATCGACTGACGGAATTATTTTCTCGATAGGATGTATGGAACAGTCTTAAATCGAAGTGCGAATGGGAAGTATACACTTACATTCAAAAAATCTGAATTTTTATTGAAATTAGCTCTAATATTGCATTTTACTTGCGATTTTCGTGTTCTACGTTATCGAAATAGTGGTTCTAAACCTTTTTTGGCCTAATCAAATTTTTGTTGAATTTCGACAAAAATCCAAGACTATAGCCTTGCTCATTTCTTTGACAAAAACACTTTTGGCTTTTGAATTGCGTGAAATTATGGAAAACGGTGTTTTTTAAAATGCTGAATCGACTGGCGCAATCAGTTTCTTGATAGGATGTGTTGAACAGTCTTTAATCGAAGTGCGAATGGGAAGTATACACTTACATTCAAAAAATCTGAATTTTTATTGAAATTAGCTTTAATATTGCATTTTACTTGCGATTTTCGTGTTCTACGTTATCGAAATAGTGGTTCTAAACCTTTTTTGGCATAATCAAATTTTTGTTGAATTTCGACAAAAATCCAAGACTATAGCCTTGCTCATTTCTTTGACAAAAACACTTTTGGCTTTTGAATTGCGTGAAATTATGGAAAACGGTGTTTTTTAAGATGCTGAAACGACTGGCTCAATCAGTTTCTCAATAGGATGTGTTGAACAGTCTTAAATCGAAGTGCGAATGGGAAGTATACACTTACATTCAAAAAATCTGAATTTTTATTGAAATTAGCTCTAATATTGCATTTTACTTGCGATTTTCGTGTTCTACGTTATCGAAATAGTGGTTCTAAACCTTTTTTGGCATAATCAAATTTTTGTTGAATTTCGACAAAAATCCAAGACTATAGCCTTGCTCATTTCTTTGACAAAAACACTTTTGGCTTTTGAATTGCGTGAAATTATGGAAAACGGTGTTTTTTAAGATGCTGAATCGACTGGTGCAATCAGTTTCTCGATAGGATGTGTTGAACAGTCTTTAATCGAAGTGCGAATGGGAAGTATACACTTACATTCAAAAAATCTGAATTTTTTTTGAAATTAGCTCTAATATTGCATTTTACTTGCGATTTTCGTGTTCTACGTTATCGAAATAGTGGTTCTAAACCTTTTTTGGCATAATCAAATTTTTGTTGGAATTCAACAAAAATTTGATTATCCGAAAAATGTTTAGAACCATCGAATGATGCAGTCAAATTTTCTATAGTAAGTCTAGAACCATGTTAAATCTGCATTCGGCTGTAAGTAGTGTCGTAAAACCTAATTGATGCCATTTCTGCTGAAAATTATCAGCAATTCTGCAATTTTAACGCCATTTTTATATTCTACGTGGTCAAATTAGTGGTTTTAGACCATTTTTACCAAAAATAACATAATTTAGAATTTGACCAAATTTTGAAGACACCAAATTCAAAGGTATTAGCCTTGCCAAATTCTTAAGTGAAAATTTTGTTTTTCCTTGAAATGCTTGAAAATATGGATTATAGGGTTTATTTAGTTGCTGAATCGAATGATGCAGTCAGTTTTTCGATAGCAAGTCTAATACCATGTTAAATCTGCATTCGGCTGTAAGGGGTGCCGTAAAACCCTATTGATGCCATTTTTTCTGAAAACTATCAGCAATTCTGCTATTTTACTTGCGATTTTCGTGTTCTACGTTATCGAAATAGTGGTTCTAAACCTTTTTAGGCATGATCAAATTTTTGTTGAATTTCGACAAAAATCCAAGACTATAGCCTTGCTCATTTCTTTGACAAAAACACTTTTGGCTTTTGAATTGCGTGAAATTATGGAAAACGGTGTTTTTTAAAATGCTGAATCGACTGGTGCAATCAGTTTCTCGATAGGATGTGTTGAACAGTCTTTAATCGAAGTGCGAATGGGAAGTATACACTTACATTCAAAAAATCTGAATTTTTTTTGAAATTAGCTCTAATATTGCATTTTACTTGCGATTTTCGTGTTCTACGTTATCGAAATAGTGGTTCTAAACCTTTTTTGGCATAATCAAATTTTTGTTGAATTTCGACAAAAATCCAAGACTATAGCCTTGCTCATTTCTTTGACAAAAACACTTTTGGCTTTTGACTTGCGTGAAATTATGCAAAACGGTGTTTTTTAAGATGCTGAATCGACTGGCGTAATCAGTTTCTCGATAGGATGTGTTGAACAGTTTTAAATCGAAGTGCGAATGGGAAGTATACACTTACATTCAAAAAATCTGAATTTTTATTGAAATTAGCTCTAATATTGCATTTTACTTCCGATTTTCGTGTTCTACGTTATTGAAATAGTGGTTCTAAACCTTTTTTGGCATAATCAAATTTTTGTTGAATTTCGACAAAAATCCAAGACTATAGCCTTGCTCATTTCTTTGACAAAAACACTTTTGGCTTTTGAATTGCGTGAAATTATGGAAAACGGTGTGTTTAAAATGCTGAATCGACTGGCGTAATCAGTTTCTCGATAGGATGTGTTGAACAGTCTTAAATCGAAGTGCGAATGGAAAGTATACACTTACATTCAAAAAATCTGAATTTCTATTGAAACTAGCTCTAATATTGCATTTTACTTGCGATTTTCGTGTTCTACGTTATCGAAATAGTGGTTCTAAACCTTTTTTGGCATAATCAAATTTTTGTTGAATTTCGACAAAAATCCAAGACTATAGCCTTGCTCATTTCTTTGACAAAAACACTTTTGGCTTTTGAATTGCGTGAAATTATGGAAAACGGTGTTTTTTAAGATGCTGAAACGACTGGCGCAATCAGTTTCTCAATAGGATGTGTTAAACAGTCTTAAATCGAAGTGCGAATGGGAAGTATACACTTACATTCAAAAAATCTGAATTTTTATTGAAATTAGCTCTAATATTGCATTTTACTTGCGATTTTCGTGTTCTACGTTATCGAAATAGTGGTTCTAAACCTTTTTTGGCATAATCAAATTTTTGTTGAATTTCGACAAAAATCCAAGACTATAGCCTTGCTCATTTCTTTGACAAAAACACTTTTGGCTTTTGAATTGCGTGAAATTATGGAAAACGGTGTTTTTTAAGATGCTGAATCGACTGGTGCAATCAGTTTCTCGATAGGATGTGTTGAACAGTCTTTAATCGAAGTGCGAATGGGAAGTATACACTTACATTCAAAAAATCTGAATTTTTTTTGAAATTAGCTCTAATATTGCATTTTACTTGCGATTTTCGTGTTCTACGTTATCGAAATAGTGGTTCTAAACCTTTTTTGGCATAATCAAATTTTTGTTGAATTTCGACAAAAATCCAAGACTATAGCCTTGCTCATTTCTTTGACAAAAACACTTTTGGCTTTTGACTTGCGTGAAATTATGCAAAACGGTGTTTTTTAAGATGCTGAATCGACTGGCGTAATCAGTTTCTCGATAGGATGTGTTGAACAGTTTTAAATCGAAGTGCGAATGGGAAGTATACACTTACATTCAAAAAATCTGAATTTTTATTGAAATTAGCTCTAATATTGCATTTTACTTCCGATTTTCGTGTTCTACGTTATTGAAATAGTGGTTCTAAACCTTTTTTGGCATAATCAAATTTTTGTTGAATTTCGACAAAAATCCAAGACTATAGCCTTGCTCATTTCTTTGACAAAAACACTTTTGGCTTTTGAATTGCGTGAAATTATGGAAAACGGTGTTTTTTAAAATGCTGAATCGACTGGCGTAATCAGTTTCTCGATAGGATGTGTTGAACAGTCTTAAATCGAAGTGCGAATGGAAAGTATACACTTACATTCAAAAAATCTGAATTTCTATTGAAACTAGCTCTAATATTGCATTTTACTTGCGATTTTCGTGTTCTACGTTATCGAAATAGTGGTTCTAAACCTTTTTTGGCATAATCAAATTTTTGTTGAATTTCGACAAAAATCCAAGACTATAGCCTTGCTCATTTCTTTGACAAAAACACTTTTGGCTTTTGAATTGCGTGAAATTATGGAAAACGGTGTTTTTTAAGATGCTGAAACGACTGGCGCAATCAGTTTCTCAATAGGATGTGTTAAACAGTCTTAAATCGAAGTGCGAATGGGAAGTATACACTTACATTCAAAAAATCTGAATTTTTATTGAAATTAGCTCTAATATTGCATTTTACTTGCGATTTTCGTGTTCTACGTTATCGAAATAGTGGTTCTAAACCTTTTTTGGCATAATCAAATTTTTGTTGAATTTCGACAAAAATCCAAGACTATAGCCTTGCTCATTTCTTTGACAAAAACACTTTTGGCTTTTGAATTGCGTGAAATTATGGAAAACGGTGTTTTTTAAGATGCTGAATCGACTGGTGCAATCAGTTTCTCGATAGGATGTGTTGAACAGTCTTTAATCGAAGTGCGAATGGGAAGTATACACTTACATTCAAAAAATCTGAATTTTTTTTGAAATTAGCTCTAATATTGCATTTTACTTGCGATTTTCGTGTTCTACGTTATCGAAATAGTGGTTCTAAACCTTTTGATCCAAAAGCAAATTTTAGGTGAATTTCGACAAAAATCCAAGACTATAGCCTTGCTCATTTCTTTGACAAAAACACTTTTGGCTTTTGACTTGCGTGAAATTATGCAAAACGGTGTTTTTTAAGATGCTGAATCGACTGGCGTAATCAGTTTCTCGATAGGATGTGTTGAACAGTCTTAAATCGAAGTGCGAATGGGAAGTATACACTTACATTAAAAAAATCTGAATTTTTATTGAAATTAGCTCTAATATTGCATTTTACTTGCGATTTTCGTGTTCTACGTTATCGAAATAGTGGTTCTAAACCTTTTTTGGCATAATCAAATTTTTGTTGAATTTCGACAAAAATCCAAGACTATAGCCTTGCTCATTTCTTTGACAAAAACACTTTTGGCTTTTGAATTGCGTGAAATTATGGAAAACGGTGTTTTTTAAAATGCTGAATCGACTGGCGTAATCAGTTTCTCGATAGGATGTGTTGAACAGTCTTAAATCGAAGTGCGAATGGAAAGTATACACTAACATTCAAAAAATCTGAATTTTTATTGAAATTAGCTCTAATATTGCATTTTACTTGCGATTTTCGTGTTCTACGTTATCGAAATAGTGGTTCTAAACCTTTTTTGGCATAATCAAATTTTTGTTGAATTTCGACAAAAATCCAAGACTATAGCCTTGCTCATTTCTTTGACAAAAACACTTTTGGCTTTTGAATTGCGTGAAATTATGGAAAACGGTGTTTTTTAAGATGCTGAAACGACTGGCGCAATCAGTTTCTCAATAGGATGTGTTGAACAGTCTTAAATCGAAGTGCGAATGGGAAGTATACACTTAGGTACATTCAAAAAATCTGAATCTGTAAGTGGTTTGGTAAAACCACATTGATGCCATTTTTGCTGGAAACTATCAGCAATTCTGCAATTTTAACGCCATTTTTGTATTCTACGTGGTCAAACTAGTGGTTCTAGACCATTTTTACCAAATTCAAAGGTATTAGCTTTGCCAAATTCTTAAGTAAAAATTTTATTTTTCTTTGAAATACTTGAAAATATGGAAAATAGAGTTTTTTTAGTCGCTGAATCGAATGATGCAGTCAGTTTTTCGATAGCAAATCTAGAACCATGTTAAATCTGCAATCGGCTGTAAGTGGTGCCGTAAAACCCTATTGATGCCATTTTTGCTGAAAACTATTAGCTCTAATATTGCATCTTAACTTGCCATTTTCGGATTCTACGTGGTCAAATTAGTGGTTCTAGACCATTTTTACCAAAAATAACATAATTTAGATTTTGACCAAATTTTGAAGACACCAAAGTCAAAGGTATTAGCCTTGCTCATTTCTTTGACAAAAACACTTTTGTTTTTCTTTGAAATGCTTGAATATATGGAAAATAGGGTTCTTTTAGTCGCTGAATCGAATGATGCAATCAGTTTTTCGATAGCAAGTCTAGAACCTTGTTAAATCAGTATTCGGCTGTAAGTAGTGTTGTAAAACCCAATTGATGCCATTTTTTCTGAAAACTATCTGTAATTCTGCAATTTTAACGCCATTTTCGTGTTCTACGTGTTCTAGACCATTTTTACCAAAAATAACATAATTTAGATTTTGACCAAATTTTAAAGACAGGTTTTTTTTAGTCGCTGAATTGAATGATGCAGTCAGCTTTTCGATAGCGAGTCTAGAACCATGTTAAATCTGCATTCGGCTGTAAGTGGTGCCGTAAAACCCAATTGTTGCCATTTTTTCTGAAAACTATCAGCAATTCTGCTATTTTACTTGCGATTTTCGTATTCTACGAGATCGAAATAGTGGTTATAAACCTTTTTTGGTATAATCAATTTTTTGTTGAATTTCGACAAAAATCCAAGACTATAGCCTTGCTCATTTTTTTGACAAAAACACTGTTGGCTTTTGAATATCGTGAAATTATGGAAAACGGTGTTTTTTAAAATGCTGAATCGACTGACGGAATCAGTTTCTCGATAGGATGTGTTGAACAGTCTTAAATCGAAGTGCGAATGGGAAGTACACTTACATTCAAAAAATCTGAATTTTTATTGAAATTAGCTCTAATATTGCATTTTACTTGCGATTTTCGTGTTCTACGTTATCAAAATAGTGGTTCTAAACCTTTTTTGGCATAATCAAATTTTTGTTGAATTTCGACAAAAATCCAAGACTATAGCCTTGCTCATTTCTTTGACAAAAACACTTTTGGCTTTTGAATTGCGTGAAATTATGGAAAACGGTGTTTTTTAAGATGCTGAATCGACTGGTGCAATCAGTTTCTCGATAGGATGTGTTGAACAGTCTTTAATCGAAGTGCGAATGGGAAGTATACACTTACATTCAAAAAATCTGAATTTTTATTGAAATTAGCTCTAATATTGCATTTTACTTGCGATTTTCGTGTTCTACGTTATCGAAATAGTGGTTCTAAACCTTTTTTGGCATAATCAAATTTTTGTTGAATTTCGACAAAAATCCAAGACTATAGCCTTGCTCATTTCTTTGACAAAAACACTTTTGGCTTTTGAATTGCGTGAAATTATGGAAAACGGTGTTTTTTAAGATGCTGAATCGACTGGTGCAATCAGTTTCTCGATAGGATGTGTTGAACAGTCTTTAATCGAAGTGCGAATGGGAAGTATACACTTACATTCAAAAAATCTGAATTTTTATTGAAATTAGCTCTAATATTGCATTTTACTTGCGATTTTCGTGTTCTACGTTATCGAAATAGTGGTTCTAAACCTTTTTTGGCATAATCAAATTTTTGTTAAATTTCGACAAAAATCCAAGACTATAGCCTTGCTCATTTCTTTGACAAAAACACTTTTGGCTTTTGAATTGCGTGAAATTATGCAAAACGGTGTTTTTAAGATGCTGAATCGACTGGCGCAATCAGTTCATCGATAGGATGTGTTGAACAGTCTTTAATCGAAGTGCGAATGGGAAGTATACACTTACATTCAAAAAATCTAAATTTTTATTGAAATTAGCTCTAATATTGCATTTTACTTGCGATTTTCGTGTTCTACGTTATCGAAATAGTGGTTCTAAACCTTTTTTGGCATAATCAAATTTTTGTTGAATTTCGACAAAAATCCAAGACTATAGCCTTGCTCATTTCTTTGACAAAAACACTTTTGGCTTTTGAATTGCGTGAAATTATGGAAAACGGTGTTTTTTAAGATGCTAAATCGACTGGCGCAATCAGTTTCTCGATAGGATGTGTTGAACAGTCTTTAATCGAAGTGCGAATGGGAAGTATACACTTACATTCAAAAAATCTAAATTTTTATTGAAATTAGCTCTAATATTGCATTTTACTTGCGATTTTCGTGTTCTACGTTATCGAAATAGTGGTTCTAAACCTTTTTTGGCATAATCAAATTTTTGTTGAATTTCGACAAAAATCCAAGACTATAGCCTTGCTCATTTCTTTGACAAAAACACTTTTGGCTTTTGAATTGCGTGAAATTATGGAAAACGGTGTTTTTAAGATGCTGAATCGACTGGCGCAATCAGTTTCTCGATAGGATGTGTTGAACAGTCTTTAATCGAAGTGCGAATGGGAAGTATACACTTACATTCAAAAAATCTGAATTTTTATTGAAATTAGCTCTAATATTGCATTTTACTTGCGATTTTCGTGTTCTACGTTATCGAAATAGTGGTTCTAAACCTTTTTTGGCATAATCAAATTTTTGTTGAATTTCGACAAAAATCCAAGACTGTAGCCTTGCTCATTTCTTTGACAAAAACACTTTTGGCTTTTAAATTGCGTGAAATTATGGAAAACGGTGTTTTTTAAGATGCTAAATCGACTGGCGCAATCAGTTTCTCGATAGGATGTGTTGAACAGTCTTTAATCGAAGTGCGAATGGGAAGTATACACTTACATTCAAAAAATCTAAATTTTTATTGAAATTAGCTCTAATATTGCATTTTTCTTGCGATTTTCGTGTTCTACGTTATCGAAATAGTGGTTCTAAACCTTTTTTGGCATAATCAAATTTTTGTTAAATTTCGACAAAAATCCAAGACTATAGCCTTGCTCATTTCTTTGACAAAAACACTTTTGGCTTTTGAATTGCGTGAAATTATGGAAAACGGTGTTTTTTAAGATGCTGAATCGACTGGCGCAATCAGTTTCTCGATAGGATGTGTTGAACAGTCTTTAATCGAAGTGCGAATGGGAAGTATACACTTACATTCAAAAAATCTAAATTTTTATTGAAATTAGCTCTAATATTGCATTTTACTTGCGATTTTCGTGTTCTACGTTATCGAAATAGTGGTTCTAAACCTTTTTTGGCATAATCAAATTTTTGTTGAATTTCGACAAAAATCAAAAGCCTTGCTCATTTCTTTGACAAAAACACTTTTGGCTTTTGAATTGCGTGAAATTATGGAAAACGGTGTTTTTTAAGATGCTAAATCGACTGGCGCAATCAGTTTCTCGATAGGATGTGTTGAACAGTCTTTAATCGAAGTGCGAATGGGAAGTATACACTTACATTCAAAAAATCTAAATTTTTATTGAAATTAGCTCTAATATTGCATTTTACTTGCGATTTTCGTGTTCTACGTTATCGAAATAGTGGTTCTAAACCTTTTTTTGGCATAATCAAATTTTTGTTGAACTTCGACAAAAATCCAAGACTATAGCCTTGCTCATTTCTTTGACAAAAACACTTTTGGCTTTTGAATTGCGTGAAATTATGGAAAACGGTGTTTTTTAAGATGCTAAATCGACTGGCGCAATCAGTTTCTCGATAGGATGTGTTGAACAGTCTTTAATCGAAGTGCGAATGAGAAGTATACACTTACATTCAAAAAATCTAAATTTTTATTGAAATTAGCTCTAATATTGCATTTTACTTGCGATTTTCGTGTTCTACGTTATCGAAATAGTGGTTCTAAACCTTTTTTGGCATAATCAAATTTTTGTTAAATTTCGACAAAAATCCAAGACTATAGCCTTGCTCATTTCTTTGACAAAAACACTTTTGGCTTTTGAATTGCGTGAAATTATGGAAAACGGTGTTTTTTAAGATGCTGAATCGACTGGCGCAATCAGTTTCTCGATAGGATGTGTTGAACAGTCTTTAATCGAAGTGCGAATGGGAAGTATACACTTACATTCAAAAAATCTGAATTTTTATTGAAATTAGCTCTAATATTGCATTTTACTTGCGATTTTCGTGTTCTACGTTATCGAAATAGTGGTTCTAAACCTTTTTTGGCATAATCAAATTTTTGTTGAATTTCGACAAAAATCCAAGACTATAGCCTTGCTCATTTCTTTGACAAAAACACTTTTGGCTTTTGAATTGCGTGAAATTATGGAAAACGGTGTTTTTTAAGATGCTGAATCGGCTGGTGCAATCAGTTTCTTGATAGGATGTGTTGAACAGTCTTAAATCGAAGTGCGAATGGAAAGTATACACTTACATTCAAAAAATCTGAATTTTTATTGAAATTAGCTCTAATATTGCATTTTACTTGCGATTTTCGTGTTCTACGTTATCGAAATAGTGGTTCTAAACCTTTTTTGGCATAATCAAATTTTTGTTGAATTTCGACAAAAATCCAAGACTATAGCCTTGCTCATTTCTTTGACAAAAACACTTTTGGCTTTTGACTTGCGTGAAATTATGCAAAACGGTGTTTTTTAAGATGCTGAATCGACTGGCGTAATCAGTTTCTCGATAGGATGTGTTGAACAGTCTTAAATCGAAGTGCGAATGGGAAGTATACACTTACATTAAAAAAATCTGAATTTTTATTGAAATTAGCTCTAATATTGCATTTTACTTGCGATTTTCGTGTTCTACGTTATCAAAATAGTGGTTCTAAACCTTTTTTGGCATAATCAAATTTTTGGTGAATTTCGACAAAAATCCAAGACTATAGCCTTGCTCATTTCTTTGACAAAAACACTTTTGGTTTTTGAATTGCGTGAAATTATGGAAAACGGTGTTTTTTAAAATGCTGAATCGACTGGCGTAATCAGTTTCTCGATAGGATGTGTTGAACAGTCTTAAATCGAAGTGCGAATGGGAAGTATACACTTACATTCAAAAAATCTGAATTTTTATTGAAATTAGCTCTAATATTGCATTTTACTTGCGATTTTCGTGTTCTACGTTATCAAAATAGTGGTTCTAAACCTTTTTTGGCATAATCAAATTTTTGTTGAATTTCGACAAAAATCCAAGACTATAGCCTTGCTTATTTCTTTGACAAAAACACTTTTGGCTTTTGAATTGCGTGAAATTATGGAAAACGGTGTTTTTTAAGATGCTGAATCGACTGGCGCAATCAGTTTCTCGATAGGATGTGTTGAACAGTCTTAAATCGAAGTGCGAATGGGAAGTATACACTTAGGTACATTCAAAAAATCTGAATCTGTAAGTGGTTTGCTAAAACCACATTGATGCCATTTTTGCTGGAAACTATCAGCAATTCTGCAATTTTAACGCCATTTTTGTATTCTACGTGGTCAAACTAGTGGTTCTAGACCATTTTTACCAAATTCAAAGGTATTAGCTTTGCCAAATTCTTAAGTAAAAATTTTATTTTTCTTTGAAATACTTGAAAATATGGAAAATAGAGTTTTTTTAGTCGCTGAATCGAATGATGCAGTCAGTTTTTCGATAGCAAATCTAGAACCATGTTAAATCTGCAATCGGCTGTAAGTGGTGCCGTAAAACCCTATTGATGCCATTTTTGCTGAAAACTATTAGCAATTCTGCAATCTTAACGCCATTTTCGTATTCTACGTGGTCAAATTAGTGGTTCTAGACCATTTTTACCAAAAATAACATAATTTAGATTTTGACCAAATTTTGAAGACACCAAATTCAAAGGTATTAGCCTTGCCAAATTCCTAAGTGAAAATTTTGTTTTTCTTTGAAATGCTTGAAAATATGGAAAATAGGGTTCTTTTAGTCGCTGAATCGAATGATGCAATCAGTTTTTCGATAGCAAGTCTAGAACCTTGTTAAATCAGTATTCGGCTGTAAGTAGTGTTGTAAAACCCAATTGATGCCATTTTTTCTGAAAACTATCTGTAATTCTGCAATTTTAACGCCATTTTCGTGTTCTACGTGTTCTAGACCATTTTTACCAAAAATAACATAATTTAGATTTTGACCAAATTTTAAAGACAGGTTTTTTTTAGTCGCTGAATTGAATGATGCAGTCAGCTTTTCGATAGCGAGTCTAGAACCATGTTAAATCTGCATTCGGCTGTAAGTGGTGCCGTAAAACCCAATTGTTGCCATTTTTTCTGAAAACTATCAGCAATTCTGCTATTTTACTTGCGATTTTCGTATTCTACGAGATCGAAATAGTGGTTATAAACCTTTTTTGGCATAATCAATTTTTTGTTGAATTTCGACAAAAATCCAAGACTATAGCCTTGCTCATTTTTTTGACAAAAACACTGTTGGCTTTTGAATATCGTGAAATTATGGAAAACGGTGTTTTTTAAAATGCTGAATCGACTGACGGAATCAGTTTCTCGATAGGATGTGTTGAACAGTCTTAAATCGAAGTGCGAATGGGAAGTACACTTACATTCAAAAAATCTGAATTTTTATTGAAATTAGCTCTAATATTGCATTTTACTTGCGATTTTCGTGTTCTACGTTATCAAAATAGTGGTTCTAAACCTTTTTTGGCATAATCAAATTTTTGTTGAATTTCGACAAAAATCCAAGACTATAGCCTTGCTCATTTCTTTGACAAAAACACTTTTGGCTTTTGAATTGCGTAAAATTATGGAAAACGGTGTTTTTTAAGATGCTGAATCGACTGGTGCAATCAGTTTCTCGATAGGATGTGTTGAACAGTCTTTAATCGAAGTGCGAATGGGAAGTATACACTTACATTCAAAAAATCTGAATTTTTATTGAAATTAGCTCTAATATTGCATTTTACTTGCGATTTTCGTGTTCTACGTTATCGAAATAGTGGTTCTAAACCTTTTTTGGCATAATCAAATTTTTGTTGAATTTCGACAAAAATCCAAGACTATAGCCTTGCTCATTTCTTTGACAAAAACACTTTTGGCTTTTGAATTGCGTGAAATTATGGAAAACGGTGTTTTTTAAGATGCTGAATCGACTGGTGCAATCAGTTTCTCGATAGGATGTGTTGAACAGTCTTTAATCGAAGTGCGAATGGGAAGTATACACTTACATTCAAAAAATCTGAATTTTTATTGAAATTAGCTCTAATATTGCATTTTACTTGCGATTTTCGTGTTCTACGTTATCGAAATAGTGGTTCTAAACCTTTTTGGCATAATCAAATTTTTGTTGAATTTCGACAAAAATCCAAGACTATAGCCTTGCTCATTTCTTTGACAAAAACACTTTTGGCTTTTGAATTGCGTGAAATTATGGAAAACGGTGTTTTTTAAGATGCTAAATCGACTGGCGCAATCAGTTTCTCGATAGGATGTGTTGAACAGTCTTTAATCGAAGTGCGAATGGGAAGTATACACTTACATTCAAAAAATCTAAATTTTTATTGAAATTAGCTCTAATATTGCATTTTACTTGCGATTTTCGTGTTCTACGTTATCGAAATAGTGGTTCTAAACCTTTTTGGCCTAATCAAATTTTTGTTGAATTTCGACAAAAATCCAAGACTATAGCCTTGCTCATTTCTTTGACAAAAACACTTTTGGCTTTTGAATTGCGTGAAATTATGGAAAACGGTGTTTTTTAAGATGCTGAATCGACTGGCGCAATCAGTTTCTCGATAGGATGTGTTGAACAGTCTTTAATCGAAGTGCGAATGGGAAGTATACACTTACATTCAAAAAATCTAAATTTTTATTGAAATTAGCTCTAATATTGCATTTTACTTGCGATTTTCGTGTTCTACGTTATCGAAATAGTGGTTCTAAACCTTTTTTGGCATAATCAAATTTTTGTTGAATTTCGACAAAAATCCAAGACTATAGCCTTGCTCATTTCTTTGACAAAAACACTTTTGGCTTTTAAATTGCGTGAAATTATGGAAAACGGTGTTTTTTAAGATGCTAAATCGACTGGCGCAATCAGTTTCTCGATAGGATGTGTTGAACAGTCTTTAATCGAAGTGCGAATGGGAAGTATACACTTACATTCAAAAAATCTAAATTTTTATTGAAATTAGCTCTAATATTGCATTTTACTTGCGATTTTCGTAGTCTACGTTATCCAAATAGTGGTTCTAAACCTTTTTTGGCATAATCAAATTTTTGTTAAATTTCGACAAAAATCCAAGACTATAGCCTTGCTCATTTCTTTGACAAAAACACTTTTGGCTTTTGAATTGCGTGAAATTATGGAAAACGGTGTTTTTTAAGATGCTGAATCGACTGGCGCAATCAGTTTCTTAATAGGATGTGTTGAACAGTCTTTAATCGAAGTGCGAATGGGAAGTATACACTTACATTCAAAAAATCTAAATTTTTATTGAAATTAGCTCTAATATTGCATTTTACTTGCGATTTTCGTGTTCTACGTTATTGAAATAGTGGTTCTAAACCTTTTTTGGCATAATCAAATTTTTGTTGAATTTCGACAAAAATCCAAAGCCTTGCTCATTTCTTTGACAAAAACACTTTTGGCTTTTGAATTGCGTGAAATTATGGAAAACGGTGTTTTTTAAGATGCTAAATCGACTGGCGCAATCAGTTTCTCGATAGGATGTGTTGAACAGTCTTTAATCGAAGTGCGAATGAGAAGTATACACTTACATTCAAAAAATCTAAATTTTTATTGAAATTAGCTCTAATATTGCATTTTACTTGCGATTTTCGTGTTCTACGTTATCGAAATAGTGGTTCTAAACCTTTTTTGGCATAATCAAATTTTTGTTAAATTTCGACAAAAATCCAAGACTATAGCCTTGCTCATTTCTTTGACAAAAACACTTTTGACTTTTGAATTGCGTGAAATTATGGAAAACGGTGTTTTTTAAGATGCTGAATCGACTGGCGCAATCAGTTTCTCGATAGGATGTGTTGAACAGTCTTTAATCGAAGTGCGAATGGGAAGTATACACTTACATTCAAAAAATCTAAATTTTTATTGAAATTAGCTCTAATATTGCATTTTACTTGCGATTTTCGTGTTCTACGTTATCGAAATAGTGGTTCTAAACCTTTTTTGGCATAATCAAATTTTTGTTGAATTTCGACAAAAATCCAAGACTATAGCCTTGCTCATTTCTTTGACAAAAACACTTTTGGCTTTTGAATTGCGTGAAATTATGGAAAACGGTGTTTTTTAAGATGCTAAATCGACTGGCGCAATCAGTTTCTCGATAGGATGTGTTGAACAGTCTTTAATCGAAGTGCGAATGGGAAGTATACACTTACATTCAAAAAATCTAAATTTTTATTGAAATTAGCTCTAATATTGCATTTTACTTGCGATTTTCGTGTTCTACGTTATCGAAATAGTGGTTCTAAACCTTTTTTGGCATAATCAAATTTTTGTTGAACTTCGACAAAAAGCCAAGACTATAGCCTTGCTCATTTCTTTGTCAAAAACACTTTTGGCTTTTGAATTGCGTGAAATTATGGAAAACGGTGTTTTTTAAGATGCTAAATCGACTGGCGCAATCAGTTTCTCGATAGGATGTGTTGAACAGTCTTTAATCGAAGTGCGAATGAGAAGTATACACTTACATTCAAAAAATCTAAATTTTTATTGAAATTAGCTCTAATATTGCATTTTACTTGCGATTTTCGTGTTCTACGTTATCGAAATAGTGGTTCTAAACCTTTTTTGGCATAATCAAATTTTTGTTGAATTTCGACAAAAATCCAAGACTATAGCCTTGCTCATTTCTTTGACAAAAACACTTTTGGCTTTTGAATTGCGTGAAATTATGGAAAACGGTGTTTTTTAAGATGCTAAATCGACTGGCGCAATCAGTTTCTCGATAGGATGTGTTGAACAGTCTTTAATCGAAGTGCGAATGGGAAGTATACACTTACATTCAAAAAATCTAAATTTTTATTGAAATTAGCTCTAATATTGCATTTTACTTGCGATTTTTGTGTTCTACGTTATCGAAATAGTGGTTCTAAACCTTTTTTGGCATAATCAAATTTTTGGTGAATTTCGACAAAAATTCAAGACTATAGCCTTGCTCATTTCTTTGACAAAAACACTTTTGGCTTTTGAATTGCGTGAAATTATGGAAAACGGTGTTTTTTAAGATGCTAAATCGACTGGCGCAATCAGTTTCTCGATAGGATGTGTTGAACAGTCTTTAATCGAAGTGCAAATGGGAAGTATACACTTACATTCAAAAAATCTAAATTTTTATTGAAATTAGCTCTATTGCATATTGCATATTGCATTTTACTTGCGATTTTTGTGTTCTACGTTATCGAAATAGTGGTTCTAAACCTTTTTTGGCATAATCAAATTTTTGTTGAATTTCGACAAAAATCCAAGACTATAGCCTTGCTCATTTCTTTGACAAAAACACTTCTGGCTTTTGAATTGCGTGAAATTATGGAAAACGGTGTTTTTTATGATGCTAAATCGACTGGCGCAATCAGTTTCTCGATAGGATGTGTTGAACAGTCTTTAATCGAAGTGCGAATGGGAAGTATACACTTACATTCAAAAAATCTAAATTTTTATTGAAATTAGCTCTAATATTGCATTTTACTTGCGATTTTCGTGTTCTACGTTATCGAAATAGTGGTTCTAAACCTTTTTTGGCATAATCAAATTTTTGGTGAATTTCGACAAAAATCCAAGACTATAGCCTAGTTCATTTCTTTGACAAAAACACTTTTGGCTTTTGAATGGCGTGAAATTATGGAAAACGGTGTTTTTTAAGATGCTGAATCGACTGGCGCAATCAGTTTCTCGATAGGATGTGTTGAACAGTCTTTAATCGAAGTGCGAATGGGAAGTATACACTTACATTCAAAAAATCTAAATTTTTATTGAAATTAGCTCTAATATTGCATTTTACTTGCGATTTTCGTGTTCTACGTTATCAAAATAGTGGTTCTAAACCTTTTTTGGCATAATCAAATTTTTGTTGAATTTCGACAAAAATCCAAGACTATAGCCTTGCTCATTTCTTTGACAAAAACACTTTTGGCTTTTGAATTGCGTGAAATTATGGAAAACGGTGTTTTTTAAGATGCTAAATCGACTGGCGCAATCAGTTTCTCGATAGGATGTGTTGAACAGTCTTTAATCGAAGTGCGAATGGGAAGTATACACTTACATTCAAAAAATCTAAATTTTTATTGAAATTAGCTCTAATATTGCATTTTACTTGCGATTTTCGTGTTCTACGTTATCGAAATAGTGGTTCTAAACCTTTTTTGGCATAATCAAATTTTTGTTGAATTTCGACAAAAATCCAAGACTATAGCCTTGCTCATTTCTTTGACAAAAACACTTTTGGCTTTTGAATTGCGTGAAATTATGGAAAACGGTGTTTTTTAAGATGCTAAATCGACTGGCGCAATCAGTTTCTCGATAGGATGTGTTGAACAGTCTTTAATCGAAGTGCGAATGGGAAGTATACACTTACATTCAAAAAATCTAAATTTTTATTGAAATTAGCTCTAATATTGCATTTTACTTGCGATTTTCGTGTTCTACGTTATCGAAATAGTGGTTCTAAACCTTTTTTGGCATAATCAAATTTTTGTTGAATTTCGACAAAAATCCAAGACTATAGCCTTGCTCATTTCTTTGACAAAAACACTTTTGGCTTTTGAATTGCGTGAAATTATGGAAAACGGTGTTTTTTAAGATGCTGAATCGACTGGCGCAATCAGTTTCTCGATAGGATGTGTTGAACAGTCTTTAATCGAAGTGCGAATGGGAAGTATACACTTACATTCAAAAAATCTAAATTTTTATTGAAATTAGCTCTAATATTGCATTTTACTTGCGATTTTCGTGTTCTACGTTATCGAAATAGTGGTTCTAAACCTTTTTTGGCATAATCAAATTTTTGGTGAATTTCGACAAAAATTCAAGACTATAGCCTTGCTCATTTCTTTGACAAAAACACTTTTGGCTTTTGAATTGCGTGAAATTATGGAAAACGGTGTTTTTTAAGATGCTTAATCGACTGGCGCAATCAGTTTCTCGATAGGATGTGTTGAACAGTCTTTAATCGAAGTGCAAATGGGAAGTATACACTTACATTCAAAAAATCTAAATTTTTATTGAAATTAGCTCTATTGCATATTGCATATTGCATTTTACTTGCGATTTTTGTGTTCTACGTTATCGAAATAGTGGTTCTAAACCTTTTTTGGCATAATCAAATTTTTGTTGAATTTCGACAAAAATCCAAGACTATAGCCTTGCTCATTTCTTTGACAAAAACACTTTTGGCTTTTGAATTGCGTGAAATTATGGAAAACGGTGTTTTTTAAAATGCTGAATCGACTGGCGCAATCAGTTTCTTGATAGGATGTGTTGAACAGTCTTTAATCGAAGTGCGAATGGGAAGTATACACTTACATTCAAAAAATCTGAATTTTTATTGAAATTAGCTCTAATATTGCATTTTACTTGCGATTTTCGTGTTCTACGTTATCGAAATAGTGGTTCTAAACCTTTTTTGGCATAATCAAATTTTTGTTGAATTTCGACAAAAATCCAAGACAATAGCCTTGCTCATTTCTTTGACAAAGACACTTTTGGCTTTTGAATTGCGTGAAATTATGGAAAACGGTGTTTTTTAAGATGCTGAATCGACTGGCGCAATCAGTTTCTCGATAGGATGTGTTGAACAGTCTTTAATCGAAGTGCGAATGGGAAGTATACACTTACATTCAAAAAACCTGAATTTTTATTGAAATTAGCTCTAATATTGCATTTTACTTGCGATTTTCGTGTTCTACGTTATCGAAATAGTGGTTCTAAACCTTTTTTGGCATAATCAAATTTTTGTTGAATTTCGACAAAAATCCAAGACTATAGCCTTGCTCATTTCTTTGACAAAAACACTTTTGGCTTTTGAATTGCGTGAAATTATGGAAAACGGTGTTTTTTAAGATGCTAAATCGACTGGCGCAATCAGTTTCTTGATAGGATGTGTTGAACAGTCTTTAATCGAAGTGCGAATGGAAAGTATACACTTACATTCAAAAAATCTAAATTTTTATTAAAATTAGCTCTAATATTGCATTTTACTTGCGATTTTCGTGTTCTACGTTATCGAAATAGTGGTTCTAAACCTTTTTTGGCATAATCAAATTTTTGTTGAATTTCGACAAAAATCCAAGACTATAGCCTTGCTCATTTCTTTGACAAAAACACTTTTGGCTTTTGAATTGCGTGAAATTATGGAAAACGGTGTTTTTTAAGATGCTAAATCGACTGGCGCAATCAGTTTCTCGATAGGATGTGTTGAACAGTCTTTAATCGAAGTGCAAATGGGAAGTATACACTTACATTCAAAAAATCTAAATTTTTATTGAAATTAGCTCTATTGCATATTGCATATTGCATTTTACTTGCGATTTTTGTGTTCTACGTTATCGAAATAGTGGTTCTAAACCTTTTTTGGCATAATCAAATTTTTGTTGAATTTCGACAAAAATCCAAGACTATAGCCTTGCTCATTTCTTTGACAAAAACACTTCTGGCTTTTGAATTGCGTGAAATTATGGAAAACGGTGTTTTTTATGATGCTAAATCGACTGGCGCAATCAGTTTCTCGATAGGATGTGTTGAACAGTCTTTAATCGAAGTGCGAATGGGAAGTATACACTTACATTCAAAAAATCTGAATTTTTATTGAAATTAGCTCTAATATTGCATTTTACTTGCGATTTTCGTGTTCTACGTTATCGAAATAGTGGTTCTAAACCTTTTTTGGCATAATCAAATTTTTGGTGAATTTCGACAAAAATCCAAGACTATAGCCTTGCTCATTTCTTTGACAAAAACACTTTTGGCTTTTGAATTGCGTGAAATTATGGAAAACGGTGTTTTTTAAAATGCTGAATCGACTGGCGCAATCAGTTTCTTGATAGGATGTGTTGAACAGTCTTTAATCGAAGTGCGAATGGGAAGTATACACTTACATTCAAAAAATCTGAATTTTTATTGAAATTAGCTCTAATATTGCATTTTACTTGCGATTTTCGTGTTCTACGTTATCGAAATAGTGGTTCTAAACCTTTTTTGGCATAATCAAATTTTTGTTGAATTTCGACAAAAATCCAAGACAATAGCCTTGCTCATTTCTTTGACAAAAACACTTTTGGCTTTTGAATTGCGTGAAATTATGGAAAACGGTGTTTTTTAAGATGCTGAATCGACTGGCGCAATCAGTTTCTCGATAGGATGTGTTGAACAGTCTTTAATCGAAGTGCGAATGGGAAGTATACACTTACATTCAAAAAATCTGAATTTTTATTGAAATTAGCTCTAATATTGCATTTTACTTGCGATTTTCGTGTTCTACGTTATCGAAATAGTGGTTCTAAACCTTTTTTGGCATAATCAAATTTTTGTTGAATTTCGACAAAAATCCAAGACTATAGCCTTGCTCATTTCTTTGACAAAAACACTTTTGGCTTTTGAATTGCGTGAAATTATGGAAAACGGTGTTTTTTAAGATGCCAAATCGACTGGCGCAATCAGTTTCTCGATAGGATGTGTTGAACAGTCTTTAATCGAAGTGCGAATGGGAAGTATACACTTACATTCAAAAAATCTGAATTTTTATTGAAATTAGCTCTAATATTGCATTTTACTTGCGATTTTCGTGTTCTACGTTATCGAAATAGTGGTTCTAAACCTTTTTTGGCATAATCAAATTTTTGGTGAATTTCGACAAAAATTCAAGACTATAGCCTTGCTCATTTCTTTGACAAAAACACTTTTGGCTTTTGAATTGCGTGAAATTATGGAAAACGGTGTTTTTTAAGATGCTAAATCGACTGGCGCAATCAGTTTCTCGATAGGATGTGTTGAACAGTCTTTAATCGAAGTGCGAATGAGAAGTATACACTTACATTCAAAAAATCTAAATTTTTATTGAAATTAGCTCTAATATTGCATTTTACTTGCGATTTTCGTGTTCTACGTTATCGAAATAGTGGTTCTAAACCTTTTTTGGCATAATCAAATTTTTGTTGAATTTCGACAAAAATCCAAGACTATAGCCTTGCTCATTTCTTTGACAAAAACACTTTTGGCTTTTGAATTGCGTGAAATTATGGAAAACGGTGTTTTTTAAGATGCTAAATCGACTGGCGCAATCAGTTTCTCGATAGGATGTGTTGAACAGTCTTTAATCGAAGTGCGAATGGGAAGTATACACTTACATTCAAAAAATCTAAATTTTTATTGAAATTAGCTCTAATATTGCATTTTACTTGCGATTTTCGTGTTCTACGTTATCGAAATAGTGGTTCTAAACCTTTTTTGGCATAATCAAATTTTTGGTGAATTTCGACAAAAATTCAAGACTATAGCCTTGCTCATTTCTTTGACAAAAACACTTTTGGCTTTTGAATTGCGTGAAATTATGGAAAACGGTGTTTTTTAAGATGCTAAATCGACTGGCGCAATCAGTTTCTCGATAGGATGTGTTGAACAGTCTTTAATCGAAGTGCAAATGGGAAGTATACACTTACATACAAAAAATCTAAATTTTTATTGAAATTAGCTCTATTGCATATTGCATATTGCATTTTACTTGCGATTTTTGTGTTCTACGTTATCGAAATAGTGGTTCTAAACCTTTTTTGGCATAATCAAATTTTTGTTGAATTTCGACAAAAATCCAAGACTATAGCCTTGCTCATTTCTTTGACAAAAACACTTCTGGCTTTTGAATTGCGTGAAATTATGGAAAACGGTGTTTTTTATGATGCTAAATCGACTGGCGCAATCAGTTTCTCGATAGGATGTGTTGAACAGTCTTTAATCGAAGTGCGAATGGGAAGTATACACTTACATTCAAAAAATCTAAATTTTTATTGAAATTAGCTCTAATATTGCATTTTACTTGCGATTTTCGTGTTCTACGTTATCGAAATAGTGGTTCTAAACCTTTTTTGGCATAATCAAATTTTTGTTGAATTTCGACAAAAATCCAAGACTATAGCCTTGCTCATTTCTTTGACAAAAACACTTTTGGCTTTTGAATTGCGTGAAATTATGGAAAACGGTGTTTTTTAAGATGCTAAATCGACTGGCGCAATCAGTTTCTCGATAGGATGTGTTGAACAGTCTTTAATCGAAGTGCAAATGGGAAGTATACACTTACATTCAAAAAATCTAAATTTTTATTGAAATTAGCTCTATTGCATATTGCATATTGCATTTTACTTGCGATTTTTGTGTTCTACGTTATCGAAATAGTGGTTCTAAACCTTTTTTGGCATAATCAAATTTTTGGTGAATTTCGACAAAAATCCAAGACTATAGCCTTGTTCATTTCTTTGACAAAAACACTTTTGGCTTTTGAATTGCGTGAAATTATGGAAAACGGTGTTTTTTAAGATGCTGAATCGACTGGCGCAATCAGTTTCTCGATAGGATGTGTTGAACAGTCTTTAATCGAAGTGCGAATGGGAAGTATACACTTACATTCAAAAAATCTAAATTTTTATTGAAATTAGCTCTAATATTGCATTTTACTTGCGATTTTCGTGTTCTACGTTATCGAAATAGTGGTTCTAAACCTTTTTTGGCATAATCAAATTTTTGTTGAATTTCGACAAAAATCCAAGACTATAGCCTTGCTCATTTCTTTGACAAAAACACTTTTGGCTTTTGAATTGCGTGAAATTATGGAAAACGGTGTTTTTTAAGATGCTGAATCGACTGGCGCAATCAGTTTCTCGATAGGATGTGTTGAACAGTCTTTAATCGAAGTGCGAATGGGAAGTATACACTTACATTCAAAAAATCTAAATTTTTATTGAAATTAGCTCTAATATTGCATTTTACTTGCGATTTTCGTGTTCTACGTTATCGAAATAGTGGTTCTAAACCTTTTTTGGCATAATCAAATTTTTGTTGAATTTCGACAAAAATCCAAGACTATAGCCTTGCTCATTTCTTTGACAAAAACACTTTTGGCTTTTGAATTGCGTGAAATTATGGAAAACGGTGTTTTTTAAGATGCTGAATCGACTGGCGCAATCAGTTTCTCGATAGGATGTGTTGAACAGTCTTTAATCGAAGTGCGAATGGGAAGTATACACTTACATTCAAAAAATCTAAATTTTTATTGAAATTAGCTCTAATATTGCATTTTACTTGCGATTTTCGTGTTCTACGTTATCGAAATAGTGGTTCTAAACCTTTTTTGGCATAATCAAATTTTTGTTGAATTTCGACAAAAATCCAAGACTATAGCCTTGCTCATTTCTTTGACAAAAACACTTTTGGCTTTTGAATTGCGTGAAATTATGGAAAACGGTGTTTTTTAAGATGCTAAATCGACTGGCGCAATCAGTTTCTCGATAGGATGTGTTGAACAGTCTTTAATCGAAGTGCGAATGGGAAGTATACACTTACATTCAAAAAATCTAAATTTTTATTGAAATTAGCTCTAATATTGCATTTTACTTGCGATTTTCGTGTTCTACGTTATCGAAATAGTGGTTCTAAACCTTTTTTGGCATAATCAAATTTTTGTTGAATTTCGACAAAAATCCAAGACTATAGCCTTGCTCATTTCTTTGACAAAAACACTTTTGGCTTTTGAATTGCGTGAAATTATGGAAAACGGTGTTTTTTAAGATGCTGAATCGACTGGCGCAATCAGTTTCTCGATAGGATGTGTTGAACAGTCTTTAATCGAAGTGCGAATGGGAAGTATACACTTACATTCAAAAAATCTAAATTTTTATTGAAATTAGCTCTAATATTGCATTTTACTTGCGATTTTCGTGTTCTACGTTATCGAAATAGTGGTTCTAAACCTTTTTTGGCATAATCAAATTTTTGTTGAATTTCGACAAAAATCCAAGACTATAGCCTTGCTCATTTCTTTGACAAAAACACTTTTGGCTTTTGAATTGCGTGAAATTATGGAAAACGGTGTTTTTTAAGATGCTGAATCGACTGGCGCAATCAGTTTCTCGATAGGATGTGTTGAACAGTCTTTAATCGAAGTGCGAATGGGAAGTATACACTTACATTCAAAAAATCTAAATTTTTATTGAAATTAGCTCTAATATTGCATTTTACTTGCGATTTTCGTGTTCTACGTTATCGAAATAGTGGTTCTAAACCTTTTTTGGCATAATCAAATTTTTGTTGAATTTCGACAAAAATCCAAGACTATAGCCTTGCTCATTTCTTTGACAAAAACACTTTTGGCTTTTGAATTGCGTGAAATTATGGAAAACGGTGTTTTTTAAGATGCTGAATCGACTGGCGCAATCAGTTTCTCGATAGGATGTGTTGAACAGTCTTTAATCGAAGTGCGAATGGGAAGTATACACTTACATTCAAAAAATCTAAATTTTTATTGAAATTAGCTCTAATATTGCATTTTACTTGCGATTTTCGTGTTCTACGTTATCGAAATAGTGGTTCTAAACCTTTTTTGGCATAATCAAATTTTTGTTGAATTTCGACAAAAATCCAAGACTATAGCCTTGCTCATTTCTTTGACAAAAACACTTTTGGCTTTTGAATTGCGTGAAATTATGGAAAACGGTGTTTTTTAAGATGCTGAATCGACTGGCGCAATCAGTTTCTCGATAGGATGTGTTGAACAGTCTTTAATCGAAGTGCGAATGGGAAGTATACACTTACATTCAAAAAATCTAAATTTTTATTGAAATTAGCTCTAATATTGCATTTTACTTGCGATTTTCGTGTTCTACGTTATCGAAATAGTGGTTCTAAACCTTTTTTGGCATAATCAAATTTTTGTTGAATTTCGACAAAAATCCAAGACTATAGCCTTGCTCATTTCTTTGACAAAAACACTTTTGGCTTTTGAATTGCGTGAAATTATGGAAAACGGTGTTTTTTAAGATGCTGAATCGACTGGCGCAATCAGTTTCTCGATAGGATGTGTTGAACAGTCTTTAATCGAAGTGCGAATGGGAAGTATACACTTACATTCAAAAAATCTAAATTTTTATTGAAATTAGCTCTAATATTGCATTTTACTTGCGATTTTCGTGTTCTACGTTATCGAAATAGTGGTTCTAAACCTTTTTTGGCATAATCAAATTTTTGTTGAATTTCGACAAAAATCCAAGACTATAGCCTTGCTCATTTCTTTGACAAAAACACTTTTGGCTTTTGAATTGCGTGAAATTATGGAAAACGGTGTTTTTTAAGATGCTGAATCGACTGGCGCAATCAGTTTCTCGATAGGATGTGTTGAACAGTCTTTAATCGAAGTGCGAATGGGAAGTATACACTTACATTCAAAAAATCTAAATTTTTATTGAAATTAGCTCTAATATTGCATTTTACTTGCGATTTTCGTGTTCTACGTTATCGAAATAGTGGTTCTAAACCTTTTTTGGCATAATCAAATTTTTGTTGAATTTCGACAAAAATCCAAGACTATAGCCTTGCTCATTTCTTTGACAAAAACACTTTTGGCTTTTGAATTGCGTGAAATTATGGAAAACGGTGTTTTTTAAGATGCTGAATCGACTGGCGCAATCAGTTTCTCGATAGGATGTGTTGAACAGTCTTTAATCGAAGTGCGAATGGGAAGTATACACTTACATTCAAAAAATCTAAATTTTTATTGAAATTAGCTCTAATATTGCATTTTACTTGCGATTTTCGTGTTCTACGTTATCGAAATAGTGGTTCTAAACCTTTTTTGGCATAATCAAATTTTTGTTGAATTTCGACAAAAATCCAAGACTATAGCCTTGCTCATTTCTTTGACAAAAACACTTTTGGCTTTTGAATTGCGTGAAATTATGGAAAACGGTGTTTTTTAAGATGCTGAATCGACTGGCGCAATCAGTTTCTCGATAGGATGTGTTGAACAGTCTTTAATCGAAGTGCGAATGGGAAGTATACACTTACATTCAAAAAATCTAAATTTTTATTGAAATTAGCTCTAATATTGCATTTTACTTGCGATTTTCGTGTTCTACGTTATCGAAATAGTGGTTCTAAACCTTTTTTGGCATAATCAAATTTTTGTTGAATTTCGACAAAAATCCAAGACTATAGCCTTGCTCATTTCTTTGACAAAAACACTTTTGGCTTTTGAATTGCGTGAAATTATGGAAAACGGTGTTTTTTAAGATGCTGAATCGACTGGCGCAATCAGTTTCTCGATAGGATGTGTTGAACAGTCTTTAATCGAAGTGCGAATGGGAAGTATACACTTACATTCAAAAAATCTAAATTTTTATTGAAATTAGCTCTAATATTGCATTTTACTTGCGATTTTCGTGTTCTACGTTATCGAAATAGTGGTTCTAAACCTTTTTTGGCATAATCAAATTTTTGTTGAATTTCGACAAAAATCCAAGACTATAGCCTTGCTCATTTCTTTGACAAAAACACTTTTGGCTTTTGAATTGCGTGAAATTATGGAAAACGGTGTTTTTTAAGATGCTGAATCGACTGGCGCAATCAGTTTCTCGATAGGATGTGTTGAACAGTCTTTAATCGAAGTGCGAATGGGAAGTATACACTTACATTCAAAAAATCTGAATTTTTATTGAAATTAGCTCTAATATTGCATTTTACTTGCGATTTTCGTGTTCTACGTTATCGAAATAGTGGTTCTAAACCTTTTTTGGCATAATCAAATTTTTGTTGAATTTCGACAAAAATCCAAGACTATAGCCTTGCTCATTTCTTTGACAAAAACACTTTTGGCTTTTGAATTGCGTGAAATTATGGAAAACGGTGTTTTTTAAGATGCTGAATCGACTGGCGCAATCAGTTTCTCGATAGGATGTGTTGAACAGTCTTTAATCGAAGTGCGAATGGGAAGTATACACTTACATTCAAAAAATCTGAATTTTTATTGAAATTAGCTCTAATATTGCATTTTACTTGCGATTTTCGTGTTCTACGTTATCGAAATAGTGGTTCTAAACCTTTTTTGGCATAATCAAATTTTTGGTGAATTTCGACAAAAATCCAAGACTATAGCCTTGCTCATTTCTTTGACAAAAACACTTTTGGCTTTTGAATTGCGTGAAATTATGGAAAACGGTGTTTTTTAAAATGCTGAATCGACTGGCGCAATCAGTTTCTCGATAGGATGTGTTGAACAGTCTTTAATCGAAGTGCGAATGGGAAGTATACACTTACATTCAAAAAATCTGAATTTTTATTGAAATTAGCTCTAATATTGCATTTTACTTGCGATTTTCGTGTTCTACGTTATCGAAATAGTGGTTCTAAACCTTTTTTGGCATAATCAAATTTTTGTTGAATTTCGACAAAAATCCAAGACTATAGCCTTGCTCATTTCTTTGACAAAAACACTTTTGGCTTTTGAATTGCGTGAAATTATGGAAAACGGTGTTTTTTAAAATGCTGAATCGACTGGCGCAATCAGTTTCTTGATAGGATGTGTTGAACAGTCTTTAATCGAAGTGCGAATGGGAAGTATACACTTACATTCAAAAAATCTGAATTTTTATTGAAATTAGCTCTAATATTGCATTTTACTTGCGATTTTCGTGTTCTACGTTATCGAAATAGTGGTTCTAAACCTTTTTTGGCATAATCAAATTTTTGTTGAATTTCGACAAAAATCCAAGACTATAGCCTTGCTCATTTCTTTGACAAAAACACTTTTGGCTTTTGAATTGCGTGAAATTATGGAAAACGGTGTTTTTTAAAATGCTGAATCGACTGGCGCAATCAGTTTCTTGATAGGATGTGTTGAACAGTCTTTAATCGAAGTGCGAATGGGAAGTATACACTTACATTCAAAAAATCTGAATTTTTATTGAAATTAGCTCTAATATTGCATTTTACTTGCGATTTTCGTGTTCTACGTTATCGAAATAGTGGTTCTAAACCTTTTTTGGCATAATCAAATTTTTGGTGAATTTCGACAAAAATCCAAGACTATAGCCTTGTTCATTTCTTTGACAAAAACACTTTTGGCTTTTGAATTGCGTGAAATTATGGAAAACGGTGTTTTTTAAAATGCTGAATCGACTGGCGCAATCAGTTTCTTGATAGGATGTGTTGAACAGTCTTTAATCGAAGTGCGAATGGGAAGTATACACTTACATTCAAAAAATCTGAATTTTTATTGAAATTAGCTCTAATATTGCATTTTACTTGCGATTTTCGTGTTCTACGTTATCGAAATAGTGGTTCTAAACCTTTTTTGGCATAATCAAATTTTTGTTGAATTTCGACAAAAATCCAAGACTATAGCCTTGCTCATTTCTTTGACAAAAACACTTTTGGCTTTTGAATTGCGTGAAATTATGGAAAACGGTGTTTTTTAAGATGCTGAATCGACTGGCGCAATCAGTTTCTCGATAGGATGTGTTGAACAGTCTTTAATCGAAGTGCGAATGGGAAGTATACACTTACATTCAAAAAATCTGAATTTTTATTGAAATTAGCTCTAATATTGCATTTTACTTGCGATTTTCGTGTTCTACGTTATCGAAATAGTGGTTCTAAACCTTTTTTGGCATAATCAAATTTTTGTTGAATTTCGACAAAAATCCAAGACTATAGCCTTGCTCATTTCTTTGACAAAAACACTTTTGGCTTTTGAATTGCGTGAAATTATGGAAAACGGTGTTTTTTAAGATGCTGAATCGACTGGCGCAATCAGTTTCTTGATAGGATGTGTTGAACAGTCTTTAATCGAAGTGCGAATGGGAAGTATACACTTACATTCAAAAAATCTGAATTTTTATTGAAATTAGCTCTAATATTGCATTTTACTTGCGATTTTCGTGTTCTACGTTATCGAAATAGTGGTTCTAAACCTTTTTTGGCATAATCAAATTTTTGTTGAATTTCGACAAAAATCCAAGACTATAGCCTTGCTCATTTCTTTGACAAAAACACTTTTGGCTTTTGAATTGCGTGAAATTATGGAAAACGGTGTTTTTTAAGATGCTGAATCGACTGGCGCAATCAGTTTCTCGATAGGATGTGTTGAACAGTCTTTAATCGAAGTGCGAATGGGAAGTATACACTTACATTCAAAAAATCTGAATTTTTATTGAAATTAGCTCTAATATTGCATTTTACTTGCGATTTTCGTGTTCTACGTTATCGAAATAGTGGTTCTAAACCTTTTTTGGCATAATCAAATTTTTGTTGAATTTCGACAAAAATCCAAGACTATAGCCTTGCTCATTTCTTTGACAAAAACACTTTTGGCTTTTGAATTGCGTGAAATTATGGAAAACGGTGTTTTTAAAATGCTGAATCGACTGGCGCAATCAGTTTCTTGATAGGATGTGTTGAACAGTCTTTAATCGAAGTGCGAATGGGAAGTATACACTTACATTCAAAAAATCTGAATTTTTATTGAAATTAGCTCTAATATTGCATTTTACTTGCGATTTTCGTGTTCTACGTTATCGAAATAGTGGTTCTAAACCTTTTTTGGCATAATCAAATTTTTGTTGAATTTCGACAAAAATCCAAGACTATAGCCTTGCTCATTTCTTTGACAAAAACACTTTTGGCTTTTGAATTGCGTGAAATTATGGAAAACGGTGTTTTTTAAGATGCTGAATCGACTGGCGCAATCAGTTTCTCGATAGGATGTGTTGAACAGTCTTTAATCGAAGTGCGAATGGGAAGTATACACTTACATTCAAAAAATCTGAATTTTTATTGAAATTAGCTCTAATATTGCATTTTACTTGCGATTTTCGTGTTCTACGTTATCGAAATAGTGGTTCTAAACCTTTTTTGGCATAATCAAATTTTTGTTGAATTTCGACAAAAATCCAAGACTATAGCCTTGCTCATTTCTTTGACAAAAACACTTTTGGCTTTTGAATTGCGTGAAATTATGGAAAACGGTGTTTTTTAAGATGCTGAATCGACTGGCGCAATCAGTTTCTCGATAGGATGTGTTGAACAGTCTTTAATCGAAGTGCGAATGGGAAGTATACACTTACATTCAAAAAATCTGAATTTTTATTGAAATTAGCTCTAATATTGCATTTTACTTGCGATTTTCGTGTTCTACGTTATCGAAATAGTGGTTCTAAACCTTTTTTGGCATAATCAAATTTTTGTTGAATTTCGACAAAAATCCAAGACTATAGCCTTGCTCATTTCTTTGACAAAAACACTTTTGGCTTTTGAATTGCGTGAAATTATGGAAAACGGTGTTTTTTAAGATGCTGAATCGACTGGCGCAATCAGTTTCTCGATAGGATGTGTTGAACAGTCTTTAATCGAAGTGCGAATGGGAAGTATACACTTACATTCAAAAAATCTGAATTTTTATTGAAATTAGCTCTAATATTGCATTTTACTTGCGATTTTCGTGTTCTACGTTATCGAAATAGTGGTTCTAAACCTTTTTTGGCATAATCAAATTTTTGTTGAATTTCGACAAAAATCCAAGACTATAGCCTTGCTCATTTCTTTGACAAAAACACTTTTGGCTTTTGAATTGCGTGAAATTATGGAAAACGGTGTTTTTTAAGATGCTGAATCGACTGGCGCAATCAGTTTCTCGATAGGATGTGTTGAACAGTCTTTAATCGAAGTGCGAATGGGAAGTATACACTTACATTCAAAAAATCTGAATTTTTATTGAAATTAGCTCTAATATTGCATTTTACTTGCGATTTTCGTGTTCTACGTTATCGAAATAGTGGTTCTAAACCTTTTTTGGCATAATCAAATTTTTGTTGAATTTCGACAAAAATCCAAGACTATAGCCTTGCTCATTTCTTTGACAAAAACACTTTTGGCTTTTGAATTGCGTGAAATTATGGAAAACGGTGTTTTTTAAGATGCTGAATCGACTGGCGCAATCAGTTTCTCGATAGGATGTGTTGAACAGTCTTTAATCGAAGTGCGAATGGGAAGTATACACTTACATTCAAAAAATCTGAATTTTTATTGAAATTAGCTCTAATATTGCATTTTACTTGCGATTTTCGTGTTCTACGTTATCGAAATAGTGGTTCTAAACCTTTTTTGGCATAATCAAATTTTTGTTGAATTTCGACAAAAATCCAAGACTATAGCCTTGCTCATTTCTTTGACAAAAACACTTTTGGCTTTTGAATTGCGTGAAATTATGGAAAACGGTGTTTTTTAAGATGCTGAATCGACTGGCGTAATCAGTTTCTCGATAGGATGTGTTGAACAGTCTTAAATCGAAGTGCGAATGGGAAGTATACACTTACATTCAAAAAATCTGAATTTTTATTGAAATTAGCTCTAATATTGCATTTTACTTGCGATTTTCGTGTTCTACGTTATCGAAATAGTGGTTCTAAACCTTTTTTGGCATAATCAAATTTTTGTTGAATTTCGACAAAAATCCAAGACTATAGCCTTGCTCATTTCTTTGACAAAAACACTTTTGGCTTTTGAATTGCGTGAAATTATGGAAAACGGTGTTTTTTAAGATGCTGAATCGACTGGCGTAATCAGTTTCTCGATAGGATGTGTTGAACAGTCTTAAATCGAAGTGCGAATGGGAAGTATACACTTACATTCAAAAAATCTGAATTTTTATTGAAATTAGCTCTAATATTGCATTTTACTTGCGATTTTCGTGTTCTACGTTATCGAAATAGTGGTTCTAAACCTTTTTTGGCATAATCAAATTTTTGTTGAATTTCGACAAAAATCCAAGACTATAGCCTTGCTCATTTCTTTGACAAAAACACTTTTGGCTTTTGAATTGCGTGAAATTATGGAAAACGGTGTTTTTTAAGATGCTGAATCGACTGGCGTAATCAGTTTCTCGATAGGATGTGTTGAACAGTCTTAAATCGAAGTGCGAATGGGAAGTATACACTTACATTCAAAAAATCTGAATTTTTATTGAAATTAGCTCTAATATTGCATTTTACTTGCGATTTTCGTGTTCTACGTTATCGACATAGTGGTTCTAAACCGTTTTTGGCATAATCAAATTTTCGTTGAATTTCGACAAAAATCCAAGACTATAGCCTTGCTCATTTTTTTGACAAAAACACTTTTGGCTTTTGAATTGCGTGAAATTATAAAAAACGGTGTTTTAAGATGCTGAATCGACTGGCAAAATCAGTTTCTCGATAGGATGTGTTGAACAGTCTTTAATCGAAGTGCGAATGGGAAGTATACACTTACATTCAAAAAATCTGAATTTTTATTGAAATTAGCTCTAATATTGCATTTTACTTGCGATTTTCGTGTTCTACGTTATCGAAATAGTGGTTCTAAACCTTTTTTGGCATAATCAAATTTTTGTTGAATTTCGACAAAAATCCAAGACTATAGCCTTGCTCATTTCTTTGACAAAAACACTTTTGGCTTTTGAATTGCGTGAAATTATGCAAAACGGTGTTTTTTAAGATGCTGAATCGACTGGCGCAATCAGTTTCTCGATAGGATGTGTTGAACAGTCTTAAATCGAAGTGCGAATGGGAAGTATACACTTACATTCAAAAAATCTGAATTTTTATTGAAATTAGCTCTAATATTGCATTTTACTTGCGATTTTCGTGTTCTACGTTATCGAAATAGTGGTTCTAAACCTTTTTTGGCATAATCAAATTTTTGTTGAATTTCGACAAAAATCCAAGACTATAGCCTTGCTCATTTCTTTGACAAAAACACTTTTGGCTTTTGAATTGCGTGAAATTATGGAAAACGGTGTTTTTTAAGATGCTGAATCGACTGGCGTAATCAGTTTCTCGATAGGATGTGTTGAACAGTCTTAAATCGAAGTGCGAATGGGAAGTATACACTTACATTCAAAAAATCTGAATTTTTATTGAAATTAGCTCTAATATTGCATTTTACTTGCGATTTTCGTGTTCTACGTTATCGAAATAGTGGTTCTAAACCTTTTTTGGCATAATCAAATTTTTGTTGAATTTCGACAAAAATCCAAGACTATAGCCTTGCTCATTTCTTTGACAAAAACACTTTTGGCTTTTGAATTGCGTGAAATTATGGAAAACGGTGTTTTTTAAGATGCTGAATCGACTGGCGCAATCAGTTTCTCGATAGGATGTGTTGAACAGTCTTTAATCGAAGTGCGAATGGGAAGTATACACTTACATTCAAAAAATCTAAATTTTTATTGAAATTAGCTCTAATATTGCATTTTACTTGCGATTTTCGTGTTCTACGTTATCGAAATAGTGGTTCTAAACCTTTTTTGGCATAATCAAATTTTTGTTGAATTTCGACAAAAATCCAAGACTATAGCCTTGCTCATTTCTTTGACAAAAACACTTTTGGCTTTTGAATTGCGTGAAATTATGGAAAACGGTGTTTTTTAAGATGCTGAATCGACTGGCGCAATCAGTTTCTCGATAGGATGTGTTGAACAGTCTTTAATCGAAGTGCGAATGGGAAGTATACACTTACATTCAAAAAATCTGAATTTTTATTGAAATTAGCTCTAATATTGCATTTTACTTGCGATTTTCGTGTTCTACGTTATCGAAATAGTGGTTCTAAACCTTTTTTGGCATAATCAAATTTTTGTTGAATTTCGACAAAAATCCAAGACTATAGCCTTGCTCATTTCTTTGACAAAAACACTTTTGGCTTTTGAATTGCGTGAAATTATGGAAAACGGTGTTTTTTAAGATGCTGAATCGACTGGCGCAATCAGTTTCTTGATAGGATGTGTTGAACAGTCTTTAATCGAAGTGCGAATGGGAAGTATACACTTACATTCAAAAAATCTGAATTTTTATTGAAATTAGCTCTAATATTGCATTTTACTTGCGATTTTCGTGTTCTACGTTATCGAAATAGTGGTTCTAAACCTTTTTTGGCATAATCAAATTTTTGTTGAATTTCGACAAAAATCCAAGACTATAGCCTTGCTCATTTCTTTGACAAAAACACTTTTGGCTTTTGAATTGCGTGAAATTATGGAAAACGGTGTTTTTTAAAATGCTGAATCGACTGGCGCAATCAGTTTCTTGATAGGATGTGTTGAACAGTCTTTAATCGAAGTGCGAATGGGAAGTATACACTTACATTCAAAAAATCTGAATTTTTATTGAAATTAGCTCTAATATTGCATTTTACTTGCGATTTTCGTGTTCTACGTTATCGAAATAGTGGTTCTAAACCTTTTTTGGCATAATCAAATTTTTGTTGAATTTCGACAAAAATCCAAGACTATAGCCTTGCTCATTTCTTTGACAAAAACACTTTTGGCTTTTGAATTGCGTGAAATTATGGAAAACGGTGTTTTTTAAAATGCTGAATCGACTGGCGCAATCAGTTTCTTGATAGGATGTGTTGAACAGTCTTTAATCGAAGTGCGAATGGGAAGTATACACTTACATTCAAAAAATCTGAATTTTTATTGAAATTAGCTCTAATATTGCATTTTACTTGCGATTTTCGTGTTCTACGTTATCGAAATAGTGGTTCTAAACCTTTTTTGGCATAATCAAATTTTTGTTGAATTTCGACAAAAATCCAAGACTATAGCCTTGCTCATTTCTTTGACAAAAACACTTTTGGCTTTTGAATTGCGTGAAATTATGGAAAACGGTGTTTTTTAAGATGCTGAATCGACTGGCGCAATCAGTTTCTCGATAGGATGTGTTGAACAGTCTTTAATCGAAGTGCGAATGGGAAGTATACACTTACATTCAAAAAATCTGAATTTTTATTGAAATTAGCTCTAATATTGCATTTTACTTGCGATTTTCGTGTTCTACGTTATCGAAATAGTGGTTCTAAACCTTTTTTGGCATAATCAAATTTTTTGTTGAATTTCGACAAAAATCCAAGACTATAGCCTTGCTCATTTCTTTGACAAAAACACTTTTGGCTTTTGAATTGCGTGAAATTATGGAAAACGGTGTTTTTTAAGATGCTGAATCGACTGGCGTAATCAGTTTCTCGATAGGATGTGTTGAACAGTCTTAAATCGAAGTGCGAATGGGAAGTATACACTTACATTCAAAAAATCTGAATTTTTATTGAAATTAGCTCTAATATTGCATTTTACTTGCGATTTTCGTGTTCTACGTTATCGAAATAGTGGTTCTAAACCTTTTTTGGCATAATCAAATTTTTGTTGAATTTCGACAAAAATCCAAGACTATAGCCTTGCTCATTTCTTTGACAAAAACACTTTTGGCTTTTGAATTGCGTGAAATTATGGAAAACGGTGTTTTTTAAGATGCTGAATCGACTGGCGTAATCAGTTTCTCGATAGGATGTGTTGAACAGTCTTAAATCGAAGTGCGAATGGGAAGTATACACTTACATTCAAAAAATCTGAATTTTTATTGAAATTAGCTCTAATATTGCATTTTACTTGCGATTTTCGTGTTCTACGTTATCGAAATAGTGGTTCTAAACCTTTTTTGGCATAATCAAATTTTTGTTGAATTTCGACAAAAATCCAAGACTATAGCCTTGCTCATTTCTTTGACAAAAACACTTTTGGCTTTTGAATTGCGTGAAATTATGCAAAACGGTGTTTTTTAAGATGCTGAATCGACTGGCGCAATCAGTTTCTCGATAGGATGTGTTGAACAGTCTTAAATCGAAGTGCGAATGGGAAGTATACACTTACATTCAAAAAATCTGAATTTTTATTGAAATTAGCTCTAATATTGCATTTTACTTGCGATTTTCGTGTTCTACGTTATCGAAATAGTGGTTCTAAACCTTTTTTGGCATAATCAAATTTTTGTTGAATTTCGACAAAAATCCAAGACTATAGCCTTGCTCATTTCTTTGACAAAAACACTTTTGGCTTTTGAATTGCGTGAAATTATGCAAAACGGTGTTTTTTAAGATGCTGAATCGACTGGCGCAATCAGTTTCTCGATAGGATGTGTTGAACAGTCTTAAATCGAAGTGCGAATGGGAAGTATACACTTACATTCAAAAATCTGAATTTTTATTGAAATTAGCTCTAATATTGCATTTTACTTGCGATTTTCGTGTTCTACGTTATCGAAATAGTGGTTCTAAACCTTTTTTGGCATAATCAAATTTTTGTTGAATTTCGACAAAAATCCAAGACTATAGCCTTGCTCATTTCTTTGACAAAAACACTTTTGGCTTTTGAATTGCGTGAAATTATGCAAAACGGTGTTTTTTAAGATGCTGAATCGACTGGCGCAATCAGTTTCTCGATAGGATGTGTTGAACAGTCTTAAATCGAAGTGCGAATGGGAAGTATACACTTACATTCAAAAAATCTGAATTTTTATTGAAATTAGCTCTAATATTGCATTTTACTTGCGATTTTCGTGTTCTACGTTATCGAAATAGTGGTTCTAAACCTTTTTTGGCATAATCAAATTTTTGTTGAATTTCGACAAAAATCCAAGACTATAGCCTTGCTCATTTCTTTGACAAAAACACTTTTGGCTTTTGAATTGCGTGAAATTATGCAAAACGGTGTTTTTTAAGATGCTGAATCGACTGGCGCAATCAGTTCATCGATAGGATGTGTTGAACAGTCTTAAATCGAAGTGCGAATGGGAAGTATACACTTACATTCAAAAAATCTGAATTTTTATTGAAATTAGCTCTAATATTGCATTTTACTTGCGATTTTCGTGTTCTACGTTATCGAAATAGTGGTTCTAAACCTTTTTTGGCATAATCAAATTTTTGTTGAATTTCGACAAAAATCCAAGACTATAGCCTTGCTCATTTCTTTGACAAAAACACTTTTGGCTTTTGAATTGCGTGAAATTATGCAAAACGGTGTTTTTTAAGATGCTAAGGGTGTGTTCGGGGAGCACGCTTTCGAGCTATGTAGCGCCAAGAGCCATATAACGCAAACGAGTAATAGTACTAGATAGCGCCAAATGGCGCAAATAGCGTGCTCCCCGAACACACCCTAAATCGACTGGCGCAATCAGTTTCTCGATAGGATGTGTTGAACAGTCTTAAATCGAAGTGCGAATGGGAAGTATACACTTACATTCAAAAAATCTGAATTTTTATTGAAATTAGCTCTAATATTGCATTTTACTTGCGATTTTCGTGTTCTACGTTATCGAAATAGTGGTTCTAAACCTTTTTTGGCATAATCAAATTTTTGTTGAATTTCGACAAAAATCCAAGACTATAGCCTTGCTCATTTCTTTGACAAAAACACTTTTGGCTTTTGAATTGCGTGAAATTATGCAAAACGGTGTTTTTTAAGATGCTGAATCGACTGGCGCAATCAGTTTCTCGATAGGATGTGTTGAACAGTCTTAAATCGAAGTGCGAATGGGAAGTATACACTTACATTCAAAAAATCTGAATTTTTATTGAAATTAGCTCTAATATTGCATTTTACTTGCGATTTTCGTGTTCTACGTTATCGAAATAGTGGTTCTAAACCTTTTTGGCATAATCAAATTTTTGTTGAATTTCGACAAAAATCCAAGACTATAGCCTTGCTCATTTCTTTGACAAAAACACTTTTGGCTTTTGAATTGCGTGAAATTATGCAAAACGGTGTTTTTTAAGATGCTGAATCGACTGGCGCAATCAGTTTCTCGATAGGATGTGTTGAACAGTCTTAAATCGAAGTGCGAATGGGAAGTATACACTTACATTCAAAAAATCTGAATTTTTATTGAAATTAGCTCTAATATTGCATTTTACTTGCGATTTTCGTGTTCTACGTTATCGAAATAGTGGTTCTAAACCTTTTTTGGCATAATCAAATTTTTGTTGAATTTCGACAAAAATCCAAGACTATAGCCTTGCTCATTTCTTTGACAAAAACACTTTTGGCTATTGAATTGCGTGAAATTATGCAAAACGGTGTTTTTTAAGATGCTGAATCGACTGGCGCAATCAGTTCATCGATAGGATGTGTTGAACAGTCTTAAATCGAAGTGCGAATGGGAAGTATACACTTACATTCAAAAAATCTGAATTTTTATTGAAATTAGCTCTAATATTGCATTTTACTTGCGATTTTCGTGTTCTACGTTATCTAAATAGTGGTTCTAAACCTTTTTTGGCATAATCAAATTTTTGTTGAATTTCGACAAAAATCCAAGACTATAGCCTTGCTCATTTTTTTGACAAAAACACTTTTGGCTTTTGAATTGCGTGAAATTATGGAAAACGGTGTTTTTTAAGATGCTGAATCGACTGGTGCAATCAGTTTCTCGATAGGATGTGTTGAACAGTCTTTAATCGAAGTGCGAATGGGAAGTATACACTTACATTCAAAAAATCTGAATTTTTATTGAAATTAGCTCTAATATTGCATTTTACTTGCGATTTTCGTGTTCTACGTTATCGAAATAGTAGTTCTAAACCTTTTTTGGCATAATCAAATTTTTGTTGAATTTCGACAAAAATCCAAGACTATAGCCTTGCTCATTTCTTTGACAAAAACACTTTTGGCTTTTGAATTGCGTGAAATTATGCAAAACGGTGTTTTTTAAGATGCTGAATCGACTGGCGCAATCAGTTCATCGATAGGATGTGTTGAACAGTCTTTAATCGAAGTGCGAATGGGAAGTATACACTTACATTCAAAAAATCTGAATTTTTATTGAAATTAGCTCTAATATTGCATTTTACTTGCGATTTTCGTGTTCTACGTTATCGAAATAGTAGTTCTAAACCTTTTTTGGCATAATCAAATTTTTGTTGAATTTCGACAAAAATCCAAGACTATAGCCTTGCTCATTTCTTTGACAAAAACACTTTTGGCTTTTGAATTGCGTGAAATTATGCAAAACGGTGTTTTTTAAGATGCTGAATCGACTGGCGCAATCAGTTCATCGATAGGATGTGTTGAACAGTCTTAAATCGAAGTGCGAATGGGAAGTATACACTTACATTCAAAAAATCTGAATTTTTATTGAAATTAGCTCTAATATTGCATTTTACTTGCGATTTTCGTGTTCTACGTTATCGAAATAGTGGTTCTAAACCTTTTTTGGCATAATCAAATTTTTGTTGAATTTCGACAAAAATCCAAGACTATAGCCTTGCTCATTTCTTTGACAAAAACACTTTTGGCTTTTGAATTGCGTGAAATTATGGAAAACGGTGTTTTTTAAGATGCTGAATCGACTGGTGCAATCAGTTTCTCGATAGGATGTGTTGAACAGTCTTTAATCGAAGTGCGAATGGGAAGTATACACTTACACTCAAAAAATCTGAATTTTTATTGAAATTAGCTCTAATATTGCATTTTACTTGCGATTTTCGTGTTCTACGTTATCGAAATAGTGGTTCTAAATCTTTTTTGGCATAATCAAATTTTTGTTGAATTTCGACAAAAATCCAAGACTATAGCCTTGCTCATTTCTTTGACAAAAACACTTTTGGCTTTTGAATTGCGTAAAATTATGCAAAACGGTGTTTTTTAAGATGCTGAATCAACTGGCGCAATCAGTTCATCGATAGGATGTGTTGAACAGTCTTTAATCGAAGTGCGAATGGGAAGTATACACTTACATTCAAAAAATCTGAATTTTTATTGAAATTAGCTCTAATATTGCATTTTACTTGCGATTTTCGTGTTCTACGTTATCGAAATAGTGGTTCTAAACCTTTTTTGGCATAATCAAATTTTTGTTGAATTTCGACAAAAATCCAAGACTATAGCCTTGCTCATTTCTTTGACAAAAACACTTTTGGCTTTTGAATTGCGTGAAATTATGCAAAACGGTGTTTTTTAAGATGCTGAATCGACTGGCGCAATCAGTTTATCGATAGGATGTGTTGAACAGTCTTTAATCGAAGTGCAAATGGGAAGTATACACTTACATTCAAAAAATCTGAATTTTTATTGAAATTAGCTCTAATATTGCATTTTACTTGCGATTTTCGTGTTCTACGTTATCGAAATAGTAGTTCCAAACCTTTTTTGGCATAATCAAATTTTTGTTGAATTTCGACAAAAATCCAAGACTATAAGCCTTGCTCATTTCTTTGACAAAAACACTTTTGGCTTTTGAATTGCGTGAAATTATGCAAAACGGTGTTTTTTAAGATGCTGAATCGACTGGCGCAATCAGTTCATCGATAGGATGTGTTGAACAGTCTTAAATCGAAGTGCGAATGGGAAGTATACACTTACATTCAAAAAATCTGAATTTTTATTGAAATTAGCTCTAATATTGCATTTTACTTGCGATTTTCGTGTTCTACGTTATCGAAATAGTAGTTCTAAACCTTTTTTGGCATAATCAAATTTTTGTTGAATTTCGACAAAAATCCAAGACTATAGCCTTGCTCATTTCTTTGACAAAAACACTTTTGGCTTTTGAATTGCGTGAAATTATGCAAAACGGTGTTTTTTAAGATGCTGAATCGACTGGCGCAATCAGTTCATCGATAGGATGTGTTGAACAGTCTTAAATCGAAGTGCGAATGGGAAGTATACACTTACATTCAAAAAATCTGAATTTTTATTGAAATTAGCTCTAATATTGCATTTTACTTGCGATTTTCGTGTTCTACGTTATCGAAATAGTGGTTCTAAATCTTTTTTGGCATAATCAAATTTTTGTTGAATTTCGACAAAAATCCAAGACTATAGCCTTGCTCATTTCTTTGACAAAAACACTTTTGGCTTTTGAATTGCGTGAAATTATGGAAAACGGTGTTTTTTAAGATGCTGAATCGACTGGCGCAATCAGTTTCTCGATAGGATGTGTTGAACAGTCTTAAATCGAAGTGCGAATGGGAAGTATACACTTACATTCAAAAAATCTGAATTTTTATTGAAATTAGCTCTAATATTGCATTTTACTTGCGATTTTCGTGTTCTACGTTATCGAAATAGTGGTTCTAAACCTTTTTTGGCATAATCAAATTTTTGTTGAATTTCGACAAAAATCCAAGACTATAGCCTTGCTCATTTCTTTGACAAAAACACTTTTGGCTTTTGAATTTCGTGAAATTATGCAAAACGGTGTTTTTTAAGATGCTGAATCGACTGGCGCAATCAGTTTCTCGATAGGATGTGTTGAACAGTCTTAAATCGAAGTGCGAATGGGAAGTATACACTTACATTCAAAAAATCTGAATTTTTATTGAAATTAGCTCTAATATTGCATTTTACTTGCGATTTTCGTGTTCTACGTTATCGAAATAGTGGTTCTAAACCTTTTTTGGCATAATCAAATTTTTGTTGAATTTCGACAAAAATCCAAGACTATAGCCTTGCTCATTTCTTTGACAAAACACTTTTGGCTTTTGAATTGCGTGAAATTATGCAAAACGGTGATTTTTAAGATGCTGAATCGACTGGCGCAATCAGTTCATCGATAGGATGTGTTGAACAGTCTTAAATCGAAGTGCGAATGGGAAGTATACACTTACATTCAAAAAATCTGAATTTTTATTGAAATTAGCTCTAATATTGCATTTTACTTGCGATTTTCGTGTTCTACGTTATCGAAATAGTGGTTCTAAACCTTTTTTGGCATAATCAAGTTTTTGTTGAATTTCGACAAAAATCCAAGACTATAGCCTTGCTCATTTCTTTGACAAAAACACTTTTGGCTTTTGAATTGCGTGAAATTATGCAAAACGGTGTTTTTAAGATGCTGAATCGACTGGCGCAATCAGTTCATCGATAGGATGTGTTGAACAGTCTTAAATCGAAGTGCGAATGGGAAGTATACACTTACATTCAAAAAATCTGAATTTTTATTGAAATTAGCTCTAATATTGCATTTTACTTGCGATTTTTGTGTTTTACGTTATCGAAATAGTGGTTCTAAACCTTTTTTGGCATAATCAAATTTTTGTTGAATTTCGACAAAAATCCAAGACTATAGCCTTGCTCATTTCTTTGACAAAAACACTTTTGGCTTTTGAATTGCGTAAAATTATGCAAAACGGTGTTTTTTAAGATGCTGAATCGACTGGCGCAATCAGTTTCTCGATAGGATGTGTTGAACAGTCTTAAATCGAAGTGCGAATGGGAAGTATACACTTACATTCAAAAAATCTGAATTTTTATTGAAATTAGCTCTAATATTGCATTTTACTTGCGATTTTCGTGTTCTACGTTATCGAAATAGTGGTTTTAAACCTTTTTTGGCATAATCAAATTTTTGTTGAATTTCGACAAAAATCCAAGACTATAGCCTTGCTCATTTCTTTGACAAAAACACTTTTGGCTTTTGAATTGCGTGAAATTATGCAAAACGGTGTTTTTTAAGATGCTGAATCGACTGGCGCAATCAGTTTCTCGATAGGATGTGTTGAACAGTCTTAAATCGAAGTGCGAATGGGAAGTATACACTTACATTCAAAAAATCTGAATTTTTATTGAAATTAGCTCTAATATTGCATTTTACTTGCGATTTTCGTGTTCTACGTTAACGAAATAGTGGTTCTAAACCTTTTTTGGCATAATCAAATTTTTGTTGAATTTCGACAAAAATCCAAGACTATAGCCTTGCTCATTTCTTTGACAAAAACACTTTTGGCTTTTGAATTGCGTGAAATTATGCAAAACGGTGTGTTTTAAGATGCTGAATCGACTGGCGCAATCAGTTCATCGATAGGATGTGTTGAACAGTCTTAAATCGAAGTGCGAATGGGAAGTATACACTTACATTCAAAAAATCTCAATTTTTATTGAAATTAGCTCTAATATTGCATTTTACATGCGATTTTCGTGTTCTACGTTATCGAAATAGTGGTTCTAAACCTTTTTTGGCATAATCAAATTTTTGTTGAATTTCGACAAAAATCCAAGACTATAGCCTTGCTCATTTCTTTGACAAAAACACTTTTGGCTTTTGAATTGCGTGAAATTATGCAAAACGGTGTTTTTTAAGATGTTGAATCGACTGGCGCAATCAGTTTCTCGATAGGATGTGTTGAACAGTCTTAAATCGAAGTGCGAATGGGAAGTATACACTTACATTCAAAAAATCTGAATTTTTATTGAAATTAGCTCTAATATTGCATTTTACTTGCGATTTTCGTGTTCTACGTTATCGAAATAGTGGTTCTAAACCTTTTTGGCATAATCAAATTTTTGTTGAATTTCGACAAAAATCCAAGACTATAGCCTTGCTCATTTCTTTGACAAAAACACTTTTGGCTTTTGAATTGCGTGAAATTATGCAAAACGGTGTTTTTTAAGATGCTGAATCGACTGGCGCAATCAGTTTCTCGATAGGATGTGTTGAACAGTCTTAAATCGAAGTGCGAATGGGAAGTATACACTTACATTCAAAAAATCTGAATTTTTATTGAAATTAGCTCTAATATTGCATTTTACTTGCGATTTTCGTGTTCTACGTTATCGAAATAGTGGTTCTAAACCTTTTTGGCATAATCAAATTTTTGTTGAATTTCGACAAAAATCCAAGACTATAGCCTTGCTCATTTCTTTGACAAAAACACTTTTGGCTTTTGAATTGCGTGAAATTATGGAAAACGGTGTTTTTTAAGATGCTGAATCGACTGGTGCAATCAGTTTTTTGATAGGATGTGTTGAACAGTCTTAAATCGAAGTGCGAATGGAAAGTATACACTTACATTCAAAAAATCTGAATTTTTATTGAAATTAGCTCTAATATTGCATTTTACTTGCGATTTTCGTGTTCTACGTTATTGAAATAGTGGTTCTAAACCTTTTTTGGCATAATCAAATTTTTGTTGAATTTCGACAAAAATCCAAGACTATAGCCTTGCTCATTTCTTTGACAAAAACACTTTTGGCTTTTGAATTGCGTGAAATTATGGAAAACGGTGTTTTTTAAAATGCTGAATCGACTGGCGCATTCAGTTTCTTGATAGGATGTGTTGAACAGTCTTTAATCGAAGTGCGAATGGGAAGTATACACTTACATTCAAAAAATCTGAATTTTTATTGAAATTAGCTCTAATATTGCATTTTACTTGCGATTTTCGTGTTCTACGTTATCGAAATAGTGGTTCTAAACCTTTGTTGGCATAATCAAATTTTTGTTGAATTTCGACAAAAATCCAAGACTATAGCCTTGCTCATTTCTTTGACAAAAACACTTTTGGCTTTTGAATTGCGTGAAATTATGGAAAACGGTGTTTTTTAAAATGCTGAATCGACTGGCGCATTCAGTTTCTTGATAGGATGTGTTGAACAGTCTTTAATCGAAGTGCGAATGGGAAGTATACACTTACATTCAAAAAATCTGAATTTTTATTGAAATTAGCTCTAATATTGCATTTTACTTGCGATTTTCGTGTTCTACGTTATCGAAATAGTGGTTCTAAACCTTTTTTGGCATAATCAAATTTTTGTTGAATTTCGACAAAAATCCAAGACTATAGCCTTGCTCATTTTTTTGACAAAAACACTTTTGGCTTTTGAATTGCGTGAAATTATAAAAAACGGTGTTTTTAAGATGCTGAATCGACTGGCAAAATCAGTTTTTCGATAGGATGTATGAAACAGTCTTAAAATCGAAGTGCGAATGGGAAGTATACACTCGCATTCAAAAAATCTGAATTTTTATTGAAATTAGCTGTAATATTGCATTTTACTTGCGATTTTCGTGTTCTACGTTATCGAAATAGTGGTTCTAAACCTTTTTTGGCATAATCAAATTTTTGTTGAATTTCGACAAAAATCCAAGACTATAGCCTTGCTCATTTCTTTGACAAAAACACTTTTGGCTTTTGAATTGCGTGAAATTATGCAAAACGGTGTTTTTTAAGATGCTGAATCGACTGGCGCAATCAGTTTCTCGATAGGATGTGTTGAACAGTCTTAAATCGAAGTGCGAATGGAAAGTATACACTTACATTCAAAAAATCTGAATTTTTATTGAAATTAGCTCTAATATTGCATTTTACTTGCGATTTTTGTGTTTTACGTTATCGAAATAGTGGTTCTAAACCTTTTTTGGCATAATCAAATTTTTGTTGAATTTCGACAAAAATCCAAGACTATAGCCTTGCTCATTTCTTTGACAAAAACACTTTTGGCTTTTGAATTGCGTAAAATTATGCAAAACGGTGTTTTTTAAGATGCTGAATCGACTGGCGCAATCAGTTTCTCGATAGGATGTGTTGAACAGTCTTAAATCGAAGTGCGAATGGGAAGTATACACTTACATTCAAAAAATCTGAATTTTTATTGAAATTAGCTCTAATATTGCATTTTACTTGCGATTTTCGTGTTCTACGTTATCGAAATAGTGGTTTTAAACCTTTTTTGGCATAATCAAATTTTTGTTGAATTTCGACAAAAATCCAAGACTATAGCCTTGCTCATTTCTTTGACAAAAACACTTTTGGCTTTTGAATTGCGTGAAATTATGCAAAACGGTGTTTTTTAAGATGCTGAATCGACTGGCGCAATCAGTTTCTCGATAGGATGTGTTGAACAGTCTTAAATCGAAGTGCGAATGGGAAGTATACACTTACATTCAAAAAATCTGAATTTTTATTGAAATTAGCTCTAATATTGCATTTTACTTGCGATTTTCGTGTTCTACGTTAACGAAATAGTGGTTCTAAACCTTTTTTGGCATAATCAAATTTTTGTTGAATTTCGACAAAAATCCAAGACTATAGCCTTGCTCATTTCTTTGACAAAAACACTTTTGGCTTTTGAATTGCGTGAAATTATGCAAAACGGTGTGTTTTAAGATGCTGAATCGACTGGCGCAATCAGTTCATCGATAGGATGTGTTGAACAGTCTTAAATCGAAGTGCGAATGGGAAGTATACACTTACATTCAAAAAATCTCAATTTTTATTGAAATTAGCTCTAATATTGCATTTTACATGCGATTTTCGTGTTCTACGTTATCGAAATAGTGGTTCTAAACCTTTTTTGGCATAATCAAATTTTTGTTGAATTTCGACAAAAATCCAAGACTATAGCCTTGCTCATTTCTTTGACAAAAACACTTTTGGCTTTTGAATTGCGTGAAATTATGCAAAACGGTGTTTTTTAAGATGTTGAATCGACTGGCGCAATCAGTTTCTCGATAGGATGTGTTGAACAGTCTTAAATCGAAGTGCGAATGGGAAGTATACACTTACATTCAAAAAATCTGAATTTTTATTGAAATTAGCTCTAATATTGCATTTTACTTGCGATTTTCGTGTTCTACGTTATCGAAATAGTGGTTCTAAACCTTTTTTGGCATAATCAAATTTTTGTTGAATTTCGACAAAAATCCAAGACTATAGCCTTGCTCATTTCTTTGACAAAAACACTTTTGGCTTTTGAATTGCGTGAAATTATGCAAAACGGTGTTTTTAAGATGCTGAATCGACTGGCGCAATCAGTTTCTCGATAGGATGTGTTGAACAGTCTTAAATCGAAGTGCGAATGGGAAGTATACACTTACATTCAAAAAATCTGAATTTTTATTGAAATTAGCTCTAATATTGCATTTTACTTGCGATTTTCGTGTTCTACGTTATCGAAATAGTGGTTCTAAACCTTTTTTGGCATAATCAAATTTTTGTTGAATTTCGACAAAAATCCAAGACTATAGCCTTGCTCATTTCTTTGACAAAAACACTTTTGGCTTTTGAATTGCGTGAAATTATGGAAAACGGTGTTTTTTAAGATGCTGAATCGACTGGTGCAATCAGTTTTTTGATAGGATGTGTTGAACAGTCTTAAATCGAAGTGCGAATGGAAAGTATACACTTACATTCAAAAAATCTGAATTTTTATTGAAATTAGCTCTAATATTGCATTTTACTTGCGATTTTCGTGTTCTACGTTATTGAAATAGTGGTTCTAAACCTTTTTTGGCATAATCAAATTTTTGTTGAATTTCGACAAAAATCCAAGACTATAGCCTTGCTCATTTCTTTGACAAAAACACTTTTGGCTTTTGAATTGCGTGAAATTATGGAAAACGGTGTTTTTTAAAATGCTGAATCGACTGGCGCATTCAGTTTCTTGATAGGATGTGTTGAACAGTCTTTAATCGAAGTGCGAATGGGAAGTATACACTTACATTCAAAAAATCTGAATTTTTATTGAAATTAGCTCTAATATTGCATTTTACTTGCGATTTTCGTGTTCTACGTTATCGAAATAGTGGTTCTAAACCTTTGTTGGCATAATCAAATTTTTGTTGAATTTCGACAAAAATCCAAGACTATAGCCTTGCTCATTTCTTTGACAAAAACACTTTTGGCTTTTGAATTGCGTGAAATTATGGAAAACGGTGTTTTTTAAAATGCTGAATCGACTGGCGCATTCAGTTTCTTGATAGGATGTGTTGAACAGTCTTTAATCGAAGTGCGAATGGGAAGTATACACTTACATTCAAAAAATCTGAATTTTTATTGAAATTAGCTCTAATATTGCATTTTACTTGCGATTTTCGTGTTCTACGTTATCGAAATAGTGGTTCTAAACCTTTTTTGGCATAATCAAATTTTTGTTGAATTTCGACAAAAATCCAAGACTATAGCCTTGCTCATTTTTTTGACAAAAACACTTTTGGCTTTTGAATTGAGTGAAATTATAAAAAACTGTGTTTTTTAAGATGCTGAATCGACTGGCAAAATCAGTTTCTTGATAGGATGTATGGAACAGTCTTAAATCAAAGTGCGAATCGGAAGTATCCACTTACATTCAAAAAATCTGAATTTTTATTGAAATTAGCTCTAATATTGCATTTTACTTGCGAATTTCGTGTTCTACGTTATCGAAATAGTGGTTCTAAACCTTTTTTGGCATAATCAAATTTTTGTTGAATTTCGACAAAAATCCAAGACTATAGCCTTGCTCATTTTTTTGACAAAAACACTTTTGGCTTTTGAATTGCGTGAAATTATGCAAAACGGTGTTTTTTAAGATGCTGAATCGACTGGCGCAATCAGTTTCTCGATAGGATGTGTTGAACAGTCTTAAATCGAAGTGCGAATGGAAAGTATACACTTACATTCAAAAAATCTGAATTTTTATTGAAATTAGCTCTAATATTGCATTTTACTTGCGATTTTCGTGTTCTACGTTATCGAAATAGTGGTTCTAAACCTTTTTTGGCATAATCAAATTTTTGTTGAATTTCGACAAAAATCCAAGACTATAGCCTTGCTCATTTCTTTGACAAAAACACTTTTGGCTTTTGAATTGCGTGAAATTATGGGAAACGGTGTTTTTTAAAATGCTGAATCGACTGGCGCAATCAGTTTCTCGATAGGATGTGTTGAACAGTCTTAAATCGAAGTGCGAATGGGAAGTATACACTTACATTCAAAAAATCTGAATCTGTAAGTGGTTCCGTAAAACCCCATTGATGCCATTTTTGCTGGAAACTATCAGCAATTCTGCAATTTTAACGCCATTTTTGTATTCTACGTGGTCAAATTAGTGGTTCTAGACCATTTTTACCAATAATAACATAATTTAGATTTTGACCAAATTTTGAAGACACCAAATTCAAAGGTATTAGCCTTGCCAAATTCTTAAGTGAAAATTTTGTTTTTTTTGAAATGCTTGAAAATATGGAAATTAGGGTTTTTTTAGTCGCTGAATAGAATGATGCAGTCAGTTTTTCTATAGTAAGTCTAATACCATGTTAAATCTGCATTCGGCTGTAAGTGGTGCCGTAAAACCCTATTGATGCCATTTTTGCTGGAAACTATAAGCAATTCTGCATTTTTAACGCCATTTTTGTATTCTACGTGGTCAAATTAGTGGTTCTAGACCATTTTTACCAAAAATAACATAATTTAGATTTTGACCAAATTTTGAAGACACCAAATTTAAAGGTATTAGCCTTGCCAAATTCTTAAGTGAAAATTTTGTTTTTCCTTGAAATGCTTGAAAATATGGAAAAAAGGGTTCTTTTAGTCGCTGAATCGAATGCTGCAATCAGTTTTTCGATAGCAAGTCTAGAAACTTGTTAAATCTGCATTCGGCTGTAAGTAGTGTTGTAAAACCCAATTGATGCCATTTTTTCTGAAAACTATCTGTAATTCTGCAATTTTAACGCCATTTTCGTGTTCTACGTGTTCTAGACCATTTTTACCAAAAATAACATAATTTAGATTTTGACCAAATTTTAAAGACAGGTTTTTTTTAGTCGCTGAATTGAATGATGCAGTCAGTTTTTCAATAGCAAGTCTAGAACCATGTTAAATCTGCATTCGGCTGTAAGTGGTGCCGTAAAACCCTATTGATGCAATTTTTGCTGAAAACTATGAGCAATTTTGCAATTTTAACGCCATTTTTGTATTCTACGTGGTCAAATTAGTTGTTCTAGACCATTTTTTCCAAAAATAACATAATTTAGACTTTGACCAAATTTTGAAGACACCAAATTTAAAGGTATTAGCCTTGCCAAATTCTTAAGTGAAAATTTTGTTTTTCTTTGAAATGCTTAAATATATGGAAAAAAGGGTTTTTTTTAGTCGCTGAATAGAATCAATATATTTTGACGTTATAAACGAGATATAAGGTTAGGTTTTAGGTTATGTTAAGTTTGGATTTGGAGAATTAGAAAAGACATACGACTCGGAAAAAAGCGCCACCAAAACTGTTGAACTAAATTGACAGCTTGGTGTAATGTTCAAATTTTGCGTACAAAAAATCTCAAAAAATATACCTTTTTTTAACAGTTTGAAAACAAATGGTCACAACAAAATAAAAGTGCTGCAATTTTGTTACACAAGCCGAAGTGTTTTCATATTAGTGCATAAGTTTCCTTACATGTAGTATTAGAAAGATATATCTGTCAAAAACACTAATGTCAAAGAAATGTGAATATAGGTATGCAGCAGAAAATGATTGTTCATTAAGAAACTTTATTACACCCTAAAGCCCTTATCAAACATCATTATAATCATATTAAATAACTATTCGAAATAAGATAAATATACATTTCACAAGTATTATCAAGTAGAGGAGAGAATAAGCAAAACCAATCTTTCATTAACTTCATATTTTGTTAGTCGCATTCTATACGCTTTCTTTAGGAGTTAAGCTTCTGGCGTTAAAATTCGTGATCACAAATTGTCAAACTTTTTCAAAATATACCATCACTTAAACGCCAATATCTCTTTTATTACAATATAAAACTTAACTAAAAAACCTTCTCCTAGAGAAAAATCTAAACTATATCCTATAAAAATTTGAATGCGTAATTTAAATGCGTTCTTTAGATTTGTTGTTTACAAAATGATTGAAATTTTGGGTAGAATTCAGGCTTGCCATCCGTTTTCAGCTGTCACATTTTAGACGCCCCTCTTAAACTCTTAGACTAGGAAAATGCTAAGGTTAAGCTCAATCGCCATATATGTGTAGTTGTGTAGTATCTCCAGTTCAGGGATTAACTCTGTATAATATTTAATTAATTTATTTATTAACTTCTTTCTTTCTTTTCCATTTGTTGACAAATTTTATGTAGTTTTTATACCTCAGAGTAATAAGTGTTACTCTGAGTTCTATACTATACTGTATTTAATTTCTACATACTTATCCACTTTTCTACTTTAATTTATCACGGATAGGTGGCTACAGCATTATAACTTTTTCATTGAAAACCTTAAATTTGTAAATAAGGAAAATAGTTAATAATAAAATATATATTAAAAATAGTTAAGATTCAGATTTAAATTAATTTTTGCAAATTTATTAATAATTATTCTATAACAGCTTATATTAGTATTGTTAAGTAATTGGAGAGATCTTTATAATGACTAAAACTGGGCTTACTTATACTATTAGAAAGTAGATGGCGAGTTAGTTAATTTTTAAATATATACATCTTGTTAGATTTACCATTGAAAATACATCATTGTATTATTTAAAGATATATTTAATAATGGGGATTTATTTATTTTATTTATTTATTTAAAACTACAAAAATATATCACCAGACAGCTAAAGCTGGTATAAGGTGAATATACAAATATTCAAATAAATATTAATACATAAATGAAAACAAAAAGTAGGAAAACAAATCTTAGAACAAAAAAAAAATATATATAAAATAAAAGGGATCTGTTTAATACTTAAGCTTTAAAGGCGTAGGTACCTTCCCTACTAGAAAATAGAGGAGTCTACGAAAAAGTTTTATTAACAAGCTAAATAGGTGCCCTTGAGTTAATATATTTCATTTATAATTAAACATTACTAATTTTAGATTTGATTAGGTACCTTACTTAATGAATTAATATGAATATTCATATTCTTTGAATTCAAGAAAAGAGCCTAAACTAATATAACGAACCTAGTTTTACTACTTAAGACTAGATGGCGCAGCTATTTCTTTAACATATTCATTTATAAATAATACACATTTATATATATATTCCGTTTATTCGTTTATTCACAAGTTTATTAAATTACTATTTAATTATAATTTTATTATGTGTAAAATTGATACAATACCAAAACCAAACAAAATTTTTTATTTGGGTTTTCTCAACTTTTGACGTTTGATGCATTTTATATTATTTACTTCTGTTTTCTGGAGTATCTTAGGAATATTATTAATAGTTCAAAATTAAATATTTAGTATTGCAATGATACAACAATTACTTATTTTTCTTTTTAGTTTTATAATTTGGTATTTGGTAATAATAATAACAATATTTATTGCATCTTGCATCTCACTGAAAGTACCTTCAACATAGCAAGACAAAAAAAAGTATTCATTAATAACAAATGCCCCCATAAACAATGCAGTAGGGTTGTACACCAGAAATATAGGTAGTTGAGTTATTTAGTAACTGAATAAACTCGTCAAAGTTATTAACATTTATAAATGGAGATACTCGGGCAAGTACAACCAATAAAATAGTACAAGATACCGCCTTTCAGTAAGGAAAATGTTCTTCATCTACCAAATAATTTCTCCTATAATATGCACTGTTGAGTTATCATTTAGAACTCTGTATAAAGTAAAAACCTGTGGATGGATATACAATGAACGGCTAAATTATGGAATATTGTCATTATTTCGAGAACCGTCGAGTTTTGAGGGTAATCCCGAAACAGGACGATTTTTGTTATAAAATACCCATCTTATAAACGTACATGTAGTAAGGATGACGTCACCGGTGTGGGTGTAGTGACATAATAGTTAATTTTTTTAAATAGAAATCGGTATAATGCGACACCTCATTTGAAGGAGAATTTAATTATATATTTAACGACATTACATTTGTAACTAAAATATTTTTTTAAAGGGTACAAAAACATGTCTTATTTATTTAATTTATTTATTATTTATTAAATTTATCTAATTTAATTTTTATTTAATTCATAACGTACCTTAAAGTAACCAAATTATGCATAATAAATATTTTAAATTAAATGTTCGAAATGCCCTCCATCGGTTTCTTGACAATATGCGAATCTACGGACACATTCATCAAGTACATTGCGGATGACTTCTGGAGTAATGAGACTCATTTCATGCCTAATTCTATCTTTTAAGTTCTGTAAATTTTGGGGTCTATTGACATAAACTTTTGATTTTATGCAACCCCACAGGAAAAAGTCTAGAGGTGTTAGATCTGGCGACCTTGCTTGCCACTCTATAAAACCTCGTCTTCCGATCCATCTCCTGGGAAAGCAATTGACGTACTTCACGTGCTTAATGCGGAGGGGCTCCATCTTGTTGAAACCAGATATTGTCACTAGGTAAATTTGCATTATTGGCATTTGGATACATGTTAGCAAGGACAGGTATAAGTTGATTTCTCCAAAAAGTTAAATAACGTTCTCCTGTTAGATTTTCTTCAAAGAAAAAAGGGCCAATGATTCTGTCATCGATGATCCCTGCCCATACATTCACTTTCTGAGGATATTGCGTGTATGCCTCAGTCTTCCAATGTGGGTTTTCTTGACTCCAATACCTGCATTTTGACGATTCACGTTACCATGTAAAAAAAATGTGGCTTCATCGGAAAAGAGGATTTGATTGATGAAACGTGGATTGCCGATATATAAATCCTGCATAATTTCAGAAAATTGAAGCCGGCGATCGGGATCGTCGTCGTTTAATTCCTGGTGTAGTTGAATTTTGTAGGGATGGTATTTTTCTTTTTTTAAAATACGTAATACCGATCGTTGGGAAACTCCAGCATATTCACCCATTTGTGTTGAACTACTGTGAGGATTGTCATGGGACATTTAATAAAACATCAAGTTTCACATTGTCTTCAATTTTAGGACGCCCAGCGTTTGGAATATGTTTAACGTGCCCAGTTTCTCCAAATTTTCGGACTATTTTACTTACTGTTGATTGGCTGATGGGTCTGTCTGGATATTTTGCGTTGAATAAATTGCATACCTCGTTCTGTGTTCTTTTTTTATCTCCACATCCGCTAAGAATTAATATTTCTATGCGTTGTGTTTCATTTAGGCGAGTCATAATTATGTATTCAAAAGTAAAAATTACACTTGACAACAGATGACAATTCACAAAATCAAAAAATATTTACGACAATAAATATTACAGTAACTATACCAATATCACTTGCTTGATTTAACATTTGACAAAAAGTTTCAGTGTTTATGAGATAACTTTTTGTGTCCATTATTATTTTTACGTATTTTTGCTTTTTTAAGTATTTATTTCAGAAAGTCATGGCAGGAACCGATGGATGGCATTTGAAACATTGAATTTAAAATAATTATTATGCATAAATTTGGTTACTTTAAAGGACGTTATGAATTAAATCATTAATTGTAATTTGGTTGAATTTAAATAAAAAAAAAATGTTTTTGTACCCTTAAAAAGATATTTTAGTTTCAAATGTAATGTCGTTAAATAGAGAATTAAATTCTTCTTCAAATGAAGTGTCGCATTATACCGATTTCTATTTAAAAAATTAACGATTATGTCACTACACGCACACCGGTGACGTCATCCTTACTCCATGTACGTTATAAGATGGGTATTTTATAACAAAAATCGACCTGTTTCGGGATTACCCTCAAAACTCGACGGTTCTCGAAATAATGACAATATTCCATAATTTAGCCGTTCACTGTATGTCGATAATCTAGAATGTAGACAGTCGACAGTCCAGACAATGTGTTCCAAATGCATAATTATTTAAATAATTTTACGTCTTTAAAAGTTGAACACATATCCTGCTTTATAATATTCTAAGCAATTAATTTGCAGTTCGCCGTAAAGATCGGACGTGTTTACGAATCTCGGTAGAATTAACTGCGCACATTTCCTAAAAATATAAACTCTGTTTCGTAGTTTAGTTATAGATAATAGATTGTTCATTTGAAATAGTTAGTAGGGTTACTGACAGAAACCAGTGGGGGTGTACCCCCGGATAAAAATATCGAACGGGATGAAAAAATGGATGATGATTATTTGGATAAAACGGAAGATGAAAACAGTTTCCCTGGATTTGCTACAACCCAACAACAAAAACAACAAATATCGATAAGTACTCAACAATGTTTTAATAAACTTTGTCAAAATAAGGTTAATACCACAAAAGACAAACATAAAAGCGATAGTTCGACAGCTGAGAAAAAACCGGTCAGTAATGATAACAACACTTTGCAAAAACACGCTAATGATAATGAACCAAAAAGAAGAACTTGTTACAATTATGATAAAACGTATTTAGGCCCGTATTATATTTATATCGAAAATAGCGATTTAAATTTTAACGGTAAATTAAATCCATTAAAAGTAAGAGACATTATTTTCAATTTACACCCGAATATCGATAATAAAATTAAAAAAAATTGATTCAGTTGGTAGAGTAGAAACCGGATATGAATTAGTCTTAAAGATGTAAATAGCGCAAATACTTTAGCTAACTCTGAAAAATTTGAACAAAATATTTAACAGCCTATATACCAAAATTTCAATTATTCAGAACCGGAGTTATAAGAAATATGGAAACGGACGTAACAGAAGAATATATCAAAACAAAAATTAAGCAACATGACCATCATTGCAAATTTTCGGTAGACTATGTAAAAAGAATGATGAAAAAGTTTAAATCAAATGATAACTTTACTTTAAGTCCTACTAAATCAGTTATTGTCTCATTTAAATGCCAACAATTACTAAAATAGGTACGTTGAGATAAATCATGTTCTATATGAAGTACATCAATATGTACAAATTTAATGCTGTGTTATAACTGCTATAGATATGGTCACATGAGTAAGCAATGTAAAAGTAACCCCAGATGTATAAAATGTCATGAATCACATACCTCAGAGAAGTGTACTGCTACACAAGTAGAAAAGCAATGTTTCGCTTGTGGAGGAGAACATTATACCATTGACTTCATAAATTGTAAGGAGTTTAATCGACAAAAGAAAATAAGACAATATATGTCTGAATCAAATTTGCCTTATAAAAAAGCTAATTCAGCATTTCCTAAAATAACATATGCATCAATAGCAACTAATAACTCGAGCATAACAAACAATTACCGAACCCCTGAAAATAATTCATTAAAAAATATAGTTACACAAAACACTCATATTCCAACAACGTCAAATGGTAATCCTTTTTCAATTTTTCCATCACAAAGCAATAGATACACAATTACGAAAGCATCTAAAAATAAACGAGTACACCCAACATCTCCAGATCCTATACTTTTAGAACACAAAAAAATAATTAAAACTAGTTCATTACCGAATACAACTGGGGGAATACTAACATCCCCATCTTCCATCCAAGTCTGTAAATGATTCAAAAGAAATACCAACAGAGTTTATAGAAATTACAATTTGAAACGCGATGAAAACTTTGAAATACCAGAAAAATTTTCGTTAGTTAGTTTAATAAACTCTATTTCAAGTTCTATCTTAAATAACAATGGATAAATTAATCATATGTCAGTGGAATTTTAAATCGGCTAACTCCAACAGGGAAAACTTGCTAAATCTACTATGGTCAAATAATGTTCAAATAGCATTTCTCCTAGAGACTAGGTTTAAAACACGCTCCAATTCTTCTAGAAATATCCGACTCACCAATATCATCAACAAATCCCTGCTCCAAAAAATGGAACATAAAAAAGCAGATTGGGAATTATATAAAAAATTATCTGAAGAATTAGTTCAAGAAAATAACTGTCCAAACATAAATGAACTTCGTAGACACTATTAATAATATTGCTGCTAAGTCCATTCCAAAGTACAAAATCCAAAAACCAACATCAAAAAGAAAGGATTGGTGGGACACAAAGTGTGAAGAAGCAGTAATAAGAAGACGACGACAGTGTTTTCAATCATTTGGAAACAATCCAAATCAAGAAAATTTAATTAAATATATAAAGAAAGATGCTCGAAAAAAAAAATCATAAAACAAGCCAAGAAAATTAGTTGGATGAATTACGTCTCTACAATCAAGAGAAGTGTACCTATCAAAGAAGTATGGACAAAAGTAAACAGTCTAAAAAACAGAAAACAAGAAAACAAAACTCCGATTACAATAGAGGCAAATTGGATAGACGAATTTCATCATAATATTACCCCTGACTACGCAGATTTACACTTTTTATCGGCCCCAAGAAACCAAACGTTATATACTTATCCTCCTAGTGAACATTATTTATTAAAACCATTTACGGACATGGAATTTAAATTTGCTTTAAAGAGGAACGTAAACTCATCCCCAGCAGCAGGTGATATTCACTACCCAATGCTTAGAAATTTGTCACTATCAGGAAGAAAAACCAGGGAAAAAACCGAACAAATGGGATTCGTACAGGCCTATAGGACTAGCATCATGTATTCTTAAAACCTATGAACGTTTAACGTTTATATAAAAATCGACTAGAATTCTGGCTAGAAAAAAATAATAAACTTCCAAGATCTCTATTCGGATTCCATAAAGGTAAATCAACTCAAGAAAATATTAGTCACATGGTGATTGACGTCCATACTGCATACACACATCAGAAATCAGTAAGTGCACTCTTCATACATATTAAAGGAGCATATGACAGTGTCAATTTACATATTTTAGCAAAAAAAATGTCTGACTTGGGAATCTCAGAAAAAATTATCTACAATATTCTACGACTATACATAAACAGAAAAGTCTACATTAAAATAAATAATGATAAGACAGAAGCAAGATATACCTCGCTGGGTCTTCCACAGGGCAGTATTCTAAGCCCTATATTATATATATTATACACAGCTGACTTGGAAGCACATATTCCAGGACCAGTCAAAATATTACAGTATGCAGACGATATTGCTATTTATGTAGACAATAAATCAATAGAAAAAAGTAACCGATATCTTGAAGAATATTGAAATGGTCATCAGACAACAATTTATCAATAAATTAAATTGGAAGGAACATTGTAACTACATATTTCGTAGAACAGAAAATGCTGTTAACGTAATTAAAACTGTCTGCGTTAACGGCTGGGGAGCAGATCCAAATGTTTGCTTACTTTTATATAAAAATCTAATAAGATCTATACTAGACTACGGATCTATATTCTATGGTTCAGCTAGTAAATCAGTCATAAATAAAGGTTCAAAGGAAACTCAAAGCTTACAAGATTTTAGTCATAAATAAAATAGAAGGTATTAAAAACAAAGCTTTAAGATTAAGTGTCAGTTACCTGCCCAGCACACCAATTAACGTCATGGAAGCCGAACTTGGTGAGCCTCCTCTAGAATTACGTAGGGAATATATAGGAGAAAAATTTATAATAAACTTCAAACGGAAACATTTTGATTAATAAAATCGCTCAATTAACTACACTCTGTCTCACAAAAAAATTTTGGGTATAGAAGAAAACTCCTTTAATAGTGGAAAGTTTTATTAGGTACAAGGAGATTCCAACGGAATTTCATCCTAACCAATAGAACTATTACACAAGCAAACAATTTGATGATTATATGGTACCATTCCAATGTTATATAAACAACTATTATGAGAACAAGGCAATAACACTAGCGGAGTTCCTTCAAAACTTACAAAATAAATGGAGAGACCATCAAAAACTATATACGGACGGATCAAAAAAAGATGGAAAAGTAGGATACTCTATTTATTATCCCAAAAAAGTATAAGTTTATCAAACAGGCTACCAAATAACATGAGTATTTTTTCTGCAGAGCTGATCGCAGTTTAAGAAGCTTTCGAAACATGTTTACAACAAAATGAAACCAAATTTGTAATCTTTACAGACTGTAAAAGTATTGGCCAAAAATTTAATCAATATAATATATCAATAATAGATATAACCTAATCTCTCACGAAATAATACGTTTAAACAGCGCAGCTCAAACACAAGGAAAATATATAAGACTGTGTTGGATTAAAGCACAAATTGGAATTAAATACAATGAAGTGGCAGACAGTTTGGCAAAAGAGGCAACTGAGAAAAAAGAGATATTAAATACGCATCAAATCCCTACAAATGACGTCTTATCTCACATAAAACAACTTAAAAGAGAAAAATGGGAAAAACTATATCAAGCTAATGAAAAAGGAAAATACTTTAAGGATATACAGAAGAAAATTCCAACTAAACCATGGATCAAACAGCGAAGTAGCAGAAGTTTTATAAAAACACTTTGTTGAATAAGAAGTAACCATATTATGACACCAACTTACAAAAGAAGAATAGGCCTGATCGAGGATGACACATGTATGTGTGGAGATTTAGCCGATTTACACCACATATTATTAGAATGCCCTTTGAATTATATTCAGATAAATAACTTTTACAATAATCTATTGCAACAAAAAGTATCTCTACCTACTAACATTTCAAACTTATTAGCTATTAAGGATCTTAATGTTTACCGAAGTCTTTATGACCATGTTAACAAACTAGATTAGAAGCTCTAGAAAAAATATTAAAAAAATAAAAATAAAAAAAAACATTATACTTGAAAATATATATAAAAAAATGTAAAAAAAAAGAAAATAGTTAAAAATCAGATAAAAAAAAATATATATATAAAAAAAAAGGAAAAGAGCTCAAATTGAAAAAATAAAATAAAACATACTAGGGGCGGGTTTATTCACCTTTCAGTAAAGTGTTCGGTAGCGTTACTGAGAAGATTGTCGTCCGTAAGTATTTATTCATCTCCTAGTAACGCCAAGTTTTCAGTAATTATAAGCTACTGAAGACTTTAATTTACAGATCGATTGGACCTGTCATTAAGAAATTACGGAGGAGATTCTAACCTAAAATTGTTTTTCGCGTGATTTATGTTTTTACTTATTTTTTTTTAAATGGATGTTATTGACGAAATAAATCTTTTTCTTGATTATATTAACGATCGCCGACCTTATAATAGCCAAAACAGATTTCACCAATGGGACAATTTAAACTGTTGGGATAATTTCGTTTAACAAAAAAATCGGTTGCAAAAACTTTAGCCTTCATAGAAGAAATACTTTTACACCAATCTGAAAGGTATTTTATTGTAAACTATGTTAGAAAACCAATTAGGAAATAATGAAATTTTTTAGAAACAACCCGATTCCGTCACTGCAACAGCTTTTGTTAACCCTCAGATTTAACTAATAATCTTTTAAAATCTCGAAAAAACCAAACAAGATACACAGCTGATGCAAAGTAAAATGTCATCTGTCAAAAAAAAACTATAGAACTCATTAATAGAATCCTTAGAACAAAAAGATCTTTTGGTTCTAAGGTAGAGTCAGTCTCACAAACCACAGAAAATACACTGTTTCCTTATCTTCCGTCGTGATAAGTATTCAGTAACTACTGAACGAATAAAATGCGTTGAATAAACACAAATTGCTTACAGGTGACCTTTAAGTTTAGTGAACAAATAACTAACGGATACTTTACTGGACAGTTGAATAAACCGGCCCTAACACTCTAAAACTTACATAGACCTTACACAACATTGTATGTTCCAATAAATGTAATACTAACTGTATAACATAAGATAGAACTTGAAACCAAAACTGCCTGGCTAATTGGTAATTAAACCAGTGCCAAATAAACTTACTTACACACGCAATATTCTAAGCAGGATATAAGCTTATAAAATAAGGCCTGCTTATTATATAAATAGCTATTACAAAACTGAAATTCAGTGATATGTTTAGAGCAATAGACTTTTTTTTATTTTTACTTTTCACTAGACATTACCAACGATTTAAATTAAACACTGCAACATCTATAGTAAACAAAAACAGTAAATTCATTACTAATAGTACCTTTACATTATATTTTTTATTAATTATCGCATTTTTATTTAGTAACGATGGTAAAAAATGTCTTAAAGCATTAAAGCAGTACTTTTTGACACACGAAAAATTTGGAAAAAAACTGTATAATTGTGAATGATATATTACTTTTAAATTGTTCATAAATTGATATACACATGTATGAGTTTTTTTATTCGATTTCACGTGCTTGGTTGGTTGGTTATGTGTTGCTCCTAGTATAGGTCGATTATTTAATAGCAATCTGTTTATTTGTAACAGTTTCTATCATTAAACATATTAAAACTTTGAAATATCGAAAGTATAAGTTAAATCTTCTATTAAATAAATATTCCATTTGTAATCTTAATAGTAAAAAATTGAACTGCTACCATCAAGTTTATTTGTATTTACCATTATCTTCACAATTTTCATACTTTGACCCTCGCTAATCCAGGTTTTCGCAAGCTGGGCTCAAAATCTATGTACTGTGATTTGTGAAAATTGTGAAAATATGTATTTTTTCACATCACTTAGAATGAATAAATTTTTCAATAGCTGAAATTGTTTGAAATAGTTGTATTTCTATACAAAAATTTTTATATATCACTTAATTATTGATTTTTCAGTATTTTAAAATTCTTGGTAGCTTAAAGAATCAGGGTTTAGTTCAGTTGAAGCACTCCCTCCAAGAAAATATAATAGAATTAATAATTGATCATAAACCTTTTTACTGATTATTTTGACTTACTACTTTATTTTCTTCATTTTCTTAAAAAAAATTAATCGACTTCAATTAATATTTTAATTTTAGATTCGGGTTGCGGGCACTTTAGGATGGTTGTTTACAAAATTTCTTTGACGACCTATTGGCAACAGTTCAGCTGCAAAATGCAGAAAACCTAACATTTTGAACGGGCTGTTATCAACTGCTATGAAATCAGATATTTATTTGAAAACAAATAATAACATATAATATTTTATTTATTCGACAGCTTATCACCAATATAAAATTTATTTGGAAGAACTGAAAATGTCGACTAGTGTTTCCAATTGGAATCAAATCCAGCTGCAGTATCGGAATCTGAATCGCAATTGAATGAACTGAAATTCTTTGTTGGAGTTTTTGGCGTACTAGGTGTGCTGCTTCCTCCAGATTCAAAACCTTTCTTATACTTCTTCTTTGATCCGTAAGATTTCGGGGCTAGCATTGTTTCCTGTAACATAAATATAACTTTAGTAAAATTGCAATAGCATTGTCAACAAATGTATAGTTGCTACATTTTTTAGGTGGTAATATTAAAGATTTATTGGCAAGCGAAATTGAATTCACAATTGAAATATTTAAATTTCAAGCTACAGTCAAACGCTTAAAAAAATATTAGTACATATTTATAATATTAAATCTACTATATTTATAATACCTCTATCATTGCAGTCAAGGGTAGAATTGGACACCATGATTATGCTAAGATAAAATATTGAATTAAAGAAGCTACTTATGCGGCGCGCGGCGTACTGAAATTAAAACACACTAATTTTGTTCTACAATGAACAGATTTTCTAATAAATAAAAAGTAATAAAAATTGATTTTAATTCACAAATCAACACAATTGTGGGAACCTCGTAAATGTAAAAGAAGGGGTATCAATTTATGTTAAAATGTTACGTTGGTACCAAATTGTACAGAAACCTAAACTACTGCAGATTCAAAAATGGTGGAAAATATACATTAATAAAAATCTAAATATAATTTCTACGTGTACATATTAAAATATGACTAGTTACTAACTCCAGATTAATGGTTATACAAACGAATAGACCTAACAAAGATTTGGACAAACAATATCATCTTTGGCAAGATTTTAAAAATTTATTTTATTTACAAACAATATTAAAAAACTCTTCGTTTTAGCGCAACTTCCACGTTTAATTAAAAAATTAGATTTTTAATCATAATGACAGCCGTTTCGCTAGAATTAGTATAGTCAGATTGACACATTGAAGTTACATTTTGTTTGTTTGTATGTAACAAGGTACCTGATGTTGATTAGGTAATATTATGAGTAGATCAAGTATGGAAGTAATAAGACATAACAATATTAAAGCCTAGATGTTATTAGTCCCAAGCGATGTGCAGTGATATAGAAAAACCAGGAAAAAAACTATATCATGCTGATATTCACAATAACTTAATATATTTGTGTCACAATTACGTCTAATCTATGTATAAAATGAAGCCTCAATCAAAGCAGTTTAATGGTGGAGAACTTGCAAGATTTATTTGTTCATTAACAACTTTAAATTGTGGATCTGTTAGATGTCTTTTATTTCAAGTTCTTTAAGAAATCCATGTTTTTTTATTACAAGTGTGTAGATAGTATTTGGATGTCATTGGTGTGTAATAGTGAGGTTGGTTGTTGAAGTAGGTGTTTTGCATAATTTGACTTATCTGGTTGTTTTAATCTGCATGCTCTTAAATGTTCATTGAATCTAACTTCAAAGTTTCTTTGTGTTTGACCTATATATACAGCATTATATTTTGGACAATTAATTTTGTAAACACCAGATTTTTTTAATTTGGGAAATTTTGTTTTTAAATTTAACAATTTTGTATTAACATTATTTTGTGTTTTAAATGATATTAATTTTATTTAGTTATGTTATTGAGAAATTTATTTTTAAATTTATATTCTAAATATATAAGAAAATACCTTATTGACATTATCAGCTGAACCCCATCCTTTAAGTACTTTTTCATTTACAGAATCCAAAGGTACTACATTTGCACTGCCAACTCCTAGAAAGTTGCTAAATGCTTCAGTTGTTTTCTTTACTCGAACATTCAGAGAACCAATACGAAGAAACCCCAAATCTTTTTCTAAAATATGAAACACAATTTAACAAATTTATTACATAACATAATTGGATTAAGATTGTGTACAAATACTACTATGTTTATATTAAAACTGAAATTATGGGTTGCAGAATTACTACTACAATCAGCAGTTTAAAATGTCTTTAATTAAAATTGCAGAAGTATCTTTATTTAAGATCACTTTACTACGAGAGGTTTTGACTGGATTACTTCATTAAAAAATATGTATTAGTTTTTATTTAAAGGTAAGCCCGCACTAGACCGCAACTTTGCTATTTCCACCAAATCTACTGCTTAGTGGGGTATAGTCTAAGGCACGACACTGTCCGTCAATTCGTCATTTGCAAAAAAACACGTGATTAGTGGACAAAGAAAAACTTGTTTAATAGAATGGTGTTGAATGAGGAAAAATTAATATATTTATAATGGATATCCTGAGTTATATGACCTTCAAAATAAGTATTACATGAATAGTACCAGAAAAAATCATATTTGAAAATAAATTGCTAAGGAAATGTCATGCAGTCACACTTTTCACTTTTTTCTAGCTTCCTCTAATCTTTTTTTTCCCTCACATAGCAGAGATACTATCATAACGTCTTCATCTACCATCTTGCTCAAAAGACGCTTTATGACTATTGAATAAACCGTGTTTCAGCTGCGCCTAGTATGGTCTTACCTTAAATGCTAAAATTAGCATATTGACTCTGTGAGAAAAATAATTGTTTTACAATAAAAAAGTATAATTTAGAATTAAATACTGTACTCCTTTATTTTGGACCCAAGTATATATGACTTTCAGTTTTAACGTATAGGTTCATAATTTTGTCTTCCAAAAGAAAAAGCATTTACAATATATGTCCAGGAAAAAAATGTGGTGGTGAGGTGCTGCTTTGCGAGGGTGGATACATATAATGTCTATAAATGTTTTAGCTTCGCAATAAAGCGAATCATCTATTATTAAACCGAATTTTTCTTTTATAGATATTTGTCGTCAACAGCTGATTTAATTTCATTAAATGTCGTTTCAAAACTTACCAGATTGTTTTTTCCTTCCTTTTATTTCTGCAAAAAAATAAAAAACAAAGTAATTTAGTAACTTTTATTTAAATTTAATATTGACCATAACTACATGCATCTAGATGAGAAGTACTACAAACTACCCATTCTACAAAAAATTAAATTTTTATTTTGATTAATTCTAGTACCTTTTGGCGAGTAAATTAAAAGTTTATTAGTTTTAATCGATTGGAGTAAAATGTAAACCAAAGAAATACTTGTGAATAAAAATAATTTAATATTTTATTTTATTTTTGTATTAACTTAACTTACTGTCAGAATCTTTATTTAAAATTTTTAGTTAAATCAAAATCAATTATTTTTCCTAATATTTATTTGTTATGTTATGTATTTAATTTTTTTGTGTTTGCTGTTTTTGTACATTCTTTATAACCTAAATATACAAATATTTAAGTTTTTTATTTCTTTTTATAATGGTTATGGATTATTATCGAGTCTTGATGGTGATTTGGTTCATGTCCACTCACAATTTGATTTCTAGGCTTCGCCACTGTGGTAAAGAAATAAACCGAAAAGGAGCAATATCGATCTGGGTAGATCGGATGAGATTTTATTATTGGTACGAGCTGTTCTGCCACAAAAGAGCTCTTAATAAATAAATCTAGAGAGCTGCTGGATATGGGACAGAATCTATAAATTAGATGGATATGGGAAAGAACACACAAATTGTGATCGGACTATTGACACACAGTAACTAACCTTAAATAAAAAATAATTGCACCAGAAAATGCAGATTCTACCATGCTGAAGTCGAAATGACAGAGCACATTATATGCAGATGGTGAAAGCTCAAGAGACTAAAGATCAATAAACTTCGTGTGCATCAAGCCTACGAACACTATGGAAGTGTCGACAAAGACCCTGATAGTCTTCGTTAGGGGTACAGACCTGAGAGAAGGATAGGCTGTTCCCCAATAGATCTTTTAGGTTCGGAACGGATCTACCACACATGAAACCTATCCTAACCTAACCTAACTATGGTAGGTTTTTGTATGACAACTTCTATCAATAAACTTCTTACCTGGAAGTTAAAATTTGTCATTGCTGTAATAATAGTTAGCTTAGAGCTCACACTAAAGTAATTTTAATAGCCTTCAAATCGTTTTGACTAACGTTTAGTGAAGGTATACAATTTTTCATTAATTTTATTTTTATTTGTAATCAAAGTACACAATTACCACATGCATTATTTTTATCAAATGTTTAGTTACAATCATAAATTATAATCTACATTCAAAATGACAAATGTATTCCCACCACCGAAGTGATTACCAAGAATAGGAAATATAAAGAAAACTAATAGGAAGCTAAGTAAAGCAAGAATAATGTGATGATTATTCCAATTATAACAAAAAATTCGTTTGTAACAATGTAACAAATGGTTTAATTAAGTCAATTTTAGTGAATGCCAAGCTTAAGCTGTTAATCAGTCCCACAGTTTTTGCTTATAGACATGTGATGGGAGAAAAACATTTTTTAAATGAAAAAATATAAATATTTTTCTCAAACAATCTTAAAATGAATCAAAAAATCATATAATGTAATACTATAATACTCATTTTCAAAAAGTTAAGTTTACAGATAATACTGATACATGATGTATATGACTAGTAGAAACACCGGCGCATACGAAACAAAGTTTAACAGAAAAAAATTATTTTAAGGACACTAATTTCTAATCGAACCCACAATATATGAAAACCATACGGAGCTAAAGAATGTTTATTTTAAGAAATAACAAGGACATATTTAAAAAGATCATTTTAAATTAAACGTTATTGACCAACGGATGTAATAAACGTAAACACCAATAGTATGGTCGAGAAGTCATTTAAATCGGATTTGGGTTAAACCGATCCGAAAAATCTGATTTTGATGTCAATCGATTCGAAATGACAAATATAAAAATCTTCTTGAATATCAAAATCCGTTTTAAAAAATTTCCTATTGTTATTAACAATTTAAGTTTTTAAATAAAGGGGGAATACATTTTTGCTAAAAACTCATAAAATATAATAGCTAGTACAAAAAACTGAACGGATTCTTAAAGTCCCAACTACACGAATTGTAGCTCAATAGGTCTAAATTAATGTTGAAAATGGCATAAAAAACGGGCGACGCGTCACCGTCGCAACTACCAAATGGCATAAATTATTTTTTTTCAATAAGTAAATATTAACAAAAAAAATTTTAAAAATTCTAGCACTAACAAAACATATCAGAGAACAAATTTCTGCAGTCAAAAAATTTTTGCCGTTATTTTTCACATTTCTATCCATTTGTTAATTAAAAAATTACATCTTCATTGTTACTAACTTTAAATTCGTTACTGTGAGTAAAATAAAAACACAAGAATTTTTTTAACCCTTGGAAACCTTTATCATAAAGCTATTGAACAAAGTTACATGATAAAGTTTTTAAATCTTTAAAAATTGAAATTGTTATTAACAAGCAAAGTAAACAAATGCGATTTTAGATGTGAAAAATTTAAATGTTTTTAAACAATTGTTTACAGTCGTTTTTAATACACTATAAACAACATAAATCCATTTTTTTTAAATGTTTGTGACCAAGTGTTAAAAAAATTTTTACAAACAAATGGCTGAATTTTTTAAAATTTAAAAATTTTATCATGTAACTGTTCAGTAGCTTTATGATAAAGGATTCTAAGGGTTAAAAAAATTCTTGTGTTTTTATTTTATTCACAGTACCGAATTTAAAGTTAATAACAATGAAGATGTAATTTTTTAATTAACAAATGGATAAAGATGTGAAAAAATTTTTTGACTGCAGAAATTTGTTCTCTGATATGTTCTATTAGTGCTAGAATTTTTAAATTTTTTTTATTAATATTTACTTATTGAAAAAAAAAACAATTTATGTCATTTGGTCGTTGCGACGGTGACGCGCCGCCCGTTTTTTATGCCATTTTCAACATTCATTTAGACCTATAAATAATTGAGCTACAATTCGGGCAGTTGGGAATTTTTTGTTGGAAATTTCCTGCCCTCTAAGAATCCGTTCAGTTTTTTGTTTTAGCTATTAAAGTTTATGAGTTATTAGCAAAAATGTAAACCCCCTTTTTTAAAATCTTAAATTGTTAATAAAAATGGGAAATTTTTTAAAACGGATTTTGATATTCAGGAACATTTTTATATTTGTCATTTCGAATCGATTGATACCAAAATCAGATTTTTCGGATCGGTGTAACCCAAATCAGATTTAAATAACTTCTCGACCAGACTACAATAGATGTGGTGTTGTTTGAAATAATTAATTGTCAACATTTTCATTATCCTTGATTTCGTTAAGCATATTTCGTTTAGCTCCTTGATATGGTATACATATTATTAAGTTTATGATTTTAAGATTAAAAAATGGTAACATTAATCACGAACAATTATTAATTATTGGATATTTAATATATTTTGTTAAACTAAAATTTGCTGTTTTCTGCTTTATCAAAAACGACGATAGGTGATGCTGTAACAGCAATGCTTGTTGGTGCAGAAATGGTTTTGTTGCGAAAGCTTTTACTTCTAGATTTACCATGCCTGGACTTTTGTGTGCCATACTCACTGCGCAATGTTACACCTTGTCCTTCTTTCTGTCCTTTCACGAAAAAATAGAAGTCCGGAGTTCTTCCACTGTAATCACGAATTTTTGGATCCGCTTCTAAAACATGAATAAATTTTATTTAATCATTTAAGATAGATCTGTGGCTTATTACCATCAAATTCATCTATCCATAATAAATGGATATCATGCACTTATATCTTAGATATACACAAAAATTAGAAATTAAAAATAAAGAAAAAAAAACGGCTTGAGTTCATTTTTTATATTAATGGATCAAAATTCAAAATGGATAAAATATTTAAGTAAAGTAAAAAGAGATAACTTTAATACAAAGTAAATGGGATATCTAACAGCACATGGATGTCTTTTGGATCTCCTATGGATATTTGAGATATCCGTTTGTAATACTCGTATATTCTTAGGATGCCATAAGAAATATCAACGGAGCTCCTCAATAATGTCTAGAAATATCCTCAGGGGATTCTATTTCAAATCTTATAATACAATACATCCTCAATTAGTCCAGGATACATCATTGAGGTGCTTTATATGCTCTTTCTAGGATTTATTTAGGTTATAAGCATATTTTTTTCGGGATTTTTCAGGATAAATAAAAAAAAGTTATCCTACACATAAAAACATGTGTATAAATTTTTATTAAGACAATTTTCATTGCATGGTGAAATATTTTCTTGTACTGCCCAACTAGAAATGTTTTAAAATCAATTTCTTCATTGTCTTAACGGTAAAACTACATTATTTTTTTCTTTACTACTTAAAATGGGACTTGCTTGGTCAAAATCATCTATTCCACTTGATTAATCATCATCTATTCCATTTGATTAATCTTGATTAAAATTTTGGTATGTTAGATTGCACATTGTGATGGTTCATTATTTGAATCTTTAATAACCATATCACTTTCTAATTTATGAATTTTATGTTGTCTCGAAGAATTGATTTCAAAAGTTTTTTATTAGTACCACGTTGCATCTCAAAAGTTATATATGTGTGAAAATTGTGTATAAATTCATATAATATTTTTAACGGTTATCATCCAGATTAACCATCCGTTTGCGCATGTACGAAATTTGAATTTTCAAGAATAATTTAATTGGTCGATAAGAGTCGCAAACTTTAAATCTCAAGCTACATTGCCACATTTGTATGAAAAATAGTGTGAATAGACATTGGAAAGACGAAAATTATAGACATTAACAGATTGCGTAACTTAGGTTATGTAATCGAGTTAAGTAGATCTATGAAATAATGCATTTAACGTAATATTGTTAGTTATTTTTCGAACAGAGTTCTGACTGAACTTCTCAGTTATAAGTTAATGTTCATCATAACATACAAGTTCTTTACTAATAGTACCTAATTAATCTCAAAATATACCAGAAAACATTTATGTTGGCCTATATGATTGAAACGGATTCCAGCAAACACAAATGTATATGTTACATAAAAATATATAACAGAGAAAGAAAGATTTTATATAAAATATTTATATATTTTTTACGTAGTATTTTTGTAACAAAATATTTATAAACTTTGTTAGGTATATAATCTCAATATTGACATTATAAAATATTTTATATATTACATATATCTAATTGATTATGTATTCATGATGTAAATTCTGCTACATAAGTAGAAGAACAAAATTATATATATTTAATATGTAAAATTTGCTACATAAATGTATATGTATATATTACGTAAAAGCTACATCAAATATTTTATATATTTCGCCTCGTTTAATTTACGTCTTACAAAAAAAGAAGAAAATTATAACCTACTATTATAAATTGTTACGCAAATTATTACGTGCAAATTATTAATAACAAAGTACCTATATGTTTATAATAAAATTTTTTCCGGGTGTCTTTGTGTTGAGTATTGGAGGAAACATTATATAAGTACTAATTATTATTATTTATATACTTATCACACTAAAGTTATTTTCAAGTATAATTGATTTACATTCAAATAACTTAATTATAAATTTTAGGCAAAATAATTCTTTAAAAAGAAAAAAATTGAAAGACTTCTGTGACTTGTCAATGAGGAAGAAAAAAAAATGGATAAGTAGCTCAGTTTTACAATTTTACAGTGGTTATGGTGAACCATCATCAGAAACGAGATCAGAAATAAATAATTTAGAGATATCTCACTTGGCAAATAATGATATTATGTTGGTTTAAGTTAGTTCAAACTACAAGCCTCCTTAGTGTGTGTTTCTCAAGATTATTTGTTTTTGAGATGTAACATAATATACATAATAAATATGTAATATAAATACGTACATATGTACTGTGCTGGCCTTTGTCAGTATTCAATACATAAATATTATCTAGTTGTGACTTCAGTTTTATATAACTGTGACTTATTATTATTAACTCATTATTGGGTCAACAAAGACGTAAGTGTATTTTCTGACTTTGTTTCAGGAAGAAAGATGATCTGTTGAAGTTATTAAATAGTAATATTGGGGCTAAATACCTATTACGAAACTGTTTATAGATCTTTGTTTGTAAAGATGTTTTAATTAATTTTTTCTTGCCATTAAACATTAATTAATTTTTTTATTTGAAAGTAAATTTTTTAGATAGTTCTAGAGCAACAAAGACACATTTGTAGTAATCTAGCCCCCTAAATGCCACTAGCAATCGCAAAACACAAAACGCTTTAAAATAACAACGCTAACATTATGAAGTAAAAGCTACAGAACCCCTGGAAGCATTCAAATCCCTTGCAAAGAGGTTGAATTGTGTTTTATCATGTATTCAATATTTAAAAGGCTCTCCTCAACATTTTATAGATTTGCACTTACGACATTGTTTCTCCGGAGGTGCGATATGGTTCCAGAAAGATGGAGCATCTTCACGTTACCAACTCAATGTCCATCAACATTACATTTCCAAATCGCTGGAAGCGAGGATCAATAGAATGGCCAGCAAAGTCACCTGATCTTATCGTATTGGACTTTTTTATAGGGCTATGTAGAAAATATTGTTTGCAATACTAAACCACATGATAGAGATGACTTCAGAGAATGAATAACGCTTGGGATTAGATCGGTCATGCCTGATATTTTTATTAACGTTAGAAGAAATCTTTATATAAATTTAGGATGTTGCCAAGACGTTCGCGGTGAGCATTTTGAACATCTAAATCATTGACATTGACGTTTTTTACGTTATGAACAATTACATATCAGATATTTTTTTTTTATGTTAATTTTTGCGATATATCACAAGCATATACTTCCCAATTAGAAAATTGGGGGTTGTAACTATCACTCAAAGGGAGTTGAAGATAGGGATCAAATTTTCCCTTTAAAGAATGTCAATTTATAATTGTGTATGTATCTATTCTTCAAAACTCTAAATAAATACTTACTATAAACTTCAATAAGTAGTTTAAAGACATCCTTGTGTCCAAATTGTGCTGAAATATGCAGAGGTGTATAACCCTAAAACATAAATTATTACTTATTACCTTTTAAATATTATCGTTTATTTTTATTAATATTTAAAATAATGATATACTTGGCAAGTAAGTGCTAAGTTTCCACGTTTGATTAACAATGAATGGATTGAGCCAAAGAGCCAAATTATTATCAGAATACGATGTTTCCATTGTTATTAAAATTATTTAAAAAATGTCTCTTCATATTTTAATTTTTTTTATTTAAGCAAACTCAACTATAAAAACTTGTTAATGTTTAAGAATCCTTAAGTAATATGGAATTTTATAATAATAAATTTAACACTCCCCTTATCACAAACATGTTTTTATTTGGCACATACAAATTAATAGGTATCTTTTCATATATCTATTAAAATTTATGTTGTTCGTATAAAATGAAATTCTCAAAGATCATCGAAACGCGTAAGCAGGTGCATCATCGCCAATTACGAGATCCCATATTTTTTATCTGATGGCTGCCAAATATAAAAAAATTACAATTTATATTTAGTTTCCTCATGTTAAAATCTGCGATAAGATTTTTTGGGGCGCTCTTTACTCATAACACATCCTGGAAGTGAGATCGCGAAGCGACGATATACTTTTAGCGGTTTAATGAAAAGAAAAAAAACGTACTTTCTTCTTATAGGGTTAACTCCAAATCGTCTTCCTAGAAACTCCTAATTAAGTAAGTATGTTTGATCACTAACCTTTTCATTTGTTTTAAATACTTCCCAAATTCCCTTTCAATTATTTAAAAATACATTATTAGATTATCAAATAGTACAGGGCAAATATTTGTATATTTTAAATAAGAACTACCCTGTAGAAGTATTCTACCTAATTAAAACATCTTGTAGGTACATAAAGAACGGGTGGCTGAGTTAAAAATGAGTAACATTGTTATTTCGTTGGTATATAATTAAAATATTTACATTATTTGGGCTAATTATCATTCAACAATTAAAACTTTAAACAAATACTGAAAATAATTTCAGATACAAGGTGCAGTCAATAGTAAAAATGAAAAGTAGAAATTTTTTTATACCTGCACTCAAGGTAAAGAAACTTAACAGTTTCTATACCAAGCTTGACCGTTTTCTATGAAAAAACAACTACTTCCTGGACTTTATGCCCCAACGGGAATTAAATTACATTGCAATAGAAAACGTGATGGCGACCTACTTCGTCGATACTTAACACCATCTCTGTCGATTTGAAAATCAACGGGAAGAACACCTTGGGTGCAGGTAGAAACAGTTTTCTACTTTTCATTTTAACTATTGACTGCACCTTGTATCTGAAACATGAGTCTTATTGATTAACAATATTTAACGTCTAAATTTAATCGGCCCTCTTATCATGACTATTTTCGCAAATTTGGATGGATGCTCTTATACATTAAAACATATTTTTAGAAATAGCAACTAAATTAATTTTTTTATTAGCAATTAATTAAAGAACTAGTGTCACAACAGCCATATGAAATAAGTTGTTTTTAATTTTTTTAATATTTTTTCGCCATGGCAACCGCTGAGGTGTGAGACGGCGCATTGTCTTGGTGAAACAAATTTTTTTTTTCTGCAAATGTTGCCGTTTTTCCGCAATTTCTGCCTTCAGCTTGTCAAATAGTATGCTCCTGTAATGGTTTTTTCCTTTTTGAAGATAATTGATTAAGATAACTCCATGACTATCCCAGAAAACAGTTGCCATCACTTTCCCAGTTGAAGGAACAACCTTTGCTTTTTTTGGAGCCGATTCCCCATTTGCAGTCCATTGTTTTGACTGTGTCTTTGTTTCTGGAGTATAATGGTGGATCCAAGATTCATCTACAGTAATTAATCGGTGCCAATTATTGCGCCTAAACTGCGCCAACAGAGAGTTGGAAATGTTCATTCGAACACGTTTTTGGTCCAAAGTGAGGTGAACAAACGCGGCACCCAACGCGCGGACAGCTTTCTCATGCCTAAATCTTGATTCAATATGTGACAAACACGTTCTGTGGACATGTTTATAGCCTCTGTTATCTCTCTAATTTTAATTCGACGGTTGTCTAGCACCATTTGGTGAACTTGAGCGGTATTATTGTCATTGGTTGCAGTTTTTGGACGTCCTGAACGTTCATCGTCACCCAAGCTGGTACGGCCACGTTTAAAATCAGCAGCCCAAAATTTCACGGTGGTAAATGACGGTGCAGAGTCCCCTTACAAAGCGTCCAACTCATCTTTGATTTGCGTAGGCGTATTGCCTTTTAAAAACAAACATTTAATGGACAGCTCGATACTCGATTTTTTCCATTTTCATAAAAACACTCACATCGACTCACTCAAATGATTGTCAAACAACAACTGCGCGTCCAAAATGGCTGAAATTTTAGTGGGTACCTTTCAAAGCATGCGCAACACATTCCCCAACTTTTGTTTACGAGTACTTCCATCTTCATGTTGAGGTCGGAAACTTTTCAGAGAACCCTCGTACGTGTGTGTGATAAAGTAATAATTAGAGGAAGGTGAGTATTACATTATTCATAAGTAAAAAGGGCCAGAGATTAAATTAAAGAGTGTTGAATGTATGAAAGTGTGTCTGACCTATAGATGACGACACTAGAATTAAATCCATTTCATTTTTAGATAGTGTCAACCTTCAAAAGATTCGTGTAAAAATTTGACAGCTGTCGGACTATTAGTTTGTGAGATATTGCATTTTTAGTGAAGCAACTTTTGTTATTTTCAAAAAGATGAAAAAAAAAATTTCGTGTGCTTATTAAATATTAAATTAATTGTACTAACTCTTACTTTTTGGAAGTCCATCTTATTAAGAATAATAAAAAACTCTTCGTTTCAACGTAACTTCCAAGTTTATTTGAAAAATTTTAAATCACAATGACGGCCGTTTCGCTAAGAAGCATCGTCAGATTGACTTTTTTTTTCTTTTTTTTTCTGACGATGCTTCTTAGCGAAACGGCCGTCATTGTGATTTAAAATTTTTCAAATAAACTTGGAAGTTACGTTGAAACGAAGAGTTTTTTATTATTCTTATTAAATATTGTTATTTGAAAGGAAAAAATACAGTTGAAGCAAAAGCTTGGCTTGATAATGAGTTTCCGGACTCTTCGCCAGGAAAATCAACAATCATTGAGTGGTACGCAAAATTCAAGCGTGGTGAAATGAGCACCGAAGACGGTGAACGCAGTGGACGCCCAAAAGAGGTGGTTACCGACGAAAATATCAAAAAAAGCCACAAAATGATTTTGAGTGAATATGATCGAGATAGCTGACACTCTAAAGATATCTAAGGAACGTGTTGGACATATCGTTCACGAATATTTGGGTATGCGGAAGCTCTGTGCGAAATGGGTGCCGCGCGTGCTCACAATCGACCAAAAACAGCAACGAATTGATGATTCTGAGCAGTGTTTGCAGCTGTTAAGTCGTAATAAACTCGATTTTTTGCGTCGATATGTGACTATGGATGAAACTTGGCTCCATCACTACACGCCTGAGTCCAATCGACAGTCAGCTGAGTGGACTGCGGCCGGTGAACCGCCACCAAAGCGTGGAAAGACTCAACAGTCAGCTGACAAAGTTATGGCCTCAGTTTTTTGGGATACACACGGTATATATTGTTCATCGACTATTTGGAAAAGGGAAAAACAATCAACAGCGACTATTACTGTGCATTATTGGAGCCATTGAAGACCGAAATCGCGAAAAAACGGCCCCATATGAAGAAGAAAAAAGTGTTGTTTCATCAAGACAATGCACCGTGTCACAAATCATCGAAAACGATGGCAAAATTGCATGAATTGTGCTTCGAATTGCTTCCTCACCCACCGTATTCTCCAGATCTAGCCCCCAGCGACTTTTTCCTTTTCTCTGACCTGAAGAGAATGCTCGCGGGAAAAAAATTTGGCTCTGATACTGAGGTAATCGCCGAAACTGAAGCCTATTTTGAGGGCAAACCTAAGGAGTACTACAAAAAGTGGTATCGAAAAGTTGGAAGGTCGCTATAATCGCTGTATCGCCCTTGAAGGCAACTATGTTGAATAAAAAAAAATGAATTTTGTCAAAATATTGTGTTTTACTATGGTAGACCGGGGACTTTTCAGCCGACCTGTTAAGTGTAAGCTAAAAAATGTATGTAATAGAAATGAAGAACACAAAACGCTGAATGTTTAATAAATAATAAAAAATAATATAAATAATAAGTTTATAAAATTTACCACATTATGTTTTAGCTTCAAACATAGTATACCAACAATTTGGTAATAGATTCATTTGATATAAATTAAATACCAGAAATACAACATTTCTGCTGAATACAAAACAAATTACAAGTTGATGGGTTAGTTGGTCACAGGTAGATACAAATGTTAACGTCATAAACAACCTGTTATCTATTATATTAAAGTCTAATCTCTCGGTTGACATCTCGAGACATAAAGAATGCTCGGCATGCGTCCGTCTTTGCAACTTATATAATAATGCCCTTTCAAATCCAAAGGGCTACCGAATTCATCTGCAGATACGGGCTAAGCCATTGTAAAATATGTACAGTAAAAGACAAAAACTAGTGGATAAATTAGTTAAGGAGGATGGAAATATATTTTTAATTTAACTGAAAGTAAGAAAGTAAAATTAAATTACAGTTTTATCAAGACGGAAGCAAAAAAGAAAGTTTAAAACTTTTTTTGACTTGCTTTTAAGAACGTAATTTACTTATTCCGGATCTGCCAGCCAACAGTTAATCCGAATAAAGAAATTCTCTAAAATGACGAGCCTGGTAGCACAGGAATTTTTATGAAAACCCAAGACGTTCTCACGGATTTTAAAAGGAAGCGAATAATATTATCATAAAGAGTTGTCAATACAATTAAGCACTTACTCCTACGATGTAGGAAATCGTATTAAAGTCTATATAATGTGCAGATAGTAAAATAAACTCACCCCATTCTATGTTAGAAATATACCAAATGCACAGGAGTCAGGAAATTGGCATCAGCAGAGCATGAAAAAGAAAACAGGAAATAATTAAATAAATATAAATTCGTACATTTCACAGAAAAACTTGGTTTTTATCGCGAGGCTCTTATTGATTGCTTATTAGTAGATTGTTTCAATAATTAGAAATAAAAATTCTTACCGTTTTTCCATTGACATCCACATTGTATTTTCCGGCAAAAATCTTTATAATGTCTGGATTGCCATACTTTGCTCCCCAATGCAACACCGTCTATAAATAAGTAATAACATGTTTAATAACAATATGTATACATAGAATTTCGAATTGATATTAAAAACTTTTTTATCATAATTATCTCTCTGTTCTCTTTAAATAACATGGCTAGATTAAAAAAATAATATTTTTTAGTCTTAATTACACATATGTCCAAAAGTTTGGAATAATGGAATATTTCATCGTTTTATTAATTTTTATAAATAATTTAATGTAATGGTCGAGTTGGGCTTGCGGAATTCTCTCCCATTCTTCACGAGCAGCATCTTTCAGTTCTCGTAGAGTCTTTGGGGGAGGGTTTCACTTCTTAATGCTTGTTTTAAGAATGTCCCAGGCATGTTCCATGACGTTCATGTCAGGGGAATTTGATGGCAATCTTAATGTGGATATTCCTTCTTCTTCCAAAAAATTTTGTACTGCAGCTGTTCGATGTGGAGTTGCATTGTCATGCATAAACACAAATCCATCACCTACCGCTCCCCGGAATAGACGCACAACAGGATTTAAAACTTCATCGATGTACACAGCACCAGTGATTCTTCTCTCCAAAAAACCAGGAGAGGCGTTCGTGTACTCCTCATAATACCACTCCAAACCATAATACTCCCACCTTCAAATGGAACACGTGGTTGGGCTGTTTCTAATCGGGCTTGTCGTCCTGGGGCCCTCCAAACTAGCGTTCTTCGCAAATCAAAAACCAAGCCAATTCTTAATTCATCAGAGAACATGACGTAATTCCAGTTGCAACCTTACAATTTTTTGTTGATGGGTTAGTTTGGGAACACGTAGAGGTCTTCTGCGACACAAATTTACCGCATTTAATCTTCGTGTAATTGTTTGCCTTGAGATATTCAGTCCTTCAAGTCTAGCAATTTCTCTGGATATGCCACTTGTAGATTCCTGCCGATTTCTTCGAGCTATCAATATTATCTGCCGGTCTTGTGCTGCTGTTGTACATCGACTTCTGCTACTTCTGGACAGGTATTCTCGTAAAACGATACGTTTTTGGTGCGCTAAGCGAAACGGAAAGCGTTCAGCTCGCTGACCGACTCGTCGACCAAGAGCTTTACGTATTCTGTTAGCCAAACGAATTGCCATGCGAAACGACTAAATCGATTCCGCTGAGCACATTTTGGCATCGCTGTATTTTACAATGTTCCCAACCTATTACTTGACTAATTTGACATTTGTCTTAGTGATTTAACCTCACATCTCTTGTTATTATTATTATTTACGTTATTTACAAATTGCTAAAAAGTGTATATCACCAAATCAAAAAAAACTTTACTTGAATTCCTTGAGGAACATCCGGAATTGGTTACTCATAAACAAACGAACCAATGTCTTTGTCTGATCAATTATTGTACAACAACCTAAATATTCAATTACAAAATGTTTAAATGATAAAAAGAACCTACCTTGACTCTATTATTAATAGCGTCCACTCTATCTCTTAGAGGGAGAAAATAATAATAATAATAATAATACTTTATTTAAATACCATAACATTTTAACAATTACATATAAAACTACCAATAAATAAAGTTTGTACACCGATAAGTGTAACACACTTTTTCGATTAAAATATATATAATAATATTATTTATAAAAATATCCTAAAATAACAAATATACCAGAATAAAATAGACACAAAACACAAATGCAACATAGACTTAATGTAACAATGTATAAATTTTTGTAAAATACTTTTAATTTAGTTTAAAAATAATTATTAATAAGTGTTCTGTCTGTATGGAAAAGAAAATTCCTTAACTCTGCCTTGAAAACGTGGAGACTATCTATAGACTTAATATCATCTGGAAGGGTATTGTATAACTTTGGTGCCATGTAAGTAATACGATTTCTGTGTAGTGGTTTTGTACATAAGTGGGAGAATAAAATCTTGTCTATGACGGGTATTATAATGATGAATTGGAAGTTGATCAATTTTTTTATTACAGTGGCATCTAATAGATGCACATAAATAAAACAATTGTCTTATAATATCTAAAATTTTAAGTTTTGAATATAAACTGTCAGAAGCATATAATGAATTCTTTGAGTGTATTAATTTTAAAAATCTTCTTTGCATAATTTCTAAGGAATTAATATGAGTTTTAAAAGCTGCACCCCATACTAGAATTCCATATCGCAGATGAGTTTCTACTGGAATCTCTTCTAGGTTTTCTACATCTTGCTTTTGAAGTCTATAGAGCTTTATAACATTTTGGTCTGAAAACTGAAATGGGATCCTCTGGAAAAAATCGCTGCCTTTCAACTTCATTTTTCTCATCTAGAATATACCCTCCTATATATGGAAGAGCCATATATACTTATAAAAATTGTAATAAAATAACAAAAACCATTTATTGTACTAACCCTTACTTTGTGAAAGTTCATCTTATTCAGAACAATAAACAACTAACAGGTTGAATTAACTTTCATTTTATTTTATTTTACAAATAAATAGTGAAAGTTAATTCAACCTTTTAGTTGTTTATTGTTCTGAATAACAAAAACCACTCAATTCTACTAGAATGAAGTAAAATACAAACACTAAAATACCTAAAATGACCACAAATTGACTTTAACAATGAAACGAAAGTCATTCTATGAGGTTTGTGTGTCAAAATTTTAAAGTCGAAGAGCATTTTATTTTACAAATAAATAGTGAAAGTTAATTCAACCTTTTAGTTGTTTATTGTTCTGAATAACAAAAACCACTCAATTCTACAAGAATGAAGTAAAATACAAACACTAAAATACCTAAAATGACCACAAATTGACTTTAACAATGAAACGAAAGTCATTCTATGAGGTTTGTGTGTCAAAATTTTAAAGTCGAAGAGCAAAACAGCTACCAAATGGTAGGTGTTTTGAAAACGGTCACTGTATGCCGTGCGCATTTGGACTACGCTAACCGTTTAACAAACCTGAATACCATTTTTGTCAGTTTGAACACGTGGTATGCGAATTTTACGTCACAACGCGCTCAGCGAGTATGAAACGCTGACCGTTTTCAGTTACGAGAATACCCGCCCTGGGACGATCCTTCACATCATTTGTGTCTTGGAATTTTTTTTAAATTTTTGATACAGAACCCTAAGTAACACTAAATATGACCAAATTAATACAAAAACGAATCAAATTTAGTATTATTTTCATTAAAAAACGCTTTAGCCATAGGAGTAGATTTCTAAATATTTCAAACTTTTGGACATATGTGTATTTTTATGTCTGAAAACAAATACAATGATTTATTTGATGATTACCTATAATATTTTACTTCTTATTAATATAACTATAAACTGAAATACAATTTTAAAAAGTGAAACAAAACTTTATATTAATTCGATTATTATCTCTTTCTTTTTATCCATATTTACTTAAAAGAACAAAATTTCACAGATTTTAAACAATACTTACATACTAGTAGATTCCATGTGCCACCATCCAATAAAGATTAAACATGAAAAAAAAGGTACATCAATTAAATATTTAATAGCATAAATTGCAAGATTATTGTTTACTATAGCGTTTACTAGTTAAGAAGAGTAATAGATTTACGTATAATTATTAAGAAAATTACTGTCACAGTTTACTTGCATAGTAATGATTCATTTATTTTATACTGAACACTAATAATTTGTATAATTTGTTATTCACACCAAACCAAAATGCTTGTTAGGAAGAATACGTCCTCTGCTAATATTCTAGATTCATTAAATTTATGGTACTGAACCTTACTTTTTAGAAGTCCACCTTACTAAGAATAATAAAAAAACTAAACAAAGAATAAACATTACAGACTAACAATGATTCCAAGAACATACCTTAAAAACTAAAGTGAAAAATTGAAACTTACAACTTCCACCATGCTTGCATGAAGTTAGTATATAATGAAAATTTGTGTCATTGAAAAACAATAAGGGGGGATATACTAACTGTAAGAGGTATATATTGATTAGATTGAGTAGAAACTAGTAAATAGCACTGGTTATAAAACTTACTAATAATTAAAGGAATTTATAATGAAGCTTGGGGTAAAGATACACTAAAGCTTGGTGTATCAAAGTAAGAAAGTTGGGACAATATATATAGGACCTGTAACTTGAAAGGAAGTAGGTCAAAGACATGTTGGCATGTGCATTGACTGCCAAAAGGAACCAATGCCTTTAAGTATCGGAAATAAAATGTATGAAATGTAAATAATTGTTATGTTAAGCAGATATGACAAGTGTTAGACGGTGGGTCATAACACGTGCTACTAGTGGTAGTTAACCCGTGCAGGGTAATAAGAATAAAGAAAAATTTAAAGTTATAAGGGACGCATATCGTGTATCACAGTAGCACAAGAATCCATAACACACAAGTTATAACACTGGTTTACTACAAATGAAAGTAAAATACCGAAATTCAATATGTCGTACAGTAAACATAGACAGAAAGAAAAGGAGAACAACTGCAAGCATAGCAGAATAAACAATAAATAATGGTAACAAAGGTAGATTATAAACAAATTAACTGCCAAGTGAATCTAACATTAAATAAACTTATAGTTTATATAGTGGATTATTACAATGTTAATAATAAAAACAAGAAGAAAAAGGTTAAGAAATACATCATTGTAATGTATAATAATATAAATATAAATAGTAATTGTTTAGGAATGTTAGCAAACCAAATAAAGATAAATTAGAAATAAGTAATAAGCAAAAAAGAGAGATTATGTGGTAAAAACTGTAAAACGATGGAATCAAAAAGGTAAACTGAGAAAAATATAACCTAGAGATCCTTATCCAAGTTTATTTAAAAAATTAGGTTTTAAATAAACTTGGATGTTACGTTCAAACGAAGAGTTTTTTATTACTGTTTTCTAGATTTATGTCTATAATTTTAAATTCATTAATTTTTTAAACGTTTACGTGCAGCACATTCATTTAAGTTGGGTTAAGTTAAATTCTATGGGAGTGATCGTTCAACGCCCTTCCACTGCGACCTGAGAGATCTATTCTGGCTCATCCCTAGGTTATAGTCGTTCTATCAGCCCTATGCCTTTGATGATGACAAGATATGATCCGCCGGTTCATCCTCAGCCTGACAGAATCTGACCTCCGCACTCTCTGCCAGCCCAATTATTTTCATATGCCCATTAAGGCGACTGTGTACAGTCGGTAGTCCTATCATAATTTGTAGGTCCTTGCTGATATTCAGCAGCTCTTGATACCTCTTTTTAGAGATATCTCTTACAAATGCCTTTGAATGTCTTAAACCGTCTGGCTCGAACCTGTAAGAACTTCTCCTTCAATTTATCCAGTTCGATATTATTCCCCTGACTACGCTATGCCTAGGAATGGATCTGTCCTTCAGCTCCTTTTCTGGCTAGAAGGTCAGCTTTTTCGTTCTGATAGATCTTCCTCCACTCCATATCTGTATGGAAAGGGAGGCGATGGCTGGTGCATATAGAAAACTGGTGAAATGTCAGAAGAGCAGTGTCATAGCCAGGGCCGGAGAAATAATAAAAATCATCCGATACTGGAAATGGTACCAGATGCAAGATGTATAAAACTTATTTTGTACTGTGTGTTACAATTACTAAATAGTTGGGGGCATATTTAAATTGGGTACCGATAGAAGGATGTTAAAACAAATAAAAAATAATTATAAACTACTACAAAATGTAAAAAATTTTATCCACTTTTGTCGTGGAAGCCACTCCTTTTGAACTATTATTTAAAAAAACAAATTTTTGTACATAAAATGCAAGATGGCGGCTCTAGCGCCTCGTGCTCGATTATTTATTACTGCCTTAAGCCTGACAACACGGTTAGAAATCACTACTACCCTACCTTTTGCATTCAAACGCCCCTTTTTAACACCCACGTTAAGGTCTAAAAAATCTATGGCGCTAACATGTTTTCTAATTTTGACGGACAGTTATTTGTTGTTGTTTCTATGTACTTTGTGGAGTATTAGGATTAATTTGGGGTTGGGGAACATGGTTTTCACTACTTCATTATGTATGATTCAATAATTCGTATCTTCAAAATTGGACCTAGGTACGTTCAACGAACAACAATTTCCTGAAGGTACTTTGATTTACGGACGATTTCTAATAAAAACGATAAGAACGTCTTAATATAAATCTCGAATTTAACGTTGCAGCACCCGATAATGTGGTCAGATAATATTTAAATTAATATAATATTTGTTCTAAAAAAACAAAAGGAAGATCGTTGTCTATGCAAATCGGGACAAACATAAATAAATTGTTTATATACTGAAACCCTTCAAAGGGTATTAAAATGTTTAAGTTATTCATATTTTTTTAAAAATAAACGACTCAATAAACACCGAAGTAAAAACATATGTTAGATGCAGCAAAGATAAAAAACGAAAATAAATCATTTTAATTAGAGGAAAAAAAAGTATTTTGACAGTAATTAGTCGAGATATTAATACGTGTGGGGTGAAACGAAACTGGGATGTACTTTTTACACGCAAACCAACGTTTTAATCTTTTAATAACTTTACGGTATCTATCTAGCGACATTGTCAATCTGAAACTGTAATTAATTTGCCTACTCAGGGACACGAGAAGTGCAGCCTCGAAAGCTGGCCACTAACCCTTTAAATTAGATTCCCTGCAAGGAATCAATTCAATTTTTTTTGTTTATAACTATGAATACAGATTGTGATATTGAGCCACTGTTTGATTGTCGTTAAATGTGTTTATTATTAAAAGTTGTTTAGCTTATTTTTTATTAAAAGGAATAAAACAACTTAAATTAATTCAAGCAGAGGTTTTTGCAATATAAATGTCTTTACCAGGCCGGAGCACCATACGTAATCATAGGCCTTATTACTGTCAGATATAGCCAATACATTTGTTTGACTTACCGCATACTCTACGGCATGTCCAAAGGGATAGCTTTGCTTTACTGCAAATAATGTTCTCTACATGAGCGTTCCATGAAAGTCTTCTATCCAGAGTAACCTCTAAATTTTTGACTTCATTCGCTTCCTTAATAGATTCTCCATAGAGGGCGGGCATTTGGAGTTTATCCAGTTTCCCCCTCCTGGTGAAACTAACAACTGTTGCTTTACTAGGGTTGACCGAAAGTTGTTCCTTGTCGCACCATCTAGTAACAATATTAAGTGCTCGTTGAGTCACTTTAGAGATGACCTCTTCATACTTTCCTCTTACCAATATCACCAGATCGTCTGCGTAGGCTTGTACCTCTACCCTGGTGGTCGAGGTCCGAGATCAGGTCGTCCACCAGTAGCGGCCACAGGAGAGGGGAAAGTACTTCTCCCTCACCTTCCAGTGATGTTATCAGCCTGTTTTCTAGCATAGCTCTGATCCAGTTACATATTATAAAAGATATCCCTCTAGATGCAGCAGCATAATAGAGAGAATTATGCAGAAAAATATATAAAAGAATCGATTGAAGCAAAAACAAGATTGCAAGAATGATCCAAAGGGGCGAAACTTTTGTTGAAGTGGCAACAGCAGTTGTACAATTAATGTCAATCTTCAAAAACTAGAATAAACACTGAAAAAATTTTTGTACATAATATTAATGAATGCTGAACATTAAAAAAAATTCATTGGATAAATGAATTATTTCATTAATTCAATAACTTCATTAAATAAATGAATGTTCGTTCATTAAATTCGCGGTAGAGCGGTTGTATAAAGTATAAAGTCAGTGTCAAGTTCAATCAGGTTCTAAATTGAAGACGTTACAGGTTGTTATTAATATTATTACTATTATAGGGCATTTTTTGTGATAAATACCTATACTTAAGTTATTATTAATATTATTCTACTATGATTTGTTTGATTCGTTCTCTTGAATTTGCTAATTTAGACACACTTGTTGTTCGTTTCAGATATTCTTCGATTTCGATGTTGCATTTAAAAGCGAAGACTTAATCGATAAGTGGAGTATAAACTTTTATGTTTTTCATCAATTTCTTTCAACCCACGTGAAATACAAACAGACCAGGGAAATTCTTCGTGTGATAAATAATGAAGAAATATCAGAAAGTGAGTTCTACATATTTTTTTTATAAGAAAATGTAATGTAATTTGTTGCAATTTATTTATAGATGGAAAAAATGCCGCTTTGCTATGGGCATTTCATGGATATTTTGTTTTAACTAAGAAGATCGTTAGGAAATAAAATGGAAAACAAACTGTTACAAAATTCACAATTAAGGACTCGCAAGAGTCAGTTCTGTAGCAGGTAGAAGACCATATCGCGCATTTGGGTAAATTTGCAGCCATTTGTATATGTTACTGGAAAAGATATATATAATATAGAACAAATCGGAATTTATTTTAATTCGTATCGATACGTGTGCCCTTATGTGATAAGGGCATTTGATATAATTTTCAAAATTATAAATATATTTATTTTTCTACAAACGTGTTAAAAATGCTATTTTTGGCACTCCATAGAAGCCTTAAAAATGTCACTTTAAGGCACTGAGTGCCTTAAAATCACTTAATGGCATTGAGTGCCTTATAGTATATTAAACAACGCATTTCATATGGAATTCTGTTATGACACGAGTTCAAGTTTAAAAAACGAATCGCAAAGCGATGAGTTTTTTAAAGAACAAGAACAGCCATATGAAATAAGTTGTTTATAATATTTTTTATATTTTGCCATTTTATCATTTTCTAAATTAATTTATTATTTTTATGTAATTACGAAAATTTTGATTTTAAAAAGTATGTCGGCAGCACTGTGTAATTTATATTTGACAGTTTTGACATTTAAACTATGAAATGTTAATGTTTTCAAATATGTTAAAATGACTAATACACCAATATTAATATATTATATAAGTAAAAGATGATATTCATATTTACAAATACTTTCTTAAAGAACAATATAAAATTTATAAGTTGCTATTAGCCACAAATGTCATTGTCAATAGTCTTGTCATTAGATACTTCACTCATGTGGCCAACCATTTAAAACAAAAATTTGCATGCGTAAAAGTTACATTACGATACGCAAATGCGTTTTATAATGAAGATTTATAAGTGCAAAATAATAAAAAATATTTATGGCACTGCTGTCAAATTTGAATTGTGTGCCTTAAAATGTTTATGGCACTGCTGTCAAAAGTGAATTGTCAGATTTTGAAAGCAAAAGTCAAAATATTTAGATTTTATTTATTAACATTAATATTAATAGTACAATTTGTGCAATTACTTTGTTTGAACGTTTGTAGAAAAAATATTGTATGATATAAATGTTAAAAGTACCTTTTAAGGCTCTCGCTTCGCTCATTCTGCAAACCTTCACATGCGTGCCTTAAAAATGTACTTTTAACACTTATATCATAAATAATTATTAATTTACAATTTCCAACACATTCGGAGATGTTCTATAACTTTATGGAATCGTGTATGTATAAAATGAAAAACCACGGTATCCTAAAGTAAGCGTAATTTCAAAAATTTTGTTGTGATCGAATAATAAATATTTTCCTAATTTCCTTATTACAATCTATTCAGAAAGATTTTTAAGTAATTTAGCACCTTCAATTTTTTTCTGTGTATTCGTTTAAGTGTTCATTTCGTTTAATGTGTATAATCAGATTTTTTTTAGTTTTATATATTTTTTTATATAAATTATATGTTCATTTTGTTATTTTATTTAAATTTCAACCTACTTTACCCTAACCTACCCTACCCTACCCTACCGAAGGAAATCAAAATCATTGATTTAATGTACAAAGTTCCTTGATTCAAAGATTACAGTTCATAAATTCAAAGAATAAATTACCGCAAAATCATTATATCAATGAATATAGTTCTTTAAAACTAGGAATTTTAATTCATTGATACAAAGAATTTTAATACATAAATATTATGTAAACCCTACATTAAATTAGTACAACACAACATTGAATCAATGAAATACAAATCATTGAATTAATGAATCACCATTCATTGTTACAAGGAATTCGTTCATCGGAGGTAAATCCATAACTGGTGAGCATTGAATTGATACACTTTTTCTTTAATATTATGTACTCTTTTGGTTCAGTGAAAGCTTAGTTTATGTTGATTCTATTATTATTTCAAACATTGGGAGAATTGAAGGGTACTGTAAAGTACAAGTGTATGGTAAAGTGCCACTTGGCCACTTTACGGTACTGGGAAAACTTGGGATTGAATTCGTCCTTTACGACATTGTTTAATTTTATATAGGTAACTGTTTTAAAATTAGCAGTGAAAAGTAGTAAGTATTGACGCAATTTGTGTCTACATTAATTCTGGGCGTGTTGTACCTCCATAAAGCCACAGTAAATACCCACCGCGGATCAACTTGTACGACCAAACAAAATTATACAATTCGTAACGCCTGGTATAAATCCGTATATTATTATTCTCGGCATATTAATAACTAATAATAATACCTTACGGAAATCCACGCACACACAATGAGGCTTTATAATTACTTACGGACGCGCATACTGAATTACTGGTTACGAGTTCTTACTTACACATAGAGATGGCATCACTTATTTTTTCACACATGCCGATAACTATGATCTGGCAGCGATCGTCAAAGACTATCATTAAACGTTACATTGAAATTTCATTCTTTAAGAGGGTGCCTGAAGGTCGCTACCGCACAGTTTTCGGTAGTGTCTACCAAACCAATTTTTTTTTCCACGTACCTATACATTATGTATACAGTATGATGCAAATGTATGGAATAAATTCATTATTTCAGAAACAGGCGACTTTTAAAAAAATCTTAAAACACGTCAATTTTAACTTTTGAATGGCCATCAACGGCTATAGATGTGTTGGACATTTCGTCATTAGTGATGGCGTAATGACGTCATCGACGATTTTTTTAAATACAAACCGAGGTCACGTGACAGCTCATTTGAAAGGTCTCCTTATCGCCTTTGCAACAATGTAATCATTTAAATATTTATTTCTACAGGGTTAACCAAAATTATGAATTTTGTTTGAATTATGGAATTACAATAAATATTCATTCACTGAACTAAAATTGTCCAACTTTATATATTTATTTTTGTTATAGTTCTTGTCTTAATCCTTACCTTACTGTATATTTTTATTTTTAGCCTGCTGATGGTCTTATACCGAAACTAGTCGCATTTGTATGGTTTTAACATTACATTTATTGTGGTTTGACTTTTTGGCGTTTTATTGATATTTGATATCAGCCACATTTGAGTTATGGATAATTCCTTCGATAATTATTAATTAAATTATACGTAAAATTAATTAAGAATATAATAATAATAATAAGAAGTATTTAACAAAATAAAATCCAAATTTATAGGATACAGTTGATGATGGCGGATTATATGATATTTTTGATGTTATGGTTAGAATTTATTTTAATACATTTTTATTAGATTAAATAAATTTGACACTATAATAATAAATATAATTTTGTCCGAAAATATGTGTTGGTTACATAAAAACTTAAAAATCAAACAATATTGTGTAAAAAAAGTATAAAAGCAATATTTACATCAAAATCAAATATTGGCTTTTTGATAGTTCTGACTTAAATAAGGAGTAATTTAAGTATGAACTCAAATGATAATAGGGAGTTAAGGCTGCACATCACATACATACGTAAACGTATCTAATGACAGCTACGCATGCGCCGTTTAAATTTTCGTTACGATACGAGATACGTTCGACGTAAAGATACGGATTCCTACGTGGACCCAAGAACGCGGGAGTATCGACCCGATAGACGCCGACGATATCCGAAACGCTGCTAGATATCCCGAACTGCAAAATAAAGAAACGAAAACGAAGAAAAATCCTATCCTGCAAATTGCAAATCCAGTTGTTTTTTGTTTTGATAACCATTTTTATGACCATCATAATCTGTTCTTATCTATATGATCACAATGCAAGTGAATAATGTAAATCGTCTATCAGGAGCAGGACGGGTATATTTTTCAAATGAGGACGATTTACATTTATTACGGGAGATTGTGGGGCAAAACCCTTATGAAGACAGTTCCAGATGGAATATAATTCAAAGTAACTTAATGAAAGTCATGGGGAAATTCATATTAAGTAGAACTCTGAAAGATAGGGTGAAAAATTTAGTTAAGAAATATATAGACAAGCATAGGACACTACAATTTCAGTAAGTTACCTATTGATGTGTACCTACTAGTGTACACATTTAATCTTTCTGGGCTTGTTTTCATTCAAAAACACAAATTATTCTAACCAAAAAACCAAACAAATATTTGTCAGCTGACAAAAACAAAACATGACGTTTGGATACGTTGCGTTACCTTTTGATCTGTGCCTTAACTGTTATATTTCTCATCCTGGTAAGGACGATGTAAAGTGGAATTGGTACGTTTACGCGAAAAAGATACGTTTACGTACCCTGTGTGCCTTAACTCCCTAATGCTGCTACGACATTGTACTTTACTTCATAAAATAAAGATTTTTTATAATTACTAGTAAATTTTATTTGAAAGTCGTGAACAAAGTATAGTATTCTACTCGCATGTAATGGCTATTATTCACTCAGATGATTTAAACTTCATCTTCATGAATAATAGCTACCATTATATGCTTATTGAATAATATACTATTATACAATATAAATAATGCATTGCGCACTACCAAAACTTTCTGATTTTGAATAATATCAAAAAACTATTTTATATAACATAAATATATGAAGAAATTAGAAGAAAAAAACGGGAAAGAATTTATTTTTTAATAAATATCATAAATATTGTTTATACAATATAAATAAAGAATTGCGCACTACCAGAAATGTATGATTTTGAATAATATCAAAAAATGAAATAAATAAAAAAACATTATTAACATCTAAGCTGTTCTTTAGGACTACTAACTAGGTAAATACACAAACTAAATGACCAAATCTCAAAAAATCAAACTAAGTAAAACCACTTTAAAATAAAAAGAGGCTACTATAAAAATAGTACAAAAGGAGAGTTTATTGTTTTTGCCCAAGGAAAAGGAAGAATTCCCATATTTTTGTATTTATCATAAAATTAACTTGGACAGAAATATATGGTGTATAGAATGAAAAGTAGACACTACCTTTCGGATTGGTGAGTTTCGATTAAGGTACCATGTGATCACTTGTCATTTGCATAATAATGACGATGATATCACAGGAAATGTCTCAGCTGCACCTATCGGGCCTTGGGCATTTAAGACATCGCGACTCCTGTCAAGATCCTTTTTCAGATATACTGTCATATTATATGATAACATTAGAACCGTTTGAAAAATCTAGTTGATTAAGACATAATCATTTGTTCTGTTTCATAATAATACTGTCTCTTCCTCATTATTATAAACATTTAAGTAACATTAACCTACACACGTTGCAAAAGTTTAGGGATATTTTTATAAAATAAGAAAATTAATAAATATAAAATGATGACAACTTTTTTAATTTTTAATGGTATACTTTTTCCCACATTTTCCTAAATTAATAATAAACAAAGATAACAAATATTTTTTTATTATTCTTTTTTAAGAAGATACAAAAGATCAAAATAAATAGACCTTGAAACGCTAGGAAATCTCCATGAAGCTAATCTCCACAATCAAAGGCCACTTAAATGTCCACCAATGTCCAGAGGCAATGGCGCTGTAAGATTAGAGTGGTGCAAAGAATTTCAAAACTGGATTGAAGAACTCGAAATAAAAAAAAAAACATTCAGCAGATTCACAACTTAAAGTTGAACAAATAAATCTTGGAAAATCTCCTTTATTGAAATGTTTGACTATTCAATTTATATATAGATAAGACATAAATGTACTACAAATACATTAAGTTATTGTAAAGATTAGCACGATTGATTTTTTTCTCTAATTTTTCTAAATACTTGCAGAGTGACACTGATTTTAGAGTGAAACATCTCAATAACAACAATTCAAAAACAAAAGTATACTAGAAGATGACAATGACGAAACAACAACAAAAGAATATGATAATATCAAGAGGTAAATCAGGATTTATTTGTTTATTACGGTAATTGACTGAGATGTTCATTACTAAATATCTAATCACAAAAATACTACTAAATTCAATCTAATGCCCTGTTATATTTATGTAAAAGTGTAACATCAAAAGAATCTCAAAGAATGACCTAACAAAATATAATTAGCAAACACAAAGAGCGAGTTTTATATTCTAGATCAATATACTTTCTAAAACAATTATTGTGTTCTAGAATGTCAAATTGAAGTCTTCTTCAATACTGACCAATATTTATTACAATCACATCAAGCATGAAATAGAGTGGTTAGTTTTAAAAGAGAAATCAATATTATGTACTAACATAAAAATCCGAACACCCAGTAAACATGATTTTATTTTAAAAAAATTTGCTGAATTTATTTATTTTACTGAAATAAACAATTGATAAAATTTTAAGCCTTATCAGTTGAAGATTCCGGTTTTTGAAATCCACTAACAATCCAAAAATGAAGTTGTAGCCATAGTAAAGATCTAAATTTGGCGGATTTTGGTTTTTGACATTCTTTACCATTGGTTACGATGCCTAGGGTACGGAGACCTGTACGATGTCGTCAACTTAGTGAGTTTGATAGGGGTCCTGTATTGGAACTTCGGGAAGCTGGATTTTCTTTTCGGGAAATTGCAGTTAGAGTGCAAAGAAGTGTAGACACCGTGGTTAGGTGTTGTCAGGCATGGCTTTGAGAAGGCCGTACACAAGGAGCAAGGGGCTCTGGACGCCCCCGTAGAACAACAGACCGTGAAGATCACCGCCTAAAATTATTGGCCTTAGAAGACCGTTTCTCGACTACCAGATCCATTGCAAATGAATGGTTTGCAGAACAAGGAAGACTTATTGGCATGCGAAGTGTTTACCGACGAATAAGACGTTGTGGCCTGTTTTCATACCGACCACACTGGTTCCTCCCTTTAACTCCAGAACACCGACGTAATCGCCTTGAGTGGTGCAGAGAACGGTCACTCTGGGATCAGGAATGGAACAGTATTGTCTTTAGTGACGAGTCTCGATTTTGTTTGGGCATGCACGATGGTCGAGCGAGGGTTAGAAGACGACGTGGTGAAGGGAGAAATTCACGGTTTCGTGTTGAAAGGCATGTTCATCAAACTGTTGGAGTTATGGTTTGGGGTGCTATAGCTTATGGTTCGAGATCACCTTTAATCTTCATCAGAGGTAACATAAACGCGCAGCGTTATATCCAATAAGTTTGAAAACCCCATCTTTTACCCTATCTTGACACCCTGGAAAATCCAACTTTCCAACAATATAATGCCCGACCACATGTCGCAAGAGTCACAATAGACTTCTTTTAACATAATGATGTCATATTGTTACCTTGGCCACCAAGATCTCCCGACTTATCCCCAATTGAGCACGTGTGGGATATGATGGGTAGGAGATTGCTCAATTTGCAACGTCCTCCTCAGACTCTAGAAGAACTTCGAGAGGTGGTTGCCTGGAATGAGATACCACATAAAGACATTGACCACCTGATCATAAGCATGTCTAGGCGCGTTGGAGAATGCCTAACACATCAAGGTGCATCCATATATTATCAAAGGTAAAGGGGCTTTAAAGCAATGCAATCATTTTGAAATTTTTATCATTTACTTATTATGCTTTATTTAAACTGGGTTCAGATTTTTATGTCAGTATACTTAAAAAATTTATCTCTTATATGAAAAGTCTCCAACATATAACAGTGATCCAATAAAGTTTTGTAAAATTGCTGTATGGTCATGTAAAAAAAGGAAGGAATGATGCTAATTTTTGGGCAGTGAATGTCAGGAATAATAGTCAATGGTGCAATCACTGGTAGTGGGTTTTCTAAAGATGTGAAACCCAGAAGACATGAAGACTTCAGCTAAGAAAGGAGAATTATTTTATACATTGGCAAATTCACATTTAACTTATATTGATGCATTGACGTCTGCATATTAAGGTGAGCTTGTCTTTTGTTCATACTTATTATTTTTTTGGTGATATTTAATACATTTAGATAAATTTGATTTTTATCTTTAACTGTTGTCCTGATGGAAATTAGAGAGATTACAATTTAAAACGGTCAAAAACATATAAAAAGATCGAATAAAAATAAATAAATTTGAACATTAACACATTAACCTACGTATTTTATTTATATTTTATATATAAATAAAATACGTAGGTTTTATAACAAATTTTTTATAATTACATAATTATATGGTGTATTTTGTTTCTTAATTTCTCATATTTATTTATTTTAATATATTAACAGTTTGTCGGGTGCTAAAGTGTTCGTGTTTAAGTTGACAGGTGTCTTCTCAAGTTTGTTAGGGCCGGTGTTCGGTGTCTACCGGCCTGCCAGGCGTATACCTTAACTCAACCGATGCAACACCAGGTGACAGAGAAACCAAAGTCGATTACCACGATTCATATTCCTATTACACAGCGATCCAAACAACTTTTTTCTTTTAGAAAATATTTATATATTTAGTAAATAAATAATATGCTAAACATAAAATGAGTAATTACCCAAAAAGTTCGTTATGAATGTTATATCTATAACTAAAATTACTAACCCACAAATTGTTTATTAAAATTGTAGCAACTAGTTTCGGTCTTATAGGACCATCATCAGGCGTAAAAACTGTAGTGGAACAAAAAGAAACACAATTTTTTAAAATTTTTAAGAAAACATGAATGTAAAATTATATCTTCTCATCCTAGAGAAAACCAATATGGAAATAGTGGACATAAAGAACAAGAAGGATTTAATACAAAACATCTAAAACACCAATGGAACGGAGAAGAAGCAAGTATTTGGTTATTAACGTATTCAAAGAAAGAAAAATTGCTTGTAAGGAGACAACAAAAAACCATATTTTGTGAAAGTAGCAGATCCCAAAAGAATCCTTGTAAGGAAGATCACAGAACAAAAAACGAAAGAAACAACACCTTCCTTTAATCCGTGATCACCACAAAAAAATGGATTTTTCGGGAAAAAATGGACATGCAAACGTTGTGGTTAATCTTTCTCATAGAAGTGAACTGTTGTAGGAAAATCCTTCAAAAGGAAAATATCCCAAAGAGAAAAATGGGGTAAGTTATGAGTAACAAACGCATAACACAATTCGCAATAAAATCCTCACTCTCACTACAGTTTTACGCCTGATGGTGGTCATAAAGGACCGAAACTAGTTGCTATACTTTTAATTAACAGTTTGTGGGATACTCATGTAAAATTATGTCATGCTGATGTTCAGCTGCTACTTAATTTTTTGAGAGAAACTTATTGGTGTAAAAGATTTAACGCAAAACGGATGAAAACCCCTCCAATTTGTTTGCCTCAAAAGCGGGTTCGAGATACACGCATTTTTGAAATCACTGGAGTTGACCTATTTGGACCACTGTATTTGAGAAAGCAAGAGAAGGTATGGGTTGCAATGTTTACTTGTGCAGTATATCGTGCTGTTCACTTAGAAATCGTCAAATCACTCAATACTAAAAGTTTAGAAGATTCATATCAAGACGTGGAAGACCTACAACGGTGTATTCCGACAACCAGTCCAATTTTACCGGATATCAAAACTTAATAAATAATTTGGACTGGGATGAAATTAAAAATGTTTGGAATATTGAAAAAATTAACTGGAAATATAACCCTCCAACTGCTGTATGATGGGGCGGTTGGTGGGAAATTATGATCCGGATTATAAAACAAAGTTTAGTTAAAGTTGTTGGGAAAGCTTGCCAAAATTATGACTAACTCCAAACCAACCTATGCGACTGTGTTATAAATTCAAGACCTATGTACCAGAAAATATTCCAGAACTCGTTTCATTGACTCTCAAAATGTATTTACAGGATATTCAAGAAACTGGCACAGCAGACTTAGAAAACATAAATGCTGTTAAAGATATCACTATAAAATGAAACTAAAGGATGATCTGCAAAAAAGGTTCAGGAAAGAATACTTGGGCCAACTTATTTTACGAAACATTAATGGAAAATTTAGTAAACCCATTCAAATATGTTACGTAGTTTTAATTGAAACAGAAAAAGAAAAAAAAATTACCTGGCCGTTAGCATTAGTCGAAGAGGTGAACAAAGGTAGCGATGAAAATGTTCGAGTCGATAAATTAAAAACATCTGGATATTTAATTAGACCAATTCAAAGATTGTACCATTTAGAAATGGATGAAGAAAATGTTAATATTCCAATACCGAAGATTGCAGATCAAGTACAGAAAGATTCTACATCTGAACATAGAACACGATCTGGCAGGAAGATTCAAGCTCCAGAAAGGCTTAATCTTTGATTCACTATATTAGAGTGACCAATTTCTTGGTGGCAGAATGAAATAAAATAGTTTATTTATTTTTTTGCAATTTGTGTCATAGTGGACAGTTTTGATATAATTTTGACATTGACATTATAAAATAAAAAATTATACTTAATTGATTTTGGTAATTAAAGTTTTGAGTAAGGTCAAGAGTTTTTCCATCAAATTTATTGAACAATCCGATCACTTCTACCGACCCTTCTTAATTTAAATAGTTAGTAATCGGGTAGAATATTGCTATTCTTTACACACTCGTAACTTGCCTTAGAGCTGTCACTCTATTTGGCATGGTCCTTATTAAGTTATTAATAAATTGCTGAAGTATGTTTTACCATATTCTCTGCAAGGCATTGGTATAGCTTGAAACGTATATTTAAAATATTATTTTTGTACGCAATTTTCTGAAATTTAAAAAATACCCACTTTAATTGTCGATTAGTATATAATATAATATGAAATGAAACATAATATACTTCCTACATAATGCATGTGGCTCACTATTGTGAACATAGTTTTAATAAATTGCATAGAAGACTTCCTGATTTCAAAATAATTTACATATTCATCAAAACTAATCAATTTTAGCGAAGAAGATTTTTCTGAATTTCAACGAATATTTCAGATACTCTAAACGTTTAGACACACAAAAAATTCATACGAAAATCGAAGACCCAGTAGGAAATCCTTTACGAAGAGTCATAACGGTGGGACATGCTGTTTGTTTTAGGACGCCCCGCGGTTGTGCGCGGAGGACCCCGTAGGGTGCATGTTCCCCCCTAAAAGCAGTTCGCCTTATCAGATCTCGGCATGATGACAATTTCAATTCGGTCTGACGCCAAACGCAAACTAATTCATGTTCGAACAAAAATTTTCATCATTTTCTCTATTAAATTAAATATAATATTTAAACAAAAATAATGTATTCATTTTATACCTATTTTAATTTTAAATTTTTAATAAAATTTAAAAAGTTCAATAAAACTACTTAATCTAAATTCGATATAATAAATTACACGCAGTTTCGGAACGTACACCGTAGCAGTACATCAATAATTTAATAAGAGGTCTTCCAAATACATTTGGAGCACAAAGGCAGTCCACAGACTATTAATATTTTGTTTTCAAGCTATTTTATTTTTATTATTAATTGTCAATTTTCATATAAATAATATGCTTTGTTTCAGTCCATCTGTAGGTATATATTAAACTTCGAAATAATAAATAGTAACAAAAAAGAAAATACCAATTTTTATACTATCAATCTCAATTGTTGAGGATTGCAGAATAGAACATGTTCTCCATAAGCCTTACAAAATCAGTTATGAGTAACATATTTAAGTCACACTCTCAGATGATGTGAACAAAAAAAAGAAACCGTCGAGCATATTCTGTGGCTCTGTCATTTAAAAGGAAATTCTACCTAGAAGAGTACTCGCCAACACAAGCCAATAACATAAGAGAGAATCCCTCAATGATGTTTAGGTCGTCCATTTGCCGTGACAACAAATGCGAATCAAGGAAGGCTATTTCAACAGGTGTTAGAATCACGAAAAAGAAGTCTCCGCAGAACATCTTTAAAAATGAGTTTGAGTAATACGTCTACCCGAAGAATGTTTAAAATTGGTGGTTTTCCCTATAAAATACAGATTGGGCAATACTTGACAAGACAAGACAAAAAATAAGAGTTGTTTATTGTGCTTCAGTCTTGGCAATTGTTTATGAACAACCCTTATTTTTTTCTAATGTGTGGTTATTGGTTCTTTTAAGTCATTTAAATCAGAAGGTTTAGTTTTGTACACATGGCTCTTCACATATCCCCATAAAAAGAAATCTAATAATGTAAGATCAGTTGATCGCGCTGGCCATTCAATCGATCCTCGCCTCCCTATCAACCGATTGGGAAATATTGTATCGAGGTACTGCCGGACATTAAGTTGGTAATCTGGTGGTGCTCCATCCTGCTGAAACCATATCGTATTCGCTGGAACTTGAGGGTTACCTGGATCAGGATATAAATTTTCCAACGTTGGAATGACATCATTTTAAAGTAGTGCCAAATAATTGTTGCCATTCAAGTGGCCCTCAATAAAAAAGGGACCAATGATATTGTTCCCTACAATCCCTGCCCAAACATTAACCTTTTGAGGGTATTGAGTGTGTTCTTCTCTCATCCAGTGAGGATTTTCCGTGGTACTGGTCCACGGCAATTTTGCCGATTAGCATGACCGTTAAGTAAAAAAGTACACTCATCAGAAAACATAACGTCTTCTAATTGGATAATATTGTTATCCAACATGTCCACCATTTGCTCACAAAAAAAGTTCTCCTATCAAAATCGTCTTCCATGAGCTCCTGAGTAGGTATCATCTTATACGGATGCAATTTATTTTCTTTTAATATGTTTGCTATCGATGTATGGCTAGCATTGAATGTAGTGGATGCCTGTCTACTCGATGTATGTGGGTTTTCCTGAAACTCAAGCAAGACATTTAATTTGAGTTCATCACTCAGTGCATTGGCAGCTGCTTTTTTTATCTGCCTTACATGACCAAACTCGCGAAACTGCTTTTCTATTTTACTTATTGTTCTTTGGGATATAGGCGGTAAATTAGGAAATTTCTCATGAAATAGACGAGTTACTTCCTGTTGTGTTCGGATGTTATCTCCGTAACCAATCATTTGTAAAACTGTTATTTTATGCATTTCCGTTAATCTAACCATTTTTCAGGATTGAATTGAACAAACTTTATACTTAAATTACAACAATGACACGGAAATTGCTATGGTTTTTGTTCACTTTCTCATTATCAAGACCTAAACGGGAAATAAGTTTTAAGTATATTGTAATAAGTTTCGAGTATATTTTAGCGAATTTCGGTAACAACATGATATTAATTTTTTGTATGTTAATTTTTGCATTAAATTTAAAAACAATAACATTTTTGAATAGAGAATGAAGAGACCTTTCAAATGATATATCACAAGCCTATACTTCCCATTTAAAAAATTGGGGGCTGTACCTGTCATTCCAAGGGGGTTGAAGGTAGGGGTTGCATTTTCACGTTAAAGAATGTCAAGTTATAATTTAAATTTGACGTGTTTCGGGATTTTTTATAAATATGTACAGTAACCGAAATAATGAATTTATTCCATTTGGCTTTTACACACTGTATATCTAAAATCTAAAATATGGTGAAAAGGAGTCATGTTCTATTATGATGCAAAATATTAATAAATCTACAATAAATTTCTTACAAACGTCAATAAATTCTTTTATAACTCTATCCAGAAAACCAGAATTTCATTGTCTGTAATAGAAACACCGCATTAAATGTCCATATTCGTGTCTAATTATGCATTTTAGAGTAAAATATTTCTCCTGTTCAATTCATTTAGTATAAACATAGATTCAGAGGTTTAGCGCCTTCGTAATAATTTTACCAGATGCCTTAATACGTTTCTCATATCTTACTTGTCAACTCCGTATACCTGTGTATCATAAGTAAGTGTCGTTGTGCGATAAAGAAGAGAAATGAAATATTTTCGAATTTTATTTTTGTTCAGGCCGCATTATTTATCTACAGGGGCGACTCGTCGTATTATCTTCGCATATAAATTTAAATACATCCAAAGAAAATAAATTGGTTTAGACATAAAAAAAGCACTAACAATATAATATTTTTTTCATACTGTACGGTAAAGTGCCATTTCCCGGACTCGTTTCCGGGAAATGGCACTTTATGGTACACTTGTACTTTACAGCACTCTTCAATTATCCCAATGATGTTTGAAATAATAAGTGAATCAACATAAACTAAAACATAAACTAACTTATTCTAGTTTTTGAAGATTGACATTAATTGTACAACTGCTGTTGCCAGCAATATGTATTAATGGAGTTGTTGATGGATTTACAATGTTTTCTGTAATCGCGGAAGACGTGTGGCTGTGATGTAGCACTTCAACAAAAGTTTCGCCCCTTTGGATCATTCTTGCAATCTTGTTCTTGCCTTCAATCGATTCTTTTATATACTTTTCTGCAACTGAAGAACTCTTCCATCCACCGTGCTGTTTTAGAACTTTAAGGTCAGCTCCAGCATTGGCCAACAACGTTGAAGATGTCCTCCTGAAGCAATGACCCGTATACCATTCTGGTTGGTCTAGTTTTAAGAACTCAGCTATTTTCTTAGGTGCTCCGCCAATAGTATGTATACCAGCTGTTTGAGACAGACATTTTCTTTGTCTATAACCCACCAAAAGAGCTTTCAGGAAGACGTGCTGCCGTAAATTCATGTATTTTCTAAACACATCCAAATAGTGAACGTCATCACTGTTGATTACAGTGAAAGCTCGTCGAATATGCGTTTTTGTCTGGTTAATCTTAACTACTAGCTGAGTATCCGTATCCTCCACATCACTAACTTCTAAATTATAGATCTCTTCTCTTCGGCAACCTCCAGCAATTCCAAGTAATGCTATCACTTTGAGTAATAGATATTCTTTATCTGGAGCGTCCCTCATGAAGCTTTCAATTTGCTCCTTTGTCAACACCTTCGACTGGTTTTTCCTGATGGTCTACATGTTGTTTTTTCAAAAAGGCTTTCAACTTTGGGAAACTTGATATGTTGACATTCTCATTAACCAGAATCATTGATTTTACCATCGAGTATTTCGACCATAATGGAGAATGTTTTTGACTGAAAATTTAAACTGTTGAAAGGAATATTCTTAAAAAAAACTGTTATTAGCACATCCAAAAAGTCAACATCACATTTTCATCAGCACTACTTCTCAAATTGTGTTGATCACGCCAGTTGCAAAACAGCGCATATTCTTTTTCATATCTTTTCGCAGACTTAACTGGAATGATTTGCCCTATCGCTTCCGCAGTTTTGTCAGCAATTTCATCCAATTTCATCCATTTTCTCCGCAGATATTTCTTGTGTGCAGAAAAATTCAATATATCTGCCTTTATTTACATTGTTACTTGGTAATCGCCGCTTATTTTTTATTTATAAAGCAAATTAACCATGTTAGAGGCCGTGAATTCTGAGTAGACCTGTGACGTCAACCGGCGGAGTACACAAATTTGTGTTTGGAAATTGTCCTATTAAGTATACTCATACATTTCAAGGATCTAATGCACCGCTGCCATTCAGTTGTGCGCAACTATTTACGACGTCACGGGTCTACTCAGAATCCACGGCCTCTAAGAATAAATCAAGTAACATAATTTTTTCACAGCAGTCTACATGACTTCCTAATAAAATGATCAAATATGTCATTTCAGTTTCATATTTTATAGCGTTTAAAACCAAAGGCAGTATGAAAAAAATATAGTACGATACACGTCCGTGAAGTGATTATTACGGTACTCGATTAGATATTCTCGACTCGGCTCCTTCGTCGCCTCGTCCATAAACATCTATCTCACCGTAATAAGTCACTTCCCGGACTTGTAACGTAAATAACTATTAAATACCTATAAAATTATTAGTTGCACTCTTCGGGGAAAATTTTCTAGAAAAGCTCTGTACTTTATAGTGTTTATTTCGAGCTTCCACTACTTTTTTCATGAGCTATAACGCTTAATGATTGGACTAATATTTTGTGTATTGCACAGGTTGAATCCAATATTGTTTTGAATCTTTTTATTAATTTTAAGTCGAAGCCCGTTATTAAAACTGTTTCTTCAGCGTACTGGAAGAATATTCATGAAAATATTATTACCACCAGTGTTACCATATCCAACCTTATTAATATCGACTTAACTTTAAAATCTTTTTGAATTTGTTTCTTCGCAGTTTGAATATTTTATTTTTTATTTTTGTCCGTCACGCGGATATTATAGAATGTAATTTATATGACAGATGCAACACGATCCTTAAATCTAATTCATAAGTGTAGTATAGTAGGCCTAACTTAAAAGATTCAGTATTTTCTGGTTTTATGGATGTAAGTAATTTTTTGACGTGTTACCACAAGTATAGCAATGCAATGTAGAATGTAATTTATATGACAGATGCAACACGATCCTTAAATCTAATTCATTAGTGTAGTATAGTAGGCCTAACTTAAAAGATTCAGTATTTTCTGGTTTTATGGATGTAAGCAATTTTTTGACGTGTTACCACAAGTATAGCAACGTAATGTAGAGGTTGTGTTGAGTTACAGCAATAGGTACATACTTTTCTACCCACCAAGGTTGGGAAGAATAAATGTTTCGCTTTTGTTTGTGCGTATTTCTCAATGCACTTAATTTATTCTTATCTTCTTTTATACATATCTAATGCCTATAGACCTGCACAATAGGCGATTGACGTTGCGGATTCTACCATATTATTTGAATAATGCCAACTAACAATAATTGTATATTACACCACAAGGGCTAAAAGTTGAACTTTTGGTTTCTGCGAGTAATTATGAAACCCAGCTCCGAAATTTCAGCTTTCGACCTGTGCGCGCTTGTGCTTCTCGCAGCGGGAGTAAAGTTAAATTTTAATCCCTAGTATTGGAGACGATAGTAGGTACGTACTTTCGACAGCGGTATGAGGAAAAAATACTCCTGCTTCCGTCTTCTTTAAACTTTTTCTGATATCGAATTTGGTTCACATTTTTATTAATTTATAAATAAGAAAGAAGCGTCATGTACCGGGTGTCCAAATAAGAACGGCTCTCGGCCATATATCAGTAACCATTGATAGTACAGCTTCGGGAAAAAAATTTTATAATAAAAATGGCCTCGAGAAACACCTGGAAATTATTTACAGACTCGTAGGTCTACCGCTAGAGGGCGTAATTTAATACTAAGAATTAAGAAATCAAAATTTTACAAAAATTGCCTTATTAAAGGGCATGTTAGCATGTTATAGTTATCATTTCCAAACAACCTAATAAGTGACGTGCCCACTAGAGGGCGAAACTTTTTTTCTTTTTTTAATCTAGTTCTCTTTGAAAAATATTAAATAGAAGCATGCAATTTTAACCATGAATTATAAAATTAGACCAAATTAGCAACAAAATGGTAAAAACCGCATGTCAATATCTTTTTCCTATCCCGAGATATCAGAAACGTGTAAATTTTAAGTATTTTCCTTTGAATATTAGAATACTTTGGTTATACTGAACGGCATTTAATAATTTTACTTTACTTTGTTTAATAATTTGCCACAAGTCTGCGTGCTTTGTTTTCCATGGCCCACTACTATTTTTATATTTTTTCCATTTCAACTACCTTACAGGCGTTTACCGGTGACAGTAACAGTGATATTGAAATATTTAAAAACATCATAAAAAGGACAAGAACATTCAATTTTAGGAAGTCCAAAATTATTAAATGCCGTTCAGTATAACCAGAGTACTGTAATATTCAAAGGAAAATACTTAAAATTTACACGTTTCTTAAGATATCTCGGGATAGGAAAAAGATATTGACATGCGGTTTTCACCATTTTGTTGCTAATTTGGTCTAATTTTATAATTCATGGTTAAAATTGCATGCTTCTATTTAATATTTTTCAAAGAGAACTAGATTAAAAAAAGAAAAAAAGTTTCGCCCTCTAGCGGGCACGTAACTTATTAGTTTGTTTGGAAATGATAACTATAATATTGGTGAAAGAAAGCTGTTATCAACAAGACCAAGTTTGCAAAGATCGGTTAAACAGGACCGGACTTACAGACCTTTTTCTAAAATAATGTTCCCACTCTCCCCCACCTTATATTTGAAAAGATAGACTAAAACTTTTGAAACCAAAAATACGCAGAATTGTTCGTAGAATTTGATTATCGCATTAAAAATGCCCTTTAATAAGGCAATTTTTGTAAAATTTTGATTTCTTAATTCTTAGTATTAAATTACGCCCTCTAGCAGTAGACCTACGAGTCTGTAAATAACTTCCAGGTGTTTCTCGAGGCCATTTTTATCATAAAATTTTTTTTCTCGAAGCTGTACTATCAATGGTTACTGATATATGGCCGAGAGCCGTTCTTATTCGGACACCCGGTATTTAAGAAATAGAATATAAATACTTACTTGAAAAACAAATTTGAAGTGCACAAACTTATTACGGAGTTTTCGCAATAAGTTGTCCTTTGGAAGTTCGTCTAATTGTAGCCACCATCCATAAGTTGAAAGTGTTTGAAATTTTATCAAATCATCGTTAGTATCCTGGATAAAAATTGCTACAAATTTTTGAACAAGCATGTGCAATGTCAAATAAATAAGGAAATACTTGATAATAGAAAGTTTGTCCAAAGATCGGTTACAATACTTATAGGAAGAGTACAAAAAGTAAGTCGAAATATATCGAGCAAAGACAGAACTGTATTGCTTTAAGTATTTGGGATTTACTATTTAAAATTCATAATTACAATATGGGCAATCACAATCAAAAACATTCCAGATAGAGAACAGTTTGCCTACTTCAATAATGGAGAATCCAGAAACTCAACAATTTTCTGTGATCTAAATACTAAACTACATGACCTAAGAATTACTCTTATGACAAAAAAAACTCTTGTACTTCATATTATTCCCAACCTACATCTAAACATTTAAAAGTTTCTAGGTATCCATCAAAGCGAAGAAACGTCCTCCCACGAGACGCCACTGATACTTAAGCGCTCCCACATTAAAAAGAACTAATGTCAAAATGTTTTATTATCTCGACGTTTTTTTCTCCGTACTAGAGACCACTGCGAACATTTATAATGTTCTGTGTAGAACAAGTCACACAAAACACGCATAAATTGATACATAACGGACTTTATTAAAAACGAATAAATCAATTATAATAATTGTATAAAGAGTTTAGGTATTAAATTGAAACGAGCAAATAAAGGTACCGCCAAAGAGACAATTACTTTTAATATAGTTGTTTATTTTGAATGCTACACAAAAGTTAAGGAAACAAATGTTGAGATTACTTTTAAAGTTGCAAAATTAAATGTTTTGTTTCTGTTTTTTTTGTCTCCACTTTTATAAATCATTCAGTTTTAAGGCAATTTTATCTTTTATCTGACTGTTTTTTTTGTTCCCTCTTAAGAGCATATAGTAGTGGTTGTGTCCGCCAAAAAAATTAAAAGTCGAATTAAAGCCTTAGATCTATTTTTTTACGTGACTATTTTGATTTACATTAACTTGCTCTCTACTTTGTTGTTTTAATAAATAGTTTCTAGTTTTTTTTTATCGTTTTTTTAATAATTAAAAAAATAAAGAGAGAGCGAGTTGAAATTGAATCATTTTTCTATTCACAATTTTTTAAAATTGTATAACTTTGGCGTATTTCGAATAGAATTTAAATATTTCTGTTCATAAATTTCGATATCCTGCATACACATAAAAATTTACACTTTGCACAAATATAACAAATAGGGTTTCATCGAGACGAGACAATATCAACAAATCAAAAAATTCTCATCTCGATGTTTCTCTCGAAGACAATTTCTCGATCTCGATTCGAGATCCTCGAATTTTTGAGAATCTTGAAAACAAAAACTGAATGTTAAAATATATTATAATATATATAAAACACACTGAATCAAGATTTAGGCATGAGAAAGCTGTCCGCGCGTTGGGTGCCGCGTGTGCTCACTTTGGACCAACTTAAATGTCAATCTGACGATGCTTCATAGCGAAACAGACGTGTTCGAATGAACATTTTCAACTCTCTGTTGGCGCAGTTTAGGCGCAATAAATCAGAGTTTTGGCGCCGATTAATTACTGTAGATGATACTTGGATATACCATTATACTCCAGAAACAAAAACAAAGTTAAAACAATGGACTGCGAAGGGGGAATCGGCTCCAAAATAAGCAAAGGTAGTGCCTTCAGCTGGGAAATTAATGGCAACTGTTTTCTGGGATAGTCATGGAGTTATCTTAATCGATTATCTTCAAAAAGAAAAAATTGCGGAAAAACGGCCACATTTGCAGAAAAAAAGAATTTTTTTTCACCAAAACAATGCGCCGTCTCACACCTCAGCGGTTGCCATGGCGAAAATCCACAAATTACGGTTTGAACTGCTTGACCACCCTCCTTACTCACCAGATCTAGCCCCAAGCGACTTTTTTTGTTCCCTAAGCTAAAAGTTGCGCGAGATTTTTGTCGAATGAGGAGGCCATCACCTTCGTAAACAACTATTTTGCAGAGAAAGACGGGTTGAAGAGATGGGAGCATCGCTGGGAGAAGTGTATAGACTTACAAGGAGACTATGTAGAAAAATAAAAATTAATTTGAAGAAAAAATGTCTAGTATCTTTGTTAGGTCGCAGTAGTTAGAATTAAACAACTGGTCGAATGTAAATAACCGATACATCTACGGTTTTCTGTTGTGTTGGAGTGGACCATATGTTTTTCCAATTTAATATTGTAGCTATGCATTTAAAATTTACCAAGATACGAAATTTTAGAATTATTTCTTCGTTCGTGAAGAACGCACTTATTGCAACATACTGATTTTTTCATTAAAACAATTGCCTTTTGAAATATTTTTTCGTCAACATTACGCAAATTTCTTTTAATTCAATAAGAGCATCGTTACTGCTTAGGAATTATGCAAAAATCGTGCTATAACAATATCCTTAGAAGTTTAATAATATAAGCTTGGACTAAGGTTTTTAAATAATACAATAAAAATGAAGTTGAATTTATGGCGAACGAGTCATCACACAAACGAAAAATGATTCTGAAATAAGGATCACCGACTACCGAAAACCTCTGGGCCCTTGAGTTGCGGGGGTTGGAGGAGGATGTTGTAAGTTTGCAGATTTAACTATGTTGATGCCAGTAATTGTAAGAACAAGATGGAATTCAACATTAAATGTGGTAAATTGGGCCTTAAGAATGAAAATACCTCTAAATATTTTGTGTGAAAATAATGATGACTTAAAAGATTATCTTATTCCGTCTCAGGATTGGGAACTCGTCAGCCAAATTTTTAATTATTTGAAAGTTCTTAAATCATTATCGGATTTGTTTCAAGGCGAAAAATACTGTACATTACCTACGGTCGTCTTGGGAATTAATATGCTTCTACATAAACTGGAGTCCTGGGTTTTTGACCTAGACAATTGCCCAAATAGAAACACATCTGACGAACAAGTTATAGAAGCTCTTTAAGCAGCAAGAGATAAAATCGTCAAACATTATTCGAAAAACAATTGGATATACTGTGTCGTATTAATATTGGATCCACGACGTAACATAAGACGGAGACATTCAACTTTACAAATTGGGGAAGAGAATTAAAGCAACAAGCAATATCTAAATTTGAAAACTTGTATAACGAAGTTTATTATATTTCTTCCAATAAAGATATTCCTTCAACATCGAATAATGTTACTGACTATGATATTGATGATAATAATGAAGACGATTTTAATTTGCAAAGTTTATTTGAAAAAAAGCAACGGCAACAAAGAGGAGAGCTGGAGAAAAGAAATAGACGAATATTGTTTGTCTAAAAGAGCTGAAGGGAATCAGGATATTTTAGAATGGTGGAGGAAAAACGGGGTCATATATCCAAATTTATCCAAGATGGCTCGTGATTTATTAGGCATACAAGATACGTCAGTGCCTGCAGAACGACTATTTTCCAGAGCAACATTGGGCCCCAAAAAAGAACGAAGCCGATTAAGTGGAGAATCGGCTCAATTTTTAATGTGTTTAAATTCCTGGCAATGAATAAAAATTTAGTTTAAATCTTTTTCTTATGTTGTGTTCATTTTTGGGTGTTGATGGTTAATTTGTGTTAGTTTAAGGATCTTTTTATCTTCAAGAATATAAAAAAATTTTGTTATTTGTTTTTTTTTATCTTTGTTATTTTTTATACTTTGTTAATATTTTATAAATAAAATTAATTATACCTATTTTCTTTTTTTATTTCGCTAATTTGATCTAAACGCACCTAAACTTTTTTGAGATCTCGAAATGTCTATCTCGATCTCGTCTCGAAAAAATTTTTATAATGTCGTCACGATCGAGACGAGAAATCGCGAATTTCGAGAATCTCGTGAAACCCTAATAACAAATAACCGCAATATCCATTTTGAATTGTTAGTCTGGTTCACATGTACCATTTTTCATAAATATGTTGAACATTCACCGAAAATTACGACCAAGGTGTCATTTGATGCCGGAATATTATGTAGATCAATTAAAGAAAGGAACAGAAAAAATTAGCAAAAGTTTTAAACAATAAAGTAAACAAAGTAAGGGTTTACTTTTTTTAATATCTCGAAAAATATTCAAAATTTTCGAAATGTTAAAAAAGATTTGAAAAGATCATTAAATTTATTGAAAAAAGTCCCAACTCCCCCAACTCTCCAATATTTATAATTTTTACAGAGCCCTGAAAATAGTGCTAAAAACAGGAAGTCTGATTTTTAAGGAATAAAGTTATAAAAAGACGTGAAGTATTGACGTATCTGCCATATTTCCAAAGATTTTAATATAACTAGTAAATTGTACCCATGTTTTGCTCTTACTTTAATTAACTAGTAAACACATAAGTGCAATTTTAGTGGTAATAGTGGTAAGAAAATAATACTTACAGCCTGTAGAGTTCCAAATTCCAGTCAGTGATAGGTACATGAAAAAAAAAGAGTGAAGTGAGATAAAAATACTTTAAATAAATTGAATAAATTTAATATCAAAACTTAGTAAAATATTTTGTACATTTTGAGTTGTTATTTTAATAGATATTAATTTTAATAGTAGCCTTGCTACTAGCTTTGCATCAGCAACGCTTCCAAATATTGAATGCACATGCAATTGGGAATTGCAAACAGTTGCTATTGTTCGTTCTACGTTCAAAGCTATTATGATTTTTTGTTGTTGCTGAGTTTAGTGGACCCACCCTGTTATGAACTTTATAACCTTTGGTGATGCTTTTACAATTATTATATGCATAGAACATAGAAGAAGGGTGCCTTCGAACATTGCTCGGGAAGAGCGGAATGTCACCACTTTCGGCAATATCAAGATCCTGCAGATCAATCTTCAACACCCCAAAGCTGCGTTTCTAAAAATGATAAGATTATATCTAAAACTAAATTGGCAATATTTTCTGGTGTGGATCTTAGTTGAGCATCGCTAATTTTATTATTTCTACTATTTTAGGACACATGAACATAAAGAAGATTCTCCATATTATGAATTGCTTAATTTTATTTTTAATATCAAAAGTATTATAATATAATAAATAATATATTATATTATTTCAATGAATATTCTCATGGATATTCTCATTTAGTCCAAATTAAATTAATTATTTTTAACTAAACAATTTTTGACGTCCCTATTTTAAATAGAAAAAACAAGTACTGATGAATATTCAGAAACAAAAATTATTTAATAAAAGGAAAAATATTTGGAACAAAAAATAGGGATATATTTCTGAACAACATTTATATACCCCTTTGTTAATATCTTTTTCTACAGACTACATTATAATTAAAAGCACATCCTTTAAAAGAAACAATTTTTAACAAGAGTATTAATTTGACTGAAGAAACAAAACAAATACAAACAATATCAGCGAGTGTCATCTCATATCAAATATATCATTTTCTTTTTTAAATGGTTCTAACTCTAACCGTAAATACGGTCCTATTAATGATGAATGTCATTAGGAAGGACCACTAACAATTCATTCAAAAGTGAAATGTTATTTTTAACGTCTATTTGACGTGCTAACAAGACAACATGATGAATGACTTCTCTACGTTGGTACCCTCCTTATGTCCTTCCATTTAGTTAGTTTTGCGAATTGTAAACATGCTATTATATAAAACCTAACCTATGCTTACATTATAATTATAGAAACCACAACATGGAGCATTTAAAAGCAAATAAATTTTGATTGCTAATATTTAAAGAAAATAATTAGGTTGTTTTTTACACCACTTTTTATGTTATTACATAAAAATTATCATACACTTACAGATCAAGTGTTTTAAATTAACAAGAATAATTTTGGTGTTTTTTTTTTAAATTTTGGATATTAAATAGATAAAATGTTTATAAATATTGTTTATGGTGTTATCTACAATCACCTTTGAAATGGATACCGTTGTCTTAATAGCTCATTATATTAGAATGGCGGCCATTTTAAAACAATAACAATTTAGTGGTGCGGAAAGAAACACTTTAACTATTAGCAAATAAAATGACCGACAATTAAGGCCATTCAACCAACCTAAAAAAACACGATTTAAAGTACTTAAAGTAGGAAGTTATAAATCTTTTTCCGTTTGTTTTGGTTTAGTTTAATTATTAATGAAAACAAGTTTGCAGTAAACTGTTAAGTAGCTTTTAAGCTTAACGATTTAACTAAAACAAAAAAAGTATGAATTTTATTATGTAGGTTAAATATACCTATACAGGGTTAGTAAAAAGTATAGAACCCTTTTAGTATCTCCTCAAAGATTTAATATTTTTAAATGAAATCCTTCATTTCGTCATTTTAGTGCAAGTGCTATAGTACATTTAAAAAATAAGGTGGAGTAAATTCTTAGAAAAAAAACTAATTTGTTATGCATTTTGTAGTACTTGTGCTTTTCGTAAAACGTCAATATTTTAGCTTAATCTACAGGTTCTACTATTTAGATAGAAAATTTGCCACATCATACGGACTATCGTAAAATTTAGTTATCTGCTATTCTTACAACAATAGGCTAGGGATTATCCATCTGGTCATACTTTAAGGGAATCACATTATTTGTTTCGGTTTATTAGATATTTATAAATAAATTATTTTCAAAGCATATTATATTTATATAAATCTGTTTATGAATAGTAACCTTATTTATGGTTATTTTTGTCGTTATAATAATGACCCATTAAATAACAAGAAATAAAGAAACTGTCAAAATGAATAGGTATTTAGTTAATGGTGTTTTGATAGTTTAGTAAGAAAAAGTTGATTAGCGAAAGATGGTTTCCGATAAATGTGAAAGCTATTTTAAATAGTATGAAAACTAATGATTAATAAAATGGTTAATTGTCTGTAAATAGTCATTCATTAATATCACAATATTTTTGTTCAGTCGACTATAAGCGAGTGAAGAGATCTGACACAGTTGTTTCTTGAAAGAGTGAATAGAATATGGAATTAAAAAAATAACGTGTGATTATACACCAGTTAAAAAATTTAAGGGGGATCACGTATCACTTAACGAAAAGAGTGTTATACTGAATGTCTACAATTATTTTAAGCAACAGAATCCCTTCACTACTATTGACAGTATAGTTGAAATTTCGTCTAAAGTAATGGGATATGCAAAATCAACTGTATATAAAATTTTAAAAGAGGAGAAATCAGCTGGTATAACCCCACCCAAACCGAGAACAGGAAGACCAAAATTGTCAAAAGTGAATGTGGTTGAATTTTTTAAAAATGCTATTCGTAGAATGGTCCACTCCTTTTTTCTTAACATCAAATACCAACTTTAGATAGTTTTACAAGCCATTACCGATGATCCCAATTTACCCACAATTAGTAGAGACAAACTTTGGAAAGTTTAGCATGAGTTAAACTTTAAGTATAAATAAGATGGCAGACAGTCAATGCTTATCCGAAGAAACTGTATGTTGGAGACGAGACTACCCCAGAAAAAAAAAATGAGGACAGAAAATAAGAACATTTATTATTTAGACGAAACGTGGGTTAATGAAGGGCATACTGTAGGGAGAGTTTGGAATGACAAAACTATAAAAACATCTCGACAAGCATTTCTGGAAGGATATTCAACTGGTATCAAGAAACCAACAGGTAAGGGTCGACGACTAATTATTACTCATAAGAAGGGGTTTACTTTTGTTTGAATCACGAAGAGATGAACGGAGACGTGTTTGAAGAATATTTCGAACAGATGATTGAATTGATACCTAAAAATTCAGTAAATGTGATGGACAATGCAAGTTACCACTCTAGATTAGTTGAACGTTTACCAACTACTCAATGGAGGAAAGATAAAATTGCAATGTGGTTAACTTCTAAGAATTTAATCTTTGACGATACAATGACAAAAGCAGAATTATTAGCGCTTGCTAACATTAATAAACAAAATTATAAAAAATATGTCATTGAGGAGATAGCCAAAAAACGAGGAATTGAAATACTTCGCCTACCACCGTATCATTGCGAGCTAAATCCGATAGAATTAGTATGGGCCGAAGTCAAAGGTAACGTTGCTCGAAATAATACATACAAATGTCAGATGTTACAAATCTTCTTCATAAATCAATATCCGAAGTGACGACTAAAGCATAACTTTAAACTGTAGCTCAGAAGTTTATTTTATATTTTAACTACTTAACGTCAACATCATTGTTTATTATTTTTTACATAGCCTATGAACCACTATTTGTATGTTACATTTATTACTAGTATTTTAAAATTATATGATTCATTATTGTTTTACCTATAATTCGTTTTGAGTATTCCCCTATCAGACTATTATTTTTTTATTGCTAATATAATTTTCATTCTTATTGCCAATATTATTAGTATTAAGAATATTATTAATTATTGATAGAATTTCTATTCTGGATAGGTTCGGAATGAATGTTGTTTTGCTTCTTCTGTTGGTGGTAGCAACGTAATATAAAATTTACTTTTATGTGATGATTTTGTGAAGCATAAATATATATTTATTAAAAATATTCTTCATCTGATGAAAACCCCAGAAATAAACAGGTACCAGATCTGGGGATGTAGTCAGGATCACGGCCTAAGGTGAGTAAAACTATTTGTCAATTATCAAGCTTTCGTATTTATTTCAAATTCTTCTTCAGGATACTAAGAACGAGGATTGAACATTAGTACTAAAATAATGCTAATACTAAGTTAATAAAAGGATTTAATTAACGGAAATTTGTGGAAGATGCTTAAATAAAACTAACATTGCCAAGAATAAAAACACTGTACAATCACTTCAAGAAAAAATAAACAAAACATCACAATTAAAAACAATTCTTAAAACCATCTTAACTTGTAAATAAAGAGGTGTAATAAAAGGAAACCCTGGAGAAAAAAAAGGTTTGGTCTCTCAAAAAAAAAACAAATTAAAAAAACTTACTAATAAATCAATTCTTAAAGCAAAAAATTACTTGATAGAAAATGACTGGTTGCTGACCACTACTACATCAATTATGTCAAGCCCATACCTGGTTGGCATGACAAGCTTTCCGAATTTAACATAAATATAAATAGTTTTGTAGGTTAACTTACCTACTGTCTACTTACAAATATTTTCTTCTTTTTTAAAAATTCTTTTTCAGTGAAGGTTTGCCAATTTCGTCAGAAATCCAGTAATTTTCTATCAAATAAGTTCTTGTTTTAAGAATTGATTAGTAAGATTTGTTTTTTTTTTGAGAGACCAACTCACTCAGATTATAGAAAGGATAAGTTCATTATTGAGATCTAAATTGAAGGCAGGATATCTTAAATGAGCCGTTAATACATAGGCTATAATTGTGTTCACCTACTCTTTTAAAATACTAAAATGAATAAAAACTGAAAAAGAAGATATTCTAAGAACAACACGAAACAAGATTACAAAATTTAGATACTATCAGCAGCCCCTCTAAATTAAGAAGGTCCCAATGTACAACTGGATACTTTGTTCCCAGAGATTGGGGGATTTATGATGGCTATTAAGGATTAGCTGATTAATTCCAAAAATAACAAATTTCAGAAACTATACAACACATATATTCGGTGTAACAGTATCCATTAGAAATTAGCCAAAAAATTTGTCATGCTCACTATTTAAACCCCTTATTATATATACAAACTACAAACAGCTCTTAAGAAAATCGATTTTAGCTCCTAAACCCATTTGAATTTACGATCGGCAAATATGGAGCATGGAGACCTCTAACATTCCATGTTAATTTATTAGAATAAGTATTCAAATTGACTACATTAATACCGCTAGCACCACCTATGGTAGAAGGTTAAAAATAATATAATAACTAATTATTTCTACAGTACTAGAGTTAGAAATGGTACATATTAGTCCACTGGTCCACATATAAGAGATTTCAGTGATTAATAACAAGCTAAAACTTTATACAGAGCTTCGTTTTAATCTTTTATCATTGGACCAAATTCTGATAGTGGAAGGAAAAAGCGCGATAGGGAGCGAAACATGTCGATTGGATGAGTGTCCCAAATTAAATAATAACAGTTTTTAAAATAAAAAAAATATTTCGAGAAAATACGATGGAAAACTGAGAAAAACTTGTGGCATACAAAGTAAAGGGTCCCAACTCTAACATGATTAATGTTTTGTGAGTGTTTTATATAAAGTGATAGAAGGCTGTAAAAGGGACGGGAAGTGTGGCAACAGGCGTGTATGGAGGGCTAATTATTGGTGGAATGAGGAAATAGAAAAGTTGTGGAAGGAGTGCAAGAAATAACTAAGAAGGATGTTAAGGATAAAAGGTAAATGTAATGGTAAGGAGAGGTACAGGGCGAAAAAGAAGGAGCTTAAGCAGAAGGTCGAAAAGACGGGAAAGTGGGATATGTTACTGGGGGAATTGGACAATAATCCATGGGGTAAGGCATATGAGATAGCAGTGAAAAGAATGGGAAACTAGGAATATTGTGCTAGAGGAAGATTGGGCGAAACAAATTATTAAAAAATGTGAAGAAAGATGCGAGATTACGGTTTATACTGCCTGGTATGTACTGCAAAGGGAGAGGCAGAGATAGAAAAAAAGGCGGAAAAAATGTGTAGAAAGGATTGTGAAAAAGATAGAGGAATGGAGATTGGAGGTGGCCGAAGAGAAGACAGTGGGATTACTGGTGAAGGCGAGGGAGTTGGAGATGATGGTGACGGGAAAGAAAATTCACATAAACGAATCGGTGTGTGGTTGGATAGCCAGCTATCGTTCAAATACCACCTGTCGAAGGCAGCCCAGTAGGCGAAAATTCTGGCGGCATGGCTGGGGAGACTAATGTGTAATGTGAAAGGACCGGGAGAATGGAAGAGAGAAGTTATTAGTAGATCAATTAAGTATGCTGTACGGGGTAGAAGTGTGGGCTGAAAGAGCGGGAGTAAATGCAAGAGTTAAATCACTACTGAGGGTTCAGAGAGGAATGTTGCTGAGGGTGGTGTAAGGGTACAGGACAGTGGGAGGTTTAGCAGCAGCGGTGCTGGCAAGACCCTACCCATCGGATGTAATGGCTGGAGCGAAGAGAGAGGATTGGATGGAGAAGGAAATGGAAATAAGTTGAAAGGAGTATGAAGGTGCACTAATAAGAGTAATTGGAAGTAGAAGAGAATGGATTACTAGAAAATTCGGCGAAGTGAACTACTTCTTGACACAGGTGCTGACTGGGCATGAGTCAAGAGCAGGATATCTTCACAAGATTGGGACAAGAGACACGAGAGAGACTGGAGTGTTTGAATGGTGCGAAGTGGAGGATGATGTAGGAGAATAGCTGGAATGAAGAAGTGCTGAAGAACTTGGGGGAAAGACTCGGGGAGGCCGTGTATTGAGAAAATATGGTGGAGATAATGTTAAGAGGGGTGGGGGTATGGATGGAAGTGAGTAAGGCGTAAGGTCAGGAGAAATTAAAGTTTTTCGAGTGGCAGAGTAAATGGAGAGTGTGTGAGGGACCACCGCCCGTCTTGAAGTATGCTAGAGACGGAGAAAACGGTGAGTTTTGAGGTGGTTTTGGTTGGTAGGTGTCATCCTAGGGGTGATGAGTCAAACACTGTTCGGGTCCTGAGGAGGACCTTATCGAACATGAGTTTTTCCATCTCAGTTCGAAAAAAAACCTCTAACTGTCAGAACGGTGACTCGTAAAATGTATGAATAACAAGCTGATTTTTGTTTTGGAACTTCGGCATACAAATTTGTTTGAGACCTACACTCGAAAGTTGACAAGATTATGTTAATTTTTTTTTACTAGCTAGAGTAAAACATATGCTTGGGAGTAATAGTGCACGTCCCCTTACATACCAACGGATCTTTTAGAGACTCTACCATATTTTTTTCCTGGTATCAGTGAATCAGCCACTGCAGACCAACGAGGAAGCCATTTCCTAACGAAAAAACACAGAATTTTGCAGACGTTTCTCGGTTGTATTTTTCACTTTAAGTAATTTATTAAATAGTTTTATTGTATCGTTTTTTTGTCTTAATATTTTTATCTCGTTATTATTTATTTTTAGATTAAATTTTTTAGGAATTGCACAAAATTTAACACAGACAGCTGTATTACCTTCATTTCTTGTTTATATTTACTGTCAATTTTAACTTTAAATGGAATTTTACGGATTATTATATTTAACCTGTTTTAAATTCAAAAGTTTCATTATTAACTGTTAGGGCACCAAGGAAATCTCTTTATCGACTTTTTCTTTTTACTTATTTAGACAAGTTTCTCTATCATCTGTTTGGGATTGATATTTATCTTAACATAGTATTTATAGCTAAAAATAATTACATTAAAATCAAAAATAAAAAGATTTTAGTGGCGTCAATTTACTAATTTCCTAAAGAAAACAATTGTGTACGATTCGTCAGATATAATGAACTTACTCACGCCTAGTCAAGGCATTGTTTTATAATATTTATGTAAAATAAGCAAACTTTACTTAATAATTGCAGAACCTGATTATCTTATATTAATGGTTGGCAAATTCTATACTAAATTTTATTATTTGAATCTCTTTCTTTACAAATTAAATGCAAAATTTAAGACGAATAGTTGTGTTATTATGAATTAACATCAAATTAAATATCTTTCAATACAAATTAATTTTTAATATTCCTGGCCATCATTATGCCCATCACTGTGATGAGTTAAGTTTGCTATGTAGGTTATCGGTTTAAGATTTTTTCTGCGAATATCAAATTTAAGACGCAACAAGAATTTTGAACCATTTGTACTTTGAGTACTTACTCAACATTTAAACCGGAATCGATCTAAAGATTGTACACAGTAGAATTACTACATATCATCGATGATATCGGTATAGCAACCGATATAATCGATTTTCTAATTGATAATGTAACTTTAACAAAAGTAAATATTTATAAAAATTTCAAGCAATACCAGTACCTCAATAATTTCTAATAAAACATTAATAGCATTATTATTCGTTAAACTCACCACATGCTGAAAAAATTATTCAAAGATGAAGTGTTCTTACCGTAAATGGATCCTGAAACAAAAAAATGCGATTAGAAAATCAAGATAAAATGTTTGGCATTTGTTAAAATGTTGAAAATAGAAAACGTTACGAATACAAGAATCGTATTTTAGATGTTTACAAATATTCTTAAGACTCGACAAGTCATTTTGAAAAGTAAAAACATCTGTTAGGATATAGTTGGATCAGTTTTATTGAAAATAAAGTTTTGTAAAAAAATTACATTTAAATGTAGTAGTAGTAGTAGTAAACTCTCCTTATACGTTAATAATTATATTCATAATTAGTTTTATACAAATTTTTGCAAAATATCTGTTTTAATATAATTAAAATACAGTAATTTATTGAAGTCTTTGAATGCATTTCGATATTATTGTAGATTTAAAAATGATAACTGAGGGGGCTGGCAATATTTTGTTTTAAATTTAAAATTACAAAAAACATTTCTCGGACGATATTTTAGTGAAAATGTTTAATCACACTGGCACAGAGAGTAAATAATTTTGACTAGACTCCTAGGGTTATGTATTTTCTTAAGCTGAATCTAAATTTGTGATCGGCTGATACCCTTCAAATGTTAAACAAATTGTAAAAAATTTTAATAGCAAACTAATTTTAACAGTTTTTCGAAATTGGTTAGGTTAGGTTAGGTTAGGTTAGGTTAGGCTAGGTTAGGTTAGGTTAGGTTAGGTTAGGTTAGGTTAGGTTAGATTAGATTAGGTTAGTTTAGGTTAGGTTAGGTTAGGCTAGGTTAGGTTAGTTTAGTTTAGTTTAGGTTAGGTTAGGGTAGGTTAAGTTGGTGGTGAGTGGGTGTATAAGGCGAATCACAAGGGTCTATTGTGGCTCACACCTATCCAGATTCCAACAAGAAAATTCAGCTTCTTTTCAAAGCCGATTAGTTTGTTTGGTGAATGATATTTTAGACCCGAGGGCAAGATAGAGACCCTGCCAAACATTAAACAACTGATCCGAGCCACGGCGGAACAAGCACAGATTATATGCTATGCTCTTTTATCATCTTCCTGACAAAGACGACAAATCGGATCGGCCAACAGTTCAAGTTTGTGCATGTAATGATTCAGATGACAGTTGCCTGTTAAAAGACCTGTTAGACTCCCTGGAGGTGGTGCTTGCTACAGTATGACATTTGTTTGGAGATAATCTTAGAAGGATGTATAAAAGCCTTTGAATGAACCAATTCTGGTAGATTATGCCAGAAGTTTAATGCTCTTCCTGCTGTTCAGGTATTTAGTGTTTATTTGACAAGACTTATTACGATGCCAATTGTAGGTTCTCCGTGATAGAAGTACGTGCAGCACCCTCCCTTAGAAGAGAGTCTGCCTTCTCATTTGCCTCCAAGCCAGAATGGCCACGAATTCAGACCAGCAATACTTTATTGAGTTCTGCTGTTGAGGATAGTCTATTTTGGCAGTCTTAAACCAATTTTTATATTACAGGGTAAAGAGCCAAGTGCTTTTAAGAAAATTTGTATTGTTCTATGTATGCGATTGGTTTGCTCCAATCTCCCCACACATAATACAAAGCGTAAATTTTTGCCTGCAATACAATTGCACAGGATCCTAGAGAGGCTGAAATTTCTGTGTCAGGTCTGCTCCCGTATACACCAGCACCAGAAGTCTAACGGTGTTTTAGAGTCATCTGTGTGCCAACAGTTGTTTGCTCTTAATAGTTCGTCCTTGCGGAGGACCCATTCATCTCATTTTGGAGATAGGACGGTATAAGGCAGACGTAGTTTACTGTTGGAGGCATTAAGTCGGAGTCATTCCCAGAATACTGTAACTACCAGTGTCCACTAGAATTCTGCTTCACTCTGTTTAAGCCTTGGTTTGGATACTTACAATATACAATGATTATTTGTTAATTTTTTTTATTTATTTGCTGTTTACTCTAGCCTTGGATGGTCCACCAGCTAAATTAACTTGATAGTTGAATTCAGCACATCAAAATATACAGTGCGTCTATAAAGTAACGCATTATTGGCTAAATGAACCATAAAATTAGAAATTCCCGAAACAGGTCGATTTTTAATTTCAATTTACTATTTTTGGGAATTTCTAATTTTATTGTTCATTTAGCCAATAATGAATTTATGCGTTACTTCATGGACGCACTGTATATTTATGAAAAATATAATGCAATATTTATGTTTTCCATTATTTTTGAAGATATTCTGTGGATTTTGCAAATTATCAACTCTTAATTTAAAGAGTTGACAAGCTAAACGTATTAAACTCCAATACTTGTTTTAGTACATTAAAATTTTTCTAGATTGTATACAATAGAATTTTTTCCATTTTAGGGTCGTTTTCACAATTTATCTACATCTGAGAGTGTACACGTTCGGCAGATCTCCAATTTGGATTCAGCAAACTGATTTGTTTTATAGGTATGGCTTTGTAATCATGTGATTACAAGTTCATCCAACGAGAATTCGTGCTCATCATAATAGTCTCATTTTAGAAACAATTATTTATTCATTTTCATTGCTTGCCATAAAATGTGGGATCCTTTAGTTGATGGAAACTTAAATAAACGTATACCTCATTTTTGTTTGTTGTTATTCTTAGTTATGCTTGCATACTAATAGTGCTAATTACTACTAAATCAGTTATGTACATAATTTGGGATTTAAACTATGCATGACATTTTGAACTTAATTATTAATACAATTTGACATTTATTAAAGACAAAAATCGATGATTAATTTACCTTAAAGGATATAAATAGAGTAGAAATTCCAGGGCAAACTTTTCCTGCTCAACGTGTGTTAAATATATAGAAATCACACTGTATATGTCCAATTTAATGCTTTAAAACAGGCAATCAAACGACCGAGCTCTGGTAAACGGTTCGTAACTCATCCTTTGTTTAGAGAAACCGAGATTAAGGTTTTTCCTTCTTTTTTGGTCGATTTTATTAGCAATGGGAGAAGCGATGTGTTCATTATTGCGGACCTATCAATGGACGCCATGCGACCACAGCTTCCGCCGCTGTGCCTTGTAATCAGCGCAAATTGACCCATTATTGGCAATCAATGATCCGATCATAAACATCGTGGCCGTCTCGATTCATCGCCTCGTCCATGGATTTTGCTAGCCGCATACGATCTCGTTCGATCAATCGTTTATGCATCGCACGGTATCATCCTCATCGTTCAATATATGATTATTTTAATCAACCGTCGATTAACCAACACGTAATCGTAATCTACGACGCGCACTTTAATTTATTTCATTATGCGTTATTTTTGTGTAAACTTGGGGGTCATTACGAAGCTTGTTCGACACTTATTTTTAATAAAAATTTACTGCAAACGATATTGGATACAGAAGATATTGTTTATGACCGTTTTGGTAGCAAAAAAGCAAGAGTTATGGCTTGTTTTTGGAAGTATATTAAAATTGTTTAACAAAAAATTAATCAAAGTCAATTAATTAATGAAAATAAATTTCAAAATACGAGGGGCCATAAATAATAAATGTTTCGATTTTTTAAGATTTAGAAACATTAAGTGACAGCTTTCGAAAGAAAAACAACTACCTCAACGCAAATTAAATTACATTTTAAAGTACCGCTTAATGTTTTTAAAACTCAGAGGGTGCAAGATTTTTTTTAATTTATAAAAAATTAATTACAAAAGAAAGGACATATTAGGATATGTTTAAAGACTACAAAAATATTATTTTTGTAATTCAATTATGAAATATCATAATTTTGACATTCATTCTAGATACAAAATTGTTCATTTTGTCACTTGTTTTCATTTTGTAACTCATTTTATCAAAAAATGACAAAATGAAACCTCATAGTTGCAGGGTGCAGGAGGATCGTTTTCTTTGTGGGACTAGTCTGTCAGTAGCACTTCAAGGGGAGCATTAGAAATTAGTTTTCTGATTTCTAATATTATTAATAGGTAGGTAGATTCTAAATGTGCAGTTCATGTAGGTTTTTCTTGAAAAATATCAATCGAGTCTCGTGAAACTCTAATTGGAATATACAGCTAAATGTCGATTTTAAGTTCATAGGAGGTAAGAGGTTTTATCTTATGAAAAATTCAGCATTAGAAAAGATTTTGAACTGAGAAAATTTATGGAATTCTACACTCCTTACTAACGATCAAAATACAGATACTCAATTTTTACAACATAAAATTTACTAAGAATATTAAAAATAGAACTTTTGACGATGCTAGTTTTTAGGGTCAGTCATTGAGTTAAAGCAATTTTTTAAATAAATAGTTAAAGTTTTGTTTAAAAAGTTCTATTTTTCTTTTTCTTAGCAAGATGGACTTCCACAAAGTAAAGGTTACTACAATATATTTCAACAATAGATTTGATAATATAAACTAAAAAATAAAAAGAGGGATATTAGGTTTTCATTTTCTACACTCACTAAAGTTACGACTATATTTTAATAAAGAAATGTACTGGGTTATATTTTCCAGAACAATTTCGTTAATGTCGTTGTTAATTTCACAAAGTTTTATATAAAAAAATAATAACATATTTTGATAGATAATAACAACTTAATCTTGTATGGCACTAAATGCACGAAATTTGCTTTAATCAAGCAAGATTAAGTTACGGAAGCATTATTATTACGAAATTATGGGTAAGACAATATAAGCAAATTGCCGAGATTGCTCGTACGGTATATAAAGTGAAACGATAATGGAGTCATTATTTGCAAAATTGACTGAGTATCCTTTTTTTAAGTTCGATTTATTTTGATTAACACGAAATGTGTTTTAAAGGGACCCAGGAATTTAAAAATAATAATCAATCATATATTTTTCTGCAGAAAGAAATTCTTATCACTACTTCACTAATCAATAATTGATATATTTGGTTTAAAAACATAACCAAAAATATACATTAAATTAAAAAAAATATCTTCTTCTTCCCTTTTTCACTGTCCGTTTTAGGCAAGTCTGCTTGTTACGACTCCCATCGTTGCCTTGACTACGTCTGCCTCTCGGTGTGAGTTTCCTTATTTTTACAGGTAGTCGATCTGCATCCCATTCTTTCCAGGTGCTTTCTCCATTGCGTCCGGTTTTCTTCTATTTTTTCGTTATTATAATATATCTGCCGTTCTCTTGTAATATCTATATTACGAATTCTATCCAGCCTTGTGCAGCCCTTGACACTTTGAAGAAATTTCATCTCGGTAGCCTATATGGGACGGCAACTGTTTTAAAAATTTCATACGTCTATCTTTTCTTATTTTTTGTTTTAGGTTTCGAGTAATTGATCCACAAATATGTCCAAATCTATTCATTTTTGTTTGTACGTGTTTGTCATAATCATACTGCCCTGTTAGTTAATGACTACTTTTTACGAATTGGTGTTTTTGCGCCAACTAGTTTCTAGCATCTTGTTCTAATCGTCAGTTAGTGAATTAAGGCATAAATGCAAACTGTTCCTTCTAAATATCTTATTCAGTTGGTCGTATCTAGCGCAGGACACCATACAGAATTTAAACCAAAATGCCATAATGTTATAGTATACGGACGGCTCCAAGCTAGGAAAGGGAACTGAAGTAGGAGTTTTTGATCCGAGAGCCAACTACTCAGAAAGCTTGGATGCAAACCCAAGCATCTTTCAAGCAGAAATTCGCGCCATCGAAAGATGTGCAGAATTCAATATTGATAAAAACTATCGCAGACAAGAGATTGTAATCATGACGGATAGTCAAGAAGTCAACAAGGCGCAGAGCTAACACACAATCAATTCGAAGATACGAATGCCTAGGTAAGCTAAATTAACTAGGCCAGAAGAACACCCTACTATCGGTCCCAGGACACAAAGAAATAGCAGATAAGCTGGAAAAAAGGAGCTAAAACTCCGCATCTGCGAGGAAGAAGACAAAACCTCAATACAAATACTCTCAGAATGCACAGCCTTGCAAAATTCTAGGGCCAGATACCTAGGATCATACGAAATAGAAGAGGAGGTAGGTACCTGATTTGAAGCCCCACGATGTCCTACGCTTTCATAGGAAAGCTCCTATAAATCTGAGAAAATATTTGACCTATGGCAAAAGAGCAGGTTTACTTATCATCTCTAATTTCACATGTACATATAAAAAGGATTTTCCACTTCTAGAAAAAATTAAATTTTTTTAAAAATGTATCAAGGGGATTTTTTTGGGAAAATTTGTCGCAACTCTTTGCTTTATCTGAGGAATATGAGCAAGTGGAGGATTGTAGTTTTACAAAACCTAAAAAGTATTTTAAGAATAAATCGTTCCAGATTCGACCTTTTTGTTTACTAATCTGTTCCTTTATACTAGTGAAAAAGCGTATCTGTCAAATGTCACCATTGCAACTATCATAGTTTTGTGTTCCATCTGCAAATATCATTCTAAAATTTCAGAATCCTAGCTCACTTTAACAGGACGGCACATAAAAAAAACTTTTAACGCCACAAAACTCAACAATAACAATTTTGCAGATAACCAGGCAACATATGAAATATCGCATCCTAAATAATTAAAGTGGCTGATCGGTTCTTTAACAACATTAACTACGATTTTGATTCTTATTAAATCTTTGCCAATAAATGCTTTAGTTATTTGATTTTTGAGGAGAGATTTTCATGTCAAATTCTGGGCATATAACAAAATATAAAATATGGTTGAATGTTTAGAATGATTTTCAGGCTTGCAGTAATGCATTTAGTAAATAATTTATAAAGAATATTAAATGTTTATAAAATATAATTAGCTAAAAATAATAATATAAAAAGTTATAATTGGTCATACTCAGTATCAGGTTAATTTAGGTTCAGGTTATTGCCCAAAAGTTCGCGCGGAAATTGAAAATTTAAATGGTAAATGGAGCATCTATTGTAATCTTCAATGTAGTATTGTATCTTAAGTCATTAATTTTGTTTACTTTCTAAATAATATAAGTTGTTTTTGAACTATATGTGGATTTGTTTCTTATCTTATAGTGGTACCATAAGATATTATAGAACAAAACCAATGCTACACTATGTTATATATTTGTAATCAGGAAAAGCAAGGCTAATCAAGACTATAAAAAATACAGTTTACAACACAGTTTATTCATAATAGAAAACAAACCAATCTGTAACAATAATTATTTTACATATTTTTGTTCTTTTTGTAAGAAGATTAATTCAAACTTTGAATGTTGTCACAAATAAATCACAATGAAATATATTTTTAAAAAATTAATTAAAGTCAAGATAAAATGAATATTTTTTATGTGTATTACTCCTATATGTAGTGTTTGGGGAATTTTTATCAGAAATTTTAAATGGCAAGTGGCCTACTGTAATCGGCTTAATACGATTACACCTATTTACAGATTATTCGATTATTGAGAGGGATTTTCCAAACAACCCAGTTTTCTTAGAAACATTATCGGGAATATTATTTTAAAAGAAATTAGGTACATTAAATCAGTACTTAGTATTTGTTATTTGAGTAAAGTTGTATGAAGTTGTATGGTTTTCATAATATTGTAAACAGTTGGAATATATTTAAAACATTTGTTGAATGTTAATTGCGCAAGTACCAAACAATGTCGATAAGCCAAGGACCATCTAAACGACCAAAAAAAGGTCCATTATCTTTAAATAAAAAAACTCTGATATTGAATTGTTATATATCATTGAAAAATAAGGATCGAAGTGCAAGTGTTGATGATATTGTGGAATTAACGGCTGCTATGTTGTGTGCGGCTAAATCAACAATTTATATATTACTAAAAGAAAGCAAGAATGCAACTCTTCAACCCCCTAAAACTCCTTCAGGCTGAAAACCAATTGAGATCGATGAGTCATTAAAACAAAGACTAAGGCGTAAAGTCCATGGATTTTACTTACGAAAGGAAATTCCAACACTTGACAAAATTATGACATCAGTGCAAGAAGATACGGACTATACAAAATTCTCCAGAATGACATTATGCAAACTTTTGAAAGATGTGGGTTTCAGATATACAAAACATAATAGAAAATCTCTCTTGATAGATAAACCGGAAATAGTTGTTTGGAGTAGAGACTATTTAAGAAGCATTCGACATGACAGAGAACAAACTTTGAAAATCTTCTACTTAGACAAAACATGGATAAATGCTGTATATACAGTTTCCAAATCTTTGCAAGATGAAAACATTAAAAGCGGAAGGCAGGCATTCGTGGAAGGTTTGTCGTTAGGTTTGCAGCCACCATCTGGAAAAGGAAAAAGACTTATCGTTGTCCATGTTGGAAGTTCTGAAGGTTTTTTTGATGGTGGATTATTAACTTTTATTTCAAAACGCACGGGGGACTATCACGAAGATATGAATGGGGATGTCTTCGAGGAATGGTTTGTTCAAATGTTGGATCTGATTCCAAAAGGGGCTGTTATTGTTATGAACAACGCAAGTTACCATTCACGGTTACGAGAAGCATTGCCCACAAGTCGTTGGCGTAAAGCAGAGCTTTTGGAGTGGCTTATTTCGAAAAATATTAAGTTTCCAAAAGATCCACTAAGGAAAGAACTTTACAGAATTGCAAAAATGAACAAGAATAAATACAAAACCTACATTGTAGAAGAAATGGCTTTATCTCGTGGTATATCAGTTCTTCGATTTCCCCCTTATCATTGTGAACTTAATCCCATAGAATTAATATGGGCTCAGGTAAAGGGGGAAGTTGGAAAAAAATACTACTTTAAAAAAACTATGTTGTGAAATTGTTTGAGAGTGCTGTAAGTCACACACCACTGCATTGCGTTATTGCTTCTCTGCTAATCCTTTAACAACGAAGAAACCCTAAACTTTGCTACAACTGAAACAAATACGGGGTCGATCTATCTGGTTTTTAGATTTACGGAAGAAATGTAATTTAAAGTAAGAGATTTATCAAAAATTTCATGGTGCTCCCTGTAAAGGTTTTGCATACCTAATTAGGGTTTATTACTCCTCGTACTTTTTGTACATACTATAAATACGTTCCAAGTTGATTTTAAAATAGGAAATAGACAAATTCTATTTTATTTACCTCACTATTACTATTTTATTACTGATCCAAAATTAACCTTTCATCGGTGGTGTCGACAACCCGGTAATCATCACATCACACTCACCAAACACCAAACGACCTCGTAATTTATAAAATACGAATCCGTTTAAGCGGTAATGAATCAAACATTTTCGACGTCCTTATCTTTTTAAATACCCACGTAAACAAACATGTGTAAAGCTGCTAGTCGACACCTCTTATATTTTCAGAAAAACAGCGTTCAAATAAATCCGCTGCCTAGAGTTTTATCGAAAAGCAGCGACGCTTTATCTCTTCGAACGGTGTCATTGACAAAGTGGCCTACTGAAATAAAACTGAACAGCTGTGTTATCCAAAGTGGCAACGGTTAGGATCAACTTGTCACGACGTTAGTCCTTTTCGATGTTTCTAACTCGTGGTCAATTAAAAATTTTTATTAAATTCGCTTTTGGTACATGTCCAAATCGTTATTTGCGACTGTAAATATGTATATTTTGCATTTACCGGAAGTTTCATTTTTTAAAATTTTATTATACATCCAAAAATGTTTTTATAAACAAAACATCAAATATTAAAGGAAGAAAACTACTAGTATCGGAAATTGTCCTTATCAAGTTATAAAAAACTATCCAAGGTTATTTCTTTTGATTTTCTGATATTGTGGTGGTAATAAAATGATTTCAGCTGTTCAAAATTACATAAATACCGTAATTTGGAATGAATATTTATCTTGAATCCTCCAGTTTCTCTACTTCTATACACCATAAACCTTAACTGGACTATTTACTAACTTTGGGAGTTTTTTACATAATAAATAAAAAAATTGGTCTACTACATATTCTACTTCATCGGGCTTTTATGCTCTGATCTTCCTATAAATTGTTTCATGAAGAATATGGAAGAATTAAAACAATTTTTATAAGAAATGGTTTTATATCTAATTTTATTGAAGAATGTATGAAAAAGTTTCTTTCCAAAAAGTATACTCCACCTAATATTCAAGAAGAAGAGAAGCTAAGATTATATCTAAAAATTCCTTATCTTGGCTCATACAGTATACTGAGCGTCCATAAAGTAACACATAAATTCATTATTGGCTGAATGAACAATAAAATTAGAAATTCCCGAAACAGGTCGATTTTTGATTTCAATTTACTATTCAATTTACACTTTCGTGTAATGACGTCATCACCATTTTTTTCAAATGGAACCCCCTTTTTTTTTCAATTTCCAAATTGCATTTGCTGAGCTGTTTCCAGAAATGTATAATATGTTGCTTCAAATTGGGCAAAAATGCAAAAACAATATGAAAATTGTTTATGGAATGTAATAAACAAATTAAGTGGAATCATGTGATATACTTCCAAAAAAAAACAAACGAACATTTACAATAAATGTTTAAATTGTTCTCCATTGACCGTTAGACAATGACAACCGAGCATTACTTTCGTCTCTAACATTCTGTAGCATAGCTCTGTATTTCTTGTCTGATTCGGTCTTGAAGTTAGAGGATATTTCGAGGTATGTTTAAGTAGACTTTAGATTTTAAATAACCCCATAAAAAGAAGTCTAATGGGCTCAGATTAGGTGATCTGGCAGGCCCCACTGGTCCCCTTCTTCCTATCCACCTTTGTGGAAAAGTTGTGTTTAAAAAATCGCACACACCTACTGCGAAATGTGGTGGTACGCCATCCTGTTGAAACCAAATTCTGCGGTCTACATTAGTGGGTATTTTAATATCAGGAAAAAGTATTTTGTAGGATTTCCAGATATAATGCTCCTGTTAAGTTTTCATCAAAAAAATATGGTCCAATAATTGTATTTCTCACAATACCAGCCCACACGTTAGTTTTTTGTGGTCTTTGCGTAAGGTACTCTTGCATCCAGTGTGGAGTTTTGTTAGGCAAATAACGGGTGTTTTGCCGGTTAACATGACCGTTCAAATAAAACGTTGCCTCGTCCGAAAATAAAACTTTATCAATGAAATTGTTATTTTGGTTCATCATATACTCGCAGAATTCAGTTCTTTGGTCAAAGTCGTCTTCAGCCAATTCATGGATGGATGAGACGTACTTTATAAGGATGGTATTTTACCGTTTTGAAAATGTTTGATACTAAGGACTTTCCAGTACCAAAATTCCTAGATAATCCTCGCACTGTACAGTGTGGTTTTCTACAGCCGATAAAATTATGTCTTGTTGAATATTTTCATCAATTTTTGGCCTACCTTGCATCCCTCACCTGTCCTAATTCTCTGTATTTTCGCTTTATTCTATTTACCGTAGATGGTGAAATAGGTTCACGATCTGGGTGCATTTCATGGAATGATTGGCATACCTCTTGTTGAGTCCGCATCTTATCGCCAATACCAATTATGATTAATATTTCAATCCTGTCACTTTCAGTTAAAGGCATTTTGTAAAAAAAGTTCACGAACGTACCTTCTCTAAAGCGTTAACAATACTAAAATGTGCTTTAATGTTTTTGTCAAATAAAAAGAATGGTAAAAAATAATACCAAACAAGAAGATTTTTAAAAGCTTCATATTTTAGGATAAGATGATATGTCAATGTTATTTTTTATATTTATCATTGTTTTTAGCATTGAATATGTTGTCAGAGAGTAGCGGGTTTAATTTCTGTTGATAATTGTTTAAAATATGCTGTTAAAACGTTGTCGGATACGCTTTTTATTTTATTTTTCAAGAATCATTCCATAAACTTTTTATGACAATGTTCATATTTTTCCTTAGATTTTTGTGGTAATAACGATTCGTATGTTTCTTTTGCAACAATTTTAATAAATGGTGGAGTATCATTTATTGCTTCTTCATCACTATTACTCATATTTATTAAAAAACCTATATTATTAAATACCGCAATATTTTAAAATTTTTGACAATTATTTTGACAGCAGTGACAGCTTAATTTTTAGTAAGGAATAGTTGGCGAACTATTAAATAAGGCATGTTATTGGTCGAAATAAATGAGTACATATTAAATTATAAACTCCAATTGGTCAACATAATATCCGCACGAGAATGGATATGAATTCATATCCGTACAGTTGACCGATATTTGCTACATATACATTCAGTAAAGTGTGCATAAAATAGGTAATATACATAAAGGAGTAGAAAAAAATATTGTATTGTATAAAATAAAATAAAATACCTAAAAATACAAATTAATTATAATGCATTTTATATAAAAGTACAGTCTACTTACCAACAAGAATCAAAACTAAAAATAAATGTATGGTTATTTCGAAACAACCTCATTAATAAAGTGACTGATAGATTTCAAATAAATTAACATAAAAAAAAATTGCAGCGGAAGCCACATATCAATGTATTTTTTTACCCCAAATATTATTATAAATACAGTTTTATTATTTGCTAAAATAAATACTACAAAATTCATCAATCAATAACTTTCCCGCTATGGCCATTTTCCCGTGGCATTTTGACTTTGACACATAAACAATTACAACTCGTTCCGATACATTTAAAATTGCTCGTTGACCATACAATGGTTCATACAGCCCACATGGCCAAGAAGGCGTTACCAACCAACACGTTATATCATTGGGTCCTTCTTGAAAATACTATAAATTAACAGATAAGTGCATTTATAAACGACCGTATGGCGCCACTTGTGACAGTTTTGCCAAAATATATCCGGAAATAATATCGATGACAGATTGAAAGATTTTATTTAGGTGCCAAAGTTCTAAACGCAACAAAAATTTAAGATGTTAAATAATACCGTATAACATGTGTTTTTGAATAGAAATAAAAATAAAGTGAAATATAAAGATTTATGTGAGAAGTATGGTATTATGTTAAAGATAGTGATAAAATAAATGTCACATTTGTTAGTCGTTCAACTGTTAAATATTATCAGTATTAGTCAGTAAAATATACCTAATAATCGACGAATAAGTATCTATCTACACAGGTGCAAAAAATTCGATCCATACGATTTTTTCAATAAAAAATTAAGATCTTTGGATATTAAACTTTAAAATAAGTTATAGATTGAAAAATACGTATTGAATATCAATAACACCCATAGTTTACAGAAAATAAATATTTATTTTATAGAGCCATTCACCATAATACAGAAAATTGAAAAATGAATGAAAACTTCTTGAATAAAAAATAGCAATACAAAAATGTGGTGTATGCAGTGATAATTAATACCTAGTGTTTCCTCCTTAGGCTCTTATAACAGCTTGAATACGGCTTGACATCGTGCTAATCAACCTATAAATGTCAGTTTGGTCCTATTCTCTCCATATTTCCTGAACCGAGCTCAGCCAGGTTGTTTGGACGAAGTATTCGTGCTCGATATTGCCTTCCCATTATGTTCCACAGATGCTCAATTGGATTGAGATCAGGACTGGAAGCTGGCCAATTCATAAGGACAATTCCCACCTCTTCTAAATAGTCATTGACGATCCTAGCACGGTGCGGACGCGCATTATCGTCCATGAAAAAAAAATTGGGTCCGATTAACGGGGCAAAAGGTATTACATGCTCATCAAGAATGGTCGTTATGTATCTTGCATAGCTAGGTCAGTACGAGCTTCGTAACTTATACCACCCCAAATCATCACTGAGCCTCCTCGATGGCTTATTCTTTCTGCAATATTGCACTGAGCAAATCGCGGCCGTCTGGTGACCTCAAGCTAAACCTGACCTGGACTCGTCTGAGAACAATACACTTCGCCAATCTGCGTCATTCCAGTTTTCGTGTTCTCTTGCAAAGGCAAGTCTAGCTCTGCGATGCTCTACGGATAATAGTGGACATAGGGCTGGTCTTCTGGATACTAAATGAGCTTCAGCAAGTCGACGTCGAACTGTCCACCTGCTTACATCCACATTTCTCACTTCATTCAGACGATTGGCCAGTTGAACTGATGTGTTATGACGATTTCTCAAACATGAAGTTACCAAAAATCATTCATCTCGTTCGGATGTTGCCCTTCTACGACCGGAACCTGGCCTCCTTGTGAAGTTGCCGGTTTCATTGAATCGCTGAACTGCTCTTTGAACCGCCGAACGACTAACACCTAACACATCAGCTGCATAATACTGGCTACGGCCATCTTGAACTAAAGCCACCGCTCTAGCTGCATCCGTCGGAGTTAAGAACATTTTATTGCAATTAGAATTAAGAATGCAACGCGGTTTGACACTACAGGATCACTAAGGTAACCCGGGTTGAAATAAATGCAATAAACAATGATTTATCTTTTCGCTTATCGGAATAATTTTTTCAAATAAAAACATAAATGCCTTTGTGATAAAAAATGCAGAACTAATATTAACATTTGAGTTTATTTCGGATATACGAGGGCATAAAAATACATATGCCATACAATAACTTGAGAGTCGCAAGACTTAAAATAAATGAGAAAAAAGAAATGGATCGAATTTTTTGCACCTGAGTGTATAATATGATTTAAATTTTAAAAAAATACTAGATGTTATTTGTAGTTTTTTTGTTTTTCTATATCATTGTATTCTAGAATTAATAGAACTGTCACCTGCCAAAGTAGTTTTATCACGAGTCCTTAAAATCTTATGGATATTATCTTATCTTATTCAGCTTGTTTGAGTCTGGAAGATAAAAATTTATCCAGTGTTAGACTCAATTTTATATTATAAAAAGTAAAGATTTGATCAACCAATGATAGATTTAAATTCAAATTGCGTGTATTATGTACCCTACCTATGACATCATTTATTAGAACATTAATAATCAAGAGACAGAAATAAAGTGAGTTTACATATAATAATATTTAATAAATACATTATTTATTCAGAGCATATACTCATAATCATTTGATCTTTCAATAACTTTAACAAATATCTATAATACCAGTCGCATGCAAAAAAACTTGCGTGCATTTACTTATTTAATTAGGTGGTGAGTTCATTTTGTCCATGAGTTTATCTTAATTTATAGTGGAAAATGCAATTCTTAATAATGCAAAAAAACTTTGAAAGTTATGAAGGATATAAATTTATGATTTGTTTGCTTTTTAAATATATTTATACCGAGACACTGTAGTATTTAAACAAAAATAATGAAGCAATTTAATATTTTCTTACAAGAAGATGCAATCAAAAGTTTTTAGGGAACAAAAAGAGTGGCTTGGGGTTGGATCTGGTGAGGAAGAAAGACAATCAGGCAGTTGAAACCGTAATTCTTGGTGTGTAGTAGTGTGAGACCGTACGTTATATATGCAACCGTTTTCCGTAAATTTTGCCTTCGGTTTATTAAGTGCTGATACAACTCTAATGTTTTTCTTATTGAAGATAATCGATTAAATAATTTTAAGACTGTCCCAAAAAAAAAACAAAATGTAGACCATCAGCCAAACCAGTCGAAGGTGCTGACCAAGGAACAAATTGAAAGCTTCATGAGAGACGCTATATCGAAGCAATTGATTCAGACCAGAGCCAACTAATATTGAAAAATTATCCATCAAATGCCACTTATCTGATTGTAATTAAAAATAGAGATCAGTTTATTTGTTTAAAAATATTTTAAAATAATTTCAATATTATTTTAAGTTTTTTGTCAATAATTCAATATCTTTATCTAAAGTTTAAAGTTTCATTTGCGTATTAAATGCAATTCACTGGTTCAAAACTTCGACATAGTTATCACACATTAAAATTGGGCAGCTTCATGTTTAACTTAAAATATCTCGAGAAATATTGACTTTATCGTTGTAAAAAAAACTTTATTTACGTAAAAAGTATTGGAGAATCGAAAAATTGTGCTAAAGTTTCTATTCCACCAGTGGTGTAGAATTTGGGAACGATTAACCTGTTACTTGCCCCTGTCGTACGCCTCTGGTGGTAGCCAGAAACGTTTGTTTAATATAATTTTGTAGGGTGTATAGTGTCTACATTTTCTGCCAAATGTGAAATGAACACCCTGTAACTAAGTAAGCAGCTGCTATTTATTTAGGTATTTTGGGTTAAATTTTCATAATTTGAAGTCAGGTTTCTAGTATTAAATTATTTGCAATTAGTAATGAATCACACTGTATATAATTAATTATGCGGTATTGCCTAAAACTTAATTAATGACATATTTACAGTACTACCAAAAAAAATTTAGATCCATAGATTGTTGCAATTTTTATACATATAATCACTTTTAGTCTGGTCGAGAAGTCATTTAAATCGGATTTAGGTTACACAGATCCAAAAAATCTGATTTTGGTGTCAATCGATTCGAAATGACAAATATAAAAATGTTCCTGAATATCAAAATCCGTTTTAAAAAATTTCCTATTGTTATTAACAATTTAAGATTTAAAAAAAAGGGGATTTACATTTTTGCTAATAACTCATAAATTATAATAGCTAGAACAAAAAAACTGAACGGATTCGTAAAGAGCAGGAAATTTCCAACAAAAAAGTCTCAACTCGCCAAATTGTAGCTCAATTATTTATAGGTCTAAATTAATATTGAAAATGGCATAAAAAACGGGCGGCGCGTCGCCGTCGCAACTACCAAATGACATAAATTATTTTTTTTTCAATAAGTAAATATTAATAAAAGAAATTTAAAAAATTCTAGCACTAACAGAACATATTAGAGAACAAATTTATGCAGTCAAAAAATTTTTTCCGTTACTTTTCACATTTCTATCCATTTGTTAATTAAAAAATTACATCTTCATTGTTACTAACTTTAAATTCGTTACTGTGAGTAAAATAAAAACACAAGAATTTTTTTAACCCTTAGAATCCTTTATTATAAAGCTACTGAACAAAGTTACATAATAAAATTGTTAAATTTTTAAAAATTGAAATTGTTATTAACAATTGTTTACAGTCGTTTTTAATACGCTATAAACAATATAAATCCATTTTTTTAAATGTTTGTGAAAAATTGTTTAAAAAATTTTTATAAACAAATGGCTTATTTAACAATTAAAAAAATTTTTTTTGCCATTCTCTTGTTTATTAAAAACCATGATTTTTAAAAATAAAAAAAACGTGAAAAAATTTTTTTTTCAAAAATTAAACATATACTATGGTATTAAGTATGTTGTAAAAAATATTAATTGTTGATACAATTGTTTATAACAAATTGTTTAATCAATATACAATTAACTGAAAAATTCGAAAAAAATACCATTTTGTAAAGAAGAGAAAATTATGATTTTTAGGATTTTTTTTTATTTCTTAATATTAAATTTAAACAATTGTTAATAAAAAAAACGTTAATTAACAATTAGAAAATTTTTTGAAGACATTTTTTTTTAAACATGGTTTGTAATAAACAATAGAATGGCAAATTTTTTTTTTAAATTGTTAAATAAGCCATTTGTTTATAAAAATCTTTTAAACAATTGATCACAAACATTTAAAAAAATTGGATTTATATTGTTTATAGCGTATTAAAAACGAATGTAAACAATTGTATAAAAAAATTTAAATTTTTCACATCTAAAATCGCATTTGTTTACTTTGCTTGTTAATAACAATTTCAATTTTTAAAAATTTAACAATTTTATTATGTAACGTTGTTCAGTAGCTTTGGGATAGAGGATTCCAGGGGTTTAAAAAATTCTTGTGTTTTTATTTTACTCACAGTAACGAATTTAAAGTTAGTAACAATGAAGATGTAATTTTTTAATTAACAAATGGATAGAAATGTGAAAAATAACGGAAAAAATTTTTTGACTGCAGAAATTTGTTCTCTGATATATTCTGTTAGTGCTTTTTTTTATTAATATTTACTTATTGAAAAAAAAATAATTTATGTCATTTGGTAGTTGTGACGGTGACACGCCGCCCGTTTTTTATGCCATTTTCAACATTAATTTAGACCTATAAATAATTGAGCTACAATTCGGGAAGTTGGGACTTTTTTGTTAGAAATTTCCTGCCCTTTAAGAATCCGTTCAGTTTTTTGTTCTGGCTATTATAGTTTATGAGTTATTAGCAAAAATGTAAACCCCCTTTTTAAAATCTTAAATTGTTAATAACAATAAGAAATTTTTTAAAACGGATTTTGATATTCAGGAACATTTTTATTTTTGTCATTTCGAATCAATTGACACCAAAATCTAAATGACTTCTCGACCAGACTATTTGTTTGGAAAAGAAATGGGATAATATTAAAAAATAATACTACGAGACATAAAAAATCACTCAAATTGGTTAACGAGCTTAAACAATTCAGAGACATTAATAATGCTCATTTTTCTTCTACTCTTTCAACTTGAATTTCAATCCAAAGTACAAAAAACAACCAATTAGTAAAATAAGTGATCCGCGAAGACACTTACTACCACTTTTATTGACATAGTAAAAACTTTTTTTAATTGTTTAACTTCTTATTGTGAAAAAAAATTAAAAAGCAATAAATTTTAATTTTATTTGCTTCGCATACGTCGTTTTGGGAAATAAAAATTTTGGTGTAAATGGTAGTCGTTGCTGGACTGGGAGCGGTCAGAGGAACTAATAAATCAGGGTGAAGGTGCGCGATGCTAATTAGGTGTCGTCTGAGGAGATGGCGCCATCGATGGTTGACCACCCCATACCATCAGATTGTTTACGTCATCTGGATTAGAAATCGATACGTTTCTAAAAAAGGGAATTTTCTGCCTGACACGACCATTTGCAACCATTAAAGAAATGGGACACTGACAAATCTACAAAAAAAAGGAAAAAGGACCACAAAAATAAGTTGACATTTTTTATTTATAGCCTTACTTTATGTGACATATTCATAACTGACGTTTTGCGATAACACAAAAGTTACTGATTATGATATCAAGTTTAAATTTAACCAACACAGCCTTAGAAATAGTAGAAATAAATGCTTACATAGACGTACCCAGTAAGGGCAGGGGGCGCAGTTGGTAATTTCATAATTGAACATGAGAGAATTGAAAATTGCTAAAAAAATTTTTATTTATAACCAAATTTGGTTCCGGTAAAGAATAGGTACAAACTCATTTCGAAGATTAATGACTTAAAAATTGAAGCAACTTACTTTTTTAATATTTTAACTCAAATATATGAGGAAAATGGAGTTTTATATGCTAATTAAATTTATATTGTAATAAATTTGAAAAAAAAAACATTGGTTAACCTCAATTTTAGTATTATTTATCAAGATTTTTATGACATTTAGCATAGGTTGTCAAACTTTCATATTTCAAGTTTGCCATATTTGTTTTACAATTATTGGTTAAGGAGAATATTATACATATTTTTTTGAGAATAATTGTTTATTTTTTAGTTAAAATTGTTTATTTTTTAAAACTCTTTTTGTAAATTGTGTTGCTTCCCTTTTTCTATATTAATATATTTTGCACATTCAAAGTTTTTTTATTGCATTTAAACAAATGTTTTTAAAAGGTTTTATTTTGCAGATTTAGGTTCACTTGCCTAATTTTTAAAAAATGTTTGCTTCTAAGCGTTTCTCTTCAGGTTCGGAAAGGTTATTTTAGGTTAGGTTAGGTAGGTTAGGTTAGGTTAGGTTAGGTTAGGTTAGGTCAAGATAGACAAGCAGGAGTTATGCCCTGGCACCTCAACCAGATACCTCGGTATACATATCGACCACCAAGGCACCTACGGCGAGCATGTAAGGAAGGTATGCCAAAAGGCGGAATCCCGAGTAGCGATGTTGGCAAGGGTCATGCCGAATATCGGAGGGCCAAGCAGCCGGAAGAGACAGATACTTGTCAACGTGGTGTATTCAATTATACTCTACGGCGCATCGATATGGGAGGACGCAATGAATATAAAGAGGTATCAAAATATGGTTATTTCCACGCAGAGGAAAATTCTACTAAGGGTTGCCAGTGCCTATAGAACCGTTTCTGCCGAAGCACTATCGGTGGTAACGGGTAACCCACCAATGGATCAAATGAGGGCACATCCATGGAAACGGGTGGGCTGGAGAGGCGCAGAAGAAACAGGCAAGGGAAAATACGATTGACAGATGGCAAGCTCAATGGGACAGCCTTGAGAACAAGGCGAGCTGGACCAGGAGGCTCATTAAGAATATAAAGCCGTGGTATGACTGTCAGTTCCGTAGGATCGACTACTACATGATGCAATTCCTGACAGGACACGGATGTTTCCGGGAGTACTTAAGAAGAATGAGAAGGGCCCAGGATGACAACTGTGAAACATGTGGAATAACAGACTCTCCCGGATACGTGGTGGTTTTCCTGTTCAAGATTCACGGAGGAAAGGAGGAACATTGAGCAAAAGATAGGGATGCAGATGTCACCTGACAACAAATCGAAACGCTCACTAGCAGCCAGGAGGTCTACGATGAAATATACAATTATATAAATTTATATAAGTTTTATAAATTTTGCAGATTTAGGTTCTCTTACCTAATTTTTAAAAAATGTTAGCTTCTAAGTGTTTCTCTTCAGGTTCGGAAAGGTTATTTTAGGTTAGGTTAGGTAGGTTAGGTTAGGTTAGGTTAGGTTAGGTTAGGTTAGGTTAGGTTAGGTTAGGTTTGATTTGGTAGGGTTTGGTAAGGTTTAGTTTGGTATAGTTAAGTTTGGTTAGGTTAGGATAGGTTATGCTAGGTTAGGTTAGGTTAGGTTAGGTTAGGTTACGTTAGGTTAGGTTTGATTTGATTTGGTAGGATTTGGTAAGGTTTGGTTTGGTATAGTTCAGTTTGGTTAGGTTAGGACAGGTTATGCTAGGTGAGGTTAGGTTTGATTTGGTAGGATTTGGTAAGGTTTGATTTGGTTTGGTTTGGTTTAGTTCAGTTTGGTTAGGTTAGTATAGGTTATGTTAGGTTGTGGATGTGTGTTTCTCAGGAATAGTTTCCATAGATTTGGTCAGTAATATTCTGTATGCATGTCGTATGTTTTTACAGTTTATTATATTTTTTTTTGAAAAATACCGCAAATTTTTTACGAAATTTTACTATAGAAACCAGTCCCTTTTTAGTGTTATTTTTTTGCGAAATTCGTGTGTACACACGAAACTGCCAATAGATTCAGGCGATGAAAATTCACATAAAAATGCTGTTGCAATGAAATTAATCCATCTCCAAAAATTAAGAACGTATTAAAAAGTTTATGTGGTGAAGTAGAGAATTTAATAATAAGACAAAACTCAGTCTTCGCTAACGAAACAGCAGTCAATAGGCTTGGATAATCTACAATGAAAGAAAACTGAAAAATCCAGCAAGAATTTATTGGTTTTGTTAAACTAAATGCACAAAGAACTTCAGCAATGGCCAAAGCAATTGACAATGTTTTAACCTTTTAACTGCGTAGTGTTTGGGATCGATGGATGTTCTACGATGGTAGACAAAGAGACCAATGTACAAATCTATCAAGATCTTGGTTATTACCCATTTAAGCAATCAACAAGAAAAAATAGTGTAGGTACCTAACACGTGCGTAACGAGAAATATCACTTTCCTCACTTGTTATGTAAACTACTACAAAAGGCTAAATTTTCAAAAATTACTACTATTAAATTACTACTACTAAAATAGGTACTACTCAACATATGAAATTTATATTTATGAAATTCTAAGATGGCAAAAATTTATTAAATCAAAAAATGGTGAGTTAAAACTAAAAAATCTCTGAGATTTACTATAGAATTGTAAGGGCTATAAAAATGAGTGTTCCCTTAATCAAAATGAACGTAACTTTCCTAATAACATTGATTAATTAATTTCTTAACACATCGACATTAGTTTACATCAAGAGGAATCAATTATTTCCATTTAAAATATTTTATAAATAATTTCTATCAAGTAGGAACAATAAAAAATTAAATGTTTAAACTCTTTATTCAAAAAATAGGTTTTTAATATGCTAAAATTAGCATCGTCAGATTGATATATTCAAATTACATTTTGTTTGTTTGTAGCTACCTGGTGATTAAGTAGTATTAAGGGTAGACCAAATATGAAAATAACAATATTAAATCCTAGATGTTATTAGATCTAGGGGATTATCCTGGATGTTTACAAAATTAATTGCCCAAAATATAATGCTGTGTATAATGGTCAAACACAAAGAAATTTTAAAGATTCCGTGAACACCGCCCGAAAAAAAAAAACTATAGCTATAGTGAGAACCTACGAAATTAGTTATTTTGTATAAAAAAAGTTAAAATAGAATAATTGTGTAAAACCTACCAAAAATATTCATTTTTTACAAAAAATCAGTACACTTACAAAACCGACAAAATGTATAATCGTAGATTAATTCATCAAAGCAACTTAATGTATTAAAATCATTTTGAGGTAATCAAATCTTAATTTAAACACATTAACAAAATTATTCTGGCTGTTAAATTTATATTTATCGAAAAACAATAAAAAATCTGTCAGAGTTAGCCTTTTATTCATCCATATCCATTGTGAAGATTAATATTTGAATTAGTGAAGCTTATTAAATTAATTAGTAGGAATCTCCTTGATAATAAACTCTTTCGGTGATTTTATTGGATGATAATTGCTTTGTAATCTTGATTGATCATTATTGGTGGTTGGACTTTTTCGCTGTTTGGCAATAATGAATGATCATGATGAATGAAAAATGTGTGCCACAATCCAATTAAAATTAAAATATTCGTTGTTTAGATAGCAAACAGTGCTCCCTGTTGTTATTTTTTATTCTTATTTGCTTAGTTTAATAGACGTTTTTTCCTTTTTTCTTACTTTCAGTAATTGATACTAGTTTTATGAAATGTATAACAATAGATGTTTGAAAAAGAATAACTTTTTTAAACAAATTATTAAAATGTAAAACAATTATTAAGATGGGACTGTCAGCTATCTCTAATATAGTGGCAAATTTGGTTGCTGAATCAAAAACAATAAAAAAAATTTAAATAAACAATTTAAATGAAGCAAATCATCCATCTCTAGAATGTGACTCTTCTTAAATGAAGAAAGGAAAAAACCAATGTCGATGTCACAAAATATTTATTTATTGTTATATGAATTTGTTGTAAACAAAAGCGACTAGTTTCGGCCTACAATACGGCCATCATCAGGCTACAAAGAAATAATACATTACATAGCTGATAGAGAAGCAATTTACAAAACAACCCTTACCTATTAAAGTCAAATACAATATAATGTTAAAGAACCATTCCAAAACGATTGCAAGCATTGCAGTTGAAGGTATGAAATTAAATTTAATTTTAATTTTATTTATAAGCACTTATACCAAATATGGTGACTACCGATGATCAAAACCAAGTTAAAGAACTGTAGATGAAGTTGGAAAATGTAATGGAAGTCAAAAAATTGTTTTGGACATTGAAAAACAAAAAAAGAAAGGAGAAAATGGAGAATAAAGATTGAAAGAGCAAAGGGAGAAGCCTAGAGCTCAATGTAGAAGAGTTGAAGAAGGGTTGAAGAACCCCTGATATAGATTTATCCAAAAAGGAGAGATCTACCTATATAGTTGGAAATAATGTTAAAACGATTACAACAAAAGGTTTTTAACCCGTATAAAACAGGTACAAAAAACCAAAAGACATACCTCTTGTGTCTCAGAGAAAGATTTCTAGAGCACAAAAGGAAAGAAAATTGGATAGGATTCCACAAAATTATGGAAAACCAAATTAGGAAAGATATCAAAATTAACATCAAATTATAAATAATAAAATGCATAACCAAAACAACAAAAACATTGTCCATAACAATATAAAGGTTAAGTGCATTGAAATTCACAAAAAAGCACTTAATACATGCACTTGGGTAAAAACTATTTCTTTTACTCCTTACAAAGAGCACGTAAACTTAAAATAATGGCGATAGACACGTATATAGTGGAATCATAGAACATAGGCAAGCAACATGGAAGCTAAAGTTAAGAGAAGTCACAGGACAAGAAAACCATAATTTAATTTTATTAAAAACTACCCACGATTTATAATTTAACGTTTCAATTCTTGCAGAAAATAATGATGTGCTGAAACCATTAACAATTAAAAAATTGTTAAATGAAGACAACAAAAAATTATATAAAATTCCTTTTTTTGTGTCCCAAATAGTCTGCAAGATTCGTTTTAGTGCAATCATCGTTAAGAGCAACAAAAGTTATAATTTATAATGAAATTCATTGTACTGATCCTTATTTTACAAAAGTCCATATTATTAAGAAAACTTATAAAAAGAACTTTGTAATAAAACTTCCACTACTTATTCAAAAAACTTTTCTAATGACAGGTGTTTTAAAAAATAGCAATCTGACCTGATGATTAAGTTATGTTAAGACTAGACCAATTATTGAAGTAATAAGACAGATAACAATACTGAAGCCTAGATGTTATTGGCCCTATAATTTTAGCGTCATTTGATTCGGACTGGCTGTTAAAACGGTTACTTAATATTAATAATAAATAGAAAAAAATCGTTGCAGATGCAATTTAAAGCAATAATTTTTTATTTTTTAAACGATTTCATAATACAACAGTATTTTTTTGGAATTTCGAATGAGAAAACCAATTTTTCCAATTTTTTATGAGCAATGCGTTTGTTTATAACAAATTCTTTAATAATAAGAAATCAAAAAAATGTATGTTTAATAAAAAAATTAAGATTTAAAAAAAATACAATGTCCTCATAATTAGTTTTCACTTTTCAATACCATAAGGTTTTTATGTCAACTTTCTATTTTAAAAAAAATTCTAAAGTATGAAATAATACCAATTTCAATATTTTAAAGATCATTGTTTGTTAACAAAGTATACCTATATCCAAATTAAGGGTCTTCCAATGGATAGTGCTATTTCTCCAATTTTAACAAATATTTTATGGATAATTTAGAAAATAAAATCTTTAATTCTCGTTATAAAACCAATGTTGTATTTTGGTATAGATAACTTGATGATATGTTAACAGGTTTTGTAGGTAGTGAACCACAGTTAGATATTTTTTTAATAATATAAATACCTTGTATCCTAAAATTAATTTTGCTTTGGAAGTTGAAGAAAATAATTCAAGAAATTTTCTAGAATTAAGAATGTAAGAATGGAAAAAGTTAATAATTCACTGAGGCACAAAATATCTTCCTAGGTCGAAGTGCAGAGAAGTCTGACTGGCTTTTACGATGTAATGCCCGGTTTCACCAACTTCAAATAAATCGACGAATAGCTATTCGAAGAATAACATTTATTTGTCGATTAAATTTATTTCTGTTTCAATAACGCAATAAATAGCTATTCGACAAATAAGTTATAATGTGATAATTTCTTCACGGACTATACTTTTAGGCGCATGTGCAAATCGTTTATTTGCAAGGATTTGTCATAAAACATAACCCCACAATTTTAAATCTTGGCGCTTTGTCGTTCTTTGCCGCTTTTATTTAATATTATTTAATTTTAAAATATGAGTACGAAACGCCAAAGAAGTAAAAATTATTTAGAAGAAGAAAAGGGGAATCTTTTTACAGTAGTCGAAAAATATAAGCACATTGTAGAAAACAAAAAAAACTGAGAGCGTTTGGTCACAACAAAAAAAATTACAAGTACCTATTATTAAAAACATTTTCAAACAATTTAAGTTTTGAAAATGTATTTATATAATATAATATAATTTGTATATTATATTAATATTGATTTCGACATTTACCTTTCACAATACATTTTAAATTATATTCAAATTTTTAATTTAGATTCAAACTAACGAACATACAGAAGTGGGGTTAACCTGTCACTTTATTGGATGAATAAATATTTATTTGCCCGATAATCGAGAAATAATTTATCTGGAGTTTATTCTTAGAATAAACCTTATTTGTCGTTGGTGAAACTCAAATCTGTCAGATTTATTATTAAATAAGGGTTAACCTGTCACTTTATTGGATGAATAAATATTTATTTGCCCGATAATCGACAAATAATTTATCTGGAGTTTATTCTTAGAATAAACCTTATTTGTCGTTGGTGAAACTCAAATCTGTCAGATTTATTATTAAATAACTTTATTCGACGAATAGGCCGCTATTTATCGTTGGTGAAAGCGGGCATAAGACAATGTAATCTAATAATTCACTAAAATATTGAATATACAGAAAACCAAAGCAAACAGATGTAACCATACCATATAATTCAAATCACCCTATAACACATAAATTAGCAGCTTATATTTATAAGATACATAGAGCATTTTCAATTCCAATGGACAAAAATAACTTTGATAAAGAAATTGAAATCATAAAACAAATAGCTAAATTTAATGAATAAGAAAGAACAGAAAATGTCACTTAAACAAATATTTTCTACAGAAATTAAAAATAATAAAAATATTTCCATTACACTATCAAAAATAATATCTTCGGCAACATCAGCATTAATATCTTTTAAAACACAAAAATTTACAGACCACATTACATAAATTAAAAAAAATCTGGAATTTACAAAACAAATTGAGCAAAATGTAATGCTGTATATACAGGGTGTCTCGAAAAGAATGGTTACAAATTATACTACAGATTCTGGGGTAAAAAGTATGTTGATTAAACCCTCATTACCTATATACAATAAATAGTGCACACAAAAAAAGTTAAAGCCAATCACAAAATCCCATTCGTTTAGCGTAGTCTTCGGGAAGTAATTCTTGAACTTCTGTGATATGGAAGGGGTGAAGTAACTTAACTATTCTCCATACCTTCATACGAGGTACTCTTAATTCAGCCGACTCTTCGTCGACAATTTCTATTATATCATCTGCATTAACTTTTGTTTCGCCGTGTCTAAATGACACGGACAGGGTTTTAGAGGCCAATCCAAATCGATATCACAAAAATGGATCTCGTAGACTAGAGTACAAAGTATAATTGGTCATAAAATATTACCTTGTCGTTAGACCTTTAAATTAAAAAACTGTCTTAAATTTATCAACAAAACAATTTTGACAACACAAAAAGTTTCGTGTGTTAACAAAATTAATCATTTTCTTAAGCGAACCGGCAAGTATATATATATGCGGTTATGTCGACACAACATTGATCAGGGTGTCATTAACATAAATGTATAATTTAAATATTATCACCGAGATTTGGAAATATAAAAATAATCGTTATACACAACAACTCGGTCGTGTTAACAAGAGAATCATGTCGTTAACCCAACTAGTAAAACAAAGACCGACTCCATTAAATTTCACACAAATGTATTTATGTTAATTGTTCATTATTTCTTTTTTAAGTGGATTTATAAATATTTTTAATTAATCATGTTTTTTTGATTTGGTGTATAAACTGAAAGTTTTATCAACACGTTTTCATTAAACCATGTTATTCATAACAAAACTATATACAAAGTGGTCCATCGAAAACTAAACACCTCGATTTTCCGATATGATTGGTACATCTAATGAAATTGAAATAAAACACACATGCAATAAAATAGAATACAAACAGTACCTAAATAAGTTTAAATATATTGAGATGGTATGATTTTATAGATTTTTATTTATTTTATTGTTTTTGTTTTTAATTGTTAATTATACCAGTTTTTACTGACGTCGTGATCAATTTCAATTGCCAATAAGAGAGCGAAAACCAAAATTCACGGCCTTTTATACCTTTTCCCTAATTATGCCACTAATGACATTAAATTAGCAATCAATTGTTTCAATTTGCAAAATTTAGCCTAAATTTATATAAAATAAATTACATGAAATGAATATTAATTTATGCATAACTCTCTTAAGATAGTTGTATTATAATTTTTGAATACTAATTTGATTTAAAAGAATGGAAATTATGATTTTTATTTTAATTTATAATATGAACTTGACAGCTACTATTATACTATTATATAAGTTGTTTTTTTGAAATTTTCAGATATTATCAAATATTAAAGTTTTATCAACTGATTTTAAAATAGTGTTTTCAGTGGTACTATGTGAGTTTTGGTAATAAAGTAGGGCTATAGTTAATACACTGATTTTAGCCTTGTCTGATAGCATTTATTAACACATTTTACATTTGTTAGATATTTCTCATATATTTCTCGCTATAGAAATAGCGAAACGGCCGTCATTGCATTTCATATTTTGCGAATAAATAGTGAAAGTTTAATTCAACCTTTTGATTGTTTACCGTTCTTAATTGGTTACAAATTACTTTGAAAATAGTAAACCAATAAGTAATAAATGTACAAGAAATATTAAACTTACTTTTATCATACTTTTCATAAAAAGAATAACGAAGTAAGGTTCTCAAAAAGTCACGATAGACTAAGGTAAATCAAAAGCATGGTCTTTATATTTTTTTGGATAAATAATGTTCAACTAATTACCAATTACCTTTGAAATATGACGGATACAAATAAATATTCGACATAAATTCCACATTGAATCGTTCTCTAACTCTAACTTTACCTATGGATAGTTAGAAGCTAAATTTCAAGATCAGATAGTACTCGACAATATCTTTAAAATGAGGTATCGCAAAACCCCAAATTCCTATTTAAAATCAAGGGGTTGCTCACCCCCGGTAAGGGGATTAAGTTAGGGGGATGAAAGTAGCGGAAAAGTAACTCCAGCATTTTATGTTTAAACTCGGAAAATTGAGGTTTTATATTTTTGGTTGGATCATTATGTTTGTATAGTGTTTTTACTGGCAAGGAAAATATTTTTAATTATATTTTTATGATGAATTAAATTCTTTTGACTTATTTCTTCTTTAGACAATTGAAATAATAAATAAAAAATTTTATACTTTGACAACTGGCAAATAACACCTTAAACCATTAGTTATATAAGGTTTGTATATACAGCAATTAGTATTATGTTGGGGGCATCATGAGTCTGCTCAGTATTTATTTGACTGCCCTTAATGATTTCTACAATTTTCAACAAAGTGTCGGAAGTTAGTATAGAACTTTCTAACCATCCAATGGCGATGACAGTTAAAACTGTTTGCCGATATATTTCAAGAAAATTATCCAAGGTTTGTTCTGTGGCGTGACCGATCAGATTGATTTAATCTTTTCAAATAAATCAATGGCAATTTTCTTTTACATTTTTATTGTGTTTAGTTTAATATAGTTTAACCTATACAGAATAAGATTTTAAAGATAATATTGAGAAAAGAATAAAACCTATAAATAAGAACTTTATAGAGTTGACTAGTCTATTACAGTGTTCCCCAATGAATTCAATAACTAAACAAGATTATTCTCAACATAATTGTTTTATAATTTTATTATCAAAAAACTCCATATTTTTTCCATATCTTTTGTAGATTTAGTGGTGGGGTTCCACTAAATATAATTTTTGATTGTAATAAAGCAAAAACTTGTACTTTAATGTATATTGGAATTAAAAATCTGTATATAATTGCTTGACAATTTTTTTCTAACCGAATTATTTATCTTCTATATCAATAATCTTCCATAGCGACGTTCTGCTCTTCTCCTTTCAGATTCCTGCCGACTTGGATCCTTTTCTATTCTTCTTTTTTATCGGAAAGATATAGCACTGACAGGAGATGCCAAATGACTGTCACTCAAGAAAAATTGCATATACCTAACCATATAACCAAAAAATAAAATAATGTCATAAAACTGTCAACTTGAAAATAACGTCAAAATATGGTTAGAATGCAAGTCAAAAAGAAATAGGAGTTATTTTGTGTGCTCGTCGTAACAAGACAAGTGCACCACAGTAGGTATTAGCAAAAACAGCACTAAGCTGGTGAAAAATATTATATATTTGTAAATATAAATCAAGTAACGCTAGGAAATGATTTGTCCAATATATTACAGATTGAAAGAGGTGTGAGACAGGAATGCTGGCTGTCGCCTTTATTATTCAATCCGTATTCTGAGGCGGTTTTTCGTGAAGCCTTAGATGTAGAAATGGGTATAAAAGTTAATGGAGTGTGGATCAACAACATCCGTTATGCCGACGATACGGTACTGATACCAGACAATATGGAAGATCTACAGCAGTTGGTAAATATGGTTAGTGAGCACAACGAACACATTTTTTTATGCCAACCAAAACCACCTCAAAACTCGCCGTTGTCCCCGTCTCGGAATCACTACCCTAGCATACTTCAAAGCGGGCGGTCGTCCATCACACACTCTCTATTTACTCTGCCAGTCAGAAACATTCTCTTCTAACCATACTCTCCACTGCCTTACTCACCTTCATCCATTCCCCTGTCAACATTATCTCTACCATTTTTTCCCAATACACCGCCTCCCCGAGTTTTTCCTCCAAGTTCTTCAATACTTCTTCATTGTCCTACATCATCCTTCACTTCACACCTTTCACACACTTCAGCCTTTCTTTTACCAATTTTGTGAAGGTATCCTGCTCTTGACCCATGCCCAGTAAGCACCTGTGTCAAGAAGTAGTGCACTTCGCCGAATTTTCTAGTCATCCATTCTCTCCAACTTTCAATTACTATTTTTAGCGCAGCTTCATACTCCTTCCACTTATTTCCATTTCCTCCTTCATCCAATCCATAACTTCCTCTCTCATCGCGTCTTTCCACTGGAGTCTCCTGGCTCTAGCCATCACATCCAATGGGTAGGATCTTGCCAGCAACGCTGCTGCTAACCCTCCCACGGTCCTGTATACTCTTGCACCACCCTCAGCAACATTCCTCTCTGAACCCTCAGTAGTGATTTAATCCTTGCATGTACTGCCCCTCTTTAACCCCACACAGCATACTCTGCTTAATTGTTCTACCAATAACTCTTCTATTCCATTCTCCTGGTCCTTTCATATTACACATCAATCTCCCCAGCCATGCCGCCAAGCTCATCATTCTACCCACAAGCCCTATTCTTGAAATCGTAGGAATCGATTCTCCAGAGAATTAATACTCCAAAAAAAATTCTCCTGAGAACTGTCAGTCCTATTCTTGAATGTGTGGGAATTTAATTTCTAGAGAATTAGGAAAAGTGGCGTATGTCTGAACTAAATTCAAATGTTTCAACTACATAACCAATCAAATATTCGGATTTTGTATTACAATTTCTTTTATTAAGTTGGCAGAATTGACTTTTTTGACATTTTTATAGTTCGTGAATATAACCTATACCTTTTGTTAGTGTTTTGCTGTTTTGTTTATTGTATTGCTAATAAAGGGCTTGTATTTTTTTCCTCTATTAAGGCGAAAAGAAATTTTATGAGCGAAGCTCAGAAAAAATACATAGTCGAATATTTTGAAACTGACACGGAACTTTTAAAAGGTAAATTTTCCAGTAGTTTTACGCATAAGGAGGCTCAGCAGCGATGGGAGTTGATAAGCCTCCATCTAAATTCGATACCGGGAGCTTCAAAGCACCTTGAAGAACAAAATTATTAATTTTAACTCTATTGAACACAAAAAAATAATATATTCAGTATCAACAAATAGATTAAAAACAAACTACTACAAAATGCAAAACAGGCACTATTGGCGGATGACAACTCAAATTCTCAGGAGAATTTCAGTTTTCTCCACCAAATGACATGAGAAATCAATTCTCGATATTTGTGGAGAATCGATTCCTATGAAATATTTCAAGAATAGACCTATTGCAAAATAGAGAGAAAATTACGTCAATTTCTCCTGAGAATCGATTCCTACGATTTCAAGAATAGGGCCCCAGTGCAGAAATACATGACTTCCCCTTTACAAACCCATGCTGGTTTCCTCTAAAGCCCCCATTTATTTCTATTTCCTTCTCAATTCTAGACGCATCATCACATTCAAAGAATTCATTGTAATTAGGTATGTTAATATGATTTGACCACAACAGTTATTACAATTTTTATTATCATAATATTCAAATTAGTTATCGTTAGCATCTACAATATTGAAAAATATTTTTGTTTGTTTTAATATAAACACTATTAAATATAAATTAGTAAAACCTTAACGAACTTTAATAATTAAAATTTACTTAAATAAGGTAAACTCAGCAGCATTTATCTTTTTTCCCACTTGCTCTATTCATCCTGTACTTTAGGGCTACACTTTAAAATGGAAATTTTTAAACGAACAAACATTTCGACAAGATCATAAACGTACCTAAGAGCTTCTCATGTTCACGGAGCGTATGTCATCGGTGTGATTAATGTTCGCCATCCTTTCTCACTATCACTAAAAATATGTGAATCTCTACCAACATTACGGATCATTATAAAAACTTAACATGTGTAACGAAAAATTTGTTTTAAATAAACCTTAATTATAAAATGAATAGTGCAGTAAATTACATTTTATATTATCAGCCATTTAATTTGTCTTTTTTTTAACTTGTCCAATTAAAAACCAGAAAATAAGTCAACAAAAACAGCGCTGTTAGGACGACTAAACAGGAAAATGTCCAATGTGAAAGATAATTAATGTCTGGGAAAGTAAATAACAATATCTTCGACTAGAAGATATTTAATTTTGTCTTGCATGTATAAAATAACTCCTAATTTCTAAAGAAAGTTACTGTACAGATTTTGGAGGTTGTATTATACTACCATAAATTCTCATGTTAACTAAAAAATCGACATCGAAAGAAAAAGAAAATTTTGTCACTTAACAACTCGACTATCAATTTCTCCGAGTGCAACACTTCTTAATGAAGAATAAATGGTTTGAAACAAAATATGGGACACATGTAGTTAATTAGGCGTACAATATCTGTCTACATAGTGTTCGATTTCTATAAAAAAAATCTGTCGTTCTTTAAGTTGGATTTGACGCCTTCAGGTGCCGCCATCTTACGAAACATTGAGTAGCAAACATCCGTTGCAGGAGACAATTTATCATACGAAAATTTCAGTCACTTTTTTAATGCCATATTCGAAATGTAAAATAATGCATAATTTGTTAATGAAACATATTATGCACAATAAAACAACAGATATGTTAATAAAATTATGTAAACATGAAAGGTGTTATCTTTAAATTAAATAAAAATATATTAAAAAATAGTATAGAGAAAATAATTTCATATTATAAAATTTATACTAATATGTATTAGCTCACCTTTATCAAGAGGTATTCAGTATCGATTTAAAAATCGAATGCACTCTTCTTGTGATAGTGTTTTAGACGTTTTTGCTTTATAATTTATAAAATTTTGTTTAAGAAAAGCTCTTACTTTGTGGAATTGGTGGAAATCTGATTTAAAAATGTCAAATCCTGGAGTTATGAATTTTCCGCCCTTACTTTGTGGAAGTCCATTAAATAATTTTGCAACAATACTTCCATGGTTTATTTAAGAAATTGACTTTTTTATATCAAAGACAGATGTTTCGAAAGTACTTTAATCCATAAATTTTGTTTTATGTAATAGCATCTGATGTTGATTAAATAGTGATAAGACTAGACCAAGTATTGATGTAAAAAAAACATAATAATATTAAGGTTAGATATTACTAGCCGAAAGGTATTATCAATTTTGTATAACTGTACAATGATATAGAAAAACTAGGTAGTAATAACAATATCGTGCCCATCTTTAGAATAACTATACTAAGTGACATAAACATCCGAGCACCCAGTTTAAATGATTTTATTTTAATAAAATTTGATAAATTTATTTATATTACTGAAATAAACAATTGATAAAATTTTCAGCCTTATCAGTTGAAGATTGCGGTTTTTATACTGTTTTTTTTTAAAATCCACTAACAATGCAAATTTGAATATTGTAGCCGTAGTAAAGATCCAAATTTTGCGGATTTTGATTCTTGACATTCTTTACGATTGGTTACGATTCCTAGGGTACGGAGACCTGTACGATTTTGTTAACATAGTGAGCTTGATAGGGGTCGTATAGTAGGACTGGATTTTCTTTTCGGGAGATTGCAGTTAGAGTGTAGACACCGTGATTAGGTGTTGTAAGACATGGATTCGAGAAGGCCGTATGCAAAGACCACTCTCTGGACACCCCCGTAGAACAACAGACCGTGAAGATCGCCGCCTATGATTATTGGCCTTAGGCGACTGTTTCTCCACTACCAGGTCCATTGCAGAACACGGAAGACCTATTGGCATGTGAAGTGTTTACCGACGAATGAGACGTTTTGGCCTGTTTTCATACCGACCACACTGGGTCCTCCCTTTAACTCCACAACACCGACGTAATCGCCTTGAGTGGTGCAGAGAACGGTCACTCTGGTATCCGGAATGGAACAGATTGACATTTAAATGTCAATCTGACGATGCTATTCAGCGAAACGGTCGTCATTATAATTTAAAATAAAAAATAATTTTTAATTTCTGTAATGTAAGTGTTCAAAATGTTCACCATTTCGATGCAAACAAGCTTCATATCGATTTTAAAAGTCAATAAACATATTTATAAAAAGTGGTTTATAGAACTGCCAAAAAACATTTTGTATTCTTTCCATAGCTCGGCAATATTCGCCGGCGGATTATCCGAATGAAATATTTTTTCCTTCATTATGCCCCAAATGTATGCGTCAGGTGGCGTCAGATCAGGTGAATGAGAAGGTTATTCGAAGTCTGTTCCCCGAGAAATTATTCTATTATCGAAATGTTGACGAAGTAAGTCTAAGGTGCGCACAGCTGTATGACTCGTTGCACCATCTTGTTGGAACCATTGTGTGCGAAACTGTAGATTTCGTGCACGGTAAAAGTTATTTAGATCTCTCACAAAAGGTATAATAATTTTCTGTCTATAACGTTCTTGGTTGACAGTAAGTGGATTCTGATTATCATCTTCAACGAAATAAGGACCAATCATTCCATTACCAGATACCGCGCACCAAACGGTAACTCGAAGAATGTGGTTTCTCTACAATGGCATCAGGACGTTAAAATCCAAGGAATCTGGTTGTTTGTCGATTAATATAGCCGCTAAGAAGAACGCGACTCTCGTCTGAAAACCATATGTTTTTCAAAAATTCGGGATCTTCGTAAATTAAACTCAACATGCGACCACAGTAAATTTCTCTTGCACGTTTGTCCGCAGCATTTAGTCGTTGTCCAACTTGAATACGGTATGGATAACCACCAATTGATTTGAACATGCGACGTAAAGACGTTTCACTAATGTTGAGTTTACATGCAGTTCTTGTATGTATGTATAAGTTAGGGATAATTACACTGCGACCTATAGGATCTATTGTGTCCCCCCTTACTTGCCATATTCTGATATTTTCTCAGACTTATAGCAGCTCTTCGAGTCCTATTTTTCTGAGGAAGTTTAGGACATCGTCGGGCTTCAAGTCAGGTAGATCCCCTTCCTCTATTCCATGTGCTCCTAGGTATCTAGCCCTAGAATTTTGCAAGGCAGGGCATTCTGCGAGTAAGTATGTGTATTGAGGTTTCATCCTCTTCCTCACAGAATCTGCACTTTGCTTCATCTGCTAACCCTAGTTTCTTCATGTGGCTTCTTAACCGGCAATGCCCGGTTAATATTCCCCTTTAAAATTCGGAGCCTTTTTTTACTGAGGTTGAGGCAGCTAAGAGATCTCTTCTGGTCATAGTTCCCCAGTAGTATCTTAGATTGCCTCAGTCCTTCCAGCTGATTCCAGTACTTGGATTTTTCTTTCTCCATTTCTACCCTTAGTTTTCCTAAGATTACTCTACTGCTGATCCCACAAGATGGTTCTGGTCCCAAATGTGGGGTTTCAGCTCCTTTTTTTGCCAGCTTATCTGCTGTTTCGTTCCACTCTATTCCTATGTGTTCCGGGACCCATAGGTGACAGTGTTCTTCTGGCCCAGTTCATTTAGTTTGCCTAGGCATTCCCAAACCATCTTCGAACTGATTATATTTGAACTCAGCGCTTTGATGGCTGCTTGACTATCCGACATGATCATGCAGTTCTTACAAGACGTCTTTGAGGTGATTGCACAACTTGGTTAAAAACACGTCCTTCATTTTTGTTAGTGCATACTGTTTTTCGACGACCTGAAGAACCTTTACGTTGACACAATACACTACCAGTGCGACGAAATTTTTCAAAAACAGCTAATATCACACTTTTACTAGGAGCTGCTTTATTAAATTTTTGTTGATATTTTATTGAAACCTGTTCTAAGCTTGGACCATCATTACGATCTTTTCCGTATGAACGAAAACAATGCTTTACCAAAAACACTTTTTCCTCCGTTGTAAGAACCATTTTTAAATCAAATTTAACTGCAGCGTTAAGTCTCAATATATCAATATATGTAGATTACCTACATATATATACGTGTGGTCTTAAAACTGAAACAGTTGTTTAAATCAAGAATGACATTTTATCTAAATTGTTTAGCAATTAAATTATTTATGTAAATCGCAGTGTGTAACTTTAAAATTGTATAAATATAATCTTTTTATACTTTTGTGTGGGTATAAAAATTAAATATTTTCAAAAACTCAAACAAGTCGTTCTATAAAAATGTAGGAACAATAACTCTCCGGACTCAATATAAAATCAGTTGAATTTCATTTTTCTGGCTTCTTAAAATCAGCTACAGATAAAGGAGCTTAAGCATTTTTTAAAATATAATTACACACACACATAATTGCAAAATCCTTCCAAAATTAACAAACATACAACTCAAACAAAACAAAATCAATTAGTTACAGGGATAACTAAGATTTCTTACTTTACATAAACTCTTTAAGGGTATATAGATTCTTTTTACTTTACCTTATTACAAATAATAAACAACATGCGATCCAGGTGAAGGAAATCGTTACTATGCCCGTGGATGTATCTTAATTAAATTTTATTTTAATTGCTTTTTGACAAAGTACTCATTTGTACCAGTTAATTTATAGTTCGTATTATTATTATACACTCGTTATATGTACCAGGTAAATTACTTTATAAATTATTCAATCGCAAATTTGCAAAAAATGTTAATAAGTTGGTATATACTAAGTGGGTTCTCATGACTTTTCGCATGTTTTTAATAATTTCCGGTTATTTTATACGCATAATAGAATAAATTCAACAATTTCCAACAAAGGGACATTATAATACACTTTTTTGAACTATGTACATTGCACAATTTGGCACAAAGAATACTTGAATTTTGGATAAGAGTTAAATGTGAGTTACATAGTAAAATGAAGTTTCCTGGAAAACAAAGATAAAATAATGTTTATAATCTGTTTAGTACAATCATCTTGTAAATATTTTAAATCATATAATTTTTATCTATAAGAGAAAAAAGGTTATGGAGTAAAATCTTGAAGATAATTAGTGCTAGATAAACGTAATAATCATCTAAATTTATTGTACTAATCCTTACTCTGTGGAAGCCCATGTCAATCTAACGATGATTTTTGTAGCGAAACAGCTATATTATAAAAGCAAATTTTCTAATTAAAGTTCAAACGTAAAGTTGTTCATAATAATAATCAATATTTTATCTATTTTTTTTAGATTTCGTTACTGCTAAACTCTTACTGTTTATGATAGGCATTAAAAATAATAAATTAGAACAAAAACATTTTGCTTCAGACAAGATGGACAGGGCTGTAGGTCGTCTTAAAGGTGGCATGCGACTAATTGATGTAGCAGAGCAGTGATGAGCAAATGCAAGACCAAGACCGGGTTAGTCTTGGCCTTGGTCTTGCATACAAGGTCTTGGTCTTGCACCAAGACCCTTGCAAGTCTTGCAGTTACTTTTTAGATTTACTGGGGTCCATGTTTACAAAAAAAAAGGAAAAATAGTTTTTAAAATCATTACAGGTAAAGAAAGATTAAATGAAATAGAGCAAGAGCCCGTGAACCCCAGACCTTCGTTATTTCATAAAAGCTGAAAGTTTGTCAGCGCATGCTCCCAAAAAAGGTAAGAACGATGGACTATTATGAAGTTTGGGTCACCGTGGCTTTGGCAGGTAAACGAGAAGAGAGAAGAGCTGGGAGAAGAGATATCTTCGTTGCTTATGGCTCTAGATTGACCAAGATATTCTTCTATTTCCTTTCTTCGGTTTTGAGAGTCAGATATAATTCAATTATTCAGAGAAAACAAGATATTTTTTGCAATAAAAAATAAATTGTAAAACAAATAATGATAGTTTTTCGGTCAAAATACAAGGAAAATTAATACGTTATTTTTAGTTCAACTTGGATCTTGAATAACTTTTAAGCAAGTGAATTTATCAAAAAAAAATACTGACTTTTTTGTAGAGCATTAAATTTACTACAAAAATAATTGATTGCCGCAGCTTTGTATGAGCTGGCTGAGGAATAACAAAATTGATTGCAAAAATTAAAAAAACCCCATGTTATTTAAGAGGGCGGGGGTAAAGTCTTTAAATACTTTAAGAATATTGTCTCAAAATTTCAAGTGGATCGGATTAAAATTGACCAAGTTACGAATATTTTTATACCTGTCGGATTTTAATCCCTACTCGACCCGACCGCTCTATTGTTGCCTGGCAGATGTTTAGCTCTCTACTATACTTTTTCTTTCTCCCCAGTTCTATTTATAGAAATTCCGACTTAAGTACAAACGTCCTTATGCCTGTACTGTATATTTTGTATACTATATACTATATATCTGAGCAAAGATGCTTCACGCAGAACAATGAGAGCTTGAACCAACTTATTTGGAAAATCTCACCAAAGACTTGAGTGGAACCTCTGTCATCGTTGAAATTGCAGCTTATATGGCAGCCAGTGTCTTCAATGAAGGTTCTTTTGCTTTACTAACCTTCATGGAAGGCATGGGAATTAGTAGTGGACCAAGTGATCATGACTGGGCGCGATCAACTGACTCCATACGTATAAGCCGAGCCGATCAGGAAGCTCAGAGACAAACCAAAGAAGGCAGGATTCTTCGTAGACAGGAGCAAAAAGATGCTTTAGACATAATGGATGATAGCAACATCCTTTATGGACCTGGCATTGATGATTCAGTTTGAGGTAAGCCGATAAAATTTGCTTATAAAAGTTTTATACAAAATTTTTTAGTGCTCAAAACTTTAAAGCGTTTTTCCCACAAGTCACTTATTTAAAGTCGGTGGACATTATAACTTCAAAACTACTGCACCGATCGTTTTGAAATTTTGAACACTATTTCTATCCATCATTTAAGAAGCCCTGATAAAGAATTTTTTTTAAATTTGTTGATAATTGTTATTTTACAATAACAAATTAGGGGGCTTTTTTCACGAAAAATCGCGTTTTTTTCTTCAAAATACTCCAAAAAAGTGAAAAATTTAAATTTCGAAAAACCCCCACGTCACCTCCTGGGGAAAACTGTTATCTTACGAATGAACTTTGATTTTTTGATTTCAGATGATCCAGCACCAAGTTATGATGGCAACTCGCCTTTTTTTCGAGGCACGTCGGAATACTTATGCTGCCATTACCGTATTTGTTAATATTTTTTTGTGAAAATTTTACAGAACATTCTTCAAATGTTATACTTCAATGTATCATTGGATTTAATAAAGAAATTTCAACTGGTTCCTCACAAAAAATTCATAAAAACATGCCCATTTTTCAACTAATTTACTTTACCCCCTTCCTTTAAATGGGAAATCAATCGCCTTTGTGGCACGGTTCATTATCAATATTATGGGCTTATATAGGTTCGATATTTTTTTTGGGTCATACGCTAAAATTTTTAGAGGCGCCGTAAACTCAAAAATCAAATCAAATAACGGACACCCTAACAACTATCCTCTATTTCCCGGTCCTTTCATATTACACATCAGTATCCCCAGCCATGCACGTTCATATGTCGCACGCCTAGTCACAGATTGGCACAAGGGAATCGATGTATTGCCATGGCCACAATAATCCCCTGACATAAATCCTATGTAGCAAATTTGCTCCAAGAAATAATAATCCCACAAATGGGCTATATTCACACTTTAATTAAGAAAGTTTTTTATTCTGTTAAAAAATAGTATTCAAAATAGGCACTCTAGTTTAAATCTCAATGAATTTTGCCCAACACACGCACAATACATGTTTGGCTTAATGTAACGTATTATCATTGTTTTTTTTTTAATAATCTACGTGTTTAATGTTATTAACACATAAGTTATTTAATAACAGTTCTTTTGTTTAGTACCTACAAGTACAACTTCATTAAACGCATAAATTGCACCAATTTCCGGCGGGTAATTTTTTGAAATTTACATAATTCCAACACTCTATAATTAACTGTAATTAAATAATTGTTAATCTTATCTGACAAACAATTTATTGAGCATGCGTACGGGATTATTTAAAGAACAATGAGTGTATTTTGTAACTTTTCGCATACAAGAATGAAAAATCGTCAACTACTTTTAGTTAAATGCAATAGAGAAATGAAAATCAACATATAAATTTAAATTATTATATTTTTGCCGGCCCATACCAACTCTATGTGGATGAAATCCCATAAAGTTTACTCTCTGGGATAATTTGTCCGCTTGTTGCGTAGGAATTAAGTGGTTGATTGAGAGGAGAGTGTGTTGAGTGTGACGCGTGGTTCACAAATAACTCTCTGGATATATATGATGTACACGATATTTCCTCGCCTGATGCTATTTCGAATTGATTGCATTAGTCTAGGATATTCGTCAAAATGTATTAATATATTAACAGTTGGAATCGTTAAACGTAGATATTATTAACAGCAAATATTTGTTCATTTTTGTTAGAATTGTACAGTGTAAGAATATAACGAAATATCTCAAAACAACAACATTTCAAAAATTTTTCATTAATAAATGCGGGTGGATTTTCTGTAACAATGGCTTGTTTCAGCATACGCCGTACGTAAGGATCAAGAGTTGTTAGATCAGGTGAATGAGAAGGATAAGGAAAATTCGTGTTACGGGAAATCACGCGGTCTTCAAAATTTTCTCGAATCAGATCTAAGGATGCTGTCGTAGTATGACAATTAGCCCCATCCTGTTGGAACCATTGGGTATTCAACTGAATCTTTTTGGCACGACAGAATTGTCTGAGATCAATAAAAAATGGTGTGTCTATATTGCACTTGATTTAGTGTCTTCTACGCTCGTCTTCCACCAAGTAAGAGCCCAATAATCCATTACCTGACACTGTGCACCAAATCGTTACAATTTCACTATGAAGAGGTTTCTTTACGAAGAAACGTTCAAAACCAAGAAAATCATTTTGTCTGAATAAATTAACCTTAAATATAGAATAAACCTTTTATACAGTGGACGGCTAATTTATGGAATATTATCATTATTTCGAGAACCGTCGAGTTTTGAGGGTAATTCCGAAACAGGTCGATTTTTGTTATAAAATACCCATGTTACAACGTACATGGAGTAAGGATGACGTCACCGGTGTGGGTGTAGTCACGTAATCGTTAATTTTTTTAAATAGAAATCGGTATAATGCGACACCTCATTTGAAGGAGAATTTAATTCTCTATTTAATGACATTACATTTGTAACTAAAATATTTTTTTAAGGGTACAAAAAAATTTCTTTTTTATTTAAATTCAACCAAATTACAACTAATGATTTAATTCATAACGTACCTTAAAGTAACCAAATTATGCATAATAAATATTTTAAATTAAATGACACATCTACTGGATATTGAAAAATTAAATATAACCCAAAAAAAGTAAAAATTGTATGTTTCTTTTAATTTGGAGAGTTTTTTGTCTCTGCTGTAAAATTTGGAAATTGTGACAGGCAATTTGCTTATTAGTGTGACGATATGGTATATTGCATGTCGATATTTATATATTGTATTGTATTTGTATTTAAATATATAAAGAAATAAAAAAATAAAAAGAAATTTTCAAACAAAAATAACTAGTTCTAGTTGATTCTGTACCTTCTTCGCAGTAATTTTATTTCAGTGGAGAAGCAATAACTATTTTTGCACGTTAGTGTGTTCCATCTTAAACGCACACTAATTTAATTGAAATAAAAGCAAGCGAAGTAGACTAAGCCACCGTCAACCGACCACGAAACTAAATTACTGAAACGCATTTTCTCCCGTTTTTCTTTTTGCAATAAATTCACCATAAATCTCCGGTCGATTTCTCAGTTTATTAAATCTTCGAACGGTGTATAATTGCGGTACACGTGGTCGTATAAATCATGGTGGGACACACTGGCATTTATCAAGGACCGTTTCTGTTAAATGTAAGTTGCTAATGAATAGACCCTGGGTATTTCTTTTTTTCAAGCGAACTGCAGCATCGGATTATTCTCATTTTGGATAGAGTAACAATAATCCTAATACTCAAACTTGGTCAAGTGAATATCTAACGTCTGTATTCTGTCAAAAAAAACTGAATTGTATCCATATGTAAAATAAGATTATTGTTAAGTACCAAATTAAATTAAATTTAATGAAAATGAACGAAAAAAATATTACAAAACTTTCTCATCCTTAAATATGTGTAAGGATGTGTAATAATTTTTATAGAAAATATAATAAAGAACTATACAAAAATGACTTGATTGAACCCAACTTATCTTAGCACAAAAGTGTACCTACCCAAAAAAGTCACAGCCCTTTGAAGTTACAAAATAAAATTTGTTTTTTTGCATTTTCTCCTAGACTATTTGACATTTTGTAATAAAAATGGGTTGTTTACTTTCTTGTTCTGAAAGCATGTGGCATGCTATCGATTAAATGGTCGAGCTGGCGGAATTCTCTCCCATTCTTCACGAGCAGCATCTTTCAGTTCTCGTAGAGTAGGTAATTGGGGGAGGGTTTCGCTTCTTAATGCGTGTTTTAAGAATGTCCCAGGCATGTTCAATAACGTTCATGTCAGGGGAATTTGATGGCCATCTTAATGTGAATATTCCTTCTTCTTCCAAAAAATTTTGTACTGCAGCTGATCGATGTGGAGGTGCATTGTCATGCATAAACTCAAATCCATCACCTACCGCCCCCCGGAATAGACGCACAACAGGATTTAAAACTTCCTCGATGTACACAGCACCAGTGATTCTTCTCTCCAAAACCAGGAGAGGCGTCCGTGTACCTCTTATAATACCACTGCAAACCATAATACTCCCACCTTCAAATGGAACACGTGGTTGGGCTGTTTATCGGGCTTGTCGTCCTGGGGCCCTCCAAACTAGCGTTCTTCCCGAATCAGAAACCAAGCCAATTCTTGAGAACATCACGTAATTCCAGTTAGGACCATGGTGTAACATTTCTTGAGGCCATTGCAACCTTACAATATAATATAGATATTTTTTCTAGTTGCGAATAATTCATAAATTCATTTAAGCTATCAATGTTTAATATATTTTTAAAGGGTAATGAAAAAGGCCTTATCTCGATAAAAACTGGTTTTTTGAAATAATGATAGGAGGCAAAAAAGTTTTAATAATGTGTTAAATTAATGGTGCCACAAAATTCATTTGGTTTGTTGGGTTCAACCAAGTTATTTTTGTCTCCGGAATACGTGATCTCATTTATGACATAGCATATAAAGGGTGTTTTGAAACACCCTTTATAGATTGCCAAAATACCTTATTTTATTTTATCTATTAAGAGGAACCTAATACCTTCGAAGTACTGGACTAAAACAAATACAAGAGAGATTATATTGGGAACGAAAAATAAAATTATTTTTTTACAAATTTCTACAACTAAGCGGATAAAAATTAAAAGCTGAAATCGCCAGATATTTTCATTAGTGTATTTTTGAGCTAGTGACCCTTTTTTTAGTTTTGCGAGTTTTTTTGATGTCTCTTAATAAAGATTGAACTTTTAAAACTCTCCTAGTTATTATTACTTGGTAATTTTGGAAATTAAATAATAATTGTAAGGAATGGTGAAAGTTATCATGGGAATTCCTCCATTGCAGGACTTGGATTGGGGTAGGGGTTGTTAAAAAATAAGTACTGAAAAGTGCTCTGGTCTTCTGTTTTTTCACAAAAAAACATGCTCTTCTTTGTACCAGGAGCAGAATTGTGACTGAATTGTTTCTTTTACATCGGACTATTTGTTATGGTAAGCTAAAAGCCACAGAAGATATATAATTCTTGATCAAAGTGTCTTCGGAAATGCGTTACAGTTTTTAAGGGGATCTTGAGGAGCTGTTAAAATTAAGCACACAGCTGAGATCTTGATCTTAATCAATCAATTATTAAGAACAGTAAACAACTAAAAGGTTGAATTAACTTTCACTATTTCAAGACCACTCACACCTTTGTCACTTGACCCTAACGATATTTCCTGTCTTACTCCTTCCCACTTTCTCATTGGGCGAACTCTGACGTCGCTTCCTGAAAGAAGTCTATTGGATTTGAAATTTAATCGACTGGATCATTTCGAGCAACTTCAACAGCTTAGGCAGCACTTTTGGCGAAGATGGTCAATGGAGTTCATTTCCGAGTTGCAAGCAAAGCAAAAATGGAAGATCAATTATCCTAATTTAAAGAAAGATGATCTTGTGGTTTATTTAAAGGAACCAAATCAACCACCAATATCGTGGGCTCTAGAAAGAGTCGTTGAAGTCCATCCTGGTTCTGATGGAGTAGTTCGATTTGCCACAATTCGCACTTGCAAAGGCTTTTTTAAGCGATCCGTTTCCAGCCTGTGCCCATTACCTTCAAAAATTGATGTTTGTTGAAAGAATCCTTCTTTCAACGGTGGGAGGCATGTTTGTATTTGTTTTCATTCCGATGTTACGCCTCTGGCGGTGTTCGTTACCAAGAAGAATAATTGTTTTTTTTCGACATATATGTTTTTGTAATTCAAAACGTCAATGTTCATATTTTTTCGTATGTGTATTCAATTCAATAAAGAGGTGTTTTAAATCCAGCCTAATCAGTTTTAATACATGTCAATCTGACGTATGTACAATACCCTAAAAAGTTTATTATAGTAAACCTTACCCTGTGGAAATCTATCATGTTAAGAACATTAAACAAATAATTTTTTAACAAAATTTCCACGGTTTATTTAAAAATTTACTGTTAAGTCCAATGACAGCTGTTTTATTAAAAAGTTCTTCATTTAATGTTCTTAATAAAATGAACTACAAAGGATAAGTATAATAAATTTAATTATTAATTTAATAGAAGTTAAAAATGTTTAAAGGAGAATGGCCAAATTTTCTATCCAGCGACTTATGAAATTGCTCTCAGCATTTGTATGAGATCTAAGAAGATACTACCGAGGTAAATATTTCTACACAAAAGTGGTTTAAACTGTCAAGATTTATGCAAGAGCTATAAATGTCCAACGATGTCTGGTGTAAATTCAAAAAAGGAGAGACAATTATGGGCAAGTCGTGTCCTGTAAAGAGAAATTGTAGAAAATTCCCGTACGGTGGCTGTATATTGGTTGCTAATGAATCGACTGTATTTTAGTTACATTAGACGATGTCGATAGGAAATCTCAATTGAAATGGCGATAGATATCGACGAATTTGTCAATAAAATTTATAGGCTATAGTAATTACATTTAGAGAGGTAAATTATAGGATATTGTTAATCGCGCGTTTTCAGCTGTTTATGCATTGGTTTAGTTTTAAATATATAACTACCAAAGTACCAGAGTAAATGTAAATGGTGCTTAAAAGTTGGTAGAGTTTTAATTTTAATTTTTTAATAATAATAATAATGATTGCATTTTCTAAAATGTTTTTTGTATTTTTTTGTACTAGTGGTAATTAGAATATTGTGCTACAAGCGTGACAAGTTGTCGATTGCCCACAAAAGCGTACGAGTTGCACACACTATTTTGTATTACAAATACGGCGATTTATGTAGGTACACACAAATATATAATTTTAGAAAAATGTGACGTTTCTAATGTCGAAGAGAACTGATTTGAATGTAGCATATTAGTACACTAATATGCTACTATTAATATAATTTCAATTTTAATAATGCTTTAAGAATTACTTTACAAATATACAAGCATTAAAACAAGTTGTAATTATAAATCCATTGAACTATATTTTAATTCAATAAAAGTTTATAAATTAAGACAAAAATACAGCGAAAGTGGCCTGACAAAAAATATAAACTAGAATTGAATAAACCTAAAAGATTGTGGGCAGGGTCATCTGCGTAATTGATAACCAATAGGGATTAATAAGTATGTCGAAGCGCCTACGATTTCGTCTTACACTGTGAAAAATTAGTTTAAATATTACAAATATTTTAGCAAAATATTGTGTTAAAATATCTACTTAAATAAGTTAGATTTCTAAAAATTTATTTATGATGGTGAGGACAAGTATCAAACCTTTAATGACCTCCGGCTTGAGCATTTGAGCGAAAACACTTGTTTCCATAGAACTGTAGTGATAAAATTTAAAGTTGTTTTAATGTGAAACGGATATTCTAAAATTATGTAGGTTACTTTTAAAACGAAAATGGGCATTAGGCAAATGGGCAGATGTAAATAATAAACGTGTTTTACAGTGTAAAACTGACATAGACAGATGTAGAATCTGTTTAGTATGTTAATATTCTCAATGCAACATGGAATTTCTAATATCAACGAAAACTCGCCCTAGCCATGTTAGGCCACTTTCGTTGACGACAGTACCTGATTTTTTAAGCGTTATACCCAAGTTACGCTTTAAAAGTCGGTTTTTATCGAATAAATTTTTATTTTTCTACGAAATCTATTAGTCTAAGAGCCAGCTACACTCGATCCTACGTGATAAGGAATTGTGATAAGAGTGATTTCATGATATAGTTTACAAAGGGCCGAATGCAAAACCGCATTGTCGGCCAAGCATATCCTGTGCTTTTGCACGTATAAAAAATTATTAACACCTTTTTTTTAAGAAAGTTACGTCATAAGGAATTGTAAAAAAAATTACATGGTAATATAGCTGATATCAAGGAGATTAATAAAATATATGTAGGCCAGCACTTATCCTGTGCTAAATTCTTGTTGGCCAGGGGCAAAGGGGTCATTTTTCATTATTGCGCTTACGTCATCAAAAATTTCCAAAAATTTTTTTTATAAATACATTTAGGTCATAAGGAATAAAGGTAAATATGTCGGCCAGGCAAATTCTTGTGCCTAATACGATGTCAGCCAGGTCAAAGTTTGATATCTAGCTTTATCAACACTATTCACCTCTTTGATATTGTAATCAGACAAGTAATTCTTGAATTTTGGCAATTACTTTTTTGTTTTGTTTTGCGTCTGAATTGGATAACGAGATGAACGCCTGAATAAAACCATCTGTTGCTTTTACCATTGCATTTGAGTAAGATTTTGATTTTGCGATGTGAAAGATCATGCGTGTATCCGCTTCTTCGTGGAAACATCACAATAGATCTGAAAAGGTCGCAGTGGAATAGGCTTCTGGCCACCTCTTAAATATCTAACAGCACAGCTACTGCTAATGCACCCACTGTCCTGTACCCCTGTGCCACTCTCAACAAAACCCCTCTCTGCACCTGGGCTAGTGGCTTTATCCTCGCATGGATCCTCGCTCTTTCACCCCACACTTCCGCTCCGTACAGCATACTCTGCTCAATCGTGCAACCAATAACTCTCCTCTTTCATTCTCTCGGCCCTTTCACATTACACATCAATCTCCCCAACCATGCTGCTCGTACTCTCGCTTTCTCTGCTGCCTTCAACATATGGTGCTTGAAGGATAGTTGCCTACCCAACCAAACACCTAGATACTTCACCGACTCCTCCATGCGAATTTTCTTCCCCTTCACCATCACCCTAACTTCCTCCGTCTTGCTTCGTCCCTTTACGAGCAGTCTCACCATCTTATCTTCCGCCACTTCCAATCCGCATCGTTCTATCTTCCCCACAATCTTCCTACACATCTTCTGAATTCTAATTGATAAATTTAAAAGTCAACTATTTTCAAAAATTAAATAAAAGAGCTAATAAAAATTTAAATAAATAATTTTTTAAGAACTAACATTCATTTTGACAATAATATGGTTCAGAATTAATAGGGGTGACATTCCAAAAATTATAATACAATGAAAGATAACCATGGATATATAAAAGAAAAAACTTACCAAAGAGAAAAATATGCAAATCCGTTTAAAGAAAAAATTCAAAAATATGTAACAGTACTTTGCTAATGAAATATATCCATTTATATTAAATAAACAAAATCAACGACGTTAAAAATGAAAAATGGGTGTACATCTGTTTTCCATTACATAGGGAATCTTCAACTTAATATTCTAACAAGTTGATTGCTAGTTTTCGCGATCTACAAGAACTTAAGTACTCAATTAGTCGTTGTCTAATTTCGTCAAACAACATTCGACTGCACTTTATTTCATTTAGTGCGACTACTTCATTTTCCACATAGGCCAGTCAGAAATGTCAGATACAAACAATTTGTAGAGAATAACTGTAAAATAGATTTGAGACATTTTAATTACTTAACATGTATTTTTTATGGTAATTGACCCGCTCAATTTAAGTCCAGTTATTTTGGTTTCACATTAGAATTTACAAAAGTAAATATAGCAGAAGCGTTTAAACATTTTATTTTAATTTTGCAGGAAACAAAATTTTTAGTTTCGACGAAAACTTTTTTATTTTAGGCAAAACTACTCAAACAAACTGAATAAATAAAATAAAAAAGTTTTCGTCGAAACTACAAATTTATCGATAAAATTTTTTTCACCTGTTAAAATATCACAGTTTTGTGATTTCGTCCAATGAAAACGCTTAATCTTTAATGTTCTGTGCTAAATGCTAGCCAATCATTCCGTTTTATACTGATAAAACCACTAGTTGTTTTACCAGTATTGATAAAATCATGTAACTGTCAAAAAATTCAATAACAATATTGAACAATTAAACAGCGAAAATAGTGAAAATTAGTGAAAAGATAACGAAAAATTATTAAATAAAGTAGTTTTTGTACAGAATGGTTCAAAAAATAATCTTCTCAAATACCATTCGTCCTGTAATATTTTACTAGATAAATTTTTATTTTCTAGACTCAAACTTTTTTGTTTTAGAGAAAAATACGAAAACAAACTGAATAAGATAAAATCACTCGTCGTAAGGACTCGTGATTTTATCAAATTTCAGTTTGTTTTCGTATTATTGCCAAATAAAAAAGTTTTCGTCGAAACTAAAAATGTATCGATACAATTTTAAGGACTTAAGGATCTTTTATAAAATTGTGACAGATAGCCAACCATATTGTTAACAAAAATCGATTCATTTTGACAGGCAGATAAGCAGCTTTAAAGGCACTGAGATCCGATACTCTTGCGAAAAGGGGAACGGAGTTCGCATATTTAGATGATGACGAAAATAATTTAATAAATTTATATTTACATCCGAGTTTCCAAGATCCAAACACTATACCAAATATCAAAGACCGGATCTTTTTGGTCTTACCAAAAACCACAAAAGACATCTGAAAAAGGGGTAGAAGGAAAGATATTCCAGAATCCTTAAGTAACACCATATCGCAGATCCTGGAGTGCATTAGAAAAAATTCTATTCTAATCATTTTGCGTATAAAGCACGCTCGTATTAGATACTGCTTGAAGAAGACAGGTTTGAGTAGTACATCGTTTCTGTAGTTTTTCCAGTGTAAAAGATGACACTACTGGATCCTAACGACTTTAAAGCAGATTCTTAATTATAAGTTGGAAGAAAAGGGCTGTATAGGAACAATAGGTAACCTCTAAAAGAGAGTTATAATAGACCTTGGTTGCACTATTAAAACTATTTAATTTATTTCTATTCTAACATTAACTTCTACAACTGTCTTAATAAGTAATTGTAATTATATATTTAATAAAATAATTGTATAATTTGGTTAAAAAAAAAATAAAAATGATTCAATATTTTATGGTACTTCTTTTAGTTAAGTATCTCTGGGAGAAGCATATTATATTCAATGTTACACTTTTTTAGCTTTTCTTATATTCTCGTATTTGTTTTTAAATTCATTATTATGCGGTAAAGTGAGCTAAATCTTAGTTGTCCGTTTTGCTGGTTTTCAGTTGTTTTCTTTATATAGAGATTTTATTTTCGTTTATATTTTCTGTACTTACGATTCTTCTCTTACTGCAATGGTTATTACTCTGTCTAGCTCCCATATCTCTGGATTTGTCAATTTTTATGACATTGACATCACCTGTTAACCTTTTCTTCCTTTCTTGTAACTTACAAATAAATGTAGGCATCTGTCCATTTATACATTTTCTTAATTCTTTCCAACTTATATTCGAATAATTATATTCAAATATTCTTAACAACTTTATGACTATTTTAGATTTAGAAAGTTCTTGAATACAAAATTCTTGGACCTTACAGCATCTAGTAGTTTGCTGTTACCGATCATTACAGAGAGGTAACAAAACCACATTGTCAAGGTAGGCTTACATTAATATATTTATTTCTTTTATTACTACTATGAAACATTTTCATTAACTGTTTAAGAAAAACCATTCGATTTCAACTTTGTACTAGTAGGTACACAATTATGTTTGTCTACTCTATATAAAATTTATAGAAAATTGTTATTTTACTTTTATTTTTATTTTGCTATTGATTTATTAGAATTTATTACAAACATTTTATTGGTTTGTGATTTTGTTTCTATTTCACAAGGGTTTTCATATTAAGCAAAATATTGAACATAAAGCAGAAAAGTACATAGTAACTGTGCTGCGATTACCGCCATATCATTGCGAACCAATAGAACTTATGGGCACGAGTAAAAGAATTTGTTGCGAGACAAAATACTACATTTAAAATGAAAGATGTCAAGCTACTATTTGATCAAGCCATTCAGTAAGCGACACTAGAGAACTGCCGAAAAGGATGTGATAAAACAGGAAACAAAATGTGGGATCTGGGAAACTTGGTCGATCAGGTGGTTGGCCCTTTAATTATAGCAATAGGGGATGATGACAGTTCTTCAGATGACGAAGAATATAACGATCGAGAATAATTTAATTGCATTGCAAATAAATATTTTTTATATTTTGCACTTATAAAAATCTTCATTATAAAACGCATTTGCGTATCGTAATGTAACTTTTGCGCACGCAAATTTTTGTTTTAAATGGTTGACGACATGAGTGAAGTATCTAAAGGCAAGACTATTGACAATGACATTTGTGGCTAATAGCAATTTATTAATTTTATATTGTTCTTTAAGAAAGTATCTGTGAATATGAATATAATATTTTACTTATATAATATATTATTATTGGTATATTATTCATTTTAAAATATTTTAAAACATTAACATTTGATAATTTAAATGTCAAAACTGTCAAATTTTATAAATTACACAGTGCTGCCGACATACTTTTTAAAATGAAAATTGTCGTCATTTACATACAAATAATGAAATAATCTAAAAAATTATAAAATGGATTAATATAAAAAATATTATAAACAACTTATTTCATATGGCTGTTGTGGCACTCGTTCTTTAAAAAACTCATCGCTTCGCGATTCGTTTTTTAAACTTGAACTCGTGACATAACAGAATTCCATATGAAATGCGTTGTTTAATATACTATTATTTTTACCTATTTTTTTATAAAACTGTTATGCATTATGTCTATGTTAAATTTTTATTTCTTTCAATGTAATTTTTATGAAGATGTCGAATTGATTTTATCTGAAATTAACAATCCACTCTTCCATCAAATTTACTCTTGAAGTTGGCCTTAACAATAGCTTACATTTTCTCAATTTATCTTTAGATACAAATTCAGTTAATTCCATTAACTTTCATATTTTTCGCAAACCGACCACCACTGATCATTTGATTCCTCACAACACCCTTATCATTACAACATGTTTGCAGTAAATTCCTATACACATAGATTATTGAATGGTTCAATGACTGAAGAAGCATACAATGGAGAGATAAAAATACTTAATCAGTTCACTACTGCCAATGGCTTCCCTGAAGGTACAGTTCGGACATCTATCTTCAGATCGTTACCGTTTTTGGGTCGTATTTCTCACAATATCTGTACTATTCTTGAGAACTATGTACCTACCCAACTTAAAAATAGCGTTTAAGTGTCGAAATCCGATTAAGTCTTGTCTTTCTAGAACTAAAGATAAAGTTAACAAATTGTTAAAGAGTGGCATTTATAAGCTGAGTAGTGATGAGTGCTCTACGACATACGTTGGTAGGACAAACGTCCACTTCACTCTTCATTAATCCCCATATGTTTTCAATGGGACTAAGATCTGGTGAAGCTGCTGGCCATGGAATTGCTGTCAGTTGGTGTTCTTGCATCCAAGCTGGAGTTAAGGCAAAAGTATGGCATTATCCTGCTGAGAACGCTTCCCCTCTGGATATAAAGCATTAGCTGTTTCAAGAAGAAAACCATTTAAAATATCACAATACTTTGCACTATTAACAGTGCCATCAACTATACAGAGAGGCGTAGCACCACGTTGATATATTGATCCCCAAACCATTATTATAGTGGGAAATTTGAGTGGTAACATTTTCTCTTGACAGGATTTTAAGATGGTTTGCACCAATCTGGAAACAACTCTCGTCAGATATAAAAATATTGCTGAAATTATCTCCTTGAAAACGTTGACAAAACTCCATTCTTCGTTGCTTTTGTAGAGGTGTTATTGCAGGGATCTTTTTTGGTTTCCTTGATATGTAGCCTTGTCTTTTCAGTGCCATGCGGACAGTTTCTGGACACACATTTATTCTTCGTTGATTTCTAAATCTGCTGGCCAGTTTTCGAAACCCTAGGCGCGGATTTTGTCGTCCTAAATTCACTAAAGCGTTTAAATTGTTTCCGCGAATCTTACGCGGTCTTCCCGAAACTGGTATATGTCTTATATCTGTACCAGTTTTTATCCTCTTAATTGTCTCATACGCTGCACTTTTTCCGAGTTCAGTCAATTTCACTAGTTTTTTAACGTTTCGAACACCCTTTCTATACAACTATTCCACCATTAGCCTACTATCGGCACAATTTACTTGACGCACTACTTTTGTCTTAGAATGTTACGAAAAGAAAATATATTAAAATTAGGAAAAATAAAATATTTCGTATACTTTCTAGATGGATTATATAATTTTAGGAGAAACTCGGATGATGGCCTTACAAGCAAAAAGCGCTTAGAACTCTAAATTTTTGTAAAAATACATTCGTTTTTTCTCCTACAATTTTTGAAAGTTCGTACAAAGTCTGCAGTCTTCATTTATTTGTTTAAAATCCATAATACCTCCTATTTATCAAACGAATGAATTTTGCAATTCAAACTATGTAAATGCCAGAATTTATTCACGGTTTACCTGTAGTTTTGAAGTATAATTGGCTTGGTTTTAACATTTTTTTATTTTCAAATAGTATTACCAGCGGATTGGGAGAACCTATCCAAAGGATAATATTTTTAGTTGCAAATTCTTTACACCTGAACTACACTGTTTAAGTGGGCCTATCTATAAGCTAAATATTCTCTATTTCCTAATCCAATTTTTAGTTTATTTTGAAATAACTTAATCAACTATTGAAAAAATTTATTTTCTTGTGTGTACGATCAGATGAAGAAATAAAACATTTTTTCGTTTTGAATTACAAAAAAGTGACTGCTGTTGGTTTATTAGTTACCCAATTTATTCTACCTGCCACTTCTTTCTCAGTATATTTCCTCTCGGTTAACAATATTTTGAATGCCAACCGCACTCCTAAAATTCATTGAGAAATACAAGTAGTTTATCTTAACGCGGCATATTTTGTGCTTCATGTGGTTATTTATTCATGGCATTAAAGCTTTGGCGAGGTGCCACAATATATTTTTTTATTTTGAACTCCAGCCGATGTTTGATTACGAATGTTAGTAATCGAAGTGACTTAAAAAATGCATTTTTCGAATAAAAACATAGAAAAAAAATCTGAATAAAATAATAATTATGTCTAATTTTATTTAAAAATGACTGAGTATTTGCCCAATTATACTGTTTCAAAAAGGTGTAGAGTATAGTGGTTTTCACAATAGATGGTATTGACTGAAGGATTATAATAAAACCAATTAGACCCTTCAGTTGTAAAATCCGAGATGCACGTCATAAATGTAAAAGGACCTGATACAGGTAATTTTGTTTCTCAGAGAGGGATTGTAGAGAATTACAGCTTACACTTATTGTTCATTTTAGTCTTTGTATTTCATTGCAAGTGTTCACTTGTGTTACGGCGAGCAATAATTTCATAACATTTATTTGTTATTACAGACAATTAGCAAAGATTTTATACCCCAACGTACAGAATAGGCAGTATGTGGCGTCCGTGGATAAAAAGTAATAGTGCTTCTTCCAGTGGTTCGTTAAAAAAGAATCACTTATCTTGTGACGCGAAAATCATTATAAAAAATGTGTATAGTTCCTTACTTTAGCAAGGATATAAGTGGGTGCTGCAGCAAGAGTAACCAGTAATTCGCCGAAGGTGCATCTTACTTCAGTTAGAATTGTTGAAATTTCCATGGAATCAAATTAAAGGTAAAGATTCCGGTGTCACAAAAAGTCTAGACGACTGAGAAAAAGATTTGATAAGGCGAAAAATCTACACTATGTACGATGAGCGTGTCCCTACAATCAAAAGTCTGAAACAGCGGCTCATCAATGACGAAACTCACATCAACTGTGGCCTTACTAATCTTTGGCGAGCACTGTCTGCAATGGGCTTTAAATATCGCAACATTGACAAGATACAAGTAATAATGGAATCCACACGTTTGATTAACTGGCGTTCTGAATATACAACGTCAATAAGAAAATACTGCCTAAAAATCGGCCAATACTCTACCTCGACGAGACGTGGTTTGACACGCATGACACCCCTTCTAAAGGATGGTCTGATTCCACTGATAAGTGTAAAACAAAAGCACCATCAAATTAAAGGAAAAGAATCACAATATATACAAGCAGGATCAGAAAATGGTTGGATCCCAAACGCTATGTGGCATTCTGTCAAAAATATTAAGGACTCTTGTGTTGATTATCAGGAAGATATGACAGCAGAGCTTTTTGAAGATTGGTTTAAAAATTGTCTTTTACCCAACATTCCGCCAAACAGCGTTATAGTAATGGACAACGCAAGCTATCATAGTCGACAATTCCTGGCTCAAAGAATACGAAATTGAAGATTCAAAACTTCATGGTTGCAAATGACATATATTTTGAGGAAAATTATACAAAAAAGAACTTTTACAAGTGCTGCAGTCATTTTCTTAAAAAAAAACGTATGTTTGTGATACAATTGCAAAAGAATTGGGACATACAATTTTACGACTACCTCCCTACTACTGCGTGTTCAGTCCCATACAGCTTATGTGGCACCAACTACCGAGAGTTGAAAAAGTTCTGTTAGTCATGTTATAAATGTTGAAAACTTGTACCTTTCTGTAAAATCAATTGCGCCAATTATAATTAATTTAGATGAGGTGAGCGATAGCGACACTGAACTAAATACAGAATAGAATTTACATTTAACATTTAAATAAATTACTTCTATATTATGCAAAAATTCAAATTTCTTAAGTTCGACCCTGTAGCACATTTGCATTTTTTACCTGATGATTTTCTACACAATGAGATTAAATCGGGTAGTTTATTGCAGTTAATACCATTTACTGTCAAAAATACTATAATACAATCTCATTAGGTATTCAAAAGGACAACAGGATAAAACGTCAATAAATTCTGGTACATCCATAGTTTGCAATGCAAAATTCTTTGGTTTAATAAATCGGGGGTAGTTTCAATTTGTTTTGGGTTAATATTATGGATTTTGCCTACTATAATGCAGGCGCACAGGTGGAGTAATTGAGAAAAGAATATATATTCATAAAAATTACATTAAAATAAATAAACATTTAAAATAGGTATCAAGCATAGCAGTTTTATATAAAAAATAAGGTAACAATAAAATACAAATATTTATACTACCTACATTTAAATTATTCTAGATTTCACATTATATTATATATTTAACAATCATTATCTGATGAACTGTCATCATCCTCTGATGTAATAGTCAACCACCTGATGGACCAGATTATTCAGATTCAACATTTTCTCCTCCTGTTTTATTGCATACAGGACTGCCTCTCGCCAGTTTTTTGGTATCACTTCTTGAATGGCTTGATTAAACAGTAGATTTACATCTATCTATCCAATCCAATACAATCCAAAAATGAATATTGTTGCCGTAGTAAAGATCAAAATATTGCGGATTTAGACATTCTTTACGATTGGTTACGATGCCTAGGGTACGGAGACTTGTACGATTTCGTCAACTTAGTGAGTTTGATAGGGGGAGCTGGATTTTCTTTTCGGGAAATTGCAGTTAGAGTGCAAAGAAGTGTGGATACCGTGGTTAGGTATTGTCACGCATGGCTTCGAGAAGGCCGTATGCAAAGAGCAAGGGCTCTGGACGCCCCCGTAGAACAACAGACCGTGAAGATAGCCGCCTAAGATTATTGGCCTTAGGGGACCGTTTCTCCACTACCAGGTCCATTGCAAATGAATGGTTTGCAGAACACGGAAGATCTATTGGCATGCGAAGTGTTTCCCGACGAATAAGACGTTTTGGGTTGTTTTCATACCGAATACCCTGGGTCCTCTCTTTAACTACAGAACACCGACGTAATCGCCTTAAATGGTGCAGAGAACGGTCACTCTGGGATCAGGAATGGAACAGTATTGGCTTTAGTGACAAGTCTTGATTTTGTTTAGGCATGCACGATGGTCGAGCGAGAGTTAGAAGACGACGTGGTGAAAGGAGAAATCCACGGTTTTTTGTTGAAAACTGTTCATCAAACTGTTGGAGTTATCTTCATCAGAGGTAACATGAACGCACAGCGTTATATCTAAGAAGTTTTAGAACCCCATCTTTTACCCTATCTTGACACCCTGGCAAATCCAACTTTCCAACAAGATAATGTCCGACCACATGTCGCAAGAGTGACAATATACTTCTTTCAACATAATGATGTCAAATTGTGACCTTGACCACCAAGATCTCCCGACTTATCCCCAATTGAGCACGTGTGGGATATGATGGGTAGGAGATTGCTCAATTTGCAACGTCCTTCTCAGACTCTACAAGAACTTCGAGAGGAGGACATTGACCACCTGATCAGATGCATGCCTAGGCGCGTTGTAGAATGCGTAATACATCGGGGTGCATCCACACATTATTAAAGGTAAAATGGCTTTTAAGCAATGCAATCATTTTGAAATTTTTATCATTTACTTATTATGCTTCAGTAAGTACTTATACAAAATTTTATAAAAATAAAATCATTTAAACTGGGTGTTCGGATTATTATGTCACTTAGTATATTTGACACCCGCCCGAATGCGACGAATAGAAAACGGTATTAGATCTGCTGGCGTTGGACAAACCATGCTCAAAGTTTCTTAATAAAATAATAGCTGTAAAGGACAAGTACCTGCAACTAGCAACAAAAAGAATAAATTCCAACTTGAATAAAAATGTATAAGATAATGAAGAAAGTGTTACAATATAATTGCTGTAGTGGTTTATTGTAATGGAATTGCTGGTATTTTTTTAATGAATTTTAAAAGTATCACGTTAATTTTTTAATACACATTTACGAAAAAAATAACGTTAAACGATTGATGGTAACATGCATAAAATTCCGTATAGAAGCAATCATTACTCTTAAATTATGCAAGTCGTTATTGTTTTTTCACTGTTATTTGCATACAATTTGTACTTTCAATAAAAATTGCACAATTCGGAGTGTACCATATCAATATCGGAGATAATATTCATTACAAAATTAATAGCGGTGAAATTAACTTCCGGAAATTAAATTTTACTGCAATTTAAGTTGAGATATGAAAGCATACACGTACATATATTTATTTACAATAAATATATTTGCAACTAAGGCTATTTTACAAAATATGAAATAGTGATTGAACAAGACCATACACAAATAGGACCCTCCAAATGATGAGAACAGTCGAAATGATAACACAGAGAAGTGTACAAAGCAAAACTCTACATAACAGAATAAGAAGTGAAAGCATCAGACAAATAATTTGGAACAGAGGACATAGGAAGGTGGGTCATACAGATACGAAGATATTGGAACAAACATATAAAAAGAATGAACGACAGCAGACTCGTTAAAGGTGCAAAAACGAATAATCCAGTAGGAAAACGACAACAGGGCGCGAATTCTGGACATCATTGTCCGGAGAAGACTTGATTACAATAAACAGGCAGTAGCTTACTAGCATGGTTAATCATACTAGAAAAAAGTAGAAGAATTCGTAAAGCTTAAAGTTAATTTTGTTAATATCGCAGGTTTGAAGAAACCAATTGTCAACAATTTTTGTTATACTGTTGGTACACATTTCCCTGAAGTATAATAACATTTTCAGCTGCTAAGGAAACAGGTACTTTTATTTGTATAAAATTTTGCGTGAAAATGAAATAAAATGTGTTAATAAACTCCTATGGTGAATCTGTATCTAAAGAATAAAAATAAATAAACGACACCTAACACATATTCGACACTTCGAAAATTAGTAATATCATACGCGTTCAGAAAAATAAGAAAACAAGGAGCAATACCACACACGTCCGATATTTTTTTAAAACGCACAGAATGTATTTATTTTTTTGAATAAATCCCTTTGGTTTGTTCAACTTGATCAAGAAATATTATCTTTTGTAAAATAAATGTCAAATTTTATAATCCGTCAACAGAATACAAACAACAAACAATTCCAGGAGGTAAACGTAAATTAAAAAGTTCAAAACACATTACTAAGATAACATTTCTTAAGTTCCACTTAATTTCACCAATTGTTCCAATAACTATTTTACTTTTTATTTTCTTGGAGCCCACGAATAAAATTAAAATGTCATTTAGTTAGTAAAAAATTCTGATGTTAATTCCCGAGAAAGGTGATTACTTGATTTTAATTAATTATATTTCAAAAACAACACTTAAAATAAATTTTACAGATAAAGAATTCATAATTATAAAAAATATTGGGATTCTAGGAAAATTCGTGTACTTAACTCGTTATGCCGCAACGCGGCTCGTTCTAAACTTTGCTCGTGCATAATATTTCACTTTTTACACTGGTTATGTAATATACTATTAAAGTATCAATAATTTAAGTTAATAAAAATTCTAATGTTTTATATTAACAAAAAAATAAGCCCATTTAAGTAATGTATTGTGAACGCTACTGTAAATTTATGAGAAAATCGAGATCGGAAGGTAAAACTTGAATTTCAACCGACAAACAGATATTCGACGAACCTTCAAACAATGGTTCGGCAGATTTTCCTTCTCGATATAAAACTCACCGCTAGATCGGATTCATTTACTATAGAGATAAGTTAATAAGAGTTTGATTATGTTAAAACATTGTTTATTATTATTTCTTCTTTATCGGTCACTGTCTGCTATTATAAACGGAATCGGAAACCAGGAAGATGCTAGTGGCACTTCTTTGTTTTTATAATAAAGAAATATTTAATTTTGAAAAGCGGGAGTAAGATCCTTCCAAAATATTTTTTTAAACCACTCTTAGCAAAAGATATTGTCATTTAAAATTATATCCGTTTGGTATTGTTTACATCTTTAATTTGCTCCTGTTAGGTTTAAGAAAATATAAATTAAAAAATATTTAAGAAACAAAAAGGCTGCAAATACTGGTAGACTCCACCTAACCTAACCTAACCTAACCTAACCTAATTTATTTAGTGCAATAATAATTATATACAAAATTTAATTTAAAGATCTGTAAAAAAATAAAGAATATACTAAGTGACATAAAAATCCGAACACCCAGTTTAAATGATTTTATTTTTATAAAATTTTGTATAAGTACTTACTGAAGCATAATAAGTTAATGATAAAATTTTCAAAATGATTGCATTGCTTAAAAGCCCTTTTATCTTTAATAATGTGTGGTTGCACCCCGATGTGTTACGCATTCTCCAACGAGCCTAGGCATACTTCTGATCAGGTGGTCATTGTCCTCCTATGGTATCTCCTTTCAGGCAACTCCAACTCCTAACTAACAATGTGACATCATTATGTTAATAGAAGTCTATTGTGACTCTTGCGACATGTGGTCGGGCATTATCTTGTTGGAAAGTTGGATTTGCCAGAATGTCAAGATAGGGTAAAAGATGGGGTTCTAAAACTTCTTGGATATAACGCTGCGCGTTCATGTTACCTCTGATAAAGATTAAAGGTGATCTCGAACCATAAGCTATAGCACCCCAAACCATAACTCCAACAGTTTGATGAACATGCCTTTCAACACGAAACCGTGGATTTCTCCTTTCACCACTTCGTCCTCTAACCCTCGCTCGACCATCGTGCATGCCTAAACAAAATCGAGACTCGTCACTAAACACAATACTGTTCCATTCCTGATCCCAGAGTGACCGTTCTCTGCACCACTCAAGGCGATTACGTCGGTGTTCTGTAGTTAAAGGGAGGACCCAGTGTGGTCTCTTATTCGTCGGTAAACACTTCGCATGCCCATGGGTCTTCCGTGTTCTGCACGCCATTCATTTGCAATGGACCTGGTAGTGGAGAAACGGTCGCCTAAGACCAATAATCTTAGGCGGCGATGTTCAAGGTCTGTTGTTCTACGGGTGCGTCCAGAGCCCTTGCTCTTTGCGTACTGCCTTCTCGAAGCCATGCCTGACAACAACTAACTACGGTTTCTAAATTTCTTTGCACTCTAACTACAATTTCCCGAAAAGAAAATCCAGCTTCTCGAAGTCCCACTATACGACCCCTATCAAACTCACTAAGTTGACGAAATCGTACAAGTCTCTGTACCCTAGGCATCGTAACCAATCGTAAAGAATGTAAACAACCAAAATCCGGAAAATTTGGATCTTTACTACGGCTAATTACAATATTCATTTTTGGATTGTTAGTGGATTTCAATAAAGGCAGTATAAAAACCGGAATCTTTAACTGATAAGGCTGAAAACTTTATCAACTATTTCAGTAAAATAAATAAATTCACCAAATTTTATTCAAATAAAATCATTTAAACTGGATGTTTGGATTTTTATGTCACTTAGTTATTGTAGTTTAGTATATTCTACACTAGACGATGATACTATTAAAACTATGTTGCTTTAATTTTGAAACATGCATCTTTTTAAAAAGGAAAGCAGCGTATTCAGTAGATATGCATTCGTAACTGAATACAAAAAGATGTTTATACCGTATTAAATACAATATATTAAAAATGAAAAGTAGAAAATTGTTTCTACCTGCACCAAGGTAAAGAAACTTAATAATTTCCATACCAAGCTTGACCGTTTTCTGTGAAAAAACAACTACTTCCTGGGCTATATGCACCTTGTATATGAAATTATTTGTATTATTTGTCTATCTTATAATATATTATTTGTATTGTTCAGAATGTTGGAAATAGAAATTTTGGCAAGATCAATTTTTCTATATTTCACAACTAAATTAACTGAACAAAGATGCATTATATAATTTTTAATTGGGGTAGGGTAATTAAGTTAACTAAAGATTTACTTGATCCCAGAAATAAAATCGATTTAGTGCGGTTTAAATAAAAGTTGATAAAAAACTCTATTTGGCTTGAGAAACTACAATCTCTGCAAATTCGAATTTACACGTCCATGAGAAAAAAACTAGTTTCAATGTTGACGCCTTTTCTAGATACGAAAAAGGCATGATGTAGTAAAAACGCAGTGCAGGAATTCTTTTAAGAATTTTTGTTAAAATTCTGCCGTAAATACGTCAAAAAATTTTTTGCACATTGTAAGTTTGATTTCTTGATCATGTTTACTGTTGTATATAATATACGATTAATTGCAAAAAATAATAAAACATTATTCATTCAATTCAAAGATATAGGCTATAATATAAATGGATATTGTTTTAATTGTAATTAAAATGTTAAATATTAAATAGAAACAATCAAATAATAGTATGTTAAACAACGCATTTCATACGGTTTTCTGTTAAAAACTAATCGCGAAGCGATGAGTTCTTTAAAGTATCCAACAGCCATATGAAATAAGTTGTTTATAATATTTTTTATATTTTGCCATTTTATCATTTTTTAAATTAATTTATTATTAGTATGTAAATTACGAAAATTTTTATTTTAAAAAATACGTTGGTAGCACTATGTGATTTATAACATTTGACAGTTTTGAAATTTAAATTATCAAATGTTAATGTTTTAAAATATTTTAAAATGAATGATACACGAATAATAATATATTAGATAAGTAAAATATCATATTCATATCCGTATCTCTATAACTAAGACTTCAATATAAAAAAAATAATTTTTAAATGAAAATAACCTTTAAAGTAAATAATTAAAATAATTTGCCTCATACAATACCTTAATTGTACATTTAGACAACATTTATCTGTCAAATTTAAATGTAAGAACGAAATGTCAATCCCGGGCAACGAACTAGCAGACTGTGCAGCAGAAGAAGCCATCTCTTCAAACTCACCACCTGAACCCATTCAACTCCACTCAGATCTCAAAATACACTTCAAATGCATCATCCGTAAAAAATGGGAAAACCATAGGATGCGTATTGCTCCTGATTTGTACCCAATTCTATCCGGCAAAGATAACAAACTGGTAGAAAATATGTCTAGAAGAGACTTAGCAGTCATCCGCAGACTTCGAATTAGTCATACCCGTATGACGCACCAACATCTGATGACAGCCCAACATAGACCATCCTGTACTAACTGAGGAAGCCCTCTTACTGTCAAGCATATAATCTCAAAATGTAAATATTACGATTACATAAGGAATGCATACGGTCTAGATGAAGACATACAGAAAATACTAAGTTCACCAAAGAAATTTCAACAAATAATAAAATTCCTTCAAAATATAAACATATATAAATTAATCTAAAATGTATATACCTTTTGCCCACTAGTTAACTGATATATTTACACTGTTATTAATTTTCTTTATTGTATCTGTGTCAATGACCTCCGCTGTCGAGACACGTTAATTCTAATAAAAAAAATAAATACATATAAATTTCAAACAAGATTAAAAATGATTTTGCAAAATTAGAGTTCAATTTAAAAGAGAGAAAAATTGTTAGTGCACTATGAAATTTTTTTTTTTATTACAAAAATGTGCTCGGCAACTAAGGCCACTCGCACCGGTACAGTTATATTACAATACTAAAACATTTACATTTTATTAAACAACAATATGTCCTTCAGAAATTTCAGAACTTGAATCACACGGCTAGGGTTGTTAAGAAGATCTCGCAGCTGAGGTATAGGTTGAAGTTGAAGTCTCTTGGCACTATAAAGGGAACACTCCATGAGGACATGCTTGACCGTAACTTGGCTGTTACAAGTGGAACAAAGGGGCCGACTGTCAGAGGTCATGAGGTAGCTATGTGTGAGCTTGGCGGTTTCCTTAGAAGATGCTTTAGCCTGTTGATCCACAAATTCATTGCCAGGAATACCGATGTGTGAAGGAATCCATATGATAGTAATATTGCTGTTTACTGTAGACAGGTGATGGCAAGAGTGGTGAATGTTTTGGACAAGGGGGTGATCGGAAAATAATTCTTGTATGGAGGAAATGGAAGCAAGAGAGTCTGTACATATAGCAATTTTTGTGTTGGGCTGTTTGATTGATTTAATGGCCTGTAGGATACTAAAAAGTTCACCAGTATGAACACTACAAAATTGAGGTATTTTGGCGGTGTAAACAGGGGTGTTTTTTGAGTGACAGCGCAGCCGACACTTATTTCTCCTTTGGATGCATCAGTATAAAGCACCAAGTCAAAGACATTTGAGTTAATTGTTTCTAAAAATGCTTTGATAATGAGTTCCTTAGGGGTTTCATATTTATTAAATTTGGTTAGAACTGTGTTAATCTGGGGAGGGTGCGTGATCCAAGGAGGAGTTAAGGGAAGGGGAATGGGATTGGTAAGTGAGAAGTTAAAGTTATGTGTCAGTGAGGTCAGAATGGAAGCTACGGGTTTTATTACTTGCAGGGGAGGGATCAAAGGGTTGTAATGTGTTGGTGAAAATAAGGGGTAAACGGGGTGATTTGGGTTAGATGAAACTGAGGCTGCATAAGAGAGGAGTAGGTATTGCCGTCTAATCCAGAGGGGAGGTTCATAAGCTTCACAGCATAGGCTATCTGCAGGACTCGATCGGAAGGCACCTAAACAGAGGCGAAGGGCAGTATTGTGAATAGAGTTTAGGCATTTTAGGATACAATTGGAAGCAGACATATAGGCGATGCAGCCATAATCAATTTTGGAGCGTATAAGGGCTCTGTATACTTTAAGTAAGGATTGTTCATTTGCGCCCCAATGGTAATGTGATAATGTTCTTAGTATGTTTAATCGCTTTTGGCACACATTTTTAATTTCTGTTATATGTTGCTTCCACGAAATACGAGAATCGAAAATCATACCTTATATTTTGCATTGGTTGACAACTGGAAGGGGAGTGTTATCCATACAAATGCGCGGGGGAGGAGGGAAGGATCGTTTGCTAAATACGATTGTCTTGGATTTTTTTAAGGAAAAGGATAGTCCCAGTATTCGAGCACGGGAAAGAATAAGATTAACAGCTCCTTGCAAGATTTCAGAACTAGTGAACGTGGAGCGACCATGACAATACAGTATTAAGTCATCAGCGTATGCAATATATTTAATTGGAGAGGGGAGTTTGTAGCACAAGTCATCGGTTTGAGCATACGAGGATGAAAGCAGGTTATTAACAGATACTTTAAAGGTCCTGTTAGATAAGAAATTTTTAATGAATTGGAAGAAGCTTCCATTAATACTACATTGTTTTAGTTTTGACAAAATAGCTTGCCGACTGATTGTATCAAAGGCCCCTTTTATATAAAAAATAACAGTAACAACATCATGTTTGTTATTTAATGAATTGGCAATGTCATTTTGAAGTAAAACGAGATTATCACGGGTAGACCTATGCCGACGGAAGCCAGATTGCTCCTTAGGGATGATTGTGTATTTGTCAAGAAACCAGATAAGACGTTTGTTGACCATTTTTTCTAATATTTTACACATCGTACATGTAAGAGAAATTGGCCTGTACGAATCGTGTTCGCCATTCTTTAGGAAATTTTTGAGAAAGCCAGATTTTATTATAAATTTCCAATAGTTTAAATAAACAGACAAGAGGAAGTTTTTTAAAAAAGATATAAGGCAAGTCATCAGGTCCTGAAGCGGTATTTTTGCAAGATTTTAAAGCAGATTGCAGTTCAGGTAAGGTAAAGGGGGAGTTTAAATGACTAGAATCTTGAAGAGCAGAAGCCCGATGCGTAGGGGAAGAGGGTAAAAGTGATGGTATAGAAGTGGAGCAGATATCGTTACGAAACTTTGTTTCATAGCTTTTGCCCAGAATATTGGCAATTATATGACTTTCAGTGTAAATGGTACTATTAACTGAAAGGGCAGGTATTTTGTGGCAGACTTTTTTACCTTGAATTTGTCCTATTTTTTTCCATACTTGACCTGGCTGAGTATTTTCATTTATTGAAGAGATGTATTGCACCCAAGACTGTTTTTTACTTTGTTTAATGGTGTATCTAGCTTTAGCTCGTGCTCTTTTTAGGTTGATTAGATTTTCCTCAGTTTTATTTTTGCTGTATAGCTTAAATGCAAGTTTTTGCTGTTTTATTACTTGTTTGCATGAGGAGTTCCACCAGGGGACGGTTTTTTATCCGGGAGAAAAAACGGATTTACCTACATGTACCTCAGCAGCACTGCGAATACAATTTGTGAAACAAGAGACTGTTTTGTCAATGTTATCGTCAAAATGTAGATTAGGAATGGATAGTGCAATTTCTGTGATATAGTTTGACCAATCTCTATTTTTTAGACGCCAAAAGCTTTTTGTCATTACTTGATTATCAGTGTATGTGGAGTTGGAGATAAAGATAGGAAAATGATTACTATCGTGAAGATAATCAGCAGTGGACCATTTAAGTGTGGGAGCTAGCTTGGGATCACTAAAACTAAGATCAATATTGGAATAGGAGCCAGAGGCGATGTTAAAATCAGTGTGGGATCCAGTATTAAGAAGAAAGGTACCAGTGCAGTTAATAATATTTTCGATAATTTTACCTCTACCAAATGTGTGGTGAGACCCCCATAATGTATTATGGGCGTTGAAGTCACCGACGAGGATATAAGGGGAGGGTAGCTCGTAAATGAGATTTAATAATTCTTCTTCTTTTAGATGATAGTTTGGAGGGATATAAACATTACAAATGGTTAATTTATTGGGACACCAACAAGTTACGGCGATGGCTTCTAGTTCAGTAGATAGTGTAAGGTGGGATGGAAATTTTAAATTGTTCACATACCATAAGTTCCTGCGACGTCAAAAGTTGATAATGCTAAATTTTAAAACTCCAAAATGCTGTTGGTGATGATTTGAACCAAACTACTCTTCGTATCGAAAGTTAACTGAGGTTCCCAATTCTGGATACTGGATTCAATTACCCTGATGATACAAAACGTATTTATTTGCCTTCGCCTTCTCCATTTAGAGGAAGAGATTTGTGATTGTAAATGAATCATCTATAGTATTTGTTGATAACATTTGCAAAAAAATTGTGACCACAATGCTAACTCTTATTAATATTGTATTAATTATAACCACCTAAATTATACAACACATTTAATCGCGTAGCGATTACGATTTCAATATCAAAATAAACAGGTATGTTAATTATTCCGTTAGTTGACCATCTCGAATTTTTTTAAATCTTTTGATTTTCCCTATTTTGAGTCGTAAAATATGAACAACCAACGGAAAAATTACCACGGATATGATATGTATAAAAAGTACCTACACCAACTTTTAAACTCGATTGGTTTCTCGTCTTGTCATATGAAATTAATACATTTTAGTGATTATGCTGTGTATTCAGTGTATTTGTGTTACTTCAGGTTTTCAACTGAGAGTGAGAGGAGAAAAGTATGGGTATATTTTCTAGGCTGGGAAGAAGATAATTGTGGGATTAAACATCTTTATCATTTTAATACAAGTCATATTATAACTGAAAGGAATGGTTTGAAATACTAAACAAAAAAACAAGTTATTACTTAAAAAAACAGGTTTCTATTAACCTGAACGTGTGCTTGTAGTTTTTTAATTGTTTCTGAGTGATAAGAACAAAGTTTGCAAAACCTTGAAGCCGAAATACGTCTATTATTTAGCTCGTCGTGTGGTACTAAATTGGATTTGCTCACAATTTGGTCACGTATTGCGACCAATTTGTTGGAAAGCGAGGAAATTGAAGTTTTACCATGGCTAGCACAATCTCCGGACCTTAATCGTATTGAGCATGTATGGGATATACTTAAATGTAGAATCACCATGGTAACATTTATGGACCGGTTCAATTTCGGGAGCTTTTGAGTGCAGAGAGGGCGAGTATACCTCAAAGTGATATTGATAATCTAATTTTGCTGTGAACCAAAGATGTAGAGCACTAATAAACCAACATGGAGATTAGACTTTGTTATAATTTTGATTTTTCTAGATTCTGCCAAGGTCTTAAAATTGGTTATATTGAATTGTTTTCTGTTTTAATTAGATTTCATATTTAAAAAAAAATATTTTTGTATATGGAAGAGTAAGCATTATTTAATATTAAACAAATATTATTATTTTTTTCTAAATTAACTAAAGAAAAACTGACCTTGATTTTTGCAAATATCCCTAGACTTTTCCATTGGGTATATTTCAGTTGATATGTTTACAACAATACTAAAATAAAGAATGTTGTTGATGTTACTGTATCTAATAAAAAAAATTTCAACAAAAAACTCTATTGACCTCTTTTCATGAACACAACTAGGTATTGATATGGATACAATATCTATCACGTACACCCCTTTTGTATCAACAAAATACACCGTTAGTACTCATTTTAATAAACTGCCGATATTCCATGAAAATAAAAAATTTAAAAAAAAATGTAATAATAGTCCATCACCTGGGGGTTACAACATCCATTCGGCGGGCTTCAAAAGGTTTTAGAGGAAAGTCAGCGTATTGTTGCTACTTTGGTTTGTCATTATTTCATTGTTTTCAGAGGTCGGTCGACATGTATGGCCCTGAGCGATTTTAGACGATCTCTGTTTTTGGTATTTACTTCCTTGTCTCTCTTTCCCGAAATCGGTTAGAGGGTAATAAAGATGTACTCGTTAATATCGTAATTGGCATAAATCGCACTCGACCATTTTCATTCAAAACATTGAATTGTAAACCCACTTATTTTTTTTTTAAATATGCATCATCATTATTATTATTATTAAGTGATATATCAATTTTGAAAAAGGTTTTTAAGATCTTTATTAATTTACACCTAATATTCTTTCCATTTTGGTGAAATAATATTCTATATTCTAAGTTAGTTTGATCTAACAAGAAATTTTTTCCTTGATTTAAATATCCTTTCAATGGGTTGAAGGTTATAGCAAAAATGTCAAGGATCCTCAACTCTCTCTTCTTTATACAACAAAAAGTTGCTATAGATTCAGGAGTGCCCCAAGGCTCTATACTAGGACCACTACTATTCTCTATTTACACGTCTCGGTTGATATACTGCCTAGCACATTTTTATGCAGATTTTATATGGTTTTCCATTTGAAAATGCAAAAGATGCTTGACTTTTAGTAAATAATGTTTAAAATAACTTTTTAAAGGCTGCTGAAAATCACTGATTATGTATAAAGTTGAGGTAATCAAATGTTTTATTATTTTGCCCTTTTAATCTGAGGGAGTTATATATTTGGTTAAAATTTTATTAAAAACGAACCTCTAAAATTGTAAATGAAGCTAGGAATCTTGGTGTAATAATATACATTACAAAGTTAATTCAGAGAGCTTATTTTAAAATTAAAATCGACGTTTTCTAACTTTTCATATAAAAATGTCTGTTTGATGTATTCTTTTTATTAGATATTCTTAGATATTATTTGATTGTCGAAGATGATTAATACTGATTTTTATTATGTAAAACTGATTATATTACTAGACACAACACATGAACATGAATATGGAAAATTAATTAGTTGACACTGACAGTTATGTCTTACAACTACTTGATCTTTTTAAAATGAAATCTTAACATGCCCCCCACCTTGAAAGGATCACTTTCAATTGGTATGTAAGCATAAAAAATACAATAATATATAATAGTCCAATAGGTGAATAACCTCTTTTTCTAGTTTTTGAACTTCAAGGTACACTTGCACTTTCATCATTACTTGACACTGGAAGAGGACAAACGTTTGTAACTGCTCGTTTGATTAGTCCTTTTGCAGTTCTGACTGTAACAACTCGTGTGACGTCATCGACGCCAGGATGTAATGCCTCCACACGCCCTAAACGCCAGTTTAAAGGTGGTAAATTTGGCTCCTTGATGAGAACCAACGTGCCGGTCTGAATATTAGACTGGTTTTTTCTCCACTTCATTCGTTGTTGTAGTTCTGAGATATATTCCAAAGACCATCGCTTCCAAAAGTGCTGACGAAGCTGCTGCAATTGTTGGAATCTGGACAAACTAGTTGTAGATGAATTGGATAAATCGATTTCTGGCACGGAATCCATGGGTCTTCCAATCAGGAAGTGAGCCGGTGTTAAAGGTAAAAGATCGGAGGGATTAGAGGACAAGGCACTCAAAGGACGAGAATTTAATATTCCTTCAATTCGAATAAGTATTGTCATAAATCTTTCATAATCTAATTTAACATCTACCAGAACCCGTTTGAGGTGAGCCTTTACAGATTTGACTCCAGCCTCCCAGAGACCACCGAAGTGAGGTGAGCGAGCCGGTATGAAGTTCCAATTAATGTCAGATTTAGCGCACATATCAGATGTATGATTCTTATTATTTTTTAAAAATTTACCAAACTCCAACAAAGAATTGTTAGCACCCACGAAGGTGGTTCCATTATCACTCATCATCTGACAGGGTTTACCCCTTCTAGCTATGAATCTTTTTAATGCCGCCAAAAAGGCCTCGGTAGATAAGTCAGTGACTACCTCCAAGTGAATGGCCTTTGTAGATAGGCAAACAAATAAACTAATATAGCCTTTATATGAAGAGGATCCTCTACGTAGACTAGTCCTGAGGAAGAAAGGACCAGCATAGTCAACTCCCGTTATACTGAACGGGAATGAAGGAGTAACTCGTGATCGAGGAAGGTCTCCCATAATGGGATTAACGTGATTGGGATTCACCCGAAAACAACGCAGGCATTCTCTAAAGGTTCTCTTAGCGAGCGATTTTCCATGTAGAGGCCAATATTTTTCCCGCACGTGAGCTATGAGATGTTGCGGTCCTGCATGACAAAGTTTGAAATGTTCTTCACGGAACAATAAGATTGTGAATCTATGATTTGATTGAATTAAGATTGGATGTTTCTTTTGATAAGAGAAATTTGAATTACTTAACCTACCACCAACTCTGATTATTCCTTCGGGGTCCAAGAACGGATTAAGTGATAAGATTCTACTTTTTGATGAAATGGCATTACCCTTTTTTAAACATTGAATTTCAGACAAGAAACCTTCAGCTTGTACAAGTTTGACCAAAGCAAAGATAGAGTTGTTCATCTCTTGCATTGTTAGATGTCCTAAAATGCGAGAGGCTTTATTTTGTTTTTTAGAATTGTAGCAGAAACGAAAGCAATACGCTACCGACCTCACCATTGTAGAAAAACTGGAATATCTTTCGAAATCAAAAGATGCAATAGACGTAGTTATCATGGAATGTTTAGTTATAGGTTTTAGATCTGGAAGATTTGTTTTATCTAAAGATATTTGAGAAGGTCATGTTTCAGGAGGGTTCAATAAAAACGATGGACCGTGCCACCAAAACGAACAAGAACTTGAAACCTGAGGTTGAACTCCTCGAGACAACAAATCGGCAGGATTACAATCCGTGGAAATATGTCTCCAATTATCAGGATTCGTGTTGGATTGAATTTCTGAGACACGATTGCCAACAAAAGTTTTTAGGAGATGAGAAGAAGTTTTTATCCAACCTAACGCAATGGTGGAATCAGACCACAAAAAAATTTCATTAAATTGAATATTTAAAGAAGTAGTTACTATTTTAAAAAGACGAGATAAAACTAAAGCACCACTAAGCTCGAGACGAGGTACACTTATTTTCTTTACAGGTGCTACTTTGCTTTTAGCACAGAGTAAATTGACAGTTACGTTTCCCGTTTTGTCGATACTGCGAATGTATATGGCTCCGCCATAAGCAGATTCGCTTGCATCGCAAAATCCCTGCATCTCGATGTGAACAGAATTTGGCAGAATTACATTTCTTTGAATTTGTAATTTATTTAATTCGTGGATTTGGTCCCTAAAGGATAACCATTCAGATAGAATATTGAGCGGCACTCCTTCATCCCAATCTAATCTTTCTAACCAAAGGAGTTGCATAAGAATTTTGACCTTGATAATTGATGGACTTAAGAGACCTAAGGGGTCGAAGATTTGGGCGATACCAGAGAGTATTGATCTTTTGGTAATAACCTTTGGAGTACTAATGGGATCAATGGTATAGAACAATGAATCTGAAGTAGGACACCATTGTAGTCCAAGTGTTTTAGTGTTTTCATTGGAGCCAAAGGAAAATGGAATGTCCAATGCAATAGATTCCTGTATGGAGTTAATAAACGAAGAATTATTTGATATCCACTTTCTAAGTTGAAAACAGCCTTTTGACAAAATTTTAGAAACTTGATTGCAATTGATTATTAAATCATCTAATGAATCTGAACCGGTTAATAGATCATCAACATAGAAGTCTTCAGCTATTATTTTAGAAGCTTGTGGAAACACGACAGAATGTTCTAATGATAACTGATATAGACATCTAGTGGCGAGATAACTGCTCGATGTAGAACCATATGTAACCGTGTTCAATTGATATGAATGAAGAGGTTCTTGCGGATGATTTCGCCATAAGATTCTTTGAAAACACCGTTGACTATCATCGATAAGAATCTGTCGGTACATTTTTGCAATATCCGCAGATGCAACAAATTGATATCTCCGAAATCTCAATAAGATTGATATTAAGTCATTTTGAACGACAGGGCCTACCATTTGAAGATCGTTAAGCGAACGACCAGAAGACGAAGGACATGACCCATCGAAAACCACTCGAAGTTTTGTAGTAAGGCTTTCTTGCTTGAAAACTCCGTGATGAGGAAAGTAGTAATTATGTGTTGGCAAAGTATCTTCAACGACCTTTGACATGTGACCTAAAGACAAGTACTCTTCCATGAACGCTACATATTGCTCTTTCATAACAGTATCATTGAGAAGTCTTCTTTCTAAACTATAAAACCTTTTTTCGGCAATCGGTTTGGAATCTCCCAAAGCATCGATCGGCATCTTAAAAGGAATGGATACAATAAAACGACCATCAGAGTTTCTCCGAAAGGTAGATTTAAAATGTTCTTCACACATGGACTCTTCGGGAGAATGAAGCTTGTTATCCGAGCACTCCTCGATCTCCCAAAATCTGGTAAGGATGTCGGTTTCCATATTATGAGATAGTCCACATATGGTGGTTTGATGCGTATTCATTTTATTGTGTGCAAATGGTCCAGAAATTATCCATCCTAATCTGGTTTTTTGGAGTATAGGTTTCCCAGGACCCAATTTGACTTGACCAACACATAATAGGTCCCAAAAAACGCCAGCACCTATTAAAATATCTACTTCTGAAGGAGTATGAAAATTTGTGTCTGATAAACGAATATTTGTAGGTATAGGCAATGAAGAAGCCTCGATTTGACAAATTGGAAGTTGTCCACAAATTTGTGGAATAATCAAACACTCTAAAGTAAAAGAATATGTGGATTGTAAAGAATCAATAACAAGATTGCATTTGTGACTAATTTTTGAAGAAACGTGAGCAATACCGACTACGGAAATATCGATAGATTCCCTTGAGATACCCAGCAAATCAACTAATCTTGATGTGATAAAATTTGATTGAGCTCCACTATCTAAAAGAGCTCTACAATTATGAGCAACACCCAAATGATCGCGAACCTGGACTACAACAGTTGACAGAAGAATGTGTTGACTCTGAGATGTGTTCGAAAGAGTCTGAGGGCTAGTCTGAGGAATAAATGTTTGTTCGTTGATTTGAGGCAATTGACTCCCTGGATTTTCAGTTATTACCTCGTGAAGAAGAGAATGATGCTTCTGACTACATTTCTTACATTTACCATATTTACACGTAGCTTGTTGATGACCAGTATGTAGGCAATTCAAGCATAATTTGAGTCTACGTGCTTCATTGGTACGAGTAGGAACGTCTAACGAGTGAAACTGACTACAGTGGATCAACTTGTGTTGTTGGTCGCACAAAGGACATGATATAAAAGAAGATTTTGTACTCACCAAAGCTTTAGTACTGTTGTATTTAAATTTGGAATGATTATTACCAGAACACCTTTGATTATTGGATTTATTTAGATCGTACCTTTCCAAAGTATCCGCCTTGGATTTTAGAAAATCTATTATATCTGAAACTCGACTTACTTTACCATTATTTGCCTTTTCCCATTCCTTAACAGATTCAGAATCTAACTTTTCCAACAAGATATATTTTAGAAGAGCATCCCAATGTTCAACTGGTTGTTCTAAAGCCTCTAAAGCTCTGAGATTGCTACAAAATTTGTCAATTAAATTTCTGATGTAATATGAACCTTCTTTACTAATTGGCTTTAAATTAAAAATGGCTTTAATATGGTTATGAAGCAACAATTCTTTGTTGGAATATCTTTCCACCAAAAGGTTCCACGTAACCGCAAAATTAGAAGCTGAAAGGGGTATCGAAGCAATTACTCTCTCAGCATGACCTGTTACGCATGCTCTTAAGTAATGTAATTTTTGTATTTCCGATAAAGTATTGTTTTTTATTATTAATGAATCAAATAAATCATGGAAATCTAACCATTCTTCAATATTACCATTGAATTTTGGTAACTCAATAGAAGGAAGTCTTACATTAGAGACACCATGGTTAGGTATAAAAGATTCATTAGTATTACTAAGTGTACTGGAATCAGTAGTTGAGTTTTTAGGTAACAAATTTTTTGATTTGATCACAACTGAATAGAATGAACTTTCAATATTTTCCCTATAATTAATTTCCTCATCAGTTATTTCATCCAGTAAACTTTCTATTTTTAATTGAGTTTCTTGAAATTGCGTATAGATGTTATTTGCATCTTTAATGCGCATTTCGATTTCGCTTTGCGCCGACTCACTTAGCTCACTTTTTTCTGTGGCCCTTTCAATAAATTTATTAAATGAAGTTAAACGTAATTTAAGAGATGCTCGTAATTTCTTTAAAGTAGTCAAATCCTCCATTCTAAATGAATGTAAGTATATATTATGGAATATTAAAACAAAACCGAATTATAAATATTTAAATATTTCAAATTGAAAGAATATTGAACTAAATGAAATGTAGTAATGGATAAAAACTAAGAAATAAAGCTCACTTCCCTGAGTTTTGATGATTTTCGATGTCCCGTCCAGTGAAATCGTCAGTATGTATCTGATTTGCAGCCTGGCAGCAGAAGGAGCACTCGATGTCTTGTCTTGATCAGGATTAAGATGTGAATTGTAAGTTTAGGTTGTCCGGTGTGGTACAGCGCCGATATCCTAATCTCGAAGGACCAATGTACAGCGCCGATATCCGAATCTCGAAGGACCAATGTTTGATGTATTCTTTTTATTAGATATTCTTAGATATTATTTGATTGTCGAAGATGATTAATACTGATTTTTATTATGTAAAACTGATTATATTACTAGACACAACACATGAACATGAATATGGAAAATTAATTAGTTGACACTGACAGTTATGTCTTACAACTACTTGATCTTTTTAAAATGAAATCTTAACAATGTCCCTATGTGAGTCCCTTTTACTTTCGATTTTTAACTATGCTGATGTTTTGTATGGTCCATACTTAACGACTTATTTTAGAAGATTCAAAAACTACAAAACTCATGCTTAAGATCAACTTACGATAGTTGTAGACGGAAAAAAACTTCACATACTTAGGGAAGCCGGTTATTGAGTAAAGCAGGTCGGCGACGAATGCGTCTTTGAAGTTGGTCCCAGAGATGCTGAATTGGAAAGAGATCAGTACTGCAAGCTTGCCAAACCATTCGTGCAATACCCACTTCGTCGAAATATTCGTTAACTACTCGTGCCACGTGCATTAATGCGAAGCCATCGCCGATAAAATGAGAGTAGGGAACAACAACGTTCTGGAGAATATCTTCGATATATCGATGGCCATTTAAGGTGCCGATTTCAACAAACAATAAATACGGGCGTCCCTGGAGATTCTTGCCCACACCATCACATTACGCGTTCTGAAATTGTACCGTCCGCTAACCTTTCATTTCGACGTCTTCAAACTCGCTTTCCATTATCAGGCGATCGCAGCCAAAATCGCGACTTATCCATAAAAAGGACTTGTAACGATACAAAAGTTATTTTAATTAGTTCCCACCTCTACATTGCCAAAATTTTTATATTTTAATTAGGTAGATAAAACATAATTACTTTTTTGGTATTTTCGTACAGAAGTTTGATTTTTAAAAATATTGTTGACAAGACAACATGTGTGTGTAAACTGCAAATTCATTTTATATGGTAGGTTGAACCATATTTCCGGAGGATTTTAATTTATTTTGAAAGTTGATAATATTGGGGCACTGGAAAGTGTTGGAGTATATGGTTATACGGTTATTTCTTAATTTTTCTTCAAGGAAGGATTTGTACCACATCTAGTTGTTTTTTTTTATGTTGATTTTACTGTATCAGGTATATGTGTTTTTACTTTCTAGCAATAATCAGTATTTTTTATGTCAATAATAGTTTTTTATATTTGATTTTAATGGGTAAACCTTTAAAATGTTGAATCTGGAACCGTTCGCGAAACTGATACCGAAAACCGTTTACACTACCACTACACCAACACACACTTTAATATGCCTGACGCGCGTTTCGATAACCAAGTTATCTTCTTCAGAGACCGAAGGTAAACTAAAGCTACGTCTACAAACTAACCTTATATATATAACATTTTTAGCGCCAAATGTTTTCGAGGTAAATCTTTTGGCGGCAAAGCCAATTTTTAGCGCGAAAACATTTTTACAATAAGTTTTCTTATAATAAACTATAAAGTAGACTATCTGGGATAGGTCCTTTGTCCTTATTTAATCTATTTTTACACTTAATAATTTCTATACTTTCAAATGCATCCAACAATCTATTGTTCGATACATTTTTTAACAATTTTAAACTATTTACATTTACAGAATGGTTTTTGGTAAAAGCATGTTCGGCAATACTAGATTTTTCTATGCTATGCGTCCATATTTTAGATGAGCTAAATGTTCTTTAAATCTAGTTTTAACCGATCTGTTTGTTTGCCCAACATACTTTTTATCACAATCATTACAACTTATTTCATATATACCGCTTTTTTCCAGATCTTCTCTATTATCTTTCGGATTTCCTAACAATTGTCTCAGGGTGCTACTAGTTTTATGAACTAAACCTAATCCCACCGTGCCGAAAATTGTATTCAATCCTTTGGTATACTGAGGAATAAATGGTAATGAAATAAATTTCACATCGTTGTGTTCTCGCTGGAAAAAGGTGGTTTCACAAAGAGATTTCTTAAAACTATGGCGATTGATTAGCTTATGAATTAGTTTTTTATCATATCCATTAAGTACAGCTATATCCTCAATTAAATTCTTTTCTTTGTTATATCTTGTTTTGTTTAAAGGAAAATGAATGAATCGATGAACCAAAAAATGAAAACTTGCCATTTTGTGTTGACTACAGTGAAAAGAATCTACTGGAATATATCTATACGTAGCGGTGTCTTTCCTAAAAATATCAAAGTCTAACTTGTTATTATTTCTTATTACTAATGTGTCCAAAAATGGTAACTGTTCATTATTTTCTAGTTCAAACGTGAATTTTGAATTTAATTTTGAAATGAAATCTTCTACTGATGATTTCTTCGTATTGAAAACTGCGAAAATGTCGTCCACATATCTATACCATATCCTTGGGAAATACTCGAAATCTTAACTGATCTGTGTTTCAAAATTGCTCATAAAAAGGTTAGCTATAAATAGTGATTAACAATTACCCATTGCTGTTCCTTCATATTGTTGATAAAACAGATTGTTATATTGAAAATAATTTTGGTCCATGCATAGTTTAGCTAATCGTAGGTATTCATTTCGAACTTCAACACCCAGATCATTCAAGATGAGTAGTTCTTCTAGATACTGTAAAGTTTGTGGAATCGGTAAGCTAGGAAATAAAGAAATAACATCGAACGAGATTAAAATTTCCCTATCTTCTAGAACAACATCTTTAACTTTCTTGATAAATTCTAATAATTTTTAAATGAAAAACTGTTACATTTTTTGGGTAGATTTTCAAACTCGTTCGATAACCGTTTTGAAATATTATATTTAGGTGTACATATAGCTGAAACAATAGGTCTCATTGCCTTCCCAGGTTTATGTATCTCATTGTTGCACCCCGTGTATGCTCAAATTCAAATCTAAATAAAAATTTTTGACAGCGTCGTTACTGATGAGAAAAGTCAATCTACAATTTAAAATAACATCAAAATCAAACGAGCTGTTCGCGAGGAAGCTAACTTTAAAATTGGGGCCAGCTTGTAGAGGCCGGTTTTTTGTTGCCGGGGAGTGTTTGTTAAACTTCGTCCAATAAGGAGGGATCAAATCAAATGAAAATTTCAAAAAGTTATTGGACAATAATAATATTTTAATATTAAAAAATTTAATATTTTTCTAACAAAAATAGCTTGATATTTAAATTTCAGCCAACTAATATACTGGCCTGCTTTTGCAGTTACTCTGACTATTAAGTTATGCCTGTATAGGAGAAATAAAACTGCTAAGATAATAGTAACAGGGCTGGTGAAATAATGTTCACAAAATATGTAAGATATAAGCGTATAAAGCAAATCATGTACAGTCGGCTTTAGAATAGCATATACATGTTAAATGTGAATTTCGTTTACCCACCGAAATTATAAAAACGCCCTTCTTATACAACAAAGGAATGGCAATTTTTAAAACGCCTTCATTTAATGGTTTTGGGAGATTAAGTGTATTTACAATGGTCGGTCATGTCCCGAATAAATAATTTTTTTTTGTATTTTTGTACTGATATAATAAAAAAAAGGGATTTTAATCCCAAACAAACATTTATTATTGAGGGTTCCAAACTAAGTGAAGATGTGGGCGTGGACAACTGTTTAACTGATTTCAAATTTATTATTATTTAAACCGTGATTGGTTACAAAAATAAAAAGGCTGTCTATTCAATGTAAACGATTTTAGTTTGAAAATGTATATGCAATTCTGAAGCCGATAGTACATTCTCTGTGTAAATAAAGTGTACCCACCACCAATTCGCGTGTGTCCCAATGATAACCATCTTACTTGTCCCTTGTTTGTTTACAACTGATCAGAGTAGGATGAACCGCCGACGACAACGAACAGATAAATCTAAAATAAATCACGAATTTCCCCCTCCTCCCTGTTGCTCCTCCTTTCGAAAATCTCTGCCAGCAGAGAAACGGTTAATTACAATAACTGAAAACCAATTATAAAATAGATAATTTATTGCAACGTACAGTAGCGGGTTAGTACAATCAAAAAAGAAAGTAAATCCATTCGGATACAAATTAAAGTTTACAAAGAAGCAAAAAGATTTTGCAAAATCACACCGTAGACTAGCCTGTATATATTAAAAAACAAATTATTTTACCAAGGGCCGCTAGATCAATCGATTGGTAAAGTGGTTGGTAAAAATAACCTCTTGGTAATTGTCAAAATCGTTATATCAATGTACTGGTATAATTTACCAAGGGGATAGATGGCTTTACCAAGAAGTTAAGCTACCAGCCACTTTTTTTATTGTTACATATATACCAAGATATTCATAACCTTAATATTAACATAATAACCTTAATATTAACAAATATTAACATTTTCGATAGCGATAGTGACGATGAAAATGAAGATTCTTTTAAGCCAATACACTGTAAGGGATGGATCATATGAATTTTTGGGATGACAGTGAATTTAAAATTAGGTTTAGATTAAGCAAAGAAAGTGCAAATGCTCTACTACAAAAAGGTAATATTTTTTTTATGTATGATAGTTTTTTGTAATTACAGAAATAATTGCTTAACCCCACTTCAACAGTTATTAATTACACTACAGTTTTATGCCACTGGCAATATGTTAATGGCAGTTGGAGATTTTGGAGGGGTGCATGCAACCACTATGACATAAAGCATCCGTTCTTTTATTTTCAATAATGTCTGAATATTTAAGCACTAACAAATCCAGTTCTTCAGTACAAAAATTTGAACCCTTTTGCTTTTTTCAATATTTTCCATTATTAATTACAATAGGTGAATATTTTGAATTTTGACAACACTCTCAGCATAAAACACATACAAAACATAATTGCCAACATTTAATTTTGATAGAAATTATGTCACGTCGCACCAAAAGGATAAACATAGTATGATCTAACAAATTGGATTTTAAAAGAAGTTTACCAAAGAGATGAAATTTAACCCCTTGGTATTTTATTATTAACATACCAAGAGATTGATCTAGTGGTCCTAAGAACAATATATAACTGAACGGTTGAACTAAACTTACACTAAAAACTTCCAAAAAAAATGTAACTTCAATATGTCAATCTGACGATGCTAGTTTTTAGCGAAACAGCTGTAATTGCATTTAAAAACGTATTTTGCAAATAAATAGTGGAAATTTAGTTAAACCCTTCACTTATTTATTGTTCTTAGTAAGATAGACTTCCACAAAGTAAAGGTTACCACAATCAATTTCATAAATTATTTTAAAAACTTGCTACTATTAATCAATATTCACCGGCAAATAAGGAATCAAAAAATTAAAAAATAAAAATCTATGGCGTTGTTGGTGGTTAGTTACAACCTATTGAGCTACCGTTTGCCCGGAGCAAATTCGTGAGACTCTTTAAATTATCCCAAGTTCTATTCGTTTTTATCAATAGTTATCGATGGGAAGGCGGTTACGCTATTATTTACTAAAAATCAACATGATTAAGTAGTAGATTTTAACTACCTGATCTGATAAAACAGCGATGGTATACCGTGAGCGAAGAAGAAGAGCGGTGTAAGTACGAGACGGTCTCACTAAGGAAACACAAATTCAGTATAAAGTTATACAACGATATAAAACAAATATTGATTTTTAATCAGACCATCTCACCCAAATCTCATAAAAGGATAATCTGATAATCTGGAAAGACGTAAAAGTTTTTGATTTTAAGTTTAACTATATAAAAAATAAATAAATCCTACCAAAAAAAGATAAAAATTTCTCATCTTTCAGTAGATAACAGGTCGGCTGAAAAGTCCCCGGTCTACCATAGTAAAACACAATATTTTGACAAAATTCATTTTTTTTATTCAATATAGTTGCCTTCAAGGGCGATACAGCGATTATAGCGACCTTCCAACTTTTCGATACCATTTTTGTAGTACTCCTTCGGTTTGTCCTCAAAATAGGCTTCAGTTTCGGCGATTACCCCAGTATCAGAGCCAAATTTTTTTCCCGCGAGCATTCTCTTTAGGTCAGAGAAAAGGAAAAAGTCGCTGGGGGCTAGATCTGGAGAATACGGTGGGTGAGGAAACAATTCGAAGCCCAATTCATGCAATTTTGCCATCGTTTTCGATGATTTGTGACACGGTGCATTGTCTTGATGAAACAACACTTTTTTCTTCTTCATATGGGGCCGTTTTTTCGCGATTTCGGTCTTCAATCGCTCCAATAATGCACAGTAATAGTCGCTGTTGATTGTTTTTCCCTTTTCCATATAGTCGATGAACAATATACCGTGTGTATCCCAAAAAACTGAGGCCATAACTTTGCCAGGTGACTGTTGAGTCTTTCCACGCTTTGGTGGCGGTTCATCGGCCGCAGTCCACTCAGCTGACTGTCGATTGGACTCAGGCGTGTAGTGATGGAGCCAAGTTTCATCCATAGTCACATATCGACGGGTTTATTACGACTTAACAGCTGCAAACACTGCTCAGAATCATCAATTCGTTGCTGTTTTTGGTCGATTGTGAGCACGCGCGGCACCCATTTCGCACAGAGCTTCCGCATACCCAAATATTCGTGAACGATATGTCCAACACTTACCTTAGATATCTTTAGAGTGTCAGCTATCTCGATCATATTCACTTTACGGTCACTCAAAATCATTATGTGGATTTTTTTGATATTTTTGTCGGTAACCACCTCTTTTGGGCGTCCACTGCGTTCATCGTCTTCGGTGCTCATTTCACCACGCTTGAATTTTGCGTACCAGTCAATGATTGTTGATTTTCCTGGCGCAGAGTCCGGAAACTCATTATCACGCCAAGCTTTTGCTTCAACTGTATTTTTTCCTTTTAAATAACAATATTTAATAAGCACACGAAATTCTTTTTTTTTCATCTTTTTGAAAATAATAAAAGTTGCTTCACTAAAAATGCAATATCTCACAAACTAATAGTCCGACAGCTGTCAAATTTTTACACGAATCTTTTAAAGGTTGATACTATCTAAAAATGAAATGGATTTAATCCTAGTGTCGTCATCTATAGGTCAGACCGGGGACTTTTCAGCCGACCTGTTATATGTTGTCTTAATAAATATTCGTTAAAATCAAAACTCAAAATAAATTTTATAAAATTTTGGTTGCTTCAGTACTTAAATGCAAATTTAAACTGTATTAGCGTATTAATCTTTTTAGAACTAAATAACAGTACATGTTTTCTCTAAATCATCAAAATGTTTTAAATACATCACCAAAAAAGCCTAGTTCTGCGTACATAAATATAGTCGTATTATTACTGAGACACAAAATCTCTAATAATTTAGGCCGTCAGGGTTTTTTACTCAAATATCCTCCCAAACTGACTGATCTGCCCAGCTGCTAGGTTAGACGACCTGGCAACCCTATGTGGGGGTAATATTATGGGATAAATATGGGAATATAATTATGAATAGTTAATACAAAATGTATATTTTAAATTTTAATTTTTAAACTTTTTATTAATATGTATTAAATAACTAAAAGTAAAAAATATTAAAATATAATACTAAGAGTTTCGTGACTCTACGGGTAATCAAAATCAGGCAGATTGCGAATATTGAAGTTTGCCGTTGCTACGGTTAGGACAAATTATCAGCTGACGAAAAATAATGCTTGAAATTGTAAATGTTCTGGTTCAGTTCACAATGTTCCAATAGTTTAAAATATAACGAGTTATATTGTAAACAAATGGTTCTTATAAACTTACGGTGACATATATGTACATTCTGCTTCTAAGTTTCTGTAACTTCTTGTAATAGAAATTGTACATTCTTTTAAATACAATAAAATAACTATCTACCTATTATCATTTTATAATCCAATTATTTACGCCCAATTTTTCTCTTTTCCTACTTATTGTATGTACATTCAAGAACTTAGTACCAATATTATGTTGTGTATTAAAAGAAATTAATAATGATGTTGCTAAAAATATTATTTTTGAAATATGAAATTATTTTTACAATATTTAATGTTTTAACAAGTAAATTTTTCGTACTAAGCCTTACTTCGTGAAGTTTATTATATTAAAGACACTAAACAAATAAATTTGCAACAAAACATCCACAATTTTAGAGTAATAAGTAAACATAGAGGTGCCACAACAACATAATAACATACAGTTTGTAGTCAATAGCAATGAACCTATAATTGAGAAAGCTGGAAAATAAAATTGACATCTAGAGGTGTAGGTAAACACAGCCGCACAGTGGCGTGTAATTGGTTAGAGTATCACCGTAATATATAAATGTTAGTTAAATAATTTAGACACATTAAAAATAATTCTTTTAATTAAATGAAATAAGAAAAAAACAAAAAGGAAACTTTTTAAAAGAAACTTTCTACTTTTAGCTCCTAGTTTATATATCATATTATGTATTTCATTATTAATTTGATCTGTAATAAATTTTAATTAAAATTGCTAATTCTACACCAATGAAGTCAATAACTTACCGGTGATAGGTTAGATTATCATTTTCCGAAGTAGGTACCACAAATTATAGACGGCTTTCGGGTTTTCACCATTTTCAATATTGAAAATAAATAAAAACACTTTATAAAGTTTACTTAAATACACAAAAATTCAGGAAAAATCGAACAAAGCGCCAATCACCTCTAGACAATAACAAACAAAAACACTGATGCCAAATTTTCGGTGTGGGTATTTGATACAATTGGTGCAGAACTTTTTTATCAGTATTATCGAAAGGTAAGAAAGTGAATATTAAAGTGTATTAAAGAATATTTTCTCTGACTAAAAGTCTCCTCTTAAAAGTAAAATAAAATTGGTGTAGATTATACTATTTTTGTTTCCTACTTTGTACTTTGTACAAAACACAACGTCTGGCAATGTCTGTCTCGACGACAAGTAGTAGGGAATATGCCTACTCTATGTATACTCATTGCTCTGAGGTTATACGACTTTCTTGTATGACAACAAAATAATCAACGCCCCTGAAACTACGCAAACAACATCTCTTCTTAATTAAAGTTCATTAAGAAAAAAATCAAAAAACACATTTTATACTATTCGCGGACATTCTATATAAGACTTATTGTAGTTACCCTTCTTTGCAATCATTTGATTATCTTATTTGGTTATTAAGAACAAGTTCCGCCAATAATAAGGATGTGTATCCAGTTTTGTAAGTAAATTAAAAAAAGGAGAAGAAGAGAAAAAATAAACTATCTACGTGTCGGTACTTAAAGAACTTTTCTTTTGTAAATGGTAGAGCTTTATCGACTTGACTTATGAATACACATGTCTTCACATCACGGTATTCAATCTCGATTCAAATTATTATAATCCTTTTACCACACACGAAGACTGATCATCGCAACGACTTATACGTACAATCAAGTAAAAAAAATGCGATAAAGTATTTAAATAAACGTAAATTTCAAGATTAAAATAGTTGTTTAAGCCACAATTTCTGAAACGACTTATTATTGCAATTGAAATTTATTTGCAATTTATAGAAGCTTTAGCAAAACTATTTAAGGAATACAATGATGACTTCATGTGTAAATTTTTAATAACAAATACTTAAAATCGAAAACACAAAAGATATTAAAACAAAAGCACGCCTCCTAGCATTCCAAGAAAAGTAAAGCAATGCATGGCTTAATGCTTTCCCTTCTCCTCCATTAGGAAATCTTCTAGACGACACAACCTTTCGTATTTACGTTGCTCTTCGTTTAGGTCAGCCTGCACTTGCGGACAAACTGTTGATATTTTGGGCCATCATGGCTTAAGTTGTTCCAAAAGTGCGGGTAGGTTTGCTCGGCATCGTTATTTAAATTATATTTTATATCGGTCTTTAGTTGTAGCTGACACTCCAAATATTTTAGAACCGGTTGAAATCTGTAGAAAGCGAGCTGATGGTTTGTCTTATTTCCCATGGAGGAAGGGTAAACAATTAATTTTTGATGCCACTTGCCGCGACACTTTAGCTCCTTATATTTTCAAAACTTCTGTAAAGGCCGAAGAAGCTGCTCTCTCTGGGGAGCAAGAAAAAAAGTCAAAATATGAAGAACTTTTGGACACATAAATTTTTGTTCCCTTTAGTCTTGAGACTTTGGGCCAGAAGCTGCAAAGAGACTAGTAGGTGAAATATCTGTTAAGCTTAAAAAATCTTGTGGAAGTTCACTGACAAAGACCTTTATTACCCAGTTAATTAGTTTAGCTTTTCAACGTGATATATCTGCATCCATTCTTGAGACCCTACCAGAACAGGGCTTAGAGGAGGTTTTTTATGTAATTTAAAATTAAGTGATATATAGCTAAACAAACTTTTAAGCCTACTTGGACATTATATTTTATTCTTAGATTAAAAGAAAAAAATGCTTATTATTATTACAACGGATAAAACAAATTAGTTCTTATTTTCTATTTTATTTATTGCATCCTCGTTTACATGAAGCATATTTAATTAAAATTGTGACAGTCAAGTTAGGTACAATCAACAATTAAGAGAATATAGATTGCAACAACCAAATAAGTCACATTATGTAGAACACCCACTTGAACATGCAAAACTTAAATTTTCTTAAAGAACTATAAATTAAAAAACAGGTCAACAGCAATTAAAAGTTCTTAATGGGAAGATAAATCTTGGAGATTCTCCAAAATTAAACAGTTTGTTTTGAACGAGTGTTCATTTTACATATAAATAAGATATTAAGACAGAATAATCCAATAAAGCTAATAATAAATAGGCTTTATAGAATTGCACAAATTAGACTTGAAATTAACTCAAATCAAGTCCGCGCTGCCATTTCGCTCAGCGATAACTTATAATAAACATACTCATGAAGCTAAGGGAAAGTGAATGTTATTTCATTCTTTGAAGATTGCTATTGCATTGACTTTGATATTTGACAGATAAACTGATGCTATACTACCATCATAGAGTATAAAAATAAATAGAAACAATCAGCATTCATAAATTCTTGGTCCGGTTGATTCCAATATATCCGATGGAGTAGAACAGTTTCAATAACAAAGTGGAGTGAGGAAAGTTTAAAAATTGATAAACAGAGAGTATTTTACTATTATTAATATGGATTAACGAAATTCACGTCACCGATCATAGAGATTATCTGAAAAGTCCATAACCTCAGTCAAAAAGAAAACAATTGTGGCTATGTGATTTTTAAAATTATAGACAACATAATATGAATGTGCTCTACTATCAATCCGAAGTCAGAGCGGCTAATTACTTAAAATATTAAGATTTGATAATGTACTAAATGACATAAACATTCGAACACCCAGTTTAATGATTTTATTTTTATAAAATTTTGTTGAAGCATAATAAGTAAATTATAAAAAATTTCAAAATGATTGCATTGCTTTAAAGCCCTTTTACCTTTAATAATGTGTGGATGCACCCCGATGTGTTACGCATTCTCCAACGCGCCTAGGCATGCTTCTGATCAGGTGGTCAATGTCCTCCTGTGGTATCTCATTCCAGGCAACCACCAACTCCTCTCGAAGTTCTTCTAGAGTCTGAGGAGAACGTTGCAATGTCCCATCATATCCCACACGTGCTCAATTGGGGATAAGTCGGGATATCTTGGTGACCTTCAACAACGTTGAAGGAAGTCTATTGTGACTCTTGCGACATGTGGTCAGGTATTATGTTGTTGGAAATATGGATTTGCCAGGTTGTCAAAATAGGATTAAAGATGGGGTTCTAAAACTTCTTGGATATAACGCTGCGCGTTCATGTTACCTATGATGAAGATTAAAGGTGATCTCGAACCATAAGCTATAGCACCCCAAACCATAACCCCAACAGTATGATGAACAAGCTTTTAAAAAAAACCGTAGATTTATTCTTTCACCACGTCTTCTTCTAACCCTCGCTTGACCATCGTGCATGCCTAAACAAAATCGAGACTCGTCACTAAAGACAATACTGTTCAATTCCTGATACCAGAGTGACCGTTCTCTGCACCACCCAAGGCGATTACGTCGGTGTTCTGGAGTTAAAAGGAGGACTCAGTGTAGTCGGTATGAAAACGGGCCAAAATGTTTTATTCGTCAGTAAACACTTCGCATGCCAATAGATATTCCGTGTTCTGCCAAACATTAATTTGCAATGGACCTGGTAGTGGAGAAACGGTCCCCTTAGGCCAATAATCTTAGGCGGCGATCTTCACGGTCTGTTGTTATACGGGGGTGTCCAGAGCCCCTTGGTCTTTGCGTACGGCCTTCTCGAATCCATGTCTGATAACACCTAACCACGGTGTCTACACTTTGCACTCTAACTGCAATTTCCCCAAAAGAAAATCCAGCTTCCTGAAGTCCCACTGTACGACCCCTATCAAACTCACTAAGTTAACGAAATCGTACAGGTCTTCGTATCCTAGGCATCGTAACCAATCATAAAGAATGTCAATAACCAAAATCCGCAAAATTTGGAACTTTACTACGGCTACAATATTCATTTTTGGATTGTTAGTGGATTTAAAAAAAAAACAGTAAAAAAACCTGAATCTTCAACTGATAGGGCTGAAAATTGTTTATTTTAGAAAAATAAATAAATTCACCAAATTTTATTAAAATAAAATCATTTAAACTGGGTGTTCGGAGTTTTATGTCAAAAAAAATTGGGAGAAAATTCTTATTTTTAGTTTCTCTTGTTCAAGTTCAACTAATACAAAAATTTACTATTTTTGAGTATATTTTCATCCAACCCAACAATAATTCTTTATCCAATGAAAAAACTGATTTAACATTCGAACAACATTATAATTATTTTCTTATTAATAAATTAACACGTATTCTTTCGCGAGCTAACGTATTTATAGGCAAAAATATATCATTAAAAAAGTTTTAAACAGCTGTTACTTCGAAAAATTACTTTTCACTTGAGCTTAACTGCCAACATGTCAAATACGAAGATATTATAATCCTTATAACGTGTAACTTTCCGCATAAAAAATATAGGACAACTGGTTAATATCGCGCGTATTACACATGTCAAACGAGTACAAACTTAAAACCTGGATTACTTTGTAAAACTATATAATTATACGGGGGTGATTCCGAGTACCTATCGCACTGTCAATCTCTCATTCTCATGATAGGTAAGCCAAAGGATATTTTGAATATATGGTCCACAAGTGTTAGTTCATAAGACCAAACTTTGAACCAAGCCTCGCCACTCTCTGTTCTCATAAACTTTGGGTATAGGGAATGCTTAACGAAAATTGAAGTTACATAATCGGATATTTTATTTATGATATAAAATATCCATTTAAAAGAAGAAAGAAAATGAAAGGTATGAGTTATCGTCCACCCTATATACAAAAGGGAAAATAATTAATATATAATAGAATACGGTGATATTGTATCATACGAAACTCTGTTAGGCAAAATACTTTTTTTTACGTACAATAAGATACAGAGCGTTGATTTACCTACGATTTTCACCCAAACGTGTCCATATCTTCTGAAGGACTCTGTATAACGTATCAAAACCTTATATCAAAATCTTCAAAAAAATGTGAGCAATCCGAATTCGGTATAATATACAGGGGTTCCCATTTAAAAAATCATATGTTTGGTTTGTAACGGAGTTATACAACAATCTGTATGGTATAAGGTAATTTCAAAATATGGACCCTAAAGACATCTACTATTTTTGTTAATAAAAATTTTTTATATCTTCTAAAACAACCCATATACCGAACTTTGTCGTAAGGTTGGTACACCCTGTATGAGGACTCTAGAAATATATGTCAAGAGATTCGGAGTATTGGCATAAGACATTACTAATTATAAGACTGCAGACTGTATACAGTCGCCTGAATGAGCACAACCGTTTTACTGACAGAGGGCAACATCTACCAAGCTTAAGATGAGCAGAATGTAACAGCGAGAGATCCATTAATTACGGATCAACAAATTTTGTCTGCATTCACTCTCTAGATCATGGCCTTTCTGGAAGTGTCTCCAACGAGCCTGATGATAAGGTTTATTAGAGATATATGTATAAGTGATACACCGTAATGCAATAATAAACCTTTACAATCAAGATGACACTGTTCGTATTTTTGGCAAAACAAGTTTTTGCAGAAGAGTAAATGTCTAAAACGTTAGGTAAGTTAAATAAAACCCAGTTATGTTAACCTTATAGTCTATATAGAAAGGACAAGGAGTAATAAATCATTCATTTAAGTAGATTTAATAGACCAAATTTAATAGCAAAATATATTTTAAGAGGGTATACCGTAAGGTACATTTTGTATTGAACGAATGAGTTGCAGCTATGCTAAGAAATATACGATTTAGGTCAGAGGTAACGGGATGTACTAATTTTAATAAAAAAAAGTGATAGAGGTACATAAATTTTAGTAATTTTGATAAAGAAAGGCAACACAGTTTATTCATAATAGAAAACAAACCAATCTGTAACAATAATTAATAATAATTATTTTATACATTTTTGTTCTTTTTGTAAGAAGATTAATTCAAACTTTGAAGATTGTCACAAATTACAATGAAATATATTTTTAAAAAATTAATTAAAGTCAAGATAGCAAGATATCGTTACAATTTTTATTAAATTCAAAGAAGCAAAATGAATATTTTTTTTCTGTATTACTCCTATATGTGGTGTTTGGGGAATTTTTCTCAGAAATTTTAAATGGCAAGTGGCCTACTGTAATCGGCTTAATACGATTACACATATTTACAGATTATTCGATTATTGAGAGGAATTTTCCAAACAACCCAGCTTTCTTAGAAACATTATCGGGAATATTATTTTAAAAGAAAGTAGGTACATTAAATCAGTACTTAGTATTAGTTCTTTGAGTAAAGTTGTATAAAGTTGTATGGTTTTCATAATATTGTAAACAGTTGGAATATATTTAAAGCATTTGTTGAATGTTAATTGTGCAAGTACCAAACAATGTCGATAAGTCAAGGACCATCTAAACGACCAAAAACAGGTCCATTATCTTTAAATGAAAAAACTCTGATATTGAATTGTTATATATCATTGAAAAACAAGGATCCAAGTGCAAGTGTTGATGATATTGTGGAATTAACGGCTGCTATGTTGTGTGTTGCTAAATCAACAATTTATAGATTACTAAAATAAAGCAAGAATGGAACTCTTCAACCCCCTAAAACTCCTTCAGGCCGAAAACCAATTGAGATCGATGAGTCATTAAAACAAAGACTAAGGCGTAAAATCCATGGATTTTACTTACGAAAGGAAATTCCAACACTTGACAAAATTATGAAATCAGTGCAAGAAGATACGGACTATACAAAATTCTCTAGAATGACATTATGCAAACTTTTGAAAGATGTTGGTTTCAGATATACAAAACATAATAGAAAATCTCTCTTGATAGATAAACCGGAAATAGTTTTTTGGAGAAGAGACTATTTAAGAAGCATTCGACATGCCAGAGAACAAAATTTGAAAATCTTCTACTTAGACGAAACATGGATAAATGCTGTTTCCAAATCTTGGCAAGATGAAAACATTAAAAGCGGAAGGCAGGCATTCGTAGAAGGTCATGTTAGTAAGGAAAATTGGACAAACTGTATCGAGCATGTTATCAAAGTAGAGACAAATATGTGGAAAATTGACAATATTTGTGATGATTTAATCGACCCTATTATTATTAATGTCAACAACGATTCTTCCTCTTCCGAGTCGGTTATAGAATAAAATGTAAGTAATAAATGTATTTCAATAATTATTTCTTTTCATTTTTTATTATATTATAACTTAAAACGTATTTTTTTCCCAAAATACACACCACTGCATTGCGTTATTGCTTATCTGCTAATCCTTTAACAATGAAGAAACCCTAAACTTTGCTACAACTGAAACAAACAAATGTAATTTAAAGTAAGAGAATTATAAAAAATTTCATAGTGCTCCCTGTAAAGGTTTTGCATACTTAATTAGGGTTTATTACTCCTCGTACTTTTTGCACATACTATACAATATATTAATGCGTCAAAAAAATAATGAAGTATACGAAAAATTTAATTTACTTAATCCAAAAAACAAGAGCACCAATGATCTAATTTAAATTATGGAAAAACCTTAAATGAAGTGCAGAGATTTTTATCGGAACTAGAGTTGTAACCTTCCAGATTTTTCCGTACGACGTACAGTGAAGAGAAAAATAAACTGTCAACTCAACATTCGCCTTCGTTTTACCTTACTTGTAGACACAATATAAGAACGCCAAGAGAATAACAGTTATAATTATATCTGCTCCCATTTTCCCTTTAATCCTCCCTACTTATACGAGATTAAATCCATCACTCGCCTACAATTTACATTAAAAAAACAACCAGTAAATGTTTCTTATTTAAACTCTCCAATTTACGTCCACATCTATCAACAAGACGTTTGTCAAACCCAACCCATGCTACTATATTTTTAATGTCGTTATTAAAAAAAAATCGGAATAACCCCGTAGGCAAAATGTCATGTAGCATCGAACATATTTTTTAATATGACGCGACGTGACAAGGAAGCACCGGATGATTAAAATTCTCCGTAGAAACGATGTGACATCAGATTAATCTGCTGCTAAATATATAAATTGCTCTGGAATTCGACTATTTACAAAACATGGTACCTACCACCTATTTTAACGTTTACTCTATGCCCGTCCATGGTTTGGGTTAACAGAGTCGTACGTATTTACAGAACCGCCAACTGTTAATTTTGAGAAAAAATTGATTATTAAGAATATAAAGTAGAATTTGACAAAATGTATAAGAAATAGCGGAAAAAATGGAAAATATTATAGGAGTATATCAAGGAGGATTTAGGCAAGTGAGGGGAGGTATGGACCAAATATTTACTTTACGCGAAGTACAAGTAGAAAATTATCAACTTAAAAAACGCATTTACTTTTCTTAAAATTTAAAAAAGCCTAATACTTATACAATTAAAAAAAAAAAGAATTATATAAAGCTCTTAAAAACCTTAAAGTAGATGATAAGCTCATAAGATTGACGAAAATGGCTTTAAACAAAACAGAAATGGAATCAAAGTCAAAGGGGAAATGAAAAATTTGCGGTAGATACAGGCGTAAGACAAGGTGACCCTTTGTCTCCGATACTATTCAATTTTTTGCTAGAAAAAATACTCCGAGAAGTTAAAATCAGTAGAAATGGTATTTTATATAACAATAAACAACAGTGTATGACTTTCGCAGAAGCAAAACAGAGCTACAACAGACTGTGTACAGATTGGAAGAAATAGCAAAAGTAATGAGGCTAGAAATAAAAGAAGAAAAACTAAATATAGCTAAGCATTTAAGCGAAAATGTTTTACTCTGTTATATTTCTAAAAGATATAAATTGGTAAATGCTGCACCGGTATATATAGAATACTCAATGTTAAAAACGAGTTTTAAAATCGAAAATAATATAAACTTCGACAAAATTCCACAAAGTGAGAGCTTTTCTCAGACAATATTTTATATATGTCCGATTCTGAATATCTTATGTAGAAGGTGAGCAAATAGATAATTATACATTCTAAAAAGCAATGTTTTCTAAAATGCTTGCTGGTTTAGTGCTTGGCTTTAACCCAGATGGCTGGAGATCAATATACATTTTTTTAATAGTCATAAAGGTAGGCAGAAAACAGTTGTCACACGTGCATAAATGCATAAGCACCCCTTAGCTGGCAAATACAGTCCCGGTTTGCTAATGCCCACTTTCCGCCCTTGTAACACAATGTACTATATTTCAGAGCTATACAGTGCTTTTCAGATAAAAGTATCCACCTTTAATAACTTTTGTAATACTGGCATTTAGGAAAAATACAAAAACACGTCAAGTTATGTTCGAATGGGCAAGGATTATGGCTTATTTAAACTTACTGGAAAAGCTAGCCCTTCACCCCTAGCAGCATCTTTTTTTTAAATTACTTCTCATATTTTTTATGTAAAATTTGGATAATCCTCTTTGAGCTGATTTCAAACATGTAGGTTAAAGTGGTTAGTTTATAAGATAAACAATTTTTCTTTTAATAGCACAAATTTTACTTATTTTTTACTTTCACCTTATTTGCCTGTAATAAAATGGGTTGTACAACAGTTCAAACTCTTTAATCTTTTTAACTGTGCTTATTTATTCTACTTCAAAAATCCAAAGAACAAACTACTTTTTATTAAAGTTTGACATTGTCAACTAGAATTTGTAGTCACTTTTGATAGTGAACTTTGATACTATCTATTCTGTTTCACGACGGAAAACATGCAACTCATAAGTATGTAATTCAACTGATGGAGAAATTTACCACAACAGGGTCTGTAAGTGCATAAGCGAGAGGGGCTCGTAAATAACGAAGCAATACAAGAGACAATTTTAGGGCAAGTCAGCTTAGAGGCTCAACAACCTCAATCGTTGTCAACAATAAGTAGAGCGATCGGTGTATCATCTTCTACATAAGTTCCGAGTTCTACATAAATTCAAGTACAACCCATACAAAGTAAAGTTGGTGCACGAGTTGAATGAAGATGAGATTTTGATCGTCGTCTAGAGTTTTGCGAATTAATGACGCAACTTATAAATAACAATTCACAATTGTTAAACAATATTTGCTTTTCTGATGAATGCTCATTTTCATTAAATGGCTTAGTAAATAGGCATAATTGTATATATTGGGCTGAAAATGATCCACATATTATGCGTGAATTCCATACACAACATCCCCAAAGGTTAAACGTTTGGTGTGGTATCCTAGGTGACCACATTGTCGGAAATTTAAATGCTGATACATATCTTGAGTTACTCAGGGAAGATGTTGATCCACGTATTACAACAATAATAGAAAATGATGATTTACTGGTATTTCAACAAGACGGAGCTCCCCACACTACGCTATGCCTGTCCGACAATTTTTAAACGAAACATTCCCCGCTAGTTGGATAGGTAGAAGAGGGCAGATGATAGAGTGGCCTCCTAGGTCACCGGATTGAACACCCAGAGACTTCTTTTTATGGACGTATTTAAAAATAAAAGTTTATGCTACCCAACCAGAATCTCTGGATGATTTACGAGAGAGGATAGAAAACGAATGTCGACAACTAAATCCAGCCGTATTAAGCAATGTCAGAGAGGCATTTCAAAATAGATTATACCATTGTATGGAAGTGAATGGTACTAATTTTGAACACTTATTGTAACTTCATAATAAATAGCATAGTTAAAAAGATTAAAGAGTTTTAACTGTTGTGCAATCCATTTTATTACAAGCAAATAAGGTAAAAGTAAAAAATAAGTAAAATTTGTGCTATTAAAAAAAATTGTTTATCTTGTAAACTAACCAATTTAACCTACAAGTATTATAAATGTTTGAAATCAGCTCAAAGAGGATTATACAAATTTTACATAAAAAACATAAGAAGTAATTTAAAAAAAAAGATGCTGCTAGGGGTGAGGGGGTGGCTTTTCCAGTAAGTTTAAATAAGCCATAATCCTTGCCCTTTCGAACATAAATTGAAATGTTTTTGGATTTTTCTTAAATGCCAGTATTACAAAAGTTATTAAATGTGGATATTTTTAAAAATTTATTGTACTAACTCTTACTTTTTGGAAGTCCATCTTATTAAGAATTTAATTTAATTTTAAATGTCAATCTGACGAAGCTTCATAGCGAAACGACCGTCATTGTAATTTAAAACATATTTTTCAAATAAACTTGGAAGTTACGTTGAAACGAAGAGTTTTTTATTATTCTTATTAAGTGGATATTTTTATCTGAAAAGCACTGTATATAGTGGCTATTAGTTTTAAAGGATCCTAGAAAGGATTTGTTTTTTGCAAATTTAATAAAAGTGTACAATGTGGGGGGACAAGGTATTTCTGCCTCATTCTTTGCTTTTTTTCTTTTACTTGTCTTGCATATAAAGAGCATTCGTTTCATTAATTTTTGTAGGCACACCTACTAATTTTTTGAATTTAAACAAGCTCAAGCCAATAACATTGCTATGATGATTAAATATGAACAAATACTAAAATTATGTAATTGTCATAAATATTTGTTGTTAAATAGTTTAGTAATTGTCTAACAGAATATGCTTGCCTCCTAAGCTTTAACAGAAAAAGAAAAGACCAATAAAAACATGAAGCCATAACAGCTATCCCAACCAAAAGATTCCAGAACAAAAAAAAAGTGCCAATGCAGATTACAAAAATATTAAGATTCATTGCACAATGAAATTAACACTGGGTAGAACCAAATTTCGATCGTTCCAAGAAACATATGTTTAGAGAAAAATGCCCTATAGAGAGTACAAATGCCGAACGTGTTCTCCGGCCCTGTCGTGATTGTACGGCATCTGTTTTTACAAACCAGACATTAGAAATATTTTTGTGTATATAATCGTGTTCTACAGTGACAAATAGATGCTTTTTACACGACACATTACTAGCCGATACTCTAATTGGCAAAAGTTTAACAACGATTTTACATTTTGAATTATGAATGTTCCAATTAGTTTTTCAAAATCCGAAACCAAGTAGGAAGTGGATCATTTTGAGAGCTTTGTCTGGTCTTTCTGGAAAACGATGTTCGTTATATGTAAATGTTAATCTGCAGAAGTTTTAGAAAAGGAAAGAAAGAAAGAAAAGGAAAAAAAAAATATTCAATTTAAATGGATATTTAGTGTTATTTTAAATAATTAAATCACAAAAAAGATTCATCACCGATTATTTAAAATTACAAAAGGGAATCCTAAGGAACATACAGTGGAAGGCTAATTTATGGAATATTATCATTATTTCGAGAACCGTCGAGTTTTGAGGGTAATCTTTGGTAAATTCTACCAAATTACAACTAATGATTTAATTCATAACGTACCTTAAAGTAACCAAATTATGCATAATAAATATTTTAAATTAAATGTTTGAAATGCCCTCCATCGGTTTCTTGACAATATGCGAATCTACGGACACATTCATCAAGTACATTGCGGATGACTTCTGGAGTAATGAGAATCATTTCATGCCTAATTCTATCTTTTAAGTTCTGTAAATTTTGGGGTCTACTGACATAAAATTTTGATTTTATGTAACCCCACAGCAAAAAGTCTAGAGGTGTTAGATCTGGCGACCTTGCTGGCCACTCTATAAAACCTCGTCTTTCGATCCATCTCCTGGGAAAGCAATTATTTAAAAATTGACGTACTTTACGTGCGTAATGCGGAGGGGCTCCGACTGGTTGAAACCAGATATTGTCACTAGGTAAATTTGCATTATTGGCATTTGGATACATGTTAGCAAGGACAGTTATAAGTTGATTTCTCAAAAAAGATAAATAACGTTCTCCTGTTAGATTTTCTTCAAAGAAAAAAGGGCCAATGATTCTGTCATCGATGATTCCTGCCCATACATTCACTTTCTGAGGATATTGCGTGTGTGCCTCAGTCATTCAATGTGGGTTTTCTTAACTCTTATACCTGCAATTTTGACGATTCACGGTACCATGTAAAAAAAATGTGGCTTCATCGGAAAAGAGGATTTGTTTGATGAAAAGTGGATTGCCGATACATAAATCCTGCATAATTTCAGAAAATTGAAGCCGGCGATCGGGATCGTCGTCGTTTAATTCCTGGTGTAGTTAAATTTTGTAGGGATGGTATTTTTCTTTTTTTAAAATACATAATACCGAGCGTTGGGAAATTCTAGCATATTCACCCATTTGTGTTGAACTACTGTGAGGATTGTCATGGACATTTAAGTTTCTCCAAATTAATTTTCGGACTATTTTACTTACTGTTGATTGGCTGATGGGTCTGTCTGGATATTTTGCGTTGAATAAATTGCATACCTCGTTCTGTGTTCTTCTTTTATCTCCACATCCGCTAAGAATTAATATTTCTATGCGTTGTGTTTCATTTAGGTGAGCCATAATTTAGTATTCAAAAGTAAAAATTACAATTGACAACTGATGACAATTCACAAAATCAAAAAATATTTACGACAATAAATATTACAGTAACTATGCCAATATCACTTGCTTGATTTAACATCAGACAAAAAGTTTCAGTGTTTATGAGATAACTTTTTGTGTCCATTATTATTTTTACTTATTTTTGCTTTTTTAAGTATTTGTTTCAGAAAGTCAAGGCAGGAACCGATGGATGGCATTTGGAACATTTAATTTAAAATAATTATTATGCATAATTTGGTTACTTTAAAGGACGTTATGAATTAAATCATTAGTTGTAATTTGGTTGAATTTAAATAAAAAAAAATATTTTTGTACCCTTAAAAAAATATTTTAGTTACAAATGTAATGTCGTTAAATAGAGAATTAAATTCTCCTTCAAATGGGGTGTCGTATTATACCGATTTCTATTTAAAAAAAATTAACGATTACGTCACTACACCCACACCGATGACGTCATCCTTACTCCATGTACGTTATAAAATGGGTATTTTATAACAAAAATCGACCTGTTTCGGGATTACCCTCAAAACTCGACGGTTCTCGAAATAATCATAATATTCCATAAATTAGCCGTCCACTGTATAATAGCTATACTCCAATGTGCGATGTAAATTTATTGTAAAAAGATCAACATATTATGTCAAGGATCATTCTAGAACAGTTGCAAGAAAAATATAATTTTTAGGTACTATTGCTCTAACTGTTCGAAAACAAAAAAAACTTAATAAAAAATTACAAAAAAGCTACTGAATGGAAATATAAGCAGCTAAAATTTTTTAAACAGTAAAAAACTTATGTCTATATTAACAGCTCTTATTAGAAGTAGTCCTAAAAAATAAGGTAAATCTTTTTACTACTTTCTATTTCAAGATATCTGGACATTGTTAAGAGTTAGACAATAATAAAGCCTTAATATTTAGCTATAGAGCGGGTCACAGTTATTATGCAGCATTGCGTTTATGGACGACGGCGTTGCCATATCGGCATGTTTTTCGAATTTGGTTCCAACTGGCGCGGGAATATAACTTGCCATTGTGTTACTATTATGATTTAAATGTTGACTAAATTATTCATTTGAAAATCGTTACATGATTAGCAGGTAATAACTAAAATAAATGAAAATTGAATGGAACATTTAAGGGGTTAAGAAATATATTACTAATCTTCATCGTTATCCAAATCTTTATCTTCATCGTCTTCATTTAGATTTATTATTATTGGCTCAATGTCTTCCATTAAATGATCTGTTTGCCACATCTTTTCCTTTGTCTTCTCTACCTTTTTTTTTATAATTGGACCACTGCATTGGGGTTACTTGCGAATACGCTGTTTTTATAAGTTTTCCACATCCTCTTTTTTAAAAGTACTATTATTACGAGCCACATATCCTTTCACTTGGCTCCACACCATTTCAATAGGATTTAATTCGCAATGATAAGGTGGTAATCGTAGGACTGTTATATTAAGTTCCGTGGCAATGTCGTCTATTTTTCTTAGGTCGTACTGCTCTCTAAACGCGTTTGCAGTAGCCAATAATTCTGTTTTTAAATAATCATCCTCGAAGTAAATCTCTTTTTCCAGTAGCCAGTACTTTATTTGTTCCTTATTCCAAGTTGTCTTTGGAAAAGGTAACTTCGCCGAATGGTATGACGCATTATCCAACACTACAACATTCTTTGATCTGTTTTTCGGCAAATTAGGGATCAATTGATCTTTAAACCAGGCCTCAAAGCCTTCTGCGTCCATTTCGTCGTGGTAATCGTCTGCACCTTTCTTTGCCAGAAAAGTTTTTTCTGCACCCTCAAGAAAACCGTCTTTCCAGCCTGCATGAAGAAGAACAAATCTCGGTCCTCGTTGACTTGGAGCCTTCAGTCCTGTTGTCAGTCCTTTGACAAATGCATCTCGGGCATTTTTTATGGTAGTGTCTTTCCATTCAAAATTTACACTGTGGCCCACATTAATCCATGAGGAAAAATAGGAAAAAAGAAAGGAACATTTTGTGGCTAGAGGGGGAAAATGGATTGAAGAGGATTGTGAAATAATTTGTAACATAATATTTATTACACTACGGAGTTAAGATTTATTTAAATACAATTATCATTTTAATATTTTAATCAAATAATTTTTATTATATATTTTGTGTATTTGTAAGAAAATTAGCTTAACTTAGAAATAATTTTTATTATGTAATGTATCAATATTATATTTTGTATATAAACATGTTATTTAAATCTACCAGAAATTTTTAGAAATTAGATATATAATGTGAAAATAGAAGACAGATATAATTGTACTAATGTGACCTAGAAAAATCCACAAGTAGACGAAGTGAGTATGTCTACTAGTATATAGGAAAGAGAGAGATGGCACAGTGTTCTAGTACATGATTAATTCATAAAAGCTTCAAGAAATTTCTCGAAGGATAGAAGTGCATAAAAGGACTTGAGCAGAGGTCGTTAGGGGAGTATATGATTGGAAGTGAACAAACAGTTTTTAAAAGTAGTAAAAATAAAGTGTCAAATAGTGATATTAAGAAAATAAGTTAAAAAAGTATTACTAAAAAAATGAAAAAGTAAAACAAAATGCTAAATAGTGACATTAAGAACATAAGTTTAAAATTATTACCAAAGTAATCAAAAGTGTAATTAAAAACATTTTTGGTGTACAAAAAAGAAGAAATTAAGTGTACTTACTATTTATAATGCAATTAAAAGAACTATATTCCGACAAACACTGAACTATATCCATAAATCGATTTGGAGGAACAATTATATTACACAAGAAACCAAACGTCTAACAACCACGATATTTTGCCAAAATCGGAGATTCCACGTATACTTTCGTTGGTTTCCCTTTTTCATAGAGCGACTACGGTATTTTTCCACCAATTAGACAGCAGGACTCTACATATTAGGGTCAGATAACTTTTTAAACATATTAAATTTTTGTTGTAGTTAGTTAAGATACATAATTTAAAACAAAAGAATTTATTTGATACTCAATAATTAATGAATTTCGATAACAACTTATTTACCATTGCATTAGTAACAATAATTTATTTGATAGTTTCATCATCATAAGTTCTTTTCTAGTTAATAAAAGGCTTTTCTTTTTTCTTATGTTTTCTACTTATAATTTTATTAGTCATTCAATATATTACTGTTTTAATTTAAATCTTTATAATACATTCGCTCCGCTCCTCCTCCAAACAATTGTCTTCGATGGGTATTTAACATGTCTATCGCCATGCTACCTTTCCTTAGTTTACCGTCCTCCCGAACCCCAAAATCAATTCCGACCCAATGTATATTAGACACAACCTTACCACTGTCAAACTTACCCCCACAACAGAACGTACTCGAAACAAAACCCTTAAAAACGAACGTAACCGGAAGCCCCTGTCAATACGGTTAAAAATTAGCAAAACTCCACGGCTCGTTCCCTTTTCGACAAAACCACCCCTAGAGACCAGTCGTTCACGAGACTCAGAAAATACATTTATCTGGCTGTATCATAGAGGATACAGCCGCACGCTACCGTTACGATACCGTTACGCTACCGCTACGCTAGTAGAGAACAATATATCCGCTAGCATGAAAATATAGTCCATAGCAGCAGTCCTTTTTATGAAAATATAGTCCATAGTAGCAGTCCTTTTTATGGAGGAATAGTCCCCAGTAGCAGTCCCTTTGATGAAGAACCAACCACCAACAGCCAATACTCCAACTACAACATCAGTGGATTAACCGAGCCCACCGGATCACCGAAATATAAAAGATAAGTCAAGTCCTTTTATCCATTTCAACTTATAATTCCTGTGGCAATTTACAATTTTTTTATCAATACTTTACTCACAGTTTGATTTATATACCCATGGACTATAAGTCTTAAGGGTGCAGCGTGTTCGGTTGATATTAAATGTAACTTATTTTCTTGCTATCAAATTCAGTCTAATTACAAGATGTTTCTATCTTTTTCACCTTAGTTTTTGTGTATTTTCTGTTGTTTATTCGTAACGTTTAAAAGATAGTGGCGCCCTTAACCCTTATATTCTTTCTATAGTGGGCATTAACTTGGAGTCGAACCACTCCTTGAGAGAGTCTCTTAGCCGGGATCTCTTTTTGGAACTAGTATTGTTACAGGTATAAAACCTTTACCTTTCTCCATACTTAATATAATTCATCGATGTATTTTTCATTATCTTCATTTACCACAAAACATTGAAGATTCATTGGACGAAATCACAAAATTATGATTTTTTGACAGGTGAATTAAATAATCAATATAAAACATTAAAACAGTGAACAAGTTTTCGATTGCACACTGCAATCAATTAATGAAAATTCTAAAGCAAATGGTTACTAGATCATACGTTAAATTGGGGTAAAAACTGCAAAGAAATCAGTCTACCTAAAAGTTTGTTCAATACGTTAATAATTTATTTATTTACTTTCTTAGCATTAACTTTAGGTTTTATAATAAATTGTAAGCAATTTTTATACCTCCTAACCTTATCAACGATTAAATTGAAGTGAGTAACAAAGTACCCTATTCATTATAAACTTCAAGTTTAGATGATCATAATTACACACTTGGCCTGCATACGTTGAAGTAGCAGGTGAAAAATATTTACCGGCGTATGAAATTTGTAATAAGTAGTTGACATCTAATTGGCAACAAAAAAATTCTTATGTCAACAACAAATGTACAAAAATAAATTATAACTTGTGACTGCCAACATTGACAAACCGGCAGCTAATTTCTTATCTTGAACAAAAATAAGTAATAGTGAAAGGCACTTCATTAGATTTTAATTAGAGAAAAAATGTAAAACTAAGTATACATTTAAAACATTTTTAATGCAAAGCCTTGTTTTCTTATTTTTATCTTTTTTATAAAATGTTACTGGAGCTGCAAACGGACTATATGACTCTTCTGTCAGATTTTTTTCCAATAATTTTGAAATCTGACTTTCAATTTCCTGCCTGTCTTCGATTGTGCACCGATATGGTCGTTTACTACAATATTTTTCCACCAATAAATCAATATGGGCTTCGTAATCAGATACTGTGCCAATATCGTACTTGTCTTTTGCAAAAATTGATTTATGATTTAGACTAAGTGTGTCAATTTTTAACTGTTGATCATTGTTTAAATGATTTATACAGATATTAAAATTATCTACGTCAATATTTTCATTGAAGTTTCCTAAATAAATATTATTTGATGGTTGAGAAATTTCATCCTTTTGATCAATAGTTATTTTAGTTTTTTTTCAGATTTACCATCTGTTATTATTTCCTTAGAAATAAAATCAACTGGAGAGTTTTGACTAATTTGTAGGTTTTCATCTTGACATAGATAAAAACTTTTTATACAGTCTAGTCCAATAAGAAAGTCGTAAGCAAAATTTTCTTTGTTTATAACGAAAACATCAATGTTTTTTTCAATTTCAAATATTTTTGCATTTATAGTTACTATACCACCTACTTTCTTAACACCATTAATCGTTTTTAAATTACTACTTTTCAAATCATTTGTTCTTTTATTATTCAACTTTAGTAATTTTGAGTTTATCAATGATACATTTGATCCTGAGTCATAGATTCCAAATATTTCCAAATTTCCATTTATGACTAATTTTATTTTGATTAATGGTGGCACTAATAGTTTTTTTTGATCTTCGTATTTAAGCTCAAATTCCAATTCTGAATTATTTACGAGTTTAATCTGAATTCTGTCTTCATTTCCTTTTGCTTTGAACCATCATGCAGATTCAGAGTGGTACCGCACACCCTTTTTCAATTTTTCGCATATTCCACATTTTTGTTTTTTATCTGTATCTAATCTAGTAATGTTTTTTCTCTCTAAAAATGTCTTTTTACTGACTATAGTTTTCCAATTTCATTGTGTTTCTAAAATGTCTTCTCTATCAATCCTGTCCATTATGTAGTTTGGTAAGCCAGCAGCAATAATATCAATCAGAGTTCCTTGATTTATCGTTTTTCTCACCTTTTTTATGGCATACTTCAGTAAAGACAGTAAATGACAATGCAATTCTGCTCGCTGACTAGCCTTTGTTAGCAAATGATTCACAAATATAATGTTTCCATTTTGACCATTCTGATTGTAAAAAATGCTTCATCATCATTGAGTTATTGCAATTATTTAGAAAAGATCCTTCAAGAAATAATATAAAAATTTCTATTTTATCTTCGTCACCTTGTATTTCAAATCTTGAACATTCTTTTTCAAAAAGTTCAATCCATTGATAGGCATTAAAATGTTTTACATTAAATTTTTTCAAAATGAACCTATCTGCCTCTTCTTTCACATTTTGTTTTTTGGTATTTTCTTGATTTTCAACTAATTTCTCAAGGATTTTAATTATTGGGTTTTCAGTACTAATGGATTGTACAACATCTAGTTTGTTTTGATTAACTTCTTCTAAGTATTGGTCTTGGAAAATCATTTTGTCAGATTAATCAAAATATGTAACTCTTAGTTCTTTTGTAAACGCAAACCAAATACTCCTCATTTGGTGCCTTTTCTTTAACGTATTTTTAATAATTGCAAAGGCTTTAGATTTTTTTATTTCGTTGTGCAAGCTAATTGATTTAAATTCTTCTGGTATTAAATATACTTCATCGTTCATTTTTATAATTGATGTTACAGCAATATAGTTTGACTTTCCATCTTCCGAAGGTTTTACTTTGAATTCGAACTTTTATTTTTTTTGTTTTATTCATGCTTTTTTCTTGATTATTTCAAAAAATGTTGTTTTATAATGATATTTCTTTTATTACAGAAATTAACACGCAGAACAAAACCTGAGTTTCTCTACAAAAATAGTTTTTATTTACAAAACTGGATATACAATTATATAATAATCTTACCTACAAAAAGAGAAACAACATTTAATGTTCATACAATGCAATTTGACGAGAACTGTCTTTTTGACAATTACATTCAAAATGTTGAATTTAAGGATACTTAAGAATAACTACTTAACTACTACTTAACTAAAGAAATATATTTTCTTTACATATATAACAAAAACGCCAAAGTCAATACCCCATACATTCTACAAGTAGTTAAAAATGAGCATAAAAGTTACTTGTTTCGGCTTATCAAGGGATCAGTATCAGACTAAAAACTAATTAAGCATTAACTAAAGAGAAATTAGAAATCATCTAAAAACCTATCAGGTTTTATTCTAAAAATTGAAGTAAGTGAAAAGTTAATATTAAGAATTAACCAGCAATTAACCTAACTAAAATACATATATACACCACCACTGAATTTTATAATTAATGCAATACTTGAAAAATAACCGTCCATATTCTCACAAAACACTTAGCTTGTGTCCGTTGATAGAAAAGTTTCAGAATGCGGGTCACACGTGTGCTTGTCTCTACACCTGCTGTTCATTATTTAATAATTAATAAATATACTGAGGACTTACATACTATCTAGATTAATTTTTATACAACTTTTAAACGATTTAAACGTAGATGTGAACCAGACTAACGGTTCAAAAGTGATATTGTAGTTATTTGTTATATATATTTGTAAACTAGACTATGCACGAGAATTGAGGATTCGCTCTTATTTTGTACGATGTTGCCACAAGGTATGATGATGATGATGCAGGATATCGAAACAATCATATGCACTAGCTAAAATTAATAGAAAGTACTTTGTGCAGATTCTGTCAAGAAGAAGAGGAAACCTACAAACCCACTCTTTGTGAAAATGAAGATCTTTCAGAAAGATAGAAATTTATAACTATAGGCGAAGTTATAAGAGTTACTGTGCAGCTAATGAGTCTATATCAAAATAATAGACTGGGTCAGTTTCTATCGAGTAAAAAATACTATCACAATATCACTAAACAAAGTAGAGGTGGGAAAAGGTCTTTATTTCTCTCTCCAAAAAATCCTTTTGCATCCACTCTTGGACATAGGTTTCCACTTGCTGCACCCATTCTGATCGGTTCAGTGCCATCTAGTGCCATTTTCTGTAGCGTCCAGAGAGCTGTAAAACGTTTCAATGAAACTGGTAGTTTTTCGAGATAAAGAGACAAATCAAAATATCTGGGTAAATGAAGTTGTAACATGTCCATCGTCATGTCACCTTGCACTATTACCGACCGTAAACGATAGTGCTATTATTATCATTAGAACCGACCCCGATTCACTGTTAATGCTACTATATACGAGACGCTAACTATTTATCTGTTTGAACGAGGCCAATCAAAGAACGCGTGCAATTGAATAATGAACGTATTCCTTCCTGACAAATGACACAAAACACAATTTCCGTCTTGAGCTGGACTATTTATTGAATCGCCCAACAATTTTATATCCTTTTCAACTAATACGCTCGTCTGAAGAGTCTGAAAAAACGCTCAAGTACTCATCTTGTAAAATTTCCCCTTTTGGTTGTTGGTATGTAGACTTTTTTCTATTCTTTTCATTGCTAGTTACATAATTATCGTTTAATTATAATAAAAATCTTTTCTGCACAATTCACACACAATTTGTACACATACTATTTGAAAACTAATAAAATATATCAGAAGCGTGCTTTCGAACACGTGTCTTCAATAATTGTTCAGGGTAAGCTATTACTTTTAGATAAAATTTAACAATTGATCAGTAAACAGCTAGACATTATATTTTCCGTAAGTTAAGAACATAATTATTGACAAATTTTAAGTTCATAAAAATCTTAGAGCGTAGTCTTCAACCACGCTATTAAAACTTGCTTCAGAGTCAAACAATTAATAATAGTTATTAAACAAAAACTGTAATATTTTATATATTTATAAAAAATCAATTTTTCACAAATATGCATTTAGTACAAATATATGATTGTTTCAAAGTTTTACTATTCAAATCACATTAGCATATTGATAATTTTTTTGCATTATAAAGAACAGGACCGGCTTCACCGTCTGTACATTAATAATTTTCAATATCGTTTAAATTTTCAATTAGTTTATTATATTTATGGACGTTGTGTTGGAAAAATTGAAGATAAGACAATTTATTTGTTGAAATTTAGTAATTTGCTGTCCTATCTGAAAAGTCTGTCCAATGCTAACGCCCATACCTACATGATTCCTTCTCACACACATAAAACTTTTAAAAAGATACAACCCGCTAAGTTGGAGTCAAGTTATCGCTAAGCTGGAGTCAAGTTATTGTCAAGTTATCGCTAAGTTGGAGTCAAGTTACCGCTAAGTTGGAGTCAAGTTATCGCTAATTTAGAGCCCAGTTACCGCTTATGTGAAGACACTTCTGAGCTGTTAAGAAAACTATTACATCCCAAGCAGCCAGAACTATTAAAGAAACTTTCATCTCTCCACGAAGAAGCTGAAGCCGCCCTCCTAGACAGCACAGAAACCTAAAGTTAAGTCCACTTTTTACAACTCCAGTTCATTATCAGCAAGTACTTACAGTTTCAATAAATAATCAATTAAAAAAAAAACAGTTTCATTTATATACCTTAGACTGCAAGTCTTAAGCGTGTAGCGTGGTCTGTCTTTATTTCAAGTAGCTTCTTTATTTGTTGTTTAATTAAAGTAATTACAAGGTGTTTCTATTTTTCTCACATTAGTTTTTGTGTAGTTTGTTTGCTTAATCGATAGCGTTCAAAAGATAGAGGCGCCCTTATTACTTATACATCTCAATCTTTCCTATAGTGAGTATTAACTTGGAGTCGAACCGCCCCCTGGAGAGGGTCTCTTAGCCGGGATCTCTTTTGGAGAGTTTTTTAGTTACAAATTGGCTTCCTGCCTTTTTGGGTCTAAAAAGGGTTACAAAGTCTTGGAAACAAATCTGACATCTTGATAAAGTTCAATATGTGCACATCTACTAGCAGAATGAACCTACAGGGTTAGTCAAAAGTAGAGGAAAACATTGTTTTCCTTTCTTCCATGTATATGAGGGGAGTATGAAATTATTTTGAGACGTCAAAATAATAAACTTAAAAGTACAGTTTTTTATCTACAAGTTGCAAAAAATTCAAAGAAATCGCCCTCCGCGGTCGGAAGTTAGAGCATTTTAAATAGATCAATATTTTTAATGGATCGAATTTTAAGTCGATGAGTATAGTTCTTTCTATTGCTAGTTAGGTTGTTCTTAGTCTACTCAGTTCTTACAATCTAATCTAATCTAAGTAATAAAAAGTGTGTCCATTAATATATTATAGAAAATACTAAACAATACAGTGTATACATAATAAAGAAAGGAATTTTATAAAGGAAAATCATCCAAAACACGTTTTTATACATCCTACTCCTACATATAGATAAAGTTAACAAACTTTCGCAAATTTTTCTCTTAAACATATCAAAATTTTATAATTTTAAAAACACAACCTAGGGGGGGAAAAGGCAGGCCTTACACGTTGGGCCCTATCTAAGATGCTGTCGGCGTTGTCTCCGCGATGTTTGTCGTATTAATTAGTGGGTGCTCAAAGAGTACACTAATTGCGACTTTAATTAAAGACCTACCGAGCCCTTATCTGATAAACCTAAAAAAGAAGAATGTGTTATTCTTGCTGAGACGACGGCAAAACTGAGCAGCAGCGTCGCGCAGCCAGCCGACGGTTTTTTCGCATAAAGGTTATCAACGACTGCACCACATGCTTATAAAATAATTCCAACAACAGAGCTGAGAGCTATTGTATTAAATTTATTGTACTAACCCTTACTTTTTGGAAGTCCATCTTAGGAAGATTTATAAAAAACTCTTGTGTTTTAGCTCAACTTCCAAGTTTAATTGAAGAAATTACAGCTATAATTGAAATTTTAAACCTAATTTCTTCCATTAAAATTGGAAGTTGAGTTTAACAAGAGTTTTTTATTATTCTTCGTAGCTATTGTATTAGTTAAAAAACCCATAATACCTCTGGATAAACAGACATTTTACAGATAGATTAAAAAAATAAATATAAATATAAACTGCCTAACAATTATACAAAAATATTGGCATAACACAAAGTGAGGAATTAATAGAAAAGTCCATATTGTTTTGTAATATTTACAAGTAAAATAGCATAGTGGAATTCTAAGGTATACAAGTGTTTTTATTTTATGTGAATAATATACCAATACAAATAAATAATTTAAAAATCCACCACAGTATATGCTTTGGATACATTTTGGTTGTAGTGCAGCTATGATAAAATTCCTATACTCCTATAATCTGTAGGTCATTCTAAGTTGTTTTGGGTAATTAATATAAACAAAACACTCAAATAGACAAAATTTATTACAGAAAATGGAAAAACTATTTATTTATGGTTTCAATATGAGTTTTATAAAAATGTAAAGATCTCAACGAAAAATTGGTAATTTTCCTGTGAACTAAACTTTTCTAACTATGAAAAAGTGTTATTAGGTTGGAAGACAGGTGTTGGAAATTTCAGTTGTGCTGAAACTTTTCCAAACTTTTCCAAACACTAGAAATTCTTAAAAGTCTTAAAATGTGTCAAGCACTGTAAATTCTAAACGTTACCTATTGGGAAATCTAAACAACAGTAATATAAAACTTTAAGGATACACTATCGTGTATTTAAAGAAATAAAAAGATCTGAAAAAGATAATAAAATAGTTGTGGTCTTGATTCAATTGTGATATTGAAGGGACTTAACCTTATAGAAGAATTCAAATCCACTACATCAATCTGATGTCCTTGGCATACGTCAACTCAAAATCTCTATCCCCTTTACAACCTATTAGAACTCAACTTTTAATTTAATCTATTAAATTAACATTACAAAAATTGATATTTATTATATAACATAAAACACATAAAAAACCATATAACTAACTTAATTAAAGAAAATGTAACAATTATACTGAAGATATTATATAAACAGAGAAAAATGGTCTAGTTAAGGAAGAAAAGTTTTTAAATAAAATATTTACAAAATCACAATAGATTGTTTTTAGCTTTTGATGTATTTTAGTTGTTTTTGCTGTGGATTCAAAAAATAGAAGTGGTAATAGTAATGAACTACTGTTTCATATTGGTTTTTTATGTGCATTGCAAACAAAAACCTTATATGATTGGCAAGTGGTTAAATTTGTATTATTTTGTTGTGAAGAATGTATTTTGTGCTGCTATTTTAATTTTGCAAGGATCATTTTCTGATTAAACTGTTACTATCAAAAGCGGATTTTGGGTTTTCATGATGTCGATTCAAAATAAATTGTTTTAAATTGTTTTTTGTGATTTGTTTCCGCTATTTATTTTTTATTTTATATTTTATTTTTATTATAAATTATTTTATGTTGTATGTTATTGATGAAAGTAGTTTTAGACCATTCTCTTGTGTACCTTGCAAACAAGCACGTGTTCTTAGCAAGTATATATTTGTTCGAAATATTTTTTATAGAATGCAATTTATATACTACTATTGTAAGTTTGTAAAAATGATTTTCAAATAAATTATTATTATTTATTTAAAGAATCAACACAAGGATAAATCAAATTTCATCTAGATAGGTATTTATAATTGGATACATAAATTAATTGATTAATTATTATACTTTTAGTCAAAAAACTCCAAAACAAGATGATGACAAGAAAGAAATATTAAACTGTAATAACCTTCTAATTTATATATAATTAAATAATATAATTTTTTATTTATAATTGTTTTTCTCAAAATAACATGGAGATTCCAAAGTAAAGAAACTTAACAGTTTCTATACCAAGCTTGATCGTTTTCTATGAAAAAACAACTACTTCCTGGGCTATATGCCCCAACGGACAATGAATTACATTACATTACATTGATTTATCCATGTATTTATTTCATAGGGATTTTAAAAACACAATATTTACATTAAATCAAAACAAAAATTATTGGATATGTTCTTGGTTGCCTTGTCATTGTCATATTTAAAAAATTAGAAAGCCCAGTAGTGAAAAGAGTGCTATATGAGCCAAGGTATAAACGTGGATTATTCTCTCGGTCTTTAATGGACCTCGAGAATAATAACTCACTTGTCTATCTTTGCGCATAATTACTATTTCGCCCACCTTGCCGGAAAAACAAATCATATGAACACCAAAAATTGGGTGAAAAGTATTAACAACTAAAGGGCGGAAAATTCATAACACCACGTTATTTTTTATTCTAGCATTGTAAAAGTGTGCCTTGGATTTTCCATTTGGATATTGTACCTGCCAATTTATGTAATCTTTTAATATTAATTTTTTTAAACTAATTGGAAGAGTATAGTGCTCGCGTGTGACAAAACAATTCACAGAAACAGTGCATTCCATTTTTAAAGGAAGCTTTCGATTTTGAATACCTTATGATGAAGATGAGCAAATACGTAATAGTACAAATTCTACATAACTAGTAATGTTTTCTAAAACGCCTGCTGGACCAGCGATATATGTGCTTGTCTCTCGTGCAGATGGCTGGGGTTCAATTCTTAATCATAACGATTTAAATAATAATAATAATAATAAAGGTAGACGGAAAACAGTGCATAAATGCATTAACACCCCTTAGCTGGTATTTACTGCCTGAGCAAAGCGATGCTAATGCCCACTTTTCGCCCTTGTGAGACAATATACTAGTTTCCCCCGTGGTTTTTGTTTAGTTCCAGAAGATCATACAGTTTATAGTGATCAAACGATACAATAAACTTTTATAGCTTTCCAGAATGCTTTAAATATTACCAAGAATATCTATCTCGTGTTAAATGTGCAGAGATCCAAAATCTTAGATGAATAATTGCAATATTTGCCAAATAATTCATAATTTTAATTTGTATAATTGTAAAACAAACATAACGTTTAAACATAAATATCTGAACTAGTTGAAATATGTTTCATGTAACTTGGGAGTTTGTTTTAGAAAAATTTAATATTTTAAAGTCATCCTTTTTAGTTTTATCATACGATTTAAATTTTTTTGTGGATTGAAATATTTGAATGTTTGTTACGTGCAGTTTTTCATCTCCAGTTTTCGTTATTTTAAACCGATCGGATTCGACTGAATGGTAAACGCCACCACCATCGTACACGCGTTCCCATCTTGTATTGTCTCCTTAGTATACTCGAGATACCGCACACGATGCCGACTTTACTGCTGCAGATAAGACAGGTCGATAACAAGAATTAATATCTATTTTAATAAATCTTTTGCTAAACATTTAAGAGAAACAAAAAAAAAACTAAGACTGTAACATTTAAAACAGTTTTTGTTAAAGGACAAGTAGAAAAATAATTTATATACTTTAATGAAGAATGCCAATAAATAATTTCACTTGAAAGGTAAAATAAATTTAAAAGATTAATAAATTTGGGATTTTTTTCTCTTAAATATAATCCTAAAGCTAAATAAATTTCTCAATTTGTAGATTGAAAGGCTTTTGAACCAGCAGTCACCAAAATGATTTAATTGACTAATCCTTACAGATTTTTTAAATTATAGATATTAAAAAAAATGTTTGATTTACAACTATTTATATCACTTGCCAATAAAAACTTTTATAAAGGAAAATCACCATTTATTTACTATTTATTTATACTATAAAATATTCACTTTCCATAAGCACTATCATATTCTACATCGAATGAGAAAAATCTTAGCCATTTTTGTTGATTTCAGGAGAGACTTCGATTTCGTTAATCATTGTACGCTTTGGAATCAACTTTTCAGCTTAGTAGTCAGCTCAGAAATAATATCTATCATAATAAATGCATATAAAGACTGTTCCTTTAAAGTAAACTCAAGCAATGGTTACACAATTCATTTGATATTACTTCAGGAGTATTGCAAGGAGAGTCCCTAAGTTCTTCACTTTTTTCTTTGTTTATAGTAGACATAGAATCCTACTTTTATAATCGAGAAGCACAAGGTGGCAACATAGGCAATTTAATTGAAATTTTGCTGCTCTTATACGTTAACGATTTAGTTATTCTCACCCACTCTGAAACTGACGTGCCAAGAAAATTAAAAATGCGTGAAAAATACTGCAACTTGAATAATTTAATAGTTAACACTGATAAAACCAAAACCGTGGCTTTGGCTTTCTCTAGAGGAGACATGGCATCTATTACTATAGAAAAAGGAAAACAGGCTGTAGGTGCTATCATGTCAATTTTAGTTAAAGGTAAAATCGACACTTTTTCGACAGTTTTTTAAAAGCTTGCTGTACTTATGCTACCCAGAAACACATCTGATTATGTTCTAAGAATATAAACAGGACGTGTTAAATATTTATATAACATATTCAAAATGACCCTAGACAAAATTCTTGCTATGGAAAATAACAGGTTTCCCAAAACAACAAAGACAGTTGGTCTCTTGTGACAGAAGATTTGGGCATTACAAGTTAGGAACCTGTTCTATTTTGTTGACGCAGCGGAGGCCTGGAAAATTCTTTAGCTCAATACCTTAAAACAATGCAAGCTTGGCAAGCTTTTATGACAAACTTTTCGCTGCAGACAGTGAAGCTGTCACACGCTCTACTTTTTACTGCTTACATAAAAACTTTACTTTTTCTAAATATCCTAAAAACGATTTGTGTTCAAAACTTCCTATCCAGGTCACTCGCTCAATTAAGACTTTCTAAAAGATATCGTTTAAAATTTATATTGATCTAATAACTACTTGATTCCATCCAATATGGAAAGACTAATTTTTGAATTGGAATCCTTAATTAACCTTCGACAAAAAGCATTTCGTTTTATGTATGGTGCATTTTAATATTAAGGGCATTTACTTTAAATGATTAATTTTTTTGCTGTTTCTTAATTACACATTGCTTTTGCTTTTTTAGCTAGAAATATATACCTAAAATATTTTACCCACCTATGTAATGTTCTTATACATTTTGTTTGTTTCTATGTGTTTTTAATAAGATTTTTTATGTACTTATAATATGTCATTTTGTTTTCCATTTTAAACCTTAACGTCATATTTATTAGTATAGATCATGTAGGTAATTTGTGTTTATAATTATGTTTTAGATATAAATAATTTGTAAATATTTTAGACACTTGAAAATGGCATGAGCCGAAACATATGTAGTGTATAAAAATAAAAATGTTTAATAAATAATTATTGATCGAATCCCAGTAATAATTTGCATTTAATTTCAATTGAACGGCCAGGAAATACACATATATCCAAAAGTTTGGAATATTTAGAAATAATATATCTAAGCCTATATGGTTTTTTAAAAACTCTTTTTGATATTTATTTTAAAGCGTTTTTAAAACAAAATAATACTAAATTTGAATCGTTTGTGTATTAATTTGGCCATATTTAATTGATTTGGGTGCTTTCACATTATTCCAATTCTTGTTTAAATTTCATTTGAGCTGTTTAAAAATGCCCAGAGACATGATATCCTATTTTAATAGGTCTAGAGTAATTCCTTTGTTACAACAGGGCTTTCGTCAAAGTGATATCGCGAATATTGTTGGTGTTACTCAAAGTGCTGTATGAAAAATTAAAAAAAATTCCAAGACACAAATGAAGGATCCTCCTAGAAGCGGTAGAAGTCGATGTACTCGCATAATAACGGCAGATAACATTGATAGCTCCAAGAAATCGACAGGAATCTGGCATATACAGAGAAATTTCTAGACTTAAAGGACTGAATACCTCAAGGCAAACAATTACACGAAGATTAGATGCGGTAAATTTGTTCTACGTGTTCTCAAACTAACCTATCAACAGAAAATTGTAAGGTTGCAATGGGCTCAATAAATGTTACACCATGGTCCTAACTGGAATTACGTAATGTCCTCTGATGAATCAAGAATTGGCTTGGTTTCTGATTCGCGAAGAACGCTAGTTTGGAGGGCCCAAAGACGCAAAGCCCGATTAGAAACAGCCCCACCACGTGTTCCATTTGAAGGTGGGAGTATTGTAGTTTGAAGTGGTATTATGAGGGGTACACGGACGCCTCTCCTGGTTTTGGAGAGAAGAATCACTGGTGCTGTGTATGGTTTTCAACATATCCACAGTATATTATGGATATTGTGAAAACATTTATTTATTGTTTATTTAATTTATTTATTATTATTTATTCATTATTGTTAATTTAATTTAGTTATGGATATCCATCAAGTAACATCCAATTCAATTAAAAACATTTTATTTTAGCTTGTGGCAGCTGCACTCAACCTCAGTATTGCTACAGTTTCCAGTATTTCAAAAACTGTGAAAGACCATGGAATATTAAAGTCGCCTCCAAAGAAACGTCGGTATCAAAAAAGAGTAACTAATAGGTACCGATGTATTAAATACAAGTGGAATTCGAAGTTGTTTTACGTATGTCAAGTAATTGATGTTTTTCAAATTAAGTAGTTGTCACTTACATTTTTGTCGCGTTATATTTCTTGTATTGTTTCGTTAATATATATAGTTCAAAAACTCCGTTGTATTAATATAGAAACTTTTGTTGTTTAAATCACAACAAAAAGTAAGGCACTTATTTGAAGGTTCTCGAAGGTCTTTATCAAATTTATCAAAGAAAATTGTTTTTAAATGGAAAAAAGATGAACCAAGACGGGGGCTCATGGAGCTTCCTGATATGGCTGTAAAACGAGTTAGATTTTGAAGAAACTACACTAAAGAAAAAGAAGCAGGTCTATATAAATTTGTTTTTATTGATGAAACATGGATATTTCAAAATGGTAGCATAAACCGTTTATGCTGTTAATTAATCTCACAGAACCCCGCATAATTGCTATGGAGAATGCTCCATAAAACACCTAATACAAGTTGGAATAAACCACAAATTAAAAGATTGGTTGACTAATAAACCACCAGTCATATATATGGCTGATCATTTAGCCGAGAAATAGGACACAAAGTGCTACGTTTACCCCCATATGATTGTATTTTCAATCCCATAGAACTGATATGGGGTACATCAAAACAATTTATAACAGACGCATTGGTAGAGACGGAACCACTGAAACAGACTCTTTAAATATGTGGTCTGAAGCTCTTAACGATTACTAGTAGTGATGAATCTAATTATAGCGAATAAAAGCAAATATTATACTCTTTATTTTATTAAAGCCATATACCCAAAAGGAAAAAAAATATAAAAATTATGTTGGTACTTTGTTTGATGTCACTTCAAATAAGTTGTTTTGGATAGTTTTATTCGAATCGATCTTTAAATGTTGTAAACTTATAAAAGTCCGGCAATACTGTCTATACGTGTCGACGTAAAATTATGATGACGTGTATCAAATTTTGTTTTGCACCGACTATATACATATTTTATGCAAATTATTGCAGAGAAATAAATAAATTGCGTTTCATTATACTATTCATAACTAAAATGGTCATTTTAAAAGCATATACATTATTCGATCAATTAGATTTTGCTTGATTCTATTTAAATTTATATAAATAAGACGCCAGGGAGGTCGTTCGAATATATTCCCAAGAATATGTTAATAGAATGATAACGACATCTGAACTGGATCAGTCCGTTCTCCGCCTTATGTTATATATATCATGGTCTACTAATTGCATACAAATCAAAGAGGCAACCAGCGACCGCAGAAATTTACGTTCGATATACCAAAAGATGCGATCTTAATCTGCTATCGTCGTCTACTACGTGGAGCATGCCGAATACAACACAAAAAAATAATATAAAAAGAATGAAAGGAGAGCAGTTTTTCCGCAAAAGATATCGTACTGGCAGCTAATCTCTTACATTACGTTTTTTAAATACAAAACATAGTATCATTAACACAAAAAAATAGAAATATGTCAATCTGACGATGAGAGTTTTATCGAAACTGTTGTAGCTATTTATTTATTAGTATGTACTATGTACTACTGTTTATTTAATCTCGTCTGCCTATGAGTTTGTTGTTATTGTTACATATATAAATAATATACATAGTAATGTCATGTGTCATGTAATATTTTTTTCCTACGACCACATATGAAAGTGCTAGATTGCACACTTATTTGTACTTAAGAAAGTAGCTAATATCAATACACGTATTGAAAAGTAAATATCAATACACGTATTGAAAAGTAAAAAAATATAGTTCTATGATCTGTGACATTTACGTCAAATTTACGTCAAATAGTAAACACATGAATGACAAAGCAAGGACCATTTAATTTTTTTTCAAATCTTCCTTGTGTCAAATATTGTATTGTAATTGCCAATACAAATTTTTCTGTATAAAGTAAGAATAAAGTTTCTTATAGGGTTTTAAATTTTTAAAAAATAAACATATTTTTATTCAGTATTATTATTTTTATAAAAACACGTGGATTTTTGAAGTTATGTTTGTGTTTCTGTTTACGATTATCTTTGTGTCTATTATTATTACATTACTTTTCAATTAATTTCACCAACTGACCATTTTACTTTTAATTTTTATAGAGCCCACAAAAAAATTAAAATGTCATTTATCCAATAAAGAATTTTGATGTGAATTCCTGAGAAAGGTGGTTATTTGATTTTAATTAATTATATTTCCATGCAATATATAAACTCGTTTAAATTCTAATTTTTAACATGACTAACAATTAAAATAAATTTTATAAATAAATTTAAAATATTTATTATAATAAGAAATATTGGGGTCGTAGGAAAAATCGTGTACACAACGCGTTGGAAAGTGTATTTCTTGCACTTGTTACGTTTCCGCACTCGCCACTACGCGGCTCGTGCTAAACTTCACTTGTGCGTAATACTTCACTTTCCACACTCGTTATGTAATGTACTATTGAATACACAATAAAGTTTGTAAAGTACCCATCAATTTCATTTTACAGAATCTCACCAGGATGTTGTGTTTATTGAAGATGTTTTTCCCAAAAGTAATTTAAAAATAAATGGTTCTACACTAGAAAATCAACCTAGTACTCTTGAATTGGTTTTATCTGATGGTTCACATGTATCTGAGGTGCAGTCAACACCACAGGTTGATCATTCATAAGAAGATGAGCAATTTTAAATGATGAGAATTCAGCACAGTCAGAAGAACAAACAGAGGGTTTGTTAGAAGAAAATACTGAAAAAAGGTATCCACAGAGAGACAGGAAATGTGTGAAAAGTTATCCAGATTACATAGCGTATACAACAGACATTGGTTACGAATATGAACCAAAAACTGCAAAAGAGGCTCTTCATGGGAGCGAATGTAATTTCTGGAAGAAAGCTATGGAAGACGAGTTTAATTCTCTTCAAACAAACATACATGGGAACTAGTTGATCGACCAAAAGATCAAAAGGTAGTATCTTGTAAATGGGTTTTTAAAACGAAGAGAAATGAAGAAGGTATGATAGGAAGGTATAAAGCCAGACTAGTTGCTAAGGGTTATAGTCAAACTTTTGGAGTCGAATATGATGAGACATATGCTACAGTTGTAAGAAACTCTTCTCTAAGAGGACTTATTGCTTTAGCTGCTAAGAAGAATTTGGATATAAAGCACTTAGACGTGGAGACAGCTTTTTTAAATGGCGTGCTGGAAGAAACTGTTTACATGGAGCAACCAGAAAATTTTAAGGTTGAAGGCCAAGAGGATAAAGTTTGTAAACTGAAAAAGGCTCTGTATGGATTAAAACAAGCGTCTAGGGCATGGAACTTAACAGTTTTTAAAAAAGTTGTGGAAATCGGCTATAAACAATACAGTTATGAAAACTGTATTTATTTTAAAAGAGAGGCTGAGAAACTTATTGTTATAGCTCTTTACGTTGACGATTTTCTAGTATTTATGAACTGGGAAGAAGAATTTTTCAATCTGAAAAAGGAATTAATGAAAAATTTCAAGTTAAAAGATTTAGGAGAAGTTCAATATGCTTTAGGAATCAATTTTATAAGGAATCGGAAGGAAGGAACCATAAAAATTAATCAAAAAAGGTACATTTAGGATTTACTAGAGGATTTTAACATGGCAGATTGTAAACCAGTGTCAATTCCTGGGGAAGTTAACATCAAGAAGCTTCTTCAAGGTGAGCATAAGAATGTAGATGTTCCATATCAATCTTTGATAGGAAGTCTGATGTATTTGGCAGTTAACACGAGTCCAGATATTGCATACATTTGTAGTTTTCTTAGTCAGTTCAATACAGTTACAAAGAAATTCACTGGAAGATGGCAAAACGGGTTCTACGTTATCTAAAAGGTACCAGTGAAGTTGGAATTAATTATAAAAAGACAGAAGAAGATCTGATGGGATATGCAGATGCAGATTTTGCAAATGATGAAGAAGAAAGAAAATCGTATACAGGGTATGCAACAACCGTCAATGAGTTTAAAAAAGCTAATTTGAAAGTATTATTCAAACGTTTCGTTGTTTATTTTTCTTAATTAATAAATCTAATAAGATTAAATTTAAAAGCGATACCAAAAATGATTTCAATGATAAAATTGTAGCTTTATTTATGAAAAATTTAAAATTGCAATTACTGTAATTTATGGTACTAACCCTTACTGTGTGAAAGTTCATCTTATTCAGAACAATAAACAACTAAAAGGTTGAATTAACTTTCACTATTTATTCTATAAATACTTTAAATGCAATGACAGCCGTTTCGCTATCGGAATAGCATCTGCTGTCATTGCATTTAAAGTATTTATAGAATAAATAGTGGAAGTTAATTCAACCTTTTAGTTGTTTATTGTTCTGAATGCAATTACTGTGGTTAGGTAAAGAAAATTCTAAACAATCAAGTTTAATAACAAATTTTTTTACAAATAAATTTTATATGGGATCTTGTTTATAAATCAATGTTAAGACGTCCCCTTAATGATACTTTGAGGAGTCATCACCAATGTACGGCATCGATGTTAACCAAATGTTTTTAAGAGTTTAATCGCACGTGTTTAGAAAAATATGTTGCCGTTACTGCTTACATCAAAGCCCATCCGATTCCCAAAGGAGCAAAACCATACGTATGTCGCAGGAAATCGATTTTGTACACCTAAGTATTAAATCTCAGGATGTGGCCAATTGAAAATGACAAACAAGTTAACGTTCATCGCCAAAAAAATCGGAAATGTGACAGCCTCGAGAAACATGTTTATACATTAAGAGCGTAGTAGTTTTAAGATGCCACTTAAACTGTTAATTTACAAATGTTGCCAACCACAATATACGGTAAAAAAATTATAGTGATACGGTTCAAATTAACAATAACTAAATTTCTATAAACTTGTAAGACAACGTAAAAACACGAAATAATCTAAAAGATTATTTTATTGATAAGGCCTAACCTAACCATTTTTTTTTAATAAACTGAAGCTATATAGCTATAATAATATTTTTGGCTATAATAAAGAAATTGACAGTTTCTACAACAAAGCTCTATTTACCTTTTAAATACCACACATTTATTATGGGGGCTGTTATTGTTATGGACAACGCAAGTTACCATTCACGGTTACGAGAAGCATTGCCCACAAGTCGTTGGCGTAAAGCAGAGCTTTTGGAGTGGCTTATTTCGAAGAATATTAAGTTTCCAAAAGATCACTAAGGAAAGAACTTTAACAATGAAGAAACCCTAAACTTTGCTACAACTGAAACAAATACGGGGTCGATCTACCTGGTTTTTAGATTTACGGAAGAAATGTAATTTAAAGTAAGAGATTTATCAAAAATTTCATGGTGCCCCCTGTAAAGGTTTTTCATACTTAATTAGGGTTTATTACTCCTCGTACTTTTTATACATACTATAGCTTCATAGTACATCTGAAAAATAAGGCGGAGTAAGTTCTCAGAAAAAAAAACTAATTTGTAATGCATATTGTAGTACGTGTGTATTTCGTACAACGTCAATATTTTAGCTTATTCTACATTGGGTTCAACTATTTAGATAGAAAATTTGCAACATCATACGGACTATCGTAAAATTTAGTTATCTGCTATTGTTATAACAATAGGCTAGGGATTATTCAGCTGGTCATAGACGTACTTTAAGGGAATTACATTATTTGCTTCGGTTTATTAGATATTTATAAATAAACGATTTTCAAAGCATTTTATATTTATATAAATCTGCTTATGAATAGTAACCTTATTTATGGTTATTTTTGTCGTTATAATAATGACCCATTAAATAACAAAAAATAAAGAAACTGTCAAAATGAATAGGTATTTAGTTAATGGTGTTTTGATAGTTTAGTAAGAAAAAGTCGATTAGTGAAAGATGGTTTCCGATAAATATGAAAGCTATTTTAAATAGTATGAAAACCAATGATTAATAAAATGGTTAATTGTCTATAAATAGTCATTCATTATTATCACAATATTTTTGTTCAGTCGATTATCAGCGAGTGAAGAGATCTGACACAGTTGTTTCTTAAAAGAGTGAATAGAATATGGAATTAAAAAAATAACGTGTGATTATACACCAGTTAAAAAATTTAAAGGGGATCACGTATCACTTAACGAAAAGAATGTTATACTGAATGTCTACAATTATTTTAAGTAACAGAATCCCTCCACTACTGTTGACAGTATAGTTGAAATTTCGTCTAAAGTAATGGGATATGCAAAATCAACTGTATATAAAATTTTAAAAGAGGAGAAATCAGCTAGTTTAACCACATCCAAACCGAGAACAGGAAGACCAAAATTGTCAAAAGTGAATGTGGATGAATTTTAAAAAATGGAATTTGTATTTGAATTCTTAACAAACAAATACCAACTTTAGATAAAGTTTTACAAGCCATTACCCATGATCCCGATTTACCCACAATAAGTAGAGACAAACTTAGGAAAGTTTTGCATTAGTTAAACTTTAAGTATAAAAAAGTTGGCAGACAGTCAATGCTTAATATCGATTCTGAAGAAATTGTATGTTGGAGAGGAGACTACCTCAGAAAAATAAAAAAAAATGAGGACAGAAAATAAGAACATTTAATATTTAGACGAAACGTGGGTTAATGAAGAGTACTGTAGGGAGAGTTTGGAACGACAAAACTATAAAAACATCTCGACAAGCATTTCTGGAAGGATATTCAACTGGTTTCAAGAAACCAACAGGTAAGGGTCGACGACTAGTTGTTAGTCATATAGGTAGTATGCATGAATTTCTTAAGGAAGTTTACTTATGTTTGAATAAAAAAAGACCTGTGATTATCATGAAGAGATGAACGGAGACGTGTTTGAAGAATATTTCGAACAGATGATTGAATTCATACCTAAAAATTCAGTTATTGTGATGGACAATGCAAGTTACCACTCTAGATTAGTTGAACGTTTACCAACTACTCAATAGAGGAAAGATGAAATTGCAATGTGGTTAACTTCTAAGAATTTAATCTTTGACGATACAATGACAAAAGCATTATAATTACTTCGTCGTATTGTCTATTGCTTCTGATACTCCCTAAGTATTTAAGCTCCCAGTTTAGGTTAATTTGGGTTTGATGTAAGTGAACGTTAAACGTCCCTTCCTCTGTGACCTAGATCTATTATTGCTTATACCTATAGGTTACCATAGCCCTTAAGTTAATAAGGAATTTTTGTAATTCTTTTTATACAATAAAGAAATACCATAGCCAAGTTTTAATAACCAATTTAAAACACATTTGGAGTAAATCCGATTTGATATATTTGACTTGAGCGCTGCATGGCTGTCAGATATACATTTTTTGTTACTTTCTGTATATCATCCCTATATCATCGGCTTTCTCCAGACGGCAATTTTCAGTAGTCCATTGTTTAAGACTAATCTTCTTTTTCTTAAAGTATCTTATCCGTTCTGGACGATGGCTACCATTAAGGTAATGCGAACTTTATTCTGAGCTGCGGAATAGCTCGGTTGATGTTCTTTTTCTTCCTGGACATCTCTTGTCCTCAACCTTTCCCTGAGGTATAACCTGGAGTAATCCATAGTTTTCTTCATTTCTCATAATGTGTGCAAAAATTAATTTTGGACCTTTTATTGTTATCAGCAGTTCAGGCTAACAATCCATTTTTCTGAGTACTTTCTTGCGGTCCGTGGAATTTTGAAAATTCATCGGTATATGCACATCTCAAACGCTTGTATTCTTTCTCCACGGCCTACGAAATAGTCCACGCCCGGACAACAGAACGGAGTAAATATAACATGAAACTAGGCGTCTTTTGAGTTGTTAACTTAGGTCTTTGCTCCATAATAATTTTTTTCTTCAAGGGTATAATAAAAACTGTATTATGTTCTTTAACACAAACAGTAGAAATAGCCTATTCTTTTACTAGTACAATAATGAACCCTCATTATTATACTAGTAACAAAATAATAAGAAACGGTAGCAACGTCTTATGGGTGTTATAATCAAGAAGGCAGGAACTGTCAATTTCCTTATTTAATTTTGATATTTTGTTAGTTTTGAAAAGTGTCAGACTTTGAAAGTGTTCCTACCTAATTCAAACTGCAAAAATGTCTCAAGACTTACAATGTACGCCTCCGGAATTAGTTGAAATAGCTAATTCCAGTATTGAAACTCTAATTCCAACGAAGTCGCGTAAACTGAATGATTTTGCATACGAAAAATTTCTAAAATGGTGCAATGAATATAATGTACAGCAATACACGGAAAACGTTATGCTTGCATACTTCACGAATTTGTCCAGAAAGTTTAAAAGTTCTACTCTATGGGCACAGTATTCAATGATTAAATGTCAATTAAACATTAAACATAATGTTAAAATAGAAAAATATAGCAAATTAATTGCATTTATAAAGCGCCAAGGGGAAAATTATACACCGAAAAAATCAAAAGTATTAACAAAAGATCAATTTGATAAATATGCACCGAATAATGTTTATTTAGCAACAAAGGTAGGTACTTTCTTATTTCTGTTTAATCATTATTACGTTTATTAAACCGTTGACAGTGATATCTACTCGCAGATCAATATTTAACTTGACAGCAAATATTACCTCATTTCCTACTTATAACATTTAATGACGGTAGCTCAGTGGCAGAGCTTTTGTCTTCGGTCGCGAAGGTCAGCGGTTCTAATCCCAGTGCTACCAGCTTTTTTTTTGTTTATTTCAACGTTTGTTTTAGGTTATATTAATATTTGGAGTCACAGGAGCCCTTAGATGCGATGAACTTGTTAATTTAAAATCTAGCGAAATCCAAGATATGGGAAATTTAATTTTGGTTAAAATCATAAACACAAAAAACAAAAAATAACGGTCGTTATTATTTTATTTTACTATTTTTTATTTGAATTTGGTAAGACAGTATACGGCCTGCAGCGATTTTTTATTAAATGCCAGAATGGCAAATGTCACCGTGTGGTAATGGGTATCCACAAAATATCAAACGTACCAAAAGACGTTGCTACGTTTTTGAAATTAACAAATCCTCATGAATATACAGGACATTGCCTTCGGAGGACTTCCGCAGCTATTTTAGTTGACAACGGAGGTGATATTACCGCTTTAAAGCGGCATGGTGGATGGAAATCCACCAGTGTTGCTGAAGGGGATTCCATTTCCAGTAAAACACAAACTGCACAAAAAATACTTAATTGGCAAGAACAACAAATAATAGTTCTGGAATTGCTGACATAATAATCGACAATCAACTTACTAATAATATGATGTATGCCAATGACAAAATTGTAAATGTCGAAGCTGAAAGCGGTGGTAGTGGCTTAAATTTAAACAACTGCAGTATACAAAACTGCACATTTAATATTACTGTTAATAAATAGGTAACACTTTATGTAATTTTTCGTTTGTATTAATTAAATAGTTGAGATATAAACAAAACCTTCTATATTTTTTATAAAATGCATATTATTATTACGCTTGAAGAAAAAATAGTATATGTTACTCGGAGTAGAAGGCCCATTATAAGTTTCGCCCAGTTTCTGCTAGCGCCTCGGCAGTGCAAGAACCTGCGCTCAACAATAATGTTGGCCTTCCACTCCTAGTAACATAATATTCTATTTCCTTTTCACAAATACGGCTCCAGCTTTTTCTATTCGGCATTTTATTTCCAGATAATGATTCCAGTCTTCGTTCAAGGTATGTGAACTTTGCCACTGGTTGTTTTATCTGGTTCTCTGCTCACAGTAACGTGTGTTGGTTCTTCGACTTACTTATGACCATATATTTGGTCTTCTTAATGTTCAGTTTCAGTCCTTATCGACAAGGTATTGTAAACTCTGCATATCGGATTTTGCTAATAGTTTCCCCATTCATTTGGATTCCTACTATAAGATTTTCTAGATCAAAATTGTTCTGGGTATAGATTTAACAGCAATGGAGAAAGCACGACACCCTGAAGCACTTCTTTTTAGATCTGAATTGAGCTGGTATACTGTCCATCTACTCGTACTTTGTCCCCAATACAAATTGTTTATTATCTACTCTTGCGTTTCTCAGGGTGACTAATACAGTTAATAAACAATCGTTATAAAAATATGCATTCAGTGAATCTACAAATAAAATTCTAAAGTGATTCACTAACTGATTCATTGTTTGTACTGGGCTCTAGTGGAGACACCGTTTTGGAGGTCAGTTATCTTTTATGGTGTAGATGCGAATTAAGAAAGGATTTTTCGAAATTCCATCCCGAATTGGGTACCACGGGTAAAAGCTAGCACGATATAATTTCCGTAAGATAAATTGTCGTGTTATTGACAAAAAGTGATTCAAAACAAATATTGGAATACGGAGCTAAAAAATTTCTATATTAGATTAGGTTACTGCTTGTGACGAATCAATTATTCCCGATATTAATGGGTTATACTTTTAATATTCTTATATAAATAAGCAGGATACAAAATAACAGTTAATAGGGTGTTTTAAAAACTTATAAATACTTAGTACCATATAAACAAACAACGGCACAATACTTTTTTTATTTATTTTAATTGCCTACTAGTCCAGGCGTGCTGTACTTTTAGACGGAAATTCTGATACCTGGAATGTAACAGTTGGAGGTGGTAAAGGGGCTTATAACACATGAAAAAAAAATACATTAACTATTTCAATTATGATCATAAACTTTTTAGGGGTGAAAAGGGGTGAAAAGGGATAAAAAACTGAAGTATTGCTGTTTGCGGCTAAAATTGACGTCAAAATGAAAAGTGCCCAATAGAAAAGTTGTAGATCATGTAAAAATCTAAAACTTTTCTTTTGGTAATTTTCTCACATAACCTCAATTTTTCGAGGAAAATGGAAAAAAAACGTTTTTTTGTTTTTAATTTTTAATTTTCCAACGGATTCGTCAATCTTGGTGAAAACTTACCTTTTTATGTCCAAAATAACCTCGAATTTTCTCAACCTTGTAACATAATAATTTTCCGAGAAATTTGATTTTTCTGGAAAAATCTCTTTTTTTTCAACTGTAAAGTTTGCTCGGAAAATATTATTGGAAAAGATTTTTCTGGGGCTCAGTTTTTTCGTTTTTACGTCTACTTTCACATGAAATAAAAAAAATACACCTCTCATTTAAAAATGTGCTCAAAAATGAATAAAAAGCAAAAAATAAATTTTGCAACAGCTAAATTTGCAATAATTGTTAAATTTTTGTTATAAAATATTAAAATATGCAAAAGCCGACTCTTGCATTACATTCTACGGAAAAAATTACAAAAGAAAATGTATTTCATTATTTAGTCGGATTTGTAGTTCATTTGCAATATTATTATAAACACTCAAGTCTATTAATGAAGTTAATAATCCGAGCGGGGATTTAATGGTTTTTACTATTGTTGTATGCTGATTTGTTTATATTATAAGGTTTTTCATGAGATAAATCGATTTGTTGATATTACAAGGCCCAAATACTCTTTCATCAGAGCCATATAGCCACCTTTCATAAGTGACAAAGTGTAGACATGACAACTCTAACTAGCCTAGGGGCCTAGGCCTTTTGTTTTCTCTTTGACCTTGCAACATTTCAGTATACAAAATATACTATCATTCGTAACAAACAAAATATTGTCTTTTCAATATATTTTTTAATTACAATTACGAATTACTTAAAACCGAACGATTGTTATATTAAAAATAAACAAATTATTCCAAAAAGTCAAAGAAAATTGAAATTTTGATGAAAATTGGGCTATAGGGTTCTGATGGAAGGGTATTTGGGCCTTTCTGTAATTATCAACAAATCGATTTATCTCATGAAAAACCTTATAATATAAACAAATCAGCATACAACAATAGTAAAAACAATGAAATCCCCGCTCGGATTATTAACTTCATTAATAGACTTGAGTGTTTATAATAACATTGCAAATGAACTAAAAATCCGACTAAATAATGAAATACATTTTCTTTTGTAATTTTTCCCGTAGAATGTAATGCAAGAGTCGGCTTTTGCATTTTTTAATATTTTTTAACAAAAATTTAACAATTATTGCAAATTTAGCTGTTGCAAAATTCATTTTTTGCTTTTTTTTCATTTTTGATCACATTTTTAAATGAGAGGTGTATTTTTTTTATGTCATGTGAAAGTAGACGTAAAAACGAAAAAAATGAGCCCCAGGAAAATCTTTTCCAATAATATTTTCCGAGCAAACTTTACAGTTGAAAAAAAAGAGATTTTTCCAAAAAATCAAATTTCTCGGAAAATTATTATGTTACAAGGTTGAGAAAATTCGAGCTTATTTTCGACATAAAAAGGTAAGTTTTCACCAAGTTTCATCAAGATTGACGAATCCGTTGGAAAATTAAAAATTAAAAACGAAAAATCGTTTTTTTCCATTTTCCTCGAAAAATTGAGGTTATCTGAGAAAATTACCAAGAGAAAAGTTTTAGATTTTTACATGATCTACAACTTTTCTATTGGGCACTTTTCATTTTGAGGTCAATTTTAGCCGCAAACAGCAATATTTCAGTTTTTTACCCCTTTTTCACCCCTAAAAAGTTTATGATCATAATTGAAATAGTTAATGTATTTTTTTTCATGTGTTATAAGCCCCTTTACCACCTCCAACTGTTACATTCCAGGTCTCAGATATTCCGTATTTTTTATTTTTTTGGTACAGCACGCCTGGACTATACATAATTTTTATGAGCAAAAATAAAAATTTTATATTGTACTTTTTGAGTATTGCACCATTTCAAAAATTTCGTCACAGATACTCGAAGCGAAGTTAGGTGCAAGTTTAATGTCAAAATTGTCAAGTGTATGTCATTGGTTCACCCTTAGAACAAAAATATACAGGAAGGAGTATATGCAAAATGACCTTGAGTCCAGAAAAAGCTTGCATATGGCGGCCAATTGTCAATTCTAATTTCCGTTTCCATTGACGTACCGAAAAAAAATAAACATTATATTAATGTTTTTATGTTTAACAAAAATTTCAACCAATCAAGTGTATGAAAACAATTAGTGTTCTAAATAACTTAGTATTTATAAGAACCGAATAATACGCCTATGCGTTCATTTTTGACATTTATATGCAAATATTGCTTTGACAGTATACTGTGAACATAAACAATGAGTCATACTAGGAGCACAGCATCAGTGACATATCTGTATTGCAGATTGCATAAAATCGTCAAAATTTTCTTGTTAATTTTTTGGCAAATTAAGCAAATAAACAATAAAACTCATGCAATTATATGGGAAACAATTAAGTAAGTCTAATTAGAAACATAAAACAAATAGGGTCAATTTAGAGTTAAACACCCTATTAGTTTCCTACATGACTTTAATTAATAATAAAGCTTTATTTGGCATTGACCATGATATATATAATGCACTAGATTAAGATAAATTCTCTTTTCTTTTACTATGAATCGGCTGGCTCCTGTTCCTTCTTAGAATTTTGATCTATCTGAATAGTAGATAAGTTCTGCTTAGATTGGTGGTTAGATTTTATGAGGCTTCAAGAGCTGCTGGAGTACATGACACAGCTTGCACTTAGGCATGTATGCTATTAAGGGCTCTGACTGCTCCAGCCTGCTTTGTCCTTGGCCACCAAACTACCGAGCATCAGTACAATAATAATGATTAAGCATTCTAATCTCTTTCTTTGCCATTTTTTCCGTATTACAGTGCAATGCCGTCATAAATATAGCTTTTGTACAGATAAATAATTTCAGTAACCCCTTTATTGACATAAACTAACCGAAAAAACAATTAGGAAACCACAAAACACCCATAATTTACACGATTTGTCAACCCGAAATGAGTTTATAAAATAAATTTAAGACTAGCATTTTTTCGTGGGACTTTAATTGCCTAGTTGTTTCCAGATGTCCGTTAGTACACATCAAAGACTGGCAAGAGTAAACGAGGAAATAATTTTACCCGACTATAAATTATTTAGCGAGCCATTATCGTAAAACAAAATCTCACTAATGTCGAGGGATCATTAAAAGTAAATCTGGAAAACATAAAAATCTATATAATACGGGCTGAAAATATTCACGTTTTCTACTTGGTCGTTTTCGCAGAGGTACAATTTTATCACGAGTTTTTAAAAATAAAGCATTCGGTAAATTCTCAAATTGTTTATTATTTTATTTGCCAAATTTTAAATTTTTAGCAAAAAATTACTAACGTTTAGAAGATAGAGTATTTGCCCAATTATACTCTGTTTCAAAAAGGTGTAGAGTATAGTAATTTTCACGATAAATGGTATTGACTGAAGGATTATAATAAAACCAATTAGACCTTCAAGTTGTAAAATCCGAGATACACATCATAGATGTAAAAGGACCTGATTCAGGTAATTTTGTTTCTCAGAGAGGGATTGTAGAGGATTACAGCTTACACTTCTTGTTCATTTTAGTCTTTGTATTTCATTGGAAATGTTCACTTGTGTTATGGCGTGCAATAATTTTATAACTTTTATTTGTTATTACAGACATTAATAGCAAATATTCTACACCCCAACGTACAGAATAGGCAGTATGTGGCATTCGTGGATAAAAAGTAATAGTGCTTCTTCCAGTGGTTCGTTAAAGAAGAATCACTTATCTTGTGACGCGAAAATAATAAAAAAAATGTGTATAGTTCCTTACTTCAGCAAGGATATAACGCGGGTGCTGCAGCAACAGTAACCAGTAATTTATCGAAGGTGCCTCGTTGAAGCGTAAAGATTCTACTGGTGTCACAAAAAGTCTAGACGACTGGGAAAAAGATTTGATAAGGCGAAAAATCTACAGTATGAGCAGCGTGCTCCTACAATCAAAAGTCTGAAACAGCGGCTCATCAATGACGAAACTCACATCAACTGTGGCCTTACTACTCTTTGGCGAGCTCTGTCTGCAATGGGCTTTAAATATCGCAAAATTGACAAGATATAAGTAATGGAATCCACACGTTTAATAAACTGGCGTTCTGAATATATAACGTCAATAAGAAAATACCGGTCTGAAAATTGGCCAATACTCTATCTCGACGAGACGTGGTTTGACACGCATGACAACCCTTCCAAAAGATAGTCTGATTCCTATGATAAGTGTAAAACAAAAGCACCATCAAATAAAAGGAAGAGAATCACAATATTACACGCAGGATCAGAAAATGGTTGGATCCCAAACGATATGTGGCTTTCTGTCAAAAATATTAAGGACTCTTGTGTTGATTATCACGAAGATACGACACCACAGCTTTTTAAAGATTGGTTTAAAAATTATCTGTTACCCAACATTTCGCCAAACAGCGTTATAGTAATGGACAACGCAAGCTATCATAGTCGACAATTGCAAAAAATTCCTGGCTCAAAGAATACGAAATTGGAGATTCAAAACTTCATGGCTCATTAATTCATTATTCAAATTATTAATTTTTAATCACACAATTTAAATTTTATAAATGATTTAACAATATTCAAGCAATATTATGAATTTTATTGAATGCTTTTTTATTAGTGTAGTTTAAGTTCGTGTTAAAAAAGCAGTACTTTAAAAAAGCTTAACTAAAATCTTCAGTTACCTTACGTGTCGGTTTCGAATTAATTAAGCTCTTGTATGTGTCACATCAGATTTCAAGTAATCAATAATGAAAATATCAGATCAATTGAACTTGAGGATTACACAAAACTAAGGTTTCGAATATATGTTTTTGTTTGTTTTGTTTTTGTTTTGATTACGTGTCGTATTAAAGTGAATACATAAAATTGCTGAGCGAGTTGCGAATCTAGCCAAATATATCAACGTAGTAGATGCAGGTTTTGAATGTTGGTTTAATTGATATCCGTAAATTGTATAACAAGCTTGATGATAGTTTTACATGCCAGGAAATTCGATATTCTTGCATTTGTAAGGACTATTTCAAATCGATAAGACTACGACTAAAATAATTGCTGAACTGCTCAAAACCAACCTAGTAATTAAACAATCATTTGATCATAACCATTTTTTATGTAAATAATTGTGTTCACTATAGCCTTCAAGTAATAGCAAGATACTAAAGCAAAATATTTTTATAAGACATTTGGTTATTATATTATATATTGTATCCTGGACTCCTCGTAGTATTGGGCAAATTAGTTAAAAAATCCCAAAATTATTATAATCAAGACTGTCTGTACTGTCCTTTGGCAAAATGAAAAATTAAACATTTAATTCAAATCCAAATCTAAAGCCAAATTTATTCCAATCAAAGAGTATCTAGGTATTATCCCCAATACATGGTTACAAAATTATTTCAAATTTATAACTGATATTGTTTCCAGGTTATTTAACTTAAAGCTGTTCTACGCTTTTCCATCGAGCGAAGTTGAGAGGTCTCTTATCTATCACATAAAATATCTCCGCACGTAATACTCTCTTAGTGCTAATACTACCTACAATTTAACCTCTTATTTCAATGCTCAATGAGATTGAACTTCGTTTAGCACATCTTGTACAACACGTACTCGCCCCAAATGTATGTTATTGCGTTGACATAATGTCACTTTTCTTTAAATTAAATATGACAAGAAACTAGCATGTTTCTGTAGAAACGGGAGTACATCGTCACCTAAAACATGAAATGTTTCACTTTTAGGTTTCATCTAAGATGAAAAAATAAAATAGATAAGTATAACGATATATCCTTTAACATAGCGTTTTTTTGGGAGCTACACCGCATTTAGAAGGGTAGGAATAAAAATTTAGTGACAAATTGGATTAGGAAAGAGCCAACAATTAAAATACCACTACTTCTAAGGAGAGTAAAAAACAGAAATAAACCAACAATTTCTCTCATCACTCAAAACCGGGAACAGGCTGGCAAATTCACTCTTATTTTTTTATTAACCCAATAACTCCTAGAACTATTTTTTGTTTAATTTTTGGTTGATTTTCATTTAATTGAACTGAGGTCCTAATTAGACGAAAAGAAGTCATTTTACAAAATTTTACGTTATCATTTGAGAAAAAAACACTTATACCATGTGGTATCACTGGGCGTATATATTACTAAAAAATATTAAATTTCAATATATAGTGCATTTTTATTTTCCAAAGCAATGTTTACATCCTTAGACCATATTTGGTGAGTCATAATGTATGATAGCTAGCAAAACACGAAACACATAGCTAACTTCACAAAACTTTTGCATTCAGTTCCTCCACAACGACGTCTATTGCATGGAGCAACGTAATTGTGTGTGCCATCATATCTCGTGCTCGTCAAAAGTGTACGGTTTACAGATGATTTTGCAGGACCTGTCGATTTTAATGGCAAACCAAGACAAGCTAAATACACTTGTGCTAGCTCCCTCAGATAATATCTGACCCAATCATCTAATACTGGATTATTTGCAGTCGAATGAATAGATGTTGAAGCAACAGGAGCTGATCCACTTTCTATTTGATCATTAATCGCTGAAATTTTATTTGTAGGTGTCTCTTTAAATACGTCTTCATAATTGCTACTTGTACGTCTATTATTTAAAAATTTTATTTCAGCATGGGCACGTAATTGGCGACCTGTAAGGTTATGAATCAAACCCTCTTCAAGTTCATCTGCAGAATCTTCATGTGTCTATGTTAGGTTCAGGAGGTTCAATAAATATTGCATCTATTTCATCATCACCATCTTCATATAGTAAATATAATGCCTCAGACAATGAGGATCCACGTCTGAAAAAAAAAATATAAACATGATAGTGGTAACGTCCAGTGATACCATATGGTACCATCAGATTTTATGGCCTTATTGTAAGGCCACAATGATAAAAAATAAATAACTATATTATACACATGTCTATACATCTAATTTTGATTCTTTATTGAATAATATATTTCAAAAAAACTAAAAAGTACTATAAAAAAAATGAACTTACTCGAAGCGAATGTCCATATTTTTTATTTGCCTCAGACACGGCGCAGCAAAACACGTATTAACTCTTTGTCAAAACAACAACCACTTACCAAATCAGTTTACGGGCGACTAATAATGTTATAAATAGACTTTGTAGCGGTCGTAACAATTCTTCCACCAATATTAGTGTTTACATGAAATTGAACTCAGGTTGAACTTTCAAGTTCAACCCCGCATCTAAACATGGTAGTACAAATTTTGGTAATATATAGTAGCGTGATGTAGTGGTGAAAGTAGAAATGTGAAATAGCGTCATATATTTCTACAAATGATAATATTTTGAAACGAATTACCTCAAAATTTATATAGATTGAGCTGTTGAAAAAATTGTAAGCAAGAAAATACTAGAAAAATAAGGAATATACTGTAGGTTTTAAAAATTTAAAACCTACAGATTGTTTGGAGTTTCGTTTTGAATACCTCAGCAAAAAATCAAATTTATTTGTTCAAAAATAACGGAGATATTAGAAAAGAACTAAAAGAGTGCACCAAATAAACAGCCTTAAATTACATTTTTTTTCTTCTTTCTTGGCATATACATTAGTCATTCAGCCAGAAGCCTTGAATTAAATTGATTTACTACGTATCATTTTTTTTAATACAACAATTTACAAAACAAGTAGTTGCCGGGCATTTATATTCCAATTTTTTTTAATTCTCATGTTATTTTAAGCTTCATTCTCTAATTTGTTGCTACGACGATTGATCAAAACAAACACAAAAATAACGGCATTTCTTTATAAATTTATCTTGTTTATTTATTAAAACTCGTGTATTTAATGGTGTAGTACAGAGTTCTACTGTTCGTATCACAACAAACAAATTAATCTAAATTGCACGTACTTGATGACCGGTAAACATTTATTAGATGCATAGTTGAAATTTTAACAACTTCCTTTATTTTTTCAAACAAAATTATAATCTTTACAAATATATTCAGATGGTTAACTGTCAAATCAATGTGGATTTTTTTATTTTGGTTTATTATTACATAAAACTTTAACGTATTGTAACTAACAGCATTTGTCCCAATAGAACGTTTAATTAATATTGACATAATATGAGTCTAACATTTACACGAGCCAATTTAATTGCACTAATAACAATGTCAACCAACTAGGTTAATAGGGTTAGAACTACGTTTATTAAAATATCAGTTTAAATAACTTGGCTAAACATTTAAAGGTATATTAGATTAAGTAGCTACATGCCTTTTTCCACCCCTTACCTTCTCTAGATCTATTGTGGTAGAGGTACGTGTTCGTAACGGATTAGTATATGACCAATATGTCAATCTGAAGATGCTAATTCTAGGGAAACGGCCGTCATTGCATTTAAAAACGTATTTTGCGAATAAATAGTGAAAGTTTAATTCAACCGTTTAGTTCTGAGGCGGATGCTGCAAATGCAATACGGATATACACAGACGGCTCAAAATCCAAGGAAGGATCAGGATGTGGAGTCCACTCCAGATAACAGCCTAAGGATTAAATGGGGAATGGGAAAAAATACCAGCGTGGTTCAAACAGAACTGGCTGGTATCTCAATCGCCGCAAAAGAGCTAACCAGAAAAGAAATTTCTGGCAAACACATAATAATCTGCACTGATAGTAGACAAGCCCTACTAACCTTGAATAGACAACGTTTTATCTCAGGGTTAGCACTAGAGTGCCACCAAGATTTAGCTAACGCCTCGGTAAATAATAATATCGTACTAAGGTGGGTGAAAGGGCACGACAGGAGCAAAGGTAACCGTATTGCTGACTCTCTGGCCAGGATGGCGGCTGGACTGAACATTTTGGGACCAGGCGACACCCATGGTTTGACGACTTCGACAATTGCGGAACTAGCCAAACGTTACACCCGTACTCAATCCCTTAAGAGATGGGATGAAACCAAAGGATGCAGTTTTGCCAGGATTACCCTGGGAGACCCTGAGAAGCTGGATACGAATAAATATTTGGCGATTACCAGGAAGAACCTACGTTTAACAGTGGAATATCTGAGTGGACACTGTCAACTAAGGAAACACCTCCATATTATGGGGCTAGTGGCCATACCTCTATGCAGGAGGTGTGAACAGGAAGATGAAACTGTCAGGCATGTCTTATGTGAATGTCCGGAGCTATCGTCGATAAGAGAGTGTGTGTTCGGTAAGTCTTGGCCTACACCTGCCGACATTAAGGAGATGTCCCCTGGTGACCTGTCTTTCTTCCTAGATAAGGCAGGATGGACAATGTCCTAGGAGGGCGATTTCTTGGGAGGATGTACAATGGGCCATATTGTGGCCTAAGTACTGTAAGTCTATACTCACCCTTCCTGCTCTACAGGTACAGATACAGAGATCAACCGTTTAGTTGTTTACTGTTCTTACTAAATTAATTACTAAAAAAACAACGAAGATGTGTCTCACTACACTATGGCGTTCAGTCCAAACAATAGTTATAATAATTAATATAAAGTAATTAAATGTTACTGTTTTTGTAATACACCTGTCTTGACTGAAGACTTGTAGGAAGTTCTGGGAAAAAGTGAGTATGGCTTCATTTTTTCATTGGTTCTTCAAAAATAATGGTTTTCAAAATGTTTTTAGCAAATACGATCATTTTTTGATGGCTAACACTTGTTTGGGTAGCGGGGCACGAGGGAATCAGGGGCAATGAGAAGGCAGATAAATTGGCCCAGAAAGGTGGAAACACCCCATTGATAGGACCTGAATCCGTCTTTGGTATAGCAAATACACAGCCATCAGCCATTTTGTAAGCTAAAGGTTTTATCCAATTCCACAGTCTGATTTATTTTTTTTTGGGTGAAGATATTAGGGGAGAGTGTCCTAAAATAATCCCCCTAACACAAAAATTGTTGAGAATCGCAGGGGTGACATAATTAACCAATAATATATTTTTTATTGGAATGTCTAGTCGATGCCCTTCAAAGGTACCACCGTATTATTTGAGAAAAAATATTTCAAATATGTTTTTTTATTAGTAATGTACATAACTGCAAAAGGATCATTTTACCCTACGGGGTGGGACAAAATGATCCCCCTAGGCAGGGCAAAATGATCCCCCTAGGCATGGTAAAATGATCCCCCCATTTTATGAAAAATAATAAAGAAAAAGGTTTAACAATACATTAAAAAATAACTGCTTTATTAAACGAAATGAAATTAAAATTCTAACGTAAATAAAATTTTTAAAACACAACAGAAACTTAGGTAAAGTCTCTCTTTAAGCTATCTTAAAATAAAATATATAAAAAAGCAAAAACAAGTGTTTCTTAAGCCAACATATCACTCTACGCGCTTTTTCTATTCTTTGGTTTGCGATACACCGATCGCAACTCATCGGAAAATGGATGCTCAATTCCGTTTCTGCCAGCTGATATGCAATAGATCTTACATATTTGCTGGTAAGACCATACATTCTGCTCTCCATATAGAATATGGGCAACAAGCTCTGTTTCCTGCTTTTCAGAGAAAACTCCCTTAATTAACAAATGTTTGATTCCATACAGATTTAAGTTAATTTCTAGTATTCTTTGGACATTTGAAAGCAAATACAATCATCTAATTGCAAATAAAACCAAACATTATATAATGTTATATTATTTTTCTTTAAATTTTGTCTCACAACCAACAATCACATTTTGATTTAATCACTAGAGACAATCTTTTATATTAATCGAAACATTTTTTTTAGTGTATTAAGAGTTCGTGTTAACCCCAACTAACTAAAACCATGAAAAAACTAACACTACGTGTGAACTTAAACACAATTAACGTTATGTCTAAGCTTTAATGTCACATCGCATTTCAAGCAATCAAGAATCAAATATCACTCAATTAAAGCATGGGTTGCAGAACTAAGGTTTCAAATATATATGTTTTGTTTGTTTTGTTTTTGTTTCGATTCAGTGTTGTGTTAAAGTGAATACATAGAATTGTTGCCAGAGTTGCGAATCTAAATTTGAATGTAGGCAGTTATATAAATTGAATGTTGGTTTAATTGATATCAGATAACGGATCTGGTATTCATTTAACCATTCATTTCTACCCAACACATCCATTAAATTTTTTTTATCAGAAAATTAAATACCTAAAATGTTTAAAATGGTAAGCATCCATATATACGACACAAAAAATATTTTACTAAAATTCTGGAATATATAAATCACCAATTCACCAAGAATTAATTCGCGTTAAGCCAACAATTCTAGTTTCAATAGGTTTATTTAATTTTCATTAGAATAACGGTTTTTCAATTTTAGATCCATGTTAAATGAAAATAATTTCTACACGTCCCGTCCATTCCACTGGAGGTAAAATGTTATAATAGTTAACAAACTAAAAGTCTGTAATGCTTTTTAATAGTTTAAAAATAAAACCATGTATTTGCGGTAATAAAAAATGTAACTGTTTTTTTTTTAAATTATTTACAGCGTCTCCACAAATGCAAAAAAGCTTTATTATTAATTTTAGAGAAAAATGTCATTATTATAAAAAGTTTTGTTGGTTGCGAAATTCCATAAACTGTAATAAAATTAAAGTTTTTCAAAACCCTTCTTATCTGATAACCAGTTTTATAAAAACCTCATGAATTTTTGCACAAATCCAAAAATAATGTATTAATCTAGTGAGTGACGTTAACGACGTACCAAATAACTGCTAACTTTAATATTTGATAACAATGTCAACTATTCAAGAATTATAATTACTATTAAAACAAAAATATAGAATAATAATAATGTAATAAATAACAGGTAAACAAAAACATTACTATTTAATATATCTTCCCCCAGCTTCAAAACATCTCTAAATTCTTATTCTAAATCCTTTAACATAACATTCGTTAACATCAATGATAACATCAATATTATGGCTTAAACTATTTGCTTAACCTTTTTGTTCTAAGTTGCCCCATAAAAAAATCTAAAACAATTAAATCTGGCGATTGGGGCGAAAAAAATATTGGTCCATAACGTCCTATCCATCGCCCATAAAAATATTCATCCAGCCATCTTCTAATTAGCAAAGTCGAATGTGACGATCATCCATCATGTTGAAAGTACATCTTAGACCTTTGCTCCAAGGGAATATTTTCTAAATTCGGTATTAGGAAGATGTCCAAGCCATCCTCTAGTTAGCTAAGTCGAATGTGACGAACATCCATCAAGTTGAAAGTACGTTTTACTCATTGCTCCAAGGAAATATTTTCTAATTTGGGTATAACAATCTGTAGGTATTAAATTTTTATATTAGGTTCCTGTTTTTTAACAAAAAATTGAAAAATAATACTTAAGTTTGTCGATTTTCAAAAATCAAAAATAGAAGAGAAATATCTGATTGAAACAAAAATTATAAATATATATAAATAAAATAGATGAGTATCAATTATAATACAAAATATTAAAATTTTCTTTAAGAAGTTTAAAAATTTTAAAACAACGACAAATCCCTAATATATTTAATGGGTCAATTCAGTTTATTTATAATAATGTATATAATAAACTCACTGGGTTGAGTTTTTAAAAATTATTAAAATAAACTAATAAAATCATTGACGACATTGTCTTTAGGTAAAAGGGTTTCTCAATTGAAATGGGTAGGTACAATTATTAAAATGTATTGTGCAGCAAAGTTGCATTTTGTTTTAACTTTAAATCTCTAAAAAACTTTTATTTTTTGCAGAGGTAATCAAAACCAAACTTCCCACATTATGTAGGTTTTAAATTTTTATGACAGGTCCTAGTTTAATAAAAATTAAAACTAATAATTAATAGGGATGTTCACAAAAAATTAAAATCGCGTGTAAACTACATAAAATGGTCGAAACATAATCCTAATAACACATTAATAAAACATATTAAATATAAATAATGTCTTTCTATACAAAAAACTCAATTAAAAATACTATCTTCGTTTGAATTCAAGGAACGCTCTCTGATTGGCTTGACGTCACCTCCTTTATCGATTAAATCCCGCCGAGCCAGCTGATGTTATTTTGACCTGGCTACCTGCTTTTGGGTTAATCTCTTCGCATTTTAGAACCTTTTACGTGTATAAAAATATTGTTTTAGTATGTTTTGTTGTGTTCAGAGAGTTGATTGTTGATTCGTGTATTCAATATTTTAATTTTTGTTTAAAACAAGAAATGGAGCAAGGATTTCAAAAAGCCGATTCACATAACCTACCAAATGTGGATGTTACGATGGTATCGGATTTCTTAATTTTAAATAAAGACTTTAATCTACACTACGTACACTACTACTGTCACTATCAAACTCCAAAGTTTTTACAATCATTTTTGTTGCAATGTTGATGGGTTTTGGGTGGGCAAATTTTAAAGGTGATGTTGCTATGTTCATTACTGTCTTTTTGTGGTCCACCACTTGAGTTCCTTTACTGCGGTAACTAATAGGACGAGCTTGACAACAAAAATCATGTTTAGAAGGCTCTGAAACTTCTCTAGTTGCAGTCATTTTTGCAGTTTCAGGCTGATGGGAAGTACTTGGTTGCATATTGTCTATAATATCTATTGCCATTATTGTCTCAGGTACTGGCACTACTGGGTCATTTAAAATCTCTGCAATTTTCCTTTTATAAGCCCTTTTCTCACTAGTACTTCTAGGTACACTTTCTTTTTTGTCAGGTTGGCACAAAAAAATATGGGGAACTATTTCAGATTTCATCCGAGCTGAAACCTTACTTAATCTGTACTCCATATAATTTTCCATATCTTGCTCAAGCTAAAAGAAAGAAAAAATATATTAAAACTTGTAAAAACTATTTAGATTAAATTAAACTTACATTAAAGTGGTCTTCACAGCAATAGAACGAAGTTTTTATTGAAACATCCTTTAAATCTCTCCTAGCTGCAGCAAACCACTTCTTTTTACGTTTTAAATTTTTCGGAACGCTGATAAAAATCTTATTAGGACTATTTTTTGAAGTATTTGTACATCCAGGAACAAAACACCATTTATTTGCAGTATTTTCACTCATTTTTAACGTTTTTAATCACAGAATAACAGTGAAATAACAATCACACACGAACTTCAACACAATAAACAATGGCGCCGGAACGGTAAATAGAGGAGCTGACGTCACAGACGCTAGCCTCGACGAAGGGAGTCATTTTTTAGCCTCGAAAAAAATATGATTTTTATTTTTCATTTATTAAAGCAAAAATCCGTTTTTAATTAATTTGGTGGTGTTTTTATGTTTATATAGTGTGTAAACTAAACATTTACAATACATTTGAAAATTAGTGAACATCCCTATTGTCAATTTGCAAATATTAATTTTTTAAAACATACAGATTGTTTCCAATTTTTTTCTTTTCTTTTTAATTAAAAGTTTTTTCTAACATCTAAACCTATATAACTTTTGAGGTAATTCGTTTTGTAACAGGTAGAAATATATCGCGATATTTCACATTTCTGCTTCCACCACTACATCACACTTCATCGATAAAAGCAAACATGAGACCCGGAAAATATGCGAACTAAAAGATAGGTTATCGCAACCAGCCAATTACGAGCCATTGTTAAAGATTGTTAACTACTTTTGGAAATTTTGACAAATTCTAATAATTTGAATCGTAAGTTCGGATAATTTTTATTTTTGCACAGATGACGTGATTACAATGATGGTATTTTTATTTGGTTATCGATTTAAAATATCGATTGTAACTACGAAAATACAACTACAGCGACATGCCCACGCTGTACCTGGGCCCAGGGCCTGTAAATATATATTTCCAAAATTTTTACTTACTCTATATGTTACTATAACTTCCTAATATCTGAGTAATTTATAAATAAAATTATTTAACTTGTCGATAAATACCTATATAGTTTTTAATTGTAATATTCGATATATTTTGTTTAAAAAAATTAAAAACTAAAATTTTTATCAAATATCAATTTTTGGAAAACTAGAGATTATTCCTGATATTTTCTAATTAAATGCTTATTGATTTACTTTTGCTAAAATTAAAATTTAAGCATGCTGCACACGGCGTACGATAATATAATATCCAGAACAATTAACAACTAAAAGGTTGTATTAACTTTTAGTTGTTTATTGTTCTGAATAACATGAATTTTCACACAGTAAGGGTTAGTACCATAAATTTCATAATATAATATATATTAAAGTTCATATATTACACAAATCGCTTATAATTAGAAAGCACACAACGCCGCACATGGGCGCTTTAATATATATCTATATCTAGGCGATATATTATATCTCTGTAAAAATATGCCTGCTGAGCGATATTTTACAAATATATCTGGTCATATCTTACCAGCCCCTTGCGTCCCATTGCCTGCAGAAGCCCACAATTTCGATGTTTTTGAGTTTAGACGAACCGGCATTTTAGTCTACACTTGTTTTTCAAAGCTTTTGTGTGTTTTAAGTATCATTTAACTCAAATTGATTGTACTAACCCTTACTTTTTGGAAGTCCATCTTATTAAAAATAATAAAAAACTCTTCGTTTTAACAAAACTTCCAATATTTATTTAAAAAATTGCTTTTTTAACTTTAATGACAGCCGTTTGGCTAGACTTAGCATCGTCAGATTGACATATTGAAGTTAATGTTTATTAGGTAGTTATAAGGCTAGACCAAGTATGGAAGTAATAAGACATAACAATATTAAAGCCTAGATGTAACCATATACTATAGTCTAATATAACTGTCGGGTTATTTTTACTACGATAAAGCATGCCTTTAGGGCTCATAACATCTAGGCTTTAATATTGTTATGTCTTATTACTTCCATACTTGGTCTAGCCTTATAACTACCTAATAAACATCAGGTACCTAACTACAAACAAACAAAATGTAACTTCAATATGTCAATCTGACGATGCTAAGTCTAGCGAAACGGCTGTCATTAAAGTTAAAAAAGCAATTTTTAAATAAATATTGTTTTGTTAAAACGAAGAGTTTTTTATTATTCTTAATCATTTAACTCATTAAATAAAAAAAATTCTCTGCGTAAATTTCTAAATTTAATATGATCATTTATCCCACACTTTTTTTGCTTTTTAATGTTTATTGTTGCTATAAAGTTGTCATACATAGTATCTTCGTCTTCATCTGACGAACTATCTACGGAATCTAGCAATAACACGTCGTCTTCGATCATTTTCTTCAACAACTGACGTAAGGTATATGAATATCGTACCATGTCTTCAGCCACCATAATGTAATATATATTATATTATTGCACACCGTGTGCAGCCGGCTTAATATAATATATATTATATTAGAGTGCAAACATAAAATATATATTATATTATCGTACGCCGTGTGCAGCAGCCTTTAATATCAAGATCATTAGTTTGGAAAGATTATCATTTAGAGCTGTTGTAAATTAATCTCCCTCTCTATTATTCCTAGGCACTACCACATCATAAGAGCGAATTTGCCAGCATGTTCGGTTATGTTTACTTCTTTGACAGTTGGTTTCTAACAATGATTGAAGCGTTTGAATAAAACCGGGAATATATTGACATATTATAGGCTCAGATGAACTAGCCAAAGAGATTGTAGAACCAAAACGTCAAACATTAATATGGAAAAGTACAGCAATACAACAACCATTATAGTCACATTTATTTTTTAAGAAATAAATTTGAATCTTTACTACGGCTACAATATTCATTTTTAGATTGATAGTGGATTTCAAAAAAAGCAGTATAAAAACCGGAATCTTCAACTGATAAGGCTGAAAATTTTATCAATTGTTTATTTCAGTAAAATAAATAAATTCACCAAATTTTATTAAAATATAATCATTTAAACTGGGTGTTGAAATTTTTATGTCACTTAGTATAATATATCTTTTTCTTCTATGAATGTATAAATTGTTTTTAGGCAAAAAAACATAGTTAAATGAGTTTAGGTTTTAAAACCAAATAACCAGTAAATTCGTAATATGTTACGACTCTGTGATATAAACAAAACTCGTTTACCCCCTCTAAATGCTATGTTGTTTATGTAGTTTACAAAAAAACGTTATACTTATCTATTTTATTTTTTCATCTGAGATGAAACCTAAAAGTCAAACATATCATTCTAGAAGTGACGTCGTTTCTACAAAAACATGCTGAAGTTATTTTTGTTGTAATATTTTATTTAAAGAAAATTGACATTATATCAAAGCAAAAACACACATTTGGGGCTAGTCAGTGTTGCACAAGACTAGCGAGATGAAGTTCAATCTCATTGAGCGTTAAAATAAGAGAGATCTATTTGATGTTTAATTCTAGGTATTCGCACGAAGCGAGTGTTACGTGCAGAGATATTCTATGGGATAGATGAGGGACCTCTCAACTTTGCTCGACGCAAAAGCGGTAGAACAGCCCTAATAAGATATACTCTTTGTTGAATAGCTAACATTGTTGTTAAATATAAAGTTGACAGTTGCTTGGTGAATCTCAAACGTTACTCACTAGATTAATACATTCTTTTCGAACTGTGCAAAAATTCATGTACAAAAAACTGAGAGGGATTTTGAAAAACTTGAATTTTATTACATTTTATGGAATTTCACAATCAGCAAAACTTTTTATGAATAATGACATTTTTCACTAAAACTAATAATATTTTTCACATAAAGGAGACGCTGTATATTCAAATAATAATAATAATCATTATATTTGCCAGAAATAATTACAATAAATAACTAATTTCAATAAAATATTTTATAGAAGATGGTCTAAAAAGTATGCCAACAAATTTCATAGCCGTCCCCATAATATTCTGGTCTTAATATAGTGTCAACATAAATTGTTACCAATTTACTATGGACCGGTATCTGCATTACTTTTATTAAACAATAGAATACATCGATTATCTAATTCAGAAGACGAAATGGAATATCTCATTCTGTTACAACAGCACAATAAACAAGATGACACAGAGCACAGCAAAAGACACCGATGAAAATATTAATCATTATGAAAAGAAAAAATTTATCGATACAAATAGTTTAAAGAAAAAAATAGTGCATAATTTGTTGTTGATATTAACCTTGTTAGGAGTGTTTCTAGGATGTATTTTAGGTAAGTTATAATAAGTAAAGGTGGTTAACTAAACATCTTCCTTTTCTTAAAACAAAAAAAAATTCAAATAACCCTTCATAAAACTAGAAATTCTACGATTCACTTTCGACACGTTTCGCTGGTTTCCAGAGCCCATTTTAGCTTTAGCAAATTTAAAATTTTTTTTTAATTTTTAAATGATCTTAATTTATTTTAATTTGTTTTAAGTATATTATAGGAATTCATAGGTACTGATTGGATTAGGAATGAGGAATCCTATTTTTTGAATTAAATAATTATTAATAGTAATAAACTAAGAACTGCAACATAATTTATAATTTTCGAAAAAATTTCTTCGTAAAGTAGTGTTTTTAGGTTTAAATCGATATGTTCAAATTTTACGCATTGGTAACAGCTTTAGATGCAAAAGCATCTTCTTTTCCTTCTATAAAATTTGTGGCCTGCGCTGCCAGGGCTATCCAGCCAAGTTAGTTGCTTCTGTAGGAGGCCGTCTCAGGTACCGTATGTATTGGTAATAGTAACCAAAGGGTTATCCTGGATGTATTTCCCTCTAAAATCAGTGTAACTGTGCAATGATACGAGTATAGAAAAACCAGGAAAAAACTATATATGTATATACAGCGTGTCCACGGATAGGGTATCCTATAGGTGAAAAATGTGTAAATATTAGTTTTAGTGAAAAATGTCATTCTTGATAAAAAGTTTTGCTTGTTCTGAAACCCCATAAAATAAAACAAAATTCAAGTTTATCAAAATCCGCCTGATTTTATAGCCAGTTTTATTTATGAAAACTGTATGAATGTTTGCACTAAGTTCGAAAATAATACATTTATCTAGTGAATGACGTTTACGTGTCCCAAGTAACTGTGAACTTTTATAAACAATTTTCAAATTGTCATTCTTTAATAAATATTTGACAACAATGTTAACTATTCAACAAAGAGTATATCTTATTAAGTGTTATGGTATCGGGGAAATTTTGAAGCAGTATGCAATTGCAAAATTACACGAAAAGCATCCAGATGTATCCATTACGCGGTGTGGATTAAAAAAATTAATAAAGAAGTTTGATGAGACAGGATCTGTTCAAGACAAAAAGAAATTGAAAACGGCGTTCGTTGAGGAGGATGATGCAGCTACTGCACTAGCTATGCATTCGTTAAAGGAAAATCCAAGTTGAGTCTACGAAAAAGAGCAGTGGAGGTTGGTTTTTGCAAGAGTCACTTACAGAAAATATTTAAGCAAAACAAAATTTATCCATTCAAACCGAAATTCATTCATATCTTACAAGATTATGATTATGACGCAAGGTTGGACTTTTGTGCAATTATTGGTGAAAAACTTATGCTTGACCGATTCTTTCATAATAATATTTTGTTTTCTGATGAACAAACGGAGTCGTTTCTTCTCAAAATTGTCAATATTGAGCTAATGAAAACCCGAGCTACAGGATTAACTGTAATAGTAGTCAATTTGCTAAAAAAGTTAATGTTTGGTAGGCGATTTTACCGGATCGAATAATCGGACTGCATTTTCTGGAAGATACATTAAATCAGGAAGTATATTTTTCTATTTGCTCGACATCTTCCTAATACCGAATTTAGAAAATATTCCCTTGGAGCAAAGGTCTAAAATGTACTTTCAACATGATGGATGTTCGTCACATTTTTTGCTAATTAGAGGATGGCTGGATGAATATTTTCCTGGGCGATGGATGGGACGTTATGGACCAATATTTTTTTGCCCCGATCCCCCGATTAAACTATTTTATATTTTTTTTATGGGAGTACTTAAAACAAAAAGTTTACGCAAATAATTTAAACCATAATATTGAAGACTTGAAACGAGCTATCACTGATGCCGTTTACGAAATTACCCCAGAAATGCTGCGAAATACTTACAAAGAATTTAGAAAGAAAATTGAGAGATGTTTTGAAGCTGGGGAGGATATATTGAATAGATTTTTTCTTGTTTACTTAGTGTTTCTTACATTATTATTCTGTATTGCTATTTTTGATAGTGATTATAATTCTTGAATAGTTAACATGGTTTTCAAATATTTATTAAAGAATGACAATTTGAAAATTATTTATAAAAGTTGACAGTTAGTTGGGACACGTAAACGTCACTCACTAGATTAACACATTATTTTCGAACTTAGTGCAAAAATTCATACGGTTTTCATAAATAAAACTGGCTATAAAATCAGACGGATTTTGATTAACTTGAATTTTGTTTTATTTTATGGGGTTTCAGAACAAGCAAAACTTTTTATCAAGAATGACATTTTTCACTAAAACTAATATTTAAACATTTTTCACCTATAGGATACCCCATACGGGGACACGCTGTAAATATAATCAGCATCCCCATTTACCAAAACAGGTGTAGGGGTAGACTTTTTTTTTCATCTAGTTTTTATCATTTACAAATTTTTTCCAGTATTTTCCATTTTGTGCCAACACCTTTGTCTCTACCAGCTCCATTGCCGCTTCTCGATGAAATCCAATACTTCTAGATCTTTGGACACACCTCGTACTCGTCTTAAATATTTCATTTCGGTCGCCTGAATCTTATTTTTTTTTGTCTTTGGCTTAATGTCCACGTTAATATTGAACGGTATATTGATTTATAAACATTGATTTTAGTTTTCCTGGAGATTTCCTTTTTGTTTATAAAGTTATTATTCATTGTATAATACAGCTATATTGCATTTTCAATTCTCTTGCTTATCTCTGTTTCTACATCTCCGTTTTTATTTATCAATACTCCTAGGTATTTGTATTGGTTCACTTGTTCTATGTACCTTCTTTTTATCTTCAATGCTTCTATCTATTTTTCGTCTTCTTCTGATAGCACCATAAACTTAGTTTTAACTTTATTTAGCTTCAATCCCTCTTTTCTTAGCCCTTCATTCTAAGTCTCAAGGTTTTTTTAGCTCTTCTTTACTAAAAAAAACTATACCAAACTTATATATATTTGTGTTACATTTACGTCTTATCTATGTATAAAAAATGAAGACTCTATCAAAGTTAACAGTTTAATAGTAGAGAACTTCCAAGATTTGTTTATTATTATAAACTTCTAAAATTGTTATCTCCGTTATTTTTCAATTCAATTAAATGTCTTAAAACCCGGTAAATCGAAAACATATTTGATAAATGATTAAATTTTTAGGTTTTACTTTAAGATTTCTCTATTTACCAGATACGGCAGTTATTCTAATTTCCTATCCAGGGGAACTTTATATGAGGATATTAAAATTAGTTATAATGCCGTTGATAATATCAAGTTTAATATCAGGGTGTTCTAGCGTGGATGCAAAACTGAATGGAAAAATAGCTTTAAGGACTTTTACATACTTTTTAATAACGTCCGCATTTAATTCTTTACTTGGTGTTATCCTGGCCGTTTCCATACATCCAGGCGAACAAGAAATAGACAATCAATTGTTCAAGAATATTTCACAGAAACCCCACTCCGTGTTGGATAGCATTTTAGATATGGGAAGGTATATTTAAAAAAAATATTTCTTCATTCTAATGTCGATAAAGGTTTTAAAATGAAATAATTTTAGAAATATCGTTGCAGACAACATTTTTCAAGCTACATTTCAACAAGTGTATACAGATTTTGTAGAGGATTCTTCACATCGGATAGAAAGAGTTCTTAAATATAGGTATGCCAAAGAAAACGATGATTATACATTGATTATAATTACATTTTTCAGACCGGGCATTAATAATCTAGGAATCGTATTTTTCTGCACCGTATTTGGAACAATATTGGGTACAGTTGGACCTAAAGGTCAAACAATAAAAGATTTTTTTTCTATAATATTCGAAATAATAATGAAAATGGTTAAAGGAATATTATGGATCACGCCTGTTGGACTTTGTAGCATCATAGCAGGAAAAATAATTTCTGTTTCTAATATACAGTTGGTCGTTTCACAGCTAGGATGGTTAATATTCACCGTAATATTAGGGGTTTTCTTTTATCAGTTTATAGTTATACAAATAGTCTATTACGTAGTTGTTAAAAAGAATCCTTTTAAGTATTATCTTAGTATATTACAAGGTGAGTATCCGCGTTAACTTCTACGCATACTGAGTGTAGTTTTTTTTAATCGAATCGCCACATTTAAATTATTCTTGTTCTTTGTTTTGTAGGAACATTGACAGCTTTCTCTGCTGCTTCGACAGCTGCAGCTTTACCGATAAATATGGATATTTTAGATAATACATTAAATATGGACCCTAGAATCACTAGATTTGTATTACCTGTTGGTTGTAATACCAATTTAGACGGGACGGCCATGTTTTTAGCCATATCTACTATATTTATTGCTCAAATGTCCGATTTTCCATTGGTCACAGGAACTTTGGTCACGATATGGTAAAAACCCATTGAATATTTTGCTAATTTATTTCATGTCCAGCCGAATCATAGTCTCTTCATCCGTATATTATATCCTAGTATATTAATCCATTAACAGCTAACTTTCTCAATAATATATGATATAGTCAAATAAAAGTTCCTGCTGTATACGTATTCATTTACTGCAAGCCAATTCACATACACTTGGTTCGCTGTATCTTTGCACATGTATGAAAATATTCACGAACTATTTTTAAATTTTGTCTCATTTCTACTCACAGAATATATAAAAGGTTGAAATTAAGCCGCATGTCCAACATTTAGGCCCGGTTGCTAGAAAATTCTGGTAACATTATGTTTCCTAACATCATGTTACCTGCAAACGTCATGTTAGTTGAAATCGGTGTGCTGAAAACAAATTTGGCATACTAACATGATGTTACCTTCAGCTCAGACTAGAACCGTCGAGTCTAAAAAAAATAAATAGATGTCGCCACTTTTTCTAAGATTTTAGCGTGACTTTTAAATATCAAATAAATTTCAAAAATTGAATTTCGTGATGGAATCCAACAGAAAATCGAGGAACTTCACCAATTTTGAAAAGAATTTACTTCTAGATTTGATAAACACTCATAAAGGAATTTTAGAAAATAAAAAAAGTGATTGCGTTAGTTTGGGCGCGAAGTCCACTAGTTGGGAATCAATTACGAACAAGAAAATTTTGACAAGCATTAATAGACAAACGTCATGTTGTTGTGTCATGTTATCGGAAACATACTGTTACCGGTGCTCTACCATGCTCTTAAATTTAGCCGCCCAGGTAACACGCTGTTTTGGCTAACATTGCTTCTAGCACACCAATTCAGCTCTAACATACTGATAACTCCACTGTCAAGGGTAACAGACTGAAAACTGCGCTTTCAGCAACCGGGCCTTAATAATATATCAGACAAAGACAGTAATGTAATAACAGTCTATGATAAATTGTCATCATTGAACCTGCTTAGTTGTCAACTTGACATCGTTTTGATGTTAATAAAAATTATATTCATATTGTTTAATTTTCTATTACATTTTCGTGCCTTGAGTTTATAGATTTTCTCAAGTGTTGTTGTAACGACTAACTGTTCACTTAGTGTTGGATACCTTAATGTAAGTATTAATTTTTGAAGTTAAATTTTTTAACCTTTAATTTTTTACATTTTTGAATCTGGCTAAAACTCTGTCAAACGGATCGATATAAAACGTGTGTTGTCATAAATATCAAACAAATATAGAACTGAATATTTTTTCAAGGTTTTTATTTTTAGAATATACCTGGAAAAACATTAAATTCTCAATCCCAGCAACTCGCGTTGAATTTGTATGAATATTTTGAGTTGGAAAAAGGAATGAAGGACCCTTGGAACCTGTTGCTTGGGTTTAAGAGGTATTATGTAATGAATTGCATATTTACCAATCATGATATTGTTTTCAATTTAAGAGGGTAGCTGCTGCCTTGAAAATATCACGGCAAAAGTAGACGTCGTAGTAAAAGCAAGACAACTGATCTGCCTGAAGGAACTAAAATGGCAATTCGAAACACTGTGTAAGATATGAACATACAAAGCAAGTAAAGTAAGTTGATATTGTACAAAATAAAAACGATCCGGTGTATAACCCAGCCAATAGATGTTTCACATTAAAATGAACACTTCTAAAATAAAGTTTCACTATTATTACTTGTTTTTTTTAGAAAAGCATGTCACTATAAATAGGTTTAACGGGATATTAAACATTTCCTAATTATTTCATAAATCTAGAAAAGACTTACGTTTGATTTGAATGCTGTGATTTATTTCGTACAACTATGATGTGCAAAGATACAGCGAACCAAGTGTATTCACAACCTTTTTGGCATTATTAGGACAATAGCATTTCGTCATCGTGGGTACATGCAAAAAAATATGCCTTTTTGAACTAAAAATAATTTTTTTCTATGTTCTCATTGTTCTTTGATTATTATAGTTTAATATTTTTGATATTTTTTCTTTATTTTTAGGTTCACATCAACAATAATGTCCTTTGCAGTTACAAGTGTACCAAGTTCTGCTTTGGTCATTCTATTTATGATACTTTCATCTATAGGTATTCCAGACCACAATGTATCTCTTCTATTTGCTATAGATTGGTTGCTGTAAGTATCTAGATGTGGATAATAGTATATTCTGTAACAAGGTTAGAATGAAAATTCGATGCTAGTGGAAAGTTCCGAGAGCGAGCTGAAGGCGAGCGTGAGTATCTCCGATCATAATGAATTTTCAATCTAACCTAGTAGCAGACTTAACTTTCTCCACAAACAAAGATTTTAAATATATATTTTTAAACGGAAACGAAGAAAAAAAAAATTACACTCAATAATTCAAGAAACCTTATATTTTGAATTAATAGTTATATTTGTACCGTTCCCGAAAGGAAAAACTGGTGCATTATTGGAAGAATTTGCGTGGTTTAGAAGATGAACTAACATTAACAGAATTTGAAGTGGTAGGCATGATTAGCGGATTGTTAGATCCAGTCATTGATAAGACTAGCTTATTTCCTATATTAATTCGATATTGCACCGAATTTTCTAAGTATACTTTTTAGTGTTTCCAGATCTGCTCCTGCATCCACTAACACAGTGGCCGACGTTCTAAAAGAAAATATTAAAATAAAAATATCAAATAAAAAAAAATATAAAAAAACAATATTAAACATGGTTCACGTTAGCGTTGATTGAAAATTTAAAACTTACTTTTGTTGCTAAATACATTTTGTAAAAACTGCTGAACATTTTCAGCTGTAAAGACCTTCGATTTTTAAAATGCCCCAAGTTTTTTATATTTTGAAATGTCTATATCATGTTTTACGTTTATCGTTGCTTTTAATATTGAATATATTTTCCACATTGTTGAGGATTTGCATTTTTCTGATAATTCACCAAAAAACGCCATCAAAACATTTTCTGAAAATGAATTTGTTTTCTTTGTTTGTCTCCAATCCATAAAAAGTTTATTATACTTTTCATATTCAGGTTTTGAATTTTAAGGTAATAAATTATCAAATATTTTATTTACATTTCTTGTAATTTCAGGTGGTGTTATTTACTCTAACTCTGAAACACTGGTAAAATTCATTATATTTTGAAATCGAAACTGACAATAATTTTGACAGTTAATCTTGAATTACGCATGACAATCAACTGCGTCAAGCGTAATGCTATTATTGCTAACCAGCGTGAAAATATTATTCTATCACAAGAAAGAGAATTCCAGCATTCTGTAATCAAATTTGGTTTCAGAATTGGCAAATTCTGTGATGAACGTGGAGAAACATAATTTATAACACAAAAAAATATAAAAATATAGAACAAATATAGAATTTCACCAATTTTGTTTACATTTCTTTATGCTTCTCATGTATTTTTCATATTTCAACAATGTGCGTTTGGCATTTATGGGATGTATTACATCCTAATTTAGAAAATCTGGATTATTTATTATAAATTATATTTAACTTAAGTTTTTGTCCCCATTATGTATTTTGTACTTGTATTTGACTATTTTTACCTGTACCATTGCTTAAAAAAAATCTATGCGGTTACTGTCTATGGTGAAAATTTTAGTATTTAATGTTTTTTTAATTCACTCGTTTACTTCATGAATTAATTCAGGTCAATTTTAAAATTAATGTTTATATTTGTTGTGCTTTAGTTTTAAATTTTTATCTATTTTGTTTAATTTTTATCAGCATGTTATTTGTAGGTATTATTTATTTTTATTTTTATATTTAATATTAATATTTTATATTCATTGTTATATTATTTTTTTTTTATTTAATTTAATATTCTATCTTATGTACAAATATATATGGAAATTATGTAAGCAAAGCACTAAGTAAACATCGGTTTCCCCCCGCTCAGGTGGTTGCCTTAGTGGGTGCATTGGTTTATTTGTTTGTTTACCACTATTTGTATTTTATTATGTATTTTTTATGCAAATAAACATTATTATTATTATTATTATTAAGTATAAAAAATGAATACTTTTTTCTAGGGACAGATTCCGAACAACTAACAACATGTTGGGCGATTGCTACACCGCTGCTATAATAGCGAAGATATCCGAAGAGGAGCTGCAAATCAACACTAAACAAACCGAAATAGTAAGATATTCATAAAACGAATAAGGCATGAGTAAATATGGATCAACTTTTAGGATAATGCAGTATTTGATGAACGAGAAAAAATGGATAATCAGATACCGATGAACAGTTTACAATTTATAGACCAAGAATATAAATAAAGGTCATCATTTTATTTACACAGTATAAATTAAAACTTTTCATTAATAAAGTACTGTATTTATTTCTCTATCTTTAATGGATCCAAGACATAAATACCGTGGCTCATACAGTATTTCATTAACTTTTTTTCAAAAAAAATAAAAATCGAATAAAATCGGGATTTTAAAATTTTATAAAAATCAAACAATCCATGCTTGTCAATAAAGTGAAGCACAAACACATCAGCACAGTACTAAGAACATTAAAAATAGAACTTTTTAAGCAAAACTATTCAAAATATTGCTTTTTTAAACTAAAGATGGACTTCCAAAAAGTAAGGGTTAGTACAATAAATTCAATGACAGATGTTTCGCTAACAACTAGCATCGTCATATTGACATATTAAATTTTGTTTGTTTGTAGCTACATAACAATATTAAAGCCTAGATGTTAATAGCCCTGAGGGATTATCCTGGATGTACTTCCCTCTAAGATCAGTATAACTGTGCAATGATATAGAAAAACCAGGAAAAAACTATATTATGCTGATCTTTACAATAACTAAATATATTTGTGTAACAATTACGTCTTATCTATGTATAAAATGAAGACTCAATCAAAGTAAACAGTTTAATAGTTGGGAACTTCCAAGATTTATTTATCGTAAATTATAGCAATCGGAAGTTTTATTTACTTCTTATTAGTTTTGAACTAACATTTTGCTAATTTTAGTACATTTTTCAATTCATTTAATAATACAAAAATATTAGGATGCGGAGAATAAAATTTATAGCAAATATAATAAGATTCACAAGCATGGTAGTCCGTTCTTGATTTGCACTACATAAAACCCACATCTCTGTAGGAAATCTCGCAGATTTAGAAATGTAATTCTTCGTTAAATAATCGCAGAAAGACGGTACCGTTCAACATTCTGTATTTTCCTCAGCCAAGCTTGGTGATGTGGAATCTGCAGCCAGGTATCGGATAATAAGAATAAAAACCATGTGGGCCATCTGCAATGAAATAAACGGAAAAAAATTCAAAAAGGGAGGACTGTCAAATTTATGGAGAACCAGAAATAGCAAATGTCTTTAATAGATACTTTAATGAAATAGTTTCAGAAATGCTTGAAAACTTGGAGAATGTGCCATTCGATGTGGGTCAGTTGGAGAGATGTGACAGGTCAATGTTTCTCAGACCAACAACACCTGAAGTGATCAGTAAACTGGTCAGATCTCTAAAGAATAAACATAGTAGTGGAGATGACGAAATCGCATTGAGTATTGTTAAGTTGGCGGTGTCAGAGATTTGTGAAATCCTCTTATTTCTTATCAACAGCTCATTCAGACAAGGTGTATTTCCCAAAAAATTGAAACAATCTCTTATTAAACATCTGTTCAAAAGTGGGGATCCTCAGCTAATAGAAAACTACAGGTCTATCAATTTGCTACCATCCTTCTCGAAATTGTTCGAGTTAGCAATGTGCTCCAGACTAATTTACTTTTTGAGAGTTACAAAAACTCAAACCGCCACTTTCCAGTTCACCAACAGTATTTTGGGTTTAATAGAAAATAACAACCTAGCACTAGCCATTTTCCTAGATTTATCAAAGGCATATGACTCGTTGAATCAAGAAAAACTTGAAACCTATGGAATTAGAGGAAAAGCTCACAACTGGTTTCGATCGTATCTACGTTGAAGAGCCCAAATGGTAACAATCACAAAGGATGGGGTTTCGAAAATTTCAGATTTAGTGATTAACACAACAGGAATTGCACAGGGTAGTGTTATTGGGCCGATTATATTCATAATTTACTTAAATGATTTATGCACCATTGCCAAGAACGTTGAGGAAACAGTAGTAAATTACGCAGACGACCATAGGCGCAACTAGAGTCCTTTTTTGGGGGGGCCTAAGCCCCAAGGCTATATATGGAATAGAAATAAAACCTGGATGATTTACGAGAGAGGATAGAAAATGAATGTCGACAATTAAATCCAGCCGTATTATAAGCAATGTCAGAGAGGCATTTCAAAATAGATTATACCATTGTATGGAAATGAATGGTACTCACTTTGAACACTTATTGTAACTTCATAATAAATAGAACAATTAAAAAGATTAAAGAGTTTATTGCACAACCCATTTTATTACAGGCAAATAAGGTGAAATTAAAAAATGAGTAAAATTAAAAGAAAAATTGTTTATCTTATAAACTAACCACTTTAGCCTAAACTATTATACATTTTTGAAATCAGCTCAAAGAGGAGTATCCAAATTTTACATAAAAAATATGAGAAGTAATTTAAGGTGGATACTTTTATCTGAAAAGCATTGTACTGTTTTATTTTAAATTTTATAAATCATTGTGAAATAAAAATAGTTATTAAAAATTGTTTTAATTAATTAAAATATTGGGATTATTTTTCACCTACTTCCTGGATACGTCCCAGAACTGTCTACAGTTTGGGCCAAAAGTGTACGTACCAAGGACGTCCATTTGCGAAAATTTTGGACGCACCGGGTACGTCCCAGATTTGTCCACATTAGACACAGTTTGGACCAAAAATATACGTACCTGGGACGTCCATTTACGCGGAATCTGGACGTACCCCAGGACGAACGATACGCTCGTTTGGTACGTCCCCAGTACGTTCATAGGTCGTACATGTGCCATATGGGATGGTATCGAATGCTTGATTCACATTACGTTCCTATATCGAGAAAAAATCTTTTTTTAAACAAAAAAGGGGTACAAATCCTTGAAAATAAAATAAAATATTGTATGTTTAATTACATAAGACAGATTTTCTATATTATGTCAGCAACAGCAACAAGATAAAACCGACTCTAAAGGTCAAAAGATTTGCGAGCACCAGAATAATAAAAAGTATAGGACAGATTTAAAACTAAAAACGACGATTCATCCGGATAGACAGAACTTTTAGTTATGTAACACGTTGTGATCGATTCCCGGCATTCCGTTCTCGTGTCCGCATTATGTTTGAGTACGCCATATTTTTTCGCATATATTCGACACGTAAATGCACTTAGGGAGTTGTGCGAGAGGGGGCGGCAGGGAGACGACGACGGGCGGCAAGGGGTCGGTTACTATTCTAACACCCGAACGGAATGCACTTATATGTGCACAAATTATATGGGCTTTCCTCTCTCTGACACATCTTCGCAGTTACACATCTGCATTGGACTCCACGCACTCGTTCGATGTGGCCACTGGTGATTTATTCACTTTTTATGGGGTTTTATTGCATTTACCTACCTAAAACGTCTTTTGACTTCGATAAATTTATTATTTAAAATGATTGAAAACATTTTAATTAAGCTGTGTACAATTCATCTATGACTTTTTATAAAACCTGTCTATAGAGCGGGTCACAGTTATTATGCAGCGTGGCCGGCATAGGCCAATGTAAATCTTATGGGCGAATATTCAACACTGTTGCCGCTTTGGTTACGGCTTGAACCACAATTAACTCAGCCAATTTATTTTCGTAGAAACGTTTTATTATGAATTTTGCAAAACAGATGTATTCTATATAATAAATATTATTAAAAAATGGAATTCAAATCTATTTATGTAGATTGTAATCAGTATATTCCTGATCACTTGATGGATTATTTAGGTCTCTACTAAATCTTTCAGACAAATCCTAATCCTATTGCCAGTGAAAATATTATTTAATTACAAAGATGCTAACTATTTTTACCTGTATGATCCCTTGATCCTCGTAAACCGTTATGTAATATTCCTGGAATGTAGAGGTAAGTAATAACATAGGCAGGTACCTATCTGTTACTGCTGATAAACGAAAGGGCATTATTGAAACAACAGCCATGCAGTTAGCAGCACCGTTTGAAAAATTTAAACAAGGTGAAAATCTTCATCGTCAAACCAAGAGACTTTTATTGAATATTTTAACGTAAACGTTGAATACAAAAGATGACAAAAGTGTGACAGCGAAAATAGAACTGATTTCTGAAATGACTGGCCTTAGTGTGAGAACAGTGTATAATCTGAAAAGCGAATTCAAGACTGATCACCGACGATGAAAGTATCCAATCGCAAATACGAAAAGCTGTGCATGAATTCTACTCCGAAAATATTCCACCAACACTGGCAAAAGTTCTTGCTAAAATAAATTCAGACGAAAATGTACCAAATTTTTCTAAAAGTACGCTAAGACGCTTGCTTAACGATATGGGGTTTGTTTATGGAAAGAGAGAGAAAGAGAGAGAGAAAGAGACTCGATTCTAATAGAAAAAGCTGATATAATCGCCTTGAGGCAAAAATATTTAAGATCAGTGAAGAAGTTCCGCGAAGAAAGATATAACGTAATATATCTGGACGAGTCATGGATTAATGTGGGCCACAGTGTAAATTTTGAATGGAAAGACACTATACCATAAAAAATGCCCGAGATGCATTTGTCAAAGGACTGACAACAGGACTGAAGGCTCCAAGTCAACGAGGACCGAGATTTGTTCTTCTTCATGCAGGCTGGAAAGACGGTTTTCTTGAGGGTGCAGAAAAAACTTTTCTGGCAAAGAAAGGTGCAAACGATAACCACGACGAAATGGACGTAGAAGGCTTTGAGGCCTGGTTTAATGATCAATTGATCCCTAATTTGCCGAAAAACAGATCAAAGAATGTTGTAGTGTTGGACAATTCGTCATACCATTCGGCGAAGTTACCTTTTCCAAAGACAACTTGGAATAAGGAACAAATAAAGTACTGGCTACTGGAAAAAGAGATTTACTTCGAGGATGATTATTTAAAACCAGAATTATTATTAGCTACTGCAAACGCGTTTAGAGAGCAGTACGACCTAAGAAAAATAGACGACATTGCCACGGAACATAATATAACAGTCCTACGATTACCACCTTATCATTGCGAATTAATTCCTATTGAAATGGTGTTCACTTTCCAAGTGAAAAGATATGTGGCTCGTAATAATGGTACTTTTAAAAAAGAGAATGTGGAAAAACTTATAAAAACAGCGTATTCGCAAGTAACCCCAATGCAGTGGTCTAATTATGAAAAAAAGGTAGAGAAGACAGAGGAAAAGATGTGGCAAACAGATCATTTAATGGAAGACATTGAGTCAATAATAATAAATCTCAATGAAGACGATGAAGATGAAGACTTGAATGACGATGAAGATCAGTAATATATTTCTTAACCCTCAAATGTTCCATTCAATTTTCATTTATTTTAGTTATTACCTGCTAATCATTGTCATTTTTAAAGTTTAATTTTAATTCAAGTTAAAATACGTAATTATTAATTCATTTACTTATTCTATATTTTTTTTGTTACAACAACCCGCCAGAAGAAGAAAAATCCTCGTAAAAATCATCGAAACATCGGCAAGATTTCATTAGCTTTTCTCTGTTAATCGTTCTCCCTTAAAATTTAGATGACAGCTGACTTTTTTACCACTCGTCTTGTAATTTATGTATATATTATTATTATTGACATATTTTTATTATTAATTATATTATTATATTATTATTTCATAATTTGACAAAGGTCTTTTGTAAGGCCGCTGTATTTATTTATTTCTTTATATGTGATAATTAAACGTATAAAATTTTAATATTTTAGCGGATATACAATATTTTCCTTTAAACGGGTAAAATTTATCTAAAAGCATAATTATAAATATTCTTAATTACTCACTAAACGATTTTCAAATGAATAATTTAGTCAACATTTAAATCATAATAGTAACACAATGGCAAGTTATATTCCTGCGCCAGTTGGAACCAAATTCTAAGAACATGCCGATATGGCAACGCCGTCGTCCATAAACGCAATGCTGCATAACTGTGACCCGCTCTATAGGACAGTTCACGAGATGACTCTTCCCCTATAAAATCCCTTATTTAATCGATTCCTTTGTGTTTCATAGCCCAAAACTATCGTCTGTCCTAACTACTTACATCTAGTTTTTTGCCATTATAGGGTGGAAACTACATCAATCGTATGCTTCAGACAATAATAAGCAGTAACCCAATAAGACCTGACCCAATAAGATTCAATAGGCCTTAAAGAAGTTTAGTTTCCTGGACCAGATGGGATTTATAGCCATCCTTTAAAAAAAAAGGACTGGAGTTAGTATTTCCCCACCTATGTCGCATATTTAAGAACAGAAATGCCTCAATCTTTAAGACTTTTTAGACTTCAATTATGCATCATTACTTAAAACTACTCTTACACATGAATAGATTACTTAAAAAAATCATTACTCACCGGCTATAACAAAAACTAGATGATTATCAACCTGTAGAACAGGCGGCCTTCCGGAGGGGATTTAGTAAATGCGATCATCTCCTCACAGTAAAAACTCTAATAGAGAAATCAATATAATACAATTTTCCTCTGTACATGGCTTTCATTGAATATGAGAAGGCAGTCGACTCTAATGAACACTCCCAACTAGCATTTATAGTGGCAAGGAACGAAACAGCCACTTTGAAAGCTACTATAAAGTGGTCGGCGACCTTAGACGGCTACGTCGCATATTCGTAGCTGATAAGTAAGTACGACTAAAATAGGGAAATATTTTGGGTCGCGGAGTAGTGTTTTGTGTAGGATCGGCCACTAAAAAAATTACTATGTTGTGCTACTATCAAGTGACACCCTGGTGATGGCGGCGTAACAGGCACGGAGATGCCTAGTGGCGAATTCGTGGCAGCCTAGTGTTTTTGACCGCCAAGTGGGACTTTCCTTAATTCCTTTACAGCGACTTCTTTAATCACTTTTATACGCCTAATATAAATAAATGTCATAATAAAAGAGTACCATGAAAATTAATGGTGGAAGAGAAGTCATTATCTTTTTTCTATTAATTATACATGCGATTTTAGCGTGTTTCGTAAGTTATTTTAAGAACGCAGATAACTTTACTGACTAAAATATATACTTTTTATTATAAAATTTTGTAGCACCCTTCTAAATATTTAAAATTACACATATTTTTTGAAATAGAACACCATGTTGTACGAAGAAACGTTCTCAACAAACTCTTCTGTCATGTGGAGCACAATCGACTGTGTCCAATAGTTTTTATAGATTACCATGTGCAGCTGCTTTGCCTGTCGATTGCTGTGAATGTATGTCTCCTAATAACCAGTCCCTCATGCTCAACACTTCACGATCCAGAGAATTACGGGGTAGCATTCTATATTTCGGTTGTGAATGTAAAAAAAAGAACGGTTTACAGCTTGTGTTCAGAATGCCAAGGAAATTCCGTTTGTTTATATCCCCAACCAGAATGCGGACCGAGTAGCTTTGCCGGTGGTAACTGTTGACAATAAAAAACCATATCTTATAATTTAAAAGGTGGCTTAAAACCGCATAAAAATGGTAAAACAACTTCAAACATTGGACCGTTGTTAAAAATGCCTAAAAAAATTAGCTTTGGAATGTATTTACTACAAAAATCCAAAAGATTTCTTTCATCTTATTGATTATTTACAAAAAAATATGGCCGTTAAAGCTGAAAAACACTTCATAGTTCCAAATCAAGTATCTGCATTTTTAATAGTTAGGCCGCGACTACCCGTTTTAAACTTTAAAGTTTTCGGGTTCTTAAAGTTACAATTGCCACTACCCAGAAGCGCCTTTATAGTGCCATCAACTATTTTGGAACCATATAGTTAAGGTCTGTAAAACGATGTTCTCCAATAAAGTCCCTTGCGCTGCTAATTGCTACCTCTGGTGGTAGCGTTGGCACCGTATTCGCGGCGGTCGCGACCACGGTACAGAGAGTCGCCACTATATCGTTCCGCCATGTCCTTTAAAGTCCCTGTCTCTTCGTGACGCTTGCGTCCTGCTGGTGTTTTTTTAATTACCAGGGTGTATCAAGTTATCATACAGTCACCTATTTTAAACCCCGTGACTTATTCGCGTGGTGACCTATAAGGGTGGCAACTACCATTTTGCTACTTTCAATGCCACTACCCACTTAATTAAAAGTTATTAGTTCTTGTGGCCGGAACGACCCCGCCACTTAAGTTATCACTATAGAGTGGCAAATACTTGAAGGTAGTTGTAAGTAACCGGCACTTTCAAAAGGTACCATATAGTTTCTGGTGACATTTTGAAGGATTTGGGTAGCTCCGAATTCTTCTCGTAGGTGTATTGTTGTCACTTAAAACGTGGGTGTTTATTTTCCACCAATTTTGTAGGCAGGTACCAACCAGGAACCAGGAAGATATACTATAAAGTGACCATTCCCTATTAAGTTATATTTTAAGTAGCAGCGTGGTTATTATTATAAATAATAATAAAAAATGGAATTTATTGTACTAACCCTTACTATGTGAAAGTCCATCTTATTAAGAACAATAAAAAACTAAACAGTTGAATTAAATTTTCACTATTTATTCGCAAAATACCTACGTTTTTAAATGCAATGACGGCTGTTTAAGTAGAGAAAAATCTAGAAAATTTGAACTGCTATTAAATTTAACTTCCAGAGTAAATTTGATGTAGGGGTGAATGTTATTCAATTCAGATAAAATTAAATTGGCATCATCGACTGACCCGTCAACAAATGCAAGAACATCATCAACATATCTAAACCAATGTATAATCTTTTTAAATGGGTGGCAAGGATTAAGCAAATTACTAAATATTTGAGAATTTCCCAATTATCCAAGAAAAGATCAGCTAATAGAGGGGATAAAGGATTACCCATAGCAAGACCATGGCGCTGGCGATAAATAATGTTATTAAATAAGAAAAAATCCTGAGATAAACAAAGTTGATGAAGAAGAGCAGTTAATTGATTAATTTTATGAAGTATTAGGAGATCTTGAATAATAGGGATAGTATCCATTCTAGGAACATTGGTGAAAAGATTGTTAATATCAAACGAAACCATAAGAAAATTGACATCAGAAGCAAAAACTGAGATTCTATTGACTAAATCTAAAGAATTTTTAATGGTCCTTAACGGTCTATAATCAAGAAATTTTAATAAAGTTTTGTTAAGAAAAGTGGCCAAGAAATAAACAGGAGTATTATGAAAACTAACAACCGGTCTTATAGGTAAACCAACTTGGTAGATCTTGGTTAAGCTGTTAATCGGGCTATTATTGTAGAATTGGGTAAAATAAATTTTCTGTAATTCAAATTCGTCACTGAAAAACTCCTTATAATTTAATAGAGTGCTCTTAGTATCCGAAATCAATCTTTGAAAAGGATTTCTTTTCAACACCTCAAACTTATTGTCATGTAGAAAGGTTTCTGTTTTGTGATACATGTATTACGAGGGTTGCCCGAAAAGTTTCCGACCTAACAAAGATACTAGACATTTTTTCTTCAAATTAATTTTTCTTTTTCTACATAGTCTCCTTGTAAGTCTATACACTTCTCCCAGCGATGCTCCCATCTCTTCAACCCGTCCAAATAGTACTCGGCGTCCTTCTCTGCAAAATAGTTGTTTTCGAAGGTGATGGCCTCCTCATTCGACGAAAATCTCTGTCCTTCGAGCGCAACTTTTAGCTAAGGGAACAAAAAAAGTCGCTTGGGGCTAGATCTGGTGAGTAAGGAGGGTGGTCAAGCAGTTCAAACCGTAATTCGTTGATTTTCGCCACACCGCTGAGGTGTGAGACGGCGCATTGTCTTGGTGAAAAAAAATTCTTTTTTTCTGCAAATGTGGCCGTTTTTCCGCAATTTTTCCTTTTTGAAGGTAATCGATTAAGATAACTCCATGACTATCCCAGAAAACAGTTGCCATTAATTTCCCAGCCGAAGGAACTACCTTTGCTTTTTTTGGAGCCGATTCCCCCTTCGCAGTCCATTGTTTTAACTGTGTTTTTGTTTCTGGAGTATAATGGTGTATCCAAGTTTCATCTACAGTAATTAATCGGCGCCAAAACTCTGATTTATTGCGACAACTGCGACAACAGAGAGTTGGAAACGTTTATTCGAACACGTTTTTGGTCCAAAGTGAGCAAACGCGGCACCCAACGCGCGGACAGCTTTCTCATGCCTAAATCTTGATTCAATATGTGACAAACACGTTCTTTGGACATGTTTATAGCCTCTGCTATCTCTCTAATTTTAATTCGACGGTTGTCTAGCACCAGTTGGTGATATTATCGTCAGTGGTTGCAGTTTTTGGACGTCCCGAACGTTTATCGTCACCCAAGCTGGTACGACCACGTTTAAATTCAGAAGCCCAAAATTTCACGGTGGTAAATGATGGTGCAGAGTCCCCGTACACAGCGTCCAACTCGTCTTTGATTTGCGTAAGCGTATTGCCTTTCAAAAACAAATATTTAATGACAGCTCGATACTCGATTTTTTCCATTTTCATAAAAACACTCACATCGACTCACTCAAATGATTTTCAAACAACAACTGCGCGTCTAAAATGGCTGAAATTTTAGTAATTACCTTTCAAAGCATGCGCAAACATATTCCCCAACTTTTGTTTACGAGTGCTGTCATCTTCATGTTGAGGTCGGAAACTTTTCAGACAACCCTCGTAATTGTGGAGAAAGTGACACTGCTTTGCACACATTCTTCAAATGTGATATATGGAAAGGTGTAAGAAAAAAGGAGTTAATAACAGGTGTGCTTACTCCGGATAATCTAATACTAACGATGCTTACGAGTGCGAAAATACGGAAAGCTGTAAGTGGTATGGCGGTTGAAATTGTTAAGACCGTATTACATTACGTAATGTTTGTGAAATGCAAGAGATAGGCAAGAGAAATTTCTGTACTACGCTTGCACGCATGCAATTTCCATGCAAGCTAAAATAAATAGAACGAACTCTAATTTTATTGCAATACAGATGATATTTTAGTAACTTTTTTGGTAATAATCGTGTTACCAATATGTAACCATAACCTAAGAATTTGAATTATATTTTAATTCTATATTCTATGCAGAAAGAAAAAATATACAACAAAAATAGAATAAACACTACAATATAAAAGTAACAAACAATAAAAAACTACAATATGAGAATAACTAACAATATAGGCAGTACTTAACCGTAATAAATAATAAAATCATACAGAAATAAATTTTTAAGAGCTAAAAACCTAAAAAATTGCACATTACAAAATTTAACAAAAGTATACAAAGTAAAAACTAAAAAGATATTATTGAGATTGGTTAGGATGCGCTTTAACTGCTTTTTTAGAATTTAATGACATATTAAAAAAATCAATTCCCAACTTATTTGCGTTCCTAACCATATTAGAAATTGGGCTAAAAAAGGTATAATTCGTTGGATTATACGGTATTAAAAATAAATTATTATTACTGGTCAACCTACTTGGAACTCTAAAATCAATTAAATTTAGTAAATCACCGCAATCAAAACAACAAACTATTAACTATTTTATAAAGGGTTATAACTTCAATTTTAGACCTTCGAGATTGCAGCGATAAAAGATGTAAAATATTCAAGATGTTATATTCGTAGAACCCCTTAACTAGACCCATTTTGTAAGCACAAAACCTTAAACACTTGTTTTGAACTCCTTCAAGCGACGAAATGTGATTTTGATAATACGGAGCCCAAACAGGTAAACCGTACTCCAGTATAGATCTAACATAAGCACAATACGCAATTTTGATAGAGACGATAGAGAGGTCGTTCGAGTTTCTAAGGATAAATCCTAAGATGCTCAAAGCTTTGTTGACAATTTGATTAATATGTGGTACACATGATAGATTCTCATCAAAAATTATACCCTAACATCACTAACACGAGTGATAAAAGAGTCTGAAACCACGTAATCAAATTTAATCAAATTTCTTCGTCTAGCGAAAGTTATGCAGTACCTAGCACTTATTGATGTTAAGTTTCATGCAATTATTATTGGACCATACTTGCAATGCATCAATATCACTCTGTAAACGATGACAATCTTCTAAAGAACCAATGGGTAAGTATAGTTTTAGATCATCGGCAAATAATTAAAATTTAGAATATTTAAATATACGATTGATATCATTTATAAATAACAGAAACAAAAGAGGTCCAAGGTGCGAGCCCTGTGGTACATCTGAAGGTACATCTATTGGGACAGACAAACAGTTTCCAACTTTCACAATTTGCATCCTATTCTTAAGGTAAGACCCGACCCAGTTTAACAAGGATTGTGAAAAACCTAAGGAATTAAGTTTGGATAATAATAATGAGTGATTTACCCTATCAAAGGCTTTGCTGAAGTCGGCATAAAAGGAGTCAACTTGAAAATTATTATTATTAAAACTGGTCAAAATGTCATGTTGATAAACCAGTAAATTAGTAATTGTTGATCTACCAGATGAAAAACCATGTTGCTGTTTAATTATTAAGGAAGAACAATGCCAGGAAAGTGTGCGAATAATCAATTTTTCAAACAATTTTGGAATAATACTCAGCATACTAATAGGTCTGTAATTGCTAATGTCTGCTTTGTTGCCACTTTTAAAAATAGGAACCACGTAACTGCTTTTCCACGAATTAGGAAAGCTCTGCAGTTTTAATGATAAATTAAATAATAGTTGAATTAGCAGAGTTATGGTATATATACAATGTTTTAAAAAATAAGATGGTATACCGTCAGGGCCATGGCTTAATTTATCGTTAAGACTTAAAATACCATTAAAAACATCCTCAACTGAATAGTTAAGAGGTGGGATATCAATAAGTTTTATAATATCATATTTATTTTCTTTATTTCTATCGATTAATGACTATTCAAACGAATCAATTTATGTTTACTTTTATTTAAGTTGCATGGCTGCACGGTTACACCAAATTAATATAGCATAAACATTGCTTAGTGTAAAAATTAGCATGATAGGCAAGATATATGCAATACAAAACAGAACTTGCATGTCACAGAACCTTGCATTGCATAATGTAATACGGTCTTTAGTACCAAAAGAAGGGACTAATAACCTGCCTACAGCGTAGAAAAAAACACAATAGAAAGAAGAAAAGAAATCTTATTCTTATACCTCCCTATTCTTTGCTCCAGTTCAAACTTTTCCATTAAAATTCCTTAACCTATAAATAAATGTATAATTTGAAGTAATTATCGTAAATAAATGCAAATTCGTATTAGGCAGGATAACAAATCAATACCCACGTAAATAACAGCAACCCGAAATAAAAATGTTTTACAAACGGTTGTTATTTTTATATGATGACGCCTACTTCGTTTAACTATAACAAAAATTTATAGCGAACGTTTTGAATTGCAAATACGTCGTTGATTTTATTTGTTCGAAAATTGGGGCAGGTTTCGTGCATCGACAAAAAAAATGAATAAAAAAGAAATTGCGAGTCATTTTCAACGATCCAACATTGAAATCGAGACACTTCATAAATTTATCGAACGGCATCCAGCCGATGCGTTTAATATGCATTATTGAAACGACTATGTACTGTCTTAATGGTCTCATAGAGACATTGACGAATATACAGCTTGTCCAAAACAAATATATAATAGAAATATTAAGTCTACTGAATGGGTTAATAGAAAAATAAGTCTGCCGTATAACTTATTGGACACCGTTGATAAAATATTAAAAAAATTCCTAGTTTTAAGTAAAAAATTTATTTTTCTATAATTAGGTAGGTAGGTACATACCTATATATTGGACATTTAGAAAATATTTTGACGAAAGGCGCCTTTCCTAAAATAAACTGTTACCTCAGATACCCAATAATAATAATAATAACTATTATTTTTTTAATAAGATAAATAAAAAAATTAGGTGAGTTGGATGAACGTAGTACAAAATTAATTAATGCAGCTTTAAATACTGCTGTATAATATTTTGGTCAAAAATTTCGCAACCACATTGAAGCTTTTTTGACTGAACCGTCATAACGGCAAGGCGATGAGGTATTTTAACCACTTATAATATCACAAGAGCTTAAAATATTTCCGGAAATTTTTTTGAGGGCAAGAATATTTTGAAAATTTCCAGGAATAATTTAAATAATTATTTAAAATAAATAATATATTTAATAGTTATTTATAATATAAGTGTTAAAAGTACATTTTTAAGGCACGCATGTGAAGGTTTGCAGAATGAGCGAAGCCTCAACTTCGACTGGAAATTCAATTAGTTCTACGCATCATTCTTCCTTAGCCATGGAAAATGGTAAAACAGCAGTTCAAGAAATTAACTTGTCAAATTGCACAAATTGTACTGTTAATATTAATGTTAATAAATAAAATCTAAATGTTTTGACGTTTGCTTTCAAAATCTGACAATACACTTTTGACAGCGCAGTGTCATAAACATTTTAAGGCACTCAGTGCCATAAAGTGATTTTAAGGCACTCAGTGCCTTAAAGTTACATTTTTAAGGCTTTTATGGAAAAATGGCATTTTTAACACGTTTGCTGTCAAAAAATTTACACTTAAATATCTTGGCGCCACGAAAAAATTTCCAGAATTTTTTTTTTTTGTTGCCATGGTAACTACACAAAATTAAGACATTTCATAGATTAAAAAGTAGAGGTGTAGTGCAATGAAAAAAATCGATAATTTTTGGGAAAGATGCTCGAATGCATGTTAAGTTTGTCAAAAATTATCGATTAATTTTCATTGCACTAGTTAAATTTTGTAAGAAAATTTTTTGAATCAAACAAATCGTATTGTGCCTCTGTCATTTGCTGTCACATTGACATCAACTGTGGCGACTATAATTTTTATGAGAAAAGTTTATGAATAAATCAAATCGTTTTGTGTCACTGTCAGTTGCTGTCACATTGGCGTCACCTGTGGCGGTAACAATATTGTACAATGTCGCGATTTGGAAATGCTTCTCCTGTGGATATTGACAAGAATATAGACAATCTTACGCCAACGAATAAGAAAAAGTAAAAAATGTCAGTATGGAGACAATTTCAAGAGTTTTGTGCTGAAAGAAATCACTTATTAGAACGAGGAACTTCGGTGGAAAAAATTGCCTTCACTCTAAAGGACTGGGCAAGCAACATGCGCAAGAAGGATGGATCCTTCTATAAAGAAAGTGTAGTGAAAACAATGTGGAACGTAACAGCAAAACTTGTTCAGGAAAAATATTGCGAAGATTTCGGTATTGTAATAGATCCATTTAATGATGTAAGATTTAAATTGGCTAGGAGTGCCCGAGATGCTACGGGAAAAATATTACAAATGAACCCGGAAAAGAGAAAAAAAAGCTCATCGGCTTTTACTCACAAAGAAATGCTGCAAATTTTTAAAGCTTTACGATGAAAACGAGCCGAAAGGTCTGCAGAAAAAAATTTTTCATCTCATATCTTATATGAGCTAGCATTTCGAGGAGGTGAGGCAGTCAACTGTTTGACGGATTTTTTTCAAGAAGAAAAGTTTCATGATGGAACAAGCACAAATAGAATAGAATATAATCCAGTATTTTCAAAAGCCTGCCAAGGAGGAGGCCGTAGATTAGCGGACAATAAATGGTTAATCCGAAACATTAATAATGAAGACATCAGCCCCGTTAGGTAGGTCAAATTAAGGGTTTTTTATTTAATTTTACTTTTCAATGCTTTTTTTCAAGATTATACAGAAAACTTTTGCAAAACGATGATCTAACGTGAAGACGAACCGTCTGTTTCTTACACCGAATCGAGAATGGCAAAATAGTGGTATATGGTTCAAGAACATCCCAGCTGGTAGAAACGAGATCGCAAAATGGACAAAGCTGTCTGTCCAAGTAGCAGGTCTCGATAGTGAAAAGTTCAAATTCACAAACCATTCTCATCGGGCAACTGCCGTAAGCCATCTAGCCAAGGTTGAGGTAAACGAAAACCTGCTAACGAAAATAACGGGACATGGAAATGTCAATTCAATAAAACCTTATTTACAACTTGATAAAGAGTTTCATGAGGAAATAATAAAGAAAATGAGAAACAGTGAGAACAGCGAGGTTGGTGATTTTTCAGTTTCAACTTCTTCCAGTAACGTTGTTTCTGACCGACAACAAACTACGACTGGTTCAATCATAAATTTTAATAATTGTGTTTTTAATTGTAAGAAATTCAATAACTAGGCTTAACAGTGTTCATGTTATTTCAATAAATAATAAAAATTTAATACAATTACGTCTGCATTTATTTTGATGGACCTGATAATTCGCACTAGTGCAAAATTATGAAAAAAAATTTCAGCAAAATTTAACAATGATGTATTAAGACACAGAACTTCTAAGAGCCTTGTTGCAGTTCTCCTCCTATACTGTTGGTGATCAAGATCTTCGGTGCTTGTGAGCTACGGGAAAATTAGATATGGTACGAATTTATTATCCATAAAGGAATTTGTAAAAGTTCTAAAAGATCCTCACTAGTAAAATTTCTGTGTAATGCGACAAACTGTATAATAAATAAAATTCTAGTCATTATATTAAATGTGAAATATGTGAATATTCTTGTCTGCTTACATATTGTTTTAAAATATAAGTTCACCCACAAATGCGGATACGAGAGTAATTATTTTGTTTTAATGAAGGTAAGATCGGCACCTTAAGCCAACATAACAATATTTCCTAAATCGGGATTATTTCCTTGTAATTCTTTTAACACACAATCAAAAAACTCTGACTAAGCTAAGACCAAAGTAAGCAAGATACAAAGACTTGCTTCTATTGGAATAACTGGGGAAATGAGAATTGCACCTACGGTACCGTTAAAAACACTACTGGACCACCGCTATATTGCATATTAATTAGCGAAGCAAGGATAGCTCTAACCAGGCTAAACAAATCACCAGATCACTCAGACATCAAAAATGTGGAAGACATATTATCACACTTACCACTGGGCTACATATACTAACTATCTATAATGTCAAAATGTATTAGATAATTTTATAAAAAGTAAATATTAATTTTATTCTGTTTTGAATATTTGTCGTCAATTTCTATGGATTATTTTATTTAAACTTACTTTTGTAAATAATTATTCTTGATCCGTCATTTTTACTTATATATTTTTTTTTATAAACTATAGAAATATTTTGACAAGTTATTTCTACGTTTCTTTGAAATTGAAATAAAATTGAGTTGACGGGCACTAACCTAAAATGCTGATTGATGGATTTCATATATATATTCTAGGATGTAAAGGGTTATTTATTATAAATTACCCACCCCTTATTATCGTTATTATTACCTAGAGGAAAAAAAGTTTTTAATAAAAGTTGTGTGGTTGTGACTGAATTTTTTTAAAATGCTATTAATTGTACAGTAGCGTGCAGATTTCAGGGGATACAAAAAAATAATGAATTTTTTTAAATGGGATACCCTGTATATTATTATATTTTTGGAATGACCGTTTCTTCCTGATTTCAATAATATACCTACCTATCTTAGTTAAATTACTTATTGTAAATATGGAAAAGTTAACATTATCTAAGTGAGCTATGAAAATGACAACTAATATTTTTTATAAGTGACATTTCTTTAATGAATTAAGCAAAATGATTTATAGTGAGGAAAAAAATGTCCAAATATTTACTTGTTATATACAAAATAATAAAAATAAACGTGCCGCAAAAACAGCATATAGGGTGTTGTATCCAAATTGTCCAACACCAGCAGAAAATACGTTCGAAAATATTTACCGACAGGTGAATAATACCTCCAGTTTAAGTAGAAAAAAGCGTGTAGTTCAAGCAAACCAGGAAGAAATGCTAGATATACTGCTTCATTTCGAAGGTAAGCCCATCCATATCTATTCGCGGATAGACTTTTTTCAAACGTTGTATTATTTATTAGAAAATTCTGAATGCAGTATAAATAATGCAGTCGATCAATTAGGTAAAAATTATTCCAAAATCCAACGTACGTTAAAAAATAACAACTACAGACCATAGAAAATTTTACCCGTACAAGTTTTAACAGAGGCTAATAAAAGGAAAAGGCTCGACTTTTGCCGCCAGATGATTCAAAATTTGGATAGAAATCCCGAATTTTTTAATAAAATATTATGGACTGATAAATCATCTTTTTCTACGGCAGGAGTTTTTAATAGGAAAAATCGAAGGTCGTGGGAAAATAAGCACAACAGAAAAAGATTGGTAAAACAAATAAAAAAAATCAGGAAGAAAAACTGTTAGCGTTTAATGTGGAATTTTCAGGAACAAAACTGTTGGGCCTTTATTTTATGATTACACTTTAACTGGAGTTACCTATCTGGAAATAATTATCCCAGAAGCAGAAAATATTCTTTTGCATATTTTACCGGAAGCAGAACTTGATGATATGATTTGGATACAGGATGGGGCAACTCCGCATAGTGCCCTACCCGTTCGAGATCATTTGAATAATGTATTTCCAATATGGATAGGGAATAATGGAACTATCAAATGGCCACCCAACACTCCGGATTTGACACCTATGGATTCATTTTTTTGGGAATTTATAAAAGACATTGTCAATAATAATAATAATAGTATTCAAGTTATTAAAGACTTGAAATAAACAAAAATATTTAAAATTAAAATTCCTTAGACATTTTTATGCAATAAAAGTCCTCTTGTAACAATTCGCTAGATATTACCGTTTTCGATTTATTTAAATTCACAATTCTGCATGAACACCACTTTGATCAAAAAATTTTTTCAATAGAATTAGTAGTTTTAGAATTGACACTTTTTTTGATAAAAATAATTGTTATTTGTGTTTATCCTTCATTTTTTATAATTTTTGTCTTAATTATGGCGAAGTATTGAAATTCTGAAATTATAGACGTGTTTTTACTGCTTGAGTTTAAATAAATCGAAAAGGGTAATATCTAGCGAATTGTTACAAGAGGATCTTTTTTGCGTAAAAATGTCTAAGAAATTTAAATTTTAAAATTTATTTAAATATTAAATAAAATTTGGCGTAAAAACCCTCATCTACCCCCCAAAACTACCCTACATGAAAGTTGGGTGGGGTGGATTATATTATAAAATTAATTATTCTTATGCCTTATAATTGATTCCCAAGTTTAAACTTTGTAATCAAAACTGCTTGGTTGTTATTTAAAAAAATACGATTTTTAATTAACTCCTTTAAAGGGCTAAATCTCCCTTATTACTCGGTTTTGGAAAAAGTATACATGAAGAAGTACCCTTATTTTTTGATGTTCTATCAGCTTTAGAAATTAATGTACATAATTTTGGACCACCCTGTAACATTTTTGGAACCTAACTTTTTTAATTAACAATAAATATTGTCATATGTTTAAAATTAAACTATTAAAACAGTTTCTTTTAAATATTTTATTGAATTTTTGCATCTACAATAATGTTTTTATTAAAATCTAGTGTAGATTTTAGTTTATGATAAAAATAACTTCGACTTACCACCTATTGAAATAAACTAACAAAATGTTACCTGAAACAAAAAAAATGCAATTAAAATCCCAGTCCCAGACTTGCTAACGTCTTATTTATTAAAACAAACCGAAAGTGAATAGCTTACAACTAAAGAAACACATGTCAAATTACAGCCAGCTGATTTGCATCGGAATTCGGAAACAGCAATTTGGCAAATTTTAGTTACACGTTGCTCAGTTATCATTTCATTTTAATAAAGACAGCTGTTTCATTCTTTTTCCTTTTTATTACCTACATATTTAAATTAAAATCGTGCTACCAACAATAAATTACAATTATAATTCCCAATCAAAATTTTAATAGTAAGTGTGTTTTATGTATACAATTACATTTTCAATTTGGATAAATCTGGGAAAATGTACGTGGCAGATTAAAAAACAATCTAATTTATTGAAATTAAATATGTTTTTTTTGCAATAAAAATAAATGGTAAAATTTATTTTTAATGTGATTATTTTAAAGCAAAATACTTCATGAAAAAAAAATGTTTGACCCTAATATATTGTATCCTGTTGGCTAACAGGTCGGCTGAAAAGTCCCCGGTCTGACCTATAGATGACAACACTAGAATTAAATACATTTCATTTTTAGATAGTATCAACCTTCAAAAGATTCGTGTAAAAATTTGACAGCTGTCGGACTATTAGTTTGTGAGATATTGCATTTTTAGTGAAGCAACTTTTGTTATTTTCAAAAAGATGGAAAAAAAGAATTTCGTGTGCTTATTAAATATTGTTATTTGAAAGGAAAAAATACAGTTGAAGCAAAAGCTTGGCTTGATAATGAGCGCCAGGAAAATCAACAATCATTGACTGGTACGCAAAATTCAAGCGTGGTGAAATGAGCACCGAAGATGGTGAATGCAGTGGACGCCCAAAAGAGGTGGTTACCGACGAAAATATCAAAAAAATCCACAAAATAATTTTAAGTGACCGTAAAGTGAATATGATCGAGATAGCTGACACTCTAAGGATATCTAAGGAACGTGTTGGACATATCGTTCACGAATATTTGGGTATGCGGAAGCTCTATGCGAAATGGGTGCCGCGCGTGCTCACAATCGACCAAAAACAGCAACGAATTGATGATTCTGAGCAGTGTTTGCAGTCAGCTGAGTGGACTGCGGCCGGTGAACCACCACCAAAGCGTGGAAAGACTCAACAGTCAGCTGGCAAAGTTATGGCCTCAGTTTTTTGGGATACACACGGTATATTGTTCATCGACTATTTGGAAAAGGGAAAAACAATCAACAGCGACTATTACTGTGCATTATTGGAGCGATTGAAGACCGAAATCGCGAAAAAACGGCCCCATATGAAGAAGAAAAAAGTGTTGTTTCATCAAGACAATGCACCGTGTCACAAATCATCGAAAACGATGTCAAAATTGCATGAATTGGGCTTCGAATTGCTTCCTCACTCACCGTACTCTCCAGATCTAGACCCCAGCGACTTTTTCCTTTTCTCTGACCTGAAGAGAATGCTCGCGGGAAAAAAATTTGGCTCTGATACTGAGGTAATCGCCGAAACTGAAGCCTATTTTGAGGACAAACCGAAGGAGTAGGTACTACAAAAATGGTATCGAAAAGTTGAAAGGTCGCTATAATCGCTGTATCGCCCTTGAAGGCAACTATGTTGAATAAAAAAAATGAATTTTGTCAAAATATTGTGTTTTACTATGGTAGACCGGGGACTTTTCAGCCGACCTGTTATATAGCCATTAATGCCAGAACCGACAACCTTAAAAAATCTGCAAAAAAAAAATCTGAGAGAATGTTTATAGGTCTTTTAAATAGAAACATATTTCTAGATATTTGAATTACGTAAATGTGAAAATAATATATCAGGGGCGAGCTTAAGTACATCTAATTTCATTAATTACCTGCTAATGGTACAATTCTATCTGGTTCAGATCCAGATAAAAATGTTTAAACCAGATAGTTTTTCAAAAACAGTTCAAACACCAAATATACTGACATAAAAATCCAAACATCCAGTTTAAATGATTTTATTTTAATAGAATTTGGTGAATTTATTTACTTTACTGAAATAAACAATTAATAAAATGTTCAGCCTAATCAGTTGAAGATTCCGGTTTTTATACTGCTTTTTTTGAATTCCACTAACTCCAAAAATGAATATTGTAGCCGTGGTAAAGATCCAAATTTTGCGGATTTTGGTTCTCGACATTCTTTACGATTGGTTACGATGCCTAGGGTACGGAGACATGTACGATTTCGCAACTTAGAGAGTTTGATAGGGGTCGTATAGTGGGACTTCGGGAAGCTGGATTTTCTCTTCGGGAAATTTCAGTTTTAGAGTGCAAAGAAGTGTAGACACCGTGGTTAGGTGTTGTCAGGCATGGCTACGAGAAGGCCGTACGCAAAGAGCAATGGGCTCTGGATACCCCCGTAGAACAACAAACCGTAAAGATCGCCGCCTAAGATTATTGGCCTTAGGGGTCCGTTTCTCCATTGCAAATTAATGGTTTGCAGAACACGGAAGACCTATTGGCATGCGAAGTGTTTACCGACGAATAAGACGTTTTGGCCTGTTTTCATACCGATCACACTAGATCCTTCCTTTAACTCCAGAACACCGACGTAATCGCCTTTAGTGGTGCAGAGAACGGTCACTCTGGGATCAAGAATGGAACAATATTGTCTTTAGTGAAGAGTCTCGATTTTGTTTAGGCATGCACGATGGTCGAGCGAGGGTTAGAAGCGACGTGGTGAAAGGAGAAATCCATGGTTTTTTTGTTAAAAGGCATGTTCATCAAACTGTTGGAGTAATGGATAGGGTGCTATAGCTTATGGTTTGAGATCACCTTTAATCTTCATCAGAAGTAACATGAACGCACAGCGTTATATTCAAGAAGTTTTAGAACCCCATCTTTTACCCTATCTTGACACCCTTGCAATTACAACTTTCCAACAAGATAATGCCCGACCACATGTCGCAAGAGTCAAAATAGACATTGACCACCTGATAATAACTAGTTATTAGTGAAACAGCTGTAATTGCATTTTAAAACGTATTTTTCGAATAAGTAGTGGAAGTATAGTTCAACCGTTCAGTTATTTATTCTTACTTTATTTCATGTTATTAGATTAGATTATTTTTTTTTGTTTTTGTTTTAATTTCGGACCTCTTAATTGGATATTTCTTATTTTTACCACACACATCAGCTTAGGTAAACACACATATATACTTTTATTTAATAACATGTTTTTTCTTTAAGCGGTCAATAAATGCATCTTTATGTGTCAATTATCCAAATTAAAAAAATATATATTAAACAACAGTTACGTTATTGTTATTGAATATTATTTTCCAATACGCGAATATTACTTCCACAACTGTCAAAAAAAGTAAGATGGCGACAACTATTTCAGTGAGACTAAAGTTTGTTGTTTAAGGTAGGTAAATATATTTGTTTAATTTTCATTTATTTTACACGCTTGAAGAAAAAATAGTATTACACGGAGTAGAACATTTTTTTTGTGTTTCGTCCTGATTGCAGCCTCAGCTTCGCTGCACAAAAAGAGTCACTTCTACTCCTAGTGATATAATCTACTATTTCTGACTTAGGTACCTATCTCCAAAATGTGAAAATAAAAAAATAAAACGTAAAAATGTTTTTAAAAAATATTTAACTAAGTATTACGATTACTTTGTCATTTCTTCAAAAAATATTTTATTAAAAACATTAATTTTCTCCTGTATAAATTGCGAAATCCATAGTTTTTAATTTTGTATAAGTAATTCACTATTTTATCGATAACATTTACAGGTAATTAAAATTTTGTAACAATAAATGGTTTATTTTTAATTTTTTACTTATTTTATTTCTCTATATATAGGTATGAAATATTATTTTCCGATTTGGGACTCCGATTGTACTTAGTCCAGTCTGGGGTTAATTTTAAACGGTAGTGGGGTATCGGAATCTCTCTCTTAGAACTTTAGTTTCTCTGTCATCAGTTCGCGCCAGTTTTAGGCGCATTGGCTCTTAATTGAAAAAATTAGGTTTAAAATCACAATTACAGCTGTTTTGCTAAAAAACTAGAATTGTCAGATTGACATATTGAAGTTACATTTTGTTTGTAGCTAGGTACGCGAGAATACATCCAGCGCCGGATTTCGTAATGAGGCTAAAATAGGCCAATAGAAATATTAGTAGGTTTGGCTTGTATATTTGGCGCACTTTTTCAATTTGTGCTTTCTAGGCTAGAAAGTAAAAAAAATATATAATTGCAATATAAAAATATATTATAAAGGTATATTTTTTTATTATGCTAGGGGATAATTTTAGGTTTTTTTAAAAAAAGTTTAATTCAATTAATATACATGTTTTGGTTATCAGTAACTAAATTAAGAGTAAAAATACTGAGGATTTTTTATTACTTATTTTTTATTTCCATCCTCCAACCTCCGAGAGTTGAAATATTTCATAGATTTGGGAAATTATTGTATAGTTTTAATCCATAATGAAATCCAGTTTTTATCAAATATTTATAACTTGGACATCTATTCCTATCTGCTAAAGTTGTGTTGTAGTCATCACAAGTTAGCTGGATATTGCACTTAATCATTTCTAATGCTGTTCCTGCTGTATGTCCATTCTTGTAGAGACGTAATAACTGTTCTCTTACATCATTACTAACTTTCCGAAAACGCAAATAATCTGAATTGCCTGATTGTGTGTTACAATAAGAGTTATTTCACAGGGTGCTTCTTGTAAAAGTTGGAATTTTTCTTGTATGCCCCTGTATTTTTTTCTAACATGAATTTTACTGTTAATTTTGAAGGGCAGTTGGTATTTCTCGTTTTAATTTGTGAAGATGGTTCGTAGGTTTTTGAGCACCGAGTAAAGTGGTGACATCTAAAATTAAATTTAAACTTTATATGGTAAATAAAACTTTTTAAATGTTACTAAATAATTTTAATAATCTCAAAAATTCAATATATTATGTATAGATACCAACATATCATTTAAATATTTCACTTAATAAGACTAATAAAAAACTCTTCGTTTTTAACGTAACTTCCAAGTTTAATTGAAAAAATATGTTTTATATCACAATGACGGCCGTTTCGCTAAGAAGCATCGTCTGACATTTAAGTTACATTTTGTTTGTTTGTAGCTAGGTACCTGATGTTTAGGTAGTATTAAGACTAGACCAAGTATGGAAGTAATAAGACATAACAATATTAAAGCCTAGATGTTAATAGAGTTTTTTTATTAGTCTTAATAAGAGTTAATATAATAAATTTTATTTCACTTAAGTTTAATCCGTTCTCTATCCTCAATAACCGTATTATTTATAACGTATGATGAATTGGTTAAGTTTTCAAACTCTCTTAACCATTTACCAAACTCTTCTTTTTTGTGCAATTAACAAAAAATTGCAACTGAACGTTAGGGAACTTATCTTCACCTTCTATTATCTTTTTCTCCATAATTTTTTTCCCCAGCCAAGTGGCAAAACAGACTAAAAAATTGGTAGATTTAATAATTAATAATTGTTCTTATTACTACCTATACGCTAAAAATAGATATTTGATTTGATACTCACATTAATGAATTCTTCATTTAACGAGGAAGACACAAAGTTTTCCATTTACACGTTACCTAGTTAAAATTTTCCACAAAAAATCAATATATTTTGTTTACCTACTTTTAAAGACTATGAAATGAAGACAAGATCAAAGGAAAACAATCATAAAATAATAAATACCTGCTTAAAACCTAGTTATTCCTAGTTTAAACCACGTAAAATATCAACGGTAGGAACTCCGCCCACAAGCATCATTTTAATTGGCTTATTTTAACCTCATTACGGAATCCGGCGCTGGATGTATTCTTGCGCTAGGTACCTGATGTTGATTAAGTAGGTAAGGCTAGTCCAAGTATGGAAGTAATAAGACATAACAATATTGAATCCAAGATTATTTAGCATTAAGGGATTATCCTGGATGTATTTCCCTCTAAGGTCAGTATAACTGTGCAATGATATAGAAAAACCAAGAAAAAACTATATCATGCTGATCTTTACAATCACTTAATATATTTTCTGTTACAATTACGTCTTATCTATGTATAAAATTATGACTCAATCAAAATAAACAGTTTAATAGTGGTACCTAGCTACAAACAACAAAATGTAACTCCAATATGTCAATCTGTAGCTGTAATTGTGATTTTAAACCTAATGTTTTCAATTAAACTTGGAAGTTGAGTTAACACAAAGAGTTTTTTATTATTCTTAGTAAATGGACTTCCAAAAAGTAAGGGTTAGTACAATAAATTAAATATCAATTTATATACGGGGAGGAGAAGACAGTCTTCCCACATTCACACTAACTAGTATATTACTCCAAGATACTTTAATCTTTTGAAGTAATAGGTGTAAATTGTATAAAAAATTCTTATACTATATACTTAATCTAATAAGTTTTTTTACATGAAATCACTAGTTTTAGTAAATAAAGTTACCATATGATACTGTACTTTATGAAATACCTTTTTAGGAACATATTACATCAACAATTACGTATAGCAACAAAAACAAATTGTTTTGCGACAATTAAAAAATATAGTTTAAAATTTTCCCATTAAGGTTGTTGTCCAATAAAGTAAAGTTAATTGCCAGAACCAATAAAAAAATACCCAGTCTGTAGATGTTATATGAGAAAATGAAAGAGAACAAAGAAAAACTTCTACTAGTGAATCCGTTCACGATTGAAGGAAAGAAGTCGAATGGACCACCTAAACATAAACAAGCGTTTTGTGTAACCCGACCAATTATTTCCAACATGAGGTGTTATTAAAGCCGCTGATCGTATTTCACTGGTAATGAGCCAAACGCCGAAGACCAGTAGCCCGGCTATTCTGAAGAGAATGAATGGCATTGCCAACGGTCCTATCTCATCAGCCCGACACTGACGTCTTTTTGATTGTTTGATTATTTCGGTAATTTCTTTTACAGGGACGGATTTTTATGAAAGAAAAGATGAGAAACATCCAAATATACGCCAAGTTAGAAACCAAAGCAATCGTAATGACATATTCAGTATAATACATAAAACAATTAAAAGTTCGCATACATAGGCTAATTTAATTAAAATTGTTAAAATTCTAAATATGTATGTCGAGATTTGAAAATAGTTGCGAGGCAGAAATAGTAAGGGGGATTGAAAAATCAACTCCAGAACATACAAAAAAAGTCCTTCCTCAAACTGGAGTCAATTTAGTGAACTTTGTAAACAACGAGACTTCAATTTGGAAACCGAACAGTCAGTGAAAAATTTGGCAGGAATATTGAAACAGAATGGGGAAGATTATAAAGAATACCTGGTGAAAACAATGAGGTTTACAACAGTGAAAATGTTGCAATTCATGTTAACCCTTTCACTGATTTGGCATTTAAGAAATACCGTGATGCGCGTAATTCTAAACGAAATAGGTTATTTAGAAAAACGTAAAAATAGTTCAACAGAATTGACTAAAAGTGAAATGGTTAAAATGGCATTAATAAGGGATGAACATAGTCCCATATTTTTTTCGAGCTACGATCTCGTGATTTTGTCAGAACAGCTCTCGTTACTGGGGTGGGCCCCAGTTGTGTAGCAATGTGTATTTAATATATAATCATCTGAAAGGTTGCATGGTATATTGAAATAACTAAGTAAAATAGAAAAAAAACTCTGCCGCACCTTTGAAGCTTTGTGTTTTTGTAGATGCCCGTCAAAAAATTAAAAAAAAACAGACCGAACACCCGTCGGTGATGCTGATTTAAAAGAAGCAGTTTCAAAAGTAATTAATGTCGATAAGAATAGTTACTGATATGTACAATATGAAAAAATCCACATTAGGACGATATGTGAAGTTAAATAAAAATAAACCTGAAGTTGTATTTAATGGAGGCATCTAGGATGAATCATGAGCTTACTACAGTCGACACCAGGAAGCTGGCATTTCAATATGCTTCAGCTCTTGGTCTGAAAATTCCGAATAACTGGGTGGAAGTGCAGCAAGCTGGGCATGACTGGCTTTATGGCTTCATGCAACGACACAAAAGGTTATCTATAAGGGCTCCTGGAGCCACCAGCCTCTCGAGGGCAACAAGTTTTAACAGGGTAAATGTTGAAACATTTTATCAAAAACTTGTAACAATAATAGTTCCTCAAAGGCGCCAATTTGTAACCTTATTCAAGGGCGCCAATGTGCAACCCTTTTTAGTCCCAAAAAGGCAGGGAGCCAATTTGTAACTAAAAAACTCTCCAAAAGAGATCCCGGCTAAGAGACCCTCTCCATGGGGTGGTTCGACTCCAAGTTAATGCTCACTATAGGAAGGATTGGGATGTATAAGTAATAAGGGCGCCACTATCTTTTGAACGCTATCGATTCAGCAAACAAACTACACAAAAACTAAGGTGAGAAAGATAGAAACACCTTGTAATTACTTTCATTAAACACGCTACACCCTTAAGACTTATAGTCTAAGGTATATAAATGAAACTGTTTTTTTTTAATTAATTATTTATTGAAACTGTAAGTACTTGCTGATAATGAACTGAAGTTGTAAAAAGTGGACTTAACTTTAGGTTTCTGTGCTGTCTAGGAGGGCGGCTTCAGCTTCTTCGTGGAGAGATGGTTCTGGCTGCTTGGGATGTAATAGTTTTCTTTACAGCTCAGAATTGGTTTGAAGGACTATCTTCACATAGGGACCTTCCAAAAGCGGTAACTGGGCTCTAAATTAGCGATAACTTGACTCCAACTTAGCGGTAACTTGACTCCGACTTAGCGATAACTTGACTCCAACTTAGCGATAACTTGACTCCAACTTAGCGGTATCTTAGCAATAACTGGACTCCGACTTAGCGGGTTGTATCTTTTAACAACCAAAAAGGAAATTCACAAGATGAGGTACTTTAACGTTTTTCCGACTCTTCAAGTCGAGCGTATTAGTTGAAAAGGATATAAAATTGTTGGGCGATTCAATAAATAGTCTAGCTCAAGGCGTGTTTGTGTCATTGTCATAAAAGATACGTTCGGCACATTCAATTGCAAGCGAGGGACGCATTCTTTGATTGGCCTCGTTCAAACAGATAAATAGTTAGCGTCTATAAGGAGTGTCTCGTGTACAGTAGCATTAACAGTAAATCGGGGTCGGTTGTAACGGTAATAATAGCGGTATCGTTTACGGTCGGTAATAGTGCAAGGTGACATGACGATAGACATGTTACAAACTTGAATCAGTTTTGGCAAAATATAAGTTTGAACCTCATAGAATATTCAACTTAGATGAGACTACCACCAAATATCATAGCTCAAAAATGGTGTAAGCAAGTAAGTCAGATAACATCAGCTGAACGGGCAACTCTTTGTTGTTTTATTAATGCGAGCGGAGGTACAATACCACCTGTATTCATATTTCCACAAGCAAAAGTGGCTGAATATATGTCAATTGATACATCTTCTAGAAGTCTTATATGTGTTCACAAAAGTGGATGGATGACATCCGACAATGTCTTCAAAGTTATCTGCCACTTTGTTAAATACAGCCATGCCACAAAAGAGGATCCCGTTCCCGTATTACTAGACAACGATATGAGCCACATATCAATTGAGACCATAAGGTATGCCAAAGATAATGGTGTGGTTATGCTAACCTTCCCACCACATTGCTCTCACAGGCTACATCCACTAGATGTGGCTGTATATGGACCATTCAAGAAGAGATGCAATAGGGCTCTAAATGAATGGATGTTATCTAATCCATGGGAAAATCCAAATGATTCTCTTATAGTTGATGAGCCCAATAATGAAATTCGTGTGAATGAAGAACCTGAAAATAATTCCGAAACTGAAACCCCAGATAACACAATCTCATCTGAAATTCATAAGTCACAAACAACTTCAGAATCACATCCAGGGAGGAATGAGATTATACCATCCACTGTTAGGCCATTCCCAAAAGCAATGCCCAGAAAACTTGTTAACCGTGAAGGAAACGTGGTAGATGTAGGATCCTCACAGAGACACCAGAGAAAATAGAAATAGAGATGGAAAATGAAAGAAAAATGCTAAAATTATCGCTCTGTAAAAAAGGTGTAATTATTTCTAGTAGCAATAGGTGAGAGTTTGGAGATTTATGGAATTCGTAATTTCGATAAAATCAATATTATTATTTAAAATTTTATGAGCAAACATGACATCCGCAATTTGCCTACTGTGCTCAAGGGTAATTATTTTTAAAATGGAACAAATACGTTGTCTATCTGTTTCAGAATAAAACTTCCTTTTACAATATGAAATGAATTTATTTTGAATAGATTCTAATTTTGAAATGTACACCAAGTAACGTGGATTCCAAATAACGGAACGGAACATTATGATACTATGGACATATGCCATATACAAAGATCTAATGATACAAGGATTTCGCAACTCGAAACAAGTTCCGTAAATGAAGCCTAATTGTCTGTTTGCTTTTCGGGTAATATGACAAATGTGTTATCAAAAAGGAGTTTTGAGTCCAAAATTATTCCAAGATCTTTTATACTATCTATCGGATGGAGTACACAATTAGAGATTTCATATGTGTTGTGATTTAATTCACGACTGCTACAAGAAAATTGTATGTAGTTGCACTTAGAGACATTTAACAACAGCTTATTTTTTACACAATAATCAAATAGATTATTTAAGTCTTGTTGAAATCTAAACCGGTCATTAGGATATGAAATGGAATGATAAATTTTTAAATCGTCTGCATACATAATAAAATATACAAATTTAAAACAGGTAGCAATATCACCAACGTATAAATTAAATAGTAAAGGACCCAAATGGGACCCTTGAGGTACCCCTGACGTGCTGACCTCTACCTTAGATTTGAACGTTCCTAAGATTACTTGTCGAGATCTATTTCTGACGTATGAGTCGAACTAACGCAATAAACCACCATGTATACCGACCTCAGCAAGTCTTGAAATAAGGATCGAATGATCGATTTTATCGAAAGCCTTACTTAAATCAGTATAAACAGAATCAACATTCTTTCTATCATTTAGACTTTTTAGTATGTATTCAATATAAATAAATAAGTTTGTGTCAACTGAACGTTTTTTCATGAAACCAATATTAAGTACGTTTTTGACATCGTAATATGTATGTATGTATGTATGTATGTATGTATGTATGTATGTATGTGACTTAACACTCCGTGTGGAGTAGCGCCGCTCTTAGAGCTTTCTAGGCCTTAATTTATTAGGGTGGGCCAACCCCTATTCTCATTTTATATTGTTACATATTGCTCTCCATTTTTTTCGGTCCCTTGCCATTGCTGTCTCCCCATCATTCATCATGCCTGTTCCCCGTAAATCATTTTTAACTTCCTGCATCCATCTTGATTTTGGTCTTCGTCTTCTTCTTTTCCTTGCCGGTACCCAGTCCATAATTATTTTTGTTATTTCATTTTCATCTGATCTCAGCATATGCCCCAACCATCTTGCTTTTGGTTGTTTAATCCTTCTTACCACATCCATTTCTTCCAGGGCATCCAGTATCTCCTGATTTCGCCTGTTTCTATATTCGCTTTCCTCCATTCTGACTGGTCCCATTATTTTTCTCATCATTTTTCTCTCCGCTGTTCTTAATCTTTCCTCTTCCCCCTTGGACATTGTTGCAGTTTCAGCACCATACATCAATATAGGTCTAATTAATGTTTTATATATTTTGATCTTTGTTTTGTGTGTGAGGATTTTTGATTGAAGCATTTTTTTATTAGCATGAAAGGCTCTGTTCCCTGCCATAATTCTTTCGTTGATTTCGTTCCATCGGTCCCCAGTATTAGATATTACTACTCCTAGGTACTTAAATGTGGCAACATCTTCAAATTCCATATGTCCGACTTTTATCATCCTGCTTACAGGTTCCTTGCCGATTCTCATTATCTTTGTTTTCTTTCGATTAATTTGTAGACCTACTTTTTTCCCTTCATTACTTATTTAATGCAATATTTGTGCCATGACGTCTCTTCTCTTTGCTATGATCACTAGGTCATCAGCATAAGCTACCACTTGTCCTGCTCCTGTTCTTACTGTTCCTTTGCTACACGTTCTTGTTATATATTGTGACATCGTAATAAAGAAAATCAAAAATTATACTTTCAAACATTTTACTAAAAATGTTTAATTTCGACTTAGAATTCTACAAAATAAAACCAAATGATTTTGTTCTGGTAAAATTTTCAAGAAAGAAGTCTGTGGTTTGCTACATCGGAGTTATAAATGAACTAAATATCAGAGAGTCAATTTCCTTCGAAGAAAAAACAATTCTAATAAATTTTTTTACACAGAAAAAGAGGACGAGACATGGGTAGACAAAGTCGATATCATGAAAGTTTTACTTCCAGTTGACTATGAGCCCCTGAATTAGCGTTCGGCTAAGTTTATATCGTTTTCTGATGATAGTCTAAAATCAAATTACATTATTTCGTAAATATTTCGCAAATCTCCAATAAATGATAATTTAACTCAGTTATAATTGCCATTTATTACTATGTCCCATTAGATCTCACACATGTCCATTTAGATCCCGATACTGGGGTCAAATGGGACAAATACATTATTGTTTATACAGGGTTAGTATAAAGTATGGAACCCCCTAAGTATCTCCTCAACGGTTTGATATTTTTAAATGAAATTACTTATCCCCTTCTAAGAAGATCCAAGGAATTCAAAAATGCTATCAAATTTAATATACCATTTGCGGTTAAACCGGAAATGCATATCAACACCCTGTATATTTTTCCATTTTTGAATTCCTTGTGAAATTCTGCATACAGTAAAACTTTCCATTCATATTGTTATTGAATAATTGAGGCTTTAATCAATAATTTATCGTTTTTGACTTAGTTAGCCATGGATGAAATGTCAAATGGTGAGTAAGGCAAACTTAATTTATGGAAACATCCTAAAAACTTGGCAACATAACAATTTATTTATTTTAACAAAAAATAACACAAAATTAACAAAATTATATTAAATGTTCAAAATTACGCCCTTCTGCTAGTTGACAATAGCCTAAACGGTCTTCAAATTCTCTTAAAGAATTTTGTAAAAATTCGTTCGGCACTTGCAGCAATAAGTTTCGTATGCGTAACTCTAAGTCATTTAAATTTGTGGGTCTATTTATGTATACTTTATTTTTTAGATAACCCCACAGAAAAAAATAGAGAGGAGTTAGATCAGGAGTACGAGATGGCCATTCGATAGCACCTCTACGCCCTATCCATCGACCTGGAAAAACTTGATCTAAATACTGGCGCACAATTCTAGAATAATATGCAGGTGCGCCATCTTGCTGAAACCATATGTCTTCAGCAGGAATTGCTGGGTTACTTGGATGTCTTGCAATAGCGGGTACAATATAATTTGTTAATAAATCTAAATAATGATGTCCAGACAGATTACCTTCAATGAAGAAAGGTCCAATAATATTATCGTCTATCATTTCTGTCCACACATTTTTTGCAAATACTGCGTATGTACTTGCCTCATCCAACGGGGATTATTTCTAGACCAGATACGATAGTTATTTCCATTCACTTTACCACTTAAGCAAAATGTCGCTTCATCTGAGAACACAATTTTTTTGATAAAATTTGGGTTTGCTATACATCTGTTCTGAATGTTTTCGCAAAATTCTGTTCTGCGATCTGGATCATCTTCAGTTAATTCGTGACAGAAGTGAAATTTATATGGTTTCAATTTCTCGGATTTCATTATGTTCATGACGGAAGTCTGGCTTATGTCAAAGTCAAGAGCTAACTGGGTAGTTGATGTTTGTGGATTTTCTTCAAGTAATAGTAACACATCCAACTTTACATTGTCATTTGTGGCGTATTTTGGTCTTCCTGACTTGGGTTCATTTACTACGTGATGTGTTCGTAAATAACACCTTACAGTTTTCACTACAGTTTTGATTTGGTGATCTGAATTAACTTCATTGAATAGGTTTAAAACTTCCTTCGCATACTTAAAATTTCGATACGTTTTCCTTCACTTAGATACACTATAATAGAAAAAACAATAGTAACAAATAACAGAGAGAAATATTATTGCACAACTTATACTACACTGATAGGTAGATTACTCAATAATTAATTTATTTGACAATTAAAGGTTTGACATTTCATCCATGGCTAACTAAGTCAAAAACCATAAATTATTGATTAAAGCCTTAATTATTCAATAACAATATGAATGGAAAGTTTTACTGTATGCAGAATTTCACAAGGAATTCAAAAATGGAAAAATATATAGGGTGTTCTATTTAAAATAAAAAAGTTGATATGCATTTCCGGTTTAACCGCAAATGGTACATTAAATTTGATAGCATTTTTGAATTCCTTGGATCTTCTTAGAAGGGGATAAGCAATTTCATTTAAAAATATCAAACCGTTGAGGAGATACTTAGGGGGTTCCATACTTTATACTAACCCTGTATACAGCGAAATCTCAGTAAGCGTGGGCTTATTCATGGAATCGTAAATTTTATTATTTATTAGCTAAAATAAAGTATATATTTGCATGTGTTAAAAATTTAGATGGAGATTCCTCCTTTTAAACTGCCAAAAAAATTATAACCTAAATTTGTCCCAATAGCCTCCAGTCTCCCCTAATGTTATAAACTGTAGATATTAAAGTTCTAAGAAATATGCATTAAAAACAAAATAATAACAAAACCTTTTTTTAATCATCCATACAATTTAGCTAAGGAAATTAATAATCGTGAAACATTTAAACTTTAAACGGCGAACCTTCAAATTTTAATGGTTACGAGGTTCTCAAAATTGCACGAATTATCCAATCGAAATTATATTTTAATTGAACAAGCATGTAAACGACATGTTTTCGGTTTAAAAACATATTCTGGACATTATTATAAATCATGATAGATATTTTTCATCTTTCAAAGAACATTCGTTTTACATAGTAGTTGCATTTTGTTTTGATAATTTAATTGTTGTTTTATCGCGACAACCTTCCGTGTAACGTACAATTAAATGTAAGTTAAAATTATTATTATCTCAAAAGAGTTAGACACTTACTCAGCAGTTAAGTACTCAAGCGTAGCAGATAGAAATAGGCCTAAACATTACATATTTGGAAAAGTAGTGATTCGTTTGTGAGATGAGACTTGAGACGATACTCGGACCAGACGAGACGAGACTTTTGCTGGGTTCGTCTCGAGTCTCGTGCATGAGGTATAGCGTCTCGCGCGAGAGTCTAGCAGGTGAATATTTCTGAAAGAACTTCAATTTATTTTGATAAAAATTTAGAAGCATAACACCAAGAATGGCTTTTAAAAGCATTGGTAGAAAATACATGCTTCTGAATTTCCTGTAAGTCCAGGCGTGCTGTACCAAAAAAATAAAAAATACGGAATATCTGAGACCTGGAATGTAACAGTTGGAGGTGGTAAAGGGGCTTATCATACATGAAAAAAAAAATACATTAACTATTTCAATTATGATCATAAACTTTTTGGGGGTGAAAAAGGGTGAAAAGGGGATAAAAAACTGAAGTATTGCTGTTTGCGGCTAAAATTGACGTCAAAATGAAAAGTGTCCAATAGAAAAGTTGTAGATCATGTAAAAATCTAGAACTTTTCTCTGGGTAATTTTCTCACATAACCTCAATTTTTCGAGGTAAATGAAAAAAAAACGATTTTTCGTTTTTAATTTTTAATTTTCCAACGGATTCGTCAATCTTGATGAAACTTGGTGAAAACTTACCTTTTTATGTACAAAATAACCTCTAATTTTCTCAACCTTGTAACATAATAATTTTCCGAGAAATTGGATTTTTCTGAAAAAATCTCTTTTTTTTCAACTGTAAAGTTTGCTCGGAAAATATTATTGGAAAAGGTTTTCCTGGGGCTCATTTTTTTCGTTTTTACGTCTACTTTCACATGAAATAAAAAAAAATACACCTCTCATTTAGAAATGTGCTTAAAAATGAAAAAAAAAGCAAAATATGAATTTTGCAACAGCTAAATTTGCAATAATTGTTAAATTTTTGTTATGAAATATTAAAAAATGCAAAAGCCGACTCTTGCATTACATTCTACGGGAAAAATTACAAAAAAAAATGTATTTCATTATTTAGTCGGATTTTTAGTTCATTTGCAATATTATTATAAACACTCAAGTGTATTAATGAAGTTAATAATCCGAGCGGGGATTTCATGGTTTTTACTATTTTTGTATGCTGATTTATTTATATTATAAGGTTTTCCATGCGATAAATCGATTTGTTGATATTACAAGGCCCAAATACCCTTCCATCAGAGCCCTATAGCCCAATTTTCATCAAAATTTCAATTTTCTTTGACTTTTTGGAATAATTTGTTTATTTTTAATATATAATCGTTCGGTTTTAAGTAATTTGTAATTGTAATTAAAAAATATATTGAAAAGACAATATTTTGTTTGTTACGAATGATAGTACCTATATTTTATATACTGAAATGTTGCAAGGTCAAAGAGAAAACACAAGGCCTTGGCCCCTAGGCTAGTTAGAGTTGTCATTTCTACACTTTGTCACTTATGAAAGGTGGCCACTGTCACCAATTTGAACCTTCAAAAAGACTTTTGAAAAAAATATATTGACATGACCTTAACAACAAAGACTTCTTAACACGTGTATATTGAGTTGACTAAATATATCCTCGGAACACAAAGTACTACTCCGCTTTGGTTGCATATACTCCAATTTCTGTCTCCAATCTACTACTATTCTTTAGCTTGTTGTGGCAACCCTGAAGGAAGGGTATTTGGGCCTTGTAATATCAACAAATCGATTTATCGCATGGAAAACCTTATAACATAAACAAATCAGCATACAACAATAGTAAAAACCATGAAATTCCCGCTCGGGTTATTAACTTCATTAATACACTTGAGTGTTTATAATAATATTGCAAATGAACTAAAAATCCGACTAAATAATGAAATAAATTTTCTTTTGTAATTTTTCCCGTAGAATGTAATGCAAGAGTCGGCTTTTGCATTTTTTTAAATTTTATAACAAAAATTACATAGAATAATGTTTAATAAATATATTAATTTTTAAAAGACAATACTTATAATCTTTTGATTTTTCAATAACTTTAATAAAACATTATGAAGATTGCATTTTCTGGGAACATTTAAATGTTGAAATTCTTCTAAAGGTTACGGATACGGCCCCACTAGCAGGATAAGTAAATGGGAGGGGTAACGACATTCGATGATATTATAGAGGCAAAGAAAACGAAAAAGGCAAAGGAAGATGGCATTAGAACTAGCAAATGTTTTAAATGGATTTCTTTTTATGACAATAAAATCAATGCGGTTATCCCTCCTATTGACTTATCCTGTACACTAGATAGTATTGACAGTTGTCAGTTATCATAAGCACCGTAAAAACACAGTTATAATTTGAATAAATATTTATTTTTATACCTATTTACATAATTTTATTGTGAGAAAGTTGGCAAAATTAAAATTATTAGGCATATATATTTGTAGTTTACCTACAACACCACATTTATCTCTAGAGACCTATCTAAAAGTTTTAAATGGCACCAGGTTAGTTTTAAAGTACCTATCTATGTGAAATTTATTGTACTATCCCTTACTATGTGAAAGTCCATCTTATTAAGACCTATGAGTCGAACTAACGCAATAAACTACCATGTATACCGACCTCAGCAAGTCTTGAAATGAGGATTGAATGATCGATTAGTTAGTTCTAAAGTACCTATCTATTTGAAATTTATTGTACTATCCCTTACTATGTGAAAGTCCATCTTATTAAGAACAGTAAACTACTAAACGTTTGAAACTTCCACACTTTTTATTCGAAAACTAGGTTTTTAAATTCAAACGTTTAGTTTTTAACTGTTCTTAACACCTATCTATTTGATTTTTTATTGTGGTTTAGATAAATTCTTCTTCTTCTTATCCTTTTATTAGATCTGTTGATCTGTTAATTTAGAACATTGCCTTGTAGCATATCCTGTGATGTGAACTGCCAGCTGTCCCTCCATCTCTTTTGAGGTCTCCCCAATGGTCGTTTCCCTGCTGGTCTTTCAACTAAAGCTATCGGTAACCTGTTTTAATCCATTCTCCTTACGTGATTTTGCCACTGCCTTCTGCTTTGTCTTCCCTATCTTACTACATCCTGTACTTCACATTGCTCCCTTACTTTTGTGTTCCTGACTCGATCTCGTCTTGTTTTCCCTACTATTGTTCTCAGTATTTTTTTTGGCAACTCGCAGCATACTTCTTGTCTTATTACTGTCCTCTCGGGCTTCTATTCCATATGTCATGATTGGCCTTACACATGTCTTGTAAATTTTGATTTTGCCATCCATCCTCATATACATATTTGCCCATAACGTCTCTCGTAGGCCGCCTTCTATCGCTGCTGATTTATTAATTAAAATCCACAAATCTTTTGGTGGGTAATTATTCGATAGCTGTATCCCAAGGTATGTAAATTGCGAAACTTGCTCTATGCTCTATTATTTTACAATATCCGGATACTTTTTATGTATCCGAAAGCTGTATCCGGATACTTTTTAAATTTTGTATCCGATATTCGTTTCCGTGACCAAATTTTAAAGTATCCGGTACCCGGATACTTTTGGATACTTTTAAATATTTATCGCCCACCGATACTGTAAAAAATCCCAACAAAAACTTCAGAAGTAAATTATTTAAACGATTAGAGGATTTTAAAAGGACGGTTTCTTCTTAGATTTGTACAGTATTTTATGATACAAACAAACATAACGTTTTCTAAATTTCTTTAATTTTAATTCAATTTTTCTTAATTACTACTCATTGTCCAGTTAAAGATATTCAGAATAGTAAATACGATGACAAGTTCTTCAATAATCCATCTGTAGGGCATGTATTTGGCCTGTTCGACCGAAAACATATTTAGATCGAGTTAATAGAGAGAGGCATAGTCCTTCGCATAATCAATAATACAATAGGAAGGTGCTAAACAGAGAGGCGACATCATACATCACATGAATAATTGCAGCGTGGTTGTCAACTCCACCCCCGGGGTATTGTACCTGTGTGCGTATTCCGTATGCGAAACCCCCAAGAGGACAGAGCTTACGGCCGTCGTTGATTGCAAGGCCTTGTTTCATTAACGGGTCCGGGTGGTATATATGAATAGATGTACAGGTATCAATAGGCTCAGACTATACGAAATTGTTACAGTCTCTTCGACAACCCCGCCAACCCCGTAATATCCGCCCCCGTACACCTAAACTAAACCGACCATAGTGCCCTTTACGATTAATGAATTAACTGTACTTGTAGTTTGCTACTTGATTGTTGATTTTCGATAAAGTGAAATTCTCGATATTGATAGCGTTAGATAACCAGGGTAACAGAAAAATTTCACATTAATTGAAAATTGAATTTCATTAATATTTGTGACAATAATATGGGTACTTATGATGTTGAATTGACTGTAAAATGGAACTATTAAAAAAATAAAATACTTTTCTTTCAGTGGAACCAAATATCAGTGTAGAATGGAGAATGCTAAGATACGAATCCTTTATGTTATTATGTTTTTCTAATTTAATCTTTTAAATATAAATTTAAAATTTACCTAGTTAAGAAATGCAATTAAACTGATATTTGTTATTTACAGTTGTCTGAAACATTTTTTTGTCGACATTCAATAAAATTATTTTAAATCAATAATAGGAGTATCGGTACTGTATAGTGAAATTTATGCATAAATTGTGTTACATGAATATCCTTAAGGGCATTCCTACGGCTGAATATTTAAGCAAAAACAGAGGTTTTGCTCGTGGTTAATTATACCTTTATTTTTTTTTATTATTTAAAACTGCTTGTTGAGGCTACAACAGAAAAGGTGTAGCTAGGGATTTAAGGTCAACTCCAGCATTGGCCAACAACGTTGAGGATGTCGTCCTGAAGCAATTACCTGTATACTTTTCTGGTTGGTCTAGTTTTAAGAACTCAGCTATTTTCTTAGGTGCTCCGCCAACAGTATGTATACTACCAGCTCTTTGAGACAGACATTTTCCTTGTCTATAACCCACCAAAAGAACTTTCAGGGAGACGTGTTGCCGAAAATTCATGTATTTTTTAAACACATCCAAAGAGTGAACCTCATCACTGTTAATAACAGTGAAAGCTCGTCGAATATGCGTTTTTGTCTGGTTAATCTTAACTACTAGCTGAGTACCCGTATCCTCCACATTACTAAATTCTAAATTAAAGATCTCTTCCCTTCGGCAACCTCCAGCAACTCCAAGTAATGCTAAGGAAAGGCTGACCGTATTATTGTGTGCAAATTTAAATGGGGAAAAAGAATAACCTTTGGTGATTGTTAAAAGTAAAAATCCTCGCTGTTTTAAAAATGTTCATGTTGATAAGGTCCAAGTCGACTGGTAGTACAACAAGAGATATAATGACAGATTGGCAGCACAAATTTGACAGAAAAATGCAACGTCAAAAAAGAAAAATTCTCTTATTCCTAGACAACGCAACATCCCATCCGGATATTCAGTTATTTAACATATCGATAATATTTTTGCCACCTAATACTACAGCACATTGCCAAGCGTTAGACCAAGGAATAATTAAAAACTTTAAATCCCTGTATAGAAAGTTTTGGATGAAAAGAATGTTATCATCTATAGAATGTTCTTTATCAACGGTGAACTGGAGAAGTCCATAACGATTGCTAACGCCTTAATTTGGATTGTGGTAGCATGGAGAGACGTTTCAACACAAACAATTAAAAAGTGTTTCATCAGGTGCGGTTTTTTAAAAAACGATAGTACAAGACTTGGAAGATGATTTGCCATTGTCAACCTTTTGCGAAAGTCATAGAGCTGAAAATTTTTTGAACTACGTGGAGATTGATGCAGCCGTATTGACGGAAAATCCTGAAGTAAATTTAGCTAGTTGTGTTAGTGATTTTAAAGAAAACGTACAGGTGTCCAATGTTTCCGACAATGAGAGTGACGATGAACTAGAGCTTACTACAACTGTAAATAATTTAAATGTTGCTTACTTAAAATTAAGAGACTTACGGCCGTTTGCACCGACTTTTTTTTAAGGGACAATTAAACTAACGGTCCTTTAAAGTACTCTTAACGGTTTTTGTTCATTGCACCAACTTTAAGGGACCCTTAAACATCGATTAAAGCAGCATTAGCTAACGGGCCAAATTCGTTAACTTATTTTGTATTTTAACCTCAAATATTCTTCAAATGACAGATATCATGTGGTTAGAAGATTTTTGCTTGCAAGAGTATATGGAGTATACCATAGATATAATGAGTGTACAGACCTTTTTTATGTGATCTGGTGTACAGACTAAAAAAATTACGTGAGTTTTAAGTTCTTTTGTGAAAATATAGTGTTTAAGGATTAAAATTTTCGTGATTTTCTAAAATGGATATCGTGTGGAATTGTTAACAGATAAGATTAGCATTCAATCAAGAATCCTGTAATAAAGTTTAGAAAATAAAAATAATTACTGTATTTTCAAATACAAATTCAAACTGTTCCGTGAAAGCTGGACACTTTTCATCAGAATCGTTTGTATTGTAGTGTCCCTCTACAGTAATAGGGTCCATGGTCGCAAGAACCAAATCATCCGATTAATCTTTTTTTTAATTCTGGAGGTGGCAAACCTCCACCGGTCTTAAGAATCTCTTGCCTAACCTGAGCCTTCTTCTTCCTCATCGCTTGTTTTTTATACTCGTAGCATCTCTTTAATTGCTCAATGCTTCTGTTATTCAAATCTAAGGAAGTTGCGTTAAATTCTTTCCATATTTTTAGCCATGACTCATTTTTTTGGGTGTTGGTAACAGCATTGGTTTGCTTATTTTCTAATATCCCCTTATATTTAAGAGCTAAAGGAAATAAAATGTTCACCTCTTTGGGGGTAAAATTGAACGATCTAATTCTTCCTGACATCTAAAAGATAATTTCCATTTAATATAACACAACAAAAATTAAGAAAACCCTGAAAGAAATTTACTTAGATTAGAGAAAAGTAGTATTTTAATAAAAATTAAATCAATTTATAATAAAAACGAAAACCACAATAATTGTCACTTTTATAAAAACTTTTAGGTTAAAAACAGGGTTCAAACGGAAGAACACAAATATCATCATTGCGATGTTGTCGAATTGTAACGTAGATAAAGAACACATTAGTAAAAGTTTAGAAATATTGTTTCGGTGCAAATCATTTGTAAGTAACCATTAAAATTAAAGGTCAATTAGTTAAATGTCCCTTAAAAAAAGTCGGTGCAAACGGCCGTTAGAATTATTTTTTATATATAAAGGTGATGCAAGGGTACGTCAAAAAATATCTGATGTAATTCTAAACGTTTAGTCAGAAATTGTGAAAAATAATGTCCAAAACAAAACAAAAAACAAACCAAAATTGATGATTTTTTTAAGAAGTAATACACACCTACCTTTTTGATATTAGTATTTTATTTGTTTTATTTGTGTATATGCTTATGCAAATACGAATATGTATAATTAAAGATCAAGCAAATCGAAATCTCTTTTTTATTTTAATTGTCTAAGCGATAACTCCACATAATAATAATAATAATAATAATAATAAAGCTTTATTTGCTACATAAATATAAATCAGTTACAAATGATAAAAGTTACAAAGAAATAAACTACAGATATATAGCAAAAAGGACTGATAAACAGTAAAACTGATCAAAGTATCAGCCCCTTACAACCTACACCATAAAAATATAATGTACATATACTTATATGTATTTTATACTATTAATAAATAAATAGTTCAACTTGAATATTTACTATAAAGAAACTCTCTGAAAGCCTTCTTGAATTTACTTACAGTCATCTTTTTAAATTTGTCCGGGATATCATTGTACATAGCATAAACGTTATAAGTAAAAGATCTTCTGAAAATAGAAGTATGATATGCTGGTGGTGAGATACGACCGCGGAAGCGAATATTCAGATTATGCACATCTGAGCGAAATTTAATTTTATTAGCCAAGTAAGCAGGGGATTTAAAAAGTATAATGTGGTGAAACATATTAATTGAGTGCAATACACGTCTGGTCTTCATATCAAGCCATTTCGCCTCCTTTAGCTTGTACGATATTCTGTCATATTTACGAATTCCATAAGCAAACCTGAGGCAAGAATTCTGCACTTTTTGAATGCGATATTTATCTAGACTACTCAGACATGGACCGTACACAACATCACAAAAATTAAAATGACTAAGTACTAATGAATCAGTTAATAAAAGTTTAGTGTATGTGGAAAGTATATGTCTATGTGGATAAAGCATTTTTAAGTTGCAGTAAGATTTCTGTAAACATTTAGTGATATGTAAATTAAATCTTAAATCACTGTCAAAAACTAATCCTAAATTTCGAGCTGAATACGAAAATGGTAATAATTTATCTTGTAATATTATATTCATTTCATTTTGTAGACGTTGCCTGAATTTTCCAAACAACAATACCACACTTTTGACAGGGTTAATAGCTAACTGATGATCTTTTGATATTTTAACTAGCCTTTCAAGGTCTTGGTTTATAATAGCATTAGTTTCGACAAAGTCACTATGATGAAATGCAAATTTAATTTGAGTGTCGTCAGCGTAAAAGTAAGGTTTGCCGTAGATAATGCTGTTTTCGAAATTGCAAGTATAAATAGAGAAGAGAATGGGGCCAAGAATAGAGCCCTGTGGTACTCCGCATAAAATTTTTTTAATGTTTGAAATTCCAGAATCCGTTAAAACGAATTGCTTTCTATTTTCAAGGTAGCTCTTAAAAAGTCTTATAGCGTCACTAGAACATCCTATGAAGTGTAATATCGAGAGTAGAACTTTGTGGTTAATAGTGTCGAACGCTTTTGAGTAATCAAGTAATACAAGCGCAGCAGTATTTCCCATGTCTACATCTCTAAAAATATCATCAGTAAGATCGAGTAAGGAAGTGGCACAACTATAACCTGATCGAAAACCGGACTGTCGCATTGGAAGGATTTGGTTCACGTCTAAATGCAGGCTTAACTGAAATTTCATAATTTTTTCAATTACCTTAGATAAGACTGGTAGTATAGAAATCGGCCTCAAGTCAGTTAAAGCAGACACAGTTTTTTTCTTTGGTAAGGGAATCACCTTAGATAATTTCCAGGCATCAGGAAAAATACAATCAATGAGACAGCAGTTTATAATATGTGTTAATGCAGGTAAGATTTCAGGACAACACATAAGTAGCATATGTATATTAAGTCCATCTACACCCAAAGCTCCAGACTTGATTTCCAACAAATACTTATAGACCACCGTTGTATTTACAGGATTAAAGGAAAATATAGAACGTACATTATTTTTCAGATTGTTATTATAGAAATCAATTAAGTTGCCATTAGGTTCATCATTACTTAAGGAAGAACCCAAAAAGTAATTATTTATTTCCTCTGGATTTGCGAGATTGGGCGGTATTGCATTATTTCCTAATTTCCCACAAACATTTAGGTCTCTGACTGATTTCCAGAGAGATTTACTATTATTTCTAGAACCACTTAAAGAAAATTCGAAATAAGCTTTTTTTTCGTTATTAATAGCCATATTGGTGAAGTTTCTCAAGTTTTTATAATATTGCCAATGGTGTGGGTTTTTAGTACGTTTCCACCTATTAAAGGCTTTATCCTTTAAATTTATTAATAATTTAATGTTATTAGTTAACCAAGGAGGGTTGAGCTTTTTTAACTTAATTGTGCGAACGGGAGCTAAAATGTCAAAGATATTTAGCAGTATAAAATTAAGATATTCTACTTTATCATTAACGTTATCAACAATAAAAATATTGTAAAGAGGACTCAGCTGTAACATTTCTTTTAAGGTAACACTATCTATATGTTTTAAATTTCTAAATTTAATTTTTTTAGGTTGATCAGCTATAACTTTTATATTAAGAACGCAGTACGTCAATCTATGATCAGAAACGTTAGGTATCTCTATTACACCACTTTCATACGGATCAATGTGATTAGGTATTACTATAACATCTAAAAGGGTGGCATTGCTTTTGGTAACCCTTGTGGGATCATTAATAATTTGTTGGAGATTAAACACTTCAATTAAGTTTGTAAACCTTATAGTATTTATGGAATCACTATCAAGTAGATCAATATTTATGTCCCCACCATAGACCAATTCTTGGCATGATAGAGTAAGTGTCGATAAGTTTTCCTCTAAATTAGAACAAAAGTCAAGTATATTTTTTTTAGGAGATTTATACAGGACACCGAATGCGTAAGATACATTATTTAGTTTTATCTGTATCCACAACTGTTCAACACTTTCATGTTCAGTTACAGTTAAATATTGATATAAAAATGTTGATTTAATATAAAATCCAACTCCTCCCCCCCTACTCGTTCTGTCTGATCTAATGAATGTATAGCCATCAATGTAAACAAGATCACTAGAAACATCCTTAGTTAGCCAAGTCTCACTCAACCCAATATCATACTCATTAGTCAAAATTATCCCCTTAATACTCAAAAAATGACTGCATAAAGACCTTACGTTGTAAAATGCAAAAGAAAGTTTCTTCATTGTATTATAAATATGTGCAATATAAGTATAAGTGACTTCGAAAAATATTATTATTAAAAGATATTACAATAAAAAAAAATTTACACACTCAAAAATTGTCATAAATGCGCTTCCCGATTGCAAAACAGATAATACTTAAGTGAAATATGTTTTAATTCGGAATGTGTAGCTACATAGAAATAAACTGAATAAAAAACCGAAAAATAAACCCAAATTTCAATTATATAAAATTATTTAGATAAGATTAGACCCAACACAAAAGAAAAATTAATCCAATTGTAACGCCTATGATTTTATATCGAAATATGTTTAATTAAAATTCTTTCAAAAACAAAATATAAAAAAGATAGAAAAAAAAACATAACAAAAGTCTCAAACACTAGCAAATTAAACTACTAGCAAATTAAATACATATAAAAAAACCAGTAATTTTGGTACACCGTAAAAGTTAAAACGAGAGTAATCATATTTATTGGCAGTCTTTAAAACTTACAATTTTCTTTATTCCATCAACTGATGCAAAAATTCTACCATCGGAGCTCCAAACATGTTGACGACCATACTTCAAAACAGCTAGTTTTAGCAAGGAAATACTAGATTTTGTTAAATCTTCTTTAATGACAATGCCACTGTTTTTAAGATTTCGTTTAGCAGAAAATACATGTTTTTTCGTAATATTTGATATAAATCTAACAAGAATTGGCCTTGCATACACAGTTTTCATTTCATATTTTCCAACACGATGATAAAAATCCAGATCAGTCAAGGAAACGTTAGAAAGCTTCATGTTAGTCTTAAAAATATTTATAATCATGTTTCCCAATTTTTGTGGATTTTCTTCTTTACCTTCTTGCACTACATACAATAGCACATAACGGACAACTCTACACAACGGACAATTATTTTTTCCCGTTGGTGTCCGTTATGGAGAAGTTTCACTGTATCTCGTACCGTAATAACGTAATAACTATTTCATAAGAGAACATCACCTTTCTATAGGAACAACAAAAAAATGGGTTCATTTTATTCTTTAATAAGCATATCAGTAACAGAGTACCTATTGCATTTTATTGACTTCTAAAAAGTTATAAGTAAGTATATCGATTGATTGTTTTGCTAATCATACATCGTATAATTATTTTAAAATATAATTTTCAAGTTAACAATAAAAATAATCCGCGTACATGAAAAGTAACATACATGGATAAAACTTCTTTCAATTTGGATCAAGTGAAAGGTAGAGGAGGGACGAAAATCCGAATTGATGTTTATCGACGTCTTTCCCGTGTGGCAGGTAAGATATCCGATTGATACGTCTCCACTTCACTTATCTTTGGAACAATCGGACAAATCGTTTGTTTTCCTGGTCTCTTTCTCTTTATACTGTCTCTTGTCTAGACTGCGATCAGTTCAAATCCGGCGAAAGCCCACCAGTGACGAACTGGCTAACACTGGCAAAAAACTATAAAATTACCCAAAATATTACAAACGCATTGTAGATAGTTACCTAGATCTGAAAGCAACAAGAAAATAAATGGAAACTTCTTTTTTATACGTTTTTTGTCATAATTTTACACTTTGACAGCTTTTAGTTTACATATACAGGTACTTCCTTTAAAAATAAATAAAATTTATAAATATTGATTACTCCTTTTATTTGGAGAAGTCCTTAATAATCAAATAAAAAAGTTATAGCCTTCAAAGAACCTTAAAGGATAAACATACATGACCCGGGCGTATGAATTCTGGACGCAAGAAAACAGGTAAATTTTTGGGACAGGAACTTTCGACGCACGGTTAGAAATATTATGTTTTTATTACAGCAATTTTCGACGCAAGAATTTAGGTACTTTCAGACAGGCGTTCAAGAAACGCAATTTTATTTTTTACATTTTTGTCTTTAATTTTTGCTGTTTTACTAAGACTATTTATTTTTATATAACTATCTAACCTAACCTAACCTAACCTAACCTAACCTAACCAAACCTACCCTAACCTACTACTTTTAGAAAATTTATAATTTTCTAACAAAAGCAAATCTCTATTAGGACAACTTTTAATTATACTCATTTTAACAAAACAACATTAAAACTCACAATTATTAACAAAACTGAGAAAATTGTACCTAGGTGTAAGAAATTTACCTGTTAATTATAAAAATATCAAATTGGAAGGTGCAGATTTTGTTGGCAATAAAGGGATTAAGGAAATACGTTTTCTGAACATTCTGTGTCGAATATTCATGTTGGATTATGAACCTTTTTCTTTCTAGCAGGTAGTTGGGGTAAAATGCGTCGAGTATTCACCCGCCGCATGACGCTGCTATTAAAAAGTTTAAATTCCAAAAGAAGCTGTAGACGTTAACATCCAGGAGGGTAACCAGTCTTTCCTTAAAAACAAAAAATATAGAAATAATAGAGAAGAAACAAAAAGCTCATTCAGCCGTAACAAAGTTTTTGGAGAAATACGAGAATAGTCGGATGACATCTGGAAAGAAAGAGACAGTCGCAAGAAAAAAAAATAAAGAAACAAATACTGTATCTTATTGATAACCTTAAGAAACTGCATAAAAAATTTGTGGCAACTACTCCAAATTACAATAGCATGAGTTACTCAACATTTTGTTTTTTAATACCATTTTGGATTCGAATTCCGAACTATCAAACTAGAAACACATGCTTTTGTGGACTCCACGCTAATATGTCGCTTTTGGTAACAAAGCTTAAGTATGAAAATATGATCAATGAACATTCAGCCTGGGAATTGGCGAAATCAATATGCTGTCTAAAAGACACTGGGACCTATTGGGAAAGAACCTGTGAAGGTTGTTCTTCAAAAACTATTAAATATAATAACTTGAATGCAGAATATACAACGTTTTATGAAAGATGGACAATATTTTATAAGGTAATTTCTTATTTTGATGAATAAATAAGGATGATTGTAGATATTTATCACTTTACTAATTCAGCATGGTCTCATCATAGACTGAAGATTACTTATGAGTGTTTTGATGAGCACATAGTCGATTCTTAGTAGGCAGAGTCAACACTCACTAAGATTATCAGTAACAGTTGATTGAAATCAGACAGATCAACTTTTTCTAGGAATCCCACAATCACTTGAGGTCTGTTCCAACCAAGCAAAAAACCGTTCTAAAATAGTAATTTTTGTGCGCAGTGGTGTACTGAGTTGCGCAATGCACTAACATGGTTTCATGAGTGGTAATATTACCGTTCTAGAACGGTTCTTTGCTTGGTTGGAACAAACCTTTGGAAGTGGACAAGGTTTCTTTAAGTGCTCTTGCAATACTAAATGCGAATCCATGAAGTGTATGTGTAAAAAAGAAGAATTGCTTTGCAGCTCAAAGTGTCACAAATCTTTATCTTGCTGTAATTAATAATTAGTTTCTCTTAAAAATAGTTAACTGTTACTACCTCAAGTCAGTAAGAGTATACTTTTCCTAGGTAAAGTCAACTGTGACTAGTAAATAATCGAAATTGAACACTTGCCGTTTTTAATTAATTTTTACTGAGAATACCAGTAAAAGTCGACTTTATCTATGAAGACTCAACTCCTACAGGAGATAGGAAGAAAATATAGAAATGGCGATAGGAGAATTAGAACACAAAAGTTTATCTAAAATAAAATACGTGGTCTTAAAAAAGTTGAATTCGTTTGTGAGCGAATTGGCCATTTTAAGACTTTTTCTGGATTTCTGTTCATGTTATGTTGAGTGCCAGCCTCTTGGAAGTGTGGACGTTAGGTGCTTTCTTTTTGACTGAGATCTCAGCTCACTTCAATTAAGGTGATCTGATATAAAGAGATGTGAGTAAGCACCAAAAAGAACGACAAACTCAATTGAAACGCGCGACCTGCCGAAGCATGCGTGAATAAGAGACACCACTTTATTTCCGACTCAATTCTAACTGATACCCCCGCATAGCACATTCAGCATCGGTAAAGGAGGTGAATCGAAAAGAACGCGCATATTACCGATGTGAGCTGAGATTAACCGAGATCTCAGTCAAAAAGAACACACCTATTGTATCAGTATATATGATCGCAACTGAGTAGAACATCATCGCAATGTCTTCATGTACGTGGATCTTCATTGGACAAGAGATGGTGGTTGGTAGGTGTACTGTGGCGTATTTTCAGTCTCCCTATATAATTTTTAGCTCTTCTGTAGCGAAGAAGGAAATTACTGGTGCAATTAACCGCAGACTGGAGATTTTTCAATCTGGTTGTTTTTTTTTGTCGACCAAAGTGGTTTCTATTACTTTTATTTAGTTTTATTTTAGATAATCTACGTAAATGTTTCACTAGCAAATCGGATGTAGACGCCTTTTTTGCCTTAAGCCAGTCATCTTGTATTAATAAATTCCAATATGAGTGTGAACCCCAACGATTATTATAGAGATTCCTCTGTACGTTTGATAATGAATAAGAAATCTAATCTAGCAATAAGATGTTGAGAATAGAAGTTTATAAGAGATTTGATTAATGAACAGAACTTAGTGCATTAAACTATTGTTTGAAATGAAAAAAAATTATTTCCACAGCTTTTAAAATGGTAAAAATTCTTCAGTATGTACTATCGGCTTCAGAATAGCATATACATTTTCAAACTCAATTCGCTTACAATGAAATAATTTTAAGGACGGCCTATTTATTGTGTATAACCAATCACGGTTTAAATAATAATAAATTTGAAATCAGTTAAACAGTTGTTGTCCACGCCCACATCTTTAATGTTTGCAGCATAAGGTATTTTATTGACAAATTGTCTGTCCTCTGTCCCTTGTAAATAAACTTAATCCCCAAAAACCATTTAATGTAGGCGTTTAAAGGGCGTTTTTATAACTTCGGTAGGTAAACGAAATTCACATTTAACATGTATATGCTATTCTAAAGCAGACTGTACAATACACTCACTGGAAAGGCGATATTGTCCTAGTATTTGATCGTTTGTTTTTGTGCTCATCATTGAACATTTTCTTTAAAGGCCTTAATCCATTTCCGCACCATCCCTTCACTCATAAGGTTTTCACCATAAACTTTACTGATTTGACGATAAATGTCAATTGATTTTAAGCCTTTAGCACAGAGAAAACGAATCACAGCACGCACTACACCGTCGGCGGGATTCTCGAGAATCGGCGGCATTTTAAGATCACGTATACAAACGAATACTCGATCAAACGACATAGTAATGGCGTCTATGGCTTCCCAACTGATGTACCTACACTACGCGCATGGGATAAATTAAAAATATTTTTGAATGCTTGTTAAACAATTATGTGTTTTTGATTGAACTTACATAGGGATGTTTCAAAAATGGGGGTGCTGTTGATTAAGGTGCCGTTTTTGTCGTATGGTGAACCGTCTGTAAAAATGTTAATTAAAACAGCTGCTGTAACTATTCCAAGTTTAATAAGGATGTGATTCGGGAAAATTTTATATGGGGTTAGTCCGATTTGAGTAGCATAGATTAAGAGTAATTTTTGTCTCAGTGGTAGTATTATTTATAATGTTTTTTTATAATGTTTAATAAGTAGTAATCTGGGATTTATGTTTTTCTATTTATATATTTTATGCATTTCTACTTAAAGTATTGTTTCGGCTTTCGCATTTTTTAGAATTGTAGCTTATTTATTTTACTGTTTGACTTCTTAAAATTCTGTTTTTATCCTTCCTGTTTTATTTTTTATTGTTTACTATTTATTCGTTAGCATTCTTCTAAGAAAAAGGCAATTTATTTTGGATAAGGGTATTTGATTTATTTCTGTTATTCAACATATTCTACGAGTATTCTAGATTTAAGATTCATCTAGTGATCAATTTGGTCAGTACTTTCTATGTAATAAAGAGTTTGATGCTGAAGGTAACTACAACTAGAACTACATAAAAGGATGAGATTTAAAGTAGCTGAATACTCTAAAGAAACGAAAAAAAGTTACTTAGGCCACATTTGTCGTGATGCAAAGTATGAACTTTTATATATACAGTAGACTGACTAGAAATAAGATATATTTATACCAAAGTAAAAGCTTTGTTTGCAATACAGTTCAGTAAAGTTAGTTAGTTTATATATATATGTTAAAACAACAAAATTTTAGGGAATTTTATATATTTTTAGTTTTGCTTTGGCAAGGGTTAATTTTTTCATGATAAGCGTATGGGCTAGACCGCTGCTGTAAGAGTCCAGTAGAGAGGCAAGGTAGGAGTAAGAAATCCTAAGAGGCGCCGTATAAATTCTTCTTCTTGCCCGTTTGAATTTTTAAAGAGTTGTAACGAATTCGAAGCCTCTGTTTCTTTTTTTTTATTTAGTTGTTTTTTTTTCATCGAATAATGGGCTTAGGTCGTTAAGCTTTTGAAATGAATGTAGGATTATTGTGGGTTAAGGGTTCATGTTACGAAAAGTAATTTTTTCTTCTGAATTTTTCTTAAGACGGATCAAAGTACCGCTAATTTTGGCAAACAAAAACAATGGTCGAAAGAATGTGAGAACATTTCTATTGTTATGATTAAATCATGTTTTTGCTTATTTTTTTGGACAAGTGTTCTATTTGGCTATAATTATTGTTGTATGTTATGTGTTAAATACAAATTAGGCGTTTTTAATTATAAATTGTTTAATTAGTGATATAAATTGTGCTGTATCAAAACAATTACATATAAGTTGTTTCTTTAAGAAGTGTCCTTTTATTTGGAGAAATACTAACACAATATACGAACATTTCACCTCTACTTTTTAATCAATAAAATGTCTTAATTTTAACTGTTTATCTATAACCTTACAAATTATTATCTTTAATTAAAATATGATGAAATTCAAATAATTCAAACAAACCTAGATACCTTAATTAACTACTTCAGGTTATGCTAACGGCTGCTTCTTCGTTTGGAGAGCTATGGTCGTGCGCCAGTTTTGGCATATACACACTTCACTTACCTTTATTCTTATCTAAATTTTAATAATTAATGAGCGCCACTTAATTTTGGTGGTAATAAAATTTAGAAAAATTTAGGAAATGAAACTATTATGTGAAAAATGACTAGATATTTTATTTAAGTACTAAATAGGCAATAACGTATAATTGCCTGATTGTTTGGCTTACTCTTGAATATGATTGTTAATCAAGCAGATATAATTAGGTATTATATAAAATGTTGCTTTTAATCAAGATTTTAATCAATTATTATAACTAACAATAATCAGGTAGTTTTACTACCATTCATAGCTATCTCCGGCTTACAAGTTTTCAATAAATACAAAATACCACAATATGAAAAATACTCAATATTTAAATAATTAAAGAGTTAATTTTAAAAAAACATAAAAAATTATAAATGGTTTAAGTTAACAATTATTTTTAAGTTTATACATGCAAAAATTTTAGTTTAGAAAGAAAAATACAAGTTTTTTTTAAATGTTGAAATGATATGACTACGTGAGATTTACAATGGTTTAACTAAAAGAAAGAGACCTGACCTTTATTTTACAGCGTTCTGGCTTAAATACCCACTTGGAGTCTCCGTAATTCGGTTGAACTGTCCAAGACGTGGTTCTAGGTGTTCGATGAAGGGTATTGGTTACAAAATCTGGCTGGATTCCATTTAGGAAGATAAATTAAATTTTTGACTATTGATTTACATCTGTTTTATTTGAAGAGGAAAACTTAACATTTAACATTGAACATATTGACTGAAGACAAGGTTATCTTGACTGTAACTTCACTTCTCTTTTACAGAGCATATATTTGTTCAATAATGGATTACGGATGCTTTTTGAACGATTCTGCCAGCGATAACATAAGGAAGAAAATCACCACTCTACAAAATAGTTGTCTTAGAACATGTCTAGGAGCAATGAAATCAACCCCCATTCAACCTTTGCATGTAGAAGCACTAGAACCTCCCTTCGAATTAAGAATAAATCTACTTAGTGAAAAATTTCTGAACAAAAACTTATATACTCCATCCCAATTTGTTCACTCAAATATGTCAATTAAATATGTACGATTTGACAAATAAGTATTGGAGGAAAAAGAAATCTCCACCTCTTTGTAGGTATTTTCAAACTAATAATTATCTAGATATTTTAGACCGTAATGTTTATGACCCATATTCCCAACACTTCTACAGCTTCTTTACAACTATGACACTCATTATATCAGATTACGGCGACAATCCAAAACTTATTACTGTCCATAGTGAACAGCTTCAAAAATTCGTTAATAACATATACGGATGCATCCAAAACTTCAATGGGAACAGGTTGTGCATTCTTCATTCCGAGTATAAATGTAAAACAATTGTTTAAACTTAAACCAGAATTATCCATCTAGCACTGCTGAGACTATAGCTATTTTCGAAGCTTTACTTCACGCCAGAAAATGTAATCAAAAATCCATAATTATAATATCAGATTCACTATCAGTTTTAAAAACAATTAATAAAGATGGCCCTCCCAAATTAACAACATCAGTATGGATAAGACAAATAAAAGAAACAATTAGACAAATTACAATGCATGACAAAACTGTAACATTCATTTGGGTTAAAGCACACGTGGGCATACTTGAAGGTTCCGAAACGTCCTATAATTACACATTCTCAGATTTAGTTTCCAAGTACAAATCAAAGCAATATACAAAATGGCAACAATTGTGGAAGAAATATTGCATCAGCAACCCAACTAATTACACCCAACTACAGTTATCAATCCCCACACAGCCTTGGTATAAACAATTACTAGTACCACGAAGATACATAACAACAATTATAAGACTTACTCAAAATTAAAATACTACAATCGAATCTATGTGATACATGTAACGAAGAGGGAAGTTTAGATCATATTTTTTTTTGCTTGCAAGAAAGCAGAAAATCATACGGTTGTTCTTTGGAATAATCTTTTAAAACATAACGTCCAAGCACCATGGAATCTGCAAAACCTACTTTCTATTAACTCTCAGAAAATATATGATGCGATAATAATGTTTTTAAAAGAAGCCAATATGTATCTATGATCTAATGATGTAGATTAGATTTATGTTTAGGTTGGTTCAATTCTGAAATTTGTTACCTATGTGCTCTATCCTATTTGTTTTACCTTTTAACCGTGGCCTACTTTTGTGTGTGAAGACAAAAATGCCTTGACGGGTCCCTAAGCGAGAAACGTGTGACGTTGTTTTTCTCCTTAAATATCTGTAAATATGAATCCTGACGTGACTGGCTGTAGGACCGAAGGTCTATGCCAAAAAAAAAATTTTTTAGAAAGATATCCTACAAATGCCCCCGAGTTTCTTAAACCCTTTAGCTCGAACCAGTAAGAACATCTCCTCCGATCTACCCAGTTCGATATTATTCCTCTGGCTACGCTATTCGCTATGCCTAGGAATGGCATCCGGGACTATAAATATTCTTTTAGCACCTTTCCTGGCTAGAAGGTCCGTTTTTTCGTTACCTTCAATGCCGGTATGCCCAAGTGCACAAAATAAGGTTACTTTGTTATTTTCCCCTAGACGTATTATATCCTGAAGGCACTTCCAAACTAACTTGGAATTGATCCGATTTGATTCCAGTGACTTTAGTGCCACTTGGTTTTTCTCCATGTACCCCAGCTCTAACACCTCTCTCGGTCTTAGAGCCGTGCGTCTACCAACACTAGTCAGCCATTATACGATTGGATCTATTCGTCTTTCAAAATGTTTGCATGTAACAATTTATATCTCTCCATGGTTGAAAATACACGTTTAATCTTCTTAAGATAATTACCTACTGATCGTACTTGAAACACCTAAGTGTTATTCTTGCAACTTGATTCTTGGAACACCAATGTGGGTATGTATGATTACATACATGGAAATTTGATTTTTCGGTAAAGAAATAAATAATTTTTTGTCGTTTCATCATAATTATCTATTGTAAACACATTGCAAAATATATATTTATGTACTGCGGATTTTATCTTGCATACATCCTTAAATAACTGGAGTGCATGTAATATATTCATAAAATAATTATCAGTATTTGAATTATATATGTAAATAACTATTTTTTTCATGACATACCTTTTTATTGACAAGCCTGGGTTCGGAGTTGGCCAACTTGATTAATTCCTGGTAATCTCCCCTGCTGGCCGTGACATACCATTCCATACACTTCTTTGGTTCTAGCTGGAATTCAAAAGATCTTATTAATATGAAGGCAGTGAAGGAGCGTATAGATTCGAAATAAATAAGGATAAATTAACCATATAAGCAGGTGAATCATACTAAAATAAAATCTAGATTTTAAGCCAACTATGAACATGGCCAATTCCCGTAATTTTGCTAGTTACAAAATAGTACCTATATCGTGAAACAAGTGGGAAAGTGCTTTTTCTACGTGTAACACACTATACATTTTCTACGACTGCAACTAAAAATTAAAATAATGTGGTAATACTTTATTCTAAATTATAAATAGTGAATTTATAAAAATCCTAAAAATTAATTAATTGTATAGTTAATTGTAATTTTGAACAATTTTTTAATACAATTCCAGGAGTAACACTAGACCCAGACGAGGTGGATGGTTCAACAATTGTGTAACTAGTATTAGTAGTAGTATTAGTCTCATCGGTGATCTCTGTACTACCACATGTGTGAAGTCCAGAGTGACATTTTCCGCATTTTCCAGAATTTTTGGCGGTGAATTATAAAATCACTTTCATCTATATCCATAATAATAAAATTTATAAAATTTATAAATTTATAATCTATTTTCTGCAGCTTAATCAAAAGCAAATTATAATTTATAAAAACTTTGATGTTTATGACAGTAAACAGAAATCTCAAGAACCTAGAGTGCAAGCCACCTATGCTGTGACTAAAAAAATGTAAATTCTCCATTTAAATGTACATATCTTGGGATAAATGATTAAAGTCGTAGGATAGATTCATTTATTTCACGGCTTTGGAAAAGTCTAACATTGTAGCATTGAAAAATGTGAGAGTAGAGCTGTATTATTAAGTTTTATTTTTTAAATTTTATTTATTCTTTTCTTTTTTTTGGTAAAAGTGGGCCGGCTTTCGCGATTACGTCCAGGAATAGCGCGCAGCTAATAAGCTTATTGTGCACCCCCATTTCCAGGACATCATTCTCCATCAAATGCCAGGTCTTTACTAAACCATGAGATCTTCTTGATTATGCTTTCCTGCTGTTCCTCCTGATCATTCTCCCACTTAAAACCAAGGGTTTTATATCGCCTAGAATCTAAATCAGTAGCATAGAGGTAAACTGTTGTATCTCCATAATTGGTCAAATTTAGACTAACTTCTTTATACCACACATAAAACTCTTCATTTTCTTGTAGTAAATGATCGTAAGTGTAAGTGCATTAGTTCAGCAGCTATGCACGTAAGAAACTGTAGTATCTTTGGTATTCGCTTAGGTAAACGATAGCATCTTCTCAAGCAGTACTGGTAGTACAAGGTAGTAGCAAGAAGTACAAGGTATGATATATAGCGGTTCAAAACTCGTCCGATCGGCGCATGTGACATCACTCGTGATATTCTATAGCACTTCTCCAGTGGGTAAAAACCTCGAACCCACACTCGAACCTGAAAGCGCAGTGACTAGTTCATTTATTGCTGCCATGGATAGAAGACAGCAAATTATTGCTTCTGCCGCCATATGCATAATTCATAGAATTCATAATTCATAGATAGCATCGCATCTGAAGAATCGAGAAATGTAAGTAGTTACCTGTATATTTTATATCGGCAGTGAAGTACCTAATACCTATTTCCGAAAATATCTTCTAATTGAAGAGCTTGAATGAATTATATATTTTTCTCTTTATTGCAAGACATGATTGTCTTTTGAATGATACAGAACAGCTGCTGAACAGCTCCTTTAGGCATTTTCGGAAACCTACTCCGGGTTACCAACCCGATCCACTGAGGTCACGTGACGGATCACCATGGATCACTTACCCACCAACCATGTTTACGAACATCACAGGTTTCAGATCGGAGTATTCAATACGCTGTCATGTCATTCAAATTATCAACCCTAACCCAACTATTTTCAATTATTTACTTTTTTTTTATCTTGTTCTTGGTGTTAGATGTTGTTAATTTTTTTGGTATTTTTCAAATCTTTTCTGTAATTTTGGTTATTTATTCATCAACGTGAAACAATTATTAGAAAAAAATTGATCCTATTAAAAATCTCAGAAAAGAGATTATGAAAATGCTGAATTCCCGCGCTTTTAGAGAATGACAAAATTTAAAAATGGTTCGAAATGCGCATGCGGTGTCTGAAGCGATATGAACGACCCTACTTTTCGATAGGGTTATTGTAGATCAACCCGAGTCGGTGATCGAGTTAACAGCTCTGTGGTTTACGAACACGGGTAGGTAGTTCGGGTTAGGTAAACGAACGCGTAGGTTAGGGATCGGGCCAACCCGAGTAGGTTTCCGAAAACGCCTTTTGACTCGCGCTTAATTTCCGACAACCCATGGAACCTTGCAAACCACGTATCACAAGCCATGAGTTATACAAACCACCTATGTCAGACGGTCTGTGTTTCGTGGTTTGTCCAAACAGGTTCGACCAACCACACGCCGTGTAACCGCCGCTTTATATATAAAAATTTTTTGCAATTTTTTTAAAATTTGCAGACCCCTTAAAAATCCTTAAAGTGAGCCAATGAGTTTATTATTTTGTGTGAATACAGAGGTTCCCTTAGCTTAGTTTATTAGTTCATTCATTTTTTTACGTTTTCCTAATCTTTATTTATACCCCGTTAATGTGAGCCAATGACTTAATTAATTTAAATAATAAAGAACATTTACCTAGTAAATATTTTTATATCAAATTTAATTTCTATTTTACGTTACGATTTTTGTTAAATTTTAAACACCTTTAAAAAGCCCCTTCATAAGTTCCAATTTCTTCCAAAACTAATCAGATACAGATTTTTATATAATCGATTTTTGGTAAAAATTTTGTAAAAATCCTTTGAGCGGTTTTTCGAAGTCGTTCACTTCACATACATGCCTACGACATTTTTTCGAAAACCTCCAAATCCAGGAAATCGTTCGATAACTCAATGTGGAAACTTTACAGCATTACGATACTATCAATCAATTATATTGAGTAATATCTTAGGATATGTATAATTGAAAAAAAGTAAAAAAATCCAATTAAGAACAGTAAACAACTAAAGGGTGGAACGAAAACTTCCAGTATTTATTCGAAAATACGTTTAAATTCAATGACAGCTGTTTCGCTAAAAACTAGCATCGTCATTTAACCGCATGTAACAACAAATTCCATAAAAAAGAATGTTTACAATAAGTCTCAACATATTACCCCAATAACTACCCCGGCGTCTGTCCGCGAGCTTATTGCTCTGACTGTACTGTACGCTGATGAGTGGTGGTAAAGAGGGCGCCACATTACGGATTTAAATTTAGTGATTTTTTAAAAATTCCTATAGCTAGACGAATTGGAATTAAGAGCTAAAATTTAGCAGACGTATTCACTTTTTCAATATCTAGGGCTGTGTGTATGGATTTTATAAACAAGTGTTTTTTAACAATCTTCAAGCTTGTATTTCAATTATTTTAAAAGACTCATTTCTATGCATACATACAACCCTAGAAAAATACCCCTATTTTAACATCTCCAACGGTTTGAAATATGATTTTTCAAAATTTAGACGGGGTATTATGTTCTTCTTAATGAAAAATTTGTACATCAGTTTCTGTTTAATAAATTTATTGTGGGTTCGTATCATAAAACATAACATCAAATTAACATATCAGAAATATTATTGCAAGGTTGCAATATTTTAAAATATAATAAAAAAAAAAGTGAAAAAAACATTATTAATGTTGTCACTATCAACAAAAAAACGCATTTCGCGATTATGTAAATCTGAGAACATACCAATCAAGGTAGCCTGTTTTACTAATAACCATAATTGAAATAAGACATAACCCCATTTTTTTCTACGAGTTGTTTAACTCAGTCAAGGTTTATTTGTTTATTTCATTTGTATTTCGGTAATAAATTTTATGAATTCTTGGACATCAAATTACCTTTTCACAAAAACAGGAAAAAAAAAACACTGGTCAAGGACTACGATGACATTAATGTGTATGTTACTTTTTTATCACAGACGCATAAAAGCTTTCAAAAACAAATTAAAAATCATTGTAAACTGTTTACTGTACAAGATGCTCGCGACATCTCTTGATTTATTAGGTTTTTTTTTATAATAGGAACAATTATGCTCTTGGTAGTTACTAAACATTAATCAAGAGCAGAAAAAATCATAATGTATAGATAAAAAGAAAGGAACATCGCTATTTATGTCTACATATAGGTAAGCTGAAAAACTACCTTCATCTTTTTTCCATTTTTATTACTAAATGCATTATAAGATTGAGTGTTGCATACTCATATTGATTTTTAAATACATGAATGATACATGCGGTCGGCCTAAGTAATAAAAATTATTATGGTTACTGTTAATACTTGTACAGACACCGGATGATACTGTGCACTGGTTTGCAGATTAGTTAAATCAGTATATCATGCACAGAATCGTCAAAAGTAAGAAGATCGGTGATGGATTAAGAAAAATTACATTACACTTTTTTCTGTCCCTATAGTAAGTCCTAGCTAACTCATATTTTAGATATAAATGCTTGATAATCTTATAAGTGTTCTGATATATAGTTTCAAATAATTTTGTTAATTTTTTGCTAAAAATTTAAAGACACATCACTTAACATTCTTACAATTGACACCCAAAAAATGCGTACTACCCTAGGCATAGCTGGACTTCTGCCATTGGCTTTGTGCCTTATACCCCAACTCCTGTACCCACAACGGTTTTGGAGCCACCCGTGTACTGCTCAATGTAGCTTCCCACTTGATTGGGCGCACAAACGCAGTCCCATACAACCTTTGAGTTGATCTGTATCGACCTGATTGCTCCTAGAGCCCCTAGAGCACAACACTAGGAGCACAACATTGTATAGCTGCAATTTCTGCTTGATATACAGTTGTACTAAAAAGAGTTTTCTCATTCTACAGGCATACCGGTTTCTCAGTCCTCTTGTTTCAGTAACGTTACCTTTTAACTTTTAACTAAGACACGGTCTGCTTTTAATTCCTGATATAACTTTTCCTGGCTGGTACCTTGCCTACAGCTTATTTGGGCCTGACCATAAGTCAATGTACTATTGACATTCCCTCCCCTTGAATATTAATATGCAAAGGTAGTAAGTTTAGTAAAACCTCTGACGCTTCCGTTGGGGCCGTTCCAATCACTCTAATAATGCTCAGGCATGCTAGCTTTTGATCCCCACCAAGCATTTGAACAGCCTCAACCAGCTGGGTTTTTGCCCACGAAACTCCTGAACCATGGCTCAGCATTGTTCTTATGACCCTCGTGTGTAACCAAAGGTTTATCTTTGGGTTAAGACCCCATGCTTTCCCGCAGAACCGTCTCCATCTCTCAATGGCAATAGTAGACTTTTGTATGATTATTTGGATTTATGGAATCCATATCAGTTTCTGGTCAAATCTTTTACCTAGTTATTTAGGCTGACTTGCACATATAATCTCTATCCCCTTGATCCTGGCGACTTTAAGCCTTGTAGTGAAAGCGACCACTACTGTTTTACGAGAATTGACCGATAGGCCCTCATCCTCACACCAGTTATCCACTTTCTTCAGAGCCCTTTCACCACGACTGCCAGATCATCTGCATTTCCGAGAAAATATCCCGGATAGCGTTCACTAGGGTTGCCCACAGTAGCGAAGATAGTACTCCCCCTGCGAACTTCCTCTTTCTACCTTTGCTACAAAGGTAACTTTACCTAGCGAGGTCATGATAATCCTACTCGCTATAGCCGTCTTTATATTTAAGGATCTTTTATAAAATTTCGGGTATCGATAATATTTGCAAAAAACCAAACCTTTTATTTTTTTAATAAATTTAACTTTCTCAGTTTTTCCGAGTACCCTTTTGAATTTTTTAGAAAAGTTGCCAAAGGTCATTCTTAATCAAATGATCTTGTGACTATAACCGGAAAAAAGTTTAAATTCTCTGTCCTAAATAATATAAATCCATCAAAAAGTTTGCCTCTTAATGGCGTATGGGCGGGGCTAATGGCCGATTATTGCCACTGTTAGTAGTACAGTCACTGTACTCCTCGTGGCTCGTAATCTACGACTAATCTAGAAATTACAGATAATGACAGGAAAATTTCATCAGTGGACTATTTCACTTTTTACCATCGGCAACAATTATAATATGGTTTTGGCCCTCGGAACTTACTGGAGTAATCAATATGGCTCTAAGGCTGGAAAGTTTGGAGACCTCTGCTATAAAATATCCATCCAAAAGTGAGTGAGCGAGTGAGAAACATTTATTAGTTATTTACTTTACAAGTCCGGTAAGTCAAGTCCGAGTCAAGAATATCTAATCGAGTTCCGTAACAATCACTTTACGGACGTGCATCGTAATATATTTTTTTTCATACTGCCTTTGGTTTTAAACGCAATAAAATTTGAAACTGAAATGACATATTTGATCATTTTATTAGGAAGTCACGTAGACTGCTGTGAATAAATTATGATACTTGATTTATTCTTAACATGGTTGATTTGCTTTATAAATAAAAAATGAACAGCGGTTACCAAGTAACAATGTAAATAAAGGCAGACATATTAAATTTTTTGTGCACACACGAAATATCTGCGGAGAAAATGGATCCGAAATTAGATGAAATTGGTGAGAAAACTGCGGAAGCGATAGGGCAAAGCATTCCAGTTAAGTCTGCGAAAAGATATGAAAAAGAATATGCGCTGTTTCGCAACTGGCGTGAACAACACAATTTGAAAAGTAGTGATGATGAAAATGTGATATTGGCTTACTTTTTGGATGTGGTAAGAAGAGCTTTTTTAAAGAATATTGTTTTCAACAGTTTAAATTTTCAGTCAAAAACATTCAACCCTTCTTCATTATGGTCCAAATACTCCATGGTTATGGTTAATGAGAATGTCAACATATCAAGTTTCCCAAAGTTGAAAGCTTTTTTGAAAAAACAAAATGTAGACCTTTAGCCAAACCAGTCGAAGGTGCTGACAAAGGAACAAATTGAAAGCTTCATGAGGGACGCTCCAGATAAAGAATATCTATTACTCAAAGTAATAACATTACTTGGAGTTGCTGGAGGTTGCCATAGGGAAGAGATCTATAATTTAGAAGTTAGTGATGTGGAGGATACGGGTACTCGGCTAGTAGTTAAGATTAACCAGACAAAAACGCATGTTCGACGAGCTTTTACTGTGATTAACAGTGATGAGGTTTACTATTTGGATGTGTTTAGAAAATACATGAATTTACGGCAAAACGTCTCCCTGAAAGCTCTTTTGGTGGGTTATTTACAAGGATAATGTCTTTCTCAAAGAGCTGGTATACATACTGTTGGCGGATCACCTAAGAAAATAGCTGAGTTCTTAAAACTAGACCAACCAGAATAGTATACAGGTCATTGCTTCAGGAGGACATCCTCAACGTTGTTGGCCAATGCTGGAGCTGACCAAAGTTCTAAAACAGCACGGTGGATGGAAGAGTTCTTCAGTTGCAGAAAAGTATATAGAAGAATCGATTGAAGACAAAAACAAGATTGCAAGAATGATCCAAAGGGGCGGGACTTTTATTAAAGTCCTAATACCAAGCATCAGATACGCAGATGACACGGTACTTATATTAGACTCGGATATCGATTTACAATATATCTTAGACCAACTGAATGAAATATGTCAGGAATTCGGAATGAAGATCAACGAGAAAAAGACAAAAGTAATGGTGATCCAGAAAAATCAAAACATTCCCCTACCCATAGCAATAAACAACAGAATGCTTGAACAGGTGACAAAGTACAGATACCTAGGGTGCTGGATTAACAACAAACTTGACCCTGAACAAGAAATAACAGCAAGGATTGCTCAAGCGAGAAGTAGCTTTATGAAAATACGGGGGCTGCTCACTGACACACATATCAGCTTACAATTGAGACTGAAACTTGTTAAATGTTATATATGGTCGGTATTACTCTATGGCGCGGAAGCTTGGACACTCAAAACATCTAGTATGAATAAAGTGGAGGCCTTTGAGATGTGGGTTTATCGCCGAATTCTAAAAATTCCCTGGACAGCACGAATAACAAATGAAGCAGTTCTGCAAAGGTTGAAAAAGGAAAGAGAACTCCTAACATTAATAAAAACCAAGAAAACCAGTTACTTTGGTCATCTGCTAAGACAAGGAAAATATTATATCCCACAATTGATAATAAAAGGTAAAATGGAGGGAAGGCGCGGCATTGGAAGAAAAAAGTTGTCCTGGATGAGAAACATCAGAAGATGGACGGGACTAGGGTTCGAAGAACTCATCAGAACAGCAAAAGATAGAGAGAGTTTTGCCATGGTAATCGCTAACCTCCATTGATGGAGATGGCACTGGAAGAAGAAGAAGCTACATCACAGCCACACGTCTTCCCCGATTACAGAAAACACTGTAAATCCATCAACAACTCCATTAATACATATTGCTGGCAACAGCAGTTGTACAACAATTAAATTGATTGTACTAACCCTTACTTTTTGGAAGTCCATCTTATTAAGAATATTAAAAAACTTTTCGTTTTTAACAAAACTTCCACTATTTATTTAAAAAACTGATTTTTTATCAATCTGACGATGCTAGTTGTCTAGCGAAACGGCTGTCATTGAGTTTAAAAAAGCAGTTTTTTAAATAAATAGTGGAAGTTTTGTTAAAAACGAGGAGTTTTTTATTATTCTTAATGTACAAAAATTAATGTCAATCTTTAAAAACTAGAATAAAAGCTTAGTTTCTTGCAAACAACATTGGAAGAATTGAAGAGTAAGTACTGTAAAGTACAAGTGTACCGTCCGGGAAATGACACTTTACCGTACAATATGAAAAAAAAATATTAAGATAGAGTTCTAGAAATTATGAGCTCTATAAATAGCGCAAATAATATAGACAAAAAGCATTGAAACAGTTAAAATACACCGACGAATACTTAGCATCTATCAAATAAGATAGTGAAATAGAGAAAATTAAAAGCAATCAGAGAAGACACGAACCTATTTACCAGGTTAATAATGTTATTTAAATCTATTTATTTTATCTGGTTTACACGATGTAGGATCAATATTAAACGTGGAATGACAAGCCGTAAAAAACGCAGTAAATAAATGGAGGTTAATTAATGAAAACTCTTTTAACAACGTCTTAATACTCGTGTTTCTAAAACAAAAAGTGTCCACCTTAATAAATGACACACAATTTGGGGGCGCATTTCTAATACTCTATGCGGTTTACTCGTATCAATCATGTCGCACGAAATGTTAGGTTACGACAACGACAACAACACCATTTTAAAAACACTTACGGGATTTATCGTGGCGTTTTATTGTAGTTGCTATTTTCATAAATTAAATTCACCGAAGGAGGTCTTCGGTTCGAGCTCTTTTTTCTATTAGGAAAAAAAATTATATTAAACGATTCGCCTCCGGACATCACAAGTTTTTCTCATACCAATACACATACACACAACTTTCAGATATGTATCTCGATTATTAATTGCTGAATTATTATAACTACTATTAATTTACTTTTTCGTTATTTCTTTTTTTTTTTCGATTGGTATCTCGTGCAACAGTAAGACGGTACTGTACGAACTTAATTAAAATATTAAAACGTCTATTGGTAATTACTTTTGATGTACAGTTTGTCCCTTAAATATCAGGTGTATAAAGAAGACCAATCGAGCTCGCAAGGATCGATTTATTAAAAACCTCAGCAACTAGAACGAAACCATGTATGTATGTATGTATAAATTAGGATCTATTGTGTCCTCCCTTAAATTGTTAATTTGCAAGTTTTACTGTCTTTTATAGATTACTGATTACTTTCTTTAACTAGAAATACAATGTGATTAAAATTAAAATAAATAGTTTTTAGATAATTTTTACTATTGAAATTGTCTCTATCAAATTGTTTTTCAAATGGTTATCACTAGACAGTCACTTTCTGTTTGGGACGTTCACTAACACTTATTTATTTAGGTTTTGTTTTCTAGGAATTCTTCAAATGCTAAACATTGGTACATTAACACTAAAATTGTTATCTATCTCAAAATTATTATACAAAATACAATTATCCTATTGAACTGTTAAATAAAGGTAAATATTGTTTATTATAACTATAGGGATAAATTAATATGTTCAGGCTATTCATTATTGATTGTGAAAGATTTTCTTGTGTATCTAATATTGGCATGTATTGTTTTAAAGTTATGTTTTTGTTTCATTCCATCCTACCTGACAATACAACTTAAAATTGAAAAATAATAATAAGGTATGTATGTATAAATTAGAGGTGATAAGTACACTGCGACCTATAGGATCTATTGTGTCCTCTCTTACTTGCGAAGTTCTGATGTTTTCTCAGATTTATAGCAGCTCTTCGAGTCCTATTTTCCTGAGGAAGTTTAGGACATCGTCAGGTTTCAAATCAGGTAGATCCCCCTCTTCTATTCCATGTGCTCCTAGGTATCTGGCCCTAAAATTCTGCAAGGCAGGGCATTCTGAGAGTATGTGTATTGAGGTTTCCTCTTCATCACAGAATCTGCACTTTGCTTTATCTGCTAACCCTAGTTTCTTCATGTGGCATTTTAGCCGGCAATGCCCGGTTAGTAATCCCCTTCGGAGCCTTTTTTTACTGAGGTTGAAGAAGCTAAGAGATCTCTTCTGGTCTTAGTTCCCCAATAGTATCTTAGATTGCCTCAGTCCTTCCAGATGATTCCAGTACTTGGATTTTTGCTTCTCCATTTCTTCCCTTAGTTTTCCTAAGATTACTCTGCTGCTGATCCCACAGGATGGTTTTGGTCCCAAATGTGGGGTTTCATCTCCTTTTTTGCCAGCTTGTCTGCTGTTTCGTTCCCCTCTATTCCTATGTGACCCGGGACCCATAGGAAGGTCCCGGGACCCTCCTATGGGAATGCCTAGTTTGCCTAGGCATTCCCAAACCTTCTTCGAACTGATTATATTTGAGCTCAGCGCTTTGATGGCTGCTTGACTATCCGACATGATCACAATCTCTTGTCTGCGGTAGTTTCTTCCAATATTGAATTCCACACATCTTTCGATGTCGCGGACTTCTGCTTGAAAGATGCTCGGGTATGTGCCCAAGTTTTCTGAGTATTTGGCTCTCGGTTCAAAAACTCTTATCCCAATTCCCTCGCCTAGCTTGGAACCGTCCGTATACCACTTTATGAACGAAACCATTATATATGAAGAGTGATTTTTAAAAGTGACAATCAAAATAGTTTTTATTTTAAATTAAGTGAGTAGGTATCTGTTATGCGCCTTTCTAGGTAGTCCCAATAATGTTCAATTGGGTTTAGGTCTGCAGTAGGCTGCTGGCCGACCTAAAATTTGAATACCAATAATTTTGAAGATATTCTTTTGTTGCCTACATGTGGGGAAGCGTGGCTCTTGTATAATATTAAAAATGTCTCCAATAATTTGGACAAATCATTACTTTATTTTCCTCTCCTACATACCGATCATCATTTAAGGATGAGTAATGAGTTCAGAATACCAAGGAGATAGAGAAGCCCCTGTACATTTTAATATGTTTAAAATTTACTCGATGATATGATATCAACTTTGTAAGTGTATTTTCCGGCATTGTAATGAACAAAACTCTCCCACGATGGTTAATTTACATACACTTAATATTTACTCATTTATATACACCCGGCATATCAGTTCTAATTTATCCATATGTATAACACTATTTAATACATTTTTACAGTTCAAATATTTTCCGCGCACTCCGGCCTGGTGGGCTAAATGTCAGCAAAAGACCACCAGTAAGAAGCTGAATAACCTTCAACAGCAAGCATGCTTAATCATAACGGAAGCTATGTCTACCACTCCCACCGCTGCCATCGAAATTTTGATAGATCTTCCTCCACTCCATATCTGGATGGAAAGGGAGGCGATGGCTGGTGCATACAGAAGACTAGTGAAATGTCAGGATGCAGGGCAGAGCAGTGTCAGAGCCAGGGCCGAAGAGATAATAAAAAATCATCAGATACTGGAGATGGTACCAGATGCAATGCAACCTAAATGCAACTACCACAAGCCATTTACCGTCCTATTCCCAGGAAGGGACGAATGGGAGACGAATAGATCGAATCTTATAATGACTGACCAGTGTTGGTACACGGACGGCTCTAAGACCGATAGAAGTGTTGGAGCTGGGGTACACTCCCCGTCATATAAAACTGGTACACCATTATTTTCCGTGTGTAAACCAAACTTAACTAAACAAAATGACAAACTGTCACATGTGTCAAATTTGTCAAAGCGCATTATCCGCGATGCCAGCCCGTTTAAGTGAATTTCATAAAATGCCAACAATTTCCAAAATACTTTTCTACATCTATTGCATGTCTTGCCGTGTTAAAGGGATTTTCTTATAAATAATCAGTTAAAGCTTTCTCTAGCTCTATTCTAGTTAAAACTGGTCTTCTATTTCCTATTTTTCCTACAACAGTTTGATCCTTGTCATATATTTTTTAAAGTTACTCATCTAATAAACCAACTAAATTTTATTTAAAGAAATATTGAAACCTGTATCAATGTAATATATTTTGTATTTATTATTGTGTATAAATGATATAATCAATTTTTATTTTTTCCAATCTGTTTTATTGCTTTACAAAATTTAATTTTATCACTACAGCTACTAACAGTTTTGTTGAGCTGGTATCACTGCCTTAGAAATTTTACCATAACAGCTGATTTAGCATCCACACTTTTTTAAAGATCAGTTTACACAACTACAAAAACACTATTTTTGATTGTAATAGTTGTACCAGTTTTATATGACGCGCAGTGTACATGGAGGGAAACCAAAGGTGGACCTGAGCCAGAACTTGGGTAACCTATCCACAATTTTAAAAGCGGAGGTTTTCGCAATGGAGATGTGCCTCCAGGAGATGTGCCTCCAGGAGATGCGCCTCCAGGAGATGCTTAAGCGTGACTACAGGAACGAAAGTATAAAAATCGTTTCCGATAGCCAGGCGGCACTGTGGTCACTGGAATCAAATCGGATCAACTCCAAGTTAGTTTGGAAGTGCTTCAGGATCTAATCTCTAATACGTCTAGGAAAAAATAACAAAGTAACCTTACTTAGGGCACCTGGGCATACCGGCATGGAAGGTTACGAAAAAGCGGACCTTCTAGCCAGGAAAGGTGCTGAAGGAATATACCCGGAGTCATTCCTAGGCATAGCGAATAGCGTAGCCAGAGGAATAATATCGAACTGGGTAGATCGGAGGAGACGTTCTTACTGATTCGAGCTAGAGGGTTTAAGGCACTCAAAGGCATTTGTAGAAGATCTCTCTAAAAAGAAGTCTCAAGAGCTGCTGAATAGAAGCAGACAGGACTTACGAATAATAATAATAGGACTACCGACTGGACACAGTGGCCTTAATAGGCATATGAAAACAATTGGACTGGCAGAGAGGCGGACTGCAGATTCTGTCAGGCTGAGGATGAAACGGTGGAGCATATTTTGATGAGCTTCATTAGAGTCATAGGGCTGATAGAACGACTATAACCTAGGGGTGAGCCACAATAGATCTTTCAGGTCGCAGTGGAAGGGACGTTAAACAACCACCCACATAGAACCTAACCCAACCTAACCTAGGTGCTCAGTGTTAACTAAGACTGTTAGCTGATAACTGACTTTCGCACGCGTGTACCGCCTTTTATATTACCCAAAGGTCTTCGCGAACTTTCCACTGTTTAAAAGGTTCCAGTCAGGATCGTGTTCGAGAACAACAAGGAATAATGGGATATGGAACCACCGCATTCGCCTTTATTTAAATTGTACTTGGAGAAAAAATGATAATTTTCTATTAGCCGTTTTGAAATTAGAAATGTAACTCTTGACAAATACTTTATTTGAATATCCCTTCACATTTTAATCTGGTATCGTTTTCATTTTAAGGGTGGAAGGGTGCCATAAAAGAGGAAGCTCAGACTGGATGGAGGAGGAAATGGTGAGAAGGTGGGAGGGCTATGAAGGTGCATTAAAAAGGGCGATTGGGAGCAGGACTGAGGGGATGAACCGTGAGTTTGGGGAGGTAAACTACTTTTTGACCCAAGTGCTCACTGGGCATGTGTCAAGAGTGGGGTATCTACACAAGATTGGGAAGCGAGAGACTGGAATATGCGTGACGTGTGAGGTGTAGGATGATGAGGGTCATGTGTTTAGATGTTGGAAGAACAAGGAGACTTGGGGTAGCAGTGTATTGGGAGAACATGTTGGAGATAAAGTTGAGAGGAGAGAAAGAATGGGTAGAGGTTAGCGAGGTTGTAGGAGAAGAGAATGTTCTGATGGCGAATAGTATGAATGGGCGAAGAGTGTGTGAGGGACCGCCGCCCGTTTTGAGGTGGGTTTGTCTGGTAGGCATCCTCTCAAGGGTGAGTCCAACACTGTTGGGTTCTGGATAAGGATCCATCGAACATGAGTTTCCCATCTCAGCCAGACGTATATTGATATACGTCATGAATAGAATTTGCATTTCAAAAATGCAGTTTGAGAAATGGAATGACTAGCAGGTAAACTACTGACAAGAGGTTGTTATTATATTTTCGGACTGGTCATGAAACAAGAGATAATAAGTTTAATTTATTATAAAAATATTTTCCTTTCTCGTTCAAAAAATGGCAATGAACGTTTTTCAGTTTGGAAAACAAAAAATGTGTGGAAGATAAGGATTATCTATTTGTACAAAACTACATTCACCAAATGCCACTTTTAAAACTCTTAGACTGTGCTAACGTTAAGCAACAGCTCGCTTTTCCTTAGGTTTTCTTGTCTTTTTCGCATTATAATCTCCTGTTGACGAACTACCCTTTTTAAGATAACCATTATTTAACTGGAAAGCTCTTTTTTTACTTTTTTTCCTGGAAAGGAATTACTTTAAACATCTTGGAAGGGCCAATTTAGGAACGTGAAAAATTGTTCATGTGATGGCACAAATTACCAATCATTGTTTTGTAACTTGAAATCATTATAATGGGAAGTTGCATTCAAATCAAAACTGATAAGTATTTAATCTAAACAGTTTTCATAGTCGAAATGAATTTTTACGTAAAATAATGAAAGAAATTAATACATCTTTATCACGTATGATTATTAATTACATTTTTTACTTAGATATGCCAGGAAAAATGTATGAGTAATTCATAACAACCGCCTAGAGTCGAATATTAACGGTATTTTGTTGATTAATAACAACAGCGCTGCGCACGACAACTTTTAACTCAATTTTAATAGGAAAAATATGATAAATTAATAAACTACTTCGCTAATATGCATTTATTTTATTTTGCCAGGGTAAAAACTGCACTTAATTTCTTGATAAATCTCGTAGTTCATACATTTCTTATTTCAATCTAATTAATTTAAAATTTACTGGTATTGCGTCTAATAGTCTAATAATTTATTTTTAAAGACATTATGTACGTAAAAAAAATAAATGCAAATATACTCACCGGGGTAAGAGATAGGCCATCGTCTTCGTCTGCCCCCTGCGAACAAAACATACCATAAAGAAAAGCACATCGTGTATAAATTAGCACGGTTCGGCGATAACATCGCCTCAAGTTAACAGGTTACTTTTACACTAGTTTGAAGCATTTTTTTTCATTACAGAATTGAGGTGAGACACGTCAAGACAATTTGTTATATGAAATGATATTGAATTTATTTAGTACATACAGTGTGTAAAAGCCGAATGAAATAAAATCATTATTACGGTTTATTAATAAAAAAATCCGAAACACGTTTAATTTAAATTATAATTTAACATTCTTGAAAGTGAAAATATCACCCCTACCTTCAAACTCTTTTGAATGACAAGTACAAAATTAGAAGTATATGCTTATATGCTTCATTCTCTATTTAAAAATTTTACCGCATTTATGCCCGTATTATGGTCATCACTGTAAAATATAAAAAATTTAACATTACATAATATATATTTAATTAGGATAGATAAAGAATTTATATTTTTGTTATTATGGTCCGTCAAATTTAAAATTATATTCTGTAACTAACTTCATGAATGTATTCTAACCTAAAATTTAGATCAAATTTATTGTGATATTATTTGTAAGTTAAAAAGCTTGTGCTGTGTGATTAATTTTGATAAAAAAATGGAAATAAGTGGGTAAGTGGAAATTTTGATTTCTATATGAGTCCCATCAACGGCTCCAATAATACCTCTCATGCCCCATTTGGTAATAAAATCCTTTTTGTGCTTTTTCTTTGTCTTTCCTTAATGTTGGAAATTTGATCCAAATATGTGCCAGATGTATAGTAATTAACCTGCTAACTTCGATTATTACCTTAGATAGCAGACTTCTTCGCGAGCCATGCTCTGTACAGAGCGTAGAATACTTTCAGGCAGAATACTTTGCCATTGCCTTCCGAAAGGTAGCCCAACCGTACTATATTTTTCGCCGATACTGGGGATCGAACCCAGTACCTTTCGCATACCAGCCAACGCACTTGACAAGCACACCACGGCAACTACTATAGCAGACTGGCTCATACAATTTAAATGAGAATTTTTTTTAAAAATTGACGATATTTCGAACGGATTTTCGTTATCCCTCAATTCTTAAGCGATTTCTAAAATGAATTAACTGGTAAAGATTTATTTATTATTATTTTAATAATTGTATTCATACGTATTATCCTCATCCGCAAGTAAATATATAAATAAAGGCATAAAATCCATTATATTAACTTGTTAACTGCGACATAATAATTTATATTTAAGGTTACGGTGACATTTCGCCCTCTGTAAGGTTACAGAGCCATTTAAAGAAAAATGTAAATATACAGAATGACCCTAATTGCAAAATTCTTAAATTCTGTAACTTTGAAGGTTACAGAGCTTAAATTATTTAACGCAGCGACCATAATACGGGTATTAAGTTGATTATGGGGTCTATTCTGTATCTATTCCGTTAAATTTTAAAGGTCTGTTAAATAATAATATCGGAATAGGTATTTTGTAGGCACATTTTTTAGAGGACCGTTAAAAATACGTCATTTTAAAGGATGGCGTTAAAAATAGTGTACAACATTTGGCAACATTGATATAAGTAAACTTTGTCGATCAAAAAAAGCAAAAAAGAAGAAATTCTAACCTATAATAGTGAAATATAGTTAGATTTGTGGTTTATTTTAATATTTTTGTGTTCAAACAATTAATTTAATTTGTCTAGAGCTAAAAGAACAACAAGAAAACAAAAAGAATATTTTATAAGTTTCCTAATAGTTGTCCACTCGGAACGTTTGTAAGTAATTTTTGATTATGCCAGATGAAAGAGAATTGTTTCTTCTACCTCTGTGCAAAATTTTATTCATGGACATCTTCATCTACCCACCAGCTCCAAAGGATATATCCGCATTTGCGTTAAAAATTCTCTTAAAATCCATTTTTTGCCCACTCGGAACGTTTGTAAGTAATTTTTGAATATTCCAGATGAAAGAGAATTGTTTTTTCTACCTCTGTGCAAAATTTAATTCATGGACATCTTCATCTACCCACCAGCTCCAAAGGATATATCCGAATTTGCGTTAAAAATTCTCTTAAAATCCATTTTTTGCCCACTCGGAACGTTTGTGAGTAATTTTTGAATATGCCAGATGAAAGAGAATAGTTTTTTCTACCTCTGTGCAAAATTTCATTCATGGACATCTTCATCTACCCACCAGCTCAAAAGGATATATCCGAATTTGCGTTAAAAATTCTCTTAAAATCCATTTTTTGCCCACTCGGAACGTTTGTGAGTAATTTTTGAATATGCCAGATGAAAGAGAATAGTTTTTTCTACCTCTGTGCAAAATTTCATTCATGGACATCTTCATCTACCCACCAGCTCAAAAGGATATATCCGAATTTGCGTTCTCTGAAGAGAACTATCAATAGAATGCCTGTCTTTACAAAATATGGCGATCAGATCTAAAAGTTCAAATTTCTCCTAAACCCTTAATTTTATCGAGTTTAAACAAGAGTACATTTTCATTAGTAAATGGATTGGAAAATTTATTTTTGAAATTTAAATTTTATTCAGATGGTCCCTATTAAAATTACGGATTATTAACCAATGAGCACAAGCCGTCTCTGCTTATCTGGTACGTAATGTAGATTAATTTATACCGTAAAACACAGGACATGGATGTATGCAATCCGTCACTGGAATTTTATAGTATTCCAATGTATAGTTTAGAAATTATGACAAAACAAAGGTTTTTATTTCGAAACTTTAGAGGTCTATAACTCGGAAACGAAGGCTCGTATGACAAAAATTTATTTGAACTTCAAACATTATTTTGACCTCTTCTATTTGCTCCCGAATTTTTGGCATTAAGTTCCTGGACACCCTGTATAGCACATCAACATTTTTTAAAGAAATTTAATTTTAATATAACGAACTAAAAGACAATAAGGTATTCAATGCAGGTTCGTCAAATAGATCACTGTTCCCCAATTTTTTGGTACTACTTAAAATTAGCGCATTAAAAAAATCTTTTCTCGGCAAAATAATTCAATATTTTTGCGAATATAGTATATTCCGACAAATACGAAACAAAAAAGCTCAACCTGAATGTTTATCTTCATACTCACAAATACAAATTAAATATTTGTTCTTGCATCGATTTAATATGCACTCGCTAAAGTCCCAACTGATTCTATCAGCGAGTCTGACTTATGCGGGTTTTTCGAAAAAGAAATAAAGAAAAATCTTGATTTACGTGTATCGTATTGCAGTTCGTTGTCAAGACAGTCATAATTCGAGTTATCTTCTTATTTATTATACACGCGATCGCCTCCTAACGTGTAGAAAAATAAACAAAACGGTAATTTAATACCGATTAGCTTCTGTAGATTTGGAGAAGACGTGAACGTATCAAATTAAAGCACGTTTGTTGTAACTAAAAAAAAATATTTATTTTAACCAACTGTTTACATATGAAAGAATTTAAGCAACAATTAAACAGCTATAAAACAACTTACTAAAGATTTTTAAAAATTCTGGTAAGCTATACTACTAATAAGCCGACGGCAAGAGTTCAGTATCTAGGGCAATGCCGATCGGGTCGTGTGACATATCGTTGGAAAGCTCATGGTGTGAGGAGCTTAACGAAAAAGGTTCAAGCTATCAAAGATCATTCGTTCGATCCGATAGGTTTACATGTTTATAGCTTTTTTAGATGTAAATAGAGCAAGATAACAGGTCGGCTGAAAAGTCCCCGGTCTGACCTATAGATGACGACACTAGAATTAAATCCATTTCATTTTTAGATAGTATCAACCTTCAAAAGATTCGTGTAAAAATTTAACAGCTGTCGGACTATTAGTTTGTGAGATATTGCATTTTTAGTGAAGCAACTTTTGTTATTTTCAAAAAGATGGAAAAAAAAGAATTTCGTGTGCTTATTAAATATTGTTATTTGAAAGGAAAAAATACAGTTAAAGCAAAAGCTTGGCTTGATAATGAGTTTCCGGACTCTGCACCAGGAAAATCAACAATCATTGACTGGTACGCAAAATTCAAGCGTGGTGAAATGAGCACCGAAGACGGTGAACGCAGTGGACGCCCAAAAGAGGTGGTTACCGACGAAAATATCAAAAAAATCCACAAAATGATTTTGAGTGACCGTAAAGTGAATATGATCGAGATAGCTGACACTCTAAAGATATCTAAGCTCTGTGCGAAATGGGTGCCGCGCGTGCTCACAATCGACCAAAAACAGCAACGAATTGATGATTCTGAGCAGTGTATGCAGCTGTTAAGTCGTAATAAACCCGATTTTTTGCGTCGATATGTGACTATGGATGAAACTTGGCTCCATTACTACACGCCTGAGTCCAATCGACAGTCAGCTGAGTGGACTGCGGCCGGTGAACCGCCACCAAAGCGTGGAAAGACTCAACAGTCAGCTGGCAAAGTTATGGCCTCAGTTTTTTGGGATACACACGGTATATTGTTCATCGACTATTTGGAAAAGGGAAAAACAAACAACAGCGACTATTACTGTGCATTATTGGAGCGATTGAAGACCGAAATCGCGAAAAAACGGTCCCATATGAAGAAGAAAAAAGTGTTGTTTCATCAAGACAATGCACCGTGTCACAAATCATCGAAAACGATGACAAAATTGTATTCTCCAGATCTAGCCCCCAGCGACTTTTTCCTTTTCTCTGACCTGAAGAGAATGCTCGCGGGAAAAAAATTTGGCTCTGATACTGAGGTAATCGCCGAAACTGAAGCCTATTTTGAGGACAAACCGAAGGAGTACTACAAAAATGGTATCGAAAAGTTGGAAGGTCGCTATAATCGCTGTATCGCCCTTGAAGGCAACTATGTTGAATAAAAAAAATGAATTTTGTCAAAATATTATGTTTTACTATGGTAGACCGGGGACTTTTCAGCCGACCTGTTACATGTTTCTTTTACTCAAGCCTGAATGATCCTGTGGTTAAGCTAACTGCCTCTTAACCTAGGGACTCCAGGTTCGAGATTAGGCTAGAACTAACATTTATTAACAATCAAAAAATAGTTTCAATAGTCTAACAGAGTGCACTCTCATTACAGATGTATAACCTAATAAGACTCGCCCGAGAAGTTGTCGTAAATCGTGATACATGCCTACAGTGGCTTAGAGATCAGGGACTGTTGCCACCACTTTATGATCTAGTTAGTATTAGGTTTGGTTAGGATAGGTTAGAATGTGTTAGAATATGTTAAGTTGTAATAGGATAGGTTATAATGTGTTAGAATATGTTAAGTTGTAATTAGATCATAACTTTTTAATGGGAGGTTTTTGGTAGCCAGGATTTTCTCCATTGAGTACTACTCATCTCAAGCTTCACAACGATATGACACATTCCTATATGGCCGTTGTCCAATTTTCTTTTGATAGATTCTACCAAGTGTGGGATTCTCTCTCGTGGGACACAATTCTACTAGGTTAGCCTTCACGCGAAACCGCAGGACTGGTCCTGATACTTTCTTTTCAGATATTCATCAGGACCATTTCCATTTAAACCTCCGAGATCTCCACCACATTTTGATACAATCTCTCTTCCTTTTCAACCTAACCATGCTTCCCTCATTATTCACCTATTTCTTCTAAATAGATTTTTTTACTAATGCAGTAGTTGTCCTGAGATAAGTTTTTGTTACTAATTATGTCCTTTTTGCTTCAATAGAATTTCTCGCAGATAAAGGTAAAGAAATAACCAATGGTTCGAACAAGAAAGAAGTCATTTGACCCTAAATTATAGGACTCTCCGATAAACCAATAACAGTTGTAATAGCTGGCATAGTAATTGGTAATGATGACAAAATAATGAGTTGTTGTTACACATTTGTCCTTCTAAACAACAAAGGGTTGAGCAGCATCAATAACTGACTATTCCACATTCTGAACATGTTTATTTTTCATTGTTCCTGGTGGAAATCCATTATGAATTTGCTATGAGAAAAACAAGAGTTTACCAATGGATGCTTTCTAGCAAATCTCAACAACAGATGAACCCGTGTAAAGAGTATTTATGAAAGTGATTATGAAAAATTGACATTTACCTGATGTATTAGCATATTGATGTTTCGAAGAGTGTCAGCAAAATTTTAAACAAATACTGCAGCGAAGTAAAGTATTGTTAAATGTTTTAACGATTATTTAAAAGTTATACCCACGTTATTTGCGCAAATCAACTTAAAACAGCGCACAAAAGATCATAGGAAATATTATACTCTGTTTGAATTCATTGAAAAACACAGACCATTAATCACCGAATACGGAACTACGAATAGAAATGAAAGCAAATATACTCCCGCCAAAACTTATTAATATTTTTAACACAACCATAGGATGGCGCTGATCGTTGCGTCTACTCATTTTAATTGTTCTATTTTTCGGAAGAGGTCTCTCTACTAATACTATTAACAACAATACTTTTTAATTTAACAGATCTGTATTTGGTGAGAAACAGTTTTAAGAAAATTAAGAAAAGAGACAGTAGTTCTGAGAATCAGGAAAAGAGCAGGAGTTTTGTCTTCAGTTTTTTTAGTTTTGTTGGTGTATATCATCTTTGGTTTTGTGCTTCCAAATAATTCTGTCCCTAAAATGGATTCAAACTATCAACCCCCCTTATATAAAAGGAAATGATGTGTACCTACATGTACAAATCGTGAAGGCAAAATGCATCGTTTTCCAAAAAATGAACCAAGTGTGTTTAGTGAGTGGATTTTAAAGATACAGTCTTTAAATTATAAAGACTTGTCAGTTGAAGACTTATAAAAAATATGTATTTTGTGAGGAACATTTTTCTAGTAACTGTTTTAGGTACCAAAAGAGGTCTTATAAGAACAGCAGTTCCAACATTAAATTCACCTGGTAAGTAAATAAATCAAATTGTAATTTATAAAGAAAGAAAACCTGTACTAGCAGATCATGCAAACGTTTTTATGCTGAAAGGACTGTATAAACAGTGAAAGCAACCATTAGCTTTTACATTAAGTGAAGGACCTCATAAATCCATGGCATTAAAAAATTTGCTGAAGGTTCTAATCTGCAAATGTCAAAGTATAGGTTTGAAGGTAGTATCGACAGTTTGTAACCAAAGTGAAAATAATAAATACTTAAAAAGAAAAGAAAAGAATAGAAATCTTGGTTTTGTGATCAATGACCATGAAATTATTCCCATATTTGATGTCCCTCATATTTTCAAGTGTTTGAGAAATAACCTTTTGAAACATGACTTGTATTTTAAGCAAAATAAATAAATAAATGATCATTTTTTGATTGTAAACATATATATTTTACTTTAGTTTCGTTGAAATGTAGCTGTCTATTTTATCGCAGAGTACTTCTTATTGACAGATAGATGGCACTAGATATAAATTTAAGGAATCTGTATTATCGACAATACTTTTTAACACAACCGCTGCTACTCGATGTCGCATACGGATCTAGACAGTAACTAGGTTCTTGCCATTTTATTCGTAGTTCTGTATTCGGTGCCATTAATATTACCTACATTGATTATTTTTTGACGTTTCTTAAAACCAATGAAATGCTTCTTTATTTGTTACAAGAGGGTAAGTTTCAACCAAGTATGTCATTATTATAATGAGAATAAATCTCTTGTGCTAATTGTCGGAAATAATCACTGTAGCTTTTATTTGCTTAGCAACTGTCAGATAATTGTCAAAATAATTACTTAATTGTGTAAACGCGAAATTTTATTAATCTTTTTTATTGTAAAAATTTGTGAATAAAAAAAATCTTGTCAAATATAACTCGAGAATTCCATAAATTAGAAAATAATTTGACAGATTTTGATTAAACTTGTTGCCATTTGGCAATAGCCACTCGAGCCCTGCGGGTTCTCGTGACTATTGCCTGGCAACAAGTTTTCAAACAATCTGTGAAATTATTATCAATTTATTCTCACTCTCTTGTTAAATTATTACTGACAATATATCTCCTTGCCTAACGACCAATCAGTGGATTTCAAATTTTAAAATTCGGCCAATAGAATCGTATCTACAGTGAAAAATAGCTTGTGGCTGAAACTATGATAAACTTCCCTAGTTTTTATTTTACTAACTGTCAAGTGAAAATATGGAGGGTAGAAGGAAGGAACAATCTCGAAAAACTGTCCAGTCGCAAGTAGCAAACAGTAGATGGCGCGAGAGTAGCAGAAGGGTAAAAAGACAACGTGAAGTCAGTAACACTCCATAGGTTAGCTATAAACATAGTGAAATAAGATAGGTTGAAAAATTTAATATTTTTCGTGACGTGTAGTTACAAATTATGTAGAATTTAAAATCTCAACTATTTACATAGTCAAATGTAATTTAATTTCGTTTCTTACTTCAACAATTCATTTTGACATAGCCGATCACAGGACAAATTTTTCTTTTCTACTTTTTGTAACGTCCTGTGACACTTACTCTTGCTACTGTGGCGCCAACCCTCTACCCGCCATAAGTTAAACCGATAATTAGTAGTGACTGAAATCAAAATCTAAATTAATAACCAATTTGATTTATTAAATGTACTTTAAACAATTTTATACTTATGGGCAAGTTACTCATAACTACTTTACTTTAGTGTTCATATATGGCGCCACATCCTCGAGAAAAAAATATCCATCCAGCTCCTCCACCCGATATTCTACGGTTAAATGTATACCATCTCATCATGGCCATACCACAAATTAATCTCATCATCGTTCACATAAAATCAACGGTGAGCGTCACATCGCTCACACTGTCACCTAATTGTGATAGGAACAAAGAGCCAATTGATTTTATAATCTTTTCAATTTACTACATGTTATTGGTAAGACACAATAGAGATGGACAAGGTAGATAAAATGAAATATCGACGGCACGCTGAGTTAAGTCACTACGTAGCTGGCGCAAAACTGATAGGGAAAGAAAAAAAAAGAAGAAAGTTTAACGAAGACAGGCGCCTAGTTTTTTAGTTCATTGAGAATTGTACGAATGTGTGGGTGGAGCGGAAACTAAATCCAGCAATATTTACTTACACAATGCGTGTGAAAGTTCAAAAAAATTATTTTTTATCAAGTGGGAATAATCAATCAATGTATAAATCCATCAAAATGAGTTTGACGTATTTTTTCATAGAAAAAGTTTGCCTAATAATATATACAATAAATTACTAGTTATTTATAGATAGACATATTGAGAGAACTACAGTTTCCTCCCCAAATGTTTCTCCTGTTCTCCATGACAGGATGTTTCCTTTTTTTTAATTATTATTTAACTAATAATTAACCTCTCTCTATTCTTATTTCTTGTGTTAACAATTAATAAATTAGTAACTTTCATTTTATTTTATTTCATTTCACAAATTAACTAACTATTTTAACATTTCACAACCCCTCTTTCCCAATTATATATTTTTCAACACAAATTGTATATTACCTTTAACTATGTTATGATCAACTATAGTCTATATAGATTTCATAGACGTACCAAAATATATTTTAAGAGGGTATACCGTAAGGTACATTTTGTATTGAACGAATGAGTTGCAGCTATGCTAAAGAATATACGATTAAGGTCAGAGGTAACGGGATGTACTCATTTTATTAAAAAAAAGTGATAGGGGTACATACATTTTAGTAAGTTTGATAAAGAAAGGCAACACAGTTTATTCATAATAGAAAACAAACCAATCTGTAACAATAATTATTTTATATATTTTTGTTCTTTTTGTAAGAAGATTAATTCAAACTTAGAATATTGTCACAAATAAATTACAATGAAATATATTTTTAAAAAATTAATTAAAGTCAAGATAGCAAGATATCATTACAATTTTTATTAAATTCAAAGAAGCAAAATTAATATTTTTTATTTGTTTTACTCCTATATGTAGTTTTTGGGAAATTTTTTTCAGAAATTTTAAATGGCAAGTGGCCTACTGTAATCGGCTTAATACGATTACACCTATTTACAGATTATTCGATTATTAAGAGGGATTTTCCAAACAACCTAGTTTTCTTAGAAACATTATCGGGAATATTATTTTAAAAGAAAGTGGGTACATTAAAGCAGTACTTAGTATTAGTTCTTTGAGTAAAGTTGTATGAAGTTGTATGGTTTTCATAATATTGTAAACAGTTGGAATATATTTAAAACATTATTTGTTAAATGTTAATTGTGCAAGTACCAAACAATGTCGATAAGCCAAGGACCATCTAAACGACCAAAAACAGGTCCATTATCTTTAAATGAAAAAACTCTGATATTGAATTGTTATATATCATTGAAAAACAAGGATCCAAGTGCAGGTGTTGATGATATTGTGGAATTAACGGCTGCTATGTTGTGCGTTGCTAAATCAACAATTTATAGATTACTAAAAGAAAGCAAGGCCGAAATGAGATCGATGAGTCATTAAAACAAAGACTAAGGCGTAAAGTCCATGGATTTTACTTACGAAAGGAAATTCCAACACTTGACAAAATTATGACATCAGTACAAGAAGATATGGACTATACAAAATTCTCCATAATGACATTATGCAAACTTTTGAAAGATGTGGGTTTTAGATATACAAAACAATAGAAAATCTCTCTTGACAGATAAACCGGAAATAGTTTTTTGGAGAAGAGACTATTTAAGAAGCATTCGACATGCCAGAGATCAGAATTTGAAAATCTTCTACTTAGACGAAACATGGATAAATGCTGGATATACAGTTACCAAATCTTAGCAAGATGAAAACATTAAAAGCGGAAGGCAGGCATTTGTGGAAGGTTTGTCGTTAGGTTTGCAGCCACCATATGGAAAAGGAAAAAGACTTACCATTGTCCATGGAAGTTCTGAAGGTTTTGTTGATGGTGGATTATTAACTTTTATTTCAAAACGCACGGGGGACTATCACGAAGATATGAATTGGGATGTCTTCGAGGAATGGTTTGTTCAAATGTTGGATCTGATTCCAAAAGGAGCTGTTATTGTTATTGACAACGCAAGTACCATTCACGGTGACGAGAAGCATTGCCCACAAGTCGTTGACGTAAAGCAGAGGTTTTGGAGTGGCTTATTTCGAAAAATATTAAGTTTCCAAAAGATCCACTAAGGAAAGAACTTTACAGAATTGCAAAAATGAACAAGGATAAATACAAAACCTACATAGTAGAAGAAATGGCTTCTTCTCGTGGTATATCAGTTCTTCGACTTCCCCCTTATCATTGTGAACTTAATCCCATAGAATTAATATGGGCTCAGGTAAAGGGGGAAGTTGGAAAAAAGATACTACTTTTAAAATAAACGATGTTGTGAAATTGTTTGAGAGTGCTGTAAGTTTAGTAAGGAAAATTGGACAAACTGTATCGAGCATGTTATCAAAGTAGAGGCAAATATGTGGAAAATTGACAATATTTGTGATGATTTAATCGACCCTATTATTATTAATGTCAACAACGATTCTTCCTCTTCCGAGTCGGATATAGAATAAAATGTAAGTAATAAATGTATTCCAATAATTATTTCTTTTCATTTTTTATTATATTATAATTTAAAACGTATTTTTTCCCAAAATACACACCACTGCATTGCGTTATTGCTTATCTGATAATCCTTTAACAATGAAGAAACCCTAAACTTTGCTACAACTGAAACAAATACGGGGTTGATCTACCTGGTTTTTAGATTTACGGAAGAAATGTAATTTAAAGTAAGAGATTTATCAAAAATTTTATGGTACTCCCTGTAAATCTTTTGCATACTTAATTAGGGTTTATTACTCCTCGTACTTTTTTTACATACCTACTATATATGATTTGGATTGTTGCATTTAAGTCTGCACAATTAGGTAAGCCTTGTCTTATTTTGGCCTACCATTTTTTTCACCTTCACTTTACTAAACTTTAAGACACACAATTTAAACCCATTACTTTTGTATTTGACCTTTTCCTTTGTATCTATTTTAGCCTGATGATGGTCTAAGACCGAAACTAGTCGCACTTCAGTAATTTGGAAACTCTTGGAAGAGGGTTTCAGTTCTGTGGTGATGTTCCGAAATAATTATTTAAAAAAAAATAGTTATCAACTTTAAACAAAAAATGGCAAAAACATATATAAGATCAATGCTTTTTATTTTTTAATATATTAAACTTATTGGCTTATGTTAAGGGGGTGTTTAAGGCTTTTAAAAAATCATTAAAAATAAACGAATAAACTAATTGTAATAAAATTTTATATATACAGGGTGTGTTCCACTAAGGTCTGCGATGTAGTTTATTACAACATAAAGAAAAAAAAATTATAACCAAATCGATCATAAACAATTGCTGGAAATATTTGTCAAGTTTGAAAGTCGTCTGCAACGAACACTCAAAAACATAATATTGTGAATATCTCCGAAAGAGATATACTAAAGGTATACTAAAAACACAATTTTTGAAATCTTGCTAAGATGTTGGTTAGGAACTTTTTACCAATCCTCTTCAAATAGGGAGGTGGGGGGAGGTTCAAACTTGTTATAAACAAATGTCATATAACTTTTTTTTGTTTTTTAACCGATTTCAATGATTTTGGCGTCATTTAAAAGAGTTTTTTCTTTTTAATCAGATGCATAACAAAAATACCAAAATTAGACAATTTTGTCTCCGCTACGAAGTTCTACGTAAAAAAGTCGATTATTTTTTTATTTTTCTCGGAAATTTCAAATGTAATGATGCTTTCTTTTTTAATTTAGGTGAAGGGAGGATAAAAAATAAAGAAATTATTGAAAAGGGCAAGTCTAAATCTTATATTTTATTTGATATCTTAAAATTAAAATATCACAATAGCTAAATAGAAAACCAAAATCCGTGCCAATGTCGTCGTAGAATAAGATAATCCAGTAAATAGTCACAATCAAACAACAAAATTGTAAATCCGTGTAAATAGCCAACGTTGTCACAAAAAAGGAATCAGTAAAGAACTTTCAATAAAAAACAAATAAAACCGTACTGTATAGTACACACTCGCTCAATATCATCCCTTTATGTGTAACATTAAACAAAGTAAACAGTTTAATAGTGGAGAACTTCCAAGATTTATTTGTTCATTAACAACTTTAAATGTAACTTAAATGTCAATCTGACGATACTAATCTTAGGAAAACGGCTGTCATTGTAATTTAAAAACTAATTTTTTCAAATAAACTTGGAAGTTACGTTCAAACGAAGAGTTGTTTATTATTCTAAAATATCTGCCTTATTTGAACTAGAATTTGGAATTTTATTTAATATTCGCGAATGATAGGAAGCATTGTCCATAACGACTACTGAATTTGGAGGAATGTTAGGAAGAAGCTGCTCTTGAAACCATTTTTCTTATAAATCTGCAGTCATATCCTCATGATAGTCGGCTGAACATTTCTTAATATTTTTTGCAGACAGTAGCAACGCATTTGGTATAAAACCGTTTTCACTTCCGGCTTGAAGAATTATTATACGCTTTTCTCTCGAACATGGCGCATTTAAACTACACTTTTGAGACTGATCTACCCAGCCATACTGAACAGTAACATGTGTGTCAAACCAAGTCTCACCTAGGTAAACTATATGCCTTTTAATTCACGATACTTCGTTATTTTATCTAAATACTCTTCATGGAGTACAACAATACGCCGCGATTCCATTATAACCATTCGTCTATCTAATTTCTTATAATTAAAAGCGCATTCTAATAGTATACCGCGTAAATTTTCTAAGCTTTTATAATTATAATCAGGATAATGTCCTAATTTTCCTTTGAACGATTTCTAGTCAGTACAAAATTTTCTTAATATAAATTATAAATCCTTCGCTTTATAACATCGTCAACATTTGGCAAATTTTGTTTTTCCGCACCGCGCTTAATAACCCGAGAAATAGTGTAAATAGAAATTTTAGTTAAGGCATTAATTCGCTTTATTATAACTTCATCTGATTTTTTATTATATCTTCATTTTTCAAACCAATTATTAAAAATGAATTACCGAAACAATGATATATATAAAGTTAATACTTAACTGCCCCAAATGAAAATCTGGACTCTCCGCCTCGGCACTAGACACCGACTTTATGAGTTAAAAAAAAACTGGCGGGAAAAATTACCCCCAGACCCCTGGACGTAGCAGAATACAGCGGACCATTAAAAGCCGTCAACAAGTCGCGTGCGTACTCCAATTGTTTTCGCGCTGTACAACTACCAGTCTAGAGAGAGCTTGAGTTCCGACGATACAGAGTGGATGTTTAACGGGACAGATATGTTGTTTTCATGCCATTATTTCTACTTTGAAGCCTAGTAAACTAACTCACTCTGTATAACACTTTTAAATGGTTTTTAGCAATTAATACTGGAAAGACTATAACAATTTTATCTTTGGAGATTTTAATTTGTACATTTGATTTTGTATTATAAAAAATTTTTTTACAATGTTACAATTCATTGCGTTAAATACTAGTTAATTACTTACATAATGCTACTCTTATTTTACAACTTATTGTACACTTGTATTATTATTTGTGGTTGTCTTGAAGCAATTTGTAAGGATTAGAATTTAAATTGATTTTACTTTGTATTGTTTTTTCTTATGGTATTTTTTCTATTTATTGTAATTTATACAGCCTGTTGATGGTCTTATAGGACAGAAACTAGTTAACTACAAGATTGAGAAATAACAACTAAACTGGAAAAGTTCCACCTCAAAACTCTACGAGGTAAAAAGATCAGTAAAGAGCTGAAAGAATGTTCCAACTAATCGCCGTCAACAAGTAATTCTAAGTAGATTGAGAATTGGGCATACATTTGTTACCCACTCGCATATATTATATTATCCAGAACGAATCCACCAGTATGTGAACAGTGTCAAACCAGTTTATCGGTCAAACATTTTCTAATCGAGTGCCCAGTATAACAGTGATCAAGAACAAATTGGTCTATCGATACTAACCTACAGTCCATGGGAGAAAAATGTAACATCAAAAACTTGTGTGGATACCTTAAAGACATTAACATGTATGACAAAATCTAAGTTTTATAAATTATTGTAATGTTTCTCTCGCCGTCGCTAATAACCCAGTGGGTTGATGCGACAAAAAAAACAGTTTATGGGATAGACTTAGTGTTTCCTTTGAACCTTTTTAACAATTATTCCTTAACACATTCCACTATTTTAATTAAAAATCGACTTTATTAAAGATTAAAGTTAATTTTCTATAAAAATAGTCTAAGAAGAATTATCTGTTGTTCGTTCTGGATTCTAAATTAACCCTATAACTATAATTTTATTAAATCTTACATTTACTAAACTAAAAATGAAATAATCTAGTTATGAGAACGCACCACCATCACCCAACCATACGTTATTGTTCAACGACAAGCTACCGTGGGCCTATTCATTCACAAACAATAACCACTAATACGTCCTAATTGAAAAGCCTAAAGTGGCCATTAAATTTTCAAGAAGTGACTATACAAAGAACGGCAGCGCCCACTTATGAAACTTACACGAGACACGCGCAGTTATTGTATACCGAGGACGATTTTCTTGTGTTACATTGTAAACACGATACTTTATATACGAACATAAACTAGAAGTATCCTTTACGAGAATAATTGTAAAGTAAAGCATCCTAATTACATGGGAAACTCTGTACAAATACATATATACATCCATTGTTAACCAGTTATTTTAGAAATAATATCAGAAAAAAGGTTTTTACAAATAATTTTTTCTAAAAATATGTGAAAATTGATAAACCACTTAAACAATTTTTTTATATTCTATCATGTCCAAATTTTCTAATTTATATTGAACAAGATTTTATGTTTTATAAAAAGGTTCGGTTGAAAGAAGGAGAGTATACTCTGTTTCAAAGGTGGTTTCTCAACCCGGGCGTTCTCATTTTAGCGTTCTTAAGAAAATTATCGCTTCGCGACTCGGGATAATTTTCAAAATATTCGTGCTCTCAAGAACATTTTCGGAAATAATTTAAGCTCTTCTGATATTATAAGTGAAAATAAAATAAAATTTCATCTAATTTTACAAATCGGAAGACTGAGGATACGTTTCGATGTTTATCTTATTACCAAAATTAAACAAAAAGGGTCAATACACTTTAGTGTATTCCATCGATATACGGGGTTGGGATAAAGTATGGAACCAAGTAATAGTATATTAAACAACGCATTTCATATGGAATTCTGTTATGACACGAGTTCAAGTTTAAAAAACGAATCGCGAAGCGATGAGTTTTTTAAAGAACGAGTGTCACAACAGCCATATGAAATAAGTTGTTTATAATATTTTTTATATTTTGCCCTTTTTACCATTTTTTAAATTAATTTTTTGATATTTAAATTATGAAATGCTAATATTTTCAAATATTTTAAAATGACTAATACACCAATAATAATATACTATATAAGTAAAAGATGATATTCATATTCACAAATACTTTCTTAAAGAACAATATAAAATTAATAAATTGCTATTAGCCACAAATGTCATTGTCAATAGTCTTGTCATTAGATACTTCACTCATGTCGTCAACCATTTAAAACAAAAATTTGCGTGCGTAAAAGTTACATTACGATACGCAAATGCGTTTTATAATGAAGAGTTTTATAAGTGCAAAATATAAAAATATCTTTTAAACGAAAAGAACGATATTTATGAAAATTTGCAGGTAAGTGCAATGGAACAAAACGCATCTGATGTACATTTTTTGATAATAATATACTTCCGGTTTAACCGGAAATGCCATCAACTTCTTTAATTTAAATGGGACACCCTATATATTTTTACAGATTTTGAAAGAGCTTGTTATTTTGAATTCATACATACTGAGTTTGGTGTAAAAAATTTTGTAAAAACGAGGAATATAGCACTTTAATCAACCTCCTTTGAGTTTTTTGCATTACAGCAAAAATCTATTTAGATAAACTAATTGATGTTGTTTGTATGCATAGTAATAAATAAACAAGTACTGTTTAGTACGTCTTTTGTTCTTCAAGTGTCAAATTCTAATTGACGGAAATAAATTGCACAATTTAGAATGGTTCAATTAAGTGAAAAAGAGCGTATTGAAATTTTAATGATGATCGGTTATGGTGATCGTGTTAGAACTCATGAAGAAGTGTGTCATATTTTTAATAATTTGCATCCGGAGAGAAATCCTATATCACGCTCAACAGTAACTAAAACATTACAACGTTTTAATACTACTGGGATGGTAAAAAATTTGCTAAAACCTGGAAGACCGCGGACTGCAACGAACAAAACTGTTAATCAAAATATTGCAATCGATTTAGAAGAATCACCTCAAACTTCCACCACAAATTTGGCACTAAACCATGGTATCAGTCGACGTTCTGTAGGAAAGATATTAAAAAGTATCATCCGTATAAGGTACAGTTGGTTCAAGAATTGTCATACGATGATTTTGACCGACGGCTGGAATTTTGCGAACGGCTAATGGACATCTGTAATGTCGACGAAAATTTTGCTTCTAGCATAGTTTTTTCCGATGAGGCAACTTTTTGTTTAAATGAAACAGTTAATCGCCATAACTCAAGGTATTGGTCAAATGAGAATCTTCATTGGATTCATGAAGCACGCATACTCAGCATCCACAGAAGTTAAATGTTTGGATGGGAATTGTCGAAAATAAGCTTATAGGCCCATTTTTTATCGACGGAAACTTGAATGGTGACAAGTATTTGGATCTACTAAATAACGAAATTATTCCTGCACTTCAACAGAATGGGCAATTACCACAAAATATTTGGTTTCAACAAGATGAAGCACCTCCCCACTATGATAGACGGGTTAGGGATTTTCTGGATGCGAATTTTCCAAACCGATAGATTGGACGTAGAGGATTCATAGAGTGTCCTGCTCGTTCTCCGGATCTTGGCCCGTTAGATTTTTTTCTTTGGGGTTATCTTAAATCACGTGTTTACCTTAGACGACCAACAAACTTACAGGAATTGAAACAAAGAATTATTGATGTTTACCTTCGGTCTCTGAAGAAGATAACTTGGTTATCGAAACGCGCGTCAGGCATATAAAAGTGTGTGTTGGTGTAGTGGTAGTGTAAACGGTTTTCGGTATCATTTTCGCCAACGGTTCCAGATTCAACATTTTAGTTAAATTCAGTATGCATGAATTCAAAATAACAAGCTCTTTCAAAATCTGTAAAAATATATAGGGTGTCCCATTTAAATTAAAGAAGTTGATGGCATTTCCGGTTAAACCGGAAGTATATATTATTATCAAAAAAATGTACATCAGATGCGTTTTATTCCATTGCACTTACCTGCAAATTTTCATAAATATCGTTATTTTCGTTTAAAAGATATTTACTTGGTTCCATACTTTATCCCAACCCCGTATGTTATTTTTGTAGTGCCAAAATACACTTTGCAGCAAAAAAAATCATATTTTATGAAACAAATTTGTAAAAGCACTAATATCGATATATTAACAAGTAGTGATTTATTTTAATATGTTACAAGAATATTAGAAAAAAACTCTAATTTTGTGTTCAAAATGCAAACGAGGATTATAATAATTAATTAAATGAATAAGGTAATTTGGGGTTCTATGTTAATATGAAATGCCCTGTATGAATCTTCCACTTTTATAACATAGTTTATTGTTCTTTTCCAACAATCAGCGTCTGGGTCATCTATATTTTGCCGGATTAATGCAATTACAGAAGGACATAATGTAGGTATAGTATTTTGGGTCCGCACTTTGTTCTTAAGTTTTTTCCACAAATGCTCAATCGGGTTGAATACGCAGTAGTAAGGAGGAAGACGAAGAACTGTATATTCTTTGGATGCTGCAATTGTATCACATACATATCGATACCCTACTTTGAAAACCTCGTAAGTACCTAACACCTGATTTTACAGGAGCAAAAAAAACTGCGGTATTTTAATTGCGAGAACAATTGCTAATTAAATTTTGTACTTAATGCATTAACACAAAATTAAATTAGCAATTGTTCTCGCAATTAAAATACCGCAGTTTTTTTTGCTCCTGTAAAATCAGGTGTTAGGTACTTACGAGGTTTTCAAAGTAGGGTATCGATATGTCTTATGTATGTTCAATGTCCTTAGAACCTCTAAAAGCTGCGTTTTTATATCCTTCTTCAAAGTACATGTTGTTTTGGACCATAAATTCCTGAATGTCCGCTTTTGTAGTTGAAGAGCCTGAAACTTTCTTCAATTGACGACTATGGTAACTGACATTGTCCATAACTATGACACTATGCGGGGGAATATTTGGCAGTAAAGTGTTTTCGAACAATTCGGCTGTAGTATCTTGGTGGTAATCCAACGACTAATCTTGAATGTTCTTCGCCGAAAGTACCAAACTGTTTGGAATCCAACCATCTTCTGATCAAGCATGAATAATCGTGATCCGTTTTCTTTTGTTCGATGGAGCTTTTGATTTGCATCGCACTATTCCATCGCTCCATCCTTTTGCCGGCGTATCCTGGGTATCATAACAGGTCTCATCAAAATAGCAGTCAAATATTCAAAACGTCATTGCCTAATCCGTTGGGATTCCATAATAACTTGCCTTTTGTCAATTTTGCAGTATTTGAAACCTATAGTTTGGATAAAAGTGTCCATAGGTTTCCAATGGATATCCTTATCTCAATGGAGATCCTTAGTCTTGTTTGCAATGATCTGATAGTAGGCACCAAGTTTTCTTCGTACATAGAGTAAATAGTTCTACTTATCAATCACCGTCATCAGTGGTTCTGGAAACACCACTATCGTTTCATTTTCGTCTCGGATGAATTGGCCTCGAAATGTGAACTCTCACTGATGATTCCGATATCCCTGTCAAATCGCTGGTTTCTCTTACAACAGGAGTAAAAGCCCAACCCCTTTGGACCAGCTTCTGATGAACATTTCTGACGATTTCTTTGGCATCAAGGGATAAAACTCGTCGTCGAACAGGAACAGTAACACAGGGCGCCGCTGTCCCAAGGACGGAACTTTTTCACAAAAATTATTAAACAGCACAGACTAACTGTCACTATGGGAACACAAATATAAATGATTATACTAAACCCAAATTAGACAAATACAAAAAACGATCCTGTGTGCGAATTTTGACCATAAGCAATAAACCGTGACAGACGATGGCAAAAAAAGTGGTTTATTACCATCAGTCCCTTTTTATTGTAGGCACTATATTGTTGAACACACTTTACCTTATTTAAGAGAAAAAGTTCGTAATATTTGGTACACAGCACTACAGACTACCATAGATACTTAGCTATACTTAAATGTCTCTCAAGGGTTGAATTCGAAAACGATCGATTGCAAAATCCGATCAAAAGTAGCAACTGCTGATATCAATTTACGAACTCATTTATTGCTACCACAAATGCCGTTTATTGATAACATTTAACAAATTTGTAGATTAATGCATTTGCTGGTATAACAATTACTTTATATAAATGTAATACAAGATATTTATGCCATCAGTTACGAAATGCCTAATTGTATGTAAAGCATGAGATTTTTGCGAAACTCACAAGTTACACAAAATTTCATTTCGTAACGTATTGCATACGAGATTTTTTCTAATTTTGAAGAAAGTAATAAAAAATAAAATTTAATATAATTGATAAAAATTTGGATAGCATAATATTAGTTTATTGCTGTTACTTTATGTTAGTTGCCAGTTTGACATTTTGTAAAAAAGTCTTGACGGAAGGTTTTTAGCGAGATTAATATATTTTTAGTTTTATTTTTAAAAAATGAGTTCTGATGAGCTACCAAGCAATATTTAAGAGGCAGCAGATAATGCTCGTTTATCAGTAATTCCCAAAAAGTCAAAGGCAGTTTATGAATTGGCATAAGAAAAATTTGTTACGTGGTGTGATGAGAAGAAAATTAAACATGTTAATGACAAAGTTTTACTTGCATATTTTTAGGTTAAAAAAGACACTTTACTCAATGTTAAGGTCTGAACATAATCTGGAAAGGAATATTGACATTAAAAAATATATAAATTTGGTAGCATATATTCAAAGGCAAATTTTTAGTAGAAGCTTATGACACAGAATACTTAATGGCTAAGGTTGCAATGATAATTGGACTGGCAGGAGCATGCAGAAAAGCAGAATTAACATTTCTTCTAGTTGAAAATGTTATGGACGAAGAAAGCCATTTTCGTGTTAAATCTTCAAAAACAAAAGTTATACTTACGGCAGTTTGCAATTGCCACTGGAGACATTGAAAATACGAATCTTGTTGAAATATTAAGAAAATATATTGAGGTGCGTCCCCAGGTTCTTATTTTTTTTGTAAAATATGCGAATGGAAAATGTACCAGAAATCCTGTGGAAATTAACACATTTAGCAGTCTGCCAAAAATTATTGCACAATTTCTTGGTCTTTCAAATACTGTTTTTTCTACTGGCTACTGCTTCAGATGAAGCTCTGCCACTTTCCTAGCAGACAGTGGCGCTGATATTTTAAAATTAAAGTGGCATTGAATAATGTCAAAAAGTATATTGTAATAACGCATTAAATTATTGTCACAACAAAATACTACTCAATCTTCACTGTTAAATTTTATTAAATTCATATTTTTTTGAGTGTAGAAAACGAAAAAAATTTGCAATGCAAACTATGGTAGTGCCAGAATTTTTTGACGGTTTACCCTCCAGTCTTTTAAATACCTAATGAAATTTTATTACTCTTTTAATTTTTAAATATGTATTGTATTATTTTTACAATAACCATTGTTTTAAAAATTTGGAAAATATGACAAACAAAGGGAAAACTCTGGAAGGTGAAAAGCTGCTATTACAGACAATGTTATATTGTTTACATAACTTTAAGAAAGTTATTATTTTTAATAAAATTAGAAAATATTTTTTATATCTAAACTATCTTAATATTTTGTTATTAAACTCTTAATTCTGGTACATTAATAGGAGTTTATTTATTTAAAACTCAGCAAAAATTTATTATGTATATTATATTTTATGAATTTAAACATTTTTGGATAGTTTTACTTTAAATACCTTGCTAAAATCCGAAAATAAATTATTTAAACACTGGATGAGTGTTATGAAGTGAAGATATCCAGTGCGAAAGAGATAATCCGATGTGGCAGGATGCAGCCGAACCGTATTTACCCAGGGGAATAAAACTAGATGACCTTTGGAAGATGCAAAGGCCCAACGCGATCATTTCCATTCACTACTACCCAAGGGGAAAATTAACAAATAGGGAAAATGACTATTTTTAATGATGTGCGCAATTTATCTGCATACATATCTAAATAGATTAAAAAAATACACAATCAAGTAAATAGTTTACACAATACCACCGAGTAATAAAAATGATTGATTTGGTGTTAATAAAAATGTACGCAAACTAAAAAATAGGTACGTAGATATTTTGTAGTTTTTTTAGTACATTATTTCTTGATTGAATAATGTGTATGTTTATTTTTGAAATTCACCTACTGTGAGTTTCAAAAGGTTCAAAAGGTTAGATCCTCTTTCTATTATATTGTAATTATTTCAGCCTGATGATGGTCCTATAGGACCGAAACTAGTTGCAACATTAAATTAAACAGTTGTGGGATAGACTTTGAGTTTCCTTTGAACCTTTTGTGTTTCAACCCACATTTGAGATATGGATAACTTACAAGATTCACTAACGAAATAGCGTCACAGAAAAGAAAACAATTTATTTTAAATAAAATTTATAATAAATAACCGACGGAAAATTAAAAAAACATAAGTTTGGTGTGCCACCATCTTATGAAACACCCAGTAAGATTGTAACTAATTTTAAAATCTGGAGTTTAAAGCTGCCTACAATTTTTGTTAATAACTTTGTTTTGTAATTTTTACTATATTAGACCTACTGAGCTTCCCCCACACTAATCAACCACCCTGTATATACGGTATCCGCCAAAATAAACAGTACCGAAACAGAGAGTGCTGTGGAGTTGTTTATGTAATATGGATTTGTCATATTTGACTTAATTGTCGTTAGTTTATATATTAATAGTACGCTGTAGTTAAATTTGATTTAAAAATGATTCTAACAACGGAAGAAAAAGTGTTTTTGGTAGAGCATTATTTTCGTTCATACGGAAAAGGTCGTAATGATCCGTAATGGTCCAAGCTTAGAACAGGTGTCGGTAAAATATCAACAAAAATTTAATAAAGCAGCTCCTGGTAAAAGTGTGATGTTAGCTGTTTTTGAAAAATTTCGTCGCACTGGTAGTGTATTGTGTCAACGTAAAGGTTCTTCAGGTCGTCGAAAAACAGTATGCACTAACGAAAATGAAGGACGTGTTTTTATCTAAGTTGTACAATCACCTCAAAGAAGTCTTGTAAAAACTGCATGTAAACTCAACATTAGTGAAACGTCTTTACGTCGCATGTTCAAATCAATTGGTGGTTATCCATACCGTATTCAAGTTGGACAACGACTAAATGCTGCGGACAAACGTGCAAGAGAAATTTACTGTGGTCGCATGTTGAGTTTAATTTACGAAGATCCCGATTTTTTTAAAAACATATGGTTTTCAAACGAGAGTCACGTTCATCTTAGCGCCTATATTAATCGACAAACAACCAGATTTCTTGGATTTGAACGTCCTGATGTCAATGTAGAGGAACTACTCCACAGTCTTCGAGTTACCGTTTGGTGCGCGGTATCTGGTAATGGAATGATTGGTCCTTATTTCGTTGAAGATGGTAATCAGAATCCACTTACTGTCAACCAAGAACGTTATAGAGAGAAAATTATTATACCTTTTCTGAGAGATCTAAATAACTTTTGCCGTGCACGAAATCTACAGTTTCGCACACAATGGTTCAAACAAGATGGTGCAACGAGCCATACAGCTGTGTGCACCTTAGACTAACTCCGTCAGCATTTCGATAATAGAATAATTTTTCGGGGAACAGACTTCGAATATCTTTCTAATTCACCTGATCTGACGCCACCTGACGCATACGAATATTGCCGAACTACGGGAAAGATTACAAAATATTTTTCGGCAGATCCATCAACCACTTTTTACAAATATGTTTATTGACTTATAAAATCGATATGAAGCTTGTTTGCGTCGAAATGGTGAATATTTTAAACAGTTACATTACAGAAATTAAAAATTATTATATATACAGTTGACAGAAGCAAACATGAACCCTGGGTGGGCGTGTCCTTGTCGCTGTAGTTGTATTTTCATCTCACTTATGCAGCCACTAAAATTGATATTATCGTTAACATTGGCTCGTGATTGGCTGATTGTGATAACCTTGAAATTAGTTGGCATATTTTCCGCGGACCATGTTTGCTTCTGTCGACTGTTTATTTTGGCGGATACTGTACATCAAAAAAACTGGTATCCTCTTAGCAACTGTTTTGACAACTTCATACACACTTTAAAAAACTTTTTTTAATACAAAAAAAATAAATGAAATTAATACATTCACACCGAATGAAAAGAAAACGTTGATTTTTTTCGAAAAAAACACATGTTGGCTGTTCGTCTATTGTCCTATGGACGTGAAATATATTTGTTTGTTTTTTTGAAAACAGACATATAGGCACATAAATAGGTTTGATAAATCCCAATTTTTCATCGGATAAAAACGAATCGGTCCAAACTAATTGTTTTATTCCCAATTTAATGCTTCTTTCTCTCTCATAGCCCTGTGTAGTTGTTGTCACGCGTACACAAACCTTGCTCGAGGTTATTTAGCATGTGAATTTGTTTGTCACAAATTGCTTTCCCTATTGGTCTACATGCATTCCTGTCGTCATTTGTTTTCTACGAAATTTACGACCTAATTATAAATCGTTGTCTGTATTTGCGATTCGCGTTATTTACGAGCAAGTTTTAAAACCGCTCCACCACCGCCGCCGTCGCCACCACCGCTGTATTCCGGGGTGTCAATTATACAAAAATTTTTAATTTTAACGCATAGTTACTCGTAAGTAACCGTACGTTTAATCATAACCAAATTAAATACATATTTTATGTAAAAGGCAACAGTTCATTATTAATTAAGAAACCAGATATACGAGAGATGACAAAAGTGATGAAAGTTATTTTTAAAGTATTCATAGTTTAATTTTCTTCATTATTATTCTAAATCTTAACTTTTCTCTTTTTTGAACAAGAAAGTTACATAATAATAATAATAATTTTTTATATTTTGCACTTATAAAAATCTTCATTATAAAACGCATTTGCTTATCGTAATGTAACTTTTACGCACGCAATTTTTTGTTTTAAATGGTTGGCGACATGAGTGAAGTATCTAATGACAAGACTTTTAAACTTGGACTCATGTCATAACAGAAAGCCATATAAAATGCGTTGTTTAATATACTATATTGTATTTAAGCATGTAACTAAGCCGTTAAACCTAATTTTAATATATTTGTTGGAGAAACTTCTAAAATTAAAACCAAAACCTAAAACAATTTCTTTGGAACCTATTAATATTGTTGAAAATATTTCTTCCCAAACTTTTGACAGCAGTGAAACAGAGTTGTTAAACAAGGGTTTGAATTTTGCCGTGCCTTCTCGTGGGGACCTGGGCGAATTGATTGGACATATTGAAAGTTCTGTTCAATATCTCTCTCATGATGCCAAGGTTTATGTTCGGGAAGCTTGTAAGAATCAAATTTCCAAAAATATTTCAAATAAGAACAAAAATTTACAGGGAATTAAGAAAACTAGGAATACTGTCAGAGGTTTGAGGCAGAAGGAATGTTTTTACTTAAAAGCTGATAAAGGAAACCAGGTTGTTATAATGGACAAACAAGACTATTTCGAAAGAGTGGATCACTTGATCGAGAATGGTCCTTACGTTAAGATTCAAAAAAATCCACTAAATAAAATGATTTCCATGGTGAAGAGCACTCTCAAAAGTTGTAAGAACCTTGTCACCGATTCGTTAAAGTATAAATTAACTGAAAGTTAATTAATAAAATTAATTTTAAAATTAAATTCACCTTTGAACTAGAAAATAATGAACAGTTACCATTTTTGGACACATTAGTAATAAGAAATAATAACAAGTTAGAATTTGATATTTTTAGGAAAGACACCGCTACGTATAGGTATATTCCGGTAGATTCTTTTCACTGTAGTCAACACAAAATGGCAAGTTTTCATTTTTTGGTTCATCGATTAATTCATTTTCCTTTAAACAAAACAAGATATAACAGAGAAAAGAATTTAATTGAGGATATAGCTGTACTTAAGGGATATGATAAAAAACTAATTCATAAGCTAATCAATCGCCATAGTTTTAAGAAATCTCTTTGTGAAACCACCTTTTTCCAGCGAGAACACAACGATATGAAATTCATTTCATTACCATTTATCCCTCAGTATACCAAAGGATTGAATACAATTTTCGGCACGGTGGGATTAGGTTTAGTTCATAAAACTAGTGGCACCCTGAGACAATTGTTAGGAAATCCGAAGGATAAGAGAGAAGATCTGGAAAAAAGCGGTATATATGAAATAAGTTGTAATGATTGTGATAAACAGTATGTTGGGCAAACAAAAAGATCGGTTAAAACTAGATTTAAAGAACATTTAGCTCATCTAAAATATGGACGTATAGAAAAATCTAACATTGCCGAACATGCTTTTACCAAAAACCATTCTGTAAATGTAGATAGTTTAAAATTGTTAAAAAATGTATCGAACAATAGATTGTTGGATGCATTTGAAAGTATATAAATTATTAAATGTAAAAATAGATTAAATAAGGACAAAGGACCTATCCCAGATAGTCCACTTTATAGTTTATTATAAGAAAACTTATTGTAAAAATGTTTTCGCGCTAAAAATTGGCTTTGCCGCCAAAAGATTTACCGCGAAAACATTTGGCGCTAAAAATGTTATATATATAAGGTTAGTTTGTAGACATAGCTTTAGTTTACCTTCGGTCTCTGAAGAAGATAACTTGGTTATCGAAACGCGCGTCAGGCATATAAAAGTGTGTGTTGGTGTAGTGGTAGTATAAACGGTTTTCGGTAACTTCTATTTGAGCAATTATTCCTATTATATACAGGGTGTCCCAGACTAATTTATCCAGGCTATATCTCTTAAACGAATAAAGATTCACGAATGGGACAAAAACTGATCTATTCCATTTCCAATACACTTTAATATGACATAGAAAAAATTATCCCCTAAATATTCATCCCTTAGTTACAACCCCTAACTTTAAATTTCTGGAGAGTTGCTTGCTATCCGGTGGTTATCTAAACGGTTTTGTAGACAAGCATGTCGCCCAATTACTTCACCTGCTGAACATCTAATGTACAATTCGAACTACAATTCGAACATCTAATGTAAATAATATTAATTAGTTAATTAATATTTTTATTAAATTTATTTTTATTGTTCCTTTAAGCTTTAAGGCTTTCTTGATAAACGTAACAAAAATAAACTGATATTTTCTTGATTACCTACGAACCCATTTTATTTTTAAAAATTTTGTTGAATAGACGATAGAAACCTGAATCCAAAATTATAAAAACAACCCTTTTTTTGATTAATATTGTAACAATTTTGAGTTTTCAGTTCCGGTTTCTCCGTTGGTAATTCGGGCACGCCTATCCGATATCTCGTTATTTCATACAGGTCGGTGGTTATCGAATGAAAGTCCTCAAAACACAAAGTCACTAACAAATTACTATTCCGCCGATCTTTAATATACCCCGTCTCTTTCTACCATCCTCTCTACTTCTATCCCTTGCTGCGGTGAAAATTAATTTTCCAAATGTAAACGACAAAAACAATAAACGCCCGAGCTAGAAACTGACACGCTTTTGAATAACTGCTGTAAAATTTTAATTCATTTCGTGTATGCGCTTGAAAACTTTATGATTTACTATTGTTTAATTCAAGTGGGCGAATATTAGCGGCATATAACAAGCGTGTTGAATATGTGGCAAATTTTTCTCGAAAAAAAAAAAGAGAGAGATGTCGATGATGGTGGCGCTGTGGTCGATATTTACTTTTAAACAAATCAATAATCTATCTGTGTACAACTCGATAAAAGGTTATTTCCATATGTTTCTTCAAAATCCACTGTATTTCAGTAGTTCAGTTAAAAGAAAAATTATTAATATGAGTTGGTTAAAACCAAAGACCAATAATATAAAAAATATAATATTGTCCCGCCGTCTAAGGCCTACGTTCATGCACAAGTACCATTTCTGCTTCCAATGTCATTTCATTTTGCACTATTTTTAATTATCTTACTATTATCTACTTTGCATTGCAATGAACAAACTATCGAATAAATTTACATCTACAACTAGATTTGAATAATTGTTTGGAGCTTATTTAACGTTCTGATAAAAAAATCATCAAGTAAATTTAAACATCAATTTAAACATGTAAAGGGAATAATAGAGGAACGGTTAAGGGAACAACATAAGAAACTCTGGATTGAACTGCCTGGTTTTAGGCAATCCAGATTATTCATAACAGGTCCATCCAGGAAGAAAACTACAGAACTACTCAGCCTAAGTAGAATCCAACTAAGAAAGGCAGTGGGACTGCTTACAGGACACTGCCATTTCCGAAAACACATGAACATAATGAAACTTGCCGAGGACCCGTTATGCAGAAAATGTGGTAAGGAAGATGAAACTTCACGTCTAAGCCTTAAGTGGCTTAGACAGAGACACTTTGGCATTCAGTTTCCTGAGCCAGAGGAAGTCGCGAAAGCGAATATCAGGGACATTCTAGAATACATGAAGAAAGGAACCTGGTATGATCACTTCAGAGGGGTACAATGAGCCTAGAGCTCCAGTACATGCACGAAATGCACCCCAGAAGAATAGAATAGAAGATACTATGATACAATTGATTTTAAACTTGAGTTACATATCGATTTATATAAAATTACATTTTTATTCCTTAGATTTGATTTAAAAATTATATTAGATTTCTGATAATATAAACCTAATAACCCGATTTGTTCTTGTAATTTTAACAAAGATAATTTAATCATTTCTGGAAAAACAGTGATTATTAAAAACAGCATGCTGTCATGTTTAAAACTTTAAAACCAAAAATTGCTTGTTATTGTTTTTTCAAGAAAGCAATAAAATGTTTTTAATGTTTTGTTTAACTATTTTTAAAAACTTTCTCCTTGATTCGTAAGTTTTTACGAAAATTTCCAATAAATTAAAAGTTCTTGTAAAAGTATGGGGTCCGTTGACTTTTGCGACCTACGAAATTTTGCAAAGATTTTTTGTATTAGAAAGCCCTATTGTTATTTATTTTATTTTGATAATTATGTCTAGATATCAGATGGTCACAAATTTTATAAAGAGCGGTGGATGCATGAAAAATGTTACCAGTTCTTATTTCTGTAACTCGTGACATCTTTGAAATAGTTTACATAAGATTTATTCTATCCTCATCATTTAAATCTTAAATGTATGTATTGAAAAAATTGTTTGGAACATATTTTGCATGTTCCACAGGTATTAGTTAATAATTAATACCAAATGTCCCGATAAGGATATAAATATTTGTCCCTTCACGAACATATTGCTGATAACTAACCAAGTATTTTTAAATAATCCAGTGGATTGTTTTCTTCGATTTTAGTTATATTTTATATTTATATTGCTATTATTTTACACTTGATTAATGCTTACTTGAATAAATAGAAAAATCAAGTTTCTATAAAACGATCGAAAAATCTAGTTAACTTGGTCGACAGACCAGGGCCCATATTTTTAAGGGACCACTGAGAATCTCACCATGAGATTGGTGTGTTATGGGTTGCGTGAAACGATAGGTATTCGATACGAAAAATATGGAAGTTTTATGTTTTAGATTATCCTACAATACAGCTGAAGCTGAAGAAGTGATTTTCATAAAGCAGTGATAAACATTACAGTTCCAACAAAAAAACATTTTTCATTGTATAGTTTTTTTTTATTGACTTCCTGTATATTTACAATCTACTTCTTACAGAGCATTAAGTAAATGTGTTGAATGAGTACGCGTGGAAGGGAAGCAATGGTGTTTCTCCTTATTGATTATTTTTTTTTGTTGGTGAGTTATAGAATTAATTCTTCAGGCCATATTTTGTGCAGTCTTCTTACATCAGGTCCGTTGTTATATAGTTCTTCAATTAGGTGGCGGCTATTTTTTTTATTTCTTTCGTAACAAAAGGAATGTTTAGGTCAGTATGAAGAGTTCTACTGCTGATGTACCATGGTGCATCTACGAGTGCTCGGAGTGCCTTTGATTGAAATCGTTGTATTACTTTGATTCTCGTTGGTTTGGCACATCTCCATAGTTGAACTCAATATAGTCCAGGCGTGCTGTACCAAAAAAATAAAAAATACGGAATATCTGATACCTGGAATGTAACAGTTGGAGGTGGTAAAGGGGCTTATAACACATGTAAAAAAAATACATTAACTATTTCAATTATGATCATAAACTTGAAGATATGGAAGATATGGGATTGAAGATATGGAAATCGAAAAAGATGATGAATACCGAAAACCGTTTACACTACCACTACACCAACACACACTTTTATATGCCTGACGCGCGTTTCGATAACCAGGTTATCTTCTTCAGAGACCGAAGGTAAAATAAGTTTTCGGTATCAGTTTCGCCAACGGTTCCAAATTAAACATTTTAAGATGATGAATGTCATGAAAATGTAGAGAGTGAAGACCAAGGCACTGTTACGAAAAAAACTAGACTTAAGTAAAAGTATATATCAATCATTTTATTAATTTAAAATAACATAATTTTTAAATAACATGTAAAGCTATTTTTTTTTAAATAAAATAAATAAACTAATTTATAAATAGATTGATTTTCCTTGTAACACTTGTCATTTAAATATTATACATATATATATTTTTATTAAAATTAAACTACTTATGCCAAAAAGTCAAAAAAAATTGAAATTTTGATGAAAATTGGGCTATATGGCTCTGATGGAAGGGTATTTGGGCCTTGCAATATCAACAAATCGATTTATCGGCTTTTGCATTTTTGAATATTTTATAACAAAAATTTAACAATTATTGCAAATTTAGCTGTTGCAAAATTCATTTTTTGCGTTTTTTTCATTTTTGAGCATATTTTTAAATGAGAGGTGTATTTTTTTATTTCATGTGAAAGTAGACGTAAAAACGAAAAAAATCAGCCCCAGGACAACCTTTTCCAATAATATTTTCTGAGCAAACTTTACAGTTGAAAAAAAAGAGATTTTTCCAGAAAAATCAAATTTCTCGGAAAATTATGATGTTACAAGGTTGAGAAAATTAGAGGTTATTTTGGACATAAAAAGGTAAGTTTTCACCAAGTTTCATCAAGATTGACTAATCCGTTGGAAAATTAAAAATTAAAAACGAAAAATCGTTTTTTTCCATTTTTCTCGAAAAATTGAGGTTATGTGAGAAAATTACCAAGAAAATAGTTTTAGATTTTTACATGATCTACAACTTTTCTATTGGGCACTTTTCAAATTGACGTCAATTTTAGCCGCAAACAGCAATAATTAAGTTTTTTATCCCTTTTTCACCCCTAAAAAGTTTATGATTATAATTGAAATAGTTAATGTATTTTTTTACATGTGTTATAAGCCCCTTTACCACCTCCAACTGTTACATTCCAGGTATCAGAATTTCCGTCTAAAAGTACAGCTCGCCTGGACTAATAGGACCATATAGGTTTTAAAATTGCTTTATAAAGAAGAATCTTGTTATTTAACGAGAGTTTTGATTTACGGCCGAGCAGCCAGTATATTTGTCGAAACTTAATGTCCGGCTGTCTTCGTTTGATTTGGACATTTGTGTTCCATGTAAGTTGTCGAAGTGTAGCCCTAAGTATTTTGTTTCGGTTTTGACAGGTATAGGTACATTATTCATTGTTAAAGGTGGGCAGTTGTGATGTCGAGTTGTGAATGTAACTTGCACCGATTTGGTTTGGTTGACGTTTATTCTCTATCTGCTACTGTACCAGTCATTGAGGAGGTTAAGGTGTTGCTGGAGGTTCTCTATCTGGGTTTTCATTTACAGACATTACTGCTACGTCATCAGCGAAAGATGCCATAATGGTGTTTTCAGTTTCAGGAATAGCAGTGGCCCAAGAACGCTACCTTAGGGAACACCGGATTCGATTGGATTGAAGGTGGATTGACTGTCATCGTGTTTGACAGAAAAAAATCTATCAGCTAAGTAGGATTTGAGGAGCAGATAGAAGTTATGGGAAAGGGTATTTTTTAGTTTAAAAAGGAGGCCTGGATACCATATCCTGTGTACTTGTTCCGTAGTAGGGTGACGCTCTCGGAAACCAAATTGATTTTTTAGAAGGAGTGTGTAGGTCATGATCTTGGTTAATCCTTTTTAGTATCAGTCTTTCAACCTACTTGTAGTAGGTAGTAGGCTGATAGGTCGGTACGATGTGCGGTCATGTGGAGGTTTACCTGGCTTAGGGATCATTATGATTTCAGCGTACTTCCAGATTATGGGAAAATAAGCTAGACTTAGGATTCTATTAAATATGGTTGTCACCAGGATGATCGCTTCTCTGGGTAGCTGTTTCAGTATTTGTCCTGTTATCAGATCATAATCAGACGCCTTCCGGGGATTCAGCTTGCTTATTTCTTCTTTAAATTATCAGGATTCCTTCTGAAGCTTCCCTGGCTAGGAGGTCAGCTTTTTCGTTTCCAAGGATCCGTGTGTGTCCTGGTACCCATTTAAGGATAACCTTGTGGCGTTGTGTCAGTTCAGCTACAGTTCCTTGGCAGTGCTTCACCGTTTGTGACGCAGTGTGTACGCTCTCTATTGCTTTGAGAGCTGTTTGGATATCACTTCTGATCCTGACAGTCCTGTTAGGGACTGTCTCGTTCAGGATGTATTGATGGCAACCACTTCAGCTTGTAGGATAGTATTTACTGAGCCCAGGTTGAGACTATACGTCTTCCCTGTATTTTCATTGTAGATCCCAATCCCAGTGCTGGTGCTTGTACCGTCTGTGTACCAGACGGATTTATGTTGTTTCCTAATATTAGTGCGAGACTCGTCCCTATCCGGATTATGAACCATATATGGTTTCGTAAGGTCGTAGCAGATAGGTATTCTGTCTGTTGTTGTTTATTTTCAGCCTGTAAGCAGCTACCAATGCTTCCCTTTCCAGAATAAGGTGTAGAGGAGGAGGTCCCAGCATAATTTCCAGGGTTGTTCTCATCGCCCCGGTTATGGCTAGGCATGCTATTCTCTGTACCCTGCCTAGTTGTCTAGATGCTACTGAGCATCTCGCTTTATGCCACCACACAACAGAGCAATAGGTTATGATGGATGCATAGTATCTTAGAACCTGTTAAAACGTATGGAGTCGAATTCTGGAAGTTTACATCAAGAATAGAGAACCCGCTAAAAACATAAACCTCAAAAATTTATAATATGGTTGTCTACATGCATTTCCTATCTATGAATATCTATATTTGGGTTATCCACCAAATTTATAGAACTATTTATTGACGATACACTTAAACATGTATGGATAATTTATCCACCCTAATTTACGATTTAGTGATTTTTAAGTATTGGTATTTCACATTAATGTCAAAATAAACTATTTTTACAAAATATACTCACTTTTTCTTTTTTGATTGTTGAACCATGTATTAGAGTTGTTAGCGTTAAAAAAATCGCAAGTTGTTGCCGACCCTATTGAGTGGCGTTTTACAAAATCATCATCACGCTCTCGTACGAATATTAATAACTTGAACGCGAGCTTTCTTCGAAAAAAATACGCAAATCATGCTACGTAGCGCCATTTACAAACAAGATGGCCGTCGAACGAGGCACGTGGGTTTCCGTAAACTAATTTGTGGTCGCAGCGGGGTTAAATAAACACACGAACAAAACAAAACAAAAAAAAAACTAAATGACTGAATGACAGACCACATTCTTGCGTTAACATCATTAGTCATTCGAAGATACGTTATCTGAAAGTCGAGGTGTACTCTTAGCGATGAATTACATGCTAACGGACAACACATTCGGCATATTGCGTACCGAATTCAATTTGACTCTTACGAATGAGAATTTTCGTTCGTATATCGGAATGACTCGGTCGATTTTAACGAAGGTTTAATAGTTTAAATGTCATTAATCATTCGAGTTCTCTTTCTATATAAAAATATCGACGATGATGGTGACAGAAATAAAGAATATGTCAATTTTAACATTCTGTTCAACATGGAAAGCTTTAAATACTGACATTTCTGACTATAAGTGATGTACAGATTGATTTATTACAGAAGACTCTAGGAAATCTCTGAAGTATTTATTATTTTTAGTATCTTACCGACTTTAACTTGTCAGTCTTTGTTTATTAAGAAACAGCTAAAAATGTTTGTAGTACTGCTGAAGAAGAATTTCATAAACCTGCATAAGCATTAGATCCAGTTGAAACTTTTGAAATAACGTTCATGGAAATGAAGTTAGAAGAAGAGACGCTAAATCCTTGTATGTCATCGCATGCCTAATCAGGTAAAATTTTTTTTCATACTGTACGGTAAAGTGCCATTTACGGTACACTTGTACTTTACAGTACTCTTCAATCATCCCAATGTTGTTTGAAGTAATAAGTGAATCAACATAAACTAAGCTTTAATTCTAGTTTTAGAATATTCACATTAATTGTCCAACTGCTGTTGCCAGCAATATGTATTAATGGAGTTGTTGATGGATTTACACTGTTTTATGTAATTGCGGAAGACGTGTGGCTGTAATGTAGCACTTCAACAAAAGTTTCGCCCCTTTGGATCATTGCAATCTTGTTTTTGCCTTCAATCGATTCTTCTATATACTTTTCTGCAACTGAAGAACTCTTCCATCCACCATGCTGTTTTAGAACATAAGTCACTTTCCGGAATTGTAACGTAAATAACTATGAAATAATTGTGAACAATTATTATTGTAAAATCTTTTCACAAGATCGTACACCTGTATACGAGTCAGATAAAGAAAGTTGCGCTGAAAATTGTCAATTTACGCATAACAATCAGCTAAAGTCAGATGGCATTGCAGAAATCCTATAAAGTTATTGTTGATGCTGTCATATTGCACACGAAAAAATGTATCAATCATAAAATAAAGAAAATGGATCGTAGACTCTGGGCTACAAACCAAAAAAGAAAAAGGCAAAAATCGTATTTGAAGCATAAAAAAAGCTTAGGAGTAAAGTCATCAATATGTATGGCATAACTAGAAACTTCCAAAAAGAGTTGTAAGAGAATGATTTCCAATATACGAAGATTTACCAAACTAATTTACACTACCACTACAGCAGCACACTTTTTAAACCGTCTAACGCAAGTTTCGATAACCAAGTTATCTCCTTCAGTAAACTGAACCAAAACCACGCTCGCCAACTTCACTCGAAAGGGGAACATGAGAGAATTATCCGAGCTTGTATTCTACGACGCCAGGGTGCCATTTCAACGTTAAGTACGGTATCCGCCAAAATAAACAGTACCGAAAGAGAGTGCTGTGGAGTTGTTTAAGTAATATGGATTTGTCATATTTGACTTAATTGTCATTAGTTGACATATTAATAGTACGCTGCAGTTAAATTTGATTTAAAAATGGTTCTAACAACGGAAGAAAAAGTGTTTCTGGTAGAGCATTATTTTCGTTCATACGGAAAAGGTCGTAATGATGGTCCAAGCTTAGAACAGGTGTCAATAAAATATCAACAAAAATTTAATAAAGCAGCTCCTAGTAAAAGTGTGATGTTAGCTGTTTTTGAAAAATTTCGTCGCACTGGTAATGTATTGTGTCAACGTTCAAGGTTCTTCAGGTCGTCGAAAAACAGTATGCACTAACGAAAATGAAACCAAGTTGTGCAATCACCTCAAACAAGTCTTGTAAGAACTGCATGTAAACTCAACATTAGTGAAACATCTTTACGTCGCATGTTCAAATCAATTGGTGGTTATCCATACCGTATCCAAGTTGGACAACGACTAAATGCTGTGGACAAACGTGCAAGCGAAATTTACTCTGGTCGCATGTTGAGTTTAAGTTACGAAGATCCCGAATTTTTGAAAAACATATGGTTTTCAGACGAGAGTTACGTTCATCTTAGCGGCTATATTAATCGACAAACAACCAGATTCCTTGGATTTGAACGTCCTGATGTCATTGTAGAGAAACCACTCCACAGTCTTCCAGTTACCGTTTGGTGCGCGGTATCTGGTAATGGAATGATTGGTCCTTATTTCGTTGAAGATGATAATCAGAATCCACTTAGTGTCAACCACGAACGTTATAGAGAGAAAATTATTATACCGTTTGTGAGATCTAAATAACTTTTGCCGTGCACGAAATCAACAGTTTCGCACACAATGTTTCCAACAAGATGGTGCAACGAGCCATACAGCTGTGCGCACCTTAGTCTTACTCCGTCAGCATTTCGATAATAGAATAATTTTTCGGGGAACAGACTTGGAATATCCTTCTCATTCACCTGATCTGATGCCACCTGACGCATACATTTGGGGCATAAGAAAGGAAAAAATATTTCATTCGGAAAATCCGCCGGCGAATATTGCCGAACTACGGGAAAGAATACAAAATATTTTTCGGCAGTTCCATCAACCACTTTTTATAAATATGTTTATTGACTTACAATAGACGATATGAAGCTTGTTTGCGTCAAAATGGTGAACATTTTGAACACTTACATTACAGAAATTAAAAAGTAATTTTTATTTTTATTTTCGGTACTGTTTATTTTGGCGGATACCTACTGTATTTAGGCAAAGCACATTAGACACATTAGTGGGAAAACTTGGGGTCTGCAAACGCGGATAGTACACACACTCTGGTTATAAGACCTACCTGGTCTTATAACTATTGGTCTATGTGGTGGCCAAAGGTCAATTAGGTTGGGACATTTCACTCCCTCACCAGCGTTCAATGTCTCGCCTGTTTAATCATTACTAGAGCCATGGATCGTACTTCAACTGCAACAATGGAACTAAAATGTTGAATCTGGAACCGTTGGCGAAACTGATACCGAAAACCGTTTACACTACCACTACACCAACACACACTTTTATATGCCTGACGCGCGTTTCGATAACCAAGTTATCTTCTTCAGAGACCGAAGGTAAACTGCAACAACTGCTCGGCTTGCCCCCTTTGGATATCTTCATTAAAGGAGAAGCAACTATGGCATCCCTTATGATAAAGTGGAATAGTTCTTGGAGGGAAACACCCCTCACCAAGATTAAAACTGAGTCATAAACCACTGCTGAAAATGGTGTCGTGTCATGCCTAAAACTCCCTCTCAACCCCACAACTATAAGTCATCGTTGTCATTCACGGGGCAAAAAGTAAAAGCTTCCTATTCCAGCGACTAAATTAAGTACCCTGATGGAAACTTGGACTGGTGCTGATTTATATGGGGTAAAACCCAGGTGGAAACAATACACCTCAGTATTTCAGGCAGAAATATTAGTGATTAATGCAAGTGCTTCAGAGCGTTCTCTCTGACAGTCAAGCGTAAATCAAAACACTCATTGATTGAAATTTTAATGATAATTGGTTACGGCGATAATTACAGAAGTCAAGTTGAAGTGGCAAACTTATTTAATCAGAGGTATCCTCAGTTGCCTAATATTTCACAAGGTACTGTCTGTAAATTTAAGCACAATTCAGAGAACTTGAACAAGTCAAACCATTAAATGGAAAACCGCACTTCGTTGAAGATGATGTGAAAGTGGATATCCAACGTCAAATTTCTCATCAAAATAATGTGTCACACAACTGCCCTAAGGTGATGTGTGCTGTAGATAGGTATTGGTCAGAGGAGAATCCTCATTGGATGCGTAAGATACATACTTAGTATCCTCAAAACTTTTGGGCAGGTCTCATAGGTGATCATATTATTGGTCCTATTTTTGTAGATAGAAATTTGACAGCCGAAATATATTTAAGCATGATTAGAGACGAAGTTGTTCCAGAGTTGGCCAACTTATATCCTAACGCAATAGATCTGAACATACCGGATGCAAATACCTGGTTCCAGCAGGACGGAGCAAGACCCCATTATGATTTAATTGTAAAAAATTACTTCAATGAAATTTTCCCCAATAAATGGATTAGACGAAGAGGTACTATCGAGTGGCCAGATGGATCGCCGGACCTGTGGGGTTATCTCAAGAACAAAGTATATGCAACACAGCTAACTAGTATTGCAGACCTCAAAGAAAGGATAACTACAGAAATACGGGCTATTTCACCTCAAACTTTAAACAAATCTCTGGACGACTTTTGTAGGAGACTGTATGTGCCAACAACAAGGTGGAGAACATTTTGAGCATTTGTTTTAATGTAAAAATCAATTACGTCAAGTATTTTGTGTATTTACTATCTTGGCCAAAATTATGAATAAAATCAAAATTTCACCCTGTAAAATTCATAATAAACCCTACATGGTATAGTTCGTTGAGATCGTATTGTTAAAGAGCTTTTAAAATTATAAAAAAATACAGAGTGTTTCATTAAAAATATATTTCAAATATATATTTTCAAATTTATTTTTAAAAAGCTCACATTTGAATTTCAAAGTTGACGGGTCCCAGCGTTTTTTAATAATTTTCTAAACTAACCCCAAAAATAATTTTATTCCATGAGTGCTTTCCACATTGTATTTCAACACTAATATTTAACGAAAGCTTGCAGTCTATACTAGATGTGTATGGACAGGGAAAGTGTGACGTCAAAATTTGTGTTCAATGCTGTCAAACTGTAAAATGTCAACGAAATGATTCCAAACGGCAACATTAGGTATAATTATCCAGAAGTAGCTTTTGTTTCAGTTATTTTATTATTATTATACATTAAAATATAACACAAGTATCATAATATTAAATACATAAGCAAAGTCTTTTAAAATTCAACTTTTAAAGTACCTTTTTTCAAAATTTATCAAAATGCATAACTTTGACTTAACTTCTTCAATACTATTCAATTCACCACGTCTTCACTGATTCTATAGGTATTGCATTACAGTTTGGTATATTTTTAATTATATTAATTCCTTGCGTCCTAACCGAGGTCCTAACATCAATTAATTTTCTAGTTTTAAAAATTGGAAAACTGATTAATTCACTATGACACAGACAAAACCAAAAAAACAGAAATCATTCTATATCACATAAATTAGCAACCTATGGTAAATAGAGCATAACTTTTATAAGGAAATTGAGATCATAAAATAAATAGCTATATCTAATTGCTCTATTACATTTGATAAATAAATTATTTAATAGAAAAGAAAATGTTACAACTAATTTCCTAAACAAACTAAAGAAATTAAAAGTCCAAAGACTAACACACAAACCATAGACATTTAAATACTACACATTTGTGATAAAAAACAAAATTTAGAATTTCTTGAAGAACTTGAAATATAGAAAAATATCTAGAACATCAGAAATTAAAAGTTGTTAATGAAAAAATAAATCTGGAATGTCTTCCACTATTTACTTTGACTGAGTCTTCAGTTTATATAGATAGGTAAAACATGAAGTACCACAAATAAATTAAGTTACTGTTAACATCAGCAGGATATAGTTTTTTTATGGTATTTATATATCTTTGCAGAGTTATACTGGTCTTGGATATAAATAATAATATCCAAGATAATCCCTTATTGGTAATAACATCTAGGTGTTAATCTTGTTATCTTATTACTTCAATACTTGGTCTAGTTTTAACACTATTTAATCAACATCAGATAACTTTCTCATAAGGCTATATTCATAATCAATCAATGGCCAAGTGGCACTTTGGCATGCAAGCTATGCAAATCTATTTGAGTGTGATCGTTCACAACGCAATTTGACGTTATAGTTGAAATTGAACTGGTGAAAATTTTTTCAAAGATGCTAACTTTCAGTTCGACTTGCAATTCGTTCCCGCCATGGGACATGCGCTTTAATTTTTGTTATATGTTTTTGGATATATTTTAGTGGTTTGTAATTGGAAATGCACTGTAATATGACTAACAACAATTCATCATTGAATTGATGGTCTGCGTTGTCCATCACTACTAAACTCCAATATATACTGTTATAAAACATAAATCCAAATTATGCTTCAACCATAAGGGTTGTCTCTGACCATACATTGAAGGAATCATGACATTTATTTAGGTACAAACGCACATGGTCGACCTTAAAGTTATTGTGAATGGCAAATTTTGTGTCAACTTGCGTGCCAGAGAGCCACTTGAATTGATTACAAATGTAGCCTATTACAAAAATGTAACTTCAATATGCCAATCTGAAAATGAAATGATTTTTCAAAACAGATATCCTGTCATTCACTACAAAGTTACGTTTTTTAAGTTTAAAGTTTTATTATAAACTTAATTATTGTTTTATGGATTTATTATCAAATGTGTTTTTGGGGACTAAACGGAACTTACTTTTGACCACTAGTTTGCTGATTACATACATTCAATTACTACAGTAAAACAAGATACTTACATACAATATTCCAAATAAACAGAAATAATATGTAAAAATTGTTTATACCTAGTGATCTTTTATTAGAAACTAAATAACTAAGTGAAAAAAATTTTGACTTACCCTATTTGTTTTCTTTTCTGCAGATTTTGGAATTCTTGGACTTAGTTCATCTTCTACTGAAGCTAATCGATTAAATTTCTGTGTACGTTCTTTTACACTAATAGTTTTATCTTCTGTGGTCAGTTCTAGTTCTGATAATGACTTTTGAGGAGTAACCTCATTGATATTTCTGTGATCAGACTCTCGCTTTTTTTCCCTTGGAGGAGCCTTGGAATTAAAAAAAGGTATAAAATAAAATGGGGACCCTCTAGGAAAAACAATTCATAATGTTTTAATATAAAAAGAATTCAAACTGAGAATGAAAAGAACTAGTTTAGAAAACACCAAATTAATATTTACTGTAGTTTTTGACTAGCTTTTATTTTAAAACAGAATTAAAAGTTTGTTTAAAATTATTTTAAGATAAGCTTTTAAATGATTTATTTACTTGTGGGGTTTTTTGAAGCTCATTTAAGGATGTAACAGAACCAATGGACATAGCATCTAATGATGTTGGTGTATGTTGTGGTGGAGGAGGAGGAGGTCTATATGGTGGTGGTTGTCTTGAAGGTGAAGAATCCATTAGATTAATATCAGTTGGTGAAACAGGAATTCCAATTAAATTTCTTGAATCATACTGAGGTGAATGCAAATTATTATTGCTACTGGAATCAGAACTACTATATTTGCTTTTCAATAATATTATTTTATCATCTCCTTCAGTTTTTGTTGTGGCTAGTGTATTTATATATGACTTAAAGCGAGCTCTGTTTTCATCTGAAACAAAAATATCAATTTGAAAAATATATGTTAATAATAATATAACCTATAGACTTAATTACAATGATTATTAGCTTATTTGTACTAAATAATTGGTAAACAAATTTAATTTTTTTGAGATGTAATTATAAAAAAATCATAAGTGTATAGGATTTAAGGAACAGATGATTTAAATGTTTTGTGCATTTAAAACTTACTTTTTTTGCTCTTTTTACCCATTTTTAAAATTAAAATTAAGACAGTGTTTACAGCATTCATAACCTGGTAAGACTAAAATTAAACATTTGCTTCTTATAAAATTTACAGTAAAATATATATGAAATGATTCATTGTAATAGGCAAAAAAGTCAATGCAGGAAATCATAACTGATTAAATATTTTGTAAATTATAGAACTATACTTTATTTTTATTTTAGGCTAATTTTAAAAGAAACTAATAATTTTAATCAAAATACCTAACTGTAAGAGTCACTGATACCTAATTGTTGAAAAATTTTAAGGTCCAAATAAGACTTTTAAAGTAAGACAATATATGTTGACATTATTAAATGAATCATAGATGTATTTTTACCTTACATAGCATTACTACTCTACTTATCAATAATTGTAACGATCAATATAAAAGAAACTATTCAAATGAATTCATAACACATTCCACAGGTAGTAAACATGAATGTAAACAAAGGTGCTTAGTATTCAAATTTCAAAATAATTAACAAAGTTTGACTAACCCTTGGTTTCAGGATCCGTTAAGTAACTTTTAAAAAATCGTACAACATCACGATTTCTCACTTTACCACCATTTTCAAGTAAATACAGATGTACTTGCATTAAATTTAATAAATTGTCTTCCATACTTTTGTAACTGTCATATTATCAGAATGACATATGTCATTTAATAAATATATATTCAAGAATGTTTTCAAAATTACAGACAAGCAATAAGTTTAATAATAAAATTAACTAATTAAATTTTATGTGCCGAAATGGTTTGTAAAATTGAAAGATTATTAACAATATAAATCGTAACTGGCACGATGACAAGCATCCGAACACGGCTTAAAGTTACCTACGTCTAGTTCGAGTTTTAAGCTATTTAGTGCCGCCATTTTTAATCCATATAAAGTATACGGAATAAATTTCAAGTAGGTATATACTTTAAATTTATGATTGAAGAAGATTGTTTTTTTGATCCAGAACATATAAAAAAATGAATTTTATTCATCAGTTGGTGAATTTCAAAAGTTTGCTTAGAGGAATAAATTAGGTATATACCAGGGAAACAGAAAATACAAAGGAGAAAAACATTTTAATTTCTATTTCTATTAATGATTCAAACATAAATCATTTTCCTAGGAATGATTTATTATCTACCTCTTTATTATGATAAGACCTTTTAATCCGGAAGTCCGTTTACCAAAATGTTTAATTTAACAAAGGAACATATTGTCCTTTGTGCGAATTTAAGATCTGGCAATTGAAGGTATTTAACCCACGTTTACCCATTTCTACAACAATAGGTATAAATTATAAACATTTATTTTAATTCCACTGGGTGGTCAACTAAAAATTGCCGCTATCTGGAAGCGGATGTGAAATAAATGTAGGAACTAAAGGAGATGCCGTTTTTAGGTGTTGTTATGGGTTCCTGGAATAGTTTTTTTAAATGATGTTGTTTACATCATAATCTGTAAATCATAATTGTTACAGAATTCACATTAAAACAACCATTCCAGAAACTTATAAAAACAATAAATACCCCTTCCTCATTACAACGTAGGAACGCAGCAAAAAATCTAAAAAAAAGTATATAAAAACTGAATCTTGGATCAGAACATAATTTGTGGCTTTTAAATGGCATGAAGTTTATGTATCTATTCCCCGTTTTATAACTGTACGCACCAAAACACATTTAGCAGAGTTTGTACTGAATTTCAGGAACCAGAAAAGCTACAAAATCGAGGTTTTTGTGCCAAATATCAGGTCTTCGAAATGTGAGATTATATAGACGACTCTTACGAATATTGTGAACAAAACATCAAACCGACGTATCCGTACTACAATAAATTGGTCCACGTACAAGGGTGTTATTCAGAATAAACCGAATATAAGTACTTTGATCATGTAGCTAGAAGTTAAGAAACTATGACACGACTAATCATAGAAGGGAAAGTAGATCAACGCCCAAGGGGTTGATCTCCAACAAAATGGGTAGATTAGGTTAGGTTCCAAGTGAATGGTCGTTCAACGTCCCTTCCACTGCGACCTGAAAGATCTATTGTGGCTCACCCCTAGGTTCTATCAGCCCTACACTTCTGATGAAGCTCATCAAGGTCGTTTGCGACACTTCCATGGATTCCTTGGGCTCAAGTTGATGCAGACTAAATTTATTGATCCTTGAGGTAAGTGCTTGCTTATGCGAATTCGCAACAAAAATTGCGAATCGCAAAGTAGCGAATTATTGATGGAATTTGGCTTCACCCACATATTTGTATGTGTTCTGTGGTCGCTGTCATTTAGAAATAATCACATGATCACATTTACTCTTTTGTGTAAAATACAGATTTTTATTTTTGGTTCTAGTATACTTATTATCTCATCAAACTGAGGAATCGTTAGAGGAAAATAATTAAAATATTTATTAGGATGGTTAAATCATATTTCTCCCACGAGGTAATAGTCTCCTTGAGTTATTTGTATAGTTCTTGAAAATTTTCTAAAAACTATAATTTCTTTGTTTCATTTATGAAGTTTTGTGATATAAAGATTATTTAACTGGTATAGTTTTTCCAATATTAATTGCTAAAATCCATTTAAAAATGTTATACAGAGTGAGTTAGTTTACTAGGCTTCCAAGTAGAAAGAATGGCATGAAAACAACAAGTTTGTCCCGTTTAACATTCACTCTGTATCGTCGGTAACCAAGCTCTCTCCAGACTGGTAGTTGTACATCGCAAAAACAAGTGGAGTACGCACGCGACTTGTTGACGGCTTTTAATGGTCCACTGTATTCTGTTGCGTGCAGGGGTCTCGGGGTGATTTTTGCGGCAGTTTTTATATAACTCATAAAGTCAGTGTCTAGTGCGGAGGCGGAGAGTTCAGATTTTTATTTGGGGCAGTTAAGTATTAACTTTAGATACATCTTTGTTTCGGTAATAATTGGTTTACATTTTGTAATTTTTGCCCATATTAATTGATAACCTTAAATTAGTTACATATATTATGGCAGCATTTTGGAGACCTTTTGAATCAGAAAATGGAAATCCAGATCAAAATAAAAATTCGGAAGATATGATATCGCCAACAGGTGAGGTTAGTAGCGAATTTTGCACTAAAGATTTACGCATTCAGTGTCAGAGGGTTATTTTAAATATGTATCAGTGTTTGAAAAATGAAGATAATAAAAATTCAAATGCGGTTATAATAAAGCGAATTAATACGTTAACAAAAATTTCTATTTACACTATTTCTCAGGTTATTAAGCGCGGTGACGTTATAGATCATTCGCAGGTGCGGAAAAACAAAAAAAAATTTGCAAATGTTGACAATGCCATAAAATATGTTATAAAGCGAACGGTTTATAATTTATATAAAGAAAATATTGTACTGACTTCAGAAATCGTTCTGTATACGCAGTATACTATTACAATGCGCTATTAATTATAAGAAATTAGATAAACGAATTGTTATAATGGAATCGCGGCGTATTGTTGTACTCCGTGAAGAATATTTAGATAAAATAAGGAAGTATCGTGAATTAAAAAGGCATATAGTATACCTAGATGAGACTTGGTTTGACACACATGATACTGTTCAGTATGGCTGGGTAGATCAGTCTCAAAAGTGTAGTTTGAGAGGAAGTGAAAACGGTTTTGTACCAAATGTGTTACTACTGTCTGTGAAAAATATTAAGCAATGTTCAGCCGACTATCATGAGGATATGACTGCAGATTTATTCGAAAAATGGTTTCTAGAGCAGCTTCTTCCTAACATTCCTTTAAATTCAGTAGTCGTTATGGACAATGCTTCCTATCATTCGCGGATATTAAATAAAATTCCAAAATCTAGTTCAAAGAAGGCAGATATTTTAGAATTTATGAAAAATAGGAACATTAGTCCCGAAAAGGTAACGACAAAGGAAAATTTGTCGCTAGGCGGTACCTTTTGTAGCAACTTATTTTAGTTATACTATACATGGGAATTTAATTATTCAAAAGATCATTTATGATTTTTGATCTGAAAAATAAAATCCACCACTTATTTTAGTTATACTATACATGGGAATTTAATTATTCAAAAGATCATTTATGATTTTTGATCTGAGAATATCTTGGCAAATAAAAATCAGATACCTTTTCCATGGATTTTCTGTGTATCACTCTTTTCTGCGATGTCGCAATAAAGTTCAAATACTTGAACTTTATTGGAATCTATCAGCAGTCATCTTATTCCCAAAAAATTTGTGATTTCAAGTAACTTTATATGCCTATTAAGGCGACTGTGTCAGTAGCCCCATCATAAATCGTAGGTCCTGTCTGCTCATATTTAGCAGCTCTTGAGACCTCTTTTTAGAGAGATTTTTTACAAATGCATTTGAGTGTCTCTTAAACCCTCTATCTCTAATCAGTAAGAACGTCTCCTCCGATCTACCCAGTTCAAAATTGTTCCTCTTCTGGTTACTCTGTTTGCTATGCTGAGAAATGGCTCCGGGCCTATAAATATTCCTTCAGCACCTTTTCTGGCTAGAAGGTCAGTTCCCCTCAATGCCGGTATGCCCAGATGCCCACAGTAGACCTACTTTTTTATTTTTCCCTAGAGGTACTAGATCCTCAAGGCATTTCCAAACTAATTTGGAGTCTATCCGATTAGATTCCAAATATGAGACTGATGCATGACGCCGAAATGTTTGCATAAATCAACTGCTGAAGCTGAAATATAAATGGTGTAACCACATCCTTTAGAGGATAACTGAAAGATGAGGTTTTAAAAAAGGAATCAGATTAGCAAATTTAGTAATTTTTCAGCATTTTAAAACGTTTCAATTCATGAGCTAGCCAGAGCATTTCTATTTAATAACATTGTACCAGGTGGAAGAGAAAAAATAATTGATTAAAAACATTGTTGATAATTTCCTGTAATTGAATCATTGAAACCGATCAAAATAATTGAATAATAATAAAAATTGCATGATGGATTTAAATAATGGCAGGAATTTAATGATAGCTTACATTTTTTTTTAGTCACATATCGCAATATAAGATAATTGTTGTCAACTAATTACTCGAGACCAATGGAAGCTAATTAGTTTGAGTAGTGCAGTTTATTTTCATAATAATTGTGTACAATTTTACAAATTAAGTCAGCTAATATTCTGCCTAACATGCAATCTTTTTAAAAATTCACAGATTTATTTTTCATTTTTAATTATTGTTTATTCGAAGTTAGTTGTGATGCTTAAAATAATTAAACAATTTTTTGTTGGTTGTTATAGTTTAGGTATCATCTTATTTTTTTGTTAAAAAATACCTTCACTAATAAGAATTACATCTTTTTTTTACATTCTCCGATATAATAATATAACAGCAGTACTAGCCTAGTAGACCCATAGTTTGATTGCTTATTCTTCACAGAAAAAAATGCTGAACATATTATTAATACTTAACTGCAGTTTTTGAAAAATTATTCATTATGTCAATGAATTTATTCTAATTATAAGGAAATCTGTTTATGTTCTCATAACTTACATTTTTGATTAAAAAACTTGATGTTTTTTATATTAAGGAATATATCTGCCTACAATAATAACCAAAAATTATTGGGACAATAACTGTTACATATATTTAATAAATTTATTTATATATGCAAAATAAGGTTTTTTAAACTTCAAAAAATAACCTTTAAAATATTCTTAATGATAAAAATTATACCTTTATAATTTGTTCATTATTTAAGAATTGACAAGTTTATTGTTTTAATAAAATATATTCATTGAATAAAAGAAATCCGTTCTTAATTAGACTTAATGGTTTCAAAAACTGGAATTTTTAAGTCTACTAAAAGGGGCATTAACATATTAAAGAAATGTTTTATGAACCGAAAACATCAATCTTTGTTTTAAAAACTTGTGGTTTGTATTAAAAATCACATTCTTAAATTACGCGCGAAAATATAACGAATTATTAGCATCCATCGTCCACTTCATTTCTCTCTAGCTACATCTTAACTTTGCGTTTTTCATATATGAAGTGGTTGAGAATTTTTCCCTTTTCTCATTTAAATAGTTGGTTTTGGTCCTACAATTTTGTATATTGAATGCGATTTACCAGTTTTTTATAATAAAAGTAAGCTAATCTAATTTTAATCCTCCTATAGTACCTACCCTACAGATTAAATATTTGTATTTTTTTACTGCATGTATGTTACAGAATTTTATGTTTGTTTTTAGAATTACGAGATGCAATTTTATTTCTTTCTTTACATGGATATCTGGTACCAACGAACAGAATTGTGAAGAAAGACAATGAAGGGAAAAAGAAAGTCACCAAATTTACGATTACCTAAAGATTCTCAGGAATCTGTTATTTTTATCGGAAAATGTCTGCAGGAAGTAGAGGATCATATAGACCACTTATCCCGTACCCAAACCAGCAACCAACCGTTTATCTACCTCATTGCAGAAGATTTATTTTCTATACAGGATATTTTTATTTATTTTGACATTAGGTACACTTGAAACGCTAAAAGATTACCCGTGCGTCATTGTATGTAAGCATACGAATGGGATAGAGAAGACAACAGTTTATAATTTAATATTATCGTTTGATATTTATAGAAAAGGACAGCACATAGAAAAGGTGTCGGTGATATGATCATTGAATCGTGACGCACGGGTAATCTTTCAGCGATTCAAGTGTATAAACAGTTTAATGTTATTAGAGCTATATGTTTTAAATTTTTTATACTTTCAATTTAGATTTTCCTCAAGAATCTGTTATGTTTTACACATTACTTGAGACAGTTTTTTGTAATTTAAAACCAGAGAATAAATTTGGTAAAGTTTAGAATATTTAAAAACAAATTAGAACTGAATGTATGTTTATTAATAAATTAATAAATTTATACAAGTATAAAATCACATTTTTGATCAAATCCATATACCTGAATATCATTATTTAATTTAACTTTCTTTCAACATGTTTAAAAAACCAGGTTATTAAAATAATTGATAAAATTCATTAACTCTAAAATCTGTCCTTCATATCAAGGAACAAGATTATCGTACGATTGAATAAACATCACAATATCAAAAATTACTTTTAAAAAACGAATTAATTGAACTATTATCAGTGTTCTTTACTTCAATAACAATATCATCATCATTTAATAAACAATAATTGTTCTTTCCATTGATGAATCCAATTTTTGGCTGAATTTTAAAGAACAAATTATAAATATAATAAAAAAATTTATTGTATTTAGGGACATATTTGGTCCTGTGTTTTCCATTCCTGTCTATCAGTGACTTTTGTTTATTCCTTTGAATTTCCTTCTGTCAGTGACTTTTCGTTCTCAGTTCGTTATGTCTTCTCAAATCCTTTCTCTCCGTTGCTCCATTTAGACATCGGTCTTACTTTTTGCTTTTTACCTTCTAACGTAGGTACTGGATAATAATATTAGTAGAAATCTAATCGATTCCATTATCTGGGGTCATGATCCAACCATCTCAGTCTTTGCGCTTTTATTACTGCTAGGTTCCTGGTAGAGTTCACTTTGATCGTTATTTGTTCTCCGTGCCCATTGCGTATTTAATTTTTCTCACCAAAGATATTGCACATTATTTTTCTCTTCTAATCCATTATAGTTAGTTAACTAACAGCAAGATCTTCTGATAAGTTTTGATCAAACTTTCAAACCTTATAATGCGTGTGCAAATAGTTCCCTTCTATAAACACTATCAAAATCCTTTATATCCTTGAATAAAACACTTTTGCATTATTGTACTCATGGCTTTGGGACGTAGCCGAGTTCCTCCCCACAGTCACTTTCTGACGCGCGCCTCTCTAAATAAAAGACGAGTTCCTCCCCAGGCGTTCGTGGAAATTGAAATCCAAATGTAGTTAATTAAAACAGGTGGCGAAGTAAACTATTTATTTATAGTATATTAAGTATGGAGAACGGTAAGGGTTTTATACCGATCGAAGACAATTGTTTGGAGGAGGAGCGGAGCGACGACTCCAATTATTGTCTGAGATCGGTTACCCTTAACGTTCGACATGCTTATAACGTTTTTTGCACGATTGATACCATTATAAATTATAAAAGTAAAAATTTTCGTTATATTGACTAGTTTAATTCATTTTATCAAGATAGATACTTTGGTTGTTAGTAACTAAGGTGCAAAACAACAATGGAGAATTGTGTTTTTATTTAGTTTGATTATTATAAATTAAAGTATGAGCAAAAGTGATTTTGAATAAATTGAATGGGCTTGGGAAGAAAGGTGTTCCGGAATTATTCCCGAAAAATCCAAAATCCGTTATCAAAATACCTACCAACGTTTTAAAAAATGGTGCAAAGGCAAGACGTTAAGAAACGATGAAAAGACTCTATTGGCATATTTTGTTCAAAGATATATGCAGTTAAAAGCTCCTGGAAGCCTCTGGGCAGAATATTCGATGATTAAATCCACCGTTTTTCTTTATGATGGCATTGATATTTCCAAGTTTTCAACTTTGAGCGCGTATTTGAAGAGAAAAAATGTTGGCTATAGGCCTAAGAGAGCGAGCATTTTTACACGGAAGCAATTTGATAAATTTCTGATGGAAGCACCGGATGAAGAATTTACAATTCACAAGGTAATGTAAGCTAGTTTAGATAACATAAATACTCTAATGAAGATTTTTTCATAATTTGTAAAGAAGATAAATGCGCGCATAATCCTGATGTGTACAAAATGTACGTGATGATTTTTGGTACAATTTCATCACCTTCGAAAGCACAATTTGTCAAAAATACAAACGCTGAGTTGCATGAGAACAAATTTCCTGGTATTGAAAAAATGGTCAAGAAATGCCACTATGTTGACGATTATTTGGGTTCTTTTAACTCTGAAAGCGAAGCCATAGAAACAGTATTTATATACATAGAAACGTCATTTACGTCCACCAGCAAGCAGGGTTCGAAATGACAAAGTGGATCAGTAATTCTGCAGCAGTTATTTCTTCTATTCCAGAACATCTGAGAGCATCACATGTTGAAAATCTAAAGATTGAATCTGATCAAATTGAGCGTGTATTAGGTCTTTCTGGGTCTCCTGTAAACGATAACTTTATGTTTACTTTAAATTCAAAGAAAATTGATCCAGAAATTTGGCATGGTTCCTCGTGTTACAATGTCTATTTTTGACCCTTTGGGGTTTCTAGCTCCTATTATTGTTAAAGTTTGAATTCTTATGCATAATATTTGGAAAAGCAGTATAGACTGGGATAGTGAAATGAATGAAACTTTGTTCAAATCATGGAAGTCTTTGATACCAGTTAATATTCCCCGATGTTATTTTCGTATTGCTACTATTCCTTTCGTAGATTTGCATCTTTTTAGTGAGGCAAGTTAGAAAGCTTATGCTTGCTTGTGTTGCTTATATCCGTCTAGAGCTGCCAGGAGTAATTAGAACTTCCTTTGTTTCTTCCAAATATAAGGTCGTTCCTTTAAAACATCAGACCATTCCGAAACTAGAACTTCAGGCTGCAGTGTTAACTCTTAGACTCTCGATGACTATAATTTCCGAGCTAGAGTATTCATTTAGAGATGTTCACTACTGGATTGATTCACTCGTGGTCCTTCAACAAATTAGATCCCAGGCTAGACGGTTCCCTGCTGTTGTATCTTGTCGTTTAGGAGAAATACATGAAAATTCAAAGATTAAACAGTGGCATTGTATTCCTACTCTTGAAAATGTAGCAGATCTAGCAACAAGAGATTCAAAACCAGTAGATTTGTCTTCTGATAGTGTTTGGTTGCCTGGACCCGAATTCTTAAGAAGCCCTAGAGATAATTGGCCTCTAGAACCAAGTGTTTGTCAGCTGGAATACATAAGTCCTGTCAGCAAGAGGAAATAAGCTTGGTAATCACCAACAAAATTAACGATGTAGATATTTTGTCTGATATTAATCGATTTTCAAAATTTATTAGACTTATTAGATCCACTAATTTAATTATTTATTTCGTAAAGTGGATAATGAAGAAAACTTATGATCCTAATAAAATAATTTTAGATGTTGACTCAATTGAAAGAGCCAATAATATTTGGATTAAAAAATGCCAACAAGATTGTTTTTCCGTTGAATTAAAAATTATTCAAGAAAACAAATCGGTGCCAAGAACTAATCGTCTGTTTAAGCCATCACCCTTTCTTAACATGAAATTCCCAATTATTTAAATTCTGAAAATAAATTTGTTGAAATGCTTATACAACATTTTCATGAAGAAGCAGGACATATTGGATTTGAAACTGTGGTCAACAATATTCGTTCCAAATTTTGGGTAATAAAGTTAAGACCTGCTGTGAAAAGGTTTATTCAGAGATGTCAAAGCTGTAGAATAAGAAAATGTATTCCAGTTCCTCCTATGATGGGTTATTTACCAAAAGAAAGAACAGAAAGTTTTGTTTATCCTTTTACTTACGTCGGCGTAGATCTGTTTGGTCCCATGACAGTCTCCATTGGAAGACGAAAAGATATGGTGGGCTGGAGGATGTTACTGCAATACTTAGTACTTTTATTCATTTATGTATTTTACTAACTTGTTACCTTATTCGTTTACTTGATATAAAAGAATATTGATTTATGTCACTTTTGAAATATATCGGTTGAAGAAAAAACCTTTTGTTATCAATTAATTTTGTATTTACTTCTTATAGTAAAAATAATATCATTATTTAAGAAGTAACATAGGGTTTAAAAGTGTGCTGGAACAGTTCTGAAAAGTTGTTATATTATATTGCTGTATCGTTTCCTTAAATTAGCTTTCATTTTTTGGGCGCTGTCGATCTTGTTATAATTCCTCTTTAAATTCTGAAAACTCACTATCATCTGCGAAAATATCCGAAAATTTGACTTTCGGGTCAAAAAAAGCATTCATTTTGATTACAATAATATTAATATATATCTTGCGGGAACACCAAACAATTTTAATTTGATCTGTTCTGCTGGATCGCTCATTTTATTCTGCCCAGACTCGATATGTCCATTACAGTTAGGAACTTGCTTCTGGAATACACCTTTCTATATAATTGCACATTGATACTGATCTTAGAGGGAAATATATTCAGGATAATCCCTTAGGGCTAATTTAATAACATGTAGCATTGTAGCATTGTTATATTTTATTACTTCCATACTTGGTCTAGTCTTAATAGATGATACCACTAAATACATGAATCTAGCGGTTCAAAACTTGTAAACCTGCGCATGTACGTCACCTTGTGAGTTTTTATATTGCGTTTCAACGTTAATATAATAGGAATTTCATATTTATTTGCCCAGTTTATTGTTTAAAACTTTTATTTGTTTGTTATTCAACATCATTTATCAAAACAAAATTCAGATCATACGTGTATGGCTTCAAATAGGCATGATGACAGTAAGTATCACTAAAATATTGATTTGTTATAATTATATAAGATACGGAGATTCTAAAGAATTTACTCATTTTTATATTACATGTGTGATTACATTTATTTTAGTAAAAATATAAGCACTAAGTTTAACAATCCGCCATATTAGCTGAAACACCAATCAGAAGAGCGTGACGTCGTACTTTCGTAAATATTGTTGACATTGACATTGGATCGTAAACAAATATCTTGTTCGGAGTTTTTATTGATATAAAGTGCCTTTTTCAGTTTAACTTGCGTGTGAGAGCATCGAGAATGGCAATATAGTGGTATATGGTTCAAGAACATCCCAGTTGGTAGAAACGAGATCGCAAAATGGGCAAAGCTGTCTGTCCAAGAAGCAGGTCTCGATAGCGAGACACACAAACCATTCCCATCGAGCAACTGCCGTAAGCTATCTAGCCAAGGTTGGGGTAAACGAAAATCAGCTAACGAAAATAACGGGACATGGAAATGTCAATTTAATAAAACCTTATTTACAACTTGATAAAGAGTTTCATGAGGAAATAATAAAGAAAATGAGAAACAGTGAGAACAGCGAGTTTGGTGATTTTTCAGTTTCAACTTCTTCTTCCAGTAACGTTGTTTCTGACCGACAACAAACTTCGACTGGTTCAATCATAAATTTTAATAATTCCGTTTTTAATATTAAGAATTTCAATAACTAGGCTTAACAGTGTTCATGTTATTTCAATAAATAATAAACGTTTAATATAATTACGTCTGCATTTATTTTGAAGGACCTGATAATTCGCAATAGTGCAAAATTATCGCCTAATTGCATGCTCATTGGCTGAAACAACATTCCAAAAATAGTCAGAACATTGTTGAAATGTCAAATTTGACAGATGAAAAAAAATTTCACTTATAATATCACAATAGCTTAAATTATTTCCGGAAATTTTTTTGAGGGCACGAATATTTTGAAAATTATCCCGCGATTCGGGATAATTTTCTTAAAATACTCGTATGCGAAAGAAAATTTCCAGGAATAATTTAAGCTTGCATGGTATTTGGTAAGAAAATTTCACATCATAATTTGAAAAATAATTATTAATCCAATCTGACGTCTGTCACAAAGCTTCGTGGGGCCCCGAAAATATTTCCAGAATTTTTTTAAATTGCCATGGTAACGAGCCAAAATTAAGACATTTTATTGGTTAAAAAGTAGAAGTGTGAAATTTTCACCATAACATTTTTATAGTTCAGAACAATAAACAACTAAAAGGTTGAATTAACTTCCACTATTTATTTTATAAATACTTTAAATGCAATTACAGCCGTTTCGCTATCGGAATAGCATCGTCAGATTGACATATTGAAGTTACATTTTGTTTGTTTGTAACTAGGTACTTGATGTTGGTAAGTAGTTAAGGCTAGACCAAGTAAGGAAGTAATAAGACATAACAATATTAAAGCCTAGATGTTATTAGCCCTAAGGGATTATCCTGGATGTATTTCCCTCTAAGATCAGTATAACTGTGCAATGATATAGAAAAACCAGGAAAAAACTATATCCTGCTGATCTTTACAATAACTTAATATATTTGTGTTGTAATTACGTCTTATCTATGTATAAAATGAAGACTCAATCAAAGTAAACAGTTTAATAGTGGTGAACTTCCAAGATTTATTTGTTCATTAACTACTTTATATTGTTGATCTGCTAGATGTCTTTTGATTTCAAGTTCTTTGAGGAAATCTAAATTTTGTTTTTATCACAGGTGTGTAATATTTGAATGTCATTGGTGTGTATGAGTGAATGTGGATGTTCAAGAACATGTTTTGCATAGTTTGACTTATCACTACCAGATAAGTCAAACTATGCAAAACATGTTCTTGAACATCCACATTCACTCATACACACCAATGACATTCAAATATTACACACCTGTGATAAAAAACAAAATTTAGATTTCCTCGAAGAACTTGAAATCAAAAGACAGCAGATCAACAATATAAAGTAGTTAATGAACAAATAAATCTTGGAAGTTCACCACTATTAAACTGTTTACTTTGATTGAGTCTTCATTTTATACATAGATAAGACGTAATTACAACACAAATATATTAAGTTATTGTAAAGATCAGCAGGATATAGTTTTTTCCTGGTTTTTCTATATCATTGCACAGTTATACTGATCTTAGAGGGAAATACATCCAGGATAATCCCTTAGGGCTAATAACATCTAGGCTTTAATATTGTTATGTCTTATTACTTCCTTACTTGGTCTAGCCTTAACTACTTATCAACATCAAGTACCTAGTTACAAACAAACAAAATGTAACTTCAATATGTCAATCTGACGATGCTATTCCGATAGCGAAACGGCTGTAATTGCATTTAAAGTATTTATAAAATAAATAGTGGAAGTTAATTCAACCTTTTAGTTGTTTATTGTTCTGAATAAGATGAACTTTCACACAGTAAGGGTTAGTACCATAAATTTCATTTTTATAGTTGTTTTTATTTAAAAATCTCATTATAGCCAATTTTTATTTCTTTACTAAAAATGTTGGATACAGAGTAAAAGTAGGTACTGTAAAATTTGGAATAAAAAAAACATGAACATTTTTTAATTTCTAGAATTACACAGAAAATAAAATATTCATAAGGATTCTATTAAAAAAAAAAAACATTGAGAAGATTTTTTGTTAATTTTTGTTTAAAATACAAAAAACCAGCATTAATATCAAGAGTCCTAACCGCATTGACTGATTAACATTAAAAGCTTGTAAATGAGAATTAATTTGCCAAAAGTAGCTTTAATTAAGATAGCGAAGGAATTAACAAATGTTTTTGATTTAAAATAAATTATTCCTACAGTTAAACTTTATGTAAATATATTATTAATTAAGTATAAAAGGTGCATTTTAATTTAAACATTTTTTCGGCGGTTCTTTGAGTCTGGATTAGTATATAAAATGTAAAAAGCCATTATTTCGCTATTTTTAATCAAGATGGTTTAATATGTTAATACAGATAAACTGCTCTTCAAAAGTTAAGGATGAAGTGATTAACAATATTATTTCACATTTTCACGTCGCTTTGGTCAAGATTTTCTTTGATGATAACTCCGCACCAGTCTGCCACTCTATAGTTGAAACTCGAGAAAATCAAGGTATTCCTCATTTGCCATTCCACCCAGTCTCTCAGTCATTATTAAATCCATTGCCTCATCATTGGATGCAAATCAAGCAAGATGTACCTACTTAATAGTTCAGTAGATTGTTTGTTTATTTTCTTTGAGATGGTGGTAGATTTTTTAATCAGAGAAGATGCAGAGAATTATTTGTTTAGTCCTTCCAATACATTTTCGAGAATGACGCTTTAACTCTTAAAAAATCAATTAAAATTAAATATTTAGTAGTTAGTTTAGATTAGATAGTCTTAGGTCAGTTAAGGCTTCTCTGCATTTCGACCTAAGAAGTTTTTTGTGTCTACCATAATTTATACTTGAACTCTAGAAAGCCAAATCTTCTAGCCAAGGTGAGCAGCTATCTAGAGGACAAATTCCTAATTTGATACAGAGTCAGAGCAACTTCTTTTATGAATTTATACCGTTTTGATGTGATATCTCACAAGCCAGTGTCCAGTAAGAAGACCTATGGCCAATTTTATTTCTTTTTTGCTCATTTCGAGAAGGCACTTTGCTCTTTCAAGTGATATATCTAAAAACCTTTTAGCTTGCCACAGCTCTGGCGTATTCCTCCAGTGAGATAGAAATAATCATCTTCCTTTTTGATGTGGCTTTTTGTCAGAATGCAAGAGGGCTCCAGACCAAGTAAAAACTAACCCCTTCTTTTGCGAGTCTATCAGCTTCTTCATTGCCTATTATCCCTCTGTAATCTGGCACCCACATCAAGTTGACCTTGTTGATTTTTGCCAGTTTCTTAAGTAATTGTTTACATTCCCAGACTAGCTTTAACTCATAATTAAAAGAACTTAGAGCCTTTAAAGCTGTCTGACGGTTTGTAAGAATGCCTCTTCGAGTGCCTCTACGAAGACACTCTTGGACACTAAACATCTATAGCGTAAATCTCCGCCTCAAAGATAGTTGGGGTGTTACCAAGGGATTTGGACAGCCGAAAATTAGGTTCCATTACTCCCACTCCAAACCTTTTATCTATCTTGGACCCAACTATGTACCACCCTAGTGTGGTACACTCTTCCAGCTCTGGTTTGACTTCTTTAACCGTATGGCAGTTCCCTATAACCACTTCAAACGGTATCTCAAAGTTAAAGATAACTAATGATTGGTTTAAGAATGCTAGTGAAATGTTTTCCAGGATCACCTGATTTTAAGTTTTGCGTCTGTTGCAGTCGTAAGGCACCATCTGCAGCCTGTCTATAGACATGCGGTTTTGTATTACGACGGTCGTCGTCTCCCGCTTCTCAATTTCCACAGCTTCCTGTCTATCCAATCGTTTTCTTGGAGGCCTCTTGAATTCATGGCTTCCTCTACATCTTGTGTCCACCTACTTGGTAGTCTGCCACGTTTTCTTCTTTCGATAGGTGTCCAATCGTAGATCTTTTTTTCTATTTCTATTCATTTGGAGATGGCCGTACCAACTTAATACTTTACTTTTCTTCAATGATTTCTCGTATCCTTTTATTTCTTACGTGCTTTAAACTCGAGATACGACAGTTCCTCCGCCAAAAAATCCATTTCCAGAGACAATAATTTATTTTTGTCCTTTTTGATCATCTTCCATATCTCCGCACAGTAGGTAGTAATGCTCTCAAGTATTGATTTATATATTGCTACTTTTGTTGTTTTTGATATTTTATCACTCCATAGCAACGAGTTTAGCTGGCCAATGGCCCTTTTACCTTGTTCAATTTTTTTTGTAATATTCATGGAGCTTTTCCCATTTGACATAAGAGTGACTCCCAAGTATTTAAAAGAACATACATTTTTAATTGTGCATATTCTTGCACCCAAATCTTTTCTGTCATCTTCACCCACTACCATGTACTCAGTTTTGCTCGTATTTATTATCAGACACCACTTTAAGTATTCTTCCTGTAATTTTCGGAACATATAACTGGTGTCATCTCTGTCTCCAGCTATTAGGACCTGGTCATCAGCAAAGAGAAGAGTGTACAAGATTGTTTCACCTACTGGGATCCCCATTCCTCGGCACTTCTTTTTCCAGCTTTTTAATACCTAGTCTAAATATATTTTAAATAATGTCGGTGCTAATGAGCATCCCTGTCTTAGGCCCTTATTAACAGGGAATTCTGAGGAAATGTTTGTTCCTACTTTAACTGCACTACTGCAACCTTCATATAGGTTCCTTGTTGCATGGACGTACTTGTTACTGATACCAGAGTTTTGCATAGCTACCCACAACTTTTGTAGGTCCATAAAATGTAAAATAAGCCACCCTACTTTGTTCTAGCCGTTTTTTAATGAGGTGTTTCAGAGTGAATATCCCATTGATCCATGAGCGTCCTAGTCTAAAACCATTTTGCTCTTCTGACTCAGTTATTTGCGTTTCTAATTTCTTCTTTAGTACTTTGCCATATAGCCGTGCATATATATATCGCTAATACCACAATAGTTTGCGCAAATGCGTCGGTTTCCTTTTTAAATATTGATGAAAGAATGGTATTTTTTCATTGGGAGGTTCCTCACCATTTAAGCATTTAGTAAATATACTCGCCCAGCTGCTTTTTCATTTGCTGAAGTGCTTCATTTACATCTACTGACTCTATTACTTCTTGTGTAATATATAATACGCTAATAGATCTACTTTCATTTAGGAATTCTCTTCTATTTTCTAGTAAAAGGTTTTCAGAATAGGATTTTTATTCTTCCATTAGTATATGAGATTTATTCCTGCGGTGTCCTTGTTTTGTTTACGCATTTCCTTAATTACTTTCCATGCTGTATTAGCTTTGGTGTTTCCTGCTTCTAAATTAATTTCCTTGCATCTCTCTTCCCAGTATTTATTCTTTACCCTTTTTATCTCTTTTTGTACCTCTGTCCTTTTGTCATTATAAACTAATCTATCCTCGATCTGTGTTCGTAACCATTTCTCTTTTCATCCTCAAATTTCCCTGTCGTCATTCCACCACCAATGGAAGTATCGTTTCTATATCTATGGGAGAATCCTTTTCTACCAATAGCTTCATTTGCAGCTTCTTGAATGCCTATCTTTAGCTTCTCATACATTTTATTTTGTGATTCCTCTTTTGGTGATTCCTCTATTGGTGATTCTTCTTTTACTGTATTTAATTTGGTCGCTAGTCTTACTTGGTATAAAAATTTGGTCGAATCATTCGTCAGACTATTAATATTCTACTGTATGTTATTTATAGAAGTTCCGTTTTTCTCAGCTGATCTATTTACACTTACATGATGTAGGGAAAGCAAGTCTTAGCTACTACTAAGAAATGATCCGTGCCACATTCTGGGCCACGCATGGTTCTTACATTGGGTTATGTCCACGTGTACTTACGGATATCTTTATGCTGAAACCATCCATTTGCGATTTTAAGCGATTGTTGTTCACACAAGTGAATAAGACTTTCCCTATTGTTATTTACCACTTTTTCTCCATAGCGTCCTACTACTGGGTCATTTATTTTAAAACCAGTTCTACCATTTAAGTCCCCAATTAGAAACATATCCTTTTTGTTTCCTACTTTTTCCAAAGTTGTCGTCAGATCATGAAAGAAGTAGTCCTTCTCAGTAGCTAAGGCATCGTCAGTTGCTGCTATGATCACCAAAGAATGGTTTCTCATATCGACATCCACTTGCAAAAGTCTGTGGTTGATTTGGTCTCAGGATTTTATGCATTTCTTATATCGTTTTCTAATTGCTACCGATACTTTTCCTTGAGCTTGTTCTCCTTGTGGCACTCTACTGTAAATATGTACATGTCCATCTTTTTTCTTTCTTCTTTTTCTCTGTAAATGCTACCATATCCATAATAATCCAATCTATTTCTTTAAATAATTTTCTTTTTGTCGCTATCCCTTGAATATTCCACGTTCTTAGTCGTAAAGTCCTTTTCATTGCCAATTTTCGTCTACTTTTCTGACCGTCCATAACCTAGGCTATATTGAGAAATTTTTCGTTTTAGTTTTTTTTACAAGTGGTTACGCCAAGGACGTTTGAGAAGGATTTGTTGGCAGAGCTGACTTCTATTTCTAGAATATTCGACTCTTTCGCCCACAACAGAGGCCATTGCTAAGAGTTTTGTTTAAGAATGAGCTTCGGCAACTCATACTGCCTCCGAGGTCCATTACCAACATTTAACTACCCTGCAGCCTCCCTCATATTTCAATATTGCAGCGGGGGTAGACCTAGCAACGCCTCTAAGACTGCTGTAGGGCACGTCGTCATTGTTCCTGTTATACCCAGGCAGCCAGCCGTTGGACTTTTAGTCCAACTAGCACCTGCCGTTGATTGTTGAATTTTTGGCCACCACACTAATGAAGCATAGGTTACCTTGGGCTTGATAACCGTTTGATGTGACCAGAAGATCATTTTCAGTTTCAGGTCTCAAGTCTTCCCAATTGTTCTGCTGCTAGTCCAAATCGCTACTAAGGCTTTTGATAAGATTTTTCCAGATGATTGTTCCAAGCTAGTTTTTGATTCAGGATCACTCCTAGATATTTTACCTCCTCGGAAAACTTTAGTTCAATATTGTTCGTAGTTCATAGTTATTAGTTAGTTGTACAATGCAACGAACTATCAAAAAATGTAATTAATTAGTGAAAGTCTTAACAGTGCTATGAACTAAACTGTAAACTACAATAGTATTTAAATAAATTCACGTTTTTTTTGACATACAAACATAATTTTCGGAATTATGACTATAGCCCCGAAAGTTGTCTACTGGTCGCACAATAAAAATGTGTAACAGCAAGGCAATTAGGAACCAGTTTACCTCGTCTGCGATTTCGATGATATAGTTATGAAACACACAATGGAATATTGTCTTACAACTTATTTACATGACCGAAAATGATGTTAATAGAACAACATTTTATTATAACACGGATACTCGTTCTTGTTTTTTATAATAAGTTGGTTTAATACCCTCAGTTTTGTAAATTAAACTACTTAATAAATGTTTTGCAGATATGTTTTCATTGTGTTTATAAGTTGGTTACTTCCAACAAATTGATACTTAAAACAATACTTGACCGATTTTCTTCCACTCTTCATGCTTTAGCATAATATATGTTCTGCAGAACGGACTTTTTGTAGAAACGACAATTCTCACTATCTGATTTGACCATTTTAATGTTAAAGGGCAATCTTCAAAGAGAAATCATATGATCAACTTGTTTTATTGTCCTTTGGAGCCCTATAGTTAAATTTACCAACCTTGTTGGCCTTAATCCTGACGTACTCATCAAGTAAGTTCGTGATCTATCCTATTCAATTTTTCTTTTTCCTTCATTTACCCTATCAGCACCTGTAATTCCTTCATTCAGTCGATTATAAGCGAGTGAAGAGATCTGACACAGTTGTTTCTTGAAAGAGTGAATAGAATATGGAATTAAAAAAATAACGTGTGATTATACACAAGTTAAAGGTGGATCATGTATCACTTTTATGCAAAATCAACTGTACATAAAATTTTAAAAGAGGAGAAATCAGCTGGTATAACCCCACCCAAACCGAGAACAGGAAGACCAAAATTGTCAAAAGTGAATGTGGATGAATTTTTTAAAAATGCAATTCGTAGAATGCTCCACTCTTTTTTTCGTAACAAACAAATACCATCTTTAGATAAAGTTTTACAAGCCATTGGCGATGATCCCGATGATCCAACCATAGAAAACGCTGAATTGGCGATAAATACATTTCAACCATTCAAAACTCCGGTAGGTACTAGACGAGATAACTCCAGTCCTACTACAAAAAGGTTTGAAGGGGACCGTTGAAGAAAACATCACACTTTATTACATTCCGAAACTAGCTCAGGTTTAAATCAAAAGCATTCAAATTCAGACAATATTATTCATGTCGGTAATACAGCCAATAATCTACAGTCAGACCCAGTAACTACAAACGAATATCCTGAACCGTTTTTAAATAAAACTGTAATCTGGAAAAGGGCTGAAGTGATCTTATTTCCCAAAAAAGGGAAAAAAAGAAGTTACAAATCCTAAATCTTTTAGACCAATCATCCTCAAATCATTCGTTTTAAAAACAATGGAAAAAGCCTAGCAAATACTTTCTACAAGAATTGATAACACTTTAACAAAACTAGTTCAATTTATTAGTAAAAATGAAATTTCCACAATTTGAAATCTAGTATTCTCATCTTGATTACCTGATGCAAAGGGACAGAGTCACCCTATACTTTTATATGAACATTGTTTTAGATAATTTGACGTCAAATTAAATAAATAAAAAAGTGGGTATTTTATCATACTTTATAATTTTGATGTTTTACTTCTCATCAATCATGAATATGATGAATATAATCCATCCATTGGTCATTACTCCTTCTTGTGTTTACTAAAAGCCAAGAAATTTGTATTTTTTTTGTATAAAATAGTATATTACATAAAACTGATTGGAAAGTGGCAAGAGCCACGTAGCGGTGAGTACCTACGGAAACGTAAGGAGTAAAAGAAATACACTTTATAATCCGTTGTGTACACGATTTTTCCTGCGACCCCAATATTTCTTATTTCTTAACTTTAATAATAAAATTTACTTTAATTAGTTGTGTTAAAAATTAGGATTTAAACGAGCTTAGATATTGCATGGAAATATGATTAATCACAATCAAATAACCACCTTTCTCAAGAATTAAAATCAAAATTCTTTATTAGCTAAATAACATTTTAATTTTTTGGGGAGGTCCTTGAAAATTAAAAGTAAAATGGTTATTGGAACCGTTGGTGAAATTAATTGAAACTTGAAAAATGCCATGTGTTAGTAGTGCCTATTTTTAACATTTTTATTTACGTTTAACTTCTGTTGTATGCGCCAATCACCTGTACAACTCCTAGCGCTAAACACTCAAACAATTAATTTCAGTGTGTCACAGACTCTTGTAATATTAGTATGTAATATTACACAAACATTCAGCACATACAAAACATATACACAGGATTTTTTAGGTACCCAATTGGTCACCTTTAATTCTTCATTTTTTGTTGTTTCTGTTAAACCTGGACTACCTATCTATACCCAAATTGCATTTATTAAAATTTCAAAATAATTTTTATAAAAATAATAAGGCACTTATAACACACCTAAAAACAAACTTCTATTACTAATAAAATAAATAGAACTATTATTTACCTTGGAACTAAAAGCACAACTAAGTAAGTGTATATTTGGTTGCCTAGATACTGCAACTCATTCAATTATTTTTATAAAACATTTATTTTACCAAAAAATAATATCATCCAACTTGAACAAACAAAAATGATTGATTCACAAAAACTGATAGTTTTTTATTCATTAATCTTACTTAAATTAATATAGTCTTTCCAATATTAATTGCTAAAATCCATTTAAAAGTGTCATACAGAGTGAGTTACTTTACTAGGCTTCAAAGTAGAAAGAATGGCATGAAAACAACATATTTGTCCCGTTAAAGGTTAAAGGTTAGTAGCGAATTTTGCAATAAAGATTTACACATTCAGTGTCAGAGGGTAATTTTAAATATGTATCAGTGTTTGAAAAATGAAGATAATAAAAAATCATAATGCGGTAATAAAGCGAATTAATACGTTAACTAAAATTTCTATTTACACCATTTCTCGGGTTATTAAGCGCGGTGACGTTATAGATCATTCGCAGGTGATGCGGAAAAACAAAAAAAACAAAATTTGCAAATGTTGATGATGCTACAGAAGATGTTATAAAGCGAACGGTTTATAATTTATATCAAGAAAATATTGTACCGCCTTTAGAAATCGTTCAAGAGAAATTACGAGATTATCCTGATTATATTATTAGATAAACGATTGGTTATAATGGAATCGCGGCGTATTGTTGTACTACGTGAAGAGTATTTAGATAAAATAAGGAAGAATAGTGAATTAAAAAGGCATATAGTATACCTAGATTTGGTTTGATACACAGTATGGCTGGGTAGATCAGTCTCAAAAGTGTAGTTTAAATGCGCTATGTTCGAGAGGAAAGCGTATAATAATTCTTCACGCCGGAAGTGAAAATGGTTTTGTACCAAATGCGTTACTACTGTCTGCGAAAAATATTAAGCAATGTTCAGCCGACTATCATGAGGATATGAGTGCAGATTTATTCGAAAAATGGTTTCAAGAGCAGCTTCTTCCTAACATTCCTCCAAATTTTGTATTCGTTATGTACAATGCTTCCTATCATTCGCGGATATTAAATAAAATTCCAAATTCTAGTTCAAAGAAGGCAGATATTTTAGAATTTATGAAAAATAGGAACATTAATCCGGAACAGGTAACGACACAGAAAGAATTACTACGAAGTATAAAAGCACTTAATTTAAAAAACGATTATGTGATCGACAATATTTGTAATACACACGGACATACACTCTTACGATTACCTCCCCGTTGGTTTTTGCCGGACAGACACATTTTCTATAAGTAGTTATGCAGATTTTATACATCTATACAGAATGTATCTGACTAAGTGAGTTGTACTGGATTTTAGCTAATTTCCTGTAATATTTTCTTATAGTGTATTTGAAAATCAAGAGAGAGTAAATTCCCAGAAATGTTTTGCAGTTATCAGTGTTAAAGGCAGTAAACCATAGACGTGCGTTTTCAAAATTAAATTAATATGGAAATAGAAATATTTAATTTGTTTTAGTTATTTATACCTAGATTACCAATTTTAGATAGATAAACATAATTCGTAAGTAGTAATTTAATTTGGGTAAAATGAAGAAAAAGTCAATATTATTTTAGGCATTTTGTTTTAGGCATAGGTATGTTTATTTACAAAATATGTATATAATATGTACAGATAATTACAATTACTTATAAATTAATATGAGGAGCTAAAAAAACAATTAAGTAGGTATATGAGAAAAAAAACCAACCGCAAGGATAAAATTTGACGAGCAACATGCAAAAAAAAATATTAAATCTTAAAAAATAAAAATCTAAAAATAAAATTAAAGTACATAAATTAATAATTTTAAAGTTATGGTTCCTCGCACTCTGTGTCAGAAGATTCACCATCTGATTCTAGAGAAATTACAATGGGCTCTATAGTAATATCAATTATGTTATCTAGCTCCCACATTTTTTTTTCTATTTCTGTAACGTGTCTAATACATTTTTGCCAATTTTCACTTGTTACTTCAGATATTGCCTTATTGAAGACATTTTTACATCTGATAATTTAAAAGTAGTGTTATTTCTGGCAACATAACCTTTAACTTGAGCCCATATCAATTCTATCGGATTCAGCTCACAATGGTAGGGTGGTAAACGAAGGATTTCAATTTCTCGTTTTTTGGCTATTTCCTCAATATTATATTTTTTATAATTTTACTTATGTTTTTTAGCGATAGTTAACAATTCTGCCCTCAGCATTGTATTGTCAAAGGCTAAATTTTTAGAAGATAACCATTTTGCAATTTCTCCATTCATTTCTTCGTGATAATCAACGGTTTTTTTTTTATTCAAATAAGAGTAAACCATTCTGAAGAAAACCGTTTGTACTATCTATATGACAAATAATTAATCTTTTACCTTTTCCTATAGGTTCCTTAAAACCAGTAGTATATCCTTCTAGAAAAGCTTGATGGGATGATTTTATATTTTTGTCTTTCCAAACTCTTCCTACACAATGTCCTTCATTAACCCATGTTTCATCTAAATAATAAATGTTTTTATTTTGAGCTTTAACTTGTTGTATTCTTCTGAGGTACTGTCTTCTCCAACATACAATTTCTGCTGAATCAATTAGCATTGAGTGTCTGCCCATTTTTTCAAATTTAAAGTTTTTTTTATGTAACGTTTTCCATAGTTTATCCCGGCTTATTGTGGGTAAATCAACATCATTCGTAATGGCTTTATCTAAAGTTGAAGTTGGTATTTGCTTGTTTATAAAAAATGAGTGAACAAGCTTACGAATAGCATTTTTAAAAAACTCGTCCACGTTGACTTTTAATAGTTTTTGTCTACCTGGTTTCGGCTTTAGTGAGGTTACTCCACCTGATTTTTCCTCCTTTAGAACTCTATATATTGTAGATTTTCCATATCCCATTGCCTTAGATGTTGTTTCAACTAGTCTGTCAATAGTGTTTGAGGGATTTTGATGTTTAAAATAGTGGTACACATTCATTACAGCACTCTTTTCATTGAGCGATAAATGGTCTAGTTTTAATTTTTTTACTGGCGTATACTCACAAACTGCTTCCATTTTTAGTCACTACTATTTGTCACGTTTATCGAAAATCAAATAACTGCTAAGTCAAAATATCTGTCATTAGAGGCTGTTGCCATTCGGAGGTCGTTAAATAACAATTATCCCTTTCTAATCTGGTTACTTTCTAATCTGGTTACGCCTATGACGCACGTTAATCCTCTTAGGCTTACTGTAGTAACAATGAAAGATCATAAAATAATGTGATAGTCCAAGAAATTTAATAAATTTTGTATTGAAATTAACAAAAACAATTTAGAATGCATTACAAATATTGAAGTTTTACCGCACGTACTGTACTATAGTTTTGCATGACGAATTAGTTTTTATTCTGGGAATTTACTCTCTCTTGATTTTCAAATACAGTATATAAAGGTATTTAACAATTTTTAAAAACTGCAATCCTTTGGTTTTAAAAGTTTTCCTGTACGCCTATGGAGACAATGTTCCGACAAAGGATATTTTGCCGCTAGGCGGTACCCTTTGTAGCAACTTATTTTAGTTATACTATACGTTATGTACGTTATTAAAAAATATCACACGTATGTGATATTGCTCTTCTTATCTTATGTCTCCGAACGCCTATGACATTCACAGTGTCAACACTGTAAGTTAGGTGTTGTTTACACGGGGGCTCGTAGAATAAATATTTTTTAATTCTCATTATATTATTAGTTAGGTGGAAAGCGTAAGAAAACCTCACGAAAATCGAAATGATTAAAATTGTTTGTTGGTTTCACAAATAATTATATGCAAGTAGTTTCACTACACTACATGTGACTGACTTTTATAAAAACTTTTATAAAAAAATCTCTAAAACAATTACGCTTATTTCCTTAAACTACACGACAATTACATTAAAAGTCAAGTACATTTTCTAGTTTTTTCTTTCTTAGTTCGGGATTCATTTCCGTAAGTGCCTCTCATTGTTACGCTTACAAACAATACTTAATGTAACTGATTATAATACTGCTATCTTAATGATTCAACTTGTAAAAGCTTTATAATTACTATTACAACGAATTAGATTTTTCTAGTGATTTATATTTTCACTGGTATGTTTTTTGCTCGTCTTGACGACCAATAATTGCACTTTGTATGCACTTATGCAAAAACCATTTTCCGTAGTAGTCGGTAGCGCGTAAATATAGTACGCACATAAGCATTGATACAGTTTTGTTTGAAATAATATGCTAGGGTCCTTTTTATTAAATAAATACAGGAAAATGAATGAAACCTAGCAAATATCTTCATGTGAGGTTAGAATCAAATATGAAATCAACAAAATATCTTTAAATTGAAACTAACAATATTTATAAAAGGTTCAAAGAAAAACACAACGTCGATCCCACAATTTTTAATTTAATAATGGAAGTTACTTGCAACTAGTTTCGGTCTACCAGACCATCATCAGGCTAAAAATACAATACTATGTCAATTGAAAGGAAGATATTATTGTCTTTATTTAAAAATTTCAAATAAATAAAGAAGATCTTACTATTATTGAAGAATGGTTAGAAAATAAAAATAATTACAAAGTTGCAGTGAGTGCAAATAATAGTTTTTTAATAATAAATGTGGACAATGTTATAAATAATTTGACATCCTTATTTCAATTGTTTTAACATACCATATATTTAGGTCTAAATTTTTTATCTGAAATTTTAAGTTGAAAACTAAAAACAGTTTTGTATTTTTATACCATCCCAGATAAAATGGATTTTATATAGCCTCTTTGATATTTGTCATGTGAGTCATGTCATAATATGTTACAATTGTTTAGGTTGTGGAGTTAGGTCGAATTGAAGGAACTTCAATGCCTCAAACTACAACAAAATTATTGTATAGAATTTTGAGTAATGATGTTGCCAATAAATTCTCGTAGGATGGGGTGAAGCAAAAAAAAGCGTTCAAGAATTTAATTCTTTAAAGAGTTATACTAGGTAAGTCATTATCCATGGACTGTATAATGAAAACATTCTAATATATTTTTAACAAACTTAGAAAATCATATTCCGTTGGTTATTTTTTGCAGATGCTGTAAAAGTTTCATTTAGGATGTGTACAGAAACAGATCTTATTATCGTTATTAAATCATGGCTTGTGAAGGCAAAGGAAAGGATGAAAAATCAAAAGGTGATATAAAAAATCAAAAATGCTTAGTTGAACGTGTCTTTTTATTTTTAGTAAGAGTAAAAGATGTGGAGAGGATTCAGATTCAGAGGATACAAAGATTTATTTTATGAATTAATTAATAAGTTCACCAGAATATTGTTTTTATTTTTATTTTATACTTAAAAATGTGAATTTCTTTAGTTATTATTATATTTAAGTTAATATGATTTTTAGTATCATTTGCATATTACTGGCATATATTGTACTAACCCTTACTATGTGAAAGTCCATCTTATTAAGAACGGTAAACAACTAAAAGGTTGAATTAAACTTTCACTATTTATTCGTAAAATATGAACAGATTGACGGGTTGTTCATAAACCATTGACAACACTGAAGCACAATAAAAAACTCTTGATTTCTTGTCTTGTCAAGTGTTGCCCAATCTGTATTTTATAGGGAAAACCACCAATCTTCTTCAAAATTCTTCGGGAAGACATTTTTAGACATGTTCTGCGGAGACTTTATTTTGGTGATTCTAACACCTGTTGAAATAGCCTTCCTTGGTTCGCATTTGTTGTCACGGTAACTGGACGACCAGTACAGATTTTGCGTTGAGTTATAACGGTTCCTGTTCGTCGAAATTTTGCGACTACTCTTAATAAGTCCTTAATAGTCGGTGCAGGCTTCTGAAACTCTTTCCGAAATTGATTGATTAACAAACTAGATCCATTTGATAGTCCATTGCCGTGTGAGCGGAAATAATACTCAATAATAAATATTTTTTCTTGCGTTGTAAGCACCATTTCGAATCTTTTTGACAGTTTGTTAGAATAAACAATGTTTTAAAATACCATGACAACTATTGTCACTTGTTTCATATGATGCGATTATATTTTACAGGCTTCACTGGAAAAAAAATCACGGTTGAGCAACTAGAATTCATCTCCTGGATTGCTAATTCTAAATCAGGAATCAATTAACAGTAATATGCTTAACTGTAAATTTGGATTATTAATATTTAAAAGCTTATGAACAAATGAATTAAAAATCTAAAAGTAAAAGAAAAATATTTTAATAGTTTTTGTTAATTTGCATACATACATTACGGTTACTTACCTATTAAGATTAAATTGTCCAAAAGCGTTGAATATTATGTAATAACAAAACACACAAGAGATAATATCGACCCTTTTTGCACTATCACTTTCTAACAAGTAGCAAAGTACCGCCACAGACAACCCCGAACCCGCCAAAACGTAATAAAAAGTAGGGGTAGGGACCGTTGTTATAACTTAACTGTGATTTTAAATTAAATATCCTAATTTAGAGGGACATAACATATTATTTGGATTAAACAACCGCATTTTAAGATTAGAAATCGAAATTCAAAAGTAATAAGTCAAAAATACTGTTGTTTAACTGAAAATATGAAATACAGTTGTGTTATTGAAATTTAAAATTATCTCTCCTTAAATTTAAATATAGCCTTCCAAGTTTTAGATTGCTTAAACTAGTATAGGTTATTAATTACTATTTTAACTTGTATTAATCTTCCTTTTTTTGATTAAACGTACATATTCAAGTAACTTAACAGTAAATTTCCTTTATTATAAACTGAACGAATTATAAATTAAAAATGGAAGAACTAGTATTTTAAAAAGCTAATTCACTATCGTAACTTAACTTATTCAGACATCACTTGCAGTTTGTTACCTATTTTAAGTGTAACAGTATTTTTACGTTTATTCTTAAATGTTATTTAAAAAAAAACAGTTAAGTGTAAACAAGAATATGGTTAGCAATTTCAATTTTATATTATTTTGGTTTAACCATAAATCAAGAGTGGTAAATCCAAAATAAAATCACCAAAATTTTTTCCAGAGTTCCTGATTTCAGTGTCCTTTGTTTTGGCGGATACCGTACTTTTGTATATTATAGGATACAAATTATTAAAAATAATAAGCTCTAGTTATATGCGCCCTTTTTAATTCACTTTAATTATTCACATAAATTATTAAGTTAACAGTTACTTACCTGCTCATTAGATTAAATGCTTCTATTGGCTTTTCGTCATGGTTTTAAGTTCCTAAAAATTAATAGTTCCTTAGTTTCTTAGTTTTACCATTTATTTATTGCATTGTAATCCTTTTTTCAAAAATAGAGAATTGTGGTTTAAACATGTTTAAACCAAATGATTTTTGATTATTAATTAATATCGCTACATTAATGCAAAAGTTACCATTAGTCACCATCATCTAACCAGCAGATAATACGAAATGCCATTTGAAGTAGACACATTCATAATATAACAATATACTACTACCAAACGTTTAGGATGAGTCAAATACGCGTTAAACGGTTCAAATAAAAACCTTTAGTTCAACGAAACGCACTATTGAGGAGAAAGGCGTAGCCATAGTAGATTAGTATGACTTGAAAGGTTAAGAAGGATTTATAATTTAGGTGTTCTGAGAAAACAAAAAAAATTTACACATTTTTAGTTATCACTCAATATTTTATTGTGAAAATGTTTCTTTGTATTCATTGCTTAGTAAGCCAAAAATTCGAAGTAGACTTGAATTTCAAAATAAAATTGCCTACGCTGCTTCTAGATAGAGGAGCTTTCTAAGAGGACATCGCCAATCTTTATTAGATGTATATAATGTGTTTATAATTTTTAGCATTTATAACAAACATACAAAAGAATTAAATTGATCATCATGTTGTATTATGTATAATTAAATAATCTAAACTGTAATTAATAGATACATCATTTACTTGGACCATGGACCATGCATTTACCCCCATCGTGCACCTTATCTAATTTGCTTATGGAGGGTTCGCAGCCAGGGGATGACTATCATCTTGTCTGCTTCCCTTCCAAGTTTTGGAGGATGGATTCAGGAGCAACATCATATTTGACCGGCTAAAACGGTTTCTTGACGCACTGAAAAACCTCCTCCATTTGTTCAGATCGAGGTTAGTTAACGTTAGAGTGCCTTGTATAGATCCGACTAAACGCCTGTTTTGGGAAAAGCTTCCTTAGAGGTTTGATGGACCCGTCAGCTAAATTCCCTGAAGTCAATAGCAGAGTAGTCTGCTGTTTTGTGGGCACACGTAAAACAGAACTTTTATATATGACTTATCACCTGCAAATTGCTTAGAAGTACCTAATGTGAGGATTCTTTGCACACTGAATAATACATCTATTTTCATCATATAAATTTCTTCGTTTTGACAAAGGGAGAAATTTAATATTAATTTTATTTAAAATATTGAAGATCTACCAGAAGAATGTTATCGTCGAGTCAGAAGTCAGATAAATGGCAATTTAAACAATTTATTTAAGAACATTTAAAACATTTTAGTTTATTTTCTGATAGCAATAAAATATATTTTGTAAATTACATTGTTTCTTGTTAAGTTTATTCCATTATTTATTTATCTTTCTAAAGTTTACTAATCACTTCCTTGCTCGCAAAACACATGTAGTATTTTCAGATAAAAAATTATTTTTGTTACAAAGGTCACAAAAATATTTAAAATGATTGGGTATAAGCAGAAAAAAATCACCACATTTACTTATCAAAAGGTGTAATTTCCTCAAATTATATTTTTGATATAGAGGTAAAACTTCATTCAAGCATATCAAGAAATTGAAAAAGTTTGTTGCGATTTTGTTCTTCAACAGCATTACAAATACAAACTGTAAGTACACACGAACTTCGGAATAAACATATAGATATTATCATAAAATACTTCAATGTTTATTATGCTTATGGGACAACAGGATAGAATCAGCTGACGTAAACTGACATTTCTGCGAACATAGATTTTAGGTTGTTCGGTCAAAATTCCCTAAAAACAGGCGAGATTGCGCGGATTTGACCTTGAATAAATAGAAATGGTTCTATATTTTTGTGCGCCTTTTTGTTGCAGTCAAAAGTCTGAAACGCATGCGCAGTTGTTTCACAAAAAAAGCTAGCAATAGAATTGCGAGCAAAAGACTGAAATGTACGAGTACCTTAACACATTGCTTATTTGAAACAAAAGTCTTTCCTTTTCAAGGGCTTTCTAACCAGAAATCACTGTATCTGAATTCAATAGCGTACCTTACTGGAATCGAATAGTCACATTTTTACAGGCATTTTTTATTATCATATATATTGTTGTGATTATTTTCCCTTCTTTATATTAACCAAGGAAATGTCACAATTTTTGATATTTAGACCAATATCGGAGTCAATTATCAGCGACTATCTCTCTAGAGGAAAACGTCACATAAAAATGTCAAAGATTTTGTTTTTGCTCTCAATTTAATTTCTTATTATTATTTTTGTTGTATTCCTGATGTTCGCGTTCTGTTAATAAAGTTTTGTTCTAATTTACTTATCTGAAAATAATTTAAGCTTCGCTGGAAATAATACTCCTAAAAATAAAACGACTTTGATTAATACTCTGCTATTTTTGTTGTTGCTAGATTTCTTGAATATTTTACAATTTGATTCGACATAAATTTGGAATTAATAAACAATTGATTCCAGTCCTTGAGCTAAGACTCTTGGGCTTCAATCAGATTATTAACGCCAAAAGCATGTCTCATCAAATTGATATTAAAATATTCTCGAATTTCATGCACAACAAAAATAGCCGACTATTTGTCAACGTCTTGGTATATTACCATTGATAATTTAACTAATAAATCTGTAATAGGCTTGCATTTAACAAAATTATTATCTTTAAGATTTCCTAAATTATTTGTTGAAAGCAAAAAAAAGGAAAAAGAAAGAAAAACAATGTATAATGATGCATTTTGCTACAGTCCGTTGAATTCTAAAAAGTCATTCTCGTGTTTATCTTTAAAAATAAAAAATTTATTATTTTGTGTAATAAATTTTCTAAAATTATAAAAACAAACAACAAGTCAAACTAATGCCAGTTCTGATTATCAATTAACTAACACCTTAACAATCACTTTTGAATGTAATGTCATGTATTTGTAAATTTTAATCAAAACTGGTAAAAGGTTATATATGAAAATTGTTTACTGTGAAAAAACTAATTGTTCTATTGTTCTTTATATTTTTTATATATTTGTTATAACAGTTTATTTATTAACCAATTATTTTTTATCATTCAATTTGTTTTGAAAAATATATTTTACAGTAAACAAAAAGTTATCTCACTGGAAAAATACAAAAACAACCAAATTTCCCCCTTATTATTTAGCGAAATACAGATTTTAGTAAAATGTATTTTTAGTAGACCATTCTTTTGGTGTATTATTTTTTTCCATTTTTAAATTCTTATGTAAAACATTTGAGCGTACCCTTAATTGCTTGCTTTTAATGATTATTTTTTTCGACACTGTGGGTACGCCTATCACCCAAACTTTTTTTGATCTAATCTATACGAGAGTACTGTATCGATACTGCACGATATTTCATTTGGGTCCATGTTCTTGCTTTGTAATGAATGAAGAAGGAAAAAAAAAGAAAGAAGAAATATAAAGAAATGTCGAGACCACTGCTACAAGTATGAGTGGGTGATATTACACTGAGTAAGGATTGTTTTAAAAAATAGAAGAGTACGAACAAATACGATTTATTGTACAATTAAGATCTACTTAGATTGTGTGTGAATAAACAGATAATTAGATATATGTACTTAAAAAACCTGGTATTTAATTTATACTTTCGACATTTCCCTGGAAAAATCGAGAACTATATTATGATGGCTTATAAAAATTCAAACTGTATTGTCGTCTTAATAAAGAAACCGAATTGAAAAATAAACAATGCTTGTCACGTTTGTTCTTTGCCGTTTCTGATTCTAATGCCTTGTGTGAATATATTTAATCATAATTGAGCAAGTGGGAGGTGAGAAAAGATATAAAAAAATGTACCGATTTCTTCTACTGGAAAATAACGTCAATATAAATGTAAACAAAAATTACCTAACGTCAGTTTTGTTACTCGAGAAAGGTTTTAAAGAAAACTTATCCTAAGACTAATAGGGGACTACGCGGACTGAGTTTCTTGTATCTTACTGATGATACAAAAGAAGTTACACAGGCATTAATTCTTCAAGACAATCTATTGGGGTAATACCTGCTCAATCGTCCTGTATGGATTTAGCAACAAATAAGGGCAAGATTTCTCAAATTATTAATTGAACAATTAAAATCCCTTTGATTTATCTCACGCAAGTATTTTATACCATTATATTAATATTTAATAAAAAAAATGTATTTCATATGTTATCAAATACCGTAGAATGGGGATACTTTGATCATTTTTTTTTTCTTTACAGTTAAATAACTTTTTTATTATTAAAAATAAAAATTAACAAAAAAAGCTGTAGCATCGATTTTTGTTATGCTTACGATTACCGAAATATGAAGAAAAAAAAATTAAGTAGTTGTCTAGTAAAAAATAAAAAATTGATTGATCAATGTTATACTTAAAGCGGGGATACTTTGATTACCTATGTTATTTTCTTAAAATACTAAGTATCCCCAGCGCTTTAAACATCTGAGTTTTTAAAAACACATTTATTAATTTTATTTCAATTTTTCCAGTCAAATATAGAACGGGAGGGGAAGGGGGTAACATTGATCAACTGAAAATTTAAAAAATAAACTTTATTTATCTTAAAAAAAATTAAAAGGAGTTTGAAACGAAAAATTTCTTATAAAAATACCTTGGTATAAGTAGGAAAACTGAGTAGGTATAAATTAGCCAGTTTTGTTTAACACAGCCAATTCAATCACGTTAATGCTTTTGTTGAAAGTGTAAATTATATTTTCATCTTTATGTAGTTCTTCAGTTGGTTTCGGCAATAACTCTAAAATCTCTTCTTTATTAATTTCTGAAATATCATTAAGAACTCACCCGCATGCTGCGATCAATGTTACCCTATACCCCCTATCCAAGTTACCCCAGTCATCAAAAGGCAATTATTACACCACTGTCTCTATATACATATGTCTGGTTTAATTATGTAAACGATTGCACTTATACTTAAAGAAAATCATAAAAGCGATGACATTAAAAATTATTCAAAACTTACCTTTGCAGCGAGAAAGTTATTTTAGTTGGAAAAGTATCGATAAATGATAGTTGACCTTGTATCACCCTTGCTCTGCGTTCAGCAGTCAACTAAATCGAGGGCTCACAAAATTTCGTTTTCAAAACTATTTTAGTATAATCCTGAGTAGGAGAAATTAATTACGTTCAAAAACTAACGGAAGGATAAGTTAATTTGTATTAAGGCGAAGTTATAATCAAAGTATACCCTTTATTTAAAGTATCCCCATTCTACGGTACCTCAAATTTATAGCATCCTGACTGGAAAACTGGATCTGTTCTTGTAGTCTCCCTAAAATACACATTCTAACAATAGGAATTAAAATATTTAAAACGTTACTTACCAAAAAAGCTAATATCATTACCCAATTGCTTAAGAAAGCTTCTAGATTCTAGATCTGGATAAGTAATATATCAAATGTACACAAGAAGTTGTCTCATATCATATCAGAGTGTTCAATTCTGTTTCACAAGTAAATGAACTTTGGTACATATTACTAGATTACATTAACTTTATCAATATTAGAAATTTCAAAATGGGTTCGGAATGGATTAGTATTATAAACTCTAAAGTAGTGGTGAAAGGCAAGTATAGTTAATATAAAATTTAAGTTAAATACATTGTTGCCCATTGACAAAAAAACCTAAACATGATAAATTATTTTTAAACTGTACATGGTACGTTTCTTAGATTTTCTACGTTTTTAGGTGGTGATCCTAAAGATTTATGTATTTTTTGTGGCTTGCAAAATAGGCATGATGAGTGATTTTAAAAAACTGATCCACGATGTTTTCACGTATCTACTTTATCTAAAATAAATGTTATTTTTGCAAAAAAAGAGTTTTTAAATGAGAAATTTATTTTTTAAAAATGCATTTTAAATTTGACGCCAAAACGCTAGAATAGTAATGGCGTCTATCTATGACATCATCGATTCGTAAATACCATTTATCTACTCCTATTAAATTATACATTAATTATTCAACTGCTTTTGAGGAATTAATAGTATCCATAAACAAAAAGCGTGAGTTATAATAACTCTCTAGTGAGTTATTACACCATACTGTCACAGTAACTATATACTGTCAATGGCGGTTCGATCCCCTGTGCCTACCAAACCTTTTTTTTTTAATTTTATTCATTGTGTTTATTTTTTACATAAATGTCTACTCAATCCATGGAGTTAATTAAATTTTAATTCTAAATCACAATTAAAGAACCGAATACCAAAGGTGGCCGATTCGATGAAACGGAATAGTCCATTATTGTAATAGAGGGGAGTAATGTCAGATATTTTGACGTTTTCAAATCTGTTAAAAATTATAAAGGTGTTAAGAAAGATGAATTCAGAGAGTAAAGATGAATTATTATGTACACCTCCAGAATTGAGGCAAGTAGCTAATGCTACAGTATAAAATTTATTACCCGAAAAGTCACAAAACAAAGCGGTCAACAAAAATTTTTAAAATTGATGTACCTATCAGTAAGAATGTAAACTCTTTTACAGAAAATGTTCTTTAGGTATATTTTAAAGAACTGAGCAGTAAGTATAAAGCATCTCTGTGGACTTTCTTCTCTATGCTGAGAAGCACACTCAATTTAAATAATAAAATAAATATAGAAAATTATTGGAAATTACTTGCGTTTCTTCAACGTCAATCAGAGAAGCATGTAGCTAAAAAGGCAAAAACATTTACACCAGAACTTAATAATTTCATGAAAAATATCTGGCGACAAAGGTACCTATCTAATAGATTTCACAATAATTCAAACTTTTTAATAATCTAGAGTAGAACCAAACTAAGAATGGTACACCACATGGCTGAAACCTGCGCGAAGGTGTGACGTCAGAAACAGAGGCGGACAAATTTCTAGTTAGTTTTTAATCATTAATATTAATATTATGGATGATTTCCCTTACTTGACTATTAAGGGGTCTTCCTTTTATTCCAATTTTTTTTGGAGCCATTTATAAAATAATAACAAATAAAAAAGTATATAGTCAGAACTCACAATAATCACTTTTCGCTTTCAGCTCACTTTGCACTTACTCTACTCAACCAAGTCACGCCACTGAATAATAGGCATGATGACAGTCAGTAAAAATCATTAAAATATTGATTTGTTATAATTATATAAGATACGGAGATTCTAAAGAATTTACTCATTTTTATATTACATCTGTGATTACATTTATTTTAGTAAAAATATAAGCACTAATTTTAACAATCCACCATATTAGCTGAAACACCAATCAGAAGAGAGTGACGTCGTACTTTCGTAAATATTATTGACATTGACATTGGAACGTAAACAAATATTTTGTTCGGGGTTTTTATTGATGTATTCTTACATTGTGGAACCGCACACCATCGATAAACATTAGGATTCATGACTATGATAACTATTATAATCGCACAAAATAAGTAAAAACAAAATAAACTTTTTCAACCACCCTCTTTTAACCTACAAAATGTTTGAAGTTTGACGTTTTTACCACAGATCACACGGGTCGCAGTGTAGTATAAATGGTATTTACGAATCGATGATGTCATAGATAGACGCCATTACTATTTTAGCGTTTTGGCGTCAAATTTAAAATGCATTTTTAAAAAGTAAATTTCTCATTTAAAAACTATTTTTTTGCAAAAATAACATTTATCTTAGATAAAGTATATACGTGAAAACATCGTGGATCAGTTTTTAAAAATCAGTCATCATGCCTATTACATTTCGCTCTTTCGGGAGTCGTTACTATGGTAACTGCCACTGCGCAACTTATGCGGTCGCCATGTTGTGTACCATTCTTAGTTTGGTTCTACTCTATTTATTGTTAAAGTCGTAGATAAAGTATAGTATTCAACTTGCGGTAATGGTCATAACTCGCTTGATGAATTACAGCACTCGCCTGCGGCTCGTGCTGCAAACTTCATCTGCGTGAGTTATGACCTACATTACCGCTCGTTAAATAATATACTATTATACAACACTGCGACCCGTGTCATCTGTGGATTCTGTGGTAAAAACGTCAAACTTCAAACATTTTGCAGGTTAAAAGAGGGTGGTTTAAAAAGTTTATTTTGGTTTTACTTATTTTGTGCCATTGTAATAGTTATCATAGTCATGAATCGTAATGTGTATTGATGGTGTGCGGTTCCACAATGTAAGAGTGCATCAATAAAAAATAAATTCAAAAGATATGTTCGAACCATAGATAATGTCAAGATAATGATAAAGTCAAACCGAAATGTCACAATATTTACGATAGTACGACGTCACGCTCTTCTGATTGGTGTTTCAGCTAATATGGCGGATTGCTAAACTTAGTGCTTATATTTTTACTAAAATAAATGTAATCACACATGTAATATAAAAATGAGTGAATTCTTTAGGATCTCCGTATCTTCTATAATTATAACAAATCAATATTTTAGTCACAGTTGAAACATTTAAATTTAAAGCTGGAGCCTAACAGGAAAACAAGAATATAGGTACACTCCGCGTCATATAAAACTGGTACAACTATTATAATCAAAAATAGTGTTTTTGTAGTTGTGTTTAAATTGATCTTTTAAAAAGTGTCAATGCTAAATCAGCTGTTATGGTATAATTTCTATGGTAGTGTTGCCAGCTCAATAAAAATGTTAGTAGATGTAATGATGAAATTAAATTATAAAGCAATAAAACAAATTGGAAAAAATAAAAATCTATTATCATTCATACATAAACAATTAAATGAACTAACAAATAGATTATAGATCATGGTTGCATAGAAGCCATGAAAGTTTACATTCAATAATTAATTACGTGTCGTACCTCCATTATTATTGATAAGTTCTTGTAATCTTGTAGGCATTGAGTCAATTAAATTTAATGTTAAATTTTCATCTTCTGTCAAGCTCTCCCAGGTTTCTTCTATTAGCGTGCATAAGTGTTCTTTGTTTCGTGGAATTGTATTTAAATTTTTCAATTTTTTTACCATAAGCCCCCAAACATTCTCTATCGGATTAAGGTCTGGACTTTTAGCGACCCATGGAAGTGTTTCAATATTATTTTCAGCAATATAATTGCGTACGCTGCGAGCAGTGTGCACTGAGCAATTGTCATGTTGAAAAATAAAATTATCATTGGGAAAAATTTCCCTAACCGATGGTAACATTACCCCATCTAAAATATCCAAATAGTTTCTAGCATTTAATCTTCCTTCGATTCTCCAGCACATTCCTAAACCTCCTCTATACATCCAAGCCCTAACATTTACAGAATATTGTCCAGACTTAACATTAGAAGAAATATAATTTTCATTAAACCTACTTCCAGGCGGTCTATAAAATCTAATATGGCCGTCACTATGCGATTGGAATACTTTTTCATCGGAAAAAATTACTCTTCCCCAAAAATTTAATGTATCGTTTAAAACATAATTTAAGGCAAAAATTAATCTACCTTGTTTATGTTCTTCATTGAGTTTGTATTTCCGGGCGGCCGCACAATTCTTTAAATTAGTTTTTCTAATTCTTCTTAATGCGGTTGTTATTGAAGCATTAAAGTTTACTGCAACTTTTGCATGTCTTGCCGTATGAAATGGATTTTCCCTTAAGTAATCAGTTAATGCTTCGTCTTGCTCCGCTGTAGTTATAAATGGTCTTCCAGTTCCTCTTTTTCTGCAAATAGTTTGGTCGTTATCCCACCTTTTTTTAATGTTTTGAATCGTGGTTTTGCTTCTATTAAACGTTTGGGCAATTCGTCTAATGGACCAATCATCCTCTATTTTGGAAATTATTCGTATTTTATCAAATTCCCTTAAATGGACTGGCATCGTGGATAATGCGCTTTGACAAATTTGACACATGCGACTGTTTGTCATTTTGATTAGTTAAGTTTGATTTACATAGGGAAAATAAAGGTGTACCAGTTTTATATGACGCGGAGTGTACAGTGTATACAAGCCAAATGGAATAAATTCATTATTTCGGTTACTGTACATTTATAAAAAAATCCTGAAACGTAACATTGACATTTTGAATTAAACGTAAAAATGCCAGCCCTACTTTCAACCCTCTTCAAATGACAAATACAACCCACCAATTTTAAGCCGTTTAAATCAAATGGTTATTTTTTTACACATTGCTCTTCATACATCCCCATTAAGAAATCTCATAATGAAGAATCAGGAACACATTATGGCCATTTACAATACAAAAGCCACTTTGACCATAATATCAAGGATAATATATGATTTTAGTGACATAGGTATGTAACTGGTAATAATTTTCTATTGTATTTTTAAAGATGTATATGATATAAAATTGTTTAAAATTGATTTCATCAATATAATTTGGACTAATTAATGTTAATTGATCATAGAAAATTATTTAAAGTATATCTAGTTCCCCATGATTACTACAATCATATATCTTATACTGTTTTGATTAAAAGTTTAAGTCATTTTTAGATATACACATAATAAAATAAGTTTTATTTATGTATTTGTAAGTAAATTTTAATATAGAAATAATTTTTATTGTATAATTTTAATAATATTATTTATTTGTACATAAAAAACATATAAACTTACTAGAAATCTCTAGAAATTAATTATATAATGTGATAAAAGAAGACAGATATATTTATACTGTTCTAGAAAGTACCACAGTGGACAGGGTTGGTATGTCTAGTTGTATATAGTAAAGACAGAGATGCAGATAGTGTTCTAGAACATGATTAGCTTCCTAGAACCTCCAGAAAAAATTCTGGAAGCTTAGAAGTGTATAGAAAGACCTGAAAAGGGTCGTTGTGATCAGTCTATCATTGAAAGGAGTCAGTCAATAATTGGAAGTCAGTAAATCATCAGTGAATCAGTCTATGAAAGGGAGTCAATCATAAGCAGTCAGTTAGTTACATGAAATTAAGAAAAAGTGAATAAGTTCATACGCCTGGGGAATTGAATCTCAATGGTGAAGGTTCCTTTTTTTTGTTTTTTGTTTACCAGAGTTTAACAAACTATGCTATGAGAGTTTACCTTAGTACTATGGAATTATAAATGAAACATTAAACCCTGTAATGTAGGACTAAAGTAGTAGTGTTACTCCCTGCAGTGTAAAAAATTATTACACGTTATTTAAGCTTCAGTGTACTCTGGTTATAAAAACGAACAAACCTACGGTCAAAATATTTTGTATTGGTATGATCACAGATTATAACGGTTAATATAACTTGTCCCTTGGACAAGCCTTATAATGTTGTTAAAAAGAAAATCGGCAGGGTGTCAAGCAAAAAGGTCCTGCGTCTTTTTCATGGGAAAGGTAATTACAAATTTTTTTGGTATTTGGTTTATTGCAATTTATATTTTATATGTTGGATTGTTGGAGTGGCTGAAGATTGTCCAAAACCAGAGCTTCGAAGAGGTTAAATTTATAAATACTAGGAATCTTATATTTTAGAGTGGTAATACCGAATTCTAAAACTGAAATCATTCGTGAGTTTGCTATTACAGACGATAACGTTAATGGAATCAGTTTTACTTCGAAAATATGTATATAAATTATGTCCCTAAAACTTAACAAAAGAACAATTTTTTTATTAAATACAGCAATGACAAATGTGGTATTCAACTAGTAATAATAAACATAAAAAAATGACTGGTTATTTAGGTGAAAGATATAATAGAGCAAGATCATCTACAAAAAATTCAACTTCTTTATCATCTGTAATTAACCTTAATGATTGTACTAATTCCATTTTTAAAATGTTTGAATTTTCCTTAAATTTAATTATTTCTAAAGTTTTTGTAAAAAAGTTATAAGAGATGGACGTTAAATGTTTATATTTGGTTTATTTTTGGTTTCACAGCTAGTTTACGTAAAATATTGTTTTTACAGAACAATGAAAAGTAATAACATTCAAAACTGACAAAAATTTTGAAAAATGTCGATGTACATATCAAAATTATAAAAAATATATTATTTATGCACTTTTAGGGCATTGCTATAAACCGTATTAGTTTAATATATCTTGAATTAATATAAATTTACATCTAAAAAAACGTAAACTGTTTTAAGCAAAACACCAGAAACAAGAATAATAAAAAAACTTGTAAATTACTTGTTCTTTGAATTATGTAAACAAGATACTCGTCACAGCTTAACAAAAATGTACGTTTAATAAAAGTACATTATTATAAACGGTGGGAAAACACGTACTAATATACTAAAAACGGGCTTTATGTCTACTAAACGTAAATATGTCTGCATAAAATAAGGTTTCGAAAGAAAGAAAAATTTTCCTGTTTTTAAATAAAAGTCAATATATAAAATCTAACTGTAGTTCATATTATTGTGATTTCATATTACTCATACGACTATGTAGCAAATATATTACATAATAAGTGCGGAAAGTGACATATTCAACAGCAATGAAGCTCGAGCCATGTAGCTGGCTCGTATGGCTTGTATGAAAATATTCAACAATAACTAATAATTATTAGTAAACAAAAGTTATAAATAGAACTGTTAACTGACTCTTGACTACAAAGGCTTAAGAATGATTTGTAAAACTGGTGGCATACGTAATATAATTAGATATTTTGTTTGAATTTCTCAAAAATATTTGGTATACTTAATTAAAACAGTTTAAAATTAATAGGAAAAAATAAATAAAAAAAAATATTGACAAGTTTTTTCAAAAAAGGGTGATCTATGGATAGATCACTGGGCAGAAAAGTTATGAGAGCTCTTCATTTTTAAAATGTTTTTTTTTATTATTAGATAATATCCAAGTGATAAAACAAAATTATTTATGTCAATACAATTGAAGACTTTACACATAAAACACTTATTTTACAATAAAAAAACTTTTAGTTCTGGTGATAAGGCATAAAACAGTTGGCACAAAGGGTAACTTCGCATTTTGAACAATAACTCTTTGGTCTACTTTTGCAACCCTTTCGCTGACATCTTCGTTGGCCATCTCGGTATTTTATAAAATGATTCAAGCCATCAAATCGTGCTTCCAAAGGTACTACTGCAGCTTTAGTTTGACGTTTTGCACAAGAGGCAGCTTCATATATGGAACAGCAACGGCTCTGCGAAATTCCAAACAATTTAGGCTTGTACGGCCGTGTATACGACGATATAAAATCCATGCATTTGTTATTGCCATATCCAAAATACGAGTAAACAGGGGCCAGTACCATTTTTTGCCACGTATTTGAATTCCATATTTCCCTATAAGCCAGTCATGATGGTCAACACCCCCCATGTTTTTATTATAATTTTGAATTAGTTGAGGTTGGCTTATCTCAACTCATTGCCTAACATCACGTTTCCATCGAGAAGTTTTTGCCAGAGGTTCTATTTTGTCATAGTTACTGGCTACTATAACGCATTTGTTGTCATACCATCGTACCATTAGGATATCTGACTCATTATCAAATCTATAATCGAAAGATCCACGGGGCTCTTTGGCTAAGTCTTTTGCCGATTTTATTGGACATCTATTTGTACGATTTTCGCGTACAGTTCCGGTTGCTCGGAATCCAAGGCTTTTCAAATGAGCAAGTAAATCCCAACTAGTAAAAAAATTATCGAAGAACACGACATGATTATTCGGTGTTAAGACACATGATAAGAGTTCTGTTACCACTCTAGAACTAAGAGTCAAACCTGTTTGCTGTTCCCTTGATTATTTCACAACACTTTTCTAACCTAACCTAACCTAACCTAAATGATCGACTTCTAAACATTTACCACCGACATGGGGACATACACGCCTATGGAGACAAAGGAACATTGTCTCTGTAGCAACTTATTTTAGTCATACTATAGCTTGCCTCAGTCCTGGTGTATTCATCCTGTGAAATCGTAGTCGATTCTGTTAGGATGGCTTCTTAAGGGATTGCCTGCACTTCTAGTTTGACTTATTAGTAAAAGTAGTCAGAGCCTTTAAAGTTTCTTGACTGTCTGTAAGAATGTAGATGTGTGCCGCGACGGAGACCCTCCTGGATTTACGGAAATACTCCTTGACACTAGCTGAAAGTTAGTTGAGGCGTTACAAAGGGATTTGGATAACCAAAAATTCGGTCACACTTCAGTGTTCTTTTTTTTTGTTCTTTATCCAAACGAGCTTGATATTAGTCACTTTCGATAAATGTTAGTTTTGGGAGAATAGTACCTAGGCATAGTATATAGTATAGTAGATATAGTATAGTATATAGTATAGCAAGGAACGCATAACGAAGGCTAAGTATGTAGTAGTGGTGGTTTAAGTTTTGTTAAAAAGATTGTTCATGAATAGTAAATGGGTTCATACATAAGAATAATAATTAGCTTTTAAATCACAATGACAGCTGTTTCGCTAGAATTTATTAGCATCGTCAGATTGACATATTGAAGTTTAAACGAATAGTTGTTTATTATTCTTAGTACGATGGACTTCCACATAGTAAGGGTTAGTACAATAAATTTAGGGTTGGTACATGCTGGAAATTTTAAATTTTTATTCATTGTTGGTAATAAAACTCAGGTTACGATTAAAGAAGTACCAAAAAGTTTATTATCTACAGAGGTTAGAATTAATGGCGATATTTTTGTTCTTAAAATTGTTTGCATATCTACTAGGTTAAAGAACTTTACGATAAAAACGGCAGACAAATATGTAAAGGCGGAATAAACGGTGATAATGGTGTTCAAAATAATTTCAAGGATAGGGTAAAATAAATAAATTAATTATTTACATATAACAAATAAAAAATTACAGTTTTGTTTTAATAAAATATACAAAAATCGAAATATAATAAAAATTATTTATTCTTTGAAAGAATTTAGGAGTTTTCAATCATATTTGAGAAGAAGGGGTTAAATTTGTTAGTTATAAATGTTTTTCGAATCAAATTATCGATAATAACGACCAAATTTTAATTGTTTGTATAGTTATATTGACTATACATTATCTATTACTGTGGTTGTTATTTTTATATTTGTTGCGGTCATTTTCCTTTTCCAAGGTAGGCACGGCTGTAAACATTAAACAAAAAAATTGTCTCTATTTTTTGCATAATTAACCTATCCATTGAATCGACCAATGGGAAATAAGTACCGTACCGTCTAGTTATTTTGCAAGAGCAACGGTGGAATAGAGAGCGTAGATATACACACATAGTAGGCGAAAGACCCGCGGGGTCGTTCATGTACATCGTGCAGCTAATTATAATAGTGTTCGGGGGGTTGGCACGGTGCATCCACGGTGGGGATAGAGGGGGGCGGTCACCACCGACCTCACGCAGTCTCTCACGTTGCCTACGGAACCGCTGTCCTCCACACACATTGTTACACTGGGCCTTCCTCTACCCATACGCTCTGGACACGAACAAACTTCCGACCTCTACACGCCGGTAACTCACTGTGATTCCAGTGCCGTGCATGTGACTGTGTTCTCTCAAACTTCGAAAACGGTCCGATAAAATTTTGTGTATAAGGTGCCGCGCGCCCCCGAGAAAGAGTGATTATACAGGCGGCCGGTAAATACAAACAATTCTATTAAAAGTTCGTGACAAAAATAACTTTCTTTTTGATAAAATGTCAGTTGCTTCTGATAACGTGGCATTTCGTCCATAGTTAATTAATTGTTTTCACGGTGGGCCAATAGCTACGTGGGTGTTTTTCAAGATGGAGGATGGTTGGGAATCCCACGTATCCCCTTTGATGATGGGCGTGGGGATCACTGAGATACAGTCTATGGCAGATATGCAACAAACGCACGGACAGGATATGTCTGGAGATATTTCCTTACAGCATCATCATCACAGTCATCACGATATGAGCGCGCACAATGATATCAGTCAAGACATTCACCAGGATATCGAGCAGGACATGCACCATGACATGAGAACCCATCACGGGGATACCAGCGATTATTATCCTCATCAGGTAACACCATAAACAATATCATAAAAACAAAATACCTCGCAAAATACCTATTTTGAAATTTTTTCAATTAATTCCTTCAGCTAATATGTAATATAAAACTGACTATTTATAAAAGAAACATTATTATACAAATAGATTAAGATCTACTTACTCAGTATTTATATATTTATTGCTTTAGGTAAAATATTGTGTCTGATTTTCTAATGTTAATAAAGCAAAAAAATTAAATTAAAATATATATTCAAAGAGATAATTAAACATAGACAAGTATAAATACATTTTATCTTTCTGTACGGTATAGTTTAAACAAATAAAACTTCCTTTAAGAAACATTATGATAACCAGAAAGCGTATGGATATGATTGTAGGTAAGTTGTAATAATTAATTTTAAAATAAAGTTCACTTTTTTCTAAATAGTTTTTGATATTTTTTTCTATATAAATATAATTTTAGAAACGTCGAGTAAGGTAAATTATTGTTACAATATCATCGAATTCAGATATTTTTTATTAATATTTTCTCTACAGAAATAGAAAAATAGAGTTTAATTAAAGTATAATTTTATTTTGAAGTAAATTACTCGGTACATTGTCCGAAAATAAAAGCAACAGGTTTGGATACTGCGGACATGCATAAAAGACAAAACAACAGCAAGGACCTCATAGCAAACATACCTATTTAAAATGTGTTTGAACATTTAGTCTTTCCTGGAAGTAGTAACTTTTTATTTCTAACACAATAAGCTAAAAATGGTGCAAAAATTTTTAAAATACTAAAAATTAATAATTTTTCATTGGTAACATTCCTATTATAAAAATTATAAGTAGACATTAAAAGCCAAAACATATTGTGAAAAAATTGTTTGTTAAAAACAATTACTTATTTTCAGGGTTTTGAGTTCCAAATATACAGTGAGTAATTATTTATTATTTGACGATATGATGTTAGATATTTTTATCTTCAAATGTTAATTATTTTAAATATATTAAATTTTTCAGTTTAATTTCCATTAAATGATTATACTAGGTAATCATTTTTACATATAAATTCATTTAGACTATTTGTCAACATTTTTTAAAATTTGAATTTATTTTCATTGCATTACCTATCTAAAGATTTTTAACAATTTTGCAGAAGCCAAAGCTAAAAATCATTTTTCAACAAGGTGTAATTGACAAAAAAAGTTAAAAGGTTTTGTGTTATCAAAAATTAAAAACAAACACACCAAATAATTTTAAATGACTCAGTTTTAATTCAAATAGAAAGAAATATTTTAAGGTGGCTAGAGAGTGAGGTCAAAGGATATAATATGCTAATTATAAAAAGTCGTAAGTGTATACTGGAAAGTTGAGTTGAACTGTAAAACATCTTTGTAGATTATTTGTTGGTATATATTAGTGATTTCAAAAGATTGGTTTCTTTTGTTTTTATTCACTATCACTATAATGCATTAAAACTAACAGTTATCCTTTCATTACTTTATTGATATTGTTTTATAGAAACATTTATTTAAAATATTCTATTATTTTCTTTCTATCTTTCCTGATATTTCTATTAAAAATGTTATCTACATTTTTTCATTCTCTTATTTATTTTTATCGTAATATTTATGTATCTTTTTCTTGTCCTTAAATTTGTTTTTAGTCAGTCTATTTAAATATTCAATATGGATTACTTATTAAATAATAATTTGGTTGGTACAAAACAACCACTAATTAGATTTAATTGTTGGTTCCAACATAATAGTATTTCTGCACATGTCGAGCAACAGTGAAAAATTTGTTAAATAAAAATTCCCTACTTGTAGGATTGAAGAAGATGGTATTGTAGAAAGTTCGGAATAGTAGGAGCCCATTTATTTAAACACCTTTTTTAGTTTAATTTCTTAGTTTATAACAATTGTTCGTTTTCATAAAACTTAGAGATTGAGCTTTAAATTTTTGTTTTTTTTTTATCAATAACCAAGGACCGAAATCAAGAGCCAAACGTAAACAATTTACTTTGTTATAATCCGCGTTTCCAGAATTATTTTTAAAGTCTCAAATTTATTAAGCATTAAAAAATAACTAGTTAAAAATATTATTTAAATGACAATTCCAAAATATGAGTAGTTACTATCCCTGGGCCTATAAAAAATACTTCCGAAATACTAGGTCTAGGTATAAAAAAAATTGCCTTCTAGAATTAATACACAAATCAACATACAAAAATGATATTTTCGAGGATATTTTAAATGAATTCTTAAATAATAATGAAATATAATTTATATTATGAATTAATTAATAGGAGCTTTTGTTTAAAATTTCTATGGATTTCTAGCTGCTTCACAAATAACAATGTTCTAAACAGAAGTTATTTGGAATTAATTTCTGGCTTATTAATAGTCGTCCGGTGTACATTTGACAATACTGGTTTATATATTTTTGCTATTGTTTTGAAAGATTACATTCTTTAAAAAGACAATATTACATGCTACCTAATAAATAAAAATCGTACATCGCGTGACATGTTTAATACAGTGTGAATCGATTAATATTCAACGTTAGCCGTCGTAGCTCACGATACAAACGTAATTCGTATTCCGATTGGTTAGCAGATTTTAATGTCAGTCTGCAATTAGTGCGCCTTGAATGCTTTGGAAAATGTCCTACCCAAAAAATCTTCCTAAATCGTGAATTATTTATGGAACGGATCTAATGAAAATCCAATATTATAAAAACACGTTTTTCGTGGTCACTGATTGTAATCGAAAGCCAAAATGTGATTTCGATTTTTTACACCCTATCATCCTTAATAATATATAAGTTAATATGTCCTTCCTTAACCAACAAGCTTCTTCTTGTACTTGTACATAAATTAACTTTTGGCAGTTTTTCAGGATAGCAATTCTGACTAATTTAGTTATTTTAACAATTGCTATAGAGCAGCAGATTTCTTTACCTTTCAGAACTATCATCCTGTTCAAAACGAGTTATCAGCTGATGTTATTCCTTTTGTCGCTACTTTACGGCTTTAGTTGGCAAGATCTCTTTCAGCTTTGGAGCAACAAGGAGCTTCTTATGTACAAATTAAGTTGGTTTTAAAATACATTGTTCTGCTAATGATCTGCTTATGTGATGCATACATTATGTACATCGAACTAAATCCTATACTACAAAATCAAAATTGCTAACATAACATGTAAAACTTCTTCGTAAATGAGCGCTATGCCTTCTGGCATCTTACTAATTCCATTTTCCGTACGGAAACTTGTAACAAAACTTTAAATTTAAGAGAACATCAAATTCACAACAACTTCTCCAAGTTGGATTATAATCGAAGCAAGGTAATTAGAACATCTTACACAACGTTGTTGTTTTATGAGAATGGAGCAAAATTGTACCAACCAACATTTTAATAAAGAAAATGTTAAGGTAATATAAAATATTCAAACTAACTTACTATTAAAAACTTAAAACAACATAAAACTACGCTCCTAAATTACAACAAAAATACCTACCTAGGAATTTTTAAACTGATTTATTATTGAAATTTATGGATATGTTCCCAAAATTAAACACACATCTGAGTTATAACAGTTTAATTTTTAAATTTTAAACTCGCACTAAAGGGAATCTGACGTTACTCTATAAGTCTAATATTTCTCGATATACTAACCACTGTTTCCAGCGTGCATTATTATAATGATGACCTGGCTCCTGTTTTTAACAGAGACAAGTTAACCTAATAAGATGAATTCATGTACCAATTTTGGCCAAAATTTCTACATATATTATTGAATTGGAAGAATAAGAATAATGCTCTTTAAGAATAATAAAAAACTCTTCGTTTGAACGCAACTTCCAAGTTTATTTGAAAAATTATGTTTTAAATTATAATGACGGCCGTTTCTCCACTGTTTACTTTGATTGAGTTTACATTTTATATATAGTTAAGACGTAATTTTAAAACACAAATATATTAAGTTATTGTAAAGATCAGCATGATATAGTTTTTTCCTGGTTTTTCTATATATCATTGCACAGTTATACTGATCTTTGAGGGAAGTACATCCAGGATAATCCTTTAGGGCTATTAACATTTAGGCTTTAATATGGTTATAACTTATTACTTCCATACTTGGTCTAGCCTTAATACTACCTAAACAACATCAGGTACCTAGCTACAAACAAACAAAATGTAACTTAAATGTCAATCTGACGATGCTATTCAGCGAAACGGCCGTCATTATAATTTAAAACATAATTTTTCAAATAAACTTGGAAGTTGCGTTCAAACGAAGAGTTTTTTATTATTCTTAATAAGATGGACTTCCAAAAAGTAAGGGTTAGTACAATAAATTTAATAATGCTCTTTGATAACTAATTTTAAGTATAGCTTTATATTTATGTTCTGTGATACCAAATATTAAGGCATTTATGCTGATTTTGAATTTCTGGCGGTTTTGTTTGATGCTGTGTTGGATACTTTAGAATTATTCTATTGCAATATTACTCTTCAGCTGTAATTTTTGTTTTTATTATACTGCGCTTTTGATTTAAATATAATGGCAGGTCTTATTTATTCTGACATAAGTTGTAAAAGAAGTAGAAGACTAGTGCCCAACCTGAATAGGTTTCAATGAAATTTATTGTACTAACCCTGACTCTGTGGAAGTCCATCTTATTAAAAACAATAAACAATTAAACTTTTGGAAGTTACGGCCTATGAATTTCAATATTTAATTTTAGAGTGAAAGAACATATAGGCAGCAATACTTTAGAGGTGGATCCACATGCGTATTTTCTCTTTTGCCGTTAGAAATTTCCGAAAATTATAACATTCCACGGAAAAGCTATCTGTTTCGCCAGATCCGTATTCCTTCCTAACATTGAGTTAGTTATTCATTAATATGACATAAAGTTTCATCATATTAAAAATGTACATCTTCATTCTTTAGATTGGCTAGATATGCTAGCTGATTAAAAGCTATAGCAGGAAGAAATAATCCAGGAAATATAAGCCCTAAAACCACATTTTTTCTAGTATATTAACAAAGATGATATACTCATTATAATGTAGATAAAATGCAAATTTAATCAAAAAAGGCAACCCCATCCGCTAAACATTGACTAAATTGTTATTTCAACAGTCAATAAAGATTATAATTTTTGTTTTTTGTTTTAAATCTTTTTCGCATTAATAAAGTATGAAGTAAGATAGGGTAATTTATTTTAAGAAACCCCAAACTCTTTATAGATTTTAATAATTATAAGCTCCAAAATGTAAAATAGATTTTTAACTTGCCAGCCCAACTTTGTATGTTTCATTGCGCAGACACGTGGTCCTCTCTCTTAAAAAATGGCTAACGTAAATTGTACGCATTTCATCCAATTGACATTTCCTATCTACTATGTTTATACATAGGTATCTGTAATTTTCCCACATAACAATCATAAATAAAGTGGCATACCAAAATATTTAAGCATAGGTGGTCTTGTTACACAATTCGTAACTAATCCTATTTTAAGATTTTTAACTTACCAATGCTGCTCTATGTTTCAATGCGCAGACGCAAAATTGCTACCTTCAAATACGTTTTTGTTATCTTTTATTATTTATTTTATTATTTATAAATATTTTTAGAATCTGGAAAAAAAGCACAAACGTTCTGTAGCAATAAATACAATACAATAAGTAACAATAAATACTTTTATTGTACTAACCCTTACTTTTTGGAAGTCCATCTTATTAAGAATAATAAAAAACTCTTCGTTATAACGCAACTTCCAAGTTTATTTAAAAAAATCTGATGATGCTAATCTTAGCGAAACGGCCGTCATTGTAATTAAAAAATGTTTTCTAATAAACTTGAAAGTTACGTTATAACGAAGAGTTTTTTATTATTCTTAACAATAAATACAACAAAATAAGTTTGTATAATGAAAAATGATATGTTTATTTACAATTTTCCTTCTATTCTTTTATTGGATAACACCTAACATTTATTTTTAGTCTTTTTTGACGTCACTCTAATGAAAGTGGTCAGGAAACGAATAAAATTAAAATTTTAATCGTACAATATAATTACACATTTTTATTTTAAGATATTTGTTATGATGGTTAAAAGGTATGTTTATTGAGAAGAGATTGCATTATACATGGTACCGCTGCTCTACAGTCCGTAAAGGCCCTTGGCTAAGCTATTATATTATAATTTTTAAAATATTTCATGAAGGACCCTACTCTATTATTTTGTTTATTTCTGAAAATAAAATCGATATATTTTGTTACATAGAGGAAGTTGCATGGTTTATTTCATTAAAATTAAAACTTAATTCTCCCTAAAGTTTTAAAAAACTTTTTAGAAATTAAAAGCACAATTTGGAACAAAATTAAATGAAAATTGAAAAATATGAATGGTAACAATATAAGATACTTTGGTGAAAATCAGACAAAATTCAGAAATAACTATATGTTTACTAATTTTATTTTATTTTTTATAAATATTCTAGGAGCTGTTTTGGTTATTAAATATCGATCTTATCGATTGGTTCGCTTTATACAGTAAACACAGAAATAGTTATTTGTAAAACGATTGACAAAATGACTCATTTTGTAGCACGAGTGCAGTTTGCAAAGCACGAGTGCAAAAAATGCATTTTTGGCAAAAATTTTACACAATATTTTTTATAATTCGCATTTATTTATATTTTTTAAATAGAATTATTCATTAATTAGTACTTTTTGTGTTCATTAAATTAGGCTGCTACTTACAAAAATGACATTGTCAGATATATCAAGTTTAAAATTTGATTTGAATATTAAATTGGAGTGATAAACAATTTAAGAAAATATAATATAAGTTGTAAATATAACCAATTTAAAGGAAAATGCGAAAATCTTTGAAATTTCAAAATTGTCTAATAAAATGCACACAATTAGCAACTGTGATACAAAAAAACAAGAGTGTGGAAAGAGATTTATTTCCGTTAAGTGTTACAATGAAGTCTATTGTAAACACGAGTGCAAGAAATACATTTTCCAACGCGTCGCGTACACGATTTTCCTACGACCCCAAAATTTTTAATATTAATGAATTTTTTTACTTTATTTATAAAATTTATTTTAATTGTTGGCCATGTCAAAAATTAGGATTTAAACGAGTTTAGATATTGCATGGAAATGTACTTAATTAAAATCAAATAACCACCTTAACATCGAAATTCTTTAATAGCTAATTAACATTTTTTTGTGGACTCCACAAAAATTAAAAGTAAGATGGTTATTGGAACAGTTGGTAAAATTAATTGAAACTTGAGAAAAGTTATGTGTTAGTAACGGTTAGTAATGTTTTGAACATTTTCATGTAGGTTTAACTCCTGTTGTATGCGCCAATAACCCCTATATACTCCTAGTGGTAAACACGCAAACAATTCAATTCAGTGTGCAGCAGACTCTTGTAGTAATATTAGTATGTAATATTATACAAAAATTCAGAATATACATAGGATTTTATAATCCAATTCTTCATATATTCTCCATTTTTTTTGTTTCTGTTACACTTTTATAAGTAATAAAATAAATAGTACTAATTATTTATCTTGCAAGTAAAAGTATACTTAGGTAAGTGTACCTATATTTGGTTGATAAGATAATGCAACTCATAATATAATTATTTTTATAATAGAATCAATTTGACATTTATTTTACCAAAAAAATACTACAGTGATTTGTTCACAAAAATTAAAAGTTTTTTCATTAATCTTGCCTAAATTATTACGTTCTGTGCGTTAGGAAAAATAAAATTGCAATCATTTCAACATTTTACTAATTCTATTTAAAGTCTAGTAAGTAGACTTAACCTAATTTATTACCTAACCTGTTTTTTGGATTGATATATATCGTGAAGAAGTTTTAAATTTTCTTAGTTTCTTAAATGTTACATCAAGTACTTATCTTAAGTTTCCTGCCACCTTCTTTTTGGAATTATGGTATTTGTTAAAATATAAAAAGTAACCGATCTTAGACGCTGTGGAATTGCATACGCAGTAGGTGTTTACTTAATTGGAAATCTTGAGAAAATTCATCATGTCCACATACTCTTTGTTCACGCTTGCAGAAAAATCACAAAAATTCTTTTCCTCTAATTTTATTTAATGATTTTGATTACTTTAAATAATTTCTTCTTCTAGTTCCTTCTATAGTTTTTCGTTTACAACTTTCCCAATTTTCAATATATAAGGAATAGGTACATTTTTTAAATTTCTCAAATATTCTCTTTTATGAGATATTTTTCAATCTAATATAGTCTATTCTTTACTTTCACTTTTCTTCCGGATATGTAGTTTCTTTAATTACATTGAGAATGGTAATAATAGATAAATATTTTAAAATTCCATTTAATTCTTAATTGTTACCATCTATCTTGATTAATTATTTTAATATATTGACTTTATCATTTAACAATACTTGTTTCTGGTCTCTCATTTTACTTTTTTGAATACCTATGTTCCCTTAGAGAATGATTAAAAGTGTTGTGGGGTTGTATAACACAACAATATCAATTTTAGCCTAATGATGGTCTACATGTGAAGCCGAAACTAGTAGCTTGGTTCAGGGCCGGATTTAACGATACGCCTGTAAGCGATCACTAATAGTATAAATTACGAAGACAAGATAATAAAATTAGAATAGGCATGCTTTTATAAATTATTTGTTTATTATTATTATTATTTTTTATATGTTCCTATTGAGTTTATGTTTCGTTAAGATTAAGTTTCTTTTTTGTGATTAAAAAAAAGTGATTTTTAAATCCTAGGTCCACCACTGTTTTTTTTGGTAAAAAAGGGCCGGCTTTCGCGATTGCATCCGGGATTGCCGCTCAGCTAATAAGCTTATTGTGCCCTACTGTATTGGTTTTATTCAATTTATAATAAAATTTTGTCTTTGAGTTTTTTTTCCTTTGGTGTTTCTGTCATATTTAGTTTTCGTTAGACAAAGTAACTCGATTTCTATCTTGAATCTTGAACTTCTACAGAAAGAATTACAATTCAATTAATTCGCTTAAGTGATCTCATAATAAATGATGTAAGAAGAGCTAAAGAAATAAAATATTAATGTAAATTATGCAATCAAACAAACAAATACAATACTCAACCATTTATTGTATGAACCCTTATTATGTGGAAGTCCATTTTATTAAGTTAAGTTGGCTTGGAATCAAGCCAAGTTTTTAAAAATACCAAACCAACCCGTACTATTTTTTTTTCGACTAAAGTCAAGTCAAGCTTTAAAAATTTTTTTAAGCTATCAAGCTGTTTCAAGCCATCAAGCGTTTGAATTAATTATTTATATTAACTGTTTTCTCCTCCTCAAATGGTATGCCTTCTGGTAATGAACATGAATATAAAAATTAATCTAAGTAATTTCTTTTCTTTAATGTATTTCGTAATTTGGTCACAATAAGGGAGGTCCGTGAAAAATATTTTTCTATGGATGTAGAGGTTGCAGGGATGAACAAATCTTTTACCATTATAGATATCCTTCTTAGTTGGCTATACTTTGTATAAACTTAAAAAATCGATTCATCGTTTTCAGCCTGAGCAAACTATTACATTCATTTTATCACAGCAGTAAGTAGTTTTATATATTTTCTTTTTCACCGGCCTTAGCTAATAAACTTATTCACTTCTTGGAATTGTCTGGCACTACAGCCAGTTTATAATAGTATTTGAATTTGAATTAAATTTTTTCTACTGTAGAAAGGTTTCTTCATAGTAGGCAACCCGTGATCGACAAGGTAGGAGAAAAACCTTGAAAGCTTGATAAACCAGCCAAGCCTGGACTTTAAAATCAAGCCGTCTCTTTAAAAAAGCTTGGTTTTCAAGCCAAGCTGCTTGGCTTGGTGTAACACTGGAGTGGATGTTATTGAGTTTTTAAATTAAAGTGGAAGTTTTTATTTTTTTAATGTTCTTATTACAAAAATCAACCAAGTTATGCAACCAGCTCTGTGATCAATTTAATAACTTCTTTGTTTGGTCTCTGCCAAAAGTCAACTGTTTGATATAATTATTTATAAAATAGATAAATACATTCAAATCTTGATAATGAAGCTTACTGTCGGAATCATTTACCAATTTTTCGAAGCAAAAACCGTTATTTGGTCTTACTAATTTTCACTATTATTATAGTATTAGTATTCTGTACATTGTTTGCATTCCGACGCCTTGCACATTTCCCGCTAAATGAAATAGACATTTTGCGTTCTACTAATCTCGAATCCATCAGACTGAGCTGTCAGCTAACAACTAATTAAAGAAAACGTGACAGTCGCGCCGCAGTTTGAGTCCGATTATGTCCATTTCACACGAAATATGCATATGGAATCGGCTAAGTATGACAGATGGGGACGCATTGGAAACAAAACAATCTGCGTGGCCTTAAAAACGCACACGCTCTTTTTTTAGCATTTATTTTTCTGCACCGGCAGTGTATTGTACAATTCAGCACGTCCACTAGGCTAAGAAATATAAACACAAGGTAGTATAAATAATCTACAACATTGTGTTTCCAAATTAGTGAATTATCATATGCAGCAAAGGGCTTTTTTGCAACAACGAGAGTGATTATTCAAAATGACTTTTACTGTAAAATAGAAAAAAATATTAACTTTTTTAATACCTTATTTTATAGTTTGATGGAGCTTTAATAAAAAAAACAATAGTGCCAGAGTTGAAGTAAAATGGAAATACAGGCAGTCAAGATTGAAGCCTATTGTTAAACAATTTGTACTAGTAGCGAAAAAATATATTAAGCGGGACAGAAATTCGGAAAACTTTCATTGTTTCAAATACCGAGATTTTGTATTGTTCTTAAAAAATAATTACGTGATGTGATACGCGATGGTGAAAGCTACGGAAAAACGTTATTCAAGCTGTATATATTTGTTTAAAACGCTATAACTTGAAAACTATTTAATATGGTACAGATTCCAACGTTTGCGTTACTAAAATGCCAATTTAGTGGCTGATCTATCAACATAATGATGTATTGCTGGTTGCTTACATACATTACTAGGCATATTCATTGACTGAACACTGAACCCTTTTTCACTGAAGATGATTTTGATTTATTTTGGATTTTGTTACACACATTATTATTGAAAATAGTTAGAATTGAAGAGTTTACTAAAAATGTTTACAAATTTAAGTAAAAACTTCATCTATCGGACGTTTCGTCAATAGAAACAAGTTACTTGCAATATTTGGCTTGCTTCAAAAAAGCTTTAAACTTGACTTGATTTATCTAATATTCCTAATGACAATCAAATACAACCTAAACTGCGAAGTGAGTGATTGTTTAAAGGAAATGTTTAAATGAATTGTTTTCGTCGGATAATTTTGTAGTCACACTCCGTAATTTTAAAACAACCATGTCGGGGTTCGAAATAATTTTTAAAGAAAACGTTGATGAAAACAATAGATTGTTGTTTGGTGGCACGAACCGACTCTTTCCAGAGAATACTAATTTTGTTGGTTTTTTGAAATCGTGTAGGTCCTCTTGTCTATTGTATAATATACCTAGGTACAAGCTACGTGTTAAGAATAATAAAAAAAATAATTTGGATATAAATGACGCCGGTCAAAATGCTACTGAATCACATCGGTCGATAAAAGTGGTCCGTAAAGATACATCCTAAAAAAATGTTTTTATAAATAGTTTACAATTTTATTTCAACTTAAAAAAGTGTTAAAAAAGTGTATCTATATTTTTGGAACAAAAAAAAGTAGGTACAAAAGACGATTTAATTATTGATATTGAATTAGTCTTTCTGGATGTTCGGAATTATTTAACATTTTAAAAACGATACATACGAGTATGTTTTACTGGATCAATTATAATTTTAATATGAAGTATAATAATGGACTAATCAAACAGACATGAGAGTTTGGGTGGTTTATCTACTGTCGACTACGTGTGGGCTTCATCTTTGACTCATACATATTTAAATGTCGAAAAATCTTTCAACCATTGTTTCTACTAATGGTTAATACTTATTTGTCGGGTATTATATTATACCGGTATAAATGATAAATAAGCCAGTATTCTCTTTCTTTCCTGAGGTGTCTCCTTTAAATTATTCCATAAAAAAATCAAATGTAGGTATCATATCCACTTTATACTTAACACATTTTACATGGTGGAAGGTGGAAGTTCATACTTTTATATGAATGATGGTTGAGAACACAAAATAAAACAACAGTTTAACTAAATTAAGAACAGTAAACAACTAAAAGTTTGAACGAAACTTCCACTTTTTATTTGAAAATTAGGTTTTTAAATGAAATTGCAGCTGTTTCGGTAAAATTAGCATCGTCAGATTGACATATTGAAGTTACATTTTATTGGTTTGTAGCTAGTTACATAATGTTGATTAGGTAGTATAAAGGTCTATCCTTAATAATAATAAATATTAGTTTTTAAAACTAATACTAAGGTTGGACGGGTCAACAGCTGCTCCCGTTTCACATAACATGACAGTGACAAGGCTTTTAATAGTTTAGGTTAGGTTAGGTTCAATGTGAGTAGGGCGCTCAACCACCGTTGGGTCTATTGGGGCTCACCCCTAAGGTTATAAATCGCCATACAAGCCAATCCTCCTTGCGAAGTCAATGGTTTTCTGCGATGAGACCCATTTTAAGTCGTTAGGCTTCACTTTTGGAAAACCAAGAATGCGGTTCCTAGTAATTTCCAGGGCGGAGCAAGAACATAATATGTGTTCTGCAGTCTCGTCACCACACTTCAGAAGCGGCAGTCAGACCTATTTTCTTCAGGTGGTATCTTAGACCACAGTGTCCCGTAAGCAGTCCTATAAGAATGCTTAGGTCTTTTCTATTCCACTCCAGAATCTGCTTAATTATATTTTTCGAGGGTTTGGAAATGAAAGCCTTCAAATGGATTAGTCCTGGGATATCATTCCAGTACATGAGGATTTTCCTCTCTATCAAGCCGGAGATAATATCTTTGGCAGTAATTTTGGTAATGCCAAAGAATGGTTCAGGTCCTATAAATCTAGACTCTGTTCCTTTTTTGGCAAGAATGTTGGCTTTTTCGTTACCCACCACTCCGCTATGTCCTGGTGCCCAGAGCAACGTTACCCTGTTGTTGGAACCAAGACATTCTAAGGATTTAATACAGTTCCATACCAGCTTTGAATTAAGCCAGTTGGAGCTCAGTGCCTGGCTATCTAATACAATATGTATTTTTTTGTTTACAAGAGGGTGATTTATCAGCTCTCTTGCACACAATTCAATGGCGAAAACCTTTGCCTGAAAAATGGTAGCATATGTGCCGAGGTTTACTTCGATTTTAACCCTCACTCTTGCTCCAACTTCTTCTGGAGTTTTGTAGCCATCAGTGTATAGTACGTAGTCAGTCCCAGAGAAAGAGATGATCTCCTTTTCCCATTCGTCTTTCTTCGGAAAGATGACTTTAAAGGACTGTTCTACGTGCGTCCGGGTAGCTAGCATATCTGAGACCATCCCAAGCGTGTGGTGATCTTTAATTTCACTCCCCTTTTACTTGACTATCCACCGACAGTAGCCTATAGGACACCATCTTGGCCTCCTTCTCTAATAGTGAATGGAGTATGGTTAGATCCCGGATGATTTCCACTGCTGCTGTCGGAGTCAATAAAGTTATGTATATAGACTAGTAGTTAACAAAGTTAATTTTTACCATTAAATTATAGAAATTTTTTTAAACTGTTTATTTTGTGTCTCATTGTACACAAAAAAGAGTTGATACATTTCATAAAGTAAGGAGATTTTTTTTAAACTAATTTTTAACTTGTTGAGCTTAAACTGAAGTGTCTTGAGAGGATAATAATAATTATAACTGTTTTTATTTATTTAAAGACATTTATTATTATTATTAAAAGATTTATGCACTTACTCAGTATTTTCTGGTAATATTTACCTTTCCCGATCGTAAGCGCAAATGGGATTAGACTCAAAAACTACATGTTTAAGATTACATACAGTGTGACAAGTGTTTAAAATTGCTGCTTTTTGCAAGTCAATTATTATTTTTATTATTGATCTTTTAAAAGTTAATTACTCTTTTCATTAGCAATGTTTAATGAATCGATATTGTTTAAGCAATATTGAAAAAATTTGGAAATGAAAGTGTTGAATATTTTACCACCAGATCAAATATACCGTCAGAAAAACACTTTATAGTGCCAAAATTTAAACACTATTTTAATGTAAAACCAAACATTTTACGTCTCGGTATCCTGTTAAAGCAAACGACCCCAAATTAGTAAATGTTAACCCAAAAATGGTAAATGGCCAGCAAAATTTTAACCATATTTTAATTTAAATTTTCATCCAAATATTTAACATCTCGATATCCTATAAAAGTACCTAAATTACTGTAGATAAATCATTGTTTACCCAAACATTAACTCCTAAAGTTGGACCCAATAAATAAATAAATAATAAAAAATCAAACTAATACAAAAGAATAGTCATTTTCGAATTTACTGCACAGTTAATGATTTAGCTTTGGCTGGTTGTTCGACATGCTTAAGCCAAATTAACAATCCAACGGAGCCAATTTTCTTTTTCCCGGGGTATTATTACTTCTTACTCGCTAAAATTTTGCTCTTTACACTCGTCAAAATTGTTCCATGGTCGTTTATAACTTTTACATGCCAAATAGGAACCAGCAGGAAACATATAAGAGCAATGAATACCATAACTAAAAAGAAGCAAAACTTTTGTCAATTTCATTTTTGTTTGTGCATGTCTGAAACCGCCATGTTCATAATTAGTTGTCATTTGCCGGGACTATCGTGTCCACAGATCACAACGCATTTCAACGCATGGTTTGGAGGTCATTTTATTTTTCCCCTTTTTATATTGTTTGGTATTATAAATATATATTTGAGAATAGTTTCGGTAGTCTCTTTTTAGTTTTGTTTTTTGCGTTATTTTTCTAAAATAGAGATTATTCTATTATTATTTCCCACACCGTTAGCTTTTTTATAAAACATTCAAGAGAATGATAATTTAATATCGAAAATGGAATATTTAATTTGCTTGATATGCTATCGTCTCTTAAAAAAAAAGACAAAAAAGTACCTTGAAAGTCTGGAAAGTATACATACATCTGCGATGCCTATAAATTATAACTTGAAAGAAATATTGGCATTATCCAAATGAACACAGACACATCATCGACGGTCTGGAGATAAACATGTACAGAAATTTATTAATTTACCATCAAAAAGGATACAAGATTATTAATTCAATAAATTTGAAAACTTGTTTTCATGTCTTTACTTTGGATTTGATTAAAGATTAAGTATTTTGTTCTTAATAGTTTTTTAATGACAGGCAATACAAAAAGTGCATTTTAAATTTTGAAAAGAGAATTACAAAATCAATATTGATTTTATTTATTCTTTTAAAGTTTTGTTTTTGGTTAAAGCTACCAAATCGTATAGAAACTATGTGACAAACATTGTATAAATAATTATTAATTTTTGATAACATTTCAATATATTAAGTTTTCGATCAATTTATACTTGTGAACAAAAGGAAACTTTTTCAAAAAGTTTGAGTAGTACCTAGTTAAATTTAAAAATACTTTGATGTTCTGTGAAATTGACATTTACGAATGTGTGTAAAATTGCCAATGGCATTGTGGATTTTTTTCACGTGTTAAGAGTAGGTAAATAATAAAAAATAGTCTAATTATTACATCCACAAGGGTTGGATGAATCCAGCGGGGGCCGAAATATTTTAAATTATTATTAATGGACATTATTTCATACATAATTTAAAAATCAATCCATAAATAAAAATTAGTATTGATTTACAGCCGGAGATTACTTAAGTAGGTCGATATAACATGTTTTGATTTATGATATTGTTTTGATTCTATTAAATTTCAGTACTTAAATGGCTTGGTGTTTTACTTTCTTTATTATTATGATTGAATGAATGAATGTAGCGGGCGGGGTGGCTGATGCACCCCAAACATGTCTTGTATGAGTTGTGCATACACCTCACAGTTTGGGTCTTCGAATACGCCCAAAAGGTATATATGTCTTCTAAGACTAGTGGCCAGTAAGGACTCCGACAAGCAGACACAGCTGTGATCTGGATTTATCCAGTAACCACTTTGTCCTAGTTTTGTCAGGATATGCGATTGATTGTTTCCCCTGCCTAAGGCCACCGCTATGTCCCGGTACCCATAATAGAGTTACATCCCGTCTTGAGGCCAGCCTGTCTAGGGTATTTGCGCATTCCTGAACTAGTGCCGCGCTGGTCCTGCAGCTACAAATCGCCTTTAGAGAGGCCTGGCTATCTGAGCAAATGCTTACGGGGCTCTCTGAGTTGCCCCGTTCTTCTATTAATTCTACTGCTTTAAGTATGGCAAATACTTTTGGCTGGAAGACTGTAGAGTATTTACTTTTATTATTAAAAATCGATGAAGAAATAGAATCTTGGGAATAGTAGCTTTTGAAGTTATTCTGATTGAACTGTTTCATATTAGTCCTGCTCTTGAAAAAGATTTTCCTTTTAAATGTAGATTAATAACAAATATAAAAAAGTTATTTAGTTTTAAGAGTTAAGTTCTGTTTTGAGTAGTTTTTATATATACCCCCAGGATTCATTGTTTTCAGCATATTGTCTGTGGTCAATACTTATTCTCACAATTAGAACACAGAGTAAATAGTTTAACAAAATTTCCATAATTGTCAAAATTTACTTTTTCGTAGTGAAAGCTGTTTCGATATTACTTTCATCAGATTGAAGTTACATTTTGTTTTCTAAAATAACTATTTGATGCTGATTAAGTAGTATTTAGACTAGGCCAAATATTACTGAATACCCTTTACACTACCACGACACCAACGCACACTGCGTTTCGATAATCAAGTTATCTTCAGAGACTTAAGTTACACTAATAATTATATATTTCTGTCAGTTAAACGTTTGTGTTGGTGTAATGGTAAACCGTGTTCGGTTGCATTAACGCCAAGGGTTCCAGATTCAACACCTTAGACCAAGTATTGAAGGAATACGATATAACAGTATTAAAATATTTACAACATTAAAAATCAACGCAAAGTAGTAGAACCTTACAAGACCAGTAAATCATAGACGTGCCACTAATAATTGAAATAATAAATTAATATTTTTTTAAAATGCCAATTATTAAAAACACAGATAAATTGGACAATTATAATTTTAGCCAGAAATATTCTAAAAATACATTAAAAGGTATTATCAAATCTTTTGAAGGCTTTTTATCTCGTATAAGTGTAATGAATTAAAATCTATTAAGTAGGTAGTGACGAAATTTTTTGTGATTATTTATTTTTATTTTTTTGCAATTGATATAGTTATCATTGAAAAAAACTAAGTTAAGAAATTGTAATACTACAGGATTGCAGAGTGGCAATATCGAACTTATCAAACTTTCTCTATGGCAAAACTTTTAAATCTTGAGAATGTACTGTATTTTTTTAAGTCACTTGTGCTGCAGTTTGAATACTAAATACGTCTTTATTACTTCTCTTTGATTGTGAATGGAGTATACATCTAAATAGCCTTAAGCAATTATCCTGGATATGTTTTCTACTAAGATCAGTGCAATAATATAGATCATTACAAGAACATAATATATGTTATTCATAGTAAAAATTTGCCTTATCTGTGCAAATATGCTACGATGGGTTCTTATTTTTAGCTTTAGAAATTAATTTTTGTATTGTCTGTCAAAAATCTGCAGCACTGGTATTTATGTTTAACAATATTTCATGAATGACTTTCAAAATACGTATCCAATGTTACAGGAATTTACAACTTATATTCTGAAATAAACAGTTTGGATCTTTAAAATTTAAAATACACCAAATAAAATAGCGAGAGTGAAGTATGAAAACAAAAAAATATCATTGTAAAAGTGTGTTTCATTGATATAAATATTATCGTTTTTTCAGAAACATCTTCGCTGTTTAAATTAAGAATTTAAAATCACTTGCATTTATTATCACTTGCTTTTCCCATACAAAAGCTCTCCTTTTCGCTGATGACCTTAAGTGCTTTACTATAATAAGATTTCATGATGATCTTCTTGGACTACAATCAGATATTAATAAATTATCCCAGTGGTGCTCTCTTAATGGTATAGAATTAAATGTTGGTAAGTGTTATATTATGCGTTTCTGTAGAAATCACCATTTGCTAACACATGACTATACTATTAACGATCAAGCATTGCAATTATGCACACAAATAACAAATAAGGGACCTATGCATAATATTAGACTCTTCACTCAGCTTTAAACACCAAATTAATACTTATGGCCCAAAAGTCCTTGAAAATGATTGGTTTAATTAAAAGAACATCTCGTGATTTCACAGATATAAATTCAATAAAAATTTTATATTGCTCACTGGTTAGATCTCATCTTGATTTTTGTTCCTCTGTGTGGTCTCCATACTATCTAGTTTATAAAAATAGACTTGATAGAGTTCAGCACAGCTTTTAAACAACATATTTATTGTAGCTACTCAGATATTGAGTTCTTATTGAATATTACTTGTTGTTGTTTTATATCGTAATGTACTTTTTTTTCCTTTACTTATTAGCTTTGTTATCCAATACATATTTTAATGTTTGTTCCTTGTGTTGACACTGTTTGTGGTTTTGCTTTTGTCTTTGTAATAATTTTTCTTTTGTAATAATATTTCTGAATTGGGCTTGTCCGTAAATAAATAAATAAACTGCAGATTCGTATGCGATTTTTTTAAATTGGTTATTTTGGAGAATTTACAGTGTCATTAAACTAAGTTTATATTTCGTCTTTTTTATACCTCCACAATTAAAACAATTGCAAAGATGAAGATGGTACCACAGTTATTAATAAAAGGAATTTTTAGTTAATTTCCTGTTCTTCAAAAATATTTCTTTCTTTTATTTTTAATTTATTTTACTTTTAGTTTTTGAATTACACATAATTTACAAATTATGATTTTCCATGTTATACCAGAGGCTTTGTGCAAGTATTACTGAAATAAAGGTACAGTTGGGGTACATGTTTTTTAATGGATTTTTGTTTTATATTTAAAAAACACTTTTACAAAATCATTTACATGTTTTACCCATTTTTAAGAATTATGTGTGAAATAAATACTACTATCAATTAAAACCTATTCACCCTTCTCTTGTTTATGTATATAAAAATAAAAAGAATTAGATACGCTTTATGATCTTGTCATTGTTTTACTTAGATTTATGGTAAAAAATTACCAAGTGTTGTGTTATTGTTTAAAAGCTAATGCTATTTTTAATTTACAATATCCTCCTGTTTTTAAAAATGTTGATAAAACATTTAACAAGGAAACATTCCCAAGGAAATTTCACACGTGTTTGTGCAATCAACTTACCTTCTTCCGGAAATTGTCGACTTAAAACATCCCTTGCATGTTGACTAGTCCAAAAAAGACACCTGTACACTATTCTTCGTTTAGAAGTAACCGGGCACTTATCGAGCCACTTAACACGCTCCTCTTTTAACAGACACATCCATGTTTTCGGCGGCCGTTTTTATTTTTATATTCCAATTAATATGCAAGACAGATAACTCATTAATAGTTATCTTGAAATTAATATAATTTCCTCATTTTAAACGAATGTTGAACATTAATAAATGTTGAACGGCTGAAAGTGTATTCAAACATTATGGATAATAATAGTTTGCTCATATTAACTATGTTGAGATAGATTGGGTAAAATAAATAAAACAGAGCAATGAATAAAACTTTCATATTTCAAAAATAACGGATAATCAACCATTTCACATAAAATAAAACAAATAAACGAGAATTCCTAGGTTCTTCTTCTTCAATGTTATTCTACATTTAGCTCCTAAAATAAAATAAAATAAGTAAGATTTAATTTCATTTATAGTTAGACAATCGATAGAAAACAATCAGTATTATGTTCTATTGAGTAATTAGTTATTTTTATAAAATTGGTAGAGATTAGGTACCTACCTCTCGACCTACCTACCTAAAGCTCATTATTAACAATTAATCATTCCAAAGTCAAAAAATTTTGGTATAAAACAAGAAATGCTTGAATGATTGTGAAAAAAAAAATGAAAAATTAACAAAAAATTTCAGAAAATTAGGAAATAAGTTTTAGTAAGCAAAATTAAAGTCTGGACAAACCATCTGTCCAACTCAAAACATTTATACAAATTTAAATATTATCAAATTTGGTTCAAAATGTATCTAGAAAATTTGTAATTGTTTATTGTTCTGAGTCGAAATTTCAATTATTAAAGCCAGTGTGTGTGGTGACTGCTATGAAGGACTATAAACACTTTTATACCGTAAACGGTAAATAGTATCCAGAATCCAGTATACAACATCCACAATCCAGTATACAATATCCAACATCTACTATATTATTAGGATATTCCGCAGCAGAGAGAGGCATACATATGGTGAAACATCGCGTTGAACTATACGGACCTTAGTTGGGTTCAAATCATCTTTATTTGTATTTTGGAGTCAAAAAATTCATCGTAATCAACTTTTGACGCCACCGGAACTTTTGGTTTGTGAACAATTTAAATTTTCAATAGTGCACTAACAATTTTCGGCCTTTTATTTGTACTATAATTTTTGCAAGCCAATTTTGAAATTCTGTGATTGTATATTATATTTTAACAAATTACCTTTGACAGATAAAGGTAATTTCAAAGGAACATTTTAGGTTTATTCAGTGAGGGAAATCATTTTGATTAATTAATAATTTGCATTTTATTTTCATTAAAAAATTCATTCATTAATTTCGTTAAGCAATAAATATTTGATGTTTAATTTATTAATCTATCTAATAAATAAAATCCAGTAATATTATAAAAATGTATTATGGCTCCTTTTTCAAAAGCACACAACCTTATTACACCTTCCAAAATGGTTGTAAATATACAAGGGTCTCCATTTTCTATGTATGAAACCGTTGAATAAACAGTACCGAAAATAAAAATAAATTTTTAATTTCTGTAATGTAAGTGTTCAAAATGTTCACCATTTCGACGCAAACAAGCTTCATATCGATTTTGTAAGTCAATAAAAATTGATGGAACTGCCGAAAAATATTTTGTATTCTTTCCCGTAGTTCGGCAATATTCGCCGGCGGATTTTCCGAATTAAATATTTTTTCCTTCTTTATGCCCCAAATGTATGCGTCAGGTGGCGTCAGATCAGGTGTATGAGAAGGATATTCGAAGTCTGTTCCCCGAGAAATTATTCTATTATCGAAATGCTGACGGAGTAAGTCTAAGTTGCGCACAGCTGTATGGCTCGTTGCACCATCTTGTTGGAACCATTGTGTACGAAACTGTAGATTTCGTGCACGGCAAAAGTTATTTAGATCTCTAACAAAAGGTATAATAATTTTCTCTCTACAATGTTCTTGGTTGACAGTAAGTGGATTCTGATTATCATCTTCGACGAAATAAGGACCAATCATTCCATTACCAGATACCGCACACCAAACGGTAACACGAAGACTGTGGAGTAGTTTCTCTACAATTACATCAGGACGTTCAAATCCAAGGAATCTGGTTGTTTGTCGATTAATATAGCCGCTAAGATGAACGTGGCTCTCGTCTGAAAACCATATGTTTTTCAAAAATTCGGGATCCTCGTAAATTAAACTCAACATGCGACCACAGTAAATTTCTCTTGCACGTTTGTCCGCAGCATTTAGTCCAACTTGAATACGGTATGGATAACCACCAATTGATTTGAACATGCGACGTAAAGACGTTTCACTAATGTTGAGTTTACCTGCAGCTCTTACAAGACTTCTTTAAGGTGATTGTACATCTTGGTTAAAAACACGTCCTTCATTTTCGTTAGTACATACTGTTTTTCGACGACCTGAAGAACCTTTACGTTGTCACAACACACTACCAGTGCGACGAAATTTTTCAACAACAGCTAACATCACACTTTTACTAGGAGCTGCTTTATTAAATTTTTGTTGATATTTTATTGACACCTGTTCTAAACTTGGACCATCATTACGACGTTTTCCGTATGAACGAAAATAATGCTCTACCAAAAACACTTTTTCTTCCGTTGTTAGAACTATTTTTAAATCAAATTTAACTGCAGCGTACTATTAATATATCAACTAATGACAATTAAGTCAAATATGACAAACTCATATTACATAAACAACTCCACTGCACTCTCTGTTTCGGTGCCGTTTATTTTGGGGGATACGGTATTGAATATTTTGATAATTTTGGAAATATAAATTAATCGAACAAATATTTTCATCGATTTTTTTCTCAGGATATTCAGCTTATCAAATTATAGATGTCCTCGGGCATCTACCCTTTTAATCTGGTATTAATAAATTTAACTTTTCACTGGAGACAATTCTTTGTATATTATTGGATGTAATGCAGAACAGTGAAATAAATGCTAATAATGTTATAAAAGTTTTAAAATATTGCATACTATTTTAAATTACTATACAAAATTTACATAAAATATTAAAATAACAATACAAATACTGTTGAATATATTTTTAACATGTTTATTTTATCTCATTGTGTGTGAATGTCCCACGATTCGTCCAAGTAATTTATGCCTCTCTAAGCTGTCTTAAATTTTGCATCCATTGGATTATTATTTTAAATACAATACATATCCAAATCGCACTTCACTAATTGTTTTATTTCAACTTCTAACGTCAGTGTACCAGGATTATCCTTGGTAAATTGTTTCCTATTATGTAATTTATTTGTGACAATATTCAAAGTTTGAATTAATCTTCTTACAAAAAGAACAAAAATATATAAAATAATTATTGTTACAGATTGGTTTGTTTTCTATTATGAATAAACTTTGTTGCCTTTCTTTATCAAACTTACTAAAATTTATGTACCTCTATCACTTTTTTTTATTAAAATTAGTACATCCCGTTACCTCTGACCTAAATCGTATATTCTTTAGCATAGCTGCAACTCATTTGTTCAATACAAAATATACCTTACGGTACGTCTATGAAATCTACTTAAGTGAATGATTTATTACTCCTTGTCCTTTCTATATAGACTATAGAGAATATTTTCAGAAAATATTTAATTTTTTTTATTGCAAATAATGAATACGCATTATATTTATTACAAATTTACTAAGTCTTAAAGTATGCGGAATGGATGATTTGCCTCTAGTTCCAAATTAAAATTTGTTTTTTTTTGTTTTCCATTTTGGCAGCTAGTTTGAGAAACATCTGTCATTTAGAGTAAAATACAGCGCTGTTATCACCACTAGAAAAAAAAAAAATCTCAAAATTTATTAAAAAAATTGTTTTTTTATATCAATTGCAGCTATTTCAAGTCCATCAACTCATCATCAGATGTCAATCTCAACAAATATCATCGAGAAACCACCCTATTAACCAGAAATGTCTCCAGCAGTCTTTATTCTGATAAGACATAGACGATATAAAGGAGAATTCGCGGTTTGAACTGAACAAAGTTGTTAAATAACTAAAATTATATATAACATTAATCTTTTCAAGTTATTTTTATCCAATTTCCCAAAATCTGATCAATTCATTCTTAAGAAGCATTTCACTAAAAACCGGAAGTGTCTGTCTAGTTCCGTTCAGCAGCAATAACACAGTTAAATGAAATGAAATGTTTGCTCTTGTGATATTATAAGTGAAAATATTTAAAATAGTTGCATTTTTACTTAACGTGTGAATAAGCATAATAACTTACAGATTACTGAATTGATACATTTCCCAATGCAAAAGAAGAAAAATTGTATTCATTAGTAAGGCTCGGTCCACCTACGGTGATTCACCAATTCAGCATACGATAAACGTAACCGATCTCTAGGTTTTGCTTTCTTATAATAATACATATTATGGAAGTTATGTTTAGCTCCTCCACTAAATCCTCCTTAAATTCTTACAATGTGGTTAACAAACAACCAGTGATATTAAATATACACATAAAGTAACAAACACAACAACCTTTATTAAAGCAAAAAATCAATGAACCAACCTTATCAACGTATTAAGTAGTTATAAAGTATTAATACCTATATAACATTCGTTTAATGGACACGAGACATATTAGCACTTTTTTTAAATACTATGCCAATTAACTATGTTTTATTACTAAAATTACGGAAACAAACATTTTATAAACGTTAAAATTTATCTATTTTTGTGATCTAAGAGTAATTCCGATAAGATACCTTCGCCTAATTAGTAAGAAAATAAATTAACTTCATTATTTTCATAATTAATATGGTCTGAGCAACAATGTGGCCCCAGCTGTCGGCCTACGAACTACTCCGGTGTACGCGGCGTGGAACTGGGACAACATTAAAAATTCACTTTATGAACGAAATTATCATTGTTACACATTACATAGAGATAAGAGAAAAAATCCTATATAAATAACCTAATTGACATGAATGGAGAAATAGAAAATCCCACACCGTGAAGTGAAATTAAATCAGTCTTAGATAACACAAACAAGTGCACTCACAGATCACAAATCCAAAAAAATATTTGCAATTCATATAATCCACAAGTTAGTAACTAGTAAAATTATTATTAAAAATTATTTAGTTTATTTTTTTTAATATTACCGATAGTAATTTTAATTAAATTTATTGTATTAACCCTTACATTTTGGAAGTCCATCTTACTAAGAATAATAAAAACTCTTCTTTTTAACAAAACTTCCACTATTGATTTAAAAAATTGCTTTTTTAAACTCAATTACATCAGCCGTTTTTCTAGAATTAGCATCGTCAGATTGACATGAGGGATACCTTTGACTTTATAATATAATACACATAAAGAGTAAGCTTAAAACGTTTAATTTAATTTAAATAGATAAATTATATCTTCTTATGTATAAGAGGAGGTTAGGAGTGTATCTATTGAACTATTCTATTAAATTTCAAAAAGTAGAATTCTAAAATGAGTAAGGCAAGGATAGGGGTATTGTTTAAAAGAATATTGGCGAAAGAATTTAATAATTTTATTTTAATGTTTTAATAATTTAATAAAGGGTATTCAGTTTCAGTCAGATAGAGCTACAGTAAAGTCAATGATTAGAGATTACAGTAAGTTCTTATTAGTTATAGATAAAAGATTCAGTTTTCAGTTAAGACATAGTATGCAAGAGCGCCGGCAGAAATTTTGACAGGGGGGGCAACATACCGGGGGGTCAGGAAAATTTTTGATATTTTTGTATATCAAACTCACGATTTTGGCCAGTTTTTACCTTAAATCTTTCTTGTTGAAGCTAAATTCTGTATTGGCCTACATTTGTAACTGTATTATTATTTACCAATATTAAAAAAAATCTTTCCTGATCCAGGGGGGCAAGGCCCCCTCCCCTGTCCCTCTCTGCCGGCGCCCTTGATGTATTACTTATAAGTGACAGTGCAAAATTAAACAATATTTTTCTGGTGCGTTAAAGACAAAAAAGTGTACTCACCATTTAAAATTAAATTAAAAACTATAAATAACACACAAAAACACTAAACTACATTTTGTTTTAAAATATAATTGGATAAACATTGGATTTAAACCAACTTCTAAGCGAACTTGTACCGTCGACCTTCAAAGATATTTATTTTATCAAACGGATACATTTTCTTATTGAAAGGAAGAAACCTATAGATCACCTTCACATTTCATTTAGCCATTTGGAAGAGATGATTTCACCCAGTCAAATCAAGTAAGACAAATTTTGTAAAATAAATGTAAATATTATATTTGATAGTTAGTGTATTTAATCAAAAAATAAAGAATTTAAATTGGTTTTTAGTAGTTAATAAAATCAAAAATAATTTAACAGTTATAGATATACGTTTAATAATAATTTTATTTATACAATTTTTCCTGATAATTTGTTTTAATAAAAGGCCTTATTAGTATTTAATTAATAGATAAAATATTAAGTTTTACCTTTATTCAGAAAATTTGAAATATTTCTTAAATTTGTGTTTTAAATTTTGAGGTATATTCGCTCACTCTGCTCTCAGAAGCTCTCGAAATTATACCGGTCCATAAATAATTGGAGTAATTCTACGTTCAAGCATATCCCATACATGGTCAATAGGATTAAGGTCCGGAAAGTGTGCTGGCCATGGTAAAACTTCAATTCCCTTGCTTCCAACCAGTTGGTCACAATTACGTGTAGTATGTGGACGGGTATTATCTTGCATTAAGTGGAAGTTTTCAGCAACTGTGCTGAAAATGGGTGCACGAAGAATCGTAAATACAATTGATCAGAAAAAAGGAGGTTCCGCCTCCACCCCTGACTTCCTGAACATGTCTTAGTCGTTCAACATTTCCAGATCGTCGTCACACTCTTGCCAAACCTAGATTCGTCTCTGAATAAAACTGTAGCTCAATCTTGAGTATTTCTGAAATTCTTGACACCATTCCAATCTTATGGCGTAATTACCTCTAGACAGAGGTGGACATCTTAGGGGCATCTACTGAACAAGTTGGCTTCATAAAGACGATTTGGCAATGTATCTCGACCAATAGATAAGTTATGCGCTCTTTGTAAAGTCGTAACTAACTCAGGAGCAGTTATTGTTGGTTGCCTCCTATAGCTGTTAAAATTAAAAATCGACCTATAGTTGCTGTTGTAGAGCGTCTTTCCAGCATTCGAAAGTCATAAATAAAGTTGAAAAGAACGTATGCTTGATACACAAATGTACATAATTGTTTCATGTGTTTCTACTAACAGTAGAAAAGGATGAGGTATATACAGTTTGTGTTTACTACTGTCACCTCTTAGTGACGTAAGGGTAAAGGTCAATTGTTTCGAATGTATTTATCTTTAGTAATTGAACTATAATACCATGTGCAATTTAATCGATACAGAAATTCTCTCCAATTAATTATCTTATACAGTACAACTTGATATTTCCAAAAGTGCGGAAATCACGATATTTTACTTTTTTCTTTTAAATTATTTTTCAAATAAACACAGTTTGTAGGTCTTTTTAAAAACGAATAAAAATAATTTTAACTTTTTTTACAAAACCTTAAGGAAAAATAATGTCTAAGAAAAACGTAACATATTTTGATTTCAGAACTTTTAATTGTCATTTCATATGTGGAGATTTAATTTGAGACTTTGAAAACATCTTGTGGTGTTGTATATTGGTAATTATGTTAGAATAAAGAATAAAACGGGAATTTTTGCTATGTATTTCTTCGCATATGTACTGCAAGACAATAGGGTTGTTTCAACACAGTCGAAAATCGATCAGTAATGGTTCAACTAATCGTTTATTGATAACCTTATTTTATGGACAGTAAAAAACTGATCCAATGGAAATGGTCAATTTGTAAACGTTTCTCTATTTGATTGGAACGGGTCTATTTGTATTTACAATCGAAATTTAATTCTCCAAGAACAATTCATTTACCTTTTTAATTAAAGATTAATCCTAAAAAGAAATGTAAGTTACATATAGATACTTGCCAACTCAACATTTATATTATGAATGAGATATATAAAGAATTAATCAACAGAGTACCTCTGTTGACCGAAAGTGCTTAGTTTTATATTAATTATTAATATACGCAATATATATAAAAGCTTTACAGTTTTTTAAAAATACTTCCTTTCTTCCACCCACAAATTCTGCAGTCTTCATTTATATGTACAACGAAATTTTTTTTATTCTGAAAAACTAAATAGTAGATTCCAAAGAAATTATGGTTAAAATGTTCTTCGCTATGTTGTCAATTGCAAATACTTTTATAACTGATAAAGCGATAGCAACTAAAGAATGAAAAATATAGAAGCAGAAGAAGAAATTGTTTTATACTTCGTGTCGAAAGATTTCTTTTACGTAAAACAAATATTGTAACCATTGAAAAACTAATAATCTTTTATTAAAATGTCTTTCATAAATTCCACATGAAACAGAAATCGTGAGAACTCTATGATAACTATCTTGAAAGTTTTGTAGAATTGGATTCTGTTTATATGCAAATATTAAATAAACCTTTATTGCTAATGGACATAGATTGTATAGCAGCAATACAGGATATAATGCAAAATAAGTTATAGTGTGAGATTTAGTTGATAGAATTTTATTGAACTAATATTGAAATGAGTGATGCTAGACTGTTATATTTTTTCTGGTATTTTACTTTAATTTTACTGAGCACACTTAAAACTATATATAAATGTTTCAGAATTATAATTAATCATAAAAGTGAAATTCAAGAATTTTTGAACACCTCATTTTATCCCTTTCGTAAATCATTCTGCTTTGTCTAGTTTGCCTGTTACATTTTCATTGAACTATGTTTTTTTTATTATCTTGAACTGGATTGTAACATTTTTGGGATCTATTAGATCTGTATTATTATTATCCACTGTTTTCTACCAATTAATTTTGTAGTAGTCATGTAATTAATTTCCACTTATTAGCTTTGTACGTTTCAAACAGTTTATCATTTGTTTTTAATTTTAAAATAACATTTCAAAATAACTAAACTTAAATAAAACCTTGGCTGCAACTTTTTATATATGATCCTGCAATAGTATATTGTGTCACAAAGGCGGAAAGTTGGCATTAGCAGCCCGCCGCTAAAATCAGCTGAAATATCAGCTAATGCATTTATGCACGTGTGACACACAACTGTTTTTCGCCTACTTTTATAACTATTAAAAAATATATTTAAAGCCATTTACGTGGGAGACAAGTACGCATAACACTGCGCCAGCAGGCGTTTTAGAAACCATTGCTCGTATTAATACTATTACGTATTTGCTCATCTTCGACTCATCAAATTCAACAGATAGTGATATTATAATATCGTGTCCACGGGGCTGTATTAACTATGTAGGTACTTCTCTACCATTTTAAATTTTTACTCACTGCTAGGGTTTTATCGAGACGAGAAATCTCTTCTCGAAGACAATTTCTCGTCTCATCTCGATTATCGAGACGAGAAATGAAAAAATTCTCATCTCGATATTTTTCTCGAGGACAATTTCTCGATCTCGATTCGAGATTCTCGAATTTAAAAATATATTATAATATATTGAGATGAATAACTAAGCTCAGAAAAACTAATAAATAAAACTTACCTCAATAAATTATAATAAAAAGGATATCTTAAAAATTTTCATTTAATCATCAGCTACTTTTTCTGTATTCCATCAAAAGTATTCAATATAATAATTTCTTATAGTAAACATTCAAACAGATGGAGGATGTACTTGACAAATTTATCTTGGATAGGATCCATGGTAATCAATTAATAACAATCCAAACATGTACAATTCCAATAACTATTCCCATTTCATGTATTCATGTACAATTGACATAGTTTTATGTTAATGTTAAAGTTGAAATGTAAAATAAACAAAAGAAGAACAAAATTAAAAAACTATTAATCTCTTTCATATGTTTAGTAAATAAATATGTAATTTTAAGTAGTTAAGTTTATTAATATTATGTATAAAATGAAAGGACTTACCAAGGTACAAGTCGATCAATGTGATTCTTCGAAAGCTAAACAGACTTTTAAATAAACCATCACAATTATAATATGTACCTGAAAAAAACCATAAAAACAGTTAAAAACAGTATAAAAATTTGTTATAAACAAAGTTAAATTCAGTGTACAATCTTATATCTGCATTTATGGATAAATAACTTGTACTAGTGATAAAGAACACTCCTATCGTGTAGAGTGAAAAGACAATATCAAACTATAATTAATAAACATTTATAAAAGACTTTTTAGTTAGGAAATGTACATGTTAATTAATTAAATAAGTATTAAATATAAGATGTTAGTCTTTGATAATATCAAGAGATATTAAGTAAATAATTGATTATAACAGTGAATACATAGTTCAAATAATAGAGTCACTAAAAAGTTTAAATTTTAGTTCTTAGAGGTTAAACTAGTATTTAAAAGTTGTAATAGGATTAGATTAATGGATTTATGCATAAATTTAGGTTTAATTTATGTTTTTAACTCAAATTTAAAAGTGTATAAAGTGTTTGACAGGACTAAAAACAGCCTATTTCAAATCATTATTTTATAGGGAAAAAGTGAGATAAAAATAATTTAAATAAATTTTTTGGAAATGTAAAAAGATAAGCTATCTTTATACTATCAAAGATATAATCAAAAATGTAAAATCATTACCTCAATTATTGGAATTTTAGGTTATTTTTTGAAAAGGTAAACAGTTGAATGCTGATTTATATGTCTAAATTGTCATAATCTGGCGAGACTATAAAAAGACCAAAAAAAATTTGAAAGCTCTCTTGTTTCGGTCCGATTGAAGCTGAACATGCCGATTGATAACTAAAAGAAATCATTAATCAAAAGTTCATTTATGTTAAATTAAAACATTTAACACCAAAAATATTTGTATAAAAATATTGTAATAATATTACCAAAGAAGTACATTTGAAATAATAAATCCGGATTACCATAAAATGTATAAGATTCCATTTCACCATCACCACACATAGAACAACCGGCAGACATTTTGAAACTACAAGCTGTTCTTGTTCCAATAAATTAAATCATCACATATTGGCGCCCAACGTGGGGCTATTATAAATTAGAGTAAATAATTAATCAATAAAATATATAAACCCTATAAATTTAATCATTAAAATATATAACAAAAGTCTGCACTAAAAGATAAGGTAACATTTTTTCTTTCAAAAATTAGGTTAAAACCATGAACTATACCTAGGTCAAAAAACGAGAGATATTTTTCCAATAAAAAGAAAACTTGTATAACGAAGATTATTATATTCCTTCCAATAAAGATATACCTTCAACATCGAATAATGGTTACTGACTATGATATTGATGATAATAATGAAGACGATTTTAATTTGCAAAGTTTATTTGAAAAAAGCAACAGCAACAAAGAGGAGAGCTGGAGAAAAGAAATAGACGAATATTGTTTGTCTAAAAGAGCTGAAGGGAATCAGGATATTTTAGAATGGTGGAGGAAAAACGGGGCCATATATCCAAATTTATCCAACATGGCTCGTGATTTATTAGGCATACAAGCTACGTCAGTGCCTGCAGAACGACTATTTTCCAGAGCAACACTTGTCCTCAGAAAAGAACGAAGCCGATTAAGTGGAGAATTGGCTCAATTTTTAATGTGTTTAAATTCCTGGCTGTGTAACAATAACAAAGGTATATCTATAAGGCAATGAATAAACATTTAGTTTAAATATTTTTCTTATGTTGTGTTCATTTTTGGGTGTTGAAAGTTAATTTGTGTTAGTTTACGGATCTTTTTATCTTCAAGAATATAAAAATTTTTAATTTTTACCTTTGTTATTTGTTTTTTTATCTTTGTTATTTTTTATATTTCGTTAATATTTTATAAATAAAATTAATTATAACTATTTTCGCTAATTTGACCTAAACGCACCTAAACTTTTTCGAGATCTCGAAATGTCTTTCTCGATCTCGTCTCGAAAAATTTTTTATAATCTCGTCTCGAGACGAGAAATCTCGAATTTCGAGAATCTCGTGAAACCCTAACTCACTGCACAAAAGAATACTAGACTAATAAATAACACAAATTAGCTATTTCTGTTTAAAAAGAAACGTTGATGTGAAATACTCGACAACTTTGTTCCTATAAAAAGTTACTACTTGTTGCCTCAGTCTGGACGCCGCTTCAGACTGTTTGGTCTGGTGTAAACTGTCATAGATATCAGTATCGTCAACCGTTCCAGATTCAGCACAATAGAAAACCATAAATCGACTTTTTTAACAATTTCGTTAAAAAATCATGAAAGACTTTAGGCTACTGAGCGTATTTTTGCTAGATAGAATATTATTTGGTGAGTAATGATTTAATTTACGTTGTTATGGTGTTTGGTAGTATGTGAAGACGGATCTGAAAAGCCGCAGGTTCGTGACAAATAAACAAACACCTTGTGTGTAGTAGTTTCTTTTTCTGAGACTGACCCGTATATATTTATATATATATAGCATATAGGTCTTGGCTCCTTGTTTTACAAAATAATATATATACATATATATGTATGTGTGTCTTGGTTTGCAAAAAGGAATGCCAATGCTATTGTATTCTCCACATCGTAAAATTCTACTGGCTAATTTGACCGAAAGAAAGGTTTACCTTGTTCGAAACGAATGTATTTGCTATAAATTAAGGGTTGTTCAAACTTTTATGGACGGCACGCAAATAAAGGCCCAAACAATAATAGGCACTTAATTTACAATAGCGAAAAGTACACCATTATCAAAAAATACACAAGAGAATCTGATATGTTAAACAGTAGTTATTCGCATTTAAATGTTATGTTTGTGTTTGTGTTTTTTATATACCATTCGATACTCAACATGGTGCTTTAATACAAACTTAATTACCTGTTGTGAATAAGCTTGTTATTGTTTTTCCGCTTAATTATTTCTATATTCTTTCTATATCCAATCCGAACACGAGAAAATTTGAAAAAAATGTCTCTTTTGTAAAGAATTTCTATATAAAAAAAGACATTTCCTTCAAAAATCGCTATGATCTCAACTATTTATTTGTACCTATCTGATTGAGCCACTTCTGTGCCTGCCCCAAAATTTCTTCTTTGGAAAAAAAATTACTAAATATTTTCAAAGGAAGAATAATAAAAAACTATAATAGCCTTATAACTACCTAATAAACATCAGGTACCTAGCTACAAACAAACTAATAGTAACTTCAATATGTCAATCTGATGCTAGTTGTCTAGCGAAACGGCTATCATTGAGTTTAAAAAAGCAGTTTTTTAAATAAACAGTGGAAGTTTTGTTAAAACGAAGAGTTTTTTATTATTCTTAATAAGATAGACTTCCAAAAAGTAAGGGTTAGTACAATCAATTTAATTTTCAAAGGAATTTAAACATGCAATATTTTTAAAAATATCCTTGAATGATTAACACCAAAAGGTATGGGCATACGGGGAAAGTCTTAGCTTACAAATCTGAGAACCTAGTACAACATATATCAGAACTATATCATGCAGCCACAAACAAGATCAAAATAGCCATGATGACTTCTAACATTCGGAACTGAATGGAATAAGAAGCACAAATTTTTGACTTTTAGGAAAAGTTGTATCAAAAAATAGTCCAGCTCCAATTGTACTATTGATTTTATAATATCATCATTGGGACAGAAACTCTTAGTTCATACAATTTTGACGTTCCTCTGATAAGCGTATTCTTACAGGCTGGTATATGATTTTAAGTACCTCTATTCAGTATGATTAATTAATAAATGAACGCCCCAGCCTCATTATGTTCACTTTTTAAGCAACTCATTATTATATACCTCCCAGACATCATATTCCGTAAAATCTTTAATTGTTTCTCCTCCAGCTAAGCGGCGAAAATTTAATTTTTTTAACACCTGTGAAATCTATTAATCATTGTGTACTACACACGTATTCAAAATTCCACAAATTATATTGTACATAATAAGTGTTTCGTGATATTCTTATCACATTCTTGAGATAAGAAGAATTCGGTGAGTAGTACCGCTAAACAATTGTCATTTTCATGCAGACTTTCATACAAAAAAATATTTTGTTGTTTGAAATCGTTTGAAAACCCACAAGTTGTTTCAAGTAAACACTCATCATCAGTGACTACACAAAAAAAAACCTTAAAGCAAACAAAGCATTTATAAAATCCTAAATTTAAAATTTTCATCTAATTTTACATTCAGGTATTTTAAGAAAATGTGTGTAGATATTAAAAATCCATCTTCGACTTTCATTTTGTATTTGCATAAATATTATAATTATAATACTTAGTATATTAAACAACGCATTTCATATGGAATTCTGTTATGACACGAGTTCAACTTTAAAAAACGAGTGTCACAACAGCCATATGAAATAAGTTGTTTACAATATTTTTTATATTTTGCCATTTTATAATTTTTTAAATTAATTTATTATTTTTATGTAATTACCAAAATTTTGATTTTAAAAAGTATGTTGGTATTTATACATTACATTAAAAAAATAAAAAAACTATATAAAATGTTTCAGCCAGTCCCAGTTATTTTATAACAATCCGTTATTATTTAAAAAATATAAAATTTTAACCATAAAAATAGTAACTATTATTACTATCTAAAACTATTTTTAAATTTCTCATAGTTTATGTTACATCTTAGGTTAGGTAAATTAAAATGATTTAAACAATCGAAAAAGGGCTGTTTCTGTTATTTAGTTCTATTAGTACAAGAGTGTTAATAGGTATACAGTTTAATTTTTAATTATCTTGAATATTATAAATAGCATCCAAGCGATTTGTTACGCCCATTAACAATATTAGCATTAACAAACCACAATACAAAAATAATTGCCTAACTTCTAAGTTGGTATACAAATTACTCCATCATGTATATTTAAACAAAGTATCTAGGTAGGTACTTTTCAGTTAATTATTCGCCATAAATAATTTATTTCCATTATGTATTTTTTAATAGCGTAAAAAGGGTATTTAATAACGACGACATTTATTAGTAAGTAGGTACATTAAAGTGATTAAAAAAAGTTTCATATTAAACTTACATTTTCATCTTTTTTAAAATTTTTACATAAGTACCTACTAGTGTTTTACATCTATAGGTTGTTTTTAAAATTGAGTTTCCAACCAACCAAAAATCAGAAAATACCGTTGCCCTGTTATTTAAGAGTGATTATTTACAAAACCTCTAGGTGCCTGTTTGGTGCTATTCTCAATTATGGAACTGGAATAGAGGGAGTTTAAGGATCCAATCCGGTCCTGTAAGTTCATATGAACTCACCTTATAAAATCATTGTTGGTTAACGAAGCTGGATAAATTTATACCACAATTAAAACAGTAAATGTGTTTATGAATATGCATGAAATTTGTTTTAATTTTCATGGTGAATAATTATTTGAGACGTTCAGGCTACAAACGTATTTATGAGATTAAAATAAAGTACTTGTTATTAATTAATTATTCTTGTGTACTTTCCCATCACAAATGGTGAAATGTATGTTTTAGATTGACACGACTTTTGTCTCTGATGCTGTTATATTGTCTAATTATTTCCTGAGATAGGTAGGCAAGAAGTTTTTGTAATTTTCACAAATATCACTTTATGAGAAATATTGATCGTAGGAGAATAGATTTAAACTTTTGGTTTTTAAATAGTAAAATTTATAGCATAGCATAACAATATTTAAATCTTATTAAGCAGACTTACATCTTTTGATCAAACCGCATTTCACTCTCTATGCTTAATTGTGAATTCAATAAATGTAATCTTGTACATCGATTGTATTATTATTTTTTTAAATAGCCCGCACACGTGCCAATCAAATTCATTAAATAAACAAAACGTTTAAAATTAATTTATATTCTTCGGTAGTCGTCTAAACGTTGGCCAGGGGGTCGATTCTCCAGTGTGTGCGCCTGAAAAAGTATACTTTTTCTAAACAAATTTTGACGTCACACTTTCCCAGTCCATTCTTGAACCATGTACTTATAATTGTATACGTTTAGAAAAAGTATACTTTTTCAGGCGCACACACTCGAGAATCGACCCCCAGGTGTTTATTTCGTTCGACTGTCGGTAGTTATATCTACAAAAAACTGCGTGGCTTTTACGGAATATTGTTTGATTTTATTGTTTTTAAACAATAAAACAATATCTTAATTAATATGTATACATCTATGTAAGCTTTTAATGCTTCTTCAACTAGACCTGCTGCACGCGTTATATTATTACAATGAAAAAGTATCAATACCTACCTACCTATTTTGTTACAAAAAAGTAAATTTAAAGTTGAATTCCTTTATCTTAAGAAAATTGTACATTTTTTTTATAATTTTCTAATGCCATACGTTACTATAATCTCATGATTAATTTATAGATTATACCTAATTTGAAATTAAAAAATTTAATGTAGGTAACATTATGTACTATTCGGTAGATTCGCCGCCGGTAAATGAATTAGGTACTTCGGAAGAGTTCGGAAGAGCCGGAAACTTTTTGATATTAATTTTGTATAAGAAAAAAAAATAAATGGCTCAAATTTGTCTCTGCATTAGATTGAGCCAAGAAATAAGTGCCTATAGGTATGTTGAACTTGACTGAACATCTAAGCCTAGGAGATTTTGAATCGATACCATTTTCTTCACCCAATCTATTTACTCGTTTAATAAAATTGTGAAAAAATTATGTATCTTGTTGAGTATACAAAAATGTTTTGTATTTCTTAATATTTTATATTTTAAATTAAGACCCCAATCAAATTTTTTCTTAAATTGTAAATTATTCCCGCAAATAAAACTAAAACACCGTTTATAAACTTTCTCACCTCTTGACAGTAATATGTACATTAGAACAGATTTTTGAAAAAATTGATTAGGTTCACCATTGCTCCCTTGGTTATAGCTATACAGGATAATGTCTGACTATATTCCTACAGAAAATGTTATATTTTTATGAAAGTATATTTAACTTGTAATTCAAAAAGTAATTTCAAACCACTTTTAGGTAGGTACCTACAAATGAACATTTACATATTTACATTTACTATTTGCTTTTATTAAGTCTTTATTTATGTATAGATGTACCATAAATACATTAATTTATTGGAAGTATTAGCACCATATAGTTTTTCCTGATTTTTCTATACCTATCATTGCATAGATATGCTGTTCTTGGAGAAAAATATACCGATGATATTAGGGCTAAGGGAAATCTGGCACTATTCTAAATAGGTACCTACTATTTAAAAACTAAAAAATAACAAATTAATTGTTCTTGCTCCACCCGAGTTTATAAACATTATAAAAAACAACGGAACATAGGATTATATTTCAATAGAAAATGAGATGGCGGTCGAACAAGTACATACTTTATATACTATACTTTAGCTTATCTCTGATGTCGTTTTACAAATTAAGGAAAAGAAAAGTACTCGTAGAATGGTTTCAACATTTTTGTTCATCATCAGGACGAGGTAGGTACCTCAGTACTTCTCATCCCGCAAAGCAGGATGTAAAATGATCCTTTTACGCACTTTATCTTAGAATCTTGCATTCACTACAAGCTATGGGGATTATCGAGACCTGTTTTAATTAAAAAAGTATCTATCTACACATTGAATCAACAAAAAGTAGCACGTATTACTGTAAAATTTCTGTTACCCAGTTTAGTAACAGGTACATTGATAACCTTGGTATTGGTTGTAATTAAGAATCAACAATACTTTGCGGTATATACCTACCTACATTTTTTGGAAGGATGATCCTCGGCAATGTCAGTTTAAAACATTTTACTTTAAAATAACTCTTTCCGGTCGTACCTACTTTACTTATTCCTATGATTTAAGTCAAAAAGGTATAATCTCTAGTTTATGGTAGTAGGTACAAGTTTATGGCTTGCTAACTTTTGTATAAACACCACTTTCTACAATGGATAATAACTTTGGTAAATATTTTATGAGGATTTAGACTTTTTGCAAGGCGTTTGGATTAACGAGACTTATAAAAGAACCTGTGGTTTTGTAATGATTGATGGGTACAAAATTTGTATTTTTACGTTTTACTACTAAATTTGAATGAATGAATTTTATGAATCAGACAAGTCTCAAAATAGATAGGTACTCTTTTATTATATTATATATTTTTACCACTATTCACACTTATTATTTCTCTCTTGTTTTCACTAAAATTTATAAATGCCTACATACTTGTTTTGTTAGTACTTATATTGTACCTTTTCTAATTTTTTTAAGTATGAAGCTTTTATTTTGGTCTATTTTTTAAACTACCTATTTAGTTTAAATCAAATACCTAATACCTAGTTGTTTAGGAAAGTCTTAGATTTTTGCTGTTATTTATGGTTTTACAACAAAATAAAATCATAATATTTATGTAAAATACTGGTTTTATCTCCCAGCTGCAAAAATGTTATTAATGATCATAATATTTTTAAAGCCATTTTATTATGTCACAAAGCGTTTATTTCTCCGTTGATATCCTTTTGATTGCCACTAAAACATTACCTTTTATCATATTTATAAAGTTATAATTCATCAAAAATAAAGAAAAAACGGATAGTATAATTTTGAAAATTAATAGAAATACTTCACCTGCCCCATAATGATGGGTTCTATCCTTCAGCTCTTTGAAGCGATCAACATAATTACTACTCGGTTTCTAGAGTGTCATTATGGAAAAAAGATAGCGGCTACTTGAAAATTATATGTTTTGACTCGCTTTTATCAGATTGTTATGAATACAACTGTTTTGCGGGTCCTCGTTATTTCATACGTACGATTTACTTTTTCAAAAGGATTTTAATTTAAAATATATTTGTCTAATGATGCTTAGATTATAAATGCTTAACAAAGTTGTTACCGGGTCTCTCTACATAAGAGAAGAACATTTTCTTAGGTATAATCAAACAGTTTTTCGCATTAACCTTTATCTTAATATTAATATTTAAATTTTTTTATAATAATCGTGACTACTTTAGACATTGTATTGATATTACCAATAATAATAACACCTAAATTTGTTGTCATTCTCTTCATTTAAGTAGATCCGAAAAATACTTTAGTTTGATAAATGTATTATCATGAAAAATAACAGCTTTCTTATGTAGTTTTCTGGTAAAAGTATTGCTTTAAAATTGTCAATTTCAACTTTGCTTATTGAAAAATATATAGTGCGGTCCCAAAGTAACGTAGTTAACAATAAACGCAAATGAAAAATTTTGTAACTAAACTACAACTAAGTCCCTTAGTTTTTGATACTGAGGCTGACCTTGCCTCATCCAGTACGCACTCCAATAGACATATTGCTTATTATTATCGAAAAAAAGAATATTTTTGGAAAATATAGGATCCCATTGACATTTCTCCAAGAATACATCACAAAATTCGAATTTATTCTACATCCTCATTCTTAGTTTAGCGGAATTTGTTTATGGGTTTCCCTCAAAAGATAATAATACATCTTGTCGTCGTTCAATTGTGATCTTCCAGCTTGGGTATTGGTTCTGTTCTACGCATTGTAGACTGGATAATGTGTCAGTCCATATCCTGCATAGCTGATTCATCTACTCCAAACAACATCATTAGGTACCTCAATTCTTTGGGTTTCAGATACGCTCGTTTTAAAATAATTCACAAAAATTGTAGAAATTCCTGAAGAAATGATTTTTAACATAATACAATACGAATAACTAGAGAGATCTAATAAACTAGCTGAATTTCAGATACCTACGTCTTCTTTTTGATATACCTATCACAAAAACATGCTGCTCTTTTGAAAAATAACTTGGTAATAGACTATAGTCAATCGTGACAGATATTTGCCCCGATTAAGATCTGGATGTTCGTATTAAATAAAATAAATTTTATGATGACATCCTCATTTCAATATTCAACAATAATCATAAGGCTGAATAGAAAATCCTTTTAAATAAGGAGGTATCATACGCTACCCTTTTCCATTTAAAATTTTCATGGGGTAGTGATAGTGGGTTGATGGGGCAGCTGAGTAATTTTATTTTCAAATATAAAAATTGATTAGTTTCAAGATTTTTCACATATTAAATGGCCACATATTAAATGGCAGTAAATAAAAAGTTAATTTAACAAAGAATTCATCTTAATAATAGTTTTTTTTTTATTTTTAGAACAGTGGATATAGATATTCAACTAAAGGGGTAAGCATCTAAAAAGATTTCTTATTATGATTATAAAAGATAAGAAAAAACAAATTTTAAATGACTAAATTATTAATTTTTTTTTCATATATTTTATCAACTTATAAACTAACTATATAAAACTAAGCTTAACAATTAGTACAAACAAGTTTGGAGATAGTAGCGAATACCTATTAGGTAAATAAATTTATATAAAAACAATGAATTTTTTGGCGGTACCTAAGTACTAAGACACTTTATAGGTACTCTGTAGATCTGTAGGTACATTATTATCGTTTATTATCTGAAAAATCTTAGCCAACAAAATACTTCTAATTTAAGAATTCTTTTGAAATCGTTGTTTAAAACCCGAAATTGTAAAACCGTAAAACTTTTCAAATTTGTTGGGGTACTTCCGACGGCGCCACCATGCGTTGGCGCCAACTACACTGATTTAAGTGACAGAATCTAAAAACTTACACAATAAATTTTATGTCTTTTTGGGCAATTTGTGCGTTTATGGGTCAGTTGCGAAAAGGTGTAGTCTTAAAAACAATCGTAAATTAGAGTGTTGTTCTTCAATAGTAGTACCGCGCTATTAAATAGGTGAAAAACTAAAATTAACATAAAAATTTGATATATAGGTAGGTACCCATATAATATGTTGCTTTTTATTGATTATAATAGTATATTATGCAACGATCATGTAATGATGGTTATTAATACACGAGCATTAACTGGGATACGAAACGAGCCGAAGGCGAGTTTCGTATGGTTAATGAGAGTGTATTAATAACCGTTACATGAGAGTTGCATACGCTATTTTTTCTACGACCGATATAAATAATCAAGAACTAAAAATATTATATTTATATTTGTAATGAACACAATAACAGTAATTACACGTATTTCTATAAAAAATTCTACATAATTGTGAGGTGTATTACCATAGATGTAGGAAAACTATAAACATTCTAATTATATTCATATTCAACATAATAATTGTAATTAATCTGATTTCTTGAAAATATTAAGATTATTTATTGTGCAGTTTGAAAAGTTTATTCCAGGTCCCACTGATCTGGAAGTGGAAGGAACATTAGAAACATTTACATTTATTTCATTATTGTTACTCTCAATAGAGTTCAATATTGTATTGAAAATGCTGATTTTATTCTGAACCGAATTTTCAATGTAGCCTTCCGCCAATGAATTTGATTTCCAGGCACCATGACGTTTTAATGTAGTAATATCACCACCGGCATCAACTAATATGGTTGCAGATGTTCTTCGAAAACAATGCCCTGTATATAAATTCGGATCAGGCAGATTTAAATATGTTGCTATTTGCTTCCCTAAGTTACCAAATTTATTAATACCAATGTTTTGAATGGTGCATTTTCCATTAATGTAATTAACGAAAAAAGATGGGGTGGGGCAAATTTTCGGTCGTAGATTCATATATTTTTTACTAATTTCGTAGTATTTTCCTGTAATTGTAAATGTTCGTTGTACTTTGGTTGCTACCTAAAATTGCTACCTAAAATAAAAAATAAATTAAATACCTAAATACAGCAATAAGAAAAAGAGCAACATGATTTAGGCTAGGCTTCGAACCCGCGTTACATTAGGTAGTCTAGTCCTTCATCAGCGCATTAGCCCGCTTCGCCACGGGTTAATTCTCGAAATTAATGAAATATATCGTGCATGAGTCGAATGGAAAATGTGATTATGACAAAATTTTTAAAAATGTAATGTTAGGTGAATACTTACTTTTACAAATAAAAACTGTTCATCGGGTGCTTCGTCGATAAACGTTTTTATTTGTTCAGGTGAAAATATTTTTGATTTTTTTCCAACATATCCTTCGGACTTTCGCTTTAATAAAGCTTGTAGTTTTTTATATTTAGAAATGTCTATATTATGGTTAATATTTACCAACGATTTTATTATTGAATAATGTGTCCATGTACTAGATGATTTCATAGTTTCCATCAATTCTTGAAAATGCAATCAAAACATTTTCGGAAAATGTCGAAACATTATTTGTACTTCTCTAGTCCATAAACCGTTGATATAATTTTTCGTACACTTTCTTAGATTTTTGAGGCAAAATATTTTGTACTGCATTTTCTGCTTTCTCCGATATATGTAGAGGAGTCGATGGTAATTCTTCTATATCGCTGATATCAGACATTTTGATAATTATTAATTTTTAAAGTTTAGTTCAAGGAGACTAGAGCTCTTGGCTTAGCTGTTTAGGTAAATTTAATGAATTTGGAATATAAGTTAAAACTGTCAAACACTTTTTGAGAGACGCCTACCTGATACCTACTTAAAATAAGTAAAATATAGGTGGTATGCGGTCAATTGTTCAGTATCTTAATGAAAATCATTATAACACTAGTGTTATAATGAATATCATTATGAAACGGATTATGGGCATATAAGTGTATTATTATAGTACGGGCGTAGAAAAAACATATAATGACAATTTTAAATTATTATTGCATCAGACCAGTAATTCATGACCAAAATATTTATACAGACCAAAAATATAATCAATAGAAAGGGTCCTAGGTATACTTTAGACAGAATTGTCTCTTAATTTTTTTATAGAAAACGCATGGCTTTGTACTAAATATGTATTAAATTACGATCTTTTAAAATTAGATCCCCGATAAAACAGAAGAAGCTGTAAATGTATCAGAATTTATATCACATAACTGTTTATCCTATTTATCTTTCAATTTTACAAAAATAATTTTTTTTTATTTATTAATTCATTTATTTGTTCATTCACCACAGTTTAAGAAACGTAATTTTATTAAATAGAGACCTGCTGTTTTAGTCTTGTCTTACTTGAAATTTATGTATTTGTTTAGTGAATTTTTTATTTGCTTCACTCTAAAAATCAGGTTCTTTTAACTATAGTCGGCCAACTACACTACCTAAGTACTAACTGTATGTGTCTCACGTCTTTATAAATTGTACAATTTCTGATTCTGATTGGGTCCTTGTTAGATAGATGCCTTCTGGTTAGTAAATCAGCTGTGTTCTTGTCTTAATCCATCAATCTGTGAGTGCAGCCGCTTTGACAAGTGCCATAATACTAAAAATGAATATAACCAATTAAGTACTTCTCAAGATTCCAGAACCTATTGGAGAAATCTAAAATCAGTTCGCTGTTTTTCATATATAGGAAAATTTTTAATTTTCCTAATTTTAAAAATTCTCATAACGTTAATTCAATGAGCTATATTTAAGACAATAAATCAATATTAAATTTTTTTAAGTAAACTATTGTTTATTCCAAATTTTAAATGACAGGTTAGTTTAGTTATATATACCAGTCAGCCTACTTACATTAGTAGATTAGTAGATTTTCGCATAAGCCACATCTCGTTCCATACCTGCTAAGTTTTAGATCTGTTCGTCGAATAGATTATAGATACCTACAGTAGTCAAATTTTTCCGAAATGTCAGGAAGGGACTAAAACCTTTAAATAAACAAAGTTCTTGGTAACGGTAATTTCCCCAAAAAAATTAATAAAAGAAAATGCTGTTATGTTCCATTCTTCTTTCTTCCAAAAATATTTTAATGCCAGGGTCTGTTATCGTATCTATATTATATACCAAGCGACTGAAGTACACCTTTTAATGCCAGAGGTGAAGTTTCTTGCACGAGCGAAGCGAGTTTTCTAAAACATACCTAATTAGAAAAAAAATATTTGTAAAATGTAACTTAAGCTCTATAACTTTATTACGAACGGCCGTATGTAAAGCAGTTATTATTGACAATTCAATGCAATTTTTGACCCCTTGGGAACCAAATGGCTCGTTTTAAAGGAAGTTTGACAACCCTTACTAGTTTTACAATTTAACTGAAGAATGTTAATATAGGTACTTAAAATTAAAACCAGTTTCCTTACATAAATTCTAGTTTTTCCTGAGAATACCTATATTTAAATATATTTGATTCTACACTGCCGAGCAAAAAATTTAAGTCACTTTAAAGAATTTAAGAAATGGCAAATAATTAAGAATAATAAAAAAACTCTTCGTTTCAACGTAACTTCCAAGTTTATTTGAAAAAATATGTTTTAAATTACAATGACAGCCCTTTCGCTGATTAGATCTAAATAAACTTGGAAGTTACGTTGAAACGAAGAGTTTTTTATTATTCTTAATAAGATGGACTTCAGGACTTCCAAAAAATAAGAGTTAGTACAATAAATTTAATGACAAATAATCTTAAAAATAAAACTAAGTATATCAGGGAGTCATGGGCATAGTACGCGATGAAATTTATATTGTTGTATATTTATACTATTTGTCATATTTGGCGTTTGTCAAATTCTGACACCTTATTTGAAATCCTTTGTTAACAACAAAATTTAGCACTTATTACGAATTCATATTGCATTGATAATTTTTCAATTTTATTCTCTAAAACCGATCCGATGTATGGTTTATTGTGTTTATTTACTGGTCCAAAATGCCTCTAGATCCTATTATTGTGGAACGAATTGTAGCGTTCATACAAGATGGTAGAGGACAACGTGAAACCACCAGAATTGTTGGTAAGAGCATCTGTGCTGTACAAAATGTGTACCACCGTTACCAGGAGAATGGTCTTATAACCAGACAACCCGTATCTGGCCGAAAAAGAGCCACTAGTCAAAGAGATGATAGATTTTTGTTAATCAAGTTTCAGGAATAGAACAGCAGCTTCTGCAGTTTCGCTACGTAATCAGCTTCAAGAGATTAGAAACGTTAATGTTAGCAAATGGACAGTTAGAAGAATAAGGCTTCGTGCTAGTGGATTATGTCTTGCAGAAGGTTGGCTACAGGGCCAACATTGAACCGCCAGTATCGAATTGCAAGATTGAATTTTGCTCGAAATCATACTTCTTATGGAACGATGACGACTGGAGCAGACGAGTCTCGTTTTTGCCTCAATGGACCAGACGGACGGCGAAGAGTATGGAGGAGACCTGGAGAAAGATATACGCCCCCGCTTGTATTGACCATAGACGTAAATTTGGTGGTGGGTCTATTATGGTTTGGGGAGGTATTACTTCAGAAGCACGTACAGAGTTGGTTTTAATAGAGAATGGCTCTCTAACAGCTCACAGATATGTAACAGAGGTCCTGGAAGATCATGTTGTACCTTTTATGGTCACTATGGACGAACAAGGCATTTTTATGCACGATAATGCATGGCCATACGTTGCCAAGATTGTCAGTGAATATCTAGATGATGTAGGAATTAGGCGGTTTGATTGGCCAACATGTAGTCCATATATGAACCCCATCAAACATGTCTGGGATGAGTTGGGGAAGCCTATTCGAAGGCATACACCAGCCCCAAGAACTACCCAGGAGCTAAGAGAGTTCCTATTGCAGGAGTGGAATAACATAGATCAGAATGTAAACCTTAATTTAATTCAGAGTATGCCTCGTCGAATGCAAGCGGCTATTAACGCTATACACGTTATTAGTTATATTATTATTATTTATTATTATCAATTTTTTAATAATATTAAGTTTCAGTTATTTCATTTTTAAAATATAAAGAATAAATCATAAAAAAATTATTTATATTGTCTGATTCAATGTTTAAAAGCTACAAAAATGCAGTAATTAAAATTACAATTTGCAAATATATAAGATGATACATTTAATTTTTTAAATTGTTTGCAATTTTTTAAATTTAAAGTGACCTAAATTTTTTGCACGGCAGTATATTATAAGCTAATGTGGGGCTTTTTGTGTACCCCTAAAAAATTTTGAAAACTTTATAGGTATATCAGAAATTTCCTTAAACACAAATTTGCACCTTCTAGATAAGTTCCAATTCTTAATTAAACCATGTTATTTTGTTTTACCTATGATTTTACAAATATATAAAAATGAAGTGATGTACTACTTACCTAGGTAGATGTTATATTATTGAAATTGGAAAAATTTCCAATTTTTGTAATAGGGTTAAAATAATCAAAATTGAATGTAAAAAAAATATGGCATATTATTTTACTTTGACAAAAAACGTTAAACGATAATTAGGTTTGATATTCTAGATACGTAACAAAAAAATGTTATTTCGACTGTGAAATTCCGCTTCAAATACACCCATTATTAGTTTAATGATAAATTTCTAGTTAATAATTCACGATATAACTCTCGAACATATCACGAAGCATTGTCTTCGTACTACATCCACTTACCGGTTATTAAAAAGCAGTTGGATGTAATTTGAATTCTATGCCATGGTTTCATTGTTTACAGTAAATGGACCCACCATTATGGTAATAAATTACGTATACATTTCTCTGTACAGGAAAAAAGAAGACAAACAACAAACAAAAGAAATTGGGCAAACCTATTTTTGAGTAAGATGTTATTTGTAATAGGTACGAAGACGTCTTATTGGTGTAAAATATTATCCTTTTAAAAATTGGTTTATTGCTGATAATTTTAATAAGAATGCAGTATAAAATAAATTAATAAATTATATTTCATTCCTAGTTTAATTATTATCTAAACAATGAATGGTTTAGAAATGTAATCCATAGGTATAGGTAGGTAGCCCAGAAGGTAGTTGTTTTTTCTTTATAAGGTCAAGGCTGGTTTGGAAATCATATAATGCTTCTAGACCTCAGAGGGTGCAAGTAGCATTTTTTGAAATTTTTAATTATTGACTTCTTTAAATACCTACCTAATTATTTTCTTTTGATTTACATATGTATAAGAATAAATTTTTTTTTACTTAAACAATTCAAATTAAATGAAGATTTATTATAAATGTGTTACTTTATTAATATTTAAATAATTTTCTACAATCTAAAAATATAAAAATTTCTTGACAACCTTCTTTCCTCAAAGTTAACATTGTAGTAGATAATGCAATATTAAAAAGTATTATTTGGTGTTATTAAACCTTTATATTAATGATGCAAAGTAATATAGGTATTTTAAGAAAAATATGTTATGCTTTAGTATTCATTTTATTGTTGGAAGTTGGAAATTTTTGAGTGGATTGTCTATTTCCAAGATTCGCCACTGATAAAAATATTTTGGATAAATGAATATAGATATTTACAGGGGGCTTTTCACTCTAGGTATTAGGTGTACACTTTTTGGGTATTAAAGGTAATATAAGGTGTTATTGGGTATTAGTTGGTGATATTAGGTATTATTTGGGTAATATTAAGTAATACTTAGGTATTAAAAGGTAATATTTAAGAAATAAAAAGAGATAGATGTTTACGTGTAAAGGGTATTAAATAAGGTATTCAAAAATACATAAGTAATAATTTAGGTAATAAGGTATTTTAGGTATTAAGGTAATAAGTTAGGTAATGAAGCCATAATCTAGGTAATTAGGTAATAGAGTACCTAATAATTTTAGTACTAATATGATAAAAAGGTATTAGGTGTACATTTTTTAGGAGTGAAAAGCCTGGGGGTTTTCACTATAGGTATTAGATGTACACTTTTTGGGTATTAGTTGGTGATAATAGGTCTGTTCCATCCAAGCAGAGAACTGTTCTAAAATAGTAATTTTTGTGCGCAGTGCACTAATTTGGTCTCTTGAGTGGTAATATTACCGTTCTAGAACGGTTCTTTGCTTGGTTGGAACAAACCTATTAGGTATTATCTGGGTAACATTAGGTTTTATTAGATATTTGGGTAATATTGGGTATTAGTTGCTGTTATTAGGTATTATTTGGGTAATATTAAGTAATAAATATTAAAAGGTAATATTTAAGAAATAAAAAGAGATTGATGTTTACGTGTAAAGGGTATTAAATAAGGTATTCAAAAATACATAAGTAATAATTTAGGTAATAAGGTATTTTAGGTATTAAGGTAATATTTTAGGTAATGAAGTAATAATCTAGGTAATTAGGTAATATTATAGGTAATAGAGTAATAATTTTAGTACTAATATGATAAAAAAGTATTAGGTGTACATTTTTTTAGGAGTGAATAGCCCCCTGGATATTTATGTTACTAGTCTGGTAAGTACAATTTTACAGAACGACGTGTGACGTACATTATACCTATTACATACTGTACCCTAAAACACAAGAGAACAGTAAAAAAATAAAATGTTAATATATTTATCGGCGTATGCTATTTTCGACATTTGCGTTCAATGCCAAGATAGCAGGCATGTAGAGTTGGTATCTTTCTAATAATAACAGTTAGATACCTATTAGGTAGATACAATGTAAAAATCAAAACTGGTAAGTCTATACCTAAGAGGAAAGGGTTTGTATATTAGATTCGAACCGATTCTATTAACGAATTGCAACTTCCTTGTAACGAACATCATAATAATATCGGATTCTTACCTACTATTTTAATATTCACATTATTAAGTGTGTAGATATGTGTATGATGTATTTATTGTTAAAATATTTTAATTTTAAAACAAGAAAATATAAATTATTTTCTTATGCTTTTATTCCTAGGTCGTGCAATAGGTGTTTCTAGGAAAAATACCTATATATAAATTAGATGTCAGAATTAAAACTTATTGATAAACCTGGTTTGATATTTGAAAAACCTTAATAAGATAAAGAACAATGGTTTTGGAATTCAATGTTTGCTTGATAAAATATTTTCTTATATTCTTTTATTATTTTTGTTATATTTTACACAAAAGTGTTCATATTTAGCATTTTATATCTTTAACAGCCATTGTAAGCGTTGAGAACTTGAGCAGTCACCAACCAATTACACATTCCATAATACTTATCAAACCATTTGAGTTTAATATCGTGTCCATTTAATAAACATATTCGTTACTATCTGTAAAGACACGTGCGACAATAAGAATCTAAGAGCACAAGATGTAAAGTGGGTTTTCATGTAAAAACCGTAGCATCATTCGTCCGAATCAGAATACAAATGATGAGAGCGATTCATTCCGACAAACACCTTGTATCCAATAAATTCAGTTAGCGTTTTTGTTGCGCTGAAGTGGGATTTGTCCGGATCTGTGGAGCCCCATAAACAAGATAGTCACGCGTGTTTTACCCCCTCTATATAGACGAAGGAGGACCAAAACACGCCCTTGGATAGTCGAAAACGTAGTGGGGCACCACTCACATAACGTACGCTTTAACAAGCTCCGTATTTTCTGTGTAGTTGTTGGTTGGGATGTTTCGTCACGCCTAAAAATAATATCGAAGAAGGCAGACCGTTTCCGTTGGTTTCACATACCCGCCACGATTCCAGTCATTATCTGATCGCCTCGGATCGAACCTCGTGTATAACGTGTGTATTATTCTATATGAGACGAACGAGGAATAGTTTTGGACAAAAATAGTGTTATCGTGTACATATGAATGGATTACTATTGTGTTGTGAGTGACTGTGCAGCTGTCGCGGGTTCGTTTTTGATTTTTGAGGACAAATTAGTGAGAGATGGCGGCTTATGCCCAATTCGGCTACTCCTATCCGACGGCATCACAGGTAGACATTTTTATTTTGAACTGTGAATAGTTGCATTTCTTCCCAAATGCAGGGTTGTTTTGTTACATTTCTATTACTGTAGGTAATCAAAACAACAGAGAGAAACAACAATTTTGAAATTTTGGTGTTGAAGTTGGCCCACCTATTTAATTCGATTTTAGTTAATAAGCAGTCAGGTAGTAATGCCAATAAAATTTCGTTTCTTAGAAAATAGGTATTATTTCTTGAACTTTATTGTTTTTATTGCTGGTAATTATTATGTACAACCATATTAATATTAGGTGCAGTAAATCAATTCCTGTTTAATGAAGAATGAGCTATAAATTGCTTATCATCATAAATAGTTTAATGTCATATCCACAAACGGTAATTCCAAAGGTTAGGTGACAATATTTTTAAAAAGACCACGATATTAGGTATAACTAGGTTGATATTAGTACCTGTGTCAGTCTGTAGGTAATAAAGTTACTATGGAAATTATTACCTAGAAACACAAGTCTAATTTAATAAAATAAACTTACATACCTAACTTCCTCCTCTATTGTTGATATAAATATTAAAAACAATAAAATCAGTTTAGATATGGTATGTGATATTTCATAAAACAAATGAATAAATATAATGAGAATTGTAAAATACAATTATTCTATTTTAAAATAATCAAATTTAAATTTTTAAACAATGAGAAAGGTTTTAAGTAAATAAAAAATATTAATAAGTACCTACTAAGTTAAAAGATATTAAACATTCGTCACGTATTAACATCTAGGTTTGTAACTACCTATATAAGTGTTACGTTATATATATTTCCAAAAACATGTTTATTTTGTTGGATTTGTTGACATTTGGTAAATAAAAATGCTTGATGCTTATTTCCTTCCTTGCCCATTTTATAATGGTTTTTTGAAACTCTTGTATTTTTTTAAGACTCCTAATTTTAATGTTTAATTTGTCTTTAAACCTACTATCTGAAGTGAGTAGCTAGGTGTAGGTGCTTAAGTTATTTTTTTAGGTCTGGATTCGAATTATTTTAATATTAATGACTAAAATATTTATAAAATATTTATTTATAGGTACCTACTCTATTATTTTAGCAGCTAGATAAATAAAATCTCCTAAAGAGAAAGTTAAATTTGCCTATTAAAAAGAAAAATTGTCCTTTTGATATAAAAAGTTATACCTATATTTCATTAAACAATAAAATATATGGGAAGTGCCACACAGCATGCGGGCCACAGTTGTTGGATTCTGCACATACTATCTAATATGTTTTTTTAGGTTTGAAACATGTTTTAGATTTACCAAATAATTTTTTGTATTATAAGTACATTTTTTATAAATTTCTTATATTATATTGTAGCTGTTTCAGATTAAAACCTCACAATCCACAATTAACCCTGCTGTAAATTTTTCGTTTTCATTGATGTTGGTCTGAAAATATAAAGGTGTTTGTTTTTATTTGAATGTCTTGCCAACAAAGTTAGTTTAATTGCTTTTATCAACATTTATGAACAACAAATTATCTTTCGAACTATCTCGCGGAGAAAATGATTAAAATAATAAGTAATTTGGAAAAGAAATGAATGGTATCTACTATATTTTTTGTTGTTTCTAACCGCATATAAAGTGATTCAATAGTACATTTTTGCACAAACGTTGGGCATCTAGATATTAAAAAAATACAACACAAAGAAATCCAAATATGTTTACCCAGTCTTAACTGTAAATACCTATCCTCACTTCAAAGAAACTCATTAACACCTATAATAATGAGTTATTACCTATAGGTATTACTCAATTATCTGAAATATTTTTAAATACACATAAAACATTTTGTTTAAAACTCGGCTACGCCACGCTTCGCCTCGGCCAATAAAGAACAACTCGCTCCTAAAAGTTAGCATTCGGATATTGTTTATGTCTGCAATATTTTCCGAAAACCGATGACACAACATACAATTTAATAGTTACCAATTATTCAACTTTTTTCTATAATATATAAATTACTGTTAAACTAGTTACTTCTTTCCCATTGCCCGCATTCCTCTATATTTTAATAAAACAGTCTAATTAAGTGCCATTCCCACAAGTTATCTTTATGTACCTACATACAATTTATGTTTTTTTTATGTTAACGGTTATAATAACAAGGTGTTTTCACTTTGTAAGAATTTTTTTTCTATGCTGATAGATAGGGAGCTCGATAACAAACAAGAAACAAAAGTTATTAATTATTGAAATATATTTTACCAGAAACATAAATACCGAGATAAATACCTACCTATGTCTAGCTACCTGTTTATTATGCGTTTTGTTCCTATAGCAAAAAAACTGGTACTTTTATAATCCTGATTCTTACTCTGTATTTTTTATAGTTCATTAACTTAATTCTTATAAGTATTATAAAATAGTTATACCGAGTACTTTTCTAGTTGTCCTTACAGTTTGTTTGGGGTAATTTTTCGGGTAATTTAAAATAATGTTTTCTGCTCTTTAATTAAATCTGCATGATCATTGAAAAAATAGTGTTCATTTCATAATGTAAAGTATATTCGAAGCAATCATTATCTTTACTAGATTATAATTTTTTGGATGATTCTAAATTGAAATACTTAGTTGAATAGCTTACTAATAATAAAAATACTTAAGTACTTAGATAATTTAAGTAGTTAGTTAGCCATATTGAATTATTTAAAAACTATAGTTATGGATTTTGCACTTTGTATTTTTGTATAGTATTTCTACAAATTTTAAACATTTTTTGAAAGTAAAGCTGCATTAATAAGAAAAAACTGCGCTTTTGATATAAAAAATTATCAATAATCACACTTTTGCTATGTATGGAAAAATTTAATGAACAGATGTTACAAACAGAGAATGCGCTTTCGTATAATGTGACAGACAGAAAGTGATGGAGTATCTTGCTCAAAATGGAAAATTGATGTATAATATATATCCTCTTCACATGATTCCCCGAAATTGTTTTCAAAACAAATAGTTTAATGCTTATAGAAATGATTCCTAATGGAGGGATTTAGATAGTTGAGTTTTCATATTGATAACTAATATGTTGACAATATTTAAGAGAGTACTCGATATAATTATAAAGTAAACACGCTTCAATGTAAATATTCTTTCGCTGCAAATTATCCATAATTTTGTGAAAATTTTCACACCGACCAACGGTTAATTTATGTTTTTCAATTATGTAAATTTAATGGCATTATCTTAAAATGTCACGATCCAAAAGTAGTACATTAATTTGATATTCATATCTTTTAATGTATTAAGGACTAATCAAGTCACTTTTATCAGAATTAAGATCTTATTTAGTATTTACGACTGTCAAGATTATAACAACGCTTATAAATAATAGAAAATACCTAATCTGATTGCTTTCTCTCATCGTATAAAAATAAAACTAGTTGCATTTTGAGCGGTATAGATTAAATTTTATGCTGACAGCAGAAACTTGTACAGAATGAGTAGACATCAGACATTAGATTGGTAGTTGGTGATATATTTCAACGTATTTCAGCATTCGAGTCAGCATTAATGCAAAACATGAATGATAAGCAAATTTTTTGAGATATGCGAACAACTATCAATTAAAGAAGCATAGATCTGGTTGGAATAAATAGTCTTCTACTAAATCTTTCTCCCTAAATTAGTTCATACGTTTGATAGAAGCATTTAGAGTGCATTTTTCTTAAACTTATATTTCTACTTTCAAATCCGGCAACCTCGACGGCAAACCTCTACTAATTGAGGATGAAGTATTTTAAATACTTTTCAACTCATTGTTTATGGGTTCATTATTACCATTTTCAGATTATACATGTTACTAATAAACTTGAAATTTTATAGCTCTTGGTTTCCGGTCAACCAACTACCAATTCAGGATCTTCTCCGGTTTCTGGTGGAGGATCTTTAAGTCCTGGAGGTTCGGCAGGTATACCAGGTGCTTTGTCGCCTGGAGGAACCTCTTCCACTGGTCCAACTCAATGCTGCGAATCCGGAAGACCTCTGGTAACGGATCCTGTAACTGGCCAAAGTGTATGTTCCTGTCAATATGATTCAGCGAGGCTGGCGGCTTTACAATATCGAAATGCTAGTGTAGGAGTGTATGGCGCTCCCTATCCCTCAACCGACCAAAATCCGTATCCCAGTATAGGAGTAGATAGTTCGGCGTTTTATTCACCATTGGTAAGTAGGTACTAAATATACAAGAAAAGTACACTTAACTTAGGCACATTTTTGATCTAACAGGTCAAATAACAGATTAATTTACCAGTAGTTTAAGGTGAAAATAATTCTCATATACTTTTTAATTTAATCCATTCATCAGCGTATTCACTTATTTGCGAAGAAGTGACATGTAGGTACCTATTTGAAATTAACGAGGAAATTAACTATGACGGTAATTTAACAAAGTCATCTAGTGTACCCCATTTTTCGAAATTCGTTATTCGGAACATTGTACTAAAATATTATGCAAAAATTTTAAAAAATTCAAAAGAATTAGAAATAGAAAAAAAACGTTTTTTAAAATAGCACCCCATTTTTCTTCATTATTTTAAAAATTGCACCAAATTGTAGCCGTTGTTCCCTACAAGGTACCTACCCAAATATTAAGCAAGAATTCCAAAAACTTCAGTAAAAAATTTAAAAAAAATGTTTGCGGGGTACCTAGCAGTCTTTTTTTATTATATTTTTTATCAATGATGTATTTATTAATGAATAGCTGTTAGAAATTCAAGTAGGTATGTATATAGCATAATTTTTCCGGCGAAGTGATTTTATATTATAAAGTTTTAATCCCCAACGTTCTATTATAAAAAATAATATTTTATCTTGGTTAGGTACTTATAGTTCCTCTACATAAATCTAATTTAAATCGAAGAAAAAATTCCACTTACAGTCAGTTGTCCTCGGCGAGTGTGTAGCATACTCGTATTTCACTTTTAGTTTGCTCTGACTTGTAGTATTCCGCTTTTATACTTGTATGGTACTTAATGGATTATGTCCTGTCCACTTGAAAGGCTTTTCGGGGCTCGTAGACAAAATATTGATTTTGCTTTTTTTCGGGCCTCTCTTCTCTTTTGTTTCTCGCCGACTTGTTTTGTTTAACTTTGGTATATTTATATACCTACATATAAAAGGGTCAACATAACATATTTATAACAGGTTTCGTATTCAAGTAATGAAATTTTACACTTTCACTTCGTTTTCAGGGTTCTATTAACAAACGAAATCAATATTTCTTGCTAAAAATAATAATTGTTTCTTGGTGTTGTATTATTTTCAACAACCAAAAATAAATTTTCGATATTTTGAATGAATGTAATCTCAGTCTACAAATACTATAAACTCTTTAATTTCTTATAAAAAAGATTAAATTTTTTGCTTATCTATTTTATTATGAAAATAAGTTATTGTTATTTGGTCACTTTTACTTTATAATCGATTACAGACATCTAAAAACATAAAATTACCTTAAAAGTATTTTCACCATTTTGAATGAAATTGATTGTATTAACCTTTACTTTGTGGAAGTCCATCTTACTAAGAATATTGAAAATAGAGCTTTTTAAACAAAATAGATAAGTAGTGAAAGTTTTGTTTAAAATGTTCTATTTTTAATGTTCTTAGTTCACCATTCTTGTTATTGCCAAATTTGGAAAAATGATTGTCCATTCAACTTTTACTGTAAACATTTAAATAAATATCATAAATAACTTGTGTATTAAAACGAGTTTTTAGAGATATTAATCTTAAGGATGTCCCGTTAAGTCAGACAGTTCAGTCATTAAAGAAACATAAAGTGGATTGTATAATAAGAATGACATTCGATGATTTATTAATACGTTGATAAAATCTAGATAAACTTTTATCGTAATTTTGACTAATATTTAACCTATATGTGATTTACTAAAAAATAAGTATCTTAAACAAATTCTATGTAAAAGTGGTACTTGTTTGTGACAACATTGTTGAATTTAAACATTTTTTTTAAGTTAATCTAATCTTGTTTCAAGTATCATTAAAAGGCAAAAAAGGTCGGGCACGTAACTTAACGTGAAAACAACAAACATTTTACCTTCCAGATCCAACTTCTTAAGGAACTGGACTACACTTTAGTGGGTGATATGTCCATGAGTTCTCCAGAACGCAGAGCATCTCTGCCAAAACTGCAAGGCTTTGGAATGTCTAGGGCCTTTGATAAAAGTTTATGAAGGTTTTGGAATGTCTAAGGTCTGGTAGTACAAAAAGTGTAACTTGCCTACTCAAGAATTACTCCTTTGGAAGTGCTATTAGTTACACCTATCACCGGATGTGGCCCCATAAACTTAGCCCCTGCACTAGCCTTTGCAAGCTGGTCCCAGGTGTCCAGACTAGGGTAACCTTCTGTTTGGAACCGAAGTTTTGAAACTGTAGATTAAGTTAATAGGAGAATAAGAAATATGATAACAAATAAAAGATACCTACATTCAGGAATTGATAAAGACAGGTTGGGAATAAATATTCTCGTAAACATTAATATATCTGTTTAGTCAGCAATTATTTTTTATTTAAAATTGCTTCGAAGGATTATTATCACAGAATAATACAATAAAATAACACTAAACTAATAGTTCAATTGATCTAACTTTGCTAATCACCCCAGGGGCTCCTAAATATTTCTAAACATGATCATAATCAACTAGTTCACCTTGATGAGTCATGGTTTTAGGTCGTTGAAGCTGTTTTCCTACAAACTCACAATTACTTTCCCAAATATAATCATGTTGATTTGAGTATAACTTATTTATAGTAATTATTAGACCTGTCACTTATTACCACCTGAAAAACCTAATTGCGGGTGTCACTTTGACAAGTGGTTGTTAGGTTAGGTCAGGTGGCCTCGTTTATGGAGACAATTCGTTACATTATCATTGTTTCTGTTTGCAAATTTATTGCCTGAAGAAAAAGGAAAATTTGTATATTGTTTGCCATCATTGTTAAGAAAGCAACACCTACTTTATTTTCGGTTATAGATCTGAAACTATGTAGTTTCTCCTTATGACTGAGGAGGATTGATCATCTACGATGAAGTGGCAGCAGTATCTGTAATATTTGGAGTTTCTCAACGTTTATACTCTTTAGCAAATAACTAGTTTGCTAAACCAAATGGTACAATATTCTCTTTAGCAACCTATAGGAGAAAGTGAATTAGTACTCATCTTTTTGTAAGGAGAGTTATGATGAGGTTGGCATACAATCTTTTTATGGGGCTAGTGTATTATGCACTTTAAGCTAATCTTAAAGTTATAAAAAAAGTTCTCGTGCATTTTCTACAAAAATTCTTTTGCAGAATCTGCACATAAGATTAAGGTACTAAATAATTTTTTAAAATCGTATTCTGATTTCTCATTAAGTAATATCGGTTTTAATGGATTGTCGAATATAGAGGATATAATAATTATTACTGTTATCCAGTGGTTATTTAATGCATGTATTGCTGTAGCAGCGTGTGTAACAGTAAGTATTGTTGGATATATTTTTGTTGATATAGATGTTTTCTTTCTTAATCGTTGTAGAATAAAAATTAAATTTCTGTTTCATTCTTTTTCATTTTGTCCAAAAAGGTAGTACTTCTCGATGTCGATAACATTGGACCTGTTTTGTTTGTCATTGTATACTTTGCTACAGTGCGATCCAAAAGATTTATTGTGTTTATATCTAAAGTTACACGCTGGGCTTTTGTCTAACTTTAAACTTTTTACGAAGAATTTTCATTTATAAGCGTATTAGGCGATTTGTAATATATTCAAGGTCGACTTAAAACTCAAAAACAGATTTCACGTATACCTGGAATCCGCCGAATCTCATTCGTATTGTTTGATGCTTTTTGTTTATTTAAGAAGGAAAAAACCGAGTGGTCGAATTGCAAATTTACAATTTCAACACCGTCGTTCGAAAGTTTATCCCATTAGTATCAGAGACATAGTGAGAATGTGAATTAACATAAATATGTCGTTCCAAACACCTTTTCTGCAACCTTATGTCGTCCATAACGTTGATTATAGACAGGTATCAGCAGAAAACTATCCAGTTAATTTGAAAATAAAAGCAGCAAATATAAATTTTGTCAAGGGTAAAATATATGTATATAGAAATAACGGTTTATTTAATTGAAATTTACAATTCTGTTAACAATTTTTTAGAATCATTAATAACTATTCTAGTTATCTCCACTCATGGTTTTTTTTAACTTCTATGTATTCTGCCAAATATTTACTTTATGCAAAATATTTTAATAGTTAATCTCAAATCAATCAATTTGTACCAATACATTTTTTAAATTTTATTTAAGTAGGTATGACTGAGTGACTAATATCAGAAGTTCGGACCACAAAAAGCAAAAGCATAATATACATATTTTTACATTAACCATAAACTGATAGGTACTTATATTTCAATTGGTATTAAATTTAATAAATAAACAACAAACACAACGCTTAAAAATGATAAAAAGTTTTTTACTCTTCTGCAAAAGTCTCGACTTTAAAATGCCGAGGAAATAATCTACTACACTACCTTGGTGAAATCAATTGCTCAGTGCTTAAAAGATCCGGCAACTCATTTATTGACTTGACGGTTAGGTTATACAATATTTTGTAAGTGTATATTGCACATTCCGACCAAAAATGGATGAAAGCTCCGTGTTTCTGAGGTTTACACAGACTTGGCATTAATGTAAAGAATATATTTTATATTTTGGTACTAGTTATTTGAAGTATTTAATTGCTTAGCCTAAAAGCATTACTTACATACTGCTTTCTTTGTCATATTCAAAAACAACAATGATGACAACGTGTCGACCAAATATCCAAAATGTTTTACTATTTACTGATCGTTGTTAAATTTATAGTTTCCATTTTTTGCTTACAGATCTTACAGATGTGCTCAGACTCCCACAGTATATAATCGGCATATAACCAGTAAAATATCCTTATGTTTATCTTGAGATTTATCCTCGGGTTTATCTATATTATTACCAGTATGTCCAGCAGATTTTACATAGTTATCAATATCTGACAAAAATAAGGAAAACAGTAAAGGCATTTGCCTTGTAAGACGAATCGGAGGTACCAAACTTTATATACTCAAAAAACTCAAATTAAAAATTTAAAAACAATTATATAGATACACACAAAATACAAATTTCAAAAACTGGAGAAAAATTAAATAAGGTCCTTTATATAGAGCTACTAAATATATCAACCGAGATATCAACGCTTCTACATAAATTCTTTCTTAAATTGACTTTCATGATCATGAATTTGTTATGTCAGGCAAAACGGGTGTGGAGCTGTATCGAATCCCTAAATAACCTTGGAGCAAATAACAGAGTAACGCCACTCTGGGTTTCAGGGCATGTGGGATTGGAGGACAATGAGAGAGTCGCCGATACTCTAACAAAGCAGGGAACAGAGTCCGCGTTTATTGGGCCAGCTGGACAGCAAGCCTTCTGTACTGGGATGATATACCTGCTGGTCCACTGGGAAGCGTTCATATCTCAACCTTCAAGTAACAGCACAGCTCCTGGAATGGAGTACAAGCTCGAGTAGAAGTCACCTACCCATTCTAACTGGACTGCTGACAACACTGCCGTCTGAGGAACCACCTGAAGAAGCATCGTTTGAGCGATACTTCGGACTATCGCTACTGCAGTGTGGCAGACGAATCTGCAGAGCACATTCTTTGTTACTGCCCGGCCTTGGAAATGAACAGGCTTAGAAACATACTTAGTTTAGGAATACATACATTTTCAAAGCTTTATTTGGTCTGAAAGAAGTTTAATTAAAGAAATTTCTATAGATTATTAAAAAGTCTGATGTCTGTATTTCTGCGAGAACAGAAGGGAGGAAGCATCTAGCGAATCTTTATATAGATGAAAGAAGCTTCTCTTGCTTGAAGAGAATAAGGAACTTCCGAGGAACTTCCTAAGATTGACATTAAAGGATTGGCTAATTCAGTCTCGCAAAAAAGTATTGTACCTTACTTTAAAAGTAGTAGATGATTAAAATATTATTTGCTTAAATTAACGTTTTTTGATATTTCTTTGACACTTTGCCATAGTTGCCAATAATTCAAAACCGTACAAAACATAGGATACTTTGATATAATAAAGAGGATGACGTAGCACAAATCTGCGAGAGGTGTGAGGTGGAGAACGAGTGTTAAAGCAGTTGGAGAGGAAACTTGCACTGTATTGGGAAAACATGGTGAAGTATGCTAGGGTAGTAGGCGAAGTTATCAAAATTCAGAAGGTGCAAAATTTTAATTCTATTAAGAAATAATGTGTGTTTATATCTTCAAAGTATGTTTTCTGAATCCAGTTATTTCTTATGATAAATATCACAAAATAAAGATATTTAATTTTGGGAAAAATATTCAAGATGTTAAGAAAACCGTCAGGTGAAAGAAAAAAACAATAAATTGTTAACCGGACCAGTTGAGATACATTGTAAATATTTCTTATTCCATATCGATTATTAAAAAATGAAACATTTGCTGATGTTGTATTTTATCAATAAAGCGACGTGCTAAGAGTGTTACGTTTTCTTCTAGGGGGTAGTTTCACTTACAGGTACCACTTTTCAAGTAGACCAAGTAGACAGTTTCATCGCAGGGAAGATAATATTTATCTCAACTGACAATATCGACAATATTTCGGAATAAACATAACAAAAGTTCGATGGTTCTTAAACAATTTCCTTAAAACATATTACAATGTGTCACCATGAGAGATATAACATGAGTATTATACAAACAACTGATATCACACCTTAGGTGATGTCGGAACACTTCCATAAAAAGAAATTTATCAATCAGTTGACGTAAACAAATATTTACCGTCATAAAAATATCTAATACAGAACCATGCAAAAGTAATTCCATTGTACATAGACAGATATACTGTTTAACTACCTCCATTAACTCAATTGGATAGACAGCTGCCACATAGAGAAGTGTAAAATAAAGGAATTCACATATTAATTTCAAACTTGTATAAATTTAAATTTGGTAATACCTATATTTAATCCTCGATTTAATCTGAATGGCTCTGATAACAAAATAAATTTAAAATTAACTTACCTTAAACAAAATAAATAAAAACAAGCTTCTAGAAATTATTTCTATTAAGATTCTACCTAATATTATTCTTTCATTAATTCTATTAAGAATAATTAATCTTATTAAGAATAATAAAAAACTCTTCTTTTGAACGTAACTTCCAACTTTATATGTTTTAAATTACTTTGACGGCCGTTTAATATTGTTATGCAGAGGCGGCCTTACCCATTGCGAGGCTCAGGGCGGCAGGTCTTTGCGAGGCCCTTTTTCCTTCGTGAAAAGTATGTAATGCGAAAGTAGGTCTGGTTGTTTGGTTTAGGTATTTGTCATGTTTGAGGAGAAATACTAAAGCTATACAAATAAGTAAAATTTCAGTTTTAAAATATTTTACATTGAAAGATTTACAAAATTAACAAATACAGAGATGATAAATTTTAAATTTGATGTTTGCGGCTTTTCTGAAGACTAAAGTCTTTAATGAAAGCACAATAATCTAACGAATGAGCTACGTCATTTTCTATTGAAAGAATAGCAAGGGCTGAAAACCGATCTTGTGTCATCGAATTCCTCAAATATGTTTTAATAATTTTAAGCCTCGAAAAACTCCTTTCAGCAGACGCAACTGTAACAGGTGTGGTAGCAATAATTCTCAGGACTATTTCGATAGTGGGGTAAACTTTCATTAATTAATTAATTTTTTTTCTATTATGTATTTCAGCACCGAGATAATGTCGTCGTTTCCTTCATACACACGGATGAACATATTCAATTCTTCGTACAATTAATGTCCATCAATATCACATGATTCTCCTACTGTCATAGATATTTGCAAGTGCAAGTCGCTGCATTGCTTCAAAAGTTCACTATCACTAATTTGCTTTAATCTTTTTATATTATACATGAAACCAAATATGCTCTTATGATGTTCAAGAGCCTCAAACCTAGGATGGCAGCTTGCGCGCACATTGTCGACAATGACATAAAAATAGTTCATTTTGAAAATTTCTTCCGCATTCAATTCATGAGCTTCATCTTCCCCTTCATAATCAAAATGCCTTTTTTTACGTCGTCTTCTGACTTCTTTGAACTGTCTGTCAATATCATTTTCCTCGGCTATTTCTCTCGCTGTTACAAAGGATGACTGAAAACCATTTTCTCGATTGTTATCGAGCCAATTTGTGAATGCGTCTAGGTGTTGTATAGCCACATCTAAGTACATGTTTTCGTTTTGCCACATTTTACTTATAATAAAATTTATCCTTGTAAGAATGTCATACCATATGACAAGTGAAACTCCAAATTCGTAGGTAGTTATTTCCTTTTCTATAGAATGGCAATTATGTTTTGAATGAATGAATTAGTTAACCAACTTAATTTTAATTTACCGTTATGTTATAACCTTAATAAGTAATTAAGCATCAAAATCGAAAGGGCGATTGCCCTGTTCGCCAACCCCTAAGGCCGCCGCTGTTGTTATGTCTTATTACTTCCACACTTTGTCTAGCCTTAATACTACCTAAACAACATCAGGTACCTAGCTACAAATAAACAAAATGTAACTTAAATGTCAATCTGACGATGCAAATCAGCGAAACGGCCGTCATTGTAATTTAAAACATAATTTTTTCAAATAAATTAGGAAGTTCAAACGAAGTTTTTTATTATTCTTAATCAAATAGTCATTTTTTATTTTTAATAATAGCAGCATTCCAAGTGATTTACCTTTAACTTTAAGTTAAACAGTTTAACAAGTTACAAATAAATATGTAATTTATATTTATTTACTGGTGAATAAGGGTGGGAAAATAACTGTGTTTGTTTATTGAAACGCGGGTCTTTATAGCATTACCAAAGCAATCATAACACATTTCATTTAAATCGTTTATATCCAACACGCCCATTTGTTTCCGCTAACCTCAAATCGATTAGTAAAGAAGAAGCCTGCGAGATATCTCAGTAGGCAGAACGAAATATAAATTGTATAATAATAGCCAGTTTTAGATTGAAAGAGTTGGGTAAGTTGATAATATTTCGAATACAAATACAAATTACTATTATATTGATACTTTGTTTGTAGATCAGAGATAAGATGTTTGATTTACGGGTATTTCTTTAGGGTATTGTTAATTAAATCGCTATACAGTATGTCACTATAAATGTTCTAAGTAAAAAAAGTAGTAGGGGTATATACAAGCGGATCAATTATAATTAGTTTATTATTTGTTTTTCGATTTCGATTATAATTAATGAGCGTCCTTTTAAAAACGAACAAAAATTAATGTCCTCACCAATTTAATAGATATTAGAACATTAATAAGTTGTCGTATGGTAATTATAAACAGTAATCAAATACAAATTAATTCATGTTTATCCGCGTATGAAATTTAAATAATCAATTAGAAATGCGACGCTTATATAAAAGTATAAATACATTTTTTACGAACTATCCCGCTGCGAAACAGATATTTAAACAATTTAAACGTTGTTAAGTTAATAATTTTCTGTCAGTCGACATGAGCTGGAATATTAAATATAACGTAAAATTAACTACTCGTTAATAAGGAACTAAAATTATTAATTTATTATTTATATCTCAGACTGGATTATTATTCAGATAATTGGTGTACAGGAAACTAAGGAAAATAAATGAAATACAAGTTATAAGCTTATCAAAAAGAATGCTTTATCAGGTGAAAAATATCAAAAGAACAGATGAAGAACTGAAAGAAAACAAATTGTCAGTAACGAAAAATAACCACATTGAATTTATTGTTAGATCTTATTTTGTGGAGTTTATGCATATAATTAGTTGATCAATCCACTTACCTGTAAGGAAGGCTATGATCATAATTATATGAGCAGACTCGTCGAAATATTACAAAATACCATGTATTAGTAGCAGCTTGCTGCATGAACCGATACAACGTTAAAAGCTAAAAAAAGTTCAGAATTCATCACCTACATTATCTCGATATAGCCTCGATCGTCACTAGTTGAAAGTATAGTCAGGTTGAGCCTTAGGTTGAGTAAAACATATTTAATAAACAACCAGGTACAAGGGTGAGGTTTTGTAATACAGCTTGATTGATCGTCGATTGATCAATTAATTATATTTCGCAGCCTCGTCTCATATTACAAAACGCCCTGTAGATGTTTAAAGAACATTGTGGATCAACCTAGATCTAAATTAATAGAGGCAATCAGACAAATAAAAATATCAACATTTGAATTATTTTATTTTTCTCTTAAATAACAAGAAAAATATTTTATGAAAACACCAACAACATTAATAAACAATTTTTTATTTTTTTAATAGTTTTAATATTCTCTTTTCTAATCAACATTCACTCCCGCCCCCTTAAAGACTAACTTAACAAAGGTGTCCGGTGTGGAGTCCGAATAGGCCTTTTATAAAATGAGCAATAAACGCTGGATATATCTGACCAGCCGGCCGCTTTCCGAATCACTTCAATATTTACCCCAGCCCTGCCCGCTGATGATACAGCTGCATGTTTAATATTATAACCTGAATAAAGGTTTGTATTTATGCACCTTCGATTAAATACCGTTTTCATCCAACGACTAATTGTTTGAGAGGATGCTGCCCAGAAAAGCTTCTTAGTTGTCATTATAAGTGTGTTTAACCCTACAGGTCGGTAGTGGTAACAACACCTCTAACTTCAAAGTAAGATTCTCCAAACTTAAAGAATCTGGAGGATAAAGGGTTTCCAAATAATTGATTCCTGCTAAAATGCCTAGCCCATTTTAAAAATCTATTCACCATATTATCTTTCGATAATTGTAATACTAAAGCCAATGTCAACTATTAACTACTGAAAACGAACATCCTCTTTTAAAAGTTAATTTCCAAAAAACAATAATATTATCTAGGGAATTAACATAAGGATCAATATTTTTATTTGAACAAAAAAGCCACCAGGCCTTATAGGCGGAATTATCTTGTTTATGCTTCTGTTCACTTATTGAGGCCAATATTTTTGTTATTCCCTCCTCTGTAAATGTTCTTCTTATGAATGCGTCCCTGCAACCAGGTTAAGACATTTCCACATACGATGGGGTTGCCTAGAAGGAGAATTTAATAGATATTTATCTGGTCCCATGAGAAACATTTTTAAAATGATCATTTGCTAAAATACTGGATACCACGATTGGCTCGGCCATTCTGGTGTAACTAAAATTCCTTCTGCATTCTCGTCTCTAACTTTCTTTAATACCTTTGATATTAACGGAAAAGGTGGGAATGCGTAAAATGACAAGTTTTTCCAAGAAAAAGTAAATGCATCTACCAAAACTGAATATGAATCTGGCTTCCAAGATACACCATTGTGAGTGTTGTGTAGATGCAAATAAATATTCCTAGTTTAGTCTCCTATTTAGTTTCAGTGTAACCTCGTCTTGATTCTTTATCAGCTATCACTTTTTGTTTCGTATTGGTATAAGATACCAAAACATATAAATTTTTCTTCTCGCAATAATCCCAATTTTTTTTTGTAATCCTATTAAGATTATCAAGTTTAACACCTCCCATGCCGTTTATATAACTAACCATTGCTTACTCGTAAAATAACAATTCCATTTTCGGCTTGGGTAAAATGTTTTAAACATTGGAAAGTTCCTAACAATTCAAAATAATTTATGTGATTTTGCATCTCGTCATATTCCCAAAGGCCGTTAACTCGTTCATTTTTACATACTCCACCCCATCCCCGCAACGAAGCATCCGAAAAAATTTCTAAATAATATTCTGTCTGTTTTATGGACCAACTACTATTTCTTAAACTGCCACCATTTAATTTCAGAAACTACATTGGAAGTTATAATTTCTTATTGTAGCTTCCTTAGACTTTAAGAGGGCCAGAAATTCAGCTCTCTCTAATATTTTTGTAAGAGCCCAGCCATAATTTATAAATGGACATGCAGCTACTAACATGCCCAAAACTTGTGCAAATAGTTTTATACTCGGTTTTATAACACAATGCTTATTTTTTAAAATTTTCAAAACAAGCATTTTCTATCTAAGAATTTTCTCAACAGGCAAGGACATTTCCATTTTTATTGTATAAAAATCAAAACCTAAGTGAAGGGCATAAAACGCTATTTTATAATTTATCACAGAACCTAAATAAACTAACATAATTAAAAACCTAATAACATTTTCTTGGCATTCTATCTTATCTAATTAAAAAGTAACCAACTGAAACTTCTTTGTTAAGTTTCGGAGGACGTAACGCCAAAGAATTTTCTACTGTTGGGTATTTCTCTAAAAGTTCCTTTCTTAAATCTTTATTTAGAACATTCCTTATGATAGGAGTCCAGTGTAAGGAAGTATCATTATTAACTGCTGGACCTGTCTTAACCGCATCCACCGGATAATCTCCTAATATCTCCCTGATGTTAGTCATAATATTTTCACGTTCATCCGGGATATTATTTTGTTGATTCTGGAGGTTCCGCTGGTCTTCAACTTCCATGTACTCTTCTGAGCCCGATTCAGTGGATAAATCTAATAGGGAAAAATTCATACAGCTAACCAAAACATATATAGATATATACATGTATTGTATAAATTATTTTAAATTGGAGAAATATGAACAATATTAATTAATTAGGTGCAATTTGGTGGCTTATAATAACAACTTGACTAGTTTTTAAGGGCAAGTTTTTAAGTTAGTTATTGGTTATCAATATTTTACAAAGTGGATTAGTTTAAGTGAAGTATCACAAAAAAATGTTTACCTCAAAATAATAAAGTCTTTTGATTGAATTTAAAACAGTATTTAGGTCTGTGAACTAAAAAACATGCATTATAAAGTTCTTCTAATAAGTGTGATATTAATAATTAAGATTTGAGTAATATCATCGCTAAGGTAATTTCTTGATCATTAATTACATAATATGTTATTAAAGTATATAAATAATTATAATTTCGATGCAAATCATGCAAATTTATTCATACTTGACATGCTGTTTTATTTTTTTTAAATAATTTAAATCCTGTCGTCGAGTAAGTAAAATAAAAAAAAAAAACATCATTATACAAATTACTGAAAGATGCTCGTTAAAAAAATATTTCGTAATCGGAATATCGACAACTTAATTTATAAACTTGAGACATTTCATCAATCTTGTAGCGATTGAGTTTTATAGAAAGTAAATAAAGCTGTTTCGATGCGGATTTTAATTAAAAAGTTAATTTTCGATAATATTAGAAAGTCTACTACCGTTTATATATTTTAAAATACCAAAAAATAAATACAGGTGAGGTTAATGTATTTTTATATTTTGAAATATAAATACCCAGATTTTTCAGGTTGGTTGTAAAATTTATTCTATTTATGTGTTTAACAATGAAAATTATTAACATTTTCTTCTCGATTTTCTTGTTTCGCAAATAACTACAGTGTATCAATAAAATACTGCTGGTTATTGTACCAAAACAAAAAAGAGTAGGTACTATTTATTAGCTTGATTTTACAAAAGCAGCAATTTGTAGTTGTTGTTCGCACAAGTACTTGTAAGGCAATTCTTCACTTCATGAGAATTTTACGTTGGTAGTTTTCTTTCTAGAAGAGACTTGTAACGTACATAAATATGCAGTTTACTCAGAGTCGGCATTATTCTCGAAAATAGCACATCCGGGTGTTTGTTAAACTAACTCCTATTTATGTAATGTTTTTTTACTCCTGGAAATAGGTTTCTTCCTTACAAGTTTTAAGAATATCTATCGATATTACTACTAGAAATACGAGTAGTTCAAAATAGCGCTTGGTTTTCAAACGAATTTCCGAATATTGGACATTAAAGTCAAATACATCGTGTTGAGGCCATTATTGGGTTATATTCGAGGTTATATTAGATTATTTTAATATATACAAGTCAATTGGGCTTCTCTGCACCTAATGAGATCATAATATACTTTAACTCCAAAAAACCATTGCTGTTAGGTACATTACTAATCACATGGAATGAGGAATGGTCTCGGGAATGGTATATTATGTAACAAGATTAGAATGAAAATTCGATGCGAGTGGAGAATGTAATTACATTTAAATTAAGAGAATTCCAGCATTCCATTGTCAAATTTGATTTCAGAATTGGCAAATTCAAAGATAATCGTGGAGAAAAGTTTTTATAGAATCTTTTGCAGAACCAAGTTACACACTCTCATAGTATATGTTTTAACGTTTTCTCATCGTTTTCGCAGCAATGACAGTGTTCAGTAAGAACTTAATTTTATGTAATTTATTGCGTCAACCCTATCTCTCTGTAAGTCCATCATACCGAGAACACAAACAACAGTTTAACAAAACTTTCACTATTTAATTGTAGAAATTTAACTTTTTTGTCAAGTTAACTTATTCGTCAGTTAAACAGATGAAAGTTACATTTGTAATATCCAATCAACTTTCCAAAGAAAATACCACTTAACCGCGGGTTCTCTAGATCTCTCAAATGCCTATGATACTTCCTGTAGATGTAATATCATCTCTCAAAGTAAAAACACTAGGACTAGAGTGGCATCTTCCATCCTCTCTAACTTCTTAGATCCTTTCAAGATTAACAATTATTTATTCATCTCCTTCTGCCTCGAAAACGGTATCCCATAACGGTCTGTTCTCAGTACCACTCTATCCTATCGGTAAATTCCATCTCAAATTTCAATCTCCTATAGAATGTATGCTGGCGAACTCATAGTATATCATTCTTCTAGTACTCCCAGGTCTTCAGAAAGACAAATTCAAATATGTCTAAACAACCTCCATTTATGGGCATTATCTACTGGATATTCCTTTTCCCCTAACAAATCATCCATCATTCAGTTTTGTAGGAAAAGAAAAAAATTCCCATAAAGGCGAGGTTAAAATACTGGGTAGGTATGTTTTTTGATTCCAGACTGAATTGGAAGTCCTACATATTTCACTTAAAATCATATATTTCGCTTTCTCAACTCAATTAAACTTTAATATCATCACATTTGGGGTTCAGACTAGCCAACTCTTATTAAAATATATCATGCCCCTATTCTTCCAAAACTATTGTACGGTGGTTTCATATATGCTAGGCCCTCATACAAAAAATGGCTGTACCCATTTCAAAACCGTCAACTGGCGCCTTCAGGACCTCAGCTGCAGTTAGGCTAGAGAGCAGACCCAAATAATATAACCGCTACGGTCAAACAAAGACCATTTATCCAAAATTCTCCAAAATTTTAAATCCCTCTCCCTCAAAAGCACTAAAAGACTCTACTCTAGGAGCAAATGGCCGCCTGGCTCATGCCCTTGATGAAATCAATTGCGCTCTTCCTGATTTTGCTCCATTAACCCCAAATATATTCCATCCACGGACTCTATCTGTATCAGTTAATCTTCCACTTCTATCCTATGAAAAATCGTCCTATCCTAATAATTTTCTTAAATCCCATTTCTTGTATATGATTAATACAAAATATAAATCATATTCTCTTGTATTTACTGATGGTTCAAAGTCCTGCTTAGGAGTAGGCCATAGACCTACTATTATATGGACGAAGCGTAGACAAAGAGGTAGTGTTGTCTATGACTGAGAGAGATGAAGCTAGTGGGGGCATCTGTCATTTGTGTCATTGGAAGTGCGCGCCATCGCCATGCGTTTTTGCAAGGCAGGTGTGTGGCGTTGTTTATTGTCGACATTTTGTGAAAATGGCTTGGCTTGGTGTGTTTAATATTGGTTTTATGTGTTTGTTTGATTAAGATTAAACTTATTAAAATTAGTGAACTTAGTAAAAAATGGTGAAATCTTACGTTGTTTTATTTAAAAATAATTTTATAACGCTTTGCTTCTGACTTCGGTCCTGATATGATTTTCTTATAAGAATTTGAATTACTCCCGCCTATTTTATGCCCCTACTAGCTCCATCCTTCACTGGCCCTCTCTCTCTATCATTGGGAACACTGCCTCCCGTACGTATCTGATACAGTGCCTCGTCCATTGTATAGTAGGTCTATGGAGTAGGCTCAATTATAACTGCAGTGTCATTAGACATTCGAGAAGCCGTTGAATATATTTTGAAAAACAGACTTCCTTTCTCCAATGCATACAAAATCTCTCACTGAACCACCCGATTTCTATTCAAATACAAGACCTATTACATATCTCCAAATTAAGAAATCATGATACCACACTTAGGTGGGTTTCTGGTCTTAAAAATAGATCTGGCCAAACAAGCAAGTGTGATTAGTATTCCTTTCTCTTTTTTATATAATTCAAAATAATTTAACGCATTCCTCTCTCCCATAATTCATAGTCACATCCAAAGCAAATGGTCAACACAAAATAGTAAAAATAAACTGTATGACATTAAAAACAATTTCTTTGATTTCTTCCTCTTCAAGTATCTAACAAGACGAAACAACGTAATTCTAAAAAGACTAGCCACAGCTCATTCCTACATTTCTCACTCTTACCTCCTTAGAAATGAACCTCTTCCTAATTTGTCCCTTCTGCAAATCATACCCCATCTCAATCAAACATAATAGCAGACTGCAATGATCTCCAACAATCAAGAAATAATATATTTGAAACCAAATCCTTTATCGAAATCAAGATAAAGGATCCATATTTATCAAATTATTCTCGCATCTACCTTCGGTCTTCCTGAACCGGTCTGCACAGACTCCGTCCTCCGGTTCAATTTCAATTATTTTATGATTGAACCAGTTGATACTAGGTATCTTATACTGGGGTCCTCTTCTTGTTGCCTCTCTCGCTGTGATATGTTTCCTTCATTTTTGCGCTGTTTCCTGATTAGACTGGTCTTATTTTATTATTTTTTAGTTGCGTCCAAGCACTGTAGTTGAAAACTTGCAATTTTTGTTTTTGCTACCACCGTATGCTGTCTGGAAATGAACGCTTTGTCAAGGGTAACTTCTTCCGGAGCTGTTTGTCTCCGTTTCTGACAGTATGATATAGTATGGCCTGTGTTTTGTCCGCGTTGATCATGATCTACTTTGTAACCATCTTTCTACAAGATTTACCAAAATCATCCGGTGTACCTTGTCTTGGGTATATCCACCGTATAGTTGGTGTAAAGCAGAGTTGATGGAAGCACGGTTTCTTGGAGCTCTTCTGCTTCCAGCGTACCTGGTGGTCGTGGCGTTGAGCTTGATTGTGGAGAGGCTTCCATCAAAGAAGGACCCTAGTAGCCTTACTAGGTACTTTGAGATACTGAATTCATCAATCTTGCAGTGTAGACCTTCATAACACTCTCTGTCATATTAATATACTGGGTCGGCTTGGTCAGTTCAGACAATTATAGTTATGTTTTACATAAACATTTTACTGACATTTTTATTGTCGTTTTTTTGTTGTGCAGCCTCAATGTGTTTTATACTTAACAATCTTTTTTTTCTATTTTAAAGTTTTTGGTTTGGTAAACGTTTTAAACATATTTTTTCAGCTGTGTATAATAACTGTTTCAATTTTTATGTAATTAAATACCAACGTTCTTAATATAATTATTTTCATGTTATTAATTTTCGAGTAGGTAGGTACAATCTTATATAAATGTAAAATGTATTATTCAAACCGGACCGTTTTGTATCATAGTTAATGAGCAATGAAGTTCATTTAAGGTATAAAATATACAAGAAGCAGGTGTTTTTAATTAAAACGACATCATTATTGTATTTAACTGTTTTTATTAACATTAATAATGGACGAAACTACTGATAACATCTCGTGAAAATTACTACTCAAAATTCAAGTCTTTTTCTTAATTGTCTGCAATATTTATTTTTAAACGAGTATCTGGAAATATGGAAAAACCGTAACAAAATTGATGTTGCATGTGTTGCCGCTTAGATATCACCTTATACTCTTGTTGGTGTTGCGGTATCCGAAAATAATGGATGAAGCAACTAATTATATACGTTGTAAAATACTGTAGACGACTCCTGAAAAACTGCTAACAATGAAGTTTCGCTCGAGGCATGAAATCGCTTTCGGTTTTTGACTTTTGTTTACCGACGACCGCGACAGGAATGTGAAAATTGAATTTTTATTGTCACGCCGTTAGCTCATAACAATACTTCTCCGAAGAGAGAGGATCTTTTGCTTTTTGTAAATTCTCCAGTCGACCAAGCCAGAATCACAGAATCATAATTCACGGGAAGGTGATATAGTCACGTCAAATTGTTTTCAGTAAAAGAAATATGTCCAGACCGAGGTCCAGACTACTTTTATTTATGTAAATAAGATTTATAATCGGAACGCTTATTGACATTATACCATCAATAAATGATATAATGAATAAACTGTTAAAACATTTTCTAAGATCAGCTAATATTTTAAGTATGCTTTCCACGAAATAATTTTTTTTTATTTATTTAACACCTACATACTAAACAAATAACTGTTTTTAAATGGGAAGTATAGGCTTGTGATAGATCATTTGAAAGGTCTCTTCATTCTCTATTCAAAAATGTTATTGCTTTTAAATTTAATGCAAAAATTAACATAAAAAAATTAATATCATGTTGTTACCGAAATTCGCTAAAATATACTCGAAACTTATTACAATATACTTAAAACTTATTTCCCGTTTAGGTCTTGATAATGAGAAAGTGAACAAAAACCATAGCAATGTGGTTTTTAGATGGTAACCATTAAAAAACTTTAAAGAATTTCCGTGGCAACGCTATTTTAACAAGCAGTAGTAAATTGTTTTATTTAAGTTGTCATTGTTGTAATTTAAGTATAAAGTTTGTTCAATTCAATTCTGAAAAATGGTTAGATTAACGGAAATGCATAAAATAACAGTTTTACAAATGATTGGTTACGGAGATAACATCCGAACACAACAGGAAGTTACTCGCCTATTTCATGAGAAATTTCCTAATTTACCGCCTATATCCCAAGGAACAATAAGTAAAATAGAAAAGCAAATAAAAAAAGCAGCTGCCAATGCACTGAGTGATGAACTCAAATTAGATGTGTTGCTTGAGTTTCAGGAAAACCCACATACATCGAGTAGACAGGCATCCACTACATTCAATGCTAGCCATACATCGATAGCAAACATATTAAAAGAAAATAAATTGCATCCGTATAAGATGATACCTACTCAGGAGCTCATGAAAGACGATTTTGATAGGAGAACTTTTTTTGTGAGCAAATGATGGACATATTGGATAACAATATTATCCAATTAGAAAACGTTATGTTTTCTGATGAGTATACTTTTTACTTAACGGTCATGCTAATCGGCAAAATTGCCGCTACTGGTCCACGGAAAATCCTCACTGGATGAGAGAACACACTCAATACCCTCAAAAGGTTAATGTTTGGGCAGGGATTGTAGGGAACAATATCATTGGTCCGTTTTTTATTGAGGGCAACTTGAATGGCAACAATTATTTGGCACTACTTCAAAATGATGTCATTCCAACGTTGGCAAATTTATATCCTGATCCAGGTAACCCTCAAGTTCCAGCGAATACGATATGGTTTCAGCAGGATGGAGCACCACCACATTACCAACTTAATGTCCGGCAGTACCTCGATACAATATTTCCCAATCGGTGGATAGGGAGGCGAGGATCGATTGAATGGCCAGCGCGATCACCTGATCTTACATTATTAGATTTCTTTTTATGGGGATATGTGAAGAGCGATGTGTACAAAACTAAACCTTTTGATTTAAATGACTTAAAAGAACGAATAACGCTTGCGATTAGGTCAATCACGCCTGATATGTTAAATAATGTTAGAAGACAGTTTTATTTGAGATTAGGATGTTGCCAAAACGTTCGCGGGGAACATTTTGAACATCTACTTCATTAACATTCATAGTTCTTTTTCGTGTTCTACATTTTATTACGTTTTATATTACATTTTAGTTTTTGATTGTATGGTAGCGAATTTCGGTAACAACATGATATTAATTTTTTGTATGTTAATTTTTGCATTAAATTTAAAAACAATAACATTTTTGAATAGAGAATGAAGAGACCTTTCAAATGATATATCACAAGCATATACTTCCCAATTAAAAAATTGGGGGTTGTACCTGTCATTCTAAGGGGGTTGAAGGTAGGGGTTGCATTTTCACGTTAGAGAATGTCAAGTTATAATTTAAATTTGACGTGTTTCGGGATTTTTTATAAATATGTACAGTAACCGAAATAATGAATTTATTCCATTTGGCTTTTACACACTGTATATTCTTTTTTATTCGTATGTCTATATTGTATGATGCACATAATACATTGCACAAAGTGCAATACATTTAAAAATTTTAGTGAAAATAAAATTAACCCACTCAAGTGATTGCCCGTTTAGTAATCAAAATGAAAATATGAAGGGTCGGATGGGAATTAAAAAGTTTACCGCTGCTTACGCTGTAACGGGCAGCACAACTGTTACAAAGTTTTTTATAGAATTGAAATACCTATGCATTAAATTTAATCTTGCAATAAGTTTTAATTTTTACGTTTATGCAACTTCAAAAATTGTTATGAAATAGTTACACTTTGATCAATAAAAATATAACTTTTGAAAGAGCAATTGCCTGTGGCTTATTATTAACAACTATGGTAACAAAATGTTTTACTGTGATATGCAGATTAACATACTTCATTAAATTTATACAAAATACCACAAAACTATGATTCATCATTGCGCATTAACTAAATAAATTATTTGGAAACAAGAAGGGTAATCGTTATAATGTGAGGACACATATATTAACTCATGAAGTGTAAGAATGTTTGTTATTCGGACAAATATATCAGACGATACTATTTTAGTCCTCTGAATCGACTAAACGTGTACACTTATCTTTGTGGATGTATTTTTTTCCTTTGAACGAACTGAGAAATGAAATTTTACAGAATTTAATTGTACATTATAAGAAATAATTAATTTCTCTCTGGTATTAATAACATTGTTAACATTCTTAAAAACCAATATAGTAATTATTCTATTTAATTAAAGAACAAATTAGTTAACCAATGAAAAAGTTCATATCTAATTTGACCAACTTATAATATATTTTGATTCCGACCTATTTACGTCTCCCTTAATATTTATAATTTTATATTTTTTTTAATAAAATTGTCTAGAAAAAAAGTGGGTTACTGTTACTAGCACTAAAAATTCATTTGAGAGCACTAGAAGTATTACGGTTGTTGCCATATGGAGGTGAAAAAATCTTTGAAGTGAAAATATAAAGTCACCTTGCTACTGAAGATGGATTTAACTGAGTCCGACGTATGTTCATTCTACCACGATGTTATCAAATTACAAGATTTATAACCATATATCTATATATAACATAGATCAATTTTTATATAGTAAACATATTTTAAATATATCGTTAAATTAATGTTGATATTAAAAACGGTATTATTTCCAATTGGATAATCTCGATGAATTTTAATTCGTGATCGTTGACGCTTTGAAAAATTCGTCCCAAACTAATTACGGTAGGCATCTAGAAATGTTCCTTGTGTAACATTGTGCCAGTTTTTAAAATTATTTTTAGTTTAAATTTGTACAATAATGTGCATTTATCAGAAATGTATTGCTACAAGTTTCTTTTAATTCTTAAGAAAACAATAATTATAATAACATTTAACAATTTTCTTTCAACGTAATCTTTGGGACAACAAAGCTAAATATTATCACTAAAAAAATGGGTTTCTTTAAAATGTTATAGACTATATATTTAGAATAAAAAGATTTTGGGATAGATAAAAATATGTTGCCTAATGTTAATAAATTTTTAAAGATGAATAACAAACACAGTAGTACTTTATATTCGTTTTGGTTACCACTCGGTATAACAAAAGCTTATTATATTTTATTACATTGCATTAAAATGGAACTTCGAGCTTGTATGTCGATATAACGATATAAAGCAATTTAATATGTAGTACACATCGCTGGAGCATTGTAAACACAATTATAATTGTTCAAATGTTGTGTTGTTGCTGTTGCTGCTAAAATAAAAATTATTTTGCACGACATGTTGTCACTCTCATGCACGCTCTTTCAATGGAATTATTAATTATCATTCATTACAGCGAATTAAGGATATTATAAAATCAAAATATTGTTCTTATTGTACCTATATAACGTTATTGTTGTAACCTTGCTTAAATTACTCTTGTTATTTACGATTAATGCTATATGCAGTGCCTACATAATTAACTATATATTTTTCAGTTTTTTTTTGTAAAGATAGTGTAGAAAATTTAAAATTGTTTTTAAAATAATGAAAATTTATAAAACACACCTAATGGGCATGGTATGTCTCTCTAAATTCTAATTATTCTTTTAATAACCGATTTGCGGTTTTTGAGAAAAAGAAAGTAATAAAAAAATAATTTGCATTGGTTAAGACCTTGTAAATAAACACTAAAACGATATACTGCTAGGTTTTTCTGACTGAGTATAAATTTAAACACATTTTTATAATAAAATTATTTTGACTCAATAAGAAAACACTATATCCCCAAAAAGTATCCCACTGATAAAATCCCAGCATCCGAAATCTCGAAGGTTTGATAGATATGATTTCGAAATTCACTTTATATAAGTGTTCCAGCCCTAACCGGATACTTGAAGCCTATGAAGTAAGTTATCCTTGAATAGAGATGGAAAATCCGGAGCAGAATACTTTTAGGCAGAATATCCCCGTTATGGCGGGTCCACACGATACAGATTGTTTTTATCTATAGTGATTTAATCTTAGTAAAACTGTTCATGTAAATAATTAATCATTTGGAAAATATTTTTAAATGCTGTAGTCCTTCAAAATTTATAAAAATTAAGAAAAAGTATAATTTCCTGGCTACCATATAACTAGATTGTAATTACAAATAAAAGTTTAGTCGATATACATACAGTGTGTCCACGGATGGGGTTGCCTATAGGAGAAACATTTTTATTATTCATTTTACGGCAAAAAGTTATTCTTTATAAAAAATTCCGCTTCTTTTAAAAATGAGAATAACGCTGAAAAATTTTAGATTGGATGTACAGGGTGTTGCCAAATTAAGAAAACATGAAAATACCTCAAGAGAGAAGTACCATTATTTTTTATTTTACACAAAATTTATATAAAAGAAAGTTGTTTATAATCTAAAATAAAGCCTGAATACAAATTTTCAAATTCCAATTTTGTGTGTTCACGGATGGAGTTGACCAGAGAAGAAAATGATTATTTTTACGACCAAAAGTAATTTTTTTCTGTTTCTTAATTAACTAACGCCCTATACATCTTATCTAATGTTTGGTATGTGAATCTCATTTTCCCGAGAAATTTTTTTTATAAAAAATTAATTTTGGTCGTAACATTAATAAGCATTTTCTCCTCTGGTCAACTCCATCCCTGGACACACAAAATTAGAATTTTAATTATAACGAATGACTTTTTGTCCTAAAATGAATAATACAAATGTTTCTCCTATAGGAACCCCATCCGTGGACACACTGTATATGGAACTTAAGCTTGGGGTTTTCAGGGTAGCGGTACAGTGATCTAGCATCTGTAATGTAGCGTTGAGAGGCGAGAAAAAAGTTTCTCTAAGAAGAAATTAATAAAATATATTTAACGATTCACTAATGGCACATCCTCTGGTCGTTGCAGTTATCCGTCTCGAGATAACTTTCCAACTCTGCATTCGAGTTTATTTATTCTGGGCGCGTAAATCTTTCTGCGGAAAGACGATTCGAAGGGCGCTAGCGGTAAAAAGGGAAAACCCTTAGGGATCGAAAAGATGGATGGAGGGTTTCGCGCCTCGCGCCGCCGTTACGGTCGTCTATAAAAAAGACCATTTCTAACCACTGTTCACTAAATTACCGACATTATATTACAGTAAACAGCACTCAATTGATACTGGTTCGCTTTGTTAAGTTGCGTCAAGGCATTTATTGAGAAAAACACTTGTTATCAATATAAATGGAGTCTTTACTTGGATTATAATTTGATTCACAAATAATTACTGACCTTTTTTTATTTCCATTTTGGAATTCTATGTAAGATAATATCAAAAAGATAAACGACTATTTGAAGCTTCCCATATTTCCATATATTCGGTGTTTAAAATGATAGAAAACTTCCTTAACACCTACTGTCTTTTTAGCTGTGTATGTTAGTAGGTATATGAATCCTATTATACTAATCCGAACAAGCCGAGGGATGAACTAATTCTCGCAAGGCTGTCACAAATTCATTGGCAGTCGCTTCGCAATCAGCGCAATCGCCTAGCAATAATCGCAATCGCCTAGCAATCATCGCAATCGCAATTGCAAACATACATAGACAGACGGTAAATGAGGAAGACAAACAAGATATTGACAATGATGAATATATTTTATATTTGAGAATTTAGAAGGTTTTACTGAGTTAAATGTTATGTAGTAGCACAAGGAAACATAAAGATAATTCTTTCCTTGGTGTTAAAGTCAATAATAAAAAAATTTTAGTAAAGAAATCCACTCTTTGTTTGCTCTTTTCTAAGAGGCCAGGAAAACTTTCAAGTGACCGTCTTCTTCGGTGTAAGAGTATGGGCGGCACATCAGGATCAAAATCCTTAAAAAACAAGAATAAAAATAAAAAGAAAGATAAAATAACTGCAAAGGATCCAAAGAGCAATTTAAAGGCATCTGAAAATGTGAGTCTGAAATATCTGAAAGTGTAGACTCGAGTGTAGACTACTCCGAGACAAATGAGCTAGAATATGAAAGTTTTGATGAAGGAAGAGAAGATAGTGTTACACATGAAAAGTCTATTGATATACGTTTGGAAAATTATTATGCAGTATGTTATTTACGGACATGGTACATTGGTAGAGTTGTAGAAAAAATTAATAAAAATTTCAACAAAATTAAATTTCTTAAGTAATTTAATAACTATATTTTCGTATTAAAAAATATTTCTAATTTTCACCGTATAAATTTTGCAATTTTAAAGGCACTTTAAAGAAATTCCCACAGGATTTGAGATAAGCTTCGCACTACTTGGGAGTCTTTTGCAATCCTTGAGAATCTCTCGCAATCCTTCGAACTCGCTCGCAATCCTTCGGAGTCACTCGCAATCCTTCGGAGTCGCTCGCAAACCTTTGGAGTTGCTCGCAATCCCCGGAATTCTCTCGCAATCTCTGGCAATCCCGTACTTTTCGCAATCTTGTCACAAATTTTACTCTAGTGCTTACCCCCTCGGAACAAGCCTATAAGTAAAGACACTGTTACATACGCAACAATGTATGGTGTTCAAATATCCAGTATTAAATGTTAAAAAAACGTCTGAGAAGAAAAATCTACATAAAAACTACAAAGAAAAAACCTGCATCTAGTGATGTTATTTAACAATATATTGGTTTAACAAAGCAGTACCATAAACTAGCTATTCTCCACCGCTGGTCCGGCAGACCAAAATTTTTCTATCCGCCACAAAATTTTTTATAGCTTTATTTCCTTATTTTTTATATTTTTACATTATTTTACATTTAAATTTTATTGAGGTAAATTATACAATTAACGTATGTAGTAGTTCTTTAATTATCATCATCAATATGGCACCACATCCTGAAGTCCATGAATCAAAGTAATTTGTTTGGTTTTGCTTTTTTTCGCTCCCTACTATTCTTTAGTTTTTTGAAATTTTGGTTTTAGTATTTTGAGGTTGTTCTTTTCTAGTGTTCTAGTATTTCATTTTCAAATAATCGATACGTGGGTACAACTTTAACCTCATTTTTTGCAAATATTCCTATTAGTTTTTTTATGTACGATTTTTACGAAGATATTTTGTCTTACTTTTGTTTTTCATTGCCTTTCCTTTATCTTCTTCTCTTTCTTATTTTTCCCATTTTTTGGACAGATTTAATTTCTAGCTTTTCCTCTCTTAGTTTAGATACCTATTTTTTGCTTAACTAATTATACTTACTTTTATCCTCTGTGTTTAATCTTTAGTCCTTTTTTTTATATTTTAAAAATCATTCCACCCTATCTCCGATTACTTTCCTCTTTTCTTTTAATTATGTATTATATTTTTTGATTTGTTTATTTTGTTAATGCAATATTTTTTCTCCTGCCTCATCATTATCTTTATTTCTTCACAATATTCTTGCTGCTCCAGCTTTTTTATTTTGATACATGTAAAACGTGTACCTTTTCAGGACTTATTAGATGGGACCAGAGGAATACCATCAATCAACCTTTTTGATGAGGCTTCCTTACCAAGAGACTATTTTTTTATCAACAAATTAATCCCAAAAAGTAGTAAAATAGTAAATTTAATAATTAATTTTTTTTACAAATTTTACTGGTCCGCGGCCACGAAAGGTTGAGAAACGCTATTATAAGCTATATTTTGGATTTCTGCAGATGTCTGAGAATTATTTCTATGATCTGACTGACTAAAAAGAGCGTACAGTTGAAGAGTAGAGTTAAAGAAGTAATTTTAGCTAAATAGATTTATTTCTCTTCATTTTCTCTTAATATGCATATTTTAATTTCTGACTGGAGTAAAACTAGTAAACTAAAATAAAATTATATTATAAAATTTTAAATCTATTAATAATTTCCTGGGCTTCAATATATATTTTCGATTTTGGTGATTATCCTCCATTTTATACATGATTTGTAGGCGTCTTGGGAACACCTTTGGAATTTATCTTTTCTAGTTACATATTTTGATTACGATATCGTTGTAATATCGCCATTAAAAGCCGACAAAGAAATCAATCACGGTCCGATAACTATATAAATATTGATAAGAGAGGTTGTTATCGTTAAGCGGTATGATTATAGCGCGTTTTCCAGATGATATACGCGAAGGTAAACAATGATTTTCGAACGTGTCTTCCTCTAGTGTAACTACGATGGACTTATCTGAGGTTTTACCCCGTTGAGCATTGTTTGACAAATTCACGCTGAATGAGTTTTTGTGTTTATTTTGTTAGGATATTTGTTAAAATAAGTGGTTATTGATAATTTTAGATATCGGATCGCACACGGTGATTTTATGCAAATAACTCCGGAAAAATAAGCTTACGGATAACAGGAAAAATTTTAATCTAATTATAATTAATTAAATAAACAGGATGATACCAAAATATTACCTAGCTAGTAGATCCATTTTAGTTTTTATTTCTTTTTACTTTTGTCATCAAATTACTTTTCTTGAAATATGAATATAATAGTTTGACCTAGACAATAAAATCTGACACCTGTATTTGATGTGTTATAAATTTAGTACGTTAAAACAAACTAAAGCTGTTAATGCATCCCGCGAAGTAATGCGCAAATGACATTTACATATAAGACGGATAAATAACCAGCGGCTTTAGTTAGTAAGATGACATATTATACCAAATAATAATAATTTGTCGATCTACCTTTAGTGTTTATTGTCCATAACCATAACATTGTGACGCCACAAAGTCCTTTAATTTAACCATTTTCTTTAAAATTTTTTTGTTTAATTTTTATATATAAATATTATTTAATATATTATCATTAGTTATTTTACTACGGTAAAATTTGTGTAAGTATCTTTCATCTACAATGTTGTCAATAAATTTTTGTATGGGAAAAACCCATAAATATACGAAGGCATTGTTAATGCGCATGAGCAGGAATTGTCCCCTTTACCTAGATATAACTTTTTACAGTGTAGTATTGAAATATTTAGCATACAAACCAAAAGAAAAATCTAAGAACAATAAATAACTGAACAGTTAAACTAAACTTCCACTATTTATTCGAAAAATTCGCTTCAAATTCAATAACAGCTGTTTCGCTAATAGCTAGGATCGTCAGATTGACATATTGAAATTACATTTTGTTTGTTTGTAACTAGGTACTTGATGTTGATAAGTAGTTAAGGCTAGACCAAGTAAGGAAGTAATAAGACAACAATATTAAAGCCTAGATGTTATTAGCCCTAAGCGAATTTTTCGAATAGTGGAAGTTTAGTTTAACTGTTCAGTTATTTATTGTTCTTAGTAAGATGAACTTCCAAAAAGGTTAACACAATTAATTTAAAAGAAAAATCATTCACATTGTTATAATTACTTTTTACATTATATTATTCTTGGAATATTTATCCAAAATTGTAAAGATTTTTTCAACTTAATATTACTTTCTAATAATGTTTTGTCATTTCAGAGCAATCCTTATGCCCTCAAGGATGCCAGTGGAGCAGCCGATATGTCAGCGTGGACTACAGCAGGTTTGCAACCCACAACGGGCTACTATCCATACGATCCCACGTTAGCGGCTTACGGGTAAGATCTTCATTTTATCAATATTATTCAATGAAAAATAAATTAAATACACTATTAAATATAAATACTCTAATGGTGAGTGGTCACTAATGTCTAGTGTCTAATGGTGACTTTTATAGACTTAGTCCTATAGTCGCTGCAAAACAAAATTTGATACACGTCCGAGTACACGTCATCATAATTTTACGTCGACACGTATAGACAGTATTGCCGGACTTTTATAAGTTTACAAGATTTAAAGATCGATTCGAATAAAACTATCCATAACAACTTATTTGAAGTGACACCAAACAAAGTACCAACACAATTTTTATATATTTTTTTCCTTTTGGGTATATGGGTTTAATAAAATAAAGAGTACAATAATAAAATTGATTGTGTTAACCTCTACTTTTTGGAAGTTCATCTTACTAAGAACAATAAATAACTGCTAGTTATAGGGAAACAGCTGTAATTGAATTTTAAAGCGAATTTTTCGATTAAATAGTGGAAGTTTAGTTTAACTGTGCAGTTATTTATTGTTCTTAGTATAATAATATTTGCTTTTATTCGCAATAATTAGATTCATCACTACTAGTTTCAGTTTCTTCATTGGGATTTATAAGGTGCAATCTCTAGTGTATCCAACAATCTCTCTCTATCAAACCATTTAAAAATTTCCTCTTCAGTATGATGGATAGTTTTTTTCCAAATTTCTGGTGTAATCCTTTCAAGAGCTTCAGACCACATATTTAAACAGTCTGTTTCAGTGGTTCCGTCTCTGCCAATGCGTCTGTTATAAATTGTTTTGATGTACCCCATATCAGTTCTATGGGATTGAAAATACAATAATATGGGGGTAAACGTAGCACTTTGTGCTACGTTTACCCGTGCTAACCGGAGAGTTTACCTTTTACCATCAACTTTAGTCGTTTTGTCACTCCTTTTATCATTATTTTGCCATGAACCGTTTATGCTACCATTTTGAAATATCCATGTTTCATAAATAAAAACAAATTTAGATAGACCTGCTTCTTTTTCTTTAATGTAGTTCCTTAAAAATCTAACCCGTTTTACATCAATATCAGGAAGTTCCATGAGCCCCCGTCTTGGTTCATCTTTTTTTCATTTGAAACCAATTTCCTTTAATAAATTTGATAAATACCTTCGAGAACCTTCAAATAAGTGCCTTACTTTTAATTCAGCAAGTAAAGAATTTAAAGTTACATCCTCTCCTGAAAACAAAAAAATAATATTATTTTTTCTGGTTTTACATCCTCTTCTGAAAACAAAAAAATAATATTATTTTTTCTGGTTTTATATCCTCTCCTGAAAACAAAGAATAATATTATTTTTTCTGGTCTTACAATTAATTAAAAGTAGGGCTTTACTTTAACGCACGCAACAAAAATGGTCATGTGATATATCAATCGAAAGCCCTTGAGGAGCTGAGTCGATTGACACCCCTCATAGTTGGCGCATGCGCAGAATAAAAAAATTATGAATTTTTTAATTTTTCATTAGAAGTCTATGGAGAATGCCAAAAAGACTCAATAACGGCCCTAACCTTTAATTAAAATATCCGTTAAATGTATATTCACTCATCCCAGCAGAAACAATTAAGTCAAACCTAACCCAACCTAACCTAACCTAACCTAACCTAACCTAACCTAACCTAACCAAACCAAACCTAACCTAACCTAACCTAACCTAACCTAACCTAACCTAAACTAAACTAACCAAACCTAACCAAACCTAACCTAACCTAACCTAACCAACCTAACCTAACCTAACCTAACCTAACCAAACCTAACCTAACCTAACCTAAACTAACCAAACCTAACCAAACCAAACCTAACCTAACCTAACCTAACCTAACCTAACCAACCTAACCTAACCTAACCTAACAACACCAAAACTAACCTAACCAAACCTAACCTAACCTAAACTAACCAAACCTAACCAAAACTTAACCAAACCAAACCTAACCAAACCTAACCAAACCTAACCAAACCTAACCAAACCTAACCAAACCAAACCTAACCAAACCTAACCTAACCAAACCTAACCAAACCTAACCTAACATAACCTAACCTAACTTTTTTTGTTCTGCGCATGCGCCAACTGAGACAGGTGTCTCAGTTGGCGCATGCGCAGAACAAAATAGATACGAATTATTTAATTTCCCATTATATATCTAATATTTGATCCTCATATACATATAATGGGAAATTAAATATTTCGTAACTTTTTTTATTCTGCGCATGCGCCAACTGAGACAGGTGGCAATCGTCTCAGCTCCTCAAGGGCTTTCGATTGATATATCACATGACTATTTTTATTGCGTGCGTTAAAGTAAAGTCGAGCCTAATTAGAATTTAAATAGCTGTGTTCAGAGGAAAAAGGCTTACTTTTTTGTTTTTCATACATATTGTAGATTACATTTAGCATTCCACTTGTATTTAATACATCGGTATTAGTTACTCTTTTTTCATACCGACGTTTCTTTGGAGGCGACTTTAATATTCCATGGCCTTTCACAGTTTTTGAAATATTGGAAACTGTAGCCATACTGAGGTTGAGTGCAGCTGCCACAAGCTAAAATAAAATGTTTTTGTTTGAATTGGCTGTTACTTGATGGATATCCATAACTTAGTTAAATAAACACACACATGTTTTCACGATATCCACAATATACAATCTAAAACATTTTACTAACCTCTCGAACAGCAGCAACAGGTATGAAAGGGCCACCATTGTCTCGTTATCTTTCAAAAAAAAATTATCAAAGAAGCTACCAGTTCTTTGCAACGACTATTTAGTTGTTTTGGCATTTTTTCACTTATTACACTGTTTTTGTTCTTAAAAGAACAGTACGTGTACTCTGTAACAGAATAGAAAGGAAATTTCTTTCTATGTTAGGAACACAAAACAGTCTAACCCACAAAACAATCTAAAGTCTGGGATGTTAGACTGTTAGACTGTTTTGTGTTCCTAACATAGAAAGAAATTTCCTTTCTATTCTGTTATAGAGTTCACACGCATTTTTTTATATTTCAAAATAACAACAAGAAAAAATAACACAAAAACCACAAACAAAATGACAAATACAAAACTAAATATACTAATCGATGACAACGGCAACGACGCGACTTGTCAATCACGACTACCAACTTTATGTAAACAAATTTATGTATTTTATATTGATTTATTGAATGGAACATTTAATTTGAAAGTTGGGAACGATGCTTGACAATTAAGACGAAATTAGTGACGTGAATCAAATTTTTTTTTGCACCAACTCTATAAAGAAAAGTTTATAAGATGATTTTTTTACTCCTTTTGTATAGGAGCCTCTCTAAAAAGTCTTCTAATTATTTTCTACTTGGTTTTTACCAATTTTATATAAAAAGTACCTACTACCTACTAAGTACAGAAAATATAAATATTACTTTTTATACGAATTCGTTTATATACGATAACGAAATTTGTTTTAATATCCGAAAAATCGATTCGTTTAAACAATTCTATGCGATTTAACTGGAAAATTTATTTCTCTTTGTGTTCCCCATCATTGAACGCAACAATTGAAAACGTGTAATGTCGTGACCGGTTTGTCACAGCGTTATTGTCGATATGATTGCGCCGAGCGTGTTAGACGTTGCATGATGATACGATGAGCGCGTTCACATTTCGTTATTCCACACTGAAACTACACGAAAGATCAAAAACAATGATACCGAGTAGATGGATCAAACGGACATGCTACATAGTAGTTGGCGTTTTTTTGTTGTTGTTGCAGTCGTTGCATAATACGTCTTCCTGTTCTCAAACTGCAATAATTGTCAATTGGTTTGGTCGGTAAATAAGCTTTGCGCAGAAATTAGAAATAGCATTTTGTACTACATGCGTTGAACAAACACGTCCGTTGACCCATATAAACAAACGATTTTCATTATTAATAGGTTAAAATTCGCCATCACTGATAATCGTTTCAAAGTAAGTTACTCCATACATTTAAAACTGTTTCTGAATTCAATCTAAAGAAAGTAAGATTTACCTATTATATGGACAATGTCCGCCATTGATAATCATTGAAAATTGTAACAAACTTTTACAGTTATCCCAGATTTTCAAATATATCTTTTAATAACTGGGATCTTATGCCTGTTGAGTAAATAACATTATTTTGCAGTACAGTTCCTTTAAATAGTTTTGGTGCTTTCAAGTTAACTTAAGAAGCAATAAATCACTCTTATGTTTTCTCAAATAGCATATTAGCAATCCAAGAATCATCGGAAATTAATCTGAGTTGCGTGTAACTCCGCAAGAGTTAAATAAAATTTTCAAGTCAAGAAAATGATCAAACAAAAAAATATAGGTCAGGTCTATAAAACACTAATAAGATCCACACTGACCTACGCTTGTGAGAGACATGCTGGATGCCTGAAAAAAAAATCTGGAGGAATTAAACTAACCGAATGGGGTTAAAAAAAAAGTCCAACACAGAATTATACGAACGGTTTAAGGATACACGTAATGATAATTTAAAAAATACAGTTTGGAACACTTAGAAAGTCTGATAACAGATTAAGGAGGTTAAACAAGAACAAATTTTATATGTTGTAGCAACGAAAAGACGGTTTCTTGAAGATGTAGCTTTTGTCTTGAAAACGTGTATTATTTCTTAAATCAACGCAATAAGAATTTTTCATTTCATTAAAATGGATATTGGATAAATTAATTTAGAATGAAAGAAAATGTATATTTAAAATCCTGTTATAATCCAAACAAAGCTTTGTACAATATCTTTTATACTTTAAAATTTAAACACAAGTAATATTCATATTTTATCTATTAAAAAATTAAGAAAGGGGACATTGCACCAACGTGCTCATTGTTCAAATGAGTGAAAGCGGAAAACTTCAGCTTAATGTATAAAGTATTCAGAGTAGTATACAACGAATAGATCCGGTGGTCGGTTTGAATTGCGAAGCCGCTAATTCCCGGTCACGGAACGACTGCCACTGCCTGAATGGCTTTAAGACAAAATGGCTGAAGAGGGAGAGCTATTGATTGGCGCGTCGGTGCGCCGGCGGCGCCGCGACGCAGGTGGTAACGATAGAAGCTCAAATCGCAATGCACCATTTATTACCGATATAGACGATCGTCAAGTAAATATTCACTTGTGTATACATTGTTCAGTAACAAGTACAACAATTTATATCTTTATTTAATGTCTCCTCGTTATGCAGGATTGCTAAACAATGTCTAATTTTTAGTCGAAAGCAGAATAGTTAAGTTTTATCACTTTACGCTCCCGTTTTTTGTAAATACTAACAATTACAATGGCTATTATCTATTATTATAAGTGGGTCTTCAGTAAGAGAGTCCAAGGCAACAGTTTTCAATTAAATTTCATTTAAAAGTAACCAAGATAAATGGGGATTGTATTAGGTACTATAGAAGAGTTAGTGGGAATATTTTTGGCTTTTAATACGTTAATAACTAAACTGAGATATTCAATTTTTATCAAATGTAGGAAAATACACTCGATTCATTTCTATTTTTCTTTTTAAAAAGCTGAAAAAGTTAGATTATGTAAACAATACCATGTTTCTAACTAAGGTGAGAGTTATACAAAGCCAAATCTTTAAATTTTTCAAATATACCTATTAAAAAAAGAATCTACTTTACTCTACTTGTAGTATTTCATATGTTTCGTACTTCTCAGTGATAGAATTGAAAAGATATTTTTGAATTGAGAAGATAAGCCATCATCTATTAGTTCCTAACGAAAAACCTTTTAATTTTCAGCAAACGCGTTGGTTAATCCCATGCGGTAGCAAATGCGAATTGACGTATAAATTGTCAATTTTTCCCGAAACGCCTCTGCCGCCAAGGGTAACTTTTATTTTTTTTCATCAACGTGACATCGGTGACCGCCTTTTCCCTGTCTATGACAAAAAGTAGCCAGTTTAATAGGGGTGAAACCACTCTAGCCGTAATCAAATCCCAGTGTAGGGGAAAACCTCCGCAGCCGTCGGGCGAGGGAGGCCAACTCTATACATCAGTCTGACAGTTTTTCCACTAAGAAATCTGCTATTAAATCATTTTTTTAGTTTTTTTTTTCTGAGGAAAGTGTTGATTAATTTTAGTTCAGTCGTTTATTGATGTAATTTTATAAAAATAAAAAAAGTCAGTAAAACAATGCAAATGTCAATGTTGCAATCACTTCCTTAACCTTATGGACATTAAGAAAGGTCAACTATGGCTTTTCTGTCGTTTTTCTGAAAAATCTAATTAAGCAAGAGTTTCATTAGGTCTTTCCATTCATGTATACCTACCTTTTATATTTTCTCTGTTTGCAGCATGTAATTAAACATGCTATCCATTTCTTGGATCTTTCTCTATATGTTATTATAGTAGTTTCAAACATTCCTATAGTTTTTTCTTTAATAGGCCACATTTAAATTTGTGCTAGAATTTTGAGTTTTAAGTTGATCGTATTTTAGATGTGAAAACAACTTATATAATGGAATTCTGAGCACATCTGTAAGGTCTGTAAGCAAAACCTGTAAAAACTAACATGGTAAACCCTATACCTTACACATTTTTATAGGAAATGCGCAGAATTCCACCATTGATATAAATATTAAGGTATAGCTAGCTTAGCCAAGTAGTTGGTATTTTTTGGCTTATTTTTTTTTCCTTTTTTTGCTGCCAGAAAAAAATGTTCTGAAAAGTGATTAAAATGACATTGTCGATAGCAAGAATTAAATTTAATTTTTAAGGAAATTTTCAGTAGCAAATAATTATAATCCTGTATACTTCTACAGAAAATGATTCAGATAATTGTTTGCTATTATAATACTGTAGCAAATTATTTTATTCCACCAGATCACTGTTGTTATGTTGGTGTCAAGATGACTTTAAATTTTAAGGCAATTTTAAGGCAGTTTTAAGTAAAGCAAATAATTATAATCCTGTATACTTCTACAGAAAATGATTCATATAAGCCTTTGCTATTATCATACTGTAGCAAATGATTTGATTCCACCAGGTCACTGTTGTTATGTTGGTGTCAAAATGACTTTAAATTTTAAGGCAATTTTCTATAGCAAATAATTATAACCCTGTATACTTCTACAGAAAATGATTCAGATAATTGTTTGCTATTCTCATACTGTAGCAAATTATTTTATTCCACCAGATCACTCTTGTCATATTGGTGTCAAGATAACTTTTTTAAATTCTTTAGGCAATTTTTAATAGCAAATAATTATAATCCGGTATATTTCTTTAGCAAATAATTCAGATAAATTTTTTATACCATCATACTGTAGCAAAAAAATTATTCAAGCAGATCACTCTTATCATATTGGTGTCAAGTTGAGTTTTTTTTAATTGTTAAGGGAATTTCTATCAGCAATTATGTCAGATCATCAGCAAATAATTAGCAAATAATTCTGGCTATCGAAAAGTTTTCTTACAATGTTATTTTAATCACTATAATATTAAGCCATCTGAGCCCACTGTTTTTGAACCTGCAGCAAAAATTCTGCTAGCAAAAAAATACCGTCTATAAAATTTTTGATTCGGATGACTTAGCCAAGGTAGAGTATACTTTAAATATTCGGATGCACTAAATATGTTAATCTGGCAGTTTAATTTCCTATGTTTTTTATTTCTAAGATTCCAGATTGTTGGGTGCGTGTTCTTAGAGATGCATTATTTTAACATAAAACTTTAGAACAATTTAAATAGTCGTAATAGACATCCTTGTAATCGTTAAATAATGCGTTCAATATCGTGCTTATAATGTTAGCAGGTAGTACCCGGCACGGTTGTAGGTAAACGCGGTAGACATAAATTTTCGACTGAAAATATTTTCCTATTTGTGGCAACGAAAACGGCGTCTTTTATGAAAATGAGGTTATGTTTATTTATGTTAGCCTTACTTCGGTGTTTTTTAAGTGTTTTAGCGGAGTTAATACCGAGAGTCACGTGATTTTTGAATAATTTTATGTAGACTAGCTAGCGCGTTATGGTTAATTTATGATATTTGTTTTCTTATTTCGGGCGAGATATTTTGTGTTGCCGTTTCCTGTGCTTAAGTTATAGTATTGGAATACCTAACTGATAGAAACATTTTTATAAATAAGAACAAATGTAATACTAATAAATAAATTAATGAAAATCTATTAAAAATCTTACGGAGTCAGAACCTGAGAGGAAATTGCTCTAAACCTAGAAAAAATTACAACCGTATTATAAGATGAAGTGGTCGCAATCTTAATGTATATTAATAATACAAAATAAAAAAACTCTGATATTTAAGCTGCTCTCTCGACTACTAAGTTCCTAAGAATAATGGCAACAATACAGTTAACAGAAGCCCCTGGGTGGGCTCTGTATTTGCAGGGGCGCTGTAGTTGTATTTTCGTAGTTACAATCGATATTTTGAAACGATAATAACCGAATATCGATACTAAAATTGTTTTCATGGTCATCTGTGCAAAATAAAAATTATACAAACTTACGATTCAAATTATTAGAATTTGTCAAAATTTCCAAAAGCAGTGTTGTCTAGGTAATTAAGATCTTCGACCCTAGTAAATGTGAAAAATTCCCAAAAACAAAATATTTAGTTCGTATTTATTCCGGGTTTGCTTCTGTCACCTGTAGACTGCAGACAGGCAAATAGGATAATGCCATTGTAATAGAGGCTCTCCGCCTATTGACAAATTTCGTAACATGATACATGTTACTGCTTGTTCTGGAAACATCCACACAGACAGAATTATTAGCCCAGATAAATTTGCAGAAACAGAACACCTCAATGCACAGTGTTGAGTTCTAACATGTAGGAGAGCAAAACCCAACCCTAGGTGTCAGCAAAGAACCGTTGTCAGGCGATTTCAGCCTAGGATTTAAAACAAAAGAATGATGAAAGGCATTATAAGATTCGCTCTGCTTTCCAGACCTGTCAAGTCATCTAATAAATAAAAAAAACTTAAAGGTTATCTTATAATTTGTAGAAATAGAAGCATATTAAAAATTGTTCTTTATCTTATTTTATTTTTTTAGTTACCTTATTTGCTTATTCTAAATTCCAGGTACGGAGCGGGATATGATTTGGCTGCCAGACGTAAAAACGCGACCAGAGAATCGACAGCCACATTAAAAGCTTGGTTGAACGAACACAAAAAAAATCCTTATCCCACCAAAGGAGAAAAAATTATGTTGGCGATCATAACCAAGATGACCTTGACGCAAGTATCGACGTGGTTTGCGAACGCGAGGCGACGGCTGAAGAAAGAAAACAAAATGACGTGGGAACCTAAAAATAAAACAGACGACGACGACGATGCCCTAGTGTCTGATAGTGATGATAAGGACAAAGACGACGACGAAAAAAGAGAAGAAACAGGTAAGCGGATATTGCAATTAGTATGAGAGAACTCCAATCGGGATATTTTACCGAATAAATTTATAACTAAATAAGTTACAAAACACAACCTTTGATAGATAAACTTAAAAATCAACGCTACAAATTTGCCTTTTTTATTTAATAAGTAAAAATAGACTACTCTAATTGCATTTATACGTTGATTTCATAAAAGAAATCCCTCAGTGTGTTTGATACCATATAAAATTTGTTTGATACGATTGGAGCAGAACTCAAGAGCTGTAATGGAATAGACAAATAATATTATTAAGGGTTTCGCGTGTCGATTAAATCCATTGTAATTACATTAGATAGAATATTTTAATACCGACATTAATACTGCATTTGTCGTACATTGCGAATCAGGGTCTAACTGGTAAATCCTTATCGTGTAACTACATGAAATTGTAGACGACCTCGGATAAAAATAGTTTCTAAGGATTTTACACAATTAATCTTGTTTGGATATAAAAATAATGCTGTATTAGTCGAATAATGTCTATCTCCTTTCTTATATATTTCTAACAGTCTTACGTTACCATATGACTTCAAACACATGGTTATCTACTGATTAAATCTTTAATGCATTGGTAAGAATAGTTTTGAATGTACAAATAAAAACTTTAAATTAATATGTTCAGAATCTACTTTGTTCTTGTTTATAAGGTGACAACATACCGAATTACTTATAAGATACTCGTAAAAAAAATGCAAAAAGTACTAAAATAGCCATTTTTAAAATTTGCAGAATGAGCCCTAGGCGTACAATAATGGACGTACCCCACGTGCAATATACAATGTTATTTCTTCTACCATGTTACAATCAAGTTGAAAATGAAAATTATAACATAATAAAAAAATTGAATTAATTTTTATTTAAAAATCAAGTGATTACATGTTGTTCAATTTTCATAACTAGGGAAATTGAATAATATTACTTTTTACTATAGTTTGAACTTTTAATAAAATTTTAATAAAATTTGTTTGCAGCTGACCTTTCATGCATGGGTGATGAAATAATTAATCCAAGACCTTTTTCACGAGATGTTCGATCATATCCCTAATCAGAAATTTTCCGACCTATATTTTTAACGCTCTTTGCTTGTAATTTTTCCGATATCCTTGTATAAAATATCAGCTTAGGGCTGCGAAAAAAGTTTGGGACTGGTGAATTTTATGGTTAACAAAAATAGTCGAGGCTCTTCCGGCTGCACCAGAGTGCGTGAGAGGTGCGAATCAAGAAAAGTTTTTTAAGATACAGTCGAACCTGAGTAAGTCAATCTGGGTAAACGAGAAAACTGTATTTTAATGAGAGTATTCGCCAGGTCCCGTCTTTTTTCCTGTCTGAAGCCTCTAAGTGAGATTGCTTCTTAGAACTAACTAAACATTGTGCTTGCTTCGAGGGGCAGGTCACTCATTGAAATTTGTACACCTAATTATAATTACAAATAAGTACCTCTTAATTTTAAGTACTTAAATCTATTTAAAAAAATATTTCCTACTTATTTCTAATTCTTTGCATTTATTTTGATTTTCATGTAATTAAGGGAAATTATTACGAACTTTTGTAATTAAATGTATTTACTCGTAACTGAAATGTAATGAAATCTACTTAAATGTAATTACATCTGTTCAAATGTAATTAAATGTATTGAAATATAATTAAATGTATTTAAAAATAATTATTTACTCTCAAAAATATTTATTTCGTGCACAAGTTCCGCAATATTTTTGGCTCTTTTAATGGACAATACAAGGAAACTTGTAAAAAATCTTGAGATCTTTTAAGGTCTGTAGCATAAGGGAAATTAGTCAGTGGTGTAGTAGTGTACATTTCATTACTCTTAGAGGAAAAAATAATATAAAAAAGTTTTTTAAATCATAAAAATTTATTGACAAAAAGTATAAACTGATATATTGGAAGGCTATTTAAGTAATGACTAATGACCTATACCTTTTCTCAGAAACTGTTTTCGAAAAAACGATGTAGGCCTCTAATAAAATACCCATAATACAAACACCTATACATATACCTAAATTGCACATATTAGTCAGGTATACATAAACTAAAATTTATACAAAAAAAAACAACAAAAAAGTATTAAAGCTTTTTTTAATTTATCTTCCATTGCCAGTTTGTCAAACATTTATATCTGAAAGGGGGAATTTCCGATTAAGTTGACGGGACCATTAAAGCTTATAAAACGTTTATTTACTATCTGGATGTCACGCAAAATTCGATCCATATTCATAAAGTTGGTACCTAAAATAATAAAAAAATGATTATTGTCAGCATTTGTTATTAACTCAAAGTGCTAAGTTTAGTGAGGATGTATTAGTTGAGGTTATTCTTTGTCAAAAACTGCACAGTGACGTTATGCTGTCACAAGATAGTGGGTAGGTGGGACTTATCGTTTGTAGTGTTCCTAATTAAAGAACATAAAAAAGTTTATTATTGCGTATGACAACAGACGTGATTTTAATTTACATATTTACACCTTCCAAAAAAATGTGCACCACATGGAAGTTTTTTAATTATCATGGATATTTGAGAGACGATGACTTTAACAAAAACTGCATTTTTGCTAGCTTATCCAAAGGATCCAGTTTTTCTTATATCATATACGATTTTCAACAAAATTAAGATCCTTAATCACCCTCTTTTAGGGAAGCTCTTTTTTTCTCTTTTTTTAATAAAAATTATTCTTGGATAAGGAAAAATCTGCCGCGGGTAATGTATTTGGCAGTTTATTGTATGCACTAAATATTCTCTCAATGTCTAGAACAAAGCATCTTTTAAACATATTTTTAAAAATAGACATAAAGAAAATTTGTTTTAAATTTTATTAATATTTAATTTTACACATTTTGTTATTTTTTTAGGTATCTAATGTTTTAAGGTAGTTTAAATGCGAGTTTAAATATTTTGAACTATGCTAATGAAAATTGCATTCAAATGTATCACAATTTTTGTTTTTTCCTTAAGAGGGCGCTAAATCGGAATTTAATTAAACAATTTAAAAAAAAGTGTTACACTTGATTCATTCTTTATCTTAGTTTTCAGGGTTGTTAACCCTGAAGTTTGGAAGTTAGGAAGTTTGAAATGATAATTTTGCAATTAGAAAAAAAGTCCAATATAAAAATAAAATCGTGGAGTGTGAGCGTTTTCAATTGAATGGATTAACACCAAAAACCCTGGGATGAAAGTTGTTAAATGAACATCCTGTATATTTTTCTATTGCGGTCAATGGAAAAAGTTGCAAAGGGACATGCGAACCGCGGGAAGCATGTTGCCTAACTCCTGTTTTAATTATAAGAATAAAAGTGATGTTAAAATTTTGAAAAATCGGAGAAACCAAAAGTCGTAAAAATATTTTTTTGTGTATCATCAGCATCAACCGCTATTATTATTAGCCTCGTATTATGTGTAGACTTTGTTACTGTCTCCCTGCGCCTCTATATAGAGACAGCCTTGTTAAATTAAAAGCTAACACTAAATGCATATTAAACAACAAAGAGGAACCCTGATGTCACCTGTCAAGTATCCATGAAAATTAAAAAAGTTCTCACCAAAATATCCTCGAAAATATCCGTAAGTCTCCCACATTTTCAATCCGGTCGTATTTTACTTTACATAACCTCAACTTTTTTTGTCGTTTTTCTCGTTTTATATGAAAGTGGGTTTCCCAAGTAATAGCAACAAATTAAAATGTAACTTACCTTATGCATATATCTAAAACAACACGACGCTAAATTATTAAACGATTAGGTATAAATAATACTACACAGCTTAAAATAACACCTGCGGCAATGTTATGGTCCGGCTACATACCAAGTTTTGCCTGAAAGCATGCCTGCAGAGACTTGTTTGCGCAGGTAAGAGCGTGCGTATAGATGATAAGACGGTATCGCGCGTCGTATAAACATCGCGCGTCTTGCCGTCTATACGCAAGTCTCTGCAGGCATGCTCTCAGGCAAAACTTTGTGTGTAGCCGGACAATGGGGATGTCTCCTCCTATCGAATATCAAAAAATCATTTACCGTTATGAAAAGAAAGTACCAAAATAACCCTATTACCAAATTTTTAGTTCTTAATTTACATATTTTCTTTGAAAAAATTGATAATTAAACTCGGGTATTTAATTTTTAAAGCGTTGTGTACCTGTTTATAAATGTGGCAACCGCGCAAAAAATATTTACTTTATTTATGGATCATTACTATAAAAATCAACTCATAGTCATACTAATATTGCATTTTTATTATAATATAAAACACTCTGCTGCAATATTATTTTAAATTTATAATGTTTTGCTCTGATAATATTAGACGGTCTCCTACAGAGACAAGGAACTTGGCTGAATGGTTCTAGCAGCTCAGGCCACAAATTATACAGGAGATAAAGACGAAAACCAGATTGGTTAATGTTTGTTTTGATATTACCTTACATTTGTCATATGGTGGTGTTTTGGTTTTGTGCTTTTTTTTATATTTTATTAGTGAATTTATTATCTTGGACAGTATATATATATTTATAAACTTTAAATTTATTACTTCATTTAAATATTATTGTGGTAAGTATTTGTTTTTAATTGTTGTGCATATAAATAATGTTTATCTTTTAGTATTAAGTTAATGGCTCCTCCAAAAGTGCTTGACGGTTTTCAAAAAGCTGATTCAGGCAATCTTCCTAGTGTCTTGGCCGACATGATTGCACTATATTTTTCAAATAATTCAAGATACCACAGTGTAGAGTCAAGTGGTCAAAAACAACTTCGGTAAGTTAATTCTTTTTATTTAAAATAGTTTCTTTAACCTTTTTAAATTTTTAGTGCTACAAGATCATCTTATGGTGATTCTGCAATTGGTTATGTGCAGGTTAGATATGAAGAAGCTACCTGCATTGTGAAATGCGTTGTAACTCCTGAACATTCTGTCCATGCCAAGGGTTATTCCGTATATGTAAAAATTAATACGGAAGTAAATGAAATAACTGAATGTGTTTGTGAAGACTGCATTTCCGCACAAGGAGGATGCAAACATGCTATTTCTTATTGTTTTGGTTGCATCGCAGAAGTGAGGAACCATCTACAACAGAAACCCTGTGTTACTGGAAGAAGTCTGAGCTTTCAAAATGTGGCACATCACTTAAGTTTTTAAAACTTTCAGATATTTGTAATTTGGAAGAAAAGCCACAAAATTCTTCTGTTTTAGATGCATTTAAAATACAAATTACCAATGCCGACTGTACATTGCTAAATATGCAGAAGGAACTACCATTTTCAAAGCTATCATTGTACCAGCTAGTACTTCAATACCAAAATGGTAACTTTACCCAAAGTGCAGATTCCTTCATAAACTATTGTATGGCAAATATGACTAAAGAAGAATGCCTTGAAGCCGAAGAGAAGACCAGAGACCAATCTAAAAATAAACTTTGGTATGAACTTCGATTTGGTAGGATTACTGCTTCAAGATTATATGAAGTTAGTAAATGTAAAACTAGTGATGGATCTCTTGTTGAAAACATTTTTGGAGCTTCAAAATTTAATCCTACTGAATAAATGGAACGAGGCTTAAGATTGGAAGAAAGTGTTTTAAAAGTAGTGGAAAGTATTAAAACTTTAAAAATTAGAAGAAGTGGACTTATTTTGAATCCAGATTTTCCAATCTTTGGTGCATCTCCTGATGGTATTTCAGAGGAATTTGTTATAGAAGTGAAATGTCCGAAACAAGACATCAAAACATTCATCAAAGATAACAAAATCCTCCCCAAGTATGAAGCACAGCTGCTACTTCAAATGAAGTTTTGTAAAAAATTAAAAAGTATGTTTGTGATAGCAGACCCCAAATTTGAAACAAACCAAAGGGTATATATTTTTTATTATGATTTTAATGAAAATAAATTAAACAATATTATGGATGAAGCAACTAATTTTTGGAAAAAATATGTATTTGATAAGTTTCCCAAATTGTAAATTGAATAAATAAAACTCAGAATCAAACCACAAATTCTTTATTATTACAAAGCAAAGGCAAATAGTTTCAGTCTACATCAGACAATCATCAGGCTGTAAATAAAAGAAATACATGGTATGCAAAAGAGACGGTAAGTGTGAAAGTAGTACCACAATTAAAAATTATTTTATGAGTCCTAAAAGATTTTTCTTAAGCTCAAAAACAAAAAGATTTAGTATCATTTTAATCACAAATCATAGAGAAAAGCAAATATTTTGAAAATAATACTTTAAGTATGAATTACATATGGAGAGAAATTAAAAGTTTGTGTTTATTGAAACAAATAATTATACAAACACTTGGTTGTTTCTTTACTATTTTATTTCAATCTATTGTATTATGTATGATACCTCATGAGTACTATCATTTTATAAACTATTGACTTACTATTGCAAATTGTAAACCTTTTGTAACCAAATATTTGTATAACAAATAACTTTCAAATTTGTTTTTCTCTATGATTTGTGATTAAAATGATACTTGAGTATCATTTGTTGAGTATGTTAAATTAGTTTGGAGATGAAATAAAGTATTCAAAATTTGATATAAATGTATAGTATTTATTAATTATAATTTTATAAGGGCAGGTTGTAAATTTATAATGCCTGCTGCAATATTAACACAAGCATTAAGATTTCTTAAAAAGTGAATGTCTACTTGAGAATGGGGTCCTAGTAAAGCAAACTCTCTTATCCGACTGATTATCCTTTCGATGTGAATTCTAAGGGCTGCAATACTTCGGCTTTCTTTGACTTGAGCTGTTGTTAATTGTTCCATGTTGATAATGGAAGCTGGCCTTATTAATGTTACATTTTTTTGGGCCAATAAAGGTGCTAAATTTTTAAAACCCCTATCAGCAAGAACCTCACAAAAATTGGGCAATACATTTAAGTAACCACAATTTTCTGTAAGGATTAAGTCAGATGCTCGCCCACCAAATCCTTCAGATATAAAGTTTATGAAACCATTGGGTGTTGATGAAACTAAATATTTAATTGTGTTAGCATTCTTGTAATCTGACCAAGTCATTGATTGGTGGACTGGATTGGCAGGTTTCTCAATAGATATTTCAAAGCAATCCATTATCGAAACCACTTTTGAATACTTAAATCTAAATGGAATTGGCAAACATTTTAAAATTTGGTATCTGCTTGGCCAGAATACAAAGGGTTTCATTACGCTTTCCACTATGGGTAAACTTTTACAAAATATTTTGTTTATTTGGGATTTGCTTAACCCAAAGTCTATTCCTAATCTAAAGAAAGCATCGTTGAGCCTAATTTTTTAAAAATAATTAAAATATCCCTTTCTATGATATTTACTTTAGCAGATATAAGCTTAACTAAAAAATAAACATCATTTGTTAGGCCTAAGTAAAAACGTGGATGCATGTTTATTGCTATAATCTCTCTCTTAGCACTAAGTTCTTTAAAATCACTACTACTTGATGGTGGACTAGAATGACTGGATGAATAAGTTTCTTCTACTTCATAAGATGTGTCCAAAGGTAAAGAAGATGATGAAGTTGAACTTTGTAGGCTCATTGCAACAGATGGTTCATCTTGCACCAAGGTTTTATCACAGGGTTCAATTGATTCATTTGATTCCTCATCACTTGAAATTAATTTAGGTGTTGTTATATGTAAATAAGGAACAATGCTAAGTTTCTTAAGGGTGGGATTCTTTTTTGTTCTTTTATAAAACTGGTAGTCCACTGAGTCCGTTTTTAGCTGAATAAGAAATAAAGATATATTAAAAATGTAAGCAACAATAAAAGCATGTGCGTTTATCTAATATTTATGATAATAATAATAATTAAAAAAAATAGCTACATAGGTACAGACAGTAAATTAGTACTTACATTAAAATGATCTTCACAACAGTGTCTAATAGTTTTGGTGCATTTTAAACCCACTGCATCAAACCAAAGTTTTCTTCTGTCTGGACGCCTCGGAACAAATAAAAATAGTTTTTAGAGTTTCCACTCGTATTTAAGCAATTAGGTACGAAACACTTTTTCATTTTTATCTAAATAAATTAATAAAATGATATAAAACACAAAAAATACAACCTAACCAAACCAAAACACAGCTCCAAACACGAACAAACAAAACCAAGCGCAAGCGTATTGGATGTCTATTGACGTTCTACCACTTCGCAGTTAGTGCGCTGTTGCCGATTCGTTAAAAGCGTACACAACGCTTTAAATTTTAAAAACCACTACTTTATAAAGGAATATTTCGAAAATTATTAATAATTTGACAGTTTAATGAATTAAACCTTAGTTTATTAACTATTAAGAATTAATTAAAACAATAAAAAAAATATAGGAGACTTCCCCATTACACATAACCATCGAGATGATAAATATTTCGTATTTCGATGCACATAACTGTTCTTTGTTTTTGTAAGAGGTAGCACAGAAGGATCTAGGGCTAGTGAAATACTTATTTGTACTTAGAAGTACTTATTGGTATTTAAAAGTAATTATTTGTACTTGAGGGTAATTAATTGTATTTAAATGTAATTATTTTACTTTCTTAAGAAATATTTGTAGTTAAATGTAATTTATAAATAAGTATGTTAATAATTATGTACTTATTTGTACTTTATAATTACATTTTGGAAATTTGTACACCTACTTATGAAGTGTCCTCCCCCTCGGCTTGCTTTTGAATCAGGAAAATTACGAAAACAAATACAGCTTTCAAAACAGCAGCAGAAGAAAGTAAATCTGTTGATAATGGAGTATGTAGACAAAGGTTTAAAGATTAGTAGAGTCTTTTAAGATATTTATAACGCAGATAAAACTGCTTTTTTCTTAAAATGTTGGCCAGTTTTACTTTCGCTTTCAAGTGTGAAAAACGCCAAGGACAAAACCAAACGTCTTATTATTCTTCAATGTATTAAGAATAATAAAAAACTCTTCGTTTTAACAAAACTTCCACTATTTATTTAAAAAATTGCTTTTTTAACCTTAATGACAGCCGTTTCGCTAGACTTAGCATCGTTTTGGTAAAACGAAGAGTTTTTTATTATTCTTAATAAGATAGACTTCCAAAAAGTAAGGGTTAGTACAATCAATTTAATTCTTCAATGTGATAATATGACCGTTACAGACAAACTCCCACTTTCTACTAATTGGGAAATTTAAGCGACCGAAATGTTTTAAAGGTATCAAGATTACCCGTTGATTATGCGAATAATACAAAAGCTTGGATAATTAAGGAATTATTCAAAGATTGGTTACAAAAAGTTTATAGCAAGCAAATAAAGAATTTTTTATCGACAACTGTATTGCCCATACGGACTAACCAACACTTGCAAATGCCAATGTTATATTTTTGCATGTTAATACCACCAGTAAGCTTCAAAATTTAGATCAAGGTATCGTTCATACTTTCAAACGGATTTATCGTAGAGAAGTCGTAAAACCTGTGCTTACCTGATCATGAAATTCGCAAGAATAGTGTGTTATATAGTAAGTGAACTAACTATTAAAAACTGCTTCAGGAAAGTTTGGTCCAATGTATGTTCAGCTGAATAAGACTTTCTGACCGAGCAATTATACATGATGATTAGGTTAGGTCAGCAATTCTGTAGTGTTGATGGGCAAGCTCATGTATCACGATATCACTAATAAAGCATCAACGCTAACTTTTAAAGACTTCGGACATATTGACGAAGACGTGACTACCCATGAAGAATACATCGACGAAGATAACCTTTAAAATTGTATGAGCCTTTGCAAGAAGCACTGACAGAAATTATAGTGCAGATAAATAAACCAGAAGCTTTCAGGACATTGAAGACGTTTTACAAGTTTTATGAATAAGTATTTTCTTTATTACGCGTCGACCGCTAGGGTCATTAGCGTCTTTAAGCTGTACAAACAAAAGTTTACATGTGAATGTTTAAAACTATAATAGACTAAGAGTATTAATTGATTTAAGAAAAGTCTTTAAATTGTCAATACTGTATGTTGAACCCAATATATCAACTATATTACAGGAAGTAAATTGCGCTTGTTGTCGTTTCATTGTTAATTGCGGGCATTCAGCGAGGATATGTTTTACAGTAAGTGTTGTGTTACATTCACTACATCTTGGTTTAGGATCGTTGCTAAACAAATAACTATGTGTTAATCTGGTGTGACCTAAACGTAGTCGTGTTAGTAGCACTTGGTCGCGACGGTTTTGAGGTAATATAGCCCATGGTTTTATTGATTTTTTTACTTCGTTTAATTTGGTAAATGCACTTTGCCACTGGGTTTCCCACGCACTATTTATTTTCGATTTAATTTCCGATTTTATGTCCGCACTTACTGATATTCTGGTAGATTCCGTCAAGTCACTGTCTGCAGCTTGTTTTGCGTATTTGTCAGCTTTTTCGTTACCAGAAAATGTAAACCATACTTGATAAAATTTATGAACTTGAAAGACTTCTCAAAGCAGAATCGCAAAAGAAATAAACAGAAGTAAATATTAGGTTATGTAGATTAATCCATTTATCTTATTCCAATATCCATATTATTATACCCATATGTATTTATTACTATAAATCTCTGTTTATAAGTGAGACATATTTCTCCTGTAAACGTGTAAGCTGGTAACTGATAAGAGAAAAAAAGATCGCGTTCCCTCTTTTCTTTTATCTCTTTTTCCAAGTTCGACTGTATATCCAATTCAGCCGGCTGTTCAGTCTTGACCACCTATTACGATAATGATACAGAATTACAAATTGTTGACGGTATAGTTAAAGTTTAAAAACGTAAAGTACTTTGTACTACATTTTGATCTTAGCCAGAGACTTTGGATCCAGCTTCGGGGATGTTCAAACCAAGCAGATTAAAAAAATTATTCAAATATTCCAATTCAAAACACTGCGGGCAATTGTGGATACTCTGTGGTGTTAGCAATTTAACACTACATCGAGATCTTCAAATTTTATTTATCGACGAAGTAGTAAGAAAGCTCTCCACCCAATACCAGAGTCGTCTGCAACGTGCTCATAGATAGTCTATACAGAGGTTGCCAAACCCGGCGGAGGTTGAATAAAGACTGACCCAAAGACATAGTACAACAGCATACTAGTAGTGATAATTAAGGAGAAACATCGATGGATGTGTCCCTTCCACGCCGGCGACTCTCAGCAAATTTGCCTAATAAATTTTTGAAGTAGATTGTAAATTAAAATAAACGTAAAAAAATATATATGTACTTTATGTGCGTCAACTGTTAAGTTGTTATATTACTTTCAAACTTGAAGAGGTAAAACAAGTAATCCATCGCTGCTTTTTCTTGTCAAGTTTAGGTTATGTGTTATACCGTCATGTGTGTCACATTCACACCAGGTGTTAGCTGAAAAACCATTTGAGAGGATATATAGTAATCATTTCCGTTTGAATTAAATTTTTTTTATATATAGTCCATGTCGACCGCATTATTCTCATCAAATTAACGGAGAAATGAAAGTGATATATTAAAACGTCTTGATGTGTTTATAAACATTTTAGAAATTTCTCAGACAATATACATAACAATAAATTTCCGAATAAAAAAAAACAACTTGCATAGATAATAAATGAGATTGTTGTTTACCACACTTTTTGGAACGCGTCACCAAAAATCTTTGCGTCTATCTGGTATGAAATGCTAAATGACCCGTCAACTGTTAAGTTAATGAAAAATATTTATTTTATGTGATCATTAGTCGACGAAGCATGTACTAATACGAATAAATTATTAGAAATATGCATATTCAAATGTTTTATTAATCGGAGTATTTTAATGTACATTTTCTAAAAACCCAGTTTTGAATAAAAAAAAACTTAATAGGCAGGCTAAGAAGGAATCACTAAGGAAATATCCTCTTAGTACCCATTAGCATGCACCCGGATCAGGAAGCAATAACTCTTTGGTTAATAAAGAAATTGTGCTCACTACCTTCCCTTGATATAGAATAATAACAACGCACTGCATCATTATCTGTATGAACCTGCTGCATTTAGAGGGATATCCTCAAAAAAAGACGAAAATTGCTTGTGGCAGTCCATAGGACAACTTTTCCCCATCCTGATTTCCCACGTTGATAAACAGGGGATAGAGGTATAAGTCGATCTGGTGATAGTGGTATGAGAAAAGCACGAAGAAATTTCTAAACTGAAAAAGCTCCTTTATAGAGCAACTATAAAGGAGCAGAATGAGGCTAAATATCTGTGGATTACGATGGATTAAAGACTTACATAGAACGCTTACATGCTTAATTATAACGGGAGCTAATCAAAACTTTTTTAATTTTTTTATCGTTTATCACTTTAGTTCCCATCCGTATATTTACAGTACATTGTTTTTGTTTCAAAATATTTTCCTCTGTAACTCAAGGCAGAAGTATGGCATCTTGCATTATCCTGCTGAAAACACCACCCCTCTGGATATAAAGCCTGAGCTGTTTCAAGAAGAAAACCATTTAAAATATCACAATACTTTGTACTATTAACAGTGCCATCAACTATAGGCGTCAACTATAGGCGTAACACCACGTTGAGATATTGATCCCCAAACCATTATTTTAGTGGGAAATTTGAACGGTAACATTTTCTCTTGACAGGATTTTAAGATGGTTTGCACCAATCTGGAAACAACTTTCGTCAGATATAAAATTTTGCTGAAATTATCTCCTTGAAAACGTTGACAAAACTCCATTCTTCGTTGCTTTTCTAGAGGTGTTATTGCAGGGATCTTTTTTGGTTTCCTTGATATGTAGCCTTGTCTTTTCAGTGCCATGCGGACAGTTTCTGGACAAACATTTATTCTTCGTTGATTTCTAAATCTACTGGCCAGTTTTCGAAACCCTAGGCGCGGATTTTGTCGTCCTAAATTCATTAAAGCGTTTAAATTGTTTCCGCGAATCTTACGCAGTCTTCCCGAAACTGGTCTATGTCTTATATCTATACCAGTTTTTATCCTCTTAATTGTCTTTACACTGCCCTTTTTCAGAGTTCAGTCAATTGCACTAGTTTTTTAACGTTTCGAACACCCTTTCTATACAAATATTCATTCTTCAGTTGTTTATTGTCATTTGTTGTTAGTAACATTTTGAAGTATTCCTGCCATCTGTTCATTATTTCAACATCACTAGTCAATATTTCTCCATCTTTGCTTTTAATGTTTGTGTTTTGGGTTTGTTTTCCTTTCCTTGTGGTTTTTAATACTTTGTAGAATAATTTTTGGTTAGCTTTTCTGTTACTTTCCATGCTTTCTCCGAACTTTATCCAGCTTTTTTCTTTAGCGTCTTTTACCATTTCTTTTACTTTCTGTCTTTGTTGTTTATATTGTTGATAATTTTCTGCAGTTTTAAATTGTATATATTGCTTCCATTTAGATTTTTTTATCTTTACTTCATTTTTAATTTCTGTGGTCCACCATGCCGTTTGCTTCAGTAAATTGTTATTTTTTAATACACCGCATGTCTCTTTGGCAGCTTCTAATATTGTGTTTTTAAATATTTTCCACAAGTTCCAAATTTACCATGTTTTGTCTTTCCAATTTCTCTTTTACTAGATTCTTAAATTTTAGGAATTTTGCTCTTCTTTTAATTTATAGTTTTTTATTGTTTCGTATGTGTATTCTTTGTCTAGGTTTTCTTTTTCTTTTACAGTTTTTGTTTTTCCTTTTTTTATGATTGCTACTAACAAAAAATGATCAGAGTATATTTCTGAACCCCGTTTGACTCTCACATCTCTAATTTTTTCCTTGTTATGTTTTTCGACCAATATATATAATCAATAATGGACTGTTCCATCCCATTGTTTTTTTGTCTGGTATATTTATGTATATTTTTGTGTTGATAGAACCCATTAGTAACTATTAAGTTGTTTAGTATACAATAGTTTATTAATCTAGCTCCGTTGTTGGTTTTTTTAGATTCTCCGTATTTTCTTACTACATGATATAGTTTTTTCCTGGTTTTTCTATATCATTGCACAGTTATACTGACCTTAGAGGGAAGTACATCCAGGATAATCCCTTAGGGCTATTAACATCTAGGCTTTAATATTGTTATGTCTTATTACTTCTATACTTGGTTACTTAATACTACCTAAACAACATCAGGTACCTAGCTACAAACAAACAAAATGTAACTTAAATGTCAATCTGACGATGCTAATCAGCGAAGCGGCCGTCATTGAGGTTAAAAAAGCAATTTTTTAAATAAATAGTGGAAGTTTTGTTAAAACGAAGAGTTTTTTATTATTCTTAATTAGTCTTGATACCAAAAAGTTGAAAGATACTGTAGTTATAATGGGACGTTCGGTGTTGAATTTGCAATAATCTATACTCAGGCTCTGAAGCTGTTTGTGTATGTTTCATATAGTTTCTTCTCGTAACTAACGCAAAGACTGACCGCTTACACCGCATGGTTCCGTGCGTACAAGTTGTTTAAAAACCTTTTATCTCTATGCCATAAATGATAGCAAGAAACTTGTCGGCTGCCGAGTGTAGAACACCTTTTTAATCTTTTTATTGTAAATGTATCGCATCTTTAACAAAATCGTCACTTCAAATGTCGTTTCTCAATATTTTCCATCAAAACAGAAACATCCCGGTTTATTTCAAATGTTAAGTATATTAAGTTATCTGTTAATAAACTTCCAAGTCAATTTGCCATAAGTGAAAGTTTGTTTCCCTTTAACGCCCTCTAATCTGGATCGTTGCGCTCTTTTCGAAAGATATTGCCATCACCCACCCTATATCATGGCCCTTAATTACTTCACAGGGATACGCTCTTTGATTTCCATTAACTCCAATTCAATTCTCCCTCCTGGGAATATACACAGAGAAAAGATGCATAGAAAGCTTCCACGGATTAAGTTCAGGCAAGCGAAGAAATTTTCAATTTTAAATTTTATTTCGTTCGACTTTTAGAGCTCACTGAAAAATATTTAGTGAATTATCAGGTATTTTTACAATAGATCTTAGGTCATGCAGTTAATATTAATTTCTTTTAAGTGTTTGATTCATTATGTTGTTTTATTTTACTCTTTTTATTTAAAGATTGTGAACTAGGTTAGTTCTTGTAGAAGATACAAAAATTACTACTACTTAGTTGTTTTATTTTACTCTTTTTATTTAAAGATTGTGAACTAGGTTAGTTATTGTAGAAGATACAAACATTACTACTACTTAGTTCTTTTTTATTTACAGATATCCATGGAAGAATAAAATCAGAAAACAATAAAGAACTGGACGATGACGACATGACTGACGAAGATAGAAAAGATGACATTCTCGGTACGAGCATGCACCACATCTTGGGTAATGGATTCGGTATGAAATCCGAGTTGAAAACATCAGATTGCGGTGTTCCTCTACCTCCCTCTAAACCTAAAATTTGGTCATTAGCCGATACAGCGGCTTGCAAAACTCCTCCACCTCCACCCACTTCACAACAATGGCTCGGGAGTAACGGATTTGCTTTACCCAGTTCAAGGTACAGCGGCAACGGGTTTCTCCCTAGTCATTGTCAACAAGGGTTCCCGGAAGTACAGACGGATACACCTCCCCAAACTCCTCCTAGTATGAAACTTCCTAGCGTAGCGAGTAATTTAATTCCCGGACAAGGTCCTTGTATAGGGCCGTCTTCCGGAAATAGTGGTTATTCACAGTCAAGTTTTCTAGGAGGATTTAGCAGGATACAATCACCTCAGAGGCCTCCCATTCCACAATCTAATCAGATGCCACCCTCGACGGCGGATAACGCTGCCTTCAAGCCTTTCTACAAAAGGTAAGCAGTCTCTCTTTGGAAAAGTAGGTCTGTTATTTTAAGCTCACCAGTTTAGTGCTGTTTTATTTTTAACTCAGTTAATTTAATATTTCATTATTACTTATTGAATTTTTTACATCTTGTCGCGTTTCAGGCAAATTCATAATAAACTTTATTTATTGGAAGGCTCCTTCCTCCAAATTTTTATGTATTAAAAAAATTGGTAACAAGGAGAATTACAGGTTGCATGAATGTCTTGGTTATTTTCCAAGAATTTAATTATTTCTCCGAATTTTTCTGTACGTATGTATTTTTCAACTTAAAGTATTTGAGGTTACCATTTAGAAAAAAATATATATTCTATTTTTATTGTTCGCATGAGAAGAATTTAAATAATGGCTACAACATATTTTATTCGTGTCAGAAAATGCAAACTTTTAAATATTTCTCAAGCCAGGAATGACAAGTCGGCTTAAAACAAACAAAATAACTATTAATAAGCTTGGTCCGGCTGTCATTATTTTTTTTATTTTTGTCCAAGAATAATTAATAGCTAAGTAATGACAGTAAAACCTATAAATAAATAGAACATTTTTTAAATTTTTATTTGTTTTTGTTTATATTTGTTACAATTTGTCAAATCCAATTTGGTGAATGGAAAGAAAATATGTACAATTAAGAGGAATATATCTGTTGTTAAAAGACATTCAAACTTGTTACCTCGCCCCCACGCGAATCGCGTTTCGGGTCCATTTAGAATCTTCCCACAATTTAATTGGACCTTCTTTATCTGCCTGATATCCTAATTCACTTGTTTTTTTTTTGTTGCAGCTCCCAAAGCATGAACGGAGGGTTCGTGTCGCCAGTATGAGCCGCTCCCTTCTGGGCCACGTCGATCCATCCACCTGGTAAGCACTGTTGTCTATTTTTAGCAATTGTCACAAGGTCAGAAAATATATTTTATTTATTAGGTGTTAATTAGCTATTGGAGTAGTTAAATTAGTAATTTTTAAAGGTTTATTGAAATTTACTTAAAAATTACCCAGAAAAAAACATTGTTTAAAATTGGACTGAGTGGGAAAAGGGTCGCAAGCTGTTACTGGTTCACTAAATAGTTAGTTTACGTTTTATATTTAATAGTGATTATTTATTAGTTTTTTATAAAATTTACTATTTTATTTGAACTTAAATGTGGCAACGTTGTGGTTAGAGTTACCCACGCTTGAGAGTCGTCCGCAGAATGAAGAATGCCCTGCAGTCACAATCGCCACCTCGGTGACATTGACAAATGAAACAAGATAGCGATCAGTGAATGGTCCTCGGCCATTAACTAGACTAGGTACGGACTGACCCAGACAAAATATGGAACAGAAGAATTGTACAAACAAAATATTCTTCCCGTAGATACTATAAAACGTCAAAAAAATATAGATACATCTCTCAAACATGCTTTAGTTTATGTTTCACTAATAATACAGTAAATATTAAGATTATCAACATCCTAATTGTAACAAAATCGATAATGATTTTTATTTTTCACGTTCAAGTCTTGATACTCTAACAAGATTTTAATCTTAAAAACTAAAAGAGTAAAGTAATAGTTTTCTAGTTGTTAACCGACATGGCAAACTGTTTCAAAGTCAGTCCGGGCCATGTACATGGATTATTCAGTTCTTACTAGACTAAGGCATTTTTCCTTGGATATATACCTGTGCGAGGAAGTTTTTTGTACATAATTAATTAGCGACAGGAAGTGAAGGTTGATTTCTTAAAAGTTTTCTTTCCACGTTTATTATAAATAAAATGAAGGGTTTGTTGGAATAAAATTTGCAGAATTCCTGTTTTAGTGTTCTTTAGCATATTTATCAATTAAAAAAATGGTTTAACCTAAAATACAATTAAAGTTTGTTAACAATAGTCCATACAAAAAACGCTTCACTTCGAAAATCAAACAATTATAAAGAGTAAAAGCAATAACTGCTCACTATTAGTTTTATGTTCTCATAAAGACTCTATTAAACTCTATTTCTTGTTTAAGAACGTTTGGATGACATTAAGGCATATAATGACATTTCTTGTGGAAAGATTTCATTGTTTTTTTTCTTGTTTGTACAGTTTAATTTTATTTTTAAACATTTCTGGGATAGTTTTATACATTCAAAGAAAGTAAATGCTCTGGACTAAATCAACAAAAATATTTGAAATATTCAGTTCCAGTTATTAGTAAAATTCTAAATATTAAAAGAGCGTTTCATCACCAAAATTCGTTTTGCGGTAGTTATAATCATTTTCACTATTATTTTATTTTTTTATTCTTCTCAGATTCAAATAAAAAGTAGGAATTTTGTAATTTAAAACTCACATACACGCAGCGGCTTGAAACAAATATGAAACTACAACCAATAACATAAACATAAATAATTTAAAAACCTTTAGTTGAATAAAACATTTAGTTGCACAATATTTGGGTTGGTCCGTCCCTGTTACTAGCTAATCTTCAATTATTTATTAAAAAGAAACATTTAAGACCGTATACATTGTCAAAGGTATAATCTATTGAAATAGTTTATAAACTAATTTTTACTTGTGTAAATACTAAGACTGCACATATTTTTTTAAAGATCCACTAAGTATTCCGATAACTTTAACACACGGCAATGATGTAGATTGTAATGATAGTTTAATAAACAAGCTTATCGTATATCAAATAAATAAAGTAACAATCATGTAAAACTATAAAAAATAAATATACGTAAATCATGTGACGAAAACAAGATATTTTAATTTTAACTTCATTTGTTAATTGAATAACATATTTTGAAGAAGATTAAATTCCTCTACCTACTAAAGTTTTCGAACATTTATTTTAAGATGTGTCTCCAGCTGGGATCCAAAGATATAGATCGTGTAGCCATCAGTGGCCTAACCAGTTTGGACATAATAACCTCTTCAATTGTTTCGAAAATTGTTTGACGAGCAATAGACCAAAGAAAATATAAGATTTGTTAATGAACATTCATGATCGATTTGGTTGAACCTTTACTTCTTAATATTATTACTATAAAGATATATTTTAGTAGGAACACAACACCAAACCGTTTAACAAAACTTCCAAAATTTAATTTTAAAAAATACTATCTTTTTTGGACAAGTAATGAACAATCATCTTTTGCAATAACTATTTTATTTGGAACTATTAGTCATGTGTTTATATTATTTTTTTCGTATTAATAATACCTTGGCCATTGACCTTCCACCTACTTAATTACATTCCTGATTTATCTTGTTTTCTGGTTTCCAATGTATTTGAAGATTGCCTTTGTTATTTGCGCTCCCTTGCACTGGTAGATACACTTTTTCTTCTATATATGCAATTCACCCATGCTGTCTAATCGCCCATTCTTAATCTGCTACTACTATGCTCTTACTTATATACGCCTTTTTGTCACAATATCTTTTATGAAAAATTATTATCAACATCTTGGTATACAAACAAGGTATTATTTATTCAGGTTATTAGGTAAGGTTAGGTTAGGTTAGGTTAGGTTAGGTTAGGTTAGGTTAGGTTATCAAAATATTTTTTTCTTGTCTTTCTTGGCATACAACGTGAAATCGTGTGTGATAAAATTAATAGTAACCTAAACCTCTAAATAGTATTGCCAATACTAAAACTACTTCATAATATATTATGCAATTTTGATTTGTCTCATAATAAAGATTTATTTAAAAACTACCAGCTTTGTTAAAATGACAGTCACAAGGTGATAAATTAAAGCTTCAGCGAAGATTGTTTAATACACATACATAAAATAACATTTTTTTTATCAAAGGTTGAGCAAATTTTTTGGCTATGAATATGTTTATTAATAACTTATGCAAATACTTGATATATCATTTTTTCGTTTTGTTTCAGATTTGGTATACCCGACGACATTGGAAACCAATGGGCAAAGTGCAAATGAAATAAATAGGTATACAGTGTGAGTGAAAAACTCTCGAATGCAATCTGTTGTACATTTGTGTAAATGCATTTATTTATATCTGTGATAAAGAACAAAATGTTGTTTGATGAAAACGAAAACGGAAAAAAGAAGAGAAAAAGAAGAAAAAATGGAAACATCCGTTTTACGATGATGGGATAGAAGTAGTTTCTGAATTTTAGGAATTGCTCGCACTTAAGATTTGTAAATTGTGTATTTGACCATCACTTACAATGATCAGGCAACAAGTTTTTTTAGAACAAAAAAATGGATATACTATAATTAAATATCATTTTGTCCGCTTTAAAATATTTTATTGATTTTCCGAACAAAATGTATTTGTAAATTTTGAAACTGTTTTGTAATTATTAATCTTCATTACTTTTTGCCTGATCTACAGTTTTAGTATCTAATGGATTTAATACCAAGATAAATCGTTTTTTGAGTGTTTGGATCAATTAAAAACGTTTTTTAGTTTAATTCAAACTACTTCATTGTAATATGACAAGCACAAAAATCACTTAACGCTAAAGTAAAAAAAATGTCGTGATACTTTTAATGTGCAATCAATCATTAAATAAATATTTGGACCATAATGTACTATCGGCTTCAGAATAGCATATACATTTTCAAACTAAAATCGTTTACATCGAATAGACGCCCTATTTATGTGTATAACCAATCACACGGTTTAAATAATAATAAATTTGAAATCAGTTAAACAGTTGTCCACGCCCACATCTTCACTTAGTTTGGAACCCTCGATAATAAATGTTTGTTTGGGATTAAAATCCCTTTTTTTTATTATATCAGTACAAAAATGAGAAAAAAACCTATTTATTCGGGACATGACCGACCATTGTAAATACACTTAATCTCCCAAAACCATTTAATGAAGGCGTTTTAAAAATTGCCATTCCTTTGTAGTATAAGAAGGGCGTTTTTATAACTTTGGTAGGTAAACGAAATTCACATTTAACATGTATATGCTATTCTGAAGCCGACTGTAGATAAAGCTGTTTTGTTATTTAAATGCTAAACTCTTATCGTTACTCACAAAGAGTATTGGGAGTGGTTTTTAGTTAATCGTTTTAAACAGAATTAGAAATGAAGCTGTTCTAATGACGTAACCAAGTTACACATGGGTGGTCGCCAAAAATTGATATATACTCAACAAATGAACGTTTATTGAGACAAAAATGGTTGCTCAAGATTAAATAGGCATTGAAAACTTATATGAAAGTGTTAAAATTTAGGAAACTACGAAAGTACACTATTTGCAATAAATCATAAAGAAGAGATTTTGTATATTTTTGAGATAACTTGATTGATCTCACCACCTCTTGTAATAACTTTAAAGATACTAATATTTAAACTTATGAAATAATAACTTAAAAATATAAATATTGGTTGTTTGTAAGAAATTCTGTTTTCTATGATTTTCTATGAAAATTTTTAAAAATTTGTTCTATATATTTTTTAGTTAGACACCCGATATATAATTGAGAGGGTTGCGAATATAAAAAAACATTATATGTATGGACATAAGCCACAACCACCTTTAGTTTGTACCAAACATGGACAAAATGCATTTCTCTAGGATATTAAAAAATAATTTAACAAAGCTGTTTTATCTACATCAATTTGTTTCAAATCACATTAGTAATTTTTGGATTGTTGTCACAAGAAGTTACAATAGAACATATCTGTGGTATTTAGTCCTAGATGCATAAATCACAGAGTCATTCTAGTTGTACTTCTGTTTTCACATACTGTTTATTGTTATGTTCTTTTTTTTAATAATTAGACAATTGTTGTGTATAAACAAAAATACCATATCATGGATTTGTAAGATTCTATTATTATTATAAAACTAACATTATTTTTGTTGGCTTCTAGCCTAAAGTTGTAAATTATTTTATCTGTTTGTAAATAGTTCAATGTATAGAAGGATATTATGATTGTCTTAATTAAAGTATTAACAGAGACTATATCATAATTAATACGAGTTTTATTTATTCCACCCCAAAAATACATTCGTTTGAAATGTCTAACAGTCATATTTAGGTAATTCCAGATATAGCAAAAAAATGACATACCTACTCACTTTCACTTCAAATGACAAACAAACCTCTTACGATCCTACTTATCCTTGTCGAGATCTTCGGCCTTTATTACAATGACAACAATACTGTCAAGAAACGATAGTTTCAGAAATTTATGACTACAGTATGTATTTTTGATGTTATACTATTTTTCAAATCCTTAAGCATTTAGTTAAACTCATTAACAGTGTAATTTTCGCATTTAATTTTAACCATAAAGGCCGCTTTAATAGAACTACACGTTATCCACGTTTCCAGTTGTTCTATAAATAAATATTTTTATTTTACTTAAAGATTATTGACATTTTACAAATCTACCGTAACCAAATACCAACAATTACAAATTAGATATAAAAATTTAATATTTATTTGCAAACCTCCCTTCTATCCAATGGCGTATGTAATTGTTCTTATAGATAGAAATAGTTTCAATACCAATATTTATACTTCATAATCATCAAATGACCTACCTACTTTTTGAAATTGTTGTTTGTTTTTAAATAATGAAAATAATTTATTGTCAGACAACATATTTTAATACTTTTAGGTTAACCAAGTAGATATGTTTACAAAGCAAATAACACTTCTCAAAAATTTACCCTTATACAAATTTTTACACTTGGAACGCCATCTATGAGAAAATTATAAAAGAATATAAAAGAATTAATGACAACGGTTTTGATTAATGTCAACGTTAGGTGCTGCGAGACATCTATGAGAGCTTTTAGGGGATACATATTAAAATACATATTTAATAAATTAATCCAAATTGATTAAATTTTTATTATCAGAACTAAATTCTTTTAATTCTCGAATGCGATTTCAAAATACCTATTAGTGGAACTAATCACTATTGAACTAAATCAGAACCAAATTGTTTCAATTCTCGAATGCGATTTCAGAATATTAGTGAAACTAATCACTATTGAGTTCTACAGCGATTTCGACCGTCGATGGGTTGACTTATGAAAGTGTGTACCATTAGTTATAGCTTAAACTAACAGCAGCTCTTAATGATTCGACGCGCTGGGTCATTAATACACATTAGTGTCGAAATGTACTCATGTATGTCAGTATCACACCCATGTGTGTGCAATTCGCTCGTTTATATTCCAAATACGAGGGTGCTTTTTTGGATGATGATGGAAAACTAGTAAAAACAGGTAAACATATTCTAATGAAAAACTTACTTCCCCACCATTAAAGCGCTATGTAATAAATATTATTAAATTATACACTAAATTATTTAATAATTAGTCCCTATTTTTCTGTACAAAGCTGATTATCTGTTTTGGAGAAATTGTCAAAAAAGGTAGATAAGAGTTAACTTCATGTTAAAATTAACACGCCACAAGCAACTGGCGCAAAATATATATTAACAGGTCAACTTGGTTTACCGAATTTCTATTTACTAATAGATTAGTAATAAACCAGTAGATTACTGTAGGTGCAAAATATTGGATGAAATCAAATTCCAATCGTAAAAAATTCACCAAGTTATACTTAATACCTATTTATTTATATTTTTTTAATAAAAAAATAGTCTTTATTGCTTTTAGGCCAAAGGTAGAACAAGAGATTGGTTACATAGAAAAAAATAATTAAAATATAGTTAATTAGTTATTTATTTAAATTATAAAGTAAGTAATATAAAACATTATTTGGGGATAAATGTTGTCATTCTTGATATTTGTTTGTTTCTTTGTTTGGTTTATTTTTTGGAATTTCTTTAATTCATTTCAACATTATTAACTAAGAAACTATATTATTTATGGTGATAATATAAATCAATCATCAATTTGTATCCATTTGAGTACCTACTTACAGTGTTTTTCATTCTATAAGGATTTGAACCATTTTTACGGCTAAAATCGAAGATATATGATGAATTCGGGGTTTTTATAATTTTTTAATTATTCCATCCATGTTTCCTTTGTCTTTTTATTTAGTTTCCCTGACTTATTATACTTTTTATTAGTCTATTAGTCTTGTTAGATATGTCTATGCCAGTTAAAATGTTTCCCGTATTTTTCTCCATGTTGGTTTCTTATTTAAACTTTCTTTTATATTTCTTATTTATGAAACTTGGTTTCTCCTTGTTTATTTGTTAGATATCTGATTTCCTCTGTGGTTACATCTGACCCGTGCTTTCTTGGACCGTCCAGTGTTGTATCTCATTGTTAGTACTGCTATAATGTCTTTATTCCTTTACCTTTGTTGCAAGTTTATTTTATTCCCTATCTATAGCTTTATTCTGATAAAAGTTTTATTACTTTTCAATAATATAATAACATTGTTTGGGTTTAGCAATTTAAAATAAATAAAGAAGTTGTCTCCTCGTCATTGTCCAAAGTGCTTTCCTCATCTCCTAGTAATAGCCCCGTCATCGGCTCCTCGCGTGAATGCACTATCCGATGTTCCAGAGAGGTTCAAGATCCAAAACAGATCCGGCCGAACACTAAAGTTATGATTCCCATAGAATTTTCAAGTTTTATCCTGAAAAAAGCTCGAAAAAAAACAGGTTGCACACTGTGTTTATTTCAAAGTAGTTTTTCAATCGTATCTATGTAAATCCAGTAAAACATAAATTAAGACGCGGTCATTCATCCTTCCTTTCATACTAATAAATACATCCATTCCCTCATTCATTCAACATGGCTGTAAAGTGGCCTTATGTTTGGTTACAATTGAAAAAATTGTTTAAATAATTGAAGAGTAAAAATGTAAATGAATATAAAACTAGAGATTTTCATTACCAGGATAAAATTCACAAGATGAGAGATTAATACCTTATCTGGTGGGTAAGGGATGCATCGAAAATCTTTTCATGTAGCAAAAGATATCTCTTCTGGGTGTATGCTGCGCGCTTCCTTAGAATTTGGTTGGGACTGTCAGGTATACTGAACTTATCGAATCTTTTAGCTAAATTTAAAACATAGTCTTTTACAAAAGGGATATTGGTTGTGTCGTGCAACCATGTGTTCCTCGGATAGCGAGGTCCACCTTTCCAATCAGCCATTCTCAGGCACTTGTTCTGTACAACTTGCATTCGATGGAAGGATAGCTTAGTGGCCGAGTAGAATACGGGATAACCGTAGAGCTTTGTTGGCCGAATAATCTGCTTATATAATAAAATTTAATTATGCGCATTAAGTTTGCTCATCAATGGGTACAGCTCCCGTATAACCGCTTTAGCCATCGTTATCCTAGCATCGATATGCAAAGAATGTCCAGTACTAGGCTGAATAATATACTGTAGGTATTTAATTTGAGAGCTGGTTTGGATAGTTTCCCCCTGCAGTTTTAACCTGGAGAAGAGATATGTTTTCGCTCTGGAAGCACCGTGCAGGACCATATATTGTGTTTTTAAAGGGTTAAGCGTGAATTTATTATGTGAAAAATATGGAACAATCTTCACTGAACCAAAAAAGTACATAATATTAAAGAAAAAGTGCATCAATTCAATGAGCACCAGTTATGGATTTACCTCCGTTGAAACGAATTCCTTGTAACAATGAATGGTGATTCATTAATTCAATGATTTGTATTTCATTGATTCAATGCTGTGTTGTACTAATTTAATGTAGGGTTTACATAATATTTATGTATTAAAATTCTTTGTATCCTAGTTTTAAAGAAATATATTTATTGATATAATGATTTTGCGGTAATTGATCTAAGGTAATTTATTCTTTGAATTTATGAACTGTAATCTTTGAAATAAGGAACATTGTACATTAAATCAATGATTTTGATTTCCTTCGGTAGGGTAGGGTAGGGTAGGGTGAAATTTAAATAAAATACAAGTATGTAACAAATAAAACATATAATTTATATAAAAAATATATAAAGTAAAAAATGTCTGGTTATACACATTAAACGAAATGAACACGGACGAATACAGGGAAAAAAATTGAAGGTGCTAAATTACTTAAAAATCTTTCTGAATAGAGGTATGTAACATACTATGTAAATTGGCTGTGCCTATATTAATGTTTTTTTTAAATTATAACTTATTTTATAACTTATCGATTAAGTCTTCGCTTTTAAATCGAAATCGAAGAGTATCTAAAAAAGAAGTTTGAGGAAAAATATGATGCGTGAAAAAATCAATCACTTACAAATCTATAGCCAGATGGTTTGGTGTAAAACGGCCACTCCTTTAAAATTTCTTCTACTGAATTAGCTTGTTTTATTAACAGCAGCCTGGCATTCGAGCATCTTTTCCAAACGATGTCGAATTCCTCGGCAGACAAATTATCGAACTTTAGAGATTTAATGCAGGATTCAGCATCTCATTCAGCATCTGAACAAAAATTTAAAAATGGCGACTAGAAACACAATTTTAATACAAATAATTTTAACTTACCTGCTAGTTTTTTACCGTGAATTTCAATTAATTTGTCTACCAGAGGAGCATGTTTCTTTCTCTTACTTCCAACGCTATTTATCATTGCTTTTATAGAATTTGATCCATTTTGGTATTTGGAATACAATTTCCCCCGTTTAGCAGTGCGGTAATATTCCTGAAAAAAACAAAATTTCGTAACAAGTTCAGTTTAGAGAAGTTTGCTACTTACAAGTTTCTCATTATAGGAAATCGTTCGATGATCTCTTTCTCGATTTTATGACTTTGTGATAGTGTCATTCCCAAATCATTTTCTTGAAAGTATTGCACAATAAATTAGAGGCTGGAGACAATAGTAACGTTCCTTAAATTAAGGAACGCGATACATTGTTTTAATAACCGCGTTCCTTAAAATAAAGAATGCGATACATAGTTTTAATAACCGCGTTCATATATTCGATGAAGGTATGCACATTTTAAAATTGTTCATTCATTTAAAGAACTAAAGTTATTGAAATAATGAATTATATTCATTAACTCAATGCACAAAATATTCATTAACATAAAGAAAAAAAACATTAATATTAGGATATTTTTTCATTGTTGTAATGAAATATTGCATCTTTAATTTGATGAACGAACATTCATTGATTTAATGAATCGGTTTTTAATTTGTGAAAATAAATTTATAGAATTAATGAAATAATTCATCTATCCAATGATTTTTTTTTAATGTTCAGCATTCATTAATATCATGTATAAAAATTTTTTCAGTGTTCGCGTTGAGATGCGACTCAACCCCGCGCAGTGCCAACTCAGCCGTCCTCGCAGTTTGCACCAGATAAACTTCATCAGCGTACAGAGCTGTGCAGATTTTGTTTGATTTCAGAAAGTCTGCTGTAAACAGCGAGGACAGCGTCGGCGACAGCACTGAGCCTTGCGGCACCCCAGCTGTTATTGTATATGGTCCAGCCTCGGCACTGTCAATTTTCATATAGAAAGATCTATCCACGAGATATGAATACAATAGTAATACTAAGTAGTCTGGTAATCCCATATTCAAAAGATTTTGAACCAGTCCGGGGATCCAGACTGTGTCAAAAGCCTTTTTTATATCGAGCGCTACCATTACAGAAGGATGACGCCTCCGGAAGCCAACTCGAATGTGGTTAATAACTCGAATCAGCTGAGCTTCTGCTTAAAATAAAAGAGCCTACTTAACATTATCAAAAATTTTTAAAGCTTTATTCTGAATAATATTATTTCTCGATTTTAAATCTAAATGCATTTGCTTTTAAAATTAATTTATTTCCTATTTATTACTATGTATCTTATTTCCTTTCATTTTAAGTTTATATTTCTGTCAGATTTGGTTTTGCTTTTTGAATTTCATCATTACTATTACTTACTACAACTAGCACTATAATATAATATGTCGCCTTTACATAACAAAGAGTCTATATTTATTTATTTATTTATTGTACAAACTACTGATTTGAAGTAGTTGACGATGTCTTTGATGGGAATCTTTCTCGTGTTGGTCAGTACTTGTTTAGTTACGATTTCTGGTGGACTACCCAGTCAGTAGTCTGAGTTGTTTTCTCCTTTGAAATTTATTTTAAAGCCTATATAAAGCCTTCTTTCTCGTCCCATTTCTCTGTAAATAATAGATGGGATTCCAATTTTTGTATAGCTGTTGTCTGATTTCTCTATATGTTAGCATAGGTCATGAATGCCTAATACACCCATGCAGTAATTTTAGAAAAACATCTCCATGGGAGAAGTATACCTTATTTATTCTATTTTATTTCAGTGAATTCATAATCAAGGATTATACAAATGAAATTTATATGTCAATCTGACGATCCTAATTCTAGCGAGTTTAAAACGTATTTTTAAATAAATATATAGTGGAAGTTTCATTCAACCGTTTAGTTGTTTACTGTTCTTATTAAGGATTATACAGTTGTTTAAATAGCGGAGAAGCTAGGAAAATATGTTTCCATTAGTAATTCGATGCTTTCATTAAGGTTTTTGATTTTTAAATCATCCATTTCTGAATAATACCCACTTTTCGTGGGTTAAAAGTGCTTTCCGGAGACCTGCCGCTTATATCTATTCTATCTGTCTATCAAAGTTGATTTTTGTTTTTACGCTATACCTCATCGAGTTTTATATTTTTCGCTTTTAGACCTTCTTTGTTGTTTTTCCTCAAATGTTCCACTTCTTTACATCACCATGCGGTGTAGTTTTGCCACTGTCCTGGATCAAACAGCTCTTTCCCTGGTGGTAGTGTCACCCCAGCTATTGGCAAATATACCGAAGCCAGAATCAATGTTATTTTCTTATTACTTTTCAATTGTCTGATCAGCAGAGTTAGAAAGTTGCGTCAGTGAGTAGTAGTGATGTAAAAAAAGTACCTACCCTATACAAAGTAACGGGTATTGGTTTAATATCCAAAGTACCCATTCCTTGTTGCTAGAAATACTTACCCGTTACTTTTGTACCCACACTCATTTGACAAAATCAAATATAAAACATGTACGTAACCAGCGTAAACTCTCAATAATATATTGGAAGATACAGAAAATTATGATATGATTTAGCAGGATTTTGATAAATGCGTAAAACAATCTTTTAAAATTACAAGCTCATTAGCAGTTGCATGCCATTGCTGAAATAAAAATGTATTAAGAAGAACCTAATCTGGAGAGAAAAAAGGATCCGCTGAGCTGGTGGAGAGATAGGCAAAGGGTGTATCCTTGGTTATCGTAATTAGCCACAAAATATCTTTGCGTAAGTGCAACTTCATTTCCGTGTGAACGCATATTTTCGAAAACCGGCCGAACGTAGAAATAGACTTAAAAAAATGTGGAAAAAATATTATTTTTGCATTGCAATTCTGATTTATAAAATTAGTTCAAGCAATTTTAATTTTTTGTTTAAAATTTTATGTTTCGTCCGATTATACTGCTGCTTTATATTTTTTTGTTTTGTTTTTTTATGAATAAAAGGAAGTTATGTTTTTGATTTATGTTTGTTGAATGTTTATATAAAAATAAAAAATATGAAAGAAATTAAAATTTATATTAAAATATATAGGTACTTTTCTAAATACCTACGAGAACAAAGTAAATTTATTTTTCTTTTCTTCAAAATACTTTCGTGATCTGAAATGTGAAAATTAAAAGTAGATACCCAGTACCCATTCCCAAGTAACAGGTATAGATGCTCAAAGTGGGTACAAGTATTTAAAAGTTACTTATAATGATTAAAAATTTAGAAGAAATTAATTAACAAATTATTCTCATTTGATGTGTTGTTGGTTCAACCGATTATGTGCACTTTACATTAATTAATATTTGAATAAACCGTTCGGCCCTCGTATACAATTTGGAACTACTGTTTATATTGAAACCATTATAGATAGGTAATTGCAGATTTAAGTGTGGTCAATTAAATATTTGCGATATGGGCAGAATTCAAAATAGGTACCGCCCTGTTTTAGATTATCTTTTATATACCTGTACAATAGAAATATCAAATCAAACACTTGGTTTTAAAGAAAGTTGATAAAATTTTTATTCATCCGAAAGTTACGTTGTCAGTTATTCTTCAGCAATCAAAATTATTAAACGGGAAACAAATTCTAAAAGCAAATAATGCATCTACTTTTAATCTCAACAAATGACGGCATATCAATATTTGAAAAAGGTGAGAGCTTATGACACGTAAGTTTATTTGAAAATAATTAATAAAATCAAGAAATCTACTAATTTATATTATACTCAGAATAAATAAAAGTTATATTGGAAATAAGATAAACTTGACAACAAAGTTAATGGATTAAAGAAGTAATAGGTCAATACTGACATACAACACTGTGGACAATCCAAGAAAGTAAGAGTCGGCTATAAAAGCAGAGGTAATGAGATACCTAAAAAAACAAGGAGTAGTAAGAAAAAGTTTAAATAACATAAGAAGCCTAAACTTTAGCTAATTGGTTACTACCAAAGCCATCAAGCCACCGAATAAAACTGGCATGGACTAGAGCCTAATAAAACAAAAACAATAAAAACCGGAGAAACTAAATGAAAACACCAAGAAAACATTGATAGACCAAATAAAAGAAATACCAAAAAAGAGGGAACTTTTCAATAGGAATAAATGAAATTGGAACAATACCAATAAATCCGACGCCCTAATGGGCAGAAGGAGAAAAGGAAATAAATAAATAGGTGCTAAATTAACTGTAAATAAATATGCATCAAATTGAAAACCCATACTCTAAAAAAAGGCGTTCTGAAAAATATAATATAAATATAATATTGGAATACTTCTGAGGACAAACACAAGCTATTATTAAATTATAAATATACCCTTTAGCATTTACAAGTTTCGTTCAAACTTTCAGCTTAGATTCCAAACTACGCAAGAGACCCGATTTTCAAAGTGAACTGATACGAGGGTTGCCTTTTATATTTCGAGATTAGAGAACAAAAACAAATATTAATAATAAATTAAGAACGAAAAAGATATTCAGAAAGTAAAATGAAAGTAATTAAGCTGGAAAGTAGGTAATGTAGCTGAACCAAAATTATAAACTAAATAAACCAATATATTAAAATCAAAATGTAAAAGTAGCTGTAGAAGATTAGCATAGCTGTTCCATGAGTGAATAGAAGACATGGATGAGATTTAAACCTATAGAAGATATGAAATGTATGGTACTAACCCTTACTATGTGAAAGTTCATCTTATATTTAGTTGAAGAAAGGAAACACCAATGTCAATGTCACAAATATTTATTTATTGTTATATGAATTTGTTGTAAAAAAGGCGACTAGTTTTGGCCTACAATACGGCCATCATCAGGCTACAAAGAAATAATACATTACAATACATAGCTGATAGAGAAGCAATTTACAAACAATCCTTACCTATTAAAGTCAAATACAATATATATTGTTAAAGAACAATTCCAAAAAGATTGCAAGCATTGCAGTTGAAGGTTTGAAAATATGAAACTGAATTTAATTTCAACTTTGTTTTGTTTAAAAGCACTTATACAAATATGGTGACCACCGATGATCAAATCCAAATTAAATGGCTGTAGATGAAGTTAAATTGTCTCATTTGCACAACCTTCCCCCCCTTTTTTATATTTTTTTATATTTCTCATATTTTTATATATTTTTATATATTTTGTTTTCCAAAAATTTATTTGTATAAATCATTTTCTAATTCTATAATTTCTAATTATTACTTTACTTCATTTGAATTGTAATTACTCCTTGTTTTTTCAATGTCAATGTAATCATTGTTATTGACAAATAACCAAAATTCAGACTACTCTTCTTCTTTTACATTGACTTTCATTTGATTGGGGGTTGGTACTCGATAGTTAGTTTGATGCCTTTGTTGTATTTGACATTATGTTGTACTAACTCATTTGCTTAATTTAACTTGGTTATCCATTGATTGATTTGTATCTCGTTTCCTGAATGATTGCAGTATTGTCGTTGATTTGTTGGATAGCCAGCTATCGCTCAAAAACTAAATGCCGAAGGCAGCGTAGAAGGCGAAAATTCGGGCGGCATGGCTGGGGAGATGGATGTGTAATGTGAAAGAACCGAGAGAATGGAAAAGAAGAGTTATTGGTAGAACGATTGAGCAGAGTATGATGTACTCTGCGGAGGTGTGGGGTAAAAGAGCGAGAGTACATGCAAGGACTAAACCGCTGCTGAGGGTTCAGAGAGGAATGTTGCTGAGGGTGCTCCAAGGGTACAGGACAGTGGGAGGCTTAGGTTGGATGTGATGGCTAGAGCCAGGAGACTCCAGTGGAATGGCGCGATGAGAGAGGAAGTTATGAATTGGATAGAAGAGGAAATGGAAATAAGGTAGAAGGAGTATAAAGGTGCGCTAAGAATAGTAATTGAAAGTAGGAGAAAATGGATGATGGGAAATTCGGCAAAGTCAACTACTTCTTGACACAGGTGCTAACTGGGCATGGGTCAAGAGTCAAGAGCAGGATATCTTCACAAGATTTGGAAAATAGAGACTGGAGTGTCTGAAAGGTGTGGAGTGGAGGATGATGTAGGACACGGATGGGGAGAATGGATGGAGGTGAGTAAGGCAGTGAAGAGTATGGTTAGGAGAAGAGAATGTTTCTGAGTGGCAGAGTAAATGAAGAGTTTGTGAGGGACCGTCACCCGTCTTGAAGTATGCTAGGGTAGTGATTCCGCGACGGGGACAACGGCGAGTTTTGAGGTGGTTTTGGTTGGTAGGCGTCATCCTAGCGGTGATGAGTCCAACACTGTTCGGGTTCTGAGGAGGACCCGTTCGAACATGATTTTCCATCTAAGCCCGAAAAAAAAACGTACCATGGTGGAACTCAAAGTTAAAAATGCTTATCGAAAAATACACAGGTTATTCAATCGAGCCAAAATCACCCACAGAAATGCTCTAACCAGCTATAAAAAATTGCCTTTATAAAAATCCCACATTTAAAAAGTAACTCCGAGAATAGATATTTAAATAAAATAACTTTTTCTTAATGGATAATACAATATACAACCTAACCAAACATTAAATTGATTGTACTAACCCTTACTCTTTGGAAGTCCATCTTATTAAGAATAATAAAAAACTCTTCGTTTTAACAAAACTTTATGCTAGTTGTATAGCGAAACGGCTGAGTTTAAAAAAGCAATGTTTTAAATAAATAGTGAAAGTTTTGTTAAAATGAAGAGTTTTTTATTATTCTTACTAACCAAACATCATCTAATTCATGTAATCATTTAGTTACAAAACTTTTATTTGGTATATATGCATGGGTTGGGTCCGTCAGAATTTGGATTAAAATGTTTTATAATCATTATTTAAATGCAGATTTAAAAAAAATTATGATGGTTCACTTATAACTAGGAAATAACGTCAAGAACAAACACATGCACCATTTATCCTTAATACAATACTCCCCGCAAACCGTACCCTTAAAAATAGACTTATACCTGGCGCGTGTGTGGGTCGAATCCACTTCTTCGAGATGCTCATTTATAAAACTACTTGTCCCCACAATTAAAATATATAATCGTATTTGGACAATTTATATTATTGATGGACGATAAATGGCTCTCTGGTATCATTTATCTTTTGTGTTGTGAACACGGATTGCCAAACCGAATAGGAATACTATCACATATATGTATTTATGTCTTCTTCTTTCACCACCTGCGAGCACCGACAACATGAATAAGCCGAAGTGGTTTGGTAAAAGAAGATTACCCTCGAAGACATTAGGCGTGCAAAGTTTAAATACTAATACAAACATAAAAATTAATAAATATTATTGTTTTTAAAAGAAAGAAGTTTTACAGTTTATGAAATAATTGAATTTGTTATAAATAAATTTATGGTACCAATCGTGACTCTGTGGAAGTCCATCTTAATAAGAATACAATATAGTATGATACAGTTTTTTTCCTGGTTTTTCTTTTTCTTTGCACAGTTATACTGATCTTACAGGGAAGTACATTTAGGATAATCCCTTGGGGCTAATAACATCTTATTATGTCTTATTACTTCCTAGCCTTAATACTAGCTAATCAAAATCAGGTACCTTGCTACAAACAAACAAAATGTACTATCGGCTTCAGAATAGCATATACATTTTCAAACTAAAATCGTTTACATCGAATAGACGCCCTATTTATGTGTATAACCAATCACACGGTTTAAATAATAATAAATTTGAAATCAGTTAAACAGTTGTCCACGCCCACATCTTCACTTAGTTTGGAACCCTCGATAATAAATGTTTGTTTGGGATTAAAATCCCTTTTTTTTATTATATCAGTACAAAAATGCGAAAAAACCTATTTATTCGGGACATGACCGACCATTGTAAATACACTTAATCTCCTAAAACCATTTAATGAAGGCGTTTTAAAAATTGCCATTCCTTTGTTGTATAAGAAGGGCGTTTTTATAACTTCGGTAGGTAAACGAAATTCACATTTAACATGTATATGCTATTCTGAAGCCGACTGTATCTTCAATATATCAGACGATGCTAATTCTAGCGAATCAGCCTAGGGAGATGTTGATGGGTCTTTCTTGGAAAAAAATTAGAGGTTAGGGTTAGGTGGTTTAAGATACCATACCTTTTGCAGATTATCGATTAACGTTTTATTGAGACGATAAGTGAGTTGCTCATTCCTTCTTAGTCAATAGATGATAACCTAGTTAAAGTACGTTTCACAATAATTCGTTGACTCCGGTACCTGACCTTAGGGGATTAGTAATGAAAGGTTATAAATTTCTCACTGTACAGTAAACATTAACAGATCCGTAATCCGGTTTTCAAAATAGATTTAAATAAAACTCAGTAACATTTACTAAAAATTAATTTTATTTTGTAAAAAAAATCACGAAATTTTTTAAAAACAAACAAACAAATTTTAAGTTTATTTATTAATTGAAATTAAACAAAACTGTTGAAACTTACGTATACGTATACGTATATATCTTCCTGGACAAAAATAAATAATACCTTTCTGAAAATGTTCGAAGAAATATTAACCACCTTTTATTAGTAATCCCTTAAGAGCAGGTACCAAGTCAACGATTTATTGTGAAACGTACTTTACCTCAGTTTGTAAATCGTAAAACCTATAGGGTAGTTTTTCCTACATTTTTGATTGACATTAATTTCAACTGAGCTTCTACTGCAAGGACGTGCACCAAGTGGCGAAGCTTGGAAATAAAATAGTCTATTATAAAAAAATATAAAAATATCTTTAAAAAATATAGAAAAACAACATAAAGAAAAGATTTTCTAGCCCTAAGAATAATAAAAAACTATCTTCCTTTGGAGAAGGTATAGGAATTATCTCTATACTAAACCGATTTCCGCGAAACATCTCTTCTTAGGCAATAATAAACCAAACAAATACTGCTGGTCTACCCGCCCGATGCATAACGAAATAATTAGATGTTTCATTGTCTATACAAATCAGTATTTGTCTTTTTGAGTAAACCCGAAATCTGCACATGGCCGGCTTATCCAGCGCGAATAGCGCAAGGAAAGAACGGGTCGCATAGACATATTTTAAAAAAAGGAGGAGAAGCGTGTTTATTTAGTAGATTTTCCTCCATGTTTTAGCCGAATTCAACAATTGTTTATTATTTTGTGTCATTAAATATTTATTTTAATATAAAGTAATAAATTTACAAATAATTATTATAGGTACATGAGAAATTTTTGGGTACACATTGTCTATTTTGTCAATTCCTAAGCTTCGCTACTGCTTGCACCTATAATGAGACTTTAGAATTTCAACTAATTCCGATAACTACTTCGTGGTTAGTTCAGTTTAGTAGCGAGTTGTGGATTTTTAGGACAGTGTAGCCCTGCGACCATTGCTCCAGTTGACGGTGAAGATTGAAGGGCGTATATTCCTTCTCTTTACACACCCAATTAAAATTTTGGCTACGATAACCACATAATACACTATAAGTATAACGTTGTACCACCGCACAACGTGTTTTCAATGCTGAGCATCGAATCATACTTAAACTTAGACGTTAACACAAACGTTTACAAGTGGAAATATTTTGGGAATGAGAATACCATTCTCAAAACGTTTGACTAACAACTTTCACTTATCAAACATTAAAAATGTTAACTTTAATAATGGTTTTCAATTGAAAATTAAACGAGCCTTTAAATACAGACAAAAAGTTATGTCGTGAACTACACTCACAAGCGTCCGCCATGGAGACAAACAGTTCGGAGAGTTCATTTGAATTATTCAAGATCAAGTGCCAACTTGGATAGAAAAATATGAGAGGAAGCAAATAACTTTTCATACACCAATAGTTATTCATGCAGGATACAAAACTCAATTATGAGGAACAGATTAAGCAAATAAAAAATTTGAGGAAAGATCTCCATGGATTTTCCCGCTCGGTACGCATGTTGAACAAGGTGCAATGGCACCTACTCCAAGATTTCTGTTCTAATATAGTTTACAGTTTTTTCCATCGTTTTGAGAACAAACGACGATCGGTCTAGGGATTTGGGGTGCGTGGTGTCCCGTTTTCCTGCTTTTGCGATGAAGGTGATTTTGACTCTTCTCCATGCTTCTTGTATTCCAGTTCAAGGCTGCTCCGAATGATTCGGTTTATGTGAGGAATTATTGCCTCTTGGCCCTGCGTTGGAGTATGGCAGGAAATATTCCATCCAGGGGTTTTAAACGGCTGAAAGGTGTCCATACCTCAGCTCAGCCGTTCTTCACTGCATATGTGTCTTAACATTGCAGTGTCTTCCCTGGTAGGTCTTCTAGTTTGCTAGACAGGAAAGTGAGTTTCTAACAAAAGCATAGCTCTACCTTTTTCGCTTTCTGTGATCCCTCGTCTGGCTTCTGTAATGTCAATAGGTACTGTGTCTACCCTTCCTTTTGCAAAGACTTTGTGTAGCCTTGCTGCAGAGGATGTAGCGTCTATTTCTTCGCAGAATTTTCTGAAGCTATTTCTATTAGCTTTTCTAATTTCTTTATTGTATGTAGTGAATTTATCGGTGAAGCTCTGCCAGTCTCCGCTACGTTTTGCTCTATTAAAGAGCTGTTGCGTTTCGGTTTGACATATGACGAGACCAACATAGCAAATCTATTGACTTTCTAGTCTTCTAGAGAGTACAACTTGATTCATAGTCATCGAGAGTATTGCCTCGTTCAGTTCTATGAGATAATTCTCTAATACTGGGTGGTTTCTGGCATTTCTTTTAATCTGGAGAATTGCAAGATTTATTAAGGATATTAAAAAACTCTTCGTTTTAACAAAACTTCCAATATTTATTTAAAAATTGCTTTTTAAAGACTCAATGACAGCTGTTTCGCTATGAAGCATCGTCAGATTGACATTTAAGTTACATTTTGTTTGTTTGTAGCTAGGTACCTGATGTTTAGGTAGTATTAAGGCTAGACCAAGTATGGAAGTAATAAGACATAACAATATTAAAGCCTAGATGTTATTAGCCCTAAGGGATTATCCTGGATGTATTTCCCTCTAAGATCAGTATAACTGTGCAATGATATAGAAAAACCAGGAAAAAACTATATCATGCTGATCTTTACAATAACTTAATATATTTGTGTTACAATTACGTCTTATCTATGTATAAAATGAAGACTCAATCAAAGCAAACACTTTAAAAGTGGAGAACTTCCCAGATTTATTTGTTCATTAACAACTTTAAATTGTGGATCTGCTAGATGTCTTTTTATTTCAAGTTCTTCAAGGAAATCTAAATTTTGTTTTTTATTACAAATGTGTAGTATTTGGATGTCATTGGTGTGAAAGAGTGAGGTTGGATGTTCAAGTAGGTGTTTTGCATAATATGACTTATCTAGTTGTTTTAATCTATATGCTCTTAAATGTTCGTTAAATCTTACTTCAAAATTTCTTTGTGTTTGACCTATATATACAGCATTACACTTTGGACAATTAATTTTGTAAACACCAGATTTTTTTAATTTAGGTAATTTTGTTTTTACATTTAACAATTTTGTACCAACATTATTTTGTGTTTTAAATGATATTATTGCTGATGTTGCCGAAGATATTATTTTTGATATTTTATTGGAAATACTTCCACAATATGTAATATTTTTATAACTTTTAATTAAAAGTTATAAAAATATTTAAGATTTAACGAACATTTAAGAGCATATAGATTAAAACAACCAGATAAGTCAAATTATGCAAAACACCTACTTGAACATCCAACCTCACTCTTTCACACCAATGACATCCAAATACTACACATTTGTAATAAAAAACAAAATTTAGATTTCCTTGAAGAACTTGAAATAAACAGACATCTAGCAGATCCACAATTTAAAGTTGTTAATGAACAAATAAATCTGGGAAGTTCTCCACTTTTAAAGTGTTTGCTTTGATTGAGTCTTCATTTTATACATAGATAAGACGTAATTGTAACACAAATATATTAAGTTATTGTAAAGATCAGCATGATATAGTTTTTTCCTGGTTTTTCTATATCATTGCACAGTTATACTGATCTTAGAGGGAAATACATCCAGGATAATCCCTTAGGGCTAATAACATCTAGGCTTTAATATTGTTATGTCTTATTACTTCCATACTTGGTCTAGCCTTAATACTACCTAAACATCAGGTACCTAGCTACAAACAAACAAAATGTAACTTAAATGTCAATCTGACGATGCTTCATAGCGAAACAGCTGTCATTGAGTCTTTAAAAAGCAATTTTTAAATAAATATTGGAAGTTTTGTTAAAACGAAGAGTTTTTTAATATCCTTAATAAGATGGACTTCCAAAAAGTAAGGGTTAGTACAATCAATTTAATTGCAAGATTTCTTTTCAGATTAGGGTTGAAATTTTTCCAGTTAGTTTTCCTGGAGTTTCTCCTGAGTGTTGGCTGAGGAGGATACTCTAGTTTGAACATAATTCTCCTATGATCAGAGAGATATGGCCCCAGAGGCTTACAGGAGCTTTTAATTGCATATGTCTTTGAACGAAATATGCCAATAGAGTCTTTTCATCGATTCTTAAATTTTTGCCTTCGCACCATTTTTTAAAACATTGGTAGGTATTCCCCTTCTTCCCAAGCCCGTTTAATTTCTTCAAATTCACTCGCTCATATTTTAATTTTATAATAATCATAATTGTACTTAAAATTATTGACAACTAAATAAAAACTCAATTCTCCATTGTTCTTATGCACCTTAGTTACTAACAACCAAAGTATCTGTCTTGATAAAATGAATGAAACTAGTCAATATGACGAAAATGTTTAATTTCATAATTTATAATGGTGTCAATTGTGCAAAAAACGTTATAAGCATATCGAACGTTAAGGGTAACCGATCTCAGACAATTCTCTTCGATCGGTATAAAACCCTAACCGCTCTCCATGCTTAATATACTATTACAATGGACTAGTTTAGTAGGATCACATTAATCAAAATGATAGCAATATATATTTAGGATAAGATACCTACTTACTTATATTGGTATTCATTTTGCAATTAATTTTTCTCATTTCGTAAAATTTAGCAATAAATAATTAGTAAGTTTTAAACGTAGCGCCAACTAATAACCAATAATGAATTGTGTTTAAAAGTCAACGTTGTCACATTTTAGCTACGTTCGTTTCAAGTATTCTCAAAGAACTGGCGGCACAAAACACCGTGTTCTGTGACTAACTGATTGTACCAGTTGACAAGATATATGACAGGAGAGAAAATCGTGTTTATCTGTAATAAACAAACAAGACGCCTATTCTTGACGGTGATAGAATAGAACAGCCAATAGAAAGTGGGCGTGGTTCTATTGAAAATGCCAAAACGGTATTCTTGAAATTCGTTCTCTCACTGTATCGATAGAAGGGTTGCTCCCCGAGAGAACAATTACTTTTATTGGTTATTATTGAAGGAACCGCTATAACACAAAGAGAAGGTGTTAGGGATTTTTATTTTCGAACCAAAAATAGTATAGAAGTAATTTCTTTCATAAACCAAACACAACCAAACAACAAATTAAACTAACGAAAATGACAGAATATTTTGTTTAGTGTTTTACACCTTATTTGATAAAGTGTCAATCAGAGAACAAAAATATCGATATGTTTATCTCTTTTTAATGACAACAAATAAGAGAGAGAGATAAGTTTCTCGGTTAATATTAAAGCATATCGACAACATCGCAAATTTTCTACCAATCTTATTGAAACACGTCACTTACCACTTATGACGTATGTAACCATTAAATTTAAATTTCAAAAGCCGATTATGGCTAGAAGATTAATTTTATAAAAATTTTAATTGTACAGTTGAACCACTAAAAACCTATTTTATAAGATGCAAATATAAAAAAAAATCACTAAACTAGTCCATTATTGTAGTATCAACACAATTCGGTGAATATATTTTTGAAAATGTCCTACTGTACCTATTCGGTTTTTCTCTCTAGCCACCTGCCACGTTGTAGGTATAGCCAGGAATAAAATTAGAATTAAAAATAGATACCGGTAGAAAAAAAAGAGCACAGTCGTCGACATTGTAGACGCAGTGAGATGTTTTTAATAGTCCCTTACTGAATTATTGCCCAATAAAACCGTCTCAATGTTGAAATACTTTTGTTGTTTTAGTGATGAAATTAATTATATGAATAAAAGTTTTATTTCTATTACCAATACAAATATCTTTATGGCACCGTTAAGTGTACCCCCGCTATTTTTTATTCACGATCATAAAAATTGTGAGATTCTGAATGTCGACTCGAGCAACGATCGAGTCAAACTGTGAATCGGGCGGCAAGTTTATGGGGAGGCACGTCCAAATAACCGAAAATATTCTGGCGCCACGCAATAGACTAAAAGATTCATTAGGATGTATTATCTAGGATTGTTAAATATTTTTATTAACCGGTGTTCAACATGGCTTTAAAACAACCATCAACAAAGATGCAATTAAAGCAACCATCAACAAAGATGCAATTAAAGCATAAAATAAGAATCAAGAGTTTTATTTAATTCAGTTTCAATCAATGCTATATACTGCAGTGCAAACAGTACCATAACGCGGGGGTTCATTAACCATACCATGGTTCTCATAAAAATACTAAAATTAGTTAGATATTGGTATATAATGACTCCTGCAGAATAGACTGCGTTAACTCATATTTGTTTGGTGTTAACTTTGATATGGCATCAATAGATTTTTCTCTTTTTGATGGAAAAACTGTTAAGAAATCTTAATCAGCTAGCAAAAAGTAATTAAAGATTGTGTTAAATAAATATGGTTAAAATTTTAGTCGTGTTAACTGTGAAAGGATATGGGATCAACGCAGCCTCTGTATGGCCCATTCACTAGAATGCCTAGGAGATGGTATCGTAAGGTTTGATCTAGGTTTTCTTATGATTTATCATTGGAATTGTTGTTAATCGATATACACTTCAATACACAAAATTACAAAATTGTTTAGATATAACTTAAAAACGAAAATAATCATCACCAAAAAAGCTACCCCTAACTCGTTTTATTAACAACATTTCTGAAATAAGGATAAAGCGCTATCCCGAAGAAAACCGTTTCTGGAGCGTGTACCTGAAGCGAAGCTTCCAGGTCTTTAATAATACACTTTTCTAACGGGGCATTTTTTTCACTACTGGCAGTCTATTTTTTAAAATATTCGTTTTAAATTAAGAGATTTTTTAAGTCGACGGTAAGTGAATTATTTACTTACCGTCGAGTTGCTAGTAAATGTCACCTACTGACGTAAAATCTGTCACGGTAAACAGTCAAAAATGATCAATCGTGTAAAAAAGTTCATTAGCATTTATTACTAATTTTATGTCCCAAATCTATTTGGAAATATTAACTTCAATAATTTTCCATGTAGAATCAGCAAAACAACAAAAAGCTTCAACCGAATCTAATGCAAGACACTACTATTATAGTATTATATCAGGAATGTTTATCGTTGCGTACGTTTTTAACATTAAATCAATGAAATATTTAACGTATTGTATTGTTCCTCAGTTTAAAGTTCCACAGTATTTGGTTGCTTTTCCTTTAAATTTATGTTTCCAAAATATTTTATTTAATAATTTCTGTAGATCTCTCAAAATCCCTAGTTAACTTCCTACTTGATATTTCTATACTATATTTTGCAATTAAAGTGATTGTAATGATCTCTTTAACATATATAACGTCTAAAGAATTACTTAATTACGTAGTATTATATTGATGTTCAAAGTTAATAAATATATCCATGGAAGTAATCTAATATATAGTTTATTTTTAACCCTTAACTGCTTTTTCCTTAACCAAAATAAAATTATATAAATATCTATAAGTTTGGTAATTAAAATATCTAAAAAAGGTAGTTATGTTACAAATTTATGTTACAATTTCTTACCTAAGTAGATTGGAAAATTTTGAGTTAGGTTACTAGTTAGAAGATAAGATCTGTCTCTGGATGACGAGAAAGGATATTATGTTGTCTGAGACTGTATATAAAAATAAAAATGTCACCCATTTTTATATAAATTCAATTTAAACAATTTTACAATTAAATACTTATTCCTGTCTGTGTTTAATATTCTTCTAAATAAATTTAGTAATTGAGGCATTATTGTTGCATTATCTAAAAACAATTAAACGACTTAAATAAAACTATGACACAATATGAATCCTTTTTTTATTTCCAAAATATACAAACCTTTAACGTTAAGTTGAATCAATGAAATTGATTGTGTTAACCTCTACTTTTTGGAAGTTCATCTTACTAAGAACAATAAATAACTGAACAGTTAAACTAAAGTTCCACTATTTATTCGAAAAATTCGATTTAAAATTCAATTACAGCTGTTTCGCTATAACTAGCATCGTCAGATTGACATATTGAAATTACATTTTGTTTGTTTGTAACTAGGTACTTGATGTTGATAAGGAGGTAAGGCTAGACCAAGTAAGGAAGTTATAAGACATAACAATATTAAAGCCTAGATGTTATTAGCCCTAAGGGATTATCCTGGATGTATTTCCCTCTAAGATCAGTATAACTGTGCAATGATATAGAAAAACCAGGAAAAAACTATATCATGCTGATCTTTACAATAACTTAATATATTTGTGTTTTACAATTATGTCTTATCTATGTATAAAATGAAGACTCAATCAAAGTAAACAGTTTAATAGTGGAGAACTTCCAAGATTTATTTGTTCATTAACTACTTTAAATTGTTGATCTGCTAGATGTCTTTTAATTTCAAAATCTAAATTTTGTTTTTTATCACAAATGTGTAGTATATGAATGTCATTGGTGTGTATAAGTTAGTTTGGATGTTCCAGTAGGTGTTTTGCATAGTTCGACTTATCTGGTTGTTACAAATATTGTAGCTATAATAATTCTTAATTTTATGACGTGGGCCATAACCTCACTGTACTAAAATAATTATTTTTTATTGACTCAGTTTGATTGTGTTTATTTTTTTTTGATTTAATAGGGATTTTATATATCTCTGACAAATCTCGAGCCCCATTTTTTGACCCCTACAGATGCCGTTTTTCCTGCGAATAACCAACGTGTAGACAGAGATGGAAGTTCAAAGGAAAACTTTTTAGAAATGTGTAATGAAGCATTACTAATTACTATTCCAGAAATATGATTAAAAACTGAGCAATTAGTACATTCATTGAGTATTTTGCAAAGAGGGGTTTATTTTGATAGAGGTGGTATAGCTCCAGTTATAATAAATTTTGATTGAGAGTGGTGGTACTGAACAGGAACTGTGATCTGATTAATAAATATATATTGTAACATTTAAACATTCAATAATGGTATATTAGGTATAATATCAACAGAAGTTGTTTTATACTACCTTAATTTAACAACTTTTACTATATTTTGTGTATTTATAAGTAACTTTTAACCTAGAAATAATGTTTATTATGTATGTACATAAACATGTTTTTTAAACTTACCAGAAATTTCTAGAAATTTTATAATGTGAAAAAAGAAGGCAGATATATTTATAATATATGTGCTCTAGAAAATCCACAGTAGACGAAGTGAGTATGTCAAGTGGTATACTTATAGGAAAGATATGCACATAATGTTCTAGTACCTGATTAATTACTCGGACCTGAAAGAAACTTCTGGAAGGTTAGAAGTGCATAAAAGAACTTGAGAAGAGGTCGTCGGGGTCAGTATATCTTTAGAGTATATAAGCAGTCAGTATATCTTGAGAGATTATTGTAGGTAGGCAGTGTATCATTGAAAGTCAATCATAAGCAGTTAATCATGGTAGATCAGTCAGTTTACATCGATCAGTACGTGAATGTAAATCATCCGCTAGTCAGTTTGAACAGAGTAAACAATAAACAGTTTTTAAAAGTAGTAAAAACTAAGTACTAAATAAATAGTGACATTTAGAATGTAAGTTAAAAATTATTACTAAAGCAATCAAATGTGTAATTATAAACATTTTCGGCGTATAAAAAGAAAAAAATCAAGCGTACTTACTATTTATAATAAAATTAAAATAATTATAATCCAACAAATACTGAACTATATCCATAAATCGATTGGGAGGAACAATTATATCACACAAGAAACCAAACGTCTATCAACAACGAAATTTTTATATAGCGACTAAGATTTTTCCCACCAATCAGAAAGCAGGATTCTACGTATTAAGGTCAGATAACTCTGTAAAACATTTTGAATTTTTGTAGTAGTTAGTTTAGGTTATGTAATTTAAGACAAAAGAATTTATTTGATACTTAATATTTATTGAATTTCGATAATAACTTATTTGCCATTCCATAAATAACAATAATTTATTTCACACAATTTCAACATCAAGTTCTATTTTAGTTCATAAAAGGCCTTTTGTCTTATTTTTCTTAATTATTATTCTACTTTTTATTTTATTAATCATTGGATATACTACTGTTTGAAATTAGCCTTTCATAATAAATTTATTTCACACAATTTCAACATCAAGTTCTATTTTAGTTCATAAAAGGCCTTTTGTCTTATTTTTCTTAATTATTATTCTACTTTTTATTTTATTAATCATTGGATATACTACTGTTTGAAATTAGCCTTTCATAATAAATTTGTAATTATAACTTATCAATTTTTCATTTACGAGGGTCGCTTTTTTTTCAACCTCCGATTGGTCATAAAAAACACCAATAAATATTAAAATTTCGTTTTTTTATCAAAATAAAGGAAATTTCTTAACCTATTTTTCTACATAAATGCCTTGAAGATTGAGACATTTATCATATCCTTGTACCAGCTTTCCAATGCCCTCTTCATAGAACTCTGCCGCCAGTGACTTGAAATGTTCATTAATGGCAGTTTCAAGTTCCTCGTGAATCTCGAAGCGCTGTCCTCCAAGCCATTTTGTCAATTCTGGGAAGAGGTGGAAATCGCTTGGCGCTAAATCAGGACTGTACGGCGGGTGATCGAAAACATCCCAATCAAACTGCCTAAGAAGGTTTTGGGTTACTCAAGCACACTTGGCGGGAGAACTAAATGTCGCGGCCATGTTTTTTCTTATGTAGCACAGTACAGACTGTAAGTCGGGATTGATGTAGAGTGTAGCGGGGGAGATGCACTGTCGCCCACTGCTCACCGCAATGGCGAAACACTTCACGAGAATTTTTTATGGACAAACGGAGGTTAAAAAAAAACGACCCTCGTATATACCTACCAAATAGTCCAACTAGAAACTTGCAGAATATAACCACCCTGAGAAAAGAAGATCGTGCTTTATTAGAGCATTTAAATAATATCAAAAATTAATCAATCTAAAATTTATAAATACAAATTAATTAATCAATAAATAATCAATAAAATAATAAAATTCATAACAATGTAATGAAATGTTAGGTAGAATTTCATTGGATGTGCCAATCACTCAATTTTTATGTTTAAACCAAATTTGCATTCCCCGTACTTAATAATAATAATAATGTTTATTTATCACAATTACAGTAAATTTTTTACATTGATACATATTTCTTTTTTTTAATAAATAATAATCACTGAAGTTAAGAGTAACTAGGTTACCAACAACTTGTGTGTGATGTAATGTAAGAAAAAATGCAAGAAATTTTTTTTTTACATATCCAGTACAAAATAACCTGTCTAGTATAAAATGACATATTCGGTAAAAAAAATTTCATATCCAGTAAAAAAATGACATATCCGGCAAAAAAATTACATATCCAGTAAAAAGTTGACAAAAATCAGTGAGCTAGCAATTCCAGTAAGTAATTTAAAATATATTTAATAATAATAATAATAATAATAATAATAATAATAATAGATTCCTCTGAAAAAATAACTTATTAGTTATTATTTATTATAATTTGAAAGAATTCTCTTTTTTTTGACAATATCCATTTTTTAATTTTAAATTTAAAATATTTATATTTTTTAGTTTTTTGTAATTCTACAGACTTAGAATTTTTGAACCTAAGTAATCAAAGCAACGTTGTCCAATAGTTTTTTCTCGTCTAGGTAATTGATAAGTCTGGTATTATATGTATGTTCAAGACGCTCTAATGAATCCTCATTTCGTTTAAGAAAAAGTAATATTTTTTGGCATATAACCTGACTCATCCTATATAGTTCATCACTTGGAAACCTAATATTCTTTTGATAAATTATTCGAAGTATCCATTTTTGTATTACATTTAGATTTTCAATATGGCAGTCATATACACCACCCCATCCAGAGATACCATAACTTAGCTGTGATTGCACCAACGAAAAGTATAACATTTTTAGATGATTTAAATCTAAGAATCCTCTCAAATATTTAAATCTTGATAATAATCCTCTATTCAGAACAATAAACAACTAAAAGGTTGAATTAACTTTCACTATTTATTCTTTGAATACTTTAAATGCAATGCATTTATTCAAAGAATAAATAGTGAAAGTTAATTCAACCTTTTAGTTATTTATTGTTCTGAATAAGATGAACTGTCACATAGTAAGGGTTAGTACCATAAATTTCAATAATCCTCTAATCTTAGTTGTAAAATATTTTGTTTGCAGGTCCCATTTGAGATGACAATAATAATCCCAAGATAAGTTATCCTGTCTACTTCTGGGATTCTAGTACTATCATCAACATCAAGGGATCCTAGATTTGGGAGACCAGTTTGGTAAGATGTGAAAGGCATATAATTATTTCGTTTTATCAATATTTAGCGTTAACTCATTAAATTGGAACCAAGTTTTAATTATTTTAAAATCAAGTTCAGCTTGTCTTTTTAGTTGAGCCCAAGAAGCAGCATTAAAAAGGATGGCCGTATCATCGGCGAAGCTAATAATTTTTCCATTTACGTACAAAGTAAGAAGGCTGTTTATATAAATAGTAAACAGCAATGGACCCAATACAGTGCCTCGAGGCACACCGTAGGTAACATTTCTAGCCTCGCTTATGCAATTTTGAATGGTAACATATTGCTTCCTTTCACTTAAGTAGCTCTCTATAAGTTTATGTGTTAGTCCACGAATACCGTAGTATTTCAATTTGCTTAATATTTTTTTATGATTCACAGTGTCAAAGGCTTTAGAGAGGTCCACGAGGATACAGGCAGTAGGAACTTTTTTATCCATAGTATTGTAGACATACTTTACTAGTGTACATATAGCATCCTCTGTGGACTCTCCCTCTCTAAAGCCATACTAATTTTTAGTGTTTATTGTGTTTATTAAAGAAATTTATTAATCTAAACTTTAATATTTTTTTTTTTAATTCAGCCTCTTTTGTGGGAAATAAATACATAGTTTTGTCTAAATTTGATATATTTTCAGTATAATCTTGAGGAGAGGGTATAATTTGGGCAAGTTTATTTCCTAAATCACTAAAATAAGCATTAAACTCATTGGTTATATCTATGGTGTTATTTATTACTTCATTTTTTTCATTTATAATGTGTTCTATTTTATTTTCAGGTTTACTTTTATAACATATATCATTGACACATTTCCAAACAGCTGCAGATGAATTGTAATTTTTATTTATTAAATTAGTGAAATATGTCTTTTTTGCATTTTTTAATAAGTACTTTTAATCGGTTTTTATAGTTACGATATTTGTTAAGTAAATATAATATGTCATTTGGATTCAATTGGAGTTTTATACTTCTATCTGTATTTATGCATTGGACATAATTAAATTTGTATATTAAAGAATTAAGTATATTTTCAAGTGGATGAAAAATAAACAAAAATGTATTAAGACCACTAATAAAAAAATTTCAATCGAATCGACGAATTCCTTACTTGGTGTAATTTGAAATACCTCATTATTAAATTTGATAAACCTTGACTTAATTTACTGGTTTTGAAAATATGACAACCTTACAATTATGACGTGCAACGCTTTTTGTTTTGCGTGTACTCTAGTAATGTATTAATAATCTATACAAAATATAGATTCATAAATAGTTTTTAGAAAAACTTTAATTTATGTAAACGGAATCAAGTGATTAACATTATGTAACAGTCGCAGAAGCTAAACAATAGTTTACTTGATAAGCGACACCAACAGCTTTCCATTTTAACAGTCGAACGAGAGAAGGGGGTTTCGAGAAAAATAGTCAACCCCAAAACCGCTAGCGTTGTAATTTATGGGTTTTTGGAACTGACTACCGCATTGTTTAACTAACAACCCACTATAACGTTTGTCAAAGACTATCTACAGATGTATCTCTTTATCTCGAGATGTAAATTTAGTGTTTAGGTCATTTAGCATTTTATTATATATTCCTCACGGGTCAAATATGTCTATTTTTCAACGTTGCCATCTATATATCCCACTGAGAACGTTCTCTCGAACTAGTAAAATGATGAATATTAGGTAGAATTGTTTTCTTGTATGCGTATTGTAGGTAGAATATAATCACGTGGCGAGAATTATAGCTTAACAAATCGATTTCATAAAAATATACCGGCGCTTTCGCCATTTTTAACTATAGTTATAAAAATAGTTCCTAACGAAATTATTTAAAAATGGTTTGTTTTTCCTAAATAAAAGTGACCTGACTAGTTGATAAATAGATAAGCCAACATTATAGAAGGTATTATTCGTGTAGATTTTATTATAAAGGATTTTTTTCTTCAGCCAGTTGAATTTATTTTATTTGCCCACCAAAAATTGGCTGTTTCAGGAACATCAGGAATACATTTTTGGTACATCTTGAAGCCTAATATAAGTCAATATTATTTGTATTTGGTAAATATTTGATATTATTTAAATGTTTCTAATATAACATGAGCTTTTACTTCTCAGGGGGCTTATGTTCTAAAAGTTACTAATTGTATTGTTAGCTATTTAAATAAAAATTGATTAATTTGTAACATGTCTATCATCATGTCACCTTGCACTATTACCGACCGTAAACGATACCGCTATTATTACCGTTAAAATCGACCTCGATTCACTGTTAATGCTACTGTACACGAGACACCCCTTAAAGACGCTAACTATTTATCTGTTTGAACGAAGCCAGTCAAAGAACGCGTCCCTCGCTTGCAATTGAATAACGAACGCATTTCTTCTGACAAATGACACAAACACGATTTCCGTTTTGAGAAAGACCATATATAGGCCAATACCAAGAATGATAAACATTTACCAGGATTGCTTAATCCCATAAGACGTACGTTCGCCAAAAAGTCGATCGCACGTGGTGGCCTGTGACGTCACTGCAGTCCTCGGCCGTATTATTCCTATCTTGACAGTGCATTTTAGGTCGTTTTCAATCGTCGTTTTTAGATTTATTGTAAAAATATTCAAAATTTTGACTGGTATTTATTATGGATACATTAGTGTACGTTGAATTTTTGTGAAAAATATTTAAAAAACTATTTTTTAAATTCCAGTTCGGACTTTTAAATTTCATGTGTTACACTGCTTGGCTGGACATTGCTTGGTTAGTATCGTTGAGTGTCAACGTTAATATTCAATAGTGAATACATTTTTTATTTTACGTTTTTATTTTACTTACTTACTATTTTTTTAATATGTAGTATTTTTTGTTAATTTTAAATTTGTAATTAAAAATTCTTTATAGAATACATATTATGTCGATCCATAAAAGATTCACGGATTGTACAAGTAATATGCTGCAAATTGTTTATTATGTTTCTTTGTTTGTCAAAAAACACTAGTTTTAGGTATGCTTTTGTGTAATAATAAATTTATTTGAATGTATTTTTTAAAATAAAAATAGAACTAAATATGTTTGAAATAGTGTTTTCTTTATTCTACCTATTTCCCAAATAATATTCAATAAATTAATTAAATATAAGTATTAAAACGATTTTATGGGAATATTTATTATAAATTATAAGTGTTTAATCTTAAAAATCCAAATAGTGGTACGTTAGTATTTCAGAAATCATAAAAATACTGTCTAATTCCTATTATCTCCATGCATTTATATGGTAAACGTTGTAATGAAGGACTGCAGTGACGTCACACAGCTGGCGGACAAATCAGGCGGATTAGGCAATCCTGGTAAATGTTTATCATTCTTGGGCCAATATGACAATTTTATATCCTTTTTAACTAATACGCTCGTCTGAAGAGTCTGAAAAAACGCTCAAGTACTCATCTTGTGAAATTCCCCGTTTTGGTTGTTGGTATGTAGACTTTTTTCTATTCTTTTCATGACTATTTACATAATTATGCTTTAATTATAATAAAAAATCTTTTCTATACAATTCACACACAATTTGTACACATACTATTTGAAAACTAATAAAATGTATCAGAAGCGTGCTTTCGAACACGTGTTTTCAATAATTGTTCAAGGTAAGCTATTACTTTTAGACAAAATATAACAATTGATCAGTAAACAGCTAAACATTATATTTTCCGAATGTTAAAAACATAATTATTGACAAATTTTCAGTTCATAAAAATCTTAGAGCGTAGTCTTCAACCACGCTATTAAAACTTGCTTTAGAGTCAAACAATTAATAATAGTTATTAAACAAAAACCACTTCACTGTAATATTTTTAATGTTATAAAAAATCAATTTTTCACAAATATGCATTTAGTACAAATGTATGATGGTTTCAAAGCTCTACTAGAACTAGTTAAATATATACCTTTTTTATATTCAAATCACATTAGCATATTGATAATTTTTTGCATTATAAAGAACAGGACCGGCTTCACCGTCCTGTACATTAATAATTTTCAATATTGTTTAAATTTTCAATTATTTTATTATATTTATGAAGATAAGACAATTTATTTGTTGAAATTTAGTAATTTGCTGTCCTATCTGAAAAGTCTGTCCAATACTAACGCCCATACCTCCATGATTCCTTCTCGCACACATAAAACTTTTAGAAAGATACAACCCGCTAAGTTGGAGTCAAGTTATTGTCAAGTTATCGCTAAGTTGGAGTCAAGTTACCGCCAAGATACCGCTAAATTTAGTGCCCAGTTACCGCTCATGTGAAGACAGTCTTTCAAACCACTTCTGAGCTGTTAAGAAAACTATTACATCCCAAGCAGCCAGAACCATTAAAGAAACTTTCATCTCTCCACGAAGAAGCTGAAGCCTCTCTCCTAGACAGCATAGAAACCTAAAGTTAAGTCCACTTTTTACAACTCCAGTTCATTATCAGCAAGTACTTACAGTTTCAATAAATAATCAATTTAAAAAAAAACCAGTTTCATTTATATACCTTAGACTATAAGTCTTAAGGGTGTAGCGTGGTCGGTCTTTATTTCAAGTAGCTTCTTTATTTGTTGTTTAATTTCTATCTCACCTTAATTTTTGTGTAGTTTGTTTGCTTAACCGATAGCGTTCAAAAGATAGTGGCGCCCTTATTACTTATACATCCCAATCCTTCCTATAGTGAGCATTAACTTGGAGTCGAACCACCCCCTGGAGAGGGTCTCTTAGCCGGGATCTCTTTTGGTGAGTTTTGTAGTTACAAATTGGCTTCCTGCCTTTTTGGGACTAAAAAGGGTTACAAATTGGCGCCTTTGAGGAACTAATATTGTTACAAATTATAACCACAAATTTATTAGAAAAGACATATTTCAAATAGTAATTTGTTTTTTGATATATTAAATGATTAAGAAAAGGTCTTTTATGGAACAAAAAAGAACTTATTTGATCTAGAAATTATATCAAATAAATTATTGTTAATTATACAATGATGAACAATAGGTTGTTATTGAAATTTATTAGTTAATGAAAATCAAATAATTTCTTGGGTTTTTAATTAATTAACTTAAACTAATACAAGAATTAAAATATTTTGCAAAAATTATCTGCCTACTTGTAGAGTGCATGTTTATCGTACCGGGCCACAATGTAGTTGACGTATAATTTTGGTGTATCCTTTAATTCATATTTTTAATAAACAATTGTATAATTTAGGTAGTTAAATGTTTAAATATTAGTTATAAGGTGAAAGTACTTACATTGTGGCATGTAAACATTTTGTAGTCCTTCGATAACAGATATGTATTCAGGCAAAACCTCATAATATGAGAAATACTTACCTAAAAATATAAAAACTGTGTTAATAAATGTTATCAGACAAGGGTGAAATCAGTGTATTAACTATAAATGTTACAGTGATAGACATTGTAGTCCTACTTTATTATCAAAACTCAAATAGTGACCACTTAAAAGACTATTTCAACAACAGTTGATAAAAATTAATGTTAAGCAGTTTAGTTAAAAGAAATGTATGTAAAATAATAATTTAAGTTTTTACATTAGTTATAAATCTTTTAATCTTTGATAATATCAGAAAATTTCACTTAAACAAGTATAACAGTTGCTATTAAGTTCATATTATAGATTAAAATAAAAAGCCTAATTTTTATTCTTTCAAGTCAAATTAGTATTCAAATTCAAATTCAAATTCAAATTCATGTTGAAAAGATCCAATAAAACTCAAAGTCAAAATCACAGACTTTTATTCAATTAATGTACAACTATTGCAACTAGTTTCGGTCTAGATCAGACCATCATCAGGCTGTAAAGAACACAATAAATGGTAAGCAAGAAGTGCAAATAGCAATCGGTGGTAGAAAATAATATTTGCTCAAATTTACACAAATTCAAGGAGATGGACATGCCAAAATTAGCACATTTCAAATATCAATTTTATAGGGAAAAACTGATAAAAAAATAATTTATAGGTATAGCTTTTTCATGAATGTAAGAATACATATTTTCTGTATATCATTTTGCAAATTAAAACAACTGATTGCTAATTTAATGCCATTAGTGTAATAATTTTGGAAAAGGTATAAAAGGCCGTGCATATTGGTTTTCGTCCTCTTATTCGCTCTTATCTCTCCGATTGGCAATTGAAGTTGATCACGACATCTTAAGTACGGTGAGAATTGATATCATAACCCATTTTTTAATCAAGTTGAGTTTAATTACATTATTTAACAAAAATATAATCATCAAAGTAATTAAATAGAATCAAAGTACTTACAAAATAGTTCGATTCATCAAAATCAATCTGAATTCTGGTAAGATTGATAAGATTCGTTTCATCGTTGTTGGACATCAAGCCGAGCTGACATATTGAAAAGCAGGTATGTTTGCGAATCATCTAACTAACAGGGACCAACAGCATCGCTATTGTTACGAACGGAAAGGACAGTTATTTGAGGTACGTTCATCAAAAACATTTTATTTGTGTGCGCATGACTATTTAAAATTAAATCAAAGACAAATATTAGCATTGATTAAATATTTCTCAAGGTATTTCTATTATGTTAAGGCGGCATCCCACCGGACGCTCTGTTCTGCTCCGCTCTGCTCTGTGCCGAGCTGTGCCGAGCAGCGCGGCGCAGAACGACACAGAGCGGCGCAAGTTTGCGCGCTATGTTCGTCGAGGAGCAAAAAGTTCCAGTTTAAATTGACACGCGCACGATGGAAACGAAAGTAGCTAGTGCTGCTGTTATAGTATTTAACCATTTTTTACAATAAAAATGAAAGACCCGGAGGAAACGTCGTTATTGGCTTACACCAGTATTTAAAAGTAGAGACATTTATGGAGAAAATAATCTTTTAAATGATTTAGTTGCTGGACAGTTTCAAAATTTTTGTCGTATGTCGTTGCAAAATTTCGAGCACCTGTTAACAATGATTGAATCAGTCATAAGAAAAAAGGATACTAATTACCAGAGTTGCTGTATCTGCTAGAGGAAGACTGGCAATCACTTTACGGTTCCTAGCAACAGGAGATTCATTTAGCAGTTTCATGTATACATTCAAAGTGTCCCAGCAAACTGTATCAAGGAGTGTTTGGAAGTTTGTAGTGCTCTCAATGAAGCACTCAAACAATATATACGCGTACGTAAAACTAATTTTTATTCAATTTACATAATAAGTAGGTAACTTAACATTCAACCAATAAAAATAAGAGGGGTATTTTTGTAAACTCATAATAAAAGTAATGATATAGGATTTTTGAAAGCTGTTTTTATGATTGTTTATTAAAATGCTTGACAAATTCCCACCACCACCAGTCCCACTGAACGCGCACGTTTCTTTGAAGTACCGACAACCAACGGATAATGTTCGCCCTTGTTCGAACTTGCACGGCGCGGAGCAGTTTGTCGATCCCACCAAACGCTCAAGCCCTAAACGCGCACAATCGAGCGAAAACGAACGGCACGGCGCAGAGTAGAGCGTCCGGTGGGATGCCGGTAAAATATTGCATGTAATAAATCCTTGAAAGAAATTAATATTTTATAAAATTCTTGTATCAATAATTAATGCAGTAATTACAATTCGATGTTTTATAGAGTAGTCAAATTGAGTTTTACTTGAATGCTACCCAAGACAAAGAGTCGGGTCTCGAAATAAATCAAAATATACAACAAATAATAATTCAAATACTTCATTTAATAACATAGTTAACAAATAAAATACAAAAACAATAAAATAAATCAAAATCTATAAAAATAAACCATCACAATATATAGCACAATTACAAAAGTAGTTACAATTTTGAGCTTTGAACTCCTACTAAAGGAACACCAAAAGGTTAAAAATATCCAAAATTGCTCTAAATTGCTTCTAACGTCTTTTAAGGATCCTGAATACAGCTGTAGTTACGCCATCTAATTCAAAGGTGGAAGTTACTTTTTACTAATTTGCTGCAACAACGACAATAACAAAACATAACAATATCGGAAACAACTTCACCATTAGAGTCCCAAAGAGCCATTTTTAACAATTAACTTGACATCAAGGATCCGCAGAGAAGTAAACATTAGTTAATAAAATCTTCAATTCACCACTCCCGCTGTTAAACATACATACAGATAAAAATCTGGAGTCGACTTTCTCCAGTTACACCGGTCACAAAAATTTGAATATGTTAATTTTTTGAGTATTTATCAGAAAATTTATAGTAATGGTTTTAGTGTTTTTTTTGTAGTGTGGGGGTCGCTGAGGGCGCGACACGATACAGAATAGGGTGTCGACACGATCGAGTCAAATTTAACACGAAAAGCTTAATCTTTTTAGTTTTAGTTTCGACTTATCTAAATATAAATGTCACTATGTTTTTATGTGTGCTACAAAAGTGCTGTCTGTGTACCAGGTAGTGAGTTGAACAAATGGATTATTGTTTTTCTCAAGTGATGGGTTTTATCTACTATCTGATAATTAATTCGTTCCATGTTAAGGTAATCAACTTTACTATTATATAGAAAACAATGAAATGATATTTCAATTTGGTCTTCAGAAAATTAATTAAAAAATTCGGTTCTATAATTATATTACATATTTTTAAAATGCTTTGTATTAAATGTTCTACTCATAAAATTTGCTATCTTTTAACTAATTTTCACTATTTTACTTTTCACTATTTTCGCTGTTTAATTGTTCAATATTGTTATTGAATTTTTGACAGTTACATGATTTTATCAATACTTATAAAACGACTAGTGGTTTTATCAAAGGTAATACCATGAGTCCTTAAAATTTATCGAAAACTTTTTTATTTGGCAAAAATACGAAAACAAACTGAAATGTGATAAAATCACTAGTCCTACGGACTCCTGATTTTATCTTATTCAGTTTGTTTTCGTATTTTACTTTTCACTATTTTCGATGTTTAACTGTTTAATATTGTTATTGAATTTTTGACAGTTCTATAATTTTATCAATACTGGTAAAACCTTAGATCATATATACTAACGTGGATACATCAACGAAGTAATAACTTGGCTCCGACATATCAGAGACGTACTTTAATCTCCGATTCTTGTTTAACTTACACAGCTTCCCAGCGCTCCTTCTTTGTCTTGGGCAACTGAAGTATAGGACTACAATGTTGCCGAGAGCTATTAAAGAAAAATCTCATTATTGTAATAAAGTTTAAGAAAACAAACTAAAGGTACTTTTAAAATATTTAAATATTTTTGCGCAAATTTTTTTAATGTATTTATACATAATTATAATTTAAATACCTAATATAAGTAATAAGCTCAAAATGCAATAAACAAATAAACCTCTCTTAAAAGTATCAGATTTATTTCAATTGTAACAAACTGGCAATCCCGAATGAAACAACAGAATTGGCACCAAATTTAAAAATCTGATAAGATGTGATGGTGAATATACGAAACTCACATTTTAATTTTTAATACTTAAATATTTGCAAAAATAAAACAAAAAATAAAAGAAAAAATTTAATAATAATAATAATCACAATGAAAACACCAAAAATTAAAATATATATGATACAATAAAACCACAATAAAACACACGAGAATCACGAAACCGAAACAACGCTTGCAACGCTGCCAAATCTAATAATATCTAAAACTTTCTCAAATTTTTAGGTACACCATCATTTTATTGTTTTAATATTTTATATTAAAAAATAGAATTCATGTGCATTTTTAAATATTTTACCTGCACATAGGTACATATACAAAAATCTTTGAGTAAAAATTGATATAAATAAAGAATTTATATTAAAAGTGTTGAAGCTTTTGAATTGAACTATTAATTGCTCTGGCAACAGGATAAGTTATTCAAGCTCTACGTTTCAATTGTCAAAGCGTATGCTCTATTAGCAGCCCAAGACGAAGATAAAGCTAATGCATTTATACGTGGTAAAAGAAGACAATGTAAAAAAAGTATGTTGTACATGTTGGGGCCAGAACGTATAATGTATTTCTTATGGCATTGAAGTATCCACGTTAGTATATATGATCTAAGGGTAAAACGACTAGTGGTTTTTATGAAACGGAATGATTGGCTAGCATTTAGCACAGAACATTGAAGATTAAGAGTTTTCATTGGACGAAATCAAAAAACTGTGATATTTTGTCAGGTGAAAAAAATAATCTAGTAAAATTTTACAGGAGTAGTGTTATTTAAGAAAAAGATATTTTGAACCATTTTATACAAAAACTACCTACTTTATTTAAAAAACTTCCTAAAACAACTTGTATTTCTTAATATACACAAACAAAAACTTAAACTCTTAAATTGGATTTTTTGAACTTTTGACAGTTCTATAAATTTATCATTGAACGGAATTACAAAACTGTGATATTTTGACAAAGATTTTGTCTTTGTCTATCAATCTTTCAATTTCTTATTACTACCTCAAAATTTTGATAACCTGTTAAGTTGAAATTGTTGTAATATAATAATACAATCAATACTGAAGACAAGTTACACTATTACTATACTTAGTAAATTAATTCATTTGTAAAAACATAAAATTGTTTTAGAAAAATGATAACTTTGCAAATATCTATCTAAGCATCATTTGATCAGGGTATTTTTCTTTTTGACATTTAATTATCTCATTCACATTTTTACTTATTTCCCAATTTTTTTTATTTGCAGCAAATTCGATTTTACAACATTTTTGATAAAAATAAGTTGACTCTGTCCGAGTCCGGTGTATCTGTTCCCATGAACGAAACTACTTACGAATTACTTTTTATATTTATCTCCTTAATCACACCCTACATTATACGAATTTTAACAGGTGTATATCTAACACAAAGGAAAAAGAAATATTTCCTTGTTTGTTCGTTTTGTGTAAATGTTTTGTATAAAAAACATTCATATTTATGATTTTGATACTTAGTTTTTCCTTAAAATTATATATTTCTTAAAAACCAGTTGCTAACAGTTGTTACTTTAGTATGTTTCTAGAAATTAGAATATCATTCTGACAATATGAACTAAATGCAAATTAAAATGATCTTAGTTGCCTAATATTGACCTTGAATTATGTCTTGACCTACATTTTACTTAATATTTTGATTTATTCTTGTTTACACGAATAATGACGCTTAGGAAAAGATACACCGGACAGACTGTACTTCATAATAAATTTGTGAAATTCAATATTGTACTCCATAACCCCAAATTATTTGAGAGAGTAAATTAATTTGACGAGGATATCCTAAAAGGACCACATTTAATATGATATTTGTATAATTTAAAATTGTTTAACAACAGCCTAAAAGAACCATTACGCTTATATTTTTGTATCCCCATAATGCTCTTCTTGTAATTAAATAACACGGATTTTTCTTCAAATGTTTACGATCCACGCATTTCAAATTGGCCATTTCATATCTATGGTGTTTTGTGAAAGACTTTTTCCCCTTTTATATGAAAAATGTGGTTAAAACCAAAAAAATGTGACAATTGTTTTTAAAAGGCCATAAATAAGGCCATTTTAAATGTATGGCCATCTACCGAAATAAGAGGTTTCATTTTTTTGGAGCAAAATTCGGCTAATCCATCCAATAGACTACGGCAAACTTGGAGACATTTCTAATGAAATGCCTAGAAATTAATTATTTCTGGATTACTACAATTATTTAGTGGACAAGTGCAATATTTCCCCCAAGTGTTTGAGCTAGACAATCATCAGAGTCTATATTTCCAACGAATGTATGTGAATCATATCATTCTGAATTCAACTCGCATTTTCAACATAAAACATAAACAAAAATCCGTTCACTTCACGAAATTTGTAAGAAAAAGACCAATTGTTTTAAATAAAGAAAATATTATTCATACTTTGATTGAAAAGTATAAAAGTCATAATATATCCAGATTTTATTTCGTTTAATTTGTTTGCATTATATGAAAATTGTATAATACTGAATGTTCTTTATTTTAACTCTGTATATTTAGCATGAGTAGATAATGTAATGGAATTTAATTTTTGTTTAAAATAAATGTTAAATATAAACTATATTACGTTTTTTTGGGGTTTTCCATGTATAAATAACTTAATAATTATGAATATTTTTATATTTCTTTGTTATAACCCCAAATATTTTAAACCATCGAATTTTCTACTTATTTGTTATTATTACCAACATAAATAAAAATAAAGAAAACTGTAGTGGTATCTCAACGAATGTCAAATTTTATCCAATATATTGCTTGTATAATTTTTTTTCCAAAAAATTATTAAATGTTAGAATTTATCTTAAAAAAGTATGTCTTTGAAAAACGCATAAGGTTGTGCAACGAATTTTTCGCTTTCCATGCATATTTGCAACACTTAATAACTGGTTTGTGATAAGAAGAAACTTAATATATCGCACGTTGTTATCATGATTTATTTGTTTATTAACAAACATGCTTGAGTCGACAAATTAAACAAGGGACTGTTTCAAAACAACTTTGTAATATTGGCAGAAAAATGATGGTGAATTTTTTTGTCGGTAAGACATCTGGATTATGAAATTACACAGTCAGTGTCGTACTTTTCTTTAAACAAATAAAAACATTCTCGTTTTTATAGTCACTGGTTCCTATTTGGATTATGTTACCAAAACTATTTAATAACTTGTATTTTATAACATCTACAACTTAAAATTAACAAATAAATTATCAACATTTCAAATCTAAATTTTTATTTCAAACAATGGGGTGTTAAATGTGTTGTTCTTGAACAATCCCAACAAATTATATTGAGCAGGTAAAAAAACCAACAGCTCCAGTTTTTACGTGTAGTGATTTATTTTCACTACTCCCTGTACATTAACAGGTATCATAAACAAAACTGTGACACGAACGAACATCAACTGAATATAGAATTCTTCTCGGAATTCCCAGGGAGAGGTCCCCAGTAGGAAGGAAGTGACCCCTACGGTTAAACCATTTGCTCCAAAATAAGCCATAAAATATTTAAAATGTCAATGCAGACGTTTTAACCAACAGAATTGAGATTTAAGTGCGGGTTAGATAATTTATCGTTCGACTCTATTGACTATGTAATATTAGTAAGATAATATTTATTGTTATAAAAGAAGAAGGATGGAAATATCAGAAGTTGGATTATCTACCAGGGCTAAAAAAAATGGAATCTCTTTACACACAGGGGTGTTAAAAACATCTAATAGACATACAATAACATATTGCTTCTAATAGGGATCTATACTAGAAGGTAAATACCGACCTAGACCTTACATATATTCTTTATAATTCAATAAGATCAATATATTTTTAATTGTTGGTAATTACTAAGTGAAGGACCTTTTAATAAAACTGCTAACTGTTCAGAGAAAGTTCACATTTTAAGGCCCTTGCAGGCTCTTTATTCGGCAAGTTTTAAGAAGTTTCTTTTTTTGTTTTTTATTCAATGTCCTCTTAGCCTTAGGGAAGTTCTTACCCTTTACTGTTTTCAAGAATTTGAGTGCAGTAGTTGTTTTAAATTTAAACGGTAATATCTACAATACCTACAGATGTAGAGTTGTTTAATTATCATGGACCCCCAATTGAAATGTAGGTTGCATATATTCCATACAATAGCGAAATTAAGATGCATCCTGTATAAATTAAAGGTTTTGAAAGAAATTTTGCTGTATCGTATGTCCAATTTATACTATGCACTAGTCGAGAGTCACTTGAGATGTGGAATCTGTGTATAGGACAGTTCCTTAAAAACACACGTGAAACCTTTACAAACTATTTAAAAACAATTTTCTTAATTTTCAAATTTTCAAAAAAACCCAAGATATCCTTCAGATGCATTGTTGTTGGAAAGCAACATGCTTGACATAAACCAGTTATATTTTAAGAACAGTAAACATCTAAACGCTGAATTAAACTTTCACTATTTATTAGCAAACTACGTTTTTAAATGCAATGACGGCCGTTTGGCTAGAATTAGCACCGTCAGATTGACATATTGAAGTTACATTTTGTTTGTATCTAGGTACCTGATGTTGATTAGGTAGTATTAAGGCTAGACCAAGTATGGAAGTAATAAGACATAACAATATTAAAGCCTAGATGTTAATAGCCCTAAGGGATTATCCTGGATGTACTTCCCTCTAAGATCAGTATAACTGTGCAATGATATAGAAAAACCAGGAAAAAATATGTCAATCTGACGATGCTAATTCTAGCGAAACGGCCATCATTGCATTTAAAAACGTATTTTGCTAATAAATAGTGAAAGTTTAATTCAGCATTCAGTTATTTACTGTTCTTAATAAGATGGATTTTCACATAGTAAGGATTAGTACAATAAATTTCAGTTATATTTTAATATCTCTTGCATTAGATATCACAATACCATCCCACTCATACGCTGCACGTAATAATTCTCTACATGTCTTGCTATTTATCATAAACACAAGTACTCAAAGATCTTTTGATTATTTGGCAACAAAACGTTACAATTTCTCTTCTGATGAGATTATGTAAACAAAAAATAAATATCAGTTTAAGAATCAAATTAAAAGATACCTATCTAGTATACCCAGAAACGTAATTTCTTCCCTTATCGAGGGATACAATTTCACATTCTCATTTTAATAGAAAAAACACCCTAAAGAAAATGGTTAAATGTAGACGAAAATGTAGATGTAGATATTATTTGTGGTTTTCCTTAGTTTTTTAAATATACTAGGACTAGCACCTTCATCCTCACCAAATATGTTTTTATGTTGTTTTATTAATAAATTTATTTTTAATGACAAAACTGCATTTAGCTGTTAATTTTTTTGTATTTTTGTTTATCTTCCGAAACACGTGTTTATATACTTATCGGTTATCTAGCTTTTTTTGTAGTCTGTATTGTACTTGCATTTGAGTTGTTTGAATAAAGTAATACTTACTTACTTAATAACTTGTCTAGATGTAGAATTAGAGAAACTGAAAATGTTATCGACAAATGGAGAAATGTTCTACTAAGATCACTTCTCTACAAGATCTGTACCGATAGAGAAGCTTTGAAAACTTGAACTCTGTTGGATCATTGAACACAGTGCATCCAGTGTCATAAGTTTTATCAAATCAGTTCACACAATTTTAAGACCAGTTCCACTAGCATATCTCATGAAATAGGATAATAAGCATTTAAATTGGAATGATGAATAAAAGTTATAAGTTCGGCGACAATGCAATATGTCACTCTTGAACTTTTTCCGTAAAGATTAGCTGTTCCAATATTACATTCAGATTGACAAATTGATACAGATACATTTTTTTGTGATTAAAATCCCATCCTTATAAAGTACGTATTTGATCAAAGAACTGAATTCTGAAAGTATATGAAGGAACAAAACAATTTCATTGATAAAGTTTTAGTTTCGGAGGAGGCAACGTTTCATTTGAACAGTGGCTTATTAAGCATTTTGCCGTGCTAGGCCCCATCTAATACGCTGCCTTTTTTGAACCGCTAAATTCTATGTATTTTAATTCACAATTGATATTATATAAAGATTTTATTCTATTCAAATATAATTGATAAATAATACATTTTATTAAACTCTAACTATGGTTTAATTTGACATTTGTCATTTCGTCAACTAGTTGAATTTCAAAAGAGATTAATGCCAAAGCATTAAGTCTATTTTGGCCCATACTTGCCACTCTTTTAGGTTTGTATTTCGAATGCAGATAACTGGTTTTACTATTGAAAACCTATGTAAAAAACTATTTTTTGCCATAACTACGTGCATATTTTTTCTTTTTTTCTTGTCATAGACAGTTGTTTTCTTGATCGGAATAATAACAGTCCTACAATATATTAAAAATTTATTGAAGTGTTTTGTTTTATTACAACTTCCTTCAACCTAATTAATCAATAATTTTTTAAATGAAATTAAAAAAAAATCTATGGAAACAAAACGATGTGCATAACTATTATGCAAGGCTCGCACATTTGGCGCCCAACGTAGATAAATGTACAATATTAAAGAATGTTTTATTGACTTTATAATTACTCGCGAAAAAACGCAAACAGGTGGTGCTGTTGGGTATATATGGGTGCCATAAATGCAATAGTACCCACTACGGTACAAAATGTTAAAGTCGAAAGTAATGCCCGGTTTAGTCAATGTCTAACGAACAATGTAGAACAATTTAAAAATTTACTGTAAATTCTTGCTTATTTGTTTTGTTATTTGTATAACTACGTAATTCCATTTAATATTTTTATTCCATTCAGTAACTTATAACTTTCCATAAACAACTTTCAAAAAATTATTTCTTTATTTTTGTCCACCCTGTACCAACTTGAAGCAACGTTTTAAACAGCTCAGCTTAACTAGGAAAATCTAGAAATTAAAAAATACGGGTTCCATTTAAAAAAAATAGTGGTGACGTCATCACATGAAAATGATTCACCCTGCATTTTTGATTATAACGTGAATAAAGAGTAAATTAAAATAAAAAATTGACCAGTTTCGGGATTTTTTATTACAAATTTGTAGTATTTCTATTTCTTTGTTTTATACATATACATGATTCGAGTAAGGATTTCTATTTTGGTTTGACACTGTGCAATTATCTACTCTATACCATTTAGGGAGAAAATAGAGTATGTAGTAACGTGATTTGAGTCAAAATCAATAGGTGTCAATGCACAGATGGAAAGTTGTGAATAATTATGTGAGAATCAATTACAACGACGATTTATCATAGGATTGTCTTCGATATACACCCTCATACCCTTGGTACGTCAACTACATCAATCATATTGCGATTTAATCATTCTCCCTATTTTGCATCTACTTCATTTAGAAATTTTGTCACTCGGCATCATTAATTAGTGGAGGGTTTCGGCGCCGAAGATCCAGATTCGTTTTCTAGAGAGTTTTACTTCAACATGTAACAAACATATCTATTAAGTGAACAAAATTAGATTATATTAACAGAAATTATAGTGAATTAAGATTTTCCCCACAGAAAGTTACCTACGCAAATGGGATTAAAAAACAAATTCTATAATAAAAATAACGGGAAAACTATTCATCAGTTAAACCATACACAAGTTAATAAAGAAACAAACAAATAACATGTATTGCATAATCAAATAGTTGTGGTTTTTGCAATGTCCTATGTAGTAGGTTTATTTTTATGTCCAAATAAAGATGTCATCTTCATCTTCTTACTAATGAGATAACTATTACTATCAAAGCATGTCATATAAATAATTATTTTGTAAGTATGGAAATAAAGTGTCATTCTTGAAATATGTTTATTTGGGCGTTTCTGTAATGTTTTCATTTAAAAAGCAAAAATAAAGTAAAACATTATGATTGGTGTTAATGATTTTTCTAGTTGTATTTAGAATCTCGGATATCGCAGAAAGAAATTGCAAATTCTTTCGTCGAAAATGTTTGAGTATTCCATGACTTTATTGACTTTATGAACACACTAGTCAATGTTGAGGCCAGCCTTGCAAATTTATAATTAACATTACCTCAGAGTACAATAATAATATATTGTATACCTAGTAGGAAAAGCTTAACATTCCCGGGCGATCGTAAAAATACGGAGTCCGGTAATGTGGCTTTTCCTACGAGGTCTACATACTATTTTTCCGAAAATCGGGAATCATTAAAATTACGGTAAATTATTACTAATCACGTTAAAAATTTCAAATCAACATTATTATTTTTCCCTTAAATATAAAAAGCCATGAAACATTGTTTCGTAACTACGGAAACGATGTACATATTTGGAAAATATTCAACAAAATAATGCTATTAGTTCCCAAGTTCTTCCAGTTTTCAATACTTGTACTAATTGTCAAATAACAGTAAATATAACAAATAATAAGTAATAATTTTAAACTATAATGTTAACCTTGTTTGTGCTGAAAGTTTTAAAAACAAAAATTGTAGAGGAAAAAACCTGTTCGTATTTATGTTCTAAAGTTTACTGTATGGAAATAACATTTCCTTACAGTACAGAAATGAATATTTCCTTAGTGTTATTTTCGGTTGCCAGGCAACAATCAAGTTGGAGGAAATATTGACTTTTTCTTTCAAATATGTTGTCAAAAATGTTATTATTTCTTATCGATTTTCGGAAAAGATAATTTTCTTACAGTGGTCTGGAACGAGACAGCTTTATATGTATTGTCATGATTTTATTATCTCAATATTGAATTAAATTTTAAATTTTGATTTTCAATTTACTAATTATTTATAGGGTAGAGTTTCAACAACAAATTTAGTTTAATTTTTTTTATTATATTGAAATTTAAATAATTATCCAAAGTCAACTGATATCTACCTAAACTGGTACCTAGCTAATTTCCACCCATACTATCTATTTACCTAACTAACTTATCTATCTTAACTAATTAAACTAACCTTAACTACCGCTTATTGTCCTTTAATTCCCAATATTCGTCTTCTTACTTCTTCTACAAACACCAGATTGCCATCATCTTTTCCAAAGGACCACTTTCCAACACTTTTATCTTCTTATTTGATTATTTTATGATGTTTGTCTTTTTACTTCTTTAATTTTGAATTTATTTACTTTTCAATTGACAACTTAAACTGTTTAATTTTCTTTTCTCAAATCTCTAGTCATCAAACGTTAAAAACTCTTTATCCATAAAAACTCCAAACTGCTAAACTATTTAAATAAACTTCTATAACTGGGTTCTTTTTCTTTATTATTGATTAAACTTTTAGAATTTTTACTTTTTAAATTATCTGTTTCAACTCTTTGATCTTTTTAGTATATATTATATACCTACTTCTTTGCACATATAAAAAAAACATAGTCTGCATAAATTATTTCAACAGTATGAACTTTCGTATGTTTTTGATAGTGATGCACAGTAATTGTTTAACATCTACGTAATTTATTTTTATTTATTCGTATGAGAAACGTCATAAATTTTATTATTACAACTATTATACAATATAATTATAACATAGAAAAGAATACTTATATGTCTATCGTTACTTCAGACTTAAGCTAAATACTTTTTGCCCAGAAGCGGGTGACGTAAATTGAGAAATTACGTTTGTGCCCGGGCTACACGAGGCTAGTTTTTCGCCAGGATAGCAAGCTAGTGTTAGTAAGCTAGCAAGCTAGTACTTCTGGCTTCGTGTAGACAAAACTATCTTCATTTCTAAGCTAGTAAGCTAGTTTACAAGCCAGGACAGTGTTAAATAGGATGTTCTATTTTCAGGCTAGGAGCGTCCACCCACCACTGATTTTACTATCCTGGCTTGTTTACTAGTTCATGTGACCGAAGAAGCTAGTTTGCAGTTGGCTAGTAAAGCAGATGATTCACGTTTATCTCTTCTTAAAATCCACGGTCTTGTCCACACCCGTTTTTGTAATTCTTCTTCTAGTTCATCTAGTGCGAGTTGGCACAGTTTTCAAAGTAACTGTTTTACTCGAATAGTATTTTTTTGTATACAGTTCATTTTGGACATATGGTCACCTCATCACTCCAGTATATACTAGCTTAAAAAATAGATCCCCATGTAAACAGAACTAGCATGCCCCAAGCTAGGTCAGCAAGCCAGGATAGTTTAGTAAAAAACTAGCTTGCTATCCTGGCTTGAAAAACTAGCCTCGTGTAGCCCGGGCATTAGTTCATTTCATTCAGGGCCGGTTTATTCATCTGTCCAGTAGAGTATCCGTTAGTTATTTGTTCACTAAACTTAAAGGTCACCAGTAAGCAGTTTGTGTTTATTCAACGTATTTTATCCGTTCAGTACTTACTGAATACTCATTACTATGGAAGATAAGGCAACAGTGTATTTTCTGTAGTTTGTGTGACTATACTAATGAGTTCTATAGTTTTTTTTGACAGATGATATTTTACTCTGCATCAGCTGTGTATCTTGTTTCGTTTTTTCGAGATTTTAAAATATTATAAAGTTTTTAGTTAAATCTGAGGGTTAACAAAAGCTGTTGCAGTGGCGGAATCGGATTGTTAAAAAATTTTATTGTTACCGAAATGGTTTTCTAACATAGTTTACAATAAAATACTTTTCAGATTGGTCTAAAAGTCTTTTTTCTATGAAGGTTAAAGTTTGTGCAACCGAATTTTTTGTAAAACGAAATTATTCCAACAGTTTAAATTGTCCCATTGGTGAAATCTGTTTTGGCTATTATAAGGTCGGCGATAGTTAATATGGTCAAGAAAAATATTTATGTCGTCAATAACATCCATTTAAAAAAAATAAGTAAAAACAAAAAACACGCGAAAAACAATTTTAGGTTAGAATCTTCTCTTTAATTCCTTAGTGACAGGTTCAATCGATTTGTAAAAATTAAAGTCTTCAGTAGCGTTTATTTACTGAAAAGTTACTTTACTGAAAGGTGAATAAACCGGCCCTCAATAAACTATAATTAAAAACTAACTTGGAACAATCATCTGGAAAAAATCTTATAAAAAGCCTTAGTGACGAGCTGGACTTGCCGCAGGATATTTGGGAAGACTTGGGGGCCAAAAATTCAACTATCAATGGCATGTGCTAAGTTGTAGAAAGTGAAACGGGTTCAAATAACTGGACCAATGACAACGTTCCCCACAGCAGCCTCAGAGCTGGGTCTACTTCCGCTGCAATATTGCATTATGAGGGAGGCTGCAGCCTCCTCTGTTGATTTGATTGGTCATCTAGGGATCCTGAAAAAAATTTCACTAGCATCCTTAAACCAACCATTAGATACCATGCCAGTTAAGTTGAACTTTGATACACTATTTGAAGTAGTTATAGCAAACTGCCATACGGTTAAAGAAGTCGAACCAGATCTGGAAGAGGGCTCACTGGTTTGGTATACTGATGGGTTCAAGATAGATGAAAGGGTTGGAGTGGTAGTAACGGGACCGAATTTCGGGTTGTTCAAATCCCAGTGTATCCTAAGAGGCAAACATATACAGTGTGTAAAAGCCAAATGGAATAAATTCATTATTTCGGTTACTTTACATATTTATAAAAAATCCCGAAACACGTCAAATTTAAATTATAACTTGACATTCTTTAACGTGAAAATGCAACCCCTACCTTCAACCCCCTTAGAATGACAGGTACAACCCCCAATTTTTTAAATGGGAAGTATAGGCTTGTGATATATCATTTGAAAGGTCTCTTCATTCTCTATTCAAAAATGTTATTGTTTTTAAATTGAATGCAAAAATTAACATAAAAAAAATTAATATCATGTTGTTACCGAAATTCGCTAAAATATACTCGAAACTTATTACAATATACTTAAAACTTATTTCCCGTTTAGGACTTGATAATGAGAAGGTGAACAAAAACCATAGCAATGTGGTTTTTAGATGGTAACCATTAAAAAACTTTAAAGAATTTCCGTGGCAACGCTACTTTAACAAGAATTAGAATTCTTTGATAAAGTAATGTTCCTATATATTAACAAACGATTAACTACTACATTTAAATTCGTTTTAAACATAAATAATTAAATATTTTTCTAGTTCCCATAAAAATTACCCGTATTAAAGAATAATATTTAAATCTACATAGTTGTTTCTGTTCCCATCTTAATAAACTTTGAAAGAGTTGTTAAAGATCGTTATTATCAACGGTATTTGATTTCTGTTGACGCATACAACACGAAATCTTTCATTCTGTAAAGCTGAATGAATGGATATAATTGAGTAACTTTATATGCATTTTATCATGTTAAATTTTAAATCAGTCATCGTTTTTAACATCCTCCGTAATGAAAGAAAACACCAGTATACAATAAGGATTGTATCAACACACAAATAACAACGACAACCTTATCTTCTATAGAAATTGCATCATTTGTAATAATGGTAAATAATTAATCTCGTCAAACATTATTATAAAAAATTGTTTTTCTTATCTTAACGTGTGCTCAGCTTCAGTTTAGGAATTTGTGATAAGGACTACTTTACCTTAAAAATGGTAAAAAATAATATATTGTATACCTAGGCGGTAAAGTGTCATTTTTTAGGCCGGAAAAAAAAATTTGAACCATTATTCACTGTATGACGTCACAACAGCATGTATATCTAAACTAAGTAAATATTCTTTATACTTTTTTCACACAGTATGGTTTATTATATAGTGAAATTAAAACAGATTTCATAGATTTCAATGTCGTCATTCGTCAGTGATAGCTACACAATATTAAAAAAATAAAAGTATCTCTCATTTACAATTTAGTTATTTTAGGGCGGTATTATTTTACCTACGACCACCCTTCTAAACAGTCAATAACACACAATCTACAACCTATGTAATGTATCTCTTTACTCACGGTAAAATAAACGCACGGCTTTCCTAGCAACCACTTAGCAACAAGCTTAGCTATTTTATTCAAAATTTCCTATTTACATATATGAAGGTGAATTTCGTACTACATATAAGTGGCAGAGTTATTTGAAAATATATATTTGATTCGTTTCCATTAACCCTACTTTCCCAGATAATTTACGTTATTTTTATGTAATTAAGTTAATTATTTTAACAATTACAAAATTATTATTACCGAGATACTTTTTAAAAATACTTACAAAGCTGATTCAACTTGTGGATACAATCGTGACATAAAAAAGACACTTTTTTCTCGTTTTGTACTATAATTTCACTTCAGTTACTATACGAAACCGTTTTAAATATTAAGAATGCAGTAAATGTTAATATCACGCGAGAAACCGATCAGTAACACTAAATTAATCACTCAAAAATGACGAAAATGAGTTTTACTACAAAAAGGAGTACATTGAACCGACATATTTAAAATATTTTACACATTGAGCGTCTGCGCATGCGTCTGACGTCTGACCGCATGCGCACACGTTATTATTTAGCAAAAAACGATTATCAAAAAATATCCCATTTTTTATTGTTCTTATAACTTGTTTGCATGCGTGAAGTTTTTATACTTGTGCCGTGATTTTTGTGGTAGAAGATTTTCTATTGCAGTCGTTGCAATATTACGAATGTCAGGTGGCGTACAGGACATCTCGTTCTCTTCTGTCGACATTTTCTTCAGTCACAGTCACAAAAAACTAACTTATAACCCACGAATTTCACTTTGTACGTATTTGTTGTCAATTGTGTGATTTCGTTTTTTTGAATTTTTGGTTATGTCACCGTAGCAACTGAAAGCTGTTGCCAATGTAATAATGGGGAAATTATAAAAATCCCAATATGTCCGGTCCTCATTCCAGTGGATAAAAGTTCCTGTCAATTTTACCCACAGCTGAGAACCAATCAAAGCTCTCCTTTAGGTTATCGATGGGTAAGATTAAAATTTACAGTGGGATTATCACATCAATAAAGTTTGTATTATGCTATGATCGTAGATAAAAATATTTTATACAATATGTTTCGCCTCCCAATTAGTGACGAATGCCAAAGATATACCTACCGTTGTTTTTTTGATGATAAATCTTGATAAAAATATCGCTAAGAGATTTTCGCTTATTGAATTACAAGAACTCTTATTTTATTTTTGTTTAAAACGACGTCCATTCGACCGCACTATATTATAACTCACTGTGTCTGTAAACACTACAGGTTATCAATTGTAGCACAGTCGGCGGCCCCATCGTAAACAGAAAATAACGAGTATCCCTGTCTTAGTCAATAATTATTTAACTTTTTCACGATACCTTGTTCGCTAAGCTAGCGCCCGCCACAATTCTAAATTATGTAGATGTAGCCGGTAAAATTATTACCCTTTTACTAGATTTAACACTACTTGTCTGGATTTCATAACTTTATTAAGATGATATCCGGCCTCGGGGCAAAACAGGATTTATGAAGAAATAACGTTCATCTCAATAGCAGCCATCCAACCAACGATGAATGAATGCGCAGATTTCTCTTACACACAGACAACAGACATGGAAAATAATTACCTACAAGGGGGCGGTGTGTATAAATTTATTTAAATCCTCAATAAGCTATTTTGATAAGTTATTCTATAAGATCTAATAACCAAAATAATCATATCATAATTCATGTCTGATTTATAAATATTAAAAAATCAAAGAATCAAATAATTTTATTGTTGACAATATAATTCACGTATAAAAAATCCCATAAGCCGCGTGATTTTGTCATTATGACAGCGAAAAAAGTTTGCCCCAACTTTTCCAGCGACAATAACGAACCTAACTTTTGAAAGCATGACAACCAGCATTGTAAACAAATACTAGCATGCAGCAAAATATTAACAAAAGACACGAAGCTTCTAAAAATCAAGCTATTTTTAATAATTGTGTTTTTAACAATTGTACTTTTCCGTTAAATTAAATAAACTAATTTACATCGCATTTTTTAATTTATTGATTTAGATATTCATTAAATTGTCTTACCAAATTACACTCTAGCTCTTTTTTTTGTCTCGAAGTAAACTTGACATTTATAATTCGAATTTTGTTGCCATTAGGTAATTCAACTCAAAAAACTGCCAGAAAAAATTACTCGTCCTACGAACTCGTAACTTTTCCAGAGGCAGTTTTTTTTCGTTAAATTGCCAGGCAACAAAATTCTTATTGAAACATGTCAAGTTTACTTCGACAAAAAAAAGCTCTCGTGTAATTATAAGTGATTATTTTTTTCACCTGTCAAAATATCACAGTTTTGTGATTTCGTCCAATGAAAACGCTTAATCTTCAATGTTCTGTGCTAAATGCTAGCCAATCATTCCGTTTTACACTGATAAAATCACTAGTCGTTTTACCAGTATTGATAAAATCATGTAACTGTCAAAAATTCAATAATAATATGGAACAATTAAACAGCAAAAATGGTGAAAATTAGTGAAAAGATAACGATAAATTATTAAATAAAGTGGTTTTTGTACAGAATGTTTCAAAAAATAATCTTCTCAAATACCATTCGTCCTGTAAAATTTACTAGATAAATTTTTATTTTCTAGAATCAAACTTTTTAATTGTAGTCAAAACTACTTAAACTTCTAGATGTTATTAGCCCTAAGGAATTATCCTGGATGTATTTCCCTCTAAGATCAGTATAACTGTCCAATGATATAGAAAAACCAGGAAAAAAACTATATCATGCTGATCTTTACAATAACTTAATATAATTATGTTACAACCACGTCCCATCCATGCATAAAATGAAGACTCAATCAAAGCAAACAGTTTAATAGTGGTGAACTTCCAAGATTTATTTGTTCATTAACTACTTTATATTGTTGATCTGCTAGATGTCTTTTGATTTCAAGTTCTTCGAGGAAATCTAAATTTTGTTTTTTATTACAGATGTCTAATATTTGAATGTCATTGGTGTGTATGAGTGAGTGTGGATGTTCAAGAACGTGTTTGGCATAGTTTGACTTATCTGGTTGTTGTAATCTATATGCTCTTAAATGTTCATTGAATCTTATTTCAAAATTTCTTTGTGTTTGACCTATATATACAGCATTACATTTTGGACAATTAATTTTGTAAACACTAGATTTTTTAATTTAGGTAATTTTGTTTTTACATTTAACAATTTTGTACCAACACTATCGTGTGATTTGAATGAAATTATTGCAGATGTTGCTGAAGATATTATTTTTGAAATTGTATTAGAAATATTTCCACAATATGTAATACTTTTGTAACTTTTAATTTCTTTAGGTTGTTGAGGGAAGATTAGTTGTAGTGACATTTTCTGTTCTTTCTTATTAATTAATTTATTTATCAAATGTATTGGATAGCCATTAGATGTTGCTATTTGTTTTATAATCTCAATTTCTTTATTAAAATTATTTTTGTTCATTGGAATTGAAAATGCTTTATGTATCATATAATTATAAGCTGCTAATTTATGTGATATAGGATGATTTGAACGATATGGTATGGTTACATCTGTTTGTGTTGGTTTTCTATATATTGAATAGTTAAATGGATTATTGACTTTTTCAATTCTAAAATCTAGAAAATTTATTGAATTAATTTCTTCAACTTCTAAGGTGAAATTAATTTTAGGATGTAAGGTATTAATATAATTAAAAAATATATCTAATTGTCGTTCGCTACCTACAAAACCTGCTAACACATCATCAACATATCTATACCAAAATACAATATTGTTTTTATAACTAGAATTAAAGATTTTGTTTTCTAAATTATCCATAAAAATATTTGCTAAAATTGGAGAAATGGGACTTCCCATTGAAAGACCTTCATTTTGAATATATACTTTCTTATCAAAAGTAAAATAATTTTGGCTAATGCATACATTAAATAGTTCAATTATATCTGAATTATACCAGATTACGATATAATTTTATTGGTTGAAACTTGTCTTCATAGTGGTATTTCTGATGCTAAAATTGGTTTTCATGGTTATGTGATATATAGATGTGATCGCAATGCTGTAACAAGTGCTAATAGTCGGGGTGGTGAAGTTTTAAAAATTTAAATGTAAGCTTCTCACTTCTAATGTCCATAATGTTGAGCAACTTTTCTTGCAAATATCTTTGGAAAAACAATCTATCATCATTGGTCTAGTATATATACCTCCACGCAGTAATACTGATATTTATGTTAGACATTGTTCTGCTGTTGAACAAGTTGTGAATCCAAATACCAATTCTAATTTTTACATTTTTGGAGATTATAATTTACCTTTAGCTTCCTGGAATACAAATTTTGATCACGATAATATCTTACTTATCTGTCCCAATGGGTATCCATCCGAAGTCATAGAGGAATTGCTTTCCTTTTAAAATTTTAAACAAATAAATAATGTTCCAAATGATTTTTAGATCTTATCTTTACTAATAAACACCTTACTATTAGTGTTCTAAAATGCATATAGACTTGTTACTAAACAATAATTACCATCATGTAGCTCTGGCTTGTGAATTAAAACTTGAAGATTGTAACAATCCTTTAGTTTTTGCAAAATACTTCAGAGACTTTAGAAATGCAGACTACGTAGGACTCAATAATTTTTTTGGCCCAATTGTTTGGAAACAGTTTTTGAGTGGTGATCTCGAGAAAGCTGTTGCTAATCTTTATAATATTATTAACAATGCTATCAATATCTTTGTACCATTAAGAAAACGTAAATATTCCACCTACCCAACATGGTTTTCTCCGGAACTTAAAAGATTGTTTTTTCCAAAGAAAATGGCCCACTTAAAATATAAATCAACAAAGATGCATGTAGCCTATGTTTACTTCTCTAATATTATAGGGCGATGTAAAATCTTGAAGCGATGTTTTAATAATTACATACATAACGTTAATTTAAATTTATCATCAAATCCTTCTTACTTCTGGAGTTTTGTTAATAGTCGAAGGAATGCCACTTTTATTCTTAATTTTATTAGGTATAAAGTGGGTAATACCGGCCAAGAAATTGCAAACTTGTTTGAAGATTATTTTGGTATTTGTTACAATGCTAACAAATTTCCCAATTACATATTAAATATGATTGATAAACAAGTCGAAATTCCTACGATATTTCTAACTTTGGAGGAAGTTTTTGATGGTATTTGCTCATTAATGAATAAAGTTTGTATTGGTCCGGATGTTATTCCTGCATACTTTATTAAACGCTCTATATATACTCTATGTGCTCCATTACAGTTGGTATTTAACATCTTTTTATCTTCTAAATTTCCCAGTATTTGGAAAAGTAGCTATGTTACACCTATACATAAAAGTGGTAGTGAGGATAACGTTATAAATTACAGACCAGTTTCAATTTTGTCGGCCATACCCAAGTTGTTTGAAAAGTTGCTTGAGCATTATTTGTCCTGGTATTGCAAACAATTTATCAATAACCGCCAAAACGACTTTATGGCTGGTAAGTCAACTTCCACTAATTTATTAATCTATGAAGCTGACATCATAAATGCCCTTGAACGAGGTTGCGTGGATGCCATATATTTAGATTTTTCTAAAGCATTTGACAGGGTTAATCACGATTTGTTAATTTCTAAACTTGGCAGCTTCGGATTTCCTCCATAAGTGTCGTGGTTGGAAAATTACCTTTGTAACCGATCACAGATAGTACGAATCAAGAATTTCTTCTTTAATGGCATTAAAATTACATACGGTGTTCCACAAGAGTCCCATTTGGGACCTTTGTTGTTCAACTTATTTGTTAATGATTTATACGACAACCTAAAACAAGTCAAATTTTTATCTTTTGCTGATGATCTTAAGCTGTATATCTCTGTCAAAGATCTTAGCGATTATTCTAAACTAAAGAGAGATCTAAATATGATGATATGGTACTTAATGTTAATAAGTCAAAGTTACAATAAAAAATAATATAAAGAAGCTAATTTATCCATACATTTTCAACATATAATTAAATTAATTCGTTTAAGAGATAAATCTGTCAATTTTCTCTAGAGCTCTTTATACATCTTTATAAAACATTTCGAAACTTTTTCTATCTATGTTTGTGAATGTTTATTTTAACCTGAACATTATAATACGACTAGAACCATAGGAGAGTAAAAGAGATATTGTGAAGACAGGGATATATTTCCAGAAATTACGTTGTCATCCTATTTAAAACGAACGACCCATCACTCTCTGTCACTTTTATACTATTATATCTCCTTCTGACATTATTACATGTATGTATTTATACAAGAAATCTCTGTTGACAAACATTTTCGTAACAAAAATTTCACGGTGGCCTCTCAGCATGCGGTTTTGCCGTTTCACACAAATGGTAAGTGACCCGAATGGGACACAACACGAGTACTGCTGTTTTCCTAGAAATTTTACTGGGTGTTCTGGTATTCGAATCTGTTACCTATCACAACAATACTAAATTGCTTGTAATCTTCACGTTTAAATATACCTACTGATAGCAGGTACATCGGTAACAAGAGTATTTGAAATCTGAATTGTTATTAAAAAAATAAAATGTCACTTTGATAGTAACCTTAAAATTTTTGTTGAAGCTAAATGTTTTATTTTGCAAAATATAAAAGCTAGTTTAGTAACGATCGTATAAAATTCATATTATCTTATCTAATAAACTTTAAGGGAGTGACATAGAAGCACGCAAAACAATAGAAATTCCAAAATAGTCCATCGGTGCATGTAGCAAGAGCAGCATCAGCGAAGAGAATCAGCGGGAGGCAGGAGGGCGAGTGGCGCCGACTGCATTCCCCACGCGCCCCCATAAATCACGGAGCCCCCGGCAGGCGTCTCACGAACGCACAAACAATGAAACAATGGGGGAAATAAAACACGGCGACATCACTTTGTTTATTTCGTATAATTGTTGGCGTGCATGTCCTGCGGCCTGGTCCGGCCAAGCTGGCCATCCATCCGAAGGATTGATGCCTTCTGACTCGACCACTACGCAGATACTGCACCGGTTCAAAGTTCAAAAATAAATTTGAAATTTATATAAACAATCCCATTTTAGAGGACTGATTAAATTTTAAGAACCTATTTAAGTTGCTTGAAGCGAATATTGTTTTACAGTGGTTAACACAATTAAAGTTTTGCATAATTATCTTTTTTCTAAAACCTCCTTTTCTTCCTGCAATCTGTCTTGTCGACACTTGGACACTGGATTTTATGTATGTACAAATACGGCGCGCATTATTATTATTAAGCTTCTTGCCAATTGGTTTGGATGGTTTACAATTCTCTTGCAGTAAGGTAGTAGTTTTACTGTCTTAAGTTTTAGATCACGGTGTAGGTGGTTATTTGTAATATACCATGGTGTAACTGGTATTATACCAGTTATCATACGTATGGTTTTTGACTGGAACCTTTGCAAAATTTTGATATTTAATTTGGATGCAGTGTCCCATAGCTGCAATGTAAAAAGAAACTACTACTACTACCCCTTATGGCTAATAACATTAAAGCTCTAATATTATTGTAACTTATCTTCCTATAATTATTATATACATGGTGTAAAAGCCAAATGAGAAAAATGTTTATAACCACCCCTACCCTTAACCCCCATTAAAAGTTATCTTGAATCCGACATGGAGCCCTACCACCTATAAATTACTTTATAGAATATTTCTCGGTCAATGGATAGGGAAGAGAGATTGAATTGCCAGCCAGAGTTCTTAATATGACCAACTTTTGAGAGAGGATTGGGAGGATCAAGGAAGGGTTGGGGAAAATGAACGGTTGGGTTGATAGACTTAGAGTCTCAAGGAATAGGGAGGTGATTAAAGAGGCCAAGAAGGGGGTTGAGGTTAAAGAAATGCTAGGAGAAGTGGAAAGGGTTACAGGGGCAAGGTGGTTATGGCGGGGAGAGCCATTAAAATAATAGGGATAAATCCTGGATGGACGATGAATAAGTGAAGGAAGGAATAGGAAAGTTTTCCGCCTTCCCAATAAATATTTCACCTTCTCCCATTCCGTCCTCACAACTGCCATCTTCATCCCGTTCCTCTCTCTTACCACCTTCATCACCAATGTTGGACGAAGACGAAGCGGAAGAAAGTAGGTGAGAAGATAGAAAGAGGTCTCATACATGATGTGAATGATTTGTTAGAAGTAATAGAAGCCTGTAAAAGGGACGGGAAGTGTGGCAACAGGCGTGTATGGAGGGTTAATTATTGGTGGAATAAGGAAAAAAGTTGTGGGAGTGCAAGAAAGAACGAAGAAGAATGTTAAGGATAAAAGGTAAAGGTAAGGGTAAGGATAGATACAAGGCGAAAAAAAAGGAGCTTGAGCAGAAGGTCGAAAGGAGGTAAGTGAGAAATGTTGCTGGGGAAATTGGACAATAATATATGGGGTAAGGCTTATCGGATATTAGTGAAAAGAAATGGGGAATATGATGCTAGAGGAAGATTGGGAGGAAGATATTATTAACCCCCATTAAAACAAAGACTAAGGCGTAAAGTCCATGGATTTTACTTACGAAAAATTGACAAAATTATGACATCAGTGCAAGAAGATACGGACTATCCAAAATTCTCCAGAATGACATTATGCAAACTTTTGAAAGATGTGGGTTTCAGATATACAAAACATAATAGAAAATCTCTCTTGATAGATAAACCGGAAATAGTTTTTTGGAGAAGAGACTATTTAAGAAGCATTCGACATGCCAGAGAACAAAATTTCAAAATCTTCTACTTAGACGAAACATGGATAAATGCTGGATATACAGTTTCCAAATCTTGGCAAGATGAAAACATTAAAAGCGGAAGGTAGGCATTCGTGGAAGGTTTGTCGTTAGGTTTGTAGCCACCATCTGGAAAAAGAAAAAGACTTATCATTGTCCATGTTGGTAGTTCTAAAGGTTTTGTTGATGGTGGATTATTAACTTTTATTTCAAAACGCACGGGGGACTATTACGAAGATATGAATGGGGATGTCTTCGAGGAATGGTTGGTTCAAATGTTGGATCTGATTCCAAAAGGGGCTGTTATTGTTATGGACAACACAAGTTACCATTCACGGTTATGAGAGGCATTGCCCACAAGTCGTTGGCGTAAAGCAGAGCTTTTGGAGTGACTTATTTCGAAAAATATTAAGTTTCCAAAAGATCCACTAAGAAAAGAACTTTACAGAATTGCAAAAATGAACAAGAATAAATACAAAACCTACATTGTAGAAGAAATGGCTTCTTCTCGTGGTATATCAGTTCTTCGACTTCCCCTTATCATTGTGAACTTAATTCCATATAATTAATATGGGCTCAGGTAAAGGAGGAAGTTGAAAAAAAAATACTACTTTTAAAATAAACGATGTTGTGAAATTGTTTGAGAGTGCTGTAAGTCATGTTGATAAGGAAAATTGGACAAACTGTATCGAGCATGTTATCAAAGTATAGGCAAATATGTGGAAAATTGACAATATTTGTGATGATTTAATCGACCCTATTATTATTAATGTCAACAACGATTCTTCCTCTTCCGAGTCGGATAAAGAATAAAATGTAAGTAATAAATGTATTCCAATAATTATTTCTTTTCATTTTTTATTATATTATAATTTAAAACGTATTTTTTTCCCAAAATACACACCACTGCATTGCGTCATTGCTTATCTGCTAATCCTTTAACAATGAAGAAAACCCTAAACTTTGCTACAACTGAAACAAATACGGGGTGGATCTACCTGGTTTTTAGATTTACGGAAAAAATGTAATTTAAAGTAAGAGATTTATCAAAAATTTCATGGTGTTCTCTGTAAAGGTTTTGCATACTTAATTCGGGTTTATTACTCCTCGTACTTTTTGTACAGACTATAAAATAAACCAACACTTCCAACAATATTAAAAAATGGAATTGCTATAAAACAAACATATTTATATCATATCTGGATCCTCAAGAGATGAAAACAAACAGTTAACAATAAAAACTTTTTTTATAATACCTTATAGAAAATTTTAGGTAACTAAAAAAGCACAATATAAAAAATTAATAGTAAATCAGGGTTTTAATAGAACATCTAGATATCGTACAAAGATGAAAGTTTATTTTTTGGAACTACTAGAAGCTAACAATAGAAAATATCAATTGACTCACTGAATAATCTTTACTTTGGAGGAAGTAATGGAATCCGTATGAAAACTGAAAAATGGAAAAATAGCAGGGATCGATAACATAAAATAAGGATAGCTCAAGTTTATGAGACAGTCAGCAAAGCAGTACCTGTTTACAATGATGTCACAAATATCGGGACAAAGATAATAGAGAGTATGAGGAATTTTGATATGGAATGATCCAGAAAAAAAATATTCAAGAAATAAACGAAAAGAAGTTGGGTGGATTCCGTCATACAAGATTATACTTCTTATATTTTCCTCAACGGAAAACCTAGACATCACATAAGTGGAAGTAAAGGAAGTTCTTTAAATAGAAGTGCGAAACCGAAAGATTACCCAGCTAGACAAGGAGTTAGAATGAATGAATGTTATGGGCGGGGTGGCTGATGCCTGGCAAGTAGGTCCTTCGGGCACTCTTTGCTATACAACAGGTTCTCTCCCTTCTGCAATGTCACTAGATCGGTGCCCCTCTAATACGCCTTGCCTTTGTATGAAAGCCATGACCTCCTTTGGAAGAAGGGTAAGTAGGTCTTTTCCCTTGATTCTTCTCACATCAAAGATGTCTTGTCTCAGTTGTGGATAAACTTCACTGGTGAAGTGGTAAGAAGTTTCCTTCTTCCCACAGTTTGGGCAGTTTGTATTAGCTTTGTCAGGGTAGGCGATTGCTTGTTCCGCTTGCCTAAGGCCACCGCAGTTGGTTCTAATCCTCTCTCCACCCATTCATTGATGGGAGCTTAGCTCTATTATTGACTCGAGTATATAGCGCAGCAATAGCATTAGATGCTCTAGAACTGGAAAGAAGGGAAATGAGAAGAGTGATTGCTTTTATTACTGTTTACTTGCAATCTCTTATGCAGAAAATATGGTGAGGATAAGAAACTGCACAATATATAGTAATGCCCGGCACTTGATGCCAGGCGATATATAAATAAGAAAACTGGACATCTATCAGAATACCTGCTCCATCTGTGTAACCTACTATGCTCCATGGACAAAATCTACTTGTTCGTCGCTCCACTGCCTACTTGGCGGGATGAGGACTTTGTTCTTGTTTTCCGTTCTTACTTTATTTTCTTTTGGGACAGCTTTTTGTCTTTTGTGCTATTTTTGTGTGGCCTTCGCCACGCCCTATTCAGTGTCTATTGTCCCTATGATCCCTATGGGCAAAGGTTGCATCCCATTAAGCTTAACGCTCCTGTGACTCCCATGCCTGCCAAACTCTGTACATGCGCCAGCTTGCGGGACACCCATTGCCTCTCAACCACTAACCACCAGACCACGAACCCATATTGGAACAAAAGGGGTTAACGATTTTAGCGTAGAACCAATGGAGTACTTTGCGATTTACTCCCCAGTTTTTCCCTATAGTTGCCCAGTTTCCACAGTGTGATTATTGACTTGTTTATTGCTTTGTCAATGTATGGTTTCCAGGATATATTTTTATCCAACCCCACTCACAGGTATTTGGACTATTCGGTGGCTTAGAGTCTTTAATATTTCTTTTTTTTATGAACCTAACCTAATCAAACCATTTCGGTCTTCTTCACATAAACTGAGAGGTCTACCTCGTTGTACCATCGTTCAATGATGTTGCAGGCTAGTTGTATGCGCCCACATACCGTGACGTGGCGACGAACATCCCAGTTCCCTTTCGATGAAAGTAGGACTTAGGATCAAGGTCACATAATCTAATTTTTTGTCGAATAAATGTAGACTTTGAGTTTTTAAGGTTTTTCTTAATATATGACTTGATCAGTGATCTTAAGTTAATTATCAATAATGACCTTACCTTTATGAATTATGGCTAGCGGTAAATTTATAAATTATTTTTTTTTGAAATATCAAATAAAACAACAAAGGTTAAAGCCGTAGTAATAATATATAATCTAATTTAATTAAAACTTTGTATAACATTATATTATTACTAATAATAGTATATTGAAAATAAATTTTTTTAATCTGTTATTTTCATACTTTGGAAATATTAAAATTATCTGTCGTAAAAAGGTAGTACAATTAAAAACATAATAAATAAAATATGTTTTGCCCAAGCAACGTCCTTTTCTTACACAACGAAATACTGAAGCGGGAAAACTTAAAACAAATTAAAAAAAAGGATAACAAACCAACACCAAAAAACCCGATTGGATATATCTGATAAAACTTCACGTATCCGGTGAGTTTCATTCATTATTTTTTCAATTTTATTCCAAGAATTTTTGTGGTTTTCAATAGAAAGAGCCCGTCTTAAAATATCCATTCAGAGACAATGAGATGAATCAGACTTCGAAAGACTGATACGCTGATTTTATTTTAGATTTCCATGTTGTCAAGACCCTTTCAGTGGCGTAGTCTAGCATTATTTTTATTAATTTCTTAATCAAAAAAATAAAAATAAAACAAAAAATATATTAAATTTAAAGATAAATCATAAAATTATTACAGTAACAAATGCATTTATTTAAGAAATAGAGCTTTTTATAATTAGATTAAAATGTAACTAATTTAAAAAGTATCATCATCATTGGTACTACAACCAAGAGATGAATAAATTTAAAAAAAATTGTATCTTTAAATATTTTTAAACTCCGTATTAAATTTTTTAATACTTATTACTGATGCAAGTTAGCAGTAGAGATAAATTAGAAGGTAGATATATTAAACCACTTGCCCATATTTATCATAAAGAATTTTCGTTCTTTGAAAAAATATTTTCCAGTTTTTCTTGTAATGTACAAAGAAAGGCAGAGGTATTGTAAAAAGGTTATTGTTATTAGAGAGATTACTTCTGCAGTCAAAGCCAAAACAAAGTATAAATAAGTAGTTGAAGTTATAGAATAATAAAAAATCATAACAAAAACAAACTGTTCCTTTTACTGACTACGGCACAGAATATTTTTTTTATCGCTTAAGCCACTTCAGGAATGTGAGAGAATGTTTGCCTATTTGAAAATTAACCAATATATAAATCTTATTTGAAGGTTTTTGTGTGAGAAAGTCGACATTGAATGCGAACACTTAAGTATTCGAAAATCCATTTGAGTCATCGCCACCAATCATTGTCACCATCGTTTAATGGCAATGATTGTGTTTCAAATCATTAACATAATACCTAAGTGTAGGTTAATGAAAAAAATATTATCCCTATACCAAAAAAGTTGAATTAAAAAATGGATTTCACAGTTCTTGCTTAATTTTAGGTTATAAAACAACAAAAATAATTTAATCTATCTCTGTAATATGTATCTAAATGTATATAACTGGTTACAACAGGAACTACTTTGTTTCTAATTTTATAACAATGACTCTATTTTAAACTTAGACAGTAATATAATCTCTCTTACTATATTCAAAAGCTAGGAGGGGTGATAAAATTTAAACTGATATTTCTGTTATTTACTGATAAGCTTAAATACTCATAACTATTAATATAAGATTATTATTTGATATGAAATTTGGCGTTCTTAGTATAGAGTATGGCACGAAGGACTTATATACAAGATGAGAGAAGCAGGATACACCAGAGAACTGACGAAACTACTACTCAGCTATCTGAAAAATACAAGATTCAGGATAAGGATAGGAAACGCAAAATCTGAAGTAGGAACAACAGAAGCAGGAGTACCACAAGGAGCAGTCCTCTCACCAGTGCTTTACAATATACACGGCAGACATTCCACAGACAGACAACACAATGATGTCTCTCTACGCAGATGACACGGCTATCGTTACAAGAAGCACTCAACCAAGGATGGTGACAAGAAGACTCCAACACGCTATGGACCAAATAGACGAATGGTGTACAACATGGAAAATCCAAATAAACCCGGAGAAAACCAAAGCAGCCTACTTTACCAAAAGAAGGAAAAAACCAGAAGAAAACATTAACATAGGAGTAGAAGAGATCCAATGGAAAAACAAGACCAAATACCTAGGAGTGATACTGGACAAAGGACTAACCTTCTAAGAACATATGGAAAACAAGGCAAAACAAGCAAGAGGAAGACTAGCCGGACTCATAGGAAGAAAATCCAAACTAGCACTAAAGACAAAGATACATCTTATAAACGCAATCATTATTCCGCATCCGTAGCCTGGGGACACACATCCAAAACCTACAAAAAGAAGATACAAGCACAGCAGAACATTAGCCTAAGGCAAGCAGCAGAAGTCCCATGGTACATAAGAAATATACAACTTTATACAGGGAACTAGACTAGGAGAAGACAGAAGAAATCATGAAAGCCAGAGCCAGAAGAAGATTTAAAGAACTCAGGACACACCCGAACACAGCACTTAGGGAATTAACAAACTACACAGCAGAGGACTACAGGAGACATCCTAGACCAAGGAAACAGCTGGATAACTAAGAAGAAACAACATCTGTCAAGAAGCAGACAGAAGAGGAACCACCTATAAAAGACTCTGCCCAGCCTTAGGAAGATGCGCAGATTCTTGAGTAGGCACAGCTTTAACAAGCGGATCCACTCTCTAAGATTACCTTTAGCCGCAGTTCGTCGACTAAGGGCTAACTTTTTAGAGGCACCCGAAAGCACACACTCTTGAACGCCTAAAAAGAAGACAGGAGAATAAAGGTGCCAAGCACCATCCCGGACCAAACAGAAGACATCTGGAAACCATCTCCGAATCAAGATAGTGAAAGGAAAAGCATAAGCCCGAGGACTGAGGCCCCCATCGGAAGTGATGGGGAGGGGTGGAGGAAGTTCTTCCCGGAATGCACCGCTCCTAGAGGGATGCATTCTGGAAGGGACGGGTTTGGTTAGAGTGTGTGTGTTAGTTTTTATATTTTTATTCTACATTATTATAAAAATAAGGCCTTTTTAGAAGTATACTTTTCTTCTTATATATTTAATTAAACACAAGAATAATTTTAAAATCAGTCGTTTATAAATTCATTTTTGAAGTAAGCCCCATTTTTCTACTTCCTTCATTTTAAACAAATAATTGCGTATTTAATAGCAGTTAGGTAATGACTCATAAATATGTTGAATATATTCAATTGTCCAGAAGAAAAAGTTTATTTCCCAAAGCCATTATTTCAAAGAAATATTAAATATTCTACCATTTCCTTTATACGGTTAGTCGTAAAAAAAGTATTGTATGTAACTTGAGGATAAATCCAATTATGTCCACTCGGGAATTATCAAATTCGGCTGACGCCTCGTTTTTCGTTCGTATGTAATTGACTTCTTATTCTAGACTGTACGTAATATACTATTATCTATTATGTATTGTAATGTTTTGCTTATTTATTTATACTGGTTTTGTAGGTGGGATAAATTACACACATTATGGCTAAAACACAAACTCAAATTAATTAAATTATATACACACTTAATTTATATACACCCGGTATATCAGTTCTAATTTATTTATTCCACTTTATATATCGTCGGTTACCTCTTATAAAACACAATTCTAAAAAAATATCAGTGACTTTATGCTGCAAACCTACGATATACACTTTTACTGTTAAAATATTTACCGCGCTCTGTGCCTGTTAAGACTGTTAGCTCTACTGACTGACTTCGCGCGGGTATCGCGGGCTTCGCGAACATTCCATTTAAAGAAAGTTCTAGTCAACACCGTGCTCGGGAACAATACAGGGATAATGAGAAGTAAAACCGGTGCATACACCCTGGTGCATTCGCCATTATTTAAGACAGGGCAGGCTTCCGAACCGATTTTGTAACACAGTTATACTATTATGTAATATACTATTATTATGTGACTGCAAATGAAAACTAAAGGAAAAACCCAATTAGTGTAACGGAATTCTGTAACATTGGCTTCGGCTTTACCATTAATACTTGTTTAATTGTGCCTTACAACACCAAAATGGGAAAAAAGAATTAGGATATTCACTGTAGTTTATACGTATCCTTGCTTACCATAAACTATATGTGTTTTAAAGTTATTGCATTAATTTTTTGCATAAAAAATATAATCATGTTTAATACAAAGATTATGGTAAACGGCAATTATGGTAAATGAAATACATTTTGTAAATATGGTATACATTTAACAAAGCCTTGTACAGCGTCTAACCTTAATGAACCATCTACACCTCTTTTTCGAATTTAAATTCGAGTATAATATTTCAACGACTGACCGGACACATGAATGTAGAAAAAAAAACGTTCCCCCAAAAAGTTGTCTAATTGATGCGTAGTTTTTGTTTTGCTTAATACGAGGCGAGAACATGGTTTGGCCATTAAAACGTCTGGTATATCGCAGTCCGATCTGTACTAGATAGATGATGGGCCACAAGACAAATTAAGTGCGACCCCAGAGCGGCCCACTGTGATCGAATCCTCTTACTAGCTTTGTTTTCGATGATCACTGATTAGGCTCGATGACGGTCGTCCAAGTTTATACTGGGTGTGGCAAATCAACCACGTAATCTCTTTTTTTATTAATAAAATATGAATATAACTAACATTTGTATTGTAAAACAATCTGCTTAAACACACTCTTTTTTGTTTGTAGAGAATGTAATCCGTCAAACTCTTCTGATTATAGCAAACAGAAATAAATTACTTAACCTCGTATACGGAACATTTAAGTTTAAGTTTATATTGTACTGAATATTATGATTTTAATAATTACAGTTTAATTAATTTGTATTTATAGATATTTGATATTGATGTAAGTTGCTAATATAGCACGATCTTCTATTTCTCAGGGGGCTTATGTTCTGCAAGTTTCTGGTTGATTATTTATTACTACAAATTTATTATAAAAGACAAATTTAAGGCAGTAATTTGCTTATCCGATATATTAAATGACTAATTACGAAAATAATAGGAAAAATAAAAAAAAGGCCTTTTATGAAACAGAAAAGAAATTATTTGATCTAGAAATTATGTCAAGTAAATTATTGTTATTTATACAATAATGAATTAAGCTTCATTCGCAACCAGAAAATTACAATAATAATTAGTACTTAGAATTAGTAGTAAAAGCTTTTGGTATATGACTAACAATATGATCATTCACAACTTTTAAATTATTATATTTTTACTTATATTTACAATTACACTTACAATTAGTACTTTGCAATGTCCAAACTTTTACCACTAATTGTTATTGTTAAATGTCAAAATTCTTAAATAACCTAATTAGAGTTTGGTTTATGCATAAATATCTTGAGTATTCTGCAATAAACGACTAATTAATAAGATTTACTTTTTAAAATTGAGCAGTTAACATTTATCTGCAAAAAGAAATATACCTATACTTTCTCGTAGCTTCATTTTTTGTTTATGATTGGTAAGCAATATTTATAAATATTTTTTATACAGTGCTTTTCAGATAAAAGTCTCCACCTTTAGGAAAAATCCAAAAACACGTCAATTTATGTTGGAAGGGGCAAGCATTATGGCTTATTTAAACTTACTGGAAAATCCACCCCTTTGAACATCCAACCTCACTCTTACACACCAATGACATCCAAATACTGCACACTTGTGATAAAAAACAAAATTTAGATTTCCTTGAAGAACTTGAAATAAAAAGACATCTAGCAGATCCACAATTTAAAGTTGTTAATGAACAAATAAATCTTGGAAGTTCTCCACTATTAAACTGTTTACTTTGATTGAGTTTACATTTTATACATAGATAAGACATAATTGTAAAACACAAATATATTAAGTTATTGTAAAGATCAGCACCAGGATAATCCCTTAGGGCTATTAGCATCTAGGCTTTAATATTGTCTTATTACTTCCATACTCGGTCTAACCTTAATATTACCTAAACAACATCAGGTACCTAGCTACAAACAAACAAAATGTAACTTAAATATGTCAATCTGACGATGCTTCTTAGCGAAACGGTCGTCATTGTAATATAAAACCTAATTTTTTAAATCAGCTTGAAAGTTACGTTCAAATAACGAAGAGTTTTTTATTGTTCTTAAGAAATTTTCTAAAAAGGCAAATATGCACTTAATTTTAGATAAAAATATAACGACCAAAGAATTAACAATTTTAGTAGGTAATTAATATTTTTTATTTTGTAATTAGGTGAATATCAAGGTAATGTTGACATTATGAGGAGACATTATGCGGAGAGGTACCGAAATAGAAATGTATCGGACAGGCTTATATTCCAATAAATTGATCACCATTCAAGAGAAACTGGCGTGTACAGATACAAGTGTGTGATACTAGCCGTGGACCAAAAACCTCTGCTTATACAATATTATATCACATTAATTAATCACTAAGAACAATTAATAACTGCACAGTTAAACTAAACTTCCACTATTTATTTGAAAAATTCGCTTTAAAATCAATTACAGCTGTTTCGCTATCACTAGCATCGATGCTAGTGATAGCGAAACAGCTGTAATTGATTTTAAAGCGAATTTTTCAAATAAATAGTGGAAGTTTAGTTTAACTGTGCAGTTATTAATTGTTCTTAGTAAGATGAACTTCCAAAAAGTAGAGGTTAACACAATCAATTTTATTAATTAATCACATTAAATATCCGGAAATAATTATAAGGGTGTTAGTGGAAGAAATAAACATAAATCTAGTACGAACCCTAAATTTGTGAAAGTCATCATATTAAAAATACAGAATAAATAAAGGTATAACCAATTCTTTCACAATTTGATGAAAAATAAATTTAGTATCAGATTGACAGATCTATCATTTTGTTGTATCAGATAATCATTTGATGTTGTTTTAGTAGTGTTTGGACTAGACAAGTGCTGAAGGCACAAAACCTAACAATATTAAAATCTTAGTAAGCATTAGGGCTTCACACCAGAGCGAGATTTTTCTAGATTTTAGATTAGTTTAGATTTATTAGTAAATGTTTAGGATGAAATTATCAATATGCATTTATTATTACATTTTCTATAGCCTAAGAGGATAACATTTTTTGCAATTTTTATAAAACATGTTGCATATCGGCTTGGAAGATGTACCAGTAGCAATTAGACGTATGTGTTTTTTACTGGTGCTCCACCGCACTTTAGTAAGGAAATAAGGGGTTAGATGATGGCACTATATGACTATTTTGGACAAAATCAGTTAATTGTTCATAATATTCGACATTAAGGCAAGGCGCACATTGAGACACAAGCGACGCAGCCCACGCAGGGTAGCACAAGCCACGTTTTTGTATCATGTACTCAGCAATGCACGCGCGCATATTAAGACGCAGCACAGCGTAGGCCATGAATGTGTCAAACTAGACGTGTGTTGCCCAGTGTTCGAAACACAGATTTCGTGAGCGTGCATGGCAAAATAATTGCAAAAAATGCAGGAAGAACTTATTGGGGCTGTGAGAAAATTTCCTGTTCTATATGATACAAATGATACGTCATATATGAAATCTTCTATTATATTAGGCACTTCTTCAAACTGATTTTTATTTAGTCGGAAATAATTTGTAAACTTTGAGTCCGAGAATTCAGATGCTAAATTAAATTCGCCATGACCTTGTCTTTTTTCCATGTAATTGCTTTTGCAATAAGATTTCTTTTTTTTTTAGAGGTCGTACAGCAACACTTCCGAATCCCAATCTGCGTCCGAATCTGACCCAGAACTTAAATCTAGCAATAAATTTTCCATCAGAAAATTACAAACGTCACAACGCACAAATTTCGTGGACTTCGTCACTTGTGCTACCTTGCGTGGGTTGCGTCGCTTGTGCTACCCTGCGTGGGTTGCGTTGCTTGTGTCTCAATGTGCGCCTTGCCCAATTGTTGAAACGATAAAGGATGGGGAAAATAATTCTGAACATTTGAGAAATAAATATAGCAAATATAAATTGGTAAATCTGTTTTACTCTTAAATAAATTTTTTTTTTTTTTTATTTGATACAAACATGCCCGCATCAACTACTAAGAGTTATTAGCAGGACTTACACAAGTAGTATGTGATGTATTTGTGTTATATAATAATTTTTAAATTTTGTTATACAAATTAATGTCTTTGATATATTTAATTAAAGCACTTGTGTTTTTGGTGAGCACATCCTTGAATACCGCACTTAATTTATTCTGACTTCTATATCTAGAATATTCAGGACACTCCAAGATGATATGTTTTACAGTGAGGGAAACATGGCAATGTATACATTCTGGTGCTGGTTCTTTGTTGAGGAGATATTGATGTGTAAGGAGTGTATGACCTATTCGCAGTCGGGTTAAGACAACTTGGTCTCTTCGTTTTTCTGGTGTTGATAGAACTGAATCGACTTGTGGCTTAACTTCTATTAGCTTGGATGTTGTATGATTCAATGCACTTGCCAAGAATTAAGTATATGTTGTTTGATTGGGTTTGTATGGTCAGTGTAGGGAATTTTTTGAATGTTAGGCGCTTCTTGTTTAGATGTTGTAGCTACTGCTAATTGATCGACTTCTTCGTTTCCTTTTATACCAGAGTGAGATGGAACCCATAGAAATGAGACGTTCTTTTGGCTAAGACGTATGATTTCCATTTCACTTTTGATTCGTATGAGATTAGGATGTGAAGGGTAAAGTTGTTTTAAGCCAAGTAACGCACTCAGTGAATCTGTTATGATGAGAAACTTGGTTGCTGTAGAGACTTTGCACATTTTTATGGCTTCCAGAATTGCAGTGGTTTCTGCTGTGAATATACTACATTGATTCGGTAGTCGGATGGCAGATTTGTTATTTTCGCAGATGTAAGCTGCTGCAGTTCCATTGAGATTTTTTGAAGCATCTGTATAGATTTTCAGGGTTTGGGGGTATTTTGATATAATTTCCTTGAAGAGATTTTGTAGGAGACAGGGGTTAGTTGAATTTTTTGGATTTTGAGTGAGAGATGTATTGACATCTGGCTTCTGAGACATCCAGGGAGGAAAGTTAGAGTTTTGTTGGAGCGATAATTTAAATTGTTCAAATTCGAAGTTAGTTCGTCTCACTCTCCCTCTAAAAGGAAGATTTTTAGTTGGCTTGGAGTCGTATATTTCGTCAGGAGAAGGGTTTGTTGGGAAAATGATTTGGAATGTATTATTGTTGGGATAAGCAGAAATTTTTGCGGTATAGTTTAAGGAAAGGAATTGTCGACGTAAGTACATTGGAAATTCGTTTGCAATGACTAGGAGACTGCTCGTTGGGCTGGTTCTGAAAGCGCCCAATACACATCTCAGTGAGGTAGTTTGAATGACATCTAATTTTTTTAATGTTTTTTTAGCAGTATCGTAGCAAATGGAACCGTAATCTAATTTACTCCTTATCAGTGATTTGTATAGGTTCAATAGGGTGATTGTACTAGCTCCCCATGTTCGGTTTGATAGAATTTTTAATAGATTTATTCGGGATTGGCATGACTGTTGAAGGACTTCTATGTGTGTTTTCCATTTGAGAGAACAATCTAAAGTAAGACCAAGAAAGTTCACTTCTTCCACCCGCGTTAGTGGAGTTCTATATAAAAACAGATTAAAATTATAAATAAAATTTTTTAATATGAAACTTGCTTGCCAATAACATTGAAAAAATAACTTTGCAACATAACTTTAAAAACTTAGTTGTGTTTGCTCAATTTAAATTTTGTATAATTTTACCAGCAAGTACTGGGAGTGAATGAAGTGTCAGTTCAGATGTTCAATTCTTCTAATGTTCCGTTTTTAAATTGATAATAAACCACAACAAAACTTTTATGGAAAATCGTTTACCGATGGCAATATTGGTATTTGGTTCCGAGATTTAATGTAGAAATTAATACAAATAGATGATTTATGGTAATCTATCTTCCACTTGTGTCCTTGCCTTGGTACCAACGCCTAGATCCATAGTGATGTAAGTTAGATTTTATATTTTTATTTTTCAGTTGGATTGACACTATTCAGGCTTGTGAAAAGTAAATTTTATGAATAGCAGATTTAACTTGAAAGGGGAGGAATATTTTTGGTCTTACTAGCTTGGTTGTTTGTTTTTGTTAAGTCCATATTATTAAATTTGGAGCATAGTTAAGGTTAGTTTTTCTTTCCTTATCCTTCCATTACTGGGTCATTGAGAAATAATATTAAAATCGGCCATTTTGAAAGATCTAGTTGGCTCCCATATAAATATATATTATCTACTTATATAAATTCGGAAATCATACCATAAGATCAACACCTTTTTCCGATCTCAACTAGTCGAAGGCCGAAAGTTGTCATCCAAAGCTTCCGAACACTTTTGTAAGTAGACAAATATTTGTTTTTTTTTATGTTGTTTAAGTTTTTTATAGGTTACATTTTTGGCACCCAACGCGGGGGCTGATTATTAAAAATATGAGCTTTTAAGACTTTTTTGCCACCCTTAAATTTTGATATTTGCTATTTTGAATCTTTGATTTTCCTTTATTTTTTTGTCGTCTTTTACCTAGCTTTATTATTATTATCAAAGATTTTTATGACTTCTGACATTCATTATTATTATATAATTGTTAATACTAAAAATTATTAATTATTAATACAAAGGATTTTAAAGTTTAGTTACTGAAAAATGTAAAAATACAGAAAAAAGTTTGCTGGTCCTTGTTAACCGAAACTGTTCCAGTATCCTTGAAATAAGTTGAAAACATTCAGTAATATGTACTATTAATATTAGTTCTTCACTAGATAGAAATACGTTATGATAACACATGATTAGTTTTTGAAAATTTATTCCCACAAAAAGATACTATAAATTATCGCTAAGCTGTCTCTCTTAACAAAAAAAATCAACTCCATTTTATCACGAATAAGAAACAGGTATATTTAAAATTAAACTCGAACATGATTCTTTTTCTTTTGGTTCTTATCAAAAACCTGTCAAGGATTGGGTATTTTATTTTGTTTTACCTGTGTCCTCCACAAAATTATCGTTTTTACAGTTCTTCAGTTTCTGTTAATAGCTAATTAATTTAACAGAAGGACGAATGTTCCCCGAAGACTCTTCAAGATAAGAGAAACTTTCCGAGATAAGGAGGACATGTTTTTGTTCGAACTACGGATCTTAAATAAATGTTTATGAACGTCTTTAATGATCTCGAAGTTTGTGAAGGTGGTACCAAAACAAGGCAAACATTTTCAATATTCTTATTTTGTTTTTAATAAATTAAACGTATACTCGACGTAAATACTATTAATAAGAGTTAAAGGTTTTATATCATATTAAAAAAAGGAAGAGCTTAAAAAATAACGTTTCTAATCATAAAATTATATATTCCTTCTGAAGACGTGTCAAAATTTTATTATCGGGGTTGGGATAAAGTATGGAACCAAATAAATATCTTTTAAACGAAAAGAACGATATTTATGAAAATTTGCAGGTAAGTGCAATGGAACAAAACGCATCTGATGTACATTTTTTTGATAATAATATACTTCCGATTTAACCGGAAATGCCATCAACTTCTTTAATTTAAATGGGATACCCTATATATTTTTACAGATTTTGAAAGAGCTTGTTATTTTGAATTCATACATAATGAGTTTAGTGTAAAAAAATTTGTAAAAACGAGGAATGTAGCACTTTAACCAAGCTCCTTTGAGTTTTGTGCATTAGAGCAAAAAACTATTTAGATAAACTAATTAATGTTGTTTTTATGCATAGTAATAAAATAAAGTCCTGTTTAGTACGTCTTTTATTCTTCAAGTGTCAAATTCTAATTGACGGAAATAAATTGCACAATTTAGAATGGTTCAATTAGGTGAAAAAGAGCGTATTGAAATTTTAATGATGATCGGTTATGGTGATCGTGTTAGAACTCATGAAGAAGTGTGTCATATTTTTAATAATTTGCATCCGGAGAGAAATCTTATATCACGCTCAACAGTAACTAAAACATTACAACGTTTTAATACTACCGGAATGGTAAAAAATTTGCTAAAACCTGGAAAACCGCGGACTGCAACGAACGAAACTTAAACAAAATATTGCAATCGATTTAGAAGAATCACCTCAAACTTCCACCACAAATTTGGCACTAAACCATGGTATCAGTCGACGTTCTGTAGGAAAGATATTAAAAAGTGAAAAGTATCATCCGTATAAGGTACAGTTGGTTCAAGAATTGTCATACGATGAATTTGACCGACGGCTGGAATTTTGAGAACAGCTAATGGACATCTGTAATGTCGACGAAAATCTTGCTTCTAGCATAGTTTTATCCGATGAGGCAACTTTTTGTTTAAATGGAACAGTTAATCGCCATAACTCAAGGTATTGGTCAAATGAGAATCCTCATTTGATTCATGAAGCACATACCCAGCATCCACAGAAGTTAAATGTTTGGATGGGAATTGTCGAAAATAAGCTTATAGGTCCATTTTTTATCGACGGACACTTGAATGGTGACTAGTATTTAGATCTACTAAATAACGAAATTATTTCTGCACTTTAACAGAATGGGCAATTACCACGAAATATTTGGTTTCAACAAGATGGAGAACCTTCCCACTATGATAGACGGGTAAGGGATTTTCTGGATGCGAATTTTCCAAATCGATGGATTGGACGTAGAGGATTCATAGAGTGGCCTACTCGTTCTCCGGATCTTAGCCAGTTAGATTTTTTTCTTTGGGGTTATCTAAAAGCACGTGTTTACGTTAGACGACAAACAAACTACAGGGATTGAGACAAACAATTATTAATGAATTTGAACTAATACGTGAAGAAGTCTTGGAAAGAGTAACTCAAGAATTTGTAAATAGGATGGCATATTGTCAGCAAGTAAACGGCGAGCATTTTGAACATTTGAAGTAATTTTGTTTCTCATTATTCTAAAATAATGAAATGTACATCTATTGTACTACTAACAGTGAGTTTTTTCTCGTTTTTACAATTTTTTTTACACTAAACTCAGTATGTATGACTTCAAAATAACAAGCTCTTTCAAAATCTGTAAAAATACATATATAGGGTATCCCATTTAAATGAAAGAAGTTGATGGCATTTCCGGTTAAACCGGAAGTATATTATTATCAAAAAAATGTACATCAGATACGTTTTGTTCCATTGCACTTACCTGCAAATTTTCATAAATATCGTACTTTTCGTTTAAAAGATATTTACTTGGTTCAATACTTTATCCCAACCCCGTATACATTTTTGTTGTTAATATTTAAAATTACTAGCAAAGTATCCAAATGTGAATTTGCTTTTTTTGGTACCTTTAAACAGTCACTGTTGTTAATAGCCCTAAGGGATTATCCTTGATGTACTTCCCTTTAAGATCAGTATAACTGTGTAATGTTATAGAAAAACCAGCATTAATATCATTTAAAACACAAAATAATGTTGGTACAAAATAAAAATACCAAATTACTCAAATTAAAAAATCTATCTAAAATAGGTCAAACACAAAGAAATTTTACAGTAAGATTCAATGAACACTTAAGAGCATATAGATTAAAACAACCTGATAAGTTAAATTATGCAACACCTACTTGAACATCCAACCTCACACAACTTCACAATATTCGTAAAAGAAAGAATATTTCTATTCTTATCGGGACATTTAGTATTAATTTTTAACTAAAAAGCAAAAAAAGGTATATATTTTTTATATTTTCCTTAACCACATAAAATATACGTATAAAATACCAACTAAGTTAATACCTGTGTCTATAAAAGTACGTTATCAATACTGATTTTAGATTTAAATTATAAGGATAGTATAAATCTTATGTAAAGTATTTCCACGAGTTACAGAAATATGAACTGGCAACATTGTGCCTCCACCGTTCTTTTTAAGATTTGTGACCATCTGATATCTAGACGTAATTGACAGAAATTTTTTAAAAAATGGCGGAATTTTAGTACTTTTAATTGCGATTTTCTTTATCAAATGTGCATAATCCAAAATTTTTTTCTTTTAAAGTAGTCTATAGCAATAGGGCTTTGTGGTAAAAAAATCGTTGCAAAATTCCGTGGGTCGCAAAGTACAACGGACCAATTATTAAAACTTTTTCTGTTCAAAATTCGAAATTATTTTTTCTACAAAGTTTTTTAACTTCCTTTTAAAATCAACCCACTGTCAATTTTTTTAATACTAGGCAACCAATCCTTCTCACTCATTAACACCGTTGACAAAGCTGTATTCAAACGAAAATCAACAAATTGGGCAAAGTAAATCAAACACAAAAATGTAATAATTAAAAATATACAAATATTTTTACTGTTTTTAATGTTATTTTAAAACGATTTCTTAAATAACAAAAATACTAAGAAAAATGCTAAATTTGTTTTCGAAGAATCGATTCATTAACCTCAGCTAAGTGATCAAATGACCACACAGACATTTTTATTGTTTCCTGCATCTCCCATTGAAAAAAAATCAACTTTACACACCAACATTGCCATGCCACGCCGAGCTGGTCCCCAATACCAAATTATCAGTTGAAAATCGGCGCCAGGTTTGACCGTCATCAACTAAAAAGGGAAAACAGTTTTAATGAGGGTCCAGAAACCGGAGGTCTTGGCGGTTTTGCGGCGATCCGATGCGGTTCCGGTTATTAAATGTCACCACGCCACGACCGTCATAAAGCGTTAAAATCTAATTACGGCAATCCTTTATTAAAATTCATTTTTAGTTATTTTATTAACTCAACTATTAAGTGGCTTTTTTCAATTACATTAACAAAAACAAACAATTTTACAAACATGTTAACAAATTATAAACAAAATGTTTGGAACTGCAACATAAAAGATCATTAAATTGATTGTACTAACCCTTACTTTTTGGAAGTTCATCATATTAAGAATAATAAAAAACTCTTCATTTTAACAAACTTCCAATATTTATTTAAAAAATTGCTTTTTTAACTATAATGACAGCCGTTTCGCTAGACTTAGCATCGTCAGATTGACATTGAAGTTACATTTTGTTTGTTTGTAGCTAGGTACCTGATGTTTATTAGGTAGTTATAAGGCTAGACCAAGTATGGAAGTAATAAGACATAACAATATTAAAGCCTAGATGTTATGAGCCCTAAGGGATTATCCTGGATGTAATTCCCTCTAAGATCAGTATAACTGTGCAATGATATAGAAAAACCAGGAAAAAACTATATCATGCTGATCTTTACAATAACTTAATATATTTGTGTTACAATTACGTCTTATCTATGTATAAAATGAAGACTCAATCAAAGCAAACTGGAGAACTGCCCAGATTTATTTGTTCATTAACAAAGTGTTTGCTTTGATTGAGTCTTCATTTTATACATAGATAAGACGTAATTGTAACACAAATATATTAAGTTATTGTAAAGATCAGCATGATATAGTTTTTTCCTGGTTTTTCTATATCATTGCACAGTTATACTGATCTTAGAGGGAATTACATCCAGGATAATCCCTTAGAGCTCATAACATCTAGGCTTTAATATTGTTATGTCTTATTACTTCCATACTTGGTCTAGCCTTATAACTACCTAATAAACATCAGGTACCTAGCTACAAACAAACAAAATGTAACTTCAATGTCAATCTGACGATGCTAAGTCTAGCGAAACGGCTGTCATTATAGTTAAAAAAGCAATTTTTTAAATAAATATTGGAAGTTTGTTAAAATGAAGAGTTTTTTTATTATTCTTAATAAAAGATCATATTCTACACCTTTTATCATGTTGTACCCAGCTTCTCTCAAGAGAATCAAACCAAAAATGACACTAATAATTTAATGGAAAATTCACATTTTCGAGTCCATAAAATATTAAAACCTCGCAGCTCACTGTGTACAAAATTTAAACTATTGATTTCAATAGTTAAAGTTTTTATGAACAAAAAAAAAGATGTACACTTGCTTGCACGTATCTCTACTGTAAGTGACCAGTATGAAGCAGGTACATTAGGGTGTCCGTTATTTACCGATTTAATTTTTGAGTTTGCAGCGCCCATAAAATTTTTTAGTGTATGGCCCAAAAAAAATATCGAACCTATATAAGCCTTTAATATTTATAATAAACCGTGCCACAAAGGCGATTAATTTCCCATTTAAATAAGATGGGGTTTTTGTAATTTTTGCAATCAATTTTGTTGTTCCTTAGCCAGCTCATACAAAGCTGCGACAATCAATTATTTTTGTAGTAAATTTAATGATCTCCCATCATCTCCTTGCCATTGTATTGTACAAGAATTTTTACTTTTCCTTTCGGCTTAATAATGTTATACCAGAGTACGACTTGAAAACAACATTAGATGGCTGGATAGGAATGTTTAATTCCAACTTTTCAAATTCATTTTCAGATAAGAGTGAAAATTTTGCACCAGAGTCAACCTCGAACATTTGATTCTTTCCATTTAATAAAACATTAATTATGTACTTGTCTAATTTAGGATTAATTTCGTATAAGTCGATAATTTCATTATTTTGCACTGGTTCGGTTTCAATTTGATCCTGGCCATACGTAGATACATTCGATACGTAATTTCCTTGGTTCGATTCATTAACGTCTGGATAGTTGTCGATAGAATTTGCAGAATTTTGAGTTTTGTTCTTACGAATCAAACTTTTAATACACACTGAAGCTACATGTCCGATTTTTCTGCACAAGTTGCATTTGAGTTGTGTCAGATTGATACGACAATCAGTTGAATTGTGATTGTTACGACCACAACGTAAACATCGGTTATCGATATACCAAGGAATTTATAATCCACACTTCGATTTTTGGAACGTTGTCGCTGGTGAGATCTGGATCGATGACTGGTTTTGTTTACATTTTGAAAATTCGAAGTTTTTGAACTGGAACATGCTGCATTAAGCTCTTGGCTTTCAATTCTGGATGCTTCCAATGCTTTTGCTTTCTGCAGAATTTTGTTAAACTTTGTAGTACCGCATTGAAGAATTTGTTCACGAATCCAATTATCTTTTAAGCCTTTGATGAATTGTGCTCTCAGAAACGTTTCTGCTATAGAAATGGATTTTGTACATTCACAGGTGACTTCTTGAAGTTGACATTCATCAACGTTTTTCTGTAGGGCAGCTACAAACTCTGGTATAGATTGGTCCTCTTCATGGTAAATATTAAGTAAATAATGTTGAGATATTACAGTATTTCTCTTTGGAGAAAGCATTTGAGTAAAAGAATCTACTAAATCTTGGTAGACTAGCTGGTTGATGGGCTTACTTGTGCCTAATAAAGCATTTAGATTATTATAATGCATAGATCCAATGGATACATATAACTGTGCCTTTTTTTTATTAGAAGTGACATTTTTCATTCTACAATAGTTGTCAAATCTCTCCAGGTAGTTTGAAAATTTTTCGTGGTTAGCATTGAAATTTTCAAAAGGTATAATGTTAGAAAGAGTACTTCCCTGGTTTGATTCTGTGGATTTTAAATTACTCAGCAGTTGAGTGAGCATTTCCGTCTGCTTCTTTATCATTTCTGCCTGTTGAGACTGTATAGCTTGTTGCTGTTGAAGAATTTTTTCGAATTGTTCTGTATCCATTTTTACTTTTATTTTTTTTTACTCGTCGCCAAATTATTATAAACTAAATTTGATCTCAATAAACGTATATTTAACAAATTTATTTGATTGACAGAATGAATTATTATTTGTATATCTTATTGCCTTGACAACATCAAAAACGGTAACATTTAAATAAAATATATACAGTCGACAGAAGCAAACATGGTCCGCGGAAAATATGCCAACTAATTTCAAGGTTATCACAATCAGCCAATCACGAGCCAATGTTAACGATAATATCAATTTTAGTGGCTGCATAAGTGAGATGAAAATACAACTACAGCGACAAGGACACGCCCACCCAGGGTTCATGTTTGCTTCTGTCAACTGTATAACACGGAAACATCAGAATTTGAAGTTGTATGTCAAACATAGAATGTTAGTTTTTCGGAAACGTCAAAATTTGAAATTTATGTCAAACATGGGATGCTAGTTTTAATAAAAATTATATAATGTTTTGAAAATTGTATTAGTTTTAAGTATAGACAAGAAGTGTAGAAGATAGTGATGAGGAAGATTCGTTGCGAGGTGATGGGAGTTTTTTGACAGAGAGTGAATTGAAAGAAAAGTAAAAAATAAAAGATAATTGATTCAAGTAAAAAGACAAAAAGTAAAGTTTATTCAAATTATAAATTAAAAGAAATCAGTTAAGATTATTAAATACTAACAGCAACAAAAATTTATAAAGAAAAATTGATACATTTTACTGAGTAGTTGTATAACGGACGAAATAACGTAAATTAAAGACCATTTAGAATAAACAACTGGAAGACAAAGGACGAGGACAGCAACTGGACGAAAAAGGAAAAAGGACAATAACTGCATTACAAGAGAAAGAACAAAGATAAAGAAAACAAGAGTGAAGGACAATAAGTGGTAGATAAGGTTAGTTAAGTTAATTAAGGTAGTTAAGATAATAGGGTTAGATAAGTAATTAGGTATTTGTCTAGACAGAAATTTGTTTTAATATTTTTTCATTACAAAAATTAAAATAAATTTGAGTTTAAATCCAGAATCCTAACATCCTGAGAAGTAATTCAAATAAATTCGAAATTTAAAATTTATCTAAAGAGCAAACCATAACAACACAGTAGATTAGGTGTCACTTTAATATTTAATTATCTGTTAGGTTTTGTGTTAAACAAATAAGTATATTTAACTTTATATAAAAGAAATATATTAAAAAACTATATTGCGGAACATTTTAAGACTAAGGAATCTATCTATATACGGTCGTCGTAATAATCTATTATAAATTTAAGTTAGGGATATCCAGACCCGCCGCTAAATTATTGGCACTAAACTAGGAGTTAGTCTACTTTATGAACGCATGTTAATGCTACCAATAAAGCGACTATATCGCCAATGAAGAATCTGGTTTCACATTATTATGGTTCACTTTACGACCAGTTTCAACTTAATATCATAATAAATTCAACATATGTGAACACTATTTTTTACGGCCCGAAAAAGAGATAATGATAACCGAAATCGTTTATAAAAGCTTTTAGTGACTGCTTTTAATGTCCTTTTCTACCATTAAAAATTAAACTTTCGCATTCTTTTATTCTGGAAGGTGTTTAATTGAAATTCGGTCAGCGAGAGTACTTACCGCCATCTACCTGCAAATCTGTTTGTCAAGGCTGATTGGTAAAGCCATTTTTTAAAAATTAATAGTAATAGTAGTAATCCTGAAAGAAAATCGAAGAATGATCGTATACGAACAAAAGAGAAATATGTTTGTGATGTTATACAGTATGATGCAAATGTATGGAATAAATTCATTATTTCAGAAACAGACGACTTTTAAAAAAATCTTAAAACATTTCAATTTTAATTTTTAAATGGCCATCAACTGCTATAGATGTGTTGGACATTACGTCATTAGTAATGGCGTAATGACGTCATCGACGATTTTTTTAAATACAAACCGAGCTCCCGTGACAGCTCATTTGAAAGGTCTCCTTATTGCCTTTGCAACAATGTAATCATTTATAGGAAGTATTAGAAAATAAACAAAATAGATGCACTTAGTTTAGAATTATTACAAATATTTTCTAAAGAAAATATTCGTAACACTTATCTTAGACCAAAAATGTTTAGAGGAAGAAAACTCTAATTATTACACTAAAGAAGTACAAAATACAATAAATCGAAATGCAGTTGATACGGCTGCAGGTTTAGAAGGTGTTATTGTAAGAGTTATTAAAAATGGAAAAGTTGCATCTCTTTGAGCCCTAATATATACAAAAATAAATGATACCTCTTAATGTTTCCATTTGGTAAGAACCGATCTACTTGGTAAAAGGGGTAATATACAGGATAAAAATAATTGACAGCCAATATCAATATGTTCAGTTATCCGGCGTGGTTTTGAACAAATTCTAGGTGAAAATTTTATACGTTTTAACGAAAATCAAAGAGTTTTCATTAGTACTCCTGGTACATTGATTAATACATTAATTTTAAGTGCAGTCTTAAAATCTGCTACAAGAAAAAAAGAAATATGTGTATTTTGTTTCTAGCTATTTCGAAGGCTTATGATAATATTAGAATGAATCATTTGGAAGTACTATTGAATTCAAAACTTATCCCAAACTTCCCTTCCTCCCTTAATAAAAAATAATAAACCATAAAAAGAAACTGTCCAGGGTAAAAGTAAACCAATATATTGTATGAGAGTAATGCAAGGTCCACCATTGTCACCAGCCATATATAACCTGTGTATAAATCACACATTTGACGAAATGTCAGCAGAATCTGTTCGTTCTAATTTAGGATACAAAATTAATAACAGTTTGCCTCATATAAATATTTTGGGTATTGTATATGATATTGTCATTATTGAAAAACGCTATGGCTCAGATAAACACAATAGAAGACTATTTTTCCGAGATAGGATTATCTTTAAATTCTAATAAAACTGCTATAATAAATAAGGAAAGCTGATTTCTAATAAATTTAATATTAATGGAGTTGAAGTCAATTCTATAAATCAAGATGCAACAATAAAATAGTCCTAACCACATGATCTATTCATTTCGTGAACACCGTGGTTTGGCGATTTTTAAAGTAAACTGAGAAGATTCCATACATTAATTTTTGTAAATGCGAACTATTAAAAAAGGCTGCAGAAAAGCATGAAAAGCGTATGAATTATGAATGGCCTTCTACTTACCTTTTTGATTGTATTTGTGTATGTTAATTTGGCAGTCAAATAGTACGTATATTGCCGTTCAGCCTTAGCACCCTTTTAAAAATTATTTAAAAGGGTCATAGCTTGAAATTTATTTGGCTAGCAAGACAGATAAAAGAAACAAAGTTCTAACAAATCAAGCACTATCTTTTATAATAGTTTCGCTATCCACAATTATAAATGGAAAACAAATATTCTTAGATGTAAGATAATAGTTAAATAACGATTTCCTTGTAGAACTATAAGGTTTACAACACGGTAAGTATTAATCTCGTAATTTAGATAATTTAGATAATCTCATATTATTTACTTATTTAAAAGCAAATCTAACTATAAAATATGTTGATGAAATTTTAAAGATAGATTTTCTTTTTGTAGTTTAACTGGTATGGTGGTTTCTTCTGGGAAATAAGTAATTGAACAAGATGTAAATCCAAATAAAAATAAAAACGATGTTACTTAAAAAGTCGAAATTCCGAAGGTTGCAGATACTTGTTAGGTAAGTCATTCAAATGGTTTTCACTTGTCTCTCTTTAATTAATGGTAAATAATTCATTTCTATGGTTTCAGGTGGAGATGCAATTAAAGTTATTAGCTACAGATTCAACTATGCAGAAAGATAAGGCTGCAGATAAGGCTGCACTCCTACAGGTACATGTGTAAAAATAATATTAAAATCACTCTACACATTAGAGTAAACTAAAAAGAAAAAGCCTAAAATAGCAGAAATTATACTTAACTAAAGAGTTAAAGGAGTTAAAGCAGACTTACCGATGTTGGTGGCTTATATAAGACTACATAAAAATCCCCCACAGGGTTTACAATACTTATTGCAATATTTATGTAATATAGTCTTATTATTTGTTAAAGTGGGTTTTTCTGTTTGTTTTAGACCAGTTTTAAATCTGTAAATTACGAAAAATTAAATTAAAGCCATGTGCTTCAAAAGGTCAAATTAACACATATTTAAGAATTTACTAAAAAAATTCCTCCTAACTCAAGATTGTCATACAATTTCTAACTTAGTTGAAAATATTTAGTCCAAAAGTATTTAATAAATAAGTAGGTAGTTTTATAATTTTTCCAGTGTGTAGCAAAAATACACTCAGTGATAAATTTGATAAACTTTGTTATGTTAATTTTATTATATGTTATTATTGTATATTATTATGTATTTTAAAATGTAAAAATTTAAAATCGAAACAAGTGCATCGGCGCTTATCAATCTTTTACTTTATTTTAAACTGCTTATTATATTATAGTTAAACTGTACTTGATTTTGTAATGAAATAAAGTTATATATAACAAAAAAGAAAAGATAATGTCACCAAAAAAAAGTAAGTCTATAAATTGATAATTTGGTAGTTATTTTATTTTTAAATTTAGTTTATTTATTTTTAAGAAGATGGTCAAATAATACGTCCTTGAATACAGAAAGAGTTCTGAACACAGAATTCTGCTTTATTACTATAGTTCTGATTTATGATTGACAATTGAAATTGAAATGGAATGTTACCATCAATTAAATAAAGAGGTTATTGTTTATGTTTGTGTACTAAATTTATAACTCATGTTTACCTGGTGTTACACCTTAGAAAAATAGGAGAGTTTTATAAAGAAAATCTGCATTTTTTTATTTGTTTTTAAATTTGGTAAGTTCCTAATATTATTGAAATTAATGAAACGAAAGCAACCCGTAACACGTATTATATTATACATATGTCCAAAAGTTTGGAATATTTAGAAATAATATATCTACGCCTATGGTTTTTTAAAAATTTTGTTAATATTTATTTTAAAGCGTTTTTAAATCAAAATAATATTAAATTTGATTCGCTTTTGTATTAATTTGGTCATATTGATTAATTGATTTGGGTGCTTTCACATTATTCCAATTCTTGTTTGAATTTCATTTGAGCTGTTTAAAAATGCCCAGAGACATGATATCATATTTTAATAGGTCTAGAGTAATTGCTTTGTTACAACAGGGCTTTAGTCAAAGTGATATCGCGAATATTGTTGGTGTTACTCAGAGTGCTATATAAAAAATTAAAAAAAAATCCAAGTTACAAATGATGTAAAGGATCGTCCCAGAAGTGGCAGAAGTCGATGTACAACAGCAGCACAAGACCGGCAGATAACATTGATAGCTCGAAGAAATCGACAGGAATCTACAAGTGGCATATCCAGAGAAATTGCTAGACTTAAAGGGCTGAATATCTCAAGGCAAACAATTACACGAAGATTAAATGCGGTAAATTTGTATCGCAGAAGACCTCTACGTGTTCCCAAACTAACCTACCAATAAAAAATTGTAAGGTTGTAATGGGCTCAAGAAATGTTACACCATAGTCCTAACTGGAATTACGTGATGTTCTCCGATGAATCAAGAATTGGCTTGGTTTCTGATTCGCGGAGAACGCTTGTTTGGAGGGCCCCAGGACGACAAGCCCAATTAGAAACAGCCCAACCATGTGTTTCATTTGAAGGTGGGAGTATTATGGATTGGAGTGGTATTATGAGGGGTACACGGACGCCTCTCCTGGTTTTGGAGAGAAGAATCACTGGTGCTGTGTACATCGAGGAAGTTTTAAATCCTATTGTGCGTCTATTCCGGGAAGCGGTAGGTAATAAATTTGTGTTTATGCATGACAATGCACCTCTACATCGAACAGCTGCAGTACGAAATTTTTTGGAAGAAGAAGGAATATCCACATTAAGATGGCCATCAAATTCCCCTGACATGAACGTCATTGAACATGCCTGGGACATTCTTAAAGCACGCATTAAGAAGCGAAATTCTTCCCCAATACTCTACGAGAACTGAAAGATGCTGCTCGTGAAGAATGGGAGAGAATTCCGCAAGCCCAGCTCGACCATTTAATCGATAGCATGCCACATCGCCCACAATCATGCATACAAACCCATGGAGGAAATACTGATTATTAATTTTATTTAAAAACCTTTTTTTGCTTATTAATTTATTTAAAAAAAATTTTAATACATTGTACATTTTTCACCTCAAAAGAATAAATCATTTTTTTTGTATGTTTATCTGAATTCCAGATTTATTTAGTATTGGTTAGAGTTGTAGCAAAATGATGTTTACTTATATCAATAAAAATTAATAAAAAGATGAAATATTCAATTATTCCAAACTTTTGGACATATGTGTATATAGTTTTATTGCAAAATAACATTTAACAAGGTTTAAAAGAATAATAATAAATATCCATCTATAATGTTTTCTAGATCATGTGAGGCATAAGTGATGAAATTTTTTTTTCTCAATCCATTATCGATTAACTATGTGTCACATCAAAATTCCAAATAAAAACTAGTCCAGGATTTTGTTAACCGAAGCTGTTTTTAATGCTTACGATTTCATAATTTATTTTAATTATATTCCAATTCAAAATCACGACACACACACACTCACACACGTACATAAGAATGTTGCGATAATGTCCATTAAGTTGAAAGCAATATTCTTATCTAAATACAACTGCTATAAAATTCTTTCTGTACTATGTAGATTATCTTCTTAACTTGTTTTGAATGAATACTTGGGAAATGGGAATAGATCTATCATTACTTATCATCTCACATGGGTAATCGTTAACAAATGTCAACTTTTTTATTTCAGTAACATGTGAAACATTACTCTATTTGTAATAATTACTGTATTCATTTTTTACTTATAATTTACCATACGAGGGGAACGACCACCCTTCAAATGGGTAGTCAACCTGGTAAATAAAAGAATTGTTAAGTAAATAAGAATAAAGATCAAAATTAACACTGTCTGTAAGTAGAAAAAGAAAAATGAACTATAAATTTAACAAAAAACACTTTACTGTACTCAAGTTATCAACTATAAGGAAAAATTTTCTAACAATTACGCAAAACAGGAGGAAATTAACTTAATTGAATAAGACAAAACAGGGTATTAAATTAATTATCAAATTATATAAAAATTAAAATGGCCCCCCACCTTAATTATAAAATTAATAAAAATATAACTACACATAAAAATGAAAATATATTAAATACCATAATTATAACTAAATGACTAATAGTACCTACTTGTCTAGTCAAGAAAAAAATAAATGTCAGAACATGGTTACCCTAACAATCAACAAAATATTAGGAATAATAAAAAACTCTTCGTTTTACCAAAACTTCCAATATTTATTAAAAAAATTGCTTTCTTAACTTTAATGACAGCCGTTTCGCTAGACTTAGCATCGAGTTTTTTATTATTCCTAATAAGATGGACTTTCAAAAAGTAAGGGTTAGTACAATCAATTTAATCAACAAAATATTTTAATTATCAAAGTAATAGTAATAGTAGTAATAGTAGTAATAGTAGTAATAGTAGTAATAGTAGTAATAGTAGTAATAGTAGTAATAGTAGTAATAGTAGTAATAGTAGTAATAGGTTGAATCTGATTAGATATTAAAACAATTGTGAAAATTATTAATAATAGCAGATCTAAAATCCATAAATTCAATCTAATTCCCATATTTCAATTATGAAGTAAAACAACATTTTGGAAAGATTCTCTTCCAAAACATCATTAGAGAAGGCTGATAATGTTCCTGACATGAACACTTCTTAACAAAATTTAGAATACCATATTTTTATCTTTTTCTTGAAATGGCCATGTCTATTGTATTGTAAACTGTAGTTAAATCTGAACATGATTATTTATGTACAGCAGACTGATGTAGAAGATAGAGAGATCACATTTTTAGTGTTAATTAAACTAGATAATGTGTTAGTTCTAAAAGATATAATATCAACATTAAATTTTGTGAACATGTTTTTAATTTTGTATGAGGAAATACCTGTGTATAGTTAGGATTTTATGAATTAAATCTAAGGGATAATAATTGTTATAAATGTCTGATTGTTTATTTATATTTATCTCTCTTACACATTTTTTATTTTCTATACTTCAATTTCGACATTCCCATATATACGAGGGTTGTCTGAAAAGTTTCCCACCTAACAAAGATACTAGACATTTTTCTTCAAATTAATTTTTATTTTTCTACATAGTCTCCTTGTAAGTCTATACACTTCTCCCAGCGATGCTCCCATCTCTTCAACCCGTCCAAATAGTACTCGGCGTCTTCCTCTGCAAAATAGTTGTTTACGTAGGTGATGGCCTTATCTTTCGACGGAAATCGCTGTCCTCCGAGCGCAACTTTTAGCTTAGGGAACAAAAAAAGTCGCTTGGGGCTAGATTTGGCGAGTAAGGAGGGTGGTCAAGCAGTTCAAATCGTAATTCGTGGATTTTCGCCATGGCAACCGCTGAGGTGTGAGACGGCACATTGTCTTGGTGAAACAAAATTCTTTTTTTCTGCAAATGTGGCCGTTTTTCCGCCTTCAACTTGTCAAGTAATGATGCGTATTATGCTCTTGTAATGGTTTTTCCTTTTTGAAGATAGTTGATTAAGATCACTTCATGACTATCCCAGAAAACAGTTGCCATCACTTTCCCAGCAGAAGGAACAACCTTTGCTTTTTTTGGAGCCGATTCCCCCTTCCTGTGTTTTTATTTCTGGAGTATAATGGTATATCCACATCCAAGTTTCATCTACAGTAATTAATCGGCGCCAAAACTCTAATTTATTGTGCCTAAACTGCGCCAACAGAGATTTGGAAATGGTCATTTGAACACGTTTTTGGTCCAAAGTTAGCAAACGCGGCACCCAACGCGCGGACAGCTTTCTATGCCTAAATCTTGATTCAATATGTGACAATATGTGACCAACACATGTTTATAGCCTCTGCTATTGTTATAATAGAAAACAAAAACAAATAAAAAGGAGAAGTCTCCTAAAAAGTCAGAAGAATTTACTAAAAGAGTTTATCTTATAAGAAGGAAGTACCTGAAAAGTTGGTGAGATATCAGGTGAGTAATAATGAATTTAATAAATTATCAATCTCAGGGTGAGTATTCGGTCACTAAATATTACACTGGTTATTCTACTATATTTCTTTAATTAGTATAAAACTGGGTGATAACAAGACAATAAAAATCTTCAGACAGTTTACTAGATAGGTTACTTACTACTATCAGATTGTGTATTACCTTTTGCATATATGCATAAGACTTACAATATATTTCTTTAATAGTTCAAATATATTAATAGTAATAAAATTTTAATGGTAATCAAATTTAACAATCTAAATATAAGTTATCAACTGTACGATTTACTGTTTTGTTCTTTTTAGATGCTGATAAAGTTAGGCTTGACAGTTAGTAACTGAAATATAGACATGCAACTTAGCTGTCATCCCTGGATGTGTCTACAGGGAAGCATACACAGTCCCTCAGTTTGCGACTTTGGGTTCCTCGTCATGTGCCTGGCCCAAAGGTAAGTTTTGGTTAGATGTAGGTGATGTCTAATCCAATAGTGCTGATTGATGACAATGAATACCCATAGATGTACTGAGTACCAAATAAGAGTAGTCGGCAAGTAAAATAGGAAAAAGAAAAATCAAAAGACAAAAGAAAAAGGCCTAAAACAAAATATCGTATTACAAGAAATGTTAAGTATAACAGGTAACCATGACTTTCAGCTTGATAAAAGAAATGTAACTCACCTAAGGTGGTAGGTGGCCTTGTACGTGGCTCCAAATTCGGAGGATGAGATAAACGAAATTAGTTTTGGTTCAACAAAAGTTATAAATATCCACTAAACAAGTGATTCTGCTACTCAGAAGAAAACTTTTGTAATTTTACCCAAAATATTTCTTTGTGTTTTAAATCCGCTAAAGCGTGGCACGTTCTTCCGAACAAGTTCCCTATATTCTCTCTTTTTCCAACCTTCCGTCCTTGAAAACCACTTTTTTGAAAAACTGGCCTACTACCAATAGATATTTTTAAAGTGACTTTACAACTAATTTGGCAATTAAAATTAAATTAAAGAATAATATTTTATAAAAGAAGATATTCTGACACTGGATTATTTCGTTGAATTGGTTTTGTTTACCTTTTAATAAGTTGCGAATGAGGTAATTAATTTTAAATAAAACATTTCTCTTTACTTAGATATTTTATTTTTTATTTCAGATTTCAGATTTTATTTAGATATTGAACTGCTGAGAAGATAGCCCTACTGAATAATGATGATGTTCTAATTGGAATTTTGTATAAAATGATTGTTTAATAAAGATGTATAATAGCAAAAATAGATGACTATTATTGGTATCCTTGATACAGGTTAGTAAAGAAATAAATTTATAAAAGTCTTTAAAATAAACACGTAACACTATCCCTCTAATTTTAATTCGACGGTTGTCTAGCACTATTTGGTTAGTGATTCCAGTGCGCAGTCCTCTCGCTTCCTAGTCTAAGCCTGTGGCACTTACTCTTACTACTGTGGCGCCACCAATTTGTTGCCTTTCGATGGGCACTTTTTAATACATTGAGTTGGTTTTCCTTCCTTCTACCCTCCATAGTATTAGCCTAGGTAAATGTATAAAATTTTGAGAAGTAATTCGAATACTCTTTAATAATATTTAATATTACTGCACTACGTATTGCATTGTAATTTAGGTTTTATTAATTTTTCTTTTATGAAAATAAACTATACGTAAAATTAATTGTCATTTTACTACAAGAGTTTAGACTCAATTATTAGCTGAAAATCTTTATCATAATGAAAATATTTTGATTCTATTGGCTTAAATCACTTGTTTAATAATAATTTGCATAATAATAAAAATGGTTAGGTTCTACATCATTATGGAAAATATTCTTCTTATACTATTTTAATTAAATTCTTTAAAAATGGGAGTAATACATTTTTTTAGGGTTTAGGTTAAACTATTCTTTTGATAATTTAAAGTACTTGATAACAAAGTTGCTTAACGCTATTTTCAAAACTCTGCAGTACTCAATAAATCCAAATAAAATGTTTAATAAATATATTACAATTTTTTAGAAACTGCATTTTCTAATAAACATGTAAATATTTTTTTTTAAATTTTAAATTATAAAATATTAAGTATTTCCGCCCTACCCACCACTTAGGTAGACAAATTTTGGGTGGTCTATCATTATGAGCTAGTTTTAAAATCTTTATCAAAATGCATAATCACTGTTAAATTATAATCTATTTTGTAGGAAGCCATAAACACAAATTTTAATGCTTTTATCTTGATATAAGTTTTGAGGTAGCAGATAATGGGATTTACATAAGTTTCATTGTCACTTTCTATATATAAGACAGATTTACATGTTTATGTTTCCGTTTAAACGTTAGTGCATAAAAAACGCATAGTAGTGGTTGTTATCTATAGAAATTATACCTACAAATATATTAATAATAGATATCAGAGCAAACTAAATCGAAAGGTATTTGATAGCAGTTGGTTTAAAAATCTGACTAAAAATGCCTTATTTGCCGACGACACAGCCATATACACGACGTCTAAACACAGAAAAATAATAACAGAAAACTTAGAAAACCACATACAAGAAATAAACTAATACTGTAACAGATGGAAAATAAAAATAAACAACGAAAAAAATCAATAATCTTCGCAAACGATCTACCAAAAAACAAGTCAAAAATAAGAATTAATAATAATGAAATATAAGAAGAAACCGGGCTTAAATATCTAGAAGAATATCTAGACAAAAGATTAAACTTCAAAAAACACATAGACAAAACCAGAAAGCACGAGAATAATCCAACTGTTCATCTACAAAACGAGCCAACTAAAAGTAACTTTATACAAAATATACATCAGGCCAATATTACTATACGGATGCACAGTATGGTGATCCACACAAACATAGAAAAACTCCAAGCAACGGAAAACGCCTGCTATAAACTAATAGCAGGAAAAAATAGACTACAAACCACAAACAAAGAACTACATAACAAATATAACATCATAAACATAAAAGAAACAATAAAATCAAGACAACTTTACGGAGAAAAGGTCAGAAAACACGAGCCTAAAATATAGAGAAATACATCTCCTCCCGGATTAACAAAAAAAATCATGAGGGGAAAACCCAAGAAAAACTAAAAACCAAATAAACTCAAGCAAAACAACCTAATGTCACAAAAAAAGGGGTCAAAGAAAACAAATAGAAGAAATTCATCACACAACAAAGAAAAAACCAAATAATTCCGGTGCTAAAGCGGGACGGAGAAAGGAATCACAATACTACATAGGAAAGAAAACCAGAGAAAAATGACAAATTCAAATAATAATAATTATAACTGACAGAAATGAAAAAAAATTAACATTAAAGGATGAACAAATTTTTCATTTTCTTCATGTTTTATGATGGTGTAAGTATTTTACATCGAAATATAAATAATTGACACTTCGAGCAAATTCAATAAGGCAACACAAGAAATTGAGCAAAATCCATATTAGTCGGCCGTGGCCCATTTCTCATGCAATATGGTCATGTGATATTTTTAAAAGCTAAAAACATTAAAAAATAAAAAAAAATTCCAATAGAAGTGTCAAAAAAGTTGACACAATAAATTTCATTAACGATTGTATTTTTGTGATTTGTTCCACTTAAATGGTTTGCCAAAAAAAATTTTTAAATTAAAAAAAAATTGACTATTTTCGGGTTAAGCACAGCTCATTCATAAAACAATTTCAGTGAATAATACATTTTTAGACCTCCATCGGAATTTAGAATTTGGTCAAAAGATATTTTGAACGCAATTCTCTGATCTCCTAAAAATAGTCAAGCGTTTGGTCATAAAAATTCGTTTTAAATTAGAGATTATCAATAGCCAGTCACTGCATTCAAGTTGGAACTACTCCAAGTTAGATTGGAAATGCCTTCAGGATCTATAATACCTATCTCTAGGGAAAAATAACAAAGTAACCTTTGGGCATCTGGGCATACCGGCATTGAAGGGAACGAAAAATCGGATCTGTTAAGCTGTCAGGCTGAGGATGAAACGGTGGAGCATATTTTGTGTAACTGCCGAGAGCTCGAAAGACTAAAGATCAATAGATTTGGTCTGCATCAACTGGAATCCAAGCACTTCATGAAAGTGTCCCCCACGACCATGATATGAGCTTCATCAGAGGCATAGGGCTGATAGAACCACTACAACCTAGGGGTAAGCCACAATAGATATTTCAGGTTGCAATGGAAGGGACGTTAAGCGACCACTCACATAGAACCTAACCTAGGTGTCTTTATTTTAAAGCATGCTCTACGATTTAGATGTTTTTACCTCCAGTTTCAACATTACCAAATATATACCATTACAGTAGCATACTACGCATCATTACTTGACAAGCTGAAGGCAGAAATTTCGGAAAAACGGTCACATTTGCAGAGAAAAAGAATTTTGTGTCACCAAGACAATGCGCCGTCTCACACATCAGCGGTTGCCATGGCGAAAATCCACGAATTACGGTTTGAACTGCTTGACCACCCTCATTACTCACCAGATCTAGCCCCAAGCGACTTTTTTTTGTTCCCTAAGCTAAAAGTTGCGCTCGGAGGACAGAGATTTTCGTAGAATGAGGAGGCCATCACCTTTGTAAACAACTATTTTGCAGAGAAAGACGCCGAGGACTATTTGGAAGGGTTGAAGAGATGGGAGCATCGCTGGGAGACTATGTAAAAAATAAAAATTAATTTGAAAAAAAAAATGTCCAGTATCTTTGTTAGGTCGGAAACTTTTCAGACAACCTTCGTAGGTGTTTTGTATAATGTGATTTATCTAGTTGTAATATATATTTTCGGGTTTATTAAATCTAACCTCAACATTTCTACTTCTGGAGATTTATAATGTTGCCGTTTGAAATCATTTCGTTGACATTTCACTGTTCGACAGCATAGAACACAAATTTTGACGTCACACTTTCCCTGTCCATTGCATTATATTTTGGACTTTTAAATTTGTATATAGTGAAATTTATAAGATTTAATAAATAAATAAAATTAATAAATGTTATTTACAATGTAATGCCAACAATTTAATTGTTATTAATTGATGTACCTACCTAATACATTCTATAAAATTCTTCCAAAATAAACGCTATTATTGCAAAAAAGGAGTACAATATTAAATCTAAATCTAAATCTATTAAAGTAAGAACTATCTTACTCTTTTAATAAAAAAGTACACCTGTATTCAAAATAAAAGTCTTTCCAAAGAGTTAATAATAAACTAAATTATTTTATATTGTACAGAAAACCAATACAAACAGATTTGACTTTACCAAAATCATTCTACATTCCACAAAATATAGCAGTTTACGTCTATAGGGTATTCAATTTTTGATAGAAATAATTAATTACAACAAACAGATAAATCTAATTATGCAAACCACTTTAACAAATTGAAGATCTAGAAATTAGCATAGATGCATAGATTAGACAAATAAACGTATCACAAATAGATTGAGTTATTGTAAAACTTACTACACTATAAATACTACTAAATCAGTAACAACTAGATACCTCATAAAACATATTGAATTTATCAATCCGAGGGGAGCATTTACTGGAAGCAGTTTTCATTTTTAAAAAGTTAAGTTCAAATACTGAAAGAATTTGTTAAACTTTTGTTTATTCTGTATTCTCAATACATTTGCAAGTACAAAAAGTCAAGACTGCACAATTAGTGTTTTGACCCATGTGGAAGTTTCGTTCAGAGTAAGGGTTAGTACATTTTAATACATTTTAACATTTATAGATTAGATTAGATTGTCATAGGTCGTACAATCCACCTACTGCACCTACTAAAATTTTTTTCATTATTATATTTAAGATCTGGCACACCATTACCCAAGTAACACACTACATCCCCAGGATATCCTCTCAATATCTTATACATAGCGTATATCCCGGGATATTCACCGTATATCCTAAAGATATAGCGATGCATATATACCTCGTATATAAGAAAACCTATATCCTACGTATATCCTATATATAACGCGAAGGATTTGTCTGCTTTGTTCTATAAGTCGAGGCCAGTTCTTCTTTGTCTTTCGTTGGAATATATGAAAAGCAGAAGAAGAATATAGTTTATAGTTGTTTTCTAACCTAACTTGATATTTTAACAAGATTCAAGATACTTTTTATTGTTTTATGTTTTATGTTTTATTGAGGATTGAGGTCTCAACCTAAAGATTCCTTAATGTTTCAGAACATTTTGATTTAGCTGTATCACCAACCTCCTAAATATTTGTATAAGATCACCTAATATTCTATAAATATAAATTTTATACAAAAATATTTTGAATCTGACATACTTAGTCAACTCTATCTCATCAAACATTGGTTTATTCCACTCAGCTTTAATTCAAAGCATGAATGAAAAAATTGATTTCAATGTTTACTTGTAAAATTGGCAATTCTTTAAAAGATAAAAATGAAAATTAATTATTTTTATTTTAGGCAAGAGAAATATCTAGAAATGAGGGTAACAGAGAAAATTTAGCAATTTGAAATTGGCAGCACTTATACTTGGTAAGCCTAAGAAGTATATTTATGTATCAATGATTAATCTTTGTTCTCTTGCAAATTATGTATTACATCATTAAATATTGGATATATATTTTTTACAGAAGCTGATAAACGATCCAATATGTCGTCTTCAAAGAAAGAGTGCGAGAAATCAATAGTATCTTGGCTCAAAAGATCAAAAGAGCGAATGGATAGAGTACAAAAAAAATTTCTTTAAATACCTAAACTACTTTTTTTTAATAAATATAAATTTATATGAATATCTGTCTTTGAATTATAAAATATTAATTAATGTACCCTTTAATTATTCAATTAATGTGTATACAAAAATAAGGATAGTCTATGGATGTAGTTCAGTGTATATCCTAGGGATATACTATAGGGATACACTGGGAACATACTATAGGGATATACCGGGGACGTCCCGTTTTTTAACATCGTATATCCTGAGGATGTACTATCGGCTTCAGAATAGCATATACATTTTCAAACTAAAATCGTTTACATCGAATAGACGCCCTATTTATGTGTATAACCAATCACACGGTTTAAATAATAATAAATTTGAAATCAGTTAAACAGTTGTCCACGCCCACATCTTCACTTAGTTTGGAACCCTCGATAATAAATGTTTGTTTGGGATTAAAATCCCTTTTTTTTATTATATCAGTACAAAAATGCGAAAAAAACCTATTTATTCGGGACATGACCGACCATTGTAAATACACTTAATCTCCCAAAACCATTTAATGAAGGCGTTTTAAAAATTGCCATTCCTTTTTTGTATAAGAAGGGCGTTTTTATAACTTCGGTAGGTAAACGAAATTCACATTTAACATGTATATGCTATTCTGAAGCCGACTGTACTGGGGATAGCGCATAGCCAAAACCGTATATCCTGAGGATATAGACTATTTCCCATCAGATATCCTCCGGATATACCTGGTATGGACTTGTGCTATCTGGGTACTTCTAGAAAAGCTGAGCAGCTTTCTAGATGGCATTTTCCTAATTTGATAAGGACTCAAAGCAACTCCTTCCAGAAACTTCCGTTCACCGAGCAATTCTATCCATAATAATGACAGGTCTCACTTGCCTGATTTCCCCAATATTTTGAGGGCAGTACATTCATTTTATGTCTGTTTTCTGTTTGTTCAGTTAAATTTTATTATTTTGTTTTTAGTAGAAAAAAATTTTATGAATTATATTCAAAATTATCCAAAATATTATATGAATAAAAAAATATATTTTCAACTAAATGCCTAATCCGTTTTCCGTAAAATTTTTAAATAATAGATTCTATTGCATTAATAAATCATGTAGATTTATCAGCTTAAGAATAATTTTTTTATTCGTCTGTCCAACAACTGACGTCCATTAAACTATGCTTATTATTTTTATATTGATTGTCTTACTACAAACAAAACAATTTATCTAAAACTGTTCAGTATAAAACACGAACTTGTATAATCATAGCCGTTCCCAAGTGTGGTCACATGATCTTCGATAAACGAAAGGTATTGGTGAATACCTGTTGACAAGTACGTCCTAAAACCACATAAGTTGAAACAATTGCAACAGCCATCGAGGCTTAGTTGTTTATTACGGCACCTTTTAGTTGGTGTCAACCTGTACAGGTGGCTCCACTTCCTTGGTCAATAATATTCAGATTGAATCAGGTAAGAAAATCAAAATACCGGATACATAAATAAGAAGAAACAATGATCAAACACAAAAAAAATAATTTCAGGTCTGTGATTTTTATAACTAATGGGTTTGGAACGAAAAACGGAGCTAAGTGAAATATTAAAAGACATTTTATGATAAAATGATATGATATGATAAAATTTTTATCTATAAGAAATAAGTACATACAGACTTCCAATAGGTCCCAATGATAATTTGGTTCTAAACCACTTAGCACTCTCTACTCAGTACTATTACATAGTACAAAATTTTAGATTATTTTACATAAATAATTTTCTGAATTATTAGTCGACATATTTAATTAATGCTGTTGATATAAGTAGTAGGTAATAGAATAATTAACACATGGTTAAGATAAATGTCATTTTTGTGTCGGTTTATTCACCTTTCAGTAAAGTGTTCGGTAGCGTTACTGAGAAGATTGTCGTCCGTAAGTGTTTATTCATCTCCTAGTAACGCCAAGTTTTCAGTAATTATAAGCTACTGAAGACTTTAACTTACAGATCGATTGGACCTGTCATTAAGGAATTACAGAGGAGATTCTAACCTAAAATTGTTTTTCGCGTGTTATGTGTTTTTATTTAATTTTTTTAAAATGGTGTTATTGACGAAATAAATCTTTTTCTTGACCATATTAACGATCGCCGACCTTATAATAGCCAAAACAGATTTCACCAATGGGACAATTTAAACTGTTGGGATAATTTCGTTTAACAAAAAAATCGGTTGCACAAACTTTAGCCTTCATAGAAGAAATGTCATCCATATAGTTCCTAATTAATTCTACCACACTACCACTTAAAGTCGGAGAAGTATTTTTTCCGCGCCCACTCGATTTAAGTTAATGCCACATAAGCTCTATGTCGTAACACTGTATGTCCCAATTCTTATGCAATTGTATCACAAACATACGTTTTTTTTAAGAAAATGACTGCAACACTTGTAAAAATTCTTTTTTTGTATAATTTTCCTTAAAATATATGTCATTTGCAGCCATAAAGTTTTGAATCTCCAATTTCGTATTCTTTGAGCCAGGATTTTTTTTGCAATTGTCGACTATGATAGCTTGCGTTGTCCATTACTATAACGCTGTTTGGCGGAATGTTGGGTAACAGACAATTTTTAAACCAATCTTTAAAAAGCTCTGCTGTCGTATCTTCCTGATAATCAACACAAGAGTCCTTAATATTTTTGACAGAAAGCCATATAGCGTTTGGAATCCAACCATTTTCTGATCCTGCGTATAATATTGTGATTCTCTTCCCTTTATTTGATAGTGCTTTTATTTAACAGTTCAGGAATCAGAACATCCTTTGGAAGGGGTGTCATGAATGTTAAACCACGTCTCGTTGAGGTGAGGTGAGTATTGGCCGATTTTTAGACCAGTATTTTCTTATTGACGTTAAGTATATATTTAGAACGCCACTTTATTAAACGTGTGGATTCCATTATTACTTGTTTCTTGTCAATTTTGCGATATTTAAAGCCCATTGCAGACAGAGCTCGCCAAAGAGTAGTGAGGCCACAGTTGATATGAGTTTCGTCATTGATGAGCTGCTGTTTCATACTTTTGATTGTAGGGGGGACACGCTGCTCATCGTACTTACATAGTGTAGATTTTTCGCCTTATCAAATATTTTTCCCAGTCGTGTAGACTTTTTGTGATACCGTCTAATTGAAGTAAGAGGCACCTTCGTCAAATTACTGGTTACTCTTGCAGCAACACCCGCGTTATATCCTTGCTGAAGTAAGGAACTATACATATTTTTAATAATGATTTTCGCGTCACAAGATAAGTGATTCTTCTTTAACGAACCACTGGAAGAAGCACTATTACTTTTTATTCACGGACGCCACATACTGCCTATTCTGTACGTTGGGGTATAAAATCTGTGCTATTAATGTCTGTAATAACAAATAAATGTTATAAAATTATTGCACGCCGTAACACAAGTGAACACTTCTAATGAAATACAAATACTAAAATGAACAAGAAGTGTAAGCTGTAATCTTCTACAATCCCTCTCTGAGAAACACCTGAATCAGGTCCTTTTACATTTATGATGTGCATCTCGGATTTTACAACTTAAGGTTTGGTTTTATTATAATCCTTCAGTCAATACCATTTATTGCGAAAATTATTATACTACTGGCATTCTATTTTTTTTAATTATTAGTTGTTGAAACAAGGCATTCAATAACATATTCAGCCATTTTTGTTTTGATTTAATAAGTATCGTGTAAAAATATCTTTTAAAATGTAGTCAATTGATTTTTGAATTTTATACATAAAAGATAAAGTTGGACAGTATATGACGTAACGGGATAGGATGAAACAAACTATAAAAAAAATACTAAAAAAATAAGCCAAATGAAAAACCCAATGTCTATGTCACAGAATTTTATTCTTGATGGAAAAACAATGGTAGCTATTATTGGTTTCCCATTAGTCTTATTTGAGATATGGATGGTTTACTTCGTTAAAAAATAAAGAACCATCAGAAGGTTTTTAAAAATTGATATTTCCAAATTGACAAAACTAAAAATTAGTTTTTATTTTTTTTGGTAAACGAGGACACCATAAAAATTTAAAACCAACAGATTGATCGGACTTATCAATACCTTTGCAAAGTATAAAATTAATTGATTCGAAAATAACGGAGATATTAGGGAAGAACTAAGAGTACACAAAATAATTAATTTTATTTTTTAGAGATTTAAATTTAAAACAATGCAACTCTGCTGTGCAAGAAGTTTTAAGTGTAACCATTTCATTTAAAAAACCTTCTTACCTAAAGCCAATGTCGCCAATGAGTTTTAATAAATATTGAGTTAATTTTATTTTTAATAATTTTTAAAAACTCAACCAAGTAAGTTTATTTTGAAAAATAAACTAAGTTGAACTATTAAACATATTAGAGATTTGTCGTTTAAGCGTTTTTTATTATGACTATTGTGTATAATAAAACAGGTCCATCGAGTTATACAAATTTATTACAATTATTTCATTAATTTTTACCACGTTAAATGTCGTTTAGGTTCACTCAAATCCTTGTACGGCGTAGGGCACTAGTAATAGCAAGAAGCACGAGATACATTTATAGTTCCAAATAATATTATTTTATAGAAATGATTAACCTCAAAACTTAATTAAGTTTTCATTTTATAAAAAAAACTGTAAATAGAAACAGAACTGGAAAAAAATAAGGTTTCCAAATTTTGATTTTTGAAATTGACAGAATTAATTATTGGTCTTTAATATTTAAAACAAATAAAAACCTATTGTAAAAATCTAAAACCTACAGATTGTTCGTAGTTTTCTTTTGACTGTCTCTGTAAAAAATGAAACGATTTTATTGATAAATAGCCGATATATTAAGGAAACGCAGAAAGAGTGCACCGATAAAACAGCCTAAAACAGCGGTTTTTGTTTTGTCTGAAATATCCTCATATAAATTTTATTTCTCTATTTTATTAAATTTGCCTTTGAATCTAATATTTATTTGTAAGGTAATCTTCTTAAAAAGAAGTTTAATTATTCCTTCTACAATTATAAAACTTGTCTTGAAATAAGTGTTCCATTGTTTATATCTTGTATAGTATTAACAGTTATGTTTTGTTAATATTTAAATCTTGTACTAACTAATTATTATTCCTTGCCTCATTTTGATCATACGTCTAATTGTAAGACACAGTAACAGTACTTATATCCGTAAAACAATAGAGAAATATTAATAAGAACGGAAGTACTGACCGTGTACGTCCGGTATAAGTGTAACTTAATACAGTACCCGATTTAATAATTTTCAAATAAACTATTTGGATCCTTAAGTTTTGTTAAAAAATTCCAACTGAAATTGTTTTTTTTATAATTCGTATTATCTTAAACATGATAAGTTAATTTATTTTTTCGGACATTTTGGGAATTTATAAAAACTTCATTTCAAATATTCATGTATGAGGAACATGATACAGCGAAAGTTTTGAACATAACTTCCACCTTTATTTAAAAAATTAGCATTTTTAATACCATGACAGTTTGTTTCCATAAACTATATGTTCTTAATAGGATGGACTTCACAATGTAAAGGTTAAGTACAATAAAATTTACATATTACAGAATAAACTAGTTTTTTGGCAGACCCCTAGCTCCTGCAGTTTTTTGAGAGTCACCGATTAGGTTAGTCAATCTCTTAGCAGTACCTAGTATTGTCTACTCCTTTTGATTGGCGTAGCACATTAACAGAAAGTGCATAGACCTATCGATATGTTTCGTTCACATATGTGGAAAAGTCAAAAGGCACCTCCATTGAAAACGAGTAAGCCTTATCTTTTTTTTTTGTTACTTTATAACGATTTTGGTAATAAACCTGCTAGTGATCTGTATCCAAGTCCACCTAATTCTAATTTTTTTTCTAAATTTTTTCATTATTTAGTGTTGCCTAACTATCGTAGCAGTTCTGCTTTTTTAAACAATTTTTACCTACGACCACCGCTGTAAGCGATCAATAACACTATCAATGCAAGATGCCTTATAACGCACGGCAAAGAAAACGCACAGTTGTAAAGTAAATCGCACGGCTTAATATAATAATATAGTTTATTAAACAAGGCATTTCATTAAGAATAATAAAAAACTCTTCGTTTTACCAAAACTTCCAATATTTATTTAAAAAATTGCTTTTTAACTTTAATGACAGCCGTTTCGCTAGACTTAGCATCGTCAGATTGACATATTGAAGTTACATTTTGTTTGTTTGTAGCTAGGTACCTGATGTTTATTAGGTAGTTATAAGGCTAGACCAAGTATGGAAGTAATAAGACATAACAATATTAAAGCCTAGATGTTATGAGCCCTAAGGGATTATCCTGGATGTACTTCCCTCTAAGATCAGTATAACTGTGCAATGATATAGAAAAACCAGGAAAAAACTATATCATGCTGATCTTTACAAAAACTTAATATATTTGTGTTACAATTACGTCTTAGAGGGAAGTACATCCAGGATAATCCCTTAGGGCTCATAACATCTAGGCTTTAATATTATGTCTTATTACTTCCATACTTGGTCTAGCCTTATAACTACCTAATACACATCAGGTACCTAGCTACAAACAAACAAACTGTCAATCTGACGATGCTAAGTCTAGCGAAACGGCTGTCATTAAAGTTAAAAAGCAATTTTTTAAATAAATATTGGAAGTTTTGGTAAAACGAAGAGTTTTTCATTATTCTTAATAAGATGGACTTCCAAAAAGTAAGGGTTAGTACAATCAATTTAAGGCATTTCATATTTATGGCTTTCTGTTACAACAGCCATATGAAATAATATTTTTTATATTTTGCCATTTTATCATTTTTTAAATTAATTTATTATTTGTATGTAAATTACGAAAATGTTGATTTTAAAAAGTATGTTGGTAGCACTGTGTAATTTATAATATTTGACAGTTTTGGAATTTAAATTATCAAATGTTAATAATTTAAAATGAAGAATACCCCAATAATAATATATTATATAAGTAAAAAAGATATTCTTATTCACAAATACTTTCTTACAGAACAATATAAAGTTAATAAATTGCTATTATCCGCAAATGTCATTGTCAATAGTCTTGTCATTAGATCCTTCATTTAAGTTGCCAACCATTTAAAACAAAAATTTGCGTGCGTAAAAGCTCGAACCTTTCATTTCCTCTCTTTTTTCAAATGGATCACCCTGTATTTTATATCATAGATATAATATCCGATTATATAACTTTAATTTTTGTCAAGGATTCCCTATACCTACCCAAAGTTTATGAAAACTGAGTTACTTTGTAATAATTATTGTAAACCATTATTATTAACCTATTATGTGAAAGGAATAAACGTTGAATGTAACAAACAATCCTTAAAAATAATAAATTTTTATAAACAATTTATTCTAAATAAACTGTCTCCAAAAGTATAATTATAACCATAATATTAAACTAAATATTCAAAGTGTTCACTGTTAACATTATCTCAATACCGAATTTCATAACAGAGGAATTGGAAGAGGGGGTCAGATTGACATATTAACGATGCTAATTCTATAGCGAAACGGCCGTCATTGCATTTAAAGTATTTTACGAATAAATAGTGAAAGTTAATTCAATCTTTTAGTTGTTTATTGTTCTTAATAAGATGGACTTTCACGTAGTAAGGGTTTGTACAATAAATTTCATTATCATATTTGAGATATGGATGACTTACTTTGTTTTCCTTTTATACCAATGAGCTGGAAGGCATAACATTAACTGGATTAAAACTTATAATCTTTATACAATTTATTTATTTTCCTAACTTGGTTTTCGCCATTGCCTTTTTTCTGGCTTCTTTTTTTCTTATATTTTAAAATTAACTAACTAGGTAAGTAGTGGTTTAAATCTGGGATAGGTAATAATTTTTGTAGAAATCATATCAAATGGTTGTTTATTGAATCCTGCTTTAATAATTTATTAGGTATATATATTATTATTTATTACACGAAAATCCATCATTAGAGAATTTTAAAAATGAATACAATCCTGCGTGCAGGTGTAACACTTGTCAAGCATGTGTCTGCAAAACGGAAATTAACCTTGAATACAAATCACAACGTGTTGATTCCATCTACTGACAGTTGTTCTCTCTGTGTCGCAATTTGCAACTACTTTGTCATCGGGACATTACTAAACTGTTTTGTTGGATACTACTATATCATATAGTGATGATCCATTAACGAATCGAATACAGTTTGATGTAGATGCACTTTGCGTATAAGCGATGAAAACGTATAAAAATGTATGTCTTTTTCGAGACATTTTCCAACTACCATCGTTTTTAATTTTAATGAATGAATTGTGCAAATAAGTACATTAAAAATTATAACTTTTTACAAAATTTAAACAAAATAGGCACAGGCTGTTTCGCTAAAACTAGCTTTCTTTAAGTTTAAAAAGCTATTTTTTAAATAAAAAGTGGAAATTTGGTCAAAAAGTTTTATTTTTTAATATTCTTAGTAACAAAATAATAATAGTTTATTTTTAACACGTAGTTATAAGTACATGAACAAGTGACTAGCTGTTTTAACAAACTTACAAAAATACACAGAAAAGAGAAGGTAAAAGAAAAGAAAGCTAATTATATTATAAATTGCAGAAATATATATTCAAACTTATCAGTTAACTTATAAGTATTAATATACCATGAGTTGGATAAACAAACATCATTTCCGAAAAATTATTCATTAATAATAAATGACCTTAGTTTCATTGCATTACTTATAAAGTAATATATTTTTGTTAGTAACATGAAAATTGTGAAAATCATCATTATTACTAAATGATGCATCAAACCACAAGAAATGAGTAAAGTACTTAAGAAAAATCAAGAAATATATATATCAAGGGAAGTAAGTTACAAAATACTGATCAAAAAAGTGAACATTATAAACAATTTGACTTGACTAAACAAAGCAATGCAAAATTTAAAAATTTTTTAATTATTAAATATCAAATTCAAAAATTACAGATATCTTCAAATTTACCAAGAATCATCAGGAGAAAAACCATAAATCTTGGAACAACAGTACTTAAGCAGACATTATTGGATAAGTAAGAAACATGAAAAATTGGGGAAAGAAATTATTAAAAGAATGGTATTAAAATTTTATGAAATATTTCAAAAAACTTTTATGTATAAAAACAAAAAATTTTAAGGGCACGATATGGTTAGTTGCTTAAAAATAATATGAAAATGAAATGGAATAAGAATGTGTTATCTCAGAAAGAGAGAACACATGGTTTCAAACAGAAACTAATAGAAAAAGGGTACTTCATGAGGTAGGGTATTGAAAAACCCAGGAAAAAGGATGAAATAATCGATCCTTAGTTAAAGTAAAGACCAAGAAAAAGGCGATTAAGCCCTTCGTGAGAAGAGAAATATTTTCCAACACGTGGAATTATTTCGGAACTTGGAGAAAAATAGCCATGGTTGAACCGAACTGCACCATAAACACCAGACCAGATGGATGACTTCCAATTTAGTAAAAGGAGGAAATAAATAAAAATTATTAACATAGTTAACACCATAAAACTTTAAGCTTCAAAACTTGCCCTCAGAGAAAGCCAATGAATGTAGCACACCAAATGAAAGAATGAATATCGGAAACGGAACCGCAGTATGGATACGAAATAGAAAAATATCCCATGATGGGACAGAACCAATATTTAATCAGTGAAATAAGACAATGACAGGACTATAAAATTATTTAGAACTGTGCTGGCCAAAATTATATTATATTTCTTATTTTTCTTAAGTACTTTACTCATCTCTTGTGGTTTGATGCATCATTTAGTAATAATGATGCTTATCATTACAATATATTGTATTTTTTATGATTTGCTTTGTATAATCAAAAATTTTTAAAAAAAAGTTGTTCGAGAACTTAAACAATATTATCATTTTGGCTGCATGTTTTATATTTCTATGCGGTTATCTCTTTGGAGATTTTCATATGTATTAACATAATTTAAGGTTGTCTCTTTTATGAGTTGTAGGTTGATAATTCACCTATACAACTATTTTACTGTAGTCTTGATTTTTGTTTCCATCACATTATGTCTTACTACTGTCTTCCTTTCAAAATTGACATTGTATTATATTAGCCTGATGATGGTTCTGTAGACCGAAACTAGTTGCAAATAACTCATTATTAAATTAAAATTGTGGGATCGACTTTGTGTTTTTCTTTGAACTTATAAACGTACTTTTTTAGAAATTATTCTTAAAAATTTCTAATAGGGTAAATTAAAGATCTGAAATAAACAATTTCAGTAAGTAAAATGTTGAATTTGGAACCGTTGGCGAAACTGATACCGAAAACCGTTTACACTACCACTACACCTGTGTTGGTGTAGTGGTAGTGTAAACGGTTTTCGGTATCAATTTCAGTAAGATTTATAGTTTGCTATAGGACAATAACATTTGTTAAACTTTGACTTAGATTTAAAAATTTTTAATAAAATAAACTTTTTGGTATCACTGATTTTAGATTTTTTCTATTATAAATTAATTATTGACATTGACTTTTTCTATTTTTTATAATCCAAAATATTCAACTAGTTTACTACTTTTCTAGTAGTTACTGAATGTAAATTGTCAAAGAAACTTCCTCTTAAATTTTAATTAATAAATTTGACAATAAAATTAAGAATATGCACCACAAACACACTATCCTCGCTACAACAGAAACTAGCCCTAAAAGTAGAGTTAAGTATTTGTATAAGTAGGGAGCAAGTGCTACTTTTCCCCCAAGGATGAAGTAATTATTCAAAGGAAAAAAAGACACTTTACTCACTCGTAATAGATAGATAGATGGATAGATAGCTTTATTAACCTTAATAATATACACATATTAAAGGCAGGTAGAAACATATTACTAAAATATGTATAAAACTAAAATAGTGTGTAAAGATAAAAACAATTATAAACTACAATGAAATAAAATATACAAACTAACACAATACTATAGGTATGTAGGACGAAATTCATTTAGGGTATAAAAGCAATTGTAAATAAGAAATTTCTTGACTTCATTTTTAAATTTAAAATACCGACCAATAATTTTTAAATTTTAAATTGTCGGGAAGGGCGTTGGATAGCGTAATGCAATTGTAATATGGTGGACACAGGTCCTGTATCCTGCTATTAGTCTCTAAGAAAATCATCAAAGGCAGCTCTAACTAAAAATATATAACGAAGCAAATGTTAGAATTTTCTTCGACTTAAAAGTTTATTTACAGCTTTCTCGATAATTAAGATTGAATATTAGTCTAATTATGCATTTCTGACATTTAAATACACGTTTTCAGTTTGTCGAAATTCTCCAAGCAATTATATAAAATGACATGTGGCTGTATGCATATGCGTAATACATATTTAACAAACCTGCTTTATTTAAAACATTTTTAATTTGTAAAATTATATAAAATGCTTTATTTAGGTGAGAACACACTTGATCTATATGTGAAGTGAACTTTAAACCTAAACCAATATAGGTGCCTAATAACTTAACAGTATTTTGCAATGATGGTCCCAGATTCTGAGGATTATTAGACAAATGAAAGTGAATCAACTGAGTTTTATCTTTATAATAAATCTATTTATTCTACACCAACTCTTAAACTGTTGTATGGTAGTTTTTATATGTTTGAGTAAGTCCTTTGCAGTAGGGGATGTCACTGTAATTGTCGTATCGTCTGCGACCTTGATCACTTGACCATATGTTACGTAAGTTGGAAGATTGTTTATATATAATAAAAATATTAGTGGTCCCAGAACAGATCCCTGAGGGACACCAAGTGATATGCTAAATTTTTGTGTTAGCTCATTTTCCATTCAAACCACTAAGAAGCGGTTTCCCAGATAGGAAAATATCCATTTAAGCAGCAACATTAAAATCTATGCAGTCAAATGCTTTTTTTTAAGTCAAATAACAAAGAATCCACCATATTTCCTCTATCACATCACCTCCCTCAAAAAACAAGCAATTTTTAAATAAAAAATTAAAAAATACAACAATTTACTGATTTCCACCATTTTGCAAAATACAGGGTATAACATTTACATTTATACTTATGTAATAGAATATAGTGTAGATCGTTAATGCCGTGTAAGTTTTTAAATTACAATGACGACCGTTTCGCTAATTTTTTCAAATAAACTTGGACGTTACGTTCAAACGAAGAGTTTTTCATTATTCTTAATAAGATGGACTTCCAAGAAGTAAGGGTAAGTACAATAAATTTAATTGAAACCGTACCCTACGTCACTTTCGACGTAGTTCCCTAGCACGGCTTTAATCCCTACAATTTGTAATAAATTATAATATGTAAATAATGGTTACAGCAGTGTTAGTATGATCAGCACTTGGGTGATTTATTATGTTTTGACACAATTATTTTATCAGAGTAATGGCACTTACATTTTTAAAGCATGTAAAAATTGTAGAACAGGTAAATCTCTTCAAATATCTTGGAGCAGAAATAACAAGCTTTGGTAATCTTTCCAACGAGGTCTGGGAACAAATATTGAAAGCAGCAAGAATCTCGGGATGTCTGAAAGAAATCGTCTGGAATAATAAATATATAATTACTGAAAGCAAAGTCAAAATATATAAAACAACAATAAGACCTATTACAACATGTGCGACAGAAACAAGACCAGACACAAATAGAACCCTCCAAGTGTTAACAGTCAAAATGAGAACACTAAGAAGTATATACAAGGCAAAACTCTACACGGCAAATTAAGAAGCGAAGACATCAGGCAAACATACGGGACATAGGAAGGTGGGTTAGACAGAGGCGAAGATATTGGAGAAAACATAAAAATAATGGAGGGCAGTAGACTCGTTAAAAATGCAAATACGAATTATCCAGTAGGAAAATGATCACAGAGTAGACCACCAAAACGATGGCAAGAATGCTGTACCTCATAGTCCAAAGAAGACTTGATTGCAATGAACAGGCAGTAGCCCAGTAGCATTAACCGTGCTGGAAAGAAGAAGTAGAAGAAGAAACATGTAATTTGGTAGACGAGTAAGTCATTTCATATTAAATGTTGTCACGTCTACATTAAATAAAGTAACCATTGTATTTTTTAATTATATCGGAAATATTTACCTTGGTGATTTTGTACCCTATATGCAAACCAGTTTTAAATGATTGCTTTAAATTTATAATGAATTCGGCCATTTCATCGAGATAAAATTAATTCATAATATTTACTCGATATAAAAGATTTATACTGAAAATATTCAATATGTTATTGGATCCTATAAATTAAAATAAATGTATAAAACTATTTTACACATCCGGTGACTATATGATTTTTGTCATGCTATAAATAATCTGGAATTATAATTTTTGTGAAACTAAAATAAAATACCTAAAATTCTGTCATTCTATCCATTATAAAAAATAAATATACGGCTAATACTAAAATGGAAATAGCCAGCTATAAATAATATCTACTAATTTGTTCTCAATAAATAGCTGTTTTCATGTTAATAGTAATATATTCGAATCCCATTCGTATTTTTATAATTGATGACCGACTCAGTGGGGAACATATGTTTTTCAATAAAATGCAAATTTCCAACGACAAAATTTGTAAAGATATGAATAATTTTTAATTAAAAAGTACTTAAATAATTTCTATAATTTTATTAATTATATTGAGAACATATCAAAACATTTTAAATTTATATTATTTGCTGATGATCTAAAACTTTATTTACCAACTGGTTCTTAAAAGTATATTTCCGTATACAGATTGACATTGATGCACTAGTCTATATCTACAAATAATTTTTTCCACTATTAGCCTCTGAACTTAACTTTATTGACTTTTGTTGAGGTAGTAAAGTTGATCATTATTAAACAAACTACTTGATTAAGAACTTAATTTCAATCCATTTGACCGAATGTAAGGTTAACTGAATGAAAGACAAAATAAAAAAAATATTTTTCCTTACTTATTTAATAGTCCACCTATCCATTTAAAAATGAAAATCAATTGACCTATATAACTATTTCTATAGCTTCGCATCTCGGTCTTTAATGGACCTCGACAATAATGACTCATTTTTCCACTTGTCGTATAATTACTATTATGATCCTTAACATCAATAACTGTCATTGCTGACATTCACCAGATAAGGGAATATGATTTATTTTGATTTCACGATTTTCAATTCTATTTTCAGATGTGTAAATCAAGTTAGATATTAAGGTACACTAACAAAAAGTTGCATTCAATTATTTTGATTTTTTATCGATTTTCAGAGGGGATCAACACCCCTTTCACCCCTCAACCTTTTTTAGGGCTATAATTTAACAAAATATGGACCGCCACTGGAATCAAAAGTTTATTCTTAAACTTTTGTGTCTCTGTATTTCTTTGTAAATATTTTATTGTGGAAGCACCCTGTAACTTTTTTTGTGTGCACTTGTTGTATATAGGTAAGTGGGGTTCAATCAACATATTTTTGACCCCAGAATCTGTGATATAATTTATGACCATTCTTTTCGGGACACCCTGTATAATTAAATGGTAAAATGTTACATCCGCGCCATTTTCCGTCAATAGACCACTGCCAGGTTATAAGAGGAATCGTTGTCAAAAGGAAATATTAGACAAATTTTATAAAGTTATATATTGTGATAAATTAATATCTTGAATTAAGTTGGATCATGTAAATAAAAAGAGAAAAAATTATAAAAATCTTCTATTACATTGTAATTATTGCTTCATTTATTCATAAACACGACAGTAGAATACACTAGCTTTAGTCATTTTCTTTCAATAGTGAAATAAACCAATAAAACATAATATTCCTTAGATGAAGTTTAATATTTCTTAAATACCACTTTATATTGCCTCTACCGAAGAAGCTTTCTCTAAAAAAATTAAATGAAATATTATCAGTGATGAGCGAGACTGGTCTTAGTCTTGGTCTTGCGGTCTTGGTCTTGGTCTTGCAGAAAATGAAAGACCAAGACCAAGACCAAGATCAACTTCAGACTGCAAGAACAAGACCAAGACCGAGCAGTGCAAGACTTATGCAAGACCAAGACTTAGCATTGCAAAATATACGCAAGACCAAGACCAAGCTTGCAAGGGTCTTGCGGTCTTGCGTCTTTTAAACATATAAACCGAAAAATAAAGCAGCCATGGACTATTTTAAACTCTAAAGCTTTGGTTTCCTAGGATAGCGGTGCCGCAATAAAGCGGCCGTAATTTGACGACCGTTCAAGACGGCCGCTATCGGTGAGCACAGATGTAAAGTAAGAGTTTAATGTTATTGACCCCCTAAATCCATTTTTGTATTTGCTTACCTTTTGTGTGTTTATAGTTTGTTTTATATTTTGTGTTTAGTTTCATTATTTGACAATAATTAGAGTGTTTCTGTATTAAAAGCAAAAAATAGATGATTTGGACTTGGCAATGATAATCTTTTTGGAAGACAAGTCTTCATCGGAAGAAGAAAAGAAAAGGTCGGAAGAAAGTAAGGTTTTGAAGAAACGGAAAACTAAAGGCGTCTATGAAATCTTAATATGTCGTCACCTTCAAACAAATGATGAAAAATTTAGACAATATTTTCGTTTGAGACCAGTATTGTTTGATTATATTTTAAATCACATAAAAGATGACATTGTTTCAAAACCATGCAATGGAAATAAAAGTCCAATAACTCCTAAACAAAAACTATGTTTATTTGTAGGGTAAGTTAATGGATGAACTTTATTAATGTTTACATATTAAAAAATTTGGACAATGTTATGAATCATTTGGAGAAAGAGGCATTGTCGTACTTTACTCCGCTGAGAACGCAGGTAGAGGAGTCTTTGACGAAGACGAAGAAGAAGCTCGGTTTTGAGGGTTATAATTACTGATGGTACCATAACAAGCAGAAGTTGATCGGCGGTGCTTAGTTGCTATAGCTAGAGTCGTGTATTTATTGACACTATGAAAGATTTAATTGTCAAAATCGCATCTTTTCAAGTATGTAAATAATTTTCGAGGTGATTTTGCTTGTAAAAAATATTGATCCTAACTCTTGCGGAAATTAACTTTTCCGTAATTGTTAGGATAGTAACTATTTCATACTTGATTTATCGCTACAATGTAATATAAAAAAAATTTTATAATGAAAAATACTATTCCTTTCATTTAATCTTTCTTTACTTGTTATGATTTTAAAAACTATTTTTCCTTTTTTTTTGTAAAAATGGACCCCAGTATTGAAGTATTATTAGCTCTAAGGGATTATCCTGGATATACTTCTCTCTAAGATCATTATAAGTGCAATAATATAGAAAAACCAGGAAAAAACTATATCGTACTAAACCATTCTCAATTAAAGATATTTTATGCAAAAAAATATAATTATAATATTCTATTACCACCAAAGAGTAAGTAATTCACTTTAATCGACTAGTTAACTACTACGTCATATGAGTTAAGAAATATTAAATATAATGAAATGGATAACATTGTATGACAACTATAGCACTAATAGCATGGTTTCCAGATAAGTTATTGTTTTGTTTACAAACCAGCAACAAATAAGACACCTTTATATGCTAATCTGGCTATTCGAGTTGAATTAAACTGCAGAAACTACTGTAGTAAATTTTTAAGTCAAAAATAGAAGTAAGTAAGCAGATTTCGTTAACAGACTCCTAAACCATTGAAGTGGATAAGTTTAAAATTCCTAAAATTGATATTTAAAAAAGTTATTGAAAAAAATAATAATGAACAACTATTCATTTAAACTTAACTTCCACTTTTAACTTTATTAAAAAATTCGCTTTTAAATTATGCTGGCAGCTGTTTCGCTAGAATTCGCAGATTGACATATTGAAGTTACGTTTTGTTTGTTTGTAGCTAGTTAACTGATGTTGATTAGGTAGCATTAAGACTAGACCAAGTAGAAGTAATAAGAATTTACCATATCATGCTGATCTTTACAGTAACTTAATATATTTATGCTACAATTACGTCTTATCTATGTATAAAATGAAGACTCAATCAAAGCAAACAGTTTAATAGTGGAGAACTTCCAAGATTAATTTGTTCAATAACAACTTTAAATTGTGGATCTGCTAGATGTCTTTTTATTTCAAGTCCCTCAAGGAAATCTAAATTTTGTTTTTTATCACAAATGTGTAGTATTTGGATGTGCGTGTAAGAGTGAGGTTGGATGTTCAAGTAGTCAATGTAGGAAGTCCCCAGATTTGACAATGGAGCCAGACCTGGGCCAGTCCCGGGAAACCTAGCTTCGGCGCACCTGTATTTAGCCCAGCATCGGTCTTGCAAGTAATTACTCAAGCTTGGCCCAACACTGGCTCGCCCAGCCTTAGCCATGCCATTGATAACCCAAGCTCGGGCCAAGACTGGATAAACCAGCCTTGGCCGTTCAATGGTAACCCAAGCCTGGGCAATGAGTGCATAACCCAGTCTTGGCCATGGCATTGATTACCCAAGCTTGTGCCAAGACAGGATAAACCAACCCTGGCCGTTCAATGGTAACCCAAGCCTGGGCAATGAGTGCATAACCCAGTCTTGGCCATGGCATTGATTACCCAAGCTTGTGCCAAGACTGGATAAACCAACATTGGCCGTTCAATGGTAACCCAAGCCTGGGCCAGGACTGTATAACCCAGCCTTGGCCATGCCATTGACTATCCAAGCTTGTGCCAGAACTGTATAGACCAACGTTGGCCGTTCAATGGTAACCCAAGCTTAGACCTGGACTGGCTATTCCAGCCTTGGCCGTTCAGTGGAAACCCAAGCTTGGACCAACAGTTGGTAGCCTAGCCTTGGCTATGCGAATGATTACCCAAGCTTGGGTCAAGACTGGATAACCCAGCTCCGGCCTATTTGCTAGGTGTTTTAGTTAACATTTTTAATTTTATTTGCTTTTTCTTTCTTTTAACTTTAATATGCCGGAAACTAGTAACCATTACGCTGTGGTAGAAATTAAAGAAATAAGAAATAATAAAAAGGTGGTAGAGTTGGGCCGATCAGTTGGGTTACAGATAATGAAAACATGTGTTTATGGCCACCAAAAAAAAATGAAGACAAGGTGAAAAAGTGGGTGGAACTTAATGTAGGGGCGTCCAAAACGTGGCTTAGGTATCCCATCAAGATTATTACCAAAAGTAGAAAGTATTAACATACATTTACTACTAATAAAGGTAGTTAGTACAATAAATTTAATTTTACCAACAAAGGTATTTCTTTATTTGAGATTGGGAATGATTTCCATAGAATATCATATTTGGTTAGATGTGTGTTAACAAGGGATTAAAATATAATTTTAAGTTTTTCAAAACAAGTTATAAGTTATTGAGATTTTTATTAACAAATTTTTGAAAAATATTTGCTAATATTAAATTATTAAAAGATAATGTAAAAATGAGTTGCATTTTATTATAAAAAGGATTCATTATTTATAGACCACTATATTTCAAATGGTTTCGGTGGGATGTACCAAATATGAAGAAGATGTAAAAAAGTTATTAAAAAAAAAAACAGAAACAGAAATATACTAAGTTATTGTAAAGATCAGCATGATATAGTTTTTTCCTGGTTTTTCTATATCATTGCACAGTGTTATACTGGTCTTTCAGGGAAATACATCCAGGATAATCCCTTAGGGTTAATAACATCTAGGCTTTAGTATTGTTATGTCTTATTACTTCCATACTTGGTCTAGCCTTAATACAACCTAATCAACATCAGGTACCTAGCTACAAACAAACAAAATGTAACTTTAATATGTCAATCTGATGATGCTAATTCTAGCGAAACGGCTTTCATTGCATTTAAAAACGTATTTTACGAATAAATAGTGAAAGTTAGATTCAACCTTTTAGTTGTTTATTGTTCTGAATAAGATGAACTTTCACATAGTAAGGATTAGTACAATAAATTTCATGATGTTTATCCTTTTTTTAGACATTTTACTTAAATAGATGTAGGTACCCAAATTGCAGATCAAATTAATTCCCAAAAATGGCCTTTTACTATTTACTTACGTCTATAATTTTTAATTTACTTTAACTGTTAAGTATAATGATCATTAGATTTACCTACACCTATGCACAGCACACAAATTCAGCTAAATTTTATGCTTCGTATTTTGTTAGTCTACACCTTTTAAGTAAGACCACGCGCTATTTATCCACCACAAACAAGGAAGCTTGAAGTTATAATATCACAAGAGCTTAAATTATTTCCGGAAACTTTTTTGAGGCCTCAAATATTTTGACAATTACTCCGAGTATGAGGCGACGAGGGATAATTTTCTAAAAATATTCGTACCCGAAAGAAAATTTCCTGGAATAATTTAAGCTCGAGTGGTATTCAGTAAAAAAATTTCACACCACAATTAAAAAAAAATGAATCCAATCTGAAAACTGGCAGAAAGCTTAATAATGACTAGTTTAAATGTATGTATGGTTTCAGCTGTCAAAAATTTCCTATTAAATATCGAGTCGCCACGAAATTTTTTTAGTTGCCATGGTAACTAGACAAAATTAAGGCATTTTATTGGTTAAAAGTAGAAGTGTAAATTTTAGGTGTAAATTTTGAAATACAGATTTCGATTGTATGGGATTAATGGCCGAAAATCTATTTGGAGCGAAATAGGAGAGTGTGCTGCAAGGAGAATGAACAAAAAGAAAAGAAAAACAAAGTTGTTCAGTGTCAATTTGTTAAAGAATTTATCACTTTCGTTTAAGCTATATGTATTAAAATAATAAATATTTATTTATATAATTCCATATTTCGATTTGAATTTATTAACAAACTATAAAATACCAATTTTTATAATAAATTAACCATTCTATGAAAATTGATATTAATTAATAATACTGCTCTCAGTTGGAAACAGATGTCCTTTAACTACATGCAAATTTTATTTGACATTCGATTAAGTTAATAAATATATTTTTTCTTTATGATTAACATTTTTGATGTTTAATATTCAAGTTAACAGCACGATATAAAGATGTTTTTTAATAAAAAATATGGGCTTACGGTAGAGATTTGTATTTGACACCTGCTTGCTTCATTGGCCGCTGGATAAAGAAAGGAAAATTCAACGTATTAAATTATGTGTATTTTGTATTGTTTAACCAATTTAAATAATCAATCTATTAAAACTAAGTAGTTTAAACTTATATTCAAATAGTTTTATTTTTTATTAGAGCTGTTTTCATGAAAAGCAAGAGCGGAGAGTCAAGACCCGGAAATAAAAAAATTATAGAATTTTGGTAAGAATAACTTACTTTTTGAAAGTTCCATCTCACTAAGAATAATAAAAAACTCTTCGTTTTAAAAATCTTCCACTATTTATTTAAAAAATTGCTTTTATAACCTCAATAACAGCCGTTTCGCTAGAATTAGCATCGTCAGGTTGACATATTCTAGCGAAACGACTGTCATTGAGGTTGAAAAAGCAATTTTTTGAATAAATAGTGGAAGTTTTGTTAAAACGAAGAGTTTTTTATTATTCTTATTAAGATGGAACTTCGAAGCTTGACCGTTTTCTATGAAAAAACAGCTACTTCCTGGGTTATATGCCCCAACGGACATTGAATTACATTCCAAAGAAAACGTGATGGCGACCGTCGATACTTGCAACCATCTCTATCGATTTGCAAACCAGCGGGAAGAACACTATTTAGTTTCTTTACCCTGGGTGCAGGTGGAAACAATTTTCCACTTTTTCAGTTTTTTATTGACTGCACCTTATAAAAATTATTTTTTGATTGTTATCTGTCGATTACAGTTACCTTTGATCTATTGGTTTGCAAATGAACGGTAGGATGGCGCTTTTGCGACTTTATCATTGAATCGTGGATACACGGTTCATGTATTGGCGTAAAAGAATCATTCTGCATCCTGCTCTGCGGGATGAGAAGAACTACTTACCTCGTACTGATGAGACACAATAATGTCGAAACCGGTCTACGAGTAGTGTTCTTCCCGTTGGTTTGCAAATCGATAGAGATGGTTGCAAGTATCGACGAAGTCGGTTGCCATCACGTTTTCTTTGGAATGTAATTCAATGTCCGTTGGGGCATATAGCCCAGGAAGTAGTTGTTTTTTCATAGAAAACGGTCAAGCTTGGTATGGAAACTATTTAGTTTCTTTACCCTGGTTGCAGATGGAAACAATTTTCCACTTTTTCAGTTTTTTAAAAATTAATGTTTTGCTGCAATAAAAAAGTCTGTTTTTGAACAAGTTCTTGGAAAGCGCAGAGATAATGATTTCATCAAGATTATTCCAGCTGTTAAAAACTCTATTTGATGGGAAATTTGGTCTTGATCTTTTGAAAAAATGTATGTGAGGATGAGGGAAAAAAATACAGTGAACGCCTAGCAAAAGAGCAATAATATAATACCCTTAGCCACCAGCGTACAAGGGGATAGAGATTTTATTTGTAATTAATTCTAAAATTGGATCAGGGGTTCGTGAACTTCACAAATATCCAGGAAAACATGGAGGTAGAAAAATTAACATATGGTTGTTCCCGAAGTAACGAGACCATTATTTTTACATGGATTTGGTAGACTTTGGTAGACCTTTGCACATTTATATATGGGTCAATAGTACATAGACTAATAAAAGGTTAAAGTCAATGACATAAATCCAACTAGTTCTGGACTGTATTTCAATCTGCTATAGAATGTTGCGCAAACTATTTATTAGAAAGGTGGAGAACGAGTCTATTCTGATAGTCAAGTGGCTCTTAAGGGACACTTTTCAACGCTTGTATGTGTGCACTGAATGAGGTGTTTGGCTGCAATTAGCTAACAATTGCATGGATACCAGAGTACAGGAGAATCGCAAACGTACTAAAAAAAGTAGCCATCAGTAAATGGTTGCAAAGAAAGTATCTTGAGTAGTGGGAAGGTACATTTAGACAGACTGGCCAAACAGTTTATAAAAGGCTATTCTGTAAACCTTCTCTTACATGGACGGTAGTCAGTAGGTGTAGAGTATTCTTCGTTTACCCAACGAAGAACTACGTCGTTTGAGAATAAATTTGTAAGACTTCGTAAAAATATCATTTTTATTATTGACAATTAGTGACAATTCTATTCAGAATTGTTTTCATACAAAAATACACAACTATATGCTAACACTAAAGATAATAGTATTGAAAAGTAGGAACTAGTCCTAAAACAGTAGGAATAATAGGTCACTGTAGACTCAATAGATATATGAGTTTTATAGACCAGACCAAATTTGATCTGATTCAGGTTCTGTCAGGAAAATAAAATATCGAAAGTAGCAGGCTTTATGAATCAGCCACTATCAAGACTGATGAAATTCGTCACAAGGACAAAACAAGAAAAATCCTTTAGAATAGGGCAACACATTAGACCTTAAGAGTTAGAATCTGTTTTTCGCAGAACTTCATTTAAATTCAGAGAAATCATTATTTTAGTATTACACAAATGGCAAAGGTAAGGATCTGTTGTGAACCATGAACAACAAGCTGGTAGGTAGTACGAGAGTAGGGAACTACCATCAAGGGGATGAAAACAGCAAAGAAAAACAATTGGTACCAACCAGACCATCGCTTATGTGCAGGTAATGTACTGTATCACTTCCTTTCTTTTTTACTATAGTATAGTTTATAGTATAATATACTAAAGTATATAGCATAGTATACTATACTATAGTATAGTGAACTAGTTTTCTCCGAGGTGGCAAAAAGTAGTAGGCGCCCGCTATTAAAAGACGATGTCCAGGCATTAACACAGTTTAGTAGATTGGTAGAGTGCAGCGACAAGGGACAAATCCATGCTGTTGTATTGGATTAACATGTTCCTGTAGAAAAAAAATGATCTTCTTCAGCTAGGGTGTAAAACATTTTTTGCAAAAGAAGTCGGCATTGCCGATGGCCCTTTTTCATACTCCCTATTTCCGTGGTCAATGTGTCTATCAGTATTAATGCCCATAATTTAATGATATATTTTCCAGCACTGTAGAAATAAGAAAACCGTTGAAACATTAGAAAAAAAGGACAAGAATCATTAAGGGGATATAAATAGAAAGTTACATTAATTTACCAAGCCGGTAAGTGAAATATCCTTCGTTTCCTAGTAGAACAAGAATTCTAATTTTTTTATTTTCACTTCTATAAATTACAAGCGACCAAAATTCAGCTGCTACACAAAATTTATTAGAATTTTCTTGTAGTAGAGTAGTCGAAACAATTTTATGAGTTTTTTTTCTTGCGGAACATGTGTCTTGACAATGTATCATTTTCTAGGGAACGAATTCCTGAAGATTTTTTTTGTTACTTTTCTACCCGTGAAGAGAACCGAATTGAAACATTCATACGAACAAGCCTGTGACTGCGTGTGGTGACAAAATTATTAGCTTTGTTTACCGAAAATGGGCAGTAGCGTCCCACTAAACTCTTTTGATATAATAATAAAAGTTTGCTCTGATGGATATTATTAAATATTAACAATTTCTACAGAGACATATTTTAATAAAAACGTAAAATATTCAAAATAGTATATTGTGCCACAAGTGCAAAAAGTAATCTATTTCATACGATGTGTGAGTTCTCTACATGAGCGTTCCATGAAAATCTTCTATCTAGAGTAACCCCTAGATATTTGACTTTATTCGCTTTCTTAATAGATTCTCCATAGAGGGCGGGCATTTCCAGTTTCCGCCTCCTGGTGAAACTAATAACTCCTGCTTTACTAGGGTTGACCGAAAGTTGTTCCTTGTGGCACCACCTAGTAATAATGTTAAGTGCTCGTTGAATAATTTTAGAGATGACCTCTTTATACTTTCTTCTTACCAATATCACCAGACTGTGGTGTAAATTTAACAACACTCAAATGACATAGCGGGTGGAAATCGACCACAACAGCAGAAGGATATATCGAAGTTGTAAAATATGTAATTAAAGTTGAATAAATATATTTTTAAGTAAAGGACTGTAGTACTTAGTACACACTTTGCATAAAGTGGAGAAAATGAGGTAAACTTGTATTTTTATTAAGTGTGTATATTAATAATTTAAAATTTCACAGCTAAGCGTTTTCAACCATAAAATAGGCCATCTTCAGAGCTAAATCTAAATTGGAAAATATGTGTGTAAATTATATGAATTTAGTTTAAATATAAATAAAGTAACTTACGTCAAGTTAAATATTTTCCAAGAGAGATCATCAAAGGACACATCAAATACGGACATCCACAACAATTAAAAAGTTGATTTGAAAATATAAATAAAATCAAAGTTAAAAACTATGTCTAAGTAATAAAATTAAAACGATATACAAACTTTAAATCGATTGTCATTAAAAATTCAATAAAACGTTTTTGTAAAGTAATGTTAATGATTATATTTAATTTAAAAAATATATGTTATGATCGTCAATATTAAAAATGTTTTCAAAGAATTTCCAACAAGCAATCAATAGCAAATCCTTAAACCAAACATATTTATAAGTTTTTTTCAGACAATTACACTTAAATTATATAAATAAGATAAAAATTGAAAACAAACAAAAAATATTTATATCACATTAAGCAATCAAACCTGCCTGACAAATTAATCAACATAAGAAGACTATTCATCATGAGAGCTCCAAAGAAACTTAAAAATGGGCGTAAATTTACAATTAAGGTGTACTTGAGTCTTAACACAATTAGTGGGATTTTTATTCATTTCTCTGCAAATCTCCAAATCCTCCAAAAGGTCAATTTTATTATAATTGTTGTTGGGTAATCTATGAAGAAAAATTCTATTTTTATTAGGAGAGAAATTGTGGCCACTGAAAGAAATGTGATAGCCAAAACTAGATGTATTAGGTCTATCCAATTGTTCCTTGATCTTTGTCTTTAAAGCCCTGGTGTTGTGGATGTCCGTATTTGATGTGTCCTAGTGTGTTTTGATGATCTCTCTTGGGAAATATTTAACTTGACGTAAGTTACTTTATTTATATTTAAACTAAATTCATATAATTTATACACATATTTTCCAATTTAGATTTAGTTCTGAAGATAGCCTATTTCATGGTTGAAAGCGCTTAGCTATGAAATTTTAAATTATTAATATACACACTTAATAAAAATACAAGTTTACCTCTTTTTCTCCAAATATATTTTTAATTTGACGGTAGAAAAAGTATAGTGTAACACTCTTGCAGAAATTCTATTCCACAATTTTGTGATTGCGGCACTCGTGACACAATATACTATTGTATTATGCGGCGATTTAGGTAGGTACACATGCAAACAAATATAAAGTTTTAAAAAATATGACGTTTATAATGTCAACTAGTGAACTACACCTTTTCAAACTCCTTTCTAATTTATTCTAATAAAAATCAGATTATAATTTTTTTAGATGTGTGTAGTTTTATCCAAAGAAAATCATTTAGTTTTCAAATTGTTTTGGAGAACTTCGGTACATTTTAATCAAAGTGGCAATAGCAACTTTTCTTTACTGAGAAAGACCAATCGCCCCCTACTCACGGGCCTTCATAAATATGTATGATCTCTGGAAATTATACGTGTAGATGTGCGATAGATATCAATATGCATGTAAACATTCCACACCCCATGTTTCTCGTAAATTATTGGCCTCCTAGATCGGTATGTAACGTCCTGGAATTGTGACCATTTTCTTCGATTCTCTATCTTTATTCATTAGACCAGTACTTTGGATATAAGCTACTGATATTATGATAAAAATAACATTCATACTTATCAATCTCTTTCAACTTATGATCACATGTTTTATAACACCTCTAAACATGAAAATCCAAAGATTTTAATTTTATAAAAAAAAATGTGGGCTAACCGAAAAATAATTTTCTCTATAGAAATCTAGCTGTTGAAAATATTTAAGATGAATACATAATACTAAGAACATTAAAAATACAAATTTTTCACAAAATTTCCACTTTTTATTAAAAAAATTTAATAAAAAGACTGAGGACTTTGTACTTCGTTAAATACCTAGATAAAACCCCTTCAGAAGAGACATTACAACACATGAAAGATACAAAAAATAAAACATAAAAACAATATAAAATCGGTAAATATAAAACAGTTTTAACATTTTGTCTTCAAGATGTTTTAAATATTAAAACTGTTTTATTTTTAACACAATGACAGCTGAAAATTGGCATTGCCAGATTGACATATTTGTTTTCTATGGTAGATACCTTATGGTGTTAAGACTAGACCAAGTATGGAAGTAATAAGACATGATAATATTAAAGCCTAGATGTTATTAGCCCTAAGGGATTATCCTCGATGTATTTCCTTCTAAGATAGACCTAACATTGAATTTAAATTAAATCAAAATAGATTTAGTATAATAGATATAGATGTAGATGTCTCATTGATGATTGTACTAGACTGTTAACAACTGCTGCAATAGCCCAGACAGAACAAAAAAGTGTCACCACAGCTGTTATTGGCAACTCGGAGTCCTCGCCTAGTTCCAGTCAATCACACCTGGACAGCTAATATCTAGCCGTTCACATTGCATGGCACTGCAAAGAAAGAGTTTAAGGATATGGTGAAAATTGGTACCGCGGGATGATCTTAAAGTCATATAAAATCAGTTCTCAGTTTCCTATTCGCTATATCAACGCTATATCAACCATCTTCAGCTTTCATTGACCTTGTTATGGCATACAAGGATAGGATATTGGAAATAACGCGATCAGTGACCCGTTTGGTCTGTGAATTTTCTTTAATGACATTGATGGTCAAACACCCCAAACAATTATTAAAAGTACTTACATACATCGGTTTGACTTATAGGTAAGTATCTTTCAAGTCAAGTACCATACCAGAATCAATTAAAATCCTAATGCAATCTAATTTTTGTATATACAGTGATGGGCAAATGTGTGGAACCAAGTGAATATCTCTGGAATTGTTAAAGATATCGAAATGAAATTTGGAACGTAGGTATTACAGTATATTGCGTATTTGTTTGTAATTTGTTTAAATATTTTCCACTTCCGGTTTAACCGGAAGTGATGTCGATTTTAAATTTTTTAATGAAACACCCTGTATATTATTTTATTTTCGAATAGAACATTTCATTGCGATTACCAAAATATAGGGTTCAATATTTTTTATTTCAATGACAACCGATATAATATCAGAAAAGTATCTAAAAGGAAAACGCTAATGATATCTAATGATATTTAGTAGTCTACTAAATAATCATATTATTAACTTAAACTAAATAAATTATAGTGAAATAAAATAGGAGTATCCTGTAATTTTAATGTATTAAATGTTCAAAATGAGCGCCGTTTACTTCTTAACAATAGGCAAGTCGGTTTGTAAATTTTCATGGACTACTAGATATTAGCTTTTTCCTTTCTTTAGATACTTTTGTGTTAATATTTCGGTAGGTATTGAAATAAAAAATATCGAACCCTATATTTTTGTAATCGCAATGAAATGTTCTATTCGAAAATAAAATAATATACAGGGTGTTTCATTAAAAAATTTAAAATCGACATCACTTCCTGTTAAACCGGAAGTCGAAAATCGTTAAAAAAATTACAAACAAATACGCAATATACTGTAATACCTACGTTCCAAATTTCATTTCGATATCTTTAACAATTCCAGAGATATTCACTTGGTTCCACACATTTGCCCATCACTGTATATATTATGTTTACTGTAAACACAGAGTACCCTGTGATTCCTACGATATTTTCGTTATGTAAGAAATAAATGTTTACCTGTTAAAGGGTCACTTGCAATTCTTACGGTAATTTCATCGTAAATAAAGGTATGAATAATTCTTTACCCGTTGATGTATTTTCCTCTTACTAACCTAACTTAACATAACCTAATCATTAAAAATGGGTGTGATTGTCCTCTTCATATCAATATAACAGAAAAAATATTTCATTGAGTCTTCAACTACTATAGGTAATTATAATGATATAACTTTGTTAACGACAGTCCTATAAAACCTTAATTATACATGTGCTTCCTTAAGTTTAATGTTACCTATTGTTCACTAGTGAATAATGAACCATTATTCAGGGATGACGTCATAACTTAGTAGATATGAGAATATTCTTTTACACTTTTTTTACGCAGCATTGCTTGATATTTAAGTTTTTATGTATCTAGCACATATTTTAGTGCAAAATTATATTTATTATTATAGTGCCAAATTTATTTAATCTAATAAAAAGAAATTAAAATGCATTAAAATAAAATCTAACCTTAAAAACATACGTTTGTAAATCCGCCAACTTCAACTATATTCTATAAGTTTGGAAATTGATTGTGATAACCTCTACTTTGTGAAAGTTCATCTTACTAAGAACAATAAATAACTGAACGGTTGAACTAAACTTCCACTATTTATTAGCGAAACAGCTGTAATAATTGCATTTTAAAACGATTTTTCGAATAAACAGTGGAAGTTTGGTTCAACCGTTCAGTTATTTATTGTTCTTTATAAGTTTGGATTTTCTTTTTTTAAATAATTATTATTTAGCACTTCAAAATAACAAACCTAAAAGACTACAAAGATAAATAAAATTGTCGAAAATAGCATGTAAATCAAAGATCATATGTGTGTGACAGCTTTCCGCACCAAAAGTAGGTATATTCTTTATAGGTAACACATATTATGTATGTGTACTAATGTGTATTTATTATAATTACTAGTAAATTTTATTTGAATGTCGTGGACAAAGTATTCTACTTTAAATTTTCCCATAATCCCAATTTTTACTAAGTATCGTGCGGATAGCAACTTAACAGGTACTTACCTACCTGTTAAGTCAATATCCCAAAAACATATATTTCAGATTTGGCAGTACTTCTCTTTGGTAAAAACCACCACGAACTGACGATTTTGGGTATATTTAGCAATACTATCTATTCTAATAATGCTAGGAACATCGCATTTGCGTTCGAATCTTAAATCACCTTAATAACTGCGATGTTATTTACCGCCCGTATTTAGAAAAAAAATAGGTTCAAAATTCCTGTATAAGATTTAACGATAGTATCAAGAATTTTGATCATATATCTCACCAGCAAAAATGGTTCAATATGAAAACTAGAGTTTTATTCAGGTACTATGCTTAATGAAGTATTTATTTTTAAAGCAATTGCTTACCTTTACAATAAAAATACGTTTAGAATTGAAGTATATATATTATGTCAATATTAAGAATTTTGGATTAATTTCTCCTCTAGCATATAGCAGTAAGACCTTTGAGGGATCTAGTAGTCTTATTAAATGCATACAATAATTCCTGATTTACTTAATGTATAATGTATCTAGTTTGTAAAGAACCTATAGAGAACTTTTAAATCAGCAATTCCATGCGTCTAAGCTGTAAAAAAATTTAGGGAACTGGTATTTCTTTTTTCTTCCTCTTCTTCTTGGATTTTTCCATTTAAATAATTTTGGAGCTTTAGCCACTTCTTATTCTTTTCAACATTTTCCCGAAAATATTTCATTGTGAGCTTGTTAGCACCCTGCCCTCTTTAGAACGAGAAACCAAAGAGGTGTCATACTGTTTATTTTTCGCAAATATGGAAAAATCGTTATCATGCTAAACTAATTTAAATGGAATATTTGAACGTACAGCTGGTAAAATTAGCATTCAGGTTAAAGTAACAGTAAAACCAATTCTTAATATTAAAATGTAATAATACGAATTAGCTAAAGTTGAGAAACCACTTTCACATCTGCATGCGCATCTGCATTTGGTTTCTGTAGAGGTAAATCGTACCAGTCAAATAAAATTCAATTTTTACTTTGTTGTTGTTATATAATTTTAATTGGTTTCGCTATAAATTTTAAAATTTTTATCAGGAGAATTTTTATCACTACTGAACTTATGACATATTTTATTAAAAATGTTTATACTATTGGCCTATTATATGTTGTGTACATTTTCAAGTTTAGCAGTTTTGCTCACATTTTATTCTCACGATTTCTCTCTGCAGTAAGTATTTTATTATATTCTGTATACTTGTAACACCTTGTAGAAGAACACTAAAACGGTTTACCTGAATTTATGGAATTTCTTCAACTGCGTGAATTGTTTAGGTATCTTTAATATGATAAAATACATTAAGGGCAGGTTGCATAAATGCTTGTCAAATCTCTGTTAGTTAACAACGTGTTAAGTCTATGTTAAAATGGTAAAGGTTACATCTCCCTGAGGCGCATGCGTCTATTTGAATTTTTAAGGATAATTTGGTTAGTCAACGAGAGATGTAAAAATTGATTCTTAGACTATGTTGTCACATTTCTTAAGTGAATAAGTAGACCAGATTTTGAAAAGACGAAAATATTTAAAGAGATATTTTTATTTATTTTTTCTACCAACGTCAAAAAATGACAAAGTTCGAGCATTGGCAAGAATATGCGAAGTGACCCTTTTTTTCTTTTTCTACTATGAAGTAGTGTGCGAAATACTTACTTCGCACACTGCATATAAACTATATGTTCCTCAACCTTTATGTTCCTCAATCAAGCAAAAATCCAAGAAATCATTTATTTATTAATGTATAACAGTAATTATTAAGGCTTTCAAATTGTGAGAAAATTTAACACTACCTAATTTTATTTATTATTTACAATGTTAACATTAATGGTGCAGCCGGTGCACGAACCAATATTTATTCCCAAACCAGATAAGTCAGATTCAGTCCGTAATATCCTAGTTTTGGGAGTTGGAAGACTATCCACTGCCATAGAGGTGACAGCACTTAATCCTGAAATTTTACAGTCTAAAATTTTATTTGATATCTGAATTTTATTGTTGATAGAATCTTCCACGTATTCTTCGGCCACTGTCAAAGATTTCTAACCTCCATGTCGCTTCAGAACACATATATCGGCCCCCGTATAGGCATCAGGATTTGGTAATTTTGGGTGTTTTGCTATTAAGCTAGACATCTTTCCAATACTATTTATTCCAACAACTTGGTTAAAACATCTCTCGGGGACTGGTAGATTAATTTGGACGAAGAACCCGCATATTTTCGGTACCTAAATGTCAATATAATCTAAATTTGAAACTGTAATAATTCGTTGTGTATGCGTTTTTGTATCGGGTACTTTAACAATCAAAATGGAATTTTTATCTTCTATGTCATCGACCGTCAATTTAATGAGTTCCTCACGGCGGCAAGCACCCGAAATACCCAGTATTAAAACAACCGAAAAGGAAATCAGTAATTTAAAAAGCAATAAAACAATCATCAAAAATATACCTTAACCAACAAATAGGTTTCATCATCTGCCTCTTTTATGAATTCTTCAACTTCCTCTCTAGTCAACACCTTAGATTTCTTAGGATGGTTTCCCACTGAGAATTTTTTCAAATATGGAACCAACTTGGTAAATTTCTTGAAATACACGTTTTCTTTAACATTGAGTGTTGCTTTTAACATAGAATATATTGCCCATAACGGGGAATACTTCAGCTTCTTATACTTATGTGCAAAATATGCCAACAGCACATTTTCGGATACTTTTCTGGCTTTATTTGCTCCACACCACTCTTTAAATTGCTGATATATGCATTTTCATACTGGCATTTTCATTTTCATTTCAATTTTCTCCGGTAAGAGATGTTAAATTTCCATTATTTCACAGTTACAAATATCACGCACGAAATTGACGCAAATAAGAATTCACTCCAAAATAATGAAAATAATTATCAAGAACTGTCACTTTGAAATAATTGTCAACAAATGCCATTTTATTTCCATAGTTACAGTACCTAATTCCTTGATTTGGAAAAACAGTTCAAAACAGTTCAATACTTTTTTTATAATATTAAGCTAAGCGTTTGTAGAAAAAGTTTTGTTTGCATCTCATGCGCGAAATACTTTGGTGATCTCGACTATTTCAGTTCTCGATCACCAAAGTAACATTTCGCGCACTAGATACAAAAATAACTATTTTATATTTTGCACTTATAAAAATCTTCATTATAAAACGCATTTGCGTATCGTAATGTAACTTTTACGCACGCAAATTTTTGTTTTAAATGGTTGGCGGCATGAGTGAAGTTTCTAAAGGCAAAACTATTGACAATGACATTTGTGGGTTAATAGCAATTTATTAATTTTATATTGTTCTTTAAAAAAGTATCTGTGAATATGAATATAATATTTTACTTATATAATATATTATTATTGGTATATTATTCATTTTAAAATATTTTAAAACATTAACATTTGATAATCTAAATGTCACAACTGTCAAATTTTATAAATTACACAGTGATACCAGCATACTTTTTAAAATCAAAATTTTCATAATTATGTAAAAATAATAAATTAATTTAAAAAATGATATAATGGCAAAATATAAAAAATATTATAAACAACTTATTTCATATGGATGTTGTAACACTCGTTCTTTAAAAAACTCATCGCTTCGCGATTCGTTTTTTAAACTTGAACTCGTGTCATAACAGAATTCCATATGAAATGCGTTGTTTAATATACTAATTTTGCACGATTGATCATTTTTTACTGTTTACCGTGACATATTTTACGTCAGTAGGTGACATTTACTAGCAACTCGATGGTAAGTAATCCAACTCGACGGTAAGTACTCCAACAATAAGTAATTAACTTAACGTCGAGTTAAAATTTTTTTTAATTTTAATTTAGTTTTTAAAAGAATAAAGAATACTAACGAATTATTTATTAATATTGAAAATTATGGTACAATTTGTTAAATTATTAAATGAAATCCCACTTGTTTGGGCTGTGGTTTCACTTCTAACAGAAACCCCTGCAGAATCGCGTACATTAGTAGTATTACCAGTATTGCACATAATTCTTCTCTTCTAAAGGCACCAGATATTCCCAATATCATTGCGACCAACAAATGATGAAAAAATCTTCATTAGAGCATATCTTTTACCTAAACTAGCTTACATTACCTTGTGAATTAGAAATTTTCATACGGTGCTTTCATCAAAAATTTTTCAAATTGCTCCCGTGTAAAAATGCTCGCTTTCTTAGGCCTATAGCCAACATTTTTTCTTATCAAATACGCGATCAAAGTTGAAAATTTGGAAATATCAATGCCATCATAAAGAAAAACGGTGGATTTAATCATTAAATATTCTGCCCAGAGGCTTCCAGGAGCTTTTAACTGCATATGTCTTTGAACGAAATATGTCAATAGAGTCTTTTCATCGATTCTTAAATTCTTGCCTTCGCACCATTTTTTAAAACTGTGGTAGGTATTTTGATAACGGATTTTGGATCTTTCGGGAATAATTGAGGAACACCCTTCTTCCGCAACACCGTTCAATTTCTTCAAATTCACTTTCGCTCCTATTTTAATTTATAATAATCAAAATTATACTTAAAATTATTGATAACTAAATAAAAACTCAACTCTCCATTGTTGTTACGCACCTTAGTTACTACCTAACAACCAAAGTATCTATCTTAATAAAATGAATGAAACTAATCAATATGACGAAAATGTTTAATTTTATAATTTATAATGGTTTCCCTTAAATACATGTTGGTAATTTCTTAAGTATAGTTATAATTAAATAAATCATAATCTCACATACTCCGCCAATGCGTTAGTAAAACGGCGTAACTTAATAACCAAATAAATAACGTTAATTAGCATTACCGATAAAATCGACATTTTCCCTATCGTATATATTTTGTGGTTTGACCTCAGGTGTTACAAAAGTGATATAATTGTTCGGTAAAAAGAAACAAGGGTCAGGAAAAAAAAACGGAAACTACCAAACGTACAGATGTAAACACAATGACAATGTTTCTTTTTAGCCGGATGTCACATAAGTTTTAAGAACCGGAAACGAGCAACTAAATAAAAGATTTGCACAAATGATAATCAAACTCATGGTTAGTTCATTACACCTTATGTTTGGTAATGGATTAATGTTCTTTTACTGTTATAACGCATTTTAAAACAATAGTTTATGTCTGTTATGACACAGTTGTAATTGTATGTGCATATTTTACTCGTATATGTGTTCAAATTGAAGTTTCTTTTCCTTACGTGAGTCTCGTTTTCTGTCTTTATTATAAGTATTAGTTATAGTTCGTTTATTTGCAGTTGGCAGCTAAGAAAAGTCATTAAACCGTAAAATGTTGTAAACAATACCCTAAATTAGTAGGGCACGTACTTATTAATATGGGTATTAAGAAATTTCTTTTAATCATCATAGTTTAATCTTCTTAAGTAAGGGGATAAGTAGTCATAATATGATATTTAGAATATTTTTTTTTTCGATTTTAAGGAGAATAATTGTGGCCGTTAGGGGTGTTAAGGGATTAAGGTAACCCTATGAGTATAATTGCAAAAACAGGTACGTTATTAGTCTATAAATTGAGGATTTGTTTATCCTAATACATAAGAATATAGGTACTTGTTGTTGGTGTTTTATATTGTGATCTATATTTTTATTAGTTTACTTCAAGAACATTTTCGGTAGTGAAAATGGCCTCAAGTTCGAGTTTTGTTCCAGAACAAGTGGTTCATTTAAAAAGTGCGTTTTCTCAAAGAGAAAAAACTATTGTTTTTAATGTTCATGATACACTAATAAATCAAGATGTATCAGCAACTGTTCGTGATGTGGTGACTAGGTGCTCCAATAGGACCAGTGTCGGAGAACGGAGTATCTATCGATTTTTAAGTGAGAGAAAACTGGGAAATGTCAGTGAACCAAAAAAACACGTGTGAACAATGTTCATTATGACCGATAACGTTAAAAGAGATTTCATTTCTTTGTACTTAAATAAAGAGACTTTGGAGAAAGTAATGACTAGATACGATTCCCAAATTTGGACGAAATACGTTATGGAAACTCCTAAAAGAAAATTTTTGAATGGGACAGAAGAAATTATTTGCTGAAGAATACAATATTTAAGAAGTATTAAAAAGTTTCGGAGCGAGGCAAGAACTATCTTTTAGATGAAACATGAATGAAGCATGGATGAACACCAATATTTCAAATTTTTTGTCAGGCATTTTTGGAGAGATGTTCAACAGGGATATTTCGTCTCTGCAACTCCATTATGGTGACAAAATTGCATGCAGTTTAGGTGTTCCCACTATGCAACTGATCAATGCAATCAAGTGGCACCAAAATAGAACTGGTGACTTTTTCTACGCAAACCCAAAATTTCTGATGGTGTGACAAACTGAAATGGCAGTACGAGGTTATCTGTTCTTGATCTGTAATTATGTTCTTATTTTCAATATTGGCAGCCATATGGTATTTTCCTAAGAATTTGCAGCAATAGTTTGAACATGGTGTGACGCTGGTGCAGCTTTGAAAAGAGACTTGTTGCGGCAAGAAGTTGCTGCAACTAAATTGCATTGATGAATTGCACCGTCAGAACCGAGTTTTAGATAACATTCAAAAATAGTAGATTATATCACTAGGAGTAGAAGTGACTCTTTTTGTGTTGAGTCCTTAGTTTGCAGCCGAAGCGAAGCTGAGGCTGCAATCAGGACGAAACACAAAAAGAGTTCTACTCCGTGTAATATATACTATTTTTTTCTTTAAGCCTGTAAAATAAATAAAAATTAAACAAATATATTTTACCTACATTAAACAACAAACTTTAGTTCTTACTGAAATAGTTGTCGCCATCTTACTGTTTTTTGACAGTTGTCAAAGTAGTTGGTATTCGCGTATTGGAAAATAATATTTAATAACAATAACCTAACTTAGTCCAGGAGGAATCGGCGCATGAGTACCGAAAACTATTCCACCTCAATTTTTTTATGTGATCCTCTTCAAATTTTCCTCCTAATGATATAAATGATATAAATATATTTTTCATAGGTCGAAAGTGCCCAAATTTGAGATTTTTCGAACCTTAAAAAATTCATATCTTTAAAAATATTAACTTTATCGTGAAAAGTCATAGGACCTTTTTTATTGGCAATTCAATAAAGAATATAAAAAAAATTTGTCCGGTTAAAAAATAATAATTCCTTGTAATTGTTTAAACAATTTCGGTTTAAACAATATGGCACCGGGTTGCGCCATGGCAACATGCATTTATATCATTAGGAGGGCAATTTGAAAAGGATCACATAAAAAAATTCAGGTGGAATAGTTTTCGGTACTCATGCGCCGATTCCTCCTGGACTAACTGTTGTTTAATATATTTTTTTTTAATTTGGATAATTGACAAATATTAATTAAATATTTTGTATAAATATTGATCAATAAATCGGTATTATTATTTAAGAAATTTTAAATGAACCTACTTTATGACGTCATAGGCTCCGCTCATAATTTACTTTATCTCCCATGGCCTTTTAAAGACTTTATCTCCCAGTAAACAATAAAGGCGTACTTTTACTACGTATATACATGCACATAAAGATGCATTTATTAACCGCTTGAAGAAAAAGTATTTTTACATTTATACGCAAAAAACATACAAGTATTAAAAGAGTTTAAACAATAACTTAGGAACATAACAATTTCCATTTTTTACATTTATAATACCTCAAATTGATAATTTATAATATATCAAATTAAGGTATTATAAATTATCCCCTATTATATTATTTTAGGATTGTTTTAGAATATGCTCAAGAGATACTTTTATTTTTTTAAGACTAAACCATTAGTTATGGGTTTTAAATCTTAGGTTATAATATTAAAAAGTTTTGATTTTCATCATTAGACTCATGGTATTTTTTTGGTCGCTGTCGCAAATCAGGCATATGCTTTTCTTTGTAAAGTGCTTATGGAGGGTACCTGACTCTTTTTAATTAGATACATTATTTTCAAAAAGTAACTTCTAATCCATGAAGATGAGTTCCGTAGCTAATTGTACTATTGCATATCGTAGACAACTTTCAACTTAAGAATAATAAAATGTTTTTATATTTTGCACAACTTTATTAAAAAATGCCTTAGCGTATCGTAATGTAACTTTTACGCACGCAATTTTTTTTTTAAATGGTTGGCAACATGAGTGAAGTATCTAATGACAAAACTATTAAATTTATATTGAAAGAAAGTATTTGTGAATATAAAAATCATCTTTTACTTACATAATATATTATTATTGGTGTACTTTTATTAATTTTAAAATATTTTAAAACATTAACGTACTAATAATAAATTAATTTAAAAAAGGATAAAATAGCAAAATATAAAAAAATATAAACAACTTTCATATGGCTGTTGTGACACTCGTCCTTTAAACTTGAACTCGTGTCATAACAGAAAGCCATATGAAATGCGTTGTTTAATATACTATTTAAGGTGCATTGAACAGGAATTACATTTCTGAACTTAAATAAAGGAAATATGTATGTTCCAATTTAAGTTGGAATAGAAAATAACAATTTAGTATTTATATTTAACACTTTTATAGATGAGATCACAAACGCAGTATATTGTAAGCAATTGTTTATAATATAAATGGGATTGTAGATCTACTATAAAAATTACATTTTCTATTTTGTTTTAATGTATTGATATTATTTTGCTTTTAAATGGTTGATGTAGTAGAATATGGTTTAATAGAAAAGAAATATTAATCCAATTTTTTACTTACCTCCATTCAACATTGCGTAAAGAAGAATGACATTTTATAATTCAAAAGGAAATGGCATTACTGAACGGTATAATGACACCGTATGAAAATCAATATAGCGCTTAAAGCTAGAAACTCTAAAACAAATAGGTTGGAAATTGTTTTGCCAGGTACCTACTATGTCTATATTACAACAAGTAGGTTAAAATGCTACATTGTGTCACAAGGGCGGAAAGAGGGCATTAGCAGCCCACACACAACTGACACAACTGTTTTTCGTCTACCTTTATGAATATTAAAAAAAAATTAGTCGTTGAGAATTTAACCCGAGCCACCTGCGTGAGATGCAAGCATTTATACCACTGCGATAGCATGCTTATAGAAAATAATTTCGTTTTGTCTTTTTCTTCTTCTTCTTCGCGCGTCTAGGATTACTCCTGTTTGTCTACCTCTTATTCTAATTCAGTTGTTGACTGTACATTATCTTTCCAACTTTTCGGCGGACTTCCAACGGGTCTTCTGCTATACGGTTTGTTGTTTTTACAGATGTTCGCTAATCTATCTGGTTTACATGTTTGTTCCAGTGTTTCTTTCTTGTTTTTATCCACTTGTTAATACTTTGAATTTTGCATCGTTCTCGTATACTTCTGTTGCTTTGTCTGTCTATTAATGATATACTCGCTATTGATCTTAATCTTAATACTTTCATTTCGATATTGTTGATTTATTGTTTTGTCTTTCTTGTATCGGTCCTTGTCTCCGCTGCATATGTTAGGAAAGATCTCACTCTTGTCTTGCATACTTTTATTTTGCTTTCCGTGGTCAGATATTTTTTGCTCCATATGGTTTCTCGGAGGCAACCACTTATTCTTGCCGCTTTTGTTGCTTGTGTTGTGGTCTCTGTTCTTATGTTCATGTCACTAGTGATCTCTATTCCTAAGTAATTGAATTTCATTACTTGTTCTACAATTTTGCCGTCTATTTCTAACTTGCATCTACGCGGCTCTTTACTTATCACTATACATTACTGCTATTCTCATATTAAGTTTATTTGCTGTGATATTGAAAGTGTGATTTTATGCGCTCCCATGTGGTATCCATGCCGTTTTCTTACTTCGTGAATTATTTGATTCATCACCATATTGAATAACAATGGGCTGAGCGAGTCCCCTTGGCAAATTCTTCCGGATTCGTATTGTGGAATTTATAATATTATGTATTTGTATGTATGTATGTATGAATTAGGGGTGATAATTACACTGCGACCAATAGGATCTATTGTGTCCCCCCTTACTTACCATGTTCTGATATTTTCTCAGACCTATAGCAGCTCTTCGAGTCCTATTTTCCTGAGGAAGTTTAGGACATCGTCGGGCTTCAAATCAGGTAGATCCCCTTCCTCTATTTCATGTGCTCTTAGGTATCTAGCCCTAGAATTTTGCAAGGCAGGGCATTCTGAGAATATGTGTATTGAGGTTTCATCCTCTTCCTCACAGAATCTGCACTTTGCTTCATCTGCTAACCCTAGTTTCTTCATGTGGCTTCTTAACCGGCAATGCCCGGTTAATATTCCCGTTAGAATTCGGAGCATTTTTTTACTGAGGTTGAGGCAGCTAAGAGATCTCTTCTGGTCATAGTTCCCCAGTAGTATCTTAGATTGCCTCAGTCCTTCCAGCTGATTCCAGTACTTGGATTTTTCCTTCTCCATTTCTTCCCTTGTATGTATGTATGTATAAGTTAGGGGTGATAATTACACTGCGACCTATAGGATCTATTGTGTCCCCCCTTACTTGCCATGTTCTGATATTTTCTCAGACTTATAGCAGCTCTTCGAGTCCTATTTTCCTGAGGAAGTTTAGGACATCGTCGGGCTTCAAATCAGGTAGATCCCCTTCCTCTATTTCATGTGCTCTTAGGTATCTAGCCCTAGAATTTTGCAAGGCAGGGCATTCTGAGAATATGTGTATTGAGGTTTCATCCTCTTCCTCACAGAATTTGCACTTTGCTTCATCTGCTAACCCTAGTTTCTTCATGTGGCTTCTTAACTGACAATGCCCGGTTAATATTCCCGTTAGAATTCGGAGCCTTTTTTTACTGAGGTTGAGGCAGCTAAGAGATCTCTTCTGGTCATAGTTCCCCAGTAGTATCTTAGATTGCCTCAGTCCTTCCAGCTGATTCCAGTACTTGGATTTTTCCTTCTCCATTTCTTCCCTTGTATGTATGTATGTATAAGTTAGGGGTGATAATTACACTGCGACCTATAGGATCTATTGTGTCCCCCCTTACTTGCCATGTTCTGACATTTTCTCAGACTTATAGCAGCTCTTCGAGTCCTATTTTCCTGAGGAAGTTTAGGACATCGTCGGGCTTCAAGTCAGGTAGATCCCCTTCCTCTATTCCATGTGCTCCTAGGTATCTAGCCCTAGAATTTTGCAAGGTAGGGCATTCTGCGAGTATGTGTATTGAGGTTTCACCCTCTTCCTCACAGAATCTGCACTTTGCTTCATCTGCTAACCCTAGTTTCTTCATGTGGCTTCTTAACCGGCAATGCCCGGTTAATATTCCCGTTAAAATTCGGAGCCTTTTTTTACTGAGGTTGAGGCAGCTACGAGATCTCTTCTGGTCATAGTTCCCCAGTAGTATCTTAGATTGCCTCAGTCCATTTCTTCCCTTAGTTTTCCTAAGATTGCTCTACTGCTGATCCCACAAATGTGGGGTTTCAGCTCCTTTTTTTGCCAGCTTATCTGCTGTTTCGTTCCCCTCTATTCCTATGTGTCCCGGGACCCATAGGAGGGTGACAGTGTTCTTCTGGCCCAGTTCATTTAGTTTGCCTAGGCATTCCCAAACCATCTTCGAGCTGATTATATTTAAACTCAGCGCTTTGATGGCTACTTGACTATCCGACATGATCACAATCTCTTGTCTGCAGTAGTTTCTTCCAATATTGAATTCCACAAATCTTTCGATGGCGAGGACTTCTGCTTGAAAGATGCTCGGGTATGTGCACAAGCTTTCTGAGTATTTGGCTCTCGGTCCAAAAACTCCTATCCCAGTTCCCTCGTCTAGCTTGGAACCGACCGTATACCACTTTATGGTATTCTGATTTAAATTCTGTATGGTGTCTTCATCCCATTCAGATTTATTACTCAACCTTGTGATGAATTTTCTCACAAAGTTGAATTTCTTTGGCATATCATCTTGGGGCATTTCCCAAGTTTGATCAAAATGAAGTGATCGAAGTTTTTCCCTGATAATTCCTTCTTTGATCATTCTATATATATCGTTTTCTTCCTTACACTTTCTAACAGAATGTGGAGTGGGATTAAGTTTAAAATCACCTCCATTGCAGCAGTGGGGCAAGTTTCCATTGCTCCAGTGATACATGAACAGACTAGTCTCTGAATCTTCGAGAGATTTTTCCTCGACGTACTCAGATTAGCCCTTGCTCCCCAAGCCACTGCCCCATATGTGATTATTGGTCTCACTATTGCTCACTATTACTTCGTCTTCGTGTTTATTCCAGAGTAACCTGCTATCTAGGATTAGCCCTAGATATTTGACCTCTGTTTTCCACTCGACGATGTTCTCCCCTATTCTTATGATTTTTAGATTGGGTTTCTTTTTCCTTGTAAAGGCTACTAGTGTGGTTTTGGTGGGGTCCCACAGAGTCCCACCGACTCACACCATTGTTTCACAATGTTCAGTCCTCTTTGAACAACATCACAGAGGACATTTTCATACTTCCTTTTCGCCAGGATAACCATGTCGTCGGAAATATTATGTATTTGCTCACCTTCACCAAGAGGTTTTTAGAATTGGACACTTCCTTTAAAAACCGAATGCACTCTTCGTGTGAAAGTGTTCTAGATGTTTTTGCTTTATAATTTATGGAATTTTGTTTGAGAAGAGCTCCCACTTTGTGAAATTGGTCGAAAAGTATATTATTTCTGATTTAAAAATGTCAAATCCAAAGCACACTTGTTCAATGCTAGAGATCGTGGCGTTAAGAATTTTCCTCCCTTGGGTTGATAAACAATACTTTCCGTCCTATTTGGTGTTCATATAATTGGTTTTGTGGTAACGTAGGCCAAAAATTATTTTTCCAAGTACCTACTGCGCACTTTATACAGTTTATTATCCATTGCCATCAACTGCACGCCTCTTGTAGGCTTATATTGTTTTTAACAATGATTTAAACTGTTAATATTTTTTTAATTCAATTTTAATTTTAATTTGACTGATAATTTTTAAATTCTGTGGTTTTTTCTTTTGGTTTTTAAAATATTTAGATCCCAAGAGAGATATCAAATTGTTAAATACCGAACAGGATAAAAAAGGAACAGAATGAAAAGTTCCAATTATTATTTTTCTTATCTCTAATTTGAACTAACAAAAGTCGAATCATCCAGAAGAAATCATGAAGAAGATTTAATTATAATAACTTAATGACTACAGCTCTTATATGATTTAGAGGGAATGAAAAACTTAACTAGCATGTTGGTTAAATGTAGTATGAAAGTAACTTGGGCTCAATGTCAGTTAAACACACTTGTTCAAAGTAATCGTACCAAATTTACTAAGGTGCAGTTGAAGTTTTATTAAAATTACGATAAATAAATGTGAATCGTTTTCCCAAAAGTTGCCGTCGTCACCAAGAAGTAAGTAATTCAAGCTGAAGGCAACACTTGCCTCAATAATATCAACTCCGTTTTAATTAATGCATTTATGCGTTGATGTATATTAATTACTATAAGTTATTGCGTTCAGTAAGGGGGTGTTTTCATCCCCCGATCCCCGAACATCATTTTGGAAGTTTGTCGATTCTCTATCTTTCTCTCGTTCTCTCTTGCTACGCCGTCTTGATTTTCAACAACAAGTAAACGTAAAGTTGTAGTAAGTTTTACTTCTCACACTATAGAGCCGGCGATACGTCTCGAAGAAAGTTCCTCGACACTCGACGTTTTGAATTAACAAGTTGTTTTAATAAAATTCCCAACCCTTCCCTTGTGTGTGCACGAGCGGGTGCGAAATTGTCGCACCCAGGATATCTCCGGGCATAAATCAAAACTTGGCCTCTATATATGCCGTCTGTTTCTTGTTTTGCTTATGAATTTGTTTAACTTTATGGAATATTAAATTTAATAAGTTTGTTGTCGGTGTTTGTTACGTTTAGAATCGGGGAGTTTTATTAACTTTTGTTCCGAGTAGGTGTAGTCGAATGAACGGGATATTTCCTCGTTTTCTAAACAATATGTGAAATGCGGATTTGTTTTCGAAAGTCTGGATAACGTATTGTTGAATACGTTTTGTCCTACAGGAGAGATGGTGTTATTTTTTACGAACAGATTTTATGTATTTTTTACAATCATGGTTATTTATACCACCAATAATATAATATTTATCAGAGAAATCGTATCGATTAATCAAGATATTAATTGATATACAAAAATCCAACAAGTCAGAAATGGTTCTCTTCGCTTAAAAAGGAGAACCTTATTAAAGCTCCTACACACTCCTTAAAATCAAACTTCTCATCAGACGTAAAATACCTTGGTATTGTCCTTGATAGAATAAATAAAACATATGAACAGTGACGGTGAAACTAGTGATGAGCGAGGCTGGTCTTGGTCTTGCGGTCTTGGTCTTGTTCTTGCAGAAAATGCAAGACCAAGACCAAGTCCAAGACCAACTTCAGGCTGTAAGATCAAGACCAAGACCGAGCAGTGCAAGAGTCTTGCGGTCTTGTGTCTTTTAAACATATAAACCGAAAAATAAAGCAGCCATGGATTATATTTAACTCTAAAGCTTTGGTTTCCTAGGATAGCGGTGCCGCAATAAAGCGGCTGTAATTTGACGACCGTTCAAGACGGCTGCTATTGGTGAGCACAGATGTAAAGTAAGAGTTTAACGTTATTGACCGCCTAAATTCATTTTTGTATTTGCTTTCGTTTTGTGTGTTTATAGTTTGTTTTGTATCTTGTGTTTAGTTTCATTATTTGACAATAATTAGAGTGTATTAAAAGCAAAAAATTGATGATTTGTACTTGGCAATGATAATATTTTTGGAAAACTAGTCTTCATCGGAAGAAGAAACGAAAAGGTCGAAAGAAAGTAAGATTTTTAAGAAACGGAAAACTGAAGGCGTCTACGAAATATTAATATGTCGTCACCTTCAAACAAATGATGAAAAATTTAGACAATATTTATAAACTATGTTTATTTCTAAGAGGAGTCCTTGACGAAGATTTTTTCTCGCACGCTTTTTTTATTAATTAGAGATGTTGTCCGATAATTTTGACAAATTATTATCTTTATCTTGTTGGACTACATACAAATAGTAAAAAAAATAAGATTATTTTACATGAAAATAGGGATTTTTAAAATGTTTGTTTTTAAAAAAATCATAATTTATTAAATCACACCTGTAAACCTTACTCAAAGCAACAACAAACTCACCTGTTTAAGTAGGGTTGCTTTAGCTACAGTCGTGTATTTATTGACACTATACAAGATTTAATTGTCACAATCACATCTTTTCAAGTATCTAAATAATTTTCGAGGTGATTTTGCTTGTAAAAAAATATTGACCCTAACTCTTTTAACTTTTCTGCACTTGTTAGGATAATAACTATTTCATACTTGATATAAAGCTACAATGTAATATAAAAAAAATTTTATAATGAAAAATACTATCCCTTTCATTAAATCTTTCTTTACTTGTAATGATTTTAAAAACTATTTTTCATTTTTTTGTAAAAATGGACCCCATTAAATCTAAAACAAAAATGGGAGACTTGTAAGGGTCTTGGTGCAAGATCAAGACCAAGACAAAGACTGGACCCTGCAAGAACAAGACCAAGACCAAGATTGCTTATTTGACTGCAAGTCCAAGACCTTGTATGCAAGACCAAGACCAAGACTAACCCGGTAATGGTCTTGGTCTTGCATTTGTTCATCACTAGGTGAAAAATGGGGTCAACCTGGGGTTTCTTTCAGGAATCTACACGGCAATCATAAGACCTATGGTAACATACGGAGCTGTTGCATGGGTTTTAAAAGCAATACAGAATTTAGATCAGATAAAAGATGGACATACTAGGATCGATAAAAACTACACCGACGAGGACTATGGAAGTAATATTAAATCTCACACTATTAGACATATTTGTAAAGGAGGTGGTGCTGATAACACTACTCCGGTTCGTTATCGTTTGTTTAAAATCTAATGTATAAGTTTGAAATTAAAAAACCCTACACTATATCATTACAGAACGCAGAAGTAACGAACGTGGCAGGTACAATAGATATCTACATGAACGGATCCAAGACAAAATATGAAACAGAATGTGGACGTGAAAGTGTAGTTCAGACGAAGCTGAGTGGAATAAATATAGCAGCAAACAAAACAACAAACGAGGACATATGCTAGCTCAGTCCAGAGAGAAAATATTCATAGAAATGACGATAAAACAACTCATACTAGTGACAGGGTTTCCAAAATATCTATAGAGGATGCAAGTAAATTACACACCTCTTTGCAGATGATGTGAGCAAGAAGAGGAAACAATACAACTCACTGGATCAATCATGGATCACCCCAAGGTTAATAAAGAAAATATTAGTTTATCTAGAAATAGTATATTGAACAACGCCGCCATATGAGCTTACTCTAATTTACCGGGCTTACGGCCATATTCACCAAAATCGATTTGGCGGCCTGATAGCTAACGATCTGTTAAATTTTATCGGTTATATATTATAAGTGTTATTCACCATCAATTCTGGTTCTGCTGACAACAGACTGATAAAAATAAAATCCATACATACTGTGCTGCTAACTTCATATCACATAGCATAACCTCAAAATTAGTCTAGTTTGATTGTTCATCTTGTATCACTTTTGTTGATGTGTTGTTGATTATTGAAAAATGGAGAGGAAAAGATCAGCTAATTATACACAGCGAAAAAAAAAATAATAGTCTGCTTAATAGAAAAGTATTTTAAAATTATTGAAAATAAAAAAAAAACAATGCTGTATTTGACAAGCAGAAGGCCGAATGTTGGGAGAAAATAGCAAAAGAGTTTGTATTAACTGTGTTTAACCCAACCATCCAATCTTCGCAAAAGAAGCTTTGTACTAACTGAATATAGGTGAAACATACACTTTGAATGTTTTAATCTATTGGCGGGACTGCTTTCCGTACCGAATTCAAATGGGACAATGAATAAATGTTGCGGATTAATGAGATTAGTGTTTGCAGATACCGATTTTTTAAGAAACCTATTCTGACGATAGTCACATTCACCTTAATGGTTGTTATATCAACCAACAAACAAATTAATTCCATGGGATAGAACGTCCTGATGTCATTGCAGAAAAGCCTCTTCATAGTGCTCGAGTAACCATTTGGGCTGGTGTGTCATGGGATAATTAGTCCTTATTTTATTAAAGACGAGACTTAGCAGAAGCAAATTGGTGACAGGTACCGAAGAACCATGGACCCTGGCCTAAACCCTTTGGAATGGAGTGTTCTGCGCGGAGATCCAGCAGGTTCCGAACATACGTGTACTTTGGCCATAGATCATGATTATACAGTGGAACTGGTGAAGCTAGAACTGAAAGACAACAAGGACCCTTGGCGTTGGGGAGAAAAACCTTACCGTCCGTGGAATTGAAAGGTAAAAACCCAAAGGACTGGTGGAAAAATGAAACCTCCCCTTAAACGGAAATAATTAAAATGGCGCCCACGTCTCTTTTTTTAGGCGAATAACCATCATGCCAAAGCGACGTCTTTCGTCCTGTACTTCAAGACCTGGAAAAATTAACGACCTCAGAATATTGGGGTACCTACGCTTATTTTTAGTGCTTTAATGCTTATTTAAAATGTTTGTTTTACACTTCAAATTAAATCTAAGCAACAATTAAAACATTCACGAATACCAAAAGGCTAGGTAGAAGCTCCTCTACGATGACTATAATCATTATGAGATGTCTGTAAAAGGCTATGATTTTTAAGTTGATATGTAGCTAAACTAACAAAGTATAGTTGTCTAATAAACCAATACTTTTGTTTGAGCAAATAGCTCTTCCGTTGGATAGCTAATAGGTTTATTTATAGCAATTTTTAAAAATCTTTTTTGCATAATTTGTAACATGCGAAGATAAGTTTTATGTACTGCACCCCATCCTATAATACCATAAGTCAAATGACTTTCCACTTAGCTATGATATAATATCTCAATGTGAGGCTAGATAGATTCATAGATAATGAACGATAGTCAAGCCACATTTTTATTTTTGGTAGATGATTTTCTATTTTTATTTTTAAATTTCTCACTATATATTATTACCGTGTCATCAGCAAAGGACATTATTTTGCCCTTATGAATTTGAAATAAATTATTTAAATATATAGTAAATAGTAAAGATCCCAATACTGTGCCTTGAGGTACTCCACATTTTATAGATTTTAAATTACTACTATGGTTTAGAATTTTCACTTGTTGTTTCCTATCTGCTAAATATGATTTAAAGAAGATTGTTGCAAAGTCTCTTACTCGACTTTCCTCTAAAGTTTGCAAAAGAATAGAATGGTCCACAGTATCAAAGGCTTTTGCCAAATCAACAAATACTGCAATTGCAGGTTGGCTGTTATCCATTTTCTGGTATAAGTAATCCAATAGCTCTTTAATTGCATCTTTTGTTGAAAATCCCTCTCTGAATTTAAATTGTGAATTACTAAAAATAGCATGTTTGTTTAAAAATAAATTTAGTCTTGACTTTATTAGCTTTTCAAGAATTTTTGCAAAATTTTGTAATCAATGATGTTGGCCTGTAATTTGACGTAATATATCATATTTGTCCCCTTTTTTAGGTACTGGAATTGATAATTTTAGTATCGATGGAAAAATATGGGTTAGTGGTGTCGATAAAATCTGCTATTAATTTAATACTTTTAGTACTTAGTTTATCCGGACCTGTGGATTTCTTATCTTTTAATTTCATTATTACGTCTTCAGCTTCATCTTTAGATGTTGGAAATATAAAAATGTGTTATTGTTTATGATTTTCCTTTCAACATAGTTTCTGTTTTTTTTTTTAATACTATGTGCCATTTCTGCATTGATTCTCCGCAATTTACCTGTGAAGATTAGGTATAATCCTTAGTTTCAGTCGTCCGGAATTAACCTCTGCAAAAAAGGTTAAATGCACAGTTTACCTTTACCGTTGTTTCTTTACACATTTTTATTCATCTTGTAGTGACAAATTTCTAATTACCTCTTCTTAGATATTTATAAAATTTCGGTTTGCTCTGTGGCGTTAAAGATGAAATTTAAAACGAGGTGATGTAGGTAGGCAATCTACAATACTTGAAAATCCCATGCAACAAAGAACACAAAAACCAGGTTATATACAGGGTTAAGTTCTTTAAAAGTATTGGAACTTCCGGCGGCGCGTGCTTTAAGTCCAGATTATCACTCAAAGTTGACGTGTAATCACAAAGAGGCGTATCCTACTAAACGCATCTTAATGAAGAAACGCCTTTACGCAGCCTCCGTTCTCTCGCTATTGGTCCAACGAGATAAGTTGAGTAACTATGAAAAAAGTAATTTCGTGCACTGTACATACCATCTTTGGAATAGTTTTTCTCGATTGCTTCACGATCGGCGTTCATTGGCGTTGAAGAAATTATTTCTAGTAGGTACAGGTTTATAGTAGGCACTTTAATAAATATTTTAAAAATATTTAATTATACATAAATACAGCAGTTCTTTTCTAAAAATTAATTATAATAATAAGAAATAAGAAAATTTAGATATAAAAAGCGAAGCAATCGTTTATTTTTGGTTTTACATAGATTTAATTTTGCTTCTTTTTTACTCCACCCAACAATTACAAAAGACGTTGTCTTTATCACTATATTTATTTAAAATCGTTGAACGCTTAATAGGGTCAGCATTAGATACCTAATCATTTGAATAGAATTCAATAGATCAAAGTTTATTGAACTAATTATTAAAGTTGGAACAGATTTTGTTTCATAAATGATTAACATAACAATATAATTACATAAAGAGTATAATTTAAGTACATAATGTTATGTTATATCTATGGCAATGTTCATGTGTTCTTCTTAATCTTATTTCATAATTGAATCCGGCCAGAAAGTTGGCGTAATGTACTAATCTTAAAGCTGTTGTAACTGGTAAAGGTTTGTCCGGGTGTAGTATTCTAGCAAGTGGTTGATTATCTATGACCAAGATGATTTTTCTGCCATAACAGTATTGGAAAAACTTTTTGAGTCCCCATATCAATGCTGCTGCTTCTTTGTCTAGCTGACTGTAGTTAGCTTCCGATTTTGTAAGCCATTTAGATGCGAAAGCAACTGGTTGTTCTGTTCCGTCAGGCATGATGTTTGACAGAACTGCTCCATACCCTGTAGGTGAAGCGTCTGGAGTCAATGTCACAGGTAAGTCAACATGAAATGGTGTAAGTACTTTATCTTCACAGATCTCTTTCTTCATTGCTTAAAATGCTTCTTCACATTTTTGATTCCACTTGAATTCTGTATCTTTCTGTAGTAGTTTGTATAGTATATTTAATTTAGTAGCTAGGTTTGGAATGTATATATTGCTGGTAGTAATTTATCAGTCCCAGGAAGTGTCGTAATGAGGTAACATCATGTGGTCTTGGTGCTTCAACAATAGCCTTGATTTTTTCGCATGTAGGGTGTAGTCCATTTTTGTCAATTTTGTGGCACAGATATGTAATTGCGTTTTTGAAAAATTTACATTTCTTTTGGTTCAGATGTATGCTACTTTCACGTAGTTTTTTGAATACCAATTCTACTCTCTGTAATAGTTCTTCATACGTGGATCCTTGTATTGCAATGTCATCATAGAAACAAGCTGTACCAGTCAATCCTTGTAGCGTCTGGTCCATGTAACGTTGCCAGATGTTTGGTGCAATCTTCGTTCCAAACATTAGTCGATTTACTTTGTACGTTCCTTTACTTGTGCTGATTGCTTGCATCAATGCTGTATTTTCATCGACTTTCATGTATAGGTATGCTTGATTTATATCCAACGTACAGAAATATTTTCCACCACTCAGTCGAGTAAAAACTTCTTCGACTCGAGGAATGGGGTAATTGTCATCGGCCAAATATTTATTAAGGGTAGCTCTGTAGTCTGCGCAAAGTCTTATCTGTCCATTTGGTTTTATTGCCGGCACTACTGGAGTTCCCCATTTTGAATATGTAATTTTTTCAATTATGTTGTTTTTCTCCAGCCGGTCAATTTCTGCTTCTACCCTTTCTTTTGGTGCAAATGGTACAGGTTTTGGGTGAAGAAATACTGGATGTGTATTTTCTTTAACTTGAAATGAGGCTGTGTAATTCTGTATTGACCCAATTTCTTATGAAAATAAATGGTTGTAATTTTCCAGTAATTTGTTCAGTTTATTTTTGTATGTATTTTTATCACAGGTTTGTATTTGATGTATGTTTTCAATTTTCAAATTTAGTCCTCGTATCGATTCTCTTCCTATCACTGGTTCTACATCTCTTTCTATCACATAAATTCTTCCTTCAAAATTTTGGTCATCCTTCATCAATGAAACTTTGCCTTCACCTAATGGGTTAATAACCTCTCCAGTGTAGGTCTTTAATTTGATACATGTAGATTGAAGTTGTACTTCTTTCAGGTATTTATTGTAGAATGATTGCGAGCAAGTTGTAACTGCTGCTCCTGTATCAATTTCCAATGTATATATTGTCTTATTTATTTGGATTTTGGTCATGAATTTGTCATTTTGTTGACATGCATTTATATATTTCATATATTTCAGGTTCATCCTTAGAATTTTCTGCGACCAATGTCAGTTGTTTCTGTTTAAAACATTTTATTGTATTTTTATCAGATCTTGTATTTCCATTGTATTCATTATTATTTTAGTTGTGTTTGTACGGTCTGTATGTAGGCTTACTTGTTGAGTTGTAATTTTTCTTTTTGTCTATTTTTTCATCTTTACTTTTGTATATTTTATTTATTTCACCTGTATTTTGCATTTGTCGACTTTCCACTTTGGACAACTCACTGTATCTTCAAAACTTTCTATTCTAGTATCTAGTATCTTGTAGTAATAATTTCTCCCTTGTTTCCATGCAGCGTATTCCCCGTACAAATTTAACTTGCATGTGGGTATCTAAAGTAGACTTTTTGCAATTTTTGCAGTTAAAGTTACATTTACTTGCCAAGTTTTTCAGTGTAGCTAAGTATTCAGAAATAGTTTCACCCTCTTGTTGCATTCTGAGACAAAATTTGTGCTGTTGGCACTGTGTCCAGGAGAAACATGTTGTTGTAGGCTTTTTACTAGTTCTCTATAGTCTTTTGTTTCCGGTTTATTCGGTGCTATTAAGTTTCTGAGCAACTGGTAGTATTTTGGTCCTATTGTATTTAGGAAAATTTGAGTGGACTTACTAGTATCTTGCGTCGTCAGCGATATGTAATTGTCGATTCGCTGTATGTAGGAATCAAATGTCTCAGTTTCCTCGTCATAGGGATGTAAAACCAGGGTATGTGTGGTTCCCTCTTGTAGTTTTGCCGCTAAGGCATGTTGTTGAGCTTGTATGTTTTGGAGCGTTTGGCCCAGTTGTAATAGAACTTCCTCCATGTATGTTATTTACTGTATTCTCGATCCTCGTCGCCATATTTATTGTGTATCACTTGTAAAAACAATTACGTGTTTATAAATTACCATTTATTTGTGATAATAAAGTTAATAATACTTTTCTGTATTTTCAATGACATTGACAGTAGTCTAATTATTTTGAACATTGCCATAGATATCACATAACACATAATAAAAATATAAATATCATAACAAATAAAATATTAATCTTAAACGAGATGACAATTAATAATAAAGAAGGGGTAAATAACTGTTTGGTATTGCTTTTTGGATTAAAAAGGTGATAACTGTTTTCAGTTCACCTAATAGAATACTTTTTTGTGCAATTTAGTACCGTAAAACGGGGTAACTTTGTCACCTTGTAGGTGAGATTACTTTCTTTTTCAGGCTCATATTGACCAGAAAAAATGCGGACCGACCAAAAAACCCCGAGTAGAAGGACCTACCACAATTTTACTAAAGAGCAGGTGGTGGAAGCGGTTCGCTCAGTGCAAGACGGCATGCACAAAAAACAGGCGTCCATATTATATCAAATCTGGACTCCTGAGAACAATGCTATTATTGCAAGAACCCTTGGCGTCTTTGCAGATTGGGGTTTCAAATCTCCAAACCAGATATTAAGCAAGTGGTGAAAACATTTTTGGACAAAATCACACATAAAAAAATGGTACCTTCATATACAGGGTGTACCAACCTTACGACAAAGTTCGGTATATGGGTTGTTTTAGAAGATATCCAAAAATGTTATTTACAAAAATAGTAGAAGTCTTTAGGGTCCATAATATTTTGATATTACCTTACACTTTGAACATTTAGTTTAATATTATGGTTAGAATTACACTTTTGGTGACTTGTTTTATTTAGAATAAATTGTTTATTAAAATTTATTATTTTTAAGGATTGTTTGTTACATTCAACGTTTATTCCTTTCTGAAAATAGGTTAATAATTATGGTTTACAATAATTATTACAAAATAACTCCGTTTTCATAAAATTTGGGTATAGGGAATGCGCAACAAAAATTACAGTTACATAATCGAATATTCTATTTATGATATAAAATACAGGGTGTTTCATTTGAAAGAAGAGAGAAAATGAATGGTTCCAGTTATAGTCCACCCTGTATATAAAAGGGAAAATAATTAATATTTAGTAGAATACGATGATATTGTATCATATTACGAAATTCTGTTAGGCAAAATACATTTTTTTTTCAACGTATAATTAGATACAGAGCGTTGATTTACATACGATTTCCACATAACCTTATATAAAAAGATTCAAAACAATGTGAGCAGTCCGAATTCGGTATAGTATACAGGGGTTCCCATTTAAAAGATCATATGTTTGGTGTGTAACGGTAAAACATTTTGTATAATTTAAGGTAATTTCAAAATATGGACCCTAAAGACATCTACTATTTTTGTTAATAAAGTTTTTTGATATCTTCTAAAACAACCCATATACCGAACTTTGTCGTAAGGTTGGTACACCCTGTATATTTATTTGTCACAGTATACCATATCTGGAGTTACTGTGGAGCTCCAGCCATTTCATTGCATTTTAAAAGCATTTTTAATAAGGTAACAAAGTAGCACCTACCACGGGGCCACTTTGTCACCCCAGTTCTTATGTTTTTTTTTTATTCCCTATGGAATGCTGGTTTTATGGCTGCACATACAAAATGATATCGTCGGTATGCTTGATTTTTAAAGCCAAAAATCGCAAAAATAAAAAAGTTACACAGCAAAATATGGTCAAATGTTGACCAAGTAGCCCCGTTTTAAGGTGCTTTTTAAACATCTCTCGTATTTAGCATTCCATTAATACATGGAACACGTTTAAGAAATGAACATTGCCTTACAGTAAATCAACAATTTATTACACTAATTTAAACAGTCGCATTTAAACTTCTACCGAGTAAATTAATTGGCTAATAAATTGTTATTGTCACTTATCCCGACGTATATTCGTTTCTTTTAAACGTTTCTAATGGAACATAAAAATTGTAGGTTATGTATCGAATACATTTATATACCTAGTAGATTTGTTTATTAATAAATTATTAGTATTAATGGAATAAATTAAAGGTGGGTAGAAAAATGTCAGGATGCATTAGGTATATCAAAACTAGTACTGAAATGAATGATGAAAAGAACACCTAACACAGTACACCTAAGAGTGTAAGATTCTGATATTCTGACGAATATTTGCATATTGTTTCAGAAAATAATTTTATAGTAATACCAAATATTCTACATAGAGAACCAAAAATTAAACAAACAATGGCATGTGCTAAATTGCAGAAAGTGCAACTGCTGTCTTATCTTCCTTTTCCCTACCCTTGCATCAGTCATGAAATATGAAACCTGCTTAATCATCTGAGGCATCCATGAGTCAACCTTTGGAGACCATGGCAGTTGACTTTGACACACATCTTTTAGAAAAAAATAAGACAATCTTATCGAATCTGCATAAATTACTATCATAAAGCATGATCTTGCATCTTTCTGACGAGTTAAAGAAGTGAATCTTTCAACAAAAATTATTCATGTTTTAAGACTAAATTTTTAGTGATAGAAATAATTCCTGTTTATACCTGTTCGTTTAAAAAAGTTGCAAAAAGTAAAACAATCCAGAGATATGGAAAAAGTAGAATAAATTGATCATTCTAATAAAGATATTGTCTAGTGACTTTATATCAAATATTGTGTTTTATTGTAGCAAGGAGACAGTTAAAGTTGCTGAGCGGTAGTTGCTGAGCGGTTGCTATTTTTCAAAGCGTTATTAGTAGACTGTAGAACCGTAACTGGTAATCCAGCCGAGCAACATCCAGGACATGGACGGTGTAAAACAGCAACTCAAGATCGATTTTAAATTTTAACACTAAGGAGACAACCAGCAATAACTGCTACTGAGTTAGTTACGACTTTACAAAGAGCGCATAACGTATCTATTGGTCGAGATATAGAGCGAGCCAAGGGGCCTCAGTAGATGGCCTCTGAGATGTCCACCTCTGCCTAGAGGTAATCGCGCTTTAAGACTGAATGGTGTCAAAAACTTTAGAATTGGGCTACAGTTTTATTGACCGACGAATCTAGATTTGAAATTTATCCAGACTCTCGTCGAACAAGAGTGTAGCGGCGATCTGTAAATGTGGGACGACTAAGGCATGTTCAAGAAGTGGTACAATCATAGTATAGGGTAATATAATTATAGGACCTATCTCGCTTTTCCTGATTCGTTCCTAACTGGTCAATTATATTTAGATATATCATTCTTTATCCTATTGTGCACCCATTTGTAGGCGCAGTTGGTAAACACTTCAGCTAGTGATTCCCACGAGACCAACGAGACGAGACTTTCATAAAGTCTTGTCTCGTCTCGCGATCAAAATATAAAGTCTCGTCTCGAGTGTCGTCCCGCAGCCCGCAGTCTCGTCTTGTTTTGCGTCTCGCGCGAGAGTCTCACAAAAGTCTCGAAGTCTCGTCGTATGTACAAGGTGTTCATTTATAATTTAAATCCTTTTTAAGTTCTTTGTTTTGCGCATTTATTAGAAAATATGGTATAGACAAAAGCTGTGGGATTAAAATTTAAATAAAAAATTCATATTTAAAATGAACTACTCATTACAGCATCTATTTTTTCACATACAGCTCGAAATGATGTATTTTTAAATGGAACATATTATGTATTTTTAGATTCTAAGTAGATTTCGTGTTTCAAGTACAAATGGCCATTGGCAGTTATACTTGGAACGAAACCGTTTGCACATTACTGTTGTAATGGGATGTTAATCCCGCTGAATAATCTATAAAATCTCCGTCCAAGCTGTCAAAATGGCCATTTTTCAAATGACAGTAACTCAAAAACAACTGAATTTAAAAATAGTAGTTAATGCACGAAATCTACTTTAAAATGGTGCCTATAATACAAAATTTAATATTGTAAATTTTTGTCTAAATAGAATAGTTAATACTTAATAAGGGGGTCACATTAAAAAAAACACCCTGTACGTAGTTTTTTTCCGGTATGAAATTCTTGCCTACTTGCTGTAATATTTAAAAGCAAGAAAAGAAAGAATTATATATTTGAAAATGGTTTTACGTATGTCACAAAAGTTTTGGCACAAACTCATTTTTAATGCAAATAATTTAACTCAGTTGTTTATAATATTCTATAATTATCCATATTACAATAAACAGCAAATAATGTGTCAAACTGAAAAGTCAAAAGACAAACCTAACCTAACTTAACCTAACCTAACCTAACCTAACCTAACCTAACCTAACCTAACCTAACATATCCTAACCTAACCCAGTACTAACAATCATTATTGCAGAAATCCAAGTTATTGTTTTTAATACCCCCTTATCTATATCATAAAATATAATATAAGCGGACCGACCGACGGCCCGACAAAGGGATGACGACACTTTTTGTTTATCTCTTTCTCTTTGTCAATCGCCGACGCACCGATTTTCTTTAAAAAGCCTACATCAAATTGTATTGTTAGTTTTTTTTACAGTGATTTATGGTTTGTGTGTTTTTAAGTAACTATTTTTTTTTGTTGTTAAAATATCCTATAGTTGGTTTTGGCTCTGCCATGATTTTTTTTTAATTTATTTATGTATTTTATTCTATAAGGTTAAGTTCGGCGAGACTCTCGCACGATACGCGAGACGAGACCGAATAAAGTCTCGTCTCGTCTCGCACAAAAAAAGTCTAGTGTCATCGAAGTCTCATTTTGAAAACGAGACGAGACCATGCGAGACTCTCGCAGACAAGAGGTCTCGTGAGAATCACTAACTTCAGCTTAATATCTGATAATGCCCGTCCACATACTGCAAGTATTGTGACCAACTGGTTGAAAAGTGAATCCTATTGGGATATGCTTCTCTTCAAATATTGATAACATTTATGGACCGGTTCAATACTTCTGAGTACAGAGTGGGCCAGTATAACTTAAAGTGATATTGATATCACCAAACATCTATGAAACAAAGATGTAGAGCAGTAATAAATCAACTTTTGGAAAGATTTTACAAATATCTTAAAATTGCTTATATTCAATTAGATTTCATGTTTTTTAAAGGAAATATTTTGGTATAATGGCATACACATTAATTAATACAAAAAATGTATTACTTTTTTCCTAAATTAACCCAAGAAAAACTAACGTTGATTTTTAAAAATATCCCTAGACTATTTATTTTGTTGCATCTATCTTTACTTGATTTAACAAAAATGATGGTTTCACTTTATTTTCAACATTAAAATTTAAAATATGCATTAAAAAATGAACGCCCTATATAAGTTTAGAACCCTCTCTTACAAATCAACATACTGTACTATGATACCAAATTAGCAGTTCAAATAATTTAAGAGAAGGATAAACGATATTCTATACATGATATATTTCCCCTTCTCTTTACTATTAGTTATACATTCGTACACTGACGAAATCAACAGCGGCTGGATTGTGCTGCCGCTTATTTGAACGGATACTACTCGAACTTATTTATTAATGAGTAGAAGAATTGATAAATTTGGGATTGCAGGTTTTATAATATAACTAAAGGAGAAATTCGCAAACATTTAATTTTTGTTTTTTTTATAATTTGAAATAGTAGTATCTAAAGAAATTTTTGTATTTCATCTTGCCAAAAGTATAATTAATAGGTAAATATCATTCATTAGAAATATTTTAAACTTACTTCTTTCATTTTCTTAAACATAATAGTATTGTTGTTTTTTATTTATACTTAGTAGTGTTAAAAGTTAATTTAAGGTAAACCAAGATATCAATATTTTTTCGTATTAACTGAGATTTTATTATAGGGATAGCCAGTCACAAAAAGATAGTTTTCATTGTAAACTTCATATATAGATCACACAATAAACAAATTTTTATGACCTTCCTAACTTCCTACGTAATCTTTTTCGTTTTCCATTTCTGTTAGTGACTCCAAATATCCACAGACCAAATAAATGTAAATATTTGGAATTTTTCTGACCGTAGGTACATTAAATAAAACAATTTAAAATTTTCTCCTGGGTATCGGTCAAAATATATATTTATTTATATTAAAATTGGCATTACAACGTTTTGACAAAAAACCTTTTTATATACCTGATGATGGCCCATGGCCAAAACGTTGTTATGCCAATTTTAATATAAATAAATATATATTTTAACCGATTCCCAGGAGAAAATTTTAAATTGTTTCAAATAAATTTAAGATAAATTTACTTTTATAAATTTTAAATATTTATTTATGTGTCCCTAAAGACTTAATATTTTGATCTTACAAAATTAAACAGAAATTGATCTGCATTTAAATTAATAAAAATAAAAATATTCCACCAACCCTTATTTTGTAGAAGTGTATCGTATTGTTGTTAATTTTAAATTAATCTTAAATTAAACTTTTATAGGATTAATATTATTAATATTTTAATCTGTAATAAAACTGTATTTTAAATTCCTGAAAAGCTGACAAAATTGATAATTATTTTGATTGTAGTAACCTACTTTGTTGAAGTCCATATTACTAAGAACTTTTTAAACAAAACCACTATTTATTTGAGTTTGAAAAAGCCATTTTTTAAATAAATAGTGAAAGTTTTGTTTAAAAAGTTCTATTTTTAATGTTTTTGATAATTATTTTACTGATGTAATTTACGGTTATCTAAAACAAAGTGATTCTTTTAAGGCACCTGTAGTATTTACATTAGTTATCAAAAGAATAAGTGGAACTTTTTATCAAATATTTCAAATATAGTTTTTAAATATCCCAGGTTGAAGTTACTATTAGAATAAAAACCCTGAATACTATCCTGTTGCTTTTAAAACTATTTCCATCATTGGATATGTTAATTTGAAACGTATACATCGTTAAGTAATTTGCTATTTCGGCGTATTTGCAATTTCGGCGTAAAGATTATGCTTAAAACAAAAGATCACAAGAGTAGTTAGTATTAAAGTAAAGGGCCAAAACCACGTTCAAGGGTGGAAGGAAACAACGTAGTCGATCCCCCGTCGTATTATCGTTTGACAGCGACAAACACATACATAGAGAGAGCGAGATAGATAGAGCAGCGCACCGGGAAAGTATCAGCGGTAAATAGTAAGAGAAGTGTAGAGAGAAATAAAGAGTAAAGAAAAAGGAAAATAGCGAGACGGTGGCCGAACCGTGTCTGTAGAGGTGCGAACAGGCTACGCGGTTAGCTGTGTACACGCGGCCGATCCATCACGCGGCCCCATTGGGCGAGACGAAGAGGCGGGGCGAGGCGGTACCGGTGACTCGCCCCCACCGAGGGGAAAAATGCCGCGCGGGAGGGGACGGAAAAAGAAGTAGGGCGCATTTTTAGTGGTGGTGGATCAATCGGTCCGTCGAGGGGAAGGCCGCAAAAATGTATCTCAGAAAGAGCGACACAGTCCCCGGAGAAAAGTTGCCCGAACCCCGCCACTCGCGACTACTATTTTTTTACGGATCGCCGCGACTACTGCGCTTGTGTTGTGTGATCGCGACAATTTGTCGCCGTTAAAAGAATTCCGTGACATCAGTAGTCGCGTTCTGTCGGTTGCAAAAACAGGACTCGTTGTTAGAGAAACGCTCTGACCACAGAAGAGGGTGCCCCTCTCGCCTTCCCCTCCACTCCGTTCCACCCACTGGGCTTATTCGCAAAAATCGGCGGGTAGCCAGAAAGAAGTGTACGGTCGACGATATCAACAACAACAACCGCAATTATCACCTTGTGGTACACCGAAGTTTATTACGCTCGTGGCCACGTGGCTAGTGACAAGTGAAACGAAAACAAAATAAATATTAATAAAAAAAATAAAAACATTCACATAGTGAAATCGTGCGCGGGTGTGTTGGAAGCCATGCTTCCCTTGACGACGACGACTCAGTGAGTGCAGCAGGGACTGGGACACATCATGTCCCAGTTTGGCTTCCGAACATCGCCGAATACACAGGTACCGTACAATAATCTCATCATCTATTTTGTCCCAGTACCGAGAATCGCTTACAAAACAAGGATAATTCTGCTCTAACCAAACCGGTCCTGCGCCGTATTACGTTACTGCTACATCCTTACGAGATGTTACTACCCCCTTGTGTCCTATGTTTAACTACTTGCATGTTCCCGCTGGGTAGAAAATCCCCACCGTCATTACTTGCTTAGCATAAATGTAACTACAAGATAAGTTTTGACAAAACTTTCTTGTTCATGTCTTTATTTCACTTGTAACACGTAATAGGTACCATTAAAATAGCTACATTTACAATAAATAACTCCATATCTAATAGAAGGTAAAATTAAATTTTTCTGTTAATAAAATACTTATTGAAGGTAAAATAAGAATTGACGTATCACTATTAAACTATTATAAAGATATATATGATCAATATCGAAACCATATCACCAAGTAAATGAAGTCACATTCATTATCTCCACCGTACAATAATTACTCAATTCTGGATCTTTTTAACAATTAGTTTTTACATCTAACTCCTGCATACCTAGTCATATACGTAATTATAATTTTATATCTATATCTAATTTTAATCCTACATATTTCAACTAATGAAATTTTTTTAGAATTGATAGTTACATTTTAAATTAAATATACTTATATACCTGGGTACCTGCATTCTTATTAAAATTAATTCTTTGACTCTTCTGAAACAATTAAAAATAGGCAGTATTAGTAATTTTAAAATAGTTTTTAGAGAAAGTAGAGAACTTTTATTCCTATAGTTACATTTTACTGTATATATTTATTGGCAGATTCTACAATATTATCCCTTCATTCTTATTATAATTCATTTTTGACTCTTCTCAAACAATTAAAAATAGGCAGTATTAGTAATTTTAAAATAGTTTTTAGAGAAAGTAGAGAACTTTTATTCCTATAGTTACATTTTACTGTATATATTTATTGGCAGATTCTACAATATTATCCCTTCATTCTTATTATAATTCATTTTTGACTCTTCTCAAACAATTAAAAATAGGCAGTATTAGTAATTTTAAAATAGTTTTAAGAGAAAGTAGGAAACTTTTATTCTTATAGTTACATTTTTTAAATATCTATATATTTATTGGCAGATTCTACAATATTATTATCTCTGCTTTCTTATTAAAATTAATTTTTTGACTCTTCTCAAACAATTAAAAATAAGCAGTATTACTAATTTTAAAATAGTTTTTAGAGAAAGTAGGAAACTTTATTCTTATCGACTGCCCCTCGCATTTTGGAATTTATTTTTATTAGCTGGTAATAACACGAATATAATGATCTACTGAATGATTAAATATCACAGATGAAATGTACATAGTGGGTATAATAACGCCAAAAATATGTATAAATTAATACAGTTATTTAATCACTGTAAATCCAATCAAGAAGTAGGTATATTTAATCTATATTTTTGTGTATCGCTGAACAACATAAAATTATAGTTACAGTTTTTAAATACTTTATGGAGATTCTACAGAATAATATCAATTTTGCTACAAATTGGTTTTGACAAACTACATTACTTATTTTCCAATTATTAGTATATAACTAGTTTTATTTAATGAATAAGTAATTAAAATAACTTTTTGTTATATAGTTAGTATACTATTTATTTTAAAAATTGATACCTACCTAAACTGGTTTTGGAATTAATTATCTACAATTTCTTTAATAACCATGTAATTTATTTACTTTAGAAAGAAAATTGAGATTCAATTGAAATTTTACCAAATTAAATCCATTTTTATTCAAAGGACCACGAGTCCTTAACGAAAACTTTTTTATTTGGCAAAAATACGAAAACAAACTAAAAGTCCGTAGGACTCCTGATTTTATCTTATTCAGATTGTTTGTAAGTATAGTTTTGCCTAAAATAAAAAAGTTTGAGTCTAGAAAATAAAAATTTATCTAGTAAAATTTTACAGGACTAACCATTCTGTACAAAAACCACTTTATTTAATAATTTATAGTTATCTGTTCACTATTTTACTTTTCACTATTTTCGCTGTTTAATTGTTATTGAACTTTTGACAGTTCTATAATTTTATCAATACTAGTGGTTTTATCAGTATAAAACTGAATGATTGGCTAACATTTAGCACAGAACATTGAACATTAATTTCATAGGACGAAATCACAAAACTGATATTTTGACAGGTGAAAAAAATAATCAGTGAAAAACAATATTTGAAATACTTTAGTTTTCATAAGACAAAGAGTAGAATTTTAAAAATGTTGATTAATAAAAATGACGCTATAAGAAGTACATATTTCCGGTTACAGTAAAAACAAAACAAACCGTCAACCTGAATTTTATTACACGTTTACTCTCTCTGTCCTTATAAGTTTCTAATAAATAATCGAGCCGTCACCGCGTTGGTACCAGATCTAATAAACTTAAAATGTGCATAAAATCAATTATAAACACGTTAAATAATATAAAAGTCACAATTAATTTTTCCAGAAGGTAAATGTAGAACAGCTGTTACATGCCTTGAGTTTCACCTGAAGTAGTTTTTTAAGTATCACTGAATACTTATACGTAGGCACTTCCTGTGTCATAGATTTATGATAACTATTAATATTTATGTATGTGTGCGTTTCTCATTTAATATTCTTATTGTTAATTGAAACCTGGTATTTTTAGTTTTTTTGTGGGTAAATTGAACTTTGGTCTTATATTTTGTCGGTTTAATTCGAAATTTTCTTAATCTTTGAACTAAAGTATAATTTACCCTCGATTTTACCAGTCACCAAAATCCATTTTTGGTACAAGTACACAATTTTTAATAGCAAGTATTAAGACATGCAAAGAAAATTGTTTGTTTTTTCTTGGCAATAATTTCATTATTAATATTTTATTTTTAGTCTAGGAAGTAGAAATTTTTTTCACTTAAAGAAAGAGTGTTTTTAACCACAATTTGATATGCATTGAAATGAGCATTATGTAGTGTACATCAGGACTGGAATTATTTGATTTACTTTAATTTGATAATTCTAAAAAAATTCCAATATCAAAGGTTTATAAAATACAGTGCTATTCAGATAAAATTCTCCATCTTTAATAACTTTTATAATATTGGTATTTAGGAAAAATCCAAAAACACGTCAACTTATGTTGGAAGAGGCAAGCATTATGGCTTATTTAAACCTACTGGAAAAGCCACCCCCTCACCCCTAGCAGCATCCTTTTTTTTAATTACTTTTCATATTTTTTTATGTAAAATTTGGATACTCCTTTGGATACTTTATAATACATAGCATAGCTAAAAAGATTAAAGAATTTGAACTGTTGTACAACCCATTTTATTACAGGCAAATTAGGTGAAAGTAAAAAATAAGTAAAATTTGTGCTGATACAAGAAAAATTGTTTATCTCATAAACTAACCACTTTAACCTACAATTATTATACATTTTTGAAATCAGCTCAAAGAGGAGTATCCAAATTTTACATAAAAAATCTGAGAGTAATTTAAAAAAAAGGATGCTGCTAGGGGTGAGGGGGTAGCTTTTCCAGTAAGTTTGAATAAGCCATAGTGCTTGCCTCTTCGAACATAAGTTGACGTGTTTTTGGATTTTTCCGAGAAATAACAGTATTACAAAAGTTATTAAAGGTGGATACTTTTATCTGAAAAGCACTGTATATTCTCCGTGTTAATCATTAGAATTAGTTGTCCTGCCCAATGGGTAAATATGCATGATATTCGTATTTAAAAAAGTATTTGAACTTTTTAAAAAAAAAAAGTGACTATAAATATAAAAGATTTTAAAATATTGTGCATATAATATTGCATATATGATTATAATACTAAACAATGCCGATTAGCATGACAATTAACAGTTCATTGATTTAAAAAGTTGAATGAAAACAATGTAGTGTGTTGTTTACAAAACAACTAAAAGTAGCATTGTAGTGAAGCAATAGGAATTGTCAGTCTTATTAATACTTTTACAAACATTGTTATCCAATATCTTTTTCAACAATAAAGTCTATTTAAATTCCTATCACGCTAATACCTCGGTTAATACATATATGATATACAAGAACCCCGTATTTTGTTAAAAAGATAAAAAGCCAATTATTAATATTAGCAGTCAGACAATTAGTAACATAATTTTTTTGTTTTAAGAAATTTTTTAAATGGTTTTGAAAAAATATTCAGAATTTAAATAAAACTTTATGAATGAGTAATATCATTCACCTAATGATGGGTACTTGCAAAATTTAATAATTTTAATTATCGTATAATTAGTTTTTGGTAAATTGTTGCATATCTAGGTATATTTTAACAGTTAACAGTTGGCAATGTATTGTTTATGCGTTGCTGTCCAATTCTTTTACAGATGTTCACGTTTATTAATAATTATAAGCACAATATTTCATTTAAAATGACATTTGTTGGTAATATTACCAATTACTACCAATGTCCGTTTATATTTTTTATAATCAACTTTCCAAGTTTGCAAAGTTAATTTTTTTGTTATTGGTTTCAATGCCAAAGTTGTTTCTTTAATTATTTTCATGATATAAAATGAAAAATGATCCTACAAACTGGTGGAAAAAAGTTCCTTCTATAATACTTTAATTACTTTAGTTGGCTCTCAGTTGTTGAATATCGTCGATGAATAATGCAACTAAGAAACTTAAAATGTCTTTATAAGCAACAACAATAGCTAATGACGAATATATGATGAATTGAAAATGTTGTCTTGTGCAAAAATATCTCGTGCTTCACATATAAATTTATTCATTAATATTAAATCGTATATGGTAGCAATTTTTTGGAGTTTTAATTGATGCCGAATGTTTTGCAGTTTATTGCTAGGCCAGTCAATACGCTTACAGCAAAATAATACCAACAGTTAAGCATTTACTGATGAAATTAATATCTAAAAAAGCAATTGAATAAATGATATTTTTAAACGATTTTTATTTGTCCAGTAAAAATTAAAAGATAAAATTTATATTAACCCACTTTAATATCGAATAGACTATAAAATATACAGAAGGTATTATATCAAATATCAATGAGTTTGTAAAAAATAAATAGACCTTCATTCATTTGTATGGTTGCTGAAATTGCATTTGTTTCATAAATATACCATAATTTGCAACGTAGCTAATAAATAAATGTGTATTGGTTACAAAATCAAACAATTTTTTTATTAATTCATCGATATTTTTAGCTCCCATCTCCAAATCCTAGTTTATACTTTAAATGTTAGAATAAGTAGGTACACTTAAAGGCATTCCTACGGCTGAATATTTAAGCAAAAACAGATGTTTTGCTCGTGGCTAATTGTACCTTAATTTTTTTAAATTATTTAAAACTTCTTGTTGAGGCCACAAGAGAAAAGGACTTGCTAAACAAAATAATAAATTTTTTTTTAATATTGCTATTATTGAGGGGAAGAAAATATTAAAAATCAGGTATTTTGAGATGCAGGGGAAGAAAATATTAAAAATCACGTATTTTGAGATGCAGTTCACGGTGTTATCAGAAAAAATTTGAAAGATCTAATTCTATGCATCTCTAGTATCGTCCTTTAACTATCTTCCAAGTTTTCCTTTTTCCAAAAAAGTTCAAAAATAAGGTAGTAATCAGCTCTTAGCTGAACCTCTGCAAGCTGTATTTCTCGATCCATAATGTGGCGCCATCCACACTGAAATTTATTAACACCGAAACTTTTACATTTTGGACGGACTAAAAATTTTTACAAGCCATTCATGAACTAAAGAACTTGTATTCTGTGTATCTATTTATTTATATTGGTAAAAGAGTTAATACAATAATTTTTAAAAGCAAAAAAAATGTAATTTCAGGTAAAATACAATCAAAGTAAAATTTGGTTTTTATACCTTCTTCGGGCGTTATAATTCGGGCTAAATATGGGCATTTAATTTCCACAATGCCTTTTTCGTTTATATGGCCATATGGAGTAGCAGTCAAAAAAATCAAAAATACCACATTTTTTAATCGGTTAAGAATGATTCCTTCTAATTGCTATATTTTTCATTTTTTTTTTCATATTCGCAATAGTATACCTTCGGGTATACTATCGATTCTACTAGCGACTTACAGCTTGTATTTGGCCTTCTTTTACATACTGCTCCAAACATAGATGCAGTCAGTCGTTTTCTTTGTTCTAACATCCAGATATCGGATTCTGCCTACTCCCTTGTTAAGCATTCTATTTCTAAAATTTCTTCCTTGGGTTTTTAATTCCTTCTAGAAATATAGTTCTATTTTCTAAATATTCTGTTTCTGTCATGTCAGGTTTTTCACATTTCTGGCCATAACATTCAGATCCACATATTATCTTGTTTTGTGCGATGAATTTTAATTTTCGATAAACTGGCGGTTTATATTTTTTATTTTTTTCAACCCACCTTACTTCAAGTGTTGATGAAATGATGAAAGCTTAGTGGGAGTTGTGCCATTAATATAATATTTCTTTTAGATGTAAATTGGTCTTTTTGTATTATAGCTTACAACAGCTGCTGCATATCTACTCTGATAAGACCTTTTTTTACAATAATTAATTATTTTACCTTTTGCTATTATAGAATTATAATGCTCCACACTATTGCTGTCCTGTTTAGGTCGTATAGAAGACTAGAAGAATGTCGAATTAGATAGTTTTTATAAACAGACAAAATTTCGTAAAGTTCTGAAAAAAAAAAGAAAATGATACGAAGATAAATTAAAAATATTCTAATTACTTAACTGTTAATTGCAAATCTTTTATCACAATTTCTGTTGGCTTAAATAGTTGATTACAAAAATAACCTATAATCTTAAATAGATTTAAACTTAATTTTCTCATTTTTTAAACCGGTTTTTAATTCCTAACTAGAATTATAGTTCTTCTAACGATAAACACCTCTATTAACTCTATTGATTGTATTTTCAATTAATCATCAGATAGGCACTCTGCAATTCTTACTCCAAATTTATCTTGAAGTTTTCTGTGATCCGGCCTAAAGTTAGGTCCGTTTGTTATAATGCTAGTGATGACTCGTTTGTATCGTAGTGGTAAGTCGAATGTAACAGTAATTGCTACAGCTTTTCTTGTAATTGTCGAATTAAAAATTTAAATCACTCGTATTCGCATACTCGTCTGCGTTTCGCAGGTTCTCGTTCTTTTTTCTTTAAGTTATTGTAGCAAAACATAAAAACGAAGAAGATTACGTATCGCGACAAAAGCAGAAGTAACTACCATTTATTTTAATCACTCAGCCAACAGCGGTATAAATTAAAGCCTGCCACCGATTACCATCAGATAATTATTCAGACGTTTGTTACTCTAAACAAACAAAAAGAACTGTAATAAAAATAAATTTATATATTTTAAAAAATTAGTTATTTATGAACCATAGGTATTTATATCTGAATAATGATTTGATAAGTCCAGTGGTAATAGCTTATATTTCAGAACTATAATTTAAAATGTAAGTACATGTAGTAGGTAGGTAGTTACAATTATTCACTATAATAGACAGTATACCCAGAAGTAATGTTTAATTTTACATTTTTTTATATAAAGTTTATTATAATATCAATAAATTTTAAATACAATGTTCAGATTTTTTTACTGCTTTGTAATGATACGATTAATTCTGTATACACAAGCCATTACTACAAAACTAGCTGAATTCCACTAAATAAATTCAATTTTCTTCCCTTTTAGAAAGGAATCAATAAGCCATGTCCCACAGCCATAACGTTAAACAATTATAAACAGAATTAATTTGCCATAATGGCACTGTAAATAAGCATTAATAGAATTTACTGACACAATTCGAAAATAATGTATCACTTCCCCATCGCAACTGTGTAACAGTTCAAACACAGGTTCGGCGTAGGGTTTATTGTGTACCAGTATCAATTCTCACATATTTTTTGAGAAAAATAATTTTCCATGAAGATTTTTATTTGGCTTAACTTAGTTTGGATGTAATTTATTGTGCCAATCCTTACTTTGTGGAAGATGATGATATCCGTTGACTTAAAAATTTGTATATAAAAAAGACTAACAAAACAAAATTAATATAACTAACTAAAATTTATCAGATGAATCACTACGTTAATGTGTAAAACATTTAAACACACTCTTAATATTCTGATATACGAGTACATTTAGTTAGAAAAATGCACATCTGTTGTTGTTTGTTTCTTCGTGAGTCTAACACAAATAAATCACCAAAAAACTTTTAACTAATGTAAAACTTTAATTGATTCTCTTCATTTACTTCTCCTATTATTTTAGTTTTATCTCTATTATAAAATTCGGTTTTAAAGCAAGGATAGAAATCATAGTGACATGATGCTTTGTCTTGGTGGTGAATATATTTTTTCCGCCTACCTTATCCGAAACACCAATAATTTGAACAATTCTACAATATGAGCGTGAACTGCTCGGGTTCAATTCTCAACCATAACACTTTTTAAAAATGTTTTTAACATTTATAAAGGTAGGCGGAAAACAATTGTGTGTCACTCGTGCATAAAAGCATTAGCACCCCTTTGCTGCCATTTGCGTCTTTGCTATGCTCAGGAGGTGTGAACAGGAAGATGAAACTGTCAGGCATGTCTTATGTGAATGTCCGGAGCTATCGTCGATAAGAGAGTGTGTGTTCGGTGAGTCTTGGCCTACACCTGCCGACATTAAGGAGATGTCCTAGGAGGGCGACTCCTTGGGAAGATGTACAATGGGCCATATTGTGGCCAAAGTGCTGTGGGTCTATACTCACCCTTCCTACTCTACAGATACAGATATGCTCAGGAAGCAAATACAGCCGCGGGCTTCTAATACCCACTTTTCGTCCTTGTAATATTATATACAATATTATACAAGTAGTTAATGAACAAAAAAATCTTGGGAGTCTTCATTTTATACCTAGATAAGACGTAATTGTAACAGAAATATATGAAGTTATTGTAAAGATCAGCTTGATATAGTTTTTTTCTGGTTTTTCTATATAATTGCACAGTTATACTGATCTTAGAGGGAAATATATCCAGGATAATCCCTTAGGGCTAATACAACATCTAGGCTTTAATATTGTTATGTCTTATTACTTCCATACTTTTGGTATAGCCTTAATACTACCTATTCAACATCAGGAACCTATCTACAAACAATCAAAATGTAACTTCGATATGTCAATCTGACGATGCTACTTCTAGCGAAACGGCCGTCATTGCATTTAATATTTTAGTATTTTACGAATAAATAGTGGAAGTTTTATTCAACCGTTTAGTGGTTTACTGTTCTTAATAAGATGGACTTTCACATAGTAATGGTTAGTCCTTTATTTACTTGCTTCAATAAGCAAAGCTTCTTGGCAGAGCCAAGAAGCAGGGGCCTTATTTTTTCGGTTGAAATTTACGTCCTTGATGGATTCGGACGCGGTTCACCAGTGCCTGATGACTCATTTTTGTTTTTTATGTATGTGTGTAGTAAGAACATCAAACAAACAACTTTGTGGTATTATTAATGTGATCAAATTCCAGAAACTAAGGGCTAGTACAAAAAATTTTATGTGTGAAGTAGTGGATCCGTTTCATCCATAGATTTGTTATTATTAAATGTAAAATATCACCAACTAGTTTCTGTGATGTCTTTAACATGTCTGATATCTCCTACAATTTCGATTTACGATTGGCCAAAACTATTTTGGACGTTCAGCATCATCAGTGGTCGAACGACCGCCTTGGAATTCATGATATAAAAAAAACGATTGTTGTTTTAATAATTAATTAAAGCACAAAATGGTTTAAGTTGGTAATTTAAAAATCGCAAAAGTTGGGTCAATAGTTAACTAATGGTCCGAATCTCATGAGAAATTTTATTTTGTCAGTTAACTGTCAAAAAACGGTATTTCTGAAAAATAATAACGATTTGTGGCGCCTTGTTTTGGCTAAATTTTATACTCAATCACAGATCAATCACACTGAACCTAATCTTTAAATTATGAAGAAGAAAAAAGAAGATGATTATTGTAATTTATTGTACCCACCCTTAGTTTGTGGAAGTATTGAAAACACACTGTTTAAATACAAAATTTTTTGGAAGTATTTTAAAAAACACTTTTTTGATTTCGTATTATTATTTTTGTGTCCTATTAAGTACCTCAATACTTGGATTAGTCTAATAACTAATAAATCAATACGTCAATTTGACGATTGGCTAAATTATTTTTCGAAGCAGCTTTCATTGATAAAAAAGTTTTTCCAATTAAATTCCAGCTGTTAAACATATTTTTGTTTAGTATGTTGTAGATGATGAATGTCTAAATTATGTCCATTATTTCCGTTTTTCGAAAATTGAAAGTTGTGCTAAGTTCATACCTGCCCCGTTTCATTTTCTACAGTATCCCAAACTAGAAGTAACCAACCGAAACGCGGGATTTTCTCTCTCTCTATCTGCCCCTTTGATTTATAACGATTTAATATTTATTTTGATGGGTGAAATTCAGCGTTACTAACACTTAGCAGAGGGTTGTGCCATCTGCCGACAGCGTCCGCTATTCAACAAAAAAACCACCCTTATATTGATTCAGTATAAGGTTGTTATTGGCTTAAAATATAAGTCATTTGAATAGAATAAGGTATATATGGGTTTAAGCTTTTGTCATCTGAATTGGATTTTTAGTGCTTTTCTATGGGACAGTAAAATATATGTTTAAGTAGGTATCTTTACGGTTTTTCTTAATTTAATGTGTGGGGTGTGAACAACAATTTATTATAGTATTTAAGAGTTTTAATATGTACAATGCATCGCTAGTGAGAGTAAATAGATTTACTCATTTTTTATGGTAACGGTTTTTTCCCCAATAACATTATATAACTATCTATCTGCTTCCCTAGAGCGAAATATCATCATTGGAGTAATGAAATATCTGCTAATGAGTCCACAACATAAAAATACCTAGGTAATTCTTACAAGTTGCAAAAATAATGATATTAACTTTTGTGAAAACAAAACATTATTAAACAAGGATTAAGTCTCGGATTAAGTATTTGATATTGGGGAGTTTTTGAGCCACCTATTTGACGTATCTGTCACGCTATACGTTATTGTGCACATGCGCATTAGCTACAAAATTATGAATTACGTTATTAACGTATCCCGTAATATGCGGAGTTACAACGTTACGGTTATTAAACGATAATAAGTTCTCACGGCGTTGCAGATAGAGAATATTATTGTATTTATATCTGTTTTTAAGACAAAAATAGTAATTTGGACTGTTTACTTATAACTTCTAAAACATAATTATACCATTGCTAAACTAAACCTTCGTTTGTATTTCGATTAAGATGGTTAATATTTGTAATCCATGAGTAAATTTGACAACTCGTCATCGAACTAATTAGGTTAGCCAACAACGAAATAATAAGGTTAGGTTAGGTCTAATTTATGTTTGTAATCGAATGTGCTTAATTTTGTTGTGCTTGTGACTTCTTCGATGAATTACAATATCTAGAACGTTTCCCATTTAAATATTAAATCTACGGTTTAAACACAAACTGAAAATACCTATTATCCAATCAAAACAAACATTCATCACTGACATTAGTGACAAGTGACATCGACAGATGTGACTGTGTAAATACCTCGGTAAATACGCTAAATTCGATAACCAAAAACTGTTTTGTTGTAAACCGGCTAATTACGAAAGCGCATACTCATAATAACCGAAAAGTAATTTACGTGGTACATAGATTTTTAGGTGGCTCAAAAACTCCCTATTATGTTCATCTATCTCTGTAAAGTCTTTGATTTGAACATCTAATATTATGAGTCTGTAGAAAAATAATTTACATGATTTTTTACATTTTCTGTTGGCCACCTTGTAACTTAACAAATTTAGCTAAAAACGGGTAATATTTTCATCACAATATGAATATTATATTGATGTGTTTCATGGTAGCAGCATGAACATTATTCTAATTTATTTAAATTTTAAATGTATTACATTAGTACTTTTTTTTAATTAACTGTTTTCTAATGCTAATTAGGAATGAATTGATAAAAATAATTAGAAGACATTGCTTGTGAATATTCCAAAATTATATTACAAGAGTCTTTGTTATCGAAACTACCGTCATTTTTTAGTACACCGTGTGGAACAAATAGTTAAATAATTCAAAAAATAGCACATTTTAAAAATTCTCTACTATGATGAAATTGATAAATATTTATTTAATTGGGTGATTTTTATCAGTCCAGTTCAGTTATTATGGCAGTTTAGTTGATAATTAGACTAAAAAAAGAAATAGTATAAATTAAATTGTTAATAAACAATTAACTTTTCTTGTTACCTTTACATTTTATTAAAATAATTTTTCCTATTAAATATTCACAAAATAGAACTCAATATTTCATAAAAAAAAGGAAATAAATAAATAAAGAACTTAAAGTGAACATATATTATTACATATTTTAACAAATTATAGACAAAATCAAGTTTCACGTTCTATAAAGTGGTTGGATTTAGTAAGAACATGAAAAATAATACTTTTTAACAAACCTTCCTCTTTCAACTTAAAAAATTGCATTTTAACTTTTTTTTGATTAGTTTCTCAATAAATTAGAAAAAAAATAGTTTGAATATTACAAAAATTATGGAAAGTATACTAAAATGTGTATTTTATATTGTACAAAATAAGAAAACAAACGAAAATAAGTAAAAAACTATAGTTGAAATAGCTGGGTGCATTAAAATTGAGAAAGGGCACAATTTAGCCATATGTAATAAAACATTTTAAGTTGAGTTGATCCTATAATTCATGTTTCAGATTGGAGCCTGACAAAAACTACTACAAATACATTACATTGTTTTCCCACAGCACTTTGGTAAAAATGCTACGTCTCCAAACACACACACACGTATACATACAAAAAGTTGCAGCTAAAAGCTGTAATAATTCATGAAACACGTATAAATTTATTTCAGGAAAACCGATTGAAATACTAGATCAAACGGCAAAAATGACGTAGCATGATTTATAGAGGTATTATACAGTAGGCCGCGCTTCGAGCTCAGTGGCTCATTTCGTTTCACGAGAATTCTAAAAGATAAAAACTATTTTCTTAAATGCTATAAAAAGTTTAAATATTGGTTTGCTAATACATTAATTTGGATTAAAGCAAGTTTAATAAAATTCTGACACTTATTATGCGTTTATGTGTATATTCAATAGTTGGTTACATTAGCTTTCCTTAATATCATAAATATGCTAACATATAAAGTAACAAAACCAATTTTTTAAAAACTTAATAAAATTTTATAGTTTATCCTATCATATTTTCTATTGAAATGTAATCCAATGCACAGGAAGTAGTTGTTTTTTCTTTAGAAAATGGTCAAGCTTGGTTTGGAAATTACTAAGAGTTTCTATTTCTCAGTAGGTGCAAGTAGAAATATCTTTAGAAGTATTTTTCCATTCTTAACTCTATATTATTAAATAATAAATTCTGATCAACTTAATTTTGTCACCAAATACTGCTTCCTTTTACTCAGGATCTTGAATTAAGCCAAAGCAATACATTCTTTTTCACGTAATTTTGTATATAAATATTCTAACCTTATTTGTATTAAGAACAGTAAAAAACTTAAAGGTTGAGGGGATAGAGGGAAATACATCCAGGATAATCACTTAGGGCTAATAACATCTAGGCTTTAGTATTGTTATGTCTTATTACTTACATACTTGATCTAGCCTTAATACTACCTAATCAACATCAGGGACCTAGCTACAAACAAACATGTAACTTTAATATGTCAATCTGACGATGCTAATTCTATAGCGAAACAGCCGTCATTGCATTTAAAGTATTTTACGAATAACTAGTGAAAGTTTAATTCAACCTTTTAGTTGTTAAATGTTCTTAATAAGATGGACTTTTACGTAGTAAGGGTTAGTACAATAAAAAAACCTTATTTGTCATAATTCTGGGATGTTTTTGTTTTTTATTTATACTGTTTTTGAACGTGGTAAAAATTATACAAACTATGGCTAACAACTATCTATTTATTTACTAAATCACAAACTTAGATTAATTAATTTATTTACACAAATAATTTCTACTTAATTTATATCCACCCGGTATATCAGCTCTAATTTAATTACACCACTCTATTAAAAGACTATTTATATATACACCTCTACTGTTCAATTATTTTCCGCACTCTGTTCATGTTAATACTGTTAGCCAAAAGAGGTGGAGAACTGTCGATAGCACTATCGATAACTATCGATAGTATTGACTATCGTTTGCCATCGATATTTTTTTTAGACTATCGATAGTTTTCAATAATACATGTTTTTCTTTATTTCTGCGTTTTTATAGATAAATATTCTAGCTTTCACACAATTTTGTGTAACTAAGGTAATTTTTCTTTAAAAAGAAGGTTCACGGCACACGCGCAGATAGCCCTTTCTATTCTAACCAGTGAACTGGCGAATTCTTTTGGTACAACTCGTACCGAACCAGTGTAGTTTTGTCTTTTTTCCATATTTAAGTATGAGAAAATAACGAGTTCTGTCGAAAATTGCACGAGTTCAAATAAAAAGAAGATTATAGGTTATGTTTTATATGTTCATGTTGATATTGTTCATGTATATATTGTTCATGTTATGTTTGATAGTTTGATGTACGTACCTAAATGTAAAAACGTGTGGAAAAGTGGAAACATTTGTGATTACAGTAGGTAACAACAGTTACCACATGCACTTCACCAGATGTTTTTGTAAAAATGTTCATCAGTATTAATGTTTGAATTTATCCCAAAATCTAAATAAAAATTGAAATAGGTAATGGGTTAAGTTTATCCTTTTATTTTACATAATATTGGGTTATTCTACTACCGCCTACTCTTGGTCAAAAACTATCGATAATTATCGATAGTGAAGTGTAAGACTATCGGTAATTATCGATAGTGAAGTGTAAGACTATCGGTAATTATCGATAGTCACGACTATCGATAGTTCTCCACCTCTTCTTCGCGCCGCGAATCGCTTATATATACCCGTCCAATCCACCGAGAACTTCTAGATGATTCCAGTCGACATCATGTTCCAGAACAATCGGGTAACAATGTAGGTAAAACAGACTAATTAAACATGGCGCATTCGCCATTATTTAGGGTTTAGTAAGTGTCGGCGCTTGAGCTTGGCGAGTTTGTAACAATTCTTTATGTAGAAGCTCACAAAAGAAAATAACTTGTTCCATATGCATTTCCAGAATTATAATATTTACATTTTTTGTTGAATTTATTTAAACACAGAATTTTTTTATACCGAACCAAGTTTAAGAATATCTAGTCAATTTCATGTCCAATACTATAAAAAACTTGCTATTAATAAAATTCTGTTTGAAATTGTACGCTACTGTCTGTGTCAATGTATACAACGGCCACTTCAAAAACAGTTTTCTTTTCAGCAGAAACAAGCTAACCTATCTGAAAAAGGGAGAAACTAAGAAACTGGAAGAAACTCAAACTCGAGACTCGAGAAGCAGCAGATTTATTTTTAATAATGGCGAACGAATATGCGATCGCATGAGTGCACATCCCTCGGGGGTAAATAAATAATGCTGTTATTACAGTTCAACGAGTATCACTCGAAAGTGCAACTACTGTTAACCTCCGGATGTATTTAGAAGATTCTCATATCTCTCGTCTCTCTCGATACGGTTCACATTCGCAAAAAGATACAATATAGACGCATCAAAGTAATTCGAGATAATTTTACGTCTCTTCTGCTCTTTTACTGTTGGGTAAGATGTTTGAGGGTAGATAATGATAGGTGGATCAGGGGGAGAGGGATATAGAGCAGGGAACGTACTTCGTACTTTGTCATACACGCCCTTCACGCAAATTTTCGGGGCTATATACAAGAATTAATTAAAAGAGCATACGTACGATATGGAATAGGGGGTTTTCGTGTAATGAAACATTTTTATGATGTCGTTATTTCGGTTGTTGGTGGGTTTTCGGTACCGTGTTGAAATCTTAATTCCCTGGATAGTCGTTCACTTTAAAATATAAAGTATAAATTGTTTCAAATACCTTTAGACCTTAGAGATACGCATCTCTTTAAATAAAAGCAGACAACTGCGTGTATTATTGAGTGTTTTCACTAAGGTAAGAAAAATTAAAAAGATAAAATTGTTTAAGATTTAAGAACAATACTTAGATATAATGTTTTACCAATACGATAAAAAAGTTTTATGCATATGAAAAATATCATAGGGTTATTTAATTATTATTCAATTAAATCAATGTCACTATCACTATCATCCCCTAACTGTATAATTAACTCCTTAACATTACTTGAAAGTGTGGTATATGATTGTTCAACCTTAATTACGTGATCTACACTGTTGCTCCAATTATTTACTGGTATTTTATCTGTTTCTCTGGTGATAATGCCTAATACAAAACTATTTAAAGTCGGTGAAGTGTTGTTACGTCTAACTTGCGATTTAAATTGATGCCAAATATGTTCTATAGGGTTAAAAATGCAGTGATATGGTGGAAGCCTTAAAACTGACGAAGTCTGCCGGCCGGTAGGAAGATTTATTGGAGGCAATATAATCGAAGTCCTTAAGTTAGAACGGTATAAGTATGAATTTACTTTTACCTCCAATTTAAACAAATATTTGTATTTGGAATCTTTAGGCTGTTAGAAAATATAAAAAGAAACCTATTATGCTTTCTATTTTTAAAAATATTAAAGAAAATGTATCAATAGCAAAATAATTCAAGCAAAATTGTATCGTCCAGTTTTGTCATTGGTTATGTCCACTAAGTGCATTTTGGTTCTTAATCTACTTCTAGAATTATCATCATTAAGCTTCATTTAAAAACAAAATAATTTGATTTGGATTATTTTACACCAGATACTAACTAATCGTAAGTGAAAGAGATATTTAAAAACATAGATAATATAAAGTTTTCATAGTTTCTTTTATTCAAAGTACTCTCTACATTTAATGTGCAGTTACTGGAAAGTGTGTAAAAGGTAATTATGGCAATTTTTAACCAACTTCAGTTTTAATTGTATGTTTATTTTTTTATTTTGTATTATTTTCAGTGTGTTAATAATTATTTTACGTTATTTCACAGTTTTTATTAATTTCCCTGTAATCCGATTTCCCGCTAATCCGGCTTTTTAGTGGTCCGGTTTAGGGTGGATAATCAAAACTACTGTAATAGGTTCACAGACTAAATCCTGATTCGTCGCGATTAAAAATGTCTTTATGATTGTCACTTTGGAGTTACTTTTCCAAAAACTGAAATACCCTGTTCAGGTTTACAATTTTTTTTACGTCTCCATCTATTTTGGCACAAGTATTTAGCAACATGTTTGTAACAAGAAATACGCATTTTACGATATTGGCAACCCATTCTTTAACTCTCATTGTTTCATCTACAGTTAATAGTAGATAATTTCTTGAATTTTCCGTGAGTGTACTCTCATATTTAATCCAACAGTATATACTTGAAATAATTATACCTTTTTGAGTTTTTAAATTTCCGCTTTGTGTCAGGTTGATTATTTCCCCAGATTCCATTTCACATCTTAAAAAGTCCAATAACATCGATAAATAATCAGAATATGTATTTTTTCCCTTTAAATCATCCTGTGTTGAATTAGACTCTGATTATAATAATCCTTTATAGCTTGTTGTGAAACTAAATTAAGAAGCTCTCTAACATATACCTCAATAAATAAATAATAGTTCATCTCTAGTGAACCTTGCTTTCAACTGGTCCACGGCGATAAGATAATTTACTCCGGAAGGTGAAACACATTTAATTAAATAAAGATTAAAAATGAAAATGTAAAAAATAATAATATAAACATATCATTTCCAATATGGAAGATCACAAAGTTTATTTCTGGTTTTGGTAATCCCAATTGTCTTCTTATCCTATTAATAAGTAAACTTAAATGGAAAAGTCAAGCTACATAATCTGTAAAATTCAGCAGTGGGTGGAAAAAGAACACCGCAGGCGTTGGGAAGAATCAGAGGAAATATTCAGTCTAAGAGGACAGTGCCCTAGAGCTGAACAGATGGGAATTTAGAAGAGTGATCGGTTTTATTACTGGTCACTGGCCATTCAAAAGTCATCTGAATAAGATGGGAATACCAATCCCGAATCTCTTATGCATGAAATGTGGTAAGAATGAAGAGACTGTACAACATATAGTATTGAGATGTCTGGAAATTGATGCCAGGCGATATAAAACCCTAAGTTTTAAGTGGAAACATGATCAGGGGGATCAGCAGGAAAGCATCATCAAGAAGATCTCTTGGTTTAGTAAGGACCTGGGATTTGATGGAGAATGATTTCCTGGAAATGAGACTGCACAATATTAGCTAAGCTGTAATCCCGGACGCAATAGCTAAAGCCGGTCCTCTTCCAACAAAACAAGTTCACTCCAATTTATATCGTCAAAATTTTAACCTTAATATATTAATTTTAACAGGTCTATGCAAATTTTAATGGTAAATTTGAAAAATGTATTTTGGTATTAAATATTGATTGTAGGGTATTCTATTGTCAAACAAAATAATTATTACAAATAGATGTTTTGGGTGCCCAGGTCCCATTATCATTGGGAAGAACACTGGAATTTTTTCCATTTTGTTAACTTCTTTTGTTACCATTATTGAATGAGAATGTTACATTTTAAAATAAGTGGACTTAAAACAATTCAAATACCAAAGAATTAACATTCATTTTTAGCATAAATAATAATTATAAAGCCCGGTGTTAATAGTAACTAAAACTAAAACGGATAGCGTCTTAAGCACAACATTTTCGCTAGAATTAGCGTCGTCAGATTGACATATTGAAATTACATTTTGTTTGTTTGTAGCTAGGTTCCTGATCTTAATTAGGCAGTATAACATCTAGGCTTTAATACTTTCATACTTGGTCTAGCCTTAATACTACCCAATCAACATCAGGTACCTAGCTAAAAACAAACAAAATGTAACTTAAATATGTCCATCTGACGATGCTAATTCTAACGAAACGGCTGTCATTGAATTTTAAACGTATTTTTGAATAAATAGTGGAAGTTTCATTCAACCGTTTAGTTGTTGACTGTTCTTAGTAAAAGTTTATCTTCGGTCTCTAAAGAAGATAACTACAGTATCAGTTTTCGTTAATTTTCGTTAGTTGTGAAATTGACATTAAAATGTTTTCTTATATTTATAGGTAGATGCAATTACTCCCTTCTAACTTTAACTTTTGTTTCAGTGTACCGTATCTACGGGTCCCAGTCAATCTTCCTCTCCGCCAACGACAATGGCAGTGACTTCTTCAGCGCCTACTCCCGGCAGTCCACCTACGCCCTCCCAAAGATGTTGTGATACTGGTAGACCATTGTTTACGGATCCTATTACCGGCCAAAGTGTTTGTTCGTGTCAATATGAACTTTTAGGTTATCAAAGGTTAGCCGGAGCTGGTGTACCGGGTCTACCAGCTCTTTCGATGTACAGCGCTCCTTATCCCGAAGGAATGGCTGCTTATTTTCCGGCCTTAGGAGCTGACCAAGCGCCTTTTTATACGTCAACGGTAAGTTATTTAATATATTTTTTTAACATTTGGTTAGCAATATTTAAACTATTTTTAAATAATAATTGCACCATAATTGCTGTTAAAGCCCTTTACTCGTTGTTATTATGTAGATATGTTTTTAACAAACTGTAAACGCTTATAAAGATAATCTAGGTAGACGTTATATGTTTGACATTGAAAACATAAATTATTGTAACTACTAATGTTACTTAGTCACTTATCGACTCACCAAATTATCTAAAGAAATAAACATTTTTGTTATTTTAATAATAACAAGTTGTCGTTATTCCTAATCAGTAAATAACCCTTTAAAAGTTTTTTTTTTAATTCTAGGGACGACAATTTTTAAAACCGAAGAAAAATTTTTTAAATCAAATTTACTGGGGTTCCATATTTTCTGAATGTAGCATAAAAATATATACCCAAAACATATTTAAAAAATTATAATTTGTTTAAATTTAGCTACTATTTATGATTTGCTGTAGATATATACATATGGACAAGTTTTGTGATTAAAACAATAGTTATTTGACGAGCACAACCCTTTTGTCAAAATATAATATTTATTTATGCAATAATTGCAGCTTTTTTGCAGTTTTTTTACAGTGCAAAGCAAAAAATTGCAGCTCTTTTGGTTTTTTTTTTATTAACGGTTTTGCTAACTTGACGTAAAGTTATCACGACACACCTCGTATCTCTACTTCTAGTAGTCCTATCGTCAAACAAAAGCATTCAAAAATTGCAGCTTTTTTCCAGCTTTTATGCAGTGCAAACCAAAAAATTGCAGCTCTTTTAGTTTTTTTTTATTAACGGTTTTGCTAACTTGACGTAAAGTTATCACGACACACCTCGTATCTCTACTTCTAATAGTCATATCGTCAAACAAATACATTCAAAAATTGCAGCTTTTATGCAGTGAAGAAATTGCGTTTGCAGCTCTTTTAGTTTGTTTTTTTCATTAGTGGTTTTGCTAAATTAATATTTCATTAGCATGATGTATGTGTTTTTTCGTAGTTAAAAAGCTGATATTTAGAATTTTTTACCTATTATAGAACTTGTACTTTTACTTGACTTACAGCAAACCAGGAAATATAAAATAAATGCGCATTAGTTAAAAATTTTAAAATGAAATTATATGCATTATTATAATTTTCTTCTGTTAAGCTATTAATCCTGATACATCTTTATTGTATTATTGAAAAGAGAATAATCATTTAAGAAGTCTTGTAAGGTTAGTTCAGTAGATTCGAAAATTGATGTGGCACCAAATAAATTATATTTTGTATGTAATTTTTCATTTTTTTCATGAGTAGGATATTATGGATTTATTTTTTGTCACAGAAGTTTTAAAAGTGGAAAGTTTTATCTTACCTTACCTTTGTTGCCAGTATACAAGGCAATAGTGCCTAAATTCTATTAAATTTGGCCGTTTTTTTCCTGTTATTAAATGCAATTGCCGTAATCATTAGAATAGTATTTTTATTTTAAACTCCATATTCTCTGTCCCTACTCGCCCCGCTTTTGCTCTCAGGTTGTCAAATTAAATTACGTTTAAAAAAATTTTAGAAATCGAAGTTAGAATTTCGGAAAAAACGTCAACCGATTACGAACGAGAAAAACGAGCACCTTATTTATTGTGCACTGTGTGATTATGCACATTTTAACGTCCTAACTTTACGTCAAATTAGCAAAACCGTTAACAAAAAAAACTAAAAGAGCCGCAATTTTTTGCTTTGCACTGCAAAAAAGCTGCAATTACTGCAAAAATAAATTTTATATTTTAACAAAAGGGTTGTGGTAACTTTATGCGCGTAGTTATTTCTAAAATGATTGACAAAATGACTTACTTTGTAACAAGAGTGCAGTGCTACAAATGGTCATTTTGGCAGAAGTTTTACACAATATTTTTTATAATTTGCAATTATTTATGTTTTAGAAATCAAATTATTTAACAATTAGCTCTTTTTGGTACTTACAAAAATGACATATGTCATATATATGTCAAGTTTGAAATTTAAATTTGATTTGAACATGAAATTAGAGTAATAAATATTTTAAGAAAATATGATATAAGATATAAATATAACCAATTTAAAGCAATATGGATGAATCTTAGGTAATTTCAAAATTGTCTAATAAAATGCACATAATCACAAACTATAATACAAAAAATGGCCAAAATGCAGTTTACAGGGCGGACCTTGAATTTTGTTTTAAACTTCAAAAAAGGATATTTTTAGTGTTTCTAATTAATTCCCTTAAGGATTAAAGGCGCGGAACCTAACCAAATCTAAACTAACCTAACCTAACCTAACCTAACCTAACCTAACCTAACCTAACCTAACCTAACCTAACCTAACCTAACCTAACCTAACCTAACCTAACCTAACCTAACCAAATCTAACCTAATCAAAACTAACCTAACCAAATCTAACCTAACCAAAACTAACCTAACCAAATCTAACCTAACCTAACCAAAACTAACCTAACCAAATCTAACCTAACCAAATCTAACCTAACCAAAACTAACCTAACCAAAACTAACCAAACCAACCTAAAATGGCGAGAGAAAAACACGCGAGTTAAAAACAACTAAAATGGCGAGAGAAAAACACGCGAGTTAAAAACAACTAAAATGGGGAGAGAAAAACACGCGAGTTAAAAACAACTAAAATGGCGACTGTGGATGCTCTTACATTTAAAAATGCTGTTTGAGTGAATTTTAAGTTTGGTTAGGTTCCGCGCCTTTAATCCTTAAGGGAATTAATTAGAAACACTAAAAATATCCTTTTTTGAAGTTTAAAATAAAATTTAAGGTCCGCCCTGTAAACTGCATTTTAGCCCAAAAAATAACTAGAAGAGAGTAGAAACAGATATCTTCCATTCTCGTTTCAAAGTATCCGCCTCAGATTTGATTGGTACCAAATCAGCTTCTCCGTTAGAAGAACCGATTAAAAATAATTTGGAGTGAGGGCCTCCTCGTCAGCTGAATCCGTCGAAACCTTGGTCAATGGACGGGCGTTGACAATCCTTACTCCTTCTGCGAAAAAGGTTTGTAGAGTTTCTTCTTTTAGGGACGAGTCGTGAAGTAATTTTCCAATGATCCTTTTCACTGAGCCAATCAACCTCTCCCATGCTCTCCCCATGTGAGGAGCAGCTGGTGGAATGAACTGGAATCTGATTCCCTTTGAGGTCATAGAATCAACAATCCTAGTTTCATCCAGATCCTCAATAGCCTGGCGAATTTCGTTAGAGGCACCTCTCAGATTCGTGCCATTGTCGCAGTATATTACGTGAGGTTGTCCTCTTCTTGCAGACATTCTAAGTATGGCTTGAATGGTGGAGTCGGTAGTAAGACTGTGTGCAATTTATAGGTGGATTGCTCTAACGGCCAAGCACGTGAATAATACACCCCCTCTTTTTGTGCGTCGCCTCCCAATATTTACAGTAATGGGACAGAAATAATCCATACCGATGTTGACGAACGCTCTCACTTCTCTCTTCAGTCTCACCTCTGGTAATTGACCCATTAAAGGTGGAGATGGTTTGTTTTTCTCGATCCAAAAACCTCGAAATCACTAATTTGACTGCAGATTTACAGTTTATTACCCAATATGTCTGTCTGATTTCATTTATGACTGTTTCTATTCCTCGGTGATTACATTTTTCATGGTAATAATGTATCAATAATTTTGTGAATAAATCATGTTTTGGACTCAAGATGACTGGTTGTCACATTAGACTGAACACTATTAGTAAACGGCAACGCTGCCATATTTATTGTTTACGTAGATGGGGAAGTGTGGTTATTGTTATTTTTACAGTATTTTGTAACATTTTTGTGAAAAGATGAATAAATATGTAATTATAATGGTGCTACAGTGCTTCATTTGCAAAAAAACTAAATTATTACACCCCAATCTCTCATTTCACTTATAAGTATCTATTACGTTTACATTATAGAAGATGAAATTGTTTGTTAACATTTAAAAACTGTCATTCATAGCATTCATAGATGTACCTAGGTTTTTTTTTAATTATATAACAAACGAATTAAAAACCTCTTAGCTGTTTTGATTTATAAAACTGTGGAATACATCCCTATATAATAGTTTGGTGATCAAATCTGTGATGATGATGATGCAATGAATGGTTATTCTATACAACTTTTAAGCCTGTAAATTATTATTTTAAAAAAATGTATGCACGCCTATGGTCATGGAGTAACTGTCACATTCTATCTTTACCGTCCCACCCCCTTGCCTAGAAGTTTCTTGGCTTCAAAACAATACGTGTTTAAGGTATCTTATTGCTGGGTCCATTTGCCTTTATCCGTTAAAAAATATAATTATTTATTTACAACTTTATTAAGCTGATAGTGTGAATTTTCGTGACATTTGTTAAAATCCGTTGTATTATTTTTATAATTAAAATTTAAATTTAGTTTATGTTATTAAAAACTTTTGAATATGAAATAAACAACAAATAGACTTATTTGCAAATATAAAGCTACCTGCATCATCATTGCATAATACAAATTATTGCGTGCAATAAAAAATTGTGAAGTGTAACGCGGCTCTACTGTAAATTATAACTGATAATTGCGAAAGTTTTAAACAAAGGAAGTTGTTTAACAACAATGTTTTGATCGTTCAAATTATCGGACACAAATTGTCATTACAAATTTTAATACAATGGACAAAAATCAATTATGCAGACGTTCAAAGTTTAACGTATGACCATATAAATTAAAAAAAAACCCAAACGGAAAATTATTCAAACCATCATGGAAAAGTACATACTACAGACAATGTTTCTAATATTACAAATATACTAAGTGACATAAAAATCTGAACACCCAGTTTAAATGGTTTTATTTTAATAAAATTTGGTGAATTTATTTATTTTACTGAAATAAACAATTTATAAAATTTTCAGCTTTATCAGTTGAAGATTCCGGTTTTTATACTGTTTTTTTGAAATTAATTAATAATCCAAAAATGAATATTGTAGCCGTAGTAAAGGTCCAAACCTAACCTAACCTAACCTAACCTAACCAAATTTTTTTGGATTTTGGTTCTTGACATTCTTTACGATCGGTTACGATGCCTAGGGTACGGAGACCTGTACGATTTCGTCAACTTAGTGAGTTTGATAGGGGTCGTATAGTGGGACTCCGGGGAGCTGGTTTTTCTTTTCGGAAATTGCAGTTAGAGTGCACAGAAGTGTAGACACCGTGGTTAGGTGTTGTCAGGCATGGCTTCGAGAAGGCCGTACGCAAAGAGCAAGCGGCTCTGAATGCCCCCGTAGAACAACAGACCGTGAAGATCGCCGCCTAAGATTATTGGACTTAGGGGACCGTTTCTCCACCATCAGGTCCATTGCAAATGAATGGTTTGCATAACACGGAAGACCTATTGGCATGCGAAGTGTTTACCGACGAATAAGACGTTTTGGCCTGTTTTCATACCGACGACACTGGGTCCTCCCTTTAACTCCAGAACACCGACGTAATCGCCTTGAGTGGTGCAGGAATGCAACAGTATTGTCTTTAGTCACGAGTCTTGATTTTGTTTAGGCATGCAAGATGGTCGAGCGAGGAAGACGTGGTGAAAGGAGAAATCCACGGTTTTTTGTTGAAAGGCATGTTCATCAAACTGTTGGAGTTATGGTTTGGGGTGCTATAGCTTATGGTTCGAGATCACCTTCAATCTTCATCAGAGGTAACATGAACGCGCAGCGTTATATCCAAGAAGTTTAAGAACCCCATCTTTTACTCTATCTTGACACCCTGGCAAATCCAACTTTCCAACAAGATAATGCCCGACCACATGTCGCAAGAGTCACAATAGACTTCTTTCAACATAATGATGTCCATTGTTACCTTGGCCACCAAGATCTCCCGACTTAACCCCAATTGAGCACGTGTGGGATATGATGGATAGGAGCTTGCTCAATTTGCAACGTCCTCCTCAGACTCTAGAAGAACTTCGAGAGGAGTTGGTGGTTGCCTGGAATGAGATACTAGTCCAATTAAAAATAACAAAAGTGAACCGATTTTTGTTGAGGCGATGCGATGTATGAATTACTATAGATTTTTATCTCAGAAATTTAGTTCTGAAAAAATTTGTGGTGCAATAACGTCACTTATGCAAATTTTTCCGAAATTGAGCTGAGTATGAAAAAAATCTCCTTAGGTACCCCTTTACATGGTGCGTTAATGTCACTTGTCTAGTTCGTATAGTTTTCGCTAGATGGCAGATGTGTCGTTATGGTTTAGGCGCGAATCGAGAGGCCTCCAGGAGAAACAACGTCTCATTGGTAGTTGCGCGCGGGTATGAAAGTTTTAAAACATTTTAATGACTTTTCTATTATTTATAGAAAAAATTCGATTCAACGTTACAGAAGCAGAATTTTTTTCTCTACAACATTTACCAGAAACTTTTTGATGGAATTGCTTTAATTTTCCTTATATTCCGATTTTTAACATTTATTCACGATTTTCAACCCCTTCCGGGGGGTTAATCTCAAAAATGTTTATTAATACTTATAAATAAAAATCTATAGTAATTCATACATTGCATCGCCTTAACAAAAATCGGTTCACTTTCGTTATTTTTAATTGGACTATACCACAGAAGGACATTGACCACCTGATCAGAAGCATGCCTAGGCGCGTTGGAGAATGCGTAACACTGGGTGTTCGGATTTTTATGTCACTTAGTATAGTTAACAGTAACAAACTTGATTCATTTACTCCAGCTTTTAACAGATACTTTTACATTCAAACAAATGTGTTTCTGATTGTTAAAGTTTTTCATAATTTAAAAAACATAAATAATTATGAACTGGACAGGTATCAGAACTGGTATTAAACAATTATTTAAATAGTCCTAGATTACGTGTTTTTTTAACTTTAGTCTTTTATTTAACAGGCGGCTGGCTTAGAACTAAAAGAAAACCTCGCTGCTGGAGCCGCCGGCTGGCCCTATCCCTCTGTTTACCACCCTTATGATGCAGCATTCGCGGGATATCCATTTAATGGGTAAGTCAACTTTATCGTTATCTAAATCCCTCGATATATTACGTTAAGTAGTTAAATATACTGAAATAATTTTTATTAATATTATTTAATTATTTTTAATTTAATAATATCAATTGTGGTTTAGATTTGCTATAAATCTCTAGTATTAACTTATTTTTGGTATTTCCTGTGAACATTATTATTCCAACTTAAAATGGGTTGCATTCATATATGTTAAAAGAGCCATTGGTTTTGTTGATCAATGCATTCTTTAGGAAAATTAGAAGGAAGCTTTAGGAAAAGCTTGGGTTTACCCACCAAAATTATTTGTTTAATAACATCGTTTTACTCTCAGCCTAGCTCTTCAAAAAAATGGATTTTACTTAAAAGCACGACTGACTACATAAGGCGCTTAGAAGCAGGTGCTAAAATTTGTATTTGTAGTCTATAAGCTTCGTTTAAACTGAATAGTTTAATTCTTTATATAGATTGTACAAAATAACTGAGAATAAAGGGCAATGTATTATTGGACATTTTTACACAATCCCAAAAATACTATTTTAATTAGGCTTTGGATTAGATTATGTACGGACTGTGCAGCTACACTCCTTTTCCCACCATGATCTTCTCCAGATCTATTGTGGTAGTCCTTTTTACTCTACAGGATCTGGCTCAGTCTGGTCCTTTTTAATAGAGTAATCAAAATGTACAGTCATTCCTACCCCCCAGTTTAGAGCCGTAGGTTTTTATTCGCTTTTGGTTATCTTGAAAGACCTTCACATGTATTTAGAGATTTCTTCTTCTTCCTGACAGAATCTGCATAATGGGCTATTTGTCAGTGTAAGCGTTTGCATATGCTTGTTGAGCCTGTTGTGTTCTGCTTAAAGACCTACTCTGTTATTTCTGACGTCGAACATGTTATGAATTCCTCCGCCTTTCTTAATCTTGGTGATCTTATCTTCAATTCTTAAGACTTCATTATTGCCTATTTGAACAGTGCTACTTTATGATTGATTTTCTTTAGCTACTGATCCGTGAGAAGGCTTAGTTGCACCTTCTTTTGCTAGTAGATGTGCCTTTTCGTTTTTTTGAGCTATATAAAAAACCAGATATTATTTACATAAATAAAAACGTCAAAATCAATCAATAACTTTTTTTGATTCTATCGTAACATAATTAAAGCATCTACATCTTTATTATATGTAGAGATGACAATAAATTAATGTTGGCGTGCTTAACTAGCTATATATTTGTGAATGGGTAGTTGAGTATGTGCTTTGTACCCACTTTGACTGGGTACCCAAGCAATTGTGAGCTTGTTTTAGCTACTCACTTCTGCCAAGGCTTTTTTACTGTAGATTAGGTTTGAATAATTAACCTCCGTTGGGTTTAACGCCTTTGTGGCTGCCTGGCTGTCTGAAAATATCATTGGTCCTTCTTTATACCTTATGCTTATTGATTTTAAGTAAGATTATTCTAGGCTTTGTCTTTTTAGTCAGTCAGCATGTGATGTACGACTGCTCTGGCCTGAATGCCCTGCATATGTAGGGGTGGAGGTGTTAGTTATAATTGGGCTTTACATAATGAAAAAAACTGATAACTGAAACAATAAAAGTAGAGATAATGATACTAATGTAGCGATTACCATTAAATATTAAAAATTAAAACATATAAAATTCTGGAAAGGATATCGCTTCACTAGACATCTTAATAATTCTATAAGAGGATTGCATTTAAAAGCTGAGATTTCAATTAAACTCGCATATCTGATTGTCTCCTCGATAAATAAAATGTTTTATGCTATCACTTTCCCCAAGGATTTGAAATCCATGATGGCATTAAGTGTCAAGGGTGCACTTTAAGCCAGTTATCCTCCTACATTATAAATGACCTCTCGTTAGTTTATTTCGTCTCCCTGTTTTCTTCTCCCCAACATGTTAACCTGTTAACTTGTAGACAAATATATTGAAAATTTAAATATTATGGAAATATAGTATAGTAGTAAATTAAATATAACTTTCCTCATAAAATAACAGAAGATGTGTATGTAGTGGATGAACCAATATAGTTTCCAATTAAAATGTTTTACCAATGCACAGTGCGATTAAGTATTTCTAGTTAGTTGATTTATAAAAAATAATAAATGGTACAAATATGTCGTGATGCCAAATCATTTCTGGTAATGCATACATTGACAAGGGGATGGATACAATTTATTTTTTCGTCGACCTCTACAAAAAGTTACATTTTAAGTACTAATTTCCGGATGAAAAATCGACTATTTTTGAAGGCAAGTACTTTACGCCTGCAAACTTTTTTCTTCCGCTGGGGTTGCTATGATACGGCACGGTTCGAGAACGGCGATTGGATAATTTTTGCAGATATGTGACAATTATTGTCATTTGCAGTTGTCACATGAAGTATTTAAGAAATTCACTAGATTTTAATAGTAATAATTGCAGAAACTGTACTTTCAATATACATCTTCGAGATTGATTTAACTTATAGTATATGATTTAAAGCACCTTCCCTGCTTGCTAGCCGAGGGCCAGTCGACTATAATAGACAGTTTTTCGTCCTTAAATCATCGATTATATTTTCCATTTTATTGTAATAAGGTTTGTGCATGACAAAACTACATACAATTAGATATGGGGTTTATAACACAAACTATATAAAATCTAGTTATTGAGGCCATTCGAAAGAGCCCAAACACGTTTGTCAACAAAAGGTTAAATTTTATGCAGTAAAATAGATACTTTTAAAGGTATTTTGTATATCTTTAAATATTTTTTTATAAAAAACAATACAGTATAATACGATAATCAAGTGGTTAACATAGCTGACATTAAGGATGTTACCAGAATGTTTGAAAAACCTAGATGATGCTACATTCTATTTTCATACAATAAAAATGTTTAACAGTTTCTTCTCAAGCGAACAGTATAAAAATAACCATTTTATCAGCTTCAGCCTTAATAAATTTAAACTTTCAATAAGAATGTAATACCACTGTGTGTGGCGAATTCCGAGAAATTGTTGTAATTAATTATTGAATTAGTTGTTAGTTATCTTATCACTTTACGGTATTATTTCAATTAATACACCATTCATACAAAATATTTTTATTCAGTCGACATTAATTATTGAAAACAAGTAACACAGCAATTGTTATTAATTAGTAATGAACGTTGTGTGGCCTCCATCTAGATATGCCGCGAAGTGTTTTTATGATAATATACAGGGTGTTAACACTGTATACGTCCGTTACTATGGACATTCTAAAATAGTACGAATTAACGAATAAAGTATATTGAAAAGCCAAATGGAATAAATTCATTATTTCGGTTACTGTACATATTTATAAAAAATCCCGAAACACGTCAAATTTAAATTATAACTTGACATTCTTTAACGTGAAAATGCAACCCCTACCTTCATACCTCTTAGAATGACAGGTACAACCCCCAATTTTTTAAATGGGAAGTATAGGCTTGTGATATATCATTTGAAAGGTCTCTTCATTCTCTATTCAAAAATGTTATTGTTTTTAAATTTAATGCAAAAATTAACATAAAAAAAATTAATATCATGTTGTTACTGAAATCAAAAACTAAAATGTAATGCAAAACGTAATAAAATGTAGAACACGAAAAAGAACTATGAATGTTAATGAAGTAGATGTTCAAAATGTTCTCCGCGAACGTCTTGGCAACATCCTAATCTCAAATAAAACTGTCTTCTAACATTATTTAACATATCAGGCGTGATCGACCTAATCGCAAGCGTTATTCGTTCTTTTAAGTCATTTAAATCAGAAGTTTTAGTTTTGTACACATGGCTCTTCACATATCCCCATAAAAAGAAATCTAATAATGTAAGATCAGGTGATCGCGCTGGCCATTCAATCGATCCTCGCCTCCCTATCCACCGATTGGGAAATATTGTATCGAGGTACTGCCGGACATTAAGTTGGTAATGTGGTGGTGCTCCATCCTGCTGAAACCATATCGTATTCGCTGGAACTTGAGGGTTACCTGGATCAGGATATAAATTTGCCAACGTTGGAATGACATCATTTTGAAGTAGTGCCAAATAATTGTTGCCATTCAAGTTGCCCTCAATAAAAAAGGGACCAATGATTTTGTTCCCTACAATCCCTGCCCAAACATTAACCTTTTGAGGGTATTGAGTGTGTTCTTCTCTCATCCAGGGAGGATTCTCCGTGGACCAGTAGCGGCAATTTTGCCGATTAGCATGACCGTTAAGTAAAAAAGTAGACTCATCAGAAAACATAACGTCTTCTAATTGGATAATATTGTTATCCAACATGTCCATCATTTGCTCACAAAAAAAAGTTCTCCTATCAAAACCGTCTTCCATGAGCTCCTGAGTAGGTATCATCTTATACGGATGCAATTTATTTTCTTTAATATAATAATTATAATGTCATTCCATCACCTCAGAACATGATCTGAGCATTTATATACCAAAAATATCAGATTTTAGATTTGAAAAAAAATATAAATTAAGTACATAGAATTATTTTCTTACTATTATTTGGAATATTTTTATTACAAAATGTTATTCGCCTTGTCTGTATTGTTTGATTTATGCAATGATAACATCCGGTATTTGTAAAAAAACAAGTAATTCATTTGCTTATTGTAAATTTTGTACTAATTGAAAATTTAGAGTGATAGGTTATCGGGCGTACAGGTCAAGTTGAGGTCATCAGTATTTATTGTAATTTGAAAGAATAATAGCCATGATTTTAATTAATTCAACAATTTGTGTCGTTAACATTTGGTAGTAACGACATTTTTTCTAGAAATAAAAATGAGAGCTATTAAATCATCTCTTATATAAAAAATAGCTTTCAACGGAAACAGTTAAATTATTTTTAATTCAATTATTGATAAATTTATAACTTTTATATTTATCATTTTATTTCAATTCCAGTTACATTAATTCTTCACGAGTGTAAAACTATGAGGCACAAACCGGTTGACCTTGAATAGAAAAAATGTAATCGGTGGATATTTGAACGCACAACAATTTCTAATTTGTTAAATAATACGAATATCGTGTTCTAATTCCATTAAAAGTAGCCTTTAAAAAAATTACTGTGCGTGTCGCAAGACATTTCCGAAGATCTAACGTGACGTATTATTTATGAAAATCTCCGTTTGTTCACATTTCTTTAGTTCACTAAGACGTGGACCGAATAAACAAATTATTTCAATGCTGTAGGTAGCATAAATAAAAGCTAATTAATTTTGTTGATTATCTGTTAACATTAGGTACTCACCAATGTTTTAGTATTTTTGAATAATTATTTATAAATTGTTTAAGTTAATGTCAATGTTTTTTGAAATTCGAATATCGCGCTGTAATGAAATATTAGTTTTGGACCTACGTAAATTAAAAATGAGTTTGATTCTGTGTATGAGGACAGTACCATCATTTAACAGCAAAATAGATGGCAGAAGTTATGAACTTATCTAAAGACTTAGCATCGTCTAGCGAAACGGCTGTCATTAAGGTTAAAAAAGCAATTTTTTAAACGAAGATTTTTTAATTATTTTTAATAAGATGGACTTCCAAAAAGTAAGGGTTAGTACAATCAATTTTATTTTATCAATGTTTTATAGCATTCAACCCAATCTCTTTATTATTTCAGAGCTCCATTATCAACTCACCTTACTCTTTTGTGAGGAGCATTTCTCATTTTTTTGGTTATAGTAGAATAAGTTGCCCTACCATCAAAGATTATTCACTACTATTCCTCATATTACCCATTTCTTTTTATAAATTTTATAAACTAAACGTTAAAATTCAATTTTTCTATTAATGGCAAATGTCCCTGTATGTCAACAACATTTCACAATCGATATATGTCAAATTAGCAGTTTCCGAAATCATCTCTGCACCATTCTGCTCACTCTGGTCCCAAAGACTTTACTGGTCCTGTCCTAACAAAAATTATAGGAAAAGTGGGAACCCTACCGGCCAGCTATAGCAATGGATAGCCGTCATCCCTGCGCTTTAACCTCTCTGTTAAAGGTCTTGCTTATTCTATGTGTTATTTTTGGAGAAAATCTTTATTACCTAGCAGTATTTTATTGTACTAACCCTTACTATGTGAAAGTCCATCTTATTAAGAATTCGTTAGAATTAGCAACGTCAGATTGACATATTGAAGTTACATTTTGTTTGTTTATAGCTAGGTACCTGATGTTGAATAGGTGGTATTAAGGCTAGACCAAGTATGGAAGTAATAAGACATAACAATATTAAAGCCTAGATGTTATTAGCCCTAAGAGATTATCCTGGATGTATTTCCCTCTAAGATCAGTATAACTGTGCAATGAAATAGAAAAACCAGGAAAAAAATATGCTGATATTTACAATAGCTTAATATATTTCTGTTACATTGTATTGGATAGCCATTAGATGTAGCTATTTGTTTTATAACTTCAATATGTCAATCTGACGATGCTAATTCTAGCGAAACGGCCGTCATTGCATTTAAAAACGTATTTTACGAATAAATAATGAAACTTAAATTCAACCTTTTAATTGTTTACTGTTAGTAGTATTTTCATTCAATTAACTTTATATTTGACGAATTTTGTATAAACATTTAAAATTATATACAGTAGTAAAATAAAAATATACTTAATAGTGTCCCAATAGAGATCTTTGGTTTTTTTTTTGTAAGTCAAGCGAACAAAATAGTTTTTAAGAACCGTTATAAACTATTTATGTGTTGACCAGCTCTTTTTGTCTACATCTTATTTAATTAGGTGACAAAAACTCATCGTTCACTACAGTCTGTAGTCACTATGTGTGCCAAATACAAACGTAGTTACTAAAAATAAACTATTGTTAACATAACTAACGTTGGAGGCAGTCCAAACAAATTAAATGATTGATAAGTACAAGATGAAAGGACATTGTTGTTAAATAGCGACTCATTATTACATTCTACAAAGGTAGTTACCAGTAATGATTACCGTGCCTAAAATTGGTACCCGCTTTTTATCGACTAAACAATAAAACGGGTCCATTAAATTTAACTTATGGTATGTAAGTATGTCGCTATATAAATTATACATTTTTTTGTTTATAAAATAAAATATTGTCTCATTAATTAAAATTTACAAGCTTGTAGTTCTTTGAAAGCTCTCGGGTGCAATACGACTTTTGTAATTTATCAAAATCGTGACATATTGAATTTTTTGTTATGTGGTCATCAAACTCGAGCATCAGGATCAAAGGTAGACAGATGCAGAATCCATTAAACTATTAAATTCGATTAAGTTTATCTGTAACTTACGTCCACACCAACCGTAATGTTCTTATTCACTCTAACCGTTTCAATCTCTCTCTATTTCAAGTGAATCAATCACGTATGCAATAACACTAAATCTGCATGCCGATCCTCATGCCGCTAGCAGAGAGAGTCATGCTTCAATGCTAATAGACATTCTACATGCATCCTTAAAACTACTTCTTTTATCCAACATCAGGTCTTATTACAGTTATTAAACTATTTTTAACGGGCGACTTCAACTATTTCCCATAAATAAGAAAGAGTTTACACAAGGTACACTACAAAAAAAGTTTTTTAATAATCAATGTTGAACTTTTGACAACTTGGTGTTTTGTCCTTATTAATTAGGTACGCAGTCTATTTAACAATTAAATTTATTGTACTAACCCTTACTTTTTGAAAGTCCATCTTACGAAGAATAATAAAAAACTCTTGTTTTAACTTTGAAGAAATTAGGTTTCAAATTACAAATACAGCTGTTTCGCTAAATAACTAGCATCGTCAAATTGACATATTGAAGTTACATTTTGTTTGTTTGTAGCTAGGTACCTGATGTTGATTAAGTAGGTAAAGCTAGACCAAGTATGGAAGTAATAAGACATAACAATATTAAAGCCTAGATGTTATTAGCCCAAAAATAATTTTAATAAAGAAATTGAGATTATAAAACAAATAGCTATATCTAATGGCTATCTAATACATTTGATAAATAAATTAATTAATAAGGTAGAACAGAAAATGTCAGTACAACTAATACTCCCTAAACAAACTAAATAAATTAAAAGATATAAAAGTATTACATATTGTGGAAATATTTCTAATACAACTTCAAAAATAATATCTGTTTTTTTCCCTTAACATTTTTATTTTTAATGTTTTAACCTTTAAAACATAGATTTGCAGCTTTAAAGATTGTTGTTCCAAATCGGGTATCTAGGACTTTTTAATATCGCAGCAGTTTTGTTGGATTGTTTCTTCATATGGTTTACTCTCGAGTTTACTCTACTAAAATACTTACAGGAAATCCTTTGCATAGTTGTAGGTCCTGCCTGTTTGTTGAAAGCTTGTTACATTATTTTTAGATAATTCTACCCATTTGATAACCTAATCATTTGAATAGACTTTCGCTGAGTAGTCAATATTTTAACATAGTTCAATATTTCTTAAGACTTTATTAATTTTTTCATGCTGGTTTTACCTCTTTCCATTCGGCAATGTGTGTTTGTATATGCCTGTTGTGTTTGTGATTAGGTTCTTATTTCTTTCAGTATATTGGTTTTGTGTACATTACTTTTTTACCATAAAACAATAAAGTTAGGCAAGCTTTTCTTTGCTAATCATAGCTTCAACTTGTTGTTGAACGCTAAATAACTAATATTTTACGAAAATCTACCTCCCAATCTACGTGTCTTTGAACTGTTATCGATTATTATGCAATATGTCATTTCGGAAACGACATTTATCATTTCCTGATGTTGGCCCGTTTGGTAAATTAATCAATATGTCGGCCACGTATGTACGAGGTACACGGTCCTCTTCCTTATTATATTATGTAGGTACCTCTCTCTTCCTCTCATCCCGTATTTTCGAAGCCGATGCCCCTGCACGTGGACGGAAGGATCACTAATTACACATTATTGCTAATACCAAAGTGTCAACTTTATCGTCATTTTACATAAAGACATCGAACGTGATTTGAATATGACAATAGACTGAATTTATCGGATATATACAGAAGACCCAGTGGGGAATTTAATTAGCATTATACCGAAGATAGATTTATACCCAGTATTGTTTAATCTGTATTTTTCAAAGCTTAAATGTAGAGAAATCATTTTAGTTATAAAAAATGGTGGAATAGTCTGATTTGTTTTAAATTTTACTTATTTTAATTAAACCTTTGTCCATATTTTTAGATAATGACTAAAAACAGGTTTAGTTTAAAATATTATAAATCAGTTCTGTACTATACCTACTTATTTAAAACGGTACGACATAAGTACTGACACCGCACGCCGTAAATTGTCGTTTAAGGTAGAAAAAAGTGCCAATCAACTATGATACAAAGTAGCTTTAAATATTTTACCGATGGGTCCGATAACCACGATCGCTCACCGATAAGACCGTCGGTTGTTAACGAACGAGTCTTGTAGACGTGGATGTCCAATGCCAGCTGCCATTTCCACACGAATAAGTTTTACTCTTTATTCAACAAATACACAGTGAAGCAATTTTAAATCCTAGTATGGATGAAATTAATTGAGACCAATTAATAATTTATCCTATATCATAAATTTATTGTACTAACCCTTACTTTTTGGAAGTTCATCTTCCAACACAAACAAGTTTATATTAAAAAATTTGGTTTTAAATCACAATGACTGAAAACCCGATATTATTACAAAAAAATCATATATTACAAGTATGAAGTAAGCAATTTTTTTATTTTTATACTAATTTAGTACTAAATGAGATATGCCAAAAATCGTCAGAATATATATGTCCAGTCATTTTTAGCACCATCGGGTAATTATTTTTTGTTTTGCACTTATTAATATGATTTTGCAGAACCGTTTTAAAGAAGCAGAGAAAAGTTATGGGGAAAATAAACTTTTTTTCATTTTTTTCATTTAGCGCCTTATGTACAGTCGGCTTTAGAATAGCATATACATGTTAAATGTGAATTTCGTTTACCTACCGAAGTTATAAAAACGCCCTTTAAACGCCTATATTAAATGGTTTTTAGGGATTAAGTTTATTTACAAGGGACAGGGGAACAGGCAATTTGTCAATAAAATACCTTATGCTGCAAACATTAAAGATGTGGGCGTGGACAACTGTTTAACTGATTTCAAATTTATTATTATTTAAACCATGATTGGTTATACACAATAAATAGGCCATCCTTAAGATTAAGGCCGTTCTTAAAATTAATTCATTGTAAGCGATTTGAGTTTGAAAATGTATATGCTATTCTGAAGCCGATACCTGAGGTGCTTCAAAAAAATCCCTAAACGAAAAGTCAGAACACTTATGCCTAAATATGTCCAGTCATTTTTAGCACCATCGGGTAATTATTTTTTGTAGAACCGTTTTAAAGAAGCAGAAAAAAGTTATGGGGAAAATAAGCTTTTTTCCATTTTTTTCATTTAGCGCCTTATATACTGAGGTGCTTGAAAAAAATCCCTAAACGAAAATTCAGAACATTTGTGCCTAAATATGTCGTCATTTTTAGTCCCATCGAGTAATTATTTTTTAGTTTTACACTGATAAAGTTGGGTAAAATCTTATATTTTGTAAGGCATTTTTAGTTTTTGACTAGCAGCATTATTTATTTAAAATAGCCAAATATTTTAGCATTTATTCCAAGTTATTAGTTTTAAGAAGATTTGGCCGTTTATTAAAATTGCCTTTTTAATTTTTAAACCAGTCAATGCTCTTTTTGTCAAAAAATATTAGATTTAATTGAAATGTTTCATATCTTACCACAGCTTTGAAATGGTTCAAAAAAACGTTATAGTCAAAAATTCTTTTTATTTTAGCAATAACATAAAGTTTTTATATGCAATCCTTTATTTTATAGTGTAATGAAAAATTTTCGTAAATTAATGATTGTTGTAAATTGAAATTTTATGTGCATTAAAATTAATCCTGGGCCCTCTGTGCAAAACTTTACATTTATTTGATAATCTTAGCTTTACTTCCAAAATTTTTTAAAAAGCCCCCAAAAAAGGGTAGTTTTTACTGTTACAGTGTGTTTCAGAAATTTCTGACATTAAAATCGTAATCAGTGACCCAAAAAACCCCCAGGTACCTATTTTCACGAAAAGTCATTTAATATTGTCTGATATATTGAATATTAATTTATTTTTGGCAAAAAAAACAGTTTGCCCAATTTTTCCAGCGTTTTTTACCAACTCCAAGTAAACAAACTTGTTTACTCGGATACTTGACAACTTTCTTGACAAATTTCAAAAAATTTCAAGTTAATCTGATTTGCCTCTAATTACTATTTATGTTTACAAATTTACCTCCTTTTTTGTATTATTAGTAATCTATTTATATTTGTACAAAATTTTTGAATGTAAAAAGAAATTCCCAAAATAACAAAATTTGGCATATACAAAACTACGTGTGAGAAATGTATATATGGATTAAACAATCAGAAAGAAAGATACAATTAATATTTAAGAGCAAATGGATAACCGGAAAAGTAATATTATACAAACACCTGATTGACAAAAACGTAAATATCGTTATAAATATATAAATTAAAGAACATCAAGCAGATAATCAATTAAAAGTTGTCAATGAGCAGATACATAAACAAATGAAACTGTTTGCTTTCTTTTTTACCACAAATAAAAACCATAAGTTATTGAAAAGAACAGCACATTAAAATAGTTTTTTTCTCATTCTTACAGCTATTGTGAACTTTATAGCAAAATATACTCGGAACAATCCTCTAGGATAGGCCTAATAAAATCTAGAATTTAAAATCATTGTCTTATTCCTGAAATACTAGGTCTTGTCCAATTTCTATTTAATCAATATCTAATAGTTATTTCATAAAACAAAATGTAACTTCAATCTGACGATGAATTTTAATTCGAAACAGCTGCCATTGACAAAAAGTTAACTTTTTTATATAAGTTGAATTTTAGTAAAAACTGTTTGTTTTGTATTCTCGTTAATATGTTTACTTTTATAACTTTTTTTATTGATAGTCTGAATGCTAAAATAAGATATCCCTGAACTGCATTTTTAGTTTTCTGAATGGTCTTCCTGAGACCATATATGTAGGTAGGAAAAGATCTATAATATACGGTTTCCTGTTGTGTTGAAACAGACCTATTATGTTCGTAAGATGAGCTGAAGTAGAACATGTTTATTTTTGTTCAAAATACGTTTACATGATTGCTATCCGATAACTTTTTAGTTTTTAAACAGCTCCACAGTACTCATCTTTTGTAATAAGTGTGCCTTTTAAAGAAGAGATTATTGAATTTATTGAAAGCCTCTTTATTTATTATAAGAGATTTTTATTTTAACATTTAATTTATCTTGATTATTTCTTGATATTTTAAGATAGTTGGATAAAAAACTAATAAGTCTTTCCCTTTTTAATCTCGTCACATCTATGTCTGGAAGAATACCCTTGACAACAACCCTATCAATTTAGTTGGACTCCAGACGACGGACCAACAAAAGACGCGAACAAACGACGACGTGCCTAGTAGTTACCGCACGGTGACGGCGAATAAAATATCGGCGCGCGCGCGACGCCGATTCCCGACGCTTATTGGCAGTCTTCGGTGCAGAAGCGATACGTCGCATGGCGCACTACGATTAGCAATTGCTATGGAAACAAGCTGATAATACGATCAGGGGCGACAAACCTGACGAACCGCTTCGGTATTGTATTTTTTTACAAACCTCCCCGTTTTGCATTTTAAACATGATACTGCAGTCAAAACGAACCCTACCTAGCCGACTTACAGCGAAACAAGAACAGACCTCATTCAGATTCTATTGTAGACAGTACCATTAAGCTTATGTTATCTATTATTTTTCTTACAGGTCTTAAAAATTGTTTTCATTAATTTAAAGTTATATACAGATACTCAAAAATGTTTTGCATATTATTCGAAACGCCACTGGAGATTTTGTTTTAAATGGAATCTTTTATTTTTAATTTATTTTGTGTGCAAGATTAAAATGTTTTTGGTTATTTGGTAATCCGATGCTTATAAAAGTTAATTCCAAATATTTCTTATATTTTAATGATTATAATGAATCGACCAGTGATATCAGACTTCAATCGTGCTTTGGTTGACGAAGGCCATTCGTAAACTACCATTGCTGCTCTTGATGGTGTTAACCAAAGTGATGTTTCTCGAATTCTTTTCTTCTTCGCGCGACTAGGATTACTCCTGTTTGTCTACCTCTTATTCTGATTCAGTTGCTGTTGACTACATTATCTTTCCACCTTTTCGGCGGCCCTCCAATGGGTCTTCTGCTATACAGCTTTTTTTATAGATGTTCGCCGCTAATCTATCTGGTTCCATTCGGTTTACGTGGTCATTCCAGTTTTTATTTCTTTTTTATCCACTTGTTAATACTCTGAATTTTACATCGTTCTCATATACTTCTGTTGCTTTGTCTGTCTCTTACTGATATACTCGCTATTGATCTTAATACTTTCATTTCGATATTGTTGATTTGTTGTTTTGTCTTTCTTGTATCGGTCCTTGTCTCCACTGCATATGATAGGATAGGTCTCACTTTTGTCTTGTATATTTTTATTTTGCTTTCCGTGGTCAGATATTTGTTTCTCCATATGTTTTCTCGGAGACAACCACTTACTCTTGCCGCTTTTGTTGCTTGTGTTGTGGTCTCTGGTCCTGTCACTAGTGATCTCTACTCCTAGATCTGAATTTCATTACTTGTTCTACAGTTTTGCCGTCTATTTCTAACTTGCATCTACGCGGCTCTTAACTTATCACTATACATTTAGTTTTTTCTACTGCTATTCTCATATTAAGTTTATTTGCTGAGCTATCGAAAGACTGGAGCTGCCTTTGTAGGTCATCCTCATCAGCAATTAGTACTGCATCGTCGGCATAACATAGTATCGTGATTTTATGCGCTCCTATGTGGTATATATTTCTCGAATTGTAAGAAAATATCAGGAAAACAAACTCTGTTCTTTATCATCTGAAAAGTGGTCGGCCCAGGATTACTAAAAGATGTGTAAGACCGTTTCCTCACATTAACGGCAAGAAGGAATTATAACTGCCCCAGCCATTAGAAGAGAATCTTGTAAGTTATATCCATGTCTCAAATGAGTGCTGAATCAAAAGATTCAAAGGAAACGCAAAGTCTATCCCATGCACAAACTGTTTATTAAATTGTTGAAATTAGTTTCGCTCCTATAGGACCATCATCAGGCTGTAAAAAATCTTAGAGAGAAGAACTTTTTTTTGAATTTTTGAATAACAAAGAAAATCCGTTCAAATTTCTAAATCAGTAACAATCAATGATACAAAATCTTGAGTGTAAAACACCAAATAAGTTAGAATCAAATGCCAAAAAGTTTTGTAAATATCACATTATATCAACATAATTAAATATGAAAGTGTCATGTGCAAATGATTAAGTACCTAGTGTATTGAACGTAATTAAATGTAACATTGTTAAAAGTAAAACTTGTAACATAAATAAAGCTTAAAAACAGAGTTCAAATATATAAAAATTATAAAATATAAAATACATCAATTGTTATCAAACTAATACCTAATTTAAAGTCAAGAAAACTTTTAGTATATTAGTATATTAAATAACTTATTTCATATGGTTTTCTGTTATGACATGAGTTCAAGTTTAAAAAACGAAACGCGAAGCGATGAGTTTCTTAAAGAACGAGTTCTTTAAAAGAACGAGTGTTTAAGAAACCACATAAAAAAAAATTTGCGTGCGTAAAAGTTACATTACGAAACGCAAATGCGTTTTATAATGAAGATTTTTATAAGTGCAAGATATCAAAAAAACCGTTCAAAAAACCGGGTGAGCAACTTTATTTAGCAAACTATTGCAAAATATCAAGAGTAAAACATTGCTAGCATATTACAAAGGAAAGAAAAAACTGTAGTGAGATAAAAGAAACAAAATACTTAAATTTATCAGGGAAGTGTGGGGTAGGTAAAATTAGATCCTATCATCAGAGAGAAAACCGGTCTGGAAATAGTGAACATAAAAGTTGGAAACCGATATGGGAATAGTGGACTTAAAAGTTGAAGTCCAATGATAATTAACTTCAAAAGGAAACAAGAAGGGATGTAGTATAAAACGTCCTGAGACAAAAATTGTTTGGGGGGAAAGAGAATTTGAGCGGTAGGTATGCAAGAAGGAAATTGGCCTCTAAGGAGACCTAATAAGAAGCTTTCATCTGTGAAAGTAAATAATCCCAACAGGACAAAAATCTTTGAAAGAAAGATCATAAATGGAAAAACGAGAGAAGTAGTATCTTCCGTCACTCCATAATCTCCACGAAAAATTTCTTAGGAGGAAATGGACAATCGAAGGTTGGTTTATTCTTCTTATAGAGACGAAAAATTGTGGGAGAATCCTTTTCGAAGTAGACGTTTTTCTAAAACCTGTTAAATACCCTTTTGTAGAAAAAAGAAAAGTTCTTGAACGTAAATAAAATACGTAATTCTAATGTTTTAAAATGAAACCAAATAGTGCAAAGTTTTGCAAAGAAAACATTTATCTATTTATTTATCTATACACCAGTACTTTAATAAAATATCAAATTAGCATTTTTTCGTAAAATATAACTGTACTATAAAGAGAAACACCATTTGCGTCTGCAACCATCAACGCGCTACGGTCGCTGGCGGTTCATCAGATTGAAATGTTTCTGCACGGATGCGTCGCTCCGCTGATAACTGACAGCTTTATTAATTTCCCATCTATAAACTTTTCCCTTTCTCGTTTAACCAATCCACCCGTGTTCGCTGCTTGTTCCCTACAAACATTTTTCCGGCCAACCATCCCGTATCTTATTTTGGTTAATTTATTCAATATAACAAAATTATTTATTGCTCAAATATTAATTACACAATGGTTTAGTAAAAATAAGAGCTTTCAGAGCGGGGCCGAAAACTTCGTGCAGGATCGGCTCTTCAGTTTTAACCGTTACAGTAAATAAAACAATTTTGCTTCATTTTGTCGGTAACGATTCATTATTAAAATTTAAATAAGCAGATTACTGTTTATTCAGTGATGCATGCTATAATTAAAAATTTAAGACGATTTCCTAAAACCTGTTAAATACCCTTTTGTAGATAACTGTTCTTGTCGGTAACTCTCAGCGAGAAGTACAGAGTTTCTCATTATAAGGTAAGTGAGCTAAATATTGCCATGCTAACACTTATTATTTTTTATTAAATTCAAATTTATTTGAAATAACCTGTAAATTTATTAAACAAGTAACAAACATGCTTATAGTCTAATTTCTAAACAATTATAAAAATAAAATAACCAAAAAAATATATAATCTTCTTTTTTTAAACAATTGCCAACTGGTAATATTTGGAACCTATACCCTTAATATTGCCACAGTACCTACTAGCAATAAAAGGAACAGGTATTTTGTTAATAAAAATAAGTAATAATATTGAACCTTAACATTTAAAAAACTAATGAGACATTGACTATTTTTGAGAACAATTGGGGCATATGAATTTATCCTTATCATGTTTAGTCAGACCCACACACTCTTCATACACGTATTGGCCACATGCAAGACATAATCTCATATCAGCCTGGCGTTCTTCATTACAAAGATGACAGAACCATGATTCACTACTTTTTAAATTCTTGTTTATTTTCTTTGTTCAGATTGTCTTGTTCTTTTTGATGTTTGTTTATTTTCTCTTCTTCCTGTTTTTTGTTTTTGTCTTTTGATTTTTCTTGTTGTTTGGAAGGTTCTTTGTTACTTTTACCTTTGGGTGGTTTTTCTATCGCTGTGGAAAATAAATCCTTCGTAACTTCTTGAGCTTTACTATTAATTGCTGGTTTTCGCTTTGTAGCAGTTATCTTGATTAGTGGCAAAATTAGTAAGTCCATACCTTTAAAAGAAGTGTCTAGTTCTGGAACTTTTTTGGGAGTGAATGGTAGCATATTTTCATGTTTGCTATTTACATCATCAGATGTACTATCTTGAACACTGAAACCTGATTCAGAATGAAACGACTCGCTATATAAACGAAGACGTTTTGTGGAATTTTTTTATTACTTATTCCACTTGTGCAGGGACCATTTTTATCAGCTGTAGAAGTTGATGGCTTCTTTACGTTATTATCGTCGACGTCTAGTCGACATTTTCTTCAATATGCGTTATAAGACTGGGTGCAAATGCTGATTCAGGTATGATGTCTGGGTTGAAAGGAAATATTCCAGTTGCCTCTAACGCTGCAACGAGATTCGCCTCAGACCACATGTTAGTTTCCAAATATTGTCATGGCAATATTAGGATCATTACTACTACGGAACAAAAATGGCGATTTATGGTTTATTCTCTTTTATATTAAATAAACACAATATGGATTAATAAAGTACTTGAATGTACCTACCTGATAACGTCCTCACCCTTCTATCGTTATTAGCAAGCTTATAACAATCATTACAGTTTTCCCACGTTTTTATAAACAAATCGCACGAACTACACGCTGCTTTGCCGTGAACACCAATACTGACTGATTCCACCTATAACGTCTTTAGAGTGGTTGTTTTAATTTGATATTTGAGCTTACATGGCAATCTGCGGCTCAAGGGACATAATACATTTACGGGGAGTGGCAATATTAGGAGCATGGCAATATTTGGCGCACTTCTAAAAAACTATCAAAAAGATTCAAAATGGTGCTTATAACGCAAGAAAAAATATTTATTATTGAGTATTATTTCCGCTCCTAGGGGAATGGACGATCAAATGGATCTAGTTTGTTAATGGTTGCCAATCAATGTCGGAAAGAGTTTCAGAAGCCTGCACCGGCTAATAAGGACTTGTTAAGAGTCGTTGCAAACTTTCGATAAGCAGGAAGCGTTCTAACAACGCTAAAGCTGTGCTGGTCGTGACAATAAATGCGAATCAAGGAAGGCTATTTCAACAGGTGTTAGAATCACCAAAAAGAAGTCTCCGCAGACCATTTCTAAAAATAAATTTGATTGAAACGTCTACCCGAAGAATGTTTAAGAAAATTGAAGGTTTTCCCTATAAAATAGAGATTGGGCAACACTTGACAAAACAAGACAAGTTGTTTATTGTGCTTCAGTCTTGGCAATGGTTTATGAACCACCCCTATTTTTTAATGTGTGGTTTAGGCTAGCACGGCGAGATTTTGAGGGGGTTATCTGCTAACGCCGTAACCTCGCAAATACGATCGCAGTTCTACACTTGCTTGTGCTTACAATATAACGCAGTTGATTGAAGATTCACAATGGAAATAGCTACGGCACTTATCGACTTCAGTTCTGAATCTGATTCGGAAGATGAAATCGTATCCGAATTAGTATTTTTTACCTCCCAACATTCCAAAAGAAGGGCAGCAAGAAGTTTGTATTTAAAACTCACCGTGAATAACAACAAGAAACTGCGGAATCGACACTGCTTTCCGCAGGATCACGTTAGGCAAAAACTGCGTCACGTCACACTGCTAATATGTATACGCGGTAGACAAATCGGTTTTTTGGTTTTGGACCACCAGAAACCTCTTCATAGTGACCGTGTAACGATTTGGTGAGCAGTTTCAGGTAATGGATTATAGGGCCTTTACTTAGTGGAAGACTAAATCAAGTGCGATATAGGGAACAAATTTTGACACCATTTTTTTTATCTCAGAAAATTCTGTTGTGCCAGAAACATACAGTTGAATACCCAATGGTTCCAACAGGATAGGCTACTTGTCATAACACGACAGCATCCTTAGATCTTTTTCAGAAGAATGCAGCAGCCGATTTTTAATCACATACTAAGCAATCTTGTTAAGCGTTATGAGTACTATTTGGAACGCAATGGCAAGCACTTTGAACACATTTTGTAAAGAAGCAAAACTTAAATTTCGTATTATTTAAAAATATTTTATTTAATTTTTTGTGTTTAATAAAACTTTAGTTTTTTAATTTCGTTTGTTTTGGCGCATACTGTATTAGATATTCAATATAACAGAAATGGATGTATAGATATGAATTAATCCAGGAATTTAATGATTAATTTTTGTTTTTTTTTTACATTTTTGTATTTTTGTATTTTCTGTAAAACCTAGTTTTATAATGTGTGCGTATTGCAATATTTTGTGAAGCACTTAATTTCCGGCTCACGGATTACCAAGCCGTATATGCTTTTATGTATATAGTTTATATTCTTTATAATTGTAAAATAATCCTAATAAATAAGGTATATTATTATTATTATAATTATAGCTTTTAAACTAAACCATAATAATTTTCTAATATAATAACATAAATAAATATGTATAATAAAGAATCAAAGGTATACATTCTATTGCAATGGGTGGGATGAATGTGACGGATGATTGTGACAGATGCGAGAGGAATGCATGTATTTTGATGTAGCCACTTGTCATAAAGGGTAGAGTCCGTGAATGAGGAAGAAGATTTTGACAGGAACTTGACATGATATATAATTATTTTAGGTTGGTAGTTATTCTGGTAATATTTGGATTTTAGTAAATAGTTGCTTCGAGAAAAATCGAGATGTCAAAAATTTGTATATAAAGCTGGTTATTCGCGTTTAGAGGGTAGTAGTGTTCGTTCAACCTTTGTGAAGTTTAAAAGTAAAAAGTGGCAGTTAGTAATTTGTAACCAGCTGAATTCATTTAATCAAACAATTTGTAAATAAATTGTGTTTAAAGTCCTCACAAGTTTTTCACTATAAAAAAATTTAAAACTAAGGTTAATTTAAAGTAACTATTTGGTACTAATAAAATTATAAGAAAAGCACAACTTTTCGTAACGAACGGGTTTTGTTCCGACCAGGAAAGCGAGTTACGAAAAATTATATTTCACAACGTGTATCACACAACATCTTTTCTGGTATACTATGGGTATAACAGAAAAAACAAAATACGGAGGATTACCCGAATTAATCATAAATGAAAATATTCAAAATACATTGGGTACTAACACATAAAGTTTCTCAGGTTCCCATTAATTTCACCAACTGCTTCGATAACCATTTTATTTTTAACTTTTTTGGAGCCTACGAAAAACATTAAAATGTCATTTATCCAGTTAAGAATAAATTTGATGTTAATTCTTGAGAAAGGTTACTCGTTTAATTCCTAATTTGTCACCAAATACATTTTATAAATAAAGTTAAAAAATTCATAATAATAAAAAATTTTGCAGTTGTAGGAAAAATCGTGTACACGAAAGTGTATTTCCTACATTCATTTCGTTTTCGCCATCACCGCTACGCGCCTCATGCTAAGCTTTACTTTTACGTAAATATTTTACTTTCCCCCTTGTTATGTAATTTACTATTTTCGACGACCCCCTATGAAAACGACACCTAATACACTGATTGCAACATCACAACAAAAAATAATAAAATCAGTATTTTTCGTCTTTACTGATATATCTTGACAGCACTTTTTAATTCCGGCTGTTAGATCCATCTATTCCCGAAGTATTCGGGTGTATGTGTATTTTTGTGGCACATCTGTTTCCGAAGAAGTGAGATCTTGACGTCTGACAGCGGGTTATGATACGATCTTTATCAATTTTTTAACGTTGAATGCTGTTAGCAATATAGTCGGTTTTACATATCGATCAACAAGAAGTTACAATTAAAAAAATATGTATATATACTTTCTAGATTTAAATTATCTTGAATAATGTTATATTTTTGTACAACCAGCTTTAATATTTCGACACCTGTTTGCCTCTTCTCCACAAAACACTCTAAAAGAATGCTTTTTTTGTTTCAGATACGGTATGGATCTCAACGGTGCTAGAAGAAAAAATGCTACCCGTGAAACAACTAGTACTCTCAAAGCTTGGCTTAACGACCACAAAAAGAATCCTTATCCGACCAAGGGAGAAAAAATAATGTTGGCTATCATCACCAAAATGACCTTGACGCAAGTATCTACGTGGTTCGCTAATGCGAGGAGAAGACTGAAAAAAGAGAACAAGATGACGTGGGAACCAAGAAATCGAGTTGAAGATGACGATAATAATAACGACGATGATGATCAAGATCATAAAAGTACCGATGGAAAAGATATTATCGGTAAATAGTTCATATATTTCTTACAACCACTTATTTATAGTTTGATCTAAAACTGATTCACAATTTTCACCAATGCCAAAGTCATGTAAAAACTAAAAAAAAAATTGTTAGATACTTTTTTACACCAAAATTCTCTGGTTAAAACTATGCCAGATTACCAAACATATTTTAGCTGTGTATTTTCAATAAACAATGACATACTAGGCCAAGCGATTGAAAACGTCATGGACAGGAATATTTGGTGAGGATTTTTGTCGTGTTTTGGATGAAAGAACATGTTGGAATAGATAGCTAGTTACACGTTTCGATTATATAAAAAATTCAGCTTTTTAAAAGGTATATATGTCAGTCAAAATTCAAATCACTGAGACATGCATACATACACACACATGATAACTTAAGAGAAGGAGAAAAGCACGAACAACATAAAATTTATTGTTTGTAGAAAATTTGAAATAGATTAAGAATTCTGGAATATTCTTTAATTGAAGTATAACGCTTCAGGATTTCTATGTTTTTTTCTTAATGGAACAAGCATTCCAACAGAATGCCAACAGAGGGTTTGGACAAAAAATGAAATTTTTTAATTAAAATAGTTTCATATTGAGTTAGATTAGATTAGCTGGAAGAGCTCTATGAGATCTGTTATTGTGAATGTTCGAGTTGTTTACCAGCCTGCTTCTGTCTAGAGACTAGCCGGTAGTTGGACAGCTCCCGTGGTTGGAGAAATCTCCAATTCAGGTGAAGAAGTCGTTGTCTAAGTGCTGCTCCTCAAAAGCAAAGCAACTGATTCAGTGTGTTCAGGGCAGAAGAGAATGGCACTTTACCTAAGTTTTATGGAAAATGTTTACAGGGTATGGAATTTCTGTCGTTTTTCTTATTTCTATTTCATTGAGTAAGAAGATCTTATAGGACCAGGACAAGCATTCTGTACATATAAACTAGCGACTGCTATAAGGCGATGTCGCCTTCGACTTTACAGTTGAATGCGATTCCATTCATCGATCGAAATCAAGTTGGGTTAAGTTGGGAAAAATTAATTAAAGAAGTTGATTTTGTGTGAAAATGTAGGGATATTAAGAGTAGTTTTAGGTTTTTTTTCACATTGACATAATTAAATAAATGTTCTGTGTAAATTTCCAATTCAATTTGTGTTTTTCTCGTGTACGATTATTTGTTATTGTTAATATTTACTAATTTAAAATTGTGATCCTATTGAAATTTTCGCCCAAACATCTCTGATGCCAAAAAGGGTAATGTTATTAAAACTTTCTACAGAAGCTCAATTGCAAGGGTGCTTATTACATTATCTGGGAGTATTATATATGGCAGACCATTTCTTTAGTTAGTCTAAAATGTCCAATAAACTGTTCATCACTATCACTTCTTAAAATACTCCGTTTCTTAATCGTAACTGTTCCAATCTTTCTCCATTTTAGAAAACCAAAACTTTTAAAAATTTGAATTGGCAACATTTTACAGTAGTATTTTTCTATTTTTTCAATGCAGACAAAGAACGTAATAAGTATAAAATACGTTGTTGTATTTTCTCTTTAAGAATATAAACATAAAATTCAAATAAATAATACAACCTAACTACACATTGCCTATACACATTGAAATTTTGACAAAGGAAAATAGTGATGCAACATATAAAAGACACTTCGTCTTTGTTCTACACACGTAGGCGCATCGATAAGATTGTTCCAAAACTACTCAGTACTCGCTAGGGGGAACAAAATGCCACCCAGCCTTGTATAGCACCATTCTTACAATGCAAAAATGTTTTTGCAAAGAACATTTAATAAAACTTCCACTAAAAATTGCTTTTTAAAACTCAATGACAGCGGTTTCAATAATCTATCATCATCACATTGACACATTGAAGTTAAATTTACCCATCTGATGTTGATTAAGTAGTATTAAGACTAGACCAAATATGGGAGTAATAAGACATAACAATATTAAAGCTTAATCCTAAGGGATTATCCTAGATGTATTTCCCTCTAAGATCAGAATAACCGTGGAATGATATAGAAAAACCAGGAAAAACTATATCATGCTGATCTTTACAATAACTTAATACATTTGTATTACATTTACGTCTTATCTAAGTACAAAAAAGGAAGTAAACAGTTTAATAGTGGAGAACTTCCAAAATTTATGTGTTCATTAAAAACTTTAAATTGTTGATCTGCTAGATGTCTCTTTATTTCGTTTTCTTCAAGGAAATCTAAATTTTGTTTTTTATCACAAATGCGAGTGAGTAGATGTTTTGCGTAGTTTGACTTATCTGGTTGTTGCTCTTAAGTGTTTATTGAATCTTACTTCAAAATTTCTTTGTATTTGGCTTATATATACAGCATTACATTTTGGCCAATTAATTTTGTAATCACCAGATTTGAGTAATTTGAGCAATTTTGTTTTTACATTTAACAATTTTATACCAACATTATTTTCTGTATTAAATGATATTAATGCTGATGTTGCCGAAGATATTATTTTTAAAAATGTATTGGAAATATTTCCACAACATGTTATAAAGTTATAAAAATCAATTTTAAATAAAAGTAGAAGTTTTATTTTTTAATGTTCTTAGTAAGATGGACTTCCACACAGTAAGGGTTAATACAATAAATTTCATACTTTCACAAACTATTTTTCTTCTAAACCTGATTTTTTGTTATAATAATATCCATCAAAATTTGAAAGTGCCTAAAATGTTTTAAATTTCATACGCATCTACGCACATGAAAGTTTTGTTTCGATCCCTCCTTATTTAAATATATATAGTCCATTTAATTATTTATTATTACTTTTTTTGTTATTAATTATTTTTTTATGATATTTTATTACCATAAACACTCCATTAAACTCCGCTATTCTCATATACCGATTAAATGTAATATAAATCCTTGGTTCGGTAACTTTTTATGTTAAATAAAATAATTTATTACCTTCATTATATGTAGATTCGTAAGGTGTAAACAATACTTCACACCTTCAGCGTAAAGAGAAGCCGTTTACAGTTTTACGATCGTCATAAAAAAAGTATGCTCTTATATTTTCACTAACTAAATTAAGACGGAACGGGGCCAAACGAAATTAGGATATATCTTAGAGCTAAAAGAAAAGCTATTATATATATATTTATATAGATATGTATATATATATATATATATATATATATATATATATATATATATATATATATATATATATATATATATATATATATATATATTTATATAGATATGTATATATATATACACCTCGTATGTGTAAAGTAATAAATTTACATGAAAAAGCGATCAAAACTAATGTTTTTTACGTTTCTCTTTTTTTAATTTCCTATTGTATTATTTAATCATACTTCCTAATATTTAGTTTATTTCATGGATATCTTGAATTAAATGAGATTTTTGTTTTTTTATTACAAGCATGTATATCTTGTTCTACAAACTACTTGTACTACGTCTACAAAATTTATGAGTAACAAAAGTTTTAGACTGAACTTGTCTAGTTCTTTCCAAAGTAAACTTTTTTTTTCGGGCTGAGACACCCTAGAGACGATGCTTACCAACCCCCGCCTCAGAATCACTATCCTAGCATAGTTCAAGACGGGCGGCGGTCCCTCACACACTCTTTACCCATTCATACTATTCGCCATCAGAACATTTCCTTTTTCTAACCATTCTACTTCGCTAACCTCTAAGAATTCTTTCTCTCCTCTCAACATTATCTTCACCATGTTCTCCCAATACACTGCTACCCCAAGTCTCCAACTTCTCTACTCATCATCCTCCACCTCCTACCTCACGCATATTCCAGTTCTCGCTCTTCCCAATCTTTTGTACATACCCCACTCTTGACCCATGCCCAGTGAGCACGTGGGTCAAAAAGTAGTTTATCTTCCCAAACTCTTGATCCATCCACTCACTCCTACTCCCAATCGCCCTTTTTAATGCACTTTAACGTCCCTCCCACCTTCTCACCATTTCCTCCTACATCCAATCCTCAGCTTCCTCGTTTGGGGCACCCTTCCACCGCTGTCTCTTTGCTCTAGCCATCAAATCCAAAGGGGAAGACCTTGACAGCACAGCTTCTGCTAATGCACCCACTGTACTGTACCCCTGTACCATTCTCAACAAAATCCTCCTGTGTACTTGTAGTAGTGGCTTTATCCTCGCATGGATTCCCGCTCTTTTACCCCACACTTCCACTTTCGTGCCTTTACGAGCAGTCCCATCGTCTTATCTTCCGCCATTTCCAATCCGCATCGTTCTATCTTCCCCACAATCGTCCTATACATCTTCTCCGCCTTTCTTTCTATCTCCATCTCTTCCTTTGCCATACACACCAAGCACACATCATCCGCATACACCGTAATCTCACATCGCTCTTCGCATATAATCTGATAATATTGAAAATAGAAAGTAAACATTACTTCTGCAAATACATTCAAACTTAAAAAAATTTGAATGTGGTACACGCATTCTTATTACTGCGAAAGCTTTTTATTTGTATCCAAGTAAAGCGGTACAATATTGGTAGATAGTTTGCAAGGGTTCAACGATCCACCAGACAGCACCAAAGGGTTGTAAAAGTTAATAAACAATATATAAACAAAAATGTTTTTAATTTGTTATTTAAGCATTAAAAAACAATTTACCATTTGGTAGACAGGAAAGTGGAGGCCAAAGCCTTGAAATGCGTTACAATTCAAGTATTACACTCGACGCGATTGATATTTGAGTATACATTAACTTTTAAATTTTTTTATATGGTGTCTTACAAATGTTTATTATTGTTGTTAAAATCCATTTTTTGTAAACAATAATTTTGACATTCGGCTTCTAAAAGTAAAACTGAAATTTGAGTACCCTTCAGGTATACGAAAGAGGAACTGCGAAGTTATATTCTCCAGGGAGATCAATTTGATCAAACAATTTTAACGTATCCTCTGACACCCTTTCCAATGTGTGTCACTTAGATGGCTCCATTGATAAAATAGATAAATCTGCTCCATTCAAATCTCTGGAAAGGAAAATTCAGAGTAAGGTTCACCCCTTTACTGATACATGCCCAAATGACGGATTATTATCTTATCTTATGTTATCCATAGCAATAGCGATTTGCAGAAAAGATTTGGTAGCAGCCGATTTCAGTAAATAGTTGAAAAACAGTTATTTTAAAGAAGTATTCTTTAATTTATAATAAAACATTGGCAACTGGCTTTTTAAACGGTTTGCAAAAAGTTTAGAACCTACTTCTTTGTCTACCATTGGGTAAATTGTTTCTTTAATATTAGATAATAACACAAACAAAATTTGACGCTGTCTAGCGTTCCTGTTAAATAAAAAAATGTTACTTAAATTTGATGCTACCAATATGATCTTCAAAATGACTATTTCACTTTCAAAGAACGATACTTTTACTCTCGACTTTTACGAAGAAACGGATACAAAAATTGTATATCCCGCATTGCGTCGATAGCAAATATCCTAATAATACAGATATTTTAATTACAATATGATCAATGTTCAACATGATAGTAATATTTTTATACAAACTGGAGTGTATAATAGACAGAGAATTATTGATGTTTTAGCGTTGCATGTGACGTTAGATCAGTTAGATACTATATATCAACTATTGCCATGATTTCATGCCTTTACTGGTTGCGACTTGCATTAGTTGGGAGGGGCATGCAACGCTCATACAGATATTAAAATAGTATCAAAAACTTCAACAAGCCTGAATCTGGATCTGGTAGGCGAGGAAATTTGGTACTTTTTGCACACATTTCGTGGTTTTTGTGATTTAAGGCCAAATTTCCTGGCCTATGAAGAGTGTGACTAAAATAGTGTACTTTCGTAGAACGAACAATTCATTTACAATTTATATATGGTTATCATATATTTCAACTTTGTAAATTGTTTTGAAAACGTATAAAGTGAACGACTCAGATGAACCATTTCAGTTTACTTCTTAGCCCGACTGAATTTATACAACAAAAAATATTGTGGCAATGTGGAAAAATGAATACAGAAAAATACTATCAAATTTAAATACAGTAAATTGTAAATTGATAATTTCAGAGGAACAGCCGAAAATTAAATTGGTTTGATGGACTGCAACTACTAAATATCAAAGCAGTTGAAGGTGAAATCTTTTGTAGTACACGCAATTAAAAATCTTACTATATAACTGGCTGTACTATATAACTGGCCATTTGGTAAATTGTTTCTTTAATATTAGACAATAACACAAATAAAATTTGGCGCTGTCTAGCGGCACGTTGAACCATAGCAAACTGTATGAAAATCTTTATCTGCTACATCACAATTTGAATATACCTAAATGATAACTTCACGCCTCTACTTTTTAACCAATAAGATGCCTTAATTTTGTCTGGCAATTAAAAAAATTTCAGAAAATTATTTCGTGGTACCTCAATATTTAAAGGTAAATTTAAATTTTTTGATAGCTGAAACCATAGAGAACCTCAACCTCAATTTGAAACGTTTTGGGACCCACTATATATAGGTAAGCCTAAGGCAAATAACATTTTCAAACTGTATTTAAAAAAAAAACATTTAATTAAGGATACATCAATCTTAACAATTAGGTGAACTATGACAAATACAGCAGGTTTACTAAGCCCATTAATGCGATTTATGGCATTGTTTTGCGTTACTGATAATGGTCTGGATATCAGAATTGAAGGTTGACAATTTTTACCGCAAGTCATTCTCAACACACAGTCTGTTTCTGTACTTATTTTTAAGGAAAACCAAATTTGAGAAGACTCTTTCGCATAAGTAAGTTGTTGTGAATCCAATGAGCTCCATTAATACAATTTTATATAATTCCGAATATTCAGTCTTTACTTTGATCCAGAAATAGATCAGGCTTGAACCTTTAATTACACTATTTAAAGCCGAATCACACGAAAGTTCCATCAATGCGCCTTCTTGGGCAGGTGTCAATGCTATTTGTTTTAAATTGTCCTCGTCAAATAGGTTACAATATCGGAATATTGCCCTCGAAATAAATTCCGCGACCCACCAAAATTTCCCTCGCGACCCAAAGTTTGGGAACCGCTGGTTTAGACGTTTAAACTAGTAATTATGAAGATTTGTGACAGATGTCAGATTGGATTAATATTTTTTTTCCAAATTATGGTGTTAAATTTTCTTACCTAACACCACTCAAGCTTAAGAGGGGCGTCAAAAATGTGACAGCTGAAAACGGGTGGCAAGCCTGAATTGTATCCAAAATTTCAATCATTTTGTAAACAACAAATCTAAAGAACGCCTTTAAATTACGTATTCAAATTTTAACAGGATATAGCTTAGACCTTTCTCTAGGAGATAAGGTTTTTTAGTTAAGTTTTATATTGTAATAAAAGAGATATTGGTGTTTAAGTGATGGTATGTTTTTAAAAAGTTTGACAATTTGTGATCACGAATTTTAACGCCAGAAGCTTAACTCCTAAAGAATGCATAGAGAATGCGACTAGTAAAATATGAAGTTAAAGAAAGGTATATTTTTTGAGATTTGTTGCACGCAAAATTTGAACATTGCACTAATCTGTCAATTTAGTTCAACAGTTTTGGTGGCGCATTTTTCAAAAACGTATGTCTATTCTAATTCTCCAAATCCAAACACAAACTTCACTTAACATAACCTAACCTTATTTCTCGTTTATAACGTCAAAATATATTCATTTTAGTGTTTTGCTTTTAAATATATAATTGTCTATATTTATAATTTACCAGAAGTCAATTAAATTAATTTTAAAGTATATTTTCACAATTTACGTTGGTTTTTACATCGGTTTATGCATTATCCAAGGAATTTAGTGTTATGAACCGTTGTTATTTCCTAAATTACTTTTTACTTAAACACAGTTGTCTTATTTTAGTCGAATTGGTAAAAATGTGAGTTTTGAGATACCTGATTTTTCTTTATACTTTTTTAATCTTTAAGTTACCTTATATCTTTATTTGTTAAATAACATAAACCCAACCTAAGGGATTTACATTCATAAATTAAAACTACATATGTAAATATTAACAGCTAAGTGTTAAACTGTTTTTCTAAATAGGCAGGATAATGTCCACAAAGTAAGGGTTTCTACAATATTTATTTACATGTTCAATATGCATAAATATAATAGCTTTCTCTTTAGATAATGTGATGTATAAAAATTTACAGTCAAATTATGTAATATTTTTATTAAAACAGTTTTACAAATTTGGGTTGAAGTGTTAAACTGTTTTTCTAAATAGGCAGGATAATGTCCACAAAGTAAGGGTTTCTACAATATTTATTTACATGTTCAATATGCATAAATATAATAGCTTTCTCTTTAGATAATGTGATGTATAAAAATTTACAGTCAAATTATGTAATATTTTTATTAAAACAGTTTTACAAATTTGGGTTGAATACTGAATATGTCTGTTATCTTTATATACATCCCCCTCACCATTGAAAGTTTGTTGGTAAAATGATAAAACAGACCAAAGGGTTCCATATTCATGTCAGAATGAAGTTCATATAAATATGGTGAACTGGGTACATATACCTAATTGAGAAAATGAGTCCTAAAAAAGAAAAACATAAAACATTTACTTGTTATTTACTAATAATATGAAGATGTAATTTGGTAATGTTTAAAATGTAATTGAACTCTAAAATAAACATTTGTATTTTAAAACACATAGTAGCCCACAATAGGTTTCATATTGATGTAGCCATGAGTTCTATAAGGGTCCAGATTCAATGTTTTTGAAGAAAGAGTTCTAAAAATAAAAGATTAGAATTAACAGTAAAAATTATTAATTATTTACTATAAATAGAATAAAGCCTGTGTTACTTCAGGTCCAAAGTTTTTGAGGAAACAGTTCTAAAAAATTAAAGATTAGAAATAAAATAATTCATAACATTACTAACTCAGTTACAAATTTTGTCAGTCTTCTTACTATCAACAGAATACAACCAGTTATACTTGAGGTCCAAAGATTTTGAGAAAACAGTAGCATATATTTTGAAAACCATTGATTTATTTCTCCAACAATTTAATTATCTAAACATAGATGAAATAACATATATGGTTGCCAGAAAAAGTATATTGCTAAAAATAGTATTTTCAGGACATTTTTTAAATACTTTAGAAAAGTAGTAACCTATTTTGAATCTTGTAGAAATATTTTGTTTTCTATACTCCACCTAATAAAATAATCAAAAATTAATCAAATAGTTTTGATTTAGAAAATAACACTAATATTCTTCCTGGTCTATCCTAGTATTTAAAGTACACAAAGAATGGCTCAAAGGACGAGTAGCATTAACACTTCTCTGAGATGCACTAGTAAAGACTCTTATATGAAACCAAAGAAATATGCTATCCAGATAATGCTGATTATTTAGTATCAAGAGGCAAATTCACAGGGGAATAAGTAGCAGTAGTACACAAAATACCACTGATTTCAATTTTCCAAAGAAAATACTTCAACATGGGCAAATACTATTGGTAGGTAGTACCTACTCAAAAAGAAGAAAATTCATATATCTAATATGCAAAATATCTTTTAAAACTAAATTTGATATTTAGATCTGAATCATAGATAATAAAATAATTAATACCTACCTATTAATTGTAAAAAAATTAAACCAGTAAATAAACAAATTAAAACTTACCTGTTATCACTTCTGATTACTAGATGAAGAGTGCTTTCAAATGTAAATAAAATATGGATCTTTATAAAATAAATAAAATTTTTTAATTTGTGTGAAAGATACACCAGTTAAAAAATTCAGTTACAATCATTAGATACATTTTAATTTCAATTGATTCCACAAAGTATGGGGTTGACATTTTTGGAATATAATTAATAGCCATAATTTAATGATACAATTAGTTTTATTAAGATATACCCATAACATTAACAATTATGTTTAGTACTTGCAAGAGTATTGTTGGCCAATCGCTGATAGTCAGCTTATCCCACTTCTTTAGGTATCTTGAAAACAGGTGCACAAAGTGTATTTCTATAGATACTAGATTTGGTTAGTTATTATCGTAGGTTATTCAAAACATTATTTTTTTCTTGCTCCACATTCTCAAAATAAAAATAAACTATAGGTAAGCTTTATGTAGGGTGTGCTTTACTTTGTACTCCATTTTTCATTAAATCATGGATCTGGGTGGTAATTTAGGAATGTCCAATACTCTCTAAAAAATAAATGATATTCATTTATTTAGGCAGTAAATAATTAGCAAGGTACCTACTTACTTGAAGTCATATTGAAGACAGACCAACCTGTTAATGTTTACAAACATTATAGTAACACTTTTGCAATAATCATCAAACGTTTTGGAAAAGTATTTAAATTTTTCCCCACAAAATATATTCAAAAATTTACATCTACTTCAACACCTTCAAATAATACATCTCTGATCAATCTAACAACTAACCTCGTTTAACTTTGCATTGTTGCCAATAGATTTCAATCTCAATTTTAAAAAAGGTATAATTACATACTTTCCACTTTATTTCAATTTTTCTTTAGACCATGTTGATGTGTGTATATTCAGAAACCGTATTATGTTTTTATTATAATTAATATATTTATTTTAATAAATACCTTAATTAGTAAGGGTTAGTACCAGAGCTGGGTAGTATCCGGATACTTCTGTATACGGATACAATATCTGGATACTTTTTAGGTATTCGAAAGCTCTTTTAAATTTTGTACCCGGTATCCGTATCCGTGACCAAATTTTAAAGTATTCGGTATCCGGATACCTACTGTTTTTAATATTCGGATACTTTTAAATATTATGTATCGTCCTCCGATAATGCACCTAACGTAGGCACAACACTGCCCTTATTCCATTAATTCAGATGTGTCTAACTTGTTAAATCCCATTTTTCGTACTGGTTACCGTTATAATATAGATATTATTATATTCTAATGGAGCTTTGTTTTTACCTATAAAACAGTTATAAAGTTTCATAATTACGTTATTTATTATTTTTTATATTTTCTATATCTCTATTATTTTCAAGAACCCCTTTGTACCCTGTATTTATAATTATTAGAAGAAATTATTTTTCGGATATTATAATAAATGACATCCTAATATTTATATTTTAGTGTACCTACAAGTACAAATAAGTACACCCCCTAAAAAGTTTGAAAACTCGGCTGGTCCGACGCTGGCCAAATTCAATATCAAAAGTTCAGGCAGTGACACGAAAAATTTTTCGTTAAATGTATTTTTATTATTATATATTACATTAAAAATACATGCATATCACATAGTTTTAATACTAATAATTTATGTCCTTTTTAAAAAAAGTATACTTCAAAGTATCCTAGGAAGTATCCGGATACTTGTATCCGAATACATTTTTAAATGAAAGTATTCGAACTTGTTAAAAAAGTATCCGGATTCTTTTTTTTCAATATCCGACCCAACTCTGGTTAGTATAATAAATTTCATTAATTAATTATTTGTTAGGAATGCCGAAATCTTATTTTATTTTTTTTATATATCGATATTTTAAATCCTAAAAATAATTAATTTGTTACGCCTATGACACAACAATAACACACAACAAACTTCCAAAATGTATCCAAATAGGATATTTAATAAAAATTATACAAGTATTCTTCATCTGTTTATGGTCTTAAGGTCAAATGTATGTGTATGTCGTGAAAATATTCAAAGATTTACGAAGCAAAATTCATATTTTCATCTCTGTCTTAGACAAAGAAAGTCAACAAGCTCTAAAAATATTCAAATTTATAACAAAAATACTAATTTGAAACCACTATCGCCATCTACTCTACATTCTTGTAATTTAAAAATAACCAGATTTTTCACTAAATTCAGGCAGTCTTACCAAATTAGAAACGCCCCTCTTAAATTATTCCAGAAAATTTTCCTAATGTCGAAAACCATTTCCTATCTAAGCGCTCATAATAGCACAGTAAGCTGAGGTTTTCTAAACAGTACCCAACATATAAAACTGGTACAACTATTATAATCAAAAATAGTGTTTTTGTAGTTCTGTAAATTGATCTTTTAAAAAGTGTCAATGTTAAATCAGCTGTTATGGCAGTGTTGCCAGCTCAATAAAAATGTTAGTAGATGTAATGATGAAATTAAATTTTATAAAGCAATAAAATTGGAAAAAATAAAAATCTATTATCATTCATACATAAACAATTAAATGAACTAACAAATAGATTATAGATCATGGTAGCATATAAGTCATGAAAGTTTACATTCAATAATTAATAACGTGTCATACCTCCATTATTATTGATGATGAAGTTCTTGTAATCTTGTAGGCATTGAGTCAATTAAATTTAATGTTAAATTTTCATCTTCTGTCAAGCTCTCTCAGGTTTCTTCTATTAGCGTCCATAAGTGTTCTTTGTTTCGTGGAATTGTATTTAAATTTTTCAATGTTTTTACCATAAGCCCCCAAAAATTCTCTATTGGATTGGAAGCAGTGTGCACTGAGCAATTGTCATGTTGAAAAATAAAATTATCATTGGGAAAAATTTCCCTAACCGATGGTAACATTACCCCATCTAAAATATCCAAATAGTTTCTAGCATTTAATCTTCCTTCGATTCTCCAGCACATTCCTAAACCTCTTCTATACATCCAAGCCCAAACATTTACAGAAAATCGTCCAGACTTATCATTAGAAGAAATATAATTTTTATTAAACCTACTTCCAGGCGGTCTATAAACTCTAATACGGCCGTCACTATGTGATTGGAATACTTTTTCATCGGAAAAAATTACCCTTCCTCAAAAATTTAATGTATGGTTTAAAACATAATTTAAGGCAAAAATTAATCTACCTTGTTTATGTTCTTCATTGAGTTTGTATTTCCGGGCGGCCGCACAATTCTTTAAATTAGTTTTTCTAATTCTTCTTAATGCGGTTGTTATTGAAGCATTTAAGTTTACTGCAACTTTTGCATGTCTTGCCGTATGAAATGGATTTTCCCTTAAGTAATCAGTTAATGCTTCGTCTTGCTCCGCTGTAGTTATAAATGGTCTTCCAGTTCCTCTTTTTCTGCAAATAGTTTGGTCGTTATCCCACCTTTTTTTAATGTTTTGAATCGTGGTTTTGCTTCTATTAAATGTTTGGGCAATTCGTCTAATGGACCAACCATCCTTTATTTTGGAAATTATTCGCATTTTATCAAATTCCCTTAAATGGATTGGCATCGTGGATGATGCGCTTTGACAAATTTGACACATGCGACTGTTTGTCATTTTGATTAGTTAAGTTTGATTTACATAGGGAAAATGAAGGTGTACCAGTTTTATATGACGCGGAGTGTATTATACTATACAATGTTATTCATATACCTATTGATTGAATCTACTAACTTCATAGGGACAATAATTTAGAACCCTATTAAATTTGAATGTATTTTGTTAGAAAAAATATTTGTTTGCATTATCGAAAATTTGGTTTTGAATAACAGGTTTTTTTGTTTCAGATTCCAAAGACTCTGGAACTGCTTCAAGCGAGGACGGCGATCGACCACCACATTCGCGCTTAGCGGCAGATACTGCGAGTGAATGGAGCGAATCTAGGCCCGATAGCGGACCTGATAGTCCTGAAATCTACGAACGACCACCTCATCCTGCCTTTTTAACCCCTAGATCATCCGGTTCTCCACCTCAACTATCAGCGTCCGTTTCATCAAAACCAAGAATTTGGTCGTTGGCCGATATGGCAAGTAAAGAAAGCGACGGATCTCCAAATTCAGCGGCTTCTACTCTCTATTCTACAGCGGCGGGAAGATTAGTACCACCTTTAGGCGGTAGATTACCTCCACCCAGTTTACATACATCTCCATATCCGAGACCTCACGATTTCTACAGAAGTCTTTATTCTCCCGCAGCTGCTCACCATCTAGCGGCTGCTAGTGGAGGTTCACCTGACGCTTCTCTTTTGGAGACTTACCAAAGAACTTTAGGGGCAAACTTGATAGCAGCGCAGAATGCCTCAAACGCTGCCGTTGCCCAATCGACTCCTTCCATATTTACCAAAGCAGGTGTAGCTACGGCTACTTCTAGTTCCAACAGCCTTCCCCTCGGTTTAACAACTACTTCAAGGTTGTCACCGTCATCGACTTCCTCGTTATCTTCGGGATCTGAAACTCCAATAAAACCAGTAGCGCTAAATAAAGCCTGACCTTCTTTAGTGACGGCCGGTCTATGGCCTTGATCTACCTCTTCGAGTGTGCGAAATAACCAAGCGAACAGTAACGGAAACCCGTACTCGTAGTGTGCTGTACAGTAAATGTGATATATACCTTTTGGTTCCTTAGTTAACGGCACTCTCAAAATGAAATCAACAAAGAAAACCAGAAACAGATATCCGAGTCTAAAAGATATAAATAATAATGGTTTGTATCATACTAAAAGGCTCAAGTTTGATCAGCCATATCTTCCATAATAGTGTTTTTTTACTGATCTTATATCAGATAATTTTGGTAGAATTAATAAAAAAAAAACAAGTGGATCAACATTTTACAACCTATTTTATACTACAATCTGACAATAATATTCTTTTATTAAGCAACATTAAACAACCGTTGCGGATAAATGAAAAATAATTTTTAACTATTATAGTCAGATGTTTGTCAAGATTTTCCCCAACGAGGAATATATAAATTAAAAACTGTGTCTTGTTTTCTTTGAATTTTTCGTTTAAAAATTATGCCTTAGTTTCCGAAATGTGTAAATAATCTCAGACTGCGGTTGCGCAGCAGTATAAATCTTGTATCTATGTATGTACCTTACTTAGTATAGAGTTGTAATTTAAATATTTGTTATTATAATATGTATTAATAAGAATAATAATATACATAATGGATCGATTGATCTTATATTTGAAGGTTTAGCATTGATTGTACTACATTTCGCCAGATACACTGTCAGACATATCTTCGTAAATAGTTTCCATCTGTTGAATATTTACGTGTACTGGCATTGCAATAAAGTGATTCGTTCATTATTTAAAAAAGCATTTTTATTTCTTTTCCCAATAACTATTTTATCGGACATTAGAGTAAACATGGAGTGTGGAACAGGCAAATACGATAAATTCGAAAATACATAAATGGTGGGTATTTAAAAAAACTCTTGGATACGGATACGGTATGTTTAGTATTTGAATATATTTTTGTAATGTATGTAAAAAAAATTACTAAAAAGAAGAGAAATATATTTTTTTATTTACAGAAATTTGCAATATCACATTTAATACTTATTTCCCATTTATTTTTCTTCGATAAGAAAGTAAATTTACCATCTGTTTTCCAACAGTAAGTAAGGTATATTTGCTGTTAATGCAGTAAGTGATACCAAAATTGCATATTATTATGATTGATGGGTCTAACATAGAGTTGCCATAATTGTGGTGATGCATACCGGGACATTGTAAAAACTATTATTTGTGGAAAATTACAACCTTTTAACATTGACTTATCAACACTACTTTCTCAACAAAAATGAAATTCTCATAGAAACAAAAACTCAATTAATTAAAAACATCATTAAAAAACAAGCAACCTAAAACCATTTCAAAATTAAAAATAAACTGGGCAGCTACTGAAATTAGTAGTTATCTATCATTGTCTAAAGTAGTTTTTTGTATTTCAATTTATCTGTAAATGAACAGTCGTTCAAAATTGTAATTTTGGTGTAATGTTTTAGAGGTCATTTTGAAATGGCAATAAAAATCATCTTCAATCATCTTTCGCAATAACTATTAATTTTTAAATGCCTTGTTCGGGAAAAGAATTATGAAGGGGCTGTTGCTGTTATTTAGTAGATATATTCTCTTTGCTGTAATTGGTGACGTAGGGCCTACCAATTGGTTAACCAAATTCCCTACCAACCAAGGCAGGACGAAATCACTTGTTTTCTGAACGATTTCCCATTGCCGTATTTATTCAAAAAAATATATCAAACTTCTTCAAATGCTCACTCTACTGTTTAAAATAGTCCAAAGCCGTATTATAATAATATTATAATTTCCTGTCAAATACTTTTATCATGTCATGTCATTTATCATATTGTGGTTCAGCTTCATTAATTATTATTGATTCAATTTCAATTACGGATTGATGCATTTAAAGAAAGGGACATCTGATGCCTTCATACACTGGACAAACAACAATTTCTTAACTTTGTTGAGGGAATATTAGTTGTAGTGACATTTTCTGTTCTTTCTTATTAATTAAAAGTTATAAAAGTATTACATTTTGTGAAAATATTTCTAATACAATTTCAAATAGAATATCGGCAAAAACTGCATTAATTTCATTTAAATCACACAATAATGTTGGTACAAATATGTTAAATGTAAAAACAAAATTATCTAAATTAAAAAAAATCTGGTGTCCAAAATGTAATGCTGTATATGTAGGTCAAACACAAAGAAATTTTGAAATAAGATTCAATGAACACTTAAGAGCATATAGATTACAACAACCAGATAAGTCAAACTATGCAAAACACGTTCTTGAACATTCACACTCACTTATACACACCAATGACATTAAAATATTACATATTTGTGATAAAAAACAAAATTTAGATTTTCTCGAAGAAAAGACAACTAGCAGATTAACAATATAAAGTAATTAATAAACAAATAAATCTTGGAAGTTCACCACTATTAAACTGTTTACTTTGATTAAGTCTTCATTTTATACATAGATAAGACGTAATTGTAACAGAAATATATTAAGTTATTGTAAAGATCAGCATGATATAGTTTTTCCTGGTTTTTCTACATTTTTACAAACAATAGCAAATAAAATATGAAAAACCATCGTAGCTATACATTTTTTTATAAAAATAAGTACATTTTTGATTACTACAAAAGATCCAAATTGACGCACACAAATCTCTTAAAGACCTTCGCATTCACAGATTAGCATGAGAGTTTTTTCCTGGTTTTTCTATATTATTGCAGTTATACTGATCTTAGAGGGAAATACATCCAGGATAATCCCTTAGGGCTAATAACATCTAGGCTTTAATATTGTTATGTCTTATTACTTTCATACTTGGTCTAGGCTTAATACTAGGTACTATCGGCTTCAGAATAGCATATACATTTTCAAACTCAAATCGCTTACATTGAATTAATTTTAAGGATGGCCTATTTATTGTGTATAACCAATCACCATTTAAATAATAATAAATTTGAAATCAGTTAAACAGTTGTTCACGCCCTCATCTTTAATGTTTGCAGCATAAGGTATTTTATTGACAAATTGCCTGTGTATTATACAGTACCTACGGTTTTATTTGTTTTTTATTGCAACCTCTCTACTTATTCCTTTTTTACTTCACTTAGTTTGGAACCCTCGATAATAAATGATTGTTTGGGATATAAATCCCTTTTCAAAACATTTTTTTTTAATTCATTCTTTTAGGTAGGTTGTTAGAAATAATAAATAAATTTCCATAAAATGAAAGATAAAATATAGAAATATTTATTTTTGAATCTCCAACAGTTTCCAATCAATCTTGATGGTACTAATTTTAAATGTTTTTATGTTGAATTTAATATTCTGAAAGAATTTTTGTTAACGTTTTTCTGTTACGTTCGTATCAAAATGACCCTACATTTATTTATTTTATATTTTATTTAGTAAATTAATAGGGTGGTAAAAATAAAAAAAAAATGTAATAAATATCTAATAAACATAGATATAATAATCAAATATTTAGGTTGTTTTAATGTTGATTTATTGTTTGTGTAAAATAAATTATTTTTTATATACAACAGACTTGTTTTGTTTTGATAAATATAATTTATTATGCTTAAAAATGGTTTTGGAATCGCTTTAGTTATACAAAAAAGCACACGTAAAAAAATACGCCTAGGATTCTACCTCTGTGGTGTGAAAATGTGTAGATATTATTAATTTGTGTGAATTTGTAGATAGATCTATCTATTCGGGACATGACCGACCCTTGTAAATAAACTTAATCCTCAAAATCCATTTAATGTAGACGTTTTAAAAATTGCCACTATGTTGTTGAAGAAGGGCGTTTTCATAACTTCGGTAGTTAAACGAAATTCACATTTAACATGTATATGCTATTCTAAAGCCGACTGTACCTATTCAACATCAGGTCTTACTCAAATTATTGTTGGAATCAATTTTATTAAGTGTTAATAGTTAATTGTGTATAAGTTCAATTACAGAAGCTTGGAAATTCATTTCTTTGAAGAGTTTATCAAATAACATATCCTTTTTTTTAACTAAAACATAGACTGGTTTAACAAATAAGGTAAGATTATTTTAGTCTAAAATTCTGATTCATCACAATATATAAAGTTGATTGTATTTTCCGCCCTAGGGTTGATAAACAATACTTTCCGCCCTATTTTTGGTGTTTATATGATTGGTTTTGAGGTAAGATAGGTTTTCAGGTACCTACCTACAAACAAACAAAACAAAACTTCAATATGTCAATCTGACGATGCTAATTCTAGCGAAATGGCTGTCATTGCATTAAAAACGTATTTTACGAATAAATAGTGAAAGTTTAATTCAACCTTTTAGTTGTTTACTGTTCTTAATAAGATGGACTTTCACATAGTAAGGATTAGTACAATAAATTTCATTAAATCACCCCTAAACAATTGGAGTTATTTACTTGCTCAATTAATGTATTTTTATACTAAAATTTATGTTTATGTGCGATATTAGCTCCTTTCCTGAATATAACTACCTTTGTTTTACTAGTTTGTTACTATCGCTATAATCCGCTAGAATTTTTATAGATTTGTTCAGCTGAATTTCCGAGTACAACAAAATCATCAGCATACTGCAAGTGCTAGAAGTAAAGACTGTCATCTTGTTTTTAAATGGCTTTAAGTAGCTTCTGCGTCATTACAGAATTATTTTAGTGGCTCATTCCGAATTGAATAGATTGAAAAATATTTAAACGGTACACCGAGACTTTGCTTCTAAAACTGGGAACGTGTCCCTGTGTATCTGGACATATGGCAACCCTAGTCTAACAAAAATGAAAAATATCTACTCGATAAGTTTGATGTCAACCGTTCATTCATTATTCAAATATTAAAAGAAAGAACATACAATAATACATCACAGATTTCTATGGCATCAATCACATTTTAAATAAATTTTACAAAATTTGACAAACATAGCAAAGTTCCTCAGGTTCCACGGAATATAAAATATTTTTTTTTTAGAAAGATGAAGTACCGAATAAATATTTTCAAGTAGGTATAGAAGATTTTCTCAGATCATTTAATTTACGCTTTACATTCGCAAAACACATTTTAAATATTTTTACAGCGATCTTTCAAAGTACTTTCTCAATTTAGAAGACCTGCAGTTTTGTCTTGTTTGCTCATTTCAAGCAAAATATTTTAAAAGTTACATTTTTTTTTTGTTTATATATATATTAAAAATAATTTAATATGTTTTAATAAATGTGTATATTTGTGGGGCTAATTTTTAATGATATATTTTATTTTAATTTTATTTATTACATTTTTTCTTTTTAATGTTTAATATTACAATTTTAAAACTTTTTCAACTTACAACTGTGATTAATTTTGATTTATTGTGTTTAGTTTTATTTTTAAATTTTAAAGCTATAATTATTTACCCCGTATATAATTTATACGAGCATAAGAAAACTCTACATCTTCAGTAGTGGGTTCAAATTGATTAAAAATTTTAAGTTACTTTTATTAACAATGTAATAAATACATGTATAAATCTTACTACGACCTTGTTCTTTAAAAATATTGACATTCGAGCAAGGTACCAGTTTAGAAATACATACAAATATCAGTAACCATAAAATTAAATCTTAACATTATATTCTCTCACTTAGAGTTTGGTGTGTCTTAAATACATTATAAAGTTCTAAATTGTTCAATATGTAGTGTCTTTTTACTTTTTTAAGTTTGAATTCATTATAACTTCTATTCAAGGTTATAATTATATCACTCATGCGGTATCTTTTATCACCTGTCACCACCTAGCAAACACAAATGTATATGTTACATAAAAATATATAACAGAGAAAAAAAGATATTTATATAAAACATTTATATATTTTTTACGTAGTATTTATGTAACAAAATCTTTATAAACTTTGTTATATATTCTCAATATTGACATTATAAAATATTTTATATATTAGATATATCTAATTGATTATGTATTCATGATGTCAATTCTGCTACATAAATAGAAGAATAAAATTATATATATTTAATACGTAAAATTTGCTACATAAAATATTTTATGTATATATTACGTAACAGCTACATCAAATATTTTATATATTTCGCCTCGTCTTACAAAAAAAAAAGAAAATTATAACCTATTATAAATTGTCACGAGTCGTTCGAGTGCTACAAATACCTGTACAAATTATTAATAAAAAAGTATATGCTTATAATAAATTTTTTTCTGGGTGTCTTTGTGTTGAGTATTAGAGAAAACATTATGTAAGTAATAATTTAATTGTAAGTTATTTTCAAGTATCATTGATTTAAATTCAAATAACTTAATTATAAATTTTAGGCAAAATAATTCTTTCAAAAAAAAAGAGAAAAACTTCTGTGACTTGTCAATGAGAAAGAAAAAGAAATGAATAAGTAGCTCAGTTTTGCAATTTTACAGTGGTTATAGTGAAATAAACATATATGTTACATAGTAATTTGGACATATTTGAGATGTATCATAATATACATAATAAATATTTAATATAAATACGCAGATATTATATCACTATTGTTCTCTAGCTGTGCCGGCCTTTGTCAGTAATCAATACATAAATATTATCTAGTTGTGACTTCAGTTTTATATAAATGTGAATTTTATATTTCAAAAATTACATAACATATATTATATCCAATATGTTTTTGTGTTTGCTGGGCAGAATCACCTTTTTACATACCATAATTAAATAAATTTAATATTTTTAGATATATTTAAACACATATGGATGATCATAAAACTACCCGTTGCTATAGATATACAGATTGCTCTATTTTATTATCTGTAAGTATCTTTTATTTTAATATAACTTAGTTACTATCTCTTCTTATTGTATAAGTAATTTATTACAAATATTTACTTTTAAATCATAACTTATGATGTATAATGATCTGTATTGATAAAATTTTATATTTTTATTGATATAAAAACTTAATTCATAACTCTTACTCAATATTCCTTAATGGAACATCCTTCTAACGGTAATATGTAAAGCATTGATTGTTTCAAATAATAATACTTTATTTTCTCTCTGTTTAAGGTATTATTACAACTTAATGCAATATTTGACATCTAATAACCCAACCTAACCTAATCTGACCATACTTCTGAGATGCAGTGTTACCTTGTTCAAATTATTATTGGAATCAAGTTAATTAAGTGTTCATAATTAGTTGTGTATAATTTCAATTAAAGAAGTTTTAATATTCATCTCTTTGAGCTTATTACAATAACATATCCTTTTTTTCTAATAAAACATAGACTGTTTTTACTAATAAGGTAAGATTATTTTTGTTTAAAGTTTTCATTCATTATAATATACTTTTATGAAAAAAATGCTTTGTGCGGATTATTTTTTATTAGTTATGTGTTTTGCAGCCGCTACTGGTAGGTACTATAAATCTAACATCATGCATGCCAAAATTTTGGACTTTGTTTTAGAAATTTGGTAATTAGAAAACTATTCTGGTTACTCTTGCTTAATTGTGTGATTCTCTCAATACAATAAAAACATATAGACCTAATTATCTACTGTTAAAAGATTTAAAATGTTTGTTATTCATTTAAAACTATTTCAAAAGACTTATTATTGTGGGAACTGTAAGAGTTACACACAACAATTTTAACATTTGTATGATTTTTGTTCATTTGTACATTATTTATTACTGATCAGCAGCGCAATTAAAAGCTTTTTGACCGGTCAATGGGAAATAAGACGTTGACTGTCTAGCCTTGGAAGACACACACATATAGTCAATTAGCCGTGATCCGCAAGCGGGGGCGCTTTTCGCAATAGACCTGCCGCAAAAACTGACTCCATAAATCGCTGCATATAGATCGATTTATAAGAAAGTTGGTATCTTCATTATGCTGTGGGTCGAATACCATATAGGGCTAAATTGGCCGAGACTGACAGCCGATGACGACATCATCAGCAGACTCCCCATTTGAGACATGGTTTTTAGGTGCATAAAAATGCATGAAACATGAAACATCCCAACCGATCGCATTGTGATGTATCAAGTCAGTCATAATTATTATTCCCTAATAACAAATGCGATTCGCGGCTTTTTAAGGTTCATTGGTCTCGATTTCAAATGTCAACAATGATAGACCACCTCAGATTGCGGTACAAAAAAACAAGATCTGTTTTGCTAACTCCAAACAGATACAATATTTTTTTAAAGTTTAAGATGTTTAAACATTTGTGAATTACATTTCGTGTAATGTGTATTTTGCGAGTGGTAGAATGGATAAAGATATTTAATATTTTTTCTTCCTTAACTCTCGGCTTCACATGAGACAAGATTGGGTGATACTTTCCAAAATCTACTTTTTAGATTACAAAAATACCCCCAATGTAAATACCATATCAGAAAAGTCTAGGGAAATTTTTAAAAATCAACGTTAGTTTTTTTTTGAGTTAAGAAAAAAATACTTTTTTCTCCTACTGTTACAAAAACCCCCCATTTTGTAACAGTTTTGTATGACTGAAAATCGAACTTTTTAAAAACTATTATAAAAAGTACAAAACTCGTGTTGTAATAATGCCTTTTACGGCTGAGTGCCATATTTAAAATGAGGTTATGTAATATACTATTTTAATATTAATTAATGTTTATTCCAACATAAATAAACCAAAATATTTTCTTTATAAAACATGAAATCTAATTAAAACAGAATATAATTCAATATAACCAATTTTACCTATGACCATCCCTCTAAACCGTTAATAACACACAATCTACAACCTATGTAATGTATCTCTTTACGCACGGTAAAATAAACGCACGGCTTCCCTAGCAGCCACTTAGCAACAATAGACGTCGCTATTTTATTCAAAATTTCCTATTTACATATTTGAAGGTGAATTTTATACTACATATAAATGGCAGACATTTATTAGATATAAGATTGCATTTAATTTATATATTTTTTATTGTTCTTATAACTTGTTTGTATGCGTGAAGTTTTATACAATTATTAAAAAATGTCAAGTGATAGTGAAATGAACTTAACTCCACCCAATATAACTAATGTTAAGTATTTAATTAAAAATGATTAAAATGATTAAAAACATCTTATTGTTGCTCTTGTTTAATTATTATTAACAAAAAGATTATTAATGCAGGTACAAGTAGGTCATAGGTAAAGTATAGTACGTAACTATTGCTGTAAAGCATTTTACGTACTCAGGGAATTACGCACTCGCTGCTACGCGGCATCGTGCGCAGCTATTGCATTCGTTCGTAAAATGCTATTTACCACACACGTTACGTGATATACTATTAAGATCTTTATAAAATCTTTCCAAAAAGTGAAAAAACAAAATTAATACTTTGCTCTCAAAAGCTCTCAAAATTGAACCGGTCCATAAATATTACTCATATTTGGAGCGATCCTATGTTGAAGCATATCCCATAGGATTAAAGTCCGCAGATGGTGCTGGCCATGGTAAAACTTTAATTCCCTCGCTTTCCAACCAGTTGGTCACAATACGTGCAGTATGTGGCGAGTATCATCATATCTTTTCACCAATTGCGACTTAAAATGGGTACACAATAAGAGAAGGAATGGTATCTAAATACAATTAAACCGCTAGGAACAAATTAGGAAAAACGAGATTGTTTCTTCCCCCTATAATTATTCCTCACACCATGATTGTGCCTTCTCTGTATCTACTTATTTCCTGAACATATCTTAGACGATCCACATTTCAAGATCCTTGCTACACTCTTGTTCGACGAGAGTGTGGGTAAAATCCCAACAAAGATTCTTCACTTAATAAAACTGTAGCCCAATCTTGAGTAGACCAATTCTGAAATCCTTGACACCATTCCAGTATTGAAGAGTGATTACCTCTAGACAAAGGTGAAGATCTCAGGGCCGTCTACGAAACAAGTTGGCTTTATGCAGACAATTTTTCACTATATTTCGACCAATAGCCTCCTGGGTACAGGAGGAGAAGATATATGCTCTTGGTAAAGTCGTAACTCACACAGGAGCAGTTATTTCATCTAACGTTAACTGTCTCCATTCTATGATAAAACACAATAATTGATATGAAGTTGTAACAATATCCTTCCAAAGAGGCAGGGCGCCAATTTGTAACCATATTAGTTCACAAAAGGGATTCCCTCTATGAGACTCTCTCAAGGAGTGGTTCGACTCCAAGTTAATGCTTACTATAGAAAGGGTTGGTGGTATATAAGGGTTAAGGGCGCCACTATCTTTTGAACGCTTTTGATTAAGCCAACAAACTACACAAAAACGAAGGTGATTGTAATTAGACTGAATTTGAAAGCAAAAATAAACTACATTTGTTAAAATCAGTCATTTTAACAATATGATACACCTTTCGTTTTTCTCAACTTTCTTAGGAACGCCCCTGTCTACTCTAGACAATCTTAGTTGAGTGCTAGTTTCGCTTAATTTGAATTTCGACAATTACCGCTTACTCAAAAGTATCCAAACAGCAACGCTTCACCCCTCGTCTCAAGTACCGTACCAAACCCTACGACCTACGAACTCTCTCTTCCTTTTTGAACGTTGAACTGGAACGTCGTTCCTTCCCTATGTTTAAATAAATTATTTAATTAGACTCTCATGCCATGTTACTACATTCTATGCATCGTTTTCTAATTGTTTATATTAGTTAAAAAAGTAAAGTCAGTGTGATTAGTGAATTTAAACAGGTAAGTTATTTATTATTTTTTCAACCTCATATCAAAATATCGAGTCCGCAAATGGAAGTTTTTACCCGGCGTTGCCAATGTTATTATTTACTGCTATGGAAAAATTGCTTAGAAAAAATCTTTCTTAATATTTTATTGTAATGTTTGCATTTGCGCTATTGTACTTTCAGTTAATAATTTAATATGTATCAAGATATTGTACTTTGTGTTCGAGTTTAACAACTCAAGCCGCCATGTGCGCGTTTTAACTCCAGTTCGGAAAAATTGTAAAGTGTCATTTTATTCCATGTATTCTATATCTGTTTCTAGCAACCTTAAAATACTTTTGTATAGAGCTATCAAGCTGTACATTTTGATTGCTTAATTTTAATAAGAAGTTAATTTTGATTCAATCAATTAAGTTTAATTGAGTTCGCCAAACTTTATTTCAAACCCGCATTCCCTGAATACAGGGTGGTCCTTCGAATCCTCAAAATTTGTTTATTCCGCGACTAAACATGTGTAAGACCCTTAGTTGAACCTAGCAAAATTTGTTTATGATACCCTTCTTACAGCTTACAGTCCGCTCAGTCTCTCTTCCAATTCTACACAACATTTAATGTCAACCGAAAGACTTATAGTCCGTGGGTATATAAATCAAACGGTTATTAATAAATATTTGTTAATTAATAAACAAAAGGTAAATTGCCAAAGGAATTACAAACGGAAATGTTCTAAATGGATTTGACTTATCTTTGTTAGTAGGATGATCTGGTAGTCTCGGTTTGTGTACCGATGCTTGTAGTTGGAGTGTTGGCTGGTGGTGTTGGGCTGTATCTGTGATACTACCAGAGAAATGTATTGTCCAAGTCTCCCGGACAACTCTAGGAGTTGTTTGGACGAAAGGAATGTAACTAGATGTTTGTCCTAATTTATAGCAGTACTGACAGGGGTTTCCGGTTACGTTCGTTGGTAAGTGTTTTGTTTCGGGTACGTTCTGTTGTGGGGATGGGTTTGGTAACCATGGTAAGGTTGTGTCTGGAACCATATGATTTGAATGAGTATTTTGAAGTGAATTAGTAAAAGTATTGTTTTTTTGGTTTGACGTCTTTTCTTTCAATGTTTGTATGTACCATATATATGTTGTATATACAGTGTGTAAAAGCCAAATGGAATAAATTCATTATTTCGGATACTGTACATATTTATAAAAAATCCCGAAACATGTCAAATTTAAATTATAACTTGACATTCTTTAACGTGAAAATACAACCCCTACCTTCAACCCCCTTAAAATGACAGGTACAACCCCCAATTTTTTAAATGGGAAGTATAGGCTTGTGATATATCATTTGAAAGGTCTCTTCATTCTCTAATCAAATATGTTATTGTTTTTAAATTTGATGCAAAAATTAACATAAAAAAATTAAAATAATGTTGTTACCGAAATTCGCTAAAATATACTCGAAACTTATTACAATATACTTAAAACTTATTTCCCGTTTAGGTCTTGATAATGAGAAATTGAACAAAAACCGTAGCAATGTGGTTTTTAATATACAATGGGTCAGAGTTGATTTTAGGGTTCGGACGGTAAACTAAGGAAAGTTAGCATGGCGAGACATGTTACAAAGTCACTTTATTATTAATCAAATTAGCAATTAATTTAAAATTTAAACAGACTACCATTTCTACTTTTTTCCATTTCTAGGGATTGTTTTACTTTTTGCAACTTTTTTAAACGAACAGGTATATTTGTTATTAAACTTTTTTTTTAAATTACCCCTAGACTTTTCCGATTTGTGTATTTTAGCTTCGTCATGCAATGACAAATGAAGTAGAAGAAATATATAAATCCTTAAAGAATAACACGACACCAGAACCAGGGAACATACCGGCTGAGCTAATAAAATATGGCACAAAAAATTATATAACAACCATCAACCTAGCAAAACTTTTCAAAATATGCACCAACGGAGTGGAAATTTCAGAAGAATGGCGCATAATTACTATTTGAGTAATGTGTATCTTTCAATTCAAAAGTGCAACCTCAATAAGCTAGAATTAATCCAGATAAATGCAATATTAGAGTATTGAGCTAAATCATCTCAATATACAGTGTGGAAACCGCTTATGAAATAAAATTATTTGTGGGATTAGACTAGAAGATTATAAAAAACGCTGGGACCCGTCAACTTTGAAATTCAAATGTGAGTTTTTAAACATAAATTTAAATATACAGGCTGATACACGCAAGTCTGGCATCGTCCATGATCTATATTTTTAATGATACACCCTGTATGTTTTTATGATTTTAAAAACTCAACGAACTATACCATGTAGGGTCTATTATGAATTGTACAGGGTGAAATTTTGAAATTATTTATAATTTTGTTCAAGATAGTCAATACATAAAATACTTGATGTAATTGATTTTTTACATTAAAACAAATGCTCAAAGTGTTCTCGACCTTATTGTTGGCAGTAACACAGTCTCCTATAAAAGTCGTCTCGAAGTTTGTTTAAAGTTGGAGGTGAAATAGCCCTTATTTCTATAGTTATCTTTTTCTAGTTGGCTGTGTTGTTCTTGAAATAACCCCACAGAAAAAAAATCCAAGGGCGTAAGGTCCGGCGATCTAGCTGGCCACTTGATAGTACTTCTTCGTCCAATCCATTTATTGGGGAAAATTTAATTCAAGTAATTTCTTACAATTAAAGCGTAATGGGAATACCAGATATTTTTATCCGGTAGGTTCGGATCTATTGCGTTGGGATACAAGTTGGCCAACTCAGGAACAACTTCGTCTCTAATCATGCTAAAATATTTTTCGGCTGTCAAATTTCCATCTACAAAAATAGGACCAATAATATGATCACCTATGATACCTGCCCAAACTTTCAACTTTTGAGGATACTTAGTATGTGGCTCACGCATCCAATGAGGATTTCCGTCTGACCAATACCTAAAGCTTTGTCTGTTTACTTTTTCGTTCAATGTAAATGTTTATTCATCGGATAAAAGAATTGTACCAACAGCTATTTCATTTCTGTTCATAATTCTTTCGCAGAAATCCATTCTACGATCTGGATCGTCTTCTATTAGTTCTTGCATAAAAGTCAAATTATATGGATGAATTTTTTCTTTATGGAAACATTTTAGGACAATTGTGAGACACATTATTTTGACGAAAAATTTGACGTGAACTTGACTTTGGATTCTCCACGATACTTAACATATTATCCACTTTCACATCACCTTCAACGAAGTGCGGTTTTCTCTTTAATGGTTTGATATGTCCAAGTTCTCTGAATTTTGCATGAGTTTTAGACATAGTACTTTGTGAAATATTAGGCAACTGAGGATACCTCTGATTAAATAAGTTTGCCACTTCACCTTGACTTCTGCAAATATCGCCGTAACCAATCACCATTAAAATTTCAATTTGTTGAGTCTCAATTAAATATTTCATTATTACTTTGCAAGATATTAGTTTTTGATTAAGAATTGACAACTACGATATTTAAATGTCAACTCATCAACAACTGACGGACATTATTCACCGATTTAGTTTAATTATATTGGCATAGTTATCTATACAGTTTTTACCTATTCGTGACAAAAAATGTTGACAAAAACCAAAATATTGATTAAGAAATTTGAGAACTGCATTCAGCTAATTAAATAATAAAGCCATTATTTAAAGTGTGAAACATTATTATTTTCACATTTTTATGTATTTACTATCTTGAACAAAATTATAAATAATTTCAAAATTTCACCCTGTATATACATGAAAAAGACGCGTTTAGGTGTACTGCGCACCACGCCATTTAGGCACTGGCGAATTAAAAATTATCGAGACCTGATAAGAATGTTAGAAAAACAAAAATTATTTGCAATATATTATTTTAGTGACTATATCTATGATAAAAATGCATTCAATGGATATTCTATACAACTTTTATTAAATTATCGTCCCAAAAACCTAAAATTTAAGCACACCTTATTGAGGAACTGGCACATTTTATCTATAACCACCTACCTACCCCTTGCCTAGAAGTTTCGTGGCTTCAAAACAATACGTGTTTAAGGTATCATATTGCTAGTTCCATCTGTGTTTGTACGTCCATGGTTTTATAGTTATCTACTTAAAAAAAACGGGGACTACTCAGTTGTACCAATTTTACCTGACAATCCGGTAGCGTAAAAGGTTATCCCTTTTTGAGGGTTCAGTTGTACCAAAACATTCCAGGTAGATAATTCCAATTAATTTCTGAATTTTTAGAAAATAAACGGATTTAAATTTTACTTAAGTATAGGATTACGGGAAAACCCTGACCTTCGGTGCATCCGAAGTAACTAGGTTGAGAAAGTAGTAGGGAGTAATGCATATTTTAGTTTTATATAAGTATCTAACCTAACCTAACCTAACCTAACCTAACCTAACCTAACCTAACCTAACCTAACCTAACCTAACCTAACCTAACCTAACCTAACCTAACCTAACCTAACCTAACCTAACCTAACCTAACCTAACCTAACCTAACCTAACCTAACCTAACCTAACCTAACCTAACCTAACCTAACCTAACCTAACCTAACCTAACCTAACCTAACCTAACCTAACCTAACCTAACCTAACCTAACCTAACCTAACCTAACCTAACCTAACCTAACCTAACCTAACCTAACCTAACCTAACCTAACCTTCATATTAATCCTTTAATCCCCTCTAGAAATTTTTTGGTACAACTGAGTTATCGCAAATTTTCTACCTGCTATCTTTTGGTACAACTGAGTAACCCCGAAAAAAACAACAAGAATGCATCAATGCCAAGTGAAGGTCACTCATTCTAAACCGTGTAACTTAATAAAACAATAGTTTAATTAATTCAAGCGCTTATATCAGAATTCTGATATGTTTAAATACTGAAGTTTTATGCGACACTCGAAGGCTTAAATCTACTGTACCAGCATCCATAAAAATGAATATATTACAGATTCTGTGGAAAAATAAGTGTACATCGTAATTTATCCCGACGCTTGATTTATATGTTTATACTTTCATTAGAATAAAAAGACCGTTTTTAAGCCAGATAAACGCCAAAAGTGTCGTGACAAACACGTGCATCAAATTCTTTCAGTATATGACTGCAGCAGCAGCAGTTTCATATAGCGCATATCTCACGGGACTAATTGAAGATCATTTTCAAGGCAGACTGACTGTCAAACAACAACCGCCACGCCACTTATTTTATTTCAACGACTATTTTAGACCTCAACAAAAAAAAACACCACACAAGGAATCAGAAGTATAAATATACACGTTTAAAAGATCTGCACAAGGGGATTCAGAATAATCTGTAATTTAATTTATATTTAGGACTCAATATTGCTAATTTTGTTGCTTAAGATCTAATTTCTTTGGAAAAACTAGAACATTATTTATTGTTCTTAGTAACTAATGAACAATGGTCTTCAACACTGTTACTAATAAAAATCTCTTATTCTTAGCTTATTTCTTATTATAGTTATCCTAAGTATAAGGTTGGTATAAATTGTTCACAAATAAACTTGGAATAAATTCAGTATAACTATTCCCTCTTTATTCCAAAATAATGATTTGGCAACGTAGCAGTAGCAACAAGTAGATGGAATAGTGTTAAATTAAATGAAGTATGACAGTTCAAAACAGTTTGTAGTTAATTTAAATTATTGAGTGTGAATAGTTTAATTGTGAAATTTTCCAATTATAAGGCGTTGTCTTAAAGTACACTTATCAAATTAACCAATAATTAGGAGCTGTGACAGTTAAACGTCAATTCTCTTTGAGAACAAAAAAAATTCCACTCGTTATTGAATTTATCTTATATTTCAATATTTTATTTGACAACTAAACTGGAGAAAACTCAATTACTTTTTTGAAACCAATTATCTCAAATTTTTGCATTGAAATCAATTATCCGTAAAGAAAAGGCATTTTTATAAAATCACATATTTTTTCTAGTATATAGCCTTTACAATACGACGACTGTCTTAAAGTTTATTGATATACTTAATGAAAAACCCAAAGTCTATGTCACAGAATTTTATTGTTGATCGACAAACAATAATAGCTACTAGTTTCGGTCTAACTTTGAAGCCATTATCAGGCTATAAAAAAGGTTATTTTAGTTGTACAAATTAAAAGGAAAAGAAAAATCATACCTTAGTCTAAAAATTAATACATATATAAGTATAAGGACCACAATTAAAATATAAAATTACAAACATTTTCAAACGAACAAGAGATAAAAAAATAAATATAAGAACATGTAGGATAAAATGTATAAAATTTATGGTCTAAAATTAACTCTTTAACTTTTTATATGTTTTAAGAAGAAAGAAAAATGGGGGGCGAGTTCAACATAGACATAGATTTAAAAAAATTTCCAGGGTAACTGTAGTCCGCCAAACCAGAGGACAAGAAGAATAAGTTACAAGAAGAAGAACAAAAGGTTTGTAAGGTTATGTTGACAATAACAATTAAGATTAATTTAAAATGAAGATAAAGACTATCTGTATCTGTAGAGTAGGAAGGGTGAGTATAGACCCACAGTACTTAGGCCACAATATGGCCCATTGTACATCCTCCCAAGGAGTCGCCCTCCTAGGACATTGTCCATCCTGCCTTATCCAGGAAGGAAGACAGGTCACCAGGGGACATCTCCTTAATGTCGGCAGGTGTAGGCCAAGACTCACCGAACACCCACTCTCTTATCGACGATAGCTCCGGACATTCACACAAGACATGCCTGACAGTTTCATCTTCCTGTTCACACCTCCTGCATAGAGGTATGTACACTAGCCCCATAATATGGAGGTGTTTACTTAGTTGACAGTGTCCAGTCAGAAATCCCACTGTTAAACGTTGGTTCTTCCTGGTCATCGCCAAATATTTATTCGTATCCAGCTTCTCAGGGTCACCCAGGGTAATCCTGACAAAACTGCATCCTTTGGTTTCATCCCATCTCTTAAGGGATTGAGTACGGGTGTAACATTTGGCTAGTTCCGCAATTGTCGAAGTCGGCAAACCATGAGTGTCGCCTGGTCCCAAAATTTTCAGTCCAGCCGCCATCCTGGTCAGAGAGTCAGCAATACGGTTTCCTTTGCTCCTGTCGTGCCCTTTCACCCACCTTAGTACGATATTATTATCTACCGAGGCGTTAGCTAAATCTTGGTGGTACTCTAGTGCTAACCCTGAGATAATACGTTGTCTATTAGTAGGGCTTGTCTACTATCAGTGCAGATTATTATGTTTTTGCCAGAAATTTCTTTTCTGGTTAGCTCTTTTGCGGCGATTAAGATACCAGCCAGTTCAAGATAAAGACTAAGATGAAGACTAAGAAATTTGTAAGGGTCCTTTGGTCTCAACTGTTCATTCAATCTTACAACTGCACTGTCTCTTGATGCTTCATTGGTCTCTAACATTTCAAGTAAATTCATCATGGGACCTTTAAAACATTTATGTAATCTCGAAACGTTGGAATTTGAAAAATTTTGCTTTTCAGCAATGATATATGAGAGATGTTCTTTTATTCTATTATATAAAACGCGTCCTGACTGACCAATATACACAGCATTACAGTCATCGCAGTGTAACTTATATATTCCAGGAGAATGTAAAAAAGAAAACAGTTACACTGGAAAGGTTTTTTAAATCTATATGTCTTTGTCTAAAAAGTTAAAAACTTAATTTTAGACCATAAATTTTATATATTTTACCCTACATGTTCTTATATTTATTTTTTTATCTGTTGATTCGTTTGAAAATGTTTGTAATTTTATATTTTATGTTTTAATTGTGGTCGTTATACTTATATATGTATTAATTTTTACACTAAGGTATGATTCTTCTTCTCTTTTTAATTTGGACAACTATAATAACCTTTTTTATAGCCTGATGATGGTCTCAATGTTAGGCCGAAACTAATAGCTATTATTGTTTTTCCATCAAGAATAAAATTCTGTGACATAGACTTTGGGTTTTTCATTTGGTTTCCCATTAGTCACATTTGAGATATGGATGGTTTACTTCGTTTGATTATTGATATATTTACCTTACCTTAGATAAAAACCAAATTATTCGCTTCTTTGGATCCCTTTACTAAATACAAGACATGTTTTTAAAGTAAGTAGCGTTTTTAAATTATGCCTCTGCACCGCAGCAGTTGTTGTCGTTTAGCACATGCGCGTAGTGTAGCTACATCAGTTGGGAAGCCACAGACGCCATGACGACGCCGTTTGATCGAGCCTTAGTTTGTCTACGTGATTTTAAAATGTTGCCGACTATCGAGAATCCCGCCGACTGTGAAGTACGTGCTGTGATTCATTTTCTCTGTGTTAAATGCTTAAAGCATCGTCAAATCAGTGAAATTTATGGCGAAAACATTATGAGTGAAGGAATGGTGCGAAAATGGGTAAGGGGGAAGCTCATCACTTCATTTTGCTAGGAACAATTGGACCATCCTCCATACAGTCCCGATCTAGCGCCTAGCGACTACCAGCGACTACAAGAAGTAAAACCATCTGTACAGCAGTGGTTGTCCAGTCTTCTTTGAAGACGGCATAAAAAAGCTATTCCCAAGATACAACAAGTGCCCTAATAATTATGGAAATTATGTAGAGAAAGAATGCTGTTTCAGGTAAATAAAGTTTTGTTTGACAAATTTACTTGTTGATATTTTGATATCAAAAACATGCCTCGTACTTCATGAGCATGAATCCATTCACATTTCCTTCTAAATGTATAACACAGTTAGTGCAGTTTTTTTTAATGGATCGCTGTATCTACACGGATAATTATACGAGTCATTTGCCGTATCCCCAAAATAAAATCCTTTAAGATTTTCAGCGATGAAAATAACATCTGTTCTTAGGTACTCGAACGTTGTGTTGCACATGCATGTAATTAGTAGAATATTTTAAACGTTTTGTCACTTTTTATAATTGTTGTTACTGAAATGCGTTTGATGTTTAGGAGGGATCATTTATCAAACGCCGATGATCGTAATAAGGCTCTTCTTTGAGATCTGATTAGATACGTAGGTATCATTCGAGAGGGAGCCACAAAAGAAACAGAAGAAAGATGGATGCCTCGCATGTCGGTGATGATTTATGGAATTGTTTGTTTTTGAGTGAGAAACTCCTTCGAAGGAGTGTATGTATTTCGGTACACTGTTAAAATTTGTACAAAAGTGTACAAATATATTTATTATCGATATTCTTGGTAGAGTTTTGTATCGATGACAAGTGACGGATGAGTATACAAATTGATGGATTGTATTGTGAAGTATAAGTGGAGTGAATTTTTGGAAAACGTGAAAACGTTAATTGTTAATTTACATTAAATATTGTCAAGAATATGTGGTTAACAAAGATACTGTTATGTGCAATAGTATACTATTTTTCCAAATGTTTGATCTAGGGAAAATGATCTAGAATAAATGAAAGAAAAATTAATATTTTTATATAATTCATTTTTTGATTGCATGTTGTGTTAATTTGCATAAAATATTTTCTTTATATTGGTAGCACAGCCATACACACACATATACATGGATGTTCACTGATTTTTCTATTGTTATTGCGAGAGACAAAAATTTATATAAAAATGAAATATGTCAAAATGTATATTAATAAAAACTTTGACAATGGTTCACAGTCTAAGCGACCACTGGATGAAAATAATATCTTTTGTAGATTCTATCGTAATGTAGTTGAAGCATCAACATATCATAATTTACACAGTTAATATCGTCCTCTGTAGAATATATAGAGATGACAATATGTTTATATTGGTGTACTACTTGCTGCATATTTGTCAAACAATAGTAAAGGTTTTTGTATTTTTTTAAGAATACCAAATTTGATTTACTAATGACATTTTGCTCAAATTGTAAACCACTTTTATCATAAAGTTTGTTAACCCTTAAATTACTTAAGGCGTGACCATTCATAGATGAAAGTGTATCGATTTATTGACTGAACAGTATTTATTAGAAACACTACTTTGACCTTTAATAAGTGTTTAACACGCATGGGATGATTAGAGATTATTGATATATTATTTATATTGTTATTTTATTTAGTATAAGTAATAATTTTAATGAATAATTCTCAGTTTTTTTTTCTAACAATAGAATACATAAATATTTAAGACAAATAATTAAGCTGTTGTAAATAGCGCGATATTTAAAATTGTATACCCCTTAAGAAAAATAAAAACTTTGTAACGACGTAAGAAAGTCAAACATTTTAGTAATACTTATTGTTGCATAATGAAATAACAAAAGTATATTATAAAATAAAAGAATAAGAATATTTTCTCCAAATACAAACAATTCCTAAATTAATTTAATATTCTCTAGCTAAACTTAAATAAAAAAAAATCACCAATTAAAAAAGATATTAAATTTTAAATGAGAACAGATAAAATTATATCTAAAACAGAAATGTTTTTGGCATTGACTGTTTTTCTAAACAACTTAAAAAGGTAATATTCAGGAATAATGCAATTGTATCAAATAATTCACACTACAACCAATTAGTATTTGTTTATTTATTTTATTATATGGCTATAGAGAGTAAAACTTCCAAGCTAACTGTGATTTTATAGTCTACAGTCAGGGCTCGGTGATATTATATAGCACTGTAAGTTTTTAGGAGTAATAATGATTGTCTACTATCTGTATGAATAACAATTGATTAACCATTAACATTTCTATTAATTATTTCATTTGCTGCTATGGTTATACCAGTAATCTCTTGTATATTTTCCTATAGCCCATTGAATTTTTGTGTCCAAGGATTCTGAGTAAACTCATTATTTTCCGTAGATATCTATTACAGCTGCCACGTTCATTTCTTCTGGATTCTTTAATGATAGGGTTTGTTAAATAGGAGTATTATCCACCGCCTCCTTTCACCTTTCAGTACCGCACTCTATATTACTTTCATTGTCGTGTTCGGTGTGGTTTTTGTGACTCCTATTATATTAAGGCATGCCACTCTTTAAATTTGTTCCAATGTGTGTACAGTTTTTGAAACACATACAACAGCGTAATTGCTGTGTAGTCGAATGGTAAACCGACACTGTTCATAGAACATATATGTTTTTTATTTTGTTCTATCAATACCAAAGTATTTTTTTTATGAGAAGGATGATTTATATTGGTTTTATGGAGTGTGGGAGCTCCAAGGTTCTCTACTCTTCTCTTTTAGTGAAGATAACTATTTTATATAAGTTGAGTGTCCAGCAGCCTTTTACTGCCTTACCTTTGACCACTACATTATTGACACTTATCTCAATTTCTTTATTAGAGAACACATTTCCGATCCATCCACTTAGTGGACGGTTAGCATTCTTGTCTCCTAAAAAGGATACGATTTTAGGAAAGGTAGCCTTTTGTGTCAAGAAATACTCCGGACTCTTTTGTCACTATATGTTCCAGCACAAGATGGAGTGCTGTATCAGTTGTTTTGCCGGAGGTATGCACATGATGAGATGAAGAGAGTTGGTTGCATTCACTTCGAAGATACCTACCAACTTGGAAAAAGCAAAAAATATCGTGATTTGAGTGAGTTTATTCGTTGCATATTGTGTTTTTATTTCCCAGCCCAACGTTCTTTATAATATTTTATAGACATTGTGTTAGTGATAGTTGCGTTTTTTTAAATATTTAGTTATAGACATTGTGTTAATTTTAGTTTCGAGTTTGCGGTTTTCCTATACATTTTGGTAAGTTACACCACAATTCACATGTGAATTGCGAGTTACAATTTGTTATTTTAAATTTAAACTATTAAATGAGTTTGAACACATTGTAAAAATAAAATCTCCTGCATCCCATTTTGATCCTGTAAAACTTCATGCATATGACATGTATAGTAAAAGAAAAAACCATAAATAAATTACAAATTATCGACATTTTGTATTTTCTAATCCCATGACACCAAAAAATTATTGTTTATTTAGGCTCACAATAAACCCAAAAATGTACATTGAAAAATTAATTAAAAAATATGTATTAATCCACAATACTTTCAACTTAAACTATCCAGCAAGAAATTAAACTGAATTGTAACTAATCAGATTCCGAAAAATAAGCTATTTGCATTCATTGCTGCAAAATATTATTGAAGAATCTGACTAGTTACATTCCAGTTTGAATTCTTGTGGAAATATTTTGAAATTACATATGACTGACTGAAATTTGAATTTCCCGCTAACACGCCATACGCGGTTGGGCCGGGAACTAATCTTTTATAAACAGACGTTTACATTGCAGTTGACTTTCTAAGTCCGTAGGTTAATATTTTGTGGACCAATGATCTTAGGTGGCGATCTTTACGGTCTGTTAGTTGTTCTACGGGGGCGTCCAGAGCCCCTTGCTCTTTGCATACGGCCTTCTCGAAGCCATGCCTGACAAAACCTAACTATGGTGTCTACACTTCTTTGCACTTTAAATGCAATTTCCGGAAAAGAAAATTCAGCTTCCTGAAGTCCTACTATACGACCCCTATCAAACTCACTAATAAGTTGACGAAATCGTACAGGTCTCCGTACCCTAGGCATCGTAACCAATCGTAAAGAATGTCAAGAACCAAAATCCGCAAAATTTGGATCTTTACTACAGCTGCAATATTCATTTTTGGATTGTTATTGAATTACAAAAAAGCACTATAAAAACCGGAATCTTCAACTGATAAGGCTTAAAAATTAAATCATTTGTTTTTTTCAGTAAAATAAATAAATTCACCGAATTTTATTAAAATCAAATCATTTAAACTGGGTGTTCGGATTTTTATGTCACTTAGTATATATCATGTTAGTGTAATTTTGATAAGAATTATAATGAGGTATAGTTTCCAAAAAATAAAACAAGTTTAGTGAGAAAAATATTTTTTTTATTTACAGTGTTAAACGGATTAAATCTATTGTCTGATAGATGAGTAAAATAGTAATAAGTTTAAAGTATTTAAAAAAAAGCCCACAGTTACGTTTGCCACCCGAAAAATATCTCGTGAATAATTCTGGACTAGTTTTAAAGATTCATCGTCCTTCTATTTTAAACGGTTGTCCTTTGGCGGTGGTCCTCGCGGGAGATTTGTACACCGAACTTACATACCTACCCATTGTCATCGCATTCTCAATGTTGACGGTCGAGACCGCACTGGCGAAAAAGTCCTTGTGGTATATATTTTAGTTGGGCGGCGAAATTAAAGGAAAAGAAGACGAAAGCAAAAGCAAAAGCTGAATACCAAGCGACCACTCACTTTCGGATTCAATAGGTATTCGATTATGGTAAGCCGATCATATTAAAAAGTAATTGGTAGCTATATCAATGTGAATTTCGAATTCGATATTTCGTTTTTTTTTATCAAAATGCATTTTATTAATTTAACATCGTGCTAGGAATAATGAACATCGACACTTTAGTATTTTGGTAGTAAAAAGGGGATTTTTTGTTTCATTAACAAACAAAGAATTAAAAATTTTGAAATATTTGCAATAAATTTAAATTTATTAACTGAGATTTTTACTGTTCTACGAGTATTTTTGTTAATGGGATTATTTTGTGCACTTTAAATTCAGTGAAAAAACTATTGGAAATAGATAAACATCAAACAAAGATTTTGGCTTAAATTTTGCATGGCTAAGTGAATTTCGTATATTTATGTCACTAAAAATGTTACAGAAGGCTTACCGTGAAAATACTTTGTCAAAAAACGTTCACATAATTGATAAAAAATATTTAAATGCGATGGAAAATTTGCCAGACCATTAAAGTCTGCAATGGAACTTTTCAGTAGTTACTTAAGTCTTAAAAAACATGCTTAATTGTCCTTGGGGCAAGTTACTTCATAAGGTCTTGAATTATGTTCGCAGTATTTGTTAAAGCGGCTACACACACGCCTGCCGCAGGGGCAATCTAGGGTGCAGGGTGGTTGGGGCAATCTAGGAGGCGTCTCTACACACGTACCTGCCGCTGCCTGCCGACCTGTCGTTCAGTGCGACAGTTGATGTGCTGCAAAGCAAATTACACTTGAGTTGTGAAGATGGTGCCAACACTTTCGAAAAATCAAAAGATCGGCATTGCCTTGGCTGCGTCCGTAGAGCTACCGCAGAAAAAAAAAGGTAGTACTGGGTGAAGAATTGGCCTCATGTTCCTGTTGAAATAATGTTTTTTTTATCCCACATGTGGCGCCGGTCTTTAAAGACTTCTATAACCCGCGTCCAAACATCACTCTCTTGGTTGTTGTATTCCATGATAACTGCATTCGATCTACCTCATCGAGCTGCACAATAAAAACAAACATTCCTAACGGCTTTCTCCACAGAACTGAGTTGAAATCGGCCCGATCACGCTACACACGCGAGTTGTGGCAGGGCGGTTGCAACCGATCTAGGAAGCAAGGAAGGTACGGCGCACCCTGCAACCCTGCAAAGGACGCGATCTAGGAAATCGCCCCTGCTTAACTACACACATTATAATCAAGGAGGCGATTTAGGGTTACTCCCATCTTACACCCTTGATCGACCCTGTGGCAGGCGTGTGTGTAGCCGCTTTTAGTAATCGGCCAAATGCTGCTACGCTACAGCCCAGGCCAAAATGTCCAACAAAGAAGAACCTCAGCTGATAATTTTCTTTTTGTACTTGTTGTATATTGTGTTAGTTAATGTTGATTCTTAATTTACTTTTCGAATATTGTTGTAGTCTTGAGTTGTTTGTGTATATTATTGGAACAAAAAACAAGTAATACAAACAACAGCAATAACAAAGATAATATTAATATCGATATCGAGGTTAGATAAGTTGTCACAACCTACGAATAAAGAGTAGAAAGGAAGGAACGTTGTCATATTTTAATCTAGCAAATAATTAAGACCGAAGTCGGCCATATTGAAAAACCAAATATGACTCATTTGACATTTGACATGTATAGTTGTTTTAAATATTAAGTTCGGTCCAACCACCAGTAAATTACAGTAACGTTACTAAAACACATGCGCAGATGGATTTACACTTATTTTATACATACAGCGCATGCTTAAGACATCTTGAAACAAATTTACACAATTGAATTTTTCTGTTTCGCTACATGACCAACAAAATATGCGCAGAACTGACTGAGGCTACATGCGAGAGAGCAAACGATGCATTATCTGTTTCCCCAAATTGGAATATTTTCAACTTATAAAAATCACTCATTTGCTTTTACATGTTTAATTTTATTTGTTATTATTAACATTTTAATGGTTATGTTGTCATACACTACATTGCTGTATTCCTTAACCTATTTCTTCTTCTTTTAATGTAATAATCCAATGTATTAACTATTTATCATTTAATTGTTATATTTAGTTTAGATTCTAACTAGTTTCACTATGTATTTGTTAATACTACTTAATGTTTTTCTACTATGCTTGCAATTTCGTTCTAATATTTCGACATCTGCAATATTTGTTCCATCTTTGAATGGTGTCTTGTGCTCCTTAAACTTGATTATGGTAGTTTCATGTTTTATGTATTTTCCTTATGTCACTTGCTTTCAATGTAATCTGAGTACTCATTTAGTTTGCGCTATCTCATATCTTCGTTGTTTTATTTGCCTTAACAGTTTATTGTTGTGATCACTTGTGTTATGGACATTTTTGCATGGGTGATACACGATGCTGCGTCTTGCCGAATTTGGATTTATTTGCTTGCTGGTGCTCCTAAACTGGTGGTTTAGGATTGACACCACGTGTTACGACCCATCACCTGACAATTTGTTGTGGGTATATTCTTGCCCTCATCCTCAGATTGATGCTAATATTCGCCACATTTTCAACTTTTCTTACCTTGTTGAATATTACTTTCTTATTCATTTCTTCACTCACAATGACAGATATGATGCATTTGCCAATGGGTCTTTGACCTTTCTCCTTTCTTGCGGTTTTTACAAATACTGCTCATACTTACTCTCCTTTGTTTTTCAAGCTTTTGGGTACCTTTATTTATTTTACAGTTTTCTTCTTGTTATTAACCAATAACTCAACTAGGTTTAATGAGTTGCTACTCACCTAGTTTTTAGTTTTTAATATTTAATTTTAATCATTATTTTCTTCATTTAATGCTTTCCTTTTTTCAATGACACAATTTTGATATACATTAATTTTTGCTATGTGCAAGCATGGTAGAAGTTCAATTATAGTTATTAAGGTAGGTTTATACTGATTCTCTGATCTGTAATGTTTTCACTTTCTCTTTTAATTTTTAGCCTGATGATGACCTATTGATGGGCCGAAACTAGTTGCTGCTTTTTAATAAAATAAAATTTTGTGACATTGATTTTGATAATTTTCTTCGTTTACCAATCAGTCACATTTGTGCTATGGATGATTTACTTCTATTTATAGAAATTGTCCATATAGAAGTATTAAATATATGATATTTTGAAGCTAAAACCATTATATAACACAAAAATCTCTTAATATATGTTTGGTTATTTTGATTTTTATTGGCATTCCTTGGTCAGAACAATAAACCACTAAAAGGTTGAATTAACTTACACTATTAATTCTTTAAATACTTAACTATATCATTGCTAATACGGCATATTTTGAAAGTGAATAACTATCATTTTTTATATTATCCTTTTCCCGTTATATTCTTGACAAAGTACTAAGTCATATATGATTTCTTATTTATTAAAATATCCATTCTAATATTGTTACATTTTTTAAACCCTCTCACATAAAATTAAATGATCCTAATCCTCTAAATAAACAAAAACAAATCAATTACCTCAAATAGTTCTTGCTTATAGTTTCTTACAGTTCGCCTTGTTTAACCATCTTCTTAGTTCTAGTGAAACTACACGACAAATCCATTGGTGATGTCCTCATAACAGCGCATGCAAATTGCAGGAGTAAGTACGCCTAATAGACTTAATCTTGTCGTTTATGTTCGACACTCACGTGGGGTAATTAGCAAGGACTCGAATCCTGGCACAAAGAGCCAGGACGATGACGACGACGGCGTGCCATTGAATACGCCGGGCGCTTACAACAGAGACTTTCTAATTACGTGGCCGCAAACGACGTGAAATTAAACTTTCATGGGACCATTATCATATGAGAGAGAAAGAGACAAATTTCTAATTAAAGTGAAGTACGTAGCTACTGTTGATTTTCAAACTGTAGATGTAGCAGCGGAACTCCCTTAATACACACATAATATAACATGGTAATTTGAAATAATTTTGATGATAGCAATTGATTTATTTAATAATAATAAAATTGCATGAATTATTATTTTTAGTTCTAAATAATAAGATTTGCAATCACCATCAGAAATTCATTGGTGGATAATAATAAAACTTGAATTATAAAGTAATATGAAATTTGTATATTTCACAAAGCCTTCTTTTTTTTATAAGGATAATCTGTGAAGCCCAAGGACTGAAATACTATAACACCTATTTGATTTATGTCTTTAATCAAATCATAAAAATCATCGTCGTGAAAACTACTTAGTTGCTGGAAATTTCCATCATCACCCTTGTGTTAATCGAGATGAGTTTTTCCAAAGTCTCTTTAATCATAGCTAATACATCTTAATATTTCTTTAACAACTTTCTTACTTTAAGAGGTGGTGCCATTTCACCCCCGTCAACATGCCCACCAACCGGGAAAGTCCACGGAAACCGCTTTAACACAATTGACTGACGAAATCCAAGACGCTCTGAATAAAAAAGAGACTGTGGTATGTGCCTTTCTAGATATAGAAGGGGCCTTTGACAATGCGCCACATGAGGCAGTCAAAAGAGCACTGATTGAGAAAGGAGTAGATAGAACGACTTCCATTTGGATGTCGCAACTGCTATCTACAAGAATCGCAGAAATGGAGGTAGGATAAGACACTATCTTCATTAATGTGACCCTTAGAGTATAAAAATACATAGAGACAATCATTCATTCATAAATTCTCGATCCCATTGATACCATCATACTTCGTAGACATATGCGGGTACAATAACAAAGAGGGGTGAGGAACGAAGTAGAGTGGGGGTCGAGCTTGAGGCGAAACCACGTCCGTTTTAAAAACTCCAGTTTGCATAAGCGTAGTTATTGGAAGGGAAATGGTAACTGTTGTAAAATTAAACATAAAAGATTAAATGCATCGGTGTAACTTTACTGTTAACGTATACGTTTATTATTGATATAAAATATCTGAATTGATTTTTTAAAAAACTAAACTTTACCATTTATAAGAGTTTTAAAACAATTGTATTATACGAATATAATGATGCAAATGAACATGAGTTAAACATAAAGCTATTTTGTAACAAGTTATTTTGTACCAGATTTATTTTTGAAGTATTTTATCTTTAAAATATGAGTGTAAATTAGAAGCTAAGGATAAATTAGAGTCCAATAAGATTTGAAAATTGCCTCTTTGTGCATTTTTATCTGCTTTTTCATTGTCATTGATACCTAAGTGAGAGGAAGCTCGAATGAATCTAGAATCTTGATTAGGATGATGAAATTATATAATTATATTTGTTTTTTTTATAATTAAAAACGAAAGATTAAACTATTTTAATTAATAACAGTTTTATTTAATTTAGTTAAAAACTTCGTGCCATGTAATGCTGTTGCATCGTTTTTTATTAAGTGTTTACAAATATTAAATAATAGAGGTCAGGACATTTGTATTAAAAAATAGACACATTTTAAACATTTTATTAAAATCATATAATATAAACAAACACTAATATTATTAAATATTAAATTTTACATCAAAAAGATTTAATGAAAATAATTCATGAAAAAATATATTTATATACACTTAATGTTTATTTGCTTAAATAATAATATAAAATAAACGTTTGAATAAAAGTACCAACAATTAAAATAACTCTTTTGCATTATTCATTCCTAAATAAAATTGTTTTAGTATTAATGCTCCTTATTCGGGCTTTTCTATTTAATTCTAGAGATTTATATGTTTCATAGTGTAATCTTAAATTAAAATAATGTTTTAAAATTAATTTTATTAATTTTAAACCATGGCTTTCTAATGGGGAATCATCATAAAGATGATCACCAAAATTATTTAAAATATTTGATGGTAAAGTCTCCAGGCTTTTTGCTATTAAATGGTTTAAAATATAATCAATTTTCTTATTTAACAGTCCATGGGTTTTAATAAAAAATTTTAAATATTTTTCAGCTGCATAACATATGCTTATGACTATCTTTGAAGCCTTTATTAAAGCTCCAAATTCTTTTCTTTTTTGTAGAAAAGAATGAATTTCAGTGTCATTTAAAATAATCCTGCATTTGGAACAAGTAAGACACTTATTTAAAGATTTTACCACAAATCCTGATATATATCTAACAACATGATCAGAATAATCAGTAAGATTCCAAAGTGCAGAAGAAAAATTATAATTTACTATATCCTCTTTTAATTTATTTTGAAATTCAATAAAATCCTGATTTTGTTCAATATCTAACCCATCTTCACATCTAGTTAATTGTGGACCACTATTTACTAATATTGTAATGTGGTCTAAGTTTATAGTATTCCCACTGTCAGTTGCTTTTATTTGAGTATGAACTAACAATCGTTTAAAAGCTGCTTCAAATTGTCTGGCAGTGGGATTATTATTAAACCCTCCCTTTGAACGAATTGTCCCAAAAAATAATTCCAGATGATCTTGTGATATTTTATGTGTAAGAATATATTTTAATATATTTTTGTTTTCTACATATAAATTATACATGTCCTGCAAACTTTTTATGTTTATTAGAAATCCTAAAAAACCAGTTTTTCTTGGAGAGTTTAATATAAAATGTTCTCCAAGTTTTAATGATTTTATATATAAAACCATTTCACTAAAAAAATTAAATATAACATCCCTTGTTGCAGGTGATAGTGGTTTTTTAAAAAAGTATTTACTTAACCTATTTCTAGAATTAAAAATATCAAATAAGTTGTTAAATTTTAGAATAAAATCTGCTGTCCCAATAAACACACATACGTGATAAAGACGTTTTTTATGACGTGACACCTATACCATAGACACGTAATCTGAAAACGTTGATTCAACTTAAAAATGTCGCGCTTTTAAACGTTTTAGGTTACCTTATTTTAAACGTTTCATTAACGTAATTTTTAGACGTTATTTATTCGTCATTATAGACTTCAAATCAACGTAATTTTGTCATCTGTTTCTGACGTTATTTTATAATATAAAATCAACTTTAATTAAATGTTTGTTTTAAACCTTCTTTACACATCTTTTAAGGTCAATTAAATTTCCCAGTAAAATAAACAGAAAAATAAATGGTTTATTATAAAATACAAAATAAAAAAATATTCTATAAAATAAAATTTAAAAACAGATTCTCTAAACTTAAATATATTATTAAAAACAGGTTTTCTCGCTTATTGTCCGAGCCTTTTCTTCTCTTGATTTAATCTAGTCTGGGCGTGTTTCAACCACTCTTTAACTGTAAACGAAATTTTCAAATCATTCTTCTCGTGTACTGGAAAATTAAGTTTCGCAGCTTCTATAAAAAAAAATTAAGTTCAGTTTTGGTTGATAATTTTGAGTTATATTAGTCAGATGTGAAATATCAGAATGCGCGAAAGAAAAAAAGAAATTCGACGAGTCTGAAAGTCTTTGCGAAAAAATGGCATTTAGAAAAAATGTAGGGTGTTCCACACCCCATTCACAATTCTGTGGCTATATGGCTAAAGGGCATAACTCTATTTTTCAAACTTCTAAGAGCCAAAAAATTTTTTTTTTCTAAAATTTAGGTAAACAATCTGAAAAACCATTTTAAACGTTGACAATGGTGATATTTTAGTTGTATATACCTATTTTTTTAATATTTTTGTAATTCTTACCTTTTTATTTAGGAAAAAACATGTTTTTTTTGTCATTATAAAATTAACTGAGTTTAATTTTAAGTGCAATTATGCATATTTAGGCATAAACCTGATTTTAAGTTAGGATATAAATATAAAATTCTAAATAAGTCAAGTTAAACCCACATTAAACCCTTTTATTACCACAACGCATATTTATTATTATTTAAAACAAGTATACTTATACCTTTTTCTCATAAAAAATATATATTTTTCTTTATAAATATATAATGTATCACCTTTTACTTAACTGAATATATTCAAAGTAATCTGTTATGCACGATTTTAATTAAATATTATCCTTTGTTATTGAGAATTGAGTTATACCGTTTTGCCATATTAAAAGATCGTTTTTTTAAGTACAGATAAATCATTTCCACTAAAAATCGAACTAAATACCCTTAAGCCATACAGCCACATAATTTTACCACCAATTAACAGAAACCATCTTGTTTAGAGCGTACTCGGCGACACCGCGATAAGTAGGTATGGATTGCCGAAATGAAATCGGCTTTCCACTTACAACTTGTCGCACATAGCAATCACCGGTAAACAATAGATCATTTAAGTTTTACTCACCCTTTCTTTCACAATTATCTAACTAAAACTAGTAAAACTGTCACACAAGATGCACACATTGTCACAACTTATTAACACAAGTTTGTAGTACCCCGTGTCGTGTATCGTGTAAAAGACTCTCTATCCCCAACTGTAAACGTCACGTGATGTTCGCTGGCCAATAGAAAATCTCCAATTTAATATCTGGTTGAAAAGATGTGTATTTGAAACCATTTTTACACTCGCCGTCTTGGTCTTTATTCGCGCCTTTTTACTAATACATCTTTTTTAAACGTTAATTCAACGTTTTATATGCTTACATCATTTATGCCTGTTTTGTTTGGTTCTGATTTCAAATTTTATATTTACATCATTTACATATATTTTGGTCAATAAAACTGAAAAAAGTATTGTGTAATGAGTAGTAGTAAACTGTGATAGTGAGAAATAAGTAATATGGAATTGGAAGACCTATTATTTGACGATGATTTAAATATTAATGAAATGACAGTGTTAGATGGGTTTTCAAGGCGTTGGAGTAAGAGAGAAAATTATTTTGAAGCCCTGTATGAACTTAGTTTATTTTTATTTGTTTGCTTGTGTCTTTTCAATTTTAAATTTTTTGCCTCGACAAAAACAAAAACACCCCTAACCTTCACTTCCTCAGCCTTAGCTATTGTGGCTATTCGGTCTGTCTCATGACGGATAAACTATCCTCAAGTGGACTTTTATTTAAATTCCTAGTAAATTTGCGATGTTGTCATCTCCAATCAGCTGGCCATAATAACCAAATCACAATTAGCTAATTTAAGTGCAAAATCCTTTGGTGCATCGAACCGACTTTTTAACCGTTATTAAATAATTAGCCGTGGTCAGCTAATTACGAAAAAACGTGAAAATGGTGCATACATGCATTAATATTAGTTGAATAATAACATATTTTAAATGTTTTACAGACACCAAATTACAATGGTTTCATACAAAAGCAACAATGTACGTTATTTTAACGTAAAAATAAGTACCTCTGTCATGATCGGTCTTAAAAATACGTAGTTTAAACGTTGCTGTATAATGGTTTTTATTCAACCAATAATAAATGGTTGAATATTACACATAAAACGTATAATCAACGAATGACACGTAAATTATACGTATAAAAAACGTATGTGTGTTTATTGGGGTGGCATCAACATTTTTGAAACCTGCATAACAAAGGTCATTCCCCAAAAACAATAAAGCATCAGCGACACTTTTGCTTAATGTTTGTGTAGCAATTTTGACTTTCATTTTTTCCCTTGTCCATTGTAAATGCCGGTTTCTTATTTTTGTCGCTGCATGCAAACCTTCAATATCTTGTGTGTTTACAAGTAGTTACAATGTAGTCCCAGCAGATTTGTTCGTTATTAATATTTGATATATTTTTTTGGGAACCAAAAGTATTTCTCACTAACTTTATCATGTGTGAGGGGTCTAAATATATATAAACATTATCGTTAGTGGCTGGATGCTGAAAATATGTTTTTAAATTGTTTATATTTTCAAAGTTTGCACCTAATTTTTCGGCCATCCGAAAGTTTACAGGTGCACCATCAAATGTTAATGATGTGACAATAACACCTGTTTCATGACAATAAGTCAAACACCTTTTTACCAACTCAGCACGTTCCACTGCACTTAACCCATCCAAAAAAAATAGCCAACTGGTACTTTCCAACTGTCATTCAAAGAAACCCACATATAAACTAGGGCCTCTTTAGCTTCTGGTAGTTTGTCACTCTCAATATTTGTTCCAACATCCACATACCCTGTAAACTTGGTACCTGTCCATTCTACTCGTCTCCTAATAGACATTTCATCTATGACCAGATTACATAGCAACTGCTGTCCTCTAAGAGAAGCTTCTTCTTGTTTTATCTTAATAGATGTAAGAGCCTCTTTAGTAAATCCAGGAGCTGCATCCACTGACTGATACCACTTAGAAAGTGTACCAATATGAGGAAGTGACTTATTAAAGGTGTCTCTTACAAAATTGTATGCTCGTGGTGAATAAAAAGATAGAGTTAAGGCAAAAGATCTCAATTTTGATGTGTATTTTTGAGAACTTGGACCTTTAAGCATCCTTTCAAAAATTTCATTGGCAGTACCATCAACAGATGCCTAAAACAAGTCATAAGTGTATTATTGGAAAAAAAAATTTAAGAGTGTGCTTATTACCTTTAAAGCAACTTCACATGATTCAGAAACTAATGTTTTTTTTTCTTAATAAGTCCATCAACCCTTCTAAAGATGTTATTTTCTTTTTCATCCTTCTTACACGTTGCTGTAGGTTCCTTGTTATTGTTCTTTGCTTCTTAATGGTCTTTTTGAGGATACGAAAGTTTTTTTTGCCTGTATTGGGACTTGAAAAATCACTACTTGTCATATCTCCAAGATAGCGGGTTGGTCTGCAAAAGAAATTTGAAATTCAATACAGCACTAATGGATAATATTTGTCATGTTGTTTACCTTTTATTTACAGTTTTTACTGGTGATTTTGTGCATTTTTCAGAACATATCTTATTTGTGTTTTGCTCATCTTCTTTTTCACATGCACTTGCAGTTGATGAAGAATGACCAATTCCTTAAAAAATTAATTGTTTTTACACATGCTATTACACAATTATATATTTATGAGAGGTTTTGCTTTAAACTATATGAATTGCTATACATTTGACTAACCTTCTATAGCGCTTTCTGTAGTTGAAGTTCCACTGAGTGAAGACATCAACATAGGTTCTTGAGACATTTCAAAACTTGAAACTGGTACACTAAAAATAAAATATGAATTAGAGCTACTGATTTAAAATAAGTAAAATACATAGTTACAGTAAATCTATGAATTTTCATATGAAGGACAGAAAAATCTTTTTGCTACAATTATTATTACAATTATAATAATTCTTACCTGCTAACTGATGTTTCTGGAACACTATCCTTTCTATTTAAAATGTTGATTTTAGAACATCCTGGTTTGGGTGAGAATTTTATTCTAAAAACCAAAATACATTATAAACATTTGATCTATTTAAGTATTTAGTTTCAAATCAACTAAATTACTTAAAACAATAAAACTAAATGAATTACCTTTTTATAATAGGACTGGAAAAAGAACTCTCAGATTCTTTTTCATTGTCAGAAAAGGAATGTATTTCACTAGTTGAACTACTAAGAAGGTCAACGCTGGAAAAAAGTTCATGATGTTAAATATTGACTGCAACAAAATATAAAAATCTACTTAAGGACAAAACAGTTGTATTTACCTCAGACTATTTTGCAAAGCTAAAGGCACTGCACCCTTCTTTAAATACTTAACACCAGATTTCCTATACTCAAAATCACTTGGCGTGAAATGTGAAGAGCATAGTTCTGCTCTCTTCGGCAATACTCTGTCTCCAGAGAAATCCAAAATCGAGAACCAAATTTTTCTTTCCTCGGCGTTAGCCGGAAAGCTAAAAATACCAAATTGTTTTATAAATGACTAAATTTTAAAAAATGCAACAACAAAACTTTTATATATAATATTAAATATACATTGCAAGGTACGCTACTGTCTAAATAAAACAACTAACCTGTGAAATGACATGTTAGGATTTGAATAACTATTATTCTTACAAATCAAACACGTCCGAACCATTATCACTTCACTTTTCAAAGTCTAAAAATTATTTGAAAGTTAAAAACTATAAAAAACACAATCACGTTCAATGGATGTTTAATAACAAAAATGTTAATTTCAATATGGCGAAACGAGATACATAATTTATGACTGTCTCAGAACACAAAACGAAGGAAAAATATTATGTTCTATAAACACTTTTGAGAAGAAGTCCGAAACGTAAATCGGTAGTAAACTTTTTACAGTGTTGTCGCACTGTTCAAATAATAATCTGTGTATTTGTAATACATCTAAAATGTATAACGCTTACCGTAGTTTTTTCACAGATTGAGAGTTTAACTCATTCTATTTATTTAAAAATTATATGTAAAGGGCAACTTATTATTATTATTAATATGGAACAACGAAACTAAAGTCGTCGACATAATCATGGTTTGGGATTATCCGAAAAATATGTAGCATCGGCAACACATTGTTTTCCTCACACAACAACCCCTCTACTTTACTTGCATGTAAGCGTCAGTCTAAAAGTAAACAGCTGTCTCTATGGATTTTTATACTCTAAGATGTGACCAGAGGCTGTCCACAGGGGGGAGTTGCATCCCCGCTTATGTGGAGTCTCACTGTGGACAGTCTACTCTGTCAAGGATATTTAGATGACATGGTTATCCTGGCAAAAGGGAAGTATGAAAATGTCCTCTGTGATATTGTTTAATGAGAACTGAACATTGCAAAACAATGGTGTGACTCGTTGGAACCACACCAGTAACCTTTACAAGGAAAAAGGAACCTAATCTAAAAATAATAAAAATAGGGGAAAACATCGTCGAGTGGAAAACAGAGGTAAAATATTCAGGGCTAATCCTAGATAGCAGGTTACTCTGGAATAAACACGAGGACGAAGTAATACACAAAGCAACCAAGGCCCTCATGGTGTGCAGGATCATTGTAGGGAAGAACTGGGGATGCAACCCACGTATTCTGCAATAGATGTACACAGCAATAGTGAGACCAATAATCACATATGGGGCAGTGGCTTGGGGCGCAAGGGCTAATCTGAGTAAGACGAGGAAAAATCTCTCGAAGTTTCAGAGACTAGCCTTTTCGTGTATCACTGGAGCAATGGGAACTTGCCCCACTGCTGCAATGGAGGTGATTTTAAACTTGACCCCACTGCACATTCTGTTAGAAAGTGTAAAGAAGAAAACGTTATACAGAATGATCAAAGAAGGAGTTATAAGGAAGAAACCTCGATCACTTCATTTTGATCAAACTTGGGAAATGCCCCAAGATGATATGTCAAAGAAATTCAACTTTGTGAGAAAATTCATCACAAAGTTGAGTAATAAATCTGAATGAAATAAAGACACCATACAGAATTTAAACCAGAATACCATAAAGTGATATATGGACGGTTCCAAGCTAGACGAGGGAACTGGGGTAGCAGTTTTTGAACCGAGAGCCAAATACTCAGAAAGCTTGGGCACATACCCGAACATCTTTCAAGCGGAAGTCCGCGGCAAAAGATGTGTGAAATTCAATATTAGAAGAACCTACCGCATACAAGAGATTGTGATAATGTCGGATAAACAAGCAGCCATTAAAACGCTGAGCTCAAATATAATCAGTCCCAAGATGGTTTGGGCAAACTAAATGAACTAGGTCAGAAGAACACTGTCATCCTCCTATGGGTCCCGGGTCACATAGGAATAGAGGGGAATAAAACAGCGAACAAGCTGGCAAAAACAGGAGCTTAAACCCCATATTTGGGACCAGAATCATCCTGTGGGATCAGCATTAGAGTAATCTTAGGAAAACTAAGGGAAGAAATGGAGAAGGAAAAATCCAAGTACTGGAAGGACTGAGGCAATCTAAGATACTACTGGGGAACTATGACCAGAAGAGATCTCTTAGCTGCCTCAACAGGCTCCGAATTTTAACGGGAATACTAACCAGGCACTGCCGGTTAAAAAGCCAAATGAAGAAACTAGGGTTAGCAGATGAAGCAAACTGCAGATTCTGTGAAGAAGAGGATGAAACCTCAATACACATACTCTCAGAATGCTTTGTCTTGCAGAATTCTAGGGCCAGATACCTAGAAGCACATGAATTAGAAGAAGGGGATCTACCTGATTTGAAGCCCGACGATATCCTAAACTTCCTCAGGAAAATAGGACTCGAAGAGCTGCTATAATTTTGAGAAAACATCAGAACTTGGCAAGTAAGGGGGGACACAATAGATCCTATAGGTCGTGGTGTACTTATCACCCCTAATAATAATAATAATAATATGTTTATTGATTTCATATAAGAATACATAATACATTTTTTACATTAGTTTTCATAAATATACAAATTAATTAACATAAATATCATTTTAGAATTAAGAAAAACAAAAAACATTCCAAAAAAACTCTCGTTAAAACCTATTGGTTGAGCACGGGAAAAGTTTATGTAGTGTAAAGTGTATAAATTCTATAAATACTATAAATTGGTGTATATATAAGTAATTCATTATTAAGGTATTACCAATAAATAAAACAAAACATAAGTACGGAAACCGAATACATATACATCATGATCACATTAGTACCGCCAAAATCGAAAAGCTGAGATGCCAGTTTAATATAAGTATTAGACATTCGCCTATAGAATATGTAAATATATAAATATGTTTATAATATTTAAAGCCCTTTAAGTTAATCGATTAAATCATGTACAAGCAAACGATCAAGATTTAATACATATTTTTTTAATACGGATTTAATTAAATTAGGTGAATTAATACTAGTAATGTAAGTTTTGTATCTATAAGACAAGCAATTAAATATCTTTGGAGCTAGGTATAGAGTAAATCTCTGACCCGCTGTTTTTTTGCTTATTTCTAATCGAACATGTTGATTGGATTTATTACGGGTGTCGTACTGATGGGTTAGTTTTTGCAGACTATGCTTGTTCTTATATGTGTATAGTAGTATGGAATACATATAAAGCTGCCTTGTGTCCATAACTTTCGCCTTGCAAAATAGCAAATTAGTGGAATATGTACTCTTTTTGTTAAATATGATTTTTAGTATCCTTTTTTGTAGAGTATCAATTTTCTTTAAATAGGTTTTTAGAACACCTCCCCATCCCAAAATCCCAAAATCCCTAAAGCTCTTAAACATTTTGCTATTTCATCCATATGAATGTCCCATTTTAAATAGGAGTCAATTGCTATTCCAAGATATTTTACATACATACTTTAAGAGGAAAATAAAAATTAAGAATAGTAGTAGGAGTGAGTGAATGTCAAGAGTGACAAGATAGAGACTGGAATGTGCGAGAGGTGTGAGGTGGAGGTTGATGATGGTCACATGTTTAGGAAAGGAAATTCGGGGTGGTAGTGTATTGGGTGAGTAGCATGAATGTTGTGAAGAGTAAGTAAGGTATCACTGCCCGTCTTGAAGTAAACTAGGATAGTAATTCCGAGGCAGGTGAACGGCGAGTTTTTGAGATGGGTTGAGTTGGTGGGCATCCTCTTGAGGGTGAGTGCAACACTGTTTGGTTCTGGATAAGGACCCATTGCACATGGGTTTTCCACCTCAGCCTCAAAAATAAAGTAGTTTCTACTGATAGAAATTCAAAGCTCAGAACATTTTTGACAACTGTAGCTGACGTCAGACTTCCCAATAGATTCTTTTCTATATTTAAAAAAATTCGCATTATCAGAGTGGGACTGTTAAATTAACCAGATACTGTTTGTTCAAACATTCACTTTATACACTAAAGATAGACAGGAGTCCGGTTGCATAAAAGCTTGTTAAAGCTCTGTTAGCTAACATTCTGTTATCTTTTGAGAAGTGTATGTGCAAAGGTAGGGCGTTCGCTAAAAATTCAAATTGGCACATGTGCTTCAGAGGGATTTAACCTTTACCATTTCAACATATTTTAACACGTTGTTAAATAACCGAGGTTTGACAAGCGTTTATGCAACCGTTCCAGGGACTGTGAGTTACAGTTAACTTGATAACAAAGTCCTATAGCAGTCATTTATTTGAGACAGATTGGCGAATCTGTTATAATTTTACCGTGATTTTTTAGATTATTAACTATACTATATTAAACAAAAACCCTTTTAAAAGCACCTGTATATAGATAATTTGTTAATGAAAAACAAAAAATGACGAATCAATTATACTTTAACTCTTAACATAGTTATTTAAGTATTCTATAAACGTTCCGATGACTTGAAATATACGACAGAAAAGAAGATCCTTCTACGAATTATGACTTCATTATGAAAAATACATCGTCATCAATCATATGTTTTCTATTGTTATGAAAGTACATACGAGAGATAAATTATATGGCTATTGAAGTCTACGTCTTTTTATTCTACTTTTAAAAAGGTTCATTTATTGCTACATTTAAAACTCAACGGATTTCTTGTGGGATTGATCTCGAAGGGGTTTTTGTTACCGGAAGATTATTCTGTCGCATACGTAGAGAATGCCATCAATGGTTTATTGGGAAACTAAAAATTTGGTTTGAAACAAAAAGTTTAGTAAGATTTAAAAAAAATATAAATACAAGAAACTAAGCAATCAAGTTGATTATATAAATCAACTTTGTGGGATATTCTGTAAAAGATAGAGCTTATGTTTTTGGTGAAATAATTAGCTGTTGTAATAATGAATTAAATTGGTTATTGGTAAAATGGTAAGTGTAGAGTAGAATTACAGCAAACATACTATCTTAGTGAATAGTGATTAAATAATTAACTGATTTAAATTACTGATTTAAAAACGCTAAGGATTGTAGGCGATTTGATAGTATTTTTATTTTTAAATCTAAAACCATATTATACCGAACACAGTATACACAGGATAAAAATCATCTTCATGATTATATATTGGGTAGCAGATTTTCAGTTGGTTTATTTCATCACCCGCTTTGTTAATATATTGTAATGAATTATAACTTTAGATTAAAATAATCTTACCTTTTGTTAAAACAGTCTATGTTTCATTTAGAAAAAGGAGTTCTATTTCTTACGTAAGCAGGTCCACGTCGATAATAATTGAAAATCGTTTAAATTTGATGGTAGACCACCAAATGGAACTGTGAAATTGTTACCCCCACCTAAGTAAATTGCCAAATTAAAATTATAAAGTCAATACCATTAAAGAAGTTGGATAAAGTAAAATAAATTGAAAAAACTAAATGAATGGAAATATTGTAATAACCACCTACCTGATTGTATAGTTTCTGGATTATAAAAGCAATAAATTTACAAGAAGCTTCGTTGGTCGGAGAGCACCACTGACGCCATCTTGTCTTCGAGGTGACATAGAACACAGACTAGAGAAAGTTGATGTGAACAGTTTCTGGCAAGAGGTTTAATTACGGTACGTGTATACTTTTAAAATACACTACATTATAGAATACGTTTTAATATTTAGGATCCAGATATTTCTCTAAAAAATTATTAAATGAGCTACAATTTTATTAGATATAGGTAATAGGTTGCAATACCTGTTGCAAAATAAAAGTCATCTCCCTTGGTTTCTTGTTTATATTATTGGTTTTCAGTTAATGACAGTGTAAGTTTTCTTATTAATATATTTTAAATAGTCAGGTGCTGGATATGTTTCTAAAAATAAATATATGATTTAATTTTGTATCATCTAGGAAATTGTTTACAATACTCATGTTATATATTGTTATCTGTTAGTGTCACTATCAAATAATTAGCCCATTTCGATCAAGTTAAGTATTTTGGCATGGAACATGACTTTATCTGCTACATCTGAGTGGTTAAGTCCCTCAGAGAATGATAGCACTATAGGAAGTGGAAGTACCAGGTAGGTCAAGGTCTCATTTTTGGTTTTTAACGATTAGTTGAACAGGTTGATCAAATTGGAGTTTTCCAGAATTTCTATTTTTGGGATATAACTGGTCGGATATCAAATATACTGGGAAATCAATCCTGAAGTATATACAGAGGTTATATGATCCAGTCTCCTATTAGTAGGGATGCAAATATTTATAGAATTCTACTAAGCCACACAACATCACAGCTGAGCTAAAAATTGATTTACTGTATTGGAGAGATTGATTGATATCATAACAGTTGAGTACTTACCAAATTCTCAATGTATTTTCTTTTTAGACCTTTCCTTTTACCTTTGGTTCTGTTGTTTGGTTTTCTTCTTTATTTTTTTGTTTTGCTGTACCACACTGCATTCCTCAGCCTGTAACAGATTTATTGTATATGGAATACGGTGGTTATCCTGCAATATACTGAGATTAATCAAGTTTAGCACAAGAAGTATGTCATACCCGTGAGGTATTTACCATGGTTTGGACACATTCATCAAGAGGCACAAAGACCCAAAATTCCTGTGTGTAAGACAGCTATGCCACTTGAGGTAGGATCCTTCTATTTTACATTTAACAAAAGTTGTAAAGGTACTACTGGTACCTAAAACTGATATCTGTTATGGTTGAGTGTTCGAGTTGACATTTGAACTAGTGTTCTTATAAGTATATGTTTAGATATTAACATTTTGTAGTGCATATACGAGTACACTCCCATAGTTGGTAATTGTTACTTACTTTTATCTAGTAAACTGTAGATATAAAAGAACTTTCTTAGCGTTGTGATATTGCGTTGCATCCGTAATAGTTTCGTATTCTAGAATTTTAACAAACGGTGTTATTGTACGTATAGCATAGGGTGAACAGATATCTGAGCACATTACTTACCTGGTAGGTGATAACACAGCAACACAAGTACGTTGGGATTGATCTCAACATTCTTAAAATAGATAGATACATCTGTAGATGTCTTCTACCACGTGAGTAATTAATTAATTAAACATATATGTTAGGTTAGGTCACAAAACCACTCGTTAAAATTGATTCCATTGACAGCCAGGAAATTAAAGGGATAAGTATTCGAAACCTTATTTAATATTGTTTCTTTTAACCCGACCCTCTCTTCCGAACTTCCCTTACTAATAATCATCTTTTAGCCGTATCAAACAAATTAACGCATCACAACCTCACCAACACACGCTTTAAAATGTCTAACTTAGTTATCTTATTCAAAGATTGAAGGAAAACTGAAGCTATGTTGACTAACTAACCTTGTTTTCGCAGTAAATTTTAGGCTACTTTACGTGCAAAAAAAAGTTTATAATCGTGTTTCCTTTAATAAACTATAAGGCGAACGATCTGGAGTAGGTCGAATGTCAATTGTCCTCATCAGCTCACTTTTTCTTTCATCTGGATAAAATCTAGTAGGGATTCTACTTCTAGGTCATCTCTAATTTGAGAACTTGACACACTTGACTCTTTTTGACACACCTCGTACTCTTAAATATTTAGTTTCGATAACCTGAATCTTACTTTTATTTTATTTATAAAGTTATTGTTCATTGTTTAATAAAGTTTTATCGTATTTTAACAATTAACTAGATTCTATTTTATAATCTATAAATTGTTTAAATTTACTTGTTGAAAATTAATTAATAGCTCATATGATTCTTCAAACATTTATTTAGTTAGTGGAATATTATTTCCATGAATCATACCAACCGAACATGCCCTTTGTAGTTAACCTGACTATTTATAGACATTTTGTTATGGAACAAAAAGCAGGAAATAAAATCGTTGATTATTTGAAATTCATTTTTTCATTAGTTTTGTATCTGCTGACACAGCTTTATATAAAAAACTTTCTTTTAAAGAAAATTGGAAAATCAAACACAAACAATAGGAAAATCAAATGAGAGAGAGAGAATGAACGAAACGAACCGAGTAGCTATTCGTTGAAATGAAAACTAGCTCCCTTATCTCTGGTGTAGCAGTGGTACCAAGTTGGCAGAGACAAAACGAACAGTGATTTTCCTAAAACTCAATTAACAACTCATCTTACTAAATGAAAAGTGATTGAACGTGTCACTGCAATCAAGGAAACAATTCCGTGTGCTATTAAAAGTAACGATTGAGATGGAAATTGCCACGACTGGTCGCAGGAGATAAACACGAAGTGGGCTATGGTATAACCAGGGCCCCTCGAAGCCACCGTGTTCACAATTAATCAAAAGAGAATAGAAGCCATCGGTTTTAATTACTTCATTGAAACTTGCTAAATGATTTAACTTTTTTTATATATTTTAGGATATATTTTAATAAACATATCTATAATGCGGATACTCTATAGTTTACATAGTAATGTATTCCTTAAATGATGAAAATTTAGTGTAAACCAATTGCATTAAGAGGCAATGTTGTATTAGCGCTTTTACCATTTAAACATTTTATCAAATATCACCTAATAAAAGGTTTATATAATCGATAATAATAAATAAATATCCTCAAAACTTATACAAAGAGACCCCAAAATATAGTAAAATAAGTGGACAAATCTATTTGTGAACATTTTTTATATATTGGTAGGACATTTGGACAAATATTCGAAACTTGAAGAGTATTTCTTAGGAGCTAGTCCAGATTAAGTTGTAGGTACACATTCGATACTAGAAATTAAATGTACGTCAGTGTTAAAGAAAATTAGCGTGGAGGATGGAACAAGCAGTAAAAAAATAAAATATTTGCAAAAAGACGAAAGCGATAAAATTACCATTAAACAGAAGCACAATTACAATTACCAAATTAAAGGCCAACTTCATTTATCTTATTTTATGGTGTGGAGTCCAGTTAATTTCGATATAGGAAAAATTGAAAGGCTGGACCAGTTTTGGGAAACTAACAGAGATTATAAAACACCCTATCTGAATATAGTTATTGGTTTAACTAGGCAGCCGAGTTGAACATATAATTTTCTCTCCGATTGTTCATAATGATATAGGAGGATATTGTATTTACAAATTATTACAATTCCCACAATCTCTTTATTTTTACTGTAGTGTTCAATTAAAATAAAATTTGATAGAAATCGCACTTGGTTGGTTGCTATGGAAATGTCCATAATAATTATAGTTTGACAAACGATTTATGTATTATTGCCTAGGCAGGAAAAGTAATACTTTGCTGATTGATATGTGTCAGAAAAATTAATATTTGCTGCCAATCGGAGAAAAAATATTTTTTTAATCATATTCTATAAGCTGGTAATTAAATGCTAAGTTTCAGTTTCATAATGATACTCATTATAATACTGGTATTAATTATGGAACTGAGAAATTGGCCTATAGATGCCTACATTTTGTAATATCAAGTAGACGGACCCAATATTTTCTATAGAAAATGTGTAGGTCTTTTAGAGATTTGTGTGCGTCAATTTGGATCTTCTGCAATAATCAAAAATGTACCTATTTTTATAAAAAGATGTATAGCTACGATGGTTTTTCATATTTTATTTGCTATTGTTTGTAAAAATATAGAAAAACCAAGAAAAAACTATATCATGCTGATCTTTACAATAACTTAATATATTTCTGTTACAATTACGTCTTATCTATGTATAAATTGAAGACTCAATCAAAGTAAACAAATAAATCTTGGAAGTTCTCCACTATTAAACTGTTTACTTTAATTGGGTCTTCATTTTATACATAGATAAGACGTAATTGTAACAGAAATATATTAAGTTATTGCAAAGATCAGCATGATATAGTTTTTTCCTGGTTTTTCTATATCATTGCACAGTTATAGTGATCTTAGAGGGAAATACATCCAGGATAATCCCTTAGGTTTAATAACATCTAAGCTTTAATATTGTTATGTCTTATTACTTCTATATTTGGTCTAGCCTTACCTACTTAATCAACATCAGGTACCTAGCTACAAACAAACAAAATGTAACTTCAATATGTCAATCTGACGATGCTAGTTATATAACGAAACAGCGGTGATTGTAATTTCATAGCTAATTGCCAGTGAAAACTGGCAAAACAGTGTTTTAAGTAAACACTAAAAGATTGATGACATTATACATACCGACATACTAGATATGATGTTGGACAGGATGTGCCTAAAATCAGCGACTTGGAAAAACCATGTCAGATAGATATTCCTAGCAGAAGTGAATGGGAAAGAGGTACCCTGATGGTTCTAAAAAGGTAACGGGAACTGTGGTAGGAATATTTGGGGTCAGATCCAAAATGCAATTTAGCATAAGCTTGAGAAAGCTTAAGCCACAGTGTTTCAGCCGAAAGTTACGGCTCTGGCTGCAAGAAAGTGTGTCTGGAGAGAGGCCTACATGATCAAACTATCTTTATTAATTTAGACAGCAAGATAAGACTGATGGTGATGGCAGGTTAAGACTTCACTTCAAATGCAACATGGAACTATTATCAACGTCTGAAAAATCTGGTGGAAACCAACAGGGTAACACTGGTGTGGGTTCCAGGGCACATAGGGTTTGTTGATAATGAGGGAGCAGACAAGTGGGCCAATAAAGGTGCTGAAAGACCCTTCGCAGGTCCAGAACTAACTTAGGGGGTGGCTTACTGCCTTGCGCGAAGAAATGTTCACCAGTGGGTGGAAAAAGAACACCGCAAGCTCTGGGAAGAAACAAGGGAAAATTTTCAGTACGCCATCTGCGTAATGAACCATAAAGATATTAAACTAGCCAGGATAGTCCCCTGCTAATCTCGTGACGCAGCTGTCATTGGCGATTAAAGTTAATTTATTAAGTGAAATAATGGAATAAATTAATAAACTGTTGTATATTTTGTAATCTGAGAATGTATCCAAAATATTTCAATTTTTTAATCAATAAGTAGAGATTTAATTTGCCGATTGAAAAATTTCCAATGAATTACAAAAACTTATTAATCAATGGTGTTCTTGATTGACTAAAGCTAACGTCCGGCTTTTATTATTTTTAAAACTTGCTTTAAAACGCTTTCAATTATTTATTTGTTTAATTTCTCTGTGTAGACACTCAGCATTTAACTCGAAAAAACCTCTTTTAAAATATCATTCGTCGTACAAAATTTATGATCTAAATATAGTCGTTAGTAAATACGATGATATTCACTTATAAATTTGTCATCTACATATAAACATTTGGGCAGAGTTAAAAGAAAACATCAGTAAATTTTCTTTAAAAAAATATAACCGACACACCGATTCTTTAATCTTCAATTTTAAATTTTAAACATTCGTAATAAAGATTGAGTTAACACGTGCGTTATTGTGATTGCAATTTTTAAATGAGTTTTGAATACCACACTTACGTCATTAATATAATTTAAATAAGGAAATTGTGTATTTGAAATAATTGAAATCCAAGGAAATTTATTATCAAAATGCTACACTTCAGAAGTGCAGTACCTAAATATATTCCAAACTTTTTATATATTTGACTAAGTGAAAGGGTATAAATTATAGTAAATTGTAAGATGACTAAATTTTTGCAAAAAATATAAATAAATGATAAATATCCCAGGAAGGTTCGAACTTTGAAAGAGTACGTGGGTTACAAATTATTGACAATATTAAATTTAAATAAATAACACAGAACCTAAATAACGCACTAAAAGAATGGTATAAGTGGCTGTACTTGTCTAGGTTCGGACCTATTTGATAAAGATTAGGTGGTGTGAAGTTGAAACATCTGTTTGTTATTATAGCAATGATGACAAAATTAAAATTAATAATTATTAATATTTAATCTGTATGTGTAATAATGGTGAAAATACTTTTATTTTACGTTTATATAATTGTGTACCTATGCCCCAAATGTATATATACTTTTGGTTTACATATTAAAATATAAGTATATACCAATGAAGCAATTTAACAATATACAATAAAACAAGCGATTATATTAAGAATAATAAAAAACTCTTCGTTTCAACGTAACTTCCAAGTTTATTTGAAAAAATATGTTTTAAATTACAATGACGGCCGTTTCGCTGATTAGCATCGTCAGAATGACATTTAAGTTACATTTTGTTTGTTTGTAGCTATAATAGGTACCTGATGTTGTTTAGGTAGTATTAAGGCTAGACCAAGTATGGAAGTAATAAACCATAACAATATTAAAGCCTAGATGTTAATAGCTCTATGGGATTATTCTGGATAATCCCTTAGGATAATTTCTTATCATATCATAGCCTGATGATGGTCTAAGGACCAAAACATGTTCGCTTTTAGAGTTATAAGCTTCTTTTTATTAAAATTGTGGATTGACTTTGAGTTTTATTGCTACTATATATCTGTATCATCCACATTTGAGAGATTTAAAAACCGAAGTTAAACAGGCCTGAACCTATTAATAAAGAGAAAGAAGAACGTTGTCACTGTGAGTAGGATGTACAATATTTAATATTTTTGCTTTCAGCACAAACAAGTTCATAAAAGGAATATTAATGATTATCGCACTTTTCTGAATGTTTTCATATTATAGAACTAATTCCTATAAAAGTAACATTCAAAGACTCTCACAATGTTCTTTATAATTTTCTTTTTTTCTTTCTTATTTTTCTCGTTACCCTTTGGCAGCAAATACAGGCTGCTAATGCCCACTTTTTGCCCTTGTGACACAAATGATCTTTTACCGCCCACCTTATCGAAAAACCAATCATATGAACTCCAAAAATAGGGTGGAAAGTATTGTTTATCAACCAGAAGGCGGAAAATTCCATAGCGCCACGATTTTTTCCATTCTAGCATTGACAAGTGTTCCTTAGATTTAACATTTGTAAATCATACAAACCAATCTGTCTAACCTTCTATTTACAATTTTTTATTTAAGTAATTGGAATAGTATAGTGCTCGCGTATGACAAAACAAATATTAAAATTTTTAAGATGCATCATATGAATGATTACTTCGAATAAAGCTAAGATCAGGATATTGAATTAAACAATAAATTATAAATTCTACATGAGCAATATTTTCTAGAACGCCTGCTGGTATTTTGCTTCTCATGAAATAATTAAATAATCTGGTGTAACAAATTAAAATAATTTGCTTTTACAATACATTTCATTTTTTTTTAGAAAATAAATACATTATTTTAAGGACTCTTGCTATTATAGTCTCCTCCGTAAGCATGTTTATTTTATGTTTATTTTAATTATTCTCATAAGCTACATACAATCATACGGATTATTTAATGATCAGCTTGTTTCACCTCTTGGTAGGTAGTTCTTTACATACTTCAATTTACATATGCAATTCATTTTACGTTTTATTTATTCTCCAATTGCCAAAGACAAAAAATATTTACACGCCAATGGTGACACTAATAACATCAGAGAGAAAATTGTGTGTTGATTTTAAATATTTTCATCCGTATAAATATTTATCTGCTCGAACTGCGGTTTTATTAACTGAAACGTTTTGTTCAAAGAAGCGTATCAAAGTGTCCGACAGCCCCATTCATCGTTCATCTGCGTCGAAAATGAGGTTGGGATTTTTAGCTTACGTTTTCGTTTTTTGTCAAAATAATCTTAGTTACTTTGATACCGGGGAAATCTTGAACAAAAATAGTTCTTTGTGCTATATCGTTGAAACGATGTTAATGAAGGCGGGCATGTGTTATTATACAAAGTGTTTGGATTTGCAAGTATGCAGATTTGTAACGATATTAATATGAGTAACTGATACGTCAACATTGCTGGACAATATTCTTAGTAAAGCGATTTGTCAGATTACTGTTAGTGGTTTTATTTGCGCATTTGATTTTTTGATATTAATAATTGTCTACAGGATGTTATTTTACCTAAGGAAATACATATATAGGTTATAGAATTACTATTATCTCATACAAAAATTTAAAAAAATAGGATTTCGAGAATAAATAGGAATTTCTATGACATACATGTATGTCATAATAATTCTGCAGAATTGTAAAACCACTTTGGCATGAACAGCTGATAGAAAAATAATGTCATTGGCTAAATTATTACACTATTATTCCTTACTAGACATTAAAAATGCGTTTTTGTTTATTATTCCAGCAGGCGTTTTAGAAAATATTGCTCGTGTTGTATAATTAAACTACAAAAACATTTCTCTACGAGGAATGCTAATTATAAGAAATATCATTCCTATTATGTCTTTGTGACCTGGTACTCACATTAAGCTATCCTTATTGTTTTTTCACCAGTTTCTTAAGAGATTGCTTAAATTTTCAGATTAGCTTTGGTTTAAGGAACCCAGAGCTTTTTAAAGTTGCCTGGCTGACTGTGAAAACTAGACACTAACGCCTTTAGCGTTTAACGCCTGCGCCTGAAAGATAGTTGGGGCGTTACAAGGAATTGGAACTCATCCATACCAAACGAGTGAATCTGCTTCCTGCTGTCTTCCTATGACCGCTTTAAACTCATGTGAAAGTCAAACCTGACTCGCGTGGTGTGTAATAGTTGATTCAAGGATGTCAGTAAATTAATGACCAACCAAATTACCAGCTGAGGAGATCCAGTATCCCATTTAAAACTGCTGTATTACAGATTTTTCCAGTTATTCCCAGACAAGCCAGCTTTTAGCCAAGGTGTAAATTAAGACACGTATAGCACGTATTAGATGACCTGCAAGAGAGACAGGGCACGTGCGTGAAAGCCACGAGACGTATGGGTTGTGCAGTGATTTACATATTGTAATGCAGATTGTAGAATCTCCAAACCAATCAAATACTGGAAAATTTCGAATGCAAGGTTGTTTAAAGTTAGGCTAAATTACTCCAACTGGTGCCACTCATATCGCATACATGACCTATTGGTGATAAGTTTGACGATCACAAAGGGCATGAAAGTAGGGATATGTTAACTTGCAGTAACTCTTGCTTTATGAGGATGTAGGTTACCTAGTTGGAAGACAGTATTAGTTAATCCTCGTAGAGGGTTGCAGTGTAACAGGATAAAGTATATTAGTACCAAGTTTAAAAAATTGTTTTGTTTAGTACACAAGCTGATCTTCTGAATGAAGGAATTGTCAAAATACTTATTGGTAGAAAAATTCTAATTTTTTTCACAAAGTTCTTTGTTATAAAACCAAGAATTTAGTAACATAACATAACATAAGTTTGGTTTGTCACCAACTTATGGAACATCCAGTAAGATTGTAACTAATTTTAAAATGTGGAGTTTAAAACTGCGCCTACAATTTTGGTCAATAACTTTATCTTGTAATTTTTACTATAACAGATTTACTGAGCTTCCTTACAGTAATCAACCCTGTATTGTGAGCTGAACTGTTATAGATTTAACACTCTAACTATAGAAAATTTGAGATTTTTAATATTTTAAAGAATTTTGTATGATAACGTCGTCATGTTACACATACAGTGTACTTATACTGTAACATGGTACATTCACCAAAAATCGACCGCAAAAGTGATGAAGTTATCAACTGCATTGTGAGCCATATTATTCATTTTCCTGCAGTGCAGAAACGTTTCACTATTTAAGGAACAAAAGTCATATACACTTCATCGTCTTTATATAGAGCAGTGTAAAGGGAAAAAATCTGGATGCGTTAAGGTGTCTTTCTACACGCATATTTTCAAACAAAGTTCAATTTGTCTTTTGGATAGCTGTTTGCGATGCTGGAGACAATTTGGAAGAGCATAATGAAAACTAACGTATTTGTAAATTTTATTCATTGTCTCAGTTAATTTTCCTTTTGCAATAAAATTGTAATAAAAGCTACGTACCTACATAATAAATTATGTACATAAAAATCCAATTTTATAAAAATTCATTGCTTTTTTCCAATATTATATTAGATGAAATAAATTGGTCTAAAACTATCTATTTTATAAGGTATTATTCTTTAAAATCAAAATTAAAATGGAAAAGTTCCAAATCATAACGCGTTTTTTCAATTTATTAAAAACGTTAAAAATGCGACTTAACACCTTTATCAATTTATGTCTCCAATTTTTATATATTACATCGAGACTGCTGACTGCACAAGCTTTGTTTATTTCTTAGCACTACACACTACAACTTATACATTTTTCTATTCAACTTCAACCCTATAGTGTTAATTCTTTCTCAATTTACATAATCTTGAAAGATTATGGGGATGTTTTCTTAGATATTTGGAAAACTTTAATTTTGCACTAACGCCTCCATACACCAATGAATCAATTTTCAAATACTTGGAGATTATTCATCATGTACTCAAATTGCAGTTAGAGATAAGTGAAGACAAAAACACCCTTGCAAGGGAATGTAGGACATGTTTTTTTTTAGAATTGTTTTCTTCGTACTCTTATAAAAAATTTGTTGGCTTTTTAATGTTATTAATTATATAACTGCTGGCCTGTCTACTACGTCAATACGTCTGCACCGAAAATAATTAAGGTGGCATTTGTCAGACGTTTCCTGCGCATCATTTCCATCGATAACATTTTTAGGACAAGATGAGATGTCGTCCGCTTTGATGAAGCCACTTTGTGATGATATACGACGACGCGTTTGTCAGAGCTGCGCGACATCCGGTTACGGGCGTCGCACAACCATCACCGAAACGCCAGCAGTGGCGTAGGTAGCACACGTCTCTTGATACTAATGAAAATCTAAAAGAGAAACGGAAACAAAAAATGGATGTGCCAGTAAATATACTTCCCTATAATCAATTTGGAGCCGGTAAGTAGTACATTACGGTGTCAGGTACTGTAATGTGTTGCCTAGCAACGCTACTCTGATTGCTTAAGGGAAGACAATAACTTTTCATTTTCTTTATTATATCTTTGTGATGATTTACGTGAAATTAACTTTTTTTTATACTGTACGGTAAAGTGCCATTTCCCGGACTCGTTTGAGTCGGAAAATGCCACTTCACGGTACACTTGTACTTTACTCTTCAATTCTCCCAATGTTGTTTGAAATAATAAGTGAATCAACATTAATTGTACAACTGCTGTTGCCAGCAATATGTATTAATAGAGTTGTTGATGGATCTACAGTTACAGTGTTTTTGTAATCGCGGAAGACGTGTGGCTGTGATGTAGAAAATTTTTGATAAGAAAAGGAAACAGTCATAGTTTCGTATATCCTGATGTAGAGGATATGTCTGACTTTGACTTGGCTGATGTTGTTGCAAAATTGGATGCGCCAGCTCAAGCTGGAACGGCAAGATCATCCTCGATATACACATTCAATTATAATTTTAATACTCTCACTGTAAAATGACCACATAGTACCAAATAAAGAATTTCCTAGTTTGGATTATTATGTCATTGTTTTTTTTGGATGAAAGTACCCCGTTGCTATGGGGTTGCTTCGTCATATTACAGGCATTTTTTTTAATCTCAACTCCAAAAAAATAGCACCAGTAATTTTTTGAACTTTGAATTATAATCCTTACACTACATACATTCATGTAACGACCAAAACTTTAACAATAACAAAGTAGGTTAAAAATTTCAGAGTCAGGTTAGCTAAAGTGACGAATCATCCCCACTCTCCCCTACCCTAAAACACAAAGAACAGTGAAAAAATAAAATATTGATATATTTATCGGCGTTTGCTGTTTTTGAAATCTGCATTCAATGCCAAGATAGCTGGCTTATAGTTGATAACCATAGAAACATAATATTATTATACAGTAGCAATAAAACTCAAATTCAATCCACAATTTTAATAATAAAGAAGTTTATAGTTTGTTTGTTTTGTTTTTAAATATGTAATATAATACTGTCATTCATTGTTATTAGTTGATTTTCACGAAATAGCTCAAGATCAATTCATTTCTGAAAACGAAAATATTACCCTTAATACTAATACAGGCAATAAATGTATGTTCATACGTTGGAAACCTAACTGAGTTTTTATTAGTTTTTAATATGTGGAAGCCTGTCAAATTTCATTACTGGATAGTAGCACTATCTGGTAAAAATCTATTTTCCGGATGGAAATCTTTTTTTTAATACATTAAAAATGTTTAAATTAATCAAATATACTGTAGAAGTTTTAGAAAAACAATTCTATTAATAAAATATTACTACATTTTAAAAACGCATCGATAATTATAAAATATCTACTTAAAATTCCCCAATCGCCGCCAATCAACGAGATAAAGGTCTAAACGTTAGAGATCTAAAGACCCATCTTACCATAAATAAGATAAAAAAGTGATTTGACTGAATGTGTCGAGATGGAAACGATTAGAAGCGCCACAATCGACTGGCGGTACTTACCCAATACCCACCGACCGACTTGACAACATTTCGGAATATTTCAACGTCTATCTCGGTAGGTTTTTATTTATTAATTTATTAATGACACTTCGATAGATTTAATAAGAAACGATTGTTAATTTCTTAATGAATTTCAACCAGTAGGTTCTTAGCGAGTGCGTCTAGAATATTTTAAAATGTCGTTTCTTAATTTTTATCGACGTAAAATACCGAGTTCATTCTTAAATCACTTACTTATAGCAGTCCTGTTACTTTAGTTGAAAATGAAAAACAAACTAGGCACAGCAGGAAAATAATTGATTCGTTAATTAAGGTTTATTCATAAACTTTTTGATCTGAAGAAGTAAATATGTAGTATGTAAATAGTAATATTTAAAAATTTTGAGGGATATTAATGTTTTAAACGTGATTTAGTATTTTAAAATAATTCCGTTAGTTAATAGATATTTGGTGAAATAAAATTCTAAAATTATAATAAATAAAATAAATAAACTAAAACTTTGAGTTGAAAATTTGATTTGTCAAATAGTTTACCAGTATTAAAACAGAGTATAATACTATAATTTTTTTTTTCGGGCTGAGATGGGAAACTCATGTTCGATGGGTCCTTAAAGTATAGAAACTCCCCGCATATAGTAGAGCTGCTACTGTCTAAATACCTAGATTTTAACATGGCTACCGCAAGCGCTATTATACTTTGTGCCTCAATTATACCTAATTTTAATGACCTGTCGTCATCTGCCACCATTTTGACATACCCTAGTATTATATTTTTGTTAAAAAATATCCTTTCGCCATCTACCAACTTTTTGACGTACTCTCGTGTGTACAAAATGTTTAGCATTAAAGAAGGCGCCTATAAACTTTGATGATATTTGCAATACGCAGTACGTCAATTCTTTGTCACTTCCGCTCACGATGTCTTATCAAACGATAAGGCAAAAAACTATGTAAAGCCACTGAACTATTAATAAGGCCAAGTTTACAATGGTATGACTACAGATAGAAGTGTTATTAAATTCATATATAAGTATTCTTAAATTTTCTAATTTCTCGAGCAACTTTTTGAATTTTTTTTTCATAAGAACCATCCCCTGACAATAACAAACACAACAAAAAAATGGTGACATCGGTTCAGCCGTTCACAAGTGATTCATTGATAGTTGATCAGTAGTCGACCGACGAGGGCGGGAGATCAAATTTAATTCAAAAAGAAATCATAATAGAAGTAACTTGATATTATAAATTCTAAATAAGAATTCATCGCAGCAAAATTATAATATTTGATTGCAACCTTGCAACCTTATTGCTTCTCTGTGGATAGAATAAAAAAAGGGTTGTATAGAACTAAAATGATATATTTTATTAAGTCATGACCAACTAAAAAAAAATCTTGCAAAAAAGTTAATATTTTAATAAAAAAAAGGGTTGATCGTTAATCAAATCACGTAAAAAATAAATACATAAATATCTTAAAAATAATATAATGTAACTATATATAAATGTATGTAGGATATACAGAGTGTCCCTTTAAAAATAAATAAGTGAAATGGAAAGTAAAGTGTAGTAAGAAGCAATATGGCACCAGATGTGTTAAGCGTGATTGTACTTGCATGTAAAAGTTTCTTGAATATTTTTCTTATCGATTCAGAGATATTTATTTGATTTCATACCTAATTTCAAAGATGTACATGTCAAGGTTATAAAAGCGTTTCTCCATGATTATCACAGAATTACCTAATTTTATAATCAAATTTGATTACAGAATGCTGGAATTACCTCTCTTGAGATTAAAAAAAAACATACCGCAATACCTCTGCTCCCATGTAATTTAAAGGTATTTACATTCTCTCTCTTTTGAGAAATTAATATTCTTACACCGGTTAGCAATAATAGCATTAGCTTTGACGCAGTTGATTATCAATGTAGTGCAAGATTTGAGTTTCTGTCAAAATTTAAAAAATATTTGCGATTACAAATAGTTTATATAATATACTGGAAAATTTAATATAAAAAAATCAAAGAATGAATCTGAAAAGTATTACAAACTGTTTACGGATTTAATATATTTGACCGTGGAGAAAAAGTATAGTCTGCTACTCGGTTAGAATGAAAATTCCTTATCCTCGTGGTTCCTCACACACGCATCGTCACGAGAGCCCATAGGATTCGCGTGCCTATTGCCAAAATGGCAACAAGTTTGAACAAAATCTGTCAAATTATTTACTAATTTATGGAATTCTCGAATTATATTTGACAAGATTATTTTTTGATTTACAAATTTTTACAATAACAAGATCAATAAAACTATCATAAAATTATTGAAAAATTTAATTTAATTAATTATTACTTACACAATTAAATAATTATTTTGACAAGTATCTGACAGTTGCTAGGCAAATAAAAGCTACAGTGATTATTCCGGACAATAATCACAAGAGATTTATTCCCACTATAATAATGACATAATTGGTTGAAACTTATCCATGTGACAAAGAAGCATTTCATTGGTTTTAAGAAACGTCAAAAAATAATCATTCTAACCTTGTTATATTTTCAAAATTATTATCCCAAAAACTTTTAACTTTTGCAATTTATAGAAATGTTCTCTCTTGGATGTTGGGTGGTGAGTTGCGCTAGTTTTGACAAACTTTTACCCTTTATTTATGAGTGAACCTAGGTGGTTTAACGTTGAATTTTGAATTTTTACAGTACAAGTGAGTCTCATCGGTCAATTAATTATGGTCCATAAGAACCTGTTTTGGCCGTTTGGCTCGAGTAAAGTCGTCAGAATCGTAGTCAAGTGCCCTCTTATGAAATGGGTTTATTTGGTTATGGAATTAGGTGATCAAGTCGAAGTCGGATTTGGTGGCTTATCGTGTCCACTATAAGGTCTCGTCAGATATTTGAATTTCTCAAGTACCATACATATATAATTAGTGGAAGGATGCAAGTCTTGTAAAGTGTGAGTTTGTGACGGAGACTTAGTCTCCTGTCTTTTGATATAAAGGGCCAAAGTGCGGCTTTTGAAGCATAAGTTTTTGAAATAATGTAACGGATTGGTGGGTGCCATGTCAAACATGACTCCCAAATATTGAACTTCGATTTTCCATCGATAACCAAATCTTTCAGCATAAAGTCGACATTTGGTCGATCGCGATTTTTACTGAATTTAATTAGTTGCGATTTTCCGCATTAATTTTAATCTTGCATTTTTCCGCCCATTCTATTTAGGCATTGGTCGTGTTTTGAAGATATTCTACACTCTTGGAGAATTTCCAAGAGCATGACAAAATCGCAGTATAATCCTCAAATGTAAAGATCTTTGTAAGTCCTATATAATCGGGGATGTCTGCCGTATACAAATTGTATAGAATGGGAGAGAGAATCGAACCCTGAGGAACTCCAGCTTCGATTCTCTTGATCGTTGAAATGGAGGAATCGAAACTAACCTGAATCGATCGTGATTTGAGCATAGATTTGATTATACCCCGCGACCATAAAACCACAATCGGAGGCGACATGAACTTCAAACATACGAATTGGCATTCAAGGCGAACTAATAAAAAAGGAAAAACTCTAGATGCACATTCGACCTGACACGACTATCAAGTAATTGGGCCAGAAAAACCGACTCGTTTTGGTACAGGGACCGCTGATGTTCTTGATATTTATTATTTTAGATCTGGAGAACCGGCAACCGAATCTGACGCACGCAAAACGATCACGAATGAATCGGATCAAATACTCCTAAATACTTCAACATCAACCAACATCTCCCTTTGCTCAACAACATGCATGACTTAGGTAAAGAAATTCTCTAATTTACAAATGAAATGAAATGAGCGTTATTTCGGAATACCTCTTCCAAATCAACTTCTGCATTAAACCTAGTTCCCTGGATAAAACGTCTTATTCAAGTGAAAAATAAAGCTCGGAAAATGGCTCAATTAACTATGAACCTGCTCGACAAAAACAGAGCCAACCAATTATCGAACGAAGTCAAGCGAAAACTAAAAAAACTTTGAAATAACCGGTGGACTGAGACCCTACAAACCATTAGTAATTGTAATGATCCTAATCCATTGTGGGCTCTCAAAAAAAGGCTTAAAATGAAGACCAAAATAAACAACCCCCTTGCCTGGTCTACACAGACCACCTTTGCGGACTCGCTAGAATTTCAATTGGGGAAACTGAGGTCGAAAATGGGATAGAACGCGACATTAACACTGTGCCATTTAAGGCAATTTGCCCCACAACAAACACCGAAATTCAAAACATATTATTCACACTAAAATCGAAAAAAAGCTCCGGAAGCAGACAATATTTAAAATCACCAGCTAAACAGTTGCCTCACAGCTACATCAAATTTTTGGCCAACATTACAAACACGATTTTAAAACTAGAAAAATTCCCCGGCAGATGGAAGAATGCCATTGTTATTTTAACAGAAAAACCTGGGAAAATCCGCTTAACCTCCAAAACCACAGACCAATAAGTTTGATTAGTTCGATATCAAAAGTAATCGAGAGCGTTATTCTTGAGCGAATCATCCCGGACTATCAATTTGGTCTTAAAGCTGAACACTCTTATTAGCAGCAGGCTCTAAGACTGATCGAATGCATACTCAAAAACTGGACTGCAAAACGGACGTGTATCGCTGTCTTTTTAGACATCGAAGAAGCTTTTGACAAGGTTTGGCATGAAGGGCTAATTTATAAATTAGTTCATTTTTATTCAGGCCTATTATAAAAATGTTAATATATCGGTGGACTATTTATAAACTTATGCTCAACAAACAGTGTTGGAAGTTGGTACTAATAACGGCTATAAATATGAAAAAATATCAGTTACCTTACTCTTAATTCCATAAAAATTTTTTTGGCTCAAACGACCGTATAGTAAGTTGAATTCTTATCAATTTTTCTATCATTTGACAGAGGTTAATAAAATGTCTTTCGTTATTTTTTTTTCTGCTGCTTGGTCGATTTTTTGTTGTCGTATAGTTGCTACCACAAATTTCAATATTTTGCATACTCGGTCAATTCTAAAAACGAGTTTTACTCGATAATCACGCGTCGGAGGAGAAGGATACTTTATTGACGAATAGTTAACACAAACCGATATCCCTAGTCCGCTGGTTAAGGTAGTTTCTTAGAGAGAAACACCGGAGGAGGAAACATAAATCTGTTTCGAAGTAATTCTGGACGTGCGGTATTCTTGGAAATACGCGTTATTTCATTCGAAAACATCCCACCTGATCCATTAACGAAAAATCCGGTCTCTAACGATTTTACGATATCGAAACACTCTTTTAACAAGGTTCCGAGCAAGATCATTTTTAATGACCACTCGAGATAAGTTAAAAGTGGTGTACCGAGATTCCGCTACTGACTACTAAAAATGCCGAAGAGGTTAATATTAAGGTATGTGTGATGATGATGATGATGATCACGATGGTAGTAACAACGATGAATTTCGTGAGAACTTGCAATTAAGAAACTATGCTACAAATCGCAATTATTTTAAATACAAAAGATAATGAAAATTTACAAACTTATAGAAAATAATGGAAGCAAAAATCAAAATATTCTTTATGATTTAATTTCTAGATACAGACTAAAAAATTTTGTTTTCTTTTTGTTTTTATTTAATGCATATGCAGTATATTTACATGCTAGGTTAATAAACATAATATAAAAAAAACAATTTATTAAAAGTTAGAATTAACAAAAGAACATTTTTATTCTCCCCTATACGAAAGTGTAAATTTCTATCTTGATGACAAAAGTGACACTATAACTGACCCATTAAGTAAAATTAATAAATTAACTTTTTAATTGGTTGAAAAATTTCAATCACGGAATTTTTTAGTAGATGGAGATTGCAAAGTTGCCAGAGCAACACAGCAGAATGTATTGAATTGAAAAGGAAAATGTACATTCTTATTTGATACCAGATGTAATTTTTTAACATACATATATAACGTTATTAAAAAAATACATTGGAAGGGGAAAATTTTTAATACAATGCACGATCCGAAAGCATTTTCATGAGTCTCAGCCAATCAAAAACACATCGCTCTTAAAAGTTTCGGATCTTGTAATATAAATATACTAAGTGACATAAAAATCCGAATACCCAGTGTAATAGTAAAAGAGCAAGTAAAGAAGGTTTTTATCCTCGAAAATGAAAGTTGCTGCACGAGCCAGCAACAGTCTTTTCGGGGAAATTGCAGTTAGACTAAAAAGAAGTGTAGACACTGTGGTTAGGTATTGTCAGGCATGGCTTTGAAAAGGCCGTACGCAAAGAGCAGGGGCTCTGGACGTCCCCCGTAGAACAACAGACCGTGAAGATCGTCGCCTAAGGTTATTGGCCTTAGGGGACCGTTTCTCCACTACCAGGTCCATTGCAAATGAATGGTTTGCAGAACACGGAAGACCTATTGGCATGCGAAGTGTTTACCGACGAATAATACTTTTTTTCCTGTTTTCATACCGACCACACTGGGTCCTCCCTCCAGAAAACCGACGAAATAATGGCCTTGAGTGGTGCAGAGAACGGTCACTCTGGGATCAGGAATGGAACAGTATTGTCTTTAGTCTCGGTTTTGGTTAGGCATGCACGATGGTCGAGCGAGAGTTAGAGGTGGTGAAAGGAGAAATCCACGGTTTTTTGTTGAAAGGCATGTTCATCAAACTGTTGGTTTGGGGTGCTATAGTTTATGGTTCGAGATAACCTTTAATCTTCATTGGAGGTAACATAAACGCGCAGCGTTATATCCAAAAAGATTTAGAACCCCATCTTTTACCCAATCGACACCCTGGCAAATCCAACTTTTCAACAAGATAATGCCCGACCACATGTCGCAAGTCACAATTGACTTCTTTCACCATATTGATGTCATATTGTTACCTTGGCCTCCAAGATCTCCCGACTTATCCCCAATTGCGTACGTGTAGGATATGATTGGTAGTAGATTGCTCAATTTGCAACGTCCTCCTCAGATTCTAGAAGAACTTCGAGAGAAGTTGGTGGTTGCCTGGAATGAGATACCACAGGAGGGCAATGACCACCGGATCAGATGCATGCCTAGGCGCGCTGGAGAATGCGTAACACATCGGGGTGCATCCACACATTATTAGGTAAAAGGGCTTTAAAGCAATGCAATAATTTTGAAATTTTTATCATTTACTTATTATGCGTCACAATTAAAATATATCCATGGAGACATATTTAATAGAGTGAATACAGCCCATGGGTGTTTCAGTATAATATTGTTTTGAGAGGTTGTGTTCAAACGACCTCAAATTAACTGATTTAATTGGGCTTCTACCAGAGCATATAGGTATTGCTTTGTTTATAAATATTATTTATATTTTTAGTAACAGTAAAGCATATTTTTTGCTCCCGACAATTTTAAATGTAAAGAAACAAATTGGTATTCACAAAAAATATAAACGAAGAAGAGTATAGAATAGCAGAAATTGTAACAACATTCCAAATAAATCTAAAATAGAAGTAGCCAATAAATGTACGTTATATGTTTGTCTAAAAAAGTGGTACTGCATCTAATTATTTTACAATTTCAAAAAAGTTATTTTCCTATTTAATGTGTCCTCCAGTTCTGAAATGGAGGTTCAAAAATCTAGTTAATTTCAACGCGACGAAAACACAAACCCACAACTTGTGTCAGATAAAACCGCTCAGATGAATTGCCACTGGTTTTATATTGTTAGAGCATTAATTTAACGTATTTTTAACTGGTACATTCGATTAAGACTTCTTAAGACTTCTTAATTAAGAGTTCTCCACTTTCGTTTTCTAAAAAGTGTCTTATTTTTATATAATTCTTTTCATTAAGCGATGAAATGATTTATACAAACCACAGTACTTAAGAGATGTCTTTACCATTTCTCTTCTAAATATATTCAGAAGAAGTTTCATATATCGATTTTCGAGATTATCAACAAACTTTTGTCTCGATGGTTGTGTGTCGAGAATATCGAATTTTCGAGAGCCATTAAAAAAACTGAATGCTAATACTGCCCTAACAGATTATGGAAAATTATTTCTTTTAAGAAATTAGCTAAAAACCTTGTGCTATAAAAATTAGCTGGGTACGACAATTTAGAAATATTTCTTCTTTCATGAAGAACGCGCTATATAAAAAAATCTAGATCGAGAAAAGGCGATACGAGAAATCTCGACTCTGAAACCCACTTGCAAGAGATGAGCGAATAAAAAAAATCTCTGTAACTTACATAAATAAGCCTGTCTAAAGGAAACCTAAAAGCTTTTTTTAAAACTCCCCTACAAATATAGATGTGGAAAGATTTAGAACCTTTAAACAAATCTAAATATTGTTTTGTTTTATAAAACAAACAAGGAATGTAACAAAACTGCATTTAGTTTTCATTGGTTCGAGCTCATCATTTTAATTATCTTTTACTCCTCGTAAAATCATTCTCCTTTAACAGTTTATTAAAATAGGTTTCAAAGGTATTTGTTGGTCTCTAGAATAACACTTTTAATTATACAATAGCATTGAATATGAGAAACGATGGTGTTGTTTTTGACACGCAGATTAACACTGTTGCGAAATGAAGCAGAAGAAGTAAAAAAGTAGAGCATGTTGGTATAAAACGCACATTATCATCCTTTTATAGGTATGAGAAAACGAACGTTTCCTTTATTTGTTACGAAACTTGACCGATCTAATTAGCAGTAAATGTAAGAAAATGAATAAGATAACGATAGTTTATACATTAATTATATATCTTTAATGTGCGGAATTATTAATAATCCGGCTAAGGAAATAGAAAGGGGTTTTATGTCTTTGATGTATAGTGAAAGTGTAAAAAGATGTACGATAAGATTTTACATAAAACTCGGTTTGTATACTTTGTTTTAAATAATGATATAGAACTTTAATAAATTGCATATTTTCTAGAAACTCATTTGAGTAAATCGACAGATTGTGTTGACGGCAAATAAATGTAACCGTGAAGTGTTCGAAATTAGAAGTTAATTTACCAAATATGTTAAAAGCATTAAAATTATCAATTTTAAAAGAAGACGTCCTCTAGTCATGTAAAAAGAAAGGGGGCAGCCGCCCTCTGCGCTGAACTCCTATGAGTAGCCTTCTAGTGTTGCCTGTAATATTCCTGCCTCTGAGACCGAACGTAATGCAGGAAACCAGTGCTCGAGGGGTTCCCCCCAGTCTAAATGAGGCCTGCTCTCGCCTTTTCAAAGGCGCCTTCTACGTCGAAAAAGACAGCTAAGACTACTTTCTTAAATTCCAGCGCCTTTTCCACCTTCTGCCCTATGGCAAGGAGAGCTGATCCTGTCGACTTACTTTGCCTCTAAGCATGCTAATGTGAGTGAAATAGATGCTGCTTTAAGCTTCTTTCTAATAGATACATACCCACCATCTTTTCCTCTGCTTTGAACATAAATGCTATGAGAGTAATAGGTCTAAAGGATTTGGCTATTGTTTACTCTTTCTTCCCAGCTTTGGGAATAAAGACATTGCTTGGGCGCGAAGCTGGCCCGAAATATTCTCCCCAGACATGGGAGTAGAATGTTCAGGCATTGCTGAAGCAATTCTGTCCCATGGCTTTGTAAGCTTCGATCTCTCCCACTGCCCATTTTATGGACCCTTCTGTAACCATCATGTTGACCAGACCCCAGTCCTCTTGCGGCTGTGCATGCCAACATGGTTGTTGGGGTTCCATGTTGAGGAAGTGGGTTTCCAGGAGTCGCAGTGACTCCTCTGTGTACAATGTTTAGGACCCATCTTGCTTCTTAAGCATTCCCGAAAGCCTGGCAGTCTTCGGAAGCAAATTATTTCGATACAGCTAGACTTCTTACTATTAAGTACTTATTTTTCTCAAGGATTTGAGTTTTGCACTTCACCATTAGACCTTCTTTAGTGGGGCAGATTTTAGGGGACAAGCCTTCTCATAGCTACCAACTACCCCTCCTCAAGGTCTTGCCTTGTGCTTATTGGGTCATCGAACCCAAAGTGTCATAGGCAAGTCTTCTTCTTCTAAAAAAATCTTAATCAATGGCGTCCCTCAGGGCTCTATTCTGGGCCCTCTTTACAATAACTTGGTAATTAACTCTGCCAAAACTAAAGCTCTCTTGTTTGGTAACAATAATGCACATGAATTTTGCTTACGTATCAACAGTCTAATAAACTTGTCCTACTGCGAAAAAAATTTGGGGCTACTCATTGACACTAATCTCAGGTATAAAGATCACGTATCTTTTTTAATCAAAAAGTAATTTTGCTCTCTTAAACTCATATACTCTTACCGTAAACTTCTCAGTCGCAAGTCTAAATCAATTCTTTGCGACTTCCTTGTTTTATCCCGTTTTAATTTCGCTGATGTCGTTTATGGTCCGTCTTTGTTGCAAAATGAATGTAGACGTCTTCAACTAATGCAAAACTCATGTGTCGGTCTAATCTGTTGTATCCGTCGAAGACAAAAAATTTCTTTTTGTTTCAAGGATATAGGTTGGCTCACGTCAAAACAGAAGCGTTTTCTTTATTGTTGCAGTTTCTATCATAAGATTATCACTACTAAAAACCGTTCTTATCTTTACAATAAAGTCGAATTCAGACACCAAGTTCATTCTTCCTAATACGTTATCTATTCCTAAACATAAAACTGCTCTTTTTACTTGTTCGTTTTCATATAATATTGCCACATTTATAATTATTTGCCTGATGCCATTAAAACCTTGCCAGTTAAAAATTAAAAACAAAAAGAATAAAAACATTAATTTTTGAATATAATTTGGCTAATTAAGGATAATAAAAAACTCTTCGTTTTAACAAAACTTCCAATATTTATTTAAAAACTGCTTTTTTAAAAAACTCAATGACAGCCGTTTTTAAATAAATATTGGAAGTTTTGTTAAAACGAAGAGTTTTTTATTATCCTTAATAAGATGGACTTCCAAAAAGTAAGGGTTAGTACAATCAATATAATTTGGCTATTTAATATGACAATTTGTGCACGATTTTTTGGTATGGATTTGGAATTGTATAGTTTTAATGTGTTTTAATGTCCTTATAAGGTTTTCTTTTTTATTTTTATTCTATCAAGATCCAATTTCTACCAATGTATATTGGATGTATTTAACTGTTAAGTGGAAGAACGCTACTCGTTTATTTGTACGTAACTCATTTTTCCTTGTAGATAAAATCCATATTATTATTATTATTATTAGGGTAATATTTCTGGGCTGACTTCAGCCAGTAATCACTGCATTTACGGGTCAAGACCAAGTTAATACAGAGTGGGGTGATTTATTTAACTGAAAGGTAACTAGGCATGTTGATTTTGATTATTTTCTTCCAACTGCATGAACTTTCGCACAATACAAGTGTTGAGAATTGCAGCTTTCTGCATGGTTATATATAGAGATTCGCTAACGTCCAGGAATTTTAAGCTATTGAGAAGATGATTAGGTATTACGCCTGTGGAGGATAGCACTATCGGTATTATATAAACGTTATTTTGTTTCCAGATTCTGGTAATTTCCTCTTTTAATTCGCCATACTTAGAAATCTTCTCCGTTATTGTTTTTTTGTAAGTTATGAGTGTTTAGGACTGCTATATCTATCAGGATAATGTAAGTTATTTTGCTAAGTTTGTCTACTATTGTTATATCTGGTTTATTGTAGTGGATTGTTGGGTCAGTCAGAATAGCCCGGTCGTAATATAGTTTGTGTGTACTATTTTCTAATACTAGTTCTGGCTTGTAATTATAATAAGGTGTATTTGTACTTTTTATTAGATTAATTGATAATAATATCTTCGGCAACATCAGCATTAATATCATTTAAAACACAAAATAATGTTGGTACAAAATTGTTAAATGTAAAAACAAAATTACCCATATTAAAAAAAATCTGTTGTTTATAAAATTAATTGTCCAAAATGTAATGCTGTATATATAGGTCAAACACAAAGAAATTTTGAAGTAAGATTTAATGAACACTTAAGAGCATATAGATTAAAACAACCAGATAAGTCAAATTATGCAAAACACCTACTTGAACATCCAACCTCACTCTTACACACCAATGACATCCAAATACTACACACTTGTGATAAAAAACAAAATTTAGATTTCCTTGAAGAACTTGAAATAAAAAGACATCTAGCAGATACACAATTTAAAGTTGTTAATGAACAAATAAATCTCCACTATTAAACTGTTTACTTTGATTAAGTTTACATTTTATACATAGATAAGACATAATTGTAAAACACAAATATATTAAGTTATTGTAAAGATCAGCATGATATAGTTTTTTTCTGGTTTTTCTATATCATTGCACAGTTATACTGATCTTAGAGGGAATTACATCCAGGATAATCCCTTAGGGCTATTAACATCCAGGCTTTAATATTATTATGTCTTATTACTTCTATACTTGGTCTAGTCTAAATACTACCTAAACATCAGGTACCTAGCTACAAACAAACAAAATGTAACTTAAATGTCAATCTGACGATGCTTCTTAGCGAAACGGCCGTCATTGTTATTTAAAACATATTTTTTCAAATAAACCTGGAAGTTACGTTGAAACGAAGAGTTTTTTATTATTCTTAAGCAGATTTAGGGTGAAGGTTATTGTGTCTAGTAAGAGTGGTGCGCGTATAGTTCGTCCTAATTGTTCTATGTCAGTTTTTGTCCATTTTATAACTCAAAAGGAGTAAGTCAGAATAGGCATAGCGAAGGTGTTAATTGCTTTAACTAGATTTTTACCCAACAGCTGGGATTTACAAACTGATGTTAGTCTTCTTTTGTACTCAGTCGTTAGTTTTTTTAATGTTTGTGTTGTCAAGTCCTTTTAGTTGTTGGTATCCTAAATATTTAAATAAATAAATAAATATTTTAATTAAGTCAGTGGGTTCCATTGCTGTGATGGTGTCATAGTCACCGGGTTGTATCCTGCCTCTAACAATGTGAACTATCTTACATTTATCTAAACCAAATTTCATATTAATATCATTACTAAATTCTGTTAATTCTACTAATTGTTTTATTTGTTTTCCTGATTTAGCATAAAGTTTAAGCATGCTGCACACGGCGTACGATAATATAATATATATTAAAGTTCATATATTACACAAAAATCGCTTATAATTAGAAAGCACACAACGCCGCACATGGGCGCTTTAATATATATATATATCTAGGCGATATATTATATCTCTGTAAAAATATGCCTGCTGAGCGATATTTTACAAATATATCTGGTCATATCTTACCAGCCCCTTGCGTCCCATTGTCTGCAGAAGCCCACAATTTCGATGTTTTTGAGTTTAGACGAACCGGCATTTGTCTACACTTGTTTTTCAAAGCTTTTGTGTGTTTTAAGTATCATTTAACTCAAATTGATTGTACTAACCCTTACTTTTTGGAAGTCCATCTTATTAAAAATAATAAAAAACTCTTCGTTTTAACAAAACTTCCAATATTTATTTAAAAAATTGCTTTTTTAACTTTAATGACAGCCGTTTGGCTAGACTTAGCATCGTCAGATTGACATATTGAAGTTAATGTTTATTAGGTAGTTATAAGGCTAGACCAAGTATGGAAGTAATAAGACATAACAATATTAAAGCCTAGATGTAACCATATACTATAGTCTAATATAACTGTCGGGTTATTTTTACTACGATAAAGCATGCCTTTAGGGCTCATAACATCTAGGCTTTAATATTGTTATGTCTTATTACTTCCATACTTGGTCTAGCCTTATAACTACCTAATAAATATCAGGTACCTAACTACAAACAAACAAAATGTAACTTCAATATGTCAATCTGACGATGCTAAGTCTAGTGAAACGGCTGTCATTAAAGTTAAAAAAGCAATTTTTTAAATAAATATTGTTTTGTTAAAACGAAGAGTTTTTTATTATTTTTAATCATTTAACTCATTAAATAAAAAAAATTCTCTGCGTAAATTTCTAAATTTAATATGATCATTTATCCCACACTTTTTTTGCTTTTTAATGTTTATTGTTGCTATAAAGTTGTCATACATAGTATCTTCATCTGACGAACTATCTACGGAATCTAGCAATAACACGTCGTCTTCGATCATTTTCTTCAACAACTGACGTAAGGTATATGAATATCGTACCATGTCTTCAGCCACCATAATGTAATATATATTATATTATTGCACACCGTGTGCAGCCGGCTTAATATAATATATATTATATTAGAGTGCAAACATAAAATATATATTATATTATCGTACGCCGTGTGCAGCAGCCTTTAATGTCGTCTACATATATGAGATATGAAATTGGTATTTTATTGTTCTTAAGGCAGTACCTACCCAATCCGGTTCCCATTTAGAATGCTGGAAAGGGGGCCTAGTTGTTATTGTGTTTTCTAAATAGTTAAGTTGTAGTGTTTTTTTTTCCATTGCTCCATTATGGTTCTTAAGAAATCAATTAATTTTGAAATAATTTTATATAGCTCTAATATTTGTATTAGCCATAAATGTGGGATGGTGTCAAAGGCTTTTTTATAATCTATGTAATAGCAATGAAGTGTCCTACTATTGGCTGCGGCATGTTTATGGATGGTGGAGTCTATTATTAACTGTTCTTTGCATCCCATATGACCCCTCCTACAGCCCTTCTGCTCTTCTGCCATTATTTGATATTGTTCAACGTGAGAATTAATTTTTTAGTCATTGCCGAAGTCAGTATTTTGTATAGAGTAGGTAAACATGTTATAGGCCGGTACTGTGAAGGTTGTGATAAGTATGTAGTTTTAGGTAGCATTATTATTATTATTAATATCCATTCTTCGTGATCGATTTAATTTTGTGGTACATAATTTAAATAGAGAATTGTTATACTTCAAATCAGAATACATTTTTTATAAATTTATTTAAAGGTATGTAGAAGACGACGAAAAAATGTAATAAGCTGTAAAACATTGTCTATTATCTCGCCTGCATGCTCGACTGTAATAAACAGTTTTTCGTCCTTGGTACATAAATTACTGTTATAAGTATATTTTAAAATATTTGCCAAAGTTGTCATAAAAAATTGCCTCGTTCTTAAACAAAAACTAAAAACTACTTTTGTACCATTTTAGGTAATTTGGTAGAAATCGTATTTTGTCAATTAAATCTTAATTAGTTTTTATTTATATATTTTTTAGTTTCTCTTATTATTTTGTAAAAAGGGTTTTAATTATTTGTTTACATTAAAATTACCAATTTTATGTAATAATCATCCAGCTGTCGAGTAATTACCTACGTTGTTTTTTAAAATGTAAACTTTCATAAATATTCAACTTGTTTAACTCATTGTCGGCACTATATATCTCAGTGCTTAGATATTTGGTAAAGATAATCCCCTTTTTGTCAAGTTTATGAAAATTAAGCTTAATCACACGCGATCATCTTCGTACTATTACCTACTTGCAAGTTAAAACGCAGCACCAACATAATGAGTTGTTTTTTTTCTTGTTGTAACGATGCACTATTTTCACTCATTCACAGTGGTTAATTAATAATGTATATCTACTAATAGGTCAAAAAATAAGAAATATAGTAATTCTTATTTATAAATTTATGAATATATTCTTTGAACAATTGTATGGTGAACACGTAATATGTTAATAAATTATAAAAAAAATTAGTATACATATATACATGGATGTCTGATAATATGAGAATTTTTGACCAAAGCTTTAATCTATACACTCTTTGTAAATAATATTGTTCTTTATATTTAAATGTATTTTAAACCTTGTTTATGCGTTATATCATTACTAACCAGATTAGAAAATAAAATCGATTAATTACTTTCTTCAAGAAGGTTTCAGTTGGGTTAGGTTATGTTCGGTTAGGTTTTGGTCCATTCTCCACGATTTGCACATACTTTTCTAATTTCCAGATGAACGCCCTAATTTTGTTAGCAGATCTTTCCAAGCGGGATTTGCCTCTTTTCCAAATTTAGTAGCGCAGTTTATCCAACTACCTCTTTTTTGAAGAGAAACGAAAACTGCTTCATGAAATCAACATCTGCTTCTTTGCAGTCCTAATTCAAAACAACTTTTCAAGTAAACTCCGAACTATTAGTGTGATGAGATTATTGGCATAGCCCTGACCATCTACCCACTGTCGAGAGAGCTGATGAAAGTAGTGCCAATTCTCAAGAATGCTGTTGATCCAATTGCAGATTACCATGTTTGTTCCCTTCGAATTCCATTTACGACCCCTACATTATTTACTGAGCATCTCCTAGAGAGAAGATGCTCTAGGAAAGCGAAAATGAGAAGTGGAGATGGCCAACACCCAGATGGAGATCAAAAAGGAGGTTGCGGCGAAGAAGAAGGGAGGAAAGTAAGTCAAATGAAATATGGAAGCGATGGAGAATAGGGTAGCAGATAGAAGATAAGGGAGATAATCATATGGACGTGGGAAGGAGAGATTTTCACGGTCACGAAAGTGGTTGGAAGAGAAAAATTGGAAGGCAGGGAGGTAAATAATTTGGCGATATTGGTGCGGAGAGGAAGATAGTAACAAGGGGACAAGTTTTTGTTGGAACAGATTAGAGGACATAAAGGACTGTTGAGACAAAGAGTGACGATGTAGAGTTTTTTACAAATTACAATACAGAGGGAATTACAAAGGTTGGGGATTTCTTTAGGGAAGAAGGATTTTGTTTGGGAAGAGGGAATAGGATACCATATAGGCCACTGATGGGAACTTTCCTCTGATACATATTTTATGATCTGTTCATGCGGATGGAGATACCGGGCGGCGTTAAATTAATTGGGTACGGGTACACTGACGTCTTAGCAAACTAGCGTGAACATATCATTATGTCTCTCTCTTAAGGAGAGAGAAATAGCATTGGCACTAAAGAATACGCAGGTGGTAGAGGTAGTTATTAAAAAGGTTAAGGAGGTTGGATATCTAGGGGTGTGGTTAAGAGAAGGAGATTAACCTAAGGTGACATTTTCTTGAGACAGTTAGAAGGAGAAGAAAAAAGTCCGGTAATTGGGGAGGTTTATGCCAACCGTAGGTGGACCCGGTAGCTTAAAGAGGGTTGTATACTGCGGGATAGTGACTGGGGATATCTTAAATAGGGTAACATATAGGGATATGATGAGGAGGGTACAGAGAAGGATGTTGTTAAAGTTGGTGTAGGCTTACCGGTAGGTGGTGGAGAGGGTCCTTTCGGTTGAAATGCTGGTAAGGAAAAGGACTATGATCATTTAGAAGCGGGTGGAGTTCGGGGAAGAAATATAGTCGGTTTGAATGAACTGGATGAATGAATGGGAAAATTGGAATAAGGGGACATGGAAGGATCTGATAATAAAAGATTTTGCAAGGTGGGTGAGATGCAGAAATAGAAAGGTTAACTATTATATAACACAGGGGCATGAGTGCTTTAGATACTACACGTACAGGATAGATAAATCTGGTGGATGACGAGTGGAGTTTTTAGATGCCCCAAATGGGTAAAGGAAAGTAGGGAGAAAAAATAAATAGTGGGAGAGGTAATTAATGCGTAACTAATGAGAAACACTTTGTTAGGTTAACGACAGAAGGAAAGGTTAAGTGCTAAGATATAGGGACAATTATTAGGGAGAAATTAAAACAAAGCGAGAAGGAAGAGAGAATATACCAGGATGTGTTGGGGAGCAAGGATGTGTAAAGGAAGGTTGCTGACTGGGGCAACTTTATGCTATTGGTTCGCGTATGGGCTAACCAAGTGGGGTTGTGTCTACTCGCTATTTGGAGAATGGTCAAAAATTACCACTTTTTGTTCGCAACTTTTCGATTTCTTGTGTTTTTGAAAAACGCGAATGGTTACAACTAAGGCGCCTTTTTGTCGGGCAAAAATTTGAACGAGAGAAAATATATAAGTACATACTTGTACTTTTAAGTTTTAATTGTAAGATGGTATATGGAGTGGAAAATAGTACAAATAGTTCGAAAGAATTTGTTGAAACAAACCAAGCCTTTTATTAGGTGTACATATTGATTTTTTTATTTTACAATGTTCTGTTGCATAAAATTTTCCCGTTTGTAGACACATGAATGAATAATCTATGCGGCTTCAAGTAGCATTAATTATGGCATTGTATTTATATCATACGGTAGTTCTTTTTTATTTGTAGATCATATATAGATGTTTGAATTCCGTACAATTGTTTATGATTACGTATAATTATGGTTTTACGCTTCGGAAAATTTAAAATCCGATATATTATATTTATAAAAATATGCATTACCTTAAAATAAAGAGTACTGTACTAATGAATCCTTCCTTTATGAATATGTTATGTGTTTATTATTAATCAGTGATAATGTGACAGTAGAATGACAGATATTTTTTTAACCCTTTGACGGATTTAAAAAATGTTTACTTTGTTTTGTGGCAATTTAATTCTAAAACTTTCCTTACTCTAGTTATTTTTTGAAAATCCTCTTCGTTTTAAAAAAAAAATCGAATAACTAAAAAAAATAGCTATAAAAATATATGGATAAGTCAATTGATTTTTATTTTTGAACGAGTAGGTGGACTATTAAATAAATTAACAAAGTAAACCATCCGTATCTCAAATGTCACTAATGGGAAATTAAATGAAAAACCCAAAGTCTATGTCACAGAGTTTTTCTCTTGATGGAAAGACAATACTAGCTACTAGTTTCGGCCTAACATTGAGGCCATTATCAGGCTATGAAAAAGGTTATTTTAGTGGTACAAATGAAAAAAAAAAGCATAAAAATCAATAAATATATAAGTATAAGGACCACAGTTAAAACATAAAATTTCAAACATTTTCAAACGGACTAACATGTATAAAATTTATGGTCTTAAATTAACTTTTTATATGTTTAAAAAGAAAGAAAAATGGGAGGCCGAGTTCAACATAGACATATAGATTAAAAAACCTTTCCAGTGTAACTGTAGTTCGACAAAACAGAGGACAAGAAGAATAAGTCACAAGAAGAAGAATAAAAGGTTTGTGAGGTTATATTGACAATAACAATTAACATTAATTTAAAATTAAGATAAACAACCTAGTAAAATGTGAGAAGCTAATTAGTCACATTAGAAAGAAAGAAAACCAGAAAACCAATTATTGAAGAAAGTGGACAACAGAAAACAAATAAGTAAAGGAAATGTGGAAGACAGAGTAAAATATGTTACAAACAAATAAAAGGGAAGACTAAGAAATATGTAAGGGTCCTTTGGTCTCAGCTGTTCATTCAAAGATACAACTGCACTGTCTCTTGATGCTTCATTTTTCTCTAACATTTCAAGTAAATTCATCCTGGGACCTTTAAAACATTTAAGTAGGTAATCTCGAAACGTTGGAATTAGAAAAAGTGTGATTTTCAGCAATGATATGGTTGGCAAAGGCAGATGGTGAATTAGATGGGTCAAAGTCTTTGTAATTTTTAACATGTTTGAGATGTTCTTTTATTCTAGTATCTAAAAGGCGTCCTGACTGACCAATATACACAGCATTACAGTCATCGCAGTGTAATGTATATATTCCAGGAGAATGTAAAAAAGAAACAGAGTCTTTAGTGTTGACCAAGAAGGATCTCAAGTTATTGTTACCAAAAAACCTGTTGTATAACTTATTAATAAGAGAAATAGGGAAACCATTATTAACAGAAATTTGTTTAATAATAATTATTTCATTATTAAAAGCAGAGGAAGGTAGGGGAATGTTGAAAGCTCTGTGAAACAACCTATTGAAGGCAGCCATCTTATGGGAGAATGGATGGTTTGAATTCTAATTAATTTCCCTATCAGTAGTTTTCTATAAATTTCAAATTCAAGCCTATGTGACACCATATTCCTAATGATCAAAAGATCAAGATAGGGGATTCTATTATTAACCTTCACTTCAATGGTAAATTTTATTATTGGATGTTAGTATAGTGAAGAAAATTAAAAGCATCCTGTTTACTGCCATTATTGTTCTGTTTTATAACTTTTATGCTTCGGAATTAACCAATGTTAAAACAGCAAAGTCTGTATAATAAAACTTTAGTCGTAACTTAAATTATATCATAATAAAGATAAATAATGATGAACTTACACACCAAGCAATAAATTTTATAATATTTGTAATGTTTTGTAATATTTGTACTATTAGCTGTGTCATTAGAAGCCCTTCAAGAAAGTTGCAACCACTTTCGACGCACTTTAACATATATTGGAACACTTTTCCGGAGTTTTTACCTACGTATTTATACATTTTGGAAACTGCACACCAATTGTAACCCATTTGGTTACATAAATCACTCATAAAATGTAAATCTAATCGGTCTTTTTACAAAATATGTATTTGAGTGATACCTATCTACCACAGATCAGAAGACAAGCTGGTGATGTCACATAACATATTTCAGTGATATATTGTCAAAATAGTGTTTTGACATGCTATTGCATTTTTATTTGATGGTTTTCAACAAATTTGCACCAGAATTGAAGAAAGAAATATAATGGGTTCATTGAACTCTACTACATAATATAACATAGATTTTAAAAACCTGTCAAATAGCCTATAGTGACACAATTTTAAATTAAAAAAAGTCCAGCTTTTCTGTAGCTGTAGGTTCCAGTGTAACCAACGCTTTTTAGATATTATAATTGAAGAAAAATGATATAGATCCAAACAATATTCAACGAGTCTTTAGTAAAAGTATTTATTTGTAAAGGATATGTATCGCGCGATTTACACTCCGCCTAAAAAGTATCGCATCACTTATAAAATTACAAATATTTATTACCGCATTTGGTTAATTTAAATTATTTCTTTATGGCCCTTAAGAATATTAAGGCTAGAATAAATATTAAAATAAAATTTGTAAATACAGCTTACTGTTTAAGAAAAAAAAGTGATAATTGCTATTTTGTCTGGTTTTTATATTATCAGTCTTTATTTTACTTTGGTAAAGAGTATACAGTTTGCGTTTAAATTAAAATTTTGTATTAAATATCGAGTATGGAAGGTCGTGACAATATAAATTTAAATTTAACGAGGGATCAAGTGGTTAGAATAATTTCCCTCATTGAAGATGGAAGGAGTCAGAGATATGTGGCAAATTTAGTGGGTGTAAATCAGTCGACAGTATCACGAGTGGTAGTAAGGTACCGAGAGACTGGTCTTAATGAAAGACGAGCTGTAACAGGTCGGCCAAGAGCAACTACGCATGCAGACAATAGATTTTTAGTCCTTCAGGCTTTGCGTCGAAGACATGTGACTGTAAGTCAACTTCAACATGACTTAGCCGAGACTCGAAATGTACGTGTGTCTTCAGAAACTGTTAGGCATATCTTAAGACAGTCTGGAATTAGGGCCAGAGTAGCTGCCACTGCCCCGAGACTTACAAGGGAACACCGTATAGCACGACTAACATTTGCAAGAGAGCACGTAAACTGGAATATCGACGATTGGGGTAACATACTCTTTACGGATGAGTCAAGATTTTGTTTATACACTTCGGATCAAAGAATACCAGTTTATAGACGAGATGGCGAGCGTTATTTTCAATGCAACCTAAGACCGGCCACAAACTTTGGAGGAGGATCTATTATGCTCTGGGGCGGAATATCTTTAAGGGGTCGAACCGAATTGGTAGGTACAGCTAGATGGAGGATCCTTAACTGCTGATAGGTACATAAGAGAAATTTTGGAGATGCATGTTGTTCCTTACGCCCCATTTATTGGTGATGACTTCGTTTTAATGCATGACAATGCACGCCCACACGTCGCAAGAATCGTTACAGAGTACCTTCAAGAGGTAAATTTACAAGTTTTAGATTGGCCAGCGCGCAGCCCGGACTTAAATCCAATAGAACATGTTTGGGACTATCTTTACAGAAGGGTGAGATCCGGTAATGTGACGCCAGGTAATCTTCAGGACCTGCAACGGTTGTTAACCATAGAATGGGATAATATTGATCAAGATTATCTGAGAAGATTAATTGGATGTATGCCACAACGTTGTCTAGATGTTATAAGAGCTAGAGGAGGCAATACGTCTTACTAAATTACCATTACTTTTGATTTTTATTTATTTTAAATCAATGCTGTTTATGCGCTTACTTCTAATTTATGAAAAAAATTAAATAAACCCTCTGTTTTTCGTACGTTCTGCATTTTTATTTAGATACTTATTGCTTACTTAAAAAACCAAAAGAAACAACAGTAAAAAAATCATATTTCAAATTATTTTTAATACAATATTTGTAGTTTTATAGGTGATGCGATACTTTTTTGGCGGAGTGTATTTATCGCTGAATAGTAAAATAGTTGAGTTATGTTTTTTTATGAGCAAATAAATGGTGTATACACAAACTCAGCTCTCACCCGCCTGGTGATTTTTCGTCGATTCAGACATTCGGATACATTTTAAAACAATAAATCTTTGTTCGTACAATGAACACCGAGAAACAAACAACAAAGAAAGAAAAACGTTGTAAGTTTCATACAACAGATAAGATTCAAAGTACAAGGTAGTTAAGAGATGCAAAGCGTAGGCGAGGTGCAGAGTGTCACAGTCACATCCGGCTAAAGATCACAAACAGAAGGTGTCTAGTAACTTGCAGATATAGAAAGAGAAAGAAGAAGAAATTAAAGTGGGTAGTGTAGTTTACACACTGCTAAAACAATGCTCTTGATGTTATTCAATGTTACTTCAAGTGCATACGATGCAGATTTAGATTTATTTCGAATTCATTGAAGCTTACTGGAAATGCTAGGAATATTGGCAACTCATAACAGTGGCGTACGCGATGTGAGAAAAGCTGCCTTCTTCGATACCAATCACATAATATATGGATGTTAAATATTTACTAAACATATAGGTACGTTGGGAGGTAATAAACTAATCTAATAGTTAGCTTCTAACAATTATTTAGTTTCCTAAAATTATTATTATTTCTCTGTCTTTTATTAAAAACAGATTTTAGTTTTAACATATGGTAGTGACAAAAAAATGGTAAAAGTATCAAGTATCTACCTCATTAAGTAACAGTAAATAAATTACAGCGAATAAAAAAACAAAGAAAAAATAACAATCTATAATAACTAAAACAGAAAATTTGGGAAAATTAGGGCAAAAAATTAGAATGAGACAGATTTTTCATAAAATGTTTGTAATTTAGGAAATAATACACCTAAAAATAATCTACCGAAAATATTTTTTTGGATTTCAGTTACGAAATATCATAATTTTCACACTCATTATAGATACAAAATGTTTTTTATTTTGTCACTTGTTTTCATTTTGTCACTAATTTTATCAAATAGTGACAAAATGAGACTTCATTCAATCAGATTTTATTTTTAAATTTACATTTTTATAGAAAAAATAAGCACATTCCTACACATTACAATAAATCCATTTATTTAAGAATACTGACATGAATTAAACATACATTCTTATTTAAAAATTACTACAAAAATTGAACGTAAAGTTTTGAAATGTATTGCCACGGAATACTGGTCCCTTTTGTTCATTTCTCCTATATGATATGTCATCCCCAACATTGTTAACAAACTGAGCCATGTTTGCATCCAATGTTATGCTATGTATGTTAATGTACTTTGTTTGAGAACTGCGATATTGACGCTATTTGTCCAAGTATATTTACAGTGTCTTCATTTCTTATTGATAGATTCATTAATATAATTTTCAGCAACCGCGTTGGATCGCCCACCACGTCTTTTCCAACGTTTGTATATCAGCACCAGCATCTGACAGTAACGTTGCTGACGATCTGTGCAATGGATGACTTTTTTTGGGAAGTCAGAAAATGTGTTGATGCCAACAGGTTAAATGGTGCATGTTCCGTTTCTATAACTAAGGAAAAATCGATTGCTTTTATATAATTTAGACGCATTTGAATGTATTTTCGGCCTAGTACAATCAGATTAATTCCAGCAACATCACCTTCGGTTATTGTAAAAATTCGCCCAATCTTTGTTTTTGTATCTGAAATATAAATAATAAAATAATAATAAATGAACCGCAGTCCTAACATTCTCGGGGCGTATATTTAGTAATTCATTTCTTCGGCAACCTCCTGCTAATCCAACTATAAAAATTATTTTCAAGTCTAAATAAATATTATCATCAGCTTCTATTAAAAATCTACGAAAATCTTCCTTATCCTTGTGCAATCCTTTTAAAAAAAGCAATCAAATTTGTAAACTTACTGATATACACATTTTTATTGACATAGATTGTTGTTCGTAACATAGAATAGTGACTCCACATCGTCGACGGTTGGAATACTTTTGCTTTGTATGAAAAATAAGCAAGAAGAACCTTTTCCGATATAGTTTTTTCAGTATTTATCTTCTTCACTCCGCACCACTTTCACACGCTGTTTCATACGCTGCTTTTGATTTACCTGGCAACAAATTTGCTCCAATGGCTTTTGCTGCTTCTTCAACGTCTGAAGTGAATTAGACTCAGACTCACAAAAACTAACAATTATTTAATAAAGGCGATTATTGTGACAAATATGTTTTAATATTTGAGCTTTGTGGTAATGGTTATCTTCATATAAACAAAGAAGGATGGCTTTGATACCATCTAGCACAAATAGGCCGACGTTAAATAATAACCAAGCAAAATAAATTCAAAATGAGAATGAAACTGCATTACAAAAAATTTTGTATATAAACACGATGCAAAACTCCGAGTTTTTTGCACTTAATTTTGTAACTAGTTATAAAAATAGCAATTTGTTCACATGTCGACAGCCTAAAATTAATCTTTGATATCCGTGCGCTTCTGACGTCACTACACGTACGGCCGATGGGAGCCAGACAAGAAGTATTGGTTATTAGTCAAAGGGGGTCAGTTATTGTTGTGTGTTGCCTAAATATATTGTGAATTTACCTTTTATTCGTAACAAAGGACTGAGATACTGTTGCAAAGATCATTTTTATATGAGCTTATCAATATAATAAGGGGGAAAATTAATATCACTAAAGAATGCAGAGGAACAGTTATGACATGTACAATAGATATGTACAGGAATGGGATGTAAGGTTTTCTCAGAATCCAAACGAAATAAACAAAAGAAACATTAAAGGTTAATCAATTGTCATTATACAGACAGTAAACAAGACTACTCCAAAAAAGTTTAAAAATAGCCATAAATCTAATAAGTCCACGATAACTAACCTCATTAAATAACACTCCTATCTAGTATTTAGAGAGAGATAGAGGTGGGTCGACACAGAATGCTATAGAGAAAGTAGATTACCATGCAATATATGGACTAAGACTTTTTTTGCAAATCGGTGCAAATATCAAAAAAAAACTCGTAAAGAATCGTTATGTCTGAATACTCCATCTAAATACCTTTCTAATGATATGCCGCACATGGTACATTCCCTATTTAAAAATAAGGGGTTGGGGTGGTGAAAGGGAGGGGGTTGACAAATGACAGATGTGTGTATCGTAAAAATGTGTCCCCCTTGGAACAAAAATCGACCTGTTTTCTCATTTTTTTAAAATCTAATAAATACTGCCAAATATCGAGGTGGACTGTTTTCTGTGGCCCACACTGTATATTTTAAACATTACATTACCACAATATTAATATATCTAGAATATAGAAGGTACATATTGCTGCAACTGATCTTAAAATATTGTTTAATACCTGAGACAGTGATATACAACCTATACTAAGTACCTGTGCATGTTCTCCTCTTAATAAATTTTAGTAGTTTAATCTCTTGGGAAGATAGTTTAAAATGTAGTAGTAATGTGTTCATTTTAAATGAATACTCGTGCATCTATTTAATGCTACATATGAAACACTGCATTTTATTATACAATGAAAATAAATCACTTAGTACCGGAATATTTAAACTTTACAGTTTCGAAGAATTCAATTCAAGAAATACCGAGTGCATCGCTAAAAATTTTGGTATGTAAAATGTCCAAAATAAATTACTATTCAGGAATAAATATATACAAAAACCCAATTTGTCAAAAATCCAAAGAATTGCAGAACTTTATACTCCATTTATATGAAGTCCCTGAATTGAGTCAAATAGCAAACAAAAATTTGTATGAAGGATTTATTCTCATTTTTAGTGTCGCAACTCCGGCGAAAACATTAATATTTCACGTTTTGGGCCTAAGGGTCAGGTAGGTTAAAAACCCTTCTCAACTCGGGCGCTCCATTAGAAAAGTAACCTGGGAAGGTTTAAAATATAAGGTTGTATTCACAACATCAGTTATTATTACCTAATATACCTTTTTTTGGTAACCTAACCTAACCTAACCTAACCTAGCCTAGCCTAGCCTAACCTAACCTAACCTAACCTAACCTAACCTAACCTAACCTAACCTAACCTAACCTAACCTAACCTAACCTAACCTAACCTAACCTAACCTAACCTAACCTAACCTAACCTAACCTAACCTAACCTAACCTAACCTAACCTAACCTAACCTAACCTAACCTAACCTAACCTAACCTAACCTAACCTAACCTTTTTTTTTTTTTTTGGGCGAGGAGGAAAAAATGCCGTTTACGCATGTCCTCCCCTGGATGTTCGGGGGGGGGGTCTGTGGGACTCAAGAGTTCTAATACCCACTAAAAAACCTCCTCGGTCTCCGGAAGCATCCTTGGCATCGGCCTAGTTGGCATTTCCTCAAGAATGCTCCTTATCCTCTATTATCATCTTGGGCGTCTTCCCTGTCTGGCCCACTCCTCTTCCTCCTTGGCTCTCATCACATACCTGACCCATTCCATCACTACATTCCATTCTCTCTCTCCCTTTATCATTTCACCCACCATGTTGTCCGGTCCTATTGCAGTTCCCAATTCCATTTCGCATTCTTCTCTTGCATCCCTCCATCCACTACACTCGAAGAGGGTGTGGTGCGGGTCGTCCAGCTTCTCGTTGTCGCAGTGTACACATACTTCAGACTCCGACTTCCCAATTCTGTATAGATAGCCTTGGAAGCTGCCATGGCCAGTTAGGACCTGTGTCATGTGATAATCCGTTCTTCTATGTTTACACTCCATCCATGGTTTTATGTCTGGTATTAACCTCCTAGTCCAAACCGCCCTGCCATCCTCCCAACTCTTCTGCCATTCCACCATCGTTCTATCCCTTGCCAACTTCCTTGCGCTTTCTACAGATCCTTCCCGACTTTTATAACGAAACACCCTCTCCTGTGCCAACAGATTTATCGGCGGAACCCCCGCTACCACCTGAATGGCCTCGGCTGACACTGTTCTGTATGCTGATGCTATTCGCATCAACAGTCTTCTTTGGAGGCTTATATACATTTGTCTATATTTTGCCACCCTCATAACATCGATCCACACTGGCGCTCCATACAGCAATATGGATTGAGCCACTTCGCAAATCACTTTCCTCTTCCTCGACCCTGGGCCCCCTATATTTGGCAGAATTCTCGTGAGAGCCGCCACACTCTTCTCAGCTTTCTCTATCGTCTTCCTGATATGATCCGTAAACCATCCCTTTTGCGAGATCCACAATCCTAAGTATTTCACCGCTCTGCTTGCTGTTACTTCCATGTCGCCTACTACAAACTTTATGTCTTCAGTGTTCCTCCCTCCATTGATCACTACCACCTCCGTTTTCTCCCCAGCAAGCTCCAGCTTATTCTCCTCTATCCATCTTTCAATCTTCATCAGCCCCAGATTTGCTTCCTCCATGAGCTCCTTTTTATCCTTTCCTCCAACTATCAATACGAGATCATCTGCGTATGCAACCGTGTGACATCTATTGCCCAGATTTATTCTCAATATGGAGTCGTACAACACGTTCCATAGCGTAGGCCCCAACACTGACCCCTGCGGAACTCCCTGTGTCATCTGTCTTGTATAGCATTTTCCTATGCATATCTCTCGACCTTCGAAGTATCCTTGCACGATGTTTATTAGATACCCGCTTATTCCGATGTCAGTCAGCCTATCTATAATAATTCTCCACGAGGCCGTATTGAAAGCATTGCGTATGTCCAAGAGGATCATGACGCTCCACTTACCCGCCGATTTTGCCCTTCTCAAAACTTCAACTATTGCATCCACCGTAGACCTACCCCTTCTAAAACCATACTGTGTGTCTGCAAGACCTGCCTTTTCTTCGAGCTCCTTCTCCAGCCTGTCCCTTATTAGGATCTCGTATAATTTGCCCAGCGCCGGTATCAGACAAATCGGTCTAAAAGCCGGTGTTTGTTTTTGTGGGTCTCCCTTCGGAATAAACACCACTGCAGCCTTTTTCCACTGCGGGGGAAATCTGTGTCCTGTCAGCAACACGTTCATGATGACTGTCACTTCTTCCGGGGCAGCTGCAACTGCCGGTAAGATGCCGTCGCATCCTGGCGCTTTCCCCGCTTTCAATTTTTCTACCGCCGATATGACCTCCTCTCTCTCAAACGGAAGCGGGTGATCTGACTCCACTGGCACAAAACTTGTCCTTTCCGCAATTGGAAACATCTTATTGACAAGCTCCTTCTTTCTTTCCGTGCTCAAAATGTACGGCACCGGCGGCTTCTTCATACCTCTCATCGCGATCTTGAAACCATCTCCCCAAGTATCCTCCTCCAGGGCCGCGCATAGTTCTTTCCAACTTTCCCTCTTCGCAGTATTTATTAGTGCTTTTAGTTCCTTTCTTTTCCTTTTGAGGTCTTCTTCCATTTGCTCTGGGTGGGCGTTTGGTCTCCTTCTCGCTCGTGTCACCCTCCTCCTTGTCGCAACACATTCTCTTCTCTTATCGTCAATATCTGTAGTCCACCAATAGGGCATCCTCCTACCAGGTCCCCCTTGTTTTATTTTGCACTTTCCCTGTGCCTCCTGCAATTTAGCCTCCATCTCCTCTAGCTCTATTCGCCTATCTACTGGTATCAGTCTTCTCACTTCTTGGTCTATTTTGTATTTATTTATTTTGTCGTTTGAGTCATTTTCCTTCATCCTCCTTCCCCCGATGTTCATTTCGAAGACGATGTACCTGTGCAAGCTATGCGTCTCTTCCCCTTTAATTACCTTCCAATTCCTTACCCTACTTGCCATCCCTGTTGTGGCGACGGTGACGTTTATGTGTGACTCACTGGTTCCCTCACGAATGTGGGTACGTTTGACGCGTTTAAGACGCTCATCCTCAGCACATCCACCCACTCTGCCAGTAGATGCCCTCTGGTGTCTGCTCGTGGTGCTCCCCACAACGGTGATTTCGCGTTTAGGTCCCCCCCCACAATCACTTCTCTACCTGCTCTTCTCACCTCGCTGAAGATGCCATCTATTCTTTGCTGGTACCCTTGATTGTCCAGGTTTGGAGACACATAACAACTATACAGGTCGACATCTTTAAACTTGGCCACCACAGCCCCGTTGAGTGATTTGTGATCTTCCACCTCCATGTTCTTGTTCCTAAACATAATGGCTGCATCCCCGTTCTTGTCAACGAGCCACCCTCCTTTGCCAACCATTTTCTTATTTGGCTCACTAACCAACAAAACCTCTATTCCGTTTCTCGCCGCAAATGCAAAGGCCAGATCGTGCGCGATCCTTGACCTCCCCACGTTAATCTGTAGGACTTTTATAGAACCCATCTTAGTGCCCTGTCACAACGCCCCTCCTACCCTTGTCGCTGATCGTCCCTCTCAGTAGTCGTCTGAATTGTGGGCAGTTAGCTCCGTTATTTCTGTGCCCTTTAACGTTACAGTTAAAGCAGTACAATTCATTATTACATCCTTTCTCCTGGTGCCCTTCCGCCCCACACTTTCTGCAGGCTTTTGTCTGGTCTTCCCCCTTGCACTCCCTCTGAAGATGCCCGTATTTCATGCACCTAAAACACCTTTGTATGTATGCCCACTCTCTTATCCGGCAGTTAATCCAGCCAATTTTCAAATTAGTTTCCTGAAGCAATTTCTCCGCTGTGTCCCTCCTTACTGTCACCATGGCCGTCTGCCATCCACTTCTGTTTGGCCTTATAGATTTCACGCTGGCAACATCCTCCTCCATATCCCCTACTTTCATTTTTATGGCATTAACAATCTCTTCTTGAGTTGTTGTCATGTCCATATCCGATATATAAATCGTCTTTTCGTCCCTCAAGGTTTGCATTTTCGCCCCTTCTATCTTCTTTCCGATTTCTTCCTGCAAAATTTTTGCCTTTCCCTCCCCCACCTCGAAAATTATGTCACCCCTGGCAGTTTTTCTTATCTGTTTCACCTCTACCCCAATATTCTTTAGATCAACTTTATTCTTAATGTCTTTTAACATCTCAGCATAATCTTTATCCCCACCCTTGACCAGCAATTTGTCCGGCTTGTTTCTGCTTCTTTTTTTTGCTTTCTCCCACTTGCCCAACACGAGTAATTCTACCTCCCGCTGGCTGAATACATATTCCAGTAACTTTCTTGTTTCCTCCTCCGTGCCGAGAACTGTTGCCTTGCTGGCATTTTTGTCTTCCATGAGCTTTCTTAGCTCCCTAATCTGGTAGTATTTCTCTTCCAGGTTGTCCCTATCTCCTAAGGGTACCAGGAAAATTGTATTTGTGCTCTCCTCGGTCCCCTTGCTGCTCACTGCCGTTAGCGTGTAGGTCCGGAAGTCCACTTCCCCCTCGTTATTTTCCTCCCATTCCTCGAAGTCCGGGAACCTCATCGATAGTCTTTCAGTGAGCTTATCCCCTTTCCTACCCCTCGCTCTGAATACCACTGTGTTCTCCGTTCCGTTTAGGGCTGCCGGGTTTGCTTCTTCTACTTTGGTTCTCTTATAATTGCACTCCTCCCATTACTCCTCTATTATTTTTTGTATTGTCTCGAAACCAGCATCCCCTTTCAGTGCCTCCTCTATCTCATGTCTAGCCTGTTCCTTTCTTTCCTTAGCTTCGTCCTCCCATGCTCTCCTATCAGCCTGTATTCCCACAGAGCTACGTACCGTTCCCGCTGTTTGGGTTCCGATCTCCGTTGTTTCTATCTTGTTTACGGGTGCTGTTCTCGCCTTACCCGTCGGAAGCTCTTTCAGATCATTTGTGATGACCCTAACCCTCACTGTTGCATAGTGCAAATCCCTCACTTTCTCCTTTATGGCCACTTTGGTGTTTTGATTCTCTTTGACGAGATCCATCAGACTGTCTGATATATCCATCATACGTTTCAGACTTTTTATCATCTTTTCGAACTCCTTTTCGGCTCTTATTTCTTCTTTCATCTTTTTCTTTGCCTCCTCTGGCGAGTCTCCTTTCCTCCCCTCTTCGCTCCCTTCTTTTTCTCGTCCTCGTCTGAGATCTGTATAGGGTCCAAGGACCCTCCTTCATCTGCCAAGTTTTTGCTGCCCTGCTCAGTTTCTTCTACCCGTCCTGTTTGGCATATCAAGTTCCCGCCGGTGGGCGGAGTCCTTTAATGGAATCCCTTCTCCGAAATACGTCGCCATAGCTTGTATTTAAAGTGACGTTCTCGAGCGCCTCAGTAAAACATCTTCAGTGTAGCCATCCTGTCCAATATTATTGCCCTGTTCGCCTCCATCTTCAGTTTCTCTTCCCTTTCCACCAGTTTTTTATTTGTATCCATTTAGTCCCACGAGTCGGGCCGATTTAATGTCCTACAGGGCAGTGCGCCCTTACCCTGCTAAGGCGTATTACTCCGAGAGGCCGCCAGGTATCTCGGAGGGATCGTTTGCGACGCTCTAACCCTCGCGCCTTCCATACCATTGGCACGATGCCTTACACCGTAGTAATGGGGATTTTTTATCGAAGTTTACTCTTCTATTCCATTTGATCCGCGAGCAACTATTTGGGTTCTCATAACCAGAACCTTATTCATTGCTTATCCCGAGAGTTGGTCGGTCATGAGGCTCTTACAACTCTAAAGAGCATGAGTCCCATGACAGACCACGCCCCCTGGAGACACCCTATGAGCCATTGGGACGCGCCGTGTCGGGTGGAAAGCCCCCCCCCCAGAGACTTGTATGAGGGATTAGGGGTGAACCACTTCCAGCCTCCCTCATCCAACCCTCCGAGGCACGGAACCTAACCTAACCTAACCTAACCTAACCTAACCTAACCTAACCTAACCTAACCTAACCTAACCTAACCTAACCTAACCTAACCTAACCTAACCTAACCTAACCTAACCTAACCTAACCTAACCTAACCTAACCTAACCTAACCTAACCTAACCTAACCTAACCTAACCTAACCTAACCTAACCTAACCTAACCTAACCTAACCTAACCTAACCTAACCTAACCTAACCTAACCTAACCTAACCTAACCTAACCTAACCTAACCTAACCTAACCTAACCTAACCTAACATAACCTAATCTAACCTAACCTAACCTAACCTAACCTAACCTAACCTAACCTAACCTAACCTAACCTAACCTAACCTAACCTAACTTAACCTAACCTAACCTAACCTAACCTAACCTAACCTAACATAACCTAACCTAACCTAACCTAACCTAACCTAACCTAACCTAACCTAACCTAACCTAACCTAACCTAACCTAACCTGGGGTCGATACAGCGTATGAGATTCGGTAAGAGATCAGGTAAGGAACCAATCAAAAATATTAGAATATTTAAAATGCTGATACAAAACTCATAAAAAAGGAGATTAACTCACCAATTAACAGGTACCAATTTTAATCCGGTTTTATACTGAGTATTGATAATATCATGTAACTGTCAAAAATTCAATAATAATATTGAACAATTAAACAGCGAAAATACTGAAAATAATGAAAAGATAACAGTAAATTATAAAATAAAGTTATTTTTGTAAAGAATGGTTCAAAAAATAATCTTCTCAAATACCATTCGTCCTCTAAAATTTTACTAGATAAATTTTTATTTTCTAGACTCAAACTTTTTTAATTTAGGCAAAACTACTCAAACAAACTGAATAAGACAAAATCACATTTTAGTTTGTTTTCGTATTTTTGCCAAATAAAAAAGTTTTCGTCGAAACCAAAAATTTATCGATAAAATTTTAAGGACTCGTGGTATTACCTTTGATAAAAAAATGCTATTTTTTTAAGAATTTTCTAAAATAATTGACTATTTCATTCTGGTAGAGAAAAACTGTTGATCAATCTAAAACTTGAATACCAACATCTTGAAGGTATTTTATTTTTTAACAATGACAGAGTTCACATTATAAATTGGGGCGGCGGACAGCCTGATTCACTGATGCCTTTGCAGATCTTTTGTGCTGCGCTTTGCATTTTAAATCACCTAATCTAGCCCTGTTTTTCTAAAGAAGTTAAACAACCTTGATAATGGCCATTTTATAAAGCCTGCTGCTTCCGTAATTGTGTTTTTGTCCTCTTTCTTACAGAACCTGCATAAGTCTATCTCAATTTGGCATAAAATACTCATGTGCCCATTGAGCAGGTTAAAAGTTCTACTATCATTTACTGACCTTCGTCTGTGTGAAATTAGGTCGGCCTTGAAGTTTGCGAATGTCTAGCTGTACCTTCCCACCATTCAAGAGATTTCGCTGATGGCTATTTTAACTAAATTCGCGATAACAAGGACGAGTTTAAATCAGTAAGGTACCTTTCTAATTGCCCCTAATCCTCTTGTGCTCCAGTAAAATGACAAGTATTAGCCTATTGCAGCTTTAAACTTGCTAAGCAAATTCAAGCAACATATTGAAATGCAGTTCCGTACTTTACTAGGGTTAGCTGTACTATCCTTGGCCGTATACCCCAGCCCCTGTACCCATTTCGGTTTCGAAGTCTTCCGTGTACCAAAACGTGTTTGCTTCACCTACGAGCGATCTACTTTTTTGGTATGACTATCTGAAAACTTTTATTAAAAATATACCTAGAAACCATTCTCCGGATAGAGCCGGACGGTGACAGAGAAGGTGGACCATCGTCTCTTTCTCCTCCTCGTCCAGACTGCTTTTACATGTCATGTTGTAGAATTTCCATATGAGCAGCATGGCATCCTCCAAGACAGTGATGCCCGCAATGGCGTTTCCAATAGAATATCTGATCTGATAAAATATCTGGTTCGTCGCAGGTCAAGCACTGGCCATACCTGTCTTGACGAGGTGCTGGAAGACTCCTCTCACCATCCCAGGTTGGTTAGACAGCGTACTTTATTTCGGAGCAGCAGCCTTTTTTCAAAGGTAGGTGCTCCCTTCTAGTATCAGCGGATAAAGCTGCGAGCGTATTACCAGCACTTGTTAGATCACCTGCTTTACATTTGCTTGGTATGTCCCTTTGATTGGGTACCTAGACAACATTGACCCTTGTATTAGTCGACAGCTTTAAGCTTTAAGGTTTTACAGCATTGTTTAGCCACCTTTGAGGTCAGGAAGACTGAGTATAGGAATTTGATGACAGCTTGCCTGTCAGGATAGATAATTCATTGGATTCAGATTTAGTTTGAAGTATGATTGTTTCATTTATAGCTACCGTTTCCGCTTGAAGATAGGTTACGGGTTGGAGACTCTGAGAAGACTTCACATCCTATTTTCCCCTCTAGTTTTGAGCCATCTGTATAGAAACGTGTCTTCCTTGGCTTGACTAGGTTCGCCGTTCAATTTTCTCTGCAATGCATGCATTATCAATATCATAAAAATTAGGTAAGTAAAAGAACTGTATTTCTTGTTAACTATAATACATGTTCTAGACGGCTCTTTACCTTGTTGGTAAATGACATTATATCCTTTGATTTCAAGTCTACAAATCCGCGTTTACTTCATTAGATGAGCTCATCAGGTCATCTCCATCACTTTTGGTTTGCCTTCCTTCATGGGTGGGCAGTGAATATGTATTATTTGTTCGATTCAGAGTATTACCACGAACAAGGTAGGTCCACTGCAGCAGAGTCCCGCATGCTACAGTAAGGGATTTAATACTGTGGGATGCCTCCAAAGAATCATTTGCCTCACACATATTTATGACCCTGTGCCATTCAACCATTTGCACAACCACAGCCATCGTGGTTTGAGTTGGCATTTTCCTTTAGTCTGACTTATCTTCTTTGACCGGTCCGGCTATCAGTCAGAAGCTACTTCCGGCATAGCCCAAATATTTCATTGAAGTCCACAGGCTCCCTCACCACGTCAAGGTAGGGTTGTATGGAGGGATTAGTGTGGGGAAATTAGTATATATACTATTAGTAAATTAGTATATTATACAAACTCAAGGTTTCAGTTCAACAAGGAATTTGCATACAAATATTTTACTCAGCACAGACGAAACAACCCTAGGTAGCCTCCATCTTTGTTTCCTCTCTAGTCTTCTTTGCTTTGTCTGGGTGATCACGGAGCCTATGGCAATTTGTCCTTGCGTTCCTTAGGTCCCAGTTGCATCTTTCATTTTTAAGTACCGGAATTTAATTTTCCCCATGCAAAGTAAATATAAATGTCTTGTTTATTGAGTTCTTCAACAGACTCTTTGTCTAGCGTCTTTCTAACGCTATAACCAAGCACCCTGGTCTATGTGTACATTTGATTATCCTTACTTGTGACCCATTCTCTTCACGGCTTCCAATATGGATATCTCCGCAGACTTAAGTCTTGAGGATTCCCGGGGAAAATCCGCATCTAGCTGATCTACCTTTATTGACAATAGTGCTTCTATGTAGGACTTCCTTATTGGGTTTTTGTCTCTGAATAGCTGATTTAAGATCTGAAGTTGCAAGTTTTAAACAAGATTTCTATGTTTAACTAAATTTAAACAATTTATTTCCTATATTAATGACGTGATTCGTCGTTGGTATTGAGATACTATTTTTTAAAAATTTTTACCAAATTTGTTAGCAAAATATCCCAAATGTCAAAAGTTTTACTGTATATTTTTTTTTCGCACCCGAGTAACGAGACATGATAATCTACTTATATTAACAAGCAGACACCGCGTATGTTTACTTACATTAATTATCAGGTTGATAATTTAGTAAGTACAAAGTTTCATGACAATTAGCAATAAAAGTCAATCTACATACAAGTATCAATTAAAACACTTTTAACACATACCTTTAATAACTAAATAGAAATATTCTTGTATCGCATTTTAATGAGGCATTGTTAGAAACATTTGCATTTTGTACGGTAGTTAATGAGATTGTTTTTGGGAAAACGACCGTGAAAATTGTTCGTTTATATATATAAATATATATAAAGTGGTTTATAATTAAATGATGGTTATAAAAATGAAATACTATTGGTAATGGTAAATAATAATAATGGCTCTATTGCTTAAAAGAATACAAAATTAAAATCAAACGCAATATACAATAAAATATACCCATATAGCAACAATTAAATAGTAGTAGTAGTAAGTAGCGCTCTTCCATAATTATGTTCCACTGGAACATAATTATTATTATAATTATTATTAAAATAATAAGCACTTAAAGTACAATAGAGTAATCAAAAGAAAATAACCAAATTTTGTTAAAAAGTTCAGTGCTATTTTATTGTCAATTTAACTTTTCTTTTAAAATTTAGGAAATTTAAAACTAAGAACTAGTCAGATTATCTTTATCGCAAACATTTCTATTGTGTATTTTTTTTTTATTTAAATAAACATATAAAAATCGTCGTCTATTGTTAATATTAAGGCAGCTAACCTAGCTAACCTAGGTTAGCTGAATACAGTAGGTGGGGTGGCTGATGCCTGGCAAGTAGGCCCTTCGGCCCTTTTTGTCATACCCCAGGTTCTCCACTCTCTGTATTTTACTCGTTCGGCGCCCTCCCGAAACGCTTCGACCTTCGTATGAAAGCCATGACGTCCCTTGGACTAACAAAACATTAGTGAGCATAAAATGTTTATTATTGCAAATGAAGAAAAAAAATTAGTTCCATATAAATAATAGATTATACTACTAACAACAAAAATCTATATAATAATAAATATCAGCTCATAAGATCCTTCATTGAGTACGATCTCTGAAATCAACATGTTAAAATTTCAGGAACTTTGAATGTTGATATCAGGTAGAAAAGGTGTGTTTATAAATAAGTATTTGGTATTAATGACTAATTTTAACCCGATATGCCAAAATTTGCTTAGTAATAAGTAATAATTAAGATATTCGATATCGATATTTAAAAATGATATTCTTCATATCCAATTGATAAAGTCAATTTAACTTTTCTTTTAAAATTTAGAAAATTTAAAACTAGTCAGGTTATCTATCTCGCGATGAACATTGTATATTTCTGATCTTTTTTATTTTTTATATAAATAAACATGTAAAAATCGTCGTCTATTGTTAATATTAAGGCAGCTAACCTAGCTAACCTAGGTTAGCTGAATGCAGTGGGCGGGGTGGCTGATGCCTGGGAAGTAGGCCCTTCGGGCCCTTTTTGCCACAACCCAGGTTCTCCCCCCTCTGTATTTTACTAGTTCGGCGCCCTCCCAAAACGCCTCGACCTTCGTATGAAAGCCATGACGTCCTTTGGAGGGAGGGCGTGCAAGTCTTCTTCCTCGATTATTTGCACCCCAAAGATGTCTTGTCTGAGTTGTGCGTAAAACTCACAGGTGCCCTCGCCACAGTTTGGACTGTTTGGGACTTCGACTACACCCAAAAGGTGTAGATGTCTTGTAAGTCCACATTGGCCAGTAAGGACAAGCAGGCACAGCTGTAATCTGGATTTATCCAGATTACATTTGTTTCGCCTGCCTAAGGCCACTGCAGTGGATCCACTGTTCTTCTAATCCTCTCTCCGCCCATTCCTTGAGTAGAGTTGAGGTTTTTGTTCTGCTTAGCCCTATTATTGGCTCGGTCCATTCCAAGATTTGTTGACTCCCTGTCTGACCGCTCGTCGACGGGGCTTCCTGAGTTGTCCCGTTCTATTAGTTCTGCTGCTTTGAGGATGGCAAATATTTCCGACTAAAAGACCGTGGAGTATTTACCAAGAGCATAGCTCTTTCGAACCCCTATGTCCTCCATCAGAACACCTGCTCCTGACATATCTTCCATGCGAGAGCTATCTGTATAACTATGCTCCCTGGAGGAAATTTTACTTGTTCGTCGCTCCACTGCCCCCTTGGCGGGATTACCACCTTGTACTTGTTTTCCGTTCTTATTTTATCTGCTTTTGGGACATCTTTGTGAGCCTTCTGTTTCTTTCATTTGTGCTATTCTTGTGTAGCCTTCGCCACGCCCTTTCCGGTTCTGACTGTTGCAATTATAAACTGCACAATTAACCATTTTAAAATGTCTATTCAGGTAATTAAAAAAGGTGAAAATTAATAAAAAAACTAAAAAAATACAATTCGACGTTCCAAATTTATTTACCACCAAATGTTTGAAAATTGGCTTCACTCACACGCATAAGGTTTTCATTGCCATGCGCTGTCCTCTCTCTTTCTTAGTCTAAGGTCTATGGTCTGTATGTTGATGTCTCTATGGTTCCAGCTGTCAAAAAATTTCCACTTTAATATTATGATGCAATGAAAAATTTCTAGACAAAATTAAGGCAATTTATTAGGAGAGGTGTGAAATTTTCGACATAAATTCCACACCAGCTGTTTATTTTTTTTCCCTAAACAAAACATAAACCTAAAAAATAAAAAAAAAAAGAATTTCAAACAGACTTTGGGTCAATATTCTTGTAATTTTAAGAGTATCAAAAAGGATACATTCATGATGATTAGTTATTAAACAAATTAATATTGATATGTGTACGTAAGTTATCCATTAATTTCTGAATAAAAATATACAAGCAAGTTACTCAGCATATTTTATATAAATTCGTAAACAAAGCACAAAATTCCAAACAAATACAGTTTCGACGTATGGGTGAATTTTATAGAAAAAAGAACAACCATTCGAAAAAGAACCAGTTCTGAGCAAGCTTCGTTGTAAATATAGGATTGACAAGCAATTAATTTTGTTATCAAATTAGCGAAAACAATCGCTCGTTAATTTTAGTCGGAGACAACTTTCACGGGACGTGCTTTATGGCCTTTGGGTTTTTAACCATAAGTTTTAGGTGAGAAGAATTCACACCATCTATTCACGCGTGATATTTTGTTTTTGTTATAGTGGAATTTAAATAAGTTTTTCGTTAGCATGGGTGGCAAATGTTCTAACAAAAATAATAAAAAAGTTATTATTACCTGTTAATTTGTGAATCGTGTTTTCTTCTTTTGCTATTCTATATTTGAACTATTTGTCAAAATCTCTGTCCCATGCTTCACATACTTCTCATTTGGATCGTACGCGTACGCCATTTACTCACATGTATGTCTTAGCTTTCGTAACAGTGCTAACGTTTTTAGTGAATTTGTTTTTTGAAATTAAGTTATGAACTTTATCACTTCTTAAAATATCTCCAGTAAATTTAAATCTAATGTTCATACTCTTTTATGCTGAAAGTTTCTATACTTGTTTCCATTGGACTCGTTCTTCCATGTTGTCACTCTGATCTACAGACAATCCTACATTTTTAACTCATGCAGTTCATGTTCCATGAATTAATTATTAACTTCTATTACTTATATACCTCATTATAAAGAGGACTGAAAATTGCGAAATGGTATGACTCGGTGGGACTCAGCATTAACCCCACCAAAACCACACTAGTAGCCTTTACAAGGAAAAAGGAAAAATCATAAAAAAAGGGGAGAACATCGTGTGGAAAACAGAGGTAAAATATCTAGGGCTAATCCTAGATAGCAGGTTACTCTGGAATAAACACGAAGACGAAGTAATACACAAAGCAACCAAGGCCCTCATGGTGTGCAGGAAAATTGCAGGGAAGAACTGGGGATGCAACCCACGCATTCTGCAATGGATGTACACAGCAATAGTAAGACAAGTAATCACATATGGGGCAGTGGCTTGGGGCGCAAGGGCTAATCTGAGTGCGACGAGGAAAATTCTCTCGAAGATTTAGAGACTAGCCTGTTCATGTATCACTGGAGCAATGGGAACTTGTCCCACTGCTGCAATGGAGGTGATTTTAAACTTGACCCCACTCCACACTCCACATTCTGTTAGAAAGTATAAGGAAGAAAACGATATATAGATTGATCAAAGAAGGAATTATCAGGGAAAAACCTCGATCACTTCATTTTGAGAGCCAAATACTCAGAAAGCTTGGGCACATACCCGAGCATCTTTCAAGCAGAAGTCCGCGCTATCGAAAGATGTGTGGAATTCTATATTGGAAGAAACTACCGCAGACAAGAGATTGTGATCATGTCGGATAGTCAAAGCGCTAAGCTCAAATATAATCAGTTCGAAGATGGTTTGGGAATGCCTAGGCAAACTAAATGAACTAGGTCAGAAAAACACTGTCACCCTCCTATGGATCCTGGGACACATAGGAATAGAGGAGAACGAAACAGCAGATAAGCTGGCAAAAAAAAAGGAGCTGAAACCCCACATTTGGGACCAGAACCATCCTGTGGGATCAGCAGTAGAATAATCTTGGAAAAACTAAGGGAATAAATGGAGAAGGAAAAATGCAAGTACTGGAATCAGCTGGAAGGACTGCGGCAATCTAAGATACTACTGAGGAACTATGACCAGAAGAGATCTCTTAACTGACGCAACCTCAGTAAAAAAAGGCTCCGAACTTTAACGGGAATACTAACCAGGCATTGCCGGTTAAAAAACCCCATGAAGAAACTAGGGTTAGAGGATGAAGCAAAGTGCGGATTCTGTGAGAAAGAGGATGAAACCTCAATACACATACTCTCAGAATGCCGTGCCTTGTAGAATTCTAGGACCAGATACCTAGGAGCACATGAAATAGAAGAGGGGGATCTACCTGATTTGAAGCCCGACGATGTCCTAGACCTACTCAGGAAAATAGGGCTCGAAGAGCTGCTAAAAATCTGAGAAAACATCAGAACTTAGCAAGTAAGGGGGGACACAATAGATCCTACAGGTCGCAGTATACTTATCACCCCTAATTTATACATGCATACATACATACCTAACATAAACATAACTTTAAAACAATACATGCCAATATTAGATACACAAAAAAAATCTTTCAAAATCAATAATGAACAACCTGAACATATTAATAACTTAATTAGTAATAATAAACAATATTTACCTTTATTTAACAATTCAATAGGATGATTGTGTCATGAATTTCAGATAGATAACAATTTTAGTGTTAATGTACTTATTAAACCAATGTTTAGCATTTGAACAATTCCTAGAAAATAAAACCCAAATAAATAAGGTAGGAAGTTTTGTAAACTGACATAACTAAAATACAAACATTATCTAGATTTAAACCGGGTAATTCAAGTAAACAATTAAATAATTTTCCATTTAAAATATTAATATTATATCTTAATTTAATAGGAAGATTTGAAAATTAAATAAATTACAATTTTAAAATTAAGCCCAAGTACCAACTTTGAAGGGCTCGGAAGAGAGGTAGATTTTGACATTGATGAAACTTTTTTTGAGGACTAGATTAAAAACATTTAAAATTGTTTTTTTTTTCACAAAGTGTAGTGTTTAGGTCAGTTCTGCTTATTTTTATTAAGGTATAATTGTCCTAACCTGCTTTGGACAATGATTTCTGTCAAATTTAACACTTTATCTTTATAACCTTACAATGTAGTTTTCTCTTTTTCCATTTTATAATTTAAAAAATAAAAAACGAAGAGTTTTTTATTATCCTTAATAAGATGGACTTCCAAAAAGTAAGGGTAAGTACAATCAATTTAATTTAAATATCAATAGCTTATTTCTTTTTTAAATTTAAGTTTTAAATCAATTTATCTCCGATACAACTTTTTGTGGGTTAGAACATAATTGCAAAACATTGTCCAATTACTATTTTGGTTTTCTACTAAGAGAATTGTTTATTAACTACATTTCCTGTTAGCTTTACATGTAATAGTAGACGGTAGTTGCAAGGCATGCATAATTAAAAAATAAACCTAGGTACCAATCCATTAAATGCTTCTCCGACATTTATAAAAAAATATTAAGTATATCAATTAATAAATTACAAAATAGGGTGGGCGTCGTCGAATAGAAGCAGCAGCAGCAGCAGCAAAGCAAGTTCTTGTTCAAGATCTAACATTGAAAAATGATAGCTGCGACTGACAACACAGCGAACACGTTTGATCGTCGTCGAAAGAACTGACCACGACAGAAATTTACAATGAATTATGCGGATTAACTAAGAGCATCTATTAAAATTATTATGTAATAAATAGCACAGTTAAAGTTATAAATACGGGTGTCCCACTAGAAAGTAACACATTTTGACGGCTTATTACTGGAGAATCAACGTGCAGTTTTCGCCAAACTTCTATTATTTCTCAAGTTTTTGGTGCCATAGTTGCCAAAAATGTATATATTTTTCCAAAACTCCCCAAAAAAATGACCTTTTTTGAACCGAAATTATCGATTTATTTTAAAGCAAGACACTATATTTTTACTGCCATCTGATAGTCCATTTTTTCCCTTTCCAACAAGGTATACATCATCTGAATTTACTACACTTCGTATGGGGCTATGTAAAGGAGAGATACTATAACCCAATCCCTACAGATCTTCAGAAATAACAAAGTAAATGTTTTTAATAACACAACACCAGAAATGCTGCAAAATGCATTCAGTAATTTTTTGGTGAGATAAAGATTCTGTAGAGATGCAGATGGAGGTCATATGCAACAACTTATTCATTAAATATAATAATATTTTTTGTCTTTAGAGTTTTGTAAAGTTAGGTTAGCCCCCTGTTCTTAGTATATCTAAATAAAAATGATTCTAAAAACATTAAAAATATAACTTTTTAAACTGTTTATTCAAAGAATTGCTTTTTTATACTCAGTGACAGCTGTTTCGCTAAAAACTAGCTATAAACTAAACTATAGAGAGCTAACCCTAGGTACGTTTCTGGATATCGAAGGGGCATTTAATATTGCCTCCTTCGATTCTATACTTATATTGCCTCCTTCGATTCTATACTTATATTGCCTCCTTCGATTCTATACTTAGGGCCATGCAGAACCGTGGCATTGAACAGGACATTGTAGAATGGACTGATGATATGTTACGGGAAAGAACAATAATAGGTACGCTCTTTGAGGAGTCGAGGTATCTATGCCCAAGCCTTTGCTGATGACGTCAGCATAGTTGTAAACGGTAAATCAGGGGCTACCGGGTCCGAGATAATGCAGCTAGCACTGAGAATTACCAAAAAATGGTGCAGACAAGAGGGACTGTCAACTAATCTGGCAAAAACCTCCGTGACGGCGTTCACCCACAGAAGGAACTTTGACTTGAGGGAACATCGTATGTGGGGCCAATCGCTAAAGTTTCAAGGGGAAGTCAAATAACTAGATAGCAAACTAACCCTTTTCAAACACATAAGAAACACAACAGATAAAGCCCTAAGAGCTCTCTGGGCATGCAGAAGAGCTGTGGGCAATACGTGGGGGCTTAAACCTAGTATGATGCACTGGCTTTATACTAGGGTAGTGGCACTCATTATTACCTATTGTTCTGTTAGGTGGTGGCATAAAGCGAGATGCTCAGTAGCATCTAGACAACTAGGCAGGGTACAGAGAGTAGCATGCCTAGCCACAACCGGGGCGATAAGAACAACGCCTACGGCGTCCGTGGAAGTTATGCTGGGACTACCTCCACTAAATCTTATTGTGAAAAGGGAAGCACTGGCAGCAGCTAACATTCTAAAAATAAACAACGAATGGGGCAGGGTGATCCCTAGGTACCATTCCACAATCTCGAAAGAGATTGAACACAATCAATTGCCGAGTTATGACGTTTGCAAGCTGTTGAAACGTTACGTTCTTGACATTTAATATTTCTTTAAAAAGTTTAGTAAATTCAGACATTTTTGGAAAGAGGAAAAAAGGGACTTTCAGATGGTATTAAAAAATATAGGAAAAAAATTTCATTTTTTTTTCGTCGTTTGACAACTATTTCGACAAAAACTTAAAGGAAAACTGCACGCTGATATATTTCTCCATTCTAGATTAATAAGCCGTCAAAATGTGTTACACCCTGTATATTGAACCACATTTATTAATACTAATAGAAAATCATCAAGTAAATTTACTGCTTAATTAAACAACTAATTGTTTTGCAACTTAAAATTTATCTATGTTTAAATAATTGTCATAATAAATCTAAAAAAAATAAGACGTGTTGAATCCAATTCTTAATCTTATGCAACATTTTTAGTATTTTTCTTACAGTCCCTTGATTTGACAAGATTTACACTATTAAAAAAATCTGTGGAATAACTGTACTATAAAACGAGAAAAATATCGAGATGATTTTAGCCGTGAGCCGGTAAGTGGCTGAAATGAGAATTATGGGCTGGACAATTAACCCTTTCTGAGATAAACACGCTGCTTTCCAAGAGGAAAAACTCTACTAGGGCCAAATTGCAAAAAGGAGGGGCCGTTAAAAATTATATCAAGAACAATACAATTAGTGTGATTTATAGGAGTTTTATCGCACTATAAATTCGAGTAAATGGTTTTTGCGCTGTTTGTAGATTACCCAGTAAAATAATTGCCTCGGTTACGATTCCTGAGTTGAATTTATGTCAATAGTTATGTCCTAATCGTTCAATAATATAAATTAATAAAAAGTTATTGCCATAATTGTGACTGCTATTAAGAATACGTTCACGCAGTGTTTTAAAGTTCTTGTTTTAGGTGGTTTAAGTCCCAGATATGAAATTAGTTTGTCAACTAAATTCCAGTGTTTATTTTAAATAATACACTATTTTTTTATAATAGATTAGATTATTCTGAATTCAGGATTTAATTGTTGGCTATAATATTCAAGTACTTTCTAGCCAGGAAGGAAGCTGAAGAAATTTATAGATTTGGAACCATACCAAATAGCGAATCCAGAGGAATAATATCGAACTGTTTAGGTTAGATGAGACGTTCTAATGGTATAAACTTCCCGAAAAGTAATCGCAGGATCTGTTGAATAATGAGTAGGCAGAATTTACGAATTTTCATAGGACTACTCACTGGACACAGTTGCCTTAACGGGTTTATGAAATGAATTGGACTGAAAGATATTGCACAGTGAAAATTTCGACAATAAATACAGGATTGCGAATATACAAAATTATGAAATTTTGCTATTATAGTTTGCATTTTTTACAGGATAATTCAAGTTTGCATGATTTCATCGTTTTCAGTATCACCGCCATCATGCATTTTTATAAATAGTAGCTTTGGTTCATCAAAAATATAACTTGACGCAATAATTCAGTATATTTTGTTACAAGTGCCAGAAGTTGTTGATTGACCACGAAAGCAAAGTTGAATGCATTGGCTTGAGTGGATATAATCGACAACGGCGCACGAGTTGTACATACTATTTTGTATCACGAATACTACGATTTATGTAGGTAAAAACAAATGAAAATTAAAAAAAATGTGGCGGTTCTAATGTCAACTAGTGACTTAAACATATACTAAGTGACATAAAAATCCGAACACCCAGTTTAAATGATTTCATTTTTATAAAATTTTGTACTTACTGAAGCATAAAAAGTAAATGATGAAAATTTCAAAATTATGCATTGCTTTGAAGACCTTTTACCTTTAATAATGTGTGAATGCATCCCGATGTGTTACGCATTCTCCAACGCACCTAGGCATGCTTCTGATCAGTTTGTCAATGTCCTCCTGTGATATCTCATTCCAGACAACCACCAACTTCTCTCGAAGTTCTTCTAGAGTCTGAGGAGGACGTTGCAAATTGAGCAATCTCCTACCCATCATATCCCACACGTGCTCAATTGGGGATAAGTCGGGAGATCTTGGTGGCCAAGGTAATAATGTGACATCATTATGTTGAAATAAGTCGATTGTGACTCTTGCCGGGCATTTGTTGGAAAGTTGAATTTGCCAGGGTGTCAAGGTAGGGTAAAAGATGGGGTTCTAAAACTTCTTCGACATAATGCTGCGCGTTCATGTTACCTCTGATGAAGATTAAAGGTGATCTCGAACCATAAGCTGTAGCACCCCAAACCATAACTCCAACAGTTTGGAGCTATTTCCTTTCACTATGTCGACTTCTAACCCTCGCTCGACCATTGTGTATGCCTAAACAAAATCGAGACTAGTCACTAAACACTTCGCATGCTAATAGGTATTCCGTGTTCTGGAAACCATTCATTTGCAATGGACCTGGTAGTGGAGAAACGGTCCCCTAAAGCTAATAATCTTAGGCGGCGATCTTCACCGTCTGTTGTTCTATGGGGAGTTCAGAGCCCCTTGCTCTTTGCGTACGGCCTTCTCGAAGCCATGCCTGAGAACACCTAACTACGGTGTCTACACTTCTTTGCACTCTAACTGCAATTTCCGAAAAGAAAAACCAGCTTCCCGAAGTCCCACTATACGACCCCTATCAAACTCACTAAGTTGACGAAATCGTACAAGTCTCCGTACCCTAGGCATCGTAACCAATCGTAAAGAATGTCAAGAACCAAGAACCACGAGAGGTTATTAGCGACAACGAGAAATTACATTATTTTACAATCTAGATTTTATACAATAAATTTAATGAATTTAAAAAGTCTATGATGGGTTTAGGTTTGCAATTTGGTTTGAAAATAGTGAATAAATTGTTTGGTATCTTATACAAAGCTCTTTGCGCTGCGTATTTCGGGCATTCTACCAAAAGATGTTTTATGCCGTCTACCACATTACATCGATCGCACCTAGGTGGGTCATTGTTTGTAAATAAATAGGAATGTGTATATTTTGAGTGGCCTAATCGTAGCCGTGTTAAAGTAACTTGAGTTTTCCTACTCTTTGTCGGAGGTTGCCAAATTGAAATGTCACTTTTTACTTCCCTAAGTTTTGTGCGAGATTCGGTCCACACCCGCTGCCACGCACTTAACACTTTTTTTTTAAATACTTTTACGTGACTAGCTACACTACGGCACTCGTTTTCTAAATCAACACTTAACGCCGCTGCTCGTGCTTCGATATCTGCTTTTTCATTTCCTGGAATTCCAGTATGTGATGTTATCCTGCCTTCATTAGTTCCACCTTTATCATTTGTTCTATCGGGTTTTTGCAGTAAATGTGTTGCAAACTTTTTAGGGCACTAAGGGAATCCGATAGAATTATGCTATTTGTAATATTGTTTGTATTTACTAATTGAAGTGCTTTATACAACGCATATAACTCAGCAGAAAATATGTTCGTACTAGTAGATAGCCTGTATTGAGAGATCCTGTTCGAGGTAACAATAGCAGCTCCAACTCCTGTTTCACATTTAGATGCGTCCGTGTATATCTGAATGCAGTTTGAATATTGTTTATTTATTAATCCCTTTAATTCGGCTTTGATTAATGTTGAGCAGGTTTCATGTTTATTAAAAATACTTAATGCTGTTTTGACGGGGGGACTTTTAATAATCCAAGGAGGTGGGTGCTCAATATCTGCAGGAAAGATAGGTGGGACAGGTGGGATAGGTGGGGCTACACTATTCATTTTTGAATTGTTAGTAGATTTCAAAAAAAGTAGTATAAAAACCGGAATATTCAACTGATAAGGCTAAAAATTTTATCAGTTGTTTATTTCAGTAAAATAAATAAATTCACTAAATTTTAAAAGTAAAATCATTTAAACTGGGTGTCCGGATTTTTATGTCACTTAGTATATTTGAATGCGTAAAGTAAAATTTGCTGTAAAATATACTACTTTTCTATTATGAGAGATACAAAATAATTAAACAAACAATTGAAAAATTAATAATTGATAAAAATATTTAATATGTAATATAGAAATTGAAACAAAATCGAGAATCTACAAAGCAGATATTAGCCCCATATAACATACACCATAAAGAAGACCGGGAATAAAAGTGGTGCACAAAATAGCTGGATAAAACACTGGGTATAAAAAAGAAAAAGGAATTGGAATGAACGCTCACCCACTACAGAATAGTAAAGATCACGAGGGACGAATCACCAGCAGGACGAAGGAGTATAGAAAAAGTGTGTGCTAACCTTACTGTAAACTGAAAATAGGTAAAGAGACGAAGAAAAACAAAGAAATTGCTTATATAAAAGAAGGAAGAAATAGAAGAAAAAGTAATTTTATACACATGGTATTTTACAACTACATGGAATATAATGCCATTTATTTCAAAATTCCAAGTCGGTTGCCAGACTTTTTCGCAACCCTGTGTATATAAGATTCCTTTGAGTGTATTTAAACAACCATGATAGTCCAATTCCTCAAATAGCGATGTTCAGTTTAACCCAGAATGAAACAGAAATTGTTGTTATATTGCGCGCAAGAAATGCTTAAACTGAGGAAAAAGGGTCTGTCAGTCAATTTGTTTGCTCAAGAAACAACAAAAGCACATCTGCAGATCCAAAATCCGTAGTAAATCACACGTACGACAAACATCCGAAAATATCATTTAGTGAAAATAAAGTATACGTTGCGGTCGATTCGTCTAGTGTTTATTTAAGAATTTACTCGCATTAGTTTTATTGTTCTTAACCCCCAGAAAGAACCGAACACATATTATTAATGTAGGTACTCGTGTTTGCTTTAGAACTGGCATTTGCACCTTTTTAAATTTAACGCATAGTTTGAAGTTCACACTGTTTGAATTAGAGATGTACCTTTTGTCGTGTAGGTAAATAGGGTTGTGGTATAACATGGGAGACAATGTTTGAATAGGTGATTTTTAATGATTGTTAAAGTGAATATATCCGAATGTTCTATATATAAACAACAGAAACAAATAAAAAACAGCATGTATTAGAGGTTTTTTATTTATTTGTGTCAGAAACATTATAAATAACATTTTTCCACGATCACTATCCAAAGTAGGCTTTTGCAAGTTCAAATCTAACTGCAAAGTTAATGTTTTACGCGATCTGTCATTTCTTTTCTTCTTTCTTGGCATAGACATTTGTTGTTCAGCCAGACTCAATATATATATCTAAAGATAATTGCAAAAGGTAGGACGTGTAAACATACTTCTCGTCCAGGGGGCCACCATTTTTGCATTGGCATTTTCGTTTAAACATACAAGACTACGTCTCGGAAAGAAAGATAACACTGTCATAATTTGATATCATAAAAATGAGTTGCTCAATAAGCGGCAACGCCGCACGGCTTGTCTGAATGATATCACGCGCAGAAGCGGTTATACTATGTTATTTGGCACAGTCTCTTTATTTATTTCAAGCATTGTTGCCGCAGCAATTGCAACGAGATTTTGGAGTAGTATTGGTGTTTTTTGACGAAATTATAGAAAATATTAAGTGAAATTTAGTAAAAAATGACTCGTCATTGGCAAGTGAGTAAAAAACCGGACAATTTAAGCCCCAAAGTTTCTATTCACAAGTAAGTTAAAATTTATGTTGGTTTACAATAATTTCATTCAGTGGCGTAGCGATGACGATTTCAATATCAAAATAAACAGGTATGGTAGATAATTATTCCGTTAATTGGCCATCTTGAATTTTTTCAAATCTTGTGATTGTTCCTAAGTATTTTTAGTCGTAATACACGAACAACCAACGGAAAAATTACCACGGATTGTGTGAATTCACCGCGCTACCCTCTTATCTGTATGAACTTGTGAACACCTGCCGCTCTTTTTGGTGTTATTTGGGAGTTCTTGATTACAAAGCTCTCTAATATTTTTATTTTTTAACCTTTATTATTATTATTTCCGTAAATATCACATTCTTATTATTATATAAAATAAAGGATTTTGTCTCTTCTTTTAGATTTTAGTTCTGATGTTTAGTTAGAAGTTTTAGTTCGGAAGTTATAGTTTGAGTTAAATAAATATATGTGTTAGTTCAGTAAAAATATTTGTTTTTAAAAAACAAGTTTCTATTATCCTGAACATAACTTGTATACTTGTAGCTTTTTAAATGTTTCTGAGTGATAAGAACAAACTTTGTACTGTAGCGGTTAAAATTACTTACTCATTTTTACTAAATAATAAATGACTATTTTAAACAAAATAAAGACTCATTTTCCTAATTTGTTTATTCCTCTCAATCGGCTGTTTACAAAACTTGTATGATTAAAAGTAAATAAACATATTTCAAGCAATTCTTATATTGGCAGAAGTCCATAAACCTGAATGTTGTTGTTTATAATAGCTTCAAGAACCTAAAATATATAAATCAGTATTAATTATCAACAATATAGTAACAATGATGCTTACCTTTGATCTCTTATTCCATTTCAATACATTTTAGATGGATATTATTAATTTGATTTGGTTCCGTTCCGTTGTGTTGTAGTTGTAATTAGATTGTCAGCTAATTACTGTGAATATCGTGAAAACATTTGTATTTTTATTTAACTTAAATAATATTTTGTCTAATATACTGTTTAAACTTTTTACTAACCTCTCGATTAACAGCAACAGGTATGAAATGGCCGCCATTGTCTCGTTCTCTTTCAAAAAAAGTTATCAAAGAAGCTACCAGTTCTTTGCAGCGACTATTTAGTTGTTTTGGCATTTTTTCACTTATTACACTGTTTTTGTTCTTAAAAGTTTTTCTATATTTCAAAATAACAACAAGAAAGAAAAACACAAAAACCACAAACAAAATGACAAATACAAAACTAAATATAAGCTTTGTTCGGGTTTACTTGATTACTGTTTTCAAACTGTCAGGATTCTGCGCACTAAAAAATCCTGTGTTCGGGTTTTTCTTGTACGGCTTTCGAACCGTTCTATAATTTTAGTTTGGTGTTCGGGTTTTATTTCTGACTGTTTTCGGACGATTTGAAAACTGTCAAATCAGTCCAAGGTTAAAAGTAAGAATTTTTTGTGGACTAATTGACGCATGCGCTTGGTCATTTGTCAGTCATTGTTTGTAGTGTGCAATTAAAATTCAAATTATTTTTGGTATTTTAATTTATTGAGTATATTATTATGGATTTATTGACAGAATTCTCGTCAGATTCATCCTCATCTTTTTCATCAGAAAGTGATGATGGATTGGAGATGGTAGCAAATCTTTTTTTACCCGAGCTATTACAGAAAAAAGTAAAAAATGAGAATTATGTCGAAGAAACAGTACCCCTATATAGTGATGAACAATTTATCCAACATTTTAGGTTTGTGGACAAAATAATTTACTTTATGTATCAGATATTAAAAAATAAGGCGTTCGGGTTTTTTCATTTGTTGATAGTTTTCAAACCGTACATAAATAGTCCTTGGATTTAGTCTACTGCACATCCAGTTGTGCGCAGTCAGCAAATCGTTCTCAAACCGTCCGAAAAACGAAACCCGAATAAAGCTATACTAATCGATGACAACGGCAACGACGCGACTTGTCAATCACGGCTACCAACTTTAGTTGTATTTAAGTATTTTATATTGATTTATTAAATGGAAAATTTAATATGAAAGTTGGGAATGATGCTTGGCAATTAAGAAATTAGTGACGTGAATCAAATTTTGTTTTGCACCAAATTATAGATCGTTTATGAGTACATTAGTATCGAGAAAAGGTCTTTATTTGTTCGGAATTAATTATCAAAATTTCGAGACTGATTAAGTTGATTACAAATCTATAAATATATAACTTATATCCTAATATTTGTATATTGCCATATTTTACAAATAATTTCTCAATCATTTTGATCGATATTTATACGACTACACAATCCAAGGCCAATAAAAACCACTAAAGACATAATTAAATCATAAACCCGCAATAATGGATAAAATCCCGTTAATAAAAAATTCATTTGATATATCTGCACGTAACCAATCAAAATAGAGGATATTTATTAGTGTTTACTGTTGGATCAAACCTTGTTTGTTGTTTTGATGAGATTAAATTCGGCATGATTATTTATACGATGAGACTGGTACGATTTTAATAATAAATACATTGACATTTATAGATAAACAACATATAAATCTTTTAATGCTTTTGCACACAATTTGTTAATACACACTTGTAGAATCGACAGATCTAGTTAATTAATCAAGAATGAACTACTCCAATATTATCGATTTGAATGAATTAATTTTTATAATATTAGGGAAAGCAGCTCTTCACACAATATTAATCGAAGGAATGAGTAAATAAAGATAGATTTTATTCAAAATATTTTAATTTTAAGAAACGGTTACTAGTTAGTCTATCTATTCCAAGTGATCAAGAACCGACACTTTCACCTTTGGTATATTATATTTGATAAGGACAGACGACCAAGTCCTATAATGCCCATATATAGCTCATCAGAAAAATTTCAATATAAATTATAAAAAAAAATTAGAAAAACTATGATATAAACTAAAAAAAGTAAGAGTCTAATTTGTTTATGAAACTGTTGATGCTTTCAGCTTCGATTATTTTATTGGGTGTAAACTATTCCAAACATCTGTTGCCCAGAAAGCCCTGCTGGTAAGGGGTCGAAGTGCTTCCTTCTTCAGTTTGAGTGAGTGTCCTCGCAGTTGACCGTCAATATTAAGTAGAAAATCTGCTTGTAGATTTCCCAGATTGTATGTAATCAAGTGGGAGAAAATTAAATGGCTCCTGAAATGTTCTAAGATTCGCGACCGATAGCTTTTCTTCGTAAGTAGGTCTAACGTGGCCAAAGGACAGTCTAGTGGCGCGTCTTTCACTTTTTCTAACATTTCCTGATCATGAACAAACTCCAGATGCCACGAGGGGCACGCGTATTCGAAGATTGGGCGAACAAAGCACTTGCAGATTCAGCAGAAAATTACAAAAGATACTTTGGAGAAAGACCTACATAATATAAATTCAATTTCCATTATGTATTGAGGTTGCCTAACTATCTAAGTGACATATGTACCTGAAATGCATTACAGCAAGATAGGCAACCGCAATACATAAAAGAAGTTCAAGAATTCAAGTTCTTAATAAGATGGACTTTCACATAGGGTTAGTACAATAAATTTCACGTCTCTTGTTGAATTTACTCAGCATTACTTCGCTTGTAATATGTACCTTCCACGGTATTTTTAAAATTTGTCTTATAATTCACATTACCAGTAACCGCTACGCGATTAGTTGATATTTTGAGCGTCAAAGCCTCCAAAAGTACAGGCCAAACTTGTCACTTGAGCAACCTATGTCCAATTTTTAAATTTAGATAGCTGTTGCAAATTAATTTCATCTTTAGATAAGTTGTTCCGTCCGTCGCAATTCCGAGTTATATTTGTTTGGCTAGATCTAGTTGGCTAGTTATGATAATCATCAGGTATACAAATTTGTGAAGCCTTTCTACCTCAACTCCTAACCTAACCTAACTCCATTTAATAATATTTTCATATTTGTTTAAGGGCTGGGACTGGCTGGGCGATGACAACATGTCATCGGGGTCCAGAGTGGCCATTGCCCCAGTACGATCTCCTGATATGAACCCACTAGTTTTCTTTTTATGTGGATACTTTAAATCAAAGTTTTATAGGATGCCAATTACTAATATTAATGTATTAAAGATAAAAATTCTTAAAGAATTTATTTCCAGAGGGACACGTACCGGAAGAGTTTTTTAGCAGACTTTTTTATTTCTAATATGGTGGACATTTTGAACACATTGTTTAATATTTTAATTATTTCAATGCTATTTTTTTAATATACAGGGTGATTGATTAGTGTGAGGAAGCTCAGTAGATCTGTTATAGTAAAAAATACAAAAAAAGTTGTTTATAAAAATTGTAGGCAACTTTAAACTCCACATTTTAAAATTAGTTACAATCTTGCAGGGTGATTCATAAGATGGTGGCACACCAAACTTATGTTTTTTTAAATTGAACACCCTGTATTTTATTTTAAATTCGAAATCTGCATCACTTCCAAATCACAACAATGTTAGTTTTATTATGTTATACCGGGTATTTAAAAAGTTATAACCAATATTACCAGAAAATCGTATCAAGTTTAACTCCCAGTATAATTAAAAGGGAAGGAGCATTGATCTATTGCAACCATAGTTTTTTAATAATTGTTAAAAATTATAAAACATATTCGTTTTCATAATATTATTTGTTAAATTAAATACAGGGTAAGTCAAAATGCAAGTACATTATTTTCTTGGTAATTTTAAATGGAACACCCTGTATTTTATATCACTATCGAAAAGTACTAATACCATTTTTAAAATTTTATGAAGTACTCCCTATACCTAAAGTTATCAGTTTTCTAGATATTTTTATTTTTCCATCAAAGTATTAATTTGGTAGATATTTTAACGTTTACCGTGAGTTGGCCATGATTGGTTTGTCAGAAACTGACAGTTTAAAATTATTGTTTTTTATTTATTAATTCAAAAACGCAATAGAGTCACAGAAAAGAAAACAATTTATTTCAAACAACAGTAATTTTAACTTATCTTACTTAAGTAAGGTGTTCAAAATGACTTCCCAAATAATATTAATGAATTTTTATTGCCTACCCCTAAAATCCAGGTCATATCTACAATTTCATCAGTAGTAAAATTCATTATTGCTTATTTAAATTGAATTAATTATTGAATTACTAAATAATAATTGTTGCTAATTTACGATGTACCACAATATTGAATTAGCAAACAACAATGTCAAACTGTCAGTTTCTGACAAACCAATCATGGCCAACTCACAATAATTATTGGTAAACGTTAAAATATCTACCAAATTAATATTTTGATGAAAACTGGTAACTTTTGGTATAGGAAGTACTTCATAAAATTTGAAGAATGATATTAGTACTTTTTGATAGTGATATAAAATACAGGGTGTTCCATTTAAAATTACCAAGAAAATAATGTACTTGCATTTTGACTTACCCTGTATTTAATTTAACGAATATTATGAACACGAATATGTTTTATAATTTTTAACAATTATTAAAAAACTATGGTTGCAATAGATCAATTCTCCTATACTCCTTTTTAATTATACAGGGAGTTAAACTTGATACGATTTTCTGGTAATATTGGTTATAACTTTTTAAATACCTGGTATAACCTAATAAAACTATACATTGTTGTGATGTGGAGGTGATGCAGATTTCGAATTTAAAATAAAATACAGGGTGTTCCATTTAAAAAAACATAAGTGTCACCATATTTTTTTTGTATTTTTTACTATAACAGATCTACTGAGCTTCCTCACACTAATCAATCACCCTGTATAGTAAAAATAGAATATTTAAAATTATAATAAGTTGATGCTTTTATATTGATTTTTAATATTATAGGCAAATGTTTGCAAAGAGCTTTCAAATGATGTATTACTTGCCATATATTATCATCCCATTAGAAATTAGCTTCCTCCTTCACTAATTTTTATTATGTTACCAAATATTAAAAAAGTAATAAATGTTTTCTGTTTCCACAAATTTTTAATTTCTTAATTTTGCGGTATAAATAATAAAGAGGAGGGGAGGTGTTTACAGCTATAGCACTGTATAATGACTGGACTATTTATATTTAATTTTATTATTTATATTTTTAATTTTAAAATAATAATAGCACTGTAGTGCTCTCTGGCGATTAATCTGTTGTTTAATTACATATTTGTGCTGGGACCCAAAACATTCCTTAAGATGCTCGACATAGCAATACTTTTTCCTGGGCATTTATTAATTGCGCATTCCGCTAATTCTACCCTCTGACCACCGACCTTACAAAAATGTCTAAATATTTGAAAGACTTGACATAACTGATATCGTGAAGGAACAAAACAAAGGTGGGACCGTTCGACAGCAATTCCTCATCGAGTAGGAGGCGAGAATGCTCGGCATGTTCGCGAGATATCACGCAAAAAATTCAATATCTCAGATGGTATTGAATTTAGTCAATAGTCAGTTCATCGGTATTGTGCCGACACATTCCTGCGAAGGATGGAAACGGTAGGCGGTGGTCTCTAGCCGGCGTCTACAGCTGTCAATTATAAGGTTCATCTTGTCATGACTATCTGACTGATGTGAAATATGCAACGCTTATTTGAATAGCATCTTTGCATTTCGTTCTGTTCGTGTTCTACGTTCGGACATAGACAAATGATTTAATGCTAATTGAAAAAACTTGACTTTATTTAAAAATAAATGTTCAACTTAATTATCTGTACCTAATAAAAATTTTCGTTTATTTTTCTTAATTTATATCCATTGAAATTTGAATTAAATAAACGGAGCAAATATTTAACGTGCAGAATTTATAATAAAGGCGGTCAAAGTAAAATGTTACAAATAATGTGACTATATACATAAACATTTTATATTGATTTTGTTGGTGTAAATCTATAGTTTAAATTGACTTCTAGGTTTTTATTTTTTGTTACTTCTCACACGAACATTTTTAAACAACAAATTTTAATAAGAATAATTAAGAACTAACTATTCGTTTGAGCTGTTTCGCTACAAGAGTCGTCAGATTGACATATCTAAGTTACATTTTGTTTGTTTATAGCTAGTACCTGATGTTGATTAAGTAGTATCTAGGCTAGACCAAGTATGAAAGTAATAATAACAATATTAAAGCCTAGATGTTATTGGCTCTAAGGCATTATCCTTGATTTATTTCTCTTTAATAACAGTATAACTGTGCAATAATGTAGAAAAACCAGGAAAAACATGCTGATCTTTACAATAATTTAATATATTAATTGTATTACATTAATGTCTTATCTATGTCTAAAATGAAGACTTTAAGTTTAATAGTGGAGAACTTCCAAGATTTATTTGTTCATTAACAACTTTAAATTGTTCATCTGCTAGATGCCTTTTTATTTCAAGTTCTTCAAGGAAATCTAAGTTTGGTTTTTAATTCCAAATGTGTAGTATTTGGATGTCATTGGCGTGTATGAGTGAGATTGGACGTTCAAGTAGGTGTTTTGCATAATTTGACTTATCTGGTTGTTTTCTTAAAAATTTCTTTGTGTTTGACCTATATTATTTTATATATATATAAATTAAATAATTATAAATTATTAAATTTATAATTATGTGTTTTATGTTTTTAATAATTGTATTTATGTTTGTGGGGCTAACACAAATATTTAGTTGTGTAGAGTTTTATTTAATTTTACCTTATTTAGATTATTTAATTAAATTATGACTCGCCTTGTATATAAATTCTATGAGCATAAGAAAACTCTATACCTTCAGTAGTCAGTTCAATTGAGTTAAAACAAATTTAATTCACTTTTAAAAATGATATAGTAAATGCACATTCAAATCTCAATACAACCCTGTTTTATTTTAAAAAATTATTGACCTTCAAATATCAAAAGAATTATAAATTATAAATGATTAAATGTCTATACTTGAAGAGTGATAATGTTTTAAGGTATATTTTAAAAGTAAACACATACCGTAATTAAATCACTCTCCAGAAAATGTCCATACCAGCGCTCTCTAGTCTGTTTTCCATGCCCCATGCAACCTTGTAGACAAGATGGCGTCAGTGGTACTCTCCGATCAACGTAGCTTCTTGAATTTTTTTTTGTTTTTTAATCCAGGAATTTATATTTCAGGTAGGTGGATAATAAAATAAATAAATGGTTTTAACTTTTAATTTGACAGTTTACATAGGTGGGGGTAACAATTTTAATTTTCTTATGACTGGTCAGCCATTAGATTTAACAGGTTTTCAACTTTTTTTAACGTGGACCTGCCTTCGTATGAAATGGAACTCCCCGAAAATTGTAAATTTCTCGGTATTTATACTTTTTGCCCAGAAATGACATAAATGACAGAAAAAATTTAAAAAATTTGTAATTTAAAAGTCAAATTATTATAAAACAAAATAACGTTCAAATAGTTTTTTATGTTATATTTCCCAATTTTTCCTTGAAAATGAAATAACCATATTTCAAAAGCTTGGAAAACAAGTAAAAGAGTTTTACATATTAGACAATGAATTATGTAAACACCAGATTTTTTTAATTTGTAATTTTGTTTTTTACATTTAACAATTTTGTACCACCATTATTTTGTGTTTTAAATGATATTATTTATAATGTTGCGGAAGATAATTTTTTTGTTATTGTATTGGAAATATATCCACAATATTTTTATAACTTTAAATTTCTTTAATTTGTTTGGGAAATATTAATTGTATTCTTATTAATTAATTTATTTATTAAATGAATGTGGTAGTTATTAGATATAGCTGAGTAAAAAACCAGGAGAAGGTCGCTATGGATTATTATTGATGAGGGAGATAAATAAAAGGGTTATACAGTTTTTTAATTATAATATGTATTAAAGTACAAGTTTTTGTTTTTTTACAATTAAAATTATATTTAATGAAACCACACCACTAAAGTTTTGTCCATTAGAATTGAAAATGCTCTATGTATCATAGAATTAAAACCTGCTACTTTATGTGTTATAAGATGATTTCAATTATATGGTATCGTTCAGTTGAGTTGAGTTCAAGCGAATAGTTATTTATTATGCTTAATAGGTTGGCTTCTAAAGAGTTAATTTAACAAATTTTAAAATAAAAATTAATTGCTCAAGAGATAACTTATTGATTTGCTGGATATATTTTGTCAGGTTTAATGATGCATGAGTAAAAATATATTCTACAGCTGTACAAAAAATTTTGTACGAAGTTACAAGCTATTTGGATAACCTTCTATAAAATTGTGCTTATAAAGTGAACAACCTTTACATTCGTAATTTTTTAAACATTTTGCTTGTTCGGGTGTAACTCTCTAATTTATTAAATTTAACATGTCAGTTATAAAGTTATTTATTTTGGTTAGCCAAAATAACAATTTATATTTTATATATTTTCAAATGTATGACCAAAGGTCCTGCCATGAGGAAAATAAAAGTTTTTAGTATAATTTTGGAATTACACGTTTTAGTTTTCTGATACATTAATTATGCAAATTGCATCAAACAAAAATAAACACTATTATCCAGACATAAAACTAGTAAAATCTTCCATTAGAATTTTCCGGATGGATAATTATTCGACTACAAAACCGAAGTTGTGTAGTTAAAAGTATAAAACCCTGTAAAATTCTATTGCATTATCAAAAATTCAAGATACACTAACACAAATAAACCGTATATCACAGAATACGTAGGGAGACAGAATTACTATATGCAGAGGATATAAATATTAAAATAAATTAATTTTTATAACAACAGGAAACTTGGAGACACATCTTGGAAGATATTGAACTTTATTTAAAAAAATATTTTTTTTTTACATATTTACCTAAATCACACCAGGGACGTTATGATTTTTTAAACGAGGATAGGGGTCGTGTGCAGCCCAATTTGATAGTTTATGAAATCTGCCATTCAATAATATAAATTATTTATACAGGGATTGCAAAAAAATATTTAATTATTAAGTTAAATTGATTTGTAAATTAAATAATGTAGTTTAAAATATCATTTAATTACTATTAGGCTATATAATGAAAAATTCTTCTTGAGTATTTTGTATGAATGAATAATAAATAAATCGACAATGAGTTTGGTAAATAAATATGTGGTGTTTATAAATAACGTAATTTGAGCGTAGATTACCAAATTTAGGATGTTATATCTTCTACAGAGAGATTATTAAAATAATGGCTCTAGCTACAGAAGACGGTCCTTTGCGGGTGCTACAGAATATACAAGAATTCCAGCCCAACAAGCTTAACCCTCTAGGACTAGACTGGGAATTTTTGAAAACGTTCAATAAATGTAACTTTAACTTTTTTTTTTGATTTTTATCAATAATGCTCATACAGATATTGCTTTCTAACATAACCCTTCAGGATTACTAGATTATTAAATAAAAAAAAAGTATGCCAACAAAAAAGATAAAATAGGTACTGCAAAAAGGCAAGAAGTCACGAAAAAAATAGTAAAAAATAAAACTCATCCATGTTAAATTCTCATATTAACCGTACTGTCATCGACAGCTCAATAGTACGTTGCCGTCAGGGGCGCAAATAACGCAATACATAGAGCCTATCTAGCTCAAGGATTAGGTGAATTTATTGGTTTTAGAAATTTACCATTGTGCAATAATCCTAAGAATACATTTTTTGCGCAGTCCCATAGACTGCACTCTACATTTTAAAAACATAACTACCAACTTTAATAAAAATAAGTATCCAGTTAGAATAGGATCAAGCTTGAGGTAGGTCGAGTCAACTGTTAACTGATTTTCAACAGTTACCCTGATCTGATTTTGATCTACTTTATTTATGATTGATTTTAAAGCTAAAATGTCATTATTAATAGTTTGACTTTGACTTTTAAATTTGTTTGGTTTTATGTCTATAACAAGATTTGCTATGAAGATCTTTTCATAAATAAAATTATTTGAATTAGTTTTTGAAACTATTTCAGAATCTGTAGCTAAAATTGATTTTATACTCTTTGTAAATTTGCAATATTTTCAACCCTTGTCTAAAAATTTATTTTCATTCTTTGAAAAAATGGAGTCTGATAGATTTACTTACCGAGGAGCATAATGTACTGGTACGTGAGTATTTACTGTGTCATTATGTTGTGTATAATGTGTTTTGTTGTGTTTTTCTAATTTACTTATCTGTTTTTGATATTTTTCATATTTCAAAATACTGACCTGTTCTCTAATTTTATCATCTAGACAGTCAATTTCCACAGAATGCATTGAATAAGTTAATTCTGAATGAACGGTTTTAATGTACCTAAATGTCTAGAGAATCTCAAAATAAGTATAAAAAGTACTACTATTATAGATTATCAACAGTCTATTATCAGCTATGAGACAATCTTAGGTGTCTTTTACACCATTGTTTTTTAATTATGACAATTCTAATTGGAAGTGAAAGTTTTATTATGTTTTTATACATCATAATTTCATCTTTTTGTAGCCATAACGTATATTATCTATTTGCTACAGGTTTAAAGCATTTATTATGTTAAAGCAATTAACTATAAACCACTTTTTGATTATTTTTTATATACTTTAATCGAGCTTCTTACAAAAAGGATACCATGGATAAGGACACGTCCAGAACAAAATTAAAAAGGTATTCTCATCGTCCTTATGGCCATCGATCAATATACAACCCAACATATAGTCGATAAAAAACTTCATCATAACTCTCTAACATCAAAAACAAATTCATCAAACCTTCTATCTGGTTAAATAAACCAGAAAGGCATTTCATCCGAACCGATGGATCGCCGACAAGTGTTTACAGGGTCAATACGGTCCAGATTTCAATTAGAACACGCTATTTGCTATGCTCTCGTTATGATTTCATATCGAACAATCCGAGCTAGAGTCAATGATAATCTTATGTGAGTTTCAATATTTGGTTTGTCTGTTTGTCGGTGGATTCGATGTTTGTATATCAAACTTATTTTTTGCTCAAGCAGAGGATATTGCTAAAGTAAAAGAGGCAAACTGTTTTTTTTTCACAAACAAGTAAAACTCTATATATTTATATCGATAAAAGTTTCCAATTCAAGTTAAAATATGGAAAAACTTTATTTAAAATTTTAAGTTTTTTCAATAGTAAGAAAACAATTAGTAAGAAGACTGATAAATAATAGTCTCCGAAGAACAAGCTTTGGAAGGGTTGTAATATTAAAAAAGGGTGATTAAAATTCGGTACCATAGCTAGTTTCATAAGATTATAAAAGAGAACGATCAATCATTTATTATTCAAACATACCTTTTATGAAATCCCGAGACTTATAACAAAGGCAAAATTGTAATATGGTGTGAAAGGTGTATTGGTCATACCCCCCGAATTAATTGTTTGCAGTTCTCACTATGTATTTATACGTATTATCCTCGTTGCCAGTTTGTTTGCTTGTAGGATTTGGGACCTTTAGTTGTAAGATTGTGATTGGTACAATTAGTAAAGCCTGGATATTAAAACTGTTAAATTTAAAAAGGGAATCAATTTATATAGTAGGCAAGACCAAGCGGGGATTTCTGGAGTTAATGAAGCGCGGCAAATTAATATACAGGGGGATACCTTGTACCCGGTTAATTACTTCCACCATATATGAGCCCTATATATGGCCGGCCTTTAAGGATCAAGGATCAGATTGATAAAAAATTCTCGAGCGCGTCAGATTAAGGTAGGGAGAGTTAGTTACATCCTAAAACGTGTATATTCCACTAATCTGATAATTTTTGAGTGACCTAAAGAAGGAGGAGGGTAACAAAGTTGTACAAAAAACGTTATCTCGACATTCTCGAGGTCAGCTAAATTTTTTTTTATTTTGAATGAAATAATTCAAGAATTATAAAAAATATATATTCTGACGATTTCCACAAGCCGCGCTCGAGTCTATGCAATAGTTTTTTTACATTTCTGAAAATCTACAGCCGGTCCCCCACCGTTAAAAATATATCCATTATATAACATTTTTTTGTTTCTATCACCTCAGCTTCTCAACCCAATAAGTCTCTATGACGCTCGAGTGAATCCCGATTTAGCATCGTGGGCCTCCCTACTATATGTTTGCTTGAGGATTTTGCTCATAAAAACATAAAACTGTCTATTTCAGATTTTCCACTTTAGAGTTTATTAAAGGAAAATTGATAATAATAATAAATAAATATGAATACATTGAATTTTTTTATTTGATAAATATCTATAATTATTTAAAAATTATTTTAAATTAAGAAATATTATTTGTATTTAGCATTAGCTCCATTTATCCCATGTGGCCTTAATCGATTATTTCTGTTGTTAAATATGTGAATTAAAACAATCGATTATTGACAATAAATTGTGACAAATGACAAATTATGAGAATTGTGATAGAAAAATTTTTAAAGAGAAATTTAATCAAGAAATATTTCAAAATTTTAATGAAATTCATTGTACTAACTCTTACTGTGTGAGAGTCCATCTTATTAAGGACAGTAAACAACTAAACGGTTGAATGAAACTTCCACTATTTATTCGTAATAGTATAGTAAACAACGCATTTCATATGGGCTTCTGTTATGACACGAGTTCAAGTTTAAAAAACGAATCGCGAAGCGATGAGACAACAGCCATATGAAATGAGTTGTTTATAAGATTTTTTATATTTTGCCATTTTATCATTTTTAAATTAATTTATTATTTTTATGTAAATTACGAAAATTTTGATTTTAAAAAGTATGTCGGTAGCACTGTGTAATTAATAACATTTGACAGTTTTGACATAAAGATTATGAAATTTTATGTTTTAAAATATTTTAAAATGACTAATAAATTGCCATTAGCCACAAATGTCATTCTCAATAGGCTTGATAGATACTTCACTCATGTCGTCTACCTTTTAAAACAAAAATTTGCGTGCCTAAAAGTTACATTACGATACGCAAATGCGTTTTATAATGAAGATTTTTATAAGTGCAAAATATAAAAAATACGTTTTAAATTCAATTACAGCTGTTTCGCTAAAAACTAGCATCGTCATATTGACATATTGAAGTTACATTTTGTTTGTTTGTAGCTAGGTAGGTAGTTATGATGTTGATTAAGTAGTTTAGGCTAGAGTAAGTATGGAAGTAATTAGACATAACAATATTAAAGCCTAGATGCTATTAGCCCTAAGAGATTATCCTGGATTTATTTCCCTCTAAGATCAGTATAACTGTGCAATGATATAGAAAAACCAAGAAAAAACTATATCATGCTGATCTTTACAATAACTTTATATATTATTTATGTTACAATAATGTCTTATCTATGTATAAAATGAAGACTCAATCAAAGTAAACAGTTTAATAGTGGGGAACTTTCAAGATTTATTTGTTCATTAACAACTTTAAATTGTGGATCTGCTAGATGTCTTTTTATTACAAGTTCTTCAAGGAAACCTAAATTTTGTTGTTTATTACAAGTGTGTAGTATTTGAATGTCATTGGGTGTGTATGAGTGAGTGTGGATGTTCAAGACTGTGTTTTGTATAGTTTGACTTATCTGGTTGTTGTAATCTATATGCTCTTAAGTGTTCATTGAATCTTATTTCAAAATTTCTTTGTGTTTGACCTACATATACAGCATTACATTTTGGATATTTAAATTTGTAAATACCAAATTTTTTAATATAGGTAATTTTGTTTTTACGTTTAATAGGATAATCCCTTAGGGCTAATAACATCTAGGCTTTAATATTGTTACGTCTTATTACTTCCATACTTGGTTTAGCCTTAATACTACCTAATCAACATCAGGTACCTACCTAGCTACAAACAAACAAAATGTAACTTCAATATGTCAATCTGACGATGCTAGCGAAACAGCTGTAATTGAATTTTAAACGTATTTTAGGAATAAATAGTTTCATTCAACCGTTTAGTTGTTTACTGTTCTTAATTTTAAAATTTTATTTATAAAAAATAAACTTAATTTTTTTTATATATCGATCAAATGGTTCTAAGGAATTTTCTTAAATCAAAATAGAACTTTATGGTTTAGGAAAAATTAAATAAGATTATTTTTAATGTTTATCGACAACTGTTAAGGTTAATTTTTATGTAGCTAATTGTTAAATGCAAATAATTCCCTATTTATTGATTGATTTAAACTAAAACTATATAATACAATTATTATCTAAATTTGTCTCACCTGATTTAATGCTTGTTGAGAGTCCGTTTTTTTCGTTGTTGAAAAATGTAACTGATCTATGAGATCAATTTTTTAGCAGTTCATTTTAAACCTAATTTTAAACGGTAAGTACTCTTTTATGTCTTTTACTCACTCGGAAAATGTTGTTTGACCTTTCTTTTCACTACTTACTTTTCGAATGTCACTTCCTTAACTCATTGTCTGATTAAAACAGAATCCTTTAACTATTACTGACTAAAACTGAATGCATCGCCGCCTATCAAAAGACTGTTTTTATAGTTTCAAAGGGCTTTTATATTAATCTCGATATTTCTTAGAATTACGCGAACTTCTTATTAATAAATTTCTCCATAGAGAAATATCCATAAATATCTCCATAGTTTTCTTATACATTATACCTTGTCCAATATAAATCTGGTTGCACGTCATAGCTGTCAAAAAGAGACTTTGTTGCCAAGCATTTAAAATAGTATTAGAATCTAGTAAATGTCATATTCTTCTTTTTATTACGACAACATATACCTTGTCCATTATAAATATAGTAGCACAACACACGAGTTGTATTTGATATAAAAATTATTACGAAACCTTTCTTAAAGAATTTATTTATCTTTTGTAATAACTTGCTGCCTACGAATTTCAATATTTACCAAATTTACAGCGAAAAAAGATACTGATTGACAGTAGCAAAAAAACGAAGGAGGTCCAACTAACAGAGCGATTTGTTCACTTTGATGACGTGCACCTATATTTATACTGGACAAGGTATATAAAATATTATACCTTGAGTTATGTTCGTTTGAAGTTCATACTCACGATTTGTATTTGATATAAATTAAATAAAAAAACCTTTCTTAAAGCATTTATTTATCTTTTATAATAATTTGCAGCTTATACGAATATCAAGATTTACCAAATTTATAGTAAATAAACATACTGATTGACAGTAGCAAACAAACGAAGGAAGTCAAACGAACAGAGCGATTTGTTCACTTTGATGACGTGCAACCAGATTTATACTGGACAAGTTATGGATAATAATTAATAGAACATTCTAGTATTTGCTTGTTTACATAATATATAATAAATAATTTCAATGAAATTATACAATTAGGTACATATAAACAGACTAAACCAAAATTTCTTTTATAAATTCAGCGTACCCATTCTGTGTGTTAATAAATCCTTCCACATAAATATTATTGTCTAAACCTAATAGGTTTTATGACAGTTTTTACATAATTAATACCAATTATTATGTTTTCTGCACCTAATTTAGTTTCCAATATCATATTACAAATTTATTCATTATCAATTAAATATCATACATAATATACTTGATACAAAACTTAAACGATACACTATAAAATATCCATTACATGTATACTAAATTGGGACTTATAATTTAGATATTCTTCTTCAACTATTAAACAATTAATATAAAATATAATAATGAAATTAATTTTAAAACTAACTTTCACTAAATTCCCTATCATATCATATTTACAATGCAAAATATCACCGGTTACATAGCACATTACTTAATTTACTTAATTACTTACATTACTTACATTACTTAATTATTATATAAATTAGTTTGATATCAAATTTAATTTTTGTTTATTATCTATCATTTAATTTATTTAATTTTTTTAGTTTTAATACTAGAATAAGTACTTTCAAGCTAACCGATACAATGTTGTGACAGTACACTTCATATTATATAAACTATAATTTGATATAATTGCTAATGAATTATGAGTAATTAGCTATTTAGTTAATCTTTATTCGCCTCAATATATAAAGGACAAGAAGAAATCAAATGTAGCAAATTATTTCTGTATATATACAGAAATAGCTCCAATAGACCAGTGCCGAAGCCTTTAAAAATGGTAAAAAACGAAAAAAAATTACAATAGAATGAAACCCATTGGAAAAGGAGGGAAATATGATCAAAATGAAAGGAAAAATAAATTACGGTCGATCCGAGTTCGGGAAGTGGGAGGGGGTGAGTTTTTAAGGGTAAAAAATGGTTTATCTCGATTTCCGGCTAAACTACACGTCCTATGCGAAAAAGTTAAATGGCAAAGTTGTAGGTAATAAAAAGATCTACAACTTTTGTATTCGCAATTTTTCACATAACCTCAAAATTTGGGTGAAAAATTCAAAAAACCAAGTTTTTGGTTTTTTATTTATATCTTTTTCAAAAAAAATTTTTTTTTTACGAAATTTAGTGAAAACTTACCTTATTATGTCCCAAATACACTGTAATTTATTTGATTAAAAATATTTATTTTTTCGCCTTATTTTCATTTAATATCAAAAAAGCACCCTAATTTTCAATCGAAAATTCTGACGTCAAAATATCAGCTTTTTTCAAAAAGTTTGGGGACTTTTTGTTCGTTGAAATATCTACTTTCTGATGGTGTAAAAAAAATATACATTACTATAGGAAATGTTCTCAGAAAATGCAATAAATTGAAACAAACCCAAATTCGAAAAATTTTTTTTGAACAAGGACAAAATAATAAAAACTTTAATGAAAAGATTACAGTCACAAGGATTTTCCTGTAAACAAGTTGAAGAAGATGCTGATGCTGACATAATTAAGACCTCGATAGAAGTTGCCAGAGATACTAATAAAACTGTCATAGTTGTGGGTCAAGATATTGATCTTTTGGTCCTTTCTAATCAATTAAATTCAAATAATCATGACATTTATTTTCTCAAACCGGGCTCTGGAAATGGAAAGGATCTATTTTTCACGTCTAATAGTTTCAAACATGAATCCTTCAAAAATATTGTTGCATTTCTGCATTGTTTTTCTGGTTGCGATACAACATCTGGATTTGCCGGAAAAGGAAAGAAAAGTATCGTTAACTCATTATTAGACGCGAAAAATTTATCAAATTTGGCCAATGTTTTTTATAAAAAAGATGAAAGTAAAGAAAATATTAAAAAAAATGGATTACAATTAATCAAATCTATTTATACATGTAAAAAGAAAAAATAACACTAAATCAATTAAGGTTTCAAAAATATCAATTGGCAAAAATTAAATTATCCTTTATTTTGGCAAACCTCCCACCCACAGAAGGAGCAGCAGAACAGCATTGTTACAGAGCATATTATCAGCTTCAAACTTGGTTGGGTAACGAATTGACAGCAACAGATTGGGGCTGGAAGCAACATCAGCTTGGAATTATGCCCAAATTTATAGAAAAGGATTTAATTCCGGAAGTATTGCTCAAAACTATTTGCTGCAGCTGTGAAACTGGATGTAACAGTTTAAAATGTGGTTGCCGAAAACATGGTTTAAAATGCACAAATTTATGCACTAATTGTCAGGGTTCTGAAAGTTGCTCCAATATGGAAGAAAAAGTCTACGAGGAAGTAAATGATTCAGATGAAATTGTAGATGAAGAACCAATGCATACTGGAAATAACATTGGAGACGAAGATGATGGTCTTGAAGATTTCGACGATCAACTAGAGTTGGAAAGGTTTGTCGAATCTAACGATGAAGAAATGCCTTCAAAGATACAAAAACTAATGAATAACTGATAAGAATTTCAGATAAGGTATTTATAACAAGATTAATGTTTTTGAAAAAAAAATATTATGAATAACGTAATCAGAATTAAGTATCTAAATTCAATAGTACGATTTACATGTATATTTATATTGTATGAGATTTTCTATGACATGAATGTAATTCGAATTAAATAAATAAAGTTTCCAACTTAAAAAAAATTGCAGCAATCATATTTTTTTGATGAAATTGTATATAATGATAAAAAAAATTTTTCGAATTTGGGTTTGTTTCAATTTTTTGCATTTTCTGAGAACATTTCCTATAGTAATGTATATATTTTTTACACCATCAGAAAGTAGATATTTCAACGAACAAAAAGTCCCCAAACTTTTTGAAAAAAGCTGATATTTTGACGTCAGAATTTTCGATTGAAAATTAGGGTGCTTTTTTGATATTAAGTGAAAATAAGGCGAAAAAATAAATATTTTTAATCAAATAAATTACAGTGTATTTGGGACATAATAAGGTAAGTTTTCACTAAATTTCGTAAAAAAAAAATTTTTTGAAAAAGATATAAATAAAAAACCAAAAACTTGGTTTTTTCAATTTTTCACCCAAATTTTGAGGTTATGTGAAAAAATTGCGAATACAAAAGTTGTAGATCTTTTTATTACCTACAACTTTGCCATTTAACTTTTTCGCATAGGACGTGTAGTTTAGCCGGAAATCGAGATAAACCATTTTTTACCCTTAAAAACTCACCCCCTCCCACTTCCCGAACTCGGATCGACCGTAATTTATTTTTCCTTTCATTTTGATCATATTTCCCTCCTTTTCCAATGGGTTTCATTCTATTGTAATTTTTTTTGGTTTCAAAAATTATCGACCCTGGTCTACAAAGGTAGAGAATGATATGGTGTATAATCCAGACGGACCTCTTAATAACCCCTAAGTGTGTAGGCGTAGACGTAGACGTAGATTTAGTTTAGTTATTCAAAAAAAAGTTTTCGTTGGTGTAGTGGTGATATAAAATCCAGTAACAACTTTTTTTATTGTTAACCTATTGGAGTCGGTACGAATTGCAAGTCGAAGTGAAAGTTAGCAGTTTGCAAGAAATTTCGACGACTTTAACTTCAAATCTGACGCCAAATTGCATTGTGAACGATCACCCTGAAACAGTTTTGCCTAGGTTGCGTGCCAAAGTGCGACTTGGCCAGCAAACATATGTTTTATCTTTATTTTGCTTGGTTACTTTGTCATTGTAGTGACAAGGACAAAATATATCTTCTCTCGTGAAGCTTCATTCCCTCAATCATGAATAAGGGCCCTGGCACTTTAATTTGTATTTTAAGGAAATATTATCGATTTTTGTTTATACTCTCTATGCATCTTCGATCATATTCAGCTAGGCTCAGAAACCACCGAACTTAGTTATAGAGAACGAAATAGCGAAGAAAAGGGAATCTTTATGGCTATTTACTTTACAGAGTGCCAGTCGGTTACACTTAAACAGCAAATTGGCTAGTGTATAGGTTACAGTATTTTTATTTTTATTTTGGTTTTTAAAAACCCATTAATTTCTGCTTTCATATCGAAGTTTTATTATATTACTTTTAGTCTAGATTTAAAAAAATGGTTATTATTTGTTTTTAGATGACGGTATCACAGATGGGCATTTACCATAAATAATGTAGAATTTAAAAAAAGTAAATCCATTGTATGTTATTCATCCATTTTTTAGGACTTGTCTGATCTAGCATCTATTAGTAAAGCAAGAAGAAAGCAAGAAGCAAGAATTAGTTAATAGTTAAGTGTTGAAACATGTTTTTAAATTACCTTTTTATTTTTTTGGAAAATTTTAGCTATTTGGTTGGTTTCTCTTCATTGTTCTTGTTATTGTGAGTTGTAGATAAACATAAACGTTTTTCAATATTTATATATTTTTAATTTAGCAATTCTACTTCCACGGATATACAAAATTACCATATAGAACATATGGTTATACTGCCGCAGTAATATTGTCTTGCCGCTTTGGTTAAACAATTTTACTATTATAATAAAACTTTATCTTACAACTCCAGGAAAAAATGTTTACCACAGTAGTAAGGTAATATTACTATAGTGGTAAAACAGTATAGGTGGTAGTTGAACAATTTCGTTATATTGGTAAGGAAAAATTGTCGCTTCTGTAAAGATATTTCACCACAATAGAAACATAGTTTTACTGCCGCAGCCAAAAAATTTGTAGCAATTCAAATATTATTAAATCTTGTATTACAGTATCCGCCAAAATAAACAGTACCGAAAATAAAAATAAAAATTAATTGTTAATTTCTGTAACGTAAGTGTTCAAAATGTTCACCATTTCGACGCAAACAAGCTTCATATCGATTTTAAGTCAATAAACATATTTATAAAAAGTGGTTGATGGAACTGCCGAAAAATATTTTGTATTCTTGCCCGTAGTTCGGCAATATTCGCCCGCGGATTTTCCGAATGAAATATTTTTCCTTAATTATGCCCCAAATGTATGCGTCAGGTGGCGTCAGATCAGGTGAATGAGAAGGATATTCGAAGTCTGTTCCTCGATAAATTATTCTATTATCGAAATGCTGACGGAGCAAGTCTAAGGTGCGCACAGCTGTATGGCTCGTTGCACCATCTTGTTGAAAGCATTGTGTGCGAAACTGTAGATTTTGTGCACGACAAAAGGTATAATAAATTTCTCTCTATAACATTATTGGTTGACAGTAAATGGTTTCTGATTATCATCTTTAACGAAATAAGGACCAATCATTCCATTACCAGATACCGCGCATCAAACGGTAACTCGAAGACTGTGGAGTGGTTTCTCTACATCAGGACGTTCAAATCCAAGGAATCTGGTTGTTTGTCGATTAATATAGCCGCTAAGATGAGCGTGACTCTCGTCTGACAACCATATGTTTTTCAAAAATTCGGGATCTTCGTAAATTAAACTCAACATGCGACCACAGTAAATTTCTCTTGCACGTTTGTCCGCAGCATTTAGTCGTTGTCCAACTTGAATACGGTATGGATAAACACCAATTGATTTGAACATGCGACGTAAAGACGTTTCACTAATGTTAAGTTTACATGCAGTTCTTACAAGAATTCTTTGAGGTGATTGCACAACTTGGTTAAAAACACGTCCTTCATTTTCGTTAGTACATACTGTTTTGGATGACCTGAAGAACCTTTACGTTGGCACAATACATTACCAGTGCGACGAAATTTTTCAACAACAGCTAACATCACACTTTTACTAGGAGCTGCTTTATTAAATTTTTGTTGATATTTTATTGACACCTGTTCTAAGCTTGGACTATCATTACGACCTTTTCCGTATGAACGAAAATAATGCTCTACCAAAAACACTTTTCCTTCCGTTGTTAGAACCATTTTTAAATCAAATCTAACTGCAGCGTACTATTAATATATCAACTAATGACAATTAAGCCAAATATGAAAAATCCATATTACATAAACAACTCCACAGCACTCTCTGTTTAGGTACTGTTTATTTTGGCGGATACCGTTCTATCACAGTAAAACTTTCTAACCGAGGCATATACAGTACAATTTTTCCTACTGCCACGGTATGATTTTTTTTTCGGTGTATCTTAACTGTAATTAAATTTGGAAATTGCTATGATAGAGCAGCGCTTTTTTTACTTTACTAGTCTTTATAATTCTAGACAAAAAATTAATTTAAATACATTTTTTAAAAACATTTAAAAATAAAAAGATATATTACTTGGCCCTTTCTTTTTGATTCATAAATCCACAATTGGAAATAATCTATAATCTTTCAAAGTTCCAAACTTACAACTCTCCCTATAAGCACAAGGTATGTCCCTTTGGTACTTCTTGTTTTTATATTTAAAATACAAAGAAGTTTAAATGATTTTAGGTAATAGACTTTTCGTTATTGGAAAATTAAAAGTGTGTCTGTGTATCTCAGTTATCCCTAAATGGAAAAATTGATGTCGACGCTGTCACTTCGTAGTGCATTGCCATTACTATCGTCGTGGCGCTTGTCCTACATATGTAGAACAAAACACAATTATTGTCTGGTTATAATGCATTACCATGGTCCGCTTTGTCTCTCTTGTTTATGGCTTATTGCCGCAGACATAAAATCCATTGATATCCAGCAATTGTACCACCGATATCTTTAAAATTTTATCGATTTGGTTTTAAATCACGTCAACGAATGAACTTTAAATAATTTTGTAAAATAATAAAATCTACGAAGACAAGTTATAAAAAAATATGTAAATTTTACTAGGTGTGTTTTACCATCACTAAAAGCAAACTATTCGAAAGTTAAATTAGGAACATCAAGAAATGATCAGCAAGAGTAAATATATTAGTAGAGAACCTGTAAACTTAAAAATCACTAAAATTACTCTGTGGAAGCCCTTCATATTATAAACATTAAATAATAGTATATTATGCAACGATCATGTAATGATGGTTATTAATACACGAGCATTAACTGGGATACGAAACGAGCCGAAGGCGAGTTTCGTATGGTTAATGAGAGTGTATTAATAACCGTTACATGAGAGTTGCATACGCTATTTGTTCTACGACCGATATAAATAATCAAGAACTAAAAATATTATATTTATATTTGTAATGAACACAATAACAGTAATTACACGTATTTCTATAAAAAATTCTACAAAATTGTGAGGTGTATTACCATAGATGTAGGAAAACTATAAACATTCTATTTATATTTATATTCAACATAATAATAATAATAATTGTAATTAATCTGATTTCTTGAAAATATTAAGATTATTTATTGTGCAGTTTGAAAAGTTTATTCCAGGTCCCACTGATCTGGAAGTGGAAGGAGCATTAGAAACATTTACATTTATTTCATTATTGTTACTCTCAATAGAGTTCAATATTATATTGGAAATGCTGATTTTATTCTGAACCGAATTTTCAATGTAGCCTTCCGCCACTGAATTTGATTTCCAGGCACCATGACGTTTTAATGTAGTAATATCACCACCGGCATCAACTAATATGGTTGCAGATGTTCTTCGAAAACAATGCCCTGTATATAAATTCGGATCAGGCAGATTTAAATATGTTGCTATTTGCTTCCCTAAATTACCAAATTTATTAATACCAATGTTTTGAATGGTGCATTTTCCATTAATGTAATTAACGAAAAAAGATGGGGTGGGGCAAATTTTCGTCGTAGATTCATATATTTTTTACTAATTTCGTAGTATTTTCCTGTAATTGTAAATGTTCGTTGTACTTTGGTTTTAGTTTCTACCACATTAACAATCAAGATTCCATTCATATCTTTGATATTTTCACATTTTAGGTCATGTAATTCATGCCTTCGACAGGCTCCCATTATTCCAAAAATCATTGCTACCTAAAATAAAAAATAAATTAAATACCTAAATACAACAATAAGAAATAAAGAAAAAAAAGAAAAAAGCAACATAATTTGGGCTAGGCTTCGAACCCTCGTCACATTCGGTAGTCTAGTCCTACATCAGCGCCTTAGCCCGCTTCGCCACGGGTTAATTCTCAAATTTAATGAAATATATTGTGCATGAGTCGAATGGAAAATGTGATTATGACAAAATTTTTAAAAATGTAATGTAGGTGAATACTTACTTTTACAAATAAAAACTATTCATCAGGTGCTTCGTCGATAAACGTTTTTATTTGTTCAGGTGAAAATATTTTTGATTTTTTTCCAACATATCCTTCGGACTTTCGCTTTAATAAAGCTTGTAGTTTTTTATATTTAGAAATGTCTATATTATGGTTAATATTTACCAACGATTTTATTATTGAATAATGTGTCCATGTACTAGATGATTTCATAGTTTCCATCAATTCTTGAAAATAAGCAATCAAAACATTTTCGGAAAATGTCGAAACATTATTTGTACTTCTCCAGTCCATAAACCGTTGATATAATTTTTCGTACACTTTCTTAGATTTTTGAGGCAAAATATTTTGTACTGCATTTTCTGCTTTCTCCGATATATGTGGAGGAGTCGATGGTAATTCTTCTATATCGCTGATATCAGACATTTTGATAATTATTAATTTTTAAAGTTTAGTTCAAGGAGACTAGAGCTCTTGGCTTAGCTGTTTAGGTAAATTTAATGAATTTGGAATATAAGTTAGAACTGTCAAACACTTTTTGAGAGACGCCTACCTGATACCTACTTAAAATATGTAAAATATAGTTGGTATGCGGTCAATTGTTCAGTATCTTAATGAAAATCATTATAACACTAGTGTTATAATGAATATCATTATGAAACGGATTATGGGCATATAAGTGTATTATTATAGTACGGGCGTAGAAAAATAATTTTTTAAACGTGAATGTTTGGTTCCTAATTAAAAGTTTCTAAATAAAAAGGACAGATAACATTTGTCGAAAACACTAAGAAATTTGAAAGTGATTCCACCCATTATTTGGGTAATATCTATAATAAGAGACCTACCTAAAGCCTTATATTATTCCACTGAAGTCTTGCAGATTACTCTTTCCTCAAAAGAGATTTTTACGGTTATAGCACAGGCTAAGTTTCTGTAGGTAAAGAAACGGTAAGGTGTAGTTTAAACTTTGAATGAGCTGTGCATCAGTAAGTTATTTGATTTATAGTGATAACCTGCGACGAAACGGAAAAGGCTAGTTTTTCTTAAATTTTATTTATTTTATTTGAAAACCTTTTCATTGACATTTCAGAGTTCAACGGTTTATAACGTTACACTCTCCCTGTACATTAATATAGGTCTCCCAACGAAAGTTTGGGACAGCCACATGTTAGTCGGCGGTAGGTGGAGTCTTTCTATCAGTGGTAGACGGAAATAAAAGTATATTATACATCTTAAATTAATTTTTAATGTATAATGCTAACATAATTAAGAATAATTTATTTTATATAAATTATAGATTTATATAAATTTTAAAAGACTCAGAAACTCTCTCAGCATTGTTAGCCCCCATAAATTCCTTATGGGGCGCAGGTACTGTTATTCCCGATTAACCTAGTTCAGAGTTAAAAGTTAAAGATAATAGTATCTTCCGTAGAGTAGGGGGGGTTCAATTATATATTAGAAAAGAAAAATATACAGATATAGTCACCCTAATAAATTTAATCTGAACAAACCCAACATCAATTAAGTTCTCTGGGTGGTACCATCCAGCTCACAAAGGGTATATCACACTAAAATTTAACCTATTATATTCTATTATCAACGTATAATAAATATATAGATAAATTAATTAATATAAAATATAGTTGACACTTCGATGGTAATTTGAATGTGCCAAGTGCTGGATTATATCAGTTTAATGCTGTCAGTATGGATGATACAAAAGAAAAACATATGGTAATCTCTTACTTGTGGTTCATCCAGGTGCCAAAGAGGTAAGTAGTTATGAGCAAGTCTAGAGAAGGAGCTACTACTTCTAATGAGCGCTTAAACAAAACAAACACATGCAAGCAAGGTGTGCAGCAGAGATGTGCAGGTGTGTAGTGCTGTACAGTAGGAGTAAGCAGCCCCCAGTTAGTTAGTGCAGGTGCCAAAGCCAAAAGTGGAAGAATGAAGTGAAGAAAAGCAGGTTAAGGAAAAAATAAGCAGAAGTAGGTTTTAGAAAGCAAGAAGAAGGTTTTTGGCCGGAGGTGAAATGTGGCTAATAAGTGAGAAAGACTGGATCCAGATCCACAATTAAGTGTATTATGTAACTATTACAATTCAGAACAATGAACAACTAAAAGGTTGAATTAACTTTCACTATTTACTCTTTGAATAATTTAAATGCAATGACAGCCGTTTCGCTATCGAAATAGCATCGTCATTTCGATAGCGAAACGGCTGTCATTGCATTTAAAGTATTCAAAGAATAAATAGTGAAAGTTAATTCAACCTTTTTGTTGTTTATTGTTCTGAATAAGATGAACTTTCACATAGTAAGGGTTAGTACAATAAATTTCAGAATGTTTAGTAAATCAGTAAATTTTTAACCACAGATTAATCAAAAAGTTTTTTTTTTATTTAATTCCCATAGGAGAATTTGTGTATCTACCTATGTCAGTTTGTGAGTATTTTGTAGATATTCTATTGCATATACGAGGTCTGGCTATTAAATAACAAAACTGCTTATTTTAAAAATTATTCTACAATCGAATGTTCCCCTTCAATATACTCCTCTTCCCTCGCCTCAAACCGTTCTATTCGTTTTTCCCATTGGTCAAAGCAATGCTGTAAGAGCATTTAGGAGCTCCACCGATTTTCGCTTCACCTGTTCCATCGACTCGAACCGGGTTTCTTTTAAGGCAGATTTGATCTTCTGAAACAGGAAAAAGTCACAGGGTGCCAAATCAGGTGAGTACGGCGCGTGTTCGAGCACTGGAATGCTTCTAGCGGCTAAATAACGCATCATAGACAGCGCATTATGGCCAGGTGCGTTGTCCTGGTGCAAGATCCAAGATTTTTTTTCCACAACTCCGGTCGTTTCTTACGAACTCGCTCTCGCAGCGTTGCCAAAACTTTCAAATAGTAAGTTTGATTTAGTTTGACCTTTTGATTAGCATTGCTTTAAATTTTGATTTCGACACCCTTGCAGGAGTTTTCCAGTGCATGGATTGCCGCTTAGTTTTAACGTATTGGCATATCCAAGTTTCATCGCAAGTGATGATGTTTTCCATCAATTCAGGCCCTTCATCTAACCTCTGTAGATAATCTGAGCAGATCTGTTGACGGACAAGCTTTTGGTCAGGGGTCAAATGTTTTGGACCAACTTCTCACAGACTTTCTTCATGTTCAATTCGTCATGTAAAATTTCTCTGACAGTTTCTTTTCTGCGTTTAAAATCTTAGCAATGCTCATACGATGATCTCCGCGCACAATTTCATTTATTTTGGTCACTGTTTGCAGAGTTGAAATAGAGACAAGTCGACTTGGACGTTGGTCATCTTCGGTGCTCTCAGAAACTTCAGAAAACTTTTTATACCATTCGAAAACCATAAGCCCCTTTCAACAACCTATATCACTCAGCCGGAGTTTTTTTTTAATTTAACAAGAAATTTTACATTGATCCGTTGCTCGTGTTTTTCGTCACACATTGTTATCGGCACCAGAAAAAAACACGCTCGTTTCTAACCTCTACAGAAAAAATACTACTGCAGCGACAAAAACGTGTTTTCGTACTGGAATAGTAGACACTTCCAGCTATCTAAGTACTAAAACACACGGAGTGGTTTCTGTCGAGTGGGCAGCCTACTCGGCAGCCGAAGTGGTGCATCTTTTATGGCAGTTATATTGAATGAAACAGACGGTGCGTCAACGCAAGGTTCGTGATGACGGTGGCAGCGCGTACCCTGCTGGCCATCATGCACCACGCGCGGTTCTACGACTGTAGTCGGTACCAGTACATGTTTGCTTATGGGACTAAACACACGTAAGAGGTTTTTTGGTGGTTTTTGTTATTAATAAGTGACTCGGCGTTGTCAGACCAGTATGGTCTCTATTTTTCCTCTCAATTATTATCGGATGTATCCAATATTTGCGTTTCTTTTTTCTCTTAATTTTGTTATATAGTAAGCCTGCAGTTATTAGAAAAATCAAATCATCATCACTGTCAGAAGACTTTATACCAACGATGCGAACCACTAAGACACAACTAGACAACTGCAAAAGATGTTTCGATAAAAACGTGTCGGTCGTAAGCTGCAGTGACGCCTCGTGTGTTTTGAGCCGCTTCTCTGCCGAGTTCGCGCTCGGTGTGTTTTAGTACTAATCTGCATTCGTTCCCCACCCTACCCCTTTAGGACGCCTTCTGCGCGCGCAGTCTCGTTATTTCGTAGCCAGACCTTGTATGACAAATTTTAGATTAAGGGCCTGTTCAACAATCGCTAAGTAAAGGTATAAGTAGTTACTCAACGAGTTAATTACATAGACGTTAAATAAAAAAAAAATATTGGTGTTGATAAAAATTCTTACATTTACTTGTCAAGTAAACGGTTACTTGGTAACTTAATGAGCAGATTAAGTGGTGATTAACCCTACTCAGGGATTGTGAAACGTAAAGAATTGTTTGCTGAGCAGATAAGTTCGAAGTAGCTTACTAACCCTTACTCTATGGAAGTCCATCTTACTAAGAATAATAAACAACTTAACGTTTGAACTAAACTTCTACATTTACTTAAAAAATTAGCTTTTATAATACAATGTTTAGAGCGAAACAGCTGTCATTGTATTATAAAAACTAATTTTTTTAATTAAATATATAAATCATAGGTTTTTTCTAATATCTATTCATAGATTTTTGTTAGAAAGGTTCTTAAAAAAATTCACACCACTTTCCTAATTATTTTATTAATAAATAAATTACAATCTCACAATTTATTAATCTTTATAATTTAAATAGGTTCTATAAAGATTTTACTCCATTTTATGATGGGATAAATTTCCCGAGCTGACGAACATTCTATAAAATGTACTTTACTATCAATATACTATTCAAAGTAGTAACTGCTGACGTTATTCCGAATACAAGATACATCAACTTAAATGCAAGTTGTAAACTGTGGTTTGTCAAACTAAAAAAAAACATTATACGATTTACGATATACAATGTTAAGGTGAGTAAAGAGTTACCGTGTGAACATTAATTAAAGTATTAAATCTTTAATTTTCCTATTAACTATGTAAAGGCATGTTATCTTAAATAATTGTTGACATAAGATCTTTTCGTAGTTTATCTATCGATATTGTTTTTTTTATAGCAAGTTTTAGGTAGCATGATTTAGGTAAAACAATTTGATAAAATATACTTTAGATTATATTTATTCAAGAATGAAATGTGACACTACTCTTTGGTATTTCTAGATAATTTTTCAATTTTGCTTATCTCTGTAGTTTGTGACTTGCAAATCATACAAAAAGTATATTTAAAATATTTTGAACTTTAGTTTAACTAAGACTTACCCTTTGATACTCATAAAACTGACGTGCATCATGAACCCCAGAGCAAATGATAACATTGCGTGACCAAAAATAAATTCCCTATCAAGAAATATAGCCGGCAAGTGCCTTGGTTCGGCTCTACAAAATAGATAAAATAGTACAGCACTAACTCCTCTAATAACTACTGCAGCTACATACCACCATTTATTGGAGTTCTAAAACGATAAAAAATAGCAGTGAAATGACATATAAAACCTATATTATGTTTAAATAAAATTTTGAGACTTACGGTTATAGGAAAATTTTTAGATGCAAGTCTGCCTGCAATTGCAAATATTTCTGACTCAAGAAAAGCAATAACAGGCGTGAAATATTTGGCTAAAATAAAAAAAAAACTATTAATAAATTGTACATATACACTCTTACACCTATAGCAAAACCAGCAGTACAGTACTGCTTACCGTGCATAAAAAATCAAAAGTAATAAGAATATTAAGAATAAGGATATTGACAAAGGCTGGAACAAAAAGAAAATCACTATTTTCAACATAAATAATTCCATAAACACTTTCATTACTAAAAAATAGAAAACGATGTTCAATAAACCGATAATATTCCAGCTACATTTTTAACATTTGCAACCAACATGTGTTACAATATTAAAAGTATATCCGTAAAGTACGGAATAAATTAGATATTTCCAAAAACCCGAAATACTATGAATTTTAATTTTAATTTCACCAAAGGGGGTGATCCATATGAAGTAATGATGTCAAAGGTAATTTTTAAATGCAACACCCTGTATTTGTTGTCAGTTTAAGATAATTCGTCTAAATATTCTGATAGAATTTGAAAGATGTGCGGTTAAAAATAGTTTTATTGATATCTAATAAAAGTAGATTTATTTAACAATGGGAACGTAATCCAGAAATAAATATATGACTTTATTTTAAATGTTTGAACTGTAGCCCACCCAACCAGAAGAGTTTTCCTTTCTGTCCAACCGCAGGTAATGTCTTAACGGTGCTTTTCGCTATGCCAAGAAATGATTTCGGCAGACTTCGTTCCCTTCTTTGCCTGAGTGTCGGCTCTATCATTTCCATCCACTCCAGCATGCCCTGGATCCCAGAGTAGCGTTACTCTGTTATTTGCTTCAATGTTATTTAGGAATTTGATACAGCTCCACACCAGCTTTCAGTCAACCCGGGTGGAATTCAGTGCTTTTAAAGATGTCTATCTGTCCTAAACTATGAATATATTTTTGTTTAACAGGGGTTGATCAATTAACTTACATGCCAACAAATCTATAGCGTTTTCGCCTGAAATATGGTACCAGGTTTATAAAAATGTCAACTCTCGGTTTTCTGCTACAGTACAGTATGTAGTCGGACCTAGGGAAGGATATTACGCCTCACTTCCATTCAATCCTTACTTGAGAATATGAAGTTTTAGACCTTTTCCACTTTTACCGTAGTGGGGAGCATACCTGAAACTATTTCAATTACTTGATGGGAATTTAACTTTTTCACCAGTCCCGCGTGGCCCCATAGGGCTTAATTACCTATCTACTTGACTCTAAAGTCTAAATGTCATTCTAGCCTCCTTCTCCAAAATAATATGGAGGAGAGTTAGACTTAGTCTAGTTCTATGCAAGCCTTACAACTTTCTTGCTGAGGTTTTTTGTAGTATTTAGACCATCACACCACTGAACCGTACGTATCAAACTGTGATAAAACCAGTAAATCTGTTTGGAATTCATCCCCCACGATTTATCCCAGACCCTTCTGAGATTCCAGAGGGATAACCCGACTTTGATAATTGTTTATACCAGATGGGAGTTACTTTGTAGTTCATCGCATTAAGAACACTAAATAAATAACTTATTATCAAAGTTTCCACAATTTATGTAACTCAGTTGAATGACTTGAAACTGCTGTCATTAATAAGTTAATTTTGTAATGATTAGAAAGTATTCGCAATAATTTTAGGTATATCAAATACTTACCAGTCCAAGGGGTTTGTTCTGCATCATTTTCAGAGACAATCAAGGGTACTATCCCCGATGTACAACTTAAGGACGCGATTGAACAAAAAGCAATTGTTAAACAAGGCCAAATATCTTTAATAATCATTTTACTTTCAGTCCAATTGATTTCTTCCGTCTTTTCCTCTGTTACCTTTTCGACTTCGTAATATTTAAAAATTGGTGTTCGTCGAGCTGCCAACAATAAAAACAGCGAAACGCCAATCATAATTGAGCCTGCTGTAAAATAAATTGTACCAGTTGTCAAACTTCTATCAGTTACCGATAGAGCAATAATTTGCAAACTCGTTGTAATGAAAGTGCCATTTTGGCCGACCAAAAATATTATCATATATGAACTTGGTAATTTTGACATGATAACGACCGAGGACATCTGAAACGTAGCTGTGCATGCTAAAAAAACAGATAAATTTTAATTTATGTAAAAAACTACTCTTTGTAGCGATTCACAGATACTTACCACTATTTACTGCTAATAATCCCATAGTCATTATAAAAAATAACGTTTGCCCTATAAAATGAAACAAAATTAATTTAGTTTAGTAGTTGGTATTGAACTTGTTGGCACATGTTTTCATTACTCTTGATAATAATATAAGAAATTTATCAAAATTATTGCGATTAATTAAAAATAATAATACTTACATGAATCGGTTGAAATCTGTGTGAATATTGTAAGAATTATAAAAGTTATTAACTGCAACAGTAAAGCACCTTTCGCCCTCTTGAGAGCAGATATTTTATGTCCATAAAATGTACAGAGAATCGTAAATAATAAATTGGGTAAAGTACTAGATGCCATCTGCACCGATTGGAAATAAGATTGTAAGACGGTTCTGTCGTTTCCTTGGGTCGTTTCTTCATCTTTTGAGGTATCTCTAAACTTGTAAAACCAGTACTACGGATATTTAAAAAATACATATTTTTCTCACGTTGCTAATTGCAGTAATACGTAGTAATAATAACTAACATGCTATAATTATCTGGCTGACTTTTACATAGTTCAAACTCAAACTGGATTCAGTTTTGTTAGACCAGCATTGATAATTCTGTGAAAACTAAAGCAATATTTAAGTAATCTGGCCATGATTATACAATAAACAACAGCAATCTTGGGATAAATTGAGTACAGCTGTACTTTGTAGCTGTGCATTGTATTAAATTCTCTTGCAATAAATTTTCTTAATTAATTTCAAAACATGATGCTTCGAATTTCTCTAAATGTAATTCACTCAGATCCAATTGACCACTGAACCACCTCTATCTCTTAGTCGTGTTTACCTTACACAAATATGCCAATAATATAAATTTATTCCCAAATAATCCTTATATTATCTCTAATATCCTACTTGTGTACGATATAGAAAATATGGAAAATAATCCTACCACATTCACTTCACACCTTATAACAAATTTCGCAATACTTGCTTCATTCGAAAAAAGAATTTGACGAATGAAACATCGATTTTGATTTCATAAAAATTGCATTCTTTTACAAAACTGTATAACTAGATAAGACATTTGTAAAATCCTAGAAATGATCCCAATAAATGGTATTTACTGAAGGATTATAATAAAACCAATTAGACCCTTGTAAGTTGTAAAATCCGAGATGCACATCATAAATGTAAAAGGACCTGATTCAGGTAATTTTGTTTCTCAGAGAGGGATTGTAGAGGATTACAGCTTATCTACACTTCTTGTTCATTTTAGTCTTTGGAAGTGTTCACTTGTGTTACAGCGTGCAATAAGTTTATAACATTTATTTGTTATTACAGAAATTAATAGCAAAGATTTTATACCCAAACGTACAGAATAGGCAGTATGTGGCGTCTGTGGATAAAAAGTAACAGTGCTTCTTCCAGTGGTTAGTTAAAAAATAATCACTTATCTTGTAACGCGAAAATCATTATAAAAAATCCGTATAGTTCCTTACTTCAGCTAGGATATAACGCGGGTGATGCAGTAAAAGTAACCAGTAATTTGACGAAGGTGCCTCTTAATTCAGTTAGACGAATTGTTGAAAACTCCTTGGAATCAAGAAAGAAGCGTTAAGATTCCGGTGTCACAAAAAGTCTAGACGACTGGGAAAAATATTTGATAAGACGAAAAATCTACACTATGTACGATGAGCAGCGTGCCCCTTTAATCAAAAGTCTAAAACTCACATCAACTGTGGCGAGCTCTGTCTGCAATGGGATTTAAATATTACAAAATTGACAGGAAACAAGAAATAATGGAATTCACACGTTTAATAAACTGGCGTTCTGAATATATATCGTCAATAAAAAAATAACGGTCTGAAAATCGGCCAATACTCTATCTCGACGAGACGTGGTTTAACATGCATGACACCCCTTCCAAAGGATGGTCTGATTCATCTGATAAGTGTAAAACAAAAGCACCATCAAATAAAGGGAAGAGAATCACAATATTACACGCAGGATCATAGAATGGTTGGATCCCAAACGCTATTTGGCTTTCTGCCAAACATATTAAGGACTCTTGTGTTGATTATCATGAAGACTGCAGAGCTTTTTAAAGATTGGTTTAAAAATTGTCTCTCACCCAACATTGCGACAAACAGCGTTAAAGTAATGGACAACGCAAGATATCATTGTCGACTATTGCAAAAAATTCCTGGCTCAAAGAATACGAAATTGGAGATTCAAAACTTCAGGGCTGCAGATGACATATATTTTGAGAAGAATTGTACAAAAAAAAGAACTTTTACAAGTACCGTTTTTCGATTTTATAGCCCTTTCCTCGAGAAAGAATATCTTGGGAAAAGGTTCACAACTGACAACACTGTATTTTGTTTTGACAGAAAGGAACGTTAAGGTTAAAAGTTTTGGTCGTGTTTTTGATATTTTAAAGTATGTGTGAAAACGAAAACAGATCTCCCTACACGAAGGAAGAAAAATACTTCCTCGTATCATAGGAAAATAAATTTAGGGCCGTTTTGGAAACAAAACAGACTAACTGCAGCAGTATAAGAGAAAAGGCCCAGGCATGGGAAAAATTACGGCTTTGTATAACAGCCAATTTTCAAAGAGAAGGTCAAAACAATTAGAAAAATTGTGGTACAAAATATTATATGGGGCGCTTCGTTACTCAATTTTAAGACGAAAAGTTCATATAAACATGTGTGATAGGTGTTGTCTTTTATGAGATACAGGGTGTTGAATTTATTGTAATAAGTCAGTTTTGATTGTACGTGAAATTAATTTTTCCCGGTGACGCTACTGGTTTTTAGAAGTAATACGCAAAAACATGCTTATTCTAAGTGGCCTTTGAAATAATGTTGACAAGTGACAAATTTGAAAACCAACGCAAAAATCGTACATTTTTATTTGATTTACTCTGTGTTTAGTTAATAACTATGCCAGTGTTTACTAATGTTGAAATGGCTAATATGCATTTTTTGTACGGATTAGCGAATGGTAATGCCTTAGAAGCTAGACGTACGTATGCCCAGTGTTATCCAAATAATCGTTTACCATGTTCAGATACGTTTACTAAGTTACATATTCGTTTACAAGAAACTGGAACTTTTGCTAAATCGAAGAATATTATTGGACGACCCAGAACTGTGAGAAATCCCCAATTGGAAAACCAGATTCTTCAAATTATTGACCAACATCCAGAAACGAGTACAAGAAAAGTTGCAGATGAAGTAAATGTTAGTAACAAAACTGTTTGGAATATTCTAAAAGATAATTTATTGTATCCATATCACGTTCAACGTGTTCAACATTTGTTACCTACTGACTATCCATTACGCATACAGTATTGTCAATGGATTTTACGTGAAATCGCGAACAATCCGAATTTTGTGGCCAATATTCTATTTGCGGATGAAGCCAACTTTTCTAGACATGGGATTATGAATTTTCATAATGACCACATATGGGCAGATGTAAATCCACATACCATAAGTGTAAAACGATTTCAACAAACATTTTCGGTCAATGTTTGGCTTGGCATCATCGATGATTATTTAATTGGACCATTTTTCCTTCCTGTACGGTTAACCGGTGAGACATACCAACATTTTCTAGAAAATGAACTTCCACTTCTTTTGGAAGATGTACCTATTATTATTAGAAGGCGCATGTGGTTCATGCATGACGGAGCTCCTCCACATTTTTCAGTGATTGTACGCGAGTTTTTAAATAATGTTTTTCCAGGCCATTGGATCGGACGAGGATCTCCACACCCGTGGCCCCTAGATCACCTGGACACAATCCTCTGGATTTTTGTGTGTGGGGATATTTGAAATCGCTTGTTTACACAACACTGATATTAAACGTACAAGATCTTCAAAATTGTATCATAGACGGCTGTAATGTTATTCGTAACAATCCTGGTATCTTCGAACGTATTCGACAATCCATTAGACATCGAGCGGATTCTTGCAAAACACCTACTGGAACATCCAAACTCACTTATACAAACCAATGACATTCATATACTACACATTTGTGATAAAAAACAAAATTTAGATTTTCTAGAAGAACTTGAAATTAAAAGACATCTAGCAGATCAACAGTTTAAAGTAGTTAATGAACAAATAAATCTTGGAAATTCTCCACTACTAAACTGTTTACTTTGATTGAGTATTCATTTTATACATAGATAAGACATTATTAGGTCTGTTCCAACCAAGCAAAGAACCGTTCTAAAATAGTAATTTTTGTGCGCAGTGGTGTACTGAGTTGCGCAGTGCACTAATTTGGTCTCGTGAGTGGTAATATTACCGTTCTAGAACGGTTCTTTGCTTGGTTGGAACAAACCTAATATAACACAAATATATTAAGTAATTGTAAAGATCAGCATGATATAGTTTTTTCCTGGTTTTTCTATATCATTGCACAGTTATACTGATCTTAGAGGGAAATACATCCAGGATAATCCCTTAGGGCTAATAACATCTAGGCTTTAATATTGTTATGTCTTATTACTTCCTTACTTGGTCTAGCCTTAACTACTTAGCAACATCAAGTACCTAGTTAGAAACAAACAAAAATGTAATTTCAATATGTCAATCTGACGATGCTAGTTATAGCGAAACAGCTGTAATTGAATGTTAAAGCGAATTTTTCGAATAAATAGTGGAAGTTTAGTTTAACCGTTCAGTTTTTTATTGTTCTTAGTAAGATGAACTTTCACAAAGTAAAGGTTAACACAATCAATTTTATTATTTTTTCTTTATGTTTAACACATGTTGCTTGTAATAAAATAATAAAAAAATATAAATCAGTAGCGTCACCAAGAAAAATTAATTTCACGTACAACACCCTGTATCTCATAAACGACAACACCTATCACACATGTTTATATGAACTTTTCGTCTTAAAATTGAGTAACGAAGCGCCCCATATAATATTTTAGATTACTTAAGAAACACCCTGTATAATGCCGTTTTTATCTCTTAAGTTGCCATCACGTATTGTTTCTGCACTCGCTTGATATATTTAGAATATACTCTATATGTACTTAGTTATATATATATATAATTACTAATTAAATCTTAAAGGGATTGTCCCAATCTCGCAAATATCTTTTTGGTAGTCGTACAGGCATAAATACTTCTTCACCGGCAATGTCAACAAACTCCAAAAAGTCTTCTAAATCGTCCATATTTTTGAGATTTCCACAAAAAACTCAAAATAGCAAATTCTAAACATAAATACATATTTATAAAAAACCTAAAAATCAAGAATTTATATGTCAAAAGTCAGTTCAAGGCCTCCTTAAGGTAGCTCGAGTTGTACCTTGTCCTTTACTCGTCCTTAAGGATTCATTTCGGCACTATAAAACAAAATTTTTCTCAAAGGAGTCCTTAAGGAGTCGTTTCTAGAGGATCGACTATAAATTCCAGCCTTAAAGCAACGCAATCATTTTGAAAGTTTTATCATTTACTTATTATGCTTCAGTAAGTACTTATACAAAATTTTATTAAAATAAAATCATTTAAACTGGGTGTTCGGATTTTTATGTCACTTAGTATACAACATAGTCTTTGATGTGGACGTTGATGTTTCAGCGTTCTATGTCGTTTTAGCTATAAAAACATTTCTACTTAAATATCGTGGCGCCACGAAAAAATTTCCGGAAATTTTTTAAATTGCAATGGTAACCAGTCAAATGAGTCAAAATTCTAGAAAAACTCATTCATTCCATCATTTAGACCCTTATTATATTGATACTTACTGTTTGTGCTGTACTAAAAAAGATAAGTGGCATTACATTCATGAATCCCATAAGAAAACAAAGAATGCGCACAAGGTATAGAGAATCTTTAGGTTCTTTTCCTTTTTCAGATACAACAGATTTTCTTTGCTCTTCATTTTTGTCGGATAACGCTAATAAAATTGAAGCTAGAATAGAAACAAAGGTAAATATTTAAGAAATAATGCAAAAGTAATTAAATTGTGAACTTTATTCCATTAAGTTCTTTTTTTTTAATTATAAATAAAGCGGATAATAATCTATAGGCTGCGGTGTCTCATTAATAGGTATTAAGAGTGTAGGCTCAAAATTTTAAGACAATTATTTTTTTCGAATCCTGATAAAAAAGTCTCTATAGTCCGATGTTTTAACGAAATAAAGTAATAAGTTTAATTTGCATTTTTTTATAATAATTAACTTAAAAATGAATAAAACGGGTTATATAAAAATATACAGTGCAATTCCAATTTGGTTTAAAGTTTTTCATGCCTTATACAGAGAAATTTTGTATAATTGTATGTATAAAAAACCAAAACATGTTATAAAAAGTATTAGGTTAGGTGAAGAGTTATAGGATGTCCGGTATTTGCAAAAATAATAATAATAAATAATAATAATAATATTTTATTGCTTCAAAACACAAGTGTTACAGCAAGGGTTCGGTAATGAAGTAAATATACCTACACGTATATATAAAAAAAGAACAATTCATAAAGTCATTCATAATAATAGCACGCAATTTAAGAATACTATACTTTAAGAAATATAATGACATATTATTTTAATATTTACTAGATTTAGATTATCCAAAACATTGAAAAATAAATGAGAACTGTTAAACAAATCAACTTTTGGCCTCATAGTTGTAAAAATCGGGCATTTAAAAATTAGGTGATATATCGTTTCATTTACATGACAGTTACAAATAGTACATAAGTCACTTGGATTGATTATATGGTTGTTTCCATTTAATGTAAACACAAGTCTAAAAGAGTTACACAACCTTAACTGGGCAATAGTGCGAGTGAGTTGAATAGGCATTTCTAACAAAAGATATCCAGCGGGGACATTGGACACATGTAGCTTATTGTAAAAAGTTAGAAAGGTGCCTTTCTGTCTTAGAGAAATATCTTCTTGATGAAGATGTTCAAAATAGGAATTTAAAATGTCCTTTTTACTAGCCACTAGTTCCCTTAAATTTAAATTATCCCACAGGTGATTGCAAAAATATAGTAATATAGTATTTTTACAAAAAAGTCTACTGAAAATTTGATTTCTTTCTTTCATTTTTCAACCGTGATATATTTCAACAATGTATCATAAAAAATGTAAGCAATAGAATAGTCATCAGTTTCGGTAGTAAATGATATAATTTTTGCAAGGGACCGTAAACAATGTTATTTATGAATTCTAAATCAGATGATGCACGAAGTATCAATAAACGAATTAATATATCGACAATATAAAGATTATTTTTATATGATGTATTTACACTAAAAAACAATTAACAGTAAATGCTACAAACAATAATATAATAAAAAAAAGGTTCAAAGGAAACTCAAAGTCTATCCCACAACTGTTTTATTAATTGTTGCAACAAGTCTCGGTCCTATACCATCATCAGGCTGAAAGAATTACAAAAGAATAGAAAAAGTATCTTAAGAGTACAATATCAAGTTAAACATTCATACACTTCCTTACAAATTGATTACAATAACAAATTGATAATATAGAGAATATTATTAAATGTCAAATAATAGTAGAAAAGGTTACAATTAAATGTCAACCCATATTAAAATAATAAACATGAATAATAATATGAAACTACAAAATATTGTGTAAATAAAGTTAACATTGTTAAAATTGAGTTTACATTAAAAAAATTGTAAGTGTTAGAAAATGATAAATTTTCAAAAATATCTATAAAATTATAATTAATACTGACAGGATGAGACAAAGTCAAGAAACAATTCACAAAAACCTTTAGATTAAAAATTTTTAGGAGATAATAGTATACTTATTAGAGCATCTCAAAATGTAGAGACCGATATGCAAATAGTGGAAATAATGTAATATTCTTTTTAAATTTAAACTCCAATAGGAAAAATAGGGGATACAATGAAAAACATCAGAAAAAGTAAAACTTGAGGAAGATAAATTGTGGAGTAATAGCAAATCCCAAAAATTTTGTAGAATTGAATTTTTGAAGGGTAACTTAAGAGAGGGGTGCATGAGCCATAATTCAATGTGGAAATTTTTGGGGACACGTGAGGTTCCAAGGGTAGATACTCATAATTTCCATGTGGATGGAATTTCTTAAAAGGAACTTCCAACCAGGAAAATATTCCACTAAGAACACTTATAAGAATAATGAGTGTGAAACTCATAATTTGTATTCACTAACCAAATGGGATGCCAGAATAATATAATAGTAATAACCCAAACAGAATAAACTAAAACATTAAATATTTTAAATCTTTGCAGAAACAACAACAGAAAAATTCAATAACAACGAAACACAAAACATTTGGTCCAATTCTGACTTTGTAGGCAAGACATACCCCACTTTTCTTACAATTTAAAACAGACCTCACGTAGTTATGGCGTAGATCGTTTAAAAATTTGGATAGGGTAGATGTCTCACCTTTGGGTGTTAAAATGTTGCGCCTACACTCTTAAATTAAAATAATATTAATAGTTACCTTTTCTTGAAATATCTAAATCTTCTAAACCTGACATGATGTGCTTGGTTATAATCTTCGTTTACATCTAGCAAATCTATATTTTTTTAATATATTTAATCTAATTATGTTTACCATTGAGTACTTAATTTCAGTATCTACATATCTCAATTGTTTAAAACTGATTTGATTAACAATATTTTTACTAAAGATTATTTAATATCTGATAAATAATTTCCCCACTCAATTTATTGTTAGATTATTTGGGTATTTTTATCGAATTTCATATTTGTAAAGGATTTTATTAAGTTTTTTTAAATGCTCTTGAATATATGCTTTTCTTATCTATTAATTGTGCATGTGTGCAGGTGAACAGGTGTATTTAAGATATTCACAAAGAAACAAATTTGATTATTTTAAATATAGGGGTTATATTTAATTTTAATTTTCAGTTAAAGGAACTAGAATGTTGATTATTTATGTTTAAAATGATTAAAATATCATATAATAATTAAAATGATTAAATATAACATTACATACCAGAGAATAGTTCAATCGGAGTTTCTTAGCATGAGTTACCTGATCGTTTTTGTTCATGGAATTATTGTCGGTCAGACCTCGAACTTGCAAGTTATGCACAGTTTTAGGGATCAGCAAATTTTGCGAAGAATTCCCAGTGCTTTTATAGCATTGTAATTGACGTCTGAGAAAATCTATCTGATGCTGGTGGGAGTTTTGTAATAAAAATCGTTTCGAAATAAGGAAGAAGTCTCACCATCACAAGATAACCTTAAATCATAAATTGCTCTACGTCTGAAACAGACAAATTGCTTATACATCATTTATTATTTACTTAATGATAAACGCCGAATAGGAGCGTTAAATCAACAAAATATTTGTTCCAAAAATGTGTCCCCAAATATTTTTCAATCATTTGATACATACATGAAGTTTTATGTGTCTGTTATAGAATGGGTTAATTAAAATTTCTAAAAGTTTGATTGCGATGATAACATGAATAGAATTTTGTTATTAAAATAAATGATTCAACAGTCTATGTTATCATTTAATATTATTTTATATCCGTGGTAGGGATATTCGATTTTCATTACATTTGACGAGTAATAAATATTATTTTTATTAAACGCATTATATTAACATTTTAATCGAACATATGTTGATACTCTTAATCAACAATACGAGTATATGAATACTGAAAGTAGAACTATGGATTAATTTAATTATAACACGTTCAATCAAAACATACCCTTTTTTATATTAATATTAATATATTTTGATCAAAATTATATTCAATTCTGTGTTTTCATTGCAGCATTAAACTTAAACTAACTTTGGTTATTCTGTTGGTTATTTTACTTGGATATGTTATTGACTGTTTTTCTATTTTGTCGTGAATTAATTTTTAAATTATATAAATAAATTTTACTTGTACAAATCAGAATAAGCCAAAAAAAAATTTTTTGCATTCTGTGTCTCATCACGTTTGGTATACCGTATGATGCAAATCTATGGAATAAATTCATTATTTCAGAAACAGACGACTTTAAAAAAATCTTCAAACACGTCGATTTTATTTTTTTAAGGGCCATCAACTGCTATAGATGTGTTGGACACTACGTCATTAGTGATGGCGTAATGACGTCATCGACAAATTTTTTAAATACAAACCGAGGTCACGTGACAGCTCATTTGAAAGGTCTCCTTATCACGTTTGCAACAATGTAATCATTTAAATATTTATTTCTACAGGGTTAACCAAAATCGTTAACTTTGTTAAGTAACATGGAATTACAATAAATATTCATTCACTGAACTAAAATACACTAAGAACCGCCACTGGGAATAAAACAAAATAGTGTTTATTGTTGGTTCCGAAAAAAAATACATTGATAAAAACAATGCTACATTATTATTTGAAATTATTTACTAAAATATTTAAATCAATATTGTCATTGACACGTCTTTATTCGTCAATGATCTGTGAATCTGTCCAATAATAGACGTCAAATTTTTATTCTTCAAGTTTTCCGCCGACATTAAACAGCCTTTACAAAAATGAAACTAACAGAACGAATCTAGATTTTAACTATGATTGGTTATGGAGATACAGTGAGGACTCAAGCAGAGGTTCGTAATTTATTTAATGCTAAATACCCCAATCGCGATCCAATTACTCAATCAACAGTAAGTAAAATTGAAAAAAAATTTAGAGAAACGAGCCATGTTAAAGATCTTCCCAGAAGTGGTAGAACATCAATGTCTGAAGCCAAAAAACTGGACGTTGTACTGGCGTTTCAAGAAAATCCTCATACCAGTGCCAGGCAATTATAACACAAATATATTAAGTTATTGTAAAGATCAGCATGATATAGTTTTTTCCTGGTTTTTCTATATCATTGCACAGTTATATTGATCTTAGAGGAAAGTACATCCAGGATAATCCCTTAGGGCTCATAACATCTAGGCTTTAATATTGTTAGGTCTTATTACTTCCATACTTGGTCTAGCCTTATAACTACCTAATAAACATCAGGTACCTAGCTACAAACAAACAAAATGTAACTTCAATATGTCAATCTGACAATGCTAAGTCTAGCTAAACGGCTGTCATTAAGGTTAAAAAAGCAATTTTTTCAATAAATATTGGAAGTTTTGTTAAAACGAAGAGTTTTTTATTATTCTTAATAAGATGGACTTCCAAAAAGTGAGGGTCAATCTGATTACATTGTTGCGAAGGCAATAAGGAGACCTTTCAAATGAGCTGTCACGTTGTATTTAAAAAAATCGTCGATGACGTTATCACGCCATCACTAATGACGTAATGTCCAACACATCTATAGCAGTTGATGGCCATTCAAAAATTAATATTGACGTGTTTTAAGATTTTTTTAAAAGTCGTCTGTTTCTGAAATAAAGAATTTATTCCATACATTTGCATCATACTGTATATTTTTATTTAAGATTTGTTTTATATTTTAAAAATTTTAATTATATAACCATAAGGTAATGTCAAATTGTTATCTACATAGTAACTTATCAATTAACGTTGGGTGGTAATGTTATTTTATAAACCAATGTATCCCGCGAATCCAATATATCCAAAGGGGCGGTTACCCGTTTCCGTCGGTAAACAAGGAGAAGTCCACAAACAAGGGCTATATATACACAAGACTATACATACATAAGGAACATCTACGGGTAGATGACGAAGTAATGTTGGTAGAAAGGCCCATCGGCGTCTTCGCTCATGTAAGATTCATGTCGCCGTGTATAAACAGTAAAGAGGATACATCAAAGACACTTATTCGGAGTCCACATCTTCGACAGACGTGATGTAATTAAAGAGCTCTTCAAACGCTGCAAGACTATTCATGCGAAAAGTATATAGCTGTCGCACTTTCGTGAATTGATAAACATCGTCGAATGAGAAGTATACAGGATGTTTACCCAAAACATTTATAAAAATCCTTTGTAAGGGTGCTAATAACCGAAATCAGTGCAATCCAACTTAAGGAATATTTATCTCCATTTTTATGATAGGTTTCAAAATAATAAATGTGGTTAGAATCAAAATAAAAGGGTACAATAAAACCACGATGTTGTATTATCCAAATCTGGACCAATGAAATTATGTTTGCCAGCCTGTCTCCAGGTTTTGAGTGATCAGAAGAAGTATTATTTAAAAAACTGATAAAGTGGAAAATTGTTTCCACCTACACCCAAGGTAAAGAAACTTAACAGTTTCTATACCAAGCTTGACCGTTTTCTATGAAAAAACTATTTCCTGGACTATATGCCCTAACGGACATTGATGGCGACCGACTTCGTCGATACTTAAAACCATCTCCATCGATTTGCAAATTAACGGGAAAAACACTACTCGTAGACCGGTTTCGACATTATTGTGTCTCATCAGTACGAGGTAAGTATAGTTCTATTATTTGTTTATTTCTGTTTTTAAATTGTTTCTAGAGGTTTTTTAACTGCTGTCTCTTTGCAAGTGTAACTTGTCACTTTTCCGATCCCTAAATTGTAATTTTGATATTCATGACCTCCAGGATGAAAAAATAAAACGGATGCGGAACGTCGACTCGTTTGTAGCTCATATAAATCCATACTCGCTTTTGTTTACTTCTCTGACAGTTTGGTTCCTAGCAGTGATGAAAGCGTTTGAAACGAACCGGGAATTTATTGAAATATTATTGGCTCAGATTAACTGGCCAATAAGGTTGAGGAGCCAAAACGTCAAACATTTATATGGAAAAGTACAGCCATATCAGAACCATTCTGGTCAAAACATTTTTTTCCTAAGAAATACTTAATTTTTATAGATACTTAACCAAATTATTTGTGGCAAATCCAAAAAAAAAAATTTTTTTTTTTTTATGTTACGCCTCTGTGATATAATCAAACCCAATCAAACCTCATCTTTCCCTTCTATATGTTGTGTTGTTTATATAGCTTACAAATAAACGCTGTGTTAAAGAGTATATACTTAGTTAATATTTTTTTCATGAGAGATAAAACCTAAAAGTCAAACATTTCATGAAATAGGTGACGTCGTACTACTGTTTCTACAGAAACATGCCAGACTTATTTTTGTTGTCATATTTAATTTAAAGAAAAGTGACATTGTCAACACAATGGGTACTTTCAGGAGGTCCCAGCGGCTATATCTAGCCACTCAGCATGCTATGGCCACTGTTAATAAGCGCCTTCGTTTCGCCTGAATGCGTGGCTCACTGACAGCGGAACAAAAGTCAAAACATTTGAAAACATAACCCAATTTTTATTGTGGTTTTTATATGTCTATTGTGTTCATGCACAAAACTACAATAATTATCTTCAATTATCAATTGGATAAATCTTATCCCAACAATCAACACCTTAGAATATAATTTAAGATCAACACAAACCTACATAACCCAATTTCGATATGTCATTAATGTCAAAATCGGGATGCGCTTTTTAGAAAGCGACAAATTTCTACGATGAGCAAAACAATCAGCCGCTGTTGAATAGCTTTCAAGCAGCGCTACATTCAGAGAGACTCCTTACTAAGCGATCTCAGCCGCTGGGACCTCCTGAATGTATCCAATAATCTTCGAGCATATATACTAACGTAGAGACAGCGTCCAAATGAGCTTTGTTTTGTATCAGGGGGGGAAAATAAATGTCATATAGTGTCCAGCAATCTCATTGGTCCGTTTTGAATTTGCGTGTCAAGTCGAACTGTCACATATGCCATTATTGTCAATTTGTTTTGCATTTAGAGTTATTTTTACAATTTAATAGTGTTTGGATATTACTTTTAAAGCCATTTTTTAAATTAATTTGAGTATTATATTATATGGTGAGAGTTTGTGTAATTTGTAAATATAAATATGAAAATGAATCATCAAGGTCGTTTACAAGTAAATATGCATTAGCGTCTCTTATACTTGTTTAAAAATAGGAATATGCATAAAGCGAATATACCGCCATAATATTAAGAATACTGAAAATCTAGAAATTTATGCAATAAATTCAACTTTCTATTTTATAAAATATCTTATGATTCCATGTAAATAATTATTTACTATTACTACTTAAATTCAAGTCTAAAAAATATCTTGTTACATGTTTCAAAATGAATTATAAAGGTATTAATTTTAAACCCCCTAAAAATGATACGACACTGGCTGTAGTGTCTGACAGTTTCCCCTCTGATACAAAACAATCACTATTGCTTGCTGTCTCTACGTTAGTATATATGCTCGAAGACAATAATACACATTTGGGCCAGTCCATGTTGCACAAAACGTGCTAAATGAAGTTCAATCTCATTGAGCGTTGAAAAAAGAGAGAATAAATATTTGACGTTTAATTGTAAGTATTCGCAATAAGCGAGTGTTACGTGTAGATATATTTCATGGGATAGATGAGGGACCTCTCAACTTTGCTCGGCGGAAAAGCGGTAGAGCAGCCTTAATTTATTGTGGTTGTGAAAAAAAGGGAAACTATAAAAGAGAAGAAAATAATTGTATACAAAAATTACCAAACAATTTATTTATTAAAAACAAGATTTATGAAATAAATAAAATACTGTTAAATTAATATACATAACTATTATGATACGATAAGTTCAATCTAGTTCAATCCTTTCCCTTTGTTATTCCATCTCCATACTTAATCAATAATGATTTTATTGGCAACCTTTTTCTCTTGCTACTTTTTTCAAAAAAGGCCTATCTGAAAGAGTAGCAAAAGAACGGCTCATAATAAACAGGAATAAACTACGCATCACTACAGGATTCCCACGGGACAATTCCTTGTCTGCAAATTAGGGCTTTATAACGGAGAGCTTAATTGCAGACGGTGCAGTGACTATGCCACTGTAAGAGCCTGGATCACAGAAAGGAGATATTAAATGGGAAACCTCAAATGACTCCAGAAGACTTCTACCACCAACCGACAAAGAACCTGTGTGAGCTCAGGTAGGGAACTGAGTTTCTGGACAGGTCGTAGTTAAATACGTGAGAATTCAAAATAAGCCCAAGAGTCAGAGGAGGGACCTGCGAAACTACGGTCTAAGCCTTTTTCACTTGTTTATCATTTTGCTTTTCCTTACCTGTTTTTTCCTTCCGGTTTTCAGTTTTTTCCTAATATAAACATTTTTGTTTCAAATCATAATATTATTATTAAAAAATCTTTTTTATTATGCTTTAGTTTATTTTTGGTTCCCATAATTCAAGTATTATCATTCCTAGAGCGTTCTATTTGGCAAATATCAATTCTTATTTTTTTATATCTTTAAATATAATTTAAGCTCAAATATAATCAGTTCGAAGATGGTATGGGAATGCCTAGGCAAGCTAAATAAACTAGGGCAGAAGACTGTCACTATCCTATGGGTCCCAGAACACTTAGGAATAGAAGGGAACGAAACAGCAGATAAACTGACAAAAAAAGGAGATGAAACCCCATATCTTGGACCGGAACCATCCTGTGGGATCAGCAGGAGCGGAGTCTTAGGAAAACTAAGAAAATAAATGGAGAAAGAAAAATCCAAGTACTGGAATCAGCTGGAAGGTCTGAGACAGGCTAAGATACTTCTGGTAAACTACAATCAGAAGAGATCTCGTCCCTCCCTCAACCTCAGTAAAAACATTCTCCGGATTTTAACGGGAACATTAATCGGGCATTGCCGGTTAAGAAGTCACATGAAGAAACTAGGGTTAGAAGATGAAGCAAAGTGCAGATTCTGTGAGGAAGGGGAATAAAACTTCATACATATACTCTTGGAATGCCCTGCCTTGCAAAACTCTAGGGTTAGATACCTAGGAGCACACGAAATAGAGGAGCAGGAACTACCTAGCTTGAAGCCCGACGATGTCCTAAACTTTCTTAGGAAAGTAGGACTAGAAGAGCTCCTGTAAGTCTGAGAAAACATCAGAGCTAATGGTAAGTAAGGAATACGCAATAGGTCTCATAGGTCGTAGTGTACTGCGAGATATCCTGGGTGTTTGTAATATTCTTTATTTTATCAATTTTATAATTTTCTTTACAACTTACTTAAACCTACACAAAATTGTAGTTAAAAATATATCTGATTAATAGTGGGATTCCGAGCTCATCTGTTAGTAAAAATCTATAAAAATGAACATGGCAAACCCTGTAAGTACCTTAATTTTCAAAATTCCACCATTAGTTTCGCTAGACAACTCTAGCGAAACGGCTGTCATTGAGTCTTTTAAAAAAGCAGTTTTTAAATAAATATTGGAAGTTTTGTTAAAACGAAGAGTTTTTTATTATCCTGCTTAAAACAGTTTCCTTAATTGAGTTTTTACTTTATTTATAGATGAGAAATAAATGTACCTCAAATAGGTGCATTTATTTTTTGTAAAGATCAGCACGATATAATTTTTTTCTTGGGTTTCTCTATATCATTGTACTGCTATAGTGATCTGAGAAGAAATATATTCAGGATAATACTTTAGGACTAATAATATATGGATTTTAATTTGGCTGGGAATTTAATACTTGATCTACTAAACACGACTTAATCAACACCAAATAGTTGTGTTATAAAAATAATAACTTCGATATATGAATCTACGGAAGATATTATAGTTGTCATTGAACTAATAAAAAAACATTTTTTTTCGTGGTTTAATGTTCTGAATTGAGTAATGAACATTTTAAAAATATTTTTAAGCAAACAGTTCACTTCAATTATAACTTTAATGTATTGCAGGGTTAGTACAAGATATTCAATAGCAAGGCAAGGGTCTATCAGGTCATGGTCAAAAGGGTGGGTTAGAAAGAAACATATAATTCACTAAACAACATGAATAAACTACGCATGCAAGTGCCTGGGTCACATTAGGCAGATATCATATTATATGGGAAGACGTATACCATCCACCAGCAAGGAACCTGCATAAGCTCATTCAGGATACTAATAGTGGTTAAATATGGGATATACATAAATATAGGAAATAAACCCAAGAGGCTGAGGTGAGACCGGCAGAAGGACGACTCCTAGAAAAAAAGTTCACACTCTCAAACCTTCACTGTGTATATATAAATATTTGTAGTGCAAAAAACAGTGGAAATATAATATATATTCAATATTCTGATCTTTTTAATTTTTTTTTTCAGAGTAGTTAATTTAACTTAAAAACTGTTAATGTTGAATAAAAATATCATCTCCCTTTAGTTTAATCACTTTTTCTGTAGGAAGTATTTAAAGAAAACAGAACTCTCTTTGTCTAGCACTAAATTAGTTTTTATTCTGACAATCTCACGCAAATTAAATAACGCCATGCTCTTTCTCGAAGAAGAAAATATTTACACAATACTTCAACATGGTTTAATTAAAAAGGAACGCAGAAGGATTTCGTTTTGTGATAAGAAGACTTTGTAAAATCGATTCTTTATAAGGAATTATGACATGACAGTAACCTATGAATACAAAGTAGCTGATAAAAATGTTTATATTCAAACTCGATCCTTCTATCGTCAACATTTCGGGAGTAGTGTTTCGCAGCTTATCCAAATGAAAATTTTTATTCGAGAATTTACAATGTGCCAGTTTCGCTTCTCTCGGGGTTTTTCTCTTAAAAAATGTTAATTTTTTTAACATACTTTCTTTTCTTGGTAGTCGTCAACGAAGGCGTTATTTTATTTTATTCACTTAAATTCATTTTATACATTTTAGTAGACGGTAATCAGGGTAAACGTTATGGTAATATGCAAAATTACAAGAATTTTAATGTTCTATTATTAGCAATAATTTTACTGATTTCCTTTTGAAATGTAAAAACCTGTAAAAAAAGGAGGAAGAAAAATATAGATGTGTGACAACGCTCGATTTTCTTAGATTAACAATCAGTGAATTTATTGAATTGATTTAGTTTATATATATGACATAAAATAAAAACTACGTGCTTAACTTATTTTTTCTACACCTATGGAAAGATATGATAATATGATAATAGTAGTAATTATATTTACCTGTTGGCTTATGAACCATAAGACCAATCACAGGCCACGAATTTCATAAGCCAACAGATATTTTAAGGTTTTATTAGTTATCCATGGCAACGGAAAAGGTTCAATGATGTACAATAATTGTACTAAATCTAATACTTTTTGATTGTAAAGGCATATTTAGTACCTCTTTAAAACATTTGGATGAAATTTTGATGAAATAAAATTGATAAATAATCTTTGTTTTACATAATTACACAAATTATTAAATTTTAATGCAAATTAATGGTTTTTTTTAATACATTTAATTAAGTGTGGTTTTTAATTAATCCATACGTGTAGAAAAAGTATAGTATTATATTATATAGGGGGTGTTCGGGGAGCACGCTTTCGAGCTATGTAGAGCCAAGAGCCATATAACGCAAACGAGGAATAGTACTAGATAGCGCCAAATGGCGCAAATAGCGTGCTCCCCGAACACACCCATAGTATTATGTTTTACCTATCTATTATTGATTTATAACACCTTAGAAACGGAATATGTTATGGTAGCAATAAAACCTGCTATCACACCTAGGTCATTATAAGCGGGCATACCCGGAAATTTTATTTCTTATCCAATTTTATTTCTCTCATAATAAAGATCCATTTTATATAAAATATAATGTTTCTTTAAATATTAAAAATTAAACTTTATTTCCAAAATAAAAATTACAATTTTGAAATGTCCCGGAAAATGTAGCTGATCCCACTATAGAATGGTCGGTGTTTTTTGTGATGGTAGAGGTGACCTTAGGGTAGAATACTTGGTCCAGAGAAAGTTCGGACTATATTTTTCCGACTAAAAATATTAAAATTTGTTAAACATATGTACCTATTAAAATAAAATCAATAACTTACCATTTCCTGAAAATATGCCATTAGAACGGTTTCGGTTATTTGAAAAATTGCGTTGGCATCTTTCCAAATACGAAATATTCCATATTCCCGATCACACTTTTGCCTTGATTTAACTGGCAAAAGATTTTCGGTCGCTTTTATGGCCTTTTCTCTTATATTTTGTGGAATTTTTTCCATTTTAAGCAAATATGTTAACAAAACATGCCAACTGACTAACTGACAGAAACATCAAAGTTAAACTTAAATAATAACTGCAAGTCACTTGATAAATTTATGTAGAATTATTTTTGTTCAACTAAAACAATTTTTAGGTAAAACATAAAGCATTGTATGCACCACGGGCATTGTTGGACTCTAATACCCATCAAGCGGAAACCTAGCCCTCGGGCTACTATTTCCACCTTCCGGGCATTATCGTCCTTACAATGCCCTTGATACATAAATAGCTATAATATAAGGTTATGTGTGTATAATCACTTCATGTATGTATGTATGTATGTATGTGTCAGGGGTGATAATCACACTGCGACCCATAGGATCTATTGTGTCCCCCTTACTTGCCATGTTCTGATATTCTCTCAGACCTATAGCAGCTCTTCGAGTCCTATTTTCCTGAGGAAGTTTAGGACATCGTCGGGCTTCAAATCAGGTAGATCCCCTTCCTCTATTTCATGTGCTCCTAGGTATCTAGCCCTAGAATTTTGCAAGGCAGGACATTCTGAGAGTATATGTATTGAGGTTTCATCCTCTTCCTCACAGAATCTGCACTTTGCTTCATCTGCTAACCCTAGTTTCTTCATGTGGCTTCTTAACCGGCAATGCCCGGTTAATATTCCCGTTAGAATACGGAGCCTTTTTTTACTGAGGTTGAGGCAGCTAAGAGATCTCTTCTGGTCATAGTTCCCCAGTAGTATCTTAGATTGCCTCAATCCTTCCAGCTGTTCTCCATTTCCTCCCTTAGTTTTCCTAAGATTACTCTACTGCTGATCCCACAAGATGGTTCTGGTCCCAAATGTGGAGTTTCAGCTCCTTTTTTTGCCAGCTTATCTGCTGTTTCATTCCCCTCTATTCCTATGTGTCCCGGGACCCATAGGAGGGTGACAGTGTTCTTCTGGCCCAGTTCATTTAGTTTGCCCAGGCATTCCCAAACCATCTTCGAACTGATTATATTTGAACTCAGCGCTTTGATGGCTGCTTGACTATCCGACATGATCACAATCTCTTGTCTGCGGTAGTTTCTTCCAATATTGAATTCCACACATCTTTCGATGGCGCGGACTTCTGCTTGAAAGATGCTCGGGTATGTGCCCAAGCTTTCTGAGTATTTGGCTCTCGGTCCAAAAACTCCTATCCCAGTTCCCTCGTCTAGCTTGGAACCGTCCGTATACCACTTTATGGTATTCTGATTTAAATTCTGTATGGTGTCTTCGTCCCATTCAGATTTATTACTCAACCTTGTGATGAATTTTCTCACAAAGTTGAATTTCTTTGGCATATCATCTTGGGGCATTTCCCAAGTTTGATCAAAATGAAGTGATCGGGGTTTTCCCCTGATAATTCCTTCTTTGATCATTCTATATATCGTTTTCTTCCTTACACTTTCTAACAGAATGTGCAGTGGGGTTAAGTTTAAAATCACCTCCATTGCAGCAGTGGGGCAAGTTCCCATTGCTCCAGTGATACATGAACAGGCTAGTCTCTGAATCTTCGAGAGATTTTTCCTCGTCGTACTCAGATTAGCCCTTGCTCCCCAAGCCACTGCCCCATATGTGATTACTGGTCTCACAATTGCTGTGTACATCCATTGCAGGATACGTGGGTTACATCCCCAGTTCTTCCCTGCAATGTTCCTACACACCATGAGGGCCTTGGTTGCTTTGTGTATTACTTCGTCTTCGTGTTTGTTCCAGAGTAACCTACTATCTAGGATTAGCCCTAGATATTTGACCTCTGTTTTCCACTCGACGATGTTCTCCCCTATTCTTATGATCTTTAGATTAGGTTTCTTTTTCCTTGTAAAGGCTACTACATAGATTACATGTATAAAGATTGTAAAATTCTCACAAATAACTTTGTATTAAAAATTGTGTGACAATTATTAGTTCTCTTTTTCTTCTCAAAAATGCAGTTGTTTCAGCCGATGTGTGGGAGCTCGCATTGTCGTGGTGAAGAGTGATCCGTCTTCGGCGGTTGGTTTTCCTAATTTCTTGAAAGACAACGCACACCAATGGTTGTGTATCACTCAGAATTTACTGTTCTGCGTTGTTCTAGTGGTACGGTTGCGACATGTTCAGTTTTTCCTAAAAAACAGGCTACCATTTGCTTGGAAGTGCTTCGTGCGCGATCAACTTTTGTCGGATTGGGCTCATCTTGAAACACCCATACAGTCGACTGCTGTTTAGGGCTCATACGCGTAAATCCACGATTCATCACCTGTCACGTTGTCATAGACGTGTTTCGAAGCACCGCGATCGTATTTTTAGATCATTTCCTTCGACCACGAGCCTTTTTTTGAGCGATTGACAAATTGTGTGAGATCCAACACGAACAAATTTTTTTGACCGTCAAATATTTATGCAATATTGAATGTATGCTGGTCCCACTAATGCCTAAGGTCTCAATCTCACGATAGGTCACATGACGATCTTGCAATATTAGTTCGCGCACAGCATCAATGGTTTTCGGAACAACAACTGATGTTGGACGACCTGCACGAAATTCGTCTTGGAGTGAACTACGGCCACGATTGAATTCACCATACCATCGATAAACACTGGTCCTTGATGGAGCTTCATCGGCAAAATTTGAATTAAGTCTATCCATCCACTGTTGCTGAGTTAATCCACGTCGAAATAATCGCAATAAAATGGTCACGTTTTGTTTAAGTTACTGTAAACAACAGAAATAGTGCTCGTATATCAAAACGTTCTGAGTACGTATAACCTCAAAAATGTTAAACTTTAGGATAGAGCTGTCAGTTGCCAGATTGCAACACCAGGGTTGCCAAATCCCGAAATATAGAAGGAACCCTCGTAATTTAATAAATCTAATAGCTCTGTAAATTTAAAATTTTTATTTCTAAACATTTGTTATCAGTCATTTACTGTTAAAGTGTTTAAATAAAACACTGGAAGTTTGATCATAAAGTTGTTTGTTTCATTGTTCGAATAGTTTCTTTATTTCGTTTAATAGTTTTACTTTAAAAATTAATTAAATATATAAATTAAATTGATTGTATTAACCCTTACTTTTTGGAAGTCCATCTTATTAAGAATAATAAAAAACTCTTCGTTTTAACAAAACATCCACTATTTATTTAAAAAAAAAATTCTTTTTTAAAACACAAGGACAGCCGTTTCGTAATAAAACTAGCATCGTCAATCTTTAAAAAAGAATTTTTTTTTAAATAAATAGTGGAAGTTTTGTTAAAACTAAGAGTTTTTTATTATTCTTAATAAATATATAAAGTTTTTTTAGAAATGAATGCTTATTCTGTATTTAAAAAAATTGTGTTTTTTTACTTTTATCATTATAAATTAAATTCTGGTGAGCTAATACTAGGAATGAGAAAAATATTCTAATTTTAACTTGTTAAATTTTTTTCATTTATTTTAGCGTTACTTTAATTTTCTTTTAATAAGAGTCATTTTGTTCAACAAAAATATCAAATAAGTTAATAGAAAAGTTAATATTTAAATTTTTTATTCTAGATGAGACATAGAACCATCTATAATTATGATTTAATAACTTATAAAGGATTATGTTAATATTTCCTCAAAAAAATAACGTGAAAACGACGTGTTATCGATATATAATCTGCCCATTTTCGTATCTTAATCTTTAATTTATATCCTTTTCTAATCCCCAGAGATGTGTATATCCCAATTTTTTATGGCTGTTTTACCTCAGCATAGGGATGAAAAATTACCTTACAAATACACCAAAGAAATAAAAAACAACTTAAATGTTTAACACTCAAGGATATTGTACAAGACTGGTAGCCATGAGTGGTAATCCGTTAACAATGGTTTCATATCTACACGGATTCTCATATATTCTCATGAATGGGAGTCCAGACGGACGCACGATTTAGTATAATTTTATGGTCGACTACCTGGTGGTCCGGTGATGGATGGGCATGGTACGATGGACCGGTAGCGCTCGTTACGTCTCACCCATTCAAGGATTATCATTCTTCTGATATCGCATCTTCAGAGACCGGGTTAATACCGCCTCCGCTCTACTGTCGTTTGTTCTTTATACCCCTGCTTTGCGAGTACCAGATAAACAGATAATGTTGTTCACCCAATAACTTCTAAACTTAGAGCACTCAGTTAATTTAAAGCAAAACTTATGCCGATCTTTGCACTTTTCTTGTTTTTAGTTTAAAACAATGTTCATATATATATAATATATTTTTTTTTTTAGAAAAACTATAAATTTATATTTTGCATTCAATTATGCATTGCAAAAATTGATTATAGACTCAAGACAAAGTTACAAAATTATCGTACAAAATCAATTGCATTTAGAAAGTTAAAAAAGCTACTCGCATTAAAGGTCTTAAACGTTGGCAACACAATATTATTTTCTTAAATGTATGTTTACTAAAAAGTATTAATTTTCCTGTAATGAATATGTTTTCAGTATAGTCTGTACAAAAAGTACGAGGAGTAATAAACCATAATTAAGTATGCAAAACCTAGGGAGCACTATGAAATTTTTGATAAATCTCTTACTTAAAATTACATTTCTTCCGTAAATCTAAAAACCAGGTAGATCGACCCCGTATTTGTTTCAGTTGTAGCAAAGTTTAGGGTTTCTTCATTGTTAAAGGATTAGCAAATAAGCAATAACGCAATGCAGTGGTGTGTATTTTGGGAAAAAAATACGTTTTAAATTATAATATAATAAAAAATGAAAAGAAATAATTATTGGAATACATTAATACTTACATTTTATTCTATATCCTACTCGGAAGAGGAAGAATCGTTATTGACATTAATAATAATAGGGTCGATTAAATCATCACAAATATTGTCAATTTTCCACATATTTGCCTCTACTTTGATAACATGCTCGATACAGTTTGTCCAATTTTCCTTACTAACATGACTTACAGCACTCTCAGACAATTTCACAACATCGTTTATTTTAAAAGTAGTATTTTTTCCCAACTTCCCCCTTTACTTGAGCCCATATTAATTCTATGGGATTAAGTTTACAATGATAAGGGGGAAGGCGAAGAACTGATATACCATGAGAAGAAGCCATTTTTTCTACAATGTAGGTTTTGTATTTATTCTTGTTTATTTTTGCAATTGTGTAAAGTTCTTTCCTTAGTGGATCTTTTGGAAACTTAATATTTTTCGAAATAAGCCACTCCAAAAGCTCTGCTTTACGCCAACGACTTGTGGGCAATGCTTCTCGTAACCGTGAATGGTAACTTGCGTCGTCCATAACAATAACAGCCCCTTTTGGAATTAGATCCAACATTTGAACAAACCATTCCTCGAAGACATCCCCATTCATATCTTGGTGATAGTCCCCCATGCGTTTTGAAATAAAAGTTAATAATCCACCATCAACAAAACCTTCAGAACTTCCAACATGGACAATGATAAGTCTTTTTCCTTTTCTAGATGGTGGCTGCAAACCTAACGACAAACCTGCAAACCACGATTGCCTGCCTTCCGCTTTTCATCTTTTCATCTTGCCAAGATTTGGAAACTGTATATCCAGCATTTATCCATGTTTCGTCTAAGTAGAAGATTTTCAAATTTTGTTCTCTGGCATGTCGAATGCTTCTTAAATAGTCTCTTCTCCAAAAAACTATTTCCGTTTTATCTATCAAGAGAGTTTTTCTATTATGTTTTGTATATCTGAAACCCACATCTTTCAAAAGTTTGCATTATGTCATTCTGGAGAATTTTGTATAGTCAGTATCTTCTTGCACTGAAGTCATAATTTTGTAAAGTGTTGGAATTTCCTTTCGTAAGTAAAATCCATGGACTTTACGCCTTGGTCTTTGTTTTAATGATTCATCGATCTCAATTGGTTTTCGGCCTGAAGGAGTTTTAGGGGGTTGAAGAGTTCCATTCTTGCTTTCTTTTAGTAATCTATAAATTGTTGATTTAGCAACACACAACATAGCAGCCGTTAATTCCACAATATCATCAAGACTTGCATCAACACGGTATACCCTCTTAAAATATATTTTGGTACGTCTATGAAATCTACTTAAATGAATAATTTATTACTCCTTGTCCATTCTATATAGACTATAATAGTATAACAAGAGAGTGAGAATAAATTGAAAATAATTTAAACGAAGAAAAATTTTGATTTTGATATTTTTCTTCGTTTACCAATCAGTCACATTTGTGTTATGGATGATTTACTTCTTTTGAAAATAATTTGACAGTTTTTTTTTAAACTTGTTGCCTGGCTCGAGGATTTTAAATAATTTGGACAACCTGTTTTAAAATACCTCCAAGTTTTAGAAACCGCAGTCTGGTCAAACTTTATATTGGCATAGGAGTCTATCTCTGCCTGTCCAGTTAATAGTCCTATCATCCTTACTGACTTTCTTCCGTGTGAGAGACTTTCGCTAATGGCTGCTTTTATAAGTGTATTTGCGGGATGGGGTGTTTCCACCTTCTCGGGCCAATTTATCAGCATTTTCATTGCCCCTGATCCCCTTGTGCCTCGGCACAAGCCTTGAAGACTCCAATTGTACTTGGAAAAATCCGTGTCGAACACCATGAGGTGGCAATTTTTTTCCCTTCTTTGTGAAGGTAATTTTATAACTCATTTTGAAGATTCCTTTTAAATGAAATTTGTTTAAATCCTTTGTTGATTGTTACTATTACAGAAACAATGCAAATAAAAAAAAATAATCATGAAATATTTAAATACCACAAAAATTTGCCAAAAATACGTTTAGAATATATATCTTTCCTACGTATTTACTCTCTGAACTACGTAAATTTGTTATATAATGATGAGAGAATGAAAAAATTAAATATTAATTTTATTTTCTTATTTAAACTTCGTTATATCTAAAATGTTGCTTTGATGGCAATTAAAATATTGAAAAATTCGAACTGTTATTTTTATCTCAGTTTTTTATTAAATTTGTTGTTATTCCATATTTAGACCAATAAAAATATATTTTGAAGGTTTGGTTAATTTTTTTATTTAACAGTGTTTTAAGTAGTAATTAATATAAGAAAGTTAACGTTAATGCTGAAGAAAAATTTATTTTAAATGTCCTTAATATATCAGAATTGAGAATGAGTCTTATCATTTTGGAAAAGTATATTATTATTATTGTTGGACATATACACTGCCGTGCAAAAAATTTAGGTCACTTTAAATTATTTAAAAAATAGCAAACAATATAAAAAATGTATCACCTTATATTTGCAAATTGCAAATGAATCAGACAATATAATTCATTTTTTTATGATTTATTCTTGTAGAACCTTGACTTTACATTTTAAACGAAGTTCGAATATTGTTATTGGGAACGAAATAAAGGAATAAAACTTAACATTATTAAAAAATTGATAATAATAAATGATAACAATATAACTAATAACGTGTATTACCCCCTCTTGCATTAATGACCGCTTGCATTCGACGAGGCATACTCTGAATTAAATTAAGGATTACATTCTGATCCATGTTATTCCACTCCTGCAATAGGAACTCTCTTAGCTCCTGGGTAGTTCTTGGGGCTGGTGTATGCCTTCGAATACGCTTCCCTAACTCATCCCAGACATGTTCGATGGGGTTCATATCTGGACTACATGCTGGCCAATCAAACCGCCTAATTCCTACCTCATCTAGATATTCACTGACAATCCTGGCCAGCGTTTGGCCTTGCATTATCGTGCATAAAATTGCCTTGTTCGTCCATAGTGACCATAAAAGTTACAACATGATCTTCCAGGACCTCTGTTACATATCTGTGAGCTGTTAGAGAGCCATTCTGTATTAAAACCAATTCTGTACGTGCTTCTGAAGTAATACCTCCCCAAACCATAATAGACCCACCAACAAATTTACGTCTTTGGTCAATACAAGCGGGGGCGTATCGTTCTCCAGGTCTTCTCCATACTCTTCTACGTCCGTCTGATCCATTAAGGCAAAAACGAGACTCGTCTGTAAAGAGTACCTTGCTCCAGTCGTCATCATTCCATAAAAAGTGATTTCGAGCAAAATTTAATCTTGCAATTCAATGCTGGCGGTTCAATTTTGACCCGGTAGCCAACCTTCAGCAGGACAATCCACCTGCACGAAGTCTTCTTCTAACTGTCCATTCGCTAATATTCCGCAAACTTGACATTAACAAAAATCTATCATCTCTTTGACTAGTGGCTCTTTTTCGGCCAGATCCGGGTCGTCTGGTTATAAGACCATTCTCCTGGTAACGTTGCTACTCATTTTGTACAGCACAGAGGCTCTTACCAACAATTCTGGCGGTTTTACGTTGTCCTCTACCGTCTTGTATGAACACTACAATTTGTGCCACAATAATAGGATCTAGAGGCATTTTGGACAAATAAATAAACAATAAATATTAATGAAAAGTTACTTTCCACCATAAACCATACAACGGATCGGTTTTAGAGAGTAAAATTGAAAAATTATCAGTCAATATGAATTCGTAATTAGTGCTAAATATTGTTGTTAACAAGAATTGCAAATAAGGTGTCAGAATGTGACAAACGCCAACTATGACAAATAGCATCCATATACAACAATATAAATTTCATCGCCTACTATGCCCATGACTCCCTGATTAGTTTTATTTTTAAGATTATTTGCCATTTCTTAAATTATTTAAAGTGACCTAAATTTTTTATTCGGCAGTGTAGAAAATATTAGTCTACCTTACAACAGACTTTAATTTGGTTATTGTTCGATGTATAATTTAAATGGGTATAATTAAAAATTCAGTACTCAATTTCTTTGGTCTTACTGTTTCTAAAATAAACAAATTCGTTGTCAGTAATCTGTCATAACAGAAATATTCAAAATTAATATCTTGAAAACTTATGTTCATTATTATTATATTTAAATCTTTAGTTTGGCGTGTTCTGCAGTAATAAAAACAACTTCTAAGATTCAGTTGGGTGGCCAAACTGGCTATAAATCAATCGTAAATATCCCTCTAATTCTTAAAACAAATAATAAGCTAATTAGATGCATTCTCATAATTTTTTTGTAAGATTTTTTGTGAATGATTATTAAATTATGTGTGTGTTTATTATTTTTTGTGAGACATTTTTAATCCAAATTACCGTGCATTTCAAATATTCAAATGATTGTATTTTTCTTTCTTCTTTTTTTTTATATAACAGTGAATGACAAATCCGATTCCCTTTTAGGTAACATCATATTATGACTTCGGTAGCACAACAAATAAAAACTATTTGATAACTGCTTAAGCGGCGATTAGACCATGATTTATGATAGGTCTACAACAGCTGGCTAGAAATCGTCTAATTGGTATAAACTAACATTAACAACTACCTGGCTTTTCGCCTCGGGTCAAAGGAACTTCCACAATTTCATGGCTTGTTTTTTAATAGATGTTCGTAATGAAATGTCATCTGCTATTAGATAAATACAAATCCTACACTAAGAAAACATAAACAACTAATCTTTAAATTTTTGCTTGTTGAGTGAATATATTTGTGAAGTAATCTGTTCATATCTTGTCAGCCATATTTGTTAATGTCACATGAGAAGTCAAATATGTTAGTTTAATGTACCAATGTACAAACCTAGAACAAATATTTGCTTTGCCAAGTATTATTCTTTACATGTCAGAAGTGAACTGATATGTTATAATTATCAAGTCGAGTTAGAGAGATACCGATATGGAATCAATTTTTCGACCACCGAAACCTCTCACGTTCGAAGGGAATTTAGCTGAACACCGGATCTTATGAAAGCAGCAGTTCAATTTGTTCATGAAAGCTTCGGGGAAAGATAATGAAGATGTTAAAGAAGATGTTGAGGTTGCAATTTTCCTAAGTGCCATTAATGAAGAGGGCCTAAAAGTTTTCAATTCACTGAAGTTAAATAGTGGAACAATCACACTGGTGGAATTTGAGAATTACTGTAAGTCAAGAGCAAATGTTGTGTATGAAGGATTCGTGTTCAGGAATATAACACAGAAAGAAGGGCAAGTATTCGATAGTTATCTTATCGAACTGAAAAATGCCATTCCTACGTGTGCATTTGAGGAAAAAGTCTATTGTCGAGCAGTAGAGGCCAGTAAGCAACATATAGAAGAATTTAAACGTGAAGCAAGTAGTGTCAATGTCAACTTAGTAAAAAGGGAATCTATTAAAAGAGACGTCATCAAAGATTGCAATTTTTGTGATTATTCATATAGAATTAGGAATTGCCCAGCGTTTGGTAAAGAATGCGGGTGGTGTAAGAAGAAGGGCCATTTTGTCAAGAAATGTTCAGAATATTTGAAAAACAAAAAGAATATTCATGAGGTTCAGGAAGATGAGGCCGAGTCTGACGATCCTGATTGCAGAGATGATCCTAATGAACAGAATTCTGTTAAGTTATATGTGAGTGAAGTCAGGAAGACACAACTTGAACATCAACAAATATGGTATGAAGATATTATCGTCAATGAATTGAAAATCAAAATAAAATTAGATAGTGATGCAGAAATAAATTGTTTACCATTAAATATTTTCCTAAATTCCAAGATGTAAGTATCTAACCAACACATATCATGATTTTAGAATTTGGAAACAACAATTCGAAAATCAAACCTTTAAGTATCACCAAATTGAATTGTATCATAAAAAAGGTTAGGAAAATTTTTACAAATAATGAATCAGATACTCAACTATTCATTGCAGCAAGTAACACGCCATAAACATATTGTCATCTCTATAGATAGATCCTTTAACTACATTTCGAGTGACCAAGACTTTGTCGAAAATAATTTGGACTTTGATAAAGACTCTGAGTTACCCTCTAATGATTCTGTGGTTTCTACGTATTGGCCCAAAAGATGGTTTAAATTATATATGCAAGAACAAAATCAACCATACAGCTGAACATTGCTAAATGTGCAAAATAAAAAATCTCAAGGATGGTGGACCAGATTATCAGGAATGACAGGAGAATGATTCAAGAAAAGTCTCCGGCTAGAAGCCACAAGAATATTCACTGTACAGTGAATAATAATAAGTCTATTAGAAAAAATAGCATATTTATGGTAAAAGAAAAGGGACTACTACAATAGATCAGAAAAGGGTTGTTATAAAATTTTGTTAAATTAGTAAGTAGTATTGAAACTATATCTAAATAATATCAAAAAAATAAATAATATAAAAACTAAATACCTTATATTAGTAAATTATTTTTTTCCTAATATAAAATTAATTGTATTGATACTACAGTGGCAAGAAAAAACATTATTTTTCTTGGTGTAGATAATAATTTTCTAGCAGGATATCGGTTTTATCAAATCGAGCCATCTTTAAGGTGACTATATAGTTAATAAAGTTCCAAGAGTCGGAAAGGTTAGTTCGCATATAACCGATGACAGCTACTTTAAAAGCTTTTTGTAATTAACCACAAATATATGATTTTTATCAAGTATCGATCAGCAGTATAGTTAAACCAGGTATTGATGACGCGCTCTGAATTTTTGTTAATTAATTGTAGTGTCTCTTACTGTAGACGAACCAGTTATTGAACTAAAATATACCTTTTAAGTAATTAATTTGCACTTTACAGAAAAACATAAATGACAGTTTTCCGATGAATTGTAGAAATACCAAGATATCATAACTATAGGATATAAAATTATGTTTTTTAATTTAAGTGCAAATATGGTTAGTTCTTGTAAAATTGTAGACAGTGGATGAGAGTAGAGCTAAGGAAGTATGGAAAGAGCTAGAGGAGGCTTATATCCAATGCTGGATGAAACAAGGATGAAGAAGAAGAAAAAGATGTACTAAAGCATTTAATTTTATTAAAATATACATAATTTTGTAACAAACAAAAATGTAAGTTTTGTTATACATTAAAAAAAATTATATTTTAACATCCAGGATAAAATTTGAATATTATGGTTCAGGAGCACACTGCGATTAGTACGATAATCCCGTCTTATAAGAAAGGTTAAAAAACTGTGTGATAGTTAAAGTTACTATTGGTGTGAACGGATAAAAGGGTCAGATGGGATCCGTATGATAATCTCATCGTAATATAGTAATGGGTCATATAAGCATGTTAAGCTTTTGAATCTCAAATCGTCATACTGCCGAGGACAATATCTAGGTCAATATTTCTTTACCAGGCACTAGACGAGGCAAAAGAATTTATGCCACTGTAGAATGTGAATCAGATTTCGATAGCGATGAATTAATAGCAGACCAAGGCTTTCACTCTAAACAAAAAAAGTTGCCAGAGCAAGACTTCCTCACCCAATGAAGATGAGAACGAGCCCCTTGCAAATCTTTTTCTTCTTTGTTCCTCACATTTTCGAGGCAGTCAACTTCGATGAATCTTCACTGGTCCAAAAGTGGTAGTAGGGGATTGGTTGAAATGTTTCTAACGTTTTTCGAAGATTTACTCGATCTTATTGTATCCGAATCAAACCGATGTGCATTATAAAAAGATACTTCTTTTGATTTGACCTTAAAAGAGTTGATGGCGTTCCTGAGAATTTTAATTATCATGGGTTATCATTTCAGTTTAAAGAATGTCCGACACATCTTAGTTTACATCTTAGTAACAATCACAAGATGCCTAAGAGAGAAGAAGATAATTTCGGCAAACTGTATAAAATAAATCCAAAGGTAAACCACTTAGCGAACAGTTTTTTGAATTTGTTTGCTCCTGGTAGAAATTTATCGGTTGAGGAAAGTATTGTCGCTTTCAAACAATATATACCTCAAAAACCCAAAAAAGTGTGGGCTTAAGCTTGCAGTAAAACTGGCTACCTTTTGAACTTTTCACTATATGAATGCCGAAAAGAAGGAGGAGGGTCTTCTGGGTGAAAAAACGGTATTGGAGCTTACATTGCCATTTCAAAATGCTTCCCGCTTTTCTTAAAACTTTTATGATGGAAATATATTTGGATGTGGGAGAATGAAAACTAATAGAAAAAACTTTCCAACTAACTTACTGGTGGCAAACAAACAATTAAAAGCAGCAGAATCAGAGTCTGTAGGTGCCAGTGAGCAAGTAGGATAGAAGCAAGAAAAATGAAAGATGACTATAATCAGCTTATGGGTGGAGTTGACTTGTTCAACCAACTTCATTCTTGTTATAACATAGCGTGGAAATCGCGAAGATGGTGACTAAAATTATTCTACTATTTTGTTGATGTCAACTCTTACATCCTATTTAAGTCAGATTTCGCTCAACAGCAGCCCAACAAAAACCACATTCGCACTTGGTTTTTAGAAAAATCCAGACTAATCAACTAATTGCTGATTTCTCATTGAGAAAAGACCAGACTCCTGGCTGGTAGTTGGAAAAAATAAAATGAAAAAGCTTGTAGAAAATAAAATCAGACTGCATCTCGAACCTAACCTAACCTAACCTAACCAAAAAATTTTATGTGAAATATATCGATCTAAATAGATACTGGTTAAAATATAGAACTGCTTAGAAAAAACTCATACTTATTTTTGTTCAGTGTCAAATGGTTTTTTTAATTATTATTTTTAATAATTTATCCCATAAAGGGTTAAAGACACCTTGTCAGGATAAAATATATTCTATTCATACCTAGTGCATAAAGACGTCAGTATGGGCCAAGGATGAAGAGGAGATGTCGGAAATATTAAGACGAGTGGAAGTTGAAAGCAACAATTGTTAGTTACAACTAAATCGTCAAAAGACCAATCTTATGATAATTGACAGCAACAACACATTAGCAAATACTACAAACATCCAGGGCATACAGATAGTAAATGAGATCATTTATCTGGGCGCGCATATCAACAAAGATGGCAACTGCTCTTCAGAAATATGAAGACGTTTTGGTATGGGCAGAACCGCTATGACTAGACTCATCAAAATTTGGAAACACACTAAAAAGAGACCAGTTAATGCACTAGTTTTCTCAATAGCTCAATACGGCTCTGAGTCATGGACGTTGAAGGCGACAGACAGACAAAAGATTGATGCGTTCGAGATGTGGTGCTGGAGAAGTCTGTTGAGAATTCCATGGACAGCTCACAGAACTAATGCTTCCATACTGGGGGAATCAAATATTTCTGACCGCTTGTCAACTCTAATAAGAAGAAGAATTTTGAAATACTTCAGACATGTCTCCAGGAGAGACACTAATAACCTAGAAAAGCTAGTAGTACAGGGTAAAATTCAAGGAAAACGTCCTAGAGGACACTTTTCGAAGAGATGGATAGACCAAATTGAGGACATAGCAGAGACACCGTTCCAGGAAAATCTAAGAGCGGCTAGCGATAGGGAGAGATGGAGAGGAATTGTAAACAGCATTACATGAAATCACGACGTTTCAGATATGAAATATACGACTGAGAAGAAAGAATAAAAAAAATTCTGAAAAATCCTATCTTATATGCAATCAAAAATAACGGGAAAGCCGCTCGTGGCAACACGGTGCCTTGCAAGAAAATAACAAAAAATGACTGTGGGGATAGGATTAAAGGAATCAGCCTGGTAGCATCCACAATCCCCAAACGATTTGGATTCAGGTAAGGGAAAACAAGTTAGGAATAAAAGAAATAGAGAAACCATTTCCTAGTTATATCCATAATAATATTACTGGCCAAATGGAAGAAACAAACAGCAAACAAACAAAAATCAATTGAAGAAGTGTATAAAGTAAATGTTTCACAAGGAACTGGAATACAATATCTCTACCGGTTGCAACAAAATGTCAAAATTTACAGACTTGGGTACAGAACAGAAAATAATAATAACCAAGAGTGATACAACAGCCATATGAAATAAGTTGTTTATAATATTTTTTATATTTTGCCATTTTATCATTTTTTAAATTAATTTATTATTTTTATGTAAATACGAAAATTTTGATTTTAAAAAGTATGTCGGTAGCACTGTGTAATTTATAACATTTGACAGTTTTGACATTTAAATTATGAAATGTTACTGTTTTCAAGTATTTTAAAATGACTAATATACCAATAATAATATATTATACAGGGTGAGTCATAACTATTGGGACATAGACTAAGGACAGGTTATTTGGACCAAAATATGGCTATTGGGCCAAATATGCCTTAATATAATGTTGCTGAGAAAAAAGATACAGGGTGTTAAAGTTAATTTTTGTTTTTCGTTTTTTACTAATAGTTTCCCTGTATATTTATAAATTGATATCAAAATTGGCACAGAGGCATAATCTTAGACAAGAAATAGTATTTTATTTACAATTTTACGTTTTGTCATGATGTCATGAAATTTTTTAGTAATTTTTATTAGAAAATATGACGTAAACATCACTTTTAACGTAAAATTGGCAATCTAGTTTAAACATGATAATTTCAACCGTTTTCGATAAAAACGCAGTCGAACTGCTTAGAGTCTTAAAAAAGGATTTCAAATATTAATTCATTTATGAAAAGTATGCTTTGGACTGTCAGATAATTGTTGTTGGTAAATGTCAGTAAAAGTCCTGAGTACAACCCGCTAGATTTTTATTTTTGGGGACATATGAAGTCCTTAGTTTATGCCAATGAAATTAATACACGAGACGAACTTTGGAGATACATTCAAAATGCAGCTAATCTTATAAGGGGACAGAATAACATTTTTTTATCGTCCGAAAATCCTTCATAAAAAGAATTAGAAAAGGCATAGAAATCGGAGGAAACCATGTAGAACTTTAGTTTGAGTTTTTGTGAGTTCTTTTAAGTTAGTGTGTTTAGTTTTGATTTATCGTATCGTCAAAACGGAAACCTTACATTAGTTGCAACTTTGTTTATTAGTTTGGTATTTGATAGTGGAATTGTAAATAAAATACTATTTCTTGTCTAAGATTATGCCTCTGTGCCAATTTTGATATCAATTTATAAATATACAGAGAAACTATTAGCAAAAACAAAAAACAAAAATTAACTTTAACTCCCTGTATCTTTTTTCTCAGCAACATTATATTAAGGCATATTTGGCCCAATAGCCATATTTTGGTCCAACTAACCTGTCCCTAGTCTATGTCCCAATAGTTATGACTCACCCTGTATAAGTAAAAGATGATATTCATATTCACAAATACTTTTTTAAAGAACAATATAAAATTAATAAATTGCTATTAGCCACAAATGTCATTGTCAATAGCCTTGTCATTAGATACTTCACTGATGTCGCCAATCATTTAAAACAAAAATTTGCGAGCGTAAATAGTAATTTATGCAACAAGTGCATAAAGTGGTACTTTTTTTCACGATTGGGAAATTTCCGCGCACGAACCGAAGGTGAGTGCCGCAATCCCAAGAGTGAAAAAAAGGCACTTTATGCATGTGTTGCATACAATATTTTTTCGACGATCGTAAGAAATTTTGTCCCATACTTACTTTATTTTCCGTTTTGTTGCAGAATTAGTAACAGAATGTAGCCTATTAATTTGTAGATAAATAAACAGAGAGAACAAATATAACAAATATATGTTTCTTCCTCGAAATTCGAATTATTTTCTTCCATTTTACTCAGTACACGAAATACTAACTGTCAAATCACAAACAAATTACTTAGCGTTTCTAAAATGTCAACTCTTATTTGGTTTTCCATAGGTGACGTGATTGGCCGATTCTATGTGTTTTATAATGAAATTTTCTATAATTTGGTTAACAGGAATAATTTTAAATACTTCCCAGTTTTGATAACCTATCCCTGGATAGGTATAAGTATTTAATAAATAAAAAAAATAGTTCCGACGCGGGATTCGAACCGACGACCTCTTGCTTAGTAGGACCTTGTGCTTGCTCATACGCTATCGTGACAGACCACTAAATTGATGACAAAACTTCTTATAACTAGACTGTAAGCTGTCATTTTACTTTTTTTAACATGTTAAAAAAAGTAACTTTTTTTAACACGTGAAAAAAAGTGGTACTTTATGAACTAATAACTGTGAAAAAAAGTGGACTTTTTTTAACGATCGTCGAAAAAGTTACATTACGATACGCAAATGCGTTTTATAATGGAGATGTTTATAAGTGCAAAATATAAAAAGTATATTATAAGCTACAAACGAAGCAATAGAAAAAAAAAGGATTTTGAAAGAAGAATGGCCTGAAAATTTGGACAGAACATAGAGATAACGAAATAAGAGAGAAATTTGGTCACTCTTCACAACAACACCCAAGAAACCAGATAAAACAAGAAAGAACATAAAAGAGTGATGGGGTGGCTACCTTTTGGAAGGCAATGGCCAACCACTTAAAGTATTCTACCCAGAAAAGCCTCTTACTTTGACTTTCATATTCGGCGTGAAACTATAGGTCCCAAACAGTTGCAAGAGGTCACGGACTCTCTTTAGAGAGCATGGCACAAAAATTATTTTTGTTGTTTTTTACATAGGAACGTCTTTTAGTTGTTGTTTTACCAAAAGGTAGAAGCTATTTTGTTATTGTTTTAGCTCTTTAGAATAATTCTCGTATTTATTTGTACTGTATAACACTATTCATTTTACGTTTCTACCTTGTTGCATTATTATTTTACTTTAAAATGAAACAAAAGTTGAAAGTATTACAATGGATGCTAATATTTTTTATGCATTGATGGAAGATATTCGATACTCTTGTTTTGTTAATTTGTAATTGACATACCTACCAGCCCCTTTATGGAATTATTAAAAAAATAATACACTTATTTATAATGCATTTTAATAATTTAAGTTCTTAAACTTAGATACATGTGGGTACTTTATAAAGCTACTTAAGAATACTTAAATGACCAGCTCTTCTTGCTACTACAATTATGTTATTTTTAAAAGCTTTTCTGAACTAGAACCCGAAATAGTAAAGCTATCTTAGTTTGAAATAAAGTTTCTAGTTACATAAGCCTAAAAAATAATTGAAAGAAATAAATGTGTTCTAGATTTTGACTAAGATTATTTAAATACATTCTTGTTTACTAATGTCGGTGCGTGCGCACTAGTGGTAGAGGTAGATCTGATAACATTCGGAAACAATAAAAATTTAACCGAGAAAAAAAACAAAGAAAGTACATCTAACATCTAGTAAAAACTCACTTAACCTACAACTGACCAATAGTCATATCTTAACGACATCTCATGTCCAGATGAATTTCTTCTTTTATGCATAATCTCCTTTGTGATGTTAATGTTGAGACTACACCTGTATACGTGTTCCACAGAAATGTCATTTTCCTGCTCTACATAATAATAGAGTAACAAAAGAGATGAATCTTATTATTATACACATGTCGTTTAGATACGGCGGACTAATAAGAGACAATTGTATGTTTTACGTTGGTGGGCTTAGGTTTAGTAGCCCGCTATTGAACGTGAGGGGTTTCGTGGTTATAACGCAGGAACGTATTAGTTTTATTCTAATTTTAAAAATAGTAATTTTTATTAGAAAATATGACGATCCTTGGATCCGAAATATTTTTATCTCCAAAGATTGAAACAATAATTTGCAATTTTTAAGCTGAAATATTTTAGTTTATTAACCGCTTTTCTGTCGAGCGAAGTTGAGTGTCCCTCGTAACACTCGCTTAGTGCTATTACCTACAATTTAAAGCCTAATAGTTTTTTCTTATTTCAACGCTCAATGAGAATAATAGAGGAGGCGATTGATTTATACCAACTCTATATAATAATATTTCGACACTAATTGTCTTAAAATTGTGTATAATATTAGCAAAAAAAATTATTTAAGCTTTAATTAGAAAATATCAGGAACTATCTCCAGGTTTCAAAAATGGACATTGGATAAAAATTTTAGTTTAAAATTTGTTAAAAATATTTTATTTGACGTTACAAGTAAATAACAAAATTGTCATTTACAATAAACGTTTTTCGAATTTGTTATGTTGCAATGTCAACTTAAAAAAACGTGCGTTTTTGAATGTTCAAATTAAACACGCTCAGGCGGAGATATTCCTTTATGTCAAATTACCATTTATTTAATATTTCCAAGACACCTAGTGCTTATTTAGACCTAAAACTACTTATGCCAGTAACTTTAGCACAATTAAGATTAGCAAATAATTTTAGAATCAAATTTACCCTAGATGGCATTCTATACTCATTAATAAAATAATATACTCATTAATGTCAAATAACGTACCCTATCTCCAAAATTTTAATTTATTTATATGCTCACTGAAAAATATAAAGCCACCTATTGCTAAAGCTATACGTGCTTATATCTGGAACTTGCATCAACTTGTATGTATCAAAGCTGTAATTCTTAAAATTTTTTAATGAAATTCATTACCTAACCAAATGAGCAAATGAATTGATAAATATAAATTGAAAAATAATTCAATGCATTGATTCTCTTGAGTAGAACACTTGTTGCTAATTTAATCTCTTTCAAACGTGTAAGATACCAATAAGGTCGTAAAAACATCATTTACTATTTTTAAGAAGGTGTTTCTAGTAAGATCAAGTTTGCTTATGTTTAAAAAGTAATGGTATCATCCCGTTTAAAAAAAGCAATTCATCATATTAACCTAAAAGTTTTGTCCTGCCAAATGACATTAAATAATATATTAAGATCTTATGTATTTACTTCTCGTATTTATGCAAATGTCGTTATAAATCAATAAATAACGCCCTGTAAATACCTTAATGTTGGTACCTACCTACAGATGTCGGTTTATAACATTATAATAAAATTCATATAGAGATTTGAATGGCTTAACAAATTTATTATGACAGTACGAAGAATACCTACGATTTTATTATTTTTTATGTTTTGTAAATTTGTTCGACATGATAAATTCATTTGAATAACCATGTTGGGATCACTAGACTTAATCTTAATAAGAGAAATGACTTCGACTCTACACTGATTTACATAATTTTCTAAACATACGGGGCTGCCTAGAAAGTAAAAATCTCGTAGATTTTATTAAAGTGAGGAGGAGAATAGTCATATATTTTATAAAATTATTTATTCTTCTACAATGTGTCTACAGATCAGATTTACAAGAGGAAACCTTTTCTTCTTCTTAAGGAAAAAATATGCTAAATATACTATGGACCGGTTGCATAAAGGCTTGTCAAACCTCTGTTACTTAATAACGTGTAAATGTTATATCCTTCTAAGGCAGATGCAGCTATTTGAATTTGTTAAAATAAGTTTAATTAGTCGACGAGAAAGGTAAACTTTTATCCTTAGCCTACGTTGTTACATTTCTTAGAGTGAATAAGTAGACTAGACTTTGGAAAAGCAAAAAGTTTGAAATTTAAACGGACTTCGTCTCTTATGTTTTGTTACTGAATTAACTAGATCCTTAAAGAGATATTTTAAATTGTTTTAACGGTATATTGGTTCTAATCCTATCCTACAAATTGCCATTAAAACAAGATATTTTAATATTTACTAAATATTTAATTTAAATAGCGAAAACAAACTTCATTTATTTCTATTTTTAATACTTTTTTTAATACCTTATGCATTTATTCCAGTGGTTTATATTTTTTTATTCATTTGAAACCACGTTAAAAAATTAAAATCACAAAATTACCATCAAATCAAGAGAATTATTTATTATTTAGAGATTTTGACAGTAAAAATTCATTCATTTATAAATATCAAGGCTTTTTAATCATCAAATTAAATAAACTAAAATCTAACTAGTCCATTTCAGGGAAAAATTATTCTAGCCGAAAACACCGCACCGCAAACTTCATCTAAATATGAATAAATTTCATATACCCGCGAACGCGCTATCCTTGCACATACACTTGTCAAAAGTTAACAGAATGTTAGCTAACAGTTGTTTAACAATATTAAATAATAAATAAACTATATCTATAAATAAAAAATGAGACGGGTTTACAGTATATCTTAGCAACGTCAACAATTACCTTACCAACCTTACCAGTAAAATTTACCACAGCTTAACATTGTTCAAGCATAAATGTACGCCGTGGACGCCGTGGACGATGCTGAATGACCAGTAGAAGAAGAAACAATTGCACCAGAGATCTTTTCTGAGCTCACCAAAAAGAAACTCCATTCTGGGAACAGGATCGACTTTAATCTTACTAAATGCTAAAGCTAAAAGATTTATAAATATGTTACCTATTCTAGTAAAAAATTACCTAAGAAAAAGATACGTAAAGTTGACCACGTCTTCTTATTGGACAATGCCTTTTGAGCTATATCCTCAAAAAATAGGCATATCGGACCGCGAAAAATGGAAAGCTGTAAAACTTAAGCAACTGATTGGTTACCCTACCTAATTTGGACAGCTTTAACCATGTCTTTTACCATGCCAGATTTGGTCGGAAATGCCTTTGTGGACATTGCTTCTTCTCTTTTCTATGAGTAATTTTGTACCCTCTGACCTTTGCTCCACCTGGTGCGCTGAGGGACTTTCTTTCTTTCGTTTGTAAGCATTGAAAAGATTGGCCCCAGCTATTTTGCGTTTAGCTTCTACATAACTTTGAATCGTCGTTACCTTCACTATTCCCTCGCGCTGACCGTAAATTACCAGCTACTAAGCCCCTTTACCATCGACAAGATTTAACTCCTGAAGGAGTTAAAGTCTAAGTCTAGATGGAGCGTGACTTCCTCCTCAATTAACACATACAGATGCAGAATCATTTATAATCCCAGTTCTATCTACCATTCGTATAGACTATTTAATTATTTCAAATAACTTATTTACTTTTGTTTCTTGTTTCCATATTTGTCCAAATCCTCTTCTTTATAAAAATATTTTTTATGGAGCTTCCTAGAAGAATATAACCATATTAAATTCTGTAAAAGAAATCACTTCAGACAAGCTAATATGAAAGGGCCGGGAGAATGGAAGAGCAGAGTTATTCTTAGGACGATTGAGCAGAGTATGCTGTACGGATCGAAAGTATGGGGTGAAAAAGCGGGATCCATGCAAGGATAAAGCCACTAGTGCAGGTGCAGAGAGAGATTTTGTTAAGAGTGGTACAGGGGTGCAGGACAGTGGGTGCAATAGCAGCAGCTGTGCTGTTCAGTATTGGATGGAGGAGGAAATGGTGAGAAGGTGGGAGGTATATAAAGGTGCAATAAAAATGGCGATTTGGAGTAGGAGTGAGTGGATGCACCAAGAGTTTGGGGAGGTGAACTACTTCTTGACCCAAGTGCTCACTGGGCATGGGTCAAGAGTGGGATCATGTGTTTAGATCTTGGAGGAACAAGCAGGATTCAGAGAAGTTGGAGTGGAGACTCGGGATAGCAGTGTATTGGGAGAACATGGTGGATATAATGTTGAGAGGGGAAAAAGAATGAGTGGAGGTTAGCGAAGCTGTGGAGAAAATGGTTAGGTGAAGGAAATGTTCTGATGGCTAGTAGTATGAATGGGTGCAGAGTGTGTGAGGGACCGCCGCCTTTCTTGAAGTATGCTAAGGTAGTGATTCCGAGACGGGGGTAACTGCGAATTTTTAAGGTGGGTTTAATTGGTAGGCATCCTCTCGATGGTGAGTACAACACTGTTGGGTTCTGGATAAGGACCTATTGAACATGAATTTCCTATCTCAGTTCGAAAAATAAGACAAGCTGAGAAGGGAAAGAAGTGCCAATTAATCAACATTTAAGGATACTATTAACACTTTCCAGGAAAAATTTAATATCCACCTGAATATGCCCTATTTTAATTTTTTTCTGTACAAAACGTAATGCATTTTCGGCGTTGGTTAAAAATGTAAATTGAGCCTCATCAAACGTCGATAAAGAGTTAACACAAAGTTCGTTTTATTAAAAAATATATTTGCTAATTGAAATTAAATGTTAATAGCCATTTATATTATAAGTGGAATATGCACTTCATTATAGTATGGGTCTGAAGTTTGCAGACAAGCCGCAGGCGAGTTCTGTAATCAGACGATTGATATAATGTACAATGCAATACAATATACAAGATTTTATCTACACCATGTCATAATAACCAAATTATAATTTAAAAAATGTACTTATGTATGATATGTTTAACGATTTTCGTAGCCAAGGTTATAAAGATAATATAAATTTCAATATTTTATAAAAAGTTATCAAAACTTCTGATTGTCATATATAAATATAAATAATTGTCTGCTCTAGAGACAACGCTAATCCTGCTGTCATGTTATCTATATTTAGGAAAGGGGCCGAGGGCAAGCAATTCCCCCTTAAAGACTAAGATCTTAATATCATAATTTTGGAGATACCATCACATACTATGCTCCCAAGACTCACAAAACATATCTTGTGTAGATACGGAATGACTGGTCAAAAAGTCTGGAAAAATGGTGCAATGACTGTTCTAAAAATAGTTCTACGATAGAATATGGAATTTTTGCAAATAATCTTTAGAACGCAGTAAGCCTAAATATGGGAGAAATTTCCTAAATTTTCCAGGTGTGCGATATCCAATATGCAAAAAAAGTACTTGAATCATACTTTCTACTAATATTGGGGTAGGGCTTCTGGAAAAGGACATTACATTACATTTTGAAGCGTTTAATTGCAAACCATTAATGTCACACCACCTACTGACTTTATTAAATTTTCCTGAAGTCTACAACAATCGGTAGGTGACCTTATTTCAAAAAATAGTTTCATACCATCTGCGTACATTAGTGAAATACCGTCTACTCCATCAACAATAGCATTAACAAATATTATGAATAATAATGGTCCAACAATTGAACCTTGTACGACGGATAACTGAGGAAAGGAATGTGATTTACATCCTCTAACTTGTGCATATTGCCATCGACCCGCAAAATACGAGCTAAATTTAAGAGGAACTTAGAGCAATCCTATCTAGGAACAGTTTGCGAACAATACTATGTATTTGCATACTATGTGTTCTGCTGTTTCTTAAGCGTTTTCTCAGAAACAACAGATCTCACTTTTCAATTTGTCCATTATTATATACCTCAAATGGGTAGTGTCCAGTAAGGAAACTTGCGGTCAGTTTTAAGTCGTGTTTCTTATTAAGAGAGAATACTTTGTTCATATATTTACAAACTTTTAGCCTTGCCTCAATCCTATCATATTAACCTAGCAAAATCCTAGTTAATACTGTTCCCACGAAACAAGTTCCTTTTTGGTATGGCTTTTGTGAGATAACAAAAGGGCTTCGGACCAAAGAAAGGTGTTTGCTTAAATTTCCTTTGACTTATAGGTTTCCCTCCTCTAACGTGTATCTCCACCTAAAAGTTAGTTGCATCAATCTTGTACCCATTTGTATATCACTTCTCCAACAGTTTATTCAAGGATACTAGTGAAGTTTAGTCCAGGATCCTTAGATGTGCTTTTGTGTCTATTAAAGTCAAAAGGCAACAGCTTTAGCCTCTCTCAGCAACCCCATGAAGTATTGCAGCGGAAAAAGGCCCAGCATTACATTTAAGGCTACTAAGGGACCATTTTTTATTTTACCTATTATTGCCAAACAAGCCAGTTATCAACATACAAGTTAAGCATGGGTGACCATGAGTTTGATAATCGTTTGGTATGACTAACAGATAACTTTTTGTTTCAGTTCAGATATAGAATCCAGAATAATTTCTTTCGCTTTGTTGAAGCAGAAGAACTCTTCTTCTGAGTTTCCACGAGAAGCTAGGGAGATGTATGTCACCTACGACAGGAAGGCTAATTTAAACCCAAGTCTGCAGGTGTATTGAAGTTCGCATAATAGCAAATAGGTAGATTTCCAGTCTCATTGGCTATCGACGCTGAGTAATTTCCCTCCCCGTGGCTGTGTTTTCTGGGAGGAAGAGCTTGTTCTTAGCTTCACTCCCATATGTCACGTGGGAAGAGATTTTTTGAACATTCTATTAAGTAAAAACGGACCAGTTTTTGAGAGATTTGAGAGATACAGCGTAATTTAAACCGCAAAGCAAATATAATAAAGGTGTAGTATTGGCGACTATTAACTAGATTGGTCAAATCCTGTATTGGTCGTGAAAGAAATATGACACTCTTGAAAAAATATCTACTATATAATATACTACATAATATTTATTTTTAGGTAAATAATTTTCACACTGCCATTATGTGTTAAATATCTTTTAATTTTTACATTAAATAATACGGTTAGGTTATAGCCTTCTAATAGACACAAATATCAACATTAATACATTTAAAAGTTATCTATTTAGTTGAAAAAGTCGATAAAAGTCCCATTAACTACTGTTTTCCATTTTGCAGATGGTGAGTACCAATGTCCATCTAATTTAATTAATGTCGAACAGGCTAGCCAATGGAGATACAATAAAAATAATAGGCCGATCACTTGCCACTTCAACAAATTTTCTATTAAAATGCAATACAAAGATGACAAGTATAACGAAATTCAGGATGAAAATGTAAAAATATGTGCACTGGATTTAAAAGAAAATCATGCAGGAGGAATTTGTTGGTCTTCCAAAAGATTCTGTAGAAAGATTGATGGATTCATGTTCTTCCGAACGAGTATTAAGTATGTGAAATGTGAAAGTATGGGTATTATACTAATAAGATCTTTTATTTTTAATAAATATAATTTATTAATTAGTTTTATTAAGGACAATAAACAATGGACTAGTTTAGTGATTTTTTTTATATTTGCATCTTATAAAATAGGTTTTTAGTGGTTCAACTGTACAAATAAAATTTTTATAAAATTAATCCTTTAGCCATAATCGGCTTTTGAAATTTAAATTTAATGGTTACATACGTCATAAGTGGTAAGTGACGTGTTTCAATAAGATTGGTAGAAAATTTGCGATGTAGTCGATATTAACCGAGAAACTTATCTCTCTCTCTTATTTGTTGTCATTAAAAAGAGATAAACATATCGATATTTTTGTTCTCTGATTGACACTTTATCAAATAAGGAGTAAAACACTAAACAAAATATTCTGTCATTTTCGTTAGTTTATTTTGTTGTTTGATTGTGTTTGGATTATGAAAGAAATTACTTCTATACTATTTTTGGTTCGAAAATAAAAATCCCTAACACCTTCTCTTGGTGTTATAGCGGTTCCTTCAAAAATAACCAATAGAAGTAATTGTTCTCTCGGGGAGCAACCCTTCTATCGGTACAGTGAAAGAACGAATTTCAAGAATACCGTTTTGGCATTTTCAATAGAACCACGCCCACTTTCTATTGGCTGTTCTATTCTATTACCTTCAAGAATAGGGGTCTTGTTTGTTTATTACAGATAAACACGATTTTCTCTCCTGTCATATATATCTTGTCAACTGGTACAATCAGGTAGTCAGAGAACACGGTGTTTTGTGCCGCCAGTTCTTTGAGAATACTTGAAACGAACGTAGCTAAACTGTGACAACGTTGACTTTTAAACACACTTCATTATTGGTTATTAGTTGGCGCTACGTTTAAAACTTACTAATTATTTATTGCTAAATTTTACGAAATGAGAAAAATTAATTGCAAAATGAATACCAATATAAGTAAGTAGGTATCTTATCCTAAATATATATTGCTATCATTTTGATTAATATGATCCCACTAAACTAGTCCATTATTAGTTTGAACTTAACTTCCATGTTTAATTAAAAATATGCTCTTAAGTGTTCATTGAATCTTACTTCAAAATTTATTTGTATTTGACCTATATCATTACATTTTGGACAACTTATTTTGTAAAAATCAGATTTTTTTTATTTTGGGTAATTTTGTTTTTACATTTAACAATTTTGTACCAACATTATTTTGTGTTCTAAATGATATTAATGCTATAACACATAAATTAGCAGCTTATAATTCTATGATACATAGGGCATTTTCAATTCCAAAATTAACTTTGATAAAGAAATTGATATCATAAAACAAATAGCTACATCTAATGACTATCCAATTTATTTGATAAATACATTAATTAATAAACACAAACTTTATATACCTCATCCTTTTCTACTGGCAATAGAAACACATCAAACGATTATTTGAACAGAAAATGTCACCACAACTAATATTTCCTAAACAAACTAAAGAAATTAAAAGTTATAAAAATGTTACATATTGTGGAAATATTTCCAATACAATTTTAAACAGTAATATACCTGGCATCATTAGTATTAATATAATTTAAAACACAAAATAATGATGGCACAAAATTGTTAAACGTGAAAACAAAATTACTTACCTACAATATTAATTGTCCAAAATGTATTTATAGGTCAAACCCAAAGAAATTTTGAAGTAAGATTCAATGAACATACCAGATATGTCAAATTATACAAAACTCCTACTTGAACATCCAACCTCACTCATACACACCAATGACATCCAAATACTACACATTGGTGATAAAAAACAAAATTTAGATTTTCTTGAAGAACTTGTAATAAAAAGACAAGATCAACAATTTAAAGTCTTAATTTTTTCATAGATAATACATAAATGTAACACAATTACATTAAGTTATTGTAAAGATCAGCCTTATATTGTTGTTTCTTGGGTTTTCTATATCATTGCACAGTTAAACTGATATTAGAGGGAAATACATCGAGGATAATCCCTTAGGGCTCATAACATCTAGGCTTTGATATTGTTATGTCTTATTCCTTCCATACTTGGTTTAGTCTTAACACTACTTACTATCAGGTAGTTACCTTGAAACAATAAAACATAACTTAAATGTCAATGTCAATCTTTATAGCGAAACAGCTAAATTATAAATTAAAACCTAATTTTTTAATTAAACCTGGAAGTTGAAATCAAACTTATAGTTTCCACGGGGTAAGGGCTAGTACAATAAATTTCATTAGTTTTGTCTTGGTTTTTTACAAAATAATTACCTGGTAGAAAAGTATTAAAGTAGAAATATTAAAATAATAAATTAAACAATTGAATTTATATTATTTGGTCTATTTAAACCACACAGATTAAAAATAATTTTGTTGATTGAACTGGCCTAAACTATATTGAAATGGTAATAGAGAAAAAAGAAGAGCGGAAAAGTGGCTGTTATACGGTGTGATCGCCTTTATTTAATAGCTGATAGTGGCTAATGCTTCCGCCATTAGTCAGCTGCTATTACGACAGCAGTCGATATGTTTGTCGATATCCTTGTGTCCTGGTGTCCTTAATGCAATAATTCGTCTTGATGAGAACATTTAGATGTATCTTGTATACCCCTAGATCCTTCTTTAATTTAGATAATTTATTGTCCGCTATGACTCACGGTAAAAACCAGTAAATTGGTTTAGTTAATAAACTTTATTTTATTTTTAGTTCTTATTAAAAATTATTCTTTTTATTTGCATTGTTCTGTGTGAATTGAAATCATAGAATTAAGATTAATAAAAAACTCTTTGTTTTAACAGAACTTCCAATATTTATTAAAAAAAAATTGTTAAAGTTAATAATTTACTAAATTATTCAATATACAGAAAACCAATACAAACAGATGTAACTATACCGTATAATTCAAATCATCCTATAACACATAAATTAGCAGCTTATAATTCTATGATACATAGGGCATTTTCAATTCCAATTAACAAAATTAACTTTGATAAAGAAATTGATATCATAAAACAAATAGCTACATCTAATGGCTACCCAATTCATTTGATAAATACATTAATTAATAAGAAAGAACAGAAAGTGTCACTAAACCTAATATTTCCTAAACAAACTAAAGAAATTAAAAGTTATAAAAATATTACATATTGTGGAAGTATTTCCAATAAAATTTCAAAAATAATATCTTCGGCAACATCAGCCTTAATATCATTTAAAACACAAAATAATATTGGTACGAAATTGTTAAATGTAAAAACAAAATTACCTAAATTAAAAAAATCTGGTGTTTACAAAATTAATTGTCCAAAGTGTAATGCCGTATATATAGCTCAAACACAAAGAAATTTTGAAGTAAGATTTAACGAACATTTAAGAGCATATAGATTAAAACAACCAGATAAGTCAAATTATGCAAAACACCTACTTGAACATCCAACCTCACTCTTACACATCAATGACATCCAAATACACTTGTAATAAAAAACAAAATTTAGATTTCCTTGAAGAACTTGAAATAAAAAGACATCTAGCAGATCCACAATAAAGTTGTTAATGAACAAATAAATCTGGGAAGTTCTCCACTTTTAAAGTGTTTGCATTGATTGAGTCTTCATTTTATACATAGATAAGACGTAATTGTAACACAAATATATTAAGTTATTGTAAAGATCAGCATGATATAGTTTTTTCCTGGTTTTTCTATATCATTGCACAGTTATACTGATCTTAGAGGGAAGTACATCCAGGATAATCCCTTAGGGCTCATAACATCTAGGCTTTGATATTGTTATGTCTTATTCCTTCCATACTTGGTCCAGCCTTATAACTACCTAATAAACATCAGGTACCTAGCTACAAACAAACAAAATGTAACTTCAATATGTCAATCTGACGATGCTAAGTCTAGCGAAACGGCTGTCATTAAAGTTAAAAAAAACGAAGAGTTTTTTATTATTTTTAATAAGATGGACTTCCAAAAAGTAAGAGTTACTACAATCAATTTAATTTAAATCATAGAAGTTGATAATAATTAATAATGTGATAATAATTATTATTGTCTGTTAGATAAAATTCCTTGAAAGCAAATTTTCAAATAAATATTTGACAAGGTCGAATATATTATTTAAAAATTACATTATGGTTGTTTTATTCTTCAGAAAAACGTATTAATTTCTGAATAAATAATAAACTAACATTTATATTACGTGCATTCTTTATCCCTTCACGCATTTCCACATGACAAAATCCAAAATTTTATATTCAAAAGGATCTTTTTCTGGTTCATGCAACCATATAATGTAGCGCAGTTTGGGTGTCATAGGAATTGATTGACACTATTTTTGGTCGGTGAAAGACCAGATTAGAGACCTAGGATGTATAATATAAGCCCTAAGCAAACAACTTTTTCTGTGTGAAATACTCGAAGAAGAACGTGTTTCACAATAAAATTTCAGTAACATTCAAATGTCACTGTGATGTTCCTCGTTCGAGATTACAGGAAATCGAAAGTGGTAGACATTCATTACGAATGTCATAACATCCTGTATTGTATTCGTAGGTGTGAGAATGAATTTTGATTAGGCATTTCGGGAATTTTTATAGTGAGTAGTAGGTAAAATTGTTTATGCAGTTGTAGTCATAATTCTTTTCTATTCTTATGCTTTGTTGACAAATATAATTTAAAAAATATACAGGGTACAAGACCAACACCCTCAGTAACCAAAACTATCTTTCACAACGAAAAGCTACGCACTGCTGACAAAATTCAGATAATTTAATTATATTACCGCGTTGTTTTTAATTATCTAAAGTGCCAATATATTATTTTCTTTATCAATCGTTAGATTAATTTGGTAAGTACTGAACAAAAAAATGGTCTGTAGTAAAGACCATTAGTCGCGTAAATGTCTAATATCTGAGTAAATTACATAGATAAGATAAAATGCTTCTAGAATTCTAGATTAATCCAAGTATTTGCAATAGTCCTTGAGTAATTTATTTCAAGGGGATTCTAATACTGAGGCTACATTAGCGGGCGAAGATTCGTACCGTGTTGGCGCGACAAAAACATCCAGTTCTTGCACAGACGATATTCTTATCTACATTAAGATGGAAGAAGATTTGTGTTGATTTTGACGCGATACATCGTGCCGATGCCGATACATTGTTTTGTTAGGTTAGGATTCCATAAAATACTCTCCGTTTTCTAAACCTTTCAAATTCACGTAGGTCTTGCTTCAAAATCTGGAAGACACTGAACACTTAAAGCAGTTCTAAAAATCACTACGTATCCGTATACGTATCGCAATGCACATGTGCAGAAGCGATACGTGGGTTTCGTTACGTTACGTGAATCGTATCAATCCGTCACACGTACCTAACGTAACGTATCACATTATTGTGTTCCGTGATCGCGTTTTTCAATAATTTAGCGATAAAAGTGACGTTGTGTGCTCAAAAATCATAACCTTATTTTCTGTTCATCAATCATAACAAACATTTCTGTGATATGCGATAATGGATTTAAACAGAAAAATATTATTTTACAGTGGCAATGACGACATTATTTTGTTAAGGTAGATATCGGGGCTATTTTTTAGGTTAAAAATTAAAACACATGAATGGTTACGTTACGTTGCAAACGCATTTGCTTTATGCTTCTTTTTGCTTAGTTACGTATCTCCTTTACGTTATGTATACGGATAAGGATACGTGATAAATTTTTAGTATTGCTTTATGTCTCTAATAATATCTCGGCAAATTTCTTGGATTCGCGCCAGTTTACCGAAAGCTCTCCGATACTAATCGTCTTCGCCCGAATACTACACGATGTACCCGGCCATATTCATGGCGTTATCACGAACATTCGCCGTAGCCCGCTAATGTAGCCCAAGTATTAGAACTACAATCCTAGATATTGGGATTTAACTATTTACCTAAAACCTGCCAGACACTGCAATTTTACTTTCGATTGTTATGTTCCTCAAAAAATTAGCAAAACTCGTATCCTTTTCTATTATATGTAAATTACTATTATTATTATTATACATATTTTTATTAATACTTTATAAACTGCCATTTATAAGTACCTAGTTTAGCGAAACTGTTGTCATTCAATTAAAAAAGCTGTTTTAAATAAAAGTGGAAGTTTCGGTCAAACGTTTAACTTGTTTATTGATTTTAATGAAAAACACGCTTGTATAAAATCCAAATTTAAGTTAAGAATGATGCGAAATAATTTAAATTTAAATAAAAAACAGTTTAATTAAAAAAAATGTATTGTATTTTACTCCCAAATCTACGCCATCCCCATTATAATTATTGTAGGATTCCAAAAAGATATAATAATCTCGTATTATGAAGGTTCTGGTAAATAAAACGATTCTAACTATATAAACAGAAGATGTCCTACAGGGGTAGGGTGGGAAACTTATGCAGCGTTAGATAGCTGGAAGTGTCTACTATTCCAGTACTTAAACACTTTTTTGTCGCTGTAATAGTATTTTTGTGTTTTTTTTCTCGTGCCGATAACAATGTGTGACGAAAAACACGAGCAACGAATCAATATGAAATTTCTCGTTAAATTAAAAAAAACTCCGACTAAGTACTATAAGTTATTGAAAGAGGCCTATGGTGAGATTTCTCTATCTCGTGCGCCTGTTTTCGAATGGTATAAAAGGTTTTCTGAAGGTCGAGAGAGCACCGAAGATGACCAACGTCCAGGTCGACCTGTCTCTGTTTCAACTCTTCAAACAGTGAAAAATAAATTAAATTGTGCGCGGAGATCGTCGTATGAGCATTCGGATGATTGCAGAGACTGTAAACGCTAAAAAAGAAATTACAGGACGAATTGAACATGAAGAAAGTTTGTGCGAAGTTGGTACCAAAACATTTGACCCCTGACGAAAAGCTCGTCCGTCAACAGATCTGCTCAGATTTTCTTCAGAGGTTAGATAAAGAGCCTGAATTTATGGAAAAAATCATCACTTGCAATGAAACCTGGATATTCCAATACGATGTTGAAAGTAAAGAGCAATTCATGCACTGTAAAACTCCTGCATCGCCGAGAATGAAAATGCAAGGATGTCGAAATCAAAATTTAAAGCCATGCTAATCGTTTTTTTTTTGACATCAACGGCATCTTGATAACTGAATGGGTTCCAGAGGGTCAAACCGTAAACCAAACTTACTATTTGAAAGTTTTGCAATGCTGCGAGAGCGAGTTCCTAAGAAACGGCCGGAGTGGTGGAAAAACAAATCGTGGATCTTGCACCAGGACAACGCTCCTGTCCATAACGCGCTTTCTGTGAAGCGTTATTTAGCTGCTAGAGGCATTCCAGTGCTCGAACACGCGCTGTACTCGCCTGATTAGCACCCTGAGACTTTTTCCTTTTGCCGAAGATCCAATCTGCCTTAAAAGGTACACGATTCGACTCGATGGAAGAGGTGAAGCGAAAATCGGCGGAGCTCCTAAATGCTCTTACAAAAGAAGACTTCCAGCATTGCTTTGACCAATGGAAAAGACGAATGGAACGGTGTGTGGCGGGGAATATATTGAAGGGGAATATATTGAAGGGGAATATATTGAAGGGGATCATTCGATTGTAGAATAATTTTTAAAATAAAACTCTTTTTCATAAGCAGTCTCGTTGAATAGACAGGTCTCGTATTGCTTATCTATCAGCCCTTACTTTGGTTGTCGTTTCAGTGGCTAATTTCAATTTTTTTTTCTATGACCCTACAAGAAAACGACATCCAACACAGTTTAGACACTTCGAAAATTAGTAATATCATACGCGTCCAAAAAATGAGATAAGAAGAAGCAATATCATACAGGTGTGATATTTTAAAAAAACGCACAGAACGTAATAATTTAAGCAAGAAACATGAATAAAAAACTATTGATTTTTGTAAGTTAATTACTTTGGTTTGTTCAAATTGAAGAAAGATTATATTTTGCTAAAATAGATGTCAATTTAATACCTTTATCAAAAACATTATATAAGTTGCATTATCTATGCAACCAAATATACACGTAGGTATGCTATAGGTTCCAAGGTAAAATAGTCCTATTTATTTAATTCCTAATTTTTAACTAATAATTAAAATAAATTTTATAAAAATAGATATTATAAAATTTATATAATAAATATATTGGGGTAGTAAAAAAAATCGTGTACACAACACGTTAGAAGGTGTTTTTCTTGCACTGGCCACACTGAGAAGATTTAGTCTTGGTTTCGACGTTATATCTATAAACCCATCTTTCATCACCTGTTACAACAAGTTTCAATAATTTCTGCAGTCTTTAACATTAAGTTACTCTTCGGCAACTTCCATTCACCGTTTGATACTCAAAACTTTTAACAAATGTCATGGCATGAGCCACTTAATATTCAAATGTCCTCAGCGACTTCTCTGGTTGTGACTCGGTCATTGTTTATAACTATTCGTTTCCACGTTTTCTTCGGTGGTTAATGTACTGGGGCGTCCAGGGCGTCTATCATCTTCAACATCTTCATGGTCATCCCAGAAACCAGAAACCTAAAACCACTTATAAACTATCGATTTGCTCTTTGCTAACAATTCACAAACTTTGTTATACTTTATATAATTTTTTTAATATACCTCAGGGAAATGTGTACACATAATGTAAAAAAAATGACAATTGCACTCTCCAGGGGTGCTATTCTCGAGTTTATGAGAATGATTTGCGTATGCGAATTTATTGGTTTTTCGTATGAGAACTTCAAATGCGTATTCTGGATCGACAGAATGTGATTTTTTTAGTCGCGTAGGAGAATATTTTCATGCGAATATTTTCTACTGGGTATGCTCCATGAGAAACGCAATAATCGAATACTGAGAGAGAATAAGCAACCAAAAAATATGGCTGGATTATACTAATTGAGTCAAATAGCGGCATAAATATATTGGAGAATATCGAAGAAGAAGCAGAAGTTTCACGTTCCTTTCCATAAACTCTACAAGAGTTTCTTTCTGTTCTTGGGATATATTACCCGTTCTAACTTTTTTTGCAGTTATCAAAATAATTAGAAACTCAACCAAATAACTTAAACTATAGGTTTTATAATCAAAAATCAGTTTATAAGATTTATAATTGTGATTTATAAAGTTTGACATTTGTTTGTCGAGACGACAAGGTAAGGTTACGACTAATGGTATGTTTACCGAGATAGAACAATCATCACTGTATGGGCGTCTTACAAATAAAAGCTATCAAATTTAACAGAAAACGAAGATATTACCAACATCAACACCAACCTTTAGAGTAAAACTTGTTTTTAGGATGGATGCACTGCTTTAACACAGTGTTGTCAGATTAGTCACACGAAGGATATTCGTCTACGTAATCAAGTTGTTCTAGTGGTGTTCAAGAATACGGGTTTAAATTCGCATGCGCATATTTTTTAGAGAATATTTTCGTATGAGAAACTTTTCGTGTAAACCTGAGAATAGCACCCCTGATATCCGACATTTCATAATTCCCGTTATTTATTTAATCCAACTCGTATACTTGCTTGTTTAGCTGATAAATCCACTAACATTTTTTTATAAAGATACCCCTATATCTACAAACCAATACGAATTCAAAATAAAATAAATACAAATACGGAATTTGCAAAGGAAAAAGTTTGTCTCCATCGACTTGAACTAACGCCATCACTTATCTATTGGAATATAATTCAGTATATGCCAGGAAAAGTTGTTTTTTTACTAATATAAAAAAATAAAACTTTTTAACAAAACCTCCTCTTAGTAAGATGGACATTGTCATAGTAGGAGTTGATTCAATAAATTTAATAGTTTTTTCTTTGGAAAATGGTCAACACTTTTCGAAATCATATTTTTATTTTGTGTATTTCACGTTTTGATATAAATTTACCAGGAAATCAAAATGTAAAAATGATTAAATTTTATTTGAGAATTTGTTCAAATCATCCTCAATTTTTTACACAAACACAACGCATCTGGTATCTGCATCAACCCCTTATTTTGTGGAAGTCCATCATATACTGATCTTAGTGAAAAATATATGCATAGTAAGCCCTTTCTAATTATATCTGGACTTTAACATCAAATGTTATTTCATAAAACAGTATATAATGTCAGTCATTTCTAAATTGCTGTTATTTTTCTAATTAAATAATGGTAGGTTATTTTGTGTCTCCATAAATTCTGCATTAATTAACTATACAATTATAAAATACAAAACTGCACCCTGCGAGGATGGAGTGAATTGCTGGTTAAAGAAACTTAATATCCATGGTCCCTTTTTGTCTTTACTATTTGAAATAATCAAATAATAACAACTGTAAAACTTACGAGTTCGAGTTTGTAAAACTGGGATTATACTTTTAACACAATGTTCGTCAAACCGAAAAAAATATCTATTCAATAATTAAGAAGTTGCTACTAAATAGAAACCTAAGCCCTTCTAATACGATTAGGGTGCAAAAATGCGCCTTTTTTCAGGCAATTGTAGCGTTGACAGTAAGACTCTCTTATATAGGCAGGACACATGTGTTATTTTTGTCATTACGTTCGGACGGAAAGAGGATTATGTCGACAAAAATATGTCGACCCAAATAAATAAAAGATTTATAAAAGTTTGAAAGACCTATACAACGGAATTGGCTTATTGGAAACGATATATAGAAAAAGGATCAGTGTGTTCTGACCCACCCACAGGACAATCTGACAAATCGGATCAAAAAGTCGACAATATTGTCGTGGTATATAAAAGAACTTTCACCAGATGAAACTTATTTCACGCGTCACCGTATTTTTCTGATTTCAATAAAAAGACCATCGAAAAAATAATTTTGCTTAATTTCAGTTAAACTTATAAAAATTATAAAATATATAATTTAAGAACATCAAAAAAACTTTTTAACAAACTTTCTATGATTTATTTAAAAAATATCACTTTTCAGCCTAATGAGAGCCTGTTATGTTACATATTATCATCGTCAGATTGAAATATTGAATTGAGTTTGTTTTATGGGATAGATAGTATAGACTTATTGTTATTGTAATGGTTTTGTAATATACCAAGGAAATATTAGTATTGTTATTTCTGTTACAGGAAATTTAAAAAAATAACTTTTCTTAAATTAATTTTATTTACGTATTTTTAGTTATTTTTCTTAGTGTTCCCGAAATATTTAATCCAAATAATTAGTTCTTTCTGAGATTGTTAATATTCTTTGCCCTCTAGTTGTCGCTTACAATAAGTTTATTGTTTAATTACACCTAGAATAATGTTTATCTATTTTTAATTCCCAATTTCTGATGAGTTCTCACAGGTGCCTCCGTATGTCCGAGCAATTAAAATAATTTCTTTTTATCGATTTTTAAAACAGAAACAAAAATTATCTATTGGGTACGAGAATTTTCGGTTAAAAAGTTAGCAGTGAATTTTACAGTTTAAAAAAAAAGTAATATTTGGTAAATTGAGTGGTTTTTTCTCAACCTTCATTAGAAAAAAAAGAGGGGCGTGTCTAATTTGGTAAGACTGCCTGAATTTAGTGAAAAATCTGGTTATTTTTAAATCACAAAAATGTGGAGTAGAAGGCAATAGTGGTTTCAAATTAGTAGTTTTATTATAAATTCGAATATTAATAGAGCTTGTTGACTTTCTTTATCTAACTCAGAGATGAAAATAATTCTACAAATAGTACAAGAATATATTCCAGAATTTTCCAATTTCATAAGGCAATGCTACAGTGAAGCTTCAGTGCTAAATTTTGGTCAACATTGCATTTCTTTACAGAGGGGTGTTCAACAGGGCGATCCCCTTGGACCTCCCCTCTTTTGTTTAGTAATTCATCATTTAATTACTTCTTTAAAGTCTGAATTTAATGTTTGGTATTTAGATGATGGTAGTCTAGGAGTCAATTTTTACGATGTACTCAATGATTTTAAGAATATAATTGACAAATCCGCAAATTTAGGTTTAAAAATCAACACACGCAAATGTGAAATCTGTTTCCTCCAAAATTTAAACTCAAAAAACATTTTAAAAGAATTCTAAGCAATTGTACCGGGTATTTGTGTTTGACTTATCTAATTTAGAACTTTAAGGGTCACCCCTCACTCAGGATTGAGTAGAATATACTCTTCAAAATAAACTTGAAAAAATAAAAAGTTTATGTAAAGATCTTACTGCCTTAAATTCACACTTGGCTTTTTTTCTATTAAAATATTTTCTAGCTATCCCCCGCTTATCATACCTTAAAAATGGTTCACTACAACTTCGCCCTAAAAAGTTGGTCAAACAACACCAATGACATTCAAATATTACATATTTGTGATAAAAAACAAAATTTAGATTTCCTCGAAGAACTTGAAATAAAAAGACATCTAGGAGATCAACAATATAAAGTGGTTAATGAACAAATAAATCTTGGAAGTTCACCACTATTAAACTGTTTACTTTGATTGAGTCTTCATTTTATACATAGATAAGACGTAACAAATATATTAAGTTATTGTAAAGATAAGCCTTATATTGTTTTTTCTTGGTTTTTCTATATCATTGCACAGTTATACTGATCTTAGAGGGAAATACATCCAGGATATTCCCTTAGGGCTAATAACATCTAGGCTTTAATATTGTTATGTCTTATTACTTCCATTCTTGGTCTAGCCTTAATACTACCTAATCAACATCAGGTACCTAGCTACACACAAACAAAATGTAACTTCAATATGTCAATCTGACGATGCTATTTCTATAGCGAAACGGCCGTCATTGCATTTCATAATTTGCAAATAAACCTGTTAGAAATAGATACAAATATAAGTAACAATAAAAGTTACATATTAACATCATATTCTCTCACTTATATTTTTGTGTGTCTTTTTACTTGAACGATTCACTTTTAATACATTATAATGTTAAAAATTGTTCAATATATAGTGTGTTTTCACTTTATAAGTTCGAATTGATATTCAAAGGTTTGTAATATTCATATCACTCATGGTGTCTTTTTCACCTGTCACTAAAATCACCTTTTTACATGCCATAATTAAATAAATTTAATATTTTTAGGTATATTTAAACATATAACGATGATCATAAAACTACCCGTTGCTGCGTTACTCTAACTCATTATCTGTAGGTATGTTTTATTTTAATATAAATTTAGTTACTATCTTAAATTATTGTATAAGTAATTTATTACTAACATTTACTTTTTAATCGTAATTTATGATGTATAATAATTTGAATTTATCATTTTTATTGATATTAAAACTTAATCTATACCTCTTACTAAATATTCTTTAATAGAACATCCTTCTAACGGTAAAGAATTGATTGTTTCAAATAGTAATATTTTCTTTTTCTTTCTGTTTTAGATATTGTTACAACTTAATGCAATATTTGACATCTAATAAGAAAATAATTTGCCCCTTCTTCTGAGATGTAGTATTACATTGTTCAAACTCTTATTTGGATCAAGTTAATTAAGTGTTCACAGTTTGTTATGTGTTAGTTCATATTTTTGAAGAGTTTATTACTATAACATATTCTTTTTAACAATAAAACATAGACTGTTATTATTAAGAAGGTAAGATTATTTTTGTTTAAAAATAGTGATTCATTATATATATATATATTTTCATCAGTTCTTGAGAATCTTTTCATACAGCTCATAGGTATTTGAGTTGGTTGGTACTTTGTATGGACAGATTTTCGTCCACGTCTAAGTATGTTCAGCCTTTATTGTTAAGTATTCTGTCTTGTTAGAGTTTATTTCAAACCCAATATCTTCATTTTTTAGTTTCCTTATGATAAAGCTTTAGGCAATTATGACTTGATCATAATAGTGCCCAATGGATTTAATAGTCGTGCCTTAATTTTAATAATTTAATTTTTAATTTAATAATTATCCTAGTGATAACATCTATATGCTTATTTCTAGTTGAAATAGTACAGATTTAAAGGAATATATTATGAATTAATTAATAATTATAAATTTCTAATATTATTATATTTTCTGTTAAACCACCAGTGTCATCAATCTTGTAAGATGTCAAATTAAAGATAAGTCGTCACAGAGTGAGATTGTTTCTCAATTCCTTTATAAGAACTCCCTGTTCCGTAGTTTATATACAAAGAAGGCAATAATCGTTTCTATTCAATATCCTCGAACACGAAACAACACACTATCGATAAATAACGAGGCAACAGACCTAATCCGAGAGTAGAAAATATAATATTCAATTCAATATTACCGTATAATATAACATTATTGCTGTGTTCCCGAAGACACAATAGTCTATGGAACAAGATCACAAATCAAATAAATGACTATGCTATGTACTGAGAGGAATTTCAAGCACGATCAATAAGATATTATTTATAGTATTGGAATGTTCGGCGAGAAAAATAAACAAATAACTTGCGGATAACCCCAGGAGGCGGTGCTAAACAAACATCATGTTGAGAGAGATCTAGTAAAGAAGTCTTAGTCCTGGCGATAGAATAAAAAACGGGTTTTTAGCGTTGAAGTATTGTATTATTTACTTAGCCAATTTAAAGAACCTTAAACCAGTAAGCTTTTGTACCAAACTTCACCTTTTATTTTAATTTTTTTTTTAATGTAATAACGGCTCTTTTGATAAACTAACATCGATAAATCCCGACTCTGGTGATATTTTGTGCATGTCTGTCTACAATAGTGCATGCAAATGATGGAGCTGCACCCACAAACAGCCCCAAACATTCCTTTACATTTGCACAAAATGAGTTTTATAAGTTCAGGTGGAGCTGGTGCAACTTTGATACAATCCTGAGGATCTTTAAAAATTCCGAACCACGTTTGCCCCTGTGTAGATGTTTAGAAAACGTGTTGGCGGACTTATCTTTCCTTTGATTGAAGTAGTGAAAGATTATTCATCTTATTTGTCGTCATTGCTTTTGCAAAGCACAAAATATCCATAGTTGTGTCCTGTTTACGACTACCACACAGAGCGATAAGGAATAGCTTTGGCGCGCAATAAGCTATTAACTCTGGATTAACATTTTTTTTCTTGCTTAATCAGTTCTACCGATGAACTGGAGGTAAGGGTTCTGGAGGGTGCTGATGAATTTCGACTTTCCAATACTATAAAAAGACGACGTGGTACCTATCACAACTGCTGAAAGCATGGATAAAAAGATTGTTGTGAAAAATAGACCCATCATATTTAGTTGTATTCTAAGAATTAAAACAATAAGTATTTACCTAACATATTATTTATTATTAAGGTGAATTATATAAAGATTTTACAAACTATTTTTGTGATAAAAGACTATTTCGATATTCTGATATCTTGGCTTCAAAAAAATCATGTTTTTCTGTGTTGAACTTTTTAGTTTTTTGGTGGAACATTATACGGAATTTATTTTTCATAAGTTTCTGCTTAAAAGTTTATTAAAATATTTACAAAATTTAACAAAATTGGGTGAGAACTATAAAAGAATTCCTTAGCTTTATTAGTTTTTAGTTGCAGTCCAGGAGTGTATTATACACTTCATTTTGATTTTTAGTTCTATTCTATTAATAAAATAGAAACACAAAAATAAAAACAGAGAAATAAATAAACGACACATGAATAAGTGCAGATATTTGGTTTTTAAAATCATGTCGTAAATTTAATGTTTTTCCAAAAGTTGTAAAAATAAATATAAGTGAAAGTACCGTGTCAGATAAAGTTTAGAAACCAAATATCTGTACAGTAAACGAAGTATGCTTGAAATAGAGGCATATGGACTTTACAAAAAATTAACACATAAGTTAAGTAATGTAGAATATGAATATTGGTGTGAATTCCAAAGAAAGGTGTTTAGGGTTATTCATTCAAAATTTAAGAAGAAAATGTCGATCTTAAGTAAAAAACTAAAGAAATTAAAACCAAAACCTAAAACGATTTCTTTGGAACCTATTAATATTGTTGAAAATATTTCTTCCCAAACTTTTGACACTAGTGAAACAGAGTTGTTAAACAAGGGTTTGAATTTTGCCGTGCCTTCTCGTGGGGACCTGGGTGAATTGATTGGACATATTGAAAGTTCTGTTCAATATTTCGCTCATGATGCCAAGGTTTATGTTCGGGAGGCTTGTAAGAATGAAATCTCCAAAAATATTTCAAATAAGAACAAAAATGTACAGGGAATTAAGAAAACTAGGAATATTATCAAAGGTTTGAGACAGAAGGAATGTTTTTACTTAAAAGCTGATAAAGGAAACAAGGTTGTTATAATGGACAAACAGGACTATTTCGAAAGAGTGGATCACTTGATCGAGAATGGTCCTTACGTTAAGATTAAAAAAAATCCACTAAATAAAATGATTTCCATGGTGAAGAGGACTCTCAAAAGTTGTAAGAACCTTGTCACCGATTCGTTAAAGTTTAAATTAACTGTTAGTAATCCTACATTGTCAAAGCTCTATTGCCTTCCTAAGATACATAAACCTGGGAAGGCAATGAGACCTATTGTTTCAGCTATATGTACACCTAGTTATAAGATTACAAAATGGTTATCGAACGAGTTTGAAAATCTACCCAAAAAATGTAACAGTTTTTTAGTTAAAAATTCATTAGAATTTATCAAGAAAGTTAAAGATGTTGTTCTAGAAGATGGGGAAATTTTAATCTCGTTTGATGTTAGTTCTTTATTTTCTAGCGTACCGATTCCACAAACTTTACAGTATCTAGAAGAACTACGCATCTTGAATGATCTGGGTGTTGAAGTTAGAACTGCATACCTACGATTAGCTAAACTATGCATTGACCAAAATTATTTTCAATATAACAATCAGTTTTATCAACAATATGAAGGAACAGCAATGGGTAATTGTTTATCACCATTTATAGCTAACCTTTTTATAAGCAATTTTGAAACACAGATCAGTCAAGAGTTTAAGTATTTCCCAAGGATATGGTATAGATATGTGGACGACATTTTCGCAGTTTTCAATACGAAGAAATCATCAGTAGAAGATTTCATTTCAAAATTAAATTCAAAATTCACAAGCATAAAATTCACGTTTGAACTAGAAAATAATGAACAGTTACCATTTTTGTACACATTAGTAATAAGAAATAATAACAAGTTAACAAAATGGCAAGTTTTCATTTTTTGGTTCATCGATTAATTCATTTTCCTTTAAACAAAACAAGATATAACAGAGAAAAGAATTTAATTGAGGATATAGCTGTACTTAATGGATATGATAAAAAACTAATTCATAAGCTAATCAATCGCCATAGTTTTAAGAAATCTCTTTGTGAAACCACCTTTTCCCAGCGAGAACACAACGATGTGAAATTCATTTCATTACCATTTATCCCTCAGTATACCATCGCCCGTCCATTATGTGATGATGTCTGTCACAAGCAACATTTCCTACGATTGAAGAGTTGACACTAATCGAAGGAATTATATCGAAGAACTTCTACACGATCATCAAAACAACGAAAAATGTGTAATTATTATTCTTTGCTGAGTAAAAATTATTTGACCCATAAATTACACGTGTTTATAATTTGGCTGGTTTATTAATTTATTTCGTGGGTATTGAAATAATTCCATAAACAAACATTCCTTGATTTTGACGTATGGAAACAACCGTGCGAGCAACTAAATCAAAACCGGGTAAAGCCTTACTGATTTTCTCGAAAATTTCACACCATTACTTTTTAACCAATAAGATGCCTTTATTTGTCTAGTTACCATGGCAACTAAAAAAAATTCCGGAAATTTTTTCGAGGCGCCAAGATATTTAAGTGTAAATTTTTTGACAGCTGAAACCAGTTACATCAGGTACCTAGCTACAAACAAACAAATTGTAACTTCAATATGCCGCAATCTGACGATGCTAATTCTAGCGAAATGGCTGTCATTGTGATTAACAACCTAATTTTTTAATTAAACGTGGAAGTTGTGTTAAAACGAAGAGTTTTTTATTATTCTTAGTAACATCGACGGGAGAAATGTATATATGCAGCAACAGAAGTAGAATTTTTGGGTCACCGAATAGACGCTGATGGGTTTCATATATCAGACAAACGTATTAAAGCTATTCGACATGCACCTAATCCATCATCACGCAAAGAATTGAAGGTATTTATTGGAAAAACTACAAATTATTCATATTTCATTTCAAATTTAGCCACAAAAGCTCGTCCTCTTCGTAATATGCTCATCATTGAACCTTTTCATTAGTCTATAATGAAGTTAAATATATTTTAATATCGCTACTTTCTTATCAACTGAATACCCAATTGCATACGCTAGTCGCTCTATGTCATCAGTGATTTGGGTTGTTGAGGGATTTTTCTACTATTTATACCCTCGATAATTCACAGTATATACAGATCACAAACCATTAACGCTGACACCCTGAAAAATCGTTGCCAGTTTTATGTATTAGTCGTATGCTGACTATCTTGCTTACTTCAATTTTGAAGTTCGACTGTTCGATTGTTTTATTGTAGCTAAAATTGAACAAATACCTATCGAGGTGACCATATTAGACAGGAAACCAAAAATGATTCAGATTTAAGCTATAAAGCTCCCGAATATAAATATGGATTGGCAGTAAATTTCTTGGTCTTTCAATGCACGAAACTTTTTATCTTGTTCGTTTTGAGCAGCTTTAGGTGATGAAGGCTAGGGTAGTAGGAGATCCAGTTGAGTTTGTAACTGTTGGCCTAAGAAAAGCTGAGAGGAAGATATACCTGCTGTTGGAATTAGAGGCCTTTCGATATTGCCGTAAAATGTGTTGATATTTCGCTGTAGATTGTCAGGTGTTGTATTCATCTTCTCCAATGCTTGTTCAACGTACTGCTCAGCTTGTCCGTTGGTTGCAGGATGATATGGCGCTGTGAGTTGATTATATTTGACAACAGCCAATTTTAGAAAAAATGTTTTAAATTCATTTAAAACTAGTTGTGGGCCATTATATGAAACGGCAGTTATGGGTATACCAAACCTGGCCAATAGCTTTTCTAAAACTCTAGTAGTAGCCAGATTTGTTGTTGAATTCATTATTTCTACCTTGGGCAATTTACTGAATTCATCGAGTCAACAGCATCATCCCGGTAATGGGCCTGCATAATCTATGTGAATTCGCTCCCATGGAACTAGTTCGTAATATTTTGGAGGAGGACGTACGTGCTTTGCACATTCAGTGCCAGATTTCGCAAGACGTTCGATATCTACACCTTTCATCTTTACTATTCCTAAGTGTGCGGCATGTAAGTCTTTAAGAATATTCTTCCTCACTACCATGTAGCTATTTGTTTTATAATCTTAATGCAAAACACGTTCTGGAACATCCACACTCACTCATACACACCAATGACATTCAAATATTACATTTGTGATAAAAAAAAAATTAATATTTCCTCGAAGAACTTTAAATAAAAAGACATCTAGCAGATCAACAATATAAAGTAATCAATGGACAAATAAATCTTGGAAGTTCATTATTAAACTGTTTACTTTGAGTCTTCATTTTAATAAATAGATAAGACGTAATTGTAACAGAAATATATTAAGTTATTGTAAATATCAGCATGATATAGTTTTTTCCTGGTTTTTCTATATCATTGCACACTTAATCTTAGAGGGAAATAAATCCAGGATAATCCCTTAGGGCTAATAACATCTAGGTTTTAGTATTGTTATGTCTTATTACTTCCATACTTGGTCTAGACTTAATACTAATCAACATCAGGTTCCTAGCTATAGAAAACCAAAATGTAACTTCAATGTAACTTCAATAAAAACGGATTTTGCGAATAAACAGAGGAAGTTTAGTTTAACCGTTTAGTTGTTTACTGTTCTTAATATGATGGACTTTCACATAGTAAGGGTTAGTACAATACATTTTATAAATGATCCTGTTTTTTAGTGCTAACCATTGTTATATTATTTTTTGTAAAACTACATGGTTTACAAACTATCCAATCTACTGAATACCGTACAAGTATAATGCCGAAATTCATTGGTATTAAAATGAAAAAGTAATTTGGATCCATCTTATCGAAAGACTCGAAACCAATTTTGGATGTTTTATCTCTGGGGATTTACTCGCACACTTCCAAACCAATATAGTATTACACACAGCTTTCTGATCTTTTTTACATAAATATATATATATTTACTGACGCTTTTGCTTACGCACCCAATAAAAAGCTAATAAAAGAGTAAGCAACGAAATAAAACATAAATGCTAATGTTCTGGAACTTAGCTTTAGTCCCAGTGACTTAAATAATCCTTTTTGTTGGAAACCAGAAGAGTTAAGTTTTTTCAATAAATAATTTAAGGTTTATAACAAAGTTTTTTGTTTAATGTTCTTAATAATATGGACTTTTACAAAGTATAGAGCAGTACAAAAAATTAAACCAGAAATATGTTCAACCTGAACCACTTCTTTTTAAAATTTTTAAAAAGGTAATTTGACTGCACTAAGATATTTAAAGAAGGTTAATCATACACTAACACATAAAGTTAGGTTAAAATAATTAATAATACAGTTCACGGTCAAGATTGTATTTTGCAAGAAAGTATAGAATTTTATTATAGTATGTACAAAAAGTACGAGGAGTAATAAACTCTAATTAAGTATGCAAAACCTTCACAGGGAGCACCATGAAATTTTTGATAAATCTCTTACTTTAAATTACATTTCTTCCGTAAATCTAAAAACCAGGTAGATCGACCCCTTATTTGTTTCAGTTGTAGCAACTTTAATATTTTTTGAAATAAGCCACTCCAAAAGCTCTGCTTTACGCCAACGACTTGTGGACAATGCTTCTCGTAACCGTGAATGGTAACTTGCGTTGTCCATAACAATAACAACCCTTTTTGGAATCAGATCCAACATTTGAACAAACCATTCCTCGAAGACCTCCCTATTCGTATTTATCTTCGTGATAGTCCCCCGTGCGTTTTGAAATAAAAGTTAATAATCCACCATCAACAAAACCTTCAGAACTTCCAACATGGACAATAAATGTCTTTTTCTTTTCCAGATGGTGGCTGCAAACCTAACGACAAACCTTCCACGAATGCCTGCCTTCCGCTTTTAATGTTTTCATCTTGCCAAGATTTGGAAACTATATATCCAGCATCTATTCATGTTTCGTCTAGGTAGAAGATTTTCAAATTTTGTTCTCAGGCATGTCGAATGCTTCTTAAATAGTATCTTGTCCAAAAAACTATTTCCGGTTTTTCTATCAAGAGAGATTTTCTATTATGTTTTGTATATCTGAAACCCACATCTTTCAAAAGTTTGCATTATGTCATTCTGGAGAATTTTGTATAGTCCGTATCTTCTTGCACTGATGTCACAATTTTGTCAAGTGTTGGAATTTTCTTTCGTAAGTAAAATCCATGTACTTTACGCCTTAGTCTTTGTTTTAATGACTCATCGATCACAATTGGTTTTCGGCATGAAGGTGTTTTAGGGGGTTGAAGAGTTCCATTCTTGCTGTCTTTTAGTAATCTATAAATTGTTGATTTAGCAACACACAACATAGCAGCCGATAATTCCACAATATCATCAACACTTGCACTTGGATCCTTGTTTTTCAATGATATATAACAATTCAATCTCAGAGTTTTTTCTTTTAAAGATAATGGATCTGTTTTTGGTCGTTTAGATGTTCCTTGGCTTATCGACATTGTTTGGTACTTGCACAATTAACATTCAACAAATATTTTAAATATATTCCAACTGTTTACAATATTATGAAAACCATACAACTTCATACAATTTTGCTCAAAGAACTAATACTACTTTCTTTTAAAATAATATTCCCGATAATGTTTCTAAGAAAACTGGGTTGTTTGGAAAATTCCTCTCAATAATCGAATAATCTGTAAATAGGCCGATTACAGTAGGCTACTTGGCATTTAAAATTTCTGAGAAAAATTCCCAAACACTATATATAGGAGTAATACAAATAAAAAATATTCATTTTGCTTCTTTGAATTTAATAAAAATTGTAACGATATCTTGCTATCTTGACTTTAATTAATTTTTTAAAAATATATTTCATTGTAATTTATAAGTAAAATATGGAGAAGTATTTCCTTCTCCTCTTCACATAGTATACGTAATTCCGTAATTCCAATGTTATACATATGTATTTTTGGTCCATATTAGCCCTTATCGTTGTGCGAAGTTATTTTTATTAAGGATTAGGGCCTCTGCAGAAAAATCTTCATTTGCCCACTCCTAGACCACAAAGCTATACTATACAGCACAGCCTCCACCATCATCTCAAGAACAATCCAATCTTGTGAACGAGTAATTCTTTGATATTGCAAACTCTCTCACCCCCAGTAACGTAGTCTACGAAAACACCAACATAACTCCAGTACTCGACCGATTTAAAAATCAACAATCGCATTCTATTTTCCGACAATAAACTAGCCAAAAATACTCTAAAATTTCCTTCGCTGAGGAAAAGAAAAAAGAAAAACGCCATATCTACCTCTACATCTACTCTACCAGGTCTAACCTCGCAAACTTATCGCCCGTCTCCGGGGATACACCAAAACATCTATTATCTTTTTCTACAAAACCCGGGTAACTTCTTCAAGGAATCTTCATAATTCCTCGAACTACCCCGTTAGCCTTGCTAACTCCCCGGTGCTCTGTCAGGTTATAGGTTTTCACCCCAAAAAGTACAAGTCACCGCAAATTTAAGCCCTTTGCTGCGAATTCTTTTACTTTCCGCCCAACTGACTTCGCTACGCCCAACAGACACTCATATGTCTCCCCAAATATCACACCACGAGCAATCCGACTCCCACTTAATAAACAACGCCACCCCAGCCCCGCAGAGTAAATTAAATTCTAAATCTGGGCTCTTATTTTTATCAAAATTTAACCAGCAATAAAACTTATCAAATCTGCACCAAAATTCGATTCCATTTATCTATCTCTATCTTTGAGGACATTAGAATGTTTGAGACCAGGAATGTTTATCTATAGTTGAATGGGTGAGTTATTGAATACGTATTAATAAGCTGGTTAAGGTATTTCATATAACGGTTACGGACTAAAGTGTCACTTTAGCACCTATTTTTGCTGCTCGTTGTCCTGGTGCCCAGGAACTCAACGCAGAACTGCTCGGTTGTTTTAATGTTAAATCTTTCATTTAAAAGATCAACAAAAAACTGTACAATATTGTGAGGTCAAATCAAAGTCTAGAACTGTTTATTTATATTTGAGTTTAAAAAATCTATTTGATCAGTATTTGTCTTCGTAATTAATATATTCTTGATATAAACTAATATTTAAATATATTTAATTCTAAACAAGCCTGCAAAAATGTTTTAATAAGAAATGATAAAAACTAAATTATTAACAAATTAAACTTATCCAAGTTGAGTTATAATAAATTATATTTTAAGAACTTATATATTTAGTTCAGGTAAACCTGTATATTCAAAAACTTAGACTAAAAGAAGTATGAAATTTATTGTATTAACCTTTACTTTGTGGAAGTCCACCTTACTAAGAATATTAAAAACTAAAACTGTTTATTCAAAAAATTGCTTTTTTAATTCAATGACAGCTGTTTAGATGCTAGTTTTTAGCGAAACAGCTTAGTAAAAAATGTATTTATCATATTATGATTTACCTACTTTATTTGATATAATAAATAATAACACATTAACGAAATTAAAAATTTGTTATAACTTAACAGAACCTAATTAAAATGAAGATATTTCATAATTTTATCAAAACATACCTACTGTATATTTTCTAAAAATAATTTTAAATCGTAACATTGTATATTATTATGTTCATTGTAGACCTTTACGCGTAACAAACATAGGTTAAAAAACTGCTACTAAAACGTTATCCCTTGGGAGGCTGAAGGATATCCGGCAGGCAGTCCCCAGTCCTCCCCGAGGTGTTGATGATGAACAGGCCTCATCACTCACCGGGAATTGGTATTAATGCAGCGGCGGGCCGAGTGTGGACAGGACCGGTCAGCGTGGTCAGCCAAGAATTGATATTAATGGTTCTAGTAGACGTTGACCGGTCTAAGGAGACAATGAATGGTGGTTTCCAACTTGTTCAATGTATACGTTATCGCTATTTTATTCATACGATGGGCTTCTTTTGTCCTGGATTTAGTTATAATGGTCGGTAAATTGATTTCGTGATGACTATACTGACGTTTATTGACTGTGATTAATATTTTCTACGTTCTTTGTTAGTACTAGGCTATGTTCAGGTGATTACGGTTTCATTATAAAAGGTTGATGTGTTGATTTTTTCCATTGCTTTGTTCAGACGTCAAACCAAACGTAATCTTATTAACTCTATTATTAAATTTCGACATATCTTGCGAGATTATTTATTTAAACGAGAGAATAACTGAGAATACAAATGTTGTTTGCTGTGTTTTCTTTATTTGTTAAAACGGTCTGAAAGTACCTACTTTAAAAATGAATCTCTTGTACAATTTTAATCAACAATTTTGGCAACATGCCAACAATAAAGTATTACAAACAAAAAAGTCCACGTTTTTTAAAAGAAAAAAAATATTATACAATATTTATTGGTTCTGTGTAAAGGAGAAATGTATGGAGTAAAAAACAAGTAAATCAGTATAAAAAATAATACCATTAAATTTTTACTTATTTAGATAGTACAAATTTCAATATTTTTCACTCTTGGTATTTTAACCTCAATTATGTAATCAAGCAATGAATTCTGGTCCACTCTTAATAATAATATTTATAGAAATTTATTGTACTAACCCTTATTATGTGAAAGTTCATCTTAAGTGTTCATTGAATCTTATTTCAAAATTTCTTTGAGCTTGACCTATATTTACAGCATTACATTTTGGACAATTAATTTTGTAAACACCGGATTTTTTTAATTTAGGAAATTTTCTTTTTACATTTAACAATTTTGTACCAAAATTATTGTGTGATTTGAATGAAATTAATGCAGATGTTGCCGAAGATATTATTTTTGAAATTGTATTAGAAATACTTCCACAATATGTAATATTTTTATAACTTTTAATTTCTTTAGGTTGTTGAGGGAATATTAGTTGTAGTGACACTTTCTGTTCTTTCTTATTAATTAATTTATTTATCAAATGTATTGGATAGCCATTGGATGTAGCTATTTGTTTTATAATGTGAATTTCTTTATTAAAATTATTTTTGTTCATTGGAATTGAAAATGCTCTATGTATCATAGTGTAATTTATGTGATATAGGATGATTTAAATGATGTGGTATGGTATGTTTGTGTTGGTTTTCTGTATATTGAATAATTTAATGAATTATTAACTTTTTTAATTCTTAAATCTAAAAAATTAATTGAATTATTTTCTTCAAGGTGAAATTAATTTTAGGATGTAAGGTATTAATATAATTAAAAAATATATCTAATTGTCGTCCGTTAGCTACAAAATTATTGTATTAATAATCAAAACAATTTTAAATGCATTTTGTTTATAATAATTTTCTATTTGAACAAAAATTAAATTACAATTAAAAATAAAATTGATTTGTTATACCAAAAATTTTTAAGTACAATAACTTTTTTTCTTAAAACTCATGATCAATTTTTTCTTTATAGTGCAAAATAAAATATAAGTAATAAATATACTATCGAAGGAACCTATAATTTTAATACTAAACAAATTTGTCTATAAATTTTTGTCATTTACTTATTTGTAAATTAACTTTTTTTCTGAATAAATGCTAGAAAATAATATGTTTACTACTGAAATGTGAGTTATTCCAAAAATTTCTTTTTTTGTTAATTTTTTACTTAATTAAAAAAATATTTTGAGTAACAATGTGCTGAATTAGACATTGTTGTAAGTCAAGCCAACTAATTAGAACGACTAAAAAAGCAGTAATAAACTGTAAAACTTAACGCTAAAAATAAAAATTACGAAGTACCTAATAAACTTTTTAGTGGATTTTACAAGGTTTGTACTAAATTCATCTCTCAAGTCGGCCATAAAGTAGGTTAAGTTTGTATAGAAATCAGGTTGGTTTTTTACCCATAAATAATAAATAACAAATAAAAAAAAGAAGAAAAAAAACTATAATTGAAATAAATATAATATGTAATTATTATATATATTTTAGTTTAATTTCATTAATTCACTTATTTTTTAAAAGCCACTCAAATTTAGACCCCAAATAAGATAATCTATTTGCATTATCATTGACAATAGGAGGACCAATATTTAAAGAGATCCTACTAATGTTCTGTGCTAGTGGTGAAATGGATATTTCTGGGCAACCATATACTAGGTACTATCTTTCAAGATAAAATGATTGCCATTACTATATAAGCTGAAATAAACTTGACAAGAAAGGTCTATCATTAAACAAAAAGTCAGGCACAACACTTATTTTCAATATAATTTAAAAAGCGCAAATAATTTCCGTCTTAAATAATAATCAGGCTAAAATGAAAGTAAACAATTCAGAATCACCTACATAATCCATAAATAAATATATTAATTTATCAAAAAGATAAAACAAAACATTTTGTGAAAGATATAAATTTAATAAATATAAGCAAAAATTAGCTTTATATCATGCTTACTTCAGTGCATCAAAACAAAAAATAAATTATTCAATAAGTTCTAGGTGAAATAGATGTGCATCGATAAAATTAAATAATTTTTTTTTATACTGTACGAGTCCGGGAAATGGCACTTTACGGTACGCTTGTACTTTACAGTACTCTTTAATTCTCCCAATGTTGTTTAAAATAATAATTGAATCAACATAAACTAAGCTTTTATTCTAGTTTTTGAAGATTGACATTAATTGTACAACTGCTGTTGCCAGCAATATGTATTAATGGAGTTGTTGATGAATTTGCAGTGTTTTCTGTAATCGCGAAAGACGTGTGGCTGTGATGTAGCACCTCAACAAAAGTTTCGCCCCTTTGGATCATTCTATCAATCTTGTTTTTGCCTTCAATCGATTCTTCTATATACTTTTCTGCAACTGAAGAACTCTTCCATCCACCGTGCTGTTTTAGAACTTTAAGGGCAGCTCCAGCATTGGCCAAAAACGTTGTGGATGTCCTCCTGAAGCAATGACCTATATACTTTTTTGGTTGGTCTAGTTTTAAGAACTCAGCTATTTTTTTGGAAGCTCCGCCAACAGTATGTATACCAGCTCTTTGAGACAGACATTTTCCTTGTCTATAACCCACCAAAAAAAGCTTTCAGGAGACGTGTTGCCGTAAATTCATGTATTTTCTAAACACATCCAAATAGTAAACCTCATCACGAGCTACTAGAAAATTCGAAGTACGCCTGGTGCTCATGTGAGATAGTTTTCCTCAAAAGACTGTCGCATTTAGACACGAAACCCAATGAAATTGCGAACTCCTCAATGCAAGAAACGTATCAATTTAAAATTTTTGGGGAAATGATTTTAACATTTCATTTTAATGAAAGCTACCTATTTATACACCAACTACCTGAAGTTTTTATAACTAGTGTGCTCGCCCTGTTGTCTACGAACAATTTACAACGACTTAACAACAAATCCCATAGTTTTGGCTTTTCAATTAATCATTAGTTAAAACTTTCCACATAATATAGTAACTCTCCCGACGACCTGACAAAGCTTGTTCTCTGAATTTGTGTAAACATCGAAATGTGTGTAAACCAAACTGCTCTAAATCTGTGTGCATATATATGTTCGTGTAGACACAAGTTTTCGACCGGTAAACCAAACCGATTAGTACAGTAAAATTAACACAATCGTGGAAGTAACGTGTGGTTTTATACAGTACCAGGTATTGCACATCAGCATGCGTATTCATAGATGTAGGCTCAAGTCGTGGCTACAGAGTATCTTCTTCATTTTGACAAAAGTTGCACTTGTTTTCTCTCTACGGATCTTGATTTCGGGGCAATATCACAGCTTTTTCATTAGTGTTTTCAATGAAATTTCCAACCTTTTTTTGCTTAAATAATCTTAACTACTGTTATAACTAATTAGTTTTTTACAGCATTTATACTTTACAAATAAAATAAATTTATCCTTACATTGTTAACTAATGGTAGTTTATATATTAAGTACAGTATAGAGGGTTGATTTAGTTGGTAATTTAAGTATCCTGAAAAAAATTCCTCTGGTATCCCAAAATACACTTTTGAACACCATGCCAGCTAGGTTTGACTTTGAGACGCCGTTTAAAGTGGTTATAGGAAACCGCCATTATGCTTAAAGAAATTCAACCAGTGTTCATTATTCTCATTATATAATTTAGTTAAAATACACATAATATGTCTAAAAGTTTGGAATATTTAGAAATAATATATCTACGCCTATGGCCTTTTAAAAACTCTTATTGATATTTATTTTAAAGCGTTTTTAAATCAAAATAATACTAAATTTGATTCGTTTTTGTATTAATTTGGTAATATTTAATTGATTTGGGTGCTTTCACATTATTACAATTCTTGTTTAAATTTCATTTGAGCTGTTTAAAAATGCCCAGAGACATGATATCATATTTTAATAGATCTAGAGTAATAGCTTTGTTACAACAAGGCTTTGGTCAAAATGATATCTCGAATATTGTTAGTGTTACTCAGGGTGCTGTATCAAAAATAAAAAAAAAAATCCAAGACACAAATGATGTGAAGGATCGTCCCAGAAGTGGCAGAAGTCGATGTACAACAGCAGCACAAGACCGGCAGATAACATTGAAAGCTCGAAGAAATCGACAGCAATCTACAAGTGACATATCCAGAGAAATTGCTAGACTTGAAGGACTAAATATCTCAAGGCAAACAATTACATTGCGGATTAAATGCGGTAAATTTGTACCGCATAAGACCTTTACGTGTTCCCAAACTAACCTATCAACAAAAAATTGTAAGGTTGCAATGGGCTCAAGAAATGTTACACCATGGTCCTAACTGGAATTACGTGATGTTCTCTGATGAATCAAGAATTGGCTTGGTTCCTGATTCGCAAAGAACGCTAGTTTGGAAGGCCCCAGGACGACAATCCCGATTAGAAACAGCCCAACCACGTGTTCCATTTGAAGGTGGGAGTATTATGGTTTGGAGTGGTATTATGAGGGGTACTCGGACGCTTCTCCTGGTTTTGGAGAGAAGAATCACTGGTGCTGTGTATGTTGAGGAAGTTTTAAATCCTGTTGTGCGTTTATTCCGGGGGGCGGTAGGTGATGGATTTGTGTTTATGCATAACAACGCACCTCCACATCGAACCGCTGCAGTACAAAATTTTTTGTATTCCCCTGACATGAACGTCATTGAACATGCCTGGGACATTCTTAAGAAGAAGAATGAAAGAAGAAGATGAAATATTCCATTATTCAAAACTTTTGGACATACGTGTATATACTACTTGCATCTCAAAATGGAGTATCAAGCACACTTCGTTTGATAAAACTCCGATAATGGAGAAGCTACATAAAGAAGAAGTGGGATGGTGGATATAATGTTTAAGCGTCTACAACAAATGGACTTCCACAGAATAAGAGTTACAGAATAAGAGTACAATAAATATCATGTAAAATACAATTTACAAAAGTAAAATTAACTGCAAATATATCCAAATTTTAATTTTGTGTTTCAAATAACAGTGTATAGTGTAAACAATGCATTTCATATGGAATTCTGTTACGGCACGAGTTCAAGTTTAAAAAACGCGGTGGTTTTTTTAAGCGATGGGTTTTTTAAAGAACGAGTGTCTCAACAGCCATATGAAATAAGTTGTTTATAATATTTTTTATATTTTGCCATTTTATCATTTTTAAAATTAATTTATTATTTTTATGTCATTACGAGAATATTGATTTTAAAAAGTATGTCGGTAGCACTGTGTAATTTATAACATTTGACAGTTTTGACATTTAAATTATGAAATGTTAATGTTTTCAAATATTTTAAAATTACTTATTTACCAATAATAATATATTATATACGTAAAAGATTATATTCATATTCACAAATACTTTCTTAAAGAACAATATAAAATTAATAAATTGCTATTAGCCACAAAAATGTCTTATCATTAGATACCTACTTCACTCATGTCGCCAACCATTTAAAACAAAAATTTGCATGCGTAAAAGTTACATTACGATACGCAAATGCGTTTTATAATGAAGATTTTTATAAGTGCAAAATATAAAAAATAAATTTAATTATTTTACTATAGCTTTTAGTTTCATCGGACTAAAACTATGTATCCGTGTAATCGGAGCAGAAGTTCGTGGTGCGGCTCCGTCGATAAGGAAGGCAACTCCCAGGGGACGAGAAACATCGACTGCTAGATATGTAGCACTTCCTCAAGCAAAACCGCCCTTATCCCTTAGAGGAATGCCCAACTCTCGGCTGAACTATTAACACATGCGGCAGTGTTATAGATAAGCCCGGCTTTGAACCTCGCACGATGGATGGATGATTAATGGCAAAGACCACTAAGGTAATATTTTATTGTAATGAACGATATGCGCTGACATAAAGCAGTACTTTATGCTAAATGAAATATTGACGAACCTCCTGTTAATACATTGAAATGTTAACAGGATCTTTAAACTACTCTGTCGTCGATTTTAATTACAATTACACAATTATATTTTAGACATTTTTAATTGAAAACATTTAAAGTAATCATTTATGAGTACATTATGTGTACTCATTACCAAAGTTAGGTTTCCATATTACATACCCATTTATCAACTTATCAAGCTATAAATTGGTTAAATTTATCATAAAGTTTCTGCTTACTGGATAATTTTCTAAAAGAATAAAAGAAAAACAGTATCATCACTTTCCTGTTTAGCTTAATCAGTTCTCCGAAAATTTTATTACCATCCCATCCTATATTTCAGCGAGCATGCTGCATTAATAATTTAGGATGATTTATCGCTAAATAATTAAAACTGGTGTGTCCCTAAAATAACACTTTTACGTATTCGAAATAATACATCATAATATTTCACGCGCAAACAAGTTTGTCGACCATTAAAATGTATCCTTCCCGGTTCCTGGTTCGAGCAGATGTGAATCTCATCATCTCGTTTTCTATTTCATACCCCCGTTAAAATTAAAACCATGTTTCAAAATTACTTTAGTGGTGTTTTAAAAACCTTCAAGGATGTCGTAAATTTAAAAAGATGGCCGTATAAAGTTTCTCGACTCGGAAAATCTTTGGTTATTTACTAAGTATTAAATGGACATTTTATAGTGTGGTTAATATCAATGGAAAATATGCCACAATCAAAATTTTCTACTATATACAATTATAATAATATAGTAAATTGGAATTGTACCTAATAGTTGAAGACTGAAGGTCTAACTTTTTTCTGGTGGACTGCTTTTAAAAATGTTTTGGTAGTGGGACCTTTGATGCTATATTCTAATACATTTCCAAATATAACGATGGACATTGACATTGTAGATTATCTCTTTTCGACCACTTTTAATTGTATATTATTCAAGGAACGTATATTGATGGTTACTTTTCACGAGGTGAAGTTTACGCCGCGTTTTAGCAACGTTGGTTCAAAACCCGAGTTTGCATATGATTCATTTTATTCCTAGGTACTTTGTTATCCCCATACAGGATAATACGGCGGGGCCAGGCATGGGTCATGATTGGCGCAATGTTGCCTATCACTGGCCCATGCTTGTAAACCCATTTTAGCCCAACGTTGGTAAAAGCCTGGAATGATAACAGGGAGCCCGAGTTGGTTATTATAATTCGCCCATGGATGGTAACCAGGTCTGGGCCATGCTTACCATTCAAGACTGTCCCAAGCATGTAAACCTGTCTTGGCCCAGACTAGGTGACCAAAACTGGTCCCATTTTTGGTTGCCACAATTGGCCCATTGTTACGTACCACAACTGGGCTATGCGCGGCTACCAGAAATGGTTCAAGCTAAATTTCAATTCTGGCCCATGTTCGACTGCCGAGAATCAACCCTTGTAATATTAATAATTTTAAGGGGAAGAAATTAATTTATTGTATATTATGTGAGGGTCTTTACTATAAATTTCACCAAGAAATTTAATTAATAAATAGTCATATGAATATAAATGCGTTTATTTGTCATTGATAAAAAAATTTTAATGCATTTAATTTATTGATTGATTACATTTCCTCGTTGAGCTCTGCCGCCTTCCCTATCCTTGGCACCAGATAAATAGCGACTCACCCAGCTGGTCATCTCCAGTTTTTCTTTGGAGCCATGATATTTAGCCAAGAGAAATTCTGGAACAATAAACAGTTAAATGAAGATTAATATTTAATATACCTACTATTATTTTACTTTTCATAATTTTGAAAGATTCTGTTTCTTTAAAACTCCTCTTTGCGACACCCTTGATTTTATTTCCGCATCCGGTATACTGTAGCTGGATATTTTTTTTATTAGTTTTCCTATCATCTTATTAACGTCATGTTCACAGTTAGTGGATCCAGCCGTAATCATTTGAAAGACATCAATTTGTAAATAACAATAATATTTAACAAACAATATTTGAATTATTTTTAAATTACTTATAAATAATAAAATTTTTGAATGACTTCTTTTAGGATTCACAACCGTGGCCCAGGTTAGGGTGACACTAGGTTTGGCAAAGGCTAGGTAATTCAGTCTTGGCCCATGTTAGGGTTATTATACAACGGACGAGATTAGGCTACACAATCATGGTTCAAGCAAGGAGTACTCCAGGTTTGGTCAAGGTTAGGTAATTCAGTCTTGGCCCATGTTAGGGTTACTATACAATGGCCTAGATTAGCCTACACAATCATGGTTCAAGCTAGGGATATTGGCCAAGGCTAGGTAATTCAGTTTTGGCATACGGTAGGGTGACTCTAGGTTTGGTCAAGGCTAGGTTATTCAGTCTAGGCCCAAACCTGGAACATCATTGGAATGGCCAAGGCTGATTACCCAGTTATGGCCCGGACATGGAACAATATAGGGTTTCCAAGAAGGGGTCCCCAATAATGTCCCATTCTTGGGCCCGTTCTTCAACTCTGGGGATTCCTGTATGGGTAATCTTTTACAGGATGCACCCACCATCTTCACCTTGCCTTGTATCTGTGATATAACAACCAAAGACATGTTAACTCCTCTAACTCCATAGTGGTACTGGTAATAGACTGATTGAACTAACGCCACTTAATTGGAATTAGGTCATTTTTATCGATATAGAATTTCATAAAATACAGGGTTTTACATTTGATTATTTTTTTCGCCTGTCAAAATATCACAGTTTTGTGTTTTCGTTCAATGAAAACTCTAAAGCCCTTTTGCACCAACAAATTTAAATAGCCCTTAGAGATAAGGATCTCTTAATATATGAATTTGATTTGCACGAACCTTAAGGACAACTTATTCTTAACTTACTTTCCCGCCTGCGACCACTTAAGGTATCCTTAACACTTATGAAACCTTAAAACTTTGATGTTTTTTCGGATTTGAATGCATTTTTTCAAATTAACTAAATTATAGAGTATTTAAATTATTTGGGCGATGAACCAAATTATCTAAAGGATGATATTAAGTTAGTGGATATTGACAAGCAGGTTATCCAAGAACAGTATACAACAGAACCAATTATTATGAAACCATGAATCCTTGGGCATTTTTACGAATGTTTCGTTTGTATAAAGCAACGGTACTGGAAATATGAATGCATATTGAGAATCATTTGAAATATCCACATGACAGGTACTTATTTTGGTATTATATTTAAAGTTTAAAGTTCAAACTATTAAGTACCTACATTTCAGATATAACGGAGTTTCTCCAATGACCCAACTTTTATGTGCTTCAGACACAGATAAAAGACACATACGTGCTCTGAGATGAGTTATCTATGGTTCGGGTCACTTAATTCAAGTACGGTTGGGTTTCTTTTCTCAATTTTGTGGCAAAGACTGAAATAAATAAAATTTACGAAATTCATGCGGGGTTGCCCATGTTAAGCTAAAGAGACAATACAATTTGATGGTGCAAAAGGATAGAGCTTGAGGAGCCCTTAACTTCTAAGTTTCCTTAACTATTCTCTCCTTAACGTGATGTTGGTGCAATCGGGCATTAATCTTCAATGTTTTGTACTAAATGCTGACCATTTTGTTTTATAATGATAAAATCACAAGTCGTTTTATTAGTATCGATAAAATCATAAAACTGTCAAAAATTAAATAACAATATTGAACAAGTAATTTTACTGTTTATAAATTACTATAAATCCATTATTTATATAATTTATATTTTTTTTTAAATTGTATAAGTACTTACTGAAGCATAATAAATAAATGAATGAAATGAATTTCAATATGATTGCATTACTTTAAAGAACTTTTATTTTTAATAATATGTGGATGCACCCCGATGTGATACGCATTCTCCAATGCGCCTAGGCAAGCTTCTGATAAGGTGGTCAATGTCCTTCTGTGGTATCTCATTCCAGGTAACCACAACTCCTCTCAAAGTTCTTCGTCTGAGGAGGACGTTGCAAATTGAGCAATCTCCTACCCATCATATCCCACACGTGCTCAATTGGGGATAAGTCGGGAGATCTTGGTGACCAAGGTAACAATGTGACATCATTATGTTGAAAGAAGTCTATTGTGACTCTTGCGATATATGGTCGGGCATTATCTTGTTGGAAAGTTGGATTTGACAGGGTGTCAAGATAGGGTAAAAGATGGGATTCCAAAACTTCTTGGATATAACGCTGCGGGTTAACATTACCTCTGATGAAGATTAAAGGTGATCTCGAACCATAAGCTATAGCACCACAAACCATAACTCTAACAGTTTGATAAACTTGCCTTTCAACAAAAAACCGTGGATTTCTCCTTTCACCGCGTCGTCTTCTAACCCTTGCTTCACCATCGTGCATGCCTAAATAAAATCGAGACTCGTCACTAAAGGCAATACTGTTCCAGTCCTGACCCCAGAGTGACCGTTCTCTGCACCACTCAAGGCGATTACGTGGCGGTTCTGGAGTTAAAGGGAGGACCCAGTGTGTTCGGAATGAAAACAGGCCAAAACGACTTATTCGACGGTACCTGTTACACCTGTTACAATATTATCTAAATGTTCTAAAATATATATTTTGTTAATATTTTAACAATACAATTCATCTAAACGACAATAAAATATCAAATAGGTAGGTACTTTAGAACTAACATGGTTCTAATGCATTTAAAATTTTAGATAGGTACCTATCTATCTTATCCATGTGGATGGTCCGGTCCCAGTAGATCTTTACTTTTGCTGCATCTACAACACTTTCTGGCTTGTATTGGTAATACTGTAATTCGTTTTTTCCTAGAGAGATGGCACAACTGGATGTGCACAATCTTGGCAACATATTGTTATGTATTCTCAAGTACTCATTAGGTGCACATTCAATAGGTAGTAATTGTGGTGTCTTTAGTTATAGTATTTTCTGTTATTTTGAGTGGGAATAACCTGGTCTTGAATGGCTATTACGACGCCTTCAGTTTCAGGAAATACATTACAGGTTGAAGCCAAGAAATTAATGCGTTTTTGTATATTACGTTCTTTTGACATTGTGGATATGTACTTGCCATGTAATTTTTTCTCAATTTCTGTACTATTGTGTGGTCAGGTGTTATGTTGATCTTTGGGTGGTACCCACGGCTTACAAGGTTGAGTGGCGTCAGTGTATTGTCCATTTCGGCGATAGCAGGGTACAGCATATTTATTATTATAAACTTTCGCCAAATGTGAAAATCTATGGGAAAACTATATAAATACATGTTCACATAGGTTTGATCAAGATATTCTAGATAAATTTTAAAAAACATATTTACGAAATAGATGTCCTTAGAAAGACTACTTCTACATATTCCCTTCTATACCCTTTTTTATCAGTTACCGAAACAGAGAATAATTATTTACGATTACCTGCACCTATTTATTTGACGAGAATTATCGCACAAATCAGAACAACTAGTAACAAAACATTAAAATTTTATTTCAAAGGAAATTTCCATCTAATTAATTGTACAGAAAACTGTTCAGTATGTAATATGTCCACACCAGAGTCGTTACAGCATATTTTGTTCGAATGTCCCATTTACAGTTCCTTAAAAAAATATTTTTTTTTAATACCGTAAAGGATATTGATGATCTAGTACAATTCTTAAACATAAATAACAATAATCTGAGTTATATATGCTAGCCCACAGGGTAATTAGTATTTCAAAATTAAGCGCTTTTGCATGTCGTGGTGATTAACCCTTATAATGACATTGTACATTGTGATATAATTTACAATGTGATACTATTTTTAAGCAATTTATCTTGTAAAAAGATGTATCTTAAACTCAATAAATCTTTCTATTTATGTATCTATCTATCTATCTATCTTTTTTTTTCGGAGGTGAAAAAATGCGCACGCACACAGCTCTTTACTGCGACTTGGACTTCAACCAAGTAAAACAACACCTCCTTTCAAAAAAAGACTGCCCTGGAACCGCTGCAAGCATTTCATCAGGACAGCCCCGGTCTTATCATCATCTATGCCCATGCTCTCCTCATCCTAATATTCAGATGGTCTACTTTAATCTATTTGTTGTCTTTGTCTACCAAGTTCTTGTCTCTCTTCCACTTCTTTTGTTTGCATTATACTACGAATGAATGTGTGTATTTTTTAATTTAAAAAAAAATTTAAAAAAAACACACATCTATCTATCTATCTGTCTATCTATCTATCTGTCTATCTATCTATCTGTCTATCTATCTTTCTATCTATCTATCTCTCTATCTATGTATCTATCTATCTATTATTATAAAAAAAGTTAACGTTATTCAAGATTTTAGAAACTACAATATTAAAAAGTTAAGAACTGTTAACGACACAACATAAAAATACTACCGCTAATACATAAGATGCTTCAACCTCAGAGCTTAAAATGTACTTTTAATAGTTAAACATCATATTGTTTTTTGGGGTATTTTTGTTTATTTTTTATTCTTGTACTTTGACCGGGCTATACTAAAAATTTCCTGAAATTCGTTGGTTGTATTTTTTCTGTGTTGGTAGTACGCAAACCAACATTTTAGTGCAATCCCCTTTAGCGCGTTTACTCAACATTTTGTACAATGTTTATCACCATTAGCGCGATGTAAGAAATATACAAGTAGACCATCTTGAGGATATAAAAGTGATATTAATGATAGTGACGGTGATAAAGCGTTGAAAAGAATACTAGATGAAGAAAAATGAACCGGAGTAAAGCGAGTTGTACGTAGGAGGGTGTTAAGAAGCATCGTCGGATACAAAAATTCGTTTTCTCTCTGAGAGCGACATTAAAAAGTTACCGAAACAAATCGTTCTTAATTTTTGGTGAAATTCTAAATATTTTGTATAAATATAAATAAAGAAGTAGTTTAAATAAAATAAAATATTGAAAGAAAGACTGTTTTTTTTTTCATTTTATTGTTGTTGGACCCCAATACAAGATCATTTTTTCAATTAGCAAAACATGTTTAATGAATGATTTTAATTAAAACATTCACAGCTATAATAGTTATTTACGTTACAAGTCCGGGAAGTGACTTATAGTCATAGATGTTTATGGACGAGGCGACGAAGGAGCCGAGTCAAGAATATCTAATAACCGTAATAATCACTTCACGGACGTGTATCGTACTATATTTTTTTCATACTGTCTTTGGTTTTAAACGCAATAAAATATAAAACTGAAATGACATATTTGATCATTTTATTAGGAAGTCATGTAGACTGCTGTTACTTGATTATGTTACTTGATTTATTCTTAACATGGTTGATTTACTTTATAAATAAAAAATAAACAGCGGTTACCAAGTAGCAATGTAAATAAAGACATATTGAATTTTTCTGCACACACGAAATAACTGCGGAGAAAATTGATCTTTAATTAGATGAAATTGCTGAGAAAACTGCGGAAGTGATGGGGGAAATCATTCCAGTTAAGTCTACGAAAAGATATGCCATTGCCATTGGTGTGAACAACACAATTTGAAAAGTAGTGCTGATGAAAATGTGATGTTGGCATACTTTTTGGATGTGGTAAGAACAGTTTTTTTAAAGAATATTCTTTTCAACAGTTTAAATTTTTAGTCACAAACATTCAACCCTTCTTCATTATGGTCCAAATACTCGATGGTACAATCAATGATTATTGTTAATGGAAATGTCAACATATCAAATTTCCCAAAGCTTTTTTTTAAAAACAAAACATAGACCATTAGCCAAACCAGTCGAAGGTGCTGACAAAGAAACAAATTGAAAGCTTCATAAGAGACGCTCCAGATAAAGAATATCTGTTACTCAAAATGATAGCATTACATGGAGTTGCTAAAATGTTGAATCTGGAACCGTTGGCGAAAATGATACCGAAAACCGTTTACACTACCACTACACCAACACACACTTTTATATGCCTGTTTAGTTTACCTTCGGTCTCTGAAGAAGATAACTTGGTTATCAGTTTACCTTCGGTCTCTGAAGAAGATAACTTGGTTATCAGTTTACCTTCGGTCTCTGAAGAAGATAACTTGGTTATCAGTTTACCTTCGGTCTCTGAAGAAGATAACTTGGTTATCGAAACGCGCGTCAGGCATATAAAAGTGTGTGTTGGTGTAGTGGTAGTGTAAACGGTTTTCGGTATGGAGTTGCTGGAAGTTGCCGAAAGGAAGAGATCTATATTTTAGAAGTTAGTGATGTGGAGGATACGGGTACTCAGCTAGTAGTTAATATTAATCAGACAAAAACGCATATTCGACGAGCTTTTACTGTGGTTAACAGTAATGAGGTTCAATATTTGGATGTGTTTAGAAAATACATGAGTTTATCGCAACACGTCTCCCTGAAAGCACTTTTGGTGGGTTGTAGACAAGGAAAATGTCTGTCTCAAAAGGCTGGTATACATACTGTTGGCGGAGCACCTAAGAAAATAGCTGAGATCTTAAAACTAGACCAACCAGAAAAGTATACCGTTCATTGCTTCAGGAGGACATCCTAAACGTTATTGGCCAATGCTAGTGCTGACCTTAAAGTTCTAAAAGAGCACGGTGGATGGAAGAGTTCTTCAGTTGCAGAAAAGTATAAAGAAGAATCGATTGAAGGAAATAACAAGATTGCAAGAATGATCCAAAGGTGCGAAAATTTTGTTGAATTGCTACATCACAGCCACACGCCTTCCGCGATTTCAGAAACACTATAAATCCATCAACAACTTATTAATACATATTGCTGGCAACAGCATTATTTGTACCTACAATTAATGTCAATCTTCAAAAACTAGTATAAAAGCTTAGTTTATGTTGATTCACTTATTATTTCAAACAACATTGGGAGAATTGAAGAGTACGGTAAAGTACAAGTGTATCGTAAAGTGCCATATCCCGGACTCAAACAAGTCCGGGAAATGGCACTTTACCGTACAGTATTAAAAAAAAAATTAAATAACTTTATACCAATTCTTAACCAAATGAGTTTCATATCTGAAGCTTGTTTTTATTATTACAAAGATCAACAAGATAACTCATTATTATTACTTTTACAGGTTTTATCTCTTTAGTAAATGAACAGTATCAACAAAACCAACCAATCAAATGTTCACTTTATATTATAGAGCGGTAGGATGTTCCTGAGATAAAACAAGCAAGCAGACATTTAAATAAATTTATATCTTTTTGAAATATCGATTTAGTCGAAGAGCATCGAAATGGAATAACCAAATCGAGTAGCTGCTTCAAATCCATGAATAAATTGTTTCAAACTAGATCCCGAAATGTCGAGAAGTTATTGCCTCTAGAGAAAATACCCGCATTCGGTGGCTGTTTGTCTTCTAATATACATAAAGCGTGGGTCTTGTTCATACACGATGTAAACTAAATCCCTTTTCTCTCCTAATGCCGTACAGTTATATTAATTTATGTCTTACATTATTAGGCAGAATACTGTGTTCGGCGGACACAATTACAACAAAACCAAGTTGTTTGTCGACTAAGCCTAAAGACAGGGGTACATTAGTTCTAATACACTCCAAAGTCAGAACCATGAGCGCCATTTTGGGGTAGAAGTATTTAGCGTTATTGCTTTAATTACTGCTCGTCTTAAAAGGGGAAATTTTCTAATGAATATGTAACCATCCACTGTAATTTACGTCATTGTTAAGATAAAATTAAATAAATAAATAAAAAGGTTTTTGAATTCACTGTTTTTAAACAAAATAAGAAACACTTCTTCTTTTTAAAGAATTATTCTATTCATTGATCCTCTGGATTATTTGTCTTCAACAACTTTTTTAAATCTTATCAATGTTCAAAATGTTGGATTCCTCCAGATTCTACAGATACAACATTCATAATTATTTCTTCGGTTTTAAATTTTTTTATTTCTCAGGTTACTTGCCAACTACAGTATGGTTCCTTCACTCTTGTGAATAACAACCATTTTATTAAAATTTGGTAACATTTTTAAAAATAAATTTTATTTTATTATTTTCACCAATCTACATTCTCCATATTTCTCGTGCTACTTTTTATTTCACTTTTGCATTTTTACTCCATTTAGTGAGACCCACTCCTTTATCCCTCAACTTCCTTTTACTTTTGTTTTTATATACATACGTCCAAAAGTTTGAAATAATGGGAAATTTCATCTTTTTATTAATTTTTATAAATCATTTTTTTGATATAATAAACATTATTTTGCTACAACTCTAACCAATACTAAATAAATCTCGAAGTCAGGTAAACATACAAAAAAAATGATTTATTCTTTTGAGGCGATGTGGCATGCTATCGATTAAATGGTCGAGCTGGGCTTGCGAAATTCTCTCCCATTCTTCACGAGCAGCATCTTTCAGTTCTCGTAAAGTAATTGGGGGAGGGTTTCGCTTCTTAATGCGTGTTTTATGTTCAATGTTCAATGACGTTCATGTCAGGGGTATTTGATGGCCATCTTTAATATGGATATTCCTTCTTCTTCCAAAAAATGTTGTACTGCAGCTGTTCGATGTGAAGGTGCATTGTCATGCATAAACACAAATTCATCACCTACCGCCCCCCGAATAAGACGCACAACAGGATTTAAAACTTCCTCGATGTATACACCACCAGTGATTCTTCTCTCCCAAACCAGGAGAGGCGTCCATGTACCCCTCATAATACCACTCCAAACCATAATACTCCTTTTCAATTTTTGATACTGCACCCTGATTAACACCAACAATATTCGCGGTATCACTTTAACCAAAGCCTTGTTGTAACAAAACAATTACTCTAGACCTATTAAAATATGATGTCATGTCAGGGCATTTTTAAACAGCTCAAATGAAATTTAAACAAGAATTGGAATAATGTGAAAGCCCCCAAATCAATTAATTAATATGACCCATTTACTTCTTGTTGTTCTTCACTACTTTTATTTTTGTAATCTATTTTGTGTGATTAGTTCTAATTTTTTATCATTATTTTTTAAACCTAACTTTCTTTATTTATTATTAACTTCTTTTATTCTTAACTTTTTAGCTCAATATGAGTCTTGTTTACCGAATAGTCGCTACTTTATAATACAGTTCAATATTTATGGTTTACCTTGGTGTTGCTATTGAATCTTTCTGGAAAAATAAGTTAGTAGTTGAAATTGTTAAGACATTTATTTACAAACAGAAATAAAATGAATGATTGTCTTTGTTATACAAAATTCATTCTGCATCCTGCTCTGCAAGATCAGGAGAAATACTTACGTCGTACATTTGCAAAACCACAGAGGAAAGTATCGAATTAGTTGATCGCCATGACGTTTTCTTTTGAAATGTAATCCAATGTCCGGTGGCGCATATAGCCCAGAGAGTAGTTGTTTTTCTGGTTGGGAAATATTTTAGTAAGGTATACAGTGCCCCTAAAACTGAAATTTATTTTCATTAATTTATTGTGATGCCTTTGATTGTATTCCCAAAGTTCCCATATTTCACACAAAATGTTCTCAGTAAGAGTCTAATGGGTTAAGTTTTTCACAAACCCATAAATGTTTTTTTAGTACACAAAACGAGCCGATTCCCTTTCTGTAATTTCTAAAATTTTAGAAAAAATTCTTCGTTATTACTCATTTTATTTTAATTAAATTACTTTTAGCTATGGCTTGAGAAACACATCACTACAAAGTAACCTGAGCCTGTTGGCCACGAAGATGTAGACTTAACTATTGGCTTAAATCTGTATCATACTAAACCTTATTAAACAGATAATAATTTTGTATTTTATAAAATCGGAGTAGAAACATACTCTGATAGTTAATGTTTCAATTCTTTTTTATCCCTTCTAACAACACCACTGCTAAAGTGACATTGTTAGCAAGTTGAATTAATGCCGATGTTGTATTCTGTATGTAGAGAGCTTGTAATTAGCATGTCCATGAATGTCTGGTTTTTGTTGTTCTCTCTGCATCACTAACACTAACCCTTATTAGTATGGAGGATACAGGATATAATATCCCTTAGCGAAATTTAAGTAGAAACATACATTAAAGTTATTTTAAATAACAGAATAATAAAAAATATATTTAAGTAATTAGTATAACTAGTGAAGTGAAATTAGTCTTTCTCCAAATAAACGATTTACAAATTATGCATAGAGATTGTAAAAAAAAATTATTTAAATACGATTTAATGAGTATTTAAAATTTGAAATAGGGAAGTTATTTAGAATAGTATGGATTTAGACAACAGTTTCTTCTATATTTGTTGCTTCATGGTATAAACGTTTACTTTGCCACTATATTATTTGAACCCGGCGAAGGGTTTTATGCAAGTAGTTACATATATAATGTAGTTGTTGGTAAAACTTACACCTTAATGACCAAAGCGCTGTTATTCTGCTGTTTCTTGTTAGTGTTATAATGTAACAGAAAAATATGTGGTATAATATGCTGCAGAAAAACTTTTATTTTCACTGTCGAAAGTCACTATAAATCAACAGTTGTTTATATTATTTAAATATTGTGGAAATATTATTACAATGACAATGAATTATTATTATTATTACAACGTTAATAATGAATCAAATAGGTACAGTAACTGCAATAAACTACCCGATTTAAAGTCATTGTGTAGAAAATCATCGGGTAAAAGGTGCAAATGTGCTACAGGGTGGAACTTAAGAAATTTAAATTTTGCATAATATAGGAAATATACAAGTAATTTATTTAAATGTTACAATTCTATTCTATATTTAGTTCAGTGTCGCTATCTCTATCCTCATCTAAATTAATTATAATTGGCGCAATTGATTTTACAGAAAGAAACGAGTTTTCAACATTTATAAAATGACTAACAGAACTTTTCCAACTCTCGGTAGGAATGTCATTCGTACAGTTCCTAATTAATTCTACCACATTACCACTTAAAGTCGCAGAAGTATTTTTTCTGCGCACACTCGATTTAAGTTGGTGCCATATAAGCTCTATGGGATTGAACACGCGGTAGAAGGGAGGTAGTCGTAACACTGTATGTCCCAATTCATCTGCAATTTTTTTAAAGAATATGATTGCAGCACTTGTAAAAGTTATTTTCTTGTATAATTTTCCTCAAAATATATGTCATTTGCAGCTATGAAGTTTTAAACCTCCAATTTCGTATTTTAAACCAATCTTCAAAAAGTTCTGCTGTCGTATCTTCGTGACAATCAACACAAAAGTCCTTAATATTTTTGGGCAGAAATTGGGATCCAACCATTTTCTGATCCTGGGTGTAATATTGCGATTCTCTTCCCTTTACTTGATGGTACTTTTGTTTTACACTTATCAGAGAAATCAGACCATCCTTTGAAAGGGGTGTCATGCGTGTCAAACCACGTCTCGTCGAGGAGATTTTCAGACCGGTATTTTCTTATTGACGTTATATATACATATACGCCAGTTTATTAAACTTGTGGATTCCAGTATTACTTGTCTCTTATCAATTTTGCAACATTTAAAGCCCATTGCAGACAGAGCTCGCCAAAGAGTAGTGAGGCCACAGTTGATGTGTGTTTCAGACTTTTGATTGTAGGGACACGCTGCTCATCGTACATAGTGTAGATTTTTCGCCTTATTAAATCTTTTTCCCAGTCGTCTAGACTTTTTGTGATACCGGAATCTTTACGCTTTTTTCTTGATTCCATGGAATTTACAACAATTCGTCTAACTGAAGTAAGAGGCATCTTCGTCAAATTACTGGTTACTCTTGCTGCAGCACCCGCGTTATATCCTTGCTGAATTAAAGAACTATGCACATTTTTTATAATGATTTTCGCGTCACAAGGTAAGTGATTCTTCTTTAACGAACCACTGGAAGAAGCACTATTACTTTTTATCCATGGACACCACATACTGCCTATTCTGTATGTTGGGGTACAAAATCTTTGCTATTAAGGTCTGTAATAAACAAATAAATGTTATAAAATTATTACAGGCCGTAACACAAGTGAACACTTGAAATACACAGACTAAAATGAACAAGAAGTGTAAGCTGTAATTCTCTACAATCCCTCTCTAAGTAAGAAATAAAATTACCTGAATCAGGTCCTTTTACATTTATGATGTGCATCTCGGATTTTACAACTTAAGGGTCTAATTGGTTTTATTATAATCGTTCAGTCAATACCATTTTTTATTTTGAAAACTACTATAGGTACTTTAAACAAATCTGCTTGCTGGTTCTGCATGCATTTGAATACCTACAGGCAAATGTGGTCTTGTAGGTAAACTTCAAATAGATATTTTGATTTTGGCAATTTTCTCTTGATTTAATTGAGTAATTAGGTATAAAAATATATATTTATTAAAATTATAACTCAGTTTTCAGGACGCTCACGACAATTGAAAACTGTCAAATACTATCTAGTATACAGGATAAGTCAATAGGAGGGGTAACGGCATTTCGTGTAATGACACTAATTTCTTTCAAAGTTATAGGTATTTATCCGCAAATAGCTACTCTTCTCCACCTTTTATTTGACAAAATGAAAAAAAGTAGTTGAACTGTTTGTGGAATTTAAACCTTTTTCTAGTTTACTTATTTAACACTTAGTATAATTGGATAAATTTCACAAAAAACGGATTTAAAATTTTTCTTTACAGGTTATACCCCCTAGCGGTTAAACTAGAAACTTGAAAGTTATTTTCAGCGATTACACTTGGCTACTTTTACCAAAAAAATGTTTCTCGTAAAGTTATACATGAATAATTTCTGATATATAGCATAGAGATCGGCTTATTGGACCACTCGTTACATTAAAGGATTCTCAAGTCGTCAGATTTCTAAAACATTTAATCCCTATTTTCCCATCGTCCGGTTCTCAATAAAACTATGTTTTTCTTGGTGTACGATAAATTTAAACATACGTTGTAAGCAGTGCAACGTTGTAAATATAGATAAGTAAATAAATAAAAACAACAGTTCATTGTCTAAGCGACCACTAATTGAAAATGATACTTTTTTGTGGATTATATCGTAATGTATTAAAAAAGCATCAACAATCAACATATCATTTCAATAGTTACGTTTCTCCACTTAATATCTTCCTCTTTATTTTATATAGAGATGGCAATATGTTTTTGTATTAGTGCTGCATATTTGTCATTAAGTAGGGCATGTGGTTGTAAACGATGATGCAAAAAAATTAAAGAAGAACCCGACCCCGTAATTTTCCAACAAGATGTTGTTTCTTTCCACCGCACAGCTGAAGTGGCGAATTATCATAACGATACTTCTCTGGGATCTTGCAAAGGGCGTAGATGTAGGTTTAAACGGCCTGCTGGAAGTCCTGATTTATACTCACTTGAACTCACACTGAATCTAAAGTGTATATTGACAAAAATAATCCTTTCGCTAATTTAGAAGAATTGAAAGATATAATTGTCGCCACAGACGAGAATTTCATAACCGATTACCTTGCTAGTTTCTGTCTGGCGGCGGGGGCAAGAACACTGCACGAGAATTAAAATATATAATTATAATGTTCACTTAATTTATATTTATTTTTTATGTTTGTAACTAAAGTAGGTTCTGCAAGAATAAAATTCAGTTTAATTTTGGTGCTGAAGGCTTTAAAAATTGTTGAGATACGGTAAGTTAAGTTCACAAAAAAATTAATAGTATTATTTTAAATTTGAGGAGAGTAAATAAGAGATAAATAAATAAATAATATTATTACTATCTAAATCCAATAAATAATCTAACAAAATAAGGTAATCGTTTTACTGTTTTTTACTTTAGGATCAAGTGAAAGAAAACTAAGAAATAAATTAAATTTATTGTACTAACTCTTACTTTTTGGAAGTCCATCTTATTAAGAATAATAAAAAACTCTTCGTTTCAACGTACCTTCCAAGTTTATTTGAAAAATTCTTAGCGAAACGGCCGTAATTGTGATTTAAAAATTTTTCAAATAAACTTGGAAGTTACGTTGAAACGAATAGTTTTTTATTATTCTTACTAAGAAATAAACATTTTATATTTCTAAAATAAAGTGTGAAAATAATAAATTCTTAGAAGTAAGGTAAGATAAAGAAAAGTTTGACTTCTAAGTCCTATAAATATTATATAAAATTGGTAAGTATATGAAAAGTATGATATCAAAGATATCACACAAATACAAATAAAACAAATTTGAAAATTAAGGAATTTGCAATGATTTGACTACCAATACAAAAAACCTAAAATGATATAGGTAATTAGACAAACAATAATACAATTATATTTATATCAATAAATTACTTTAAAAATTGAGACATGCTTTCAATATATTTGTTCCAGAAGTTACAGTTCCTGGAATAAAGAAGATATTATTTATAATTACGCAGTATACTTTATGTCTAGACGGTACGCTTTGTTTAATTGAATACTTTTATTGTCTAAGCTATAATTGCGGATTATTATTGTAATTTGATATAGGAGTAAATATCACATACTAATTATTATATAAAGAAGAAATATTGTTTTTAAGAGTTACTCAGTTAGTTAGAGAAGTTAGGCGAAGTTAAGGTCTTTGTAATTTCTGTTAAAAATAAATTTGTTAGTTCTAATTGAAATATTGGTTTTTAAAATACAAGTTTTAATACAACGGGACTTAACTCAGATGCTTATAATATTATCGTAGTCTGTAATCAAATATAGCAGTTCTTAAATCCTCGAGTTCTTAATATATGTTATCCTGGGTAACACAAGTAAAGGTAGCATAGATGAAATTAGATTGTGGAAGGTTGTAAACGTTGCTTAGGTTTTTTTCACTTGTGCCTACCTTAATATGAAGCTGTAGAATCTCATAAACACTTATGCGATGGCTAAATAATAGGCATATTTAATAATTACACATATGTCCAAAAGTTTGGAATATTTAGAAATAATATATCTACGACTATGGTTTTTTAAAAACTCTTATTGATATTTATTTTAAAGCGTTTTTAAATCAAAATAATACTAAATTAGATTCGTTTTTGTATTAATTTGGTCATATTTAATTGATTTGGGTGCTTTCACATTATTCCAATTCTTGTTTAAATTTCATTTGAGCTGTTTAAAAATGTCCAGAGACATGATATCATATTTTAATAGGTCTAGAATAATTGCTTTGTTACAACAGGGCTTTAGTCCAAGTGATATCGCGAATATTGTTAGTGTTACTCAGGGTATTAATCAGGGTGTTACTCAGGGTGCTGTATAAAAAAATAAAAAAAAAATTCAAGACACGAATGATGTGAAGGATTGTACCAGAAGTGGCAGAAGTCGATGTACAACAGTCCAAGACCGGCAGATAACATTGAGAGCTCGAAGAAATCGACAGGAATCTACAAGAGGCATATACAGAGAAATTGCTAGACATGAAGGACTGAATATCTCAAGACAAACAATTACACGAAGATTAAATGCGGTAAATTTGTATCGCAGAAGACCTCTACGTGTTCCCAAACTAACCTATCAACAAAAAAATGTAAGGTTGCAATGGGCGCAAGAAATGTTACTCCATGGTCCTAACTGGAATTACGTGATGTTCTCTGATTAATCAAGAATTGGCTTGGTTTCTGATTCGCGAAGAACGCTAGTTTGGAGGGCTCCAGAACGACAAGCTCGATTAGAAACAGCCCAACCACGTGTTTCATTTGAAGGAGGGAGTGTTATGGTTTGGAGTGGTATTATGAGGGGTACACGGACGCCTCTCCTGGTTTTGGAGAGAAGAATCACTGGTGCTGTGTATATAGAGAAAGTTTTAAATCCTGTTGTGCGTCTATTCCGGGGGGCGGTAGGTGATGGATTTGTGTTTATGCATGACAATGCACCTCCACATCGAACAGCTGCAGTACAAAATTTTTGGAAGAAGAAGGAATATCCACATTAAGATGGCCATCAAATTCCCCTGACATGAACGTCATTGAACATGCATGGGACATTCTTAAAACACGCATTAAGAAGCGAAACCATCCCCCAATTACTCTATGAGGACTAAAAGATGCTGCTCGTGAAGAATGGGAGAGAATTCCGCAAGCCCAGCTCGACCATTTAATCGATAGGAGGAAATATGGAGGAAATACTGATTATTAATTTTATTTAAAAACCTTTTTTTTCTTATTAATTTATTTAAAAAAAATTGTAATACATTTTATATTTTTCACTTCAAAAGAATAAATCATTTTTTTTTGTATGTTTATCTGACTTCGAGATTTATTTAGTATTTGTTAGAGTTGTAGCAATATGACGTTTACTTATATCAAAAAAATATTTATAAAAATTAATAAAAAGGTGCAATATGCCATTATTCCAATTTTTTGGACATAATATGTGAAATTTCAATTTGTAATAATGAGATTCAGAATCTGTAACTGACACGTTACAAGTGGACACAAGAAATCCCCAAAAATATACCTAATCAAGCTTTAAAATGGAAATTTTTAAGTACGAATCCACCTGTAAGAAAGAATATAGAATTTTTATTAATTTATGAAATTTCTTTATAGCTTTCTTTTCTATTTACGCTACTTATATTTGCTATGAGGGCATTCTCTTTCTCATAATGGCTGGAAGAAAATTTAAATAGCTTATGGTGTCAACATTTTAAAAGAATGAATCATTCATTTTAAACCCGATAACATACTAAATACAACCTGATACCAATTATAGAATCAATCTAGCTTATAGTTTGCTAAGAACATTCTCACTTCAACATGTGTACCCTATACCCAAAACAAACCCCTGTACGTACAGAGACGAATTAAGTAGTAAATAAGTAGTAATAAGAAATTGACTGCTAGATATAAATTGAATTTAAAATCAGATTATTAAGTCCATCGTTTAGAACTAGAAGTTTTAGTTTCCATGTGAAAAAAACAACACATTATCTTTAAATAAAATTATAAACGGGAAACTTTTATAAAAATGTAACTATGGTTTATAGACCAGGGCCGAAGCCTTTAAAAATGGTAAAAAATGAAAAAAAAAGTACAGTAGAACGAAACCCATTGGAAAAGGAGGGGAATATGATCAAAATGAAAGGAAAAATAAATTACGGTAGATCCGAGTTCGGGAAGTGGGAGGGGGTGAGTTTTTAAGGGTAAAAAATGGTTTATCTTGATTTTCGGCTAAACTACACGTCCTATGCGAAAAAGTTAAGTGGCAAAGTTGTAGGTAATAAAAAGATCTACAACTTTTGTATTCGCAATTTTTTCACATAACCTCAAAATTTGGGTGAAAAATTTAAAAAACCAAGTTTTTGATTTTTTATCTATATCTTTTTCAAAAAGATATAGGACATTTTTTTTAAGAAATTTGGTAAAAACTGACTTTATTAGGTCCCAAATACACTGTAATTTATTTAATTAAAAATATTTATTTTTTCGCCTTATTTTAACTTAATATCAAAAAAGCACCCTAATTTTCAATCGAAAACTCTGACGTCAAAATATCAGCTTTTTTCAAAAAGTTTGGGGGCTTTTTGTTCGTTGAAATATCTACTTTCTGATGGTGTAAAAAAATATACATTACTATAGGAAATGTTCTCAGAAAATGCAAAAAATTGAAAAAAACCCAAATTCGAAAATTTATTTTTATCATTATGTACAATTTTGAGGTATTTATTAAAATTTACACTTTAATTACTCAAAAAACGTAAGATTTCAAATTGACAAAAGCTGTAAGTTTCGCTTATTGTAAGTTGTGTTATCCTTTGGTTCTACATATTGAAGAAGACAAATATAATCTCCCGTAAAAGTGACACAGACTCTTTGAATTCTATACTAATCAGAGCATTGTTAAATTATTATGTAAACTAAAATTATTCCAGTGTTTACTTATTATCCTAACTTAATTAAAACAAAATAAGGACAAATGTTCTATACTGTTAACTAAAAAGCTGCTACCTACGTCTGAATAACGGACATTAATTTTACTAATTCCAAGGTGGCTAGCATAAATAATATAAATTTAAATACCTCTTAATGGTCATTACAATACAGAAGCTAAGTGAAAAAACCTAAAGCCATCCCTGTACGAACTGTTAAAAGCTTAACTCTAATATCCAATGAATCATAAATAGCGTCATAATGACAATCTGGGATAAACAGCATCTGATTGAATTCTCTTTTTCACCCTCGCAAACAGCCAAGTTGGTATAGTATGCATCAACCCTTCCTCCCAGTTGTATATATACGTTTTCCCCCAAAGCACTACGCTTAATGCATTTTTAGTAGTGGGAAAACAGCTTTGTCTCCAAAAATCTGGTCAAAATTGAATTTATGCCTCTTGAATTACTAATATATTGAGGGACAATAGATGAAAATACTGAGAAAATGTACTGACTTCTCGAAAATGAAATTAATTGATTAAAACAAAAAAAAAACAATCTTTAAATTGTAAAGTTATTTATTAGCCTCGCCTCATTCATTAGAAGCCAAAAAATAAAGGTAAAACACTCTTAAAACTGATCTGGATAAAAGTCAGGTTCTTTTCGAATAAATAGTAAAAGTTTTATAACAAGTGTAACAAATCATTTCACAAGTAGATACTGTGCTAAAAATATGTAATTAAACAAGTACCTATTATCAAAAAAACGGTGATTCACAACTAGACTAAGGAATTCGGTAGCAAAAAGTAAACTGTATGAAGCCGGTACGGTTATTAACAGTTGGTGTGTTGACGAATATAGATCGATTGCAAATTTCATTTAGTAAGTTTAAATTATTGATTTATATCTATTACACAAGGTACTTTGTTTTGTGCTCTTATTAAGACGTACAAAGTAAGGTTCAATACAACAAATGTCATTAAGTTTATAGTTAAGTCCAGAAGCTGTATAGATACGAGTAACTATATCTTTTTTGTTGCTCTTTATTATTAAAGTATCTAATTAATTCTATTAACCCTTACTTTGTGGAAGTCCGTCATATTAAGAACACAAAACAACAGTTTAACAAACTTCTATGTTTAAAAAGAAAAATAATTTTTTCGTTGGTGAAAAGTGTTTTATTTATTTTTTATTACGCGTCGACCGCTAGGGTCATTAGCGTCTTTAAGCTGTACAAACAAAAGTTTACATGTGAATGTTTAAAACTATAATAAACTTAGGGTTGAACCCAATATATCAACTATATTACAGGAAGTAAATTGCACTTGTTGTCGTTTCATTGTTAATTGCGGGCATTCAGCGAGGATATGTTTTACAGTAAGTGTTGTGTTGCATTTACTGCATCTTGGTTTAGGATCGTTGCTAAACAAATAACTATGTCGAAGAAAGGAAACACCAATGTCAATGTCACAAATATTTATTTATTGCTGTATGAAATTTGTTGTAAAAAAGCGACTAGTTTCGGCCTACAATGCGGCCATCATCAGGCTACAAAGAAATAATACATTACAATACATAGCTGATAGAGAAGCAATTAGAAATCAATCCTTACCTATTAAAGTCAAATACAATATATAATGTTAAAGAAAATTCCAAAAAGATTGCAGGCATTGCAGTTGAAGGTTTGAAAATATGAAACTAAATTTAATTTCAACTGGTCGCCTCATAGATACTAGAATTAAGGAACATATTAAATTCATCAACAAGTACAAAAACGTTCATCCACCTACCTCTCCCTCAACCTTTGCTAACCACATTATTTCAGAGAACCATAACTTTTCTATTTCCAACTGCTCCAGATTGCATAATTGTTTTAAAGGACCTAGAATGAATTTGCTTGAAATGTATGAGATAAATGAAGCTGTGAAGAATAACTCTCTTTTATGCCTGAATGAACAACTTAAACCAAAAGACCCATATATTTTTCTCCACCTTCCTTTTTGATTATTACTTAGATCATTCATTTTGTCTAACAGTTTCTTTTCTTTTTTCTATTCCCCTTTTCCACCACAGATTCTCTCATTTGGCATTTGTTTTTAATTAAATCATTTTCTAATTCTGTAATTTTAATGATTACTTTGCTTCATTTGAATTGTAATTACTCTTTGTTTCTTGAAAGTCAATGTAATCATTGTTTATTGAAAAATAACCAAAAATTCAGACTGCTCTTCTTCTTCTTTTACATTGGCTTTCATTTGATTTGAGTTTGGTACTCGATGATTAGTTCGATGCCTTGTTGTATTTGACATTATGTTATACTAATTCTTTTGCTTAATTTAACTATCCATTGATTGATTTGTATCTCGTTTCCTGAAAGATTGCAGTATTGTTGTTGATTTGTTCTTTTCCTTAACTACTTCGATAACATTTCCATTGATCATAGATACTACTATTTTTCTCTCGTCCTGTGACTTCTCTTAACTTTGCCTTCCATGTTGTTTACCTATGTTCTATGATTCTACTATATACTTGTCTATCGCCATTACTCTAAGTTCGCGTGCTCTTTGTACAGAGTATAAGTAATAGTTTCACCTAAGTGCAATTATAAAGTGCTTTTGTTACAATTCAATGCATTTAATCTATTTATTATTATGGACTATGTTTTTAATAATTTGTTTGACCATGCATCTTATTATTTATAATTTGGTGCTTATTTTAATAACGATCCTAATTTTCTTTTCCATAATTTTTTGTAATTATCCCCAACTTTCTTTCCTTTTGTGCGTGAGAAACCTTTCTCTAGAACACAATAGGTATGACTTTTGTTTCTTGGACCTGTTTTACACGGGTTAAAAACCAAAACCAATTTTCACAATCTTTTTCATACCACTTTCAATTATATAGATCTCTCCTTTCTGGATACATCTTTACCAAGGTTTCTTCAACCCTTCTTAAAACTTCCAAATTTACCATATAATATTTAAATTGAGCTCTAGGCTTCTCCTTTTGCTCTCTTAACCTTTATTATTATTATCCATTTTCTCCTTTTCTCTTTTTTTGTTTTTCAATGTCCAAAACCATATAAAAATTTTGACTCCTATTACATTCAACTTCAACTACAACAATTTAATTTGTATTTGATCATCGGTGGTCAACATACTCTTATAAGTGTTTTAAACAAAACAAAGTTGAAATTAAATTTAGTTTCATATTTTCAAACCTTCAACTGCAATGCCTGCAATCTTTTTGGAATTTTCTTTAACATTATATATTGTATTTGACTTTAATAGGTAAGGATTGATTTCTAATTGCTTCTCTATCAGCTATGTATTGTAATGTATTATTTCTTTGTAGCCTGATGATGGCCGCATTGTAGGCCGAAACTAGTCGCTTTTTTACAACAAATTTCATACAGCAATAAATAAATATTTGTGACATTGACATTGGTGTTTCCTTTCTTCGTTTAAGAAGAGTCACATTTGAGAAATGGATGATTTGCTTCATTTAAATAACTATGTGTTAATCTGGTGTGACCTAAACTTAGTCGTGTTAGTAGCACGACGGTTTTGAGGTAATATAGCCATGGTTTTATTGATTTTTTTACTTCGTTTAGTTTGGTAAATGCACTTTGCCACTGGGTTTCCCACGCACTATTTATTTTCGATTTAATTTCCGATTTTATATCCGCACATACTGATATTCGGGTGGATTCCGTCAAGTCACTGTCTGCAGCTTGTTTTGCGTATTTGTCAGCTTTTTCGTTACCGTGAATTCCTATGTGGGATGGCATCCAAATGAAACAAACGTTCTTGTGGTTTTGTTGGGCAATTTAAAGTTCTTCTTTAATTTTATTTATAAGGGGATGGTCCGAGTAAATTGTTTGTATGGCTGTTATGGAACTGAGAGAATCTGAGAGAATAAGGTGATTGCAATTATTTGATATGTTTATGAGGACTAGAGCTTGGAATATAGAATAGAGTTCTGCTGAGAAGATAGAGTAAGTTGGTGGAAGTTTAAAGAAACAAGTCGTAGTCGTTGTTACCACAGCTGCGTCGATCTTATTTGAAGTTTTTGAAGCATCAGTATAAAAATGAAGGTAATTGGGAAACTTTTCTAATATACACTTTAATTTGGTTTTTACGACGTTGCTATTTACAGAATGTTTGTCAAAGGATGCAAGGCTAGTTATACAATTCGGTATTTTTATTTGCCAGGGTGGAATGGAAGTAGAAGTGTTGGAGTAGCATGATGGTATTGAGTAGTTAAGTTTTGTTAAATGGTTTTGTATTCTTGCGTAAAATGGTTTAGGGGTTCTGTGATTTAGGAACAGATTAGGAAAGTTTTCAGTGATACAATTTTTTGGGGGTGGGTTGGATACTTCTTGGCTTATTTTAGCCGCATACGCTAAGCTAAGATACATTCTTCTGTATTCTAGTGATGGTTCATTGACTTCGCTGTATAGACTTTCGACTGGCGGAAAAGTGTTTCGAAATAACTTTGATCGACCGATATTTCCAATTTTTTTTTAAATAACTTAATGTAATGGTGGAACATTTATATCTTTTGTAAGGAATATATTTATTTTGTTTATTTTAATTTGGCTAATTTATATCTTGTTAATTTTTTAAATTAATAAAAATGTAAGCCAAGCATACATTTTATTCACAAGGAATTGACCAAATACTTATACATTGGTAGATGTTTATGCTTTTAATACAAGTTTAAACAAAACATTCTACTTATTAACAACATTAAAAACAGAATTAATCAGATTGGTTAAATTGGTTAAATTCAATTGCAGCTGTTTCACTAAAATGAGCATAATCTATTTACATTATTTTTCAAAAACTTTATAATATATGCTTCAACTTTTCCAAGTAGAAGGTTTTGCTCATTTTTATTCATGCGGCCCAGTGTCTTCTTTCGTTACAGGTACACAACAATTAATTTACTATTACTTATTTTTATTTTCACTATCACTATTTTCACTTGCAAATGGGAACCTGTTTTTTTAAATGCTTTGTTCTAATTAATTCTTTTCGAAATTATGTCTTTTCATTAGCAACACTAGCTTCGAATCCTGGAAATGATTATCCTTATATACCAAGTAACATTGGTTTCTTAGCCATCTTCACCAAATTTAATTCTTAATTTTTATAGACTCAAAACCATTTTTATTATTTTTTAAATTGAATTATTGACTGAAATCCTACTTATTTTCACTAAATAAAATGTCAAACATGTAGAATCAAAAATGTAAATAAATTAAGCAAGGCGTACATTGAGACACAAGCGACACAAGCGACGCAACCCACGCAGGGTAGCACAAGTGACGAAGTCCACGAAATTTTTGCGTTGTGTTGTTTGAACGCATATTGTCACAAAAGCTGTGTTGTTTCCTGCGCTAATAGTAATTAAACATAATTTAATCATTTTCTGATGGAAAATTTATTGCTAAATTGGGAATCGGAAGTGTTGCTGTACGACCTCTCAAAAAAAAAGAAAGAAATCTTATTGGAAAAGCAATTACATGGAAAAAAGACAAAGTCATAGCGAATTTAATTTAGCATCTGAATTCTCGGACTCAAAGTTTACAAATTATTTCCGACTAAATTAAAATCAGTTTGAAAAAGTGCATAATATAATAGAAGATTTCATATATGACGGATACTTTGTATCATATAGAACAGGAAATTTTCTCACAGCCTCAATAAGTTCTTCCTGCATTTTTTGCAGTTATTTTGCCATGGAACGCTCACGAAATCTGTGTTTTGAACAATGGGCAACACACGTCTGGTTTGACACATTCGTGGCCTACGCTGTGCTGCGTCATAATATAGTTTTTTCTACCCTTTGTGGTCTTTGTTCAAAGCTTCACCTACCCATTGTTTATTGTATATACTTTGTATACAACAATTTTACAAATAAATGCACACAAATAGATTTGATGTCCTCCTGTGGTATCTCATTCCAGGCAACCACCAACTCATCTCGAATTTCTTCTAGAGTCTGAGGAGGACGTTGCAAATTGAGCAATCTCCTACCCATCATATCACACACGTGCTCAATTAGGGATAAGTCGAGAGATCTTGGTGGCCAAGGTAACAATGTGACATCATTATGTTGGCTGTTGCATCATCATTGTTGTTTGTTTATTTCAATTCTTATAGGTCTTTTATTCTTTATTTATGCTTAAATCATTAATTTCTATTTCTACTTTTTTCTGTTAATGTAATAATTTTTAAAATGTTAATTTATCCTATTTTTTATAAAATAAATTCCTTTCATAATATTTTAAATGAAAAGTGAGTTAACAAATAATTAAGTTATTATTAAGTTACTAGTATAATTTAAAGAAAATTGATTTTTATAAATATTGCATGATGTCAAAATGTCATAGTTATGATCACTTTGTCCATAACTTTTGATTTAATGAATAATATAAGTTAATTTGAATATAATTATGTACCTACTTTGAAAATGATAAAATAATATGTGCCTGTATAACACTAATGTAAAACTTATACAAGAGTTTTGTTGTAAATAAAATCGTTCTTATTACTGAAATTATTTATATTTTTAAATTACTATGGAGTTTTATTATCATCTACCATATACTGACATGTGGCCTTTACATTTATTTGCTTAGCATGGAATTAGAATAAACTACTATTGTAAGTATTTATTATTATTTAATAAAATTCCTTAAGTCTAGATTAGCCTGCTGCACTATATATTATAGATTTATTCAAAGCAATCAGTTTAATAGTAGAGAACTTCCAGAATTTATATGCTCATTAACAACTTTTAAATGCTATCTGCTAGATGTCTTTCTAGATTTTCAAGAAAATCTACATTTTTTTATCACAAATGTGTAGTATTCTTATTGCTTGTTTTGTGCTAGAGTTTGTGTGAATATCTGTTTTTGTATAATATGACTTTTCTGGTTGCTGCAATTTATAGTGTAATTGATTAGTATGATACAGCTCAGTAGATCAATTTTAATAATAAAAATTAATTTAAAAAAAATTGGAAATCTTTGGGATTTACATTATACATTAGTTAAACTATTAGAGGTTGTTCGATAACATAGAGACAGACCAAACTTATGTATTTATTATCTGTATTTTATTTTAAAAGCATGGTCTTATTTACTTTCATATCACATCAATATAAAGTTTTCTTAAGTTATACTTGGTTTTAATCAAATGATTACTAATTTTCTATAAAAATCGGTGCAAGTTTAACTCGCTGTACAATTTAAAAGAAGCGCAATAGTATTATTCCATTACGGAAACAATTTATTTGCTTAATTATCAAAATTTTTAAAAATTATTGATATTGCCCATTTTCTTTATATCAAATACAGGGCGAGTTAAAACGCAAATATATTAGTCTATCAGTAATTTTTCATCACTATCGAAAATATCAAATCAACGGATAACAATCCAGGTAACAGATTTTCCCTTCGTATCCTATCCTTCGCAAGTATGAAGCCGAAGGATCTAGGTAAAACTAAATAACATTGGATAGAATTTCCTAAATGCATATTTTTTTTAAATAGTTGACTTTTTGGTCGCTTGGTTGCCAAAAGCTGAAAATAATCATCAAAATACCATATGCCTAAGCGACAGCAAATTTCACCGTAGGAACTTGAAACTCTGTTCATTCGACGCAGAATTTTTTTGTGATTACAGTTATGTATACAACTTAATAATGGCTCAAATGTCGCTTAGGCACTTTTTCCTTTCCACCGTCGATATGTGTTTCAATGTCAATTGAGAATTTTGGCTGTCCTGTCAGTTTTTATATGTAATTGGTTTAAGAAGACAAATATAGTCCGTTTAATTTGAAGTTTTGCTAGTTAATTACTGAAGAATAACTTGTTATTTAGTTTTACCTAGATCCTTCGGCTTCATACTTGCGAAGGATAAGATACGAAGGGAAAATCTGTTACCTGGATTGTTATCCGTTGATTTGATAGAAAATTACCATTACTATAAACAATTTTTATTAAGTATTATCATTTTTGTTTAAATTGATTAGTTTTTATAAAATATACTAATTTTCCAAAGCAAATTATTAATTAGATGTTTGTTATACAGGGTGTCCCGAAAAGAATGGTCATAAATTATACCACAGATGCTGGGGTCAAAAATATGTTGATTGAACCTCACTTACCTATATACAATAGTGCACACAAAAAAAGTTACAGGGTGCTAAATTTAAAAATTTAAATAATTTTTTTAACATTACTCTCTAAAACGGTTTAACGTTAGTGTGTGAGAATTTCTAGGAAATACTAGTAAAGAATACCCATTCAATTATTCAGAGGGGATGAATACTCCTTTCACCCTTCAACTGTTTTTAGGGTTATAATTAATAATTTACAAAATTATTCAATAAACAGAAAACCAACACAAACAGATGTAACCATACCGTATAATTCAAATCATCCTATAACACATAAATTAGCAGCTTATAATTCTATAATACATAGAGCATTTTCAATTCCAATGAACACAATTTACTTTGATAAAGAAATTGATATCATAAAACAAATAGCCATATCTAATGGCTACCCAATTCATTTGATAAATACATTAATTAATAAGAAAAAGCAGAAAGTGTCACTAAACCTAATATTTCCTAAACAAACTAAAGAAATTAAAAGTTATAAAAATATTACATATTATGGAAGTATTTCCAATAATATTTCAAAAATAATATCTTTGGCAACATCAGCATTAATATCATTTAAAACACAAAATAATATTGGTACAAAACTGTTAAATGTAAAAACAAAATTACCTAAATTAAAAAAATCAAAATTAATTGTCCCAAATGTAATGCAGTATATTTAGGTCAAACACAAAGAAATTTTGAAGTAAGATTTAACGAACATTTAAGAGCATATAGATTAAAACAACCAGATAAGTAAAATTATGCAAAACACCTACTTGAACATCCAACCTCACTCTTACACATCAATGACATCCAAATACTACACACTTGTAATAAAAAACAAAATTTAGATTTTCTTGAAGAACTTGAAATAAAAAGACATCTAGCAGATCCATAATTTAAAGTTGTTAATGAACAAATAAATCTGGGAAATTCTCCACTTTTAAAGTGTTTTGCTTTGATTGAGTCTTCATTTTATACACAGATAAGACGTAATTGTAACACAAATATATTAAGTTATTGTAAAGATCAGCATGATATAGTTTTTTCCTGGTTTTTCTATATCATTGCACAGTTATACTGATCTTAGAGGGAAGTACATCCAGGATAATCCCTTAGGGCTCATAACATCTAGGCTTTAATTTTGTTATGTCTTATTACTTCCATACTTGGTCTACCTAGCTACAAACAAACAAAATGTAACTTCAATATGTCAATCTGACGATGCTAAGTCTAGCGAAACGGCTAAAGTTAAAAAAGCAATTTTTTAAACAAATATTGGAAGGTTTGTTAAAACGAAGAGCTTTTTATTATTCCTATTTATTATTTTATAAATTGTAATTTAATAATAAGATGTTTTTAATATTTATGAGAATGTAATTTAAATATTCAATATTGAAATTGGCATTTTAAAGGGTGGCTGTATCTTCCATTATAAAATATTTACAAAGAAATACAAAGAGACACAAAAGTTTAATATTAGACATTTGATTTCAGTAGCGGTCCATATTTTGTTAAATTATAGCCCTAAAAAAGTTGAGGGGTAAAAGGGGTGTTAATCCCCTCTGAAAATCCATAATAAATCAAAATAATTTCATACATAATGTTAAACCGTTTTAGAGTAATATTACAAAAATTATTTAACTTTAGCACCCTGTTACACCCTGTATATAGCCACTAGCAGGAATTAAAAAAGATTTATGTATTATAAATGTAATGTGTTCTAAGAAATTCTAGTCATCTAGCCACAACATTGTAATTGTTTTTTCAAAATGAATAATAAAAAAACATTCGTATCCAAGAAAATCTGTTAAATAGTATTTAGTACTATTGCCGTTCGGTAACATTTAATTCGTTTTTCTCTTCAAAGCAATCATGAAAACAGCTTCAGCAAACGAGATACCCTTTAGAAATAAATCACTGCGTACTCTTCTATTCTTCTATCGAATCCTCTGCGTTTCCGCCCACCGATCTCGGGTCAATTTAATGCATATATTTATCCCATATGCCAGACCTAAAGCTAGTTAAGTGTGAAGTGTAATTTGTTAATGTTGTATACTGTCGAATTTATAAATATATATCGGTGTGTTATTGTGGGGATCAATTTAAATGCGAGCAAAGCCATTTGCTGCTTCTCCCTCTTAAATGTTATTGAAACCAGCTTTTATGGTCTAGATAGTTAAGCGGAATAAAATTTAAATAGTTTGTATATAGAAGATGCAGACAATTTCTGCTTGTGCTGCATAAGGGTAAAGTTAAACTACAACATAGAATATTTTATAAAAATTTAGAAAAGTCCTAATACCTAATATAAATATTAAATACATAATTTACCAAGCATTATTGACTTCTTATTCGAAGTCAAACATTTCGAATCGGACGCCTTTTGTAATATAAAGATGTATGTCTAAATTGACTCTTTTTGATTTATACGTATAGGTTATACGATAAATCTTAGTAGAAATAAAACCTTTTCACAACCCAATTCCGAATAATAAGATTTTCACACCTGGTATGACTCACTTAAAAAGCAGGAAACCAAAAATTGAGCCGTTTCTTCGGAATGATAAATTAATAATGGGATTTCGCAAACGGTACGTCTGTCAGTTCCTAAAGTTGGTATAATAGTTAGAAAATGATTCTATTTAAAATTTCGAAGAAAGGAACTGGTCTAGTGGTCAAAACATTAGTTGCGTGTGGTCCTTCGAACTGTTGTTCGCTCTAGATTTCTATTTAGCCAACAATGTAACCTGGAGGATGATTTATGTGCTAATGGAGGTCTCAAATTGTAGTAGAAAGAAGAATGGTAAATAATAGTTATATCTCAAACATAAATTATTTGTTAGGATACGGTCAACAACTGTGAATACTAGAGCACTCTTATATGTGTGGGTTTTGTGAAAATAAAATTCTTGGAGTAAAATAAATAAAAAAACTCTTTAAATTGTAATTATTATTTCGTATTTTTTAACTAGAATATTTCACAAAATTTTAATAGTTAATTTTCCAGAATTTCTGGATTGTATCTATTATAATTTTAGCATTTCATGTCAATTTTGTTCGTTTTTATTTAATATCGCTATATTTCTAGTTTTAAAAATATTCGAATTTCTATTTGTGGCCATTTTGTCGACCTGTAATATTATTCAATGCTGACTATTTGACATTAATTAATTAGGTGTGGCAGTAATTATCTGGCATTTTCCAGCTGGTAGACTATAGTTGTTTTAAACGAACATCCATTCTCTGATGTAGGTAAAATCTAAAAGATTCAAAGAAAAACCCAAATTCCATCCCACAAATTCACTTCTTTCTGTCCTTGTTCATGGTAAGGATATGGTTCCTAATTTACATAAATCAGAATATAACCTTTCCTGTGCTGATTACAATTCGATATACGTTGGCCATATTAGATTCATTAAAAAATGTCAGAATTTTGTACAGTTTAATTCTCCTTTATTGTTTGCTAATCATGTTCTTTCTGAGAATCATTCTAGGAATCTATTCACCATTGACATTGCATTTGTGTGATTAAAGTTTTATAATGAATTAACCCCAACATTGTTTTAATGAACAACTAAAACCCTCTGAACAATACGTTTTTCTTGATTAACATGAAGAAATCTTTTAAGAATAATAAAAAACTCTTCGTTTTAACAAAACTTCCAATATTTATTTAAAAATTGCTTTTTTAAAAGACTCAATGACAGCTGTCATTGAGTCATGATATCAGATACTCTGGTTTTGAAATTAGTGCTTCAAGTGTGAGTACTAATGATGATTTGGTAGACCTAAACTAGTTACAACCATTCTATATTAAATTAAAAAATAGTGGGATCGATTTTGTATTCTTCTTTGAGCCTTTTAAAAAAATAATAAAAATGATGTGTTCAAAAGAACATAAGAAAATTATGTGCGTCAGTAACTTTGTGGCATTTTTGGGCTCTCATGAATTATTAAAAGATTTTGTTAACTTATCATTACCGTTATTAATAGAACTAAAACACTTTTGCGTTTATATTATACAGTGCGCGTCATTAAAAAGAATTTTTGGAATTTTGGAATTTAAAAAAAACATTTAATTGAAAATTAAAAAATTTACATTGTTTTTCTTTAGAACTACAATAAAATTGTGATTTCTACTATTCTGTATTTTCAACTACACTTTTCATTAGACGTGGCATTGAATTTATCCAACTCTGGATGTTGTCTTGAGAAAAAGTTTCTTAGCTTTTTTTCCAGCGCCAACCGATGCTGCTTATCTTTTTATTGCAGGTATTCTGTTTCTTACTCTTTGTTTGAGTTGTTGCCAAACATGCTCAATCGGGTTTAAATCTGGCCGATCAATTCATTTTTGGCACACAGGCGGGTTCCAGGTATAGTGTTACAATCCTGGACGCGTGTGACCTTGCTTTGTCTTTGTCAGCAAAAGGTATTATATGCTGGTATAGAATTTCGTACCCATGTACCCATCGGTGAGCATTCAACCATCCACTATCAATAAGATCAGTGCGGCCTTCGAAAGAAATGCCTGCCCAAAAGCCTCCTCCAAAAGCAACACGTGTTGGTCGAACATAAGCAGCATATCGATCCCCATGTATTCTGTACGTTTTGGTGCTACCCTCTACCCCATAAATAACCCTTCTGGACTCCACTAAACAAAAAAATTTTCTAATCTTCCATCGTCCAATGCTTGTGGTCTCTAGCGAACTAAAGTGAGCGTAGTCGATGTGTTGCTGTTAACAAAGATTTTGAATTGCTCTCGCCGTAAAGAATCGATTTTGCAAAGAAGAGCGTTGTAAAGAACGGCGTTCTATAGCAGTAGTGATTCTTCTTGCACCTGATTCTGGTCGTCGTTCGTGAAATACAGTCTCTACTAATCGTTGATATATTTTTTGGACCATACACCGACTGACTCTAAGCTGTCTTGCTACTTCTCTTTGACTCATTCTATTATGAATCAAAGTAACAATTTAAACAGATCCAGCAAATCTCTCCCAAGTAGTTTTAAATTCAAAAATTTCACTCTTTCAACAATGGAGGAAGAACCGAAATTTTTTTTAAAAACAGAATTGCCCTATTTTAAGACAAACAACGTTCCTTCCACACTTGCATTAACCGAAGTCGTAAACCTGTTTCTGCATTCTGCAAGCTTAGTTTTTATACAACAAATTGTATAAACTTATTATTGGAAAATTCTGAACAAGTCTTCAGGAATTAGTTTGCCCATCCTTTTCGACCATATATTTCTATTCCAGTTTCTCTTTTAAAAACTGCTTTTCTTAGGTATGTTATCATGTTCCCAATGCCAACGTTTTCCAAAGATAATGTGTACCTTTTTTACTGATACGGTACATTAGCTACAAATTCGGTGAGCGATATGAGATTTAAGATAACACTATAAATCATTAACAAAATATTTAGATGCCAATTTTTTAAAAGGTAACCAAAGAAATTTAAATGTTTTCCTAAAATCTTGTAAGATTATATTGAATTTTTAAGAAATACAGGGGCATTTTTTCAGAGTTATTAGAGCTTGTTTAAACAAAAATATACTAAGTGACATAAAAACCCGAACAACCAGTTTAAATGATTTTATTTTAATAAAATTTGGTGAATTTATTTATTTTACTAAAATAAACAATTGATAAAATTTTCAGCCATATTAGTTGAAGATTCCGGTTTTTATACAGCTTTTTTTGAAATCCACTAACAATCCAAAAATGTATTTTACTAACCCTTACTTTTCCATCTGATTAAGAATAATAACAAACTCTTCGTTATAACGTAATTAAAAACCTAATTTTTCAAATAAACTTGGAAGTTACTTTATAACGGAGAATTTTTTTTCTTAATCCAAAAATAATTATTGTGATCGTAGTAAAGATCCAAATTTTACGGATTTTGGTTCTTGACATTCTTTACAATTGGTTACGATGCCTGTACGGAGACCTGTACGATTTCGTCAACTTAATGAGTTTGATAGGGGTCCTATAGTGGGACTTCGGGAAGCTAGATTTTCTTTTCGGGAAATTGCAGTTATAGTGCAATGAAGTGTAGACACCGTGGTTATGTATTGTCAGACATGGCTTCGAGAAGGCCGTATGCAAAGAGCAAGAGGCTCTGCACGCCCCCGTAGAACAACAGACCGTGGAGATCGCCGCCTTAGATTATTGACCTTAGGGGAACATTTCTCCACTAACAGGTCCATTGCAAATGAATGGTTTGCAGAACACAGAAGACCTATTGGCATGCGAAGTGTACACCGACGAATAAGACGTTTTGGCCTGTTTTCATGCCGACCATACTGGGTCCTCCCTTTAACTCAAGAACACCGACGTAATCGCCTTGAGTGGTGCAGAGAACGGTCACTCTGGGATCAGGAATGGAACAGTATTGTCTTTAATGACGAGTCTCGATTTTGTTTAGGCCTGCACAAGGGTTGAGCGAGGGTTAAAGGACAACGTGATGAAAGGAGAAATCCACGGTTTTTTGTCGAAAGGCATGTTCATCAAACTGTTGGAGATATTGTTTGGGGTGCTATAGCTTATGGTTCGAGATCACCTTTAATCTTCATCAGAGGTAACATTAACGCGCAGCGTTATATCCCAGAAGTTTTAGAACCCCATCTTTTACCCTAACTTGACACCCTGGCATATCCAACTGTCCAACAAGATATTGCCGGACCACGTGTCGCAAGAGTCACAATAGACTTCTTTCAACATAATGATGTCACATTATTACCTTGGCCACCAAGATCTCTTGACTTATCCCCAATTGAGCACGTGTGGGATATGATGAGGAGGAGGACATTGACCACCTGATCAGAAACATGCCTAGGCGCGTTGTAGAATGCCTAACACATCGGGGTGCATCCACACATTATTAAAGGTAAAAGGGCTGCAATCATTTTTAAATTTTTATCATTATGCTTCAGTTAGTACTTATACCAAATGTTATAAAAATAAAGTTATTTAAATTGGGTGTTCGGATTGTTATGTCACTAAAATTTTTGCGATTATAATTTCGGTAAAAATCTTAAATTAGAATCCCATCAATCTTATTCTCAAAAGTCAAAGGTATGGGTAATTAAAGGTTGAGGTGCTATAAAGAATTTTCTTACAAATAACAACGGTAAATCTTGGGAAAGAAATAATACATAGTGCATAGTATTCTATAGTTTAGAAAACAGGAATCAGCAGAAGAACCAAGAAGAACTAGTAGGTCTTAGGGTCATACATTTTGCTGCGCTATTTGGTAGAAACGATAACCCGATATGTTACTCAGACTTATTTTCATCCGGTGGTATCGATTACCACAGTGTCCCTTAAGCAGTTTGATATTTCCTTCCAGGATTTGCGATAAGGTACTATGAGGGTTTGACAATAAATGCCTGGGCCAATTTTCATCTCGGTCCATTTCAAGATAGTATCTTGGGTGGTGGTTTTTGCAATGTCAAAGCATAGTTCCAGTTCAAGGAACAAAAATTTTTAGTAAGAGTGTCGGCTGTATTATTGCACCCTTCTGCATTTATTCTTAACCACTGATTATTTTAAGAATAATAAAAAAAAAGTTTATTTGAAAAATTATGTTTTAAATTACAATGACGGCCGTTTCGCTGAATAGCATCGTTAGATTGACATTTAAGTTACATTTTGTTTGTAGCTAGGTATCTAATGTTGTTTAGGTAGTATTAAGGCTAGACCAAGTATGGAAGTAATAAGTTATAACAATATTAAAGCCTAACCTAACCTAAACAACATCAGGTACCTAGCTACAAACAAACAAAATGTAACTTAAATGTCAATCGCTATTCAGCGAAACGGCCGTCATTGTAATTTAAAACATAATTTATTAAATAAACTTGGAAATTGCGTTCAAAAGAAGAGTTTTTTATTATTCTTAATAAAATGGACTTTTAAAAAGTAAGGGTTAGTACAATAAATTTAACTGATTATTTTATTTATCTTTGGGTTTTTCTTTTCGTTTTCCCAGTCACATGCGAAATATGGATGTTTTACTTTGTTTAAATATTTTAAGTGCACACATTATAAATGAACAGTTGCTAAAATGATACGATGGATGATGTCTCTTATAAAAATATTGCTAGCTATTTTGTTAGGCGGTAGCGAAGCGTATTGTTGAAAAACAGCGGGAAACCGAAGTATTATATACGAGCTTACGTTACAATAAAAAAATATGGGTTAATATATTTTTTCATCCTGATTCACATGACAGCTGCCATTCCATACGATCAGTGGCGCAACAGAAGATAAAAACAGTAAATGAAATTATTTTACATACATTTAAATTATAGAAAATTTTAGCAAATTATTAATATAGATTTTTACAAAAACCATTGTCTAAGAAAACAAAAATGAAAATCTTTGATTTTTCAATTACGTTTAATGACTTTTAATGGTCTATTTTCCAACAAAGACATTGCATATAAATCTGTATCCACCTATAACCTAAAAATCCCCCGATCGACCATAAAAAAATACCCTTCCCGCCGGGAATGTCGTTTCGGGCTACAAAATCACTCCAATTGGGGTCGATGTCTTTATATCTCTCGACAATATCAAAAAGTAATCTTGGTCGATATCGCGCAACTTCTCCAACGTATATACGAGTTTATAGAAAGAAAATCGAATGGAGAGCGTCACCGATATGTTACACGAACAATGGACTGTCGAACCTGATGTCAGCGAATCGTCTGGATAACAAACGACAGGAGCGAGGTAATCAAGAACGATTTCATCTTACAGAGAAAGGGCGGGAGTCCGCATCGTGTTAGAAGCGACCGGAATCGAACAGAGGCACCACCAACTACATACATAGCGACATCGGAACCTATACAGTTTTCCGACAGCTAAATTCGATGCTAAATCAGTGACGCGCTTACTGTGGCTCGTCTAGTATATAAAAACAATAGTATTAACTAAAATGTTTTAAGTAGATATTGTTTTCTTTTAGAGACAAATATTTTTATTTTCTTACAATCTTTATAACTGCAGGTTAACTGGGATTCAAGACTGAAAGTTATTGAAATGGGTACAATAGAAAAATTGACCTTTACCCTAACGTCACACAAACTTTATATACCTCATCCTTTTTTACAAGCAGTTGAAACATATTAAACAATTATGTACTCTTATCTATTAAGCAATGACATAGGTTTTTTTCATTTCTAATACGCCACATTATTGTGACAGCACTGTCTTGACTGCTTGACATAAGTTATAGCGTTATATCCAAACAAACTGTGGCCTTATAGTAGTCAGTTTGCATTGAAGTTTTTTGTATTGTGAATTTTCTTATTTTTTATAAAGTTTTTGACATTATAGTGCCATCTAAACACATTACTATCATTAAGGAATTCCTCCAATTATTTATTTTTTAGTCTGATTCATTTCGCAAGGTTTGTAGGTATGACGTAAAGGTAAAGGTCAATTTTTTCTACGGACTCGGAAGACTCGGCCTTGGTTTGTTTGAGCACGTCAGCCAAGGTTTTAAAAGTCACATCTGCTTATTATTTTTTATGTAATCAATTCTTTATGAATTCTTTTTTATTTTAAGAATAAAAACGTTTTTTTTTATTTTCAGAATTTCGAGTTTTAAAATGATTTCAATTTTTGAAATGTGTTTTCCATGTGAGCTGAACTAGCTTGTAGATTCCGTTCTCTCAGGTCGAAAACCTATAAATTAATTTGGTGTAAGGGATTTTTCTATTTGTCATTTTCGTCATTTTTAAATATTTTAAACTAACTATACACCAGAATGATGATTAGATATTGAGCAATTGGTGTTCAATCCAATTCTATAGGTTTATATTTCGGTTTTTTCCAAGATAATATTCCTCGTAAATTAATTCGTAATCTGCAAAGGTAAACATAACCAACATTGAATAAATCTCCTCTTCCTCTTCCTCTTCCTCTTCCTCTTCCTCTTCCTCTTCCTCTTCCTCTTCCTCTTCCTCTTCCTCTTCCTCTTCCTCTTCCTCTTCCTCTTCCTCTTCCTCTTCCTCTTCCTCTTCCTCTTCCTCTTCCTCTTCCTCTTCCTCTTCCTCTTCCTCTTCCTCTTCCTCTTCCTCTTCCTCTTCCTCTTCCTCTTCCTCTTCCTCTTCCTCTTTCCTCTTCCTCTTCCTCTTCCTCTTCCTCTTCCTCTTCCTCTTCCTCTTCCTCTTCCTCTTCCTCTTCCTCTTCCTCTTCCTCTTCCTCTTCCTCTTCCTCTTCCTCTTCCTCTTCCTCTTCCTCTTCCTCTTCCTCTTCCTCTTCCTCTTCCTCTTCCTCTTCCTCTTCCTCTTCCTCTTCCTCTTCCTCTTCCTCTTCCTCTTCCTCTTCCTCTTCCTCTTCCTCTTCCTCTTCCTCTTCCTCTTCCTCTTCCTCTTCCTCTTCCTCTTCCTCTTCCTCTTCCTCTTCCTCTTCCTCTTCCTCTTCCTCTTCCTCTTCCTCTTCCTCTTCCTCTTCCTCTTCCTCTTCCTCTTCCTCTTCCTCTTCCTCTTCCTCTTCCTCTTCCTCTTCCTCTTCCTCTTCCTCTTCCTCTTCCTCTTCCTCTTCCTCTTCCTCTTCCTCTTCCTCTTCCTCTTCCTCTTCCTCTTCCTCTTCCTCTTCCTCTTCCTCTTCCTCTTCCTCTTCCTCTTCCTCTTCCTCTTCCTCTTCCTCTTCCTCTTCCTCTTCCTCTTCCTCTTCCTCTGCCTCTGCCTCTTCCTCTTCCTCTTCCTCTTCCTCTTCCTCTTCCTCTTCCTCTTCCTCTTCCTCTTCCTCTTCCTCTTCCTCTTCCTCTTCGTAATATTAAACTTTTATACATTACAGCTACATTTAATACATTTAAATATTAAATCATATACCTAAAAACCTTAAAATAAAGAACAACAATTTAACTAAACTCCATACTACCGTATGTCCGAAGTAAATATTGCTCGTCTATATATTTATATTTCAATTTATTAAAATTTTATATTTCGGAGGTCTTTTATGACAGCAATATTCTCTGACACCTTTCATTTTTTGCCTCATTCTTATTTACGTTCAATTGTAAACATGAATAAAACATCCTAACACATTCCGTTTATATTGGCAGAGAAATACAGTTGTTGAATATTATGTGATACATTTTACAAACAATTCAGGTCAGGATTTGAATAAGATCCGTAGCAAAAAACAAAATCAACCCTGTTTTTAAATTTAGCAACTGATTAGTTTTGTAGACGTACTATATAAAGCCTAAATGAATGAAATTTATTGCACTAACCCTTACGCTGTGGAAGTCCACCTTAATGAACAACTAATCGTTAACTTTTGCGATTAATTAAAAAATTAGCTTTTAGAATACAATGACAGCATCGTCAATATGACGATGCTCATTCTAAGAATATAATGACAGTATCGTCAATATGACGATGCTCATTCTAAAAGCTAATTTTTTAATTATACTAAGTGACATAAAAATCCTTATTGAAGCATAATAAGTAAATGATACAAATTTCAAAATAATTGCATTGCTTTAAAGTCCTTTTACCTTTAATAATGTGTAGATGAACCACCTCCTGTGGTATCTCATTCCAGGCAACCACCAACTCCTCTCGATGTTCTAGATTCTGAGGAGGCCGTTGCAAATTGAGCAATCTCATACTCATCATATCCCACACGTGCTCAATTGGGGATAAGTCGGGAGATCCTAGTGGCCAAGGTAACAATGTGACATCATTATGTTGAAAGAAGTCTATTGTGACTCTTGCGACATGTGGTCGGGCATTATCTTGTTGGAAAGTTGGATATGCCAGGGTGTCAAGATAGGGTAAAAGATGGGATTCTAAAATTTCTTGGATAAAACGTTGCGCGTTCATGTTACCTCTGATGAAGATTAAAGGTGATCTCGAACCATGAGCTATAGCACCCCAAACCAAAATTCCAACAGTTTGATGAACATGCCTTTCAACAAAAAAACGTGTTTTGTTGCCTTTCACCACGTCGTCTTCTAGCCCTCGCTTAACCCATGTGCATGCCTAAACAAAATCGAGATTCGTCACTAAAGACAATACTGTTCCATTCCTTATCCTAGAGTGACCGTTCTTAGCACCACTCAAGGCGATTACGTCTATATTCTGGAGTCTTATTCGTCGGTAAACACTTCGCATGCCAATAGGTTTTCCGTGTTCTGCAAACCATTCATTTGCAATGGACCTGGTAGTGGAGAAACGGTCCTCTACGGCAATAATCCTAGCCGGGGATCTTCACGGTCTGTCGTTCTAAGGGGGCGTCCAGCGCCCCTTGCTCTTTGCATACGGCCTTCTTGAAGCCATGCCTGATAACAAATAACCACGGTGTCTACACTTCATTGCACTATAACTGCAATTTCCCGAAAAGAAAATCCAGCTTCCCGAAGTCCCCCTATCAAACTCATGAAGTTGACGAAATCGTACAGGTCTTCGTACCCTAGGCATCGTAACCAATCTTAAAGAATGTCAAGAACCAAAATGCGCAAAATCTAGATCTTTACTACGGCTACAATATTCATTTTTGGATTATATAAAGTATAGAAACTAAAAAAGTATAAATAAATTCACCAAATTTTATTTAAATTGGGTGTTCGTATTTTTATGTCACAGTATAAACGTGGAAGTTAAGTTCAAACAATTAGCAGCTATTTATTATTCTTTTAAAATGAATGAATTTAATTTAACCTGAATCCTAGAAACTTTATCCCAACTACAAGAATGTATATAGCTGTTTTCTCAATATTTATATTTATATATACAATTTATTTATTTACTAAAGATCTTTTTATATAGTATTCCATGCCAGCCCTGCTTATAGTTAAGGGAATTCAGTAGGGTAGGTAAGACGTTTGCTAAATAGTTACTGTGCTAACAATAGTTTAAGGGCAACCACCAACCATGTTGAGAAATGACCAGAAAATCGCATTCACACATTGTCGTATTAGGACTGACATTTCCAAACATCTCTTTCATTAAAACAGCCATTATTTAGATTAATGTTGCCCCCGACTGCGGTTTAGAATTACGGTGAATTGGTTGATGTGCCATCTAAGGGTGGTAACAGAGGGAAGATCATTTTTTATGGCGTATTCTTCGATTGTTTTTGCTTTGCTTGTATGAAAGTCAACGAATGTATATGGCTATTGTTGAACGTTGCAACATAATCCAGCTGCTACGAAATACAAACAATGTTTGGTAGTGTTTTCCTGTATCTTTTTGTCAATTTATTTCCTAAAACCGAATTAATGGTTACAGTAATTTTATTTTATTTTTATTTATACAAATATTTTTTGCGTGATAACTAATAATACATTTTTTTACGTGTTTTTGATGTTTGGAGTAAATTTATTGTTGAGCAAACGGTGGTGTATCTAAACAATATGAACATTTTCCAGCAAATATTTTTCAGGTTTTGATATATTTTCAAATTACATTCGCAGATAGAACTGTGTATCCTTTTGTCTTTACATATGGATATGGGAAAAGAATACACTGCAAAAACATTTAATTGAAAACGTTCAGAAAGTTTATAAAACTAATAAAAATATTTTAGTGAATTTAAAATGACTCATCTGTTTTCTTTACCAGATATCCCACTTTTTCTCTTTCTTTCTCTATTTTTCTCTTTCCTCTTTTTCTCTTTTTCTTTTTTTGTCTTTTTCTCTCCCTCTGCATCTTTATCTCTCCTTCTCAAACTCGAATTGGGTTCGAAATAGCATTGTTAAAGTTAATAACTGTCAAAAAATACACCCTAAACAAATAATAAATTGATGTCACTTCACCAGAAGATTTTCAGCCTCCTTTCCTTCTGGTCTCCAACTCTCTAGGCTAGTCCTTTGGGTCTATGAGTTTACAATTAGCTTATAACTCCTTCTACCACGATGTCTCTCTGACGAATGAATTTTCACCTCCCAACTTATTACCTTTCAATCATTAATCTAAATTAGTTCATTTAAATTAGTTCATTACAAATTGTATCATATATACATTTCAGGTATGAGCCTTATTATTAAAATCTCTTTTCTTATATTGTAAAACTTGTTTGTATTTTAACCTGATGATGGCTTCTCAAAAAGCCGAAACTAGTAGCTGTTAACAACTTTACATATTTCTTACACTTAATAAAACTTTGTGACATTGACTTGGACATTTAATTTCAAATAATAAATATATGCATTACGGTAGTATTATTTTTTGCAGTATTTAGAGAAAGAGATAGATGTGTTTTATTGTCACTAAAAAATTACAAAATTTTGTTGGACAAAGCGCTAACATAACTAACTAATAACATATAGGTATAATACTTAATAATAAATAAAAGTAGGAGGGTTGTCTGAAGAGTTTCCGACCTCAACATGAAGATGGCAGCACTAGTAAACAAAAGTTGGGGAATGTGTTTGCGCATGCTTTGAAAGGTACCCACTAAAATTTCAGCCATTTTGGACGCGCATTTGTTGTTTGACAATCATTTGAGTGAGTCGATGTGAGTGTTTTTATGAAAATGGAAAAAATCGAGTATCGAGCTGTCATTAAATATTTGGTTTTGAAAGGCAATACGCCTACGCAAGTCAAAGACGAGTGGGACGCTTTGTACGGGGATCATTTACCACCGTGAAATTTTGGGCTGCTGAATTTATACTTTGCCGTTCCAACTTGGGTTTCGATGAACGTTCGGGACGTCCAAAAACTGTTCAGGAGTTATTGGATTTTTATTTTCATTGCATGGTTTTGAAACAATATCATCTTTTATGTGATTTAAAACATAATCAAACAATACTGGTGTCAAACGAAAATATTGTCTAAATTTTTCATCATTTGTTTGAAGGTGACGACATATTAAGATTTCATAGACGCCTTCAGTTTTCCGTTTCTTAAAAATCTTACTTTCTTCCGACCTTTTCGTTTCTTCTTCCGATGAAGACTTGTCAAAAATATCATGCCAAGTCCAAAGCATCCATTTTTTGCTTTTAACACAGAAACACTCTAATTATTGTCAAATAATGAAACTAAACACAAGATATAAAATAAACTATAAACACACAAAACGAAAGCAAATACAAAAATGGATTTAGGCGGTCAATAACGTTAAACTCTTACTTTACATCTGTGCTCACCGATAGCGGCCGTCTTGAACGGTCGTCAAATTACGGCCACTTTATTGCGGCACCGCTATCCTAGGAAACCAAAGCTTTAGAGTTTAAAATAATCCATGGCTGCTTTATTTTTCGGTTTATATGTTTAAAAGACGCAAGACCGCAAGACTCTTGCAGGCTTGGTCTTGGTCTTGCGTATATCTTGCAATGCTAAGTCTTGGTCTTGCATAATTCTTGCACTGCTCGGTCTTGGTCTTGGTCTTGCATTTTCTGCAAGACCAAGACCAATATCGCACGACCAAGACCAGTCTCGCTCATCACTAGTTCCAAATGAATGGTTTCCAGCGATCATTCCTCTTGATCCAAGATAAAACAGTTGAGGAGTCTGACCAAAAATACACTTTAAGCTGAACTTTATAGTTTAATTAAAAATGTTGATATAATCTGACTCCAATAGTAGCAGCTAAAAGTTCAAGGCAGGGTTTAATTCGTTTTTTAACCGGCGATACTCTTAATTTACTTATGATCTTTAAAACTGTTAACAGCAAAGGAAATTCTGTCTTCGATCATAACTTCTTCTTTTAGGAAGTTCAATAGAATATCAAGGCGACTAGATTCTGTTGAGTAAAGTTGACTTCGGTCCCAAGTTCGAATTAAATCTTCTCCTAAGCAGGATTCTACTAAAGGAGACAACATTGCAGCGCATGCATCGGCTTTAACACCTAAACTTTCCAATGCTGTTAGTTGCGATTCAACTTTGTAAAAAAATATTGATAGTTTATTTTTAGCGTTAGGATTTGTAAAAACTAAATTCAGTAGTTCTCTTACATAAAGTTCAATCAACAGATCTCTTCCAATTCGTTGTTTTAAACTACTCAATACTGTATGATAGTTACCTTTGGTAGCGGGGTAACTTTCAATCAATTGTCTCGCTTTAGAACCTGGAGTTGTGGCTTGGAATAAATATTGTAGTTTGTCCTCTTCTTCAATATTAGAAACTTTATCAATTCTGCTAAATTGATTCCAAAAATTGAGCCAGTTTTGTATCTCACTTCTAAATTGTCTAAATTCAATCTTCAGGATCTTAAGTTTACTCTTCGTTTCGGATTTTTTGGAACCTGTATTCTCACTTGTCAGCTTGTCAAATTGGAATTTTATTTTATGGTATTTAGAGCTTATCTTAGCCATTGCTTCTACTTCTAAATTCATAGTCGCTTCGTCCTCACCTGAATCTAACATCATATCTAACATAAGTTGATTCAGTTAATTTATCTGAAGTATTCTATCGTCTGGAATTCTAATGTTCTTTGCACTTCTAGAAGATCACTCACTTCTTGGGACAAGCTATCATCTAGATTATCACAAATTCTTGTAAAAGCTAATCTTTGTAGTGCTAAGGCTCTCCTGGTTTTTTCCATACTTGCTATAAAAGAGTCCTGTCACGGTCGCCAAATGTTGAAACTTCAGTAGGATGTTCACTCTTGCCCTGTATGGCTATACAGAAAAGTCGAAACTGCTTCAAAGCTACTTTTATCTTTTACAAAGAATAAATAAGACGTTCACAGAAAAATGTAATTTATAGACAATTCTCAATGTGACATATTACCTTAAGTATTAAATAACCAAAACAATAGTGCTAGATTTTTTACAATGGTCAATTATTAATACTTATTTCAATGTTTTCTTAGAAATGAATTGTTGCCTACTTTTTGTTTTAATTGGGAGCTATCAGAATTTTACAGTGTAGAATTAAAACAACGTTTTTTCACCCTCTCGTTTCGAGTTTAAACGTAATCATCTCCAAACAGAAAGTTGTTTGTGTGCTAAACATGTAAATTTTTTCTGTTCGTTCTAATGGAGATATTACATTACGCAAACATAAAAAAGACCCTTGTTTTCATCTAAGACTAATGTTTTGCGAGCTGAACCCGCGAGATTAGGACGTTACGTTTGCATAGATAACGGAAAAAACACTTGTCGTCGCAACACCCGTGACCTGCGACTGTTATTCCGTTTATCGCTAGTTACAGCAGCAGTGCCCGTAATTAAAACGTTGAGATTATTTTGTCAGATTTTTGGAAATTTATATACCCTCGGAAAGTTAATTAAAATTCTAAAATTTTGTGCCTCAGCAATTTAACTTCGATTTTTTTACAAATAACTATAATAGTCGGTGAAAAACAAAATTTGATACACGTCATCACAAATTTACGTAGACACGTATAGACAGTGTTGCCGGACTTTTATAAGTTTACAAGATTTAAAGATCGATTCGAATAAAACTATCCAAAACAATTTATTTGAAGTGACATCAAACAAAGTACCAACACAATTTTTATATTTTTTTTTCGTTTTGGGTATATGGGTTTAATAAAATAAAAAGTATATATAATAATATTTGCTTTTATTCGCTATAATTAGATTCATCACTACTAGTTTTAGTTTCTTCATTGGGATTTATAATTATAGGTGCAATCTCTAGTTCCATGTAATAACTAATTTTATGAAAAATAGACATCAGCATACTACCGATATGAATTGCGAACAATTCATCATTTTTGTGATGTGAACTTTCGCAAAACTTTTAAAATTCCTGAGAAATAGCTAAAATTATGATAAAATTAAATTTATTGTACTAACTACCTTTATTAGTAGTAAATGTATGTTAATACTTACTAGTTTTGGTAATAATCTTGATGGGATATTTAAGCCACGTTCGGACGGCCCTACATTAAGTTCCACTCACTTTTTCACCTTGTCTTCATTTTTTTTAGTGGCCATAAACACATGTTTTCATTATCTGTAACCCAACTGATCGGCACCAACTCTACCACCTTTTTATTGTTTCTTATTTCATCAAATTCAACCACAGCGTAATGTTTACTAGTTTCCGGCATATTAAAGTTAAAAGAAAGAAAAATCAAATAAAAATAAAAATGTTAACTAAAACACCTAGCAAAACAGCTGGAGCTGGGATATCCAGTCTTGACTCAAGCTTGGGTAATCATTCGCATAGCCAAGGATAGGCTACCAACTTTTGGTCCAAGCTTGGGCTTCCACTGAATGGCCAAGGCTGGAAGTAGGGACGAATGGAAAGGAGGCGCAATCTCCTTCTCTGGGTCCGACTGCGTTTTATACACGGATGGCTCGAAAAACCCACTAGGTGTGGGAGCCGGGGTGTATAGTAGAAATCCGAGAGTTGACATTTCAATAAACCTTGGTAAATACGCTACTATCTTTCAGGCGGAAACGTTTGCTATAGATTTGTGCGCAAGGGAGCTGATTGTTCAACCCCTGGTAAACAAAAGCATATACATAATTTCGGACAGCCAGGCAGCTTTAAAAGCTCTGAAATCCACCCGGGTTGATTCAAAGCTGGTGTGGAGCTGTATCGAATCCCTTAATAACCTTGGAGAAAATAACAGAGTAACGCTACTCTGGGTTCCAGGGCATGCGGGAGTAGAAGGCAATGAAAGAGCCGACACTCTGGCAAAAAAGGGAACGGAGTCCGCGTTTATTGGACCGGAACCATTCTTTGGCATAGCAAAAAGCACTGCCAAGGACATTATCTCCAGCTGAGCAGCGAGGGAGACCTTTCTGCACTGGGGGAATATACCGGGGCTTACCCACTCGAAAGCGTTTATATCTCAACCTTCGAGTAGAAAAACATCACAGCTCCTGGGACCCAATTCTTGAAATCATGGGAATCTATTCTCATGAGAAATTTACGTCATTTTCTCCCGATTTTGCAATATGTCAATTCTTCAAATATTTCATAGGAATAAATTCTCCAGAAATTATGAGAATTAATTCCTAATGTCATTTGCTGGAGAAACTTAAATTCTCATGAGAATTTACTTATGTCATCTATCAATATATAGTATCTGTTTTGTTGGAGTTGATACTGAAAAGTATTTTTTTGTTAAGAAGTGCGGACTGGATAGCGAATTGTGACCCTTAGGGGTGAGGCACAATTGGCCCTAGTTTGGCCGCAGTGGAGAAGTGGGAAACGCCCCGCTCACATTGAACCTAACCTATATAAACATATACAACTTATTCTAAAATGAATATAACTTTTGTTCCCTATTTCACTGGTACAGTTAGTTCCATTACTATTAATTTTCTTTATTATATCTGTGTCAATGACCTCCGTTGTCGAGACGTTAATTATAATAAAAAAAAACCTTTTTTCTAATTAAATTAGTTAAATTCGTTTATATTTCTGTAAATAAAAACTTAGCAACGACGCCCATGTCTTCGGATAGTTCCGAAGTGGAAACATCAGCAGGGATCAGATAAATATCAGACAATATGATTCGAATGGCAGACGCGCACATCTCCACCGTAATCCACGACAGAGGTTCTAGATTCGCACCGGGGGATCACAACTCGAATCTCGAATCGACTTTATTCATAACCTATGACGTAGTCGAACCAATAATACGGTTTTCTTTTTATTTGAAAAGGGATATTCCGAATCATGGATATAAACTACCGAAATCGAATTTGATTGTACCGAGTGGAATACGAAAAATGTTTAACTGAATCGGGGAAACGCTGACGAGAGGCTAGCGTTGCTCCCGATAACCATACTTGAATATAAAAATATATGGTTAACTAGCGGAAAAATAAAATTATTACAATAATAAATGATGGTTTAAAAAAACTATAAAATAGTAAATACTCTTTAATTGCAAATAGATTATATTGCAGTAATAGTTGGTCGATCAATCAATCATAACTAAAGAATTGAATTATTCTTTCAATAACTTAAATTTTACTATATAATTACATTTTGGGAAGATTTATTACGATTGATTGATATAACTGTACAATGATATAGAAAAACCAGGAAAAAACTATATTGAAGGACTTTAAACACAATTTATTTGCAAACTGTAAGAATACAAGAATTCAGCTGGTTAAAAATTACTGTCACTTTTTACTTTTAAACTTTACAAAAGCTGAACGAATACTAACTACCAACCTAAAATAATTATTTATCATGTCAAAATTTTCTTCCTCATTTACGGACTATACCCTTTATGACAAGCAGCTACATCAAAATACATGCATTCTTCTCGCATCTGTCACAATCATCCGTCACATTCATCCGTCACACATCTGTCACCCGTTGCAATATCATGTTGATCTTTAAAAAAACTTAATATGTTGTTGTTATCTGTGTATAAAATGAAGACTCAATCAAAGCAAACAGTTTAATAGTGGAGAACCTCCAAGATTGGTATGTTCATTAACAACTTTAAATTGTGGATCTGCTAGATATATTTTTATTTTAAGTTCTTCAAGGAAATATAAATTTTGTTTTTTATTACAAGTGTGTAGTATTTGGATGTCATTGGTATGTAAAAGTGAGGTTGGATGTTCAAGTAGGTGTTTTGCATAATTTGACTTATCTGGTTGTTTTAATCTATATGCTCTTAAGTGTTCATTAAATCTTACTTCAAAATTTCTTTGTGTTTGACCTATATATACAGCATTACATTCTGGACAATTAATTTTGTAAACACCAGATTTTTTTAATTTGGGTCATTATTTGTTTTTAAATTTAACAATTTTGTGTTGTAAATGATATTAATGCTGATGTTGCCAAAGATTTTATTTTTGAAATTGTATTGGAAATACTTCCACAATAGGTAATATTTCTATAACATTTAATTTCTTTAGTTTGTTTAGGAAATATAAGTTGTTTTTCTATATCATTGCACATGTATACATCCAGGATAATCCCTTAGGGCTAATAACATCTAGACTTTAATATTGTTATGTAATATTACTTCCATACTTGGTATAGCCTTAATACTACCTAATCAATATCAGGTACCTAGACAAATAAACTGTAACTTTAATATGTCAATGTGACATATTATGCTAACTCTAGCGAAACAGCTGTCATTGTAATTAAAAATCTAATTTTTTAATTAAACGTGGAAGTTGCGTTAAAGAGTTTTTCATAATTCTTAATAATATAAATTCTTTGTAATTAAAAATGATTTACTATTTCTTAGTTCGGTTAGCAATATAAGCGTGTTTTTTTAATGTTTTTAAACTATTATTTATTTTTTATTTTTAAGTTCGGTTTATCAATAAGTTTTGTGTGGACATATGGCATTTCTTACGAATAGTTTCGAAATCTCATTATTTTTATTTAAATATTTACGTAAACTTTCCTAAAACTAAAAACACACCATTCTTAAACTTTCTATTATCCCCCTGTATAATTTATTAACTTTTTAGCCCACCCTGTATGCTTTATTTTCCACTTTTACGTTTCTCAGAACCTCGAAATTTCACATAAACATTCCCATAAGTAAATAAGATATTGGTTATCTTCCAGTTTAACCATCCGCTAAAAATTCTCTGCGCATGTACAAAATTTGAAGTATCAAGGATAATTTTATTGGTTGATAAGGAGCGGCAAACTTTAAATCTCGAGCTGCGTTGCCACATATGTATGAATACATCTTATGAATAAATAAAGTGAGTGAATAAACATTGGAAAGACGAAAATTATAGACATTATTTAACAGATTGCGTAACTTAGGTTATGTAATCAGTTAAATAAATCTATGAAATAATGCATGTTGAACGTACAGTATGCACATTTTGCAGATAACGTTAATTTATTATAACAAGGAGATTCAATTATAGGGCTGATTTTGGATTTAAATTTTATATGCATGTAAACATAATATGCCTTAAATAAATCAGAAGATGTAATACAATATTTTAATTATATATTATTTAATTTTAATATAATTATTTAAAATGTTTTTTCCTTATAGTTTTTACTGCATGTATTGTGGTAGTTTATATTTTTCATTAATTAAAAAAAAACCACAGAATACCATGAAAACGTGAGATTTTTATATTCGCATATTACAATATATTTAATTCGAAATAACGAAGGGAAGTACCTACCTACGTTATTATTCATGTTTTCAACTGCTGTTCTTAGCATCTTAATTATTACTTATGAATTTTAGCAGTAACTCTCCTTATTAATGTGCGTATTTTTTATGATCTAATTTACTAAATCAAAACTAAACTATTCGCTTTCAGGAAAAAATATTTGAACTGACAACACTGTGCGGCTGTCCCGCTGTAAATTTCAAATATTTTTGTACATGCGCAGAGAATTTTTAGCGGATGGTTAAACTGGAAGATAACCAAGATATTTCTTAACTTTTCATTCTCCCCCCTTATAATTTATTTTTTAACCCAACCTGTTTCTTTGTTTTTTTATTTTTTCTGTCCCGAGAACCTTAAAATTGCACACAATTTCCTAAAAACTTTTGTCTGTCTAAACAGTAACAGTACATCCAATTGCAAGACAAAAAAAGGTTCTAAACCGGTGTCCCAAAATATTAGGGGCAGAGGTTTTGCATAATATGTTTTTAATCTCAAGAGAGAGAATTTCAGCGTTTAGTAATAAAATTCGATTTTAGAATTAGCGAATTCTGTGATGATCATGGAGAAAAATCGTACTTGGTGGGTTATTTTAAAAATATTTTGTCTTTTTGTATTGAATTTAGTGTTTCATCCAAAAACATTTATCGTTTTTTCGTATGCCTAAGTGCGTCAGAATGTTTAACTTTTTCAAACATCGAAACACTTCCAATATCAGACGATATTTTTATTTATTTCGCCCGGATACATCAAACTCTGTTCGAACTGTAAACTAGATTACGTGCAATTTTTATTACCCACACGAGTTTTTATTAGGAGGCTCGCAAAATAAATGTTGTCGGTATAAAAGTAGTGTTAATAAATAAAGGGTAGGATGTCAATCTTCATCATCGTATATATTTAAAGCTTTGAGCAAGTGCGACTAGAGCGTAAATAATAGAAAAGCGTAATTATATGGCTGTAAGTGATCTACGACCCCTGTTGTTGCCGAAACCATACAAAAATAGGGAGCAAAGTGTGAGTGATCCGGATGAGGGATGAAGTGAAAGTCGGTTAAGGGACAGGATACCGAAAGTTATTACTTAACTCACGGGCTTTGAAAAGGGATGTGATGCCATTTTGACCAAAACGTAAGCTTATTTGAATATTTTTCGAATTAAAACTGCCATTAAAACAAAAAAGGAAGAAAAACGAGTTAAAAAGGTTTCATTGAAAAGGTTTTATCTGTTGTTGAAATTCTTCGTTATACCGTCGAATATGTTAATAGAACGAAAACTGGTTATTGATTTGACCCCTCAAACAACAATCGGATCAACGGTGTGATCTACATAATAATGACATTCCATGGTCCCCCGGGAGACACGAGTACGGGATTAACTCCGAACTCCCGGACTTATTAATTTAATGCTACACACGTCCGTTCGTCATTGGCTGCCACTTCATTTTCGCTAATACCGGATATGTGTTTGGGATATCATATTATGAGAAACTGGCATTGCTATCTTTTATTACCATCGGCCATACTTTCGAGCGTTATCGCTTAATTGAAACTGAAATTATGAGACCGGCACTTGATTAAAAGGTCGAATATACCCTAAACTTTTCTGTATACGTTCCAGATTATTTTTAATACGGGTATAATCTTTTTATAAATATCTTATATAAACTAAACATTTATTAAAAATATGTCCTTTTCCAACCTTTTAGCTATACTGGAAAATATTGGTAATTGTTAACTGGTGCCAACCAACTATAACCGGTTCTTTTATTTTATATTTTCGTTTTGGCATTATAGAGCTAAAAAAATAAATTATAAATAACTGGTTGCAATAATTATCTATAAAAATACCACAACGAAAAAAAATTCATACTGCGGCAGTAAGAAAAATTATATTGTATAATATGGCTTAGCTAGAAGGAGGGGCAGTAATACAAGATTTACTAATATATTAATAATTAAAAATTTGATTGACTGTAGCAATAAAACTATGTTTCTACTGTGGTAAAATATATTTAGAGAAGTGGCTATTTCTTCTTACTAATACAATGAAATTGTTTAACTACCACCGATACGGTTTTACTGCTACGATAAGAATATCTTACTACTGTAATAAAAATGTTTTACAAAAATGGTAAGATAAATTATTCAGTAAAGCAGTTTTACTACAGTACCAAAAAATGTTGCGAAGGCAAGAATTTAAGAATCGATGAAAAGACTCTATTGGCATATTCCGTTCAAAGACATATGCAGTTAAAAGTTCCTGGAAGCCTCTGGGCAGAATATTCAATGATTAAATCCACCTTTTTTCTTTATAATGGCATTGATATTTCCAAGTTTTCAACTTTGATCGCGTATTTGAAGAGAAAAAATGTTGGCTATAGAAGAAAGCGAGCATTTTTACACGGGAGCAATTTGAAAAATTTCTGATGGAAGCAAAAGGTAATGTAAGCTAGTTTAGGTAAAATAAATACTATAATGAATATTTTTTCATAATTTGTAGGTCGCAATGATATTGAGAATATCCGGTGCCTGCAGAAAAGAAGAATTATATTTCTTCCTCACAGAATCTGCACTTTGCTTCATTTTCTATTCCTAGTTTCTTCATGGAATACTAACTGCGCAGAATTATAGAATAAAATTATAGAAGAATTATATAATATTACTATAAATGACATCCAACAAACCGATGGTTTAATGATTGTAAAAGTACCCAATACCAAAACGATCATCCAGCGTAATTTTACAGTCGTTAATAAACCAGACGATATAATTCCATAATTAGAAATTCTGCAAAAGTATATAAAACTTCGTCCATTACAAGTATAATCAAATCATTTGTTCTTAAGATACGCAAAAGGAAAATGTTGTGCTCAAGTAACGGTAATCAAGTAATGGACAATCGGGGGCTGGTCTCCTCAAATTGCCAAATTCTTAAATTTACCTAATCCCGAGAACTATACTGGTCATTCGTTCAGGAGGACATCAGCAACGCTTTTGGCTAATAAAGGTGTTGATGTCCTCGGATTAAAGCGTCACGGAGATTGGCGTTCATCGACAGTGGCAGAAAGCTATGTAGAAGATTTTCTTTAACATAAAATGGATTTTGCCGAAAAATATTATGCAATACTAGTAATAATAAAAAACTCTTGTTTTAACTCAACTTCCAAGTTTAATTGAACAAATTAGGTATAAATTACACACCAATGACATTCAAATACTACATATTTGTGATAAAAAACAAAATTAAAAACAAAATTTAGATTTCCTCGAAGAACTTGAAATAAAAAAACAGATCAACATTTTAAAGTAGTGAATGAACAAATATATCTTGGAAGTTCTCCACTATTAAACTGTTTACTTTGATTGAGTCTTCATTGTATACATAGGTAAGACGTAATTGTAACAGAAATATATTAAGTTATTGTAAAGATCAGCATGATATAATTTTTTCCTGGTTTTTCTATATCATTGCACAGTTATACTGATCTTAGAGGGAAATACATCCCTTAGGGCTAATAACATCTAGGCTTTAATATTGTTATATTACTTCCATACTTGGTCCAGCCTTACCTACTTAATCAGCATCAGGTACCTAGCTACAAACAAACAAAATGTAACTTCAATATGTCAATCTGACGATGCTAGTTATATAGCGAAACAGCTGTAATTGTAATTTTATACCTAATTTGTTTAATTAATCTTGGAAGATAAGTTAAAACAAGAGTTTTTTATTATTCTTCGTAAGATGAACTTACAAAGGGTTAGTACAATAAATTTAATACTAGTAATACTACCAATGTATGCGATTCTGCAGGAGTTTCTGTTAGAAGTGAAACCACAGCCCAAACAAGTGGGATTTCATTAAATAATTTTACAAATTTTACCATAAGTTTTTATATTAATAAATAATTCGTAAGTTTTCTTAATTCTTTCAAAAAATAAATTAAAATTAAGAGATTTTTTAACTCGACGGTAAGTAAATTACTTAAATGTCACCGGCTAACGAAAAATCTGTCACGGTAAACAGTCAAGAATGATCAATTGTGCAAAAAAATATATAAATATTGAAAAATTGTTTATTTTTATCTACAACTCAAATAAAAGTAAATTAAGGAACATGTTATAACGCTTAGCTATTATCTAATTTTAGCTTCACTCATTCTAGCTCAAACAAGTCCTAAACAATAGTGGAAGATTAACAAACATACTTTCTTAAATTCAACATTATTCATGAAAAACGCCCATCATTAATACCCTGATCTAAAAATAAATATTAAACATTTTATTAATGTACATTAAAGTAATATAAACATTTGATGAGTGGAGAAGTTATAGAGTTTTCAAACCTTAAGTGTAACCAGTGTAACATACTTACATAATTGTGAAATATAAACCCTAATTTTCTGTGTCCGAAGTATGCGCCAGAGCTAAAATCTTATTTATAAATATAAAATATTATTACCTATAACAGTATATATTGCTACTTACCCAAGAATGTATTCACTAAATCTTCTAAATCCAATTATTTAAATGGTTGATGTATTGAAACATCATTCTCTTCTTAACAAAACCACCACAACTGCCAATAAACAATAATATTTGTACTGCACGTGCACAATGCGAAAAAATGTGGATGCGATGTGCCTCGTCTCATTTGAATCACACCGCCAAAGACAATAATTTTTTCCCGGTTGATTTGCCGATTAGCCTATCGGGACTAATTTCGGCATTAATCGTAAGGGTTTGTGGGATATTTTGCAGAAATATTTTACCACCATAGTTCGAAAAATATTACTAATTCGCAGATTCATTTCTCGTGTTCTACGGAGGTGGTTAGAAAACTATTACTGGTAATGGTGTAACTGTGGGAGCAATAAAAATTACTAATGCAGTAAGAAAGGTTTACTGATATGGCAATATAAATATTATGTATTTTATTTCTAGCCCTTGCAGTAAAAAATATTACTGCCACAGTAAAAATTTAGACGGTAAAATATATCTTACAGTTCTAGTAGTACGCCAGTTGTTAGACAATATAATAATGGCAGTTAAAAAATTTTCAGCTATAGTAAACAAACTCTTAAAAATGGAACTTTTTAAACAAAACTAATATTATTTATACAAAAAATTGCCTATTTAAACTCAATGACAGCTGTTTTGCCAAAAACTAGCATTGTGAGATTGATATATTGAAGTTACATTTTGTTTTTTAGGTAGCCACCTGATGTTGATTAAGTAGTATTATGGCTAGACCAAGTATGGAAGTAATTAGACATAACAATATTAAAGCCCAAGTGTTATTAGCCCTAAGGGCTTATCCTGGATGCATTTCCCTCTAAGATCAATATAACGGTGCAATAATATAAAAAAAACAGGAAAAAACTATATCATGCTAAACTTTACAATAACTAAATGTATTTAAAAAAAACCACTTGAACACCCAAACTGACTCATACACGACAATAACATTCAAATACTACACATTTGTGAAAAAAAAATAAACTCTCTCTGTTATCCGCTGAGATAAGTCTCTAGTGAGCTTCACTTGTCAGTTTCTAGCCCTTTTTGAATCACATCTTCCCCTTTTTGGGGAACATGCTCTAATGATAAATATACCTGTTCGTTTAAAAAAATAGAAATGCTACACTGTTTAAATTTTAAATTAAATTCTGATATAGATATTGTCTAATGACAACATACCAATCACTGTGTATTATTATGAAAAGGACACAAAATTAATGGGGCTGTAGGTTTTTTTGACGGCAAACTCAAGTTGCTGAGCAGATGCATGTTTCTTAAAGCTTTATCAGTAAATTACGGAACCAGAGAAATTGGTAGTCCAGCCGAACAATTTCCGGCATCTTAAGATCGATTTTTAATTTTAACAGCTAGGAGGCAACCAACAATAACTGTTCCTGTTTTAGTTACGACTTTACAAAGAGTGTATAACTTATCTATTAATTGGTCGAGATCTAGTGCAAAATCATCTTCATGAAACAAACTTATTTAGTAGAAACCCGAAAATATCTCAGAACAATAAACAACTAAAAGGTTGTATTAACTTTCACTATTTATTCTATAAATTGCAATTACAGCTGTTTCGCTATAACTAGCATCAATTTATAGAATAAATAGTGAAAGTTAATACAACCTTTTAGTTGTTTATTGTTCTGAATAACATGAATTTTCACACAGTAAGGGTTAGTACCATAAATTTCCGAAAATATCTGCTGAGGCCATTAAAGAGCAATTTCAGGAAGCACATCAAATTGAAGTTAACGATCAAACCAGTAGAAGAAGACTTCATGAGGTTAATTTAAGGACCCGTAGACCTTTAAAAGTTTTAATATTAACAAATGATAAAACTGGGGTTTGGATCAATGGCAGAATGTGATGTTTTCGGATGGAACCAGGGTTGGTTTAGTATCGGACGATCGTCGGGTACATGTTTGGCGAGTTCCAGGAAGTCAATCTAGAAGTTGTCCCATTTTAATGTGGTAGTGAAATGTTTTTGGAATGGTGGGACACCTCTTACTTTGATCCCTGGCAACTTGACTGATCAAGTATACATCGACTCCGTGTTAAACCCTGTTGTTAGTTTATGGAGAGGTGCTGTAGGGCAACATTTCTTGTTTATAGACGACAACGCGCTATCACATCGGGCCCAACGGGTTATTGAGTTTAAGGAAACCAAAGATATTGTTAGTTTACAGTGATCACCAAAGTCTCCGGATCTAAATCCTATCGAACATGCATGGAATATGTTAAAAAGAAGAGTTCGACAGCAAAATCTGGGTGATGCAGGTCTTCCAGCCCTTATCCATACTGCTACCGAGATTTGGGAGAATATTCCTCAGCAGCTTATAATCAATGTAATTCCCCGAAGAATAGAAGCTTATACAAGAGCAAGAGAAGGGCCAACTGAATATTAGTTGTCTTAGTTAATTTTTTTTAAAGAAAATTATTTAATCTAAATTGAACCTTTGTTTTATGATTTTTTTAATTAAATATTATCTAAAAGTAGAGTAACAATATTAATTTTTTTAGACACGCTTATTTTGAAAAATTTGAAGTGATGTAGATATGTATTTATTTCAGATATAAATTTTTACTCGTTTACATTAGTGAGAACTATTATCTGACATAAATATCATGCAATAAATGGAATAACATAATTTCAAACATTATTGATAGTATCCTGTTGTCATAAATTAATTTAATAAATAATTTAAAATTAAATCTTTATCCTACTCTAAATTTAAAAAATTAAAAAAGTTGTTTATTATTAACTATCGAAATTTGTCCTATATTGTAACCAAAATGATATAATAATTGATATCCACATGAATTAAATTACTATATCTGATTTACGGAATATTTAAAAAAAAAATTATAATTTGTCCACGCTGGTATCGATTTAAATAAAACCTAACTCTGTTCCGTAAACGGATACTTATAATCCTATAAGAAAACAAGGCGAGGGCATGTTTTAAATTAAATTTACTCTAATCTGGTAAAACTTAAAGAGTCTCAGCCGAGCAGTAATAGGTCACGTCATCTTGCGGTATTTTTCAATGTGTTGTTGCCTTGCAACGATGACACCAATGTCTCTCATATTACCAACCAGTTTTGTTTCCAGGTGAAGAGAGTAAGGGAAAAGGAATGAAGTATGGTTGATAGATGCCGAAAAGACCTTTTCGATGTTTAACGAGTTAAAAAAATTATCACCATCGTTTTTTGTACTAAAGATATTGGGTTTCACATAAAAAACAAGGTATCGAAATTTTATTATGTTTCAACAATGATCAGTCTTCCATTTTGTCTTTACACAAAAAATTATAAAATATAATGAGTTTTGGTGTTGTGCGTCAATACTGTGTACTCGTAATGAAATAAAAAATTAACAGTGGAACTTTAAACTTGCAGCTATGAAATCATTTTTGAAATACCTCAAAAAACTCTATATACAAAAATTCTATAAAGCTTATTGATTACTGTATGTCACGTCCTTTAAAAGTTCACATATCGAAGGTAATATCATATAGCCCTGGTGAAATGGTATAGAAAATTATGATATGGTAAAGCTGCAAAAACTAGTATCAAAAGGATAGGATTAAAGACAACTAACTATATAATACCGAGTCCTCATAAAATACGAGAAGTCCGGGAGTCTATGGGAAGTAGAACATTCCCCCATCCCTTGTCATTCCGACAGGACCTCATCGCTATTTCGCGCGGGTTTCTCTCTTTCCCCCTTTTAATTCTGTGGGGGGCTCCAGGAATGCCTCTCTTCGTTTCGAAGGAGTTGCTCTTCTGGTTTTATTCCCTTGTCTTTAGCTTTTCGCAGATCTTATGCATCCTACTGCCTATTGTACGAACAACTTTACTTGACGTGGTCCTTTTCTTTCTTAAGAGCTCTCCTCGATAGAATTCTGGCTTTTCCAAAATTTGGATAGGTGGGAGTTCTGTGGGGGATTCCTTTTCTCATTTTTTTTCTCCGATACCTTTTTTTTGTATTTTCTTATTGCCATCTGTGCACACAACAGGCGCGTGCCCGGAAAGTCACAAGCGCGGTTGGTTTTTTGATTATGTATTTTTTTATGGAGCATGTTCTGGTTTGTGGTCTTCTATTTGTTAGCTTGGTCTTCTATATCTTCTGTAGTCTTCGGCTGTGTAATCCGTCAAGTCTCTGAGTTCTGTGTTCGGATGAGTCTCTAGCTCTTCAAATAGCTTTCTGGCTCTTATGTCCATTATCTCTAGTGCCTTCCCTGGTTTTATGTATCTGTGTATATCTTCGTTCCTTACATGCTAGGGAGCATTGAGAGCTTGCCTGATTGTGATGTTTTGTTGGGATTCTAGATCTGCGGATCTAGTGTTTGCTACCTTCAGTTGAAATTTTCTTTTTTGGACATATCTATATAGAAGTCTTAGTAGGCCTTACTGGTACCCTGCTTCCTTCATGTCAGACTCTGTCGAAGGCGATGTTTATATCCAAAAATATAGTACCTCTGCATTAATTTTGATTAAATCCTTATATGTGGTATTTGACCAATCTTAAGACTTGTTAATTGGTACTGTGGTGGTCTGTAAATCCAATCTCCTCCTCTGATTTTGTTACGTTCAAGTTGAGAGTTAAATTATTATTTGACTGGTCTATAATTTTTGTTTAACGTTTTTTTATTAAACTTGTTCTCGACGACCGTTCTGCAGCTTAAGGTCGACGGAGGCGCTGAATCAGACATGCGTATCCTTAAAATTATCCCCACGCATCACAGATAACACATGAAATGTGTGTTGCGGACTAGTAGGGTTGTGACATTGATAAAATTAAACAAAAGGTCCTCTAAATTCTTCAGGGTGTTTCAGTATTAGGGTAGGTTAGGTTGACTGTATTAGTAGTGTGTAACAGTGTTAATAGGAATGTTCCATGAATGTTAGGTGTTAAGTCAAGTGGAATGTTAAGGATATCGCCATCTATGGGTATAATTATAAGTCGAGTACTCGGCTAAGTTCGAGAGGCGCACGGAAGATAGGGAGGAAGAAGGTAAAGACGGCATTCTTCCTTGTTTTAGAAAGTTGAAACTGGGAGTGTATTGTTGTGAATTGGAAAATAATCTAAGAATATTTTATTCATCCGTTAAGGGATTTCTGTTTTCATTCACCTTTCTACATATTGGATAAGGCTGGATAATTGGTTTCATTAGTTTTGGTGCCGAATCCAATATTTCCAAGAAATTGGGTTATAAAATACACCAAGTTTCCATGTGTATCTGATAACAAAACCCTGTCAGGTATGTTGATCTGAGGTTTAATATTTTTATATATATATGAGTACGGTCGTCTTATTGTTCTCTCTTCCTATAGATATTTCTTCAGAAACTTATTGGATGTTTCATTTTTTTTGAATAAGAATCAAAATAAAACTGGTTCCTGACTTTATCAGAGCGGAATTTAAGAAAACCCCTTGTACGGGTATGTATTCATAAAAACATATTAATTTGCTTGAATTTGTATATATATATCGTGTAATTTAACAATTTTTAGTTATAACTACGCAAAAGTCCTGTTCTTTTTTGTAGTTTTTTTTTGGGGTTTTTGTTTCTTTTCAAATTTAATTTAAGTTTATAGTCCAGGTAATTAATGAAATAATAAAAGAGTACTGGGATTTAAGTGGGTAATTATTATTTTGTTATATGTTAGCAATCTGGTGGAATTAGAATTCAAGTTACAAAGTAAATTATTAATTTTGATGTGATATCTTCGAAGTTGGACACTCATTATTTTTTCCTCTTTAGGGTTTTTTTTTTTTGTCTCCTATTGTATAAGTGTTTTCTTGCCTCTTCTCCTATACCGCCCGTCTTGCCACCTAGGAGGAAAACTCGGAGCAAGTTGTGCTGCAACTACTGGAATTCAGCAGTGAATCATGTACTGAGGGGAAGACCTGTTTGTAGTCACACGGATTTGGACAGGAGTCTAAATATTGGACTGTCACGCAAGTTTTTAAATATATATGTTTTTTTTTTGGGGACTTCTTCATATACATATCTTTATAATTATAATATAAAATAAATTGAATATTTTGCTTCGAAAATATAAAGTCCAATATTATCTAAATAGCTAAATAACTAGTTTGATTTAATAATATCACTACACTTGTTTGGCCTATCATTTATATTAATTTATTTTAGTAGTTGATATTCAACGATGATTTGTTTCCTTTCCTCTTACATCAATCAAAAGTAGTATTTAAAGTAAAATATATTTTCTTTTTGTATGATAATTAAGAGTAGTGGTACGTACTTAGATAATAATAGGTAATAGTTGGTTTATTAGATAGACTGTTATATTAACTGATCACACCTAAATTATGGTAACGTATTTAAATGTAATGCGGAATTTGGGTTGTAGAGTAATCTTGACAGAGTAGTTTGGTTATTAAAACGCCTGCGCCTGAGCTCAAGCGACGTTGGTAATTAATCTTATTTTATCTTTGTCTATAGTAAGTTAGTAGTTCTCCTAAATTTCTGCAAATTGGTTCCCGAGACTGGAACCTAATAGTGTGTTTAGATTACCTTGTATTTATTTAATTATTATTTGGTATATTTTTTGTTGGTATTCGGCAGGGGCCGTTGAACTCTGTCTTACGAGTAGTGAATAAATCCTTGTTTGATTTATTATCATATCAATTTGTTTTATTTACTTGATTTAGAAGAGGGCAATCTACTTGGTGAGTTCGAGATTGCATCTCTTGGGTATTTGGGGAGGAATTTACCTGGCGCCCGATCCATCGAAATCTTTTATGAGAGAAAACCCACTCCCATCTCCACTGTATAGCTGGCCGCAAATACCCCAATGTCCCACCCGTTCTCTCTTTAGTTTGAACCGGTTAGTAGAAGCTGGAACAGGTGTGACATTAATTTGGCGCCCAACGTGGGGCCTGAATGTTAAAAGTAGCTACTCGTTTAGACGAAGGGGAGGTTTCCAAGTCTTGGTCTTATAGTTTAATTTTTTTTTTATTATTATATTGGACGCTTTCGTGTACTAACATGGTGTACAAGATGCAAGTAAATAGGTTAAGTCAGGATGAGCTCAGCTATGAAGTGCAGATCCGAGGAATTGCCACTGGAACAGTCGATGAAATGAGGCACACCCTGGCGATGGCAATTAGATTGGAGAAAAGTGGGGATAGTGTCAAGTACCCGGCATATCCGTTTACTCCTGAGGAGGATGAGAAGGCAGTGGAAGATAAACTGAACGATCTGGAACCACAGGTTGCTTCCTTTTATGGGAATTCATCTAGTACCACTTTTTCTAAACTTCAGTCGAAATTAAGTCATGTTTTGAACCGGATAGATAATATCCCAGAATCTTCTACCAACCGACCCCAAATGTTATCCCGTGCCTTGACACTCATGGACCAGCTGCTTCAAAAAACGGAGGAGGGTGTCAATGATCCGGTTATGCCAGTTCAAATGAGTTTAATGGGATCCAACCAGACACAACAACATTTTGTGGCTTCAATTAACCCTAGCCAAGCCTCTAGTCCAATTAGGAATAACCCATCTTCGTCACTAGTATCACCCAAATCGGTTCCCCTAGTAAGTGGAATTTGACCTTTTCTGGTGACAAAAAAGGATTATCGTTGAGTGCATTTCTCGAACGCGTAGAGGAATTACGTGTTGCGCGTCACGTTTCAAAGGAAACTTTGCTTGAATCAGGTATAGATTTGTTTTCGGGGAGGGCTTATCAGTTTTACTTGGCATATCGAACCCAAGTTCAGACTTGGGATGAATTTTTAACACTATTGAGAGAAGAATATTTGACTCCTAATTATAATGAGAAATTATTTGATGAAATTCGAAGAAGGACCCAAGGACCCGAGGAAACGATAGGCATTTATTTAGCCGTGATGACAGGTTATTTTAATAGATTGACATGTGCTGTCCCTGAAGAGACAAAACTTAAAGTTATTATGAGGAATTTAGCTCCATTTTACCAACAGCACCTTGCTCTTGTTGAGGTTAATTCAATTGCAGAGCTTCGTCAGTTAGGTAAAAGATTGGAGGCGCGCAAGGAGGCAGTGGAAAATTTTGTGGCACCGACCAAGCGAAGTAATGTTATGGAACCAGATTTAGCGTATGTTCAGATTGTTGAAGAAAGTAGTACTATTGATAGCTGTGAAGTTCCCAAGGGATCAGCGACGCCCCACCCTGGGTCTTCAAGGGAAATTATTTGTTTTAGATGCAATAAGCCAGGACATCGAGCTATTGGTTGTTCTATTAGTAAAGGTAAATTTTGTTTTCGCTGTAAAAAGGAAGGTTTTACTGTAAAGACTTGTCCAAATTGCTCTCGTTCGGAAAACTGATACCATTACATCTAGGCGGCCGATATAGATGTGATGGTAACGTACCATCGGTCGATAAATTTCAAGTTTTATTGGATTTTGTGTTAGAGAGTGCAAGAGGTGATGAGAGACCATACTTGACAATTGACGTTCTAGGTAAACCACTATTGGGATTGTTAGATTCCGGTGCTACCCGGACCATTTTAGGTAATAGGGGACTGTATATAATTAGAGAGTTAGGCTTGCCCATTAATAATACTAAATCTACTTCGTGCACGGTGGCAAATGGTACTAGTTGTCGCAGTATTGGAGCTGTTGAATTACCGGTCAGGTTGGAGGGGAGATTTCATTTAATAGAGGCGCTTGTTGTTCCCGAATTACCACATTTACTGATTTTAGGAGCTGATTTTTGGCGGGCCATGGGTATTGTTCCTGACCTCCGTCGGAAAGAGTGGTGTTTTAGCGATGAACCAGTTGTTGTAAATTCCGTGGAGCAATTAAGTAGTCGAACTTTACTTAGTCCTTTAGAGAAGGTTAGGTTGCAGGCAATTATTGATAGGAATATGGAACTTATGGGAGAGGAATTAGGCTGTACAGATAAAGCGGAACACGTTATTGTAACTCAGAGTCCTCTAATTAAGCAACGATATTATAGGGTAAATCCAGTTATTCAGAAACATATAGACAAAGAATTGGAAGAGATGCTGCGCTTAGGGGTTGTTGAGCCTTCTAGTAGCCCGTGGGCTTCCCCAATAATTCTAGTTAAGAAAAAGGATGGTACCTACAGATTTTGCGTCGACTTCAGAAAACTTAATTCTGTAACTATGCGTGATAGCTATCCTCTTCCGTTGGTTTCCGACACGTTAGATAAATTACGAGATGCAAAATATCTTACAAGTTTGGATGTAAAATCCGCATATTGGCAGGTTCCCATGGCGGAGTCATCCAAGAAATACACGGCATTCACAGTACCAAATCGAGGCCTTTTCCAATTTACAAGAATGCCATTCGGGCTTCACAATGCTCCGGCAACGTGGCAGAGATTAATAGATAACGTACTAGGCCATGATCTGGAACCTCACGTGTTTGTCTACCTCGATGACGTCGTCATCGTTAGTCAGACCTTTGAACAACATTTGGCTACCCTTGATGAAGTTTTTCGTCGACTCAGGGAGGCAAAGATTACCGTAAGCTTTGAGAAATGTCAGTTTTGTAGACCTCAAATGAAATACCTGGGGTATGTGGTGGATCGCAATGGCCTGCATGTTGATCCAGAGAAAGTTGGCGCTATGTTGCAGATTGGAGCTCCAACTAACGTCAAGGAGGTGCGTCGTATAGTTGGGACTTTTCTTGGTACAGGAGGTTTGTACCTGATTTTTCCACCATTATTGCTCCTATCACTAGTCTTCTGAAGAAGAAGTCCAAGTTTGAGTGGACTGATGAATGCGATAAATCCTTTCGGAAGATCAAAGAGTATTTGGTTGTGGCTCCTGTATTAAGTTGTCCGGATTACTCGAAGCCATTTACAGTTCAGACGGATGCGTCTGCATACGGGATAGGGGCTGTGCTTACGCAACTTCATGAAGATGGTGAAAGAGTAATAGCTTATTTAAGTCGTTCCCTAACTCGTCAAGAACAGATTTGGTCAGTTACCGAAAGAGAGTGTTTAGCAGTTTTGTGGGCAATTGAAAAACTGCGCCCGTATCTAGAGGGTGTTGAATTCACTGTTATAACTGATCATTATAGTCTACTTTGGCTCCAGAACCTTAGGGACTTAACAGGTCGATTAGCACGTTGGGCCGTTCGGCTACAGCAGTATAATTTTAAAATAATTCATAGGAAGGGTAAGGAGAATATAGTACCAGATATGTTGTCAAGAGCAGTTCCGGTGTTGGATGCCGTTGGACTAGAGGTTGATCTAGAGTCGAATATGTCAACGGAGGATAAGTGGTACAGCAGGATGTTAGAAAATGTGAGACGTCACCCGCTGAAGTTTTGTAGTTGGAGAGAATCAGATGGTAAACTGTGGAAACACGTGGGTTGTAAGTACCCTACATTATCGTCACCGAGTGACTCTTGGAGATTGGTGGTACCTAAGGATAAACGTCGGCGGATTATAGTAGAGGCTCATAATCCCGCTACTTCGGCTCATCCGGGCGTATTTAAAACCTTCGCTAGAATTGCTGAAAGGTATTACTGGCCGAAGATGAGAAGTGATATTGCAAATTTCGTTCGTCGATGTGGTGTGTGTGCATCATACAAGGTATCACAGGATAAACCATCCGATAAAATGGTGTCTCATGGGAAAGTTGATCGCCCTTGGGAGATGATTTCCACGGATCTGGTTGGTCCGTTGCCTAGGTCTAAACAGGGTAATACGTGTATTCTGGTCGTTACTGATTATTTAAGCAAGTTTACACTCTTGTTTCCACTTAGAAAGGCTACTGGAGATGCAGTCGTTAAAAAAATAGAGAACGAAGTATTTTTGGTGTATGGGGTTCCAAGAATTATAATTTGTGACAATGGGCCACAATATAGAAGTAAACAGTTTGTGAGGTTAGCCGAAACCTATAAATGCAAAGTAAAATACAATGCAAATTATCATCCAAGAGCTAATCCTACTGAAAGAGTAAATCGTACTTTAAAGACGATGCTGGCTATGTATGTATCGGAGAATCATCGTTTGTGGGACGAAAACATATTCAAAATAGCTTGTGCTCTTCGGACTTCTACTCACGAGGTAACTAGATTGACACCCTACTTTATAAACTTTGGTCGTAATATGGTTCTATCGGGTTCAGATTACTCGTCTAGTGATATGTTAAATTTAGAGGACGGTACCCAAACTGGTGATAAGAGTAGGAATGAAGCATTTAAGGAAATGTTTAAAGATGTTCGAAGCCGGCTTGAAGTGGCAAATACCAAAGCTTGTGATCGATATAATTTGCGACGACGTCATGTTGAGTTTTTACCAAATCAATTGGTCTGGAAAAGGAACTATGTTCTGTCAGACGCAACAAAGTACTTCACGCATAAACTGGCGCCTAAGTTCGTAGGCCCTTATTACATACACAAACGATTGTCGCCATGGACTTATGAGTTGCGCGATGAACATGGGGCAAGTAAGGGTGTTTGGCATACAAAAGACCTGAAGTCTGGCCCATCAGCCGAGGAGATTTAATGTGATATATGGTAATTGAATGTCATTTCAGGGGTATTGTGTTGTTGAATGTTCGAGTAGTGAGTGTGTTTATAATAAGATATCTTAAGAAAGACGCAAGGTTAAAGAAATTTACGGGGTAAATTTCTAGAAGCGAAGGGGGGATCTGTTACGTTCAAGTTGAGAGTTAAATTATTATTTGACTGGTCTATAATTTTTGTTTAACGTTTTTATTAAACTTGTTCTCGACGACCGTTCTGCAGCTTAAGGTCGACGGAGGCGCTGAATCAGACATGCGTATCCTTAAAATTATCCCCACGCATCACAGATAACACATGAAATGTGTGTTGCGGACTAGTAGGGTTGTGACATTGATAAAATTAAACAAAAGGTCCTCTAAATTCTTCAGGGTGTTTCAGTATTAGGGTAGGTTAGGTTGACTGTATTAGTAGTGTGTAACAGTGTTAATAGGAATGTTCCATGAATGTTAGGTGTTAAGTCAAGTGGAATGTTAAGGATATCGCCATCTATGGGTATAATTATAAGTCGAGTACTCGGCTAAGTTCGAGAGGCGCACGGAAGATAGGGAGGAAGAAGGTAAAGACGGCATTCTTCCTTGTTTTAGAAAGTTGAAACTGGGAGTGTATTGTTGTGAATTGGAAAATAATCTAAGAATATTTTATTCATCCGTTAAGGGATTTCTGTTTTCATTCACCTTTCTACATATTGGATAAGGCTGGATAATTGGTTTCATTAGTTTTGGTGCCGAATCCAATATTTCCAAGAAATTGGGTTATAAAATACACCAAGTTTCCATGTGTATCTGATAACAAAACCCTGTCAGGTATGTTGATCTGAGGTTTAATATTTTTATATATATATGAGTACGGTCGTCTTATTGTTCTCTCTTCCTATAGATATTTCTTCAGAAACTTATTGGATGTTTCATTTTTTTGAATAAGAATCAAAATAAAACTGGTTCCTGACTTTATCAGAGCGGAATTTAAGAAAACCCCTTGTACGGGTATGTATTCATAAAAACATATTAATTTGCTTGAATTTGTATATATATCGTGTAATTTAACAATTTTTAGTTATAACTACGCAAAAGTCCTGTTCTTTTTTGTAGTTTTTTTTTGGGGTTTTTGTTTCTTTTCAAATTTAATTTAAGTTTATAGTCCAGGTAATTAATGAAATAATAAAAGAGTACTGGGATTTAAGTGGGTAATTATTATTTTGTTATATGTTAGCAATCTGGTGGAATTAGAATTCAAGTTACAAAGTAAATTATTAATTTTGATGTGATATCTTCGAAGTTGGACACTCATTATTTTTTCCTCTTTAGGGTTTTTTTTGTCTCCTATTGTATAAGTGATTTCTTGCCTCTTCTCCTATACCGCCCGTCTTGCCACCTAGGAGGAAAACTCGGAGCAAGTTGTGCTGCAACTACTGGAATTCAGCAGTGAATCATGTACTGAGGGGAAGACCTGTTTGTAGTCACACGGATTTGGACAGGAGTCTAAATATTGGACTGTCACGCAAGTTTTTAAATATATATGTTTTTTTTTTTGGGGACTTCTTCATATACATATCTTTATAATTATAATATAAAATAAATTGAATATTTTGCTTCGAAAATATAAAGTCCAATATTATCTAAATAGCTAAATAACTAGTTTGATTTAATAATATCACTACACTTGTTTGGCCTATCATTTATATTAATTTATTTTAGTAGTTGATATTCAACGATGATTTGTTTCCTTTCCTCTTACATCAATCAAAAGTAGTATTTAAAGTAAAATATATTTTCTTTTTGTATGATAATTAAGAGTAGTGGTACGTACTTAGATAATAATAGGTAATAGTTGGTTTATTAGATAGACTGTTATATTAACTGATCACACCTAAATTATGGTAACGTATTTAAATGTAATGCGGAATTTGGGTTGTAGAGTAATCTTGACAGAGTAGTTTGGTTATTAAAACGCCTGCGCCTGAGCTCAAGCGACGTTGGTAATTAATCTTATTTTATCTTTGTCTATAGTAAGTTAGTAGTTCTCCTAAATTTCTGCAAATTGGTTCCCGAGACTGGAACCTAATAGTGTGTTTAGATTACCTTGTATTTATTTAATTATTATTTGGTATATTTTTTGTTGGTATTCGGCAGGGGCCGTTGAACTCTGTCTTACGAGTAGTGAATAAATCCTTGTTTGATTTATTATCATATCAATTTGTTTTATTTACTTGATTTAGAAGAGGGCAATCTACTTGGTGAGTTCGAGATTGCATCTCTTGGGTATTTGGGGAGGAATTTACCTGGCGCCCGATCCATCGAAATCTTTTATGAGAGAAAACCCACTCCCATCTCCACTGTATAGCTGGCCGCAAATACCCCAATGTCCCACCCGTTCTCTCTTTAGTTTGAACCGGTTAGTAGAAGCTGGAACAGGTGTGACAATTTTACGTTTAATTCTCTTGCCTGTGTTTTGAAAATTCTTAGAATTACTTTTTCCTTAATTTTGCCTATCAAAGGTAGCCAAGCTTAACTACTACGGTAACTACTCCAACTCCTCGACGGTAAGTAATTCACTTACCGTCGAGTTAAAAAATCTCTTAATTTGAATTTATTTTTTGAAAGAATAAAGAAAACTAAGGAAATATTTATTAATATTGAAACTTATGGTACAATTTGTTAAATTATTTTATGAAATCCCACTTTTTTGGGCTGTGGTTTCACTTCTAACAGAAACTCCTGCAGAATCGCATACATTAATAGTATTACTAGTATTGCACAATATTTTTTCGGTAAAATCTATTTTATTTTGAAGAGAATCTTCTACACAGCTTTCTGCCACTGTCGATGAACGGCAACATCCATGACGCTTTAATCCGAGGACATGAACACCTTTATTAGCCAAAAGCGTTGCTGATGTCCTCCTGAACGAATGGCCAGTATAGTTCTCGGGATTAGACAAATTTAAGAATTTGACAATTTGTATTTTAATTTGTAATAATCAACATTGTACTTAAAATTATTGACAACTAAATAAAAACTCAATTCTCCGTTGTTGTTATGCACCTTAGTTACTATCTAACAAACAAAGTATCTATCTTGATAAAATTAATGAAACTAGTCAATATGAGAAAAATGTTTAATTTTATAATTTATAATGGTATCAGTCTTGCAAAAAACGTTATAAGCATGTCGAACGTTAAGGGTAACCGATCTCAGACAATAATTGTCTTCGATCGGTAAATAACTCTTACGTTCTTCATACTTAATATACTACCTATTTTACATATATTTAAAAGTAGATAAATATACAATTTAAAGCTCTATTTTAATAAATGATTTGGCTTGGTTCATGATATTCTTTTGGTAATATGTATCAATAATCTCTACAGTGGATTGCTTCATTTCAAATTAATTAAAATCTATAATTCTGTAATCGCCAAAGTAAAAAAATTAATGATTTTCACCTGGATTTAGCTACTACAAATGTACGAAAGCTGCAGTGACCATTACATTTATTGGTAATTAGTTATAGTTAGTTATTGTTATAGTTAGTTATTGTTATAGTTTATGTTTATTGAAAAATTGGTTAAAAACATTTATTATTAGAAGTGGGTTTAGGTTTTGACATGAAAATTTTAATATTAACGTATTAATCCAGAGTATCAATTTATTTTTAATTTTATTTATATTCTCGCGATTTTTTTTAAATGTCCGATGCCGGCTGAGCCGTCGCTGTCCCTAGTCCCTACATACCATCAGCCAGCGGCGCTAACAAATTCAAGTAATTAAAAGCTCCACCTACGCAACCAATCCTCCATGCACAATCGACTGTAGGCTCATTACTATAATGTGCTACTCTTTTGAACATAGGCGTGGCCACTTCCAGGTTTCGTTCATGACTAGCTTGATGTGTGGATGTCACGCTTTGCTTAACGAGTTGCCAATGTCAACCAATCGGTTTTTGATTGTGGAGGTTTGTCCACAAACGAACGGCTTCGATATTTTTATATAAACACACACACACAATTGTATTTCAGTATGATTAATTGAATTTTTTTCTATTCTTGTGTATACTTTATCACAATCGTAGTATTATATATTTTTTATGAAAAATGAAATAGCTTTATGGGTAGTTAACACACGATGTTATTTCTTTTAGCGCGATTTGTGCAAATATAAACAAAAAAGTGTCAAATATAAAAAAAAATTACGTTTTTGGAAACTACTAAAAATTTTAACCAGAAATATAAATTATTATTCTACTACATTCCTTAATGTATTTAAAATTTAATTTATTTTTTTACAAATTACACATTAAAATATGTTTTACATATTTTTTTTTATTTAAGATAATCGCATCAGCCAATTGGCTATTAGCGAATAATTTCTACAGTGTTTACATTACATTGGTATTTTTACATTTGCGGTTTATATTTACAGGTTTTTTGGTATTTATATTTATATATATAATACAGTTTTTATAATAAATTTAGAACATTAATTAACGCTAAAAACTTTTTTAAATTTATAATGTTACTTTAACGGACAGTTTGCCAGATAGCAGACTGCACGACACGCGTTGAGCTGCTAACGCAGGGCATTCCTCCAAAATATGTTTAATTGTTAATGTTTTGTTACATTTTTCACATTTAGGTTTCTCTTTGGTAGTAAATAAATGGCTATGGGTCAATTGCGTATGACCTAGTCTTAGTCGGGTTAATAATACCTGGTCTTTGCGATTTTTTGGAATAATTGGCTAGGGTTTTGTTGACTTTTTGACTTCACTAAGTTTGGCTGTTGATAATTTCCACTTGTTTTCCCACCTACCTCGCACTATGCGTTTAACCGCCACTTTTATATCCGCGTTCGTCAGTGTTTTCGTACACTCCGCACAATCAGTTACTGCAACTTCCTTAGACGCGCTGTCTGCTGCTTCGTTTCCTTGAATTCCTATGTGGGATGGTATCCAGAAAAATGTTGTTTGTTTTCCGTTTAGGCAGGCAGTATGTAATTCTTGTTTTATTTTTAGCACTAATGGATTTTTTGAATAGTAGTGTTGGATTGATTGGATTGAACTGAGAGAGTCCGTTAGTATGAGAAATTTTAGATTCTTTGACTTGTTGACGGTAAGCATACCTTGATAGATTGCGTATAGCTCAGCTGAGAAAATTGAATAATCTGTAGGGAGTTTAAATTTATTTGAGGACGTTGGTGTTATGACCGCAGTACCTGTACCTTGGTTTGACTTGGATGCATCTGTGTATATATGCTCATGGTCTGTGAAATTAGCGAGCGTTTCGTTGAAAGCAGTTTTAATTAAATTCGGATTTGATGTGTATTTATTGAATGAGGAAAGGTGTGGGACTGGGAGGAATTGGGACGGGAAACATTCTGGAAGTGTATAGTTTAGAGCATTTAAGTAACTTCTGATTCTTGCATAGAAGGGTTTGGCAGTTCTTGGTTTATTTACAAACAGGTTTTGAAATTTTTTTGTAAAGCAATTTTGTATAGTAGGGTTGTTTGGGTTTGATCTGATTGTTGTTCCATATACTAAACTTAAATAGATTCTCCTGTCTTCTAAGGAGGGCTCACTCATTTCACAGTAAAGGCTTTCGATTGGTGAAGTACGGAATGCTCCTGATATCAAACGTAGAGATAGATTATGAATGCTGTCCAGTTTTTTTAACAGAGGTTTGTTGGTTGAAGAATAAACAATAGAACCATAGTCCAGTTTTGATCGGATAAGGGTTCTATATAGTGTCAGTAGTATTTGACGGTCGGCATCCCATTCTTTGTGGGCCAGCGCTTTAAGGAGGTTTACTCGCTTTTGGTAGGATAAAATCAGATCTTTCATGTAAAGGTCCCAAGTTAAAGATTGTTCGAAGGTCATGCCTAGGAATTTTACAGAAGTTGCACGTTTTAGGTCCTGGTTGTATAGTTTTAATGTGGGAGTTAATTCGACGTTTTTCTTAGAAAAGTTTTACATATTGTTTAAAATGAGATGTCGTTTTATTTATTTTAATTGTATTTTATATCCTATACATATAAAAATTTATTCCCATACAAAAAATACTTTAGAAAAATTTTAATTGTTTATTTGTTTGCCCTACTATTGAATTACGAATGCTAGCCGAGAAAAAATATTATACATAAGATCTTATCTCTAGGGTAGAATTCTGTATTTCTGTACGTACAGTTTCGATTAAAAAAATTATTTAAATGAAAACAATATTTAATATAAAAAATGAGTAAATGAATTAATGAATATGATTTGTCACACAAACTACCTTTTTTCCAGAGCTAATGTTAAAGTGTTGTTATAAAAACTGTTTTGAGTAGATAACTGCAAGGGTAGATAAAGTGACACTTTAACATCAAGAGTAAATAAAATGTTTTAACTTTTTTTTTATTTAATAAAATTTACAAATTCAAACACATTTAGGATTAAAAACAACTGAAATTTTACAATTAACATTATTAGAAATATCTATTTTTGTAGCATCACAACTTGTACTCCTTTACTTAAACACTTTATTCGAGGTACTGAATTGATTTTGAGGTTCGCAAGGTATTCACTTGGACACAGTAATCTTATTGCTTATTAACTCTTCAATGTAAGATTCCGCAACGGATGACAATTTCCATACACCTCAACGTTTAAGTTTTACTAGATTAGCTACAGAACATAGTAGCTGAAGAACGACGTAAACAATGCCCCGTGTACATTTCAGAATTTGCATGTTTCAAAAAATCTGCATTCTTCCTGGGGATTATATATAGTGTTAATCCCCACCGGCTGAGCAGTACACTTTTTGCGCAAGGCAATATACTTTCTCCCAATTTCCAAGAAACTCACTCCACTTTTCTTGTCAGTAATACAAAACTTAACATTTGTTTGACATTTGTTGACAAAGTATTTCATTTCCCTAACAAGAGTTCAAATCATTTCGAGATTTCTTTAACTGATCCAATCTCAAAGATTAGTCGAAATAGGTTCGAATTAACACTAAAGAACAAGTTTTAAAAGACAATTTATATAATTTTTTAAATCATGAGGAGTTTGTTTATAAAATGTAATTAAATATGTTTCAAACTATTACTAAACTTACAACAATATTAAAAAAACCTCCTTTATTTGTTATTTACAAAATGTGTATAGGAATATTAACATATTATAAATTTAAGTATCCTTTATTCCTTTAAAAGCCAAATCGTTTTTATTGACATTCAATAATCACTGACTATTTATATCTATATTGATTTCTTCTAAACAAAATAATCTTGACAACTATTGCCGTGGGAACCATCTTTTGTTCGAATTTAGCACTCGCCACACTACCCTCCTTGGCAGTGACTTTGGCTACAAGTTCAAAACTTCTCTAAAACGAACTCTTCTCCCGGAACGAGTCATCCGTTCTTGAACAAGAGGCAAAGTAGGCGAATATGCAGGTATATCAGGAGCACTTTTAAGAACAGCAATGGTTGTAGGAACAGGAACAGTTGTAGGAACAGGAATAGTTGTAGGAACAGGGACAGTAGTAGTAACAGGAACAGGTTGAAAGACTTCGTAATCTTGATGAATAAAAGCTAGTTTTACGCGATCAATCGATACTTTGTTGGCTTTGTTGCGAATCTTGAGGGTTATGGTCTTGTCGTCTCAAACAAGAAATTCGTAGGGTCCAGTGTATGATGATTGAAGAGATTTTAACATGGGTCTATGTCTCAGAAAGACATAACTAAAATCAACAAGTTCTTTGAAAATAAAAATTGTAGGTTGGCAATTCGAGATGCTGGGGAAGGTCGTAGACGAATCATGTACTCTCGTAAACTTGAAAGAAAGCTACTTGAATAATCAAGATTATTATTTGCGAGATTTGAAGAGAAAAGTTCACCAATTAAGCGTATGTTTTCCCCATACACAAGCTTAGCTGCAGTAGTCTTGATATCTTTTTTAAAAGCAGTTTGAATGCCGAGAAGAACCGGAGGCAAAGCATGGTACCAATCGGTTTCGGAATGAGCCATGATTGCTGCTTTTAACTAACGTTGTAAGCGCTCAATTAAACCATTGGCAGCTGGATGCCAGCTGGTAGTGAACTTGTTTGAAGTTAATTGAGCTTCTCGGTCAGATGTAAGATTTTCTGGAACACCAAAACGAGGTGGGTGTTTGCGCCCGGATGACGACGAACGACGAAACTGATGGGTAATGAAAGGCCGAGGTTTCCCAGTCGACGTATCACATTCAATTTTGAGTGAAGAACCATCTTGAATGATTTTCTTGAGCTCGTCGTCATGTTCTTGAGATTCAACCAGTTTTGCGTAGTCGAAAGGTGCAGAAATGGCTTCAATTCGTGACAGAGTATCAGCTACCACATTGTCAATATCTTTTACGTGTTAAATGTCTGTTGAAAATTCCGATATAAAAGAAAGTTGATTTAGTTGAATGGGTGGAAGTTTTTCTCGATTTTGCTTACATCCGCAGCACTCAGATCGTAGTTGATAGGAGAGCGACGCTCATGAAGAAGACGTTGAGGAAAACAACATAAATCGGAACCAGTGCCAACAAGGAATTTGTGGTTCAATACTTTATCGAATATAATGTGACGGCATTTTGAGGAATAGCAATCAGACGCCGTCCTTATGCTGAATACACCTTTTTGCTTTATGCTGAAATTTGAATTCTATTCTCTTGAATAAGTTGGATAAGAAAGATGAAATGTCAATTCAAAAATTATGAAATGGGGAACTAATCTTAAACGAAAGTATAGTAAAGGATTACTTGAACTTATTTCGATAAGATAGATAATTACAATAGAATAATATATAAAATTGGATATTCCGACATTCAGTCTGATGTGCTTCTCACCCTAAAAAATATATTCCGACGGTTCTCCGTTTATTTGGACAAATACAAAGACTTACTTACTTTATCGTAATCACGTTCTTTTGAATAATTTTTTGGATGTTGGGACAAACTCAGTAACTCGGAAGCCTAGTTTTACTTGCAAGAAGCTATTAAATGAATTTTAGAATCGGTCATGTCGTTGGTTTTGACAAAATAAGGAAGAAATGCTTTCAGATTCACTTGTGTTCTAGCAAAAAAGATGTTTTTCATTTTTTTTAATATGACATGTCCCTAAATATACGTTTTTATTAAAAGTAGGATCAAATAAATGACTTTCACACGAAATATTTAATTAATTCTTAAACTTTAAAAATGATTAAATAATTACATAAAAGTCAGCATTTTTTAAACATTGCTCTTCTAATACAACTGAGCTGCAGTTTTTTTAAATTTTTTCCCTTTGTAATTTATATGTAATTACGTGTATTATTAAAACATTTGGATTACTGTTTTAAAAACAAAATAATTGTTAATTTTGTTATTAATCGACTAATGATTATGTCTAAGGAAACTATATAGTATATTATCGTCTTTGGTTTCTTTATTATTTTCCATAGATTATAACTCTGTATATTTTGCATTATCTTAGCTACTATGTTTTACTTTACAATTTTTTCCATGCAATTATTTTTTTTTAATTTTTAATGATATGGATAGTCTCAAGCAAAACAAAACTGTGTCAACCATATTAACATTTATGATTATTTATATAAAGTAGTTTGAAATAAATGTTACTTAATATTTGCAGAGCATAACGCGTTATCCAGCTTATATTTTAGTTACTTAATTAAATAGAAATATCAATTGAAAATATCATAATTAAAAATTAATATCCTCTAATCGTTATAGATAACTGTACTCAAATTTATGTTTTGTGAGCGTTGGAAATTTATTTTGTTACAAATACATTTTTTTAAGTAATTATTAGGATAAAATATAAAATATCCCGGGTCAAATGTTTCCCAAAACAATGTAAATTATTCCAATGTTAGACTAATAAAGATATTTTAATACAATTATGTCTCATACATTAAATTTATGTCTATCTTTATTTCTTTGTCGGCAATAACTAATAAGAAACTTCTCGCCGTAATAGAATCATTATGTCAAATTTAAAAACACATTTGTACCACTATCTCTTTTACTGTTTAATTTATTAGATTTCGTTGATTCAATCAACGACTTTTCCAAACAATTAGTGGTATCTGTAGTCGTAAATTTGTGGTATTTCGTTAACTGCCTCCGTTTTAGTAATTGTATCATCTTCTTGCCCAAAGTAAAGAGTATATTGTGAACTTTAGATAATGTTTAATTATGTTACGGCCTTTTTTGTTTAAATGATGATATTTACGCTATAAAGTCTTATCCGTTATTAGTCATGAGAATGTACTGATGTGTTTCTATTAGTCAATCTCCTAAAGAGATTAGCTGCGCCGCTTCCTACAGTTCTTTTCCAACACAATAAAATGTTTTTTTTTATTTGAAGTTCATTATAAGACTTACAATTAAAAAAAAGAAGCAAAAACATTAAGGTAAAAAGAATTTGGGGTTTATAAAATTAGGGAATAGGTTATTTCCCTCCCAAGCAAAAGGGATTAAAATATTGGTTACATTCGGTTCAAAATTTTGATTTTACCTGAAACTGCATAGGTAAATTTGGTCCGGGTCAAAAGGTTTTAAGCAGGAACCAAGGAAATAAAACTTTAAATATTTTTTATAATATTTAATATTTATATAAATCATCCAAATATTGTATACCCAATTGTTATACGCCGCAATAAAATGAGAGCATACATTTGAATTTAAAACTCTTTCATTTTATTAAATAAAACTGCTGGATGGGACCTGTAAATCAAACCATTAAAATTTCGATAAAAAGATTCGCATGTATTCAGTGAAAAAGGTAATAGTGATATACAGTGCTTTTCAGAGAAAAGTATCCATCTTTAATAACTTTTGTAATACTGGTATTTAGGAAAAATCCAAAAACACGTCAATTTATGTTGGAAGGGGTAAGCATTATGGCTTATTTAAACTAACTGGAAAAGCCACCACCTCACCCCTAGCAGCATCTCTTTTTTTAAATTACTTCTTATATTTTTTATGTAAAATTTGGATACTCCTCTGAGCTGATTTCAAAAATGTTTAATACTAGTAGGTTAAAGTGGTTAGTTTATGAGATAAACAATTTTTCTTTTAATAGCACAAATTTTACTTTTTACTTTCACCTTATTTACCAGTAAAAAAATAAGTTGTACAACAGTTCAAACTCTTTTATTTTTAACTGTGCTATTTATGAAGTTACAATAAGTGTTCAAAATGAGTACCATTCACTTCTATACAATGGTATAATCTATTTTGAAATGCCTCTCTACTGACATTGCTTAATACGGCTGGATTTAATTGTCGACATTCATTTTTTATCCTCTCTTGTAAATCATCCAGAGATTCTGGTTGGGTAGCATAAACTTATGTTTTTAAATACCCCCATAAAAAGAAGTATAGGGGTGTTAAACCCGGTGACCTAGGTGGTCACTCCATCATCTGCCCGCTTCTAACCATCCAACGAGCGGGAAATATTTCGTTTAAAAATTGTCGGACAGGCATAGCATAGTGTGGGGGAGCTCCATCTTGTTGAAATACCAGTAAATCTTCGGAAAGGGTACCATCATTTTCTATTATTGTTGTAATACGTGGGTCAACCCCTTCACTGAGTAACTCAAGATATGATTCACCATTTAAATTTCCGTTAATGAGGAAAGATCCGACAATGTGGTCACCTAGGATATCACACCAAACGTTTAACTTTTGGGGATGTTGTGTATGGAATTCACGCATAATATGTGGATCACTTTCAGCCCAATATCTACAATTATGCCTATTTACTAAGCCATTTAATAAAAAAGAGTTATTGATAAATTGCGCCATTGATTCGCAAAACTCTATACGACGATCAAAATCATCTTCATTCAACTCGTGCACTTAACTTTGTATGGGTGGTACTTGAATTTATTTAGAACTCGGAAAACTGTATATGATACAACGATCGCTCTACTAAAATCCAAACAATAAAAACTCTACTTTTTATTAAAGTTTGACATTGTCAACTAGAATAATTTTTAGTCACTATTGATAGTGTACATTATTATGCTGAGAAATACTTACAAAGAATTTAGAAAGAGAAATGAGAGATGTTTTGAAGCTGGGGGAGAATATATTGAACATATTTTTTGTGTTTACTTAGTGTTTCTTATATTATTATTCTGTATTGTTTTTTTTTGATAGTGATTATAATTCTTGAATAGTTAACATTGTTTTTAAATATTTTTTAAAGAATGACAATTTGAAAATTATTTATAAAAGTTAACAGTTACTTGGGACCTTAGAACATAAAATAGTAAGGAAGTATTGCTCGTTCAAGGAGAGTTGATCGGGATGGTTATCCAAGATGGCTACCGGAAGTTACTTTTTAACAGTGGTGTCCTATATTATTATTAATAGAAAAATAATTTTCTTATTGAAACATATCTATTATTCAGTATGGACACTTATCATTGTATATTAAAAGGACCATCTTAATAAGGAAAGTAGTGGAAAAAAAATAGTATAACATTGCGTAAAATGGGGGTACTAGATTTAAGGAAATAAAACCAGTTATATATTACACAATTTTTATTAAAATTTTTCAGTCTACCACTATTGGCCCTTAAATTGAATTTTGTGTAAACATATGTCTAATTTTTTTTAAATTATTTACTTTACTTTTACATATAAAATAAATTCTTGTTTTTAAATATACTTCACAGATGCTTTTTATGAATTGTTTCCAAAGAGGACTTTCAGAAGTAGGTGGTAGAGTTTCAGGAACAGGAACTGGTGAAATAGTTACACTGCTAGTTGTTATTATCTCTTCGGCATAAGGGTCGTTAGTCCTTACCTGCATAGAAAAGGTACCTATATATTAGTGAAATATATGTTTAAGTAAAATATCTGTAAATAGATTTGAGAAAAAATATAGATTTGGTCAATGTTATTAAAGCAATTTGTGGATGTAATAATTATTTACATATTTAATTCTTGCGATTTTAATTGTAGGTATAGCATTTGGTACTAGTATAACAATTACTGAAGAAGTTCTATCAAATGATTGTTCTGTAAAATTTTGTGAGCCTAAAAAGCTATTCTTGCCTGGACTCCAGTTATCTTTATCCACAATATTTAACCATTTCCGTCTAATATTTTCATCCCGTGGGAAACTGTGAATGTAATAAATGTGTTAATTAATACACAAATACATTTATTGTACAACGTTGCTTTAGAATACTCCATAGACATAAAAATAGGCATATACAGTTATGAATCTAACCAAAAAATTGAAAATAAATGATAATTAAAATAAAATATCCTCTTTCCATTATTGATACGCCTATGTCACTTTAAATAGATAGGTTAGGGATCAATACAAAGTATTAATTTAATTTAAACATAAAAATATAATTTACGTATATATAATGTATATTCATTGTAATAATAGCTACTTACCAATAAATAATTAATCCAAATTTTTAACAGAAAACTAAATTTTTATAACTTGTTAACAAACTATGAGTCATAAATGGTTATCCAATATGGCCGACTTCCTTCGCCAGATTTTAACATTGTAGATATAACATAAACTCCTTACTATTTTATGTTCTAAGCTTGGGACACGTAAACGTCACTCACTAGATTAATACATTATTTTCGAACTTCATACGGTTTTCATAAATAAAACTGGTTATAAAATCAGACGGATTTTGATAAACTCGATTTTTTTTTTATTTTATGGGGTTTCAGAACAAGCAAAACTTTTTATCAAGAATGATATTTTTCACTAAAACTAATATTTAAACCTCTTTCACCTATAGGATACCCCATCAGTGGACACGCTGTATATTTGGAAAATAATGAATTAGGTTAAATAATATATCAGGCGAATTCGGTCAGAGGAAAGAACAGACTACGTACCTAGTAATTCTACAAGAAAAAATTATAATTATTATTAAATTTATTGTACACTCCTTAACTTTGTGGAAATCTTACTGCTGGTCTTTTACCCCGAAGGGGTAAAAGACCAGCAAGAGCCCGAGTACTAAGCCCCCCATCGGAATGCATTGCTCATGGAGGAATGCATTCTGGGAGAAACGGGTTAGACAGAGTGTGTCAGATTGATATATTTGATATGAATATGATATTCATAACGATGGTCGTTTTAGCGAAAGAGCTGTCATTATAATTTAAAACCTAATTTTTTAATTAAACGTGGAAGTTGAGTTCAAACGAAATTGTTTATTATTCTATTGAACAAGGAAAGATAAAAATGTCCTTGTGAATTAGTTAAGCTAAAGCTGAAAATGCAGTAAAATATAGCAAATCTAATAGAAATGAAAAGCAATAATTTTTTTTGCGTAGTAAAACTTTTAAAAAACATTTAGTAATTTTTTGTCATGCTCTATAAGTACAATTTACACGCTTTGTGACTCCACATCTACCTATTTTATGTTCATATTTGATTAAATCACTAAATACAGTTATGTCGCAATTTTCTTCTTATTTATTTACTTGTCATTCGCCGTATGTACCGTTTAAACCTAGAGAGTTGTTATAACAAAAGTCGTGTTGTGATCGGTCGGTAACAACGAGTGCATGATTACCGGCTGGTTTATGGGACTCAGTGGGTGGCAGTTGTGATAACCGAAGACGCTGATTGTCTTACAGTTCTTCCTCTGATGCACTTTGAACTCGTGTCGTCGTTGGTTCGTTGTGTTTGTTTCTGATATTTTCTGCTTGCTTTACCTCACATCTTCTTTGATATATGGCTCATGATTCCCATACGACTTTGTTGAAAATTCGTCGATAAAAATTGATGTCGTTTATATTGTAGAACAACTACAGATTCGTCCGTGAGAATATACACGAGAAATATTTGATTTGTTAACAATTTCTATTGATATATTTAGGTAAGCACAAAATATATCTAAGAACATTAACAAGTTATTTGCGTTATCACATCTAGTTAAAAAAAAAGTAATTGCTTAAAATATTTCATAAATAAGTGTAAACTAACTAACTGATTTGGGAGGTATTTTGGCTAGTTTTTATTAGAGATAATCAAAAGTCTTTGATTGTTTCACTCTTTCAAAAAAACTTTTAGTCGAAATTTTTGTTTCTGCTATTTCCAATTCTACTACTGACAAATTACTGTGATTATTTTTTGACGTTTCTTAAAACCAATACAATTCTTCTTTATTTGTCACAAGGGTAAGTTTCAACCAATTATATCATTATTAAAGTGGGAATAAATCTATTGTGGATTATTGTCGGGAATCATTGTAGCTTTTATTTGCCTAGCAACTGTCAGATATAAAATAATTACTTAATTATGTCAACGCGAAATGGATGAAAGTCATCGGTTTAGTACCTTTTCTGATGCAGAAATTACAAAAAATATTATAGAAACTACTTCGAAAAATACTCTAATAAGTATTAGGAATAATAAAAAACTCTTCTTGTTCCTAATAAGATGGACTTCCAAAAAGTAAGGGTTAGTACAATCAATTTACTCTAATCAGATTACTCCATTACGGTTTCATCCTACTATAGGTGCACACTCATTTCGAAGTTTACTCATCTAAAAATTAAAGGTACTTACTTTAAATAAGCTTTTAACTCAAATTAACTGCGGAAAACTGAGTTTTATATGGTAATTTAATTTATATTGCAATAAATTTTAATAAAACATTGGTTAACCTCACTTATAGTATTATTTCGTCTCATGGAACTAAACATTTAACACATGACAATTTACTGTTTCGACGTTGACATGTATCAAAGGTTGTCCTACGTTAGCATTGCAACATTGCCATATTTTTTTGACCATATTGACGGTTGTTTCTTTCCAAGTAAAATATTCTTTTTTATATATTAATATATTTTGTTCATTTATAAATTTTTTATGATATTTAAACAAACAAGTGTTTCATCTGTTTTATAAATGATCTGTGTTTACATTGACCGTTTTCATCTTACGTATAGATTCACTTCAGATTAGATTAGTTTCCTTTCAAGTTAGGATAGGTTAGTTTAGTTTCCCTTTATGTTTAATTAGATTAGGTTTGGTTAGGGTAGGTTTGGTTAGGTTTGGTGAGGTTAGGTTAAGTTAGGTTAAGTATAAATAGTGAGTTTTTTCCTTCAGAAAAGCATAATTTCCCACTATTTAGTATCGCCACCCATCACTTATTATTGCGTGTTTGTGTTTTTACTATCTCGAGGATAGTTTTCCTTTAAATAGATGGTTAGTTTTGGTCTGTAATATTCTCCCGGTTTTCATATTTTATTAACAATTTTTTACATTGTTAGAATGTTAAAAAATATTTTTCTGATATTTATGTTTTACTTAAAGATGTGGCAACGCTAGTATCTGCATGATATAACGCACTTTGGACAGTGAATGTTTTGTGTGTTTAACCTACAAAATTGGAGTTTTTGATTCCATTTTTCTCGAAAAATACTGGATAATCCGCAAATTTTGGTACGAAAATTTACTATAGACACCAGTCCCTTTTTAGTGTTAATATTTTTTTTTTCGAAACTCGTGTGCACCTATTCTCAACTGGCCCCCTGCGCAGTAAATGATAATGTGGAATAAAACGGCAAAATTAGTTCAAGAACTTTACTTTAATAAGTATAACAGGTCCTTTGATCCTTTCCATGATATAGAATTCAGAAATGCTCGGAATGCAAGAAATGCAAAAAGAAAAATTTTACCAAAACATCCTGAAAAGCACAAACAAAGTTCTGTGGCACTTTCTAATACAGAATTATTGCAAATTTTTAACTATTGGGACGAAGATACACCTTGTGGATGGCAAAGAAAGTTTTTTACATTGCATCGTATACTAGCTTGGAGGGAAGAAAAAGCTACGAAATGTTTAGTTCATTATTTTAAAAAAGAAACCGACATAAAAAGATTAAATACCGACCGCATTGAATACAAACCCATCTTTACAAAAACTGCACAGGGTGGAGCATAAAGGTGCGCTTATATAGTAAATGGTTGACTCTAAACATAAATAACCCAGATATTTGCCCTATTCTTCTTTTTGTAATGGGTAACGTGAAGAAAATATTAAAACCGAATGCTTGTTTCTTACTCCAAATCCGGCTTGGCAAACTCATGGTTTTTTGGTATAAAAACGTTCCCGTGGGAATAAATTCCATTTCAAAATGGATAAAAGAATCCACAGAAAAAGTAGGTCTAGACACAGTTACTAGAAAAATAACCACCCATTCTGTCAGATCAAGTGCAGTAAGTAACCTTCCAAAAGCTGGTGTAGGAGAACAAGAACTAATCAAGGTCACTGGTCATAATTCTGCAAGTTCGATTTAACAATACTTACAATTGAACCAAGAACATCATCTGACTAAATAACAAAATAAAGATTGGGCGGTTTTCTGCCAGCTGAAGTGTGATTTTTTATAATTTTACATTTTTGCTTATTCTATTAAATACATTTTTTGTTCCTATAAACAACAGTTTATTATTAGTATGGGATTTATTGTTTACATATGAAATGTGGACTTTTCAAATAACCAATATACCAGGTGTCCCAGACTAATTTATCTAGGCTATATCTCTTAAACGAATAAAAATTTTCGAATGGGACAAAAACTGATCTATTCCATTTCCAATATCCTTTAATATGGCGTAAAAAAAATAACCCTCTAAATATTCATCCCTTATTTACAACCCTTAACTTTAAATTTCTTAATAGCAACCTGTACATTATTTTATAATTTTGGATTTGGTCTTCCATCGTCAGTTCAAAAAATTTTTCTAAATTAAAATGGGTTTCTAGGTAATCAAGAAAATATCAGTTTATTTTTTATTTTTGTTAAATTAATCAAGAAGCCTTAGAGCTAAAAAGGAACAATAAAAATAAATGTAATAAAAATAACAATTAACTAATTATTATTATTTATATTACATGTTCGTATTGTAGTCCACCTGCTGCAACACACATTTCGAATCTTGTCAGAAGATTTCTTGTACATGTGGCTTGAATCATTGCAGGAGTAATTTGGCGATATGCTTGTCTTGTGTTTTCTTTTAATTCTTTAAATCTTTTATCGCTACCCAAAAGATATAGTCAAGAGGTGACAAGTCAGGTGAGCGTGCCATCTTCATAATTTCTGGAAAGTTGTTTGCTATTCAGTGGTTATCGAAACGGTTTTGTAGGTGGTCCCTAATGATTCTCGCATTGTGTCTTGTTGCGACCACATATCTTGGCGTTCATTAAGAGGAAAATCTTCTAGCAAATCGGGAAGTATGTTTATATAATAGTATAATAAATCTTTATTCGTTTAAGAGATATAGCCTGGATAAATTAGTCTGGGACACCCGGTATATCCCTAAATAGCCCAAAATTGGACCTTATATGGACGTCCCAAAGTCTCGCCTACGGATTTCCAGTGGATATCCACAATGTACATTGTGTGGATATACATCGGACCTCCATCGGATGTACTTCTGTTACATGGGCCGGTTTGAATTCCCCCCTCCAAATTCTCTGTAAAATAAAATTGTTCAACAGTATCTGGGGTTGTTAATGAATCTAGTTATATCCGTGAATCAACAACGACTTGTTTTAGTTATAAGCAGTCATTTTCTATTACAAATTGTAAATAACCAATAATTTAACGATAAATCTGGATCATTCTAAACAAAAAATTAACCCTAATAGAGTAATTTGTATAAAGTAATGTGTCACCAACTCTTCAAATAAATTTGTTGGTAATCAAATAAATATACTTTCTTATTCAAGTCGTAGAAAAAGTATAGTATGCACCGATTAGTTCCATTCGCTAACTAACGTGGTGACTAACATCTCTTACTAACGGTTTTTCGCTCTTTTATTTTAATTTTAATTTTATTTTATATTCCTTTTTTATCCTGTTAAGACAATTACTACGGAATAAAAAAGTATTGTAGCCTTTTCTTCTTTCTTTGTCTATCTGTTTGGTATTGATTTTTTAAAAATCGAAAAACTTTCAATTATCAAATTTTCGAGCAATAAAACCTCAAACGATGGTAATTCAGTTCTTTGTTCAGGATTAAATCAACCGTTAAAACAAAAGTTTAGTCGACATGATGGAAAGCCAAAAATGTTCCCTAATTACTTTCTTAATTCTTTTTTGGTAACCGTCAGATCCATCCGAAATAATAAAATTAAGACAAAGAGGGTAGCACTTCTCATTTTTAAACGCCACCGAGCAATAATTAGGGATTCACTGATTATTTAACGTAATTGTCGAGGTCTTAGAAACCGCTCCGTAGAATGTCATTAGGAATAATGGATGGGATGGAGTTCTCTGCTATCGGCGGTCAGAGAGATCGATCTTGTGCCTTGAATAAATTATTGTTTCTCAATTAGTGTAAATTCTGTTCCGCGGAAAAAGTTAAATTAGGGGAATTAACTTAACTCTTTCGTTTGCAGGCAACTTTTTGTAATTCGCTGAGAGTAATGCTGATGTCCTAATTTCTAGCGCATATGTATCAGAGAAGGAACTATTTACTTGCTCAAACATTATCTATTTTTGGTCGACTGAATTCTTTTGATATGGCCGACTGAAATTTGTGGTGCTGGGATGTTGCCTTCTCTCCATTTAAGGTAAGATAGTTGTTATTGTTTTTAAATTATTTATAATATTCGTTGATTACATTTGCAGAAATATTGTGACCATAATCTCTTATTAATGTTTTATGAATTATAACCACTTAAATAATACAACTCATTTTATGGAATGTTTAACCATTGAACGATTTCTTTCAGTTAGATCATAGAAATGAGTTGCTCAAAAAGCGACAACGCCGTATGGCTTGTCTGATACCACGCGCAAAAGCGGTTATACTATGAAATTAATTATTTCAAGCAATGAAATTAATTATTTCAAGCATAGTTGCCGTTATATTGAATGAAAATCCTTTTTATACATTGATTTTGATTGATTTTTTTACATTGACTTTGGTTAATTCAAAATAACAAAATACAGAGATATATCAGTGCGGTTCTAAAGTCCCTTACCTCCATTTATTTTTTGAACCATTAGAATTAGAAATTTGAAATTTTGGGAAAGTGAAGTAGGGAATGTATATTACTTTTTTATAGATAGTAGGCGACGTAATCATAAAAAATGGTGGACGTGGGCCCTTTTGGAAGATAATTCTAAATGGCACCATATGGCAAGTAATACATCATTTAAAAGCATGTTTCAAACCCTTTCCAATGATACCAAAAAAAATTAATTCTTCTTCCTTATTTACAACTTTCAACCCAAAATTATAAAGGTTTTAAAATATTTTATATGGTAAAAAATACGTTCTAATAATAAAAAAAAAATTTAAATAATATGTTCAAAATGTTCACCATTTACTTCCTGGCAATAAAAAAGTCTAGCAGAAAACACTTCCCGAACGCGTTCAAGTGTCTCTCTAGAAATTGACCTGCATTCTTCACTAATTCTTCGCTTTAATTCGTCAATGCTCTCAATTGGTGTACCATAAACTTTTGATTTTAGGTACCCCCATAAAAAGAAATCTAGTGGGTTCATATCGGGAGAACGCGCAGGCCACTCTATTGGACCCCGTCGTCCAATCCACCTATCTGGATATTGTTCATTTAAATAATTTCTAACAGGTTGATAATAATGGGGAGGAGCACCATCCTGCTGAAAAGTTATTTCCATATCATGGAACTCTTCAGCATGATCCTCAAGAATCTCTTAGATTCGGGGTTCAATACCATTCTGGAGTAATTCTAGGTAAATTTTCCCCAGTTAAATTTACGTTTAAAAATATAGGCCCATCAATATAGTTTCCCAAAATTCCTGTCCACACATTCACTTTTTGAGGAAACTGGGTGTGACCTTCATAAAAAAGGTGAGGATTTGTGTCACTCCAGTATCACGTTCTGGGTATTAACTTTACCATTAAGAAAAAAAGAGCACTCATCACTAAAGCAAATTGTTTTAAGATAATAAGGATCCTGTTCTATTTTATTTCTTATTTGCTCACAGAATTCAACTCTGCGATCTGGATCATCTTCTGTCAGCATATGGAGCATTTTCATTTTATAAGGATGACATTTTTGTTTCTTTAAAACTCTTTTTACAGCTGATGAAGACACTTCACAAGTTTGTGCAACATTTGAGGTGGATTGTATGGGGTTGACTACCATTTCGGCAACTATTTCGATTTGTTTGTCTTCACTAATTCCAGGTCGACTACTTCGCTTAGGGTCTGCAACGTTTCCCGTTCTATGAAATTTATCTAAGAGTTGTCTCAGGTACTGTCTGGATATTGGTCGATATGGGTGCCTTTCATTAAAAATCCGTTCGGCTTCATGCAGATTAGTTCTAGCCTCACCAATAATTAATATTGCTTCAACTTTTTACTGCATAGTTCGCAACATTTTAAAAAACTCTTTTTTATTATTAACGGATAATTTACTAAATCACAATAATGGTAAAGAGGTAAAATTTTACTATTTTTACAAATTATAATTAAAATATGAACCAAAAAGAAATAAAAATAAAAACTTTAAATTTAAACAAGAATTTAAGGCCAGTTAATAGTTGTACCTACATTTAAAGCAAAGAATTCGATTTAAATAAAAAGTCGGTAAAGTTTTTTTTATTACGAAGAAGTAAATGGTGAACATTTTGAACATATTATTTTATTTTTTTTTATTATTAGAACTTATTTTTTTATCAAATAAAATATTTAAAAACTTTAATAATTTTATAATTTTGCGTTGAAAGTTGTAAATAAGGAAGAAGAATTAATTTTTTTTTTGGTATTATTTGAAAGGGTTTGAAACAAGCTTTCAAATGATGTATTACTTGCCATATGGTGCCATTTAAAATTATCTTCCAAAAGGGCCCACGTCCGCCATTTTTTATGATTACGTCACCTACTATCTATAAAAAAGTAATAAACATTCACTAGTTCACTTTAAAAACAATAACATTTTTGAATAGAAAATGAAGGGACCTTTCAAATGATATATCACAAGCCTATACTTCCAATTTAAACAATTGGGGGTGGTACCTGTCATTCTAAGGGGGTTGAAGGTAGGGGTTGCATTTTCACGTTAAAGAATGTCAAGTTATAATTTAAATTTGACGTGTTTTGGGATTTTTTATAAAAATTTACAGTAACCGAAATAATGAATTTATTCCATTTGGGTTTTATACACTGTATAATAAAATGATATTGACAAATTATACAATAATAGTGTTATAAACACGTGAATTTATAAATTATAACTTCCTTGATATATGAAGCTTATTCTTTCTGTGTGTGTTAATAAATCTTTCAATATAAATATTATTGTCTAATAAATAATAAGTACTATGACAATTTTTACATAATTAATATTAATTATTAAGTTTATATAGTTTTCTTAACTTAATCAAGTTCTAAATATCATATTAATGTTTATTATAAATTTCATTCACAATAATACATATCACATAAAATACTTGATATAAAATTAATCGAGACATTATAAAGTATTTGGTTACTACATGTACATGTTTATTAAATTAGAATTAATTTAAATATGTTTCTTTGATTACATAACATTAATCAGTTTAAAACATAATAATAAAAATACCGTATAAAATATTACCGGTTACATAGCAACATTACTCAAATTATACTCCATCATTAATATTATGATGGAAATTAGTTTGATATTAAAACTGTTTAAGTCAATGACTTACAATTGAAATTATTTCATTGTTCTAACAAACCGGCACTGTAGGTGCTCTGCGAACTATTAGATCCTATAGCCCTATAGCCTTTACGGTTCCAGGGGTAGTAGGTCATCTTCTAAAACTTAATAGTGTCCGAAATATCTTACACAACCTTCCGCTTCTAATGCAATCAGTAGGTGTTCTGAAGTTTCTTCTTGATAACACAGACCTATGTATGTCAACAAAGTTTAGATTTACATATTTTATTTAAATAATTAATTTTGAAAATTATCTAGAAGCTATTAAAAATTAAATATTTATTGATCAATTACAAAAATAATAGGAGAGACTGGACCAAAATTTTAACAAGATTAATGTTCCCAGTTGTTTTTAATTATTCAACAATCGAGTTATACAGTCACGTGTCCTTCATAATATTTTTTCTTAAAATTTATCCTCTCTTTTATACAAAAATTCATTCATCAAACTCAGTTTTTGTTGTAGGCTGTTACGATCGTGGCCTCATAATTAATTTGAACGCAAGAGGGCCTCCAGGCTACATGGACTTAAAGTACCAAAACATTTTTCAGCGGCATTGTTTTCATAACAAATGGACATGTGCAAAAATACGCCGAAACCTTACTTAGATACGTTCGTTTGCAATTTATTATACAATGTATAACGTAGTAAGCGGTTACATGCACGTAACATGGAGTGGGGCAAACAAAATTTCTATATTTATTAATTATATTCGTAATACAGTGCTCAACAATTGATATTTTTTTTGAAATATCTTAAAATTTTGTTAACGTCATTGGATATAGTTAGAATACGTTTTTATATAAATAAGAATAAATAAAAACAAAAATCAACTTAACCAATTAATGGACACAAATATCAAGTTTCTATGGATTCCTTTACATATAGGCATAACTGGGAATGAAACAGCTGATAAACACGCCAGGAAAGCAGCTCTGATTTAAACCTTGAGGTCATTTTAAAACCCTTTGGAATGATCTAAAAATACACTATAAGCACGAGTTTATTAAAAAATGGACCTCAAATTGGTAGCAAAAGCTGTCAAAATTAAAAGGAGTCAAACCAGATTATGCACCATGGAATAAAACAGCCTTTCTAGTCGCTTCTCTCAACTAATTATAACAAGAATAAGGTTGGGCCACACCAGACTTACCCACGGACATCTGATCTCCAGGGATCCACCACCAGAATGTGATGTAAAGAACCGTTAACCATTAAACATATAATAGTGGAGTGCCCGAGTTATACTTAGTGCAGAACGAACATTGTACAACATACCCAATAATCTAAATGAAGTATTTCGTTTGTGTACAACTGAAAATATTTTAAGTTATTTAAAGTGTTTAAACAGCTTACATAAATAGTAATTGTTAACATCAAAGTGTTTGTAACAACACTGGCCGCTAATAGCCTACATGGGCAATAACAATTTATTGAAATAATGTTACATAAAATTTTCTCTACAAAATCCAAAATAAGGAGAGAATTGTCATACAAAAGTTAAATTAAAAATTCTAATATTTTGTTGGACCTCCTTGTGAACGGATCAAACTTCTTACTCTAGAAGGTATACTCTCAATTAAGGTGTTCAAAAAATTTTGATCTAAGTTTGTCCATATGTGCAACACAGCTTCACTTAACTGTTGAAGCACGGTGGAAAACCGCATTGTCATCAATAAGGACAAAATTTTCTCCGATTGTCCGCGCAAATGGTAAAACAACCATATCTCTATATCTTTAAGGGGTCATTGTAACATTGTTCAGAATCACTTAGTCTGTGCGACCATCAAAACAAATACCACCTCAAACGCAAGTGGAGCCACCCCCAAAAGCAGTTTTAGACACCCTATAATATTCATTATACCTCTTCCCTCCGGACAAAATTACGACCATTTGAATTGTTTAAATAAAATCTGAATCTGAATCTGTGAATAAACAACTTATTCGTTGATTGTCCAGATGCGGTGTTCTTGGGCCCATTATTTTCTCAGTGTCCGATGTTGTTTGGTTAGTACTGGATGAGAAGGACGTCTTCTTTCTCTTATACCATTTTCTTCTTCTTGTTTGGTTTGAATTTACTCTTCCTGTGGCGGTACGCAGAGAACTGTTGATGGAGGAAGCAGTATAATATATTGGATTCCGCTTAGCAATAATTCGCATGGCTCTCCGCCATGAACATATGAGGCTACACCGCTTGTGACATAACGATTCCAAGCGCTATTTATAACACTTTGTGAAAACCCCAAACGTTGAGCGACTTCACGATGCGTTAACCCTTCGGTGACCCAATACACAATCTGATGCATATGGACATGCAGGATCTAAACAAAAAGCAAAAACAAAATTTATTTGATTTCATTTAAAATTAACAATATAATCAAGGTATTCGTATCATTTTAATTATATTAAATTTTTACATACTCTGACTATTTCTAGAGTACAATATGACTTGATCCCTATCAAACATAATGGTTGTGTTTGACTTAATAGTACAAGTTTAGTATATTGTTTTAAAAACTAGTAAATCGTTAAATAATTTAAAGAAAGAAATTTGACAGCTTTGACGCAGTATAGTATTTTGTTAGTCAGGCATGCTTGGAAAGCAATTCTGCTTTACAAGCTTATTGTTTATGTCAACAGCTTATTCTTTTGTGTCAGTTGTTAGGTTTTTACCAAACTTTACAATGTTTCGCTGTTTCATCTCTCCATTTTAATATCTTTGTCAAGATGATTGCTATTTATCTTCTCAGAGTTAAATAGACAAAAATGCGATCTTTCGCGGTTCTTTTAGCCTTAAGATACTTCATACATACTTAATACAGCAGATCTTGGATTGTAAGTTCCAGTCTTTGTAGATGCCAAATACTATGCTGAGCCCTTCGCCGAATATAGTTTTATTATATAATTTTTAACTTTTCAATTCAGACAAAAAGCATTTTAATTTACTTACTTTTTAATTACTTATTAAACCAGAGAAACAAACTTTTACAAAATTTATTACCCAACATTTAAAAATTAAACAATAAAATTGTTTTTAACTTAAAACCACGTCAGCTCTTTTTTTGGCTTCGACTAAATATAGTCCTACAAACAAAGCTTGTAGCAGGAAAGTAACCATATAATCAAATATGTCCTTGGGATATGATAGAATAGAATTTAGTATTTAAGAATAAGGGTTGACTGTTGAAAGTAAAATACTTGTATATTTTAGAAACATTATTTTTACTTATTTAATAGTCAATATCATAGTTACACCTTTTTGTTGAAAAATGCTGTTAGTGGAAAACAAATTTTATTCGATATATTTCATTAAGATGCGTCTACGCCCAATGCTACACGTTAGTGTATTTTTATTGTCCTTTAGCTCTCCCACGCAATTCTCTGAGTGATATTATTAACAAAAGCCAAAGCCCACCCCTATAGCTCTTTGCTGCCGCTACTCACAAACACACGTGACAAGCCAAACGTGGCTGTTCTTTTGTTTTCTCTATTCTTTTGTCCGACCGTCGCCCACTGAATAAAAAAATACGTGAAGTGTGAATTGCGACAAAAATATATTTATTTTTCTACACCTGTTTTAATTTGACGTTTTTCTATAGATCTAAAGTCTATTAACTACTTTGATCTAAAAATAAAGCAATACCCAACATAAGTATGGATGAAATAGAAGAAACAATTAGAAATCTTAAAAAAGGCAAGGCAGCCGGACACGACCAGATTACAGCTGAAATGTTGAAATCTCTGAGACCTAGAGGAAAGGAAATGTTAAATAAAATATTTAACAATGCCTGGAACACAGAAGAAGTGCCGAGCGATTGGAAAGTAGGAATAATTCTTCCAATATTCAAGAAAGGAGACACAAAAACCTGTGAGAACTGTAGAGGTATAACATTGTTGAGTATAGTGTCGAAAACCTATGAAACGATATTAGAAATACGCTTAACAAGCATAATAGAGAACTCGCTAGAAGCACCCCAAAGCGGATTCAGGAAAGGACGGAGTACACAGGACCAAATTTTTACAATAAAGCAGATAATAGAAAAATCAAGAATTGCAGACACAGAAGTGTACCCATCTTTTCTGGACCTAGAGAAAGTCTTTGATACTATGTCGCAAAGATCAGTCTGGGATAGCCTTAAGAGAAGAAATGTTGATGATAAACTTATAAAAGGAATCAAAAGCTTGTACCAAACCAACGAAAGTTACGTCAGAAAAGACAACATGGAATCTGAAAAGTTTGTGATAAATGAGGGTTTAAGACAAGGCGGAATGTTGAGCCCAACACACTTTGTACTAGCAATCGATGATGTACTAAAAATAACAAAAATTAACCAACAGTCTGTACATGTTGGTTATTACAATTGGCGTCCTGTTGGTGTCCGGGAATGCGTTTTTGCGGATGACATGGTGATTTGTGCCTCAACTACAGAAAAACTGCAAAATAATTTAAATCAATGTAATGATGAGCTAAAGAAAAGGAACTTGAAAATTAATACAGATAAAACAAAAGTAATGGTAATAGGCAAGGAGAACAGTAAAATTAATATAGTAATAAACAATAAGACGTTAGAACAAATAGACAGCTACAAATATTTAGGAGCGATAATTGACAGACAAGGAAACATGCACCAAGAAATGGAGGAGCGAATAAAAAACGCAACAAAAACGTATCACAGCTTAAACAAATCGTTTCTAGAAAATAAACCAATAAGCAGGAAAACAAAAATGACAATACATAGAACAATTTTTAGACCAATATTGACATATGGTAGTGAAAGCTGGATATTATCTAACCAATATAAAAGCAAATTGCAGGCAATCGATATGAAATATTTAAGGAAAGTCAAAGGGATCACCAGAAGAGATAAGATACGAAATGAAGTTGTAAGAGACGAGCTGAAGGTGGAGCCAGTGATAGAACAAATAGAAAGACAACAACTAAAATGGTTCGGCCACCTAAACAGAATGAACAATGCAAGACAAGTAAAACAGGAAAGGCAAGCAAGGACAACAAAGAACAAAAGCAGAGGAAGACCAAGGAAGACTTGGAATGACCAAGTGGGACAGGTACTTCATAACAGAGGACTGATATGGAAAGCAGCACAAAAGAAGGCAAAAAATAAAAAAGAATGGACAAAGTTTGTTTACAATCTATAGTGTAAATTTTATCACCTTACACCTTAACGATAGAAAGATTATTGATTATATATATATAACTACTTTGTTTTGCTTGTAAAGTTTTAAGATGTTGAGGAGCTACGTTTTCCTGTAATGTTTCAGCTGTTATTTTGACAATGCTTTGGAAAAAAATTTGCATTGAGCTTCCGTTATTTTGGACAAATATATTCAAAATAGGTACAATGGAATAGCTTTGATTAAAATAATATTTTAACGAAACATTTAATTCTTTTGTAGTTTCGAAATCGCTGCGATATCTCAAAATAAATAGGGCCAATTGTTTAAGACACCATCAGCATACGTTTACAATGGTAGGCAATCTGTTTCCGAAACAAATGAATACAAGGCGTAAGACGAGCTTAATTAAACCATATATCACCATCAAGTATTTCCTTTTCCAAGTTTTAGATTACCTTGTTAGCTGAATTCGGATTAATCATTCTAGATTTTTAGTCATTTTGTCGCAGTGACGTGCGAAATAAAATACTTTATATTAAATTCTCTTTTATTTAAAGGAATAATTAGTATTGAAAATATTTATATGACAAACTCATAAAATATATTTATATGAAATTTCATGTACTAACCCTTACTTTTTGGAAATCCATCTTACTAAGAATAATAAAAAACTCTTCGTTTTAAACTTCCACGTTTAATTAAAAATATTAGGTTTTAAATGCAATGACAGCTGTTTCGCTAATATTTTTAATTAAATGTGGAAGTTGTGTTAAAACGAAGAGTATTTTATTATTCTTAATATTTTTTACTTTTTACTTTTTACTTTTTTTACTAGAAAAAATTATGTCGATGGCTGCATCATCGGCCGTTTTAAATGAAGAGATTGTAACTAATTATATTATGGTATGTGTACCGATCTTTATTAAAATACTTCAAAAAATTATATTTATAGTTAGTATTTTTGTATAAGTGATATGTATCATGATAATGATATTCCTAAGTGTAGTCGATGGTAAACCTTGGCTTAGGTAAAGAACATTGATTTAAGAAATTGAAGATTGAAGCAGATTAAGAAAAACATTTACGAATTATTAGCATATATGCTGCAAAAAAGGAACTGGCATTAGCTATTTGTAAATCACATTACCTGTTTTGCGAATTTCCTTTGCAACAATTGTGTAAGTATGTGGAAATATTGATAGAATGGACAAATATCACCAGAACCTCGTGGCAAGAGGCAAGTGGAAAATTAAATTTGTGTATTTTATTCTAAAACCTAATTAAAGATCTTGATGTGAAATACATTATATATTGGACGAATAAAAAAAAATTCTGAAAACCATAATTTTTCTCATTCTAATGTTTCTAGATTGCATAAATGTTTTAAACGACCAAGATGAACCTGTTGGAACTGTTTGAGATTAATGAGGTTTCTAATCGTAGTACTCTTGTTTGTTTGAATGAACAGTTAAAAATTAGAGATTCTTACATTTTTCTTAGTTTGCCTTTTTGTTTGAATCCGTCGTTTTACAGTTTTCCACCACATTATCTCTCTTTTTTGCTTAATACTTATTGCTAATTTATCTTTATTTGGTTTGCCTATATTCATAAACAATTACTATTTATATTATTATACAATACATTGCTTTGTTTCTTAACCTATTTCTTCTTTTTAATATTAACATTGTAATAATCTAATATATAAACTATAATTTCATTTAATGTTAGATTCACTTGGCAATTAATTTGTTTAAACTTTACTTTTGTTACCATTATTTTTTGTTTATTATGCTATGCTTGCCGTTATTCTTCTTTTCGTTCTGTCAGTTGTAATTTGTGTTCCATCTTTGACTAGTTTCCTATGTACCGTAGACTTGATTATGTATAATTCCATGTTCTATGTAATGTACATATTTCTGACAAGTACTTTCATTCTGTTCTGTGCATTCAGTTACTCAATTTACTGGATGTCAAATTGAATTTTGGTATTTTACTTTCATTTGTATTAAATCACTGTTATCACTTGTGTGTTATGGACACTTGTGCTACTGTGATACACGATGCCACTACCTTACAACTTTGGGTCCTTATTCAGAACCCAACAGTGTTGGACACCCTCGAAAGGATGCCTACCAACGAAACCCACCTCAAAACTCGCCGTTACCCCCGCCACGGAATCACTACTCTAGCATACCCTCACACACTCTTCACCCATTCATACTATTCGCCATCAGAACATTCCCTTCTCCTAACGATTTTCTCCACAACCTCGCTAACCTCTACCCATTCTTTCTCTCCTCTCAACATTATCTCCACCATGTTCTCCCAATACACTGCTACCCCGAGTCTCCTCTCCAACTTCTCTAGATCCTCCTTGTTCTTCCAACATCTAAACACATGACCCTCATCATCCTCCACCTCACACCTCACGTCTCACGCATATTCCAGCCTCTCTCTTCCCAATCTTATGTAAATACCCCACTCTTGACCCACGCCCAGTGAGCACTTGGGTCAAAAAGTAGTTTACCTCCCCAAACTCTCGGTCCATCCACTCACTCCTACTCCCAATCGCCCTTTTTAATGCACCTTCATATCCTTTCCACTTTCTCACCATTTCCTCCTCCATCCAATCCTGAGCTTTCTCTTTTGTGGCACCCTTCAACCGCTGCCTCTTTGCCCTAGCCATCAGGTCCAAAGGGTATGACCTTGACAGCATAGCTGCTGCGAATGCACACACTGTCCTGTACCCCTGTACCACTCTCAACACCCTGCACGGGTTAACTACCACTGGTACCACGTGTTATGACCTACAGTCTTACACTTGTCAGTGGGTTTATTTTTATCCATATCTGCTTAACATAACAATTATTTACATTTCATACATTTTATTTCCTATACTTAAAGGCATTGGTTCTTTAATCTCTTCTGGCAGTCATAATGCACATGCCAACATGTCTTTAACTTACTTCCTGTCAATTTACAGGTCCTATAAATATTGTCCCAACTTTCTTACTTTGATACACCAAGCTTTAGAGTATCTTTATCCTAAGCTTCATTATAAATTCCTTTTATTTATTAGTGCTATTAACTAGTTTCTACACAATCTAATTAATACCATCCTCTTACATTTAGTTTATCCCCCCTTTTTGTTTTTCAATGACACAATTTTTAATTATATTTTTAATGTATGTTCTTGGAATCATTGTTAGTCTGTAATGTTTATTCTTTGTTTGACTATTTTTTAGCCTGATGATGGCCTACAGATAGGCCGAAACTAGTAGCTGTCAATAAATAAATAAAATTTTGTGACAATGACTTTAGTTTTTTTTCGTCTAACAATCAATTACATTTGTACTATGGATGATTTACTTCTTTTACATTATATATTATTCTGGAAAATATTTTTTACATATATGTTTGTTTCAAAGATGATTCAATTTAAATAAAGGAAAAAACTTATGGTAGGGTATTCGCCTTTTCGAAAGTCTAGACGCCCTCTGGAGGATAAATAATAAACCTACTTTGTGAGTAATGCCAAATTATTTTTAATTTTATTTTCGATTGTTATGTGGAGGTTGATGTTTGATTCTTTTATTTGTATTTGTAAAATTACCACCAAACAATTAAAACACACAACTCAAGCACTAAGTTCTACACTTCAAACAAAAAGGTTACTCACAATCCTCCATATTTGTTTACGTTTCTTAGCGCCCTCAACGGTAGTCGAAATCGCGAATTATTTATTGATGGTATATTACCATATTCTACTACCACCTACTGGTGAGTAGTGTCAAATTTATAAGTATTTAAAGGTTCAGTACAATAATTCCTTTGTTAACATATTTGTTTTTTTAGTTTTGATTTTACTATCAAACAATATTTTTATATATAGTGAATCACAAGGAACTTCCCTGTGTGGTAAATAACAAATAACTGATAACTCAGTTTTTTACCATTATTATAAATTTGAAAAAATATATAAATGCAAAGTATCTCTAAACCATAGGCAACTACTTAGTTTTCTGTATTTACCTACCCGAATTAAAAATATGTAGTTCGTGCGACCCTGCTGATCAATGTAAGTAACAAATCCGAGCAAGATTTATGTTTGTGTTACACTAAATCTATTTCAAAGTTCAGGGACATTTTCAGGGATTACTTACATAAAACGACTTTTAATTAGTTGATGGATACGATAAATATATCTACAACTTAAGCGCGTGTTATTTTAGAAAAACTGAATTTCTTAATTTGTAAATCTCTTCAAAAGATTTATGTATGTTAATCTTTTATTACAGCTGACATATTACTGTAAAAAAAACTATTTAATTAAAAAAAACTGGATTATATTAGTGTTCATGTAAAAGACAATCTAATTAAACAAAAAAAAAGAAATACAGTGTGTCCTAACGCATAAATTCATTATTGGCTAAATGAACAATAAAATTAGAAATTTCCAAAATTTTTGATTTCAATCTACTATTGTTTCAAATCATAATCTAATATACAGGGAGAACTACTTTCGTGACATCATCACCATTTTTTTCAAATGGAACCCCTTCTTTTTTTTCAATTTCCAAATTGCCTTTGCTGAGCTGATTCCAAAAATGGTTGCTTCAAATTGGTACAGGGTGGGCAAAAATGCAAAAAATTACTTACACAGTAATAAAAATAAACACACTAAATGAAATTACGTATTGTTATACAAGTACTTTAATAAACTATCAAGAACAGCATTATTCTTAATAATTGTATCTTACAGCTTTTATTAGTAATCCAAGCTCCTGGACTATAAAAATCTTTTTGTTTTGCATTATTTTTTACCATTCTTTTTTTTATTGTACTAACCCTTACTATGTGAAAGTTCATCTTATTCAGAACAATAAACAACTAAAAGGTTGAATTAACTTCCACTATTTATTCTTTAAAGTATTTAAAGAATAAATAGTACCTATAGAATAAATTAGTTGTTTATTGTTCTGAACCATTCTTTTTATTTCACAATAATGTCAAAAACATTGGAGCACAGTTTCGCATTGTTAACGCTTTAGAGAAGGTACATTCGTGAACTTTTTTTACAAAATGCCTTTAACCGAAAGTGACAGGATTCAAATATTAATGAAGATTGGTATTGGCGATAAGATAGGGACTCAACAAGAGGTATGGCAGTTATTCCATGAAATGCATCCATATCGTGAACCTATTTCACAATCTACGGTAAGTAAAATAGAGCGAAAATACAGAGAATTAGGATATGTGAGGAATGCAGCAAAGCAAGGTAGACCAAAAATTAATGGAAAAATTTAACAAGACATAATTTTGTCGGCTGTAGAAAATACACACTTTACAGTGCCAGGATTATCTAGGGATTTTGGTATTGGAAAGACTTCAGTATCAAACAGTTTCAAAAAGGTAAAATACCATCCTTATAAAGTACGTCTCATCCATGAATTGGCTGAAGACGACTTTGGCCAAAGAACTGAATTCTGCGAGTATATGATGAACCAGAATAACAATTTCATTGATAACGTTTTATTTTCGGACAAGGCAACGTTTTATTTGAACGGTCATGTTAACCGACAAAACACCCGTTATTGGTCTGATAAAAATCCACACTGGATGCAAGAGTACCATACGCAAAGACCACAAAAAACTAAGGTATGGGCTGGTATTGTGAGAAATACAATTATTGGTCCATATTTTCGTGATGAAGGTGGACCCAAGAAATTAAACAAGAAGTGAAAATTAAGAAAAACAAATAGCAAAAATATCTATCAAATAAAACAACTGCAAATTATGAAAATTACAAACAACAAAGAAAATTAGTAAAGGAAAAAGTACAAATTGTAAAAGAAAAATCATGAAAGGAATTTGGAGAAAAACTAGAAAATGATAGTAAAGGAAACCAAAAATTATTTTATAAAGTACTCAAAATATTCAGAAAATCAAAACCTATTGATAGTATGACAGTTAAAGACGAAGAGGACCAATTAATAAATGAAGAAAAAGCAGTTATGAAGAGATGGAAAGAACATTTAAGGAACCTGTTATGCAACGAAAATGAGGGACAAGAAGAAGCTATAAATGTTACTGAACAACCTAAACCCTCGAAAGACAATGATAAACAAATTGAAACCCAAAAAATAACAAAGGAGGAGCTAAAAGAGGCACTTGGAAAAATTAAAAATGGGAAAGCAGCTGGACACGATAGAACTACAGGTGAAATGTTCAAGTACATGGGTGACAAAGGCAAAGAAATATTTCTAAAAATATGTAACAAAGCCTGGAGAGAAGAAACCATTCCTAAAGACTGGGAGATTGGAGTTATACTGCCCATTTTTAAAAAAGGTGACAAACAGTTTGCAATAATTATCGTGGTATTACTCTGCTTAGTACTGGAGCTAAGATATATGAACAAATTTTAGACAAAAAACTTAAACACTTTTCGGAAAGTTCATTGTCAGATTCTCAGCATGGTTTTCGAAAAGGTAGAAGTACACAAAATAATATATTCATTCTAAAGCAAATAATAAAAAAAAGTATTTTACAGAAGAAAAATATACCTGGCATTTCTAGATTTGGAAAACGCTTTTGATTCTGTGCCAAAAAGTAGATTATTGGACAGCTTAAAACAAGTAGGAGTTGACGAGAAATTAATAAAAACTATTAAAAGTCTCTACAAGAACACCATAAACTATGTTATTAGAAAAAATTATAAATCCGAATCATTCCAAACTTATAATGGACTGAGACAGGGAGGAGGATTAAGCCCGACATTGTTTAACCTATACATTGATCAAATCATCAAAAACTGTAATAAAACAACAAAGAAAGTGCAAATGGGATATAGAAATCTTCAACAAGTATCTATCTCAGAATGTGGCTTCGCAGATGACATAATGATGATAGCAACAAGTAAAGAAGAGCTAAAAAAAAACCTTCAGACTTGGAATGAAGAGCTTTGTGGAATTCCACAAAGTAAAATAAATTTGAATGAAATTGTTCAATCCATTACTGCAATGTAATTGTTTACCATATTAAATTAATATTTGGTATCTAAGCTGCTTTTTGTGTTGTTTTATTATACATATCTACCATTCATTAATACTTATCCTTTAGATTTATAATTTTGTAAGGTAGCACCAACCCAAAGGATCAGTAACGCCCATTAGTTACTTCTAATTTTATTTCATTATAAATATTATTCAAAGCTAATTTATAGAAAGCTAATCTACACTTTTCATTCCAAAGATGCCAATATCAGATAAAATTTCTAACGCCGCTCCTCACTTTTTATAAACACAAAACAAACCAGCATCTTTTAGTAACAAGTGTTTTAACTTTAAAATGCCTGTTACCTACACGGTTAAGTATTAAAAAATAAACTTATGTTATGAAAAACGTTCTAAAGTGGGCGATAAAATTGTTATCGTGCCAAAGTGTCAAGTAATTTGGCATATTTATCGATGGTCGGATATTTATCGGTGTTATGGTTTACGAGATCTTTAAGTGGGAAGATATACATTTGTTTATCTTGTAGACATGCATAGAAGTGGGAATTTTTCATGGAAATGCAGCTGTATGCGATCATTTTAAAAACAGAAAATATTTTGTATATTTTCATTTTATAAGCTTCACTTGATGACAAAATTCCTGTCCGGCCACTCTAAGACAAAGTATAGCAGAAATAAAAGATTTAAAAAATATTTCATAATGTAACAACAATAAATAACTGAACGGTTATTTATTTATTGTTCTTAGTAAGATGAACTTCCACAAAGTAAAGGTTAACACAATCAATTTCATTTCATAATGTAACAGTTAAGTATACGGAGAGTATAACAATTACTTAAAGTATCGTAATCTTGCAGAGTATAATTTAAATTTTGAATAATTTTGAAATTTGATTTTATTAATGTAAGAACATGTATTACATTGTAATTTTTTTTCATACTGTACGGTAAAGTGCCATTTCCCGGACTTCCCGGTACACTTGTACTTTACAGTACTTTTTTTGTAAAAAAATTATTATATTTATTTGAAATCTATACATATTTCATATAATTTATTCAGTGTAGCTACTCTGGCTTCCACGGTATGCGGGAGTAGAGGGTATTAAGAGAGCCAACTCTCTGGCAAAGAAGAGAACGAAGTCAGCGTTTATTGGGCCAGAACCATTTCTTGGTATAGCAAAAAGCACCACCAAGGACATTATCTTCAGTTGCATATCAAGGGAAACCCTTCTATACTTGGAGAATACCTGTGAAGTAGTAGTCACTTGCCAATTCTAATTGGATTGCTGACTGAACACTGTCATCTGAGGAACAACCTGAAGAAGCTTCGTCTGATTTATACTTCGGACTGTCGCTTCTGCAGTGTGGAAGACGAACCGGTATAGCACATTATTTGTTACTGCCCTGCTTTGAAAATGAACAGGCTCCGCTCGTTTGGTTTCTTACAGCTTGTGCCTATCGACTTTAGACAAGTCTCGCCAAAATCCATCATGGACTTCATTAAGAAGTGTAGACTGGATGGTGAATTGTAACCCTTAGGGGTGAGACACAATTGGTCCCTCCGGTTGAGATGCTAGTAAGTGGAAGGACTGGAATCAATGAGAGAGTGCGTCTACTGGAAAGGACGATGCAGTGCACACACATGGGTAAAGGAAAGGCGGGAGACGGAAATAGAAGGAGAAGGAATAGAGAATCTACTAGGATGTGGTGGGAAGCTCGGAGGTGTAAGGGGTGGTGGCTCTGACGAATATCTGACGGGATAGTACCAGGGTTACATATTCGGACGGGATAGGAAGTAGGGTGGTTTAAGGGGGTCGGCTCTGGCGAAGTCAACCCTATGCTTGTTTCGCGTATGGGCTAACTGTGTGAGGTTGTGTCCCGTAAGAGAGAATCCTACAGTTCCGGGGAACGGTAGAACTAGTACCCGGATCCTGGAGCAGGTTTCCACCCATCAAAATAAGGGTGTGAGCCACAATAGGCCCAAGTATGGCTCCAGTAGAGGGACGGGGAAGCGTCCCACTCACATTGAACCTAACTTAACCTCTGATGGTGATGTTAGAATGTTAGCTTTAGTGATGCGTTCATCTATCTACAGGTTGTCCAAAGTATTGTGTTGTAGCAATAATATTTAAGGTACTAGTTGGGTTGTAACTGTCCATCCTGTATTTAAGACGTGAAAATAGATAACTTGAATTTTTTCAAATAGTACTTTATTATTAAGTTTCATACAAAACATTTCTTAACTAATTATTGCTGGATTCCTTCTTTCCTAGATTAATTTTTTTAAATAGCAGTAAAAAGTTCGCAGTAAACAAAAATCCCAAATTATATAAATATAATTTTAAAAATCGGATTACATGATGCTCGTTTGCATGTCCCCTCATTTGCATTCATAAAAACCGGTGATATGACATTCTCGAGACATCGTAAACTTAAAGATATTGAAACTTGGACATGGTAGTCTTAATAAAAGCGGCATTAAACGACACTAAAAGCAATTTGTGCTTATGGCAAGGCATTAATGAAGCAATTTAGATGGTAGACATACTGTTTAATCATCTTAACATTGTGCGGCCATCACGAATATATTATTCGCTTCGATGATCTCGTTTGTCTTATCGTTATGTGTACAATAAGTAATAAAAATAAGGGGATTAAAATGGTTGATGGATGTTAGAGAATTAACGTTAGAGGCAGCACAAATTGGACATAATGCAATCTAAACTATTTATAGCAAATAAAAGCAAATGTTAGACAATGTAAATGGAGTTGACGGAACTCCATACTAGGAAGAAGTTTGTAAAGATATAAAAGTTAAGATTAAAGTAGTCTCCAAAGCAATATGACGAAAATATGAAAAACACCAGAGTATAAAACAGAAGAGAGAAAAAGGTAAACAAAAAGCAAGGACAGCAACGAAAACCAACAAGGATATTCTGGGAAGGGTAGGAAGAAAACTGAGGAAAACAGCGTATCTGGGACATGTGATACGCATTTGCTCCAACTGTTAATTGAAGAAAAGATAAAGAGGGAAAGGGGACTGGGCAGAAAGACGAGGTCGTAGCTCCGAAATATTAAACATTGAGCAGAGATAAGGACGACTGGGCACAGCATTAGAGAAACGATCAAACATCTATTAATGGATACCGGAAAAAAAGAAACAAAAAGATATATGTTTAATAAAAAAAAAGAAAAAAAGTATTGTGCTTCCTCCTCTAGTTAGACGTCCAACCTACTGATTTGAACTAGTCGACGACATCCTTGTGGAGAGTTTCTTCTATTTTTGTTACTTTCGACTAGTCCTCCTTTTTTATCCTCTGTATGGAGATCTATCGCTTTAATTCTTTATAAGTAGTTTTCACATCGCCCATCCAACAAAAACCAACGTAAAAAGGAAATATACCAATAATTACTAAAAGTAGAATCAATTTGGTAAAATTTCACATCTAAGTTTTAATCTTTATAGAACACTTGTTTTGAAACATGTAAATAATAAGAAAATTAATTATAATCTTTAATTTACTAAAAGTAAATTTTAATATTTTAACATTTCAAATAGTTGGCAAATATTTTTTTTATATTTTGGGTGATAAAAGGTATGATAGTAATATTTATGCAACAAGAAAGCAAATTTTAGATGGGAATAATTATTAAATCTGAGGAAAACGCACAAAAGCAAATAAAGCATGTAGAGGGACAATAGAACATTGAAAGAAGTACGTACATAATTCTTACATACGAAGGTAATAGAAAAAGTATATTGCAACGCCCAAAAAAATTCACAAATGAGAAAAAACAAAAGATAATTAAGACTAGAAATGGTTGCTACTTTATTCTTAATCAGTTGTTAATATAAAATAAGATATTATTATAGGAGTTTATAATTAATTTTTATTTTCTTAACACCCCATCTTCAGGTATCAAATTTAAATATGCAACTATTTAGTTTAAAAACCGTTATTTATTTCTAAAATTCCACATACAGTACAAAATAACTTTTATACTTGGTAACGAGGTAGGGCTGGGTAATAAAAAAATAAAAGATGATGATGAAGTGATTATTAAGGTATGGAATGTCGGTCGATGAATAGGTATGATAAGACTCATAAAAGTTTGTTAATATGTAGTTCTTGTATTTCAGGCATATTAAATATTTTTATTATTATTGTCTAATATTTGAACATTCAATGTATGTTGTCTTATTTTTATAATGTATCCACTCATGTCTACTTATTCATTAACAGATCTGCCAAATATACTTTGGAAAAGTATCTAGATACAAGATAAGTTATTTTTGACAAAGTATCTGAATTCAGAACAATAAACAACAGTTGACTAACAAATTGCTTGAATTAAAACAGGTTTTGTTTGTAGTTGAAAGTTTATTCAAAGTAATAACATGAACAATTTTACTTTGATAGGCTTTTCGTTAATACAAAAGAATTATAAGAAATTCAGAAGCTATGGTTTCCCCGTCTGGCAGTGATAGCTTGCAATCGACAAGGCATGTTTTGGATCAGATTTTGGATAGCATTCTATGGAAGATTGTCCCATTCCTGCACTAGTATATCGCCAAGCTCTCGAGAATTTCTGGGAGCTGACACATGTCTACGCAAATGTCTTTCTGTTTCATCCCAAACATGTTCTATTAGATTTAAATTTGGACTTAGGGCAGGCCAAACAAATCAACCTCGTCAAGAGACGCAGTAACTATTCGAGCAGTGTGGGGTTCTCTAAGAATAAGCATGAACGGTAAAACATGGTCATGTAGAACCTCTTTCAGGTACCTATGCGCAATCAATGCCCATTCTTGACAAAGACTAACTCAGTGAGTATCAAAAGATATGCCTCTTCATGCCATAACTGATCCTTCACCAAATGGAATTCGCTCAGCAATACACGCTTGAGCATATCTCTGGTCTTGTCGTCCTCACACTCTTACACGTCTACCTGAGCCTTCTTCAGAAAACAATAGGCGACTCCAGTCCGATGTTTTCCAAGCCAAGTGTTCTCGTGCAAAATTCAACCTAGCACCAGAAAGCGGCGTTCCAGTTTGAGAAGATAAACCAGCAACGTGATGTCGCCTCCTAACTGTCCACTCACTTATGTTTACACCTCTTAGACACTTTTTGGTATCTAAGATACTTCTTTGTATCTTAAGTTATTTTTCGAAATGTAAGATACTTTTTTAAATTGACTGTACTAACCCTTACTTTTTGGAAGTCCATCTTATTAAGAATAATAAAAAACTCTTCGTTTTAACAAAACTTCCAATAAAAAAAAAAAAAATGTAACTTCAATATGTCAATCTGACGATGCTAAGTCTAGCGAAACGGCTGTCATTAAGGTTAAAAAAGCAATTTATTAAATAAATATTGGAAGTTTTGTTAAAACGAAGAGTTTTTTATTATTCTTAATACTTTTTTAAGTTACAATATCCAGTTCCTTTTAAGAAAGTATCTAAGATACTAGTTACTTTTGTCCGAAAAATAGAGAAACAGTAACTCAGATACTTTAAAGCAACTACATTACTCTAAAGTAACTAAGATATTTTTTTCTGAGAGCTCTGTCCATTTTTTTTATGAATTCATGTACATTTTGTTAAATTATAAATTATTCGAGTTTAATTAATCCTTGACTTTTCTTTTATAACTTTTTTTCATAATAATTTTTTTAGATATCATAAGTTATTAGTAAAATTTTTATATTTTATAAGAGTGTGTGTCTGCTTTATTTCATTTTCATGAGTTTACGAGTAAAAGGGCCTTGATGTATATCTATCATATTCTAACCTTGAGGAGAGAAATAAATATCGCCCCTAGAACTCTGGACTGCCTCCTGTATAGGACCTCAGTACCTTCCGACTATGTCGGTTAACTAACCTACTTCAGTTTTGTTTAATGAAATTTATGGTACTAACCCTTACTATGTGAAAGTTCATCTTATTCAGAACAATAAACAAAATGTTCGGACCGAAAATCGATAGTGATTAACAACTACAGTATCAGAGACATACAGGATGCTTTTGCACTTGAATTATCATAAAATAAGATAATAATTTGGTTGCAAAAAATTATTTTTAAATTAGTTTAGATTGATTTGGTGCTGCGAACCTCGCTTTGCTCGGCACGCAGTGATTAACTTGTTATAATACCAAATTTAAACATAATTGAGTTACAATAAATTAATTACTCGAAGAACTTGAAATCAAAAGACATTTAGCAGATCAACAATATAAAGTAGTTAATGAACAAATAAATCTTGGAAGTTCACCACTATTAAACTGTTTATTTTGATTGAGTCTTCATTTTATACATAGATAAGACGTCATTATAACACAAATATATTAAGTTATTGTAAAGATCAGCAGGATATAGTTTTTTCCTGTTTTTTCTATATCATTGCACAGTTATACTGATCTTAGAGAGAAATACATCCAGGATAATCCCTTAGGGCTAATAACATCTAGGCTTTAATATTGTTATGTCTTATTACTTCCTTACTTGGTCTAGCCTTAACTACTTATCAACATCAAGTACCTAGTTACAAACAAACAAAATGTAACTTCAATATGTCAATCTGACGATGCTATTTTGATAGCGAAACGGCTGTCATTGCATTTAAAGTATTTATAGAATAAATACTTAGTGAAAGTTAATTCAACCTTTTAGTTGTTTATTGTTCTGAATCAGTTTTGTTTGATCAGAGTGTATCATGAAAATGGAATATATTTACAGTCAGCACTTTTAACACCTTTTTATTATAAAATTGACTCCTATATTATATTCCAGCATTTACAAGACCGATCAACACGTTGAATAAAGATTACTGATGTAAATTACATATTTTAGAACCAAAGTATCGGAAATCTACCAATGAACAATAACTCCCACATTTTTTAAGTAACTTTCCAAAGTCGGAAATTTGTTTTTAATTTTAATGAAACTGTATTTTATTAACCAAATTTGGTTCGTTTGTAAATTTCGGTGTGAATGAGTGTTTCCGAATTGGCAATTTGTTCGGATGTTTTACATATTCCATGAAAAAAATAAAATCCAATAAATCACGGAAAATGGAAAATCTCGATTGCCAATTACTAGCAGTGTGATTCAATTTTCAATTCGGTTATTCGCTAAAATCATCATCATCGTAGTCGTCATCATCATCATCATCGAAACAAATTGAATAAATAAACCCGAAATGTAAAAGGAAGACTGGAACAATATCGCAACAAAAGCTCTCCTGTAAACTGAAATGAACATCAATTACAATCAGCGAGAAATTAGCATTCCGAAAAGCGGCTTCCGCGGCTCCAGAATTTAATTATACACAATTCGGCGATGTAATATTTATGTATTTATTTAAATGCGATGGTAATCCTCTGGCCGAGAGAAATCCATTGGTATATCTATATATATTTAAGAGGAGGGAGTTTCTACCGCATACTGTTTACGGTCGCTACACTTAATGACTTTCTAAGGTGTCTTAGAGGTTTTAGCGTTTTATTTTATCGCGAAAAGAGAGAGAAAGAAACGACTCTTAGAACGATTGCTTTGCTCGAAAAGAAAAAAACTCATCTCAAAAACCGCTCTCTAAAATAAACCGGCATTTACATAATCTTTAGCCGGTGCTTCTTGTTTATACATTTAATTATGGCCAATTGCTATTTTACATTCGAAATATAGACTTTATCTGAGCTACACAAATACCCTCTCCCCTTATATAATTTTTTAGATGGCTGTATAATAAAAATAAAGCAATTAAATCACCATTTTGTACATTTTGTAGACTACGGAAACTATAAACAATTCACTTTTTTTGAAAAACTGTAAGCATTATAAAATAAAAAAAAATAATAATTAAAGAATGTATATTATGGGTGGGATTTCACTATATTATAGTATTTTAGTACTTTATGTCTATATTGTTAAAATTTTAAATTTACAGATAAAATAATATACAGTGCACGGCTAAATTATGGAATATTGTCATTATTTCGAGAACCGTCGAGTTTTGAGGGTAATCCCGAAACAGGTCGATTTTTGTTATAAAATACCCATCTTATAACGTACATGGAGTAAGGATGACGTCACCGGTTTGGGTGTAGTGACGTAATCGTTAATTTTTTTAAATAGAAATGAGTATAATGCGACACCTCATTTGAAGTAGAATTTAATTCTCTATTTAACGACATTACATTTGTAACTTAAAAATTTTTTAAGGGTACAAAAACATTTTTTTTATTTAAATTCAACCAAATTACAACTAATGATTTAATTCATAACGTCCTTTAAAGTAACCAAATTATGCATAATAATTATTTTAAATTAAATGTTCCAAATGCCATCCATCGGTTTCTGCCATGACTTTCTGAAATAAATACTTAAAAAAACAAAATAAGTAAAAATAATAATGGACATAAAAAGTTATCTCACAAACACTGAAACTTTTTGTCAAATGTTAAATCAAGCAAGTGATATTGGCATAGTTACTGTAATATTTATTGTCGTAAATATTTTTTGATTTTGTGAATTGTCATCAGTTGTCAATTGTAATTTTTACTTTTGAATACTAAATTATGGCTCATCTAAATGAAACACAACGCATAGAAATATTAATTCAACGCAAAATATCCAGACAGACCCATCAGCCAATCAACAGTAAGTAAAACTGGGCACGTTAAACATATTTCAAACGCTGGGCGTCCTAAAATTGAAGACAATGTGAAACTTGATGTTTTATTAAATGTCCATGACAATCCCCACAGTAGTTCAACACAAATGGGTGAATATGCTGGAGTTTCCCAACGATCGGTATTACGTATTTTAAAAAAAAGAAAAATACTATCCCTACAAAATTCAACTACACCAGGAATTAAACGACGACGATCCCGATAGCCGGCTTCAATTTTATGAAATTATGCAGGATTTATGTATCGGCAATCCACGTTTCATCAATCAAATCCTCTTTTCCGATGAAGCCACTTTTTTTTTACGTGGTACCGTGAATCGTCAAAATTGCAGGTATTGGAGTCAAGAAAACCCACATTGGATGACTGAGGCACACACGCAATATCCCCAGAAAGTAAATGTATGGGCAGGGATCATCGATGACAGAATCATTGGCCCTTTTTTCTTTGAAGAAAATCTAACAGGAGAACGTTATTTAACTTTTTTGAGAAATCAACTTACACCTGTCCTTGCTAACATGTATCCAAATGCCAATAATGCAAATTTACCTAGCGACAATATCTGGTTCCAACAAGATGGAGCCCCTCCGCATTACGCACGTGAAGTACGTCAATTTTTAAATAATTGCTTTCCCAGGAGATGGATTAGAAGACGAGGTTTTATAGAGTGGCCAGCAAGGTCCCCAGATCTAACACCTCTAGACTTTTTCCTGTGGGGTTACATAAGATCAAAAGTTTATGTCAATAGACCCCAAAATTTACAGAACTTAAAAGATAGAATTAGGCATGAAATGAGTCTCATTACTCCAGAAGTCATCCGCAATGTACTTGATGAATGTGTCCGTAGATTCGCATATTGTCAAGAAACCGATGGATGGCATTTGGAACATTTAATTTAAAATAATTATTATGCATAACTTGGTTACTTTAAAGGACGTTATGAATTAAATAATTAGTTGTAATTTGGTTAAATTTAAATAAAAAAAAATGTTTTTGTACCCTTAAAAAAATATTTTAGTTACAAATGTAATGTCGTTAAATAGAGAATTAAATTCTCCTTCAAATGAGGTGTCGCATTATACCGATTTCTATTTACAAAAATTAACGATTACGTCACTACAACCACACCGGTGACGTCATCCTTACTCCATGTACGTTATAAGATGGGTATTTTATAGCAAAAATCGACCTGTTTCGGGATTACCCTCAAAACTCGACGGTTCTCGAAATAATGACAATATTCCATAATTTAGCCGTTCACTGTAGATTAATAAAGTTTGTAACGTTTACAATATTTGTAATTTCATTAAACGATGAAAATTTTTAACAAAACTTACACTTTTATGTTAAAAATTATCTGATCGTGGCGAAGTGGAACACGCGCTTGCATCTCACGCAGAGGGCTCAGGTTCGAATCTTAAGCATATATTTTATTTATTTATTTTTTTAATAGTTAATCCCTCGATACACTTGGGCAGCAAATACAGCGACGGGCTGCTAATGCCCACTTTCCGCCCTAGTGACACAATATACTATTTGGATATATTTCCCTCTAAGATCAGAAAAAAATTATATCCTGCTGATCTTTACAATAATTTAATAATAATTTTGTTACATTTATGTCATATCTAACTACTTAATCAACATCAGAAAAAAAACAATATGTGACTTCAAAAGTTTCATGATTTAATAATCTTGGTAAGATCGACTTTAGTAGAGTAAGGGTTGGCACAATAAATTTTATTTGTCATTGAATTATTGATTTAAGTGGTTTGTTAAAAAAATACAGGTTGCCAAGTTACTTATCTTGAACATCAAGCTTTTTTGAAAGACTTGCTTTTCATAAGTCCAAGCTTGGCTTGTCTAACAAGCTGCATAAAGCTTTTTCCCGCCTTGCCGATTTCGTTTTGTCTACTAACCGTTCTCTCCACCTCACTTTAATCTTAAATCAAATTCATTGCTAATCTGTCGAAGCAAGTAGATAGTTTAAATGAGAGACATTTATAACACTATATCACTAAGAATAATAAAAAACTCTTCGTTTTAACGCAACTTTCAGTTTTAATTAAAAAATTAGGTTTTTCATCACAATGACAGCCTTTTCGCTAGAATTAGCATCGTGTTGATTGTACAAGTTAAAAAGTTGTGTTCTCTTGAAAAACCTTATTTTTGATTTCCTTTACCGAATTAAAAAGAAAGAATAATGCTTTTAATTTTTATGTATTATATTACAAGAGTGCATACCATGTGAGAAAAAAGTTTATAAATAATTCATTTAACAGCTTAAAACCTTGACCTGAAAAAGTTTGGCCTGGTTTGAAAAGCAAATGGCTGGGCTTGGTTTGGTATTTCGACAAGCTTGGCTTGATGTCAAACCAAGTTAATGCCAAGCTTTAAAAAAGCAAGCAAAGCCTGTGAATCTTACCAGGAAATGAAAAGGGGTTGTTAAAAAAAGGATTGAAAAGTCAAACGCTTAAGATAACTGTTGGAAAAGTTAAAAGATTCGTAATAAAAAAGGATTTGAATCAGTTTTGAAGAAGAAAAAAATTATGAGCATCAAAACAAAACAAAAATTGGTTGCTAATTGAGAAGAAGATACTTTTTTCTACAACCCTATATAAAATGACGTTATTTTGTAATAGTTAACGTTCAGCGAAAACGCGATTTCCGTTGCAAGTGAGAGAATATATTTTCGTCTCTAGTGACGAAAGTGAAATTTATATTTTTAACAATTTTTTTGCGTTTGCATAGGTATATAATGTTTTTACAGTTTTAAATTATTAATAAACGCAAACAAGAATTATTTTTATAATTAGAATACAACTTTTTACTTAATAAATATATAAATTAAAAAATTAAATTGGATTTAAAAACCATTTTTATCTAGTGCCCTGGTTTCATTAGTTTGACGTTTCACCATTTTTACCTAGTGCCCAGGTTTCATTAGTTTGATGTTTCTTGTGAATTGTCAGTTTGCTCTAGAAGTATTTATTTGAAATCATGAGCTCCGATTCTGAAAGTGAATTAGATTACAGTCATACACCGGAAGAAATAAAAAATCAAGCAGAGGAAACTTCATTAGATTTACTACCAATAAAATCTAAAAAAAGGTATGAAGAAATATATAGAAAATTTATGGAATGGAGAATTGAAAATCACGTAAATTCATTTTCGGAGAATGTGCTGCTTGCATATTTTGGATATTTGACGAATAAATTTAAGTCATCGACCCTATGGTCTATTTATTCTATGCTAAGAACCACATTATCAATTAAAAATGATATTGATATTAGTAAATATCTGAAGTTGCGATCGTTTTTGAAACGGAAATCTGATGGTTTTAAGAGTCAAAAGTCCAAAATATTTTCATCCGATGAAATAAACACTTGCTTAAAAAACGCACCCGACTCTAAATACTTAATGAGTAAGGTAAGTTATAAACTTTTTTATTAAGACAATAAATTCTCATTATTAAACATTTGTAGGTAGTCTTAATTTTTGGAATTTCGGGAACTTGCTGGTGCCACGAATTAAGAGATTTAAAAATAAGTGACGTTAAAGATACCAGCAATATACTCACAGTAACAATAGGTAATACAAAAACCAAAGTACCCCGATCCCTTCATATTTCTGGATTATTTTACGAGATCTCTAAAATGTATATAAATCTTCGACCACAAGATATGAACGAAGTTAATTCCAGATTCTTTATAAACTACCAGAACGGAAAGTGTACCAAGCAGGTGGTGGGAATAAATAAATTCAGTAAAATTCCTATCTAAAATTGTGTGATTCCCAAAAATATACTGGCCATTGTCTACGTCGAACTTCTGCAACGCTTTTAGTCGATGCAGGAGGTGATTTACTTCAATTAAAAAAGCATGGAGGCTGGAAATCTAGCACCGTTGCGGAAGCATATGTTGACCAGTCGGTTAACAGTAAAAACCAAATACAAACCAAAATTTTACAATCCGTAGATAACGCTATTCTCTCTAATAATGGCACATCTTCATCTAAAGTGACCTCAGTTAATAACATAACAGATGTAGGATCATCTTCTTTGATAAATAGAAATCTAGATTGTAATACCCCTATTATTTTAAATAATTGTTCAAACATAACCATAAATCAATATATCAATATAAGGATAGTATCTTAGAATTATGTTGTTATTTTTAATTGAAAATAAAATTTAGTTTCATTGTGATTTTTTTATGATAATTATGATATACTCTGGGTTGTAGAAAAAGTAAAGTGTTTTATAAATATTAATAATTTTATAAAATCATTTTTATTTTCTTAAACTATATAAAATATATTTAAATTTCAAATAATAATATATACCGCAACAAAAAATGTTTATTTCTCAATACTCCTTTTGGTCATCGCGAAAAGAGCTGAACGCTATCTACAACATCGAGTTTTAAGAAGTGTTTCAAGGATTGCCTAATATCATATTTAATGGGTACTATTTTGGAAGTAACAACGTTAATGCAGATAAATTAATAATTATTTGTTCCCGTTGTTTTCTGAATAGATACAACCTCGTATAATTGTTTGCACTGTTTCACAAATGGTTTTGTTTGTTTCAGTTTTGCTTGAAATGAGAACAACAAGATGCTATTATTGAACAACGATTTTAATAACTAATTGTGTTTAAAAAAAAGGACGGTATTGTATTTTTTGTAATAAAATTTTATAATATAAAGAATCTCGTCTGCCTTTGGTTTGTTGAGAATCTTATCGCAGCTGTAAATAAATCATTAGCATCCATGAGGTTATATTTACATCACAACCCGTCGTTGAGTTTGCAGTCATGGAACATATCAGTAGCACCAAACAACTTATCAACGTTTCCCAGCGATCGCTAAACACTTTTGGTGAGATTTTTACATTCATCAAGGTACTTGACTTAAGTAGTTTATGCTAGGAATAAATTTGGTGTTATAATAAAATAGAATAAATAAATAAGGTCTCAACGATAACCGTCAATTAAAAAATAAGCAAGAAGTTATAGTTAACCAAACATTTTATTTATTGATCATAAAATTTAAACTATTTACTAAGAACAATAAATAACTGAATAGTTAAACTAAACTTCCACTATTTATTCGAAAAATTCGACTACGTCAATTGGTAATTAATTGGGACCATACATTCATTATTAATCAAAAATTGAGTCAATCAAATTATTTAACAAAAATATTGTCAACAAAGTATTTTAATAGTATAAAAGTACTCAACAAGAAATTCGATTTATAAAAACAATCCAAATTATAGTAAGATTTAAAAGATTCATTTCATCGTTTTGGATATTCAGCCGAGAGGACATCTTGGAAAGCCGGTGACGACTGTTTTTTAACCAGGTTAAATAATAGCATTTGTCAATATGTTTCTATTGTGTTTACTGAATTCTTGCATGTGATAAACAATTGAATAATATTAATAGTTTTATGTAGAGTCTGTATCAAATAATTTCTTAATTATAATTGAACGTCCATTCAAATTGAGTTTTCTTGAATCCTACTCAAGGTAGTCGGGTTTTAAATTAAATAAAATAATATTTTTACTGAGCTAGCAAAATTTTTTTTGTAGGGCGTTCAACAATATTTTTTTTTAAATTATAGAACAATTAATAATAATTAATCTCAATATAAAAACAATATAAAAACTACATAAATAATAAACCAACTAAATCTAACCATCACAATATATTTTATTAGGTAATTTTAGTTATAATTTAATCAATTAATAAATTTATTTGGTCTTAGCTATTAAAATTTAAAAATAATATAACAGTTGTAGATATAAGTTTCGTTTTAAATATTTAATATTTAACCAGTCAGCCAAGACTGGGCTCTATTTTGTGTTATAAAGAAAGACCTTTATAATTTAATCATTAATTAAAAGAGTATTAAGTTTATTCTGTTTCTAAAAATTTGAAATCTTTCTTGACATATTTGTGTTTAATTTTTTCTATTTCTATAATAAATGTATTGAAAATAATTAATTTTTTGAAATGCCTATTAATCCAACAGAACAATCGAATAAGTCCGTCTGAGACATAAGAGCTCATTCACATTACAAAATTTATTATTGCAAATTAATTTTAAAATAATTAGATATGTATTAAGTAAAAGCTAAGATTTTAATTCATTTAAATAGTATTAAATCTTTTAAATGTATAATTTAACAGAAATAAACCAAGTGCAGAAACAATACAACCCGGTATCAGAATAATCACTATACGAACGGCTCTTAAGTAGCTGTGGTAACACAACTAACTGACAACAAACTAAAGAATCCCGATAACAGGATTTGTTTACATTATGTAGGATTCACGATATTGACTTTCTAGTTATCCTCTAATCAATTTATTGCGTGCCTGCCTACCTACTTACGTTCCTATTGCAACTTATCCGATTAGATAACGTAAGTCAACTGTTTCTGTTTTCTATACTCTTATTTTCTCTATCCCTGAGCCGCCGGGGTCATATGTAATTTATGTTGTAAAACTTGATAGATTATAAAAAAAATTATTTATTACGACAAAAATTTATTGCTGAATTTTTTTCTAATTTAACATACTTGTATCCTGAAGGGTTTAAAGCTACTGATCGTTCAATACTTCCATTCTTGTTATTTATTTATAAATCATCTAAAATAAACTACAGAGTATGGAGTTGATTATAATTTGATTTAATTGAATTCACGTACCCCTGAGAACTTCAAATGGGGATATTTGTTCCAACCAGTAAGCACATATATTATTAAAAATACATTATCAACAATTGTTTATTAATGATTATTCTAACAGCTTATCATGTTTCTAGTCGCTAGTATAAACAAAATATCGTGAATTAGTAACATTTACTCAAAGTTGTCTTCTATGACACTGAAACGAAAGTGTCTTGACGATTATGTTGGCAGGTGAAAATTTCAATAGTATATTCAGGAAACGTTTCAGATAATTTAATAATAAGGATTAAAATTTTAATGTATTGTTTGAAATAAAGACATTTTAAAATTTAATTAAATATTAAAGAATCCTAACAAATTCTACATTATTTCTTAAAGAATTACTACAGCAAATGTAATGTTTTTGTTGTTTTTCGACTTTCTTGAAAAATCTGGAATTGCTTTTTGTAGTTTTACCATCATAGTTTTATTGTGAAAATAAAAGTAAAAGTAGGTCCTAATTTAAAAAAAATCAAAACTTTTTGATTTTTTTTGGTAAGATTTTTGGTAAGATTTTACATTATTTTTAATTTGAAATGTTCAAACTGTTTTTGAAGTGAAGGATACTCCTGGCTAATAAAGATATATCAATGAAATACAAGGTCAGACCATAACATAAACTTTACACACATTACTGAAGAACGACTAGTTAAATCGTGTCAAATTTCGTATTGATAATGTATTCACAAAATAAAATAGGTTGCTACAATATGACATTTTGGCACATTATAAGGAAATGATTGGGAAGTACGTGCTTGTTGCTTGATCTAAGTAAATGAACTATCACCCTTGTTTCAGACAACAATGGCGAGATTTTATAAAAGGCAAAAAGGGTAAAGAAATGTTGATTGGGCAGAAGAAGAAGAAGTACGTATCATGGCATATAAGTAGGCTGGGATATGTAGCCAGCATCACAAATTTATTCGAGAAAAGGAAATTGTTGGGATGGACTTGCTACTTATATTCTTAAAAATAAATTTTAATGCGAAATCCAGATGCGTTTCACAGACAATATCAAGAGGTTTAAACAAAAAAAAACTGTTTCAGGTTACTTTTCATTGCTGCAGACTATCTTAATACAGCACAGTCTTCTTGATAAGCGGGGAAATGTATATAACGTAGATGAGCTCGGACTTCAACTTAATAACAGCAAAGGGATGAAACTATATATGTATTAGCTTGTTATAATGGAGAGGGCATGTTTTTACTACCAGCATGCGTGCTAAAAGGAAAAAATGAAAAGGGCTAGTACAAGGACGGCATGCTACCACGTTTCATAAATTTTATGTCACAAGAATTGGCGTACGTAGCAACAGACATTTTTCTAAGAAACCATTTCATACTGAAGAAGCCTGAGGGAACAGTAGTGCTCATTTTAGATGGATTGGACCAGCGTGAAAACATTAGAGTTTGTAAAGAAAAAGAAAAAAATCTTACTTTGTCTGCCTAGCCATACCAAGCACTATCTGCAACCACTAGATAGGGCGTTTTTCTAAGTTTTAAAATCTTGTTATTACAATGCTCGTAGTTCCTATATTAAAATGAACCCAAACAAAAAAATTTCGAGACTAGTATTCGGAGGGCGGCTTGCAAAGACATGGGTACAAGCAGCTTTTCTAGCTTTAGCTTCATATCAGCAACAGGCAAACAACGAGAGCCGTGTAAATAATAGACATGCTTTGCCTCAACCAGGTTGTTCACATTGGAAAGATATCCTGAATTCTCCAAAAAAGATAACTGAAGAAGTAGATAATAATCATGGACTTAAACACACACAAGCTTTACCACAGTTGGGATGTTAGGCAGCGGGGGAAAAATCTACAGAAAAAAATACATTTCCCATTAAAAGCATTAAGTCTCTCTTCAACAGCGGCAACGTAACAACCCTAAACTGGAAAACTCCTGGATCATATTTCGCCGATACCTATCTTAAATAAAGTTGAATCTGCAAGAAGTAATTCCAGAGCTTTAGCTGAGATTCTGGACCACTAGTATCAGCACGAGTAAGGATTATTATTAAAGGAAAAGCCTAAGAAACGAAAAGCGTCTACTACAGACACCGAATTCGAGTCATCAATGGATATCCATTAGCAAGACGATGACGTGGAAGATGAAGAGTGTTGCTGTGTAGGATGCGGTGAACCTTATATTTGCTCTAAAAGGAGGGTGGATTGGATCAAATGTACTAGCTGCCAACGTTAGCTACACGAAAACTGTTCAAAGTATGGGTGGTAAGAAGCAGAAAAAAATAAGTTCACCATTTCACCCAAAGTGCGTTCGTCATTTTAACCATATGTATTGGTGAAATGGGAAATTTGATAAAAATAAGTATTATTTTTTTATATTTTTTAAAAAACTTAACTTGTTTCTTTTATAGTTTGTGAAAGAAGAGTATTTTTATTTTACTGAGAATAATAAACAGCTCTTCGTTTTAACGCAACTTCCAAAAAGTAAGGGTTAGTAGAAATGAAAAGTAGAAAATTGTTTCTACCTGCACCCAAGGTAAAGAAACTTAATAGTTTGACCGTTTTCTATGAAAAAACAACTACTTCCTGGGCTATATGCCCCAACGGACATTGAATTACATTCCAATAGAAAACGTGATGGCGCCGACTTCGTCGATACTTAAAACCATCTCTGTCGATTTGCAAACCAACGGGAAGAACACTACTTTGGGTGCAGGTAGAAATAATTTTCTACTTTTCATTTTTACTATTGACTGCACCTTGTATCTGAAATTATTTTCAGTATTTGTTTAAGGGTTAGTAGAATAAATTTACTTTTATTTTTTCTAAATAAACAATTTCCTGGCTTTTATACGGCCCAACTTACTTTCATCATATCACCCTACCTATTCAAATAAAACCAATAACGTCAGATCAAACGATTTTGTTGTAACTATATCATATTCGATGGAATTTGGGGATTTGCTGCACTAGGAAAGTTGGGAGAATATTATTTTGTAAATGTGTTAAATAATTATAACTAACAACTGTGATCAATGATCCCTAGACTAATTGAGCAGAAAACACATTTTCAGGACATCTGTATGTTGTTAGGAAGTCAAGAAAGTGAGAGAGTAGAAATACCTGGGACTATGTTAATCGACACTGGAGGACACTTACAAGAAATAAGATCCAGAATAGGGCAAGCAAGAGTTGCATGTTCAAGTATGTGGTTCAAGTATTCTGCACTAGAGACCTGAACATCAAACTTATGATCAGATTAGTCAAATACTACGTTTTTTCAACCCTTCTTTATGAAATTGAATCATGGATAGTGAACAAGGATGACTGAAAATTTTTTGCTTGCTTCTTTTAATTATACTTATAACATTTGCTTATAACATTTGCAGCTACATTTTTTTCTGATTCATATGTATCGGCTCACCAAACTAAATTTATTTCTCATTAATTTTCTTTAGAAAAATATTTTGTTAATTTGGTAAATATTCAAGAAATAAGCTAGCAACTTTAATTTGCCTTCATTTTTTAACACATTTTCTTTAATTTGCTAGACATACTAATTAAAAGGGAAAGAAGTTTATAACCAAATAATTATCATACTAACTAAAATAGCCTCTTACTTCGTAATACTTTCTTTTCCTTGAATTCATTCTTAATGACATGACTAACTACTGTATTCTAGTCAACTATATTATCTTCATTTTTCAGTTATTAAACTTGCCAGTTTTTAAAAAAGTTACTTTTAAATGTCACAGGACCATGATGATGGGCTTTCCTTTGGGATACTGTAAATAAAGTTATTTATTTTTTTCTTGATAGTGAAAAGTTCTACTGTAGTTTGGGACACAAGCCACGTCACCGCAGGGTATTGTGAAGTTAAAGTAAGCCTATCTCCATTTGGATTCGTTGTACCTCTTTAATCAGTCATTGTTCAAATAGAGTTTAGTACGTACAATTTCATGGATATGCTTCATCTTCATTCATTCTTTCGTTAACAGTTGATTAAATAGCAATAAGGACACAACCTAAGTGGCAAAGTGTAGCTCTAGTAACACCCAAAATTAGCTGATGAACTTACTTACTAGTACGAGGGTTGCCTTTTATATTTAGGGATTCGGCAACCCTGGTTTTGCAATCTGGCAACTGACAGCTCTATCGTAAAACTGGACATTTGTGAGGTTATACGTAGGTACTCAGAACGTTTTGACATACGAGCGATATTTGTGTTAAGAACAATAAATAACTGCACAGTTAAACTAAACTTCCACTATTTATTTGAAAAATTCGCTTTAAAATCAATTACAGCTGTTTCGCTATAACTAGCATCGTCAGATTGACATATTGAAATTACATGTTGTTTGTTTGTAACTAGGTGCTTGATGTTGATAAGGAGTTAAGGCTAGACCAAGTAATGAAGTAATTCGACATAACAATATTAAAGCCTAGATGTTATTAGCCCTAAGGGATTATCCTGGATGTATTTCCCTCTAAGATCAGTATAACTGTGCAATGATATAGAAAAACCAGGAAAAAACTATGTCATGCTGATCTTTACAATAACTTAATATATTTATGTTACAATAATGTCTTATCTATGTATAAAATGAAGACTCAATGGAATTAAATTTTGAACATTTTCGTGCGATTATTTTTTACAATCGACGTGGATTAACTCAGCAACAGTGCATGGATGAACTTAATTTAATTTTTGCCGATGAAGCTCCATCAAGGAAACTTCTAAGCAAATGGACGCCTGTTTTTTCGGAAAAACTGGACATGTCGCAACCGTACCACTAGAACAACGCAGAACAGCCAATTCTGAGTGGTACACAACCATTTGTTTGCCAGCTGTATTCCAAGAAATCACCATCCATTAGTCGCTGAATTAATAGGGCCAAGAGGTTTTCATTGAATGTTTCATAGTAGTTTTTATGTCTGAAATTTTTACTGGACATATGCTGGTATATCTCTTCTATTTGGCTGGATATTTATTGGGTTAACAAAGATAACTCTTTTCTTTGGTTGAATATTTGCTGAGATAACTTGCTGTAAGGTTCTTCGAATTCTACAGATTAGGGGACCGTACCTCTCAAACGTCATAAAACTTTCTATAAAAATCTAAAAGCTAGACAAATCAAAGGGAAAGAAGTGTCTAACCTAATAATTAGCAAACTAACAAGTCAAATGACAAAATTGGTGTCTTTCTGCGTAAAAATATCTCCATTACCAATCATCCCTTTAATTATTATTCTGAGTAGGTACCTATATATGTTAATATTATGCAGTCAGACTAGTTGCCGCACATTTTACATTAATGAGAGAAAAATCTTTATGAGAAATATTTAAAAAGTAGCATCTTATTATATAACAAAAAAGATATAATAAATAAGTATTGAATTTGTTATTAAATTTCATTTCTATAAATATACTGGGAGTCCCAGACTTATTTATCCAGGCTATATCTCTTAAACGAATGAAAATTTTCGAATGGGACAAAAACAGATCTATTTCATTTCCAATACACAATAGAAAAAATTATCCCCAAAACATTCATCTCTTACTTACAACCACTAACTATAATTTCTTAATAACACCCTGTATTCTTTTTATAATTTTGGAGACATGTGGTGGCAACAAGACACAATGCGAGAATAGTTAGCGACTACCTACAAAACCGTTTCGATAACCACTGGATAGGAAACAGGATTATCTGTAACTGGATAAAAAACATGCTTGGTAATCGGTACGTAGTGTCATCACTGCAGGGAGAGACTGTTCGATTCAGGGCGGCTCGGGGGTGCCCACAGGGGGGTGTCCTATCGCCACTTCTGTGGTCACTCCTGGTTGACTCGCTTCTTGGGACTCTCTCCCTGCGGGGAGTGGATTTCCAATGCTATGCGGACGATCTGGTTATAATAATAAGGGGAAAATTTGAGGAGACCATCTCGGAGATCCTTCAAATGGCCCTAAATATAGTACACAGGTGGTGTGAGGAGGAGCAGATGTCGGTAAACCCCCACAAAACAGTAATTATTCCGTTCACCAAAAGGAGGAAGCTGGATAATCTGCGACAGCCGACTCTTTACGGTGAACTTATTCCTTTTGCGGAGGAGGTAAAATATCTGGGGGTAATCCTAGATAGAAAACTTACCTGGAACTCCCATCTGGAGAGAACAATAAACAAAGCCAGGGTATCCCTCTGGAATCTCAGAAGGGTCTGTGGAAAATCATGGGGGATGAATCCCAAACAGATTTACTGGATTTATCAAACGGTGATAAAACCAATGGTCACGTACGGCTCAGTGGCGTGGGGGTCGAAAGGACTACAACAAGCTGCTGCAGCGAAGTTGTCTGGTCTGCAGAGAACTGCATGCGTGGCCATTACGGGCGCTATGTCCACCACTCCGACGGCGGCAATGGAGAGACTCCTAGGTTTAACTCCACTCCCCATTCTTTTGGAGAAGGAGGCTAGGATGGTCTCTTACAGAGCCAAGTCGATAGGTAACCAGATAACGGGGGAGGCACTTTGGGACCACGCGGGACTAGTGGGGAAGTTAAATTCCCACCAAGTCCTTGGAATGGGATCAGACATGCTTGCCACACGTGTACACGTGGAAAGGGCCTTTAACGTCCTATTCAAAGTAGGGACGAATGGAAAGGAGGTGCAATCTCCTTCTCTGGGTCCGACTGCGTTGTATACACGGATGGCTCGAAAAATTCACTGGGTGTGGGAGCCGGGGTGTATAGCAGAAATCCGAGAGTTGACATTTCAATAAACCTTGGTAAGTACGCTACTATCTTTCAGGCGGAAACGTTTGCTATAGATTTGTGCGCAAGGGAGTTGATTGCCCAACCCCTGGTAAACAAATGCATATACATAATTTCGGACAGCCAGGCAGCGTTAAAAGCACTGAATTCTACCCGGGTTGATTCAAAGCTGGTGTGGAGCTGTATCGAATCCCTTAACAACCTTGGAGCAAATAACAGAGTAACGCTACTCTGGGCTCCAGGGCATGCGGGAGTGGAGGGCAATGAAAGAGCTGACACTCTGGCAAAAAAGGGAACGGAGTCCGCGTTTATTGGACCGGAACCATTCCTTGGCATAGCAAAAAGCACTGCCAAGGACATTATCTCCAGCTGGGCAGCGAGGGAAACCCTTCTGCACTGGGAGAATATACCGGGGCTTACCCACTCGAAAGCGTTTATATCTCAACCTTCGAGCAGAAAAACAGCACAGCTCCTGGAATTGAGTAGAAGTAACCTACGCATTCTTACTGGACTGTTGACTGGACACTGTCGTCTGAGAAACCACCTGAGGAAGCTTAGTCTGAGCAATACGTCGGACTGTCGCTACTGCAGTGTGGCAGACGAATCGGCAGAGCACATTCTTTGCTATTGCCCCGCGTTAGAAATGATCAGGCTCCGCTCGTTGGCCTCATACGGCTAGAGCCTACCGACTTTAGACAAGTCTCGCCAAAATCGATCTTGGACTTTGTTAAGAAGTGCAGACTGGATGGCGAATTGTGACCCTTAGGGGTGAGCCACAATAGGCCCTAGTTTGGCCGCAGTGGAGGGGTGGGAAACGCCCCGCTCACATTGAACCTAATTAACTAGTTGATATTATTTATATTAGATGTTCGAATTGTAGTCCACCTGCTGCAACTCATATTTCGAATGTTGCCAGAAGATTTCTGGTATGTAGGTAAATCGTGCTCGATTTGTTATTTTTCGCATTTTCAATGTATCGATAGAAGAAAAATTTCAATTAGAAATTTTTTTATTATACTATTATATAAACATACTTTCTGATATTCCTCCGCCAAGACATGTGGTGGCAACAAGACACAATGCGAGAATAGTTAGCGACCACCTACAAAACCGTTTCGATAACCACTGGATAGCAAACCACTTTCCAGTAATTATGTAGGCGGCACGCTCACCTGACTTGTCACCTCTTGAATATTTCTTTTGGAGAGCGATAAAAGATATTGTTTATTAATCAAAACTGCAAAATGTAGAAGAATTAAAAGACATGTCGCCAAATTACTCCTGCAATGATTCAAGCAGGTGGACTACAATTCGAACATGTAATATAAATAATAATAATTAGTTAATTGTTATTTTCATTACATTTATTTTTATTGTTCCTTTTTAGCTTTAAGGCTTCTTAAATAATTTAACAAAAATAAAAAGTCCATTGATATTTTCTTAATTACCTAGGCACCCATTTTATTTTTGAAAATTTTTTGAATAGACGATGGAAGACCAAATTCAAAATTATAAAAAAAATGCACAGGGTGCTATTAAGAAATTTAAAGTTAAGGGTTGTAACTAGGGGATGAATATTTACGGGATAACTTTTTTTGCGCCTTATTAAAGGGTATTGGAAATTGAATAGATCGGTTTTTGTCCCATTCGAGAATTTTTATTCGTTTAAGATAATAGCCTGGATAAATTAGTCTGGGACACCCGTTATAATTGTATAATAATTGTATAATAATTGTATAATTGTACAAATGTTACTTTTCCAATATATTTAAATACTAAAATACACAGTATGTTGTATTCGACATAAAAATGTTGGTATTATCCACATATGCTGAATAAAAAATTGATATTGGAAAAACACCAATCGATGTGCTCATCCGCATTATCCCCATTAAATAATTTATTTCATTTGACTAATATATACTGATGTATAGTTGTTGCAAGTAACAAAACCACGGTTTACACCCTTGATAGGACTTCAACTAAAACTATCTGGAGAATACAATCAATTGTTTAAATGAATAAGCTGAAGGTGCCAGTTGATCAGAGATCAAATGTTATAACTTTTTTATATCAATGACATATGGTTCAAGACATTCAACTCCATAAAGTAAGAGTCGGTACAATATTTTTGTCACGACAAGAATTTTGCATTTTTAAATTTTACTACAAATTATTCTATTTATAATATCATTATAATTAATAGCATCAATAGCAGATTATATTACAAGGAGTAGAACGGGGTCTTTTTGTGTTGTCCTCAGTTTATAGCGTTGGCTGCAATGGGGACAAAACAGAAAATAGTGTTTTATAACACACAACACAACATTTATTTTGTTCTGGAATACTTGTCAGAAATCTTGCTGTTTTTGACATTTGTATCGATCGTGATAAAAATGGACGGCACAGAATACTCACTAACAAATGTTTATTATATTTCGTTTCTTATATTAATGGAATTTTTTGTATAAATAATATTATTATCCTTATGACTTATTTTTACTTACAGCTAATGGATAAATACGTACTTCTATTACGTTTATAAATTTACAGCAGATGCATTTGTTTGGCGCTTGATGAAAATATACCTAATAATTTTCTTTAGTTGATGTAAAGTCATTGGCTCTAAGTATTTTTAATTATTAAAAGAATATGTTAAAACATAAAACAAATTGTCAAGTAATTTAATATTGCAAAGTGAAATATAAAAGCGAAAAAATAGTAGCTTTCACGAATTACAAGAATCCTAGTTTTAGTTGATAAAATATCTACTAGCTACGGATGCTACGGATGAGACGTCGGCTCCCCCGTCTCGACGCGCTATAATACACTTCATTAAATTAAACACAGGTAGGTACAGTCTAAACAAGTGTTTGGTTTCGATTACTGCACGTTTAAGGCGGAGTTTTGTCCGAAGTTCGACCACACCTACTGCCAACCTGTTCTAGTAAAAAAAATCGTCTTGTTAACAAGGTGGACCCGATATAAAGATGGCCGCTGACGCCACGGTAGTCTGAGTAAATTTTTTTATGCTTTATTTTAATTGGTGTTAAAACTGATGCAAAAGTCGTTAAGATATAGGCTGCGTGAACGTGCCTTGTATCGTTTATTGGCGATTTAACTAAATGTCGCTTCTTTATTATCCTTGTTTACATAATTCCAAGTTTTATGAAACTTCGAGTTGTTTTTGTAATCAGTCGCTTTATGAAAATATTTACTTATTCCTATGAGGGAACCGGTCTCTACTTTGATTAAGTACTTTGAGTCAGCAAACGCTTTAAAAAGTACGTAACAATTTTAACTGATCCTTGCAATAATATTTAAATTTTTAATTTAATATTTTAAATTATTGTTAATATTTTATTCAACTCTTTTCAGTAATTAAACTAGCTAAAAATTAATATTTTATTTTTTATTAATACTTTCCAATCGAAAAATAGTAGGTATTATATAAATGTTAATATATCTAATTTTAAAACATACAGTCTTAAAGAGAAATGTACAGTAAATCGTAAAATGAACAACCTCAAATTTTCATTTCTACCCATTTCCTAATATTGCGAAAACAATAATAGTGCGTAGTTCCACTCCTAAACCGCTTTAGTACTCAAAATCTATTTGAAAGTCCTGCTGATGTACAGCTGTGGTATACCCTCCAATATTGCTAATAATTCATTAGCCAACTGATCTATAAGGTTTGGGGGATTAAGAGAGCCAGTTTTGTTGCCCAGACCTTTCAGCCCTATTTTAACGCATTTCAACAATAACTATTGACTTTATTATGTTTGATATAGCTCAACAGCCTTTGCCTCATTAATTAACAGGACTAAGTCAGTACGCCCGTCAAGAAAAATTCATCCCCACTCAAATAATGAGTATTTGGGACTCTCAGATTCTCATTGTAACGCTGTTATCTTCCCGTTCACACTAAAGTTGGGCCAGTATTCGTATGTAAACGTAATCTGATATTTACATGCTCGCTGCTTCCTAGTTAATCGTTTGGTCTAGCCCTTAAATTGGAGGTATACAATAAAAAACGCTCTTGCTAGAAACCGCTCTTCCAATAGAATACCTGTTAATTATGGAGGTTGCTCCATACCTGTATGTTGCACCAAACATACCTATTCCGTGAACAATTTATAACACGTCTTGTATTTATAGTTTATGTTATACTTCTAACGGTTAATGGGAGAATATAATAGGAGAAAGAAAATTGTTAAAATGACAGATCCATATCTATTACCATCCATAAGTTGTTGGTATTTTATGTCATCTATAAATTATACTTGACACAAATTCTGATATAGAGGTAGTAGAGGCTATTAACAATATATAAAATCAAATAGGTAATGAATTATAAAGTATTAAGAATAATAAAAAACTATTCGTTTTAACAAAACTTCCACTATTTATTTAAATACTGCTTTTTTAAACATTCATAAATAAAAAAAGCAGTTTTTTAAATAAATATTTTATTGATTTATGGAGAATAGAGTTGAGCTTAGGGATATCATAATACATGTCAAAAATATGTACATTTTGTACTTTGTACTCTTTTTAGAATGCAAAATGAACAAGAGTAATATAAAATCAATATAAGTAACAGTCATTGACAAAAAAGGTAATTTTTCTAATTAAATATTAAAATGTTTGTTAAACTGTTTTTTTTTATAAATTTTAATATTTTTATTATATTTAACGTATCCGTTAAAACCTTTTATATTAATTTTTTTATTAAAATGCAGGTACACTTTATATCAAAAGTGACATTAGAGAGCAGACAAACACATAAAATTAATTTTATTTCCAAATAAAACGTGTTCGTTTTCTATCGACTTGTCATATTCATAGTCTGTAATTGAATGCCAATAAATTTTATTCGAACATTACATTTGAATTGCATTCGAATTTTATAAAATCGACTATATTTATGTTTTCATTTGCAAATCTACTGCAATAAAAATGAAAGGAAACAGAAAATATATTTGATAGAGACCAACCAATTTCTAATGGTAATATTAATCCAAACCAAAAAATAATGGTCTCTCTAATGTGGGAAGAAAAAGAGTCAAAACAAAATTTCTTCTATAGATATTGCAGTCTCTTAAATTGTTTTTTATTTCGATTGAAGATTTAACCTGTTAATTGATCCAATTATTGTCTTATACAAGGTGTGCTTACATATTGAAACGGTCAAATAAATAATATCAACAGAAGTTGTTTTATACTATCTTAATCTACTACCTGTTATTTTAAGTATACGGTCCCTGTATTGTATCGGTTAATATAAATCTATTCTGGAAATAATTTTTATTGTAAATAATAAACAGAAATCAATTTTAATAAAAATGCTACTTTTACCATAATATTAAGGACAATATATGATTTTAGTGGTATAAGTAATATAGAATTGTTTAAAACTGATTTCATCAATATATTTTTAATTAATTAATGTTAACTGATAATAGAAAATAACTTATTCATCATTGTATACATAATAATTTATTTGACACAATTTCCACGTCAAATATGTTCTTTTTTGGTTCATAAAAGATCTTTTCTCATTTTTCCTACTTATTATTTTCTTACTTAGTTATTGAATACATTACTGCTTGAAATTAGCCTTTAATAATAAATTTGGAATTACAATTAATCAATTTTTCATTTAAATACCTAACAATCCAACTAGAAACTTGCAGAACATAACCACCCTGAGAAATAGAAGATCATGCTGTATTAGCAACATTTAGCATGTTCCTATCCCCAAAAATCTTTTTTTAACTATCATTCTTCAAACTAACTTATACATAAATCTCGACATAAATATATACTAATGGACCACTATTAACTGTTATTTTTAAGATATTATTTTTTTCGTAATATAAACAAATTATTTTTTTTTTAATTGAATTTATATTAGTGCGAAAACTGATTTCATTTGCCCAACCATCTTTTTACTAGAAGACACGTCAGAAAATTAAATAGTATTAAACCATTTTTACTTTTCATTTACAAGAAAGAGTTTAAAGACGATTGGACAAAGTAGTTTACATACTTAGGGTGTTTTACGACTAGCTTATCATTTTATTCTAAATTAAAAACACTACATAATATTGCATCAATTATATTATACGAAAAATTATTCGCAGAAGATCAAGTGTTAATTCGCAAGACATCGATGAATATGTATGACCTGAAAGCTAGTAGAAGAATATAACCCAACAAAACCTCTTACTGAAAAATGGTCAAACTATTAAAGAAATTTATGGTACTAACCCTTACTGTGTGAAAGTTCATCTTATTCAGAACAATAAACAACTAAAAGGTTGAATTAACTTCCACTATTTATTCTATAAATACTTTAAATGCAATGACAGCCGTTTCGCTATCGGAATAGCATCGTCAGATTGACATATTGAAGTTACATTTTGTTTGTTTGTAACTAGGTACTTGATGTTGATAAGTAGTTAAGGCTAGACCAAGTAAGGAAGTAATAAGACATAACAATATTAAAGCCTAGATGTTATTAGCCCTAAGGGATTATCCTGGATGTATTTCCCTCTAAGATCAGTATAACTGTGCAATGATATAGAAAAACCAGGAAAAAACTATATCCTGCTGATCTTTACAATAACTTAATATATTTGTGTTGTAATTACGTCTTATCTATGTATAAAATGAAGACTCAATCAAAGTAAACAGTTTAATAGTGGTGAACTTCCAAGATTTATTTGTTCATTAACTACTTTATATTGTTGATCTGCTAGATGTCTTTTGATTTCAAGTTCTTCGAGGAAATCTAAATTTTGTTTTTTATCACAGGTGTGTAATATTTGAATGTCATTGGTGTGTATGAGTGAATGTGGATGTTCAAGAACATGTTTTGCATAGTTTGACTTATCTGGTTGTTGTAATCTATATGCTCTTAAATGTTCATTGAATCTTATTTCAAAATTTCTTTGTGTTTGACCTATATATACAGCATTACATTTTGGACAATTAATTTTGTAAACACCAGATTTTTTTAATTTAGGTAATTTTGTTTTTACATTTAACAATTTTGTACCAACATTATTGTGTGATTTGAATGAAATTATTGCAGATGTTGCCGAAGATATTATTTTTGAAATTGTATTAGAAATATTTCCACAATATGTAATACTTTTATAACTTTTAATTTCTTTAGGGTGTTGAGGGAATATTAGTTGTAGTCTTCGCAAGGAGAATTGGCTTGTATGGCGATTTATAACCTTAGGGGTAAGCCACAATAGACACAACAGTGGTCGCAGTGGAGGGGTGGTTGAGCGTCCCACTCACATTGAACCTAACCTAACCTAACCTAACCTAACCTAACCTAACCTAACCCAACCTAACCCAACCTAACCCAACCTAACCTAACCTAACCTAACCTAACCTATAGCATTTATAGCGCGTATCTCCTCCTACAAGACAGCTGGGGCATTACCAAGGGATTTGAATTTCATCTATATTGGACCCATCTGTCTATCATGCCAGTGAGCCCTCTTCCAACTCTTGATTGACTTATTCAAGCATCTGAAAGAACAAAAGTTGCAATGGTTTGAGTACATAAGTATCGATAATAAAATATTGTATAGTAATAATAGATATAAAAAAGTATCATTTCCTTTATTATTTGTAATTTTTGGGTTAGATAATATAAATAAATAATTAGCAGTTGCTATAATTTTGCCCCTCTATTAATTTAATTAATGATTGTTGAAAAAAATGTTTGTTAACTTTTTTATGATGATAATATATCTTCTTACTATATAAGCCACACATACATTTTTGGATGAGTTACTGAAAAAAACTGATATCCGTTTGTTTATACCCCTTTATTTCACATTCTCCTGCTTCGAACTAATATAAATTAACAAGAATTAAAATGGACCTAAATAAGTTCTGTTAACAGTTTGAGGTTATGTAATACTTTCTATTAATATATTCGACATATGTAGTTAGCATATCCAGCATGTTTATGAAGCCATCGACGACATCTGCTAGGGTCGTAACTGTTGGCCCCCAACACCTCCTTAGGTCGTCAATTATTAAATATGAAGTCGTGTATGCAGTACCCTTCGACAATAACCCACCTAAACGATATGCAGCTATGTTAATATATGTAAATTTATATTCAATATGTGCAGAATTTGCTTCTTGACAGCAGTTTTATTAATAATTTTATTTGATAATATTTTGGGTCGATTACAGCTGTAGAGAAGTTATTTATGCGTTATTGCGACAGAGGAACACTAAATTTAGTTAGACGACAATTGGCAGTTTTTTGCTTGAGTACAATAATAGTTTGCTTAAACTTGTTATTAACATTTGATGAAATTTGGTGAAAAACATTTTTTTACCAAATGATTCTTTTTTAGTTCAAGTATTTTTATGATAATGGTTGCATTCCTTCAACAACTTGTTTTAAATCGATCCATCTGGATGTCAACTAAAAAAGATTATCCTTAAAAATACTCATCATCATCGGGAACGAGATAGTGTGATGTTGAGATGCGATCGCGAGTTACACTTGGTCCTGGTGTCTGGCCAGACTGACGCCAGAGTTCGTGTTTAGACCAATTATAACACCTTTAACAACTAAATGACTGCGAGATGGGCATCTCTTCTTGACAAAGAACAAAAAAAGGTACGGCAGTTAAAGTTAATGTTTATTTAAGAGTCGTAGTTTACATCAGTATCATTTAACTAAGGATATTCGAGGAGCGGACGAACTTTTGTCAATGAAACTGGTTTTATTCGACGAGGATGGCGCTTGTATAAAGAAAAAGAATGAATTGTTTTATCAGCTAAACCGTATCTAATCATAGTATGGTACTTATCATTTATTTCTTTCTTTTTTTTTTGGATTTATACACTTGCGTGCATAGAAATCGGCCCACTGTAAACTTTTGACTTTAACTATATATTTTTTTTAAATTATTCATCAGTTCAAAAAAAAGATGCTGTTTGAAAGACAATTCAATTTGCTTTAGTGTGAGTATAAATTTATGAAAACTTATTTCGACTTCCTATGCTTAACAGTGAAATTAATGCATTAAGCAAATTAAGTTTTTTTATTATTCACATAAATAAGGTTGTTGACCATTTAAAAGTTAACACTCAATTTTTTAATATTTTGTATAACCTCCTCTTGCCCTAATAACATCTTTCATACGGTTAGGCATTGATCTCATCAAGTTTGCTATTGATTCTTGTGGGATGGTAAGCCACTCTTCTTCTACAGCAACAATAAGCTTTGTTTGGGGTTCGAGTTCGATCGGGTTTAGGTCACGACTGTATGCTGGCCACTCCATAACCCGCAAACCGACCTCTGCAATATAATCTAGCACGATTCTTGCGGTGTGTGGTCTTGCGTTGTCATGCATAAAGGTAAATCCGTCTCCAATGTAGTCGACGTAAGGTACCACATGCATTGCTAAAATCTCCTCGATATATCTGGCAGCCGTTAAACCTCCTCTTCCGTGGACACGGTCGCCCCTACGAATTAACTCAAGGTCGGTTCGTGCTCCTATAGAAATCGCACCCCAGATCATGCAGGAACCACCTCCATAAGCACTCCGCTCTTCAAAGCAGCAATCTGCAAATCGCTCTCCAGGTCTTCGGTACACTTTCCTTCTTCGGTCGCTACCATGGAGGCATATTCTGGTCTCATCTGAGAACAGAACAGATCCCCATTGTTCCAACGTCCAATTCAGATGATCCCGTGCAAAACGCAGGCGTGCTTGCCGATGAGCTGGAGTAAGTTTTGGACCAAACGTAGGTGTTTTAGGGATCAGGTTATTTTTCTGCAGTCTTTGTCTTACTGTCCACTAACTAATAGCCACACCTCGCACCTCACGGAGCTGTCGTTGCAATTGAACGGCATTAAAGTGACGATTTGTTAATGTTGTTGACACAATCAAGCGGTCTTCACAAGCAGTTGTAAATCGCCTTCTGCCTGTTCCAGATCGCCTATGAAAGGATTGAGTCTCCTCATAACGTTGGCACACTCTTCGAACCGCTGCGCGTGTCATATCCAATTGTCTAGCAACAGCTCGCTGTCCAAATCCATTTTCGATTAAAGCAATAATTTGGGCGGTTTTTTGTGGTGTAGTATGCATTAAACTAACACACTTGTACACTATTGAGATTATGAAAAACGAATAGTATGCAAATTTCAGTTGCAAACGCAATGATTTTAATGTTTGACAAATTTGTTATTTTCGTTACAATGATCACATAAACATGTTTCGTCTGTTTACCGGTTGCTAGAGATATACTATCCTCTAAATATCCTTCAGCAACCGACGTACTCTTCCATCCACCAAGACGCTTCAACGTGGTCATACTGGCTCCAGCCTCTGCAAGAAGAGTTGCTGACGTTCGACGCATACAATGACCTGATTTTTCCAAACGTGTTTTTTCCTACAGGTTGTACAGTACATCGACCCTATCTATAGGTAAAAAGAAGCCTTTTTCCTGAGCAACCACGTGGCCATAGTGACATATACTGGTACATTTACCACAAAAACGGATTTTCTATCTTCTACATGAGTATAAGTTCTTGCCGTCGACATCCACCAAATATTCCAAATATTTATGCAACTTTTTTCATTAAAAACGTCTCGTTCGGTGCCTTATAAATAAATGATAAAACATCTTCTCTAGACAGAATTTTAGACTTCCTTGCTTTGTAATCTTTCACTCCTCTTATTTTACAATAAAAAATTTCCCTATTTTAGTCATAACAGCTGTTATAAATAGTTAAACGCTGCAGTCTGCACATGGAGAGCCTGAAGATGGTCTTGTTACCGAAACATGTCGCTGATGTAACATTTGAGTTATGGATAACCTCTACAATTTAAAATTAGATGCTGTGCCTACTCTAAAACTTCCAGGTAGGGGAATGATTTGAAAGTTGAAATTTTATTTTCAATTGCTAATTATTAGTCTGATACTGATAACTCAATTTTATAATATTTAATATTTCTTTTTAAGAAACCAGCATATCTCATTGTTCTGATGATCCTCTAACAACAAAAGCTACTCCTAGGACACCAGAATGCAATAGATCCATTTTAAAAATTATTGGGGAAACAAGAAAAATAAATTTAACTCCTAATTGTAATAAAATTATTCTGCAAAAATAAAGAATTAATAATTATATTATTTTTATTTCTATATAGGTCAATACCAAATTGTTAACAATATTAAAATACTTAAAAATATTTTGAAAAATAATTTTTCAATATTTTTAATAGTATATTATTTAACGAGCGATAATGTAGGTCATAACTCACGCAGATGAAGTTTGCAGTACGAGCCGCAGGCGAGTGCTGTAATTCATCAAGAGAGTTATGACCATTATCGCAAGTTGAATACTATACTTTATCTACGACTTTAACAATAAATTTTAATATGTAAGTATAGAGAAAGAACTTTATTTAGAAAACGTAATAGTAATAACAATAAAATAAAAGTTTTAAGTAGTAATTATTCATTTTGCTTATTGATAAGATTAACAGTAAAGTTTCAACAACCAGTAAACTGAATTATGCAAGTTAATTGTTTCGTTTTGAGTTTGTTGCATATATGTTGTAGAAGAAGTACCAACTGGTTGAGGAGTTATAGAACTATATATTTTATTTGCATTATTTGTCTTATTCTTTTCGGAATCATCAATGTATCCCTCAGCAACATTAGTTGATCTCCAACCACCATGACGTTTCAGTGCCATGATATCCCCTCAGACATCTACTAATAAAGTTACTGACGAGCGGCGAAAATAATGCCCAATATATAAATTACTATCTGGTAATTTTAAAAATGTAGCAATATCCTTCCCCATTGCTCCAAATTTTTGATTCAGTATATAGTTACTGTGACAGTATGGTGCAATAACTCACTAGAGAGTTATTATAACTCACGCTTTTTGTTTATGGATACTATTAATTCCTCAAAAACAGTTGAATAATTAATATATAATTTAATAGGAGTAGATAAAATATTTTAATATAAATATTTTAAATTAACCAATAAAATTAAAAAACAATTATATAGTTAGTACTCAGGTCATGAGCGGCGCTGTAAACACGTTGTTAAAAAACCCTTAGGGTCAGCTATCTATTAACTTCTTTCTAATCTATGGACAACTGTTTTGCAATTCATGGTCAGATTGACATATGTCAATGTTTGGTGCTCTTCAAAAATTATTTGTCATTCAGTTCGTTCTGTCATAATCCGAGGGATATTTGATAGGTAACAAATTACCAAGTATTTTTTTGGTCCAACTATTTCACATATATTTCATATGACGCTAAAAAGATGTTAATTAGCAGGAAATAATCGCAGCAATAGCTTATCAAATTAATCAATCAAACCTGCAACTAGATGTTCTTATGCAATTCGAGTTTCTGTGAATTATTAATTTTTTTGGATCACACTGTACAACAAATTAAAATAAATTAAACATGAATTTTAGTTGTTATAAAGAATAATTTTTTTGTCTTAAAATAAATCTTTACACAAACAAAAAATGATCAACAACTTGAAAAATGTAATCGGAATTTTAAAAATGTTTATTCGATTTAATTTCAATATAATTAGCTCATTTTAAGATCAACTTGAGTCAAGATGATAATTTTAAACTAATATATATCTCGATGAAATATTTAGAATCACCTTTGGAACGTTTCAATTAAAATTTTGAATTATGCACGTATTAATTAGCAGCAATCTGGTTATTTACGATGCGAAACATCAGAGAATTTAGTTTTTAAACACCGAATTCGTAGTATATTTTGCAATTACACGTGTCGCAAGACTTCATAAATCGTATTTACTGCATCGAGTCATAACCTTTTGAAATTACGTTAAATTTAGTGGCTATAAATCGTAGATGTAAAGCACTTTTATATTTTGCGTTTATTACTTTGAACAAAAAAATGTAAAGTCGAGTCAGGTGTGTACTTAGGACGTTTTTCATAATTTTTATAATTATATAGGTATTGAGACACAAAAAATTAACTAAATAGCTAACTACAAATTGTTCAACAGAAATTGTATCATAAGATAGTTTGCATAAAAAAATTATACCACCTAAACATAAAGTATACGGTCACTACAAAGTATCGGTTACTCTAAATTGAATTATTCTTTCAATAACCTAAATTTGATTATAAGTTTATTTTAAAGTAATTAATTATGATTATTTGACCTACTATTACTGTAATGTAAACTTTTTGTAATTGAAAATTAATGTCTATTTTTTATTCAGGTTAGCAATAAAGCTTGCTATTTATTTTTTTTAAACAATCATTTATTATTAATTAATTTGAAGTATAAAAATGTATTCCAACATGTGAAAGCGGTAAAATTAAACAAATTCAAATCATACAAACAAAAATCTTATAAAAAGGGATAATTTCAAACAACTGTTAATTGTCCTATATTTTATGTTCTTTTATAGTAACCATTTCATGGCCAGCGAAGTATAATGATAAACATGGAATTTTTTATTGGTATAATAAAGTAGTCAACCATTTTTATTTAATTATGAATAAAACACTAAGTCAAACCACAACAAATTTAATGGTAAAACTATAAAAAATCGCTACAAGTTTCGGTCTTAGACCATCATCAGGCTAAAAATAAAAAGATACAGTTAGGTAAGGACAAGAACTATAACAATAATAAATATAAAGTTGGACAACATACTTAGTAAAATGAGTGAAGCACAAAAGTAACAAAGAAAAGCTTACCTATTATGTAAAAGTAAATACACTTGTACAAAATTAAGTTACATCAGTAAAATATATGAATATGTACCTAGGTTGTATAAAACATAAAAAATTACAGGGTAAAATAATATAAAATAATATATAAGTTATTAGTTAAAATATACATAAAGGGAAAATAGAGGGACAAAGCCGGATTTTTTTAAACAACTAAAAGGTCACAGGAAGGACGTAAAATATGAAGTGATTGTAACATTGTTATACCTAAACAATGTACGAACGTCAAAAGAAGAAAAAAGAAACAAACAAGAATTAAAGGAAATAAACCGTGGAGAATAAAGTTATACATAATATTTAGAATATACAGAGTAATTCTATGAGCACTACAACATGAAGTAATCAGAGTATACAACAGAACTAATTTGCGAGTAAAGGACTGATTAACAACATCCAGACAAACAAGAAAAATAAGAAGAAAGCATCAAAACAAGTCACTTAATGATATCAAAAGGTAAATTCAAGAAAATGTAGTTATAATTGGGTTGTATTAGTTAATTAAGACAAATGACTGAGGTTTTTAACAAAGATCTATTCTCCAAAGATTCTAACAAATTCAACCTATTGCCTTTGTTACATGTATGTAAAAGTTTGATGTCGAATGTATTACTCGAATGATTTTCTAATAAAATGTAATTATTAAGTACGGTAAACAACTAAAAGGTTGACTTAAACTTTCACTATTTATTTGAAAAAAATGAAATGCAATGACGGCCATTTCGCTATAGAATTAGCATCGTCAGATTGACATATTGAAGTAAGGGTTGGTACAATAAATTTCAAAATGTGATTAGCAAAGTTAGACGGTGAGTTATTATATTCCGAATCAATATATTTCCTAATACAATTTTGTGTTCCAGAATACGATAAGCTTTTCTTTATTACTTTTGTGCCTTACTCATTTTACTTAGTATGTTGTCCAACTTTATATTTACTATTGTTATAGTTCTTGTCCTTATATTACTGTATTTTTTTATTTTTAGCCTGATGATGGTTTAAGACCAAAACTAGTAGCGATTTTTTACCATTAAATTTGTTGTGGTTTTATTGATATTTGACCTTAGCCACATATGAGTTATGGATCATTCCTTCCATTTTAATTTATTTCATGCGTTCTCTATCTTTTATAACAAACAAAGGTAATAAGTACTAAATGTTCAATAAATATTTCTTAGCAAACTAAGTTAAAGTTCATTAATAAAACTAGAGATAAGGTAAAATGTAAACATTAATACACACATCGGAAAAGTCTTTGGGATAATTTAAAAAAATAATTTATTAGATAAAATTAATTTCTTTACTTATTAAATTGCCGGTGAAATGAAATTTACACTATTCATTTAAAAAATTGCTTTTTTAAACTCAATGACAGCTGTTTCGCTAGACAACTAGCATCGTCATATTGACATAGTGACATACTTAATCCTACTTAATCAACATCGGGTAGCTACCTAAATAACATAACTTCAATATTTATGTTAATCTGACGATGCTAGTTTTTAGCGAAACAGCTGTCATTGAGTTTAAAACTATTTTTAATGTTCTTAGTGAGATGGACTTCCACAAAGTAAAGGTTACTACAATCAATTTCATTAGTTCAATTTTCAATGATAAATATAAGTTTATTAAAAATGCAAAAAGTAAAACAATCGTTATATGAAAAAAGTAGAAATGCTAAACTGTTTAAATTTTAAATTAATTTCTAATTTGATTATTCTAATAAATATATTGTCTAGTAATTACTTATCAATTATTGTGTTTTATCATGGAAAGGGGACATTTAACGTTAGGTAAAATGAATCGAGCTGTAGTTCTTCTTGAAGGTGGCATGCGGCTTATACCGAAGATAGTCGCCTGGCTGAACCGAAGTCATGGAGAGGGCAAATAATATCTCACACAGATGTTCTTGGAATACGGCTGTTTCGGAGCTTATCTTCACCGCTTCAAGCACGATGATTCCTCGGAGTGCCGTCCTGTCCAGGAGTCGCTGAAGATGTGGAGCATGTATTTTTTGAGTGTCCTCGTTTCAGCCAAAAACGTGAAGAGTTAGAGATGATCCTTAACAAGAAAATCAAAACAGAGACGATAGTAGAAGAAATGATATCAAGTGAAGCTGCCTGGAATGCAACAAGTGCATTTGCTACAGAAGTACTTATAGAAATAAGAAGAGCAAAAGCTAGAACCTAAAAGGAAGGTAGAAACAACACCTTAGTCACCAGAAGGAATAGCGATAGCAAATTCCTCGCCCGCGATGAAATGCCTAGGCGGCGATTGGGATTGGAGGCCGGAAGACAGGAGTGTTTTTAGTGAGTATGACGCTACGTCGAGTCTCACATATCCAGACCTCTGCCTGGAATGCGTAAACGCATTTCCAATTCTGTATAAAAAAACATAAATAAATACAACATTGATTTTTATTTTTAACAGCTAGGAGGCAACCAACAATAACTGCTCCTGAGTTAGTTACTACTTTATAAAGAGCATAACTTATCTAGTGGTCGAGATACAAGGCAAAATCGTTTTCATAAAGCCACTTGTTCAGTAGATCACTCCTGAGATGTCCACCTCTGTCTAAAGTTAATCGCATTTCAAGACTGGATAGTATAAATAATTTCAGAATAAGGCTACTCAAGATTGGGCTACAATTTTATTTAGTGACGAATTTAGGATTGAATTTAACCCATACTCTCGTCGAACAAGAGTATGGCGACGATCTGGAAATGTGGAACGACTAAGATATGTTCAGGAAGTGACCAGAAAAAAAATTTGGCACAATTATAGTATGACGTGGATTAATTATAACAGAAACGATCTATCTCTTTTTTTCCTAATTCGGTTCATACAGGTCAATTGTATATCGATACCATTATTCGTCCTATTGTGCACCCATTTGCAGGCGCAATTGGTGAAATCTTCCGCTTAATGCATGATAATGTCCATATTTACTACACGTACTGTGACCAACTGGTTGAAAAGCGAGGGAATTGTTTTACCATTGCCAACACAATCTCCGGACCTTAATACTATTGAGTATGTATGGGATATACTTAACGTAGAATCACTCCAATTTCAAGAGCTTCTGAGAGCAGAGTGGGCTAGTATACCTCAAAGTGATATTGATAATCTTATTTTGTCTATGAACCAAACATGTAAAGTAATAATAAACCCACGTGAAGGTCACACATTGTATTAATTTTGATATTTCACTTTTTGGAAAGATTTTACAAAGACCTGACGTTGATTTCAAAAATATCCTTAGACTTTTTCGAAGTGTGCATATAAAATGAAATAATATTGAGGTAGGTTTAAGTTTTAAAAATTATGTTCTGATATCAATTATACATATATCTACCAGTAAATCCCGGCAATTGACAAAAGGTATCGATGTGTATGATACAATTTAATTTTCTGATTAATACTAGTAGGGACATACGCGACACATATATTACGTGATCAATTTAAAATACAATTTATATTTGGGAACGTTGAAAATAAAATATATGTTTAATAAACGTCCCAATTAGTGTCCGTACCGGAAAATTTATGGCACGTGCAAATAGACTAACAGTTACAGTTGTTGCCAAAACAATTAAGTCGGATCTGAATCACTTAATTTATTATTTGTAAAACTACTAATAAAATAATTGAATGCTATAAAGATTGTGTGAGCGATGTTTATTTTTATAGTGTTGGGATAATTACGAGGATAATTATATAAAATGGCCCACACGAAGAGTCTTAAATTAACAGTTTTTGCGAAATTGTTTTGAATTTAATTGATAAATGTAACATTTTTGTGAATGCATGTTTTTATTTATTTCGTAATGTAAACATAATAAAATATAATTGACATTCTTACTAACCAATTAATATGCAATTTTGATAGCATTGTTTATAAAGATATGATATGATTATCATAATTTTGTTAATTTGCAAAAATATTTTTTCATTTCGTTAGCAAATTTTAGTGATTTAAGACACATACCTTAAATGTTACTTAAATTTAAAAAAAATTAATAAAAATCCCTGAATTGCATTTATTTGAATTGTTCCTAGTAGCTAATTTAGCTCTTTCTATGGTGTTTTAGCTATCTTATGGATCTATGGTTTTGCATTTGACCAAATAACTCTGATGATGGCCTTATTAGCCGAAAGCATTATTACTAATTTTTTTACAAAATTACACAAATTACAGAAATAGATAAAAAAAAATTAGAGGGAAGAAATTATACAATAATTAAATCAGCCGAACAACTAAAGAAATACAAAGTGAAAAGAAACAGTAAAACTACTGCAGTCTACTAAAGAGTACTAAAATCCTAAAGATTAGGAAATAAACGGTCTGACATACTTCAAGTCCGGCAAAACCTATCTCCGCCTTATCATTCAGATGTAGAATTCTTTCAATTTTCAGATCTCTGAAGATGTCTTGGTCTATACAGTTGAGTCTCACTTCTTCTGGTGTTGGTTATCTTCTCTTTTGACACAGTGTGGTCCGTGTCTTGTCTGCGTTGATTTTTATTTTCCATTTTGTACACCATCTTTTTACAAGGGTAGCTGCTTCTTGTAGAAATCTGGATACCAGGCGGGAATGCGTGCTACGCGCTGATATTGCTGTGTCGTCAGCGTACAGGAATAACCTGGTGTTCATCATTTTTGGTATATCCGCTGTGTAAATGTTGTACAGCAAGGGCAAAAGGACTGCTCCTTGCCCCAGCTTCCAATTCCGTGTATCTGGTGGTTGAGTTGTTGACCTTGACTCTGGAGAGCCTTCCATCAAGGAAGGATCCTATTAGTTTTACTAAGGATCTCAGGTCCGAACCCATTTCCCGCAACATGCTGCAATTTTTTTAAGAATTGCGAACTGTAAAGTCGTAAATACCATATTGTTGTCAACATTTGCAAATAAACCCCTTATTTTTAATAATATAACATAACACAACCCAACTTATTAAAATTTACAAAACAGTGATTTATTGCAACTTGCAATAAACATAATTACGGCTCAAGAACAGACAACGAGATAACCTCGTAACTATCATTTCAGTTAGTCACACCAAGTGAAATTTTAGGTTTGAGTAGAAACAAAAAAGGTTGCCAAGTTGCTGCAACTTGTGTCACAAAATCAGAACCAGATCATTTTGATGCAACGTTGCATTGCATTGATCAGTTGAGTGGGAACGCCTAAACTGCATGCAATATTATGCAGATATCACAATTTGCCATAAGGCACGAAGCAAACTCCCCTAATATTTCACGATGTATTAGTTATCAACAAAAACTTTGTGCGTATTTTTAGTAATTAGGTATACAACCTCCCTATTCACAATATAAAATCACTGGCTGAAACGACCTCAGCCCCTCTCTTGATGAATTAAAAATCATTTTAAAAAAATTCGAAATTTTCCTAGGATCTTTCCTCTTCTATTTATTGGTCTTCATAGTGTATATAATAATAATATACATTTGGAACATTGAGTTTGTATATTATGCCATATTTTTTTATTTTGATAACACATTTGTACTAATATTATTTTGTATTATAAATGAAAATGATGTAGATGCTCCTGATATTTTATTATTTCTATTAAAAATAATTAGATTTTTTTTTTAAATTTGTCTTAAATCATTTTGCAAATTATTTATTTTATTTACCTATTGCTTCTATCCAAACTTTTGATGGTATGTCAGTTATCAATACCAAATTTTAAACTTTGACGAAGTAAATTAAAATGATTTTATTTGTTTTGAAATTGACTTTGAGGGCCCTCCACGAGATGGTGGTATAAATAAAGGGGTCCGTTCGACGATTACACGACTATCGACCCATCGTAAATCTTTTCCAAATCCCTTCTTTCTATTCAACACTGAATAATAATCCTTTTTTGCAGCAGGCCCTATTTTTTCTCTTGACGAGATGGACACCTTATACTTTTCGGTCGCTGGTTCAATGTGATTTTCGTGTTCGCTCCTTATCTGGCGAGAGATCTAAATCTCGAAATATCACCGATATCTTTGTTTTTATACCGACTATTGGCGCCACATACCTTCATTAGTTGGTAGACTATCCTCTGTGTGTTTGTGTCAACGGTACCGGTATTAAATTGATGGGCATTAATAATCTCCGTTGTAGATAAGGCTCTAAACAATTAGGCTATTAGGATTCGTTTAAATTGGTCCTGTCCGATGGTTTAGGCTTTACTTAATTTATTCGTTATTATCTTTAAGTACTAGATGATACAGATAAATATGGATAGTAACATCAATTTTTTTACCTAAAATATTTAAATTTGATTGCATGGTTCCTATACAAAGCAAAAATATTAAAATAAGAAAAGCACCATATTCCGTCGTAGTTTAGGGTTTTTGAGTTTAATTATAAATATCAGAGGAACGAATTAAGTCATCTCATGCCTGGTATTTTTAAAGCTTGTATTGATATGTCCTGAATGATAGGCATCTATTTTTTTACAAAATGAAAGGTCATTTTTAGTAAACAAAAATATTTTTTAAAAATTGACATAATGTCCTAATTCCGACGTATGTATATGTACTCAGGCCTTATTCCGACCTAAGAGGTCCTTTATTCCGACGTATATTTTTATATTGTATTATTTAAATAAAAGTGGTTGATTATATATTTATATTTATTTATTTAAGTAATAACAATATTTAAAATTAATAATGTTATAAAAATACAGAAAATTGTTACTTTGTAAGAAAAGCACTTTATCATTGGTACAAAAAAAATTAACAAATTTAAAAACTTCATTAAATTAAAAAAACTTTGGCATCTAAAACTTAAATTTATACATATAATTAAAAAATATGGCACTTTTACTCTAAACCTTTTATCTCAGGAACAGAGTAAAATCCTCTCTTATTTATAAGGCACTTATACAAGAAATAATTTCATTTTTTTATTATACTCAATGGTTGGCCTTTTCCGATATATTCCAATTTTTTCCATTGCTTTGATCAAAAATTTTTTTGTTTTTGTCAATAACTGTCAATAACACCAAGAACTATTTGTTCTTGGTGTACTCCTTTTATTTTTTACCGATTAATTTATTAGTGTTTCTTATTTTCATTTTCTTTTCATTTTTTTTAGCAAGTCTATCTTTTTTTTTCCTCTTTTGCCATTTTTTCGGCTTCAAGTCGTCTTTGATACTCTACAAACTCATCAGCTATGGCAACAATCGGTGTTATCTTTTTTGTTATACTTATTAGCTGAGTTCTAGACACTAGAAATCCAGCTTATCCTAGAAAATGAATCCAATCAACTATTAGGCTTTCTTCTTCGGCTGTTAAGATAGGTGGTTTTTCACTTTGCTTAAAAATATCTCTCTGTTGTCTTTTATTCTTTAATGTAGTCTGTGGTATTCCATAAATTCTGGAGGCTTTATATACAGACATACCTTGCCGTATTTCTGTTAAGAGCTTGTACTACTGCATTATGTGAATACCGTTTTTTTGTCTTATTTATCGCTTTAGCTATTGATGTATTTTGCTAAAAAATAAAAAAATGGGTAGGCATAAAAAGATTATAAAATGTACATATTTATTTGTTTACTGTTAAAACAACCAAAACAGTATACAAGTCGGAATTACTTTTTGGACTAGATAAAAAGTCTCCTTATGCCGACGTAATTTTATAAAGGTTTGTCATATTTGTATTATTACCAATTAAAACACAAAAAATGCAATTTCAAACATACTTTGTTTCTATTTTAAGAGTATTTTTATTATACAAGAGTTTTTTTAGTATAATTGCAAACATAAAGTTTGTTCTAAGTATAACTTTTATCTAAAAACATCTTTTTCAAACATTCTTTTAACATAACATTGCTCCATGTTCTAGTGATAAATGTATAGAACGTATTTTGCTCATAACTATTGTTAATACCCAACTTAAGTTTACACATATTTTTTTTATAATTGCAATTTATTTAGATTTTAAATTTTGATTTGAATACAACAGAAGAAAATCCTTATTTCGACGTAATACGGTGACATTAGCTCTGGTAACAAAAATGAGCCCTTATTTCGACGTATTTATTTATACGTATTTTTAACAAATTTATGTCACAATAATAAACCAAAACCAATCAGAAATTGTTTCTAACATCTTTTCCTTCACATAAAAGAAAAATGAAGCCCGATCAGATAACAGAAACTTTTAATTTTCAAAATATTTTAAATGATCACATTCGATCTACTTACCAAAATGACGACGTTTTTCACTCAATGTCATACCTAGACTGACCGGGTTAGAACTAAATGCAAACTAGATCCAAATAATCGTGGTTTACTTCTACAATTTTACGCAGTTGTGCAGCCTGATAAACACTGATAAACACGTTGATTGCGCTTAGATATTTTTGGTCAGTTTAAAGAAATTGACCGACTAAGTTTACCCTAAGAAATACGGCGGGATTAGGGCTCGATTCAGCATACGTCGGAGTATGGTGCTTTTACTTAGTGAGGAAATAACTAAACTGCCAAAATAAATACACAATAACTTCCAAGTTGAAACGAAGAGTTTATTATTATTCTTAATAAGATGCACTTCCAAAAAGTAAGTTAGTACAATAAATTTAATACACTCATAATTTCATAAATTTTGTGCTCTAGAAAATTAAATAAATATAATTCATACAATAAATAATAAAAATATAAATTAAATGAAGAACCTCAGAGGGTGCTTTAAAGTTCTTGTTATTATTTATAAAACAATTTGTTTTTGAAGAATTAATGTTTTATACAGACTTCTCTTTTATAGAACCGGTTGCATAAACGCTTGTCATACCTCTGTTACTTAACAACGTGTTCACTCTATGTAAAATTGGTAAAGGTTATATCCCCCTGATTGATTAGTGGACGAGAGAGGTAAAATTTGATTCTTAGGCTACCTTGTCACATTTCTTAGGTAAATAAATAGACTAGGAAAGAAGTATATGTTTTGTAATTTAAACGGACTTCGTTATTTATGTTTTGTTACTGAATTAATTAGATCCTTGATATAATATTTAAAAGGGTATTTTAAATTATTTTAACGGTTCATTGATATTGATCTTATAAGTAAATGTCAGTTAATTCATCAAAATTTCGGACAGCCAGGCAGCCTTAAAAGCACTGAAATCTACCCGGGTTGATTCAAAGCTGGTGTGGAGCTGTATCGAATCTCTTAATAACCTTGGAGCAAATAACAGAGTAACGCTACTCTGGGCTCCAGGGCATGCGGGAGTGGAGGGCAATGAAAGAGCCGACACTCTGGCAAAAAAGGGAACGGAGTCCGCGTTTATTGGACCGAAACCATTCCTTGGCATAGCAAAAAGCACTGCCAAGTACATTATCTTCAACTGGGCAGCGAGGGAAACCCTTCTGCACTGGGAGAATATACCGGGGCCTACCCACTCGAAAGCGTTTATATCTCAACCTTCGAGCAGAAAAACAACACAGCTCCTGGAATTGAGTAGAAGTAACCTACGCATTCTTACTGGACTGTTGACTGGACACTGTCGTTTGAGAAACCACCTGAGGAAGCTTTGTCTGAGTAATGTCGGACTGTCGCTACTGCAGTGTGGCAGACGAATCGGCAGAGCACATTCTTTACTATTGCCCCGCGTTAGAAATGAACAGGCTCCGCTCGTTTGGTCTCATACAGCTAAAGCCCACCGACTTTAGACAAGTCTCACCAAAATCGATCTTGGACTTTGTTGAGAAGTGCAGACTGGATGGCGAATTGTGACCCTTAGGGGTGAGCCAGAGTAGGCCCTAGTTTGGCCGCTGTGGAGGGTTGGGAAACGCCCGCTCACATTGAACCTTGACCCTAATTCATCAAAATTACAGATTACCTATAAAACAGAGAAATATTTTATTAAATATATAATTTGAATAGGGAAATACAAATCTCTTTCATTTATTCTGTTCTATTTTTAATACTGTTTCTTAATTCCTTATGTATTTATTCTATTAGTTTATATTTTTTATTCATTTGAAACTCACAGACAACGATTAAAATAAGAGCTTCATTTATTATTTATAGATAATTAAATAAACTAAAATATAAATAAATATTCGATTTTGGGGAAAAATTATTTAAGCCGACAACACGGTCAACTTCATCTAGAAAACCATAAATTTCAAAATTTCTCCGCACGTGCTATTTTTGCACATACATTTGTCAAGAGATAACATAATGTTAGCTAATAAAGGTTTGACAAGCCTTTGTGCAACCGGCACATTTTATTACATTTTTTTTGGTTTTTTGAATTATACTTCCTATTTTTCCCCTACAATTATTTGAGTGTTCAGGGATCAGTCAATTTTTTTCCGTACAAATTCTAAATAATCCGTAGAACTGCAAAGATTTTTGGTGAAAAGTATGTAAAGAATGAATGTTTAGTGTTGCAAAGGCAAATATTGCCATTGGTATGATCCGGGCTAGCAGAGTCTATCGTAATCCATTCTGATAGTCAAGAAATTGTAAGCGCACTCAGTTCGGTACAAAGCTTGTATGGAACCTTGTGCATGCTCTCAATCCCGTGGGAAGCTAACACTTTTCAGGGTCCGGAGCACAAGGAAATCAGAGGCATTGAGAAGGAGAATGTTAGCTCTGGGAGTTATAAAGATCTAGACAGAGACAATCCAACTAGTTCGTAAAGGGATATCCAGCAATCCTAACAACAGACGAAAGTTGCTTAAAAGGATTGTTGGAATGTAAACCGTATACTGTAGGTTCAAAAGGCACATGAGTAATAAAGGCCAAACAGAAATAGACCTGTGCAGGTTGCCAGGAAGGGAAGGAAACCGCAATTTAAGTCTTATGTCAGTATGAAGGCCTGACAAAACTAAAGTTTTTAGAATTTGGAGAGGAAAACCGGAAGCAAATAGCTAAATGAAACAGCTTCCGTCAAGCATATTGAACATTATTAGAAATATAAATATAAAGAGCAGCATTATAGATTTGCAAAAGTCACAGATTAGTTATTTCATTGCTATATTCTTTTATTACTAGGAATGATTTCAGGATGTAATTTTATTTAGGAAAAAGAACAAAGTATGTTAACTTCTGGTGCACTTGCCAAAAAATGAGCTAGCGACACATTTATGGGCCAGGAATCGTTTACTTGGTAGAGTAAATTGTATAAACAGCAGAATTAAATTTTTTTCTCTAGGAATCGATCAAATTGTAGCCGCTGAAGCTTTGGTGCAAGTGCAAAGTTTGGTGTTGATAGTGCAAAGTTAGGTGTTGATTGTGCAACACAAGTGTGGAGTGGTGATTTATTTTAACCTATTTCAACAAGGATAACTTTTACAAAGGAACTGTCAAAATTACCAGAACGACCATCTTTTGAACTACTAAATACTATTGTGGAATTAGTAACAGAAATGTTTCCAAAAAATAGGAAGAAACATATGGGTATGATAGTGACCGATGTAATAATAGGTTTTTACTCTTATGAAACTGAAAATAATTAATTTGTTACTTAATATATTACACTTTTTTGGATTGTCTAAAGAGACCATTAGCTCACGAGTTTGGTATTACATTTTTACAAATAGAATTGAACTATATAAAAAATCCTTATTGTTTGATGAATATACCACAAAATCATAGGAATGGTTGCATACTTCTTTCCCAAGGTCGCGGTTTGTACGTCTTGCCATTTGCAACTAATACCATTGCTTGAAAGTCTCTCAAAACTAGTAACATTAAAAAAGTGTACCACCTTGTACATAACATGAGCAGTGCTCAAACATTTAGAAGAATATCCTGCAAATTGCTCTTCGCACATAAATTCTACTTTCCAAGAAAAACATTTAAAATCACTCTTAGTTCATTTAGTTTCTTCTGCCGGCCACTGCTTTTCTTCTATAGTATGCAAAAATATATGCCATCATTTAAAAATTCAAATAGTGAATAGTGAACGTATAGTTTACTAAAACAAAAGAAAATAAATCGGTGTTAAAGATTTCATTAAATCATCTTCGAGAGAAGATTTAAAATATTCCTCAATACAAAAAGTACCTTCCTAGCACTTATGTAGATGTGAATATATCAGTAATAAATAAAAAAGACGAAACCAGACCTAAAACGAAAAATTAAAATGGACCTACTATAAAGATATTAGAAATAATACAAAATACTAAAGCACAATAAAAGAAAAACCAAAATATTCACTGAAAATAACAAAAACAGTAAAATAAAACCACTAAATATCGAAGGGCTTACAAGGCAACTGATTTTTTTTACTCCTTGCTTAGATGACATTGACATTTCAGAGCGCCATCTATGGAATTCTACTTTTCCCAATATATTAATATATTGATACGAATACACACTGGACGTAGTCACCTTAACGGGCATAGTAAAACAGGTAGGCATTGCAAAGTGCAATAAAAATAAAACCGCAGTAATTTATTGTACCTATAACCGACTAATTATAATATTACAAAAAACTAATTCTTAAAATAAACGAAAATCCAAAGTAATACAACCGTCTCGTAACATGTTGCTTTATTGCTTATGAAAATCAGCCTTTTAATATAACCATGTATAATAAAAAAAAACTGTGTGGTAGTGCATTACAATATAGTTTTAATAATTTTTTAAACTATCAGAGCCTACTAAGAGTATCAAAGTATAAATACAACGTAGTTATTATGTAGGTACTTAATAATAGTTTTGATTTAATCGAAAACTGTAAACTCATAAAATTGTTTTGCAATCTTTTTAAACAAGATAATTCGCTAAGGACAAAGTTTGATAAGGTATTTAGGATACAAATTAACAGCAGTTTATTATTAAGAACATTAAACAAATAATTTTTACCAATTTCTCCCATTATTTAGTTTAATCCTGTATCCGTGTATCCTCAATACTCACGACTTTCACAGAATAAAGGTACAATAACTTTCATTTAAAAAAGTACCTTAAAATTATTATCGCAAAAGTCTAAAAGAGTTATAATGTAAATAAGTATGCCAATATTATCCAAAAATGAATTCCTCTGCCGACAAAAGCTTCTTTTAAAGATATTCTATAATATATCGGTGTCTATCTGTGCATTAAAATTCTTTTTCCACCGACTATGTAAATACCTTTCTTGATTTTTATCGAAAATTACTCCACAATTGACTCCCATTCCCATTTGATGTATTCCGACTTGTATAAAGTAGCGATTTATGTAAACATACTCTAGATGCAATTAAGGCCGAAGAGGTATCAAAGCGGCCAATCAATCACAGTAAGTCTTCGATGGTCGGGCACCAGCACGCCCCAGGACGTGATGCTTTCCTTTTCCCGACGATTTTGCAAGTCAATATTAGATGTGTAATTCTAGCCGGTATACATTAACGTACTGTTTACGAGTACACTTTTATATCTACCGAGTCGGCGAGTATTGAAATTAATATCGATTTGATCTGCAACATCGTGTAAGGCATGTCCAAATAAATGTTATGCAAAATTAATAACTTTAATCAATCGTTTCATAAGATTGGCTTTTAATAAGGAACTAACATGAATTTTTAAGCAAATAACACGTAGAGTTAAATATGTTCAAAGGATTATATTTGGTATAAGCTTTTGATCTCTGTAATATTACATTTTTTCACTGTCAACTGCTTTGTACATCCTCTCATTCATTCTTTTTTGTTTATCAATTTATTGTGTTTTTTACAGCCTGATGATGGTATGATTCAGACCGAAACTAGTTGCAACAATTGTTCTAATTAATATTATTATCTGTGGTTTGACTTTGTGTTTCAATGAAATTAAAAAAAAAGTCAAATATGATTTGATTTTTAGTTATTTTATGCCTTAGATCTACCCTTTGATCTATATAAAGATGGCAGACGAGTATTTCAGAATTATATAAAATATATAAAAGAGTCACTTCTGCTCCTAGTGATATAATCTACTCTCAGTTCCCTATTAGGTATTCTTTACTTTCAAAATCTATGTTTTAAATTAAATATTTGAATATTTAGAAGACAATAGAATCATAATTATTTCTTATATATTTCTCTCTAATTTTATGTAGAAGTATCTAAAATATTTAAAAACCATTTTATTTGCACCTTAAATAATATTTAAATTATGAATAAAAAATAAGCTGTTTTAATTCCGCAATGTAACTCAAAAAATGTGTTTTCTGAATAAATAAGTTCTTTCTTTAATTCGAGTTATAAAAACAATATTGTATTTTGGTGTAGATATGTTTATGATGTGTTAGCAGGTTTTGTAGGTAGCGAACGACAATTATATATATTTTTTAATTATATTAATATCTTATATCCTAAAATTAATTTCACCTTAGAAGTTGAAGAGAATAATTCAATTACTTTTCTAGATTTGAGAATTGAAATATACAGAAAACCAACACAAACAGTTGTAACCATACCATATCATTCAAATCATCATATATCACATAAATTAGCAGCTTATAATTCTATGATACATAGAGCATTTTCAATTCCAATGAACAACAATAATCTTAATAAAGAAATTGAGATTATAAAACAAATAGCTACATCTAATGGCTATCCAATACATTTGATAAATAAATTAATTAATAAGAAAGAATAGAAAATGTCACTACAATTAATATTCCCTTAAAAACCTAATGAAATTAAAAGTTATAAAAGTATTACATATTGTGGAAATATTTCTAATATAAATTTCAAAAATAATATCTTCGGCAACATCTGCATTTATTTAATTATGTAAAAACAAAATTACCTAAATAATGCTGTATATATGTAGGTCAAACACAAAGAAATTTTGAAATAATATTCAATGAACACTTAAGATCATGTAGATTACAACAACCAGATAAGTCAAACTATGCAAAACACGTTCTTGAACATCCACACTCACTCATATACACACCAATGACATTCAAATATTACATATTTGTGATAAAAAACAAAATTTAGATTTCCTCGAAGAACTAGAAATAAAAAAAACATCTAGCAGCTTAACAATATAAAGTAGTTAATGAACAAATAAATCTTGGAAGTTCACCACTATTAAACCGTTTACTTTGATTGAGTCTTCATTTTATACATAGATAAGACGTAATTGTAACACAAATATATGAAGCTATTGTAAAGATCAGCATGATATAGATTTTTCCTGATTTGTCTGTATCATTGCACAGTTATACTGATCTTAGAGGAAAATACATTCAAGATAATCCCTTAGGGCTAATAACATCTAGGCTTTAATATTGTTATGTCTTATTAATTCTAGCCTTAAAACTACCTAATCAACATCAGGTACCTAGCTACAAACAAACAAAATGTAACTTCAATATGTCAATCTGACGAAGCTAATTCTGTATCGAAACGGCTGTCATTGCCTTTAAAAACGTATTTACGAATAAATAGTAAAAGTTTAATTCAACCGTTCAGTTGTTTATTGTTCTTAATTAGTTCTTCTTCTTTGTATGCAGAACCATGTAGTTATTGCTGATTTACACTTTAGTGAAAAAACCATTTCTTAAAAATATTTTATATAATTTTTTGCGAAAAAAACAGTTAAATGCATAAAATTTGCTTAATTGGGTTACTTATATAGTAATAGATCATAGACTGCTGTTAATTATTATTAACATTAAAATCTTTTTTTTTTATAATTGGCGTATACAAAATATACTTTATAACACTAAGAACAGTGTCACAAATTATAATACCGACATTAACAAATTAAGATTAAAATCTTTAATAGCAATTTAATTTTTTTAATTTTGTTAAAAATGTTTCTGGATTAGAATTATAATTATAAAAAATAGTATGTAAAACTCGTGTCACATGACTGATTTTGCAGTACTCGTGCTTTGCGAAACTCACCACATCGTAGTTCGTTACCCAAGCTGCACTACACTGACACTTGTTTTATAATAATATTCTATTTTTCGCTGAGTAGTTTTTTTTATCTATTTTACTGCAATATCTAGGTTTTGGTTACTGAAATACCGGCTTGGATGAATATTTTTTACATATCAACAAAAACAAACAATGTTTTTATTAAATTTATGGTACTAACCCTTACTCTGTGGAAGTCCACGTTACTAAGAGTAATAAACACCTAAACGATACTTGTTGTAGCGAAACAGCTCTCAATGCATTTAAATAGCTATTTTTTAAATAAAAGGTGGAAGTTTAGCACCTAATTCATTAATAAGAAATAAAAAATTCACAAAAATAATATCTTTAATTAAAATTTATTATATTAAGTTCTTATTTTCTGGAGTCCATCATATTAAGAACACAAAATACACCACAGATCATAAATACTACTTTGTAACTACAAAACTCGTACTTTTTAGTAAATGAATTTCAATGAATGTTAATTCAAAATTTGAAAACTTTTTAAAACTGCTGTTTATTTTCTGTTCTCAACGTCTATGAAGTAGGTAAATAGGTAATATTGAATGTTTTAATTGCTCACTTACTGAATTTTTTTCAAGAACGGTCTGAGCAAAGAGATGAGAGAAATAAGTACATTCGGACAAAATTAGGACTGGGAAGCCGGACTAAGTAGAAAAGCTTGTAGTCGTCGGACAAATGTGAGTGATGGCTGACAGCCGACCGCAGTGTTTCGAAACATTTCTTTCAGGATTTCAGGATTTCCTTTCCACGTTAGCCGCAGAGTAATAAGATTTTGTCTTTGACTATAATAAAAGGTGAGAAACTATTTTTTGTTCCGATTACAGAAAGGGAAAAAACTTTAAAAAAGAAATCAATTTATAAGGAGTAAAATAACACCCAAACCATTTCTCAAGTAAGAGTAAAATAAATTATAAAAAAGAATAAAAAAAACAACTTTCAACAAACATTTACTTGTGTAAAAAGAATCATAAACACCGTTACCATGTGAATTAAGAATATACAACTATAATCCTGATACAAAACATGAGAAACAGTTTTAACCAGTTTGTACATTAATATTAAAAACTAATCACTACTATTTGGTTGTTTGCTCTAGTTTCATATTGCCGATCAAAGTCTAGGAAGCAAGATATTCTTCTCCTGTTTATAAATATTTTAATTGTCGTTAAAACAAATTCGAGGGGATCTTAAGGGTATCAGCTGCAAAACATCTTCTCGTAGGTTGTCGTCAAACAGCCACACAATCTAGCTAAACTGTTCTAGTAACTGTTATAGCTAAACTTAGCTATAGAATAAGAATAGGATTTATTGTAGGTCTCCTTTACTTTAGGGGCCGCAACCTATTTCACTCCCGCGGTCAGTTTTTAATCCCCCTACGTGAAAAGGGTGTAGGTAAGTTCGCTCCCAAATATTTTTCAAAAATAATCCCCTGTTAATGGCATTCCACGTTATCGCTTAATGACAATAACAAAATTGATTGTGTTATTAATTGTTCTTAGACAATAACAAACTTTATTGCTTAATATTATACAAAAAGTTACATGAGGAAAGGTGTATCCCAAAACATCTGGTTTAGCCAAGAATGTCTTAGGAAGGATTTAACAATCATTTCTTCTTTACACTTGGTTGAGGAAAATTTAAAATGGACGTAAGCCAAATTATTAGTGAAAAAGGAAAACCTATGTTGGTGGTGAATTCCTATAAATATAATTTCCATTAATTATTGGCGGGAAATGTGAAACGGTGGCAGTGTATAGTAAGGAGCTGTTGGTTGATTCAAATTTGAGTCATGCTCATGAGGCGATGGAAAACGCCGTCTTAAACAGACAAATTTTGAGCAACAGTTTGAAAAGAAAAGCAGCGGAAAACGTAAGTGAAAAGCCGTCGAAAATAATTAACCTTGTGCTACTAAATAATGACGTCGAAACAATTACAACAACTGATATGCAATATATTAGAAAGAATATCTATAACCATAGACCAGCCTTACCAACTAGCTTAGAAAACACTCAAGAAATCTTAAGCAATTTAGAAATAAAAACCAATAGAAATGAAGATTTCATGCTAACAAATGATATAAACTCTAAAATTGTGATATTTACAAGCGTGACAAACTTTCTAAGCACTTTAGAAAGTTTATATGTGGATGGAACATTTAAATGTTGCCCAAAGTTTTTCTACCAATTATTTACCATACATGGAATGTGTAATGGTCATTACATGCCTTTAGTATTTTTCCTATTACCGGATAAAACAACAAAAACTTATGATAATTGCTTATACATTCTTCTCAACAAGCTACAAGAAATGGAAATTGCACTAACATCAAAATGTGCATTTAGCATTCCAAAGAAAACTTCCACACGTTGTGATTAAGGGTTGCTTATTTCATCTAACCCAGTCATGGAAAGATCTTATTTTTTATATTTTAACCAAAAATTAATTATTTTGTTCCATTGCTGCAGGTGGCGGAAAATTCAGCACTTAGGACTTACTCAAGATTACAAATCCCAATCAGATATTGGAAAATATTCAAATTTCGTATTTGGCCTTCCCTACTTACAACCAGGCGATGTGGGAGATTTCTGTTTCTGCTTTGTTCTTGCGGAAATTTTGCCACAAGACAAAAAATTGGAGATTTTCAATAACTATTTGGTGGAAACATATAAAGAATAGATTCTCTATTCCCGCCAGAAATGTGGGCCAAACATTTTTCAGCAAGGACGAGATCAATAAATACTTGTGAAGCTTTCCACAGCAGATTCAATGGGTCATTTTACGCTGCCCATCCAAATATTTTTCAATTTATTGAAGAGTTGAAAGAATTTCAACTCGGGACATATGTAAAAATAAACACTGCTCATAACATTAAAAAAGTATACAGAAGGGTACAAATGCAAAAAATTAAATTAATTGAAGATCATTTGGCCACCTTCAAAACTGGAGCTATTAAAAAAATGCAATTTCTTGAAAAATTGTCAAGATATTTAAAGAAAAATTAATTAATTTAAATTTGATATATTTTTAATATAAGTTTATTGCTGTTTGTTATTGTGAGGTTCAATAGTTAGTGCAACATGTTTCGGTCTTTAGACCATCACCAGGCTATAAAGAAAAACAATGGTATCAGGAGAATCCAAAAATAGTTATAGTTATAAAAAGAGCGAATGGTATCGGTTGTCCGATTACATCAATGATTAAAGTAATCGGACAACCGACACCATTCGCCCTTTTTATAACTATAACTATTTTTGGATTCTCCTGATACCATTGTTTTTCTTTATAGCCTGATGATGGTCTAAAGACCGAAACATGTTGCACTAACTATTGAACCTCACTATTAAACGTTGTGGATAGACTTTGAGTTTTATTACTTCGATTATCTACATCATCCATATTTGAGAGATGGATTTCCTTTTCAATTAAATGAGTAGTTATCGTTTTTACCAAGAGTTTTGCTCACATTAACATTATATTAAATGTCTTATATGTATAATATTGTAATAATATAAATATTGGTAAAATTTTAATCTTTCGTAATTTACTTATTTACGTTTTAATCCTCGGGATCGAACTTACCTATTATCTACCTTTTTCAAAAACTGACCGCGGGAGCGAACTGGTATGCGCCGACTTTAGGTTTCCTTAATTCTATTAATTTAATAAAAATTAGTTTCTCTGTTAGTATTACTTGTCTTCTAGTCCTACAAAAAATTTCATATCACGTGATATTTAAACAGGTAATCAAAAAGAAACCATAACCTTTGCCCATAATAGATATACTTGATTTGATTTTTTTAAACTTATTAATGTGCAAAAAAACTTGGTTCACATCACATTTGTTCTTCGTCTTATCTCTAAAAATTTGGTTAGTACTTTTATTTGTCCCTGTATTTGTAAAACAAATTTCCACAAAATCTACTGTTAATTTTTTTATGATTAGTTCTGGTCAGATTAGATTAGATTGTTTTAGGTCGTATAAGCCAGTTACATTTGTCTGTCTTGTCTATTATATTTCATCACCATCACTCCGCGGAGAGCCGGCAGATATCTTGAATAAGATTCGTTTTGGCATCATTGTTGGAGCCGATCTCTTTGTTTCGGTATTTTCCGCCTGACATGGATGAAATTCAAAAAAGGACTTTGATATACGAGGTATGTTGAACAATTAAAAACTTATATTTTCTTTGTGTGTTATAGTGTGTATATCATTTTCATTTTTGTCAATAACTAGAAATTTATAATTTTAAATGTAATAAGCATATGAAAACCATTAATAGATTTATACAATTTTTGTAGTGATCAAATATAACAATTAAATTTTAGTGTATTATATAAAAATTTTTGAAATATTTAGTTTCTTTTGAATCCTACCCAAGATAAAGAGTCGGATTTCAAATTCAAACAAATAATAATTTGACTGAGCTAGTTAAAAACTTTTATAAGCCGCCCAACTACATCAAACATAAGAAAAATTAATTATTATATTAGTATTAGTATAAAACAAATAAAACCTATAATAATAAATCATACTAAATCAATTAATAACATAAATAAATAGTAACTAAAATAAATAAATTATAAAAATCATATAATTCAGAACAATAAACAACTAAAAGGTTGAATTAACTTCCACTATTTATTCTATAAATACTTTAAATGCAATGACAACCGTTTCGCTATCGGAATAGCGATGTTAATTCAACCTTTTAGTTGTTTATTGTTCTGAATAAGATGAACTTTCACACAGTAAGGTTTAGTACCATAAATTTCATTAAAAATCCTATAAATTAAATCATTACAAATTTACAGGCCCAACGAGGGGCTATTAATAAATTATAACAAATTAAATAAATATAAAAATTAATATTAAATAAATCATTACAATATATTAGATAATAGTCTCCCTGACTTTTTCTTGTTAAAATTTTCCTTTTCAAGCTAAGCCAAACCCGCACTCACTATCCTAACGTACTCTATTACAAACTTTAAAACATTGCATTCATTTTCCTAACCTTAATTTAAATTTTAAATTTAATTTTGCTATTATACTTAAAATTTTGACGTTTATCTTTAAATAAGAATATTTGTTTAAAAACAAATTTTACATTTATTTTTTTTTATAATTATGTCATAACAATATATTATTAATAATGCATAAATATGTGACGAGTAGGCTAGTTTCAATTCCAGTTGGTTTCATTGTCTTCACTGCCTACAATTTAGTCCATAATTACATTTAATACTTTACATTTAATATTTTTTTATGTTAAACAAATTTAATGCAATGATTTTTCTAAATTTATTTTTTTTTTCTATTGGTTTGCTAGTCCTAAAAAAACTGTGGCTTTAGTGCAAAATTCGAATGAAACATTTTCATTTTAATCAAATTGGTGTTTATTAAAGAAACAATACGTCGAAAAAGCGACCGTTTTCCCTAAAAATAAACATTTTTATAAACTGGAGAGAAACATCAAAAAGAGAGTAAAATGATACGGAATTTACTTCAGTAAAACATCCCATTTGTTGGAGAGACAGACCGAATTTTCTCCCTAGCACGTAATTTTTTACGAATCACCATTGTTTTCAACACGGCGGCAGAGCCGGCAAGTTCGGGATTAAGCCCTCAGGGTCAACGTGGACGAGGGATACATTTGTCGGTCCCTTTGAGGGTGGTGAAAGAGTGAGAGAGGAGAAAGCTGACACGTTGTCGACAACTCGGATGGCTTCTTGGCCGACTGAATAATGGATGACCAAAGGATATTGCAGGACACTAGTGGACATGGGTCACACCGCACATTGCGTATTCAGCGAAGGACTATTTACTCGAGGATCCATAAAAGTCTCATTGGGTGTTTCCTTTGAATTAGTTATCAGAGGTTTGAGTGATATAAATATACGAGTTGGAAATTTATAAAAATGGTGACAGGTTTCAAAAATTGGGATCTTTTCTCACAATACATGTTTTATTTTTTATTTAAAAACATTAACGACATATTTAATACGAAATGGAATATGCAATTTTGGCTTTCTAAACTTCCAACATACTTGTTTATGTAGTAATGTTTCGTGTAACTTAATAATAATAACTTAATAAGTATTCTATAAACGATATTTTGATTTTTTCTAATTACAACTCTGTGTAAAATAGTAATAGTAATAGTAATAGTAATAAGTAATAGTTAGTAAAGTGTGTTCAACAATATAGTGCCTACAATAAAAGGGGACTGATGGTGATAATAAAATTCTTAGGTACTTTTATCTCAGGTATTGGCAAGTTTGGGTGAAGAATGCAGGTCAGGATTAAATTTTGTATTTGAAGAGCCTGGAACCTTCTTCAATTGGCGACTATGGTAACTGGCATTGTCCATAACTACAATACTATGCGGGGGAATATTTGGCAGTGTTTTCTAACCAATCTTCGAACAATTCGGCTATAGTATCTTGGTGGTAATCCAACGACGAATCTTAAATGTTCTTCGCCGAAAGTCCCAAACTGTTTGGAATCCAACCATCTTCTGATCCAACATGAATAATCGTGATCCGTTTTCCTTTGTTCGATGAAGCTTTTGATTGGCATCACACTGTATCATCGGTCCATCCTTTTGCCGGGTATCATACCAGGTCTCAGCCAAATAGATTATTGGCCTTTCTAAAGACCTGTAATCACTTATGGCAGTCAAGTATTCAAAACGCCATTGCCTAATCCATTGGGATTCCATAATAACTTGCCTTTTGTCAATTTTGCAGTATTTGAAACCTAGTTTAGATAAAAGTGTCCATAGGTTTCCAATTGATATCCTTATCTCAGTGGATCTCCTTAGTCTTGTTTGCAATGATCTGATAGTAGGCACCAAGTTTTCTTCGTACATAGAGTAGATAGTTCTTCTTATCAAATCTTAATCACCGTCATCAGTGGTTCTAGAAACACCACTATCGTTTCGTCTCGGCTGAATTGGCCTCGAAATGTGAACTCTAACTGATGATTCCGATATCCCTGTCAAATCGCTGATTTCTTTTACAGCAGGAGTAAAAGCCCAACCCCTTTGGACCAGCTTCTGATAAACATGTCTGACGATTTCTTTAGCATCAAGGGATAAAACTCGTCGTCGAACAGTAACAGTAACACAGGGCGCTGCTGATGCAGTTTCCCAAGGACGAAACATTTTTCACAAAAAATATTAAACAGCACAGACTAACTCTCACTACGGGAACATAAATATAAATGATTATACTCAACCCAAATTATACCAATACAAGAACCGATCCTGTGTGCAAATTTTGACCATAAGCCATAAACCGTGACAGACGATCGCAATAAAAGTGGTTTATTACCATCAGTCCCCTTTTATTGTAGGCACTATATTGTTGAACAAATTTTACAATAAATTAATTGAGATATTATTAAATAATTTTTAACGAAGTACAAATTTCATTGGATTTTGTTTAATTAAATTTAGATTTTCAATTTCATTTAAACCTTATGTCAAATAGTTTCTATATTTTTTGTGGTTTTGTTCTCCTGTTATTTTTTAATATTATTATAAATCTATTTAATCTAAAAAAAAATATATTCTAATGAATCTTTCCTTTAAATCTTCTTTTTAGGTAATATCTTAAGGATTATTTACTCATACACTACAGTTTTCACATTAATCAGAGATCAGTTCGAGATTTATTTCAAACGTGCACACGAATAGTTTGAAAATTGTAAGAAATAAGTTTGTGATTTTATGTGAAAACAAACCTTATATCTTATCTGCAGGGTAGAGCTCTACATCTGTATACCTAAGGCTTCAATTGAATATGGAAAAATTTAAATAAACATAACTTTTAATGTAAATAATTAATTAATTACTTGTCTCACAATATAGATTAAATGTTCCTTTAGAAACTCCTTTATCTGCCAAATTCAATTTTAACAAATAAATGTCAAAAACATCATTCACCTTGACAGTTCCTTCTAACAAACTACAATAAATGCAAGATTAAAAATGGATTTGTAGAAATTAGGGAAAAAAAGGAAAAAAAATGGAAAAATATGTTAATGTACTATAAAATTTAATTATAAATGTGACAAAAATACCGATTATTATTTGAACCATACTACGATTCATACCGTAAGTTCACTGATGTTCCAAAATGTCTCACTGCTACTGAATATCCTAACTATACAACAATTATATGTTGGATTTTAGATACTGGACTTAATTTAATAGTACCAAGGTTTTCATTTGCCTTCGCAGCACTCACTATACGCACACTGATTTTATAAAGAAAATGTTGACTTTTTCAAACGATTTTTATAACAAAATTAATTATTATCGTTATCACAAGATACCAACTGGTCAAGCACTATGAGCGAATATAAATTTTACATTCCTCATATAGGTTTAAACGTAGTTACCAGGATCTATGCATTTTTGATTCATAATAAACTTAATCTGAATTTAAATATAAAATTTCTACATTTACAATCCAGATTTCTGGATTGTAAGGTACACAAAAACTGATATCTTAACTCTATTCTAAATCCTTTTTTTATGTTGAAAAATTCTTCTTATCATTTGTAAAAGATCGGAGATAAAAACATCGTTTCGTTAATTTGGCATTTTTCAACCAATTTTAAAATATTAATAATGAGCAAATAGTCCTAAAATCCCAGTAATATCCTAAATAAATATCTTTTGATAAGGTTTACACAAGTTTTCTAGATACATTTTAAACCAAACTTGGTAATATAATAAAGTTTTTTACATGTTTAAATTTTGAGTGAGACAAATGATTTGTCCAAATTATAATTTCGCTTTTAAAATCTAATTTCCAACTTTTCTAGAACTTTATTACGCATGCATTTATTTTCCATCTGTTAATTTATTTTATACTCCAAATCCATACCTAAATAGTACCATTATGGTTTTTTTTATACATTTTTATTCTTACGTATACCAAATTATAGATTTTTGGTTTTAATGCTGATTTTATACAATTATTTAAGCATTTCTTCTTTACTACCAAATTTTCATATACTTATGAAGGAATTGTCAGTTCTACCTGTTCTGACTTTGCAATGTTTAACTACTAATAAGGAACTTTACCTATTAGATATATATCTGTATTATAAATATAACTAGTTACTCAATCTAAACCGTTGATTGAGTATAAAACTCTAAACCAATATTAAACCTACTCCACTTTTAATATTAACAAAAATAGCTTCATTAGGGTCCCTTGTTACTTTGCGACCCAGTGAATTTTGCAACGATTTTTTTTATTGGCTATTGCTATAGAATATTTTAAGGGAAAACAATTCTTGTATTATGCACATTTGAAGGAGAAAATCGCAATGTACTAAAAATCCACTATTTTTTAAAACATTTTGATAATTTTTGTCAACTATGTCTAGATATCAGATGGTCACAAATCTTAAAAGAATGGTGGATAAACAATGTTGCCAGTTCGGTTTTCTGTAACTCGTGACAGCTTGGAAATACTTTACATAAGATTTATACCATCCTTATCATTTAAATCTAAAATGCAGGTATTGAAAACGTACTTTTTTTAGACGTATTATGTTCCACAGGTATTAAGTAGGTACGTATATTTTATGTGGCTAGGTAACCTAACCTAACCATTCAGATGGTAAGTGGTTAAACCATTTAAGTGTCAAATGAAAATAATTATATATAAGAATATTTCTAAAAAATGGCAAAATTTAAATAATACCTTACGATTTTTTTTAGTGGAACAAACTTGCAGTTTAAGATAAACTTTACAGTTTATAGTGAAAATATTCATCTTAAAATAGAATTAAAAAATATTGACAAAGTTATACGAATTAACGAATGAACTAAATTTGTGATTTTTAATGTAATTAGTGAATGATTCACCAAAATTTTTGTTTTAATCTACTTTATTTAAGGTAAGCTTTCAAACAAATTAACATGAAATTCCGTGAGTGGCAAAGTACAACGGAATTAATCATTCTTTAAAAATCTCTGCTTGCACTTTATCCAGTATTTTCTTATTTTTTTATTCCTAACTGCTTTTTTTTAACAGTTCTTCCTTTTTAGTTTCTGTACTATTCATTAACTTAAGTATATTTATGTAAGTATGCACTTAGTACCTTCTCGAAGCATTCCGCGGAAATTGAAATTTTATTAATATCCTGTAATATTCTCAATGGAAAACGGAATTACTTTTATATTAATTTTTAATTCTGATGTGTGACATTGATTACTTTCCAAACGACAATGAAATAATAACAAAACAAAACTATGATAACTGCATAGGTACATTACACACTTCGGCCTAAAACTAAATTCGTTTAATATCCTCAACGAGCTGGTGGTCGGCGATTTCTTTGAGGTCTACTGGAAGTCGAGATTCTAGCATGCTCAGCAGTAGAGATACTATTAGCCAAAAAAATGCTTTGAATATTTTCAATGGACTAACCAGTCATTACTTTTAGGATCACACTCATGAAGGTTTCCAATCCGGTGTTTAAGTAAAACTTAAAAATGCCCTAATAAAAAATAAATATTAACTAATTTTTATTAAAATATCGCTGCACCATTTTTTTTTATTTTTAAAACATGTCTTTTTAATCTTACGTTGAGTTATATTTTTTTACTTAAATTAATTTGAAAAGTCCGCCATTTAAGATACTTCGTCACAAGGGTAAATGTGAAGTTAGCATCAAATAATGACAGCTGAGTTTCGTGCATCTCACATTACGCACCACGTCACTTGCACTGAGTTTGTTTATACTTGGTATTTGTTCATTGTTGATTTGTTTGTGAATTTATTTTGTAATATTCCGTATACTGTTTTTTATCGTAAATAGAAAAATGGCATCGTTTGTGAAGGCAAATTCAAATAGTTTACCTCATGTGGATATATTTTTATGGTTCACGAATTTTTGAAAAAAGACCAATCTTCTATGTACGGGTACGACTTTTGTTGGACTCTTTCAAAAAAGTACTGCAGCTACTTTTAATTTACCCTTGTGACGTATTTGTACATAGTGTTGCATACATTCTGTAAATTTTTTTATCGCTTTTTTCTGTTAAATTAGAAGCAAATAAAAAAGTAAAATATATTTTCAATATTATATTATCTCTAGTTTCAGAAAAAATAAAAATAAAAATGTCGTCTTAAATTTTTACTTAAACACCTCATTATAATTTCCCTTAGTTTTTTCCACTATTTCGTCGACTAATTATGTAATATTCGATGTGTGACATTGATTGCTTTTCAAACGTCAAGGACATAACAAAACTACAACAACTGCATATATATATTCTTAAAAAAAAATGTTTATTACAGAAATCTATTTATACGGCACGTTTAAACGATGCTATTCAGCGAAACGGCCGTCATTATAATTTAAAATATAATTTTTCAAATAAACTTGGAAGTTACGTTGAAATGAAGAGTTTTTTATTATTCTTAATAAGATGGACTTCCAAAAAGTATCTAAGGGTTAGTACAATAAATTTAATTCTTTCAGTAGCTTATATATTATAAATATAAATACTATTACAATATATTATACTATTTTATTAAGTAATAAAAAATTTTAAATAAAATGTTACATTGGAGACATACATTATTTAACAGTTAGATAATTTAAACAACTGCTGTCATTAGAAATAAACTAGTGTCTTGTTTTTTTTGGCATAGAATCGACGAGTACATGATGTTCGAAAATGTTTATACCGATGTTTGGCAAACACACAGGAATTTTAAACGTTCGGTTGTCAACACCGTTTCATTGAGTGTAGATATCTATAATTAGTGATTTCGACGTACATATTGTAATAAATTACAATTATAATGTATGTACAGATTGCATAAATATTGTTATTATTGATGTAATTATTAATTTGTTGTTTTATAATTTGAAATTTTTATTTTTAAAGTTTTGTGGGGCTATTATTTATATTTAAATTTGTTTCAATTTTAATTTAATCCTTTTTTAATCTAAAACACCTTAAAATTTCTTTATTTTATTGATCCTTCTGTTTGAAAAAATAATTATGTTATCAAATTTAAAATATGTAATTTTGTTTATCATTTATTATTAAATTTTATATATCAAAATCAATTATTTAGCATTATAGACTCATAAACTCAGTAGTCAGTTCAAATGTAAGATTTAACAATATTTTATTTGTTAACTTTGTTTTCCCTAAAAGAATAATATACCCTTGATCTCTTTAATGATACGGCTATGGCAGATTTTATGCGCATCAACCCCGCACATAGAAACACGTGATCCTTAACGGTTATTTCTGGGGTAAAGAAGCGTGTGTTTATTAGTTGTTGAAAAGTTTGTTAATAATATGATGTTCTCTAATCAAGACTATAAAAAATTATTCAACGATACTGAAATATATTACTCACAATGTTTTTAAAGTCATGAAAGTGATATAAGTGAATAAAGTTAAAAACATACCCTAAATCACTTGTTCCTGACGGTGAAAGATGGAAATCATTCGTAGTGGCTTCCCAGGTTCGGCTTTCTTCCAATGGTAATTTACAACACGTGCAAATGCATCCTTGGATGGAAATTAAACAGGATTACAACTACTGGATGTTATTTTTCCTTCGTTTCTTCCAGATATTTTATTATTATTGCAGGTTAGTCAAAACAAATTTAATTTTTTTTTTTAGGATTTAATATTTATTATTTGGTACACAATTTATAACCATTTACAATTTTTCCAATAGATTTGTTTGAAAATACATTATATGATTTATCATATTATTTTTCAGCCATCTTTTATTTTAACAGTCATCGGCCATTGTTTTTATGGTAATTTTTTAAAATATACTGACGTGGAGTGACCTTTTGATCAAATTAGAATGCTCCCGAATTTTCTTTTTCAAGGGCTTATATACCCTCGGTCAAATTTTCATTATGGCTGCCTTTTCGAGCGTGTTTTGTTTTTATATAACCTCTCTTACATCAAAATTTTGAAAAATTGAGTTTTTAATTATACATTTTCTGACCTTAAAATTATTACAAATTAAATCTGTACAATTTATTTCATTATAAATTAACATTTTTAGAATTTTAAAATCAATTTTTCTTTATTAAAACAGCTGGCTTTTTGGAGTAAACAATGTCAGCCATTTTGACAATTATTAATATCAAATTTAACAATTGTGAGCTAATATCTCTTTTTAGCCAATATTTTTAACAAAAAATGAAATTTTACATATTAAAATATGATCAGATAACTTTTATTTTCAATGAAACCGCTTATATTAGCTTTTATTTGCTTTTAAAATTTTACTATGTCATAGTGATTTATATACAAAATTTATCAAATAAACGAATTAATAACATTCAAAAACATCAAAAAATAACTTAAATTAATTACTTTACAAAAACATACAATTACAACAAATAGAAACATCAATTAAACATCTAATACTAAGTTTATGTCCTTCTCATACAAGCACCTTTTTAAAGTTTATAGTCAACGTTTTTAATCACCACATCACTATTTATAGTGTTTTTTTTATTGAATTTATCATTCATAAAGTCTTTGATCAAGCTTGATTAAATAGTCTTAGCTTGTAAACACAAACATCACTTTCTCACAGCTTTATTCTATCATGTAATATATTTCAATATCTCTCTTTTTAGGTTCTGTCTTAAATATTGTATTTCTATCAAATCTGAGATGTTCAGGACATAGGGACTACTAGACTTGTACTGATATCCGATACATCATACTACAAGACTCATCATTTGATACTTAAATGAATTTGAAAATGTTGTTTGGGGTAAGCAAAATTTGTTTATCAAATTGTAATCATTGTCTCTGATTCATTTAATTTGCTCAAATATTTAAATTAGTTTGTTGAGATTTAAATTTTTGTATCTTATTTTACTGACTGTATACATTTAAATATTCTCTACTTCATATAATAATTTTAAATAACCTATACCTTACTTATTCTCATTTTATAGCTACTTATAAAAAAATATTATTAAAATCATTATTATTATTAACCTTAATTATTATTTATTTAGCTTTTGATCTAACTAACTTAATATAACAAATATGGTTGGTTTCTTACTAATATTGTATTCTTATGATTTATTATTAACATATTCTAATATTTTTTTTTTTTTAATTTTTTATTTTTAGCTTAAACAAATTAGTGTTTTGGATTTTGATTCTTGGATCGACTACTGGTGTTAGCATTCATTCATTATCAAGATGGTTTTTGTGTTCTTGTGTGTATTACGGTTTATTGAATTGGCTCTAATAAAGAAATTTTTGGTGCATTAATCATTTAATGAAAAGATTTGTAAATAACATCCATGTTTAATGGTTTACTTCAATTCCAGTTATTTATTTGGTAAGTTATATTTACTATTAATTTTTAAAACATTACAAATTTCCCCCAATTTAATTTTAACAAATTGTTACTCGGTAATAATTTTTAAAATTTAATTCCATTATATTTGATCCAAATCTAATAAGCTTAAAATTCCACTTTGTTATCTTTCAATTCTAACATATACCTTAATTGTACCTTACAAATAATCTTCATTAACATCTAACATAAATTCTAATTCATTTGGTTGTATATAACCACTAACTATTCATTGATAACTCATACTTTATTCCTAATTTTAAAATACAATATAATATTTACTTATTCTAATATCTACATCTTAAACTATCTTATATTCTAAATTTAGCTAGATTTTTAAAATGTTGGTCTATTGATGGTATGCATATAAGTTTTTAACGTTTACCTTTCCCCTCAATAAATTGTTATGTGGATTTCTTAAAATATAACTGTTTTCATAAGCTTTTTCGATTATAAATGGTCCTATAAACGGTAGTTTTAATTTTGCACACTCATTATTTCTTTTGTTGGCTACCTGTAGTGACCTTTCAATTACCCAATCCCCTTCTTTGAATACCGTTGGTTTCTTTAAATTTTTATACCTCCTTTTTATATACCTATCTGCATTTCTTTTTAATTTAATGTTAACCTTCTCAATTAAATTATTGTATTGTTCTTTGTTTTCTATGATCCATGGTCTGTCTGGTTCAATGTTTTTCATTAATTTTATTGGTGTTTCTTGTGTTATTGTATTTGGTGTATTATTTATGAAATATTCTATATTTTTAATATTGTTTTCCCAATTTCTATGTTCATCATGTGTTAAGATTCTAAGATATTTTATTATTTCTTTTATATACCTCTCGGTAGGATTAGATTCAGGGTGTCTAATACTTGTGAATGTTAGAATGATATTATTTTTATTCATAAAATTTTTAAACCTTTTATTATTAAAATAAGTAGCATTATCTAAAATACACCTTTTTGGTTTACCTACTTCTTCAAAATACCTTAACATTATTTCACAAATTACTTTAGTGTTTGTTTTACTAGTGGGTTTAATATAAATGAATTTTGAAAAATTGTCTACTATAACTAAAATATTTTTATTTCCCTGGTAGCTTTTAATTAAGTTTGACATGAAATCTATTGATATTACTTCTAATGGTTTTTCTGAATTTATTGTTTTTGGTATATTTTCATTGTGAAAATTCTTTTCTTTGCTTAATTGACATATTCCGCAAAATTTGATCACTTCCTTAGTTATTGCTAGATCTTTCTTGCAAATATAGTTTTCCCTCCATATCATCCATGTTTTCCTAACTCCACAATGTCCATATGCTTGGTGAATATCAGTTATTATTTGTTTTGCCAACTCTTTCGTAATGATGTACAATTCATTTTCTTGTAATCTCTTGTAGAAAATACCATCCTTTTCCAATGCCCTTTGTTTTTCTTTATCTGACAAACTAATTTGATTCTTCTTTATTTCCTCTAATGAAAATATACCTTCTTGCTGTTTTAAAATATTTAAACCTACTTTAATTAAATTTTTGCTTCTTTTTATCTTCCCCATCCATTCTACTTAAATAATCTGCTACTATGTTTGACTTCCCCGTTACATATTTAATTTCAAAAGAATATTCCTGTAATAATAATGCCCATCTATGAATTCTATTGTTGCCAAATTTATTATTTAAAATTGATGTTAACGATTGGTTATCAGTTTCTATTGTGAATTTATTCCCTAATAAGTAAAATCTAAATTTAGTAACGCAAAATATGATACTCCCTAGTTCTAACTCACTCACACTATAATTTTTTTCATGTTTTTTGGTAGTTCTTGAAATGAACCCAATAGGTACCTCTATATCTCCCTGTCTTTGTATTAAAACCCCAGCATATCTATTTATTGAAGCGTCTGTTTTTAATATGAATGGCAAATTGTAATCTGGATAGTAGATTTTTAATTTATTTTCAAAAACATTTTTAATTTTATTAAAAGCTTTTTCCTTTTCTTCATCCCATTTCCATAATACCCCTTTCTTTAACAAATTTATTAACGGTAACTCTAACTCACTAATATTAGGTACTAATCTTTTGAAATAATTTATTGTCCCAAGAAACCCTCTTAATGTTTTTAAATTGTTTGGCGATTTGAATTCTCTAATTAATTTTATTCTGTCTGGATCCATCTCTATACCCTTGTTATCTATTTTATATCCCAAATAAATTATGCTTGTTTTAAAAAATTGACATTTGTCCCTATTTAATTTTAAACCTGCTTCATCTAAACTTTTTAATGCAATTTGTAAATGTTTAATGTGATCTTGTTCATTATTAGAAAAGATTAAAATATCATCGATATAATGCAAAATGAATTCTTCATATTTGTTTAAAATTTGATGTAATGCTCTTACTAATGCAGAACATGCTCCTTGAATCCCGAATGGTACAACACAGAATCGATATATTACCCCATCTACTGAAAAACCTGTAAAATCCCTCGAATCTTTATGTAATGGTATTAACCAAAAACTATGAACCAAATCTAATTTCGAAAATACTTTAGCATTTGTTATCCTACCTAGAATTGCATCAATTGACATTGGTGCTTCATATTCAGGTACAGTATATTTGTTAATTGTTCTGGCGTCTAAACATATTCTGATGTCTCCATTCTTCTTTTGTACAACTACTAGCGGATTAATGTACGGTGTATTACTTCTTTCAATTATTCCATCTTCTTCTAATACTTCCAATTCTTTCTTCACCCTGTCTTTTAATTTGTATGGTATAGGATACGTCTTTACTTTAAAATTCTCAATATTTTTCACTTCCATCTTATGTTCATACTTGGTAGCTACTCTTGGCTCCTTGGACATAAGTCTTCTATACTTCGACAACAATTCCATTACTACATTGTAATATTTTCCATCACAATCTAACTCTTCATCTCCTAATACTTCTTCTTCATCTCTTCTTCCTACTTCATACCCATAATTTTCTTCTTTATACTTTTCATAATCATTTTTAATACAATTAACACTTTTCTTATTATCTTCTATTTCTTCCCCCATATTCATCGATATCCATATACCATCTAACCTTATCTTCTTTTCTTCATAATTAATTATAGTTTCTAATTTTTCTAATATATCATTTCCAATTATTACATCACAATCTAAATTAGGTACAGCTAGTAATTGACAATTTACAATGATTTTATTTAAATTTATTTTAATATCATATATTTTATTTACTTCACATAATTTTTTGTTGTTGATACCAGTTAATACTACCTTTTGTATTTTTATTTCTTTTTCTTTTATATTATTTAATTTTGAAATTAATTTTAAGTCTATTAATGAGGTTTCGCTTCCTGTATCAATTAAAATTTGAACTGTTTTGTCATTAATTTTACCCTGAATATACAATAACCCATTATAATGCAATTGATCTAATTTATCATTTAAGTTAATAAATTCATTGGGGTGGCATAACGCAAAACTTTGATATAGAAAGCAACATTTTAAAAATCCTGCTGATTATTAACACTTTCCCTAGTAGTGTTCCTTACTCGCTCTACAATAATTTCTTGTCCATGTTGACTCCTTGGCTCCCTGTCCAAGCTTCTTCGTCTTCCATTATCTCCATCGTTATGTCTACCATTACTTCTTTCTAAACTTCTTGTTCTATTTTCTTCGTTCCTTTCTCTTCTTGTATGGTTTACTCTTCTCTGGAATCCATTATTATTATTAAATTGATTGTTATTATTACTTCTATTATTATTGTTCCCAGCTCTATTTTGGTTACTGTTGATATTGTTATGATAGTTATAATATCTCTCTTGTGAATTTCTTGTCGTATTTTGATTGTTATTGTAATTATTATTGTTGTAATTATTATTTCTCCAATTGTTATTATTATTATAATTATTTGGGTTTTGATTGTTGTTGCGTCTCCAGTTATTTTCATTTGAATTGTTTGTTCTGTTCCTATTACTGTTAATATTTTCATTATTTGATCTCTGTTGCCTATTAAAATTAGCCTGTTGTCTTGCTGTTGTGTCGGTTCTTTCTCCTCTCTTTCTCTCTAGCCTCTGCAGATATTGGCATAAGTTATTCATTGTCTTAATGTTCTGTATTGCTATAGTTTCTGTAATTTGCTCTTTAAAATGTCTTGATAAATATAAAACTATTTCATCTTCTGATAATCTGGGATTTAAATGCATCACCAGAGCATACAACTGTAACACATAAGTGTTTGGAGAATTACCTCTGTTTTCATCATATTTTCCAAAATATAGTCTTTCTCTTATTCTGGATTGAGTATTATTCCCCCAGAAATATTCCAAAAATTTATGTTCAAACTCTTCTATTGTATAAATTTCTTCTTCTTTGCTTATAAACCATACTAACGCGTGCTTTTCCATATGTTCTCGAATTGTTTCTCTCAGGACATCTGGCTCCTGTTCAAATCTTATTTTATTCTTCAGCATTTTCATAAAAACAATTGGGTGTATCTTCTTATAGTCTCCGTCAAATTTCATATTATTATTGTTTCCACAACTAATTATTCTTGTCTCCCCGGACATCTTCATCATTTCTCTCCTCATATTTGTTACTTTTTCTTCTTGTTCTTTCTTCATTTTATTTATATTGTGTTCCATTTCTATTAATTTTTGTTTATATTCTTTGTTTTCCATTTGTTCCACTTCTTCTTGTATATTTTTGATTTCCAATTTAAGCTCTTTCTTTGTTTTCTTATTTTCTTCTTCTGCAATTTTGAAATTTAATTTTATCTCCTTGTTTAAATCTTCCTGTACTCCTTGTATATTTTTATTTATTTTCATAACTTCTCGGTCAATCTTCTTGTTATATTCTTTTACTTCTTCTTTTATAACTTTTCCATTTTTCTTAATCTCATTTATTTGTTTCAAATGATTCTCTTCTACCTCCATGATTCTTCCAATCATCTCTTCTCTAACTTCTTGTTTTGTACTCCTTATTTCTTCTCGTAATTTACAATTTTGTTCCCCCATTTCTCCCCTTAATTCATCAAATTTCCTATTTATATCTTCTTTATTTTCATCCAGTTTCTTGTTTATGTCTCTTCTCAAATCTTCATTATTTTTGTCTAATTTTGCATTATTTTCTTCTAATCTCTTATCCATCTTCTTCATATCTTCCTTCATGTCTCTTCTCAATTCTTCATTATTTTTATTCATGTCTTTCCTTAAATCTTCTTTGTTTTCTTCCAATTTCTTATCCAATGTTCTGTTCAAATCCTTCTTTAAGTCTTCATTCATTTTGGCTAAATTTATCAACATCTTCATCACTTCACTCTGATCCTCTTTTTCCTCCACTTTTCTTGTTTCCTGCATTTTTTGTTGTTCTTGTTCTTCTTGTTCATTTTCATTATTTTTATCCCGTGCTCCATGATCTCCAGATCCCTGATTTCTTTCTTCATCTACCTGGGTACCTACTCCTTCTCCTGTCTTCTCTCCCACTTGTTTACCATCTCTCAATGTCATTTTATCCATTTTAAATAGTTTTATTGTATTTTATCAAATATTAAATTTAAAATTTTATTCTAAATAATTTTAATAGTTAATTAATTATTTAAACCAATCAATTTTTAATCATAGCCAACAGTTTTTTAGAATAGCCCCACGTTGGGCGCCATTTTGTAATAAATTACAATTATAATGTATGTACAGATTGCATAAATATTGTTATTATTGATGTAATTATTAATTTGTTGTTTTATAATTTGAAATTTTTATTTTTAAAGTTTTGTGGGGCTATTATTTATATTTAAATTTGTTTCAATTTTAATTTAATCCTTTTTTAATCTAAAACACCTTAAAATTTCTTTATTTTATTGATCCTTCTGTTTGAAAAAATAATTATGTTATCAAATTTAAAATATGTAATTTTGTTTATCATTTATTATTAAATTTTATATATCAAAATCAATTATTTAGCATTATAGACTCATAAACTCAGTAGTCAGTTCAAATGTAAGATTTAACAATATTTTATTTGTTAACTTTGTTTTCCCTAAAAGAATAATATACCCTTGATCTCTTTAATGATACGGCTATGGCAGATTTTATGCGCATCAACCCCGCACATAGAAACACGTGATCCTTAACGGTTATTTCTGGGGTAAAGAAGCGTGTGTTTATTAGTTGTTGAAAAGTTTGTTAATAATATGATGTTCTCTAATCAAGACTATAAAAAATTATTCAACGATACTGAAATATATTACTCACAATGTTTTTTAAAGTCATGAAAGTGATATAAGTGAATAAAGTTAAAAACATACCCTAAATCACTTGTTCCTGACGGTGAAAGATGGAAATCATTCGTAGTGGCTTCCCAGGTTCGGCTTTCTTCCAATGGTAATTTACAACACGTGCAAATGCATCCTTGGATGGAAATTAAACAGGATTACAACTACTGGATGTTATTTTTCCTTCGTTTCTTCCAGATATTTTATTATTATTGCAGGTTAGTCAAAACAAATTTAATTTTTTTTTTTAGGATTTAATATTTATTATTTGGTACACAATTTATAACCATTTACAATTTTTCCAATAGATTTGTTTGAAAATACATTATATGATTTATCATATTATTTTTCAGCCATCTTTTATTTTAACAGTCATCGGCCATTGTTTTTATGGTAATTTTTTAAAATATACTGACGTGGAGTGACCTTTTGATCAAATTAGAATGCTCCCGAATTTTCTTTTTCAAGGGCTTATATACCCTCGGTCAAATTTTCATTATGGCTGCCTTTTCGAGCGTGTTTTGTTTTTATATAACCTCTCTTACATCAAAATTTTTGAAAAATTGAGTTTTTAATTATACATTTTCTGACCTTAAAATTATTACAAATTAAATCTGTACAATTTATTTCATTATAAATTAACATTTTTAGAATTTTAAAATCAATTTTTCTTTATTAAAACAGCTGGCTTTTTGGAGTAAACAATGTCAGCCATTTTGACAATTATTAATATCAAATTTAACAATTGTGAGCTAATATCTCTTTTTAGCCAATATTTTTAACAAAAAATGAAATTTTACATATTAAAATATGATCAGATAACTTTTATTTTCAATGAAACCGCTTATATTAGCTTTTATTTGCTTTTAAAATTTTACTATGTCATAGTGATTTATATACAAAATTTATCAAATAAACGAATTAATAACATTCAAAAACATCAAAAAATAACTTAAATTAATTACTTTACAAAAACATACAATTACAACAAATAGAAACATCAATTAAACATCTAATACTAAGTTTATGTCCTTCTCATACAAGCACCTTTTTAAAGTTTATAGTCAACGTTTTTAATCACCACATCACTATTTATAGTGTTTTTTTTTTATTGAATTTATCATTCATAAAGTCTTTGATCAAGCTTGATTAAATAGTCTTAGCTTGTAAACACAAACATCACTTTCTCACAGCTTTATTCTATCATGTAATATATTTCAATATCTCTCTTTTTAGGTTCTGTCTTAAATATTGTATTTCTATCAAATCTGAGATGTTCAGGACATAGGGACTACTAGACTTGTACTGATATCCGATACATCATACTACAAGACTCATCATTTGATACTTAAATGAATTTGAAAATGTTGTTTGGGGTAAGCAAAATTTGTTTATCAAATTGTAATCATTGTCTCTGATTCATTTAATTTGCTCAAATATTTAAATTAGTTTGTTGAGATTTAAATTTTTGTATCTTATTTTACTGACTGTATACATTTAAATATTCTCTACTTCATATAATAATTTTAAATAACCTATACCTTACTTATTCTCATTTTATAGCTACTTATAAAAAAAATATTATTAAAATCATTATTATTATTAACCTTAATTATTACTTATTTAGCTTTTGATCTAACTAACTTAATATAACAAATATGGTTGGTTTCTTACTAATATTGTATTCTTATGATTTATTATTAACATATTCTAATATTTTTTTTTTTTTTTAATTTTTTATTTTTAGCTTAAACAAATTAGTGTTTTGGATTTTGATTCTTGGATCGACTACTGGTGTTAGCATTCATTCATTATCAAGATGGTTTTTGTGTTCTTGTGTGTATTACGGTTTATTGAATTGGCTCTAATAAAGAAATTTTTGGTGCATTAATCATTTAATGAAAAGATTTGTAAATAACATCCATGTTTAATGGTTTACTTCAATTCCAGTTATTTATTTGGTAAGTTATATTTACTATTAATTTTTAAAACATTACAATATACACTTTTTTTATTTTTTATGGCAACGAGAATTTTGATTATGAAATATGGCGACACAAAAGCTGTTGAGATATTTGTTAAACTTTATTAACATCAAATGACAGCTCTAGAACTTCTTGTTCAGAATTTATTTTAAATTTATTCAATAGCTTATATTTTATTTAAGCAATTTTTTAAGAATGGTCCAAAATATTTATTTTTTCTTTACAACGAGAAGTTTTTGGAAAATAATACTAGATTCCTTTGATATAAAGAAATACCTTTAAATTCTTACGAAAATAAACAGCAAGGATGCAGAAATCCCAAAAATCATTAACCCGTTCACGAAAATAGACCAAAGTCGTTTATCTCCTGCAGTTAATGGATTCGAATAGTTAGCATTTTGAAGACTTACATTGCTTGGTTTTTGAATTTCAAAGAATTTATAATATAGTCTGGTCGAGAAGTCATTTAAATCGGATTTGGGTTACACCGATCCGAAAAATCTGATTTTGATGTCAATCGATTCGAAATGACAAATATAAAAATGTTCCTGAATATCAAAATCCGATTTAAAAAATTTCCTATTGTTGTTAACAATTTAAGATTTTAAAAAAAGGGGGTTTACATTTTTGCTAATAACTCATAAATTTTAATAGCTAGAACAAAATACTGAACGGATTCTTAAAGTGCAGGAAATTTCCAACAAAAAAGTCCCAACTCCCCGAATTGTAGCTCAATTATTTATAGGTCTAAATTAATGTTGAAAATGATATAAAAAACGGGCGGCCCGTCACCGTCGCAACTACCAAATGACATAAATTATTTTTTTTTCAATAAGTAAATATTAATAAAAGAAATTTAAAAAATTCTAGCACTAACAGAACATATTAGAGAACAAATTTATGCAGTCAAAAAATTTTTTCCATTATTTTTCACATTTCTATCCATTTGTTAACTAAAAAAATTTCATCTTCATTGTTACTAACTTTAAATTCATTACTGTGAGTAAAATAAAAACACAAGAATTATTTTAACCCTTGGAATCTTTTATCATAAAGCTACTGAACAAAGTTACATAATAAAATTTTTAAATTTTTAAAAATTGACCTTCGGCCTCTGAAGAAGATAACTTGCTTATCGAAACGCGCGTCAGGCATATAAAAGTGTGAGTTGGTGTAGTGGTAGTGTAAACGGTTTTCGGTATCAGTTTCGCCAACGGTTCCAGATTCAACATTTTAGAAGCAAAGTAAACAAATGTGATTTTAGATGTGAAAAATTTAAATTTTTTTAAACAATTTCGATTGACAACAAAATCAGATTTTTCGGATCGGTGTAACCCAAATCTGATTTGGTTAAATATATTGAGATGAATAGCCTAGCTCAAATATAAATATAATGTAAAACTTACCAAATTATAAAAACAATAAAAGGATATTAGAATAATTCTCATGAATATATCAGCCACTTTATTTCATTTAAAATATTTTATATAGTAATCTTAAATGTTAAACATTCAAATAGAGGTAGAATTCATTTAACGACTATATCTTGGATAGATTTTAGCAATACTATTTATTAACAATCAAGCAAGTCCCAATTCAAATAGCTTTCTATGGAAGTTAAAGGTAGAATCTAAAACCAAAAGAATATATTAAAACTATTAATTTAATTCATATTTTTAATAAGCAGTTATGTAATTTAGATAGTTAAGTGTTTGAATGTTAGGTATAAGGTATTTGTTGCATGTAAATATCTTGCAGTGCTTCGATAACAGATATTTAGGCAAAACCACATAATAAGAGAAATACCTAAAAAAATATAAACTGTGTTAATGAATGCTATTAGACAAGGGTGAAATCAGTGTATCAACTATAAATGTTACAGTGATAGACAGTGTAGTCTTACTTTATTACCAAAACTCACATAGTTACCACTTAAAAGACTATTTCATCATCAGTTGAGAAAACTTATTGTTAAGCAATTTAGTTATGGAAAATGTATGTAGAATAGTAATTTAAGTTTGTACATTAGTTAAGAACTCTTTAATCTTTGATAATATCCAAAAATTTCACATAAATAACTAATCTAAAAGTATAATAGTAGCTGTCAAATTCATATTATAAATTAAAATAGCAAGCCTAATTTCCATCTTTTAAATCAATTTAGTATTCAAAAATTATAATAAAACTATCTTTAGAGATTTATGCATAAATTAATATCCATTTCATGTTATCTGCTCAAAATTATACAAATTTCAGGAGTTGTAACTGCCACAATTAGCAGATTTCAAAGATCAATTTTATATGAAAAAATTGATCAAAAATTAATGCAAATAGCTATTTTATAAATATAAGAATGCACATTCTCTACAAATTATCAAAAATCATTCAAATGTTCAAACATTTTTATAATTTTATGTAAAATTAGGTTAAAATTTGCAAATTGAAACAATTGATTGCTAACTTAATGTCATTTTGGAAAATGTAGATATATAATGTTGTAAATTTTGGCTTTTGCTCTTTTAGTCTCAGTTGAAATCGATACCCGATGTCTGGGATTTGTCAAAATTCGGTATCATAACCTCACTTATATAAAAAAGTTGAATTTATTCATATGATTTAGCAAAAATATTAGAATCACAGTAATTAAATATAGTCAAAGTAATTACCTACTTAATAGTATGTTTCATCAATTTCAATCTGAATTTTGGTAAGATTGATAAGATTTCTTTTATCCTCGTAGACATTGTGCCTACAGTACTAGAAAGCAAGTGTATTACGTATTGTCGCACTAGCAGGAAGCAGCACCGACATTGTTACCAACAAAAGGACAGTTATTTGAGGTACGTTCGTTAATAACATTTTGTTTTTGTTTGCGCATGACTAATTAAAACTAAATCATGGACAAGTATATTATGTATTTATCATATTTTATCAGGTATTTCTATTATATTAGAAAGTTAATAGCATGTAATAAATCTGTATGTCCCATCTGGTGCAGAATTTAATTGGTTACCATGGAGAGATACTGTTGCAGAAAGGAAGAATGTCTTAAAACAAAATTGGGAAATAGAATGGTTGCGCTTTTGTAACAGGAGCAACAATTCATACTGCAAGATTCATCCAATCCTTCCTGTTTCTTCATTAGATGAGAGATGGCACCAAAACAGGTCAATTAATCTCATGTACTTTAGATGCCTTGTCGGTCATGCAACAGTTCGCTCTTATTTATTAAAAGTTAGATTAAGTGATACCTACTGCTTTTTGTGATTGTAATGGAGATTATGATTATTTAAATCACTGGATGTTTAGTTGTGCTCACAATAGGGTCGCTACAAATTATTTGATTAATTCTCTATTAAATGAACCTTGCCTCAGAATCATATTTCACTGCTCTACCTAGCCGTCGAAATATAAAAATTCGTAATATTTTGTGGGAGTTTTTAAAATCTTGTAAAAGAAAAATTTGAAAGTATGTTTGAAATATATGGTAAAAAGTCTTGTAAACCTATTGTCTTTCCGTATGTGTAATCACCTTACTTTCCGTTGTCTGTCTTGTTTGTGTACTTAAGTCGCTACGAAGGGCACCTTAGCGTGAAGTTTTGTACCCCTGTTTATCCTGCAGTACCTCATCTTATCTTTTCTTTGCTGCATTGTAGGGCCATGTATGAGAAAGAGAAAGAGAAAGGGAGATAGATAGAGAGAGAAAGAATGCAGCTGATTAGATTATAAATCAAAATAAATATCACAGCTGATCTCAAAATCGATTCCAATCAAAAACTCTCTTAAAAAAACACATAATGTACCAATTTCCTTGCAACATTTTAAAATTTATAATTTTTAAATTTGTGCTATCCTCAGTGACTTATCTTTATAATTTCCCCTCTTTATATTAGGTAAATAACTGAGAAATGTAACTGGTTTTTTTAGGAACCTCATCAAAATGTTATCGCCGCCATAAAATAACCGTTTAAGCGAATACAACTTATGAAATGCTGTCATTATCCCTGCCGGGGCTTAGAAAATCTTTAATAGAATTTCTAAAAACACCAACAAAGCAAAAAGTCGCAAAGTAATACCCCATTAAAATGAAATTTCCAAAATTACTTGTCATGTTGAACGGAGCTGTAAGAAAGATATTAAAAAACTTGGAAAAGTAATCATAATGGTATATTAGGAAAGGCGGGAAAGTGAGGACGAGGGTGGTCGGAAAGTGTAGCGAGTTTGTTAAAACTGTTAACGAATCTTAAAATCCTTAAAAAGTGGTTCTAACTTTATAAAAGTCTCGAGATTCGATAGGGCGCGCGGTCGCTATAAAAATTAAGCTTCACACAGAATATCATCGGGGCGCGGTTATTGCCAGCATACACAAACTCAACAGGGACGGTTTTACTCAACCATTTGTTTATCTCACACATTCACTAAATATGTTTTCTATTTCTATACTTTCTTAAGGTAGTTGAAATAAAGATGTTTTAAGGGGTCTATTCTGTAACCGTTCCGTTAAATTTTAGAGGGCGTTAAGATTTTAACAGACGTTAATATTATTTCGGTATTCACTAACTAAATTTTTGTTAAAATTTTAAAGGATTCCGTTAAAACAATCCATATTATTTAGAGCCATGTTAAAACAAACTTTAAAAAATAAAGGAGTGTTAAAATGGCGTATTTTGATATTGTTAGAGAAATATTATAAGATAATAGTGTTGCAGAAGATACAGTAGATATAGATGATCACAATGAGGATAATAATATTCATAGAAACAACAATTGGCAAGCAAGGGCTGTGGTTATGCAGCAATATTTTATGAATTAATAATGCTAATATAATTATTAAAAAGTACTCCACCAATTTATAGGAATCTTTGAAATGAAATTATTTTAATGATTGTATAATTATAACAAATCCTATTATAACAAAATATTTATTAAAAAACATAAAAACATTACTAGATTTTAATATCACCATAAAATTCCTGAAAAAAAAAACAGAAACAATGATCTAAAAGTAACAACATGAGTAACACTATTTTTGTCTCTTTTCTACTTGTTTTTAGCCAATTGGTTTAAAACTGTGGCTAAACATCTAATAGAGTGGGCAATTGCAAATTTGCTAAATTTTACAATTGCTTATTGTGTGAGTTTATTGCATGTTCAGCACAAACTTTTTTAGTTTTAACCCTCTTTCTTTGTATTTTATTTCTTTTTTCTTCTCTTGATACATTTTCAACAGGGAGAGGCAAGTTTACTTTTTCCAATTAAGGTACTTCCTTGGTTGAGAATTCCTTAAAATAATATTAAATGAATAAATATTAAAAAAAAAAAACTGAAAAAGTGGAAAATTGTTTCCACCTGCACCCAGAAAACTTAACAGTTTCTATACCAAGCTTGACGGTTTTCTATAAAAAAAAAACAACTACTTTTTGGGCTATATGCCCCAACGGACATTTATATTCCAATAGAAAACGTGAGTGATGACGACCGACTTCGTCGATACTTAAAACCATCACTATCGATTCGCAAATCAAGAATGATTCTTTTACGCCAATATATTGAATAGAACAAATAAGCTCAGAAAAATTAATAAGTAAAACTTAGGTACCTCAATGAGTTATAATAAAAGGGATATCTTAATAATTTTCATCTAATCATCAGCTACTTTTTCTTTAATTCATCTAAAGTTTTCAATATAATAATCTTCAATAGTAAACATTCAAATAGATAAAGAATGTACTTGACAAATTTGTCTTGGATAGGATCCATGATGTCAATCAATAACAATCCAAATATGTACAATTCCAATAACTAGTCCCAATTCATATAATAATGTACAATTGATATAGTTTTCTTTTGAAGTCAAAGTTGTAATCTAAAATAAATAAAAATGGAACAAAATTAAAAACTATTAATCCCATTCATATGTTTAACAAAGTGTAATGTGTAATTTTAAGTAGTTAAGTGTTTAAATTTGTTTGGGTATAAGGAAACAAATATAGTATTCGATATTAAATAACTATTCAAATAAATCATCACAACCTGAGATTTACCTAAAAACACCACAAAAACAGTATAAAAAATGTAACAAACCAAGTTAAGTTCAGTGAACAAATCCTTATATCTACAGTGTTGGACAGAATAAATTGTACTAATGATAAAAACACTCAAATAGTGAAAAGTGAAAGGACTATTTCAAACCATAATTAATAAACATTAATAAGGGATATATTATGTTGTAACAAAACTGTATGTAGGTTAAGTAAGTTTTTATATTAGGTATAAGCTGTGAATCTTTGGTAATATTAGGAAAGGGTAATTGAATTATGATTTTAGAATAGTGTATACATAGTTCAAATAAGAGAGTCACTTAAAACTTTAAATTTTAGTTCTTAGAGTTTAAATTAGTATTTAAAAGTTGAAATAGGATTAGTTTAATAGATTTATGAGTAATTTTTAGAGTAATTTATAGTTTTAACTCAAATTTTGAAAGTATAGAATGAATGTGACAGCACTAAAAACAGCCTATTTCAAATCAAAATTTTATAGGGAAAAAGTGAGATAAAAATACTTTAAATAGATTTTTAGCAAATATAAGAAGATAAACTATCTTTATATTATCAAAGATATTTTTAAAAATGTAAAATCATTACCTCATTATTTGGAAATTTAGGTTATTTTTGGAGAAGGTAAACAGTTGAAGGTAGAATTATAAGTCATTCCTGTCAAAAATTTGGCGAGACTATAAAAAGGCCAGGAAATCAATTATTCTCTCTCTTATCATTCTGGTTCCGGCTTGATTGACATCAAAGTTGTCGATTGGTAACTAAAAAATTTTCATTAATCAAAAGTTAATTTATGTTAAATTAAAACATTTAACATCAAAAATATGTGCATAAAAGTATTTTAAAAATATTAAATCACTTACCAAAGCAGTAAATTTGAGACAACAGATCCAGATTACCATTAAATTTAGAAGATTTCATTACATCATCACACATAGCACAGCCAGCAGCCCTATTGGAATCCTTTTCGAAGTGAATACAATCCGTTCGAGCCGATCTCTGTGTTTCGGTAATTTCCGCCTGACGTGGACGATATTACGAAAAGACTTTAAGATACAAGGTACGTTCAATAATTAAAGACTTATATTTTCGGTTTGTTACTGTGGATAATTGTTTGTACATCATTTTCATTTTTGTCATATCTAGACATTTATAATTTTAATGTAATAAGCATATGGAAATCCATTAATAGTTTTTGTACGTTTTATTCATGAACAATTATAACAATTAAATTGTAGTGTATTATATAAAAATTTTTAAATATTTAGTTTCTCTTGAATCCTACCCAAGATAAAGAGTCGGATTTCAAATTCAATCAGAAAATAATTTGACCAAGCTAGTTGAAAAACTTTTATAAGGCGCCCACCCATATAAAACATAAAGAAAAAAAAAGAAAACATATAAGAATATTAAATCATATTGAGTAATTAATTAAATAGAGCAAATAAATTTAAATATAAAATTTATATACAAAATTAAATCATCTCAATATAAACCGTGGATCCACGATTCAATGATAAAGTCGTAAAAGCGCCATCTCACCGTTCATTTGCAAACCAACAGATCAAAGGTAACTGTAATCGAACGATAACAATACAAGAAATAAATTTCTATAAGGTGCAGTCAATAAAAAAAACTGAAAAAGTGGAAGATTGTTTCCACCTGCACCCAGGGTAAGGAAACTTAACAGTTTCTATACCAAGCTTGACCGTTTTCTATAAAAAAAAAACAACTACTTCCTGGGCTATATGCCCCAACGGACATTGAATTACATCATCGCTTCGCGATTCGTTTTTTAAACTTGAACTCGTGTCATAACAGAAGCCCATATAAAATGCGTTGTTTAATTTACTATTATCTGCAAATGTTTTCCGTAAACTAAGTTGTTTAAAAATAAATGTTTATATATCACTAATAATTGGATATTCATATGAAACCATTCTTACCTTTCGTACAAATCACAAAAAAATGTCACATTATGCTAATTGTTCTAACACCACCTCTGTATCCTCCACCATCATCGTCGTTTCCATTATACTTTCCTCGGCTGTTAATCCCAAAAAGTAAAACTTATGCAAACGAAGCCACCGCGTGGTTTTACAAGGCGCTTAATTTCCAAAGTCGTACTGGGTTTGTAGAGAAGCAGAAGAACAAAATAAAAAAAAGATTGGCCAATATTAACAAAGGTTTTGATTTAAAATAAGTGATTTTTAATAAAAAAGTAACGAACATAATTAATATTCTGTAGTATATTGTATGCCAAGGCGGTAAAGTGGCATTTTTCAGACCGAAAAAGAATGGCCACTTTTTGAGGCCTGAAAAGAGCACTTTACTGCTATGGTTTGAATATCATTTTATACCCTACACTGTAATTGTGTTAATATTTTCTCCATAAAAAATTTATTTTATAATATAATAAGTACTATCGGCTTCAGAATAGCATATACATTTTCAAACTCAAATCGCTTACATTGAATAGACGGCGGCCTATTTATTGTGTATAACCAATCACGGTTTAAATAATAATAAATTTGAAATCAGTTAAACAGTTGTCCACGCCCACATCTTCACTTAGTTTGGAACCCTCGATAATAAATGTTTGTTTGGGATTAAAATCCCTTTTTTTTATTATATCAGTACAAAAATGCGAAAAAAACCTATTTATTCGGGACATGACCGACCATTGTAAATACACTTAATCTCCCAAAACCATTTAATGAAGGCGTTTTAAAAATTGCCATTCCTTTGTTGTATAAGAAGGGCGTTTTTATAACTTTGGTAGGTAAACGAAATTCACATTTAACATGTATATGCTATTCTAAAGCCGACTGTACCTATATTCTGTAAGAAGGATACGATGAAAATTCGTTGCGAGTGGAAAGTTCCGAGAGCGAACCGAAGGCGTCACGAATTTTCATTCTAACCGAGTAGCTGACTATACTTTCTTCACGATCAAATATTTTAAATCGATGAACAGTTTGTAATACTTTTCATAATAATTCTAAGATTTTTTAGTAGTTAATTATACACTCTTTGTAATTTCAGATGTATTTTAAGACTCTTATTCTAAAACACTGGAAAAATTCATGATCTTTTTTATATTTTCGAACCGAAACATGACAATAATAATTTTGTCAGTAACTCAAATCTTGCACTACAACTCAACAAGTCAAGGCTAATGCTATTATTGCTAACAATTGTGAGAATATTATTCACAAGAGAGAGAATCTATATACATTTAAATAGCATGGGGGCAGAGGTGTTGCTGAATATTTTTTCTATCTCAAGAGAGAGGATTCCAGCATTTTGTAATCAAATTTGATTTCAGACTTGCAAATTCTGTGATCGTAGAGAAAATTAGTTCTACTACACTACGGCCTGGAGTGTACAGACACCACGGCTTCAGCCTTACAACCCATTGATAGCGCTGTCAACGGAAGAAAGGAGCAACAGAGTTAGAGATGAGTAAAGATGTTCATTTTGAGAAGCAGTTGCAATAATATGTGTATAAATAAAACATAATAATCACTTAAGCACGTCGTTTAACCGCTTGTTTTGTGCTCTTAACTATTAAATTAAAACATTTATGTTTATAATTACCTAAAATCAATTAAAGTAATAATGAATGCATGTATTGTAACCAACAAAATTTAAAAATTTAGAAAAACAGTACAAACTGGTATTTACAAAATTTTTTCCGAAAACTATGCGTGACTCGTTAAAACAGAAAATATTGACCTTTCGCTTTCAATAATCCATTTTTGATGCGTTTTTTGTAAATACTATATCTTCTTATTAATTGTATGTCTTCAGACAGCATTGAATACATTCTCGGCGCTAAATAATTCACGCTTCTCTGTCCTATGGTCTTTTTATTTCGAGGACGAAAAATACCATCGTTGTGTCTGGTGTATTTCCTCTTTTTTATATAAAAATAACAAAACTTTCTGAAAATAAAGTTGACTTGCGTCTTTCACCTGTAGTTCATGGTATAGCTGATCTGTTAAAAACAGGATATATTTTTTGTATACTATTCTTAAGATCCATCTTTGTGCCTCATGTACCCCGTTTAAATAGTGTTTATACACTCCGACCCAACCCATTTTCCATATGACATTAAAGACTCTACTAGAGTAAAATACATAGTTTTTAAACTTTTGATATCTAAAAACTCTTTTAAAAGTCGAAATCTTGATATTTGTCCTCTAATAATTTTGTTAGTAAGTTCTTTACATTGTACATCCCATTTTAAATGACTATCTATGTATATGCCCAAATATTTCACTTTATGTCCTTCGTGTATTTCAATAATATTTCCTACTTGTAATGGTCCCAAGCGTGGAAGCCCCATAGTATATGAGCAAAACGGTAGGTAAATTGTCTTTTTGTAGTTTACAGTAAGTTTATTGTATTAAAGCCAATAAATTCTATAAATTTGTATAATCTTTTTCTATTTTATTTTTCAGCTGTTTCCTTGAAGAAGATGTATAGGTAATAACAATATCGTTAGCAAAACTAATAACTGAACCCTGAGGATTTAAAGAAAATATGCTATTTACATACAGAAGAAACAAAACTGGTCCCAGAACCGTACCTTCAGGAACACCGTATAATACACTTTGAGGCGAACTAAACGTTTCACCTATTTTCACTACTTGTGTTCTCTCGGATAAATAGCTTTTTATTAAGTTATATGCACGTCCCCTTATTTCATATTTATAAAACTTCTGTAGAAGAATTTCGTGACACACTGTATCAAAAGCCTTAGAAAGATCCAAAAAAATACTTATTACCGGAATATTCTGATCTATTTCCTGGTATATCGTCGATGTCAGAGCGTAAATAGCATTTTCAGTAGATTTACCTTCCTTAAATCCATACTGATTGTCGGAAAGAACTTTTTCTATGATTTTACTTGTATTTAAGATTAATGATAATATAATGATTAATATAATAATATTATTGGTCTATAGTTTTCAATTTCCTCTTTATCTCCATTTTTGTATAGTAGACTTTCAATAGCTCTTTTAAGTATTTTCGGATAATAGCCTGCATCAAAACATTGGTTTACAATATAATTAAGGGGACATGAAATTTCAACATCAATTTTTTTAATGTATCTCCATATATATTGTGTTCGCCAGGAGTTCTCTTTGCTTTTAATTGATTTATTGCATTTGTAATTTCATTTTCTGAAGCCGGAGTAAGGTAAATACTACTTTCAAGATGTTCTATATTTTCTGAATAATTTTTAATCAGTTTCAGCTATTTTCAAAAAACGTTTCAAAAAAGATACAAAAAAATACATATAAGTAGTTCATTATTATTATTTTATCAACTATTTAGACGCAATTAAACTTTTTTAATACACGTTAAACGTTTTTCGATGTTTAATGAATGAAACTGTTTCAAATAAACAGATTGCTATTAAACAACCCATTTCTACTAGGAGCAACACATAAACAACCAACCAAGCAAGCACGTGAAGTCGAAACTCATATAATATGTGTTTATCAATTTATATAATATCAATTTGTAAGTAATAATATATCATTCAAAATTATACCGTGTTATCTATGAGAAAATAAAATAAAAGAAGCAATACTTGCTAACAATTTATTTTTATCCGACGTTTAAAAGTGTTGATTATTTGTCAATTGGGGCGCGAGCTAGCGTGGAAACGTAAAATTTATTTTTTCAGCTAGCCGAGGAAATGATTAAAGTAAAGCTGGTAACAATCAACTTTCTTATAGTGTAGGATAAAAAATTAATATTTCTTGCACGCATCGACACTTGAAACTGTTTAACTTGTGCATAAGTTTTAGTTTTGCAAGGATTCTTAGAGAACCGTCAACAACACGTACATGAACAATACAAGATTTACATTTCTTTCAAAGAGGACTCTATTGGAAAGGATCCTATATAGATTATCCAAAACTTAAACTTAAACATAAGTCCCAAAAATTTATACATATTGATATAATGTAACAATGTAAGCAGGTCGTCTGTTAAAAGAAATTTTATACAAAATTACAGTCCTTTTAAATATTACTAAAAAAAGTTAACAAAGCATATTTCAAAAAAGAAATGACAATTAAGAGGTTGTAGTGTGACGTTGGAGGAAGTCGGGTCCTTAATCCGGGAAAATTCATGTAAAGTGGGCTATATTAATTTAGACAAGACTTGGAGACCGTCGGTCAGCACGGTCGTCGCTTTATGAATAATAATTAGTGTTCCAAACAAGGCTCCAAGCAGGCGTCGTCGGTATCATCCACGTCAGGATTTGGTTTGCGGCTGGCCAGTAGACCACAATCTAATAGACTTTGCCGGAATAGAGTTCGGCTAAGGGATTAGAAATTATTAATTCCAGAACTCGTTGGTAATTATTTAATTCCCAAAGTTAAACAAGGATAAGTTCATTGATTGTGTTCGACTTAAAATCATTATTCGGGTTATGGTATAGGGAATCGGCTAAGAACACTACAAAAAAAACATTGCACTTCATAAATATTGTAATGTTGTCATCTTGAAAAACTAATTAATTCGGGATTTATTAAGATTAACAATTGGACAACTGATATTTTTATTTTTGAAATATTGCGCTGTTATTATTGACGAATGAGTCATTGAATTCTATGACGTGCAACACTTTTTATTTTATTAAGAACAGGAAACAACTAAATGGTTGAAACTTTCACTATTTATTTCTTATACAATTTTAAATATAATATCTCCGGCAACATCTGCAAATTTCATTCAAATCACACAATTGGTACAAAATTGTTAAATGTAAAAACAAAATTACCTAAATTAAAAAAATCTGGTGTTTACAAAATTAATTGTCCAAAATGTAATGCTGTATATAAAGAAATTTTGAAATAAGATTTAATCAACATTTAAGAACATATTTTATAAATTACAACAACCGGATAAGTCAAACTATGCAAAACACGTTCTTGAACATCCACACTCACTCATACACACCAATGACATTCAAATATTACATATTTGTGATAAAAAACAAAATTTAGATTTCCTTGGAAAACTTGAAATAAAAAGAATCTAGCAGATTAACAATATAAAGTAGTTAATGAACAAATAAATCTTGGAAGTTCACCACTATTAAACTGTTTACTTTGATTGAGTCTTCATTTTATGCATAGATAAGACATAATTGTAACAAAAATATATTGTTATTGTAAAGATCAGCATGATATAGTTTTTTCCTGGTTTTTCGTTTTCATTGAAGAGTTATACTGATCTTAGAGAGAAATACAACCAGGATAATCCCTTAGGGCTAATAACATCTAGGCTTTAATATTGTTATGTCTTATTACTTCCATACTTGGTCTAGCCTTAATACTACCTAATCAACATCAGGTACCTAGCAACAAACAAACAAAATGTAACTTGAATATGTCATTGCATTGGATTTTTTCCAAGATATTTAGATGACTAACTAAATCACCAGGTTTTAAGTTTTGTGTATGTTGCAGTCGTTAGGCTGCAAGAGATGCAACTCTTCTTATTATGCAAAATTGCAATTGTAGGAGACCCAGCATTGCCCCTGGAGCTGCCGTAGGGTACGTTGTCATTGACCCTGTTACTCCCAGACAAGTCAGATTTTTCCGTAACACCAACGCGATGATTACAATTTTATGTCTTCTTTGTTGATTGTCTTTCCTTCAAGCAGATGAAGCAACGATTCTTTTCCTTGATAATTTTTCTTCTTTCTTCGATGTTCATCTTACTTGCTTTCCTGCACGTCTTACTGGAATGGTTGAAGCCACAGAAAATACATTGTGATTTTCTAGAGCCTGTTGCTAATAAGCCAGCTGCTGTTATTGGTCCACTGATGTTCTTAGAAAAAGATCCTTTGTTCTTGTTTCGACTCGAAAAATCCATCAACTCCTTATTAGCATTATCGATGACAAGTTTCAATAAATCCCTTACATACACTTTCACTAGCATGCTTTCTCGATCATATCGTTCCTTGAGACTATCAACAGCCAGCTGATAGTTCTTTGATGATACAGAATAACTCTGAGCGATCCTATGGGCCAATGAATCTTCCTTCATGGTTTGAAGAAGATATTAGAATTTGTCTATGTTTGAGGTATGTCAACTGCACGAAATATACTGCTATTTAATTAAAAATGATAAAGACGACCATTTTATAAAGCGTTTTATTTGAAATCAACTGATAAACTTTTCTCCGTAATTTTTTGACGTATCACTACTATGAATTAATTGAAAAAACGTCACAATAGGCATCTGAAAATAAGATTGCAGCGCCAATGTGGGCAGTCGTAGAAGTATAAATATTGACATTGATAGTTCTTTGATGATACAGAATAACTCTGAGCGATCCTATGGGCCAATGAATATTCCTTCATGGTTTGAAGAAGATATTAGAATTTGTCTATGTTTGATATTGACGAGTCGTTGTCGATCTCTTTGAACTGACTCCAATACGTAAGCCAATCTCGAATCTCTCCGGAAAACTTCGGAAGTACTAACTTAGGTAATTTCCTTCCGTTCAGTGGTTCACCAGCTCCAAGATTTTCTGTTACTACAGATAATGAATCATCATCGTCTTGTCCGGTGTAATGCCTGGCCAAATTTAGCAGTTCTTTTGCTTCCCGTAGTTTCTTCGCAACATTCCGCACTCTGTCTTTGTGTGTATTATTAGTTCCGTGTATGGTTCGAAAGAGGTCATGATACACTTTATGGAGGTCAAAGTAACTACTCACTTCTGTTTGAAAAATAGGAATACTCGACTTGATCTTGATACTATCTTGAGGTACTTCTTCTTCTTCTGCCTGTTTGAACTCGTCAAATGCATCCTGATAAACGATTTCTGCCGTCTCCACTTCCACCGCCATTCTATCTAAATATTCCTTTTCTTCGGAACCATCTCGCACAATTCCTCACACGGGGCACCAAATTTGACGTACACCAACGCGATGATTACCTACGATTTTATGTCCGAGGTATGTCAACTGCACGAAATATACTGCTATTTAATTAAAAATGATAAAGACGACCATTTTATAAATCGTTTTATTTGAAATCAACTGATAAACTTTTCTCCGTAATTTTTTGACGTATCACTACCATGAATTAATTGAAAAAACGTCACAATAGGCATCTGAAAATAAGATTGCAGCGCCAATGTGGGCAGTCGTAGAAGTATAAATATTGACATTGAAATATTCACGTTGTATCTGTTGTGTGTTTATTTGTGTTTCTGAAATATTATTTTTCCATAAAATAGTAAATATTTGTAAAAAATCACATAAAAACATAAAAACAAACACAAAACAAAGGAGAACCTGAGAACTATGTCAATATTTTTAGTTATTCTGATTGTCACCAGGCGGCGTAGCGCTTATTTTGATTCGTCTATAATTTTAAATAGACTTCAACTAACTTACCATGGGTGTGTTCGAGGAGCACGCTATTTGCGCCAGTTGGCGCTATCTAGTAGTATTCCTCGTTTGCGTTATATGGCGCTTGGCGCTACATAGCTCGAAAACGTGCTCCCCGAACACACCCTATAACTAAAACTCTATTGCTTAAGAGTCAATGCATGAAATTTTGGGCGGGAAGCTAAAGGACAGCATATCGATGCGAGCAAGACAACCTACGAGTAAAACTCTATTCATAAAAAACGCTTGTACACACCAAGTCAAAAGTAGGTGTAGGTATGAGAAATTCAGAATAGTTGCATTATGTAGTCAGTCAGTTGTATAGCGAAGCTTTCTGTTGTGTATACTTAACGTAATACCTTTGTGCGACTATTGTTAGTACAACAGAATTAATTTAGCGGACCACATACAACTCGGTTATGAACGTCACTCACAGCGTATATCTATTCAGCTGACTAGCTCCAACTAGATGCCGATACGGATTTCGCTATTACTGTAGTGAAACACAAAGTAAGAGAATATGAAATGTTATCAAAAAAATATATCGTAGGTAATTGATCTATCCAAGTTTGTAAGATTGTCGTTTGCAACGCAGGTATAAAAATTGAATCTTTTTTAGGCAGAAAGCCATTTATTTATGGTAATCGGTATCCGATTTCAGTATTTATCTTTTACTTTGGTCATACATATTTTTTATTTTATTTTCTAGGTCTGTATTTCACGACATTTGAATGAAATAATATAAAAACAAGTAAGATTATTACAAATTTCAATAAAAAAAATTAAAAAAAAAAAATTATAATATTAGGCCTTCGGCTCGTTTGGTATTCCGGTTAATGCTCGTGTATTAATAACCATTACATGAGAGTTGCATTGGTACACTGTTTTTTCTACAAATACACTACTTCAATTTAACATTGTTTTATTTTTTTAAAATTTTTGTTACATTTTTTGTAAACAATAACAAATAAAATATGAAAGAAATAATCAAGTAATCACTAAATTTCAGATGGTGTGAATGAAAAACTATCTAGACATCTTTTTTAAAAATAAGTACCTTGATTACTGCAAAAGATCCAAACTGACGCACACAAATCTCTAAGAAACCTTTAAACTTTCTACACAAAATATTGGGTCCGTCTACTAGATATTACAAAATGTAGGCTTTAGAGGTCAATTTTTCAGCTCCATATTGAATACCAGTATTATAATGAGTATCATTATGAAACTGAAAATTAGCATTTAATTACCAGCTTATAGTATGAATAAAAAAAATATATATATAGTCAGATTCAGATAGGGTTCTGAACGTTAAATAATAGTATATTAAACAACGCATTTCTTATGAAATTCTTTTATGACACGGGTTCAAGTTTAAAAAACGAATCGCGAAGCGATGAGTTTTTTAAAGAACGAGTGTCACAACAGCCTTATGAAATAAGTTGTTTATGATATTTTTTATATTTTGTCATTTTATCATTTTTTAAATTTATTATTTTTATGTAATTACGAAAATTTTGATTTTAAAAAGTATGTCGGTAGCACTGTGTAATTTATAACATTTGACAGTTTTGACATTTAAATTATGAAATGTTAATGTTTTCAAATATTTTAAAATTACTAATACACCAATAATAATATATTATATAAGTAAAAAATGATATTCAAATTCACAAATATTTTCTTAAAGAACAAAATAAAATTAATAAATTGCTATTAGCCACAAATGTCATTAGATACTTCACTCATATCGCCAACCATTTAAAACAAAAATTTGCGTGCGTAAATAGTATATTAAACAACGCATTTCATATGGAATTCTGTTATGACACGAGTTCAAGTTTAAAAAACGAATCGCGAAGCGATGAGTTTTTTAAAGAACGAGTGTCACAACAGCCATATGAAATAAGTTGTTTATAATATTTTTTATATTTTGCCCTTTTTACCATTTTTAAAATTAATTTTTTATTTTTATGATGTAATTACGAAAATTTTTATTTTAAAAAGTATGTCGGCAGCACTGTGTAGGTAATTTATAAAATTTGACAGTTGTGACATTTAAATTATCAAATGTTAATGTTTTAAAATATTTTAAAAAGAATAATATACCAATAATAATATATTATATAAGTAAAATATTATATTCATATTCACAGATACTTTCTTAAAGAACTATATAAAAAATGAATAAAATGCTATTAGCCACAAATGTCAATGTCAATAGTCTTGCCTTTAGATACTTCACTCATGTCGCCAACCATTTAAAACAAAAATTTGCGTGCGTAAAAGTTACATTACGATACGCAAATGTGTTTTATAATGAAGATTTTTATAGATACAAAATATAAAAAATAATTTTATTTAACGTTCAGAACACAATGGACTTCCACAGAGTAAGAGTTCATACAATAAATGACATTCAGATAGGGTGTTTTATAATCTCTGTTATATAATATGAGGTGAAAAAATCACAAACTGTTTCCTCATGTTAGTTTCCCAAAACTGATCTTGCTTTTCAATTTTTTCGATATGAAAATTAACCATAGTTGTTAATAATTGTTAAAAATTATAAAACATATTCGTTTTTATAATATTCGTTAAATTAAATACAGGGTAAGTTAAAATGCAAGTACATTATTTTCTTGGTAATTTTAAATAGAACACCCTGTATTTTATATCACTATCGAATAGTACTCATATCATTCTTCAAATTTTATGAAGTACTCCCTATACCTAAAGTTATCCGTTTTCTAGATATTTTTATTTTTTCATCATTCAAAATGATCTCCCAAATAATAGTAAAGAATTTTTATTGCATTCCCCTAATATCCAGGTGATATCTATAATTTCATCAGTAGCTACATTTATTATTACTAATTTAAATTAAATTAATTACTGAATTACTAAATAATAATTGTTGCTAATTAACGGTGTACCACAGATTGATTTAATAAACAATAATGTCCAACTGTCAGTTTCTAACAAACCAATCATGGCCAACTCATAATAATTATTTGTATATATTAAAATATCTACCAAATTAATACGTCCATAGAAAAATAAAAATATCTTGAAAACTGATAACCTTAGGTATAGGGAGTACTTCATAAAATTTGAAGTATGACATTAGTATTTTTCGATAGTGATATAAAATACAGGATGCTGTATTTAAAATTACCAAGAAAATAATAATGTACTTGCATTTTGACTTAACAAAAATTATGAAAGGAGTATGTTTTCTAATTTTTAACAATTAATAAAAATCTATGGTTTCAATAGATCAATGCTCCTACACTCCTTTTGAATTATACAGGAAGTTAAACTTGATACGATTTTCAGGTAATATTGGTTATAACTTTTTAAATACCTGGTATAACATAATAAAACTTTACATTGTGATGTGGAAGTGATGCAGATTTCGAATTTAAAATAAAATACAGGGTGTTCCATTTAAAAAAAAACATAAGTTTGGTGTGCCACCATCTTATGGAACACCCTGTAAGATTGTAACTAATTTTAAAATGTGGTTTTTAAAGTTGCCTACAATTTTTGTCAATAAGTTTTTTTTGTATTTTTCACTATAACAGATCTACTGAGCTTCCTCACACTAATCAATCACCCTGTATATATACATAAATACACCCTATATAACCAATATTTGTATTTGTTTACTTTTCTTTAATAATATATAAACAAGTTTAAAATATTTGTCCAAATGTCTTAATAATATATAAAAAATGTCCACAAATTTAAAAATTTTACTATTTAAAAACGCCAACAAACAATAACAATAGAACTGCAATCTTACAATCAAACATTAGGAATAAAGCTTGCATCCCCTAAGCAATACACTTATCGGTTGGCCAAATAAATTATTAACGTATATTCGTCTATAATAGTTTATTTTTCCAGCTGGTCCGCTAATTCTTACAATTCAAGGGTTCACGCACATCGGCACATTAAAACACTTAAGATTTGCGGAGTGTACAGGAATTAATCTGTATGAGGGCGCTTTTATCAGTAGTTTAAAAATTTGAATTTGATCTCTTCTTTGGTACCGTTTTTCTCCGTTAAGAGAAAACATATTTGGATAAAATTTTAAGGGCATATTACTGACAGCTAGTTGCAGAAGCTATGCATGTTTAATCTTAACTTTTTTTATAATTAATAGAAATTAATTACCATTCGTAATCAATATCAACAATATTTAAAATTTAAATATGCATAGCTTATGCGCTATCGTGAACCACATACGTCCTGAAAATTTGGGAAATTTTCATGCAATATTAACAAAGAAAAAGGGGTTTTTTGAAAAAAAGACAATTTTTCATAGATTTGTCCAATTATTTTACTTTATTTTGAGGTCTATTTGTGCAAGTTCACGTATATTTACTTATTGCTATTAATTATCAGCAAGTTTTAAATATATAAACATTTTATTAGCTGATATTTGATAAAATGTTTAAATGGTGAAAGCGCTAATGCAGCATTGGCTCTTAAATGTTTGACGCGTTTCTTGACACAGATATTTCATTTTCTTTTTACCCCACTATGCAAATGAAGTATAGGTGACAATGGGCTTAGTATGACCAGAAGGCGACTGCGCTATGTAGTAAATATAATCAGGCTAATCTCATAGGACAAATAATTGGTTTTATTGCTTAATATTTCGTCTATTCTCTACTTCAATCTGACGATGAAATTAACGAAAACGTTAATTTTTCTAATTAAATTTTAAGTTTTGTTACACTCTGTTTAAGTTTAATTAATGTACTGACTTTATCTTATTACAAACAAAAAAATTTCTTTTAGTCGTTTATTATATTTTTTCGAAATTGGAGTAAATTACCATTTTAATTACGGTTTACACAAACATCATCAGAAGCGAAAGCATGAATCACAACTATTAAACATTGCTTAGGACAAAGTAGACAGGACTGTATATTAATTAATTTACCATATATAACCCGTATCAGTGGAGTATGTTGACATTACTCTTATATCTCATAATTAAAAGTCTCTCACAGATTGTGTCTATATCCCTGAGTTTCTCTCCCCCTTTTTCTTTGTTGATATAAGCTCCATCGAAGTTTATTAGCTGTGCTTACACAGAGAGATGTAAAAATTGTACTTTATAGTGTTTTATACTGCTAAAGTGACCACGTACATCTAATAAAAATTATTGATATAAGTAAATTATTGGATTAAAAGCTAGAAACAAACAAACATTTTACATTATCAATTTTTTACAAAAGGATTAGGTATAGGAATAAAGGTATTTGGAGTCAATGAAGCATTTTGGTTCGGAATACTCAAGAACACCTTCGATTTTGATAATATTTTTTTATTTATTTTGTTTTTTTCATATTATTCAAAATCAGAAGCTATTGAGAGGGCGCAACTAATTATTTATATTGTTTAAACAATATACTTATGATATATACGTGCGGAACATCATTTATTTACACAGTATTAAGTAAAACTTGAAAAAAAAATTAGAAATTTACAATTTTTATTAATATTACTATTATAAATAATTAAAAGTAAAATTATAATATAAAAAAATGTTTTGAACAGATAATTTTAAAGTTTTATTGTAAGTTTCAAATGTTTTATATCATAAAAATGTACTGCTTTACTTACATATACAAAAAATAGTGAATTTAATTTTTATTTATATTTCGTGAATCGGAGATGTCATCTTCTGCAAGTATTGGATGGTTATCACAGTCACTTCCACTGCAAACAATGCAGGCCGGTGAGCAATGAAGGCCACTTTTCCTGCAGCCACACGCTGAACCACATCCTGTTTTGCAGGAGCAGAATATGATTTTCAATACATTTTCAGGTGCTGCTGGTTGCGTCATTTTGACTGGTTTTAAATAATCATCTCTCTGCCAACCCCATTCTTCAGGTGGTATTTTAGAATTATTTTTCCATTGCTGAACTTGTAAGTATACTCTTTTGATATGTTGTTTTGCTGCATCCTCTGTCGGAGGTAGTGAATGAAGTTGTACGCTTTTATTTTTCGAAGCTAGTGCTATAAAACGTTTGTATCGAAGTTTATTCAGATTTTTAGCCGTTTTAGCACCATACATTGTGAGAATACATCTAATACCTTCAGTAAAAAGTACTTCATCGCTTTGATTTTCAATCATGAAAGTTTCAGCTGCGGCACGTAACAGCTGATCATCATTAAAAATTTTTATAAAATTATTTTTACCTTTATTATAGAAGGCAGAAGTAGTATCACATCCAGTGAATGCATGAACAAATAAAAGATGCTCTTTTTCAATATTTACATATTTCCTTAACATAGTTTTTAAATTTAAAGCTGCCGCATTAGAGTTCATCCTCGTGGGGTAATATTAAACCAAGTATTTCAGATAAGTGTTTTCCATAGTATTACTTCGTTCGCATAATATTTTTACGTATAGTTTACATGTTAGTTTTTTTAACTATTTTAAAAAAAAAATTAATGTACCGTTTTTATTTAGTATGTGTTCTTACTTCTATTTATCGTCTTGTTACCTGTTCATTAATTGCGCAAATTTTAATATCCACAGCTGTCATACCGTCCTTTCACTTTTACATAATATATACTCTTAATTTTAACCATATATTTAATTTTAATGATTATTATATTTAATTTTTTAATAATTCACTATTTTCATTATTAAATGTCACGACACCAAGATTTCCTTTTTTCTTATTCAGACAGTTTCACTGTCATCTTCTGTCTGGGATTAATATTTATCATCAAATTTTATTTATAACAAAAAGCTAGTAAATTAAACTTATAGAAGTAGAATTAAAAATAAAAATATTTCAGTGGCGTCAATTTACTAATTTCCTAAAGAGATTATTGTTGAGGCATTTTTCTGTTATAATAATATGGGTGGTGAATATGCACACTTTACTCAATGAATGTAACATATTATCTTATATTATATCTTACGATTTGAAATATCAATGAAATTAAATGCAAAATTAAAGATTAATAGTTGTTTTGTTATTAATTAACAAAAAAATTAAACCGTTTTTATTATAAATTAAATATTTAATATTGCAGATTGCCGTCCAACTTTAAACTAATTTTATATATTACAAAGTAATTTTGTTCATATTACAACGTATATAGATAAATGGTTTGTTAGAAGAAGGAAATTCGAAAACTAACTGCCTAAATATCAATGATCCATAGAACATTCCAGTTATATATATATATATATATATATATATATGTCAGGTGGTAGTTTTGGGGACGTCAAAATTTTGTGAATTTTTTTGCATACATTAGTTATATATTTTGTTTATAACTAATGTATGCAATTTTTTTTATAATTTTCGATATTTTAAATTTTTTATGTCAGGTGGTGTTTTTGAGGACCTCTTTTTTATTTTTTGGAAATATACATAAAATCTCTAGAAAATCAAATAATCTGCACATTTTTATTGCATACATTTATTGGACACACCAGCTGTAGTTGATGTATACATATTTTTTTTTAATTTTTGTATATTTGTTCCAAGAAATATTTTATTGCAAAATTTTCTTATTATAAGGACATTCTTATCGTATACTTATATGTATAAAAAAATGTAATTTTTTTTTATTTTTGTGTTATCCAGATAAAGATTGTTATTTTGATAACCTTATTATTAATTCACTTTACAATAAAAAATATTTCTACTTGCTTCCTCCGAAGTTTGAAAATATTAAAATAATTTCCAATAATCTTTAGCCGATTTAAAAAAAAATAACCACTTTCTCGACCAAGTCGATACCTAAGACTATTTCTATTGTTTTGCAAATTAAAGAGAAGTAATACTTTTGTTTGATCTTCATGTTTTTAATATAGCTCCAGGATTAGTTGTTTTTCTTTAGAAAACTGTCAAAGCTGTTTTGGAAATCAATTAAGACAGGGGTGCTCAAAGGGTCGATCGCGAGTGCTTTTTGAGTCGAAAAAAAATCACAATATAGAACTATTCACAAATAGGTCAGTAGAACATAATGTAAGAATAACCCCCTTATCGCTTTCTTTCATCGTAATTAACCCCTTGCTAGCGGCAAAACTCGGCTTTATCAAAGGCACGCGCGGTACTTGTCAAAGATTGCCGCCGATTTTTCTAGAAACTTTGGGTGGCGGCGTGTTTGGCGGGAACATTTGAGACTTCGTTGGCGCTGATATAAATATTGTGTCAACATGAATATGAGTCAGTTTTAAGTCTAACTTTAACGCGATACAAAGTTTATTAATAAATAGTACAAAATGAGTGCCGCGAAGAAAAGTAAAACTAATCACTTTGATAAAGATTGGAGAAAATATTTTTCTTTTGGATGATAAAAGATAAGTGCATTTGTCCCATATGCCGGGTATCAGTTGCACTACCTAAACCATTATATCATGGGAGACGTCACAAAACTGTCCACAAAAACTATGCAAAGGATTTCCCACCACAGAGTGAATTAAAAAAAACGAAAAGTGATTTGATAACTTGTCTGAAAAAAGAACAAAGCGTGTTCACAAGACTAGCCAAACAATCAAAAGCTGCAACGATCGCGTCATTTAAGATATCTCATATTGGCGAAACACAAGAAACCATTTGAAGATGGATCGGTTGTGAAGGAAGCATTTATTGAAGCGGATGAGATTTTATTTGGAGATTTTAAAAATATAACAGAGATTATGTTATTAGAGAACTTCAGTTATCTCGTCCGACTGTCACAAGGCGTATTGAAATCATGAGTCAAGATATGACAGATAAACTAAAACATGATATAATGACATGTACATATTTTTTTATTGTACTAACCCTTACTATGTGAAAGTACATCTTATTAAGAACAGTAAACAACTAAACGGATTGACGTCAGATTGAAGATGCTAATTCTAGCGAAACGGCCGTCATTGCGTTTAAAAATGTATTATACGAATAAATAGTGAATGTTTAGTTCAACCGTTAGTTGGTTACTGCTCTTAATAAGTACATATTTTTCTCTACAGTTCTACGAATCCACCGATATGACAGATACTGCCCAGCTAAAGAAGAGTTATTAATAATGATTCCTCTGAAAGGAAATACCCGTGGTGAAGATATATATGCCGCTTTCTTAAATTTTTCAACAAACTACAAGCTACCAATATATAAACTACTGTGCATTACAACCGATGGAGCACCTGCAATGACTGGAAACCAAAACGTTTTTGTGACATTATGTCAAGCTAATGACGATTTCCCTTTATTTTTCTCCTTCCATTGCATTATATATCAAGAAGTTTTGTGTTCAAAAGTTCTAAACATGGAGAAGATTATGGGCATTGCTATGAAAATTGTGAATATCATCCGTGCACGTAGCTTGCAACGACGGCTCTTTAAATTGCAGTTGATAGGTAGTGAGTCAGCAGAACAAACTGATTTAGTTCTTCACGCGGAAGTCAGGTGGTTGAGTCGCGAAAAATTCCTAGAAAGGTTTCAAGAATTATTGTCCGAAATAACAGCTTTTCTGGACGAAAGGGGTGATGATACTCAAATGTTGAAAAACAAAAAAATGGTCGACTAATTTGGCATTTTTGAAAGATATTATGATGCAATTAAACACCATACCTTCCAAAATGCTTGAAACTATGTAAATAGGGGTTTTTTGAGACGCTGAATACACTGGTTTTGCGATAGCAGGTAAAGAACACATTTTAAGTCTAAAAAAATTAGTATTTGTCAAACTTAGAAGGCTTTGGGTGAAACTATCTCTATTTCGGCGATTATTTCTTCATTTTCGGATTCCACTGGGTCAATTTAGTGGGTCTACACTATTTTTTTTGCAAATCAACAAACGTACTATTTTTGATAAATTGCTAGTCCTCCAATTCTCTACTTTATCAAATATTTTGGGCCAATTCGAAATACGTTTTTATAATTTCAATAAATTGGCAAATATCGCTCCATTTTTGAGTTATCCATTTTCGTGTAAAAATATTGAGGAAGTTGCTATTGAAATAGCAAGTTAGTTTAACATGGAGTCAGGTTCTGTTAAAAATGAGATAGTGAAGATTATATCAGATATACATTTTAAAGCCACAGCATCCGATACAAAATTCTGGTGTTTTATATCTGAAGATAAATATTCGAATCTTAGGCAAATCGCCCTTCAACTGACGGCAATGTTTGTGTCAACTTACTTGTGCGACTCTGCATTTTCTGAAATGAAGATAATTAATTCAAAATATCGTAATCGACTAACTGACGAACATATTATGTCATAATGCGCTTATCTCTTTAGTTAAATTTATACAATACAACTCGTTTATTTTATATGATAAAAACTAATAAACTCGCAATTTTTAATAATAATAAGATTTTTCATTGACAATTTAGAACAGACCCACATTTACCATGACCAAAAAATGCATATTGTCCGGAAAACTAATATCTATACCCCGATACCCCGATACACCCTTCCTATAGAGCGGGTCACAGTTATTATGCAGCGTGACCGGCATAGGCCAATGTAAATCTTACGGGCGAATATTCAACACTGTTGCCGCTTTGGTTACGGCTTGAACCACAATTAACTCAGCCAATTTATTTTCGTAGAAACGTTTTATTATGAATTTTGCAAAACAGATGTATTCTATATAATAAATATTATTAAAAAATGGAATTCAAATCTATTTATGTAGATTGTAATCAGTATATACCTGATCATTTGATGGATTATTTAGGTCTCTACTAAATCTTTTAGACAAATCCTAATCCTATTGCCAGTGAAAATATTATTTAATTACAAAGATGCTAATTATTTTTACCTGTATGATCCCTTGATCCTCGTAAACCGTTATGTAATATTCCTGTTTCTGCTGATAAACGAAAGGGCATTATTGAAACAACAGCCATGCAATTAGCAGCACCGTTTGAAAAATTTAAACAAGGTGAAAATCTTCATCGTCAAACCAAGAGGCTTTTATTGAATATTTTAACGTATACGTTGAATACAAAAGATGACAAAAGTGTGACAGCGAAAATAGAACTGATTTCTGAAATGACTGGCCTTAGTGTGAGAACAGTGTATAATCTGAAAAGCGAAGCCACTACTGGACCTTTGATATCGCCAAAAAAACGAAGACGGAACAGCAGCCAGTCGAATTCAAGACTGATCACCTACGATGAAGGTATCCAATCGCAAATACGAAAAGCTGTGCATGAATTCTACTCCGAAAATATTCCACCAACACTGGCAAAAGTTCTTGATAAAATAAATTCAGACGAAAATGTACCAAATTTTTCTAAAAGTACGCTAAGACGCTTGCTTAACGATATGGGGTTTGTTTATGGAAAGAGAGGAAGAGACTCGATTCTAATAGAAAGAGCTGGAGGCACAAATATTTAAGATCAGTGAAGAAGTTCCGCGAAGAAGGATATAACGTAATATATCTGGACGAGTCATGGATTAATGCGGGCCACAGTGTAAATTTTGAATGGAAAGACACTACCATAAAAAATGTCCGAGATGCATTTGTCAAAGGACTGAAGGCTCCAAGTCAACGAGGACCGAGATTTGTTCTTCTTCATGCAGGCTGGAAAGACGGTTTTCTTGAGGGTGCAGAAAAAACTTTTCTGGCAAAGAAAGGTGCAGACGATTACCACGACGAAATGGACGCAAAAAGCTTTGAGGCCTGGTTTAAAGATCAATTGATCCCTAATTTGCCGAAAAACGGATCAAAGAATGTTGTAGTGTTGGACAATGCGTCATACCATTCAGCGAAGTTACCTTTTCCAAAGACAACTTGAAATAAGGAACAAAGAAAGTACTGGCTACTCGAAAAAGAGATTTACTTCGAGGATGATTATTTAAAAACAGAATTATTGGCTACTGCAAACGCGTTTAGAGAGCAGTACGACCTAAGAAAAATAGACGACATTGCCACGGAATATAATATAACAGTCCTATGATTACCACCTTATCATTGCGAATTAAATCCTATTGAAATGGTGTGGAGCCAAGTGAAAGGATATGTGGCTCGTATAATAGTACTTTTAAAAAAGAGAATGTGGAAAAACTTATAAAAACAGCGTATTCGCAAGTAACCCCAATGCAGTGGTCTAATTATGAAAAAAAAGGTAGAGAACACAGAGGAAAAGATGTGGCAAACAGATCATTTAATGGAAGACATTGAGCCAATAATAATAAATCTAAATGAAGACGATGAAGATGAAGACTTGGATGACGATGAAGATCAGTAATATATTTCTTAACCCTCAAATGTTCCATTCAATTTTCATTTATTTTAGTTATTACTTGCTAATCATTGTCATTTTTAAAGTTTAATTTTAATTCAAGTTAAAATACGTAATTATTGGATCATTTACTTATTCTATATTTTGTTTGTTACAACAACCCGCCAGAAGAAGAAAAATCCTCGGAAAAACCATCGAAACGTCGGCAAGATTTCATTAGCTTTTCTCTGTTAATCGTTCTCTCTTAAAATTTAGATGACAGCTGACTTTTTTATCACTCGTCTTGTAATTTATGTATATATTATTATTATTGACATATTTTTATTATTAATTATATTATTATTTCATAATTTGACAAAGGTCTTTTGTAAGGCCGCTGTATTTATTTATTTCTTTATACGTGATAATTAAACGTATAAAATTTGAATATTTTAGCCGATTTACAATATTTTCCTTTAAACGCGTAAAATTTATCTAAAAGCATAATTATAAATATTCTTAATTACTCACTAAACGATTTTTAAATGAATAATTTAGTGAACATTTAAATCATAATAGTAACACAATGGCAAGTTATATTCCCGCGCCAGTTGGAACCAAATTCGAAGAACATGCCGATATGGCAACGCCGTCGTCCATAAACGCAATGCTGTATAATAACTGTGACCGTGACCCGCTCTATAGACGAAAATCCTGCATCACACATACTTGCAACCTCTTAGAGTCGATCGATCGTAGTCTAACAATATTGAGGTAAATCGGCAACACTTCAAGTTTGAGCACCTCTGAATTAAGATTTCCAAACGGAAGGTGCAAGTGGAAAGGTTGTTTAATTTTTTTAATTACTGTCTGCCCCTCGTATTGTAAAATTAATTATCTTTGACTAGTTAACTACAATAAGTGGTTTCTTTGATCAAATGGTCGGATGGTGCTCTTATATACCTACTTTACCTAGGAGTTTTCTATTGGCAGGTAAGGGCGTAAAATAATTAATTCTGCAACCTGCTCTGTGAAATGAACAGTAGGTACTTACTTACCTAGTATGGATGATGACACAATTATGTCAAAACCGATCTGCAAAACGCTAGAGATAGTAATAGGTATCAATTTTTCTTTTGAAGTGTAATTTAATACCCGGTGGGTGTCGTTTTCGTGGGTACAGTAATAGATCATATAACAAAAGACTTTAGTTTCGGTTTACTACACATTCCTAAGCAAAATTAGTAGGTACTGTTTAATTATTGAGAATATTTTAATGTAAAATAGTTTTATTAATCTGTGTTAATAAAATTATATGCTTGTTGCACCAGGAAATCACCAGGATATTTTATAGGACTAAAATATATAAATATTTATTAATAAAATATGTTAACTTGATTATAATACAACTGGCATTAGTAAAACGTGATCGGTTTTAAATTTAAAATTAAGAAATAAATTACGACTACACCACTGGATATAACTATTAACCAATAAAAATAAATATTTTCAATATGCTTTAAATAGTTATTTGTATGCTAAGGCCGCGAAATACCTCTTTAACGTACCGAAAGAACAGTTATCGCCGAGGCCGCTTGCGGCCGAGGCAAGATAATCTTGAGGTCGTTAAAAAGTTTCGCGGCCATGGCATACACACTATTTTTCGTGCAATCGTTAAAATTATTAAAATAGATAGTTGTAAATAAATATATTATTGCTCTAAAATCAACAGCATTTCAATTCATTTAACAATATCACCGTGTGCTATGGAAATGATATGTTTCAATATATATTTTGACAGTTCTTGTCAAAACGCAAAATGTCTGATACTGATAGCGATATTTCAGTACCTTCCACTCCTCCGGAACTCAAAAGCGTTGTAAATTCGGCGCTTTCCGTTTTAATACCCGAAAAATCTAAACGGCAGTACGAAAAATGTTACGGCGAGTTTAAAGATTGGTGTGACAAACAGAATGTTAAGACGATGTCTGAAAACATTTTATTGGCTTATTTGATGCAGAAATCAAATGTTGTAAAAGTTCAACTTTATGGAGCATTTATTCCATGCTGAAGTGTATGCTGAACATACGAGACAATATCGACATCAAGCAGTTTTCAAAATTAGTACCATTTCTGAAAAGAAAAGCAGTAGGTTATCGAGCAAAAAAGTCTAAAGTATTAACGCGTGAGCAAATTGATACATTCCTGAAAGAAGCTAATGATGAAAAATAATCCTTGTCTTTGTAGTATTTTAGAAATGTCAAATTTGGAAGTGACGTTTGGTTTCGCGGCCGTTGCTATGGGTAACGGCCGCGAAATTAAATTTCGCGGACTGTGCTGAGAACGCGAAATACTGACTTCGCGTGCGATTGTACGAAAATGTATTTTTAACCCTGTTAATAAAAAAAAATATACCTAATAGTGTCAATTTATATGAAGGGATAAAAATGATATGAAAAATCATGTATTTTATCTAAAAAATAAACCAATCCCACGTCTTCTAATACGAGAGTACAACTAACGTCTTGAAATGATAAAAAATAGGTTAGTGTGTACTACCCCTCTAAAAACTAACATTCGCGTCAAGGTCAAGTTTGCGGCAAAGTTCACGTAAACACAGGAGAAATACGCATCCATCGGCGTACTAAAATCATGTATGAGACTTTTCTTCGACAGAAATGATTCGTCTGTATGTGGTACTTAAATATGGATTTTTCCTGTCCAAGTAACAAACTACATGTTATTTAGTGGTGCAATTAAATAAAAAATAAACATATTAACATAAAATTTAATAAGTGATACCTAATACCTACTGAGGAATAGATTTTTATACAAACAAATGTATTTATTACGTAGGTGTATATTAATTATTGCAAAGTTATTCTGTTTATAGTTTAGAAAAGGTACTTACATTGCCTGTTAAAAATCCAGATACCTACCAATAAGAGGACACCTCTATTTTTTGTCTGGCAAAATTGGTAATTGGTAAAATTAAAATATTTGACATACTTATTTTTTATATATGTATGTATATGTGTGTGACTTTGGCAGGGAAACGAACCCACTTGCCACATTTTTTTTTAATTACAAAAGTATTTTTTATTATTACATAATTTATTTTGTGCATTTTTACTTAACTTGAAATATGGAAAATGTTTTTTATTATGTACGTGTTTAATCCTTCTATTTTGTATCGTTACAAGTGTACAGGCGTTGGAATGTGGCTGTACTATCGTTTCATTGCTATTCACATCTATGCAATTTTAAATTAATGGACATTTATCCATAGGAAATATCCGCATTTTTGTGAAAAATACACTTATAATAAATTTTTTGCACACCTTTGTTAGTATGTTTTAAGATTAAAAGAGAAATTTTATTAATGGACATCTTCATTTACCCACAAGCTCCAAAAGAAGAAACAGTTCTATATTTTGTTAGCAAATAATTCAATGTTTCTTACCTACATTTACCTAACCTTATTTCGATTATTTCTGAACTTTATTATTATAATATAAATATTAATACTTCGACTTACTTTAGTCATGATTTATCTGAAATATATAAATCCTTGGTCGTAACAGGCGGGAGAAAAATATAGCGGAGCGGTGTTGACAAAACGATTTTACCGTTTTGAAGATAGGAACCTACTTTTCACTCGTTATATTACGTACATATACACTCGACAGAAGCAAACATAAGACCCGAAAAATATGCGAACTAAAAGAAAGATTATCACAGCTAGCCAATCATGAGCCAGTGTATATTAGTAATTGTAAATATAATCGAATGTTGTCATCAATAGATTGTTTTTGGTGATTTTCCATATTGACTAGGGATGAAAACTGCATTTAGGCAACACCAAATTTGGAAATTCTGACAAATTCTATTAATTTGAATCGTAAGTTTTATTTTTGCACAGATGACCCTTATGGTATCGATATTTATTTATCGATTCAAAATATCGAACTACAGCGACATGGACACGCCCACCCAGAGTTAATGTTTGCCTCTGTTAACTATATTTGTGCACGCCATTGGTCGGCTTTTACAAACACATTATTGAAAAATAAATTTTAAAACTAAGTTTAATTCCAACCACATAAATATGATAATAGAACGATATTTAAGTAGGTAATATTACTATTATAATAAAAGTTCTAATAAACGTTTTTTAAGGGTGCTCTGAATATTTAATTAGGCATATTTAAAAAACCCTGTAGGTACTATAAATTTTCAATAATTATAGTTGGTCTTATACCTCTAATATTCTAATAAAGTCTAGGAAATCCCAAAAAATCAACGTGTACCTACAACAAACGAACAGGGAATGAATAAAGTATTTTTGTCAGAAATGTGATGAAATCTAGGTAGGTAGTCATAAATATTGTAAATTGTATCAACAGAAGTACATCCTATTTTATATTTTAATTTGATTGTACAATAATTCGTAGTTATACAGTGCGGTCCATATGTATGGAATAAATTCATTTGTAGCGTTATTATGTACTATATGAAAAAACCTGAAACACTTCGATTTTTATTCTTAAATTGACAATTTACAGTATGAAAATATTATTCCCCTCCAGCACCCCTTCGGAATTATAAGCACCCCCTCGAAAATTTTAAATTACAAAGGGGGTCGTGTGGCACCTCGTTAGAAAGGGATTTTAGTCCTCTGTTCAGCAATATAAAGTTTTTTAAGTTTGGTGCAATCATAACTGAGAAAATTGATTTTTAAGATGTAAAATTTTGATAATGTCTCCAACACAAAACTTTACGTAGAATGAAGATAATAATGTCACATAATGATTAGAATGTGTTTTTCAATGTATTTGACACTTAAATTAAATGTTCAAAATGACCACTATTCAAAATGCGGTGGAGCTCCGTCTTGTTGGTAGTAAATAGATCGATCTATCTCATTTGGATGATTAACATCAGGAAAAACTCTTTGTAATGTAGGCACTAAAAAGTTAATCAAAAAATCTAGATAAACCTCACCAGCAACTGTGCCCTCAAAAAAATAAGGGCCAATAATTTTATTGTTAATGATACCAGCCCAAACGTTTACTTTTTTAGGATATTGAGTGTGAGCCTCACACATCCAGTGAGGATTTTCTCTGCTCCAATATCTACAGTTCTGTTTGTTAACCGTTCCGTTTAAATGAAACGTCGCTTCATCAGAAAACTATTTTGTTTATGAACTGCAAATCTGCGTTCATTCTATCCATCATCAATTCACAGAATTCTTGCCTTCTATCAGGTTTCTTTCATATAGTACAAAATAACGCTACAAATGAATTTATTCCATACATATGGACCGCACTATATACTTTTGTTTTATATACTTTTGTTTAAGGAAACTGAAATTATGCAAAATTGATAAATATTTTACAATCTAATATTTAAAATTTTTGTTCTAAGATGTATAAAAAGGATTTATTTATAAAAAATTCTATTTCTTCACAAAATTACATATAAATCCAAACAATTTTTCCAATTTAAACAAAACGTATCAGTCTAAGCTGTAAAATTTTTTATTATATCATAAATAGATGTTAAGTTGCTCTGTATTCTTTTTATATATTTTTTAAAGCAATAAATCTGTCTTTGTGAAAAAGTTTCTGCCGCCGATCGATATTTCGGACACCTGCACTAACAGATCCGAGTACAGATTCACATTTAAAACATTCCAAGTAAACTGCTGTCGGGAGGGAATAGTTAATTATTAACTTCGAATTTTTTACTTATTGTTTGAAACTGTTAATAATTGACAATATTCTACATTAGTATTTATGAATGTACCTATTTAGCACAATTTCTGCTTATTGTTTAATTATAGATTTTTAAAATCTGTTTTAAAGTGTGATGTAAAACCGAACAAAATGATTTTAAAAAAATTCAATTATACCTATTACGATTAAATGTTAAAATAAGTCTAGATTAGTTACTTGTAGAGCCATACGACGATTTATTACTACCTGCCTATTTATTATAATGAAAAGGTCTAATAGGGTAGGATACCTACAAATTTTACTTCCCAAGTCAAAAATAAATCTACCTACATAATATATTAAATTAATATTAAGGGGTCAAATTTTCACTAAATTTTTTGTTGTTCTGAATCATATTTTCGATAAATCTTAAAAAAATAGTTAATTAGTTTTTGGTCCAGTCTACTAATAACCCTCTATATATAAACAAGAGGCTACGTATTTATTTAAAAATAAATTAATCATTAAATAACAAATCAAGTACCTATAACTAAACAACGGATGGAAACCCATAAGGTTATTATTGTTCCGACGGATTTCACCGGTACCTTACTAATAGTAGGTGCGTATACAGTTTGATTTAGTTTACCTATTTTAGTCTTAACCATTTAAAATTACTATTTGGAAAATACTAAATAGTTGTGTTACATATTTTGAATTTCTGGTCTCATTAAATTTATTAAATATCTGTTCCAACACAACAGAATAGGTATAATACAATAAACAAAACCTTAACTGTAAATGAATATTAGTTACTGATATACTCGTATAGGAAGACGGAAAAGGTTAGGATTCCGCATAGAGACAGAATCGGTTATTGCTCCACCGGATTTTACATAGGTGTATACATAGATTGGTTTAAGGGTATGAAATATATACGAGATACTACAAAAAATACTATATTATCTAGTTCATAAATTATATTTATATAGTTACGATTATGTTAATTTATTAGCTACCATATATTAATTAATAATTTTAAAAATATTAGCTTTTTATATTAAAAGAGGGCCAGCTTTCGCAAATTTATATGTAATAAGAGGAGCATTTAAAATAAGTGTTAGGAATTCGAAATATTCAAAAAACATACCTACTTGTACTTTGTATGGGGAGATTAATAGAATGGACCAAAAAAATAATTAAATTTATTGTATTAACCGTTACTCTGTGGAAGTCCATCTTATTAAGAACATTAAGCAATGAAACTTATTAACAAAACATTCACTTTTATTTAAAGCATTAGCTTTTTTAAATAAAGTGGAAGTTTTGTTAAAAAGGTTTCATTGTTTAAGTTCTTAAAAAAAGGACTATTTTTTAAGATAATCGAGAATTCATTGAGATTGAATTGCATGAAAATTTATTAAATTTTAAGAAGTTTTTTATTTTAGTTATTCCTATTTTCATTTATGTTAGAACTGTTAAAACATGGACGTGAAAAAAAATCATTATTGTTTATACCTTTTTATATAAAATTACACAAACGTCTGGGCTTTTTTAATATTTATTGATTCATTAATTACAAAATATTAAAGTAAAAAAGTCAAATCAAAATTAAGACAATACTCGGAAACAGCTTGTATGACGAATATTTACGAGAGTTACGATGCTGGAAGAATTATATTTTATTTTTTATATTCATTTTTGCTAGTTTGTTTTATACCTTTATAATTTAAAATCAATTTGTTAGATTCGTTTTTGGGATTTAAGTATAAATAATGTAAATGTTCGTGTTCAATATTATACTATAGAAATCTTATAATCATTGTAATTTTCATAAATAAAGTATTGTTATTGTTTTTAAAAAGTTAGTTTTTCGTTGTGGAAACGTAATTCCAGTGAGAAGTGGGTTTCTGGCTCCAAAACGGTTAAATCGATTTGGCAATAATGCTCCGCCGTCCGCCGGTTACGAGGGAGTTATCATAATATTTCAAATAAATCATAACTTTATACTAATATGCTTTAGTATTAATATTGACATAATAATAATAAAGGTCAGAATTCATAAAAATATTAGAATTTTGTTCGCCAAATTCGACTACCTACTTCGGCGTATTCTGAACGGTAAACAAATTACCGAACTGCGATCTAAATGGGGAGCCTATCGGGTGTGTCTCTGAGCGGAAGATAAATTTGAGGTTAACGCTTGCATAACGTGCGAAACGTAATTTTGATACGATCTTTTTCAAAATTTAAGTAAGGATAAAAATAATACTAAATAAAATTCAATTTCCGTTAATCTTGAAGCTCGCTGATTAAGTGGACACGTTACCTCGTGCTTTTTAAAACTAGCCACCACTGTTTATTAGAATGAAATGTGTTTTTAATATGAAGAACTTTCCTGTCTTAATACTGATACACTCTACGTTTACCGTTTTATAAATAAATATCCTTTTAAAAAGTTGAAATACATTAACATAACATTTTATTATTATTCTCCTAAAATTCGAATGTATTTTATGGTTTTGAACATTGTAACATTATTAATTAATACAAATTATGTGGCAAAAAAATAAAAATCAGGTTATTTAACATTACCTTAGGGCCGATCCACCTAAGACAAAATATATCTATAAAGATCTTTGGCTAAAAAAATAAGTTTGTTGAAAAAAATGTATGTAAATAAACATAACCTTTTTAATTTAAGATTAAATTAATAGGTAACAAATAATACACAATTTATTATAAACCTCTGATCTTTTTTACTAATAAAGTTTAAAATTAATAATAAAATAGTTCTCCGTAGGTATGTACGTGAAAAAAAAGATATTATGTACAGTCGGCTTTAGAATAGCAAATACATGTTAAAGGTGAATTTCGTTTACCTACCAAAGTTATAAAAACGCCCTTCTTAAACAACATAGGAATGGCAATTTTTAAAACGCCTACATTAAATGGTTTTTGTGGATTAAGTTTATTTACAAAGGACAGAGAGACAGGCAATTTGTCAATAAAATACCTTATGCTGCAAACATTAAAGATGTGGGCGTGAACAATTGTTAAACTGATTTCAAATTTATTATTATTTAAACCGTGATTGGTTATATTTTGGATTGGAATAAATAGGCCGTCTATTTAATGTAAGCGATTTGAGTTTGAAAATGTATATGCTATTCTGAAGCCGATAGTACTTGGGAAGATAAACTGTGCGAGTGTGAGTGAATATTTTTTATGCTTTAGCGTATTACTAGAATACTCCTAGATAATTTGTAAATACCTTTAATTTACGGTTACTTATACCTACGCTATAGTTTTACATTTCAATTTGCAAATAAAGGATACTAATTAGTAGGAAATCTGGGTCATATTAAATATATATTTTTGACAAAAATTGAAAACCTTTTTTTGTTATCCCTTTTCGTAAAAATGTTTTTGATTATATTGTTTACTCTAAGTAGGGTAGAGAACACATAAATAGCAAAAATCAATAGGTCCCCATAACACCGCTGACAAGTAGATTAAAATGTTATTATAAGGACAGTCCTCAAAGAGACCACCGCATATATAATTGTTATGAGGACGGTCCTCAAAGGCACCAAAAGTCCCCAAAACTACCAGTTCATACCTAAAAAGGTCCTCAAAACAACCACCTGACATATATATATATATATATATATATATATATATATATATAATCTGATCCCCTGTGGTACCCATTCGGGTGTAGGGGAAAAACTTGTTTTATTTCTAAAATATTTTCCACTCTTTCTTATTTTGCGAAAGCAACTTGGCTTCTTTCCAAGTTTTTCCTTTTTGTTTTAGTATCTTCTCTATAACTGCATTCCATGTCTCTTTCGGTCTACCTTTTTTTCTTTTCTTGATTGGTTTGGCTTCCCATATTTTCTTTACTTGTGTTTTGCTGCTCATTCTTTGTAAATGTCCCCACCATTCCAGTTGTCTTCTTTCAACGAAATTAAGTATTGATTCTGTGTTAACATCTGTTCTAATGCTATTATTTCTTATTTTATCTTTTCTGTTAACTCCTTTCACTCTTCTGAGATATCTCATTTCAGCTGCCTGTACTTTGCTCTTCTCTTGTTTACTTAATACCCATGTTTCGCAGCCATAGGTAAGAATCGGTCGGTATATAGTTTTAAATACTATCATTTTCGTTTGTTGCGTTATTTCTTTGTTATTTATAAAGTTTTTGCTCATCGTGTAGTAAACTTTGTTGGCTTTGTCTATTCTGTTATTTAATTCTATTTCATTCTTCCCAGTTTCTTCAATGTTTATTCCTAAGTACTGATATGCATTAACCTGTTCTATTTTTATATCATTAATTTTTATATTTAGTATCCTTTTTTCTTTATTTATCGCCATAACTTTTGTTTTATTATAATTTATTGTCATTCCATATTTATTAAGTTGCTTATTCCAAATATTAAGATTTTCTTGTAAATTTTTTTCTGTTCCAGCTACTTTTTCGACGTCATCTGCAAGTATACATTCTGTTATACTGACACTTTCCAAGTTTTTATATCCTATATACAACGGTTTAGCTTCTTTCCTTACCTCAGCTACAATTTCGTCAATAAATATTATAAATAATAGGGGACTCAGTCCTCCTCCCTGCCTTACACCTTTACAAGTTCGGAATTTTTCTGACTTCATATTCTTCATAATAACACAATTCATGGTATCATTATATAGACTTTTAACACATCTTATTGTTTTATCGCTTACACTTTTATTTTTTAAACTACTCCAGATTTTTTCTCGTGGGACTCTATCAAAAGCCTTTTCCATGTCTATAAATGCTAAATAAAGTGTTTCTCCTCTGTTTTGTGCTCTCGTGATAAGTTCTTTTGTTGTAAAAATATGATCCGTCGTACTTTTGCCTTTCCTAAAACCACTTTGCGATTCTGTCAGTAACGGTTCCACAATTTTTCTTATTTTTTGTTCTATGATTCTTTCATATAGTTTAGTAATCGTGCTCAGTATTGTTATTCCTCTATAGTTTGTACATTCTTTGTTATTTCCCTTTTTAAATATAGGTACTATTAACCCTAGTTTCCAATCGTCGGGTACTGTTTCTTCTGTTTATGCCTTATTGACTAATTTTAGTAGAAAATCCGTTGCTTTTTTGCCCATGTTTTTTATCATTTCGCTACGTATTTTGTCGTCTCCTGGTGTCTTTCCGTTCTTAAGATGTTTTATAGCGTCACTTAATTCTTCACATGAAATAATTTCCTGGTTTTTAATTTCTTTGTTATTTCTGCTTGGTTCTTCTACATATTCTTCATCTGTTTCTAAACTACTTTTACCTTCTAATAGCGTTTGGAAGTATTCCTTCCATCTATTCATGACATTTTTTTCATCTGTTATTATTTGTCCTTCCTTATCTTTAATAGCTATTGTGTTTACTGATTTCTTATTTCTTAATGTCTTAAGCACTTTAAAGAATAGTTTTTGGTTACCTTTTCTATCACTTTCTAGCTTTATTCCAAATTCTTTCCAACTCTTTTGTTTTGCCTCTTTAACAATTTTTTTTTTTACTTTTTTGGTTTGTTCCCTGTATGATTCAAGACTTATATTTGTTTTATCGCTTAGATATTGACGCCATCTTTCCTTTTTTATTTTTATATTTTGTTTAATATCATCATTCCACCAAGATGTTTGTTTTCTATTTTTATCAGTTTTACTTGTTCCACAAACATCTTTGGCTGTGTCTATAATAATATTTTTGAATTTGTCCCACTGTTCCGTCAATGTCATTTTTACGTGTTCCTTATTCACTTCTTCTATTTTTTCTTCTAAGATTGTTTGGTATTTTGTGGCCACTTCTTTATCGTTTAATTTAAAATATTTAATACTTTCGTGAATTCCTTTACAATAATTTTTTGTTTTTTCTTTCTCTTCTTCAGCTTCCGATATTTTAGCTATTAATAGGTAATGATCGCTGTTCACTTCATATCTCCTGTATACTCTTGCATCTTTTATCGTACTCCTGTTGTTCTTCTCCACCAATATGTAATCGATAATTGACTTTTCTCCTCTACTAATTTCTTGTCTTGTGTACTTGTGTATTTCTTTATGTTGATAAAAAGTGTTTGTTACTATTAAATTATAGTTAATGCAATAGTCAAGTAATCTTTTACCATTATTGTTTCTTTTCGTTTCGCCATATTTTCCAATTACTGTTGTATATGTTTTGTCTTGTTGTCCTACTCTTCCGTTAAAATCCCCTATTACAAAAATTTTGCCCTTGGCTGTTTCTGTTGCCATAGACAACTCTTCCCAAAATAAATCTTTTTTTTCTGCTTTTTCGTCTTCGTTTGGTCCATAAATTACAAGAATTGTTTTCATGTGACTTTTATATTTCATCTCAATTTTCAGTATTCTCTCTGATATTCCTTCCCAATCATTAATTCTGTTTATACTTCTTTTGTGTATAAGACAACCAACTCCGGCTTCCGCTCTTTTTGTTTCCTGTACTCCACTCCAGATGAATACATGATCGTTTTCCCACTGCGTAATTCCTTGTCCCTTTTTCTTTGTCTCAGATATTGCCAATATATCCAGTTCTGCTTTTTCGAACTCCTGGCATATTTCTATTTCTTTTCCATTCGTACTTCTGGTATTCCACGTCCCTATTTTGATTTCTTGTTTATTTTTTGTTCCATACATGTTTCTTTTTGTTGATTTTAATTGTACGCCATTCTTATACCTATTTTTGTTTTTTAAACAAGCTCCTTTTATAGATACGTTTGTTTTGTTTTCTTTTTCTGGTGTTTTTTTAATTCAAGTCCATTTTCGCTGCTTTGGTCGGTAATCGTTTGTTCCTCCTTATCTATGTATTTTAGTAGTTTTTTGGATTATCATTTTTGGTTATTTTACTTATTTTTTCTACTTTATCTACATCTATAGGTGATCTTTCACTCGCTGTTCTTTTGTTGGTCTGGGTGTATGTGTTATCTATTTCGTTTACTTCTTCATTCTCACTGTAGATTTGATTCGCTGTATATTCTTCGTTATTGACTAATAGTTTGTTGTATTTTATGTATGCTCTATATCCTCGGTTTCTGGCTTCTTTTAATTGTGGAATCAGTCTTTGTCGTTCTTCTTGTACATCTTTGGGGTAGTCTATTTCTATCCATATATCAGTTCCTTTTAAGTATTTAGTATTCTTTAGGATTTCAGTTTTCTTATTATGTTTGGTAAGTTTTACTAAGATTGGTCTATTTCTTTTTTCGTTGTATCTTCCAATTCTTCGTATTTCGTATATTTCGTTTTCATCATCTAGAACTATTCCAATTTTTTGCATTACATTTTGTAGCTTTTCTTTTGTGACTTTTTCTTTTTCATTTTCTACTTCTGGTACACCCTTTACAATTAAATTGTTTTTCTTGGATTCTCTTTCTAACCATCCTATTCGTTTGTCTTGTATTTCTATTATTTTTCTTAGTTTGTTATTTTCTTGCTTTATTTCATCCATTTCTTGTGTTATTCTACTTAATTTATTATCCATATTCTCTAGTGTTTTCTCTATTCTTTCCAATATTGCCTCCATTTTGAGTTATTAAAGTTTTACACAGCGATAAAGGTTAACACCCGGCTCAACGCCTCGGAAGTTCAACCTTTCTTTGTGTTTTTATTTTCTTTATTTATAAGATATTAATTAAATTTTTTTATCTGCGAAATTTGGTTATTTTTTACAATCTGACAACACCGCTTTCTATTTGGCTAGAGTTTTGTTGTTATCTTGTTATTATCTTTTTTATATTGTAATTAACCTCACCAAGTGTTATAATTGTTTTTGTCACTTTGGATTACGTTTTACACTAAAATTGTTTTCTAAATGCTTGATCGCAATTAGTTTCACTATAAATTACACTTGTTTTATTTTATTTGTTGTTGCACGACTCAAAATTTGAGTTTTTATTGCAGACCACAAATAAAATATCCTATCACTTCGTTGCCACGTTGCCAACTCCAGTTATACTTATAATTAATAAGTTTCTCTGTGCACACGAGTTACTGTTTCTTCCTGCTTCATCGCCATACAAACAATCAATGACTTATCCCTGTTGAGATAATCAACAGTCGTGAAAAAGTATCTTGGAATGTGCTGTCCAGATTGATTTTATACATTCAAACATTGTAAGTACATTATGGTGTTGCCAAATTTTAACTAGTGACAAAGTTTCCAGTTATACCAAAGTATAAATAGTACACTTTTTTATTAAAAGCACTGTATACCTATATGGTATATTTTTTAAACACAGAAGTCCATAACTTAGTTCTTTGAGAGTGGATAAATATAGAGAAAGGCAGTATTTTTTTTTTAAATGACAACTGAGAAGACATTAATCTAAACGAGTACGTTGTCATAGCGCTAGGGAATTGCTAGCATCATTGTGCACTGTCGTTGCTGCTTCTCAGTAACGGACACACAAGGGCGTGATAATGGGTATTTTCCCTCAGGATAGACGTTCAGAGCAGGACTCAAAATAAATAAAATTAATTATCAACAAAAATATCCTAAGAATGCTACATTTGAACTTAATTTGGAAATATTTTTTTATTAATTGACATTTAAGAGAATGTTGGAGTTGTTATTGTTCACCCGGAAAATTTTAAAAAATAGTGGATAAATCTAATTTAGTAAACTAGACACCATAGGTACACAAAAATAATATTATTTTTATGGAATTATTCATACTCATACTAATGTTGTTTGGAAAATAATTTTAAGTACATACAATTTATTATTTTTATTTTTATTTTGTTTTCTTAAAAATAATAATAATTTAGTTACTATGTGAACATTGAAAGCTTGTTTAATTTATTCATTGTCAAAAATAGTTTATCAAAGAACAATCAAATAAAAACTATTTTTTTGTACATTCATTTTTCCATGTTACATTCGCCAACTTCCAGAAAATACGAAGTAAAACAGAAGAAGTTATCATACGTATCGACATTTTTATCCCCTAAAGCGTTTCTGGAACACGACTATGCTCACACAAGAAACAACAAAGAAAGCTCGAACAAGAAAACGATATAAAGCATTAGTGGACGAACTATACACACATTACATCTTTCTAGTAGAGTAGGTACAACGTTCGAAGGATTTAACATGTCCTGAACTAGTAAGAAATCATCTAACATGGAGGTTTAAAGAAGAGGAAGAGGTACAAGGCGGGGCTAAAGCTCCACCCCGAAAGTTCCGCCTTTTCTGTTCGGAGAGGTCATACGTCTGCCATCTATCAGTCTCGATACGAAGCTGACGATTTCCTAGGGGTAAAGTTGAGTTTTTATTGTGTCCAAGTATTCTCGGGCAAATAATATTTATTTATTACTCTTCAATTTTAATTTGCTTTTCTGAAGTTTCTTCAATCAAGTAATGAAACATATTTTTAAATATTTTGGATGTAATTAATACCTACAATACAAAAATATTGCTTCTGGATCCTACAGTAAATATACCGATGTTTTGAAATGTACAATTTAATTTATTTGACTCAATATTTTTTTTAACTTAACAAGATCATTTGTAGAAGTGTTGTGTAATGATCAGTAATAAAAGATTTTAAAACTATTGATGTTTGGTTTTTAAGATTATCAACCATTGATTTAAGAAAATATAATCTAAATACCTATGTTTTGCTATTGCTGTTACCCTGAATCTTGGTCACATTAATCGTTGAAATCCAAATTCATCATGGGGTGCTTCTCAGTTTGTACTAAATTAATTTTTAGATGCCCTACAAACAATTTATTTGATTTTCAATCATTCCTCAAAAGAAACTCATATAAACTGGTATTTAATTTGAAAATTTTGGTACTTTCATAAAAGTATGTTTCCTTAATAATTTTCTACTTTTTATTTGCGTTTGCACGGCATTTATTTTGTTGTAAAAATTAAAAGTTTTAATGTTGCAATTTAAGGATTAGGTGCTTCGTAAAAACTACTCCATCGTTTTGGTTATAATGACTATCGTTATAAATTAAATCAAGTTTCACTCAAAACTATTGTATTCAAAATGTCATTTTAGACTCTAGTTTTTTATTTCTTAGGCAAACGAATACCAAAATAGTAAGTAAGCAGATGAAAGTAATAAATGTTTGTAATAGGCACTCAAAAATATTTTTATTGAGACTCCTTTGACTAAGAAAACATTTGTGGTATTTAATTAATGTAATACCCTTGGTATTATGGGGACGTTTTATGGGAACATTCGCTTAAAAGTGATTGTAGAGATGTAACTTGCCGACGTCTTGTTATCAGCAAGTTATTTTCTAAAATTGTCAATTATGAAACCCTTTAGTTAATTGTTTAATTATTCTGCTTTGTACATCTATTAACAAGAAAATACAGTATCCGCCAAAATAAACAGTACCGAAAATAAAAATAGAAATTTTTAATTTCTGTAATGTAAGTGTTCAAAATGTTCACCATTTCGACACAAACAAGCTTCATATCGATTTTGTAAGTCAATAAACATATTTATAAAAAGTGGTTGATGGAACTGCTGAAAAATATTTTGTATTCTTTCCCGTAGTTCGGCAATATTCGCCGGCGCATTTTCCGAATGAAATATTTTTTCCTTCATTATGCCGCAAATGTATGCGTCAGGTGGTGTCAGATCAGGTGAATGAGAAGCATATTCGAAGTCTGTTCCCCGAGAAATTATTCTATTATCGAAATGCTGACGGAGTAAGTCTAAGCTGCGCACAGCTGTATGGCTCGTTGCACCATCTTGTTGGAACCATTGTGTGCGAAGCTGTAGATTTCGTACACGGCAAAAGTTATTTAGATATCTCACAAAAGGTATAATAATTTTCTCTCTATAACGTTCTTAGTTGACAGTAAGTGGATTCTGATTATCATCTTCAACGAAATAAGGACCAATCATTCCATTACCAGATACCGCGCACCAAACGGTAACTCGAAGAGTAGTTCCTCTACATTGACATAAGGACGTTCTAATCCAAGGAATCTGGTTGTTTGTCGATTAATATAGCCGCTAAGATGAACGTGACTCTCGTCTGAAAACCATGTGTTTCAAAAATTCGGGATCTTCGTAAATTAAACTCAACATGCGACCACAGTAAATTTCTCTTGCACGTTTGTCCGCAGCATTTAGCCGTTGTCCAACTTGAATACGGTATGGACCAATTGATTTGAACATGCGACGTAAAGACGTTTAACTAATGTTGAGTTTACATGCAGTTCTTACAAAACTTCTTTGAGGTGATTGCACAACTTGGTTAAAAACACGTCCTTCATTTTCGTGAGTGCATACTGTTTTTCGACGACCTGAAGAACCTTTACGTTGACACAATACACTACCAGTGCGACGAAATTTTACAAAAACAGCTAACATCACACTTTTACTAGAAGCTGCTTTATTAAATTTTTGTTGATATTTTATTGACACTTGTTCTTAGCTTGGACCATCATTACGACCTTTTCCGTATGAACGAAAATAATGCTCTACCAAAAACACTTTTTCTTCCTTTGTTAGAACCATTTTTAAATCAAATTTAACTGCAGCGTACTATTAATATATCAACTAATGACAAGTCAAATATGACAAATCCATATTACATAAACAACTCCACAGCACTGTCTGTTTCGGTACTGTTTATTTTGGCGGATGCCATATATGGCGTGTCGTTTTGGTATTTAATAACAAAATTTAAAAAACAAGAATAAAAAATAATCTTTAGTTTCAAAATTTTAATTTCGTGATTATTCTTTTACAGAATTACAATTATGTATTTCATAATTTTAATACACGTATTTCCATTATGGAAAACATAATAGAAATTCAATCATTAAAATTATGAAATACATAATAGAAATTCAATTTCCATTATGTATTGAGGTTGCCTAACTATATAAGTGACATATGTACATGAAATGCATTACAGCAAGATAGACAACCGCAATACATAATAGAAATTGAATTTCTATTATGTTTTTCATTATGGAAATACGTGTATTAAAATTATGAAATACATAATTTTAATTCTGTAAAACAATAATTACGAAATTAAAATTTTGAAACTAAAGATTATTTTTTATTCTTGCTTTTTAAATGTTGTTATTAAATACCAAAACGGCATAAAAATATATAATATTCAACATATTATAAGGAACTTAAATTTTTTAAACATAAAACAGTGGAATTTTAGTAAATATAATTTCAATCATGATAAAAATATCTTCTTTTTACAGAAAGGAAAAAAAGTGTGGTTATTAAAGAGAACCAAAACCAGGTACAGAAAGATCTAATGTAATTGTCAACGAATTGAGTAGTTGAATGAAGGAGGAATATTTTTTATAAATGCTTGATACCTGTAGACTGTAAGAATAATAGATTGTGCAATTTGCAACAAAAATCATATAACGTCGAAAACTGTGCTCTTTCTTGGATGAGTATAAATAAAGAGCACTTCTTACTTAGGTATTTACACATCATAAGTGTCAGAAATGTACAGAAACTTAAATGGATGACACTTCTTGGGGAAACTTATAAGTTCATTAAGAAAATACTTAGTTTTTAACAAGGAATCACGTCCATACATTTTTTGCAATTATTTCGACTCACACTGTATTTATGGTAGTTTAACAAATATTGTTTAGTTAACCAGCTGTTTTTATCTGTGACACTCCAATTAACGTATAGACCTAGTTTGAAAAGTACTCACTATGATATTAAAGCTGGCGATTGTACGAACATACCAATTATCTTTATTATTCATTTAAAAAACGCTTAGAATATAACGAACGTGTACGCTACTTTTAAAACTGATTAATTAATAATAGTAATAATATGAATTTTCATGGTAGTAGTTAAACCTAAATGACTATTATAAATATTGTAAAAAGGAAAACAAATCTGCCTAAAACCTTGTTGTTAAGCTAAATATATATATCGATCACCACTAACTATATACAGTGCGAGTATATTGACAAACAGAATCCGCGAGCTGGCAGTAAATGGGCAAACAAGAGCCTCAACACACACGTTTGTGTATTTACAATGGCTTGTTTGAACAGAGTAAGTTCTTTAACTTAAAATAAAATAATAGGAATATGTTTCAGTATGTATAAATCAACGCTTAATATTTTAAAATTAATACAAGAATAATTCATCTATAGAACATCTTTAAATAAAAATTAATTATTTCCCAGTACACAATCAGGCTTTAAAAGCAACCATAGTTGCACAGCAGCTCTTCTTCATGTGACTGATGATATTATAAGAAGTATCGACCAAAAGTTGTGCACAATTTTAATTCTAGATTTTAATGAAATTTATTGTACTAACCCTTACTATGTAAAAGTTCATCTTATTCAGAACAATAAACAACTAAAAGGTTGAATTAACTTTCACTATTTATTTCGTAAAATATTTTAAATGCAATGACGGCCGTTTCGCTACAGAATTAGCATCGTCATATTGACATATTGAAGTTATATTTTGTTTGTTTGTAGCCAGGTACCTGATCTTGATTAGGTAGTATTAAGGCTAGACCAAGTATGGAAGCAATAAGACATAACAATATTAATGTTGGTACAAAATTGTTAAATGTAAAAACAAAATTACCTAAATTAAAAAATTAATTGTCCAAAATGTAATGCTGTATATATAGGTCAAACACAAACACATATTTGTGATAAAAAACAAAACTTAGATTTCCTCGAAGAACTTGATATCAAAAGACATCTAGCAGATCAACAATATAAAGTAGTTAATGAACAAATAAATATTGGATGTTTACCACTATTAAATTGTTTACTTTGATTGAGTCTTCATTTTATACATAGATAAGACGTAATTGTAACACAAATATATTAAGTTATTGTGCAGATCAGCATGATATATAGTTTTTTTCTAGTTTTTCTATATAATTGCACAGTTATACTGATCTTAGACCGAAATACATCCAGGATAATCCCTTAGGGCTAATAACATCTAGGCTTTAATATTGTTATGTCTTATTACTTCCATACTTGGTCTAGCCTTAATACTACCTAATCAACATCAGGTACCTAGCTACAAACAAACAAAATATAACTTCAATATATGTAACGATGCTAATTCTGTAGCAAAACGGCCGTCATTACATTTAAAGTATTTAACGAATTAATAGTGAAAGTTAAATCAACCTTTTAGTCGAGGGTTTGACACTCTCAACCATAAAATAGTTTTATCAATTTTCAAAAGAGTCACAAACATTGTTTAGAAGTTATTTGTCAAATCGTGAACAAATGGTTAAAGTAGATGGCGCCGCGAGGGATTATTATAATAATAATTATAAGTATGTGGAGAGAGGTGTATTGTTGTATTCGATTAATTTTTGGTATTCGAAAATTTGAAAGTATTTCTCAATGTTTTAAGAAAGTTGGTTGGTTAAATTGCATTCAGTATGTATTTTTCATAAAATTATAGAAAAACGTATACCGATTTACTTAAATAATAAAATCACATTTAGGACAGATTGATGTTCATACACTAAATTTAAAGTTCAAAGGTTTAAAAACGCCTCCCGTACACAAAACTGAATTATTTAAACCTTCATTTAGTTACAGCATTGCCAAATTGTACAATGAGATACCATAAGGTTTTAAAGCTTTCTATTCAAATATAAAATAAAATTAACTTTGCTTCACGAGCAAAATAGTCCCCAGCCTCATGTTTTGTCTATTACTTAGAGCTTGGAATATGTATATTTATTGTGTTGTAGTACCCACCTAGTACTCAGTGACTTATTTTAGTTGTTTCAATATCAGGTTGAGTGGAAGAAACGATACTTTTTCACTAATCTATTTTTTATTTCTTGCTAGTACACAATGTTAGTTGAACTCCGCCTTTTATTCTGTAAAATCCAAATATTTATTGTACAATTGTATTTCATTTTATAAGAATAATAAAGACGCTTGGTATTATTATTATTATTATAACAGATCTAAAGTAAGTTTCTCTAACTTGTTTATTATCGACCACTGAATTGTTAGCCGGTGCTTAATTGTTTTACAAAATGTCTAAAATGCGCCTAAAATATTTTGGTACTTATGGTATTTAAAATAATATAAATATCCGTAAATAATTTATCAAACTTTATGTAAAAGTACTTTAAACGGGCTTAAAATATTATAATAGATGCAAAAATCGTTTGTGAAAAACGTATTAAAAACAGATTTAACGCTTTGAGTGTCTTCAAGGGTACATTTTATATATACATCGATCCTGGCAAACGTTTACATCCTAACCGTTGACTGTCAATGTGATTTAGGTATGTCCAGGTGTGTTTATCTAAAGTGGTATACGTAAACATGGCGGCTTCTTTGATAACTTCTTCCATAGACGTACATAATATAATTATTCGTTAATCATGATACGAAAATGGGCATAGAATAAATTTAATCATTTTTTATTTGCCAATTGTATTAAGAATAATAATAATCAAAAAAAAAGGTACACAAGAACCTACTTGTGGAAAAGCAAAAAAAAAGAGAAAATAACAATACGAGATACATTTTTATATATTTGCAAATAAACTATAATATTTTGGTTTTTAAGTAGTAAACTTTGTTAATTCTATCCAATATTAAATAGCTCACCAATAACTGAAATAAATGTTTTTAAAATATTTTCAGTACCTTCCAAAACATAAAGTTATACATTTGCTATTTTACTGGCATACATTTGCTAAAATTCGGATTAAATCAAATAATAAATTCTAATGTTGCAACAGAAATTATATTTTATATTTTATTTATTAATGCTACGCCACTGCAAGCTAATTCAATTTTAGAAATAAAATATACTTCACAGATGAGACGAAGTTTGCGGCTTTTAGAAAAGCTGGCAAGTGCGAAAAATAATATTTATTCTTTGGATTTAAATTGGGTCTTCTCTTTCTATATTTCAGAAAGTATATAATATTATCGGTATTTCTAAAGAGGAATTTACTGTAATAACAGCGAAACTTAGTTGGCTATGACAATTTTGGAATCTTTTGAGATTTTAAAATGAGGTGTACATGCTCACATATTTTAAATAAAATTATAATGGCACGGTTTCTATTAAAGTTTTTTCAATAAATAAATAAATGGAAATAAAAATCTTCCATCAACAATATTAAATTATAATCTGTTGTTTAATTCTACTGTATAAATAAGTTTGGTTGTTATTAATCGAAAATTAAAATAATTATCGGCTTTTGAGTTTTACTATAACTTGTTCAAACCAGAAATTTTACTTTTTAAGCAATAGTTTACCGGCTTTTTAACTCTTTAATCTTTCAAATTAATCATCTTCTACTTTGTTTAATGTATTCACATTATTCACTGAAACTTTTGAAATAAAATAGGTATAATTATTATAAAATTTCTTGGTTTTACCTTTTCTTCTTCATCGTACTCTTCATTATTGAAGATTGTGTCTATTCTGGGAGGATTTCATCGCCATTTTGGTATTAGTTTTCCACTGTCCTCTGTTCTCGGCAGTTTTGAGCGCCTGCGGTACTGGTATCCCCTGGATCTTCATTTCTCAACTTTGCCTAGAATGACAAGCTTCTCCAGGTTGTCAGGTTCTCTGCGCGCTAGGTGTCCATAGTACTTAAGGATCATCTGGTAACAGGTGGTTGAAAGTCTAGCCTTCATCTTAAATTGGTCTAAAATAGATCGATTCGTACCCTTGACAGTCTAGGCAATTCGCAGCATCCGTCTCCAGTACCACATCTAAAAAGCGTCAATTTTTTGTCTTTCAGAGGCACGGATGGTCCAGGACTCAGCTCCGTAAAGGAAGTTGGAGAAAACTAAACTCTGCATCAATCTTACTTTTGTGCCGTTGGAGATATTCCGGTCCCGCCATATTCTCTTTAGTTTGGTTACCGAAGATTTGGCTACCTGTGTGCGTCTCCTTATTTATTTCTCACAGCCTCCTTTGTTATTAAGTACGGAGCCCAGTAAACAAACTCGTTGACGGTCTCCAGTCCTGACAGTTCTCAAATAAGTGTGCCTGCCCTATCTCTCTCTTTTCACTCTTCGAATGAGCTCCGCGAGTTCACTCTCAGAAGATGCCAGTAACGTTGTGTCATCAGGTTGTTTAATCTAGTACCGCCTATTGAGATGCCGCCTTCCCAGTCTTGGAGGGCTTTCCGCATAATATACTCTCCGTAGATGTTAAAGAGTACCGGGGACAAAATACATCCTTGCCTTAGACCGTCTTTGGGTTTGAACGAGCCTGACTACATTCTTCCCATGGCCTACATATTTATTAGACGTTTAGGGATGCCTATCTCCTCTAAAATGCTTCACAAATGTTCCCATACCACACAGCCAAATGCTTTGGAATAATCATTGAACCACAGCAAGAGAGGTAGCTTCTCTCTACATTTCTCGATTATCTGCATGATGTTAACAATTTTTTCTATGGTTCCACATCCTTTTACAAATCCTGCTTGTTCTTTCGAGATTTGCCAGTTGAGGTATGTTTTCAACCTTACATTAATTACATACAGGAGAATCCTACTTGCGTGGGATATAAGTGCCACATTCCTGTAGTTTCCGCAGTGTTTTGTGTACCCTTTTATCTATGTGTTTGAGTTCTTCGCATTAATTTTGTCTCTTCCGGCTGCTTTGTTATTTCTCAGCTTTTTAATGGCATAGTAAGACCTCCATCGCTCGGTAAACTTGTCGATCTCCATCACCAGATTACCATCGTCATCTCTTATCATACATGTCTTTGGTTTGAATTCTTTGGTAATAACTTTTATCTTTTGAAATAGTCTCTGGTGTGGAAGTTTGGGGATTGGTTTTCGATATCTTGGCATATTGCGTTTAATTATGCGTTGTTATCGCATCGGCAGAGTCGTTGGATGCCAGCCGAAAGGTATTGATATTCAGTACCACCATTGTCAGTGTTTTTCTTTGTTTTATGGTGTTCCATGTTTCATTTGACATCCATTCGTTCCTAGGTTGTTCGCTGCTGTCTACTCGGTCTTTATCTCTCGACTTGATCTTTGAAACTCTTCTACTTGCTCTCCACATCTGTATTCGGTCTTAATTCCATATTTGTCATCTGGTTTGCAAAATGCCTCTCAAAATTTACCAGCTCTCTTTGAGTCAGACGTCTACTGGGTTTCATAGTGTTTCGTCTGCATCTTTTCAGCTTCACATTCATATTCGTCACTAGGAGTTTGTGATCGCTTCCGCAGTCTGCACCACGGTAGGTCTTTGTGTTGCTTATGGCAGATCTCCATCTTTTGGCTATCTGGTTCCTACATCGATCGCCTGGTGACACCCTTGTGTATAGAGGGGTATAGAGGGTGTAGTGAGGGAATTTGCTGTGCAGAATTGTTACTAAAGTTCTCCACTCACATTTCTTACTCCTAGTTCATGTTTACCGACGATATCCCTTAAGTGGCCATCATCCTGAGTGCTGTCCACTTTAATATTCAGGTCCCGCATTTTACCTTTAACTGTTTGTTTTATACTTTTTCGAAGATATTAGAACGATTGCTTCGACAAAGGCTCCTGAACCCCTCATCGCTATGCGGACGTGGATGTAGGGAATACCATTTTTTAATATTATGTAAAACATATAGTAACAGATGGTTTATTAAAATAATAATCACACTATGAATTTCATATTGTTGGCAAATGCGGAGGAAAATATTTGGATAATTCATATAAAACAGAATCCAAAAACAAGTTGCGAACACTGTTTCGCCAAATAATATCACTTTATTCTAAAAAATTGATTGTAGTAACCCTTACTTTTTGGAAGTCCATCTTATTAAGAATAATAAAAAACTCTTCGTTTTGACAAAACTTTTTTAACTTTAATGACAGCCATTTCGCTAGACTTAGCATCGTCAGATTGACATATTGAAGTTAAATTTTGTTTGTTTGTAGCTAGGTACCTGATGTTTATTAGGCTATAAGGCTAGACCAAGTATGAAAGTAATAAGACATAACAATATTAAAGCCTAGATGTTATGAGCCCTAAGGGATTATCCTGGATGTACTTCCCTCTAAGATCAGTATAACTGTGCAATGGTATAGAAAAACCAGGAAAAACTATATCATGCTGATCTTTACAATAACCAGATAAGTCAAATTATACAAAACACCTACTTGAACATCCAACCTCACTCTTACACACACCAATGACATCCAAATACTACACACTTGTAATAAAAAACAAAATTTAGATTTTCTTGAAGAACTTGAAATAAAAAGACATCTAGTAGATCCACAATTTAAAGTTGTTAATGAACAAATAAATCTGGGAAGTTCTCCACTTTTTAAGTGTTTGCTTTGATTGAGTCTTCATTTTATACATAGATAAGACGTAATTGTAACACAAATATATTAAGTTATTGTAAAGATCAGCATGATATAGTTTTTTCCAGGTTTTTCTATATCATTGCACAGTTATACTGATCTTAGAGAGAAGTACATCCAGGATAATCCCTTAGGGCTTATAACCTCTAGGCTTTAATATGTCTTATTACTTCCATACTTGGTCTAGCCTTATAACTACCTAATAAAAATCAGGTACCTAGCTACAAACAAACAAAATGTAACTTCAAAATGTCAATCTGACGATGCTAAGTCTAGCGAAACGGCTGTTATTAAGGTTAAAAGAGAAATTTTTTAAATAAATATTGGGAGTTTTGTTAAAACGAAGAGTTTTTTATTATTCACTTTATTCTCTTTCTTATATATTATTTATTAATTAACTTTAACAGACCCTTTTCATTGACCATTGCCTTCACGCAAAAATAAAATAAAGCATGAATATTTTCTCATAAATATATTCATTTGACTAGATATAATCGTGAATCTTCTCCCCAATTTCTCCATAAAATTGGAATAAAAATCATTGTTTAGTAAAGTTCAACAGTTTAAGGGTATGTAATGAATCTAGTTATATCTGTAAATCAACAAATATAAGCTTTAGCTATAAGTTGTCATTCAGTATTATAAATAATTGTAATATGGTAACTAAATATACACAAATTTAAGAAAAATGAACCCCAATAAAATAATTCATAGAATTATTGTAACTAATTTTAAAATCGTTTAATTTAGTTCTGGCTGATTGACAGATTCAAACAAATATATTGCAACATTTCAATCTACGATATCTATTGTACTAAACTCTTTAAACAAACAACCACAATTATTTTAAGCATTTTTAAGGCAATAACAGCTGTTTCGATATACTACCATCGTCAGATTGACATATATTTAAGTTACATTTTGTTTTTCCAACTAAGATACCTTATGGTGATTAAGTAGTGTTAATACTAGACGAAGTATGAGAGAAATAAGACATAACGCCTAATGTTATTAACCGTAAAGGATTGATTATCCTGAATATATTTCCCTCTAAGTGCAATAAGTGTAAGTGCACCTCGAGAACACGGCCAATTACGTCCATTCGTGAATTATCTTACTCGGTACGTAATATACATCATATTGTAAATTATATCTGTGTTCAAGTTACATTATTTTTAGACCAAAAAAGGTCAAGCAAAAAGTGTTTTAAAAAGAACTAGAACAAATTTAAAAATTATATTTCTTTCGTAATATCTATGCTAAACAGCACATTCAAGGATATGAATCAAATCTTTCGGTTAGATGAAAGGATCCCTTCTCGAAGAGGACGTCAAACGTACGTCATTGACACATGGGACAGTTCAAAATTTATATTTTTTATTACGGTCACACTAAAAAGTGTAAAATTTCAAAATGGGATAGGGGGATATTTTTAATATTGTTCGGAATATGAAATACATAAAAAGTCCAGTCCATTTGTTTTGAAATATCGGCACAATACCATCATTTTTTAGAGTTGTCAAATTATAATCGACAAGGTAGTACATAAACATTCCTGAGTTTTCGCACTTAAAGTGGTTTTTGAAGGGAACTTCGTTCTATGACCGATTTCATTAAAAAGATAGTGTCCTTTTTAAAAGTCGACAGGAGGGATGAGCTAAAAGTCGGTAGCCGAATATTTATTAAAAAATATAAATTTTGAAATGTCTCATGTGCACTTGACGCTCGATGTTCGCTTTGCCATCGCGACGCGTCGGAAGGGTTTCGTAATTGAGATAGAATTGACATTCGGTACGTTTAAAACCTCTCCTATTTAGCATACATATTGTCGATTCATGTTCTCGCTTTTTAATATGACGCCTTTTGTCTGATGTTCACTTGACAAATTTCAAGGGTGTCTAATGAAACGGTTATCCCGCATACACTATTAAAAATAGTTTTTCTCATCCAGTACTGAATTTTAACCATAACGGCATTCATTATTTATTTAGTCTGAAAAATTATCTCGACATATATTCTAGAAAAAATAAACACTTTTTTTGTCCAACTCAAATAATATACATAAAAATTATTGTTTTTTTGGAGTATATGAAAAAAAGACACTTTTATTGACTATGCAGTTGTAGAAGTCGTCTTCTTCGGATAATAAATTAAAGTTACCACTATTTTTACTTGTTTTTGTAACATGATATGTTAACTACAAACGTAATATTTTTAAATTAATTATATGGCTAACACTAATACCATCTTAACATGTTAATTATTATAAACGATTCCTTTCAGTAATTCCAACTTTATACACGATCTTTAATGTGGCATAGTCCAATACCTTCAACCACGATTCATTCTCTTATTGTCATTGGTGTTATACACAGGTATGTTTTTTTATTTTTATTTTTGGTAAAAGATTTTAAATATAATTTCTATAAATCTTGACAGTACCTACTATATAATCAGATGAGAATTTTCAAATTAATAATTATTTCAAGTATATTTTGAGGGCAATTTAAAAGTAATAATTGTAAATTTTTTTTATAAAAAAATACAAAATGGCGAGTTAAGTACATTTTTGGAATTCTAATTGTTATATTAATTTATCTTTTGTTACTATTGTAGTTTCTGTAACATAAATGATAAATGTAGATTTCGGAATACGCTGTTTTGTACTTTTTGTACGGAAAAAAATAAACGAACACGTGGCTGATGCTGACAATTTTTCACAGCATTGGAATATAAAATACCAAAGACATTACAAATTTCAATTTCAAAGACAATCCCAATTTCAAAGACATTACTGAGTTACTACCGAATTACCGCTGATTGGTTCTACATTGGTGGACTGTTCACCAGACCAACCCTTCACTGGACCAGCCCTCTCCTGGATCAACCAATGGATCGCAGATGTAAAAAAAGATAAGTCGACCAACGTAAATAAATGCATTTATAATATTATACAGCTGTCTTGTTTTTCTTTATTTCTTAAACGTAATATCAAAATCATTTTCGTATCGTCAAGTGTATTAGAATAAGTAGTTGTAAAGAACTGTTTGCGGATTATTTTGTTTTGTAACGTATTCTCAACTTCATTCATTTTAGCACCAAGGAAATCTATTTTTCTTTTATCTGTTGATACATTTTCATGTTTTTTTTTACTTCATAGTCAGATTTTTCTGACATCTTTCTGTCATCTAATGATACTTATTTAAATAACTCAGCTTAGAACAAGTTTCTTCATTAGTATCATAAAAAATAAAAAGATTTCAGTGGCGCCCTTATAATTTCTTAAAGAAACAAATATTGTACTATAGTCGAAGCTAATGAACTTACTCACCCCTAGCTAAGGTATTTAACTAACATAATATTTGCTGTGATAAACATTTATAAATTTTGTTAATTATTGAAATAATAAAATTAAATTATAGACGAAATTAAGATTAATGGTTGTTTTATTTTAAATTGCATTTTTTTTTCTTTTGGTATATTGTTATGTTTTAAAAGTTAACTAAATATTTTTATAAATTCACTCTCTACATTTAAATCATATCACAAATTGACGCCCAACGTCATAATATGGTTACATTTTTCACTATTTTATTATAAATTAGAAAATCAGGAATATGCTCTTTCATCATATTTCACATTTTATATCTATAACTAATAAACAATACGCAATAAGTACTAGATGGTCCATAATATAAGATACTTATCATTAATCCAATGTTTTTCTTTTATTTTACTTAACTACCTTTTCATCATTTTGGGTTAAATGGTACAAAAACGATTTTTATTTTTTACTTTTTCTAATTCATATGTTTGTGAAACTTGGTTAAAACCTAGTGTACTTTTTATTTGGAATCTCCAAAGAAGAATTATAAAATTAATACAGACCTTTTAAAATAAAACTGTCATTAAGATATTGGATCAACACTTTTTCAGCATATTAGGATTTCTTTATTAAAACACTTTAAAATAATATCTTTTATCAAATTTACTAATTGACATCCACATCTAAATATGACAACCCCTTTCAATCCATACACTACTAAAAACTAATAATGAGAAAAGTACTCTCCCTCCAGTGAATACGATTACTGAAAATGGACAGAGGCTTTCGGGTACTTCTTCTAATCATCTGATTGTCGGTTTATTCAATTGTTTGCTTTTTACATTCATAAGAATCAATAAAAGCTGGTTTCAAACGATCGATTGACATATTTTTTAATTTCCCGTTAATCATCACCGAGAAAAATTTAGTGTACCTATTGATCACCTTGTATGTTCCGTTATAAGGAGCTTGAAGAGGCTTTTTTACTGAATCAACTCTCATAAAAACATGAGTACAATTCGATAACTCCTTGTAATCGAAAGTGTTATTGTTGCTGTGGTTAGATCCAGGTGATGCTCTCAGCTCTTTCATATTTTCTCTCAAATTATGAAGAAATTGTTGTGGAGTAGGTGATACATCAGAGTTTCCAAAAATGAGCTCACCAGGAATTCGCAATGTTGTTCCATAAAGCAATTCAGCGCAGACTCTAAATTTTCTTTCACCGTTTCTGGAATCCCCAATAGAATAGTGGAATGGTCAATTTTTACAGAATGGTTATACCAAAAGCTGCACAGATTCAGGCACCACTGAATGATTTCCAGAAAGGAAACCCGAGGGAACATCAGCGTCTGGTATGGTCAGATGAACAAACTTGACATTTAATGAATTAAATAAAACACTTTCGAAAATAATAGCTTTTATCAAATTTGCTAATTGAAATCCACATCAAGATATGACAACCCCTTTCAATCCATAAACTACTAAAAACTGAAAATGAAAAAAGGCAATCGCCGCTGCCACAATATTATCAAAAAAATAATATAACTTTATATTCAATGGAGCCAACAGAGAAACAGAGATTGTACATAGTATATTTTTAGGTAAAATATTTTAGATAAAAAACAGCTCGATTAATTCTCTGAAAGAAATGCATACTTTACCCCAACTGAATCAACATTTTAAATATTTTACTACAAATTGTTTATAATTGATGGGCTTTTAAAAGTCAACATAAATTTCAGAAAGTGGCTAGTTTATTGTTAGCTTATCTGTCATGTATATTTTTGGGACAATGGTGTAAAATACAATCTTTGATGTGTCTATGTCATATGACGTCATATATATTAAATCTCCTTTTTTTAAACATCTACACACAAACTTATAACTAATACCACGAATTAACATTTTATAAAAGCATTTAAAATTAAATATTGCAAAAATTCTAAAGTGACAGATTCAGGACCAAAATATGATATGATAGTTTTAGGTATGCCAAAACGACTTAAATATGCTTTCAGCTTTTTAATTAAATTCTTTAATTAGATATGACAGCCACTACTGGCAATTTTTGAGCTGACAGGCCATGATAATCTTAAAGGTTGGCAGACCAAGTGCATTTTGAAGTTCATGAACTTTGCTAACTGTTGATTTAAAATTAATTTTCGCTTAATCTTTTATTGTAATGTATTTTTATGAATAATTAATTTAATTAATAATAATTTTGGCAAAAAAGTAAGTGTCAGACCAGATACGTTTTGTTCGTATTATAATTTAAAACTTAATTCTTAAAAAATTCCCAATTCGGCATAAGGGTAATTTTTATACTAATGGCTCCGCGCCTATATTTTTCTGTGGTATTGCAAAAGATCTTGATGCATATGCACTTGTTTTATTTTCTTGCATCAAAACATCTCGCATGTCCCTTTGACCAGAGCTGACCGATGGAGTTGAAATTTTATTTATGTAAAAAAATTGCAAACATGGACTGATACTAGCAATTTATTTTAATGTTACACATGTTCTTTTATGCACATCCAGCAACTCAAAAAGTACATCTTTCTTCAAAAGATCTCTTAATATTACTGAACAAATAAATCTTGATAGCTCTCCACTATTAAACTGTTTACTTTTATTGAGATAAGACATAATTGTAACAGAAATATATTAAGTTATTGTAAAGATCAGCATGATATAGTTTTATCCTTAACACTACTTAACATCAGGGAGTTACCTTGAAAAAACAAAATGTAACTTAAATATGTCAATCTGACGATGCTAGTTATGGGAAACCAGCTGTAATTGTAATTTAAAAGGTAATTTTTTAATTAAACTGGGAAGTTGACTTCAAACGAATGGTTGTCTATTATTTTTATGTCCATCATTATTAGAAAAATGCAAAGAGTCAGATTTACAAACATAACTAAAATTATTAAAATTGTTACATTGAATATCACTGTTGAAAACCATGGTAATATCCACATCTACCAAATCTTTGTCTCTGCTTTACCATTTCGAATGCTTTTAGACCCAAAGAAATTGTTTTGTAGTGGCCAGTGTCTGGATACGGCATCCACATATTCTCTGGATGTTGAACTACCATTTGTAATGAGTTTGTTTCGTTCTTTGCTCTTCTCTGAGTTGATATATGTTCTTATAACATTGTCCAATGTGAAACTTTCGACTAGTAATAGTCTTTCTCTCAAAGACTCGGATAAAATATCATATATAATAATATACTTAAGTAAAGAACTTTCTAAATCCTTTAGTTCACAAGATAGAGATACATTTTTAATATTTATATAATAAAATTTTCCATCGTTTCTCATCCTTCTGTTTGCACTTTAAAAGTTGATATCTCTCATATGATAAATTAGTTTTAGGCAAGAATTGAAAGTCCAATTTTTTAATAAGCATATCTATCTTAAATCTATCAGCTTCGACAATCTTAAAAGTATTAAAAATACGCATACCTTCATCTCCTATTAACGTTAAAAGTTATGCACATTCACATTGATTAGCATCTTCCTTTTTTGCAATCTCCAATTTTAAAAGGGCTAGGTTGAAATTCTCCTTTCTGTCTGCGTTCTGTCTATCGTTCATGCATATTTTAGGAGGTTAGGTAGGTGTTACTGAACTAACGTTCCAACGGACACTGGTGTATTTTTAATAAATTACAATTTTTAATGTGTCTTATTAATGTTTCTACTATATATTACATTTACTAGATTAAAATTGGCTTAAAAGAGTACATCTTTATTACCATAAATAGAATTTTAATTAAGATAATCCACTTTATAGTTCTGAATCCTTAGGAAGATTAATAAGAGACATCCTTTAATATGTTTCCCATTAAAAAGCCACTAAAAAACAAATTAAAGTTGTAGGTATAGGTATTCGTGGTAAAATTCTGTTGAATTTAAAAGAAATTTTTTAAGTATTGAATTTAAGATGTCTTATAATTGGACTCTCTTTAATCTAAATCATTGAAAAGACATCATAGATAGCTTAAGCTGCTATCATTAGATCTAGTAAGTTGCACGAATATCAACGAAAATAGTAGAAGTGTGAAAGTTAGGTTGCTTAAGAACTGAACCATCTCAAATGCAGACCTGTACACAATCAATGACAACTCTTTGAAATATTCGAAATATTATTCAACAACTTATAAAAAAAATAAAAAAATAAAAAAGGAAATTAAACCAGTAGCATTAATTTCAGTTCCATTTAAAACTAAGATAATTTCTGGTGTGGAGCTGTATCGAATCCCTAAAAAACTTTGAATAAAATACCAGAGTAACTCTGGGTTCCAGGGCAAGCGCTGCCAAGTGCATCATCTCCTGTGGGCAGCAAGGGAAACCCTTCTGTACTTGGAGAATATACCGGGGCTCAGCCACTCGAAAGCGTTCATATCTCAACCTACGAGTAGCAAAACAGCACAGCTCCTGGAATGGGGTAGAAGTCACCTACGCATTCTACCTGGAATGCTGACTGGACAATGTTGTCTGTGATACTTCGGCCGGGGCTACTGTCACTGCCCCGCTTTGGAATTGAACAGCCTTCGATCGTTTGGTTTCATACAGCTTGAGCCTATTGACCATAGACACGTCTCGCCAAAATCAATCTTGGACTTCGTTAAGAAGTGCAGATTGGATAGCGAATTGTAACCCTTACTGGTGAGACAAAATAGGCCTGAGTTTGACCGCAGTGGAGAGGCGGGGAAGCGCAATCACATTAAACCTAACCTAAGATAATTTCTAGCAAAAACTTGCCTTTCAGCTACTTGAGCAAGATTCCAGTTATCTTTAATCGACTACGAATTCCTTGTAAATTATAACAGATATCCCGCCCTAAAGTGTCAAACAAATTATTTTAACTAAATGAGAAAATTCAAATATTAAGTTTTGATCACCCCCTAGTTTAAAAAAATCTGGTTTAAATTAAATCGGTATTTTTTGTCTTATTTGAATTAAACTTCAAATTTCATTTAAACTATTCTTGCTGCAAAACAGCTGATTAGTGCTTAAACTACCATAATTAAGCTAATATCTTTGTCTGTAATTTTTAACTGTGTACAATTTGCACTGAGAGAGACATACCGAAATCACGGTTTTATTGGATTTTTAAATTTCTATTTTAATTTTAAATGCCCGTCCCGATGATGCCTGCACTTGGGGAATATCCAATAAGAAAATCATGAGTCGCTATGCATACAGTTTTATCAGCCATTTCATCGTACTTCCATTTCCAATAGGCATTCGAATTCAAATGAAAGAATCGCGTATGAGTTAAGACGCTTTCCATCATCTAAAATTTGCCTTTAATCAATTCCCAATTTACAATAACTGTTTGTCTATAAAATTTTACAGTATTATTGTTTGATCTTAGCAAAATTGAGATTTTGAAAAATGAAAATTGATAAATTCAACAAAAAAGGTGGTAAATTATTTTTATTTAAATCTAGTTATTTTAATTCCTTAAGTATAAATATTTACTAAGTATGTCCCGACATGGTATCAAACAGTCACTTCCAAAAACTAATGTATTAAAAGATATACAAAATTCATTAATTTGTAATTAAAAATTTAAATTAATGTTATTTCTGTTAATATTTTAAAATCATTTATGGATGCAACAGTCTAAAACCTACAAAAGAACAAAAGTGAATTATACACTATTTTAATAATGGGATAATTTTTTACTCGCCTGTCAATATTCTTCTTGGTATTTTAGCCGTATAGAACACCAAGTACACACCTTACTATCGTCCCAAATATCATTTTCAAGTCAGCCAACATTAAACCAATTTATGCGTTCGTGTGGTGTAATTAAACCCGTAATTACAACTCACTAATAAAATTGTTTTTACCAGCACAATGAAAACTGTAATTACAGTACTTTCAAAGCTGCATCACACAATACAACATGGAAAACAACTTACAGAAGAAAAAAACTGTTCAAAACTGAGAACTCAATTAAGCTTAATACTTTTTTAGTAAGTGTGCTAAGACAAATTCTTCAATTAGTTAAATAATTTTTATAATCCTAAAACATTTTTTTTAAATGTTTAGCGGTATATTTACATATGCTATAAAATGCTATAAAAATTGGAAATGGTAAAGTGTGTTTAACAATATAGTGCCTACAATAAAAGGGGACTGATGGTGATAATAAACTTCTTAGGTACTTTTATCTCAGGTATTGGCAAGTTTAGCTAAAGAATGCAGGAATGGATTAATTTTAATAGAAATGCATATTAAAGGATCTTCACAATAAAATTTAAATATGTTAATATATCAATTCAGTTTCACTATAACTATCGTCATCTACATTAATTATAAGTCGTTGTATGTTAGTATGAAATGCCCTCCACTTTTATAACATGGTTTATTGTTCTTTTCCAACAATCAGCGTCTGGGTCCTCTATATTTTGCCGGATTAATGCAATTGCAGAAGGACATAATGTAGGTATAGTATTTTGGGTCCGCACTTTGTTCTTTAGTTTTCTCCACATATGCTCAATCCGGTTGAATACGCAGTAGTAAGGAGGAAGACGAAGAACTGTATGTCCTTTGGTTGCTGCAATTGTATCACAAACATATGTCTTCTGTTTGTTAAATGTCCTTAGAACCTCTAAAAGCTGCGTTTTTTATATCCTTCTTCAATGTACATGTTTTGGAGCATAAATTCCTGGATTTCCGCTTTTGTATTGACGAAGAACTGTATGTCCTTTGGTTGCTGCATTTGTATCACAAACATATGTCTTCTGTTTGTTAAATGTCCTTAGAACCTCTAAAAGCTGCGTTTTTTTATATCCTTCTTCAAAGTACATGTTTTGGAGCATAAATTCCTGGATTTTCGCTTTTGTATTGAAGAGCCTGGAACCTTCTTCAATTGGCGACTATGGTAACTGGCTTTGTCCATAACTATGACACTATGCGGGGGAATATTTGTCAGTAAACTGTTTTCGAACCAATCTTCGAAAAATTCGGCTGTAGTATCTTGGTGGTAATAAAACTAGTCGTCGAATAGGAACAGTAACACAGGCCACCGCTGATGCATTTTCCCAAGGACGAAACATTTTTCACAAAAATTATTGTACATCACAGACTAACTCTCACTACGGGAACACAAATATAAATGATTATACTCAACCCAAATTATACAAAAACAAGAACCGATCCTGTATGCAAATTTTGACCATAAGCAATAAACCGTGACAGACGATCGCAATGAAAGTGGTTTATTATCATCAGCCCCCTTATATTGTAGGCACTACTAACTTAATACCTGTGGAACATAAAACGTCTGAAAAAAGTACGTTTTCAATACCTGCATTTTAGATTTAAATGATGAGGATAGTATATATCGTATGTAAAGTATTTCCAAGCTGTCAGGAGTTACAGAAAACCGAACTGGCAACATTGTCTATCCACCATTCTTTTAAGATTTGTGACCATCTGATATCTAGATATAATTGACAGAAATTGTCAATTTTTTTTTTAAAATAGTTTATATGTCCTCGAGGAAGCTGAACTTACTTATAGCTTCTTGGAATATTTGACATTCGGTTAAAATATGTTTTACTGTGATGTTTTTTTGACACTGGTTACAGTATGAGGCGTCTTTTGTGCTTACTGCGAGTGAAAGTAACTTGCTTATGTCTAGTTAGCAAAAAAAACGTTTTTTTATTATGTTTGAGGTTAACTAAGTCGTGTTTGGACTAGATTTAGTTGAGTAATAAGACAACAATATTAAAGTGTAGACGTCATTAGCCCTAGAGGATTATCCTGGATATATTTCCCTCTAAGATCAGTATAACTGTGCAATAATATAGAAAAACCAGGAAAAAACTATGTCATGCACAGTTATACTGATCTTAATTGTTTATTGTTCTTAATAAGATGGACTTTTACATATTAAGGGTTAGTACAATAAATTTGATTAACATTAGTATTATTAATATTTTTTAGTTATTTTATTACGATTTTTTAGTAACATCTAATAAAACCAATACAAGAAAATATATTTTTAAATCCCTGTCTATATAATTAAAATATACTGGAAATAATTTATTTTCGATGTTTACAAAACTTGATGAAACCATAAAGATTTTTATCGTAGATATATCATTATCCATATCTCTTGTAGGTACACGTTTTTCATAATTATGGATCAGTACAACATGTTCAATAATATAAAAAATAACGGAAAATCTTTACAATAACTTAGATAATAGATTGTATTAGGTTGTATAAGCCAATTAGACTTCTCTGCACTTCGACCTACGAACTCTGGAACGCCAATATTTCTAGCGAAGTTATAGAGAAAAATAGTTTGATAATAATTAGAATAGACTTGCCGCATTTCACTCAGCGAACTTGTTAATTTATCTGCAGTCAATGTCAATGTACATATACATTGTTTAGCAGTATATAAAGAGATTGCAATGGGAAGCAAAAGAAATTGTAGTTTTTGATGAAGCGGTCTACTCTATTTCCGTTTATATCTCGATACACTTTTTAACGAATAAATTTGTATTAATAGTTTATAAACCAGCTAAAATAAGTTTACTTAAAATAAGCTTTTGAACAATATTAATCTAATCCAGTCTAACTGGATAAAGTTTCAAAATAAAAACATTTTAATAAGAGTATGCATGAGCAGACAGGACCTAAGAATTATGATAGAACTACTGACTGGAGGCAGTCGCCTTGATGGGCCTAGGAAAACAATTGGACTGACAATTGGAAGTATTGCCAATGACCCTGTTGAGGTTCATCAGAGATAAGGCTGATAGAACGACTATAACCTAAGGATGGGCCACAATAGATATTTCAGGTCGCAGTGGGAGGGACGTTGAATGACCACTCACATAGAACCTAACCTTGCATAACCTAAAAAACATACGCATACATAGTTTTAGGAACAATATAAATATGTTCGTCAAATTTCAAATTTGATCATGTCATAAATAAAGGTAAGTACCTACTTAATAGAGATATTAAATTTCTTTATTATTTTCAATATTTATGGAATATATTCATTATTTCTAAAATAAATCAAATGATAATATGGAATGGTTTCATCTATTTGTATTTTTGTTTTTATAATATTCCACTATGTTCCAAATAATCACACGGACTATCTTTAGTAAAAGTCCATGGATTTGATAGTTCAAACATTGTTATTACGTGCAAAAAAGGCCATTCTTTCTTTTCCCATTAACAAATTTTGACGGACAACGAAACATCACTCAGTGGAGTTCTAATCAGTCTGCCAACCGGTAATTGACGTTGTTAACTCAGTAATTATACTACTGCAAGTTTGCTTGTATCGGGTTAGTTAGCTTGGATAACACGACATGTCCAGTATCCATCTGCATTTACACATAGAAAATAAACTTGTGGTTTGGTAGTTTGATAATGAAACATTCTGTCTGCGGAATACGGAATTTATATAACTAAAACTATAATCGAATAAATGTGTAGAAATGTTTACACATATCTAATAATTAATTACTTAATATTTCTTCGTTTCTATTAAATTTCATTAACAAAAAACAAGGATTAATGCTTAATATTAACATGAACTAGCAGTTTTGGAAAATCCAAAAATTTTTTTATATTTTTCAACCAAATAAAGTCATGACATTGTCTTTTTGACTCATTTTCCATTCAAAAGTTTTTTAGTTGAATAGGGAAGATTCAGATGTAATACTGTTAAATAATTTTTGAATAAAACGTAATAAAAACGTTAATATTTATTTTTGACAATAGTTATTTATTCAAATTTATTTTAACCAAAATATGTTTTAATTCAGTGTCTACAGATGTCATTCCTGTTGTAACAACAAATGTAAAGTTATTGGTGAACGTAAACATTCTTATTACAAAAATTAATAACATTTTAATAATAATCAGATTTTAAGTTTAGAAATGAGGAACTAAACTACTGTAGTATGTTTAAGCAGATTCTACATAAGTAACAGTTCTTGTAGATTAATGATGAAATATTATGGAAACACACAAATCAAAACAATTAGAAAAGTATAGTAAAAATATTACAACCAGTATAAATAAAACACAAGGTGCTTCGGTCCCGCCAATGTAAATATTGTGCATCTTTTGAATGCAACGAATTAAAATTATTTTTTTATATTTTGCACTTATAAAAATCTTCATTATAAAACGCATTTGCGTATCGTAATGTAACTTTTACGCACGCAAATTTTTGTTTTAAATGGTTGGCGACACGAGTGAAGTATCTAATGACAAGACTATTGACAATGACATTTGTGGCTAATAGCAATTTATTAATTTTATATTGTTCTTTAAGAATGTATTTGTGAATAAGAATATAATTTTTTACTTATATAATATATTATTATTAGTGGTGTATTAGTAATTCTAAAATATTTTAAAACATTAACATTTCATAATTTAAATGTCAAAACTGTCAAATGTTATAAATTACACAGTGCTACCGACATACTTTTTAAAATCAAAATTTTCGTAATTACATAAACATAATAAATTAATTTAAAAAATGATAAAATGGCAAAATATAAAAAATATTATAAACAACTTATTTCATATGGCTGTTGTGGCACTCGTTCTTTAAAAAACTCATCGCTTCGCGATTCGTTTTTTAAACTTGAACTCGTGTCATAACAGAATTCCATATGAAATGCGTTGTTTAATATACTATTAAATAGTTATGCTGCAATACATAGTAGGACTATAATCTTATTTCTAGGTGGATGTTATGGTCGGTTGCTGCGTACCTTGACAAATATCCAGAAAAACCAAGACGGCAAAGGATAAATAAACCGTGGTGGAATGAACGGTTACAAAAGCCTAGGCAATAGTTATTTACGTTACAAGTCCGGGAAGTGACTTATTACGGTACGAGATAGATGTTTATGGACGAGGTGACGAAGGAGCCGAGTCTAATCGAGTTTGGTGGGTTATAGACAAGGAAAATATATATCTCAAAGAGCTGGTATACGTACTGTTGGCGGAGCACCTAAAAAAATAGCTGAGTTCTTAAAACTAGACCAACCAGAAAAGTATACAAGTCATTGCTTCAGGATGGTAAAGCATGGTAAAGGGTTAAGGTTATCTGCATACCCAAAGTAGGTAGGGTAACCGACCAGACGCCCAAATCATAACTACCAATAAGCCTCTCGTCTTTTCTGGTTAAAATACTAAAGGCACTGTCAGACAGGTATATCAGGAATAAAGTGCTGAAGCCAATACTCGTACCATCCGGGCAAGTTAACGGACTTGGTGCTAGACGACCTTAATGGATTGCTTTCAAATTCCAAAGAGAAAAAGGAAATAGCAATAGCTTCTTTCTTGGACGTGGAGGAGGTATTTAAGAAAGTGTCTCCCGAGTCAGTGACAGAGGCGGATGGCTTCAAAACCGTTGTGGGTACAGGGGCTAGGGTATACTGCACCAAGCCAAGGACAGAAATCCAGCTATACCTTAAAAAGTACACAACTGCGTTTATTAAGCTAAAATTGCCGCTGTACAATATTGTAATTTATGGTACTAACCCTTACTGTGTGAAAATTCATGTTATTCAGAACAATAAACAATTAAAAGGTTGTATTAACTTTCACTATTTATTCTATAAATTGCAATTACAGCTGTTTCGCTATAACTAGCATCGTCAGATTGACATATTGAAATTACATGTTTGTTTGTAACTAGGTACTTGATGTTGCTAAGTAGTTAAGGCTAGACCAAGTAAGGAAGTAATAAGACATAACAATATTAAAGCCTAGATGTTATTAGCCCTAAGGGATTATCCTGGATGTATTTCCCTCTAAGATCAGTATAACTGTGAAATGATATAGAAAAACCAGGAAAAAACTATATCCTGCTGATCTTTACAATAACTTAATATATTTGTGTTATAATTACGTCTTATCTATGTATAAAATGAAGACTCAATCAAAGTAAACAGTTTAATAGTGGTGAACTTCCAAGATTTATTTGTTCATTAACTACTTTATATTGTTGATCTGCTAGATGTCTTTTGATTTCAAGTTCTTCGAGGAAATCTAAATTTTGTTTTTTATCACAGGTGTGTAATATTTGAATGTCATTAGTGTGTATGAGTGAGTGTGGATGTTCAAGAACGTGTTTGGCATAGTTTGACTTATCTGGTTGTTGTAATCTATATGCTCTTAAATGTTCATTGAATCTTATTTCAAAATTTCTTTGTGTTTGACCTATATATACAACATTACATTTTGGACAATTAATTTTGTAAACACCAGATTTTTTTAATTTAGGTAATTTTGTTTTTACATTTAACAATTTTGTACCAACATTATTGTGTGATTTGAATGAAATTATTGCAGATGTTGCAGAAGATATTATTTTTGAAATTGTATTAGAAATATTTCCACAATATGTAATACTTTTATAACTTTTAATTTCTTTTGGTTGTTGAGGGAATATTAGTTGTAGTGACACTTTCTGTTCTTTCTTATTAATTAATTTATTTATCAAATGTATTGGATAGCCATTAGATATTGCTATTTGTTTTATAATCTCAATTTCTTTATTAAAATTATTTTTGTTCATTGGAATTGAAAATGCTCTATGTATCATAGAATTATAAGCTGCTAATTTAATTTTGAAAGTCCGATATAAAATTGATAAAACTATTTTATGGTTGAGAGTGTCAAACCCTCGACTAAAATATAGAAGAACAATAAACAGCTAAAGGGTTGATTTAACTTTCACTCTTTATTCGTTAAATACTTTAAATGTAATGACGGCCGTTTCGCTACAGAATTAGCATCGTCGGATTGACATATTGAAGTTACATTTTGTTTGTTTGTAGCTAGGTACCTAATGTTGATTATGTAGTATTAGGGCTAGACCAAGTATGGAAGCAATAAGACATAACAATATTAATGTTGGTAAAAAATTGTTAAATGTAAAAACAAAATTACCTAAATTAAAAACATCAGGTGTTTACAAAAGTAATTGTCCAAAATGTAATGCTGTATATATAGGTCAAACACAAAGAAATTTTGAAATAAGATTCAATGAACATTTAAGAGTATATAGATTATACCAACCAGATAAGTCAAACTATGCAAAGCACGTTCTTGAACATCCACACTCACTCATACACACCAAATATTACATATTTGTGATAAAAAACAAAACTTAGATTTCCTCGAAGAACTTGAAATCAAAAGACATCTAGCTGATCAACAATATAAAGTAGTTAATGAACAAATAAATCTTGGAAGTTCACCACTATTAAATTGTTTACTTTGATTGAGTCTTCATTTTATACATAGATAAGATTATATATTATATATTAAGTTATTGTAAAGATCAGCAGGATATAGTTTTTTCCTGGTTTTTCTACATCATTGCACAGTTATACTGATCTTAGAGGGAAATACATCCAGGATAATCCCTTAGGGCTAATAACATCTAGGCTTTAATATTGTTATGTCTTATTACTTCCTTACTTGGTCTAGCCTTAACTACTTAGCAACATCAAGTACCTAGTTACAAACAAACATGTAATTTCAATATGTCAATCTGACGATGCTAGTTATAGCGAAACAGCTGTAATTGCAATTTATAGAATAAATAGTGAAAGTTAATACAACCTTTTAGTTGTTTATTGTTCTGGAGTACAATATTGTGTTACGACTTTGATAACCTGAAGGAATTAAACATTGGTATTTGTCATTTTAAATATAAATTTTCTTTAAAAATAAAGATATGTATTCTGCTATTAAAGTCATCAAATCTCCTAATTGTCATATATAATTATATAATTGTAAAGAATTTACCAACAATATTTTTATAATAAATAAAATTCTAGTTTCTTACTTTTTGCTTCTGTTTTAAAAAAAACCAGTGTGGTAATAAGTTTCACTAAGACATTCTAAAAAATATAATTTATATTATTATGAAAAATATTTAATGTATTATGTATTATAAATTTCTTAAACAAAATGATTGATCACCTACATCGTGAATATGAATTACGATAAAAAAAAACTTTTTTAGACTGGAACTTAAAAATATACGTCGTTGGTACAAAATTAACTATTTTATGTAAAAAAGCATACAGAAGTTCAGTCATCAAATACTTTTGGTGCTTTTTACTTTTTTAGAATTGTTTTCATTCTACCTGAGGCGCTGCAACTTGCACCATGAATTAAACATTTTTTCAACACACCGGCGCCTTTGCTGACAGATTAAATAAGAACCCCAACGAATATCTGCTTATCTTCGAACAACATCAACGAAAACCTAAAAAAATAATCCAAACTTAACACCGTTTTTTTGCGCGACGTAATTGCCAGCCATAAATTCGAAAAATATGTGTTCGCATTTAGAATACAATGCCGAATTGGAATCGACAAAAATAAAAATAAAAGAAAAGCAAACATAGAGAGAAGGACCAAACGAATCAGCTACAAGCGCCAACTTGATCTGTTTTTATCAGCGAAACAGAAGGCTGATAAAAAGAAAACAAGCCAAACTGAAATTCTGACAATAACAGTCTGAATTCCCCGAACGCGAATCTCCTACAAACTCGAATACAATGTACAGGTTCTCCTTAGTGGAAACCATGGAGACGTGTTTAATTTTGTGTTTCTCTTTTTGGTAATCTCTACACTGATATACAATGTTTGGTTGATAATTTCATTAAATAATATAAATTTTAAAGAATATGTAACAATATGGTAAAGTATTAATAGAAAATTAAACTTTTTAACAAAACTTTTTTAAAATAAACGATAGTTGTTTCTCTAAAACTAGCATCTTCAGATTGGCATTTTGAAGTTATATATTTTTTTTTAAGTAGCTACCTGATTTTGATTAAGTAGTATTGAGACTAGACCAAGTATGAAAGAAATAAGACATACCAATATTATAGATTAAATGTTATTATCCTGGATGTTTTTCCTCTAAGATCAGTATACATAGGCAATGTTATAAAAAAACCAGGAAAAAACTACATTATGCTGATCTTTACAATAAATTAATATATTTGTCTTACATTCACGTCTTATCTATGAATAAAAAATGGAGACTCAATCAAAGTAACAAGTGGAGAACTTATTTATTTATTTGTTTATCAACAAGTATAAATTGTTGATCTGCTAGATTTTTTTTTATTTCTAGTTATTTAAGGAAATCTAAATTTTTCCTATTACTTTCATACTTGGTCTAGTCTTAACAACACTTTTTTATCAGCAGGTAGTTACTTTGAAATAATAAAATGTAACTTCAATATGTCTATTCTATTCTATTCTATTCTTCTGGGGTGCGTTTCATGCATGTACTGGAGCTCTAGGCTCATTGTACCCCCCTGAAGTAATCATACCAGGTTCGTTTCCTTCATGTATTCTAGAATGTCCCTGATATTCGCTTTCACGATTTCCTCTGGCTCAGGAAACTGAATGCCAAAGTGTCTCTGTCTAAGCCACTTAAGGCTCGGACAGTGACATATTACGTGAAGAGGAGTTTCGTCTTCCTCACCACATTTTATGCATAATGGGTCCTCAGCGAGTCCTATTATGTTCATGTGTTTTCGGAGATGGCAGTGTCCTGTAAGCAGTCCCACTGCCTTTCTCAATTGGGTTCTACTTAGGCTGAGTAGTTCTGTAGTTTTCTCCCTGGATGGACCTGTTATGAATAATCTGGATTGCCTGAGTCCAGGCAGTTCCATCCAGAGTTTCTTATGTTGTTCCCTTAGTCGTTCCTCTATTGCATTACATGTTGGTATGAGACCCCACATGTGGGAAGAGGTCCGATCAGGGTTCCTTCTGAAGCCTCCCTGGCTAGGAGGTCAGCTTTTTCATTTCCAAGAATCCCTGTGTGTCCTGGTACCCATTCAAGGATAACCTTGTGGCGTTTTGCCAGTTCAGCTACAGTTCCTTGGCAGTGCTTCACTGTTCGTGACGCAGTGTGCACGCTCTCTATTGCTTTGAGAGCTGCTTGGCTATCACTTCTGATCCTGACAGTCCTGTTAGGGACTGTCTCGCTCAGGATGATTTCCGAGCATGTATTGATGGCAACCACTTCAGCTTGCAGGATAGTCTCTACTGAACCCAGGTTGAGACTATACGTCTTCCCTGTATTTTCATTGTAGATTCCAATCCCAGTGCTGGTGCTTGTTTTGGATCCGTCTGTGTACCAAACGGATTCATGTTGTTTCCTAATCTTGGTACGAGCCTCGTCCCTATCCGGAATGTGAACCGTATATGGTTTGGAAAGGTCGTAGCAGATAGGTGTTCTATCTGAGGGCATGCTCAGTAATTGATTATGTTCAATCTCTTTCGAGATTGTGGAATGGTACCTAGGGATCGCCCTGCCCCATTCGTTGTTTATTTTCAGCCTGTAAGCAGCTGCCAGTGCTTCCCTTTCCACAATAAGATGTAGTGGAGGTAGTCCCAGCATAGCTTCCAGGGCCGCCGTGGGCGTTGTTCTCATCGCCCCTGTTAGATTTGTGGGTGGATAAATAAATATAATTCACTATTCAAATTATAACTGTTTATTATCGAATTAAAGTTAAAACATTTCCACGTTAGACAATACATTTTCTGTTATCCGTCAAAACTAATGACAGTTATCGTTGTCATGTTTTCTTGTTTATTAAATACATAACATTTCCTTCCTCGCTTAAATAGAACATGTATCCATATTAGGGTATAAATCGTAGAGGTGCGCGATGTGTTCGAGTAGATCTACGTGGTATGACAGGTTCTAAAAGGACCGGCGGTGGAACGTTGTTTTCTGGAGTAGCTGGTGAGGTCGGTGTAGCTGAAGTAGCTGATGAGGTTGGTGTAGCTGGTGCTGGTACTGGTGCTTCAAAGAATCGAACACGTCGTGGCACTGGTGGCGATTCAGCAAATTTGTTTTCATTGGATCTTGATGAAGTCGTTGCTTTCGGAAACAACTTTATTTGATCAATGTGGCGTTTGATCGTCTTTCCTTCATAGCTAATCTCATAGTGGAGGTCTCCAATCCGTGCTGCAATTGTACCAGGAAGCCATTTATCTGTTTTGGAGTTATTTGAGAGGAAGTAGACGGATTGTCCTACATCAAGGGTACGGAATGTAGAGTCCATCCTAACTCTTTGTTTTTCAGAAACTCTAATGCGAACATCGTCAGGTCTCACCAGGTTGAGACGAGTTCGAAGTTCGCGTCCCAAGAAAAGTTGAGCTGGAGATTGGCCAGTGGTGGAGTGAGGAGCCTTGCGGAATTGTCGAAAAAACTCGTTCAGGTTCATCTGCAAAGTCTCCTTCGTGGTGTTCATAGTGTAGAGGGCATCCTTCACGGTTTGGACGTATCGTTCTGCTTGACCATTAGTTGAAGGGTGGTATGGCGCTGAAAGTTTGTGGTACTTGACACCACTTCGTAAAAGAAAAGCTTTAAATTCTTCCGCTACAAACTGTCTTCCGTTATCTGATACTACGGTGACTGGAGTGCCGTGTGCAGTAAAGAGGTCATCTAATAACTCAATAGTCATAGCTGCTGTTGTGGAAGTAGTTGGTTTAACTTCGAGCCACTTGCTATAAGCGTCAACAACAACTAAGAGCATGGTACCTGCTACTGGGCCCGCATAGTCGATATGGATTCGTTCCCAAGGTGCTTTCGGGTACTCCCAGTGATGCTCCCGAAACTTAGGCGGCGCGTGCGCGTTGGTTGCGCATGTTGGGCAGGATTTGGCCATCTTCTCAATGTCTGAATCAATGCCTGGCCAAAAGACAAAAGAACGTGCCATTCCTTTCATTTTGACTATGCCTAGGTGGGCTGCATGGAGGTCGTTGAGAATTATGTCCCGTAACTTAGGTGGTATGACGACTCGGTGCTCGAACATAAGACAGCCAGCAGCGAGCATGTATTTTGATTCTGGTGCCTTGAAGTCGTGGCGGATAAGATCTTGGCCTCCTTCTAAAAGTTTAACTATTCTGCCAAGATGCTGGTCCTTTCTCGTCTCTCTTGCAATTGTTTCAGCCGTCGCAGGTAGCTGTTGGATTTGATGGACTGTAAACAAATCAAAGTCATCGAAATTATCTGACTTCTCCCTCCGTGTATAAATTCCGCTAGTAACTTCGTTGACAACTGATGGAAGAGGTAATCTAGAGCAATAGTCTGCGTTTGCGTTCTGCTTAGACGTTTTAAACACTACGTCATAATCAAAATGAGCTAAATAATCAGCGTAATTGGCCATTCGGCTTATGCACAATACAGGAAGAGATTTTGCAGGGTGAAGGATCTGCGTTAAAGGTTTGTGATCAGTTATCAAGGTAAAGTGACGAGCATAGAGGTAATTGAAAAATTTCTGTACTGCCCAGACGATAGCGAGAGCTTCCTTGTCAATCTGGGGGTACCTTTGTTCTGTTGACGACATGGTCCGGCTGGCATACGCAATAGGGCGTTCTTGTCCATTATTGAGTCGATGTGACAGCACTGCGCCTAGTCCGGTCTTACTTGCATCCGTTGCAAGCAAAAGCGGAAGAGCTGGATCGTATTGCATTAGAACTTGTGGCGAGATGAGAGCGTCCTTGATGTCCTGGTAGGCACGATCGCCTTCTGGGGTCCAGACGAAAGGATCCTGCAGTAGCATATCTCTCAGCGGACGGTCTCTCGTTGACAGGTTATATATGAATGCGCTGTAGTAAGTCGCCTTGCCCAAAAACAGTTGGAGTTCTTCTGGCGTCGAAGGTTTCGGTGCATCTTGCACAGCTCGAATGTGTGCGTTGGATTTGTGGACACCAGATGCGTCAACCTTGTGGCCAAGAGCTTCCAGGATCGGTTCTGCAAAACTGCACTTTGCTCGGTTGAGTTTGAGACCGTGTTGTGTCCCCAGAGAGCGTACCTATTATTGTTCTTTCCCGTAACATATTACCAGTCCATCTTACAATGTCCTGTTCTATGCCACGGTTCTGCATGGCCCTAAGTATGGAATCGAAGGAGGCAACATTAAATGCCCCTTCAATATCCAGAAACGTACCTAGGGCTATCTCTTTATTTAAGAGTGCCTGCTCCGCTTTCAGGAGCAGCTTGTGTACCGCGACTTCGCAGGACACCCCACTCTTATACGCAAACTGGTTTCGATGCAGAGGTTTTACCCTCAAAGCACCGTCCCGTAGGTACCTGTCCACCAGTTTTTCCAAAGTTTTAAGAAAAAAGGAGGTCAGGCTGATAGGTCTGAAGGAGCCCGTCTCAGCATACGTGGCCTTACCAGGCTTCGGTATGAAGACTACTCTTCCAGACCTCCAGTTCATAGGGATATAGCTCAGTGCCAAGCTAGCCCTGAGTAGTCGGCACATTGGTCCCTCGATGATTTCCCTGCCCTGTTGCAACAGTGCCGGGAAGATACCGTCTGGTCCCGCGGCTTTGTATGGGTGAAAGGATTTTATCGCCCATGCAAGTCTGGTTCTGTTCACGATTTTGTTGGCAAGGGCCCAGCTGTCCTTGGATGCCCTCCTACGGAGTGCCCCTGAACAGATGTGCCCCTGCTCCGTGACAGGTTCACATCCCGGGAAGTGTGATTTTAGAAGAAGATCTAAAGTCTCCTCACCGGTCGTTGTGTATTCCCCTTTTTCATTCTTCAGAGATCCTACCCTACCCATGGTGTCCCTCTGGAGAGTTTTTCTCAGCTTGGAGCATTCTGGAAGGCTGTCAATGTCCTCACAGAATTTTCTCCAAGAGTTTTCTTTGGCTTTGCGAATCGCATAACCATATTCTCTCCTTTTAGCCTTATAGGCTTCCCAGCCATTTGTTCTTTTGGCCAGGTTGAAGAGTCTTCTCACTTCTGTCCTGAGACTCGAGAGGTCTTTGGTCCACCATACAGTGTCCCTATTAGCCCTCTTCCTTTTCTCTGGGCAGTTTCTGTTATAGGCCTCCATAAGACCTCCAGTCAGTTGTTCTGAGAGGAAGTCTATTTCAGCCTCATTCTTTGGGGCTGGGAGGCATTCGCTTAGATCCTGCTCAAGGTGCTCCCTGAAGGAGTCCCAATCACAGGTTCTAGGGTTGCGATATGTGACCTCCTCCTTCCCCGTTTCACAGGTTAGGTTGTAGAGGACATGCCTATGGTCGGACATAGACATCTCCCTAGAGACATGCCATCCGTCCACCCACCTGCCCACCTCTCTTGTACCTACTGTGATATCAATGACCTCCTCCCGCGATTCAATCACAAAAGTGGGGTCATTCCCAACGTTAGCCACTTCTAGATTATTGCAAGCAATGTATTCCAGAAGTGACTCCCCTCTTGAGTTAATGTCTGTGCTCCCCCATATGATATGGTGAGCATTGGCGTCGCACCCCAGAAGGAGTTCGATCCCTTTGTCCCTACAGTGTGTAACCAGTTCTCTCACCTCTTTGGAAGGAGGGGGACCTGATTGGTCGTACGGTAGGTATGCCGAGCCAATAACAATCTGCCTCGACATATTATTTCTATTAATCTTGACTGTAATTGCCACTAGGTCTCCTGTGCACAGGTCCCATTGTGGAAAAACATCAAGATTTCTCTTGGCTACTATACATGCCCGAGGGTGGCCATTCGTCGAATAGATCAAGTCGTAGCCTCCCGCGCATGGTAGCCCTTTGACCGCTCTCCCAACGACATAGGGTTCCTGCACAAGAGCAAGATCTATTACTTGTTTGAGTAGACATCTCTGTAGTACAGCCGTGGCTGCCTTACAGTGATGTATATTTGCTTGTATTATTTTTACCACCTTTTCAGGTGGTGTTCGCCCGTCCGGTTTGGGCCTCTTCTGAGTCCCTGCCGGTCTCGGTTTTATGGGCTTCTCAGCCCTCTCGCCTCTTCCGCTGGTTCCTTGCCCCTCGATTGAGGTGCCGGACCCTAACGGAGTTGGTGTCAATACCGGAGCTGGCTGTCCCTCTACGGTTCCACCATCTCCGGTAAGAAGTCTTCGGGCGCGCCCCATCTTTCGACGGTGCGCTCCCGATCTTTTCGTCTTTTGTATGGTATCCATATCTGGTCCCACGAGCAGCTAGGGAAGGGGTGGTCGCCCCTGACAGAGCCCCGCATGCCAGGGGAAGGCTAAATACAATGGGGTTTCGCCCGGTGCCCCAAGGTGACTACCAGTCGCTGCTGATCTTCTGTTCAGCCACGCATCCCCTTGGCCTGGTGTCCCACCGTGAGATTCAGGTTTTTATTGAGGTTGTCTCCTCTTGGTCCAGGTTGTTAAGCCCAGACCCCCGTAACCCTATCCGCGAGACATGGTTACTGGTTTTTCGGTTCGGTCAATGGACCTCGCCGGCATCGAGTACCCCTGTGCAATCCCTTAGCCACGACACGACAGCTGGGAAGGGGTGGTTGGTCCGCGGTGCGACCTTAGGTACGACTCGTCCGACAATCTTGCGGGTTTTACACCGCTCATGCGGTAATACAACTAACAATACATGGTGGCTGGAAAAGTAGTAATGTAGCGAAATACCGACCGATTTCAAAAAATATCTGGTCAGTCAACCTTCCAAGTCCAAATTTTTGAAATTACCTACGTCAAATCCTTCTAACTCTACTAATAATTATTCTGAAACATCAACTTCTGGAGTAAATATTAAAAATTGCCAAAATTGTACTTTCAATTTTAATATTGTTAATAATAAAACTACTTCCAATTAGTTCACTAAAATGTTAATGTAAACTGGTTCTAATAAAATGTATAACAAAAACTATATATTTTGATTATCATGTGATCGTAGACAAAATCCAGTGTGTAATTCGAGCGGAAAGATCTTTGTGGCTTTCGATCAATTGCTAGTGCTTCGCGCGGCAAATGTTTATCTCAAGCGACAAAGTATCACTTTCCCCTCTTAATAAACAAATAGCTACAGTAGGTTGAACTGCAGAGAAGCCTAAATGTGATTTATTTAAGGCAACATAATCTAATCTTCCATAAAACCTTTTAGATTTTCACATTATAGAATTTTTATTTGCCGTCTTAATTTACAATTCTTATTTGTTTAATTTTTTTCAGTAGTCTTCGTGTATGTTGCTATACACAAAACAAAAATAATCCGAATCCGTTCAGCATCTAATCACATAGTTTGGGTTACGTTGCCGACGAGACTGTCGATTATCCTGGACCATCAGACGTGACTAGAAAACCGAACGAACGACACTATAGTACACAAGGTAGTAAAAAAAATCATCGAATTGAATACAAGTGAAAAATGATTTTAATTGTAAATATTGCAACCAAATTTATTTTGTTTGGGTTAATTATATGAAATTTTTTGAATCTTTAGAAATTTAATTTAAAAACAATCTGGTTATTAATATTTCACACTTTTTAATTTGTAATCCCTTATGATTATTAATATATTCTAGTTCTAGAACACAGAAACAAACCAGAAGCTACAGGTTATATGAAACTGCCATTAGGGGTAGGCTAGATGAGATTCTTTAAAATACAAAGGATAGTTCAATACATCTGTAAATGACGGAGTATATCAATCAGGCTCAGATATTTATGTAATCTGGAATTCTCCATGATTTTCTTTCTTTTATACAAAAATTATACAGAACAGAAAAATAATTAACCAAATGAAAATCCCAAAATCAATGTCACAGAATTTTATTGATGAAAAAATTTTTCAGCTACTAGTTTCAGCATAATGGGCCATCATCAGGCTATAAAAAATAGTTTTGTTTAGTCGTGTAAATGAATAAAGAAAGAGAAAGAAAGAACATACCTTAGTTTAAAAATTGAAAATGTAAAGTTAATACTAGTGACTTTTCTCAAACAACAATGGCAAGGATTGTTGAAGGGGATAGTATAAATAAATAAAATCAAGTAAAACGCAAAATGTCAAAACCAACAGATTAAAATTAAATTAAAACCAACTTTTAACAATAGTAACAATAAATAAAATGTACCAACAATTAAAATGAAATGAAATTAAATAAAAGGAAAGGTTTATAAATTAAGTTTTTATATATCAAAAAAGAGAGGCGTTAAACAAAGTCAACTAATAAATATAAGATATAAATTACAGTGTATCTCTGAAGTAGAGGAGAACAAGGAAAAATTATAAATCTAGACCATTTAAAAAAAATAACCATTGTCTTGCAAACATGCCAAATATTTGACAAACAAAGTAAAAAATACTAAGATTAATAGTCAAATTAGAAAGAAACAAAAACAAAATGAAAGACAGATGTAAAATCTGTTATAAACACAAATCATTAAAAGCAAAAACTAAAAAATATATAAGGATATTTTGGTCTCAACTGTGTTAGATCTAGTAGTTTTATTGATATCAAACGTCTCAACTACATTCATCCAGGAACCTTTAAAACATTTATGTAACCTAGAAACGTTAGAATTTGAAAAAGGGTGATTTTCAGCTTTGATATGGTTAACAAATGCAGATGGTGAGTTGAATGGCTGAAACATTTTGTATAGTTTAACATGGTTTAGTGTCTAGAAGTGTCTGGCCAATATACACAGCAAAGCAGTCATCACAGTGTAACTTATATTTTCCAAGAGAGCGTAAATTAGTTATTGTTGGTTTGAAAACCAAATTTAATATCATATTTCCTAAGAATGTTCCCAAATTTGGAACTTTGGAAGGAACCAATAAACTTAGATTTAGTTTAAGAGGAAGAAACAAGTTGAGAAGAGACAATGGCAAATCTAAGATTAAATATGTTAAAAAACCTGTTATAAACATAAGAGAATTAGGGAAACTGTTATTAATACCAATCTGTTTAATGACATTTATCTCACCATTGAAAGCAAAGGGGAATATTGAAAGCTCTGTGAAACAAGCTATTAAAAGCAGCCATCTTATGGAAGAATGGATGGTTTGAGTATTAATTAATTACAATATCAGTAGTGGTAGGTTCTCTATAAATTTCAAATTCCAGATAATGTGATACAGTGTTCTTAATTACCTTATTCCTTATTATCTTTATTTCTTGTTATTAACTATGTTAGACCGAAACTAGTAAATAAAAAATTAATCCATCAATGTGATACTGATTTTGAGTTTTTTATTTGGTTTTTCCCATCAGTCACATTTAAGATATGGATGGTTTACTTCGTTAGAATAACAATTACGTATTTTACAAAGTACTATTTAGAAAGGCCAAAAGAAAGTAACAGTGAGCCAGTAAAATATATGAGTTTACAAAAATATTTTATTAAATGACAAACTTTTTTGGTATCCTTCATACTATTACTCTAAAGCGAATGTATTCTAGAGCTGTTTCAATAACATAACCTCTATTATCGCTTTCGCGTTTTGTTTTATTCGTAAGGATGAGAAGGATCGTCATGCGATTACGTGTTACCAAACCAGAAAAATGAAGTGTTTCAAATAAACAGCAGAAGAACTGGAAAAAAAGTTATTTAGGATATTGGATTGTGATAAAGACTTTTCGATATTGAATCTACGTGCTCGGGAATATAAACAGACTTAGCTGGCCATAAAATAAAATTTTGTTATAAAAGCTGTAACTCATGTATCGATTTTTTAGGGTGAATAAATAGTTGTGTTAATATATTACATAATAGGATATTTGACAGATTTTTAAAAGAATTTTTGTCTCGACGTTTCGACTCCCATTTTGGATTCATTGTCAAGAAATGGTTAGGTTAGGTTAGGACAACCTATTCTTACTCTCTCTTGATAATGACTCCAAATGAATGAATGAATGTAATGGGCGGGGAGGCTGAGGCCTGGCAAGTAGGTCCTTCGGGCTCTTTTTGCCATACCCCAGGTTCTCCCTTCTTTGTATTTCACTCGTTCGGCACGGCCCTCTCGAAAAGCCTCGACCTTCGTATGAAGGCCATGATGTCCCTCGAAGGGAGGGTGTGCAAGTCTACTTCCTCGATTCTTTCCACCCCAAAGATGTCTTGTCTGAGTTGTGCGTACACCCCACAGGTGCCCAAGAAGTGGTAAGAAGTTTTCTCCTTACCACAGTTTGGGCAGTCTGGGTCTTCGACTACGCCCAGAGGGTGTAGATGTCCACAGTGGCCAGTAAGGACTGCGACAAGCAGGCGGAGCTGTGATCTGGATTTATCCAGTAATCACTTTGTCCTAGCTTTGTCAGGATAGGCCATTGTTCTTCTAATCCTCTCTCCACCCATTCCTTGAGTAGAGTTGAGGTTTGTGCTTTGCTTAGCCTTATTATTGGCTCGGGTCTGTAGCAAGGTTTGTTGGCTCCCTGCCTGGCAAGTTCTTCTGCCCGCTCGTTTCCCACTATACCGCTATGTCCCGGTACCCATAATAGGGTTACATCCCGTCTTAAGGCCAGTCTGTCTAGGGTATTTGCACATTTCTGGACTAGTGCTGTGCTGGTCCTGTAGCTACAAATCGCCTTTAGAGCGGCCTGGCTATCTGATCAAATGCTGACGGGCTTCTTGAGTTGAGTATAATGGACAGTCTATTAGTATATGATGCACCGATAAAGATACGTCACACGCGTAGCAGGTTGGACCATTATCACCCACTAGTAGATGCCGGTGAGTCAACTGAGTGTGTCCTATTCTTAACCTGGATAAAATGACTTGGGTTTGTCTTTTTTCAGGTACTTTTTTCCACGGTAGCACTGAATTTTTCACTGTTTTTAGTTTAGATGTTGAGCAGTTCCATTCCGATTGACAATTTTTTGTAATGATGGTTTTAAAGTGGGACTTTAAGTCTGTAATGGCTCTCTCGTCCACTATCCCGGTTTCTTTACTTAACGCTCTCGTTTTTGCTAATGTATCTACTTCTTCATTTACCGCTATTCCTATATCTGTTGGAACCCACAAAAAGTAAATATTGATACCTTTTGTATGAATTCTCTGTAGTTCGTATTTTATAAGTAAAAGTACCTATTGGATGAGTAGGGGACACTTGCTGTAATCCATAAATGGAACTGAGAGAGTCTGTGATAATAAGAACTTTGGAATGTTGTTTTTCAGTAATAAATTTCAAAGCATTAAGAATGGCGATTACCTAGTTCAGATGTGTATATTGATGCTGTAGTAGAAAGTTTACAGGAGTAAGTATGGTTAGGAGCAATTAAGGCTGCGGCAGTTCCTTCTTTGGTTTTGGAAGCGTCAGTGTAGATGTGTGTATATTCTATAAAATGTGAGAGATTTAAGATTGATGTACAGTCGGCTTTAGAATAGCATATACACGTTAAATGTGAATTTCGTTTACCTACCGAAGTTATAAAAACGCCCTTGTTAAACAACATAGGAATGGCAATTTTTAAAACGCCTACATTAAATGGTTTTTGGGGATTAAGTTTATTTACAAGGGACAGAGGGACAGGCAATTTGTCAATAAAATACCTTATGCTGCAAACATTAAAAATGTGGGCGTGGACAACTGTTTAACTGATTTCAAATTTTTTATTATTATTTAAACCATGATTGGTTATACACAATAAATAGGCCGTCCTTAAAATTAATTCACTGTGAGCGATTTGAGTTTGAAAATGTATATGCTATTCTGAAGCCGATAGTACATAGGGCTATATTCAGATTTCCTAAAGGCTGTTAAAGTTACGTTATATTTGGGAAGAGGTACTATCCAAGAAGGTGGAGAATTGCTACAAGGATAAGTAAAAGTGGCAGGAATATGCATATCAAGTTTATCAAGGATGTTGTTCACACGTTGATAAAAAGGGGGAGCTATCCTTCCTTTCCTACTACATATATCTTGAATGCGATTGGCAATTACATAATGAATTGTTGGGTTATTTGGGTTTTGTACTACCATGGAAGGAAAATTTAATGTAAAATATTCTCGTCTAAGTTCTAGGCTTCTAGGCTTTTTCTTATTTTTCCTACTTATTATTTTCTTTATGTCATTGAATTTATTACTGTAATTATGATTGTAATTATAATTAATCAATTTTTCATTTAAATACGTAACAATCTAACTATAAACTTGCAGAACATATCCCCCTAAAAAATAGAAGATCATGCTATGTTGGAATATTGATATCAAATGTCTATAAATAAATTAATTGTATATAGGAATATATTTTTAGTGCGCAGACTTCTGACGGTTTGAAAACTGTAACCTGCGAAACCCGAACAAAGCTAAATTAATGCTACAAGCAGGTGATGTCATCAAAAACTCGACCAAAAAGGAGCATTTTATGTTACGTAACAAACACTTTTAATAATGAATTTTTATTTTTGGATTTTTAAATAGAATAGTTATTATTTTTACTTCCAATTTATGCTAATGACAGTAATTGAAAATTTATTTTTACCATTGTCAAATAGTCTATTTCGTACTTTAACATTTAATTTAACCCTAGCTTGCTCGGGTTAACTGTTAACGTTTGTGTGGGGTATAGGGCCCAAAGTATTTTTATAAGAGATTAGTCTGCCACTAACAACAGTACGTGGTACAAAATTTAAATAATATATTATATTGTTTCGTTTTTATGTACTACAGTCCTTAAAGCTGCATATTTATTTATTATAGTAATATCTATAGACCAGTTTTTAAATAGATTTAAAATTCTTTTGATTTTTTTCAACAGTTTAACCAACAAAATAATTAACTTTAAATATAGAGTAAAATTTCATGATAAAAATTAAAATATACTGCGTGACATAGAAACCCAAACAACCAGTAAAATTTTTATATATGCCAGTTTGTTATCAGTAGTAGTAACTCAATAACATTGATAATTTTTCGAAAAAATGTTATAACAGATTTCGAAAGCTTGTTGTTTGGAAATCGACGTCGCAGGCGGTCTGTTGCCCATAAGCAACAAGTTTGAGAAAAGTACAGGACGAGTTCGCAGAAAAACACGTTTTTAAGATCACTAGATCTTTCAAAATTACTGGCTTAGCGAGATCGTTTTTCCACATCCAAGGCAGACGCGAACCGGTGGTTTGCGGACCATGGGAGGCCATTTGGTTTGCGAACGGTTCACCGTAGACTAAGAGGGTCGGTCTTTTTTTCACTTCGCGCTCAGTCGGTCCTTTAGCCCGACCGAGAAACAATAAATTTGAGTGGAATAGAGAAAGACTAGTGTGGGAGCAAGAATGGAACACGGTAGCCTTTAGCCACGGATTAGAAACATACAGATACGAAAGCTTGACAGAGAACAGTAAAAAGCGAGAAAGAAAGGTGGACGTACTCATTTAAATGTCTATCGTCGTATGTCAAATTTTTAATTTCTGTAATGTAAGTGTTCATCATTTCGACGCAAACAAGCTTCATATCGATTTTGTAAGTCAATAAACATATTTATAAAAAGTTGTTGATGGAACTGCCGAAAAATATTTTGTATTCTTTCCCGTAGTTCGGCAATATTCGCCGGCGGATTTTCCGAATGAAATATTTTTTCCTTTATTATGCCCCAAATGTATGCATCAGGTGGCGTCAGATCAGGAGAATGAGAAGGATATTCGAAGTTTGTTCCCCGAGAAATTATTCTATTATCGAAATGCTAACGGAGTAAGTCTAAGGTGCGCACAGCTCTATGGCTCGTTGCACCACCTTGTTGGAACTGTAGATTTCGTACACTGCAAAAGTTATTTAGATCTCTCACAAAAGGTATAATAATTTTCTCTCTATAACGTTCTTGGTTGACAGTAAGTGGATTCTGATTATCATCTTCAAAGAAATAAGGACCAATCATTCCATTACCAGATACCGCGCACCAAACAGTAACTTGAAGACTGTGGAGTTGTAATATTTAATATTTGGGGTTATATGGAATATTATACAATTGATCCCAAGTTGCAGACATTTAGTAGAGTGAATTGTATTGTATATAAAATTCATAATAAAAATAAAAATAATAATAATTATTATAAATAATTCCACAAAAATAGAATGTTTACAAAACTTACGGTTGGTTACATCTCTTCTTAGACCTGAAGGGTTGCTGTAGATTGGTTGACTCCCCTGTTGTTTGCTAGGTGTCTCAGGATATTCCTATTCATACTTCTGCGATGCGTCTTCCAAATGGACCATACGAATTGGCAAAGTAGTAGTAGTACGATTACGTATAGCAGTGATTTCGCTTCTATATCCAGTTTATATGCTTGTTCCTGTACGATAAAGTTACTATTCACCCCCGAGTTTCTTGTACTTGTTGTTTTGGTGCTGTGCCACCCATCATTCCTTCTTGTTATCCAGTATTTCTTGTTGAACCATCTTATTTCGTCTTACCATTAGTTTGCAGGATCGCCATGTAATATTTAATATTAGGGGTTGTTTACACTAAAGACATTAAACTATATTTACAATGACTGGATTAGAGTACAACACATAATTACTATAAATAAATTATATTAATGCTGTATCAGCAACATAGTGAACTTGATCATAAATATCATACATTGAACCTGTCGTCCATGCCTTGCTGTGTATTTATTTTCTATCTTTTTTTTATTCAACCTTACTCGCAGACACGATGTGACCTTGAACGTGCCATAATATAAACAAACTACGGTGGTCTAGGCCATCGATATGTCTAATAAACAATTTAATTAAAAATACGAAATATACACACCACAGAGTGGTTTCTCTACAATGACATCAGGACGTTCAAATCCAAGGAATCTGGTTGTTTGTCGATTAATATAGCCGCTAAGATGAACGTGACTCTCGTCTGAAAACCATGTTTTTCAAAAATTCGGGATCTTCGTAAATTAAACTCAACATGCGACCACAGTAAATTTCTCCTGCACGTTTGTCCGTAGCATTTAGTCGTTGTCCAACTTGAATGCGGTATGGATAACCACCAATTGATTTGAACCTGCGACGTAAAGACGTTTCACTAATGTTGAGTTTACATGAATTTCTTACAAGACTTTTTTGAGGTGATTGCACAACTTGGTTAAAAACACGTCCTTCACTTTCGTTAGTGCATACTGTTTTTCGACGACCTGAAGAACCTTTACGTTGACACCATACACTACCAGTGCGACGAAATTTTTTAACAACAGCTAACATCACACTTTTACTAGGAGCTGCTTTATTAAATTTTTGTTGATATTTTATTGATACCTGTTCTAAGCTTGGACCACCATTACGACCTTTTCCGTATGAACGAAAATAATGCTTTACCAAAAACACTTTTTCTTCCGTTGTTAGAACCATTTTTAAATCACATTTAACTGCAGCGTACTATTAATGTATCAACTAATGACAATTAAATCAAATTATGACAAATCCATATTACAAAAACAACTTCACAGCACTCTCTGTTTCGATACTGTTTATTTTGGCGAATACCGTATATCTAGCAAATGAAGTAGAAGAAAAAAAAATAACTAAGATGTGAAAGAGTTCAACGAAACTTAAAACAAGTTATTAAGGGATAGGTACTTTTTTCTATTTTTTAATATGGTTAATTATGTTTTTGTGATTCTTACTGGTCTATAAAGATAGAGCACTACAACATAGAGAGCCGATGATGCAAGTTGCACTGACATGTTCGCAATATGAAATGGACCCTTATTATGTTCACAATATTCATGAATATCGTATACACGTTGCATGTTTTTTGAATACGTGCACTTGTATGTGAATAATTAAAATAAAATTTGATACATAAATTTTATCGTGAGGGAAATATCAGTTGTAGCGGACAGAATTGCAACTATACTTTCCGAATTAAACAGTTAGTGTACACAAGCTGTGTTTTTGATGGAATTTATTGTCATCAGTACAAAACGATTTGTGTATCGTGAATAAGGTTTCAAATACTGTAAAGCGTAATATAGTCAAGTAAGTCATTAAAAACTAAAATATCACCGGGTTGAAATTATTGTTAAAGAAGTTATTTATTATATTATATTATTTTTTATGAAAGTCCTTTAAATCTTATCGATACATTTTTAGTTTCGATAAAAACTATTTTAATTGGCAAAAATACGAAAAAAAACTGAAATTCCCAATTGTTTTTTTGCTTTTTAACCTTAAATTTACTTGGTTTGCAAAAAATGCTTACCAACAGTTAAGAATTTCTTATTTTAAAGGTCTCATTCAGAATTTAAAATTCCAAAAGTGATTTTATATAAAAACTATGTCTTGAATTACCACACACATATCTCGAACTTGTTTTGCCTTGGTAAAACTACGTATTTATCATTTTAATCATAAAAACCGTTAAAAAATTAAACGTATAATAATCTAGTTTGATCGATAAGCGCTGAAACCATCCATAATCACATAATTACAACTGATTCTACTTGACTTTATATAGCATAACAAGCCATTATATATGCCGTGTGTTTCTTTTCGTTTTTTTGATTAAATTACAATAAAGATAATCGTCTTTTAAATTAGGTAGAGTTTAATATTTTATATACTCGAACCTCTCGGTCTTTGCAATTATTATATTATTATTTAAATTTAATTAATTTATGTGAAAATGCCATAATTATGAAAAACGTGTACCTACAAGAGATATGGATAATGATATATCTACGATAAAAATCTTTATGGTTTCATCAAGTTTTGTAAACATCCAAAATAAATTATTTCCAGTATATTTTAATTATACAGACACGGATTTAAAAATATTTTCCTTATATTGGTTTTATTAGATTTTACTAAAAAATCGTTAAGTCAAAGAATATCAATAATGATGTTATTACAGAAAATATCAAATTTTTATTTATAGGCAGCTTACTATTATTTTATTTGAATGCAGGCTCTGATTTTTTCTCACCCTAGAGGGTGTTAGTTGACGAGGAGACCTATTTGGTTGTTTTCATAGAAGAATTTTCATGAACAAGTGAGTGAATTTAATTAAAATGATTAATAAATACGATGAATTGACAGTTCACGAGATAAAAACCGAACTTAAAAAGAGTGTACAGTCAAAAAAGATGATGTGAAATGAACCTAACCTCAAATTATTTTATTAAAAATGAACTTTGATAGATCAGTATTTTATTGAAAGCTTATTAATTAATAAATAAACCGATAAAGTATTTTTAATATATTTATATTTAAAGCATACGACCCTAATAATAATTTTTTATGAAAAAATTTCAATAAAAAAACAGGTTGACAGGTCACATGGACAACAGCGCCACTATTTGAAACTATGCAAATAATCCCGCCATTTTTTTTAATCATATAATTATAGCTTTAGGTTTGTCATATTTACACAGAAAGGTATTTAAACAAGGAATATGTTTATGCCAAGGAGGAATTTGTGAAGTTGGAAACGGAATTGTTGAGAAAGGTTGACGTTGCTTATTAATGGCGAAAGAAGTTGTGGGAAAGATTTTATTATAGATTGATTGGATTGGTTGATTGGTGTATAAGTAAGGAGTAAATGCGTAGGATTTGAGGGATTAGATGCAGCGGAAGCTGCATGCGATACGAGAAGCTGTTGACGTCTCAGCCAGAGAGGAGGCTCGTTAGCTTCGGTGCAAAGACTTTCTGCTGGACTGGAGCAAAAGGCTCCTAGATCCTGCCTTTAAACGAGTATTATGAACAAAAACTTTGTAACAAAAGTTTGCATCTAATTTTTGTAGCAAAATTGAGTAATATTTTAATTTCTGTGAGTGACTTTGTGTTTAAGTAGGTGTTTTGCATAGTTTGACTTAGCTATTTGATTGACCTGTAAATAAAGCATTACATTTGGAATTTTAATTTTGAAAACAACAAATAAAGCACCAGTCGTTAACATAAATTTGCTGGTAAGACAAATATAAATAGTAGGTCCATAGCAATCATGTTTTTATTTGTTAAAATAAATACAGTGAGGGTTATTTTTTTCACGTTTTTCATAAAAATAATTTTCCCACAACCAAAATAATACCCACTATATAAATAACTATACCACTATATGTATAAAAGATATAAAAACTCAAACAGCAGGATATTGATGGCAAAATAAAAAGTGCTGCAAACAATCACGTAAAGATTGTCAGGGGTATCTATATCTTTTATATAAATAGAATTCACCCTCTACAACACAATATCGTTGGTCCTCCTTAAAGGGGTGATAAATGCATTTTGAAATATTGCTTGTGCAAGCGTGTTTATGATGTTTTTATTGTCTTATTTCAAATTACTACGAATTTACAATGTAACATTTAGTTAAAATTGGAGCACTAACAGAACTCCAGAACATAAATATGTTATTGTAATTTGAAACGTGTTTATTTGGCGAGCTAAATTTGATAGACAAAATTACGATTACAGCTGTTTCGCTATATAACTAGCATCGTCAGATTGACATATTTAAGTTACATTTTGTTTGTTTGTAGCTAAGTACCTGATGTTGATTAAGTAGGTAAGGCTAGACCAAGTATGGAAGTAATAAGACATAACAATATTAAAGCCTAGATGTTATTAGCCCTAAGGGATTATTCTGGATGTATTTCCCTCTAAGATCAGTATACCTGTGCAATTATATAGAAAAACTAGGAAAAAACTATATCAGGTAAATATCAGCATCCTTGTTTTGTTTCCACTCTCCCAACTGTCCGAACATTCACTGCTATTTCTACTTTATTACTTAAATCTATTACAAAATCCATTAACATTACAATCTTAACAATTTTTTAGTTTTCCTTAAATTTCCGGATGCCAATTTTAGCATATTGTAGATTTTTTCTCATTTTTTTATTGGTTAATTTATTGATTTCGCTGCTTAAATTATTATTAATTAATCCACTATGTAAAGTTTTGGCAGGTGGATGTATACGCGTGCGCATTTAAAAAATCAGATTGAAACCTTCACATTTTAATGAAATTATTGTTTATCAGTGAAACTACGATTAATCAATGAAATATTTCTTATCTTTATTATTCCAGTGTCAATATTAGCTACCATCGTGATTGATCTAATTATTTATCGTGAGAAAATAAAATTTAGGCACACTCAGCTTTAACTGATTTTTGTTATTTACATTAAGTAATCAAAACGCCAAACAAGTGTGTTATTTGTTTTACCCTAGAAAGGGTTTGAAAAGTTTACTTATAACTTTTGATATTTACCAATAATTATTTGGTAAAATAATTACCAAATTTTAGAAAAATAATAATATTAGAAATATTCCGAGTTAGGGACATATTTATCAGTTGCTAAGTAAAACAACGAAATACACAAAGTTACCTTACTATAATTCTCTTTCATGTGAAAGTAAGTTAATATAGTATATTAAGTATGAAGAACGGTAAGGGTTTTATACCGATCGAAGACAATTGTTTGGAGGAGGAGCGGAGCGACGACTCCAATTATTATCTGAGATCGGTTACCCTTAACGTTCGACATGCTTATAACGTTTTTTGCACGATTGATACCATTATACATTATAAAATTAAACATTTTCGTCATATTGACTAGTTTCAATTATTTTATCAAGATAGATACTTTGGTTGTTAGGTAGAGACGATTCCAAAAATATCGCGACAGCTCCAGTAAAATTCGGCAATGTGGGGGTATTCGCCGACAGTCTCCGATCGGCGCGCGCCGCAGCGCAGTCGGAGAATTCTAGTAGAACAATTGCTAAGCGGATTCCGTGTGCGGTGTTTCTTAGTCCCAGCGGCAGCTGGGTCACTGGAATCTATTTTCGAACTGGGTAATCGCTAGCGTTCGAGTCGACGGTAAAGATAGGTGGGAAAACCGGAGCTGTCGCGATACTTTTGGATTCATCTCTAGTAAGGTGCATAACAACAATGGAGAATTGAGTTTTTATTTAGTTATCAATAATTTTAAGTAAAATTTTGATTATTATAAATTAAAATTGAACAAAAGTGAATTTTAAGAAATTGAACGGGCTTGTGAAGAAGGGTATTCCGCAATTATTCCCAAAAAATCCTTTATCAAAATGTAGGCATAAGAAAGCGAGCATTTTTACACGGGAGCAATTTGAAAATTTTCTGATGGAAGCACCAGATGAAGAAGGTAATGTAAGCCAGTTTAGGTAATAGAAATACTCCAATGAAGATTTTTTCATAATTTGTAGGTCGCAATGATATTGGGAATATCTGGTGCCTATAGAAGAGAAGAATTATATAATATTACTATGAATGACATCCAACAAACCGATGGTTTAATGATTGTAAAAGTACCCAATACAAAAACGAACATCCAGCGTTATTTTACGGTCTTTAATAAACCAGACGATAAAATTCTATATTTAGAAATTCTGCAAAATTATATAAGTATTACAAGTAAAATCAAATCATTTGTTCTTAAGATACGCCAAAGGAAAATGTTGTGCTCAAGTAATAGGGAAAGGGACAATCGGGGGCTAGCCTTCTCAAATTGCAAAATTCTTAAATTTGTCTAATCCCGAGGACTATACTGGCCATCCATTCAGGAGGACATCAGCAACGCTTTTGGCTAATAAAGGTGTTGATGTTTTCGGATTAAAGCGTCATGGAGGTTGGCGTTCATCGACAGTGGCTGAAAGCTATGTAGAAGATTCTCTTTATAATAAAATAGAATTACTTACCGTCGAGTTGCTAGTAAATGTCACCTACTGACTTAAAATCTGTCACGGTAAACAGTCAAAAATGATCAATCGTGCAAAAAAGTTATTTAGATAAATAATTGCATAAATCGTGGTGAGAAATATATCCAAAATGGTGTTGTGGACAATGTTTAAGAAAAATTGGACGTACTTGCGCTCTTTTTCCAAAGTAGTCACAATACTGAGCAATTGCCTAGGCTATAGACAAGGACAACAATGTCAAAATACAGAGCATGGCCTGCCTTAATATAACAAGGCTATAAGATAAGAGAACAAAACATACCATGGAGAAACCAACTGTCATTAACTGTGAAGACACATGTCCAAGTAAACAAAGTAAACAAAGTAAACAAAGTAAACAAAGTAAACAAAGTAAACAAAGTAAACAAAGTAAACAAAGTAAACAAAGTAAACAAAGTAAACAAAGTAAACAAAGTAAACAAAGTAAACAAAGTAAACAAAGTAAACAAAGTAAACAAAGTAAACAAAGTAAACAAAGTAAACAAAGTAAACAAAGTAAAAAAGCAAAAAAGCAAAAAAGCAAAAAAGGTAAATTGAACCCAATTTTTTTATAATAAAACTTACAATAGTATTATACGTTACAAGGTCGGTAGGTGACTTATACGAGTTAGGAAATAAAAACGAGTAGGTACTGTAATAACACCTAACGACCATTTATCGTATTATATTTTATTTCATCCTGTTTTTATAAATTAATAAATTAATAAAATTTTTAAAAATAGTTCGGAACTTGACTAGTTAGGTACCTACGTTAAATTACCTTATAATTATAAGTTGTGACAATTATTGATAGTTCTCTTCAGAATGTCTGTCTTTACAAAATATGACGATCAGATCTAAAAGTTCAAATTTCTCCTAAACCCTTAATTTTATCCAGTTCAAACAGGAGTACATTTTCATTAGTAAATGGATTGGAAAATTTATTTTTGAAATTTAAATATTATTCAGATGGTCCCTATTAAAATTACGGATTATTAACCAATGGGCACAAGCTGTCTCTGATTATCTGTACGTAATGTAGATTCATTTATACTGTCAAACACAGGACATGGATGTATGCAATCCGTCACTGGAATTTTATAGTATTCCAATGTATAGTTTAAAAATTATGATAAAACAAAGGTTTTTATTTCGAAACTTTAGAGGTCTATAACTCGGAAACGAAGGCTCGTATGACAAAAATTTATTTGAACTTCTAACATTATTTTGACCTCTTATATTTGCTCCCGAATTTTTGGCATTAAGTTTCTGGACCCCCTGTATAAAATAAAATATTAATAAATGTTAATCGGTTACTGTTAAATTATTTTTGAATTTTATTAACTAGTAAAAACCAAGCAAATTCTTCATTTGTTAATTTATTTAAATTAAAACAATCTAATAAAATAATACAATTATTTTACAAACATGTCTAACCTGATTTAACGCTTGTAGTTCTTCTTTCTGATTTACTAAAGTTCTGTTTCTATGAAATAAATATATTTAGAAGTTGACAGTACATGTTTGCTTATATGTTGTCATTACCTATGTATCACAAGTGTTCTTCCTAATATATTTTCAAAACACAGTTTAGTAAATTTGAGTGATATTAAAGTTAACTTAATTTTAAACAGTAAGTACTCTTTTATGTTTTTCACTGCAATTAGCTATTTTTTTTAATATTTATGTGACGAAAAGAAGGAACCAAAAGTGGCCATTTATTTTTGCATATACCCAAATAGCTACAAAAGTAGAGAATGGCACAGTGGGCCAGACAAATCTTAAATAACTGACCAGAAAAGTTATTACTACTTAATATAACAATAATGACCTACAATACAACAATAATGATCCAGCAGCCAAGCTCGTATATTGTGCTATGCCGTAATATCTGGGCTTTCACGACCACCCAGAGTATGTAGGACAAGCAATACTACTCTACACTTGGCATCAGACAAATTTAGTACATTTAGCAGTCGTTGAAAGATGGCTTTGAGACGGCTTATTTTTTAAAGTATTTACATTGTTTCTCAGTGTTCCCTGCGACTATATTAGTGGTTTATGTTAAGAAGTCTTCTACTAAAGTTGCCCAAAATAGTGATGACCGAACTCTTTCTTGTGGACAACTGCCTGCTTGCTTTGATGGTAACTTGCCCTAGAGAGGATATTTTTATCGTGTTCACCAACTGCATATCGTATCAGATAAGCCCCGAATTCGTATTCCATCTATTAATAAATTGGTTGTTACATTGTTGGACGCTAATTTTTTATTGCACTCTTGGAGACATGGAAAGCAGCCTATTTAGGCTAGGCCATCCAACTACACCTGCTATGTACTATCTCTCTCTCGTCCTTTTACTCTCGGTAGAGTATGGTGACATCAATTTCTCGGATTGTAGCTCTCCATAAATCCCTGTCTTGAGCTGCAAGAGAAGAGAAGAGAAGGGTCATGCAGACCCTGCCCAATGATATCTTTGGTTTGATACGCCCATCAAGTCGGAGACCTTCCTCTTGATCTTTTCCCATTTCCCATATACTATACACATTAACAATTACTTAGAAGGTAGTCTTTTAGCAATTATGTACTTGTCCAAACTCTCTCTAAAGTTTTTGTTGGTCCATATGATTTTGGTATTAGGTCAGACACTTTACCACCTTTTGTTGGTGCCATACTTCTGATGTGATACCCCTTTCTAAACAAGCTTTTGGTATCTTAATCAATTATGGTAATAATACCTTTACCCCCATTGTAATAGGATATAATATATACCATCCATCCCTGATTTACTTGTATGGTTTACAGTTTTTGATTGTCTATCTGATTGTTTGGTTTATAACTTTGGTTATTTTTCAATCCGTAGAACTGGGCCTGTTTGGCCTTTGTCTTTGATTATTTAGCCTTACCGAATTATACAGAATTGTTGCCAGATGGAACAAGTATATATTGATTGAATCTTAAGATTTTTCTCTGAAGTTTTGTGTTATTGCCATTCGTTTTTTATTAGGAATATGTGTGTGTTTCTGTGGAAACCGGAGTATCTCATTATTGAGCCACAAATTACAGCATTTGCAGATAATTTCGAGAAAGCAACTGAAAATGATTTTTTATTATTCAAAAATTTATTAGAGATGTACGTACTTGTTACTTATTTCATATCTATTATTTATATTTATTTATACATTAAATTTGAAATTGTTTCATACTAAAACATTGTACAGAATTTTGTAGGTACCTTTAGTTAAATAGTCATTGTGTTTTAACTATTAGTTTATAAGAAAAGGAAGACCAGAAAGTAAAAAATAAAATAGTTTCTCGAGAGAGTGAATAACAAGGAGATAAAACATCAACGTGAATAATTCAACAGACATTGCAAATAATAGTCTTAAGCCGAGAGAAAGCTCCATAAATCTCTCTGAAACAGAATCCATCATAACTCCTGGATAATAAGCTTCAAACACAAGCATAAGTATATACTCTTATATTTATTACGGCCCTTTGTAGATTTCTCGAAGCTATTGTTTGCACTGGCGTAATAAATGCGGTTTAGCCGTCATTTAGATGACATATCGATATGTGTGTGGGGATTAACATATGAATCGGATTTATTAGAAATTTAATGTTTGCGGGGTACGCGTGCTGCCTTGACGTGGGAATTGCAAACAGAAACACTGTGAATGATTATTATTTATGTTGCGGAGCGGTCTATTGTCTATGAGGGCCCGTTGACGCCTTGAGCTCACAGAGGGGGTGATTCTCTCGCCCTTCTCTCGGTCATCTCCCGATTCGAGTGTTTGTGTTTTAATGTGACGTATGATTTTGACACATGTAGTTAGGTCCAAGTGGTGTTACTCTTGATACTACGTTTGTCAGACGCATTTTGATATACTTGAGACCCTAGTTATTTCGTAATGTGTACTATTTTAAGGATATAATATATAAAATAAATCAGTTCGCCTAGCTTACTCTGAATTATAAACTACATTGATTAAAACAAAAAAGCATATATCCGATTATTTTAAAGACATACCTATTCAAAAGTTAAAATCTCATAATATTCCACCATTTATAACAAAAGTTATACTATTAAATTAGTATTTAATTAAATTTTTTTTAAAAATACTTTGACTAAATACTAAACTAAGCCCACTGTCCCCGATATCGTTGAGAAAATATAGTTTTAAAAAAAAATGAGATTTAATATTTCACAAACACGTTTTCGAAAATTAATGTTCAACTTCCTAACCTAAATCCTAACCTAAAAATGTTATTATAAGTTACACCTTTAATGCATGCATTGATTAATGAATATTGATATAAATTACATTTTTTTGTTGGTATTTTAGAAATATTTAATATATGACACTGTAAACTATTGATCTTCTTTCTTTTAAAACCTTATCTTGGTGTCTTTTATGTTTTGAGTCTGGTTTTTTTTATTAAGTATTTAACCATTGTCATAAGTATGCACTGAAAACACTTTTTTACTTAAAATCACAATGACAAAGTACTTTAACTCTCAGCTGGTAATCAAGTTGCCACATTTTATGCAGACAAAAATAAAATTATATGTGTGTTATTAAATATTGCTTATTATTATAGAAAATATCATAATTTTTTATTAAAAATAAGAAAATAATTTGGCACCGACTTTTCTTAACCATGATTCACAGTAAGATTCTATCAGTGGCAGCCCATGATTCGTTCGTACTACATGTTTTATTTAATTATTTAACATAACGCACCTTATATACCTACCTATCCTTTCCTCCCAGAATCCAATACCTCTAATGCATTGCCCCTCTTTTCATCCAAAGGGGGCTGTAGGAATTTGGCTATCAAATCCCCACAAAGTTTTAAATTAATTATTAATTATTGATACCACCTTTTATTTTTAAATAATTAAGGGTACGCCGTTGATATTACTGGCAAGTTTTTTTAAATATAAACAAAAACAAATTCGTTTAGTCGCTTAAAAGTTTTGGTCAATATAATATAGTAATCATATTTTGTCACGTCGACAGTAGAATAGTAACAGTGTTATTTTTTACATTCAATTTGATAAAGTTTACACTCGTCTATGCTTAGACACAGTATAATAGTACGAGAAATCCAGAAAAGTGATTTTATGACTGTAAGTACAATTTTTCATTATGTGGAAAAACTCCACACTTGTGCTGGTATCCTGAATTTTTTAAAAAGCAGTGTTGTTGGTTGTGCTCTACCAATTTCCTACAAATTTTCATTGGTGTTATTTTTATTGTTGTACATGTATGTACATATTTGTATGTACATATATGTACATATTTGGTCTGTTCAGGAATAATATATTTGTTAAAATATTGTTATGTACATATTTGGTCTGTTCAGGAATAATATATTTGATATAAAAGCAATTTTGTCAAGTATAACTTTACTTGTCTCTTTACATTGGGTTTTCCTACTAGTATTTCTCTTGTCCATACTTGGACACGTTACCACATGGATGGAGAAAAAAAGTATTATTTAATTTTTTATTTGGAAGCAGCGACCCTTTCCACTACCGGGATTCAGGAATAGTTTCCAGGTGTCTTCTTTTTGTTCCGGGATGGTGCACATTTTCTCCAATTTAGCGTTCTAGAGTTTTGGAGTGTATGCATTTTCGCTGCCTCTAAAAAGTTAGTCCTGCGGCTAACGGTAACCTTAGAGAGTCGATCCACTTGTTATAGCTGTCCCTACTCAGGAACCTTAATAGATTTTATTCCTTTTTAGTTGTTCAGCTGTTTCCGTGGTCTTGGATGTGTCCTGTAGTTATATACTGTGATACTGTGTAATTTGTTAATTCCCTAAGTGCTGTGTTTGGGTGTATCCTAAGTTCTTATCTTCTTCTTGCTCTTGCTTTCATGATGTCTTCTATCTTCTCCTGGTCTAACTGTATATTTCTTATATACCATGTGGTGTCTGCTGCTTGTCTTATGCTGATATTATGTTGTTCTTTTATCTTCTTTCTGTATATTTTGAATGGCGTCCCCAGGCTACGGAGGCGTACAACATGATCGGTATGATGATTGCATTTACTAGATGTATCTTTGTCTTCAGCGCAACTTTCGATTTTCTTCCTGAGTTCAGCTAGTCCTCCTCTTGCTTGTTTTGCATTCTTTGTGAAGTTTTACATGTGTTCTTCGAAGGTTAATCCTTTGTCTAGTATTACCCCTAGGTATTTGGATTTGTTTTCCATTGGATCTCTTCTCCTTCCATGTTGATTTTTTCTGTTTCCTCCTTTTCCTGAAGTAGACTGCTTCTGTGTTTTCTGGGTTTATTTTGATTTTTCATGTTATACACCACTCGTCTAATTGGGGCATAGTGTGTGTAAGTCTTCTGGTCACCATCTTTGGTTGGTTACTTCTTGTGACGATAGCCGTGTTACCCCCGGTCCTTGGAATGTTTGCCGTGTACATGTTATATACCACTGGTGAGAGGACTGCCCTGTGTGGTACTTCGGCTTCTGTTACTCCCTATTCTTATCCTGAATCTTCTGTTGTTTTAGGTAACTGAGTAATAATTTGGTCAATTCTTCCACCATCTCATAATTTCTGAATTGACATTTCTTCTTTCTCAACCAATGTATTCAAGTGAAAAGCAAGATTTACCTCGTCTAACCTTAAAATTCAAACAGAAAATAGACCAATTTTGCAAATAATAAATAAAGGAAGTTTTCAATATGGTTTTTGTAAGTTTAGCGATAGTTTAAATCATGTTTAAATAAATTTTATAAACAAAATTATTAATATTAGGTATATTATAAAAAAAACTGTTTAAATGTCTTTAAATTCAATTGTTCTTTAGTCTCAATTCGTACATATTCCAAATAATCTTTTATATTGGATGAGTTAAAGTAATCTCGGATTGATTTGAATGCTTGGATTGGTACGAAAGAATACTAGTAATGTAACTAAGCTCTGGTTAAGCTAACAATAGACAATAAAGCGACAAGCAACAGTAATCTGGAAAAAGGCGAAAGCTACCTTTAGAAGGTACACGTATAATTTATTTGTTAACCAGAAAGGCTGCTTTGATTATATTGTTTGGTTCTGATTCGTATATATACCTAATTAAATTGATAAGTTCAAAGAATTATTATAAATCTGAGTTTCTAAAAAAATACTTGAATACCCATTACTGGGCTGATTTATAAATAAAATAAAATTAATTAGTTATACAAATCCAATAAATAAACAACTTCAGTTAGATGTTTTTTTTTCAATATTTAAACTTGTGAGATTATTTAAAAATCTATAATATATCGAATATCCTATTTAATGGTGATTCTTTTTTATTATTTTTTTACTTAGTATACATTGGGTACATTCAGGAGGTCCCAGCGGCTGAGACCGCTTAGTAAGGAGTCTCTCTGAATGTAGCGCTGCTTGAAAGCTATTCAACAGCGGCTGACTGTTTTGCTCAGCGTAGAAATTTGTCGCTTTCTAAAAAGCGCATCGAGATTTTGACATTAATGACATATCGAAATTGGGTTATGTAGGTTTGTGTTGATCTTAATTATATTCTAAGGTGTTGATTGTTGGGATAAGATTTATCCAATTGATAATTGAAGATAATTATTGTAGTTTTGTACATGAACACAATAGACATATAAAAACCAAAATAAAAATTGGGTTATGTTTTCAAATGTTTTGACTTTTGTTCCGCTGTCAGTGAGCCACGCATTCAGGCGAAACGAAGGCGCTTATTAACAGCGGCCACAGCATGCTGAGTGGCTAGATCTAGCCGCTGGGACCTCCTGAATGTACCCATTGTTAAGCAATGTGTCATAGGACACCCTGTGATTTATTCGTAGCTCCGAAAAACACTTTGGTTGATGCAGAAGCGAGAGATTTGCTAAATCCCAACATTTGAAAATGGTTGAGTTAGGGTAAAATGCATTATATCCAATCCTACTTGATCCCAGACTCATAGTTTTAAGTACACTTGGTATTTTGTCAGTATTGCATTAAAACATTACTTTATTTTATGGATTTATAAAATAATCACTGTAAAATTAAAACAAAACTATAGATATTTTGTCAAAAAATATTTAAGTATTATTTTTGATTCTTGTATGTTTATTTTAAATTTTATTTTCCTCTAAATTATGTGGCAGATCTTTTTCATTTTTGCCACAAATGGTTAGGTTATTGGCAAAAACCGTTTCGGTGATTTTAAGTTTCTCTATCATATTAAGAGATTTTCAATCTTTTACTTTAGTTCCTTGATCAAGTCGTGCGGTAAAATATTAAAAGCGTTAGACTACTTTAAGACCCCCCGTCGTTTTCGTCTTATTTTAGTTGGATTCATTTGATTCATCTTGTTTGTTCTTGTACATTTGTACGTACTCTTAATGTTTATTTTTAAAAAAGTGTTCTTAAACTGATTACACTTAGTTCGGTATAATATAATAAGAAACATGTTTAAATAATAAACCCAGCACAAATACCAGAATGGTTATTTACGTTACAAGTTCGGTAAGTGACGAAGGAGCCGAGTACCGTAATATCACTTCACGGACGTGTATCGTACTATATTTTTTTTCATACTGGTTTTAAACGTAATAAAATATGAAACTGAAATGACAAATTTGATCATTTTATTAGAAAGTCATGTAGACTGTTGTGAAAAAATTATGTTACTTGATTCATTCTTAACGCATGGTTGATTTGCTTTATAAATAAAAAATGAACAGCGGTTACCAAGTAACAATGTAAATAAAGGCAGACATATTAAATTTTTCTGCACACACGAAATATCTGCGGAGAAAATGGATCTAAAATTAGATGAAATTACTGAGAAAACTGCGGAAGCGATAAGGCAAATCATTCCAGTCAAGTCTGCGAAAAAATATAAAAAAAAATATGCGCTGTTTTGCAACTGGCGTAAACAACACAATTTGAAAAGTAGTGCTGATAAAAATGTGATGTTGGCTTACTTTTTGGATGTAGTAAGAACAGTTATTTTAAAGAATATTCTTTTCAACTTTAAATTTTCTGTCAAAAACATTCAACCCTTCTTCATTATGGTCCAAATACTCGATGGTAAAATCAATGATTATGTTTAATGAGAATATCAACATATCAAGTTTCCCAAAGTTGACAGCTTTTTTGAAAAAACAAAATGTAGACCATCAGCCAAACCAGTCGACAAAGGAACAAATTGAAAGCTTCATGAGGGACGCTCTGGATAAAGAATACCTGTTACTCAAAGTAATAGCATTACTTGGAGTTTCTGGAGGTGGATCTGGAAGTGATCTATAATTTAGAAGTTAGTGATGTAGAGTATAACGGTACTTAGTTAGTAGTTAAGATTAACCATACAAAAACGCATATTCGACGAGCTTTCACTGTGATTAATAGTGATGAGGTTCACTATTTGGATGTGTTTCGAAAACACATGAATTTACGGCAACACGTCTCCCTGAAAGCTTTTTTGGTGGGTTATAGACAAGGAAAATATATATATCTCAAAGAGCTGGTATATATACTAAGAAAATAGCTGAGTTCTTAAAACTAGACCAACCAGAAATATATACAGGTCAATGCTTCAGGAGGACATCCTCAAAGTTGTTCGCCATTGCTGGAGCTGACCTCAAATTTCTAAAACATCACGGTTAATGGAAAAGTTCTTCAGTTGCAGAAAAGTATATAGAAGAATCGATTGAAGGCTAAAACAAGATTGCAAGAATGATTTTGTTGAAGTGCTACATCACAGCCACACGTCTTCCGCGATTACAGAAAACACTGTAAATTCTTCAACAACTCCAGTAATACATATTGCTGGTAACAGCAGTTGTACAATTGTCAATGTTCAAAAACTAGAATAAAAGCTTATAGTTTATGCTGATTCACTTATTATTTCAAACAACATTGGAAGTTCTGTAAAGTACAAGTGTACCGTAAAGTGCCATTCCCCGGACCGTACAATATGAAAAAAATTATAATTTTGTAACATTTAACCGGGCTTTACATCAACATGTTATGAAATGTCCAGATTAGAACAATATAGATGCTTGTGTGGTTATATAACAAATTAATCCATATGTGTATTATACATTTATAACCATTATATGTTCAGAGATATAAGATTCTGATCATTTCGGATAGTCTAGCAGCGGTCAAAGCGCTAAGCTCACATATAATCAGTTCGAAGATGGTTTGGAGATACCTAGCCAAGCTAAATAAACGGCCAGAAGGACACTGTCTCCCTCCTATGGGTCCCAGGAAACATAGGAATAGAAGGGAACGAAACAGAGAATAGGCTGGTAAAAAAAGGAGCCAAAACCCCACATCTGAGACCAGAACCATCTTGTCTAAGAGAATAAATGGAGATGGAAAAATTCAAGTACTGGAAATAGCTGGAAGGACTGAGACCAGCTAAAATTCTAGTGGGAAACTAGGACTAGAACAGATCTCTTAGCTGCCCCAACCTTAGTATAAATAGGCTCCGAATTTTAATGAAAATATTAAACGGGCATTGCAGATTAAAAAGTGCAGATTAAGTGAGGATAAGGACGAAACGTCAATACACTACTCTCGGAATGCCGCGCCTTGCAGAATTCTAGGGCTAGATACCTAGGAATCACAGGAAATAGAAGAGGATCTACCTGATTTGAAGCCCGATGATGTCCTAAACTTTCTTAGGAACATAGGAAAAGAAGAACTGCTATAAGTCTAAGGAAACATCATACCTATGGCAAGTAAGGGGGAACACAATAGATTTTATAGATCGCAGTGTACTTATTACCCCTAACGTACAGGCATACATACATACCTACCCCAAAACCAACATTTTTGAATAATTGATTTATTTTGTTCACTTGTTATTAGATCTTGACGAGTGTATTGTTTGTGATGACTGAATTTATAAATGAATTCGATGTATAAGACTCGGATTATTGTTGGCAATTTCCAATTATCTATCAGAATCTATCAGAATCAGAATAATACACTTCTTCAAGGGTCAAAGAAACGTTTTCGAGCAATCATTATGTAATATTTAATGCATATGTACGTGCAAAAAATTCACTTGGCTGTTTTACGTAAAGTTTTTGTAAAGTATCTACTGCATCTTAGTGGGACTTGCTTTCATTTATAGATTGATAGACGCAGAGCTTATATAATTTATTAATAGACCTTCATAGTCTATGTTTTATTATATTAAAAATTTCAGTATATAAATTACTGTCGGGTACTTAATAATTAACATACAAAATGTTATAAATAATTTAAGTAATTACTTGAATAATATAATATTATATATATTAACACAATCATTCTATTTGCCTGTTCTTCATGCTTTTTGTACTGTAAAACTTAGTTCCTTCTTAATTATATTAGTTAATTTTACTAAGCCTGTTTAAAATTTTGGAAAATTTTTTGGCTAAAAATAAGATAGTATTAATTATTGTCCTATTTATTACACTTTCGTGTTTTGTATATATGTAATATAAAATATAACCCGAATAACATTATGACATACACATGTGTCGCGTGATTAGTAATTCCAGAAAGAATAAAAACTGCGAATAAGAAATGCAAATCAACTGTTATTAATCTGATGCTATAACTTACTAAACAACATTTCAAACTTTTAGTTTTAATCTTGATTAATAAGTTCATGCAAAACGAGTAAATGTTTTACGATGTTTTACTTTTATAATGAGGAAAATATATTTAGTGTCTCACTAGAGATATGTTTACAATAAAAAATAAACACAGATAAATGTTTTTCTTTTTTATATAGTTTCTATGGTCAATATACATCCACTTAATTTTAAATAAGTAAAGGACTGTAGTACTTAGTACACACTTTGGATAGAGTGGAGAAAAAGAGAGAAACTTGTATTTTTAATAAGTGTGTATATTAATAATTCAAAATTTCTTAGCTAAGCGCTTTCAACCATAAAATAGGCAATGTTCAAAGCTTAATCTAAATTGGAAATATGTGTATAAATTATATGAATTTATTTTAAATATAGTCAACTTATGTCAACTTAAATATTTCTCAAGAGAGATCATCAAAAACTCACTAACAAATAGGACACATCAAATAAGGACATCCAAAACAATTTATAAGGTGATTTAAAAAATATAAATAAAATCAAAGTTAAAAACGATGTCTAAGTAATAAACGAAATTAAAACGATCTGCAAGCTTCGAACTAATTGTCATTAAAAATTCAATGAAACTTTTTTATACACTAAGGTTAATGATTATATTTAAATTAAAAAATATATGTTGGTTAGTCCAAAATAATGACAATAATGTCAATAATAAAAATGTTTTCAAAGAATTTTTAACAAGCAAAATAATTTTATTGTACTAACCCTTTGTGGTATATTTTGTATACTTAATTAAATTGTTTATTAGAAAATACCGATGGCCTAGACCACCGTAATTTGTTTATAGTATGGCACGTTCAATGTCGCATCGTGTCTTCAACTAAGGTTGAATAAACAAAAGATAAACATAAATACACAGCAATTCTCGGACGACGGGTTCAGTATATGATATTCACGATCAAGTTCACTATGTTGCTGATACAGCATTAATTAATGGATGTGTGGATGTTTGATGTGTCCTATTTGTTAGTATGTTTTTGATGATCTAGAATTAGATTTTATGGTTGAAAGCGCTTAGCTAAGAAATTTGAAATTATTAATATTGACACTTATTAAAAATACAAGTTTCTCTATTTTTCTCCACATTAAATTTAAATAGTTTTATTATAAAACAATATGTAGTTTCATATGTCACGATTTACTCGAATCTGCTGTATTTTGCGGTAATTTAATTTTTTAAATAATCGGTGGAAGAAACTAATAATTTTGTATATTAATTATTTTAAATATGTACTACTTTTACAGTAAAAGTAAGTAAAATAAATGACTGTTTAAATTTATGAAAACTCAACTAGTCAATTTTAGGGCGTTTCTGATTGTACTCCTCGGACATTAGGTACTGGGTTTCTCATTATATTTTGACCCCCACTTATTTTTTTTAATTTCGGAAATACAAACAAAAGTTTCAAATAAAAGTTGTATTATTTTATCAGTACCGAACAAAAATGTAGCAACAGACTGAATTTTGTATAAAGGGAGTGCCCAATAAAATGCATCTTCAATATTTTAAATGAGACACCCTGTATTGTTTTACAGTTTTGAGTAGCCCTGCTTTTCCTGATTACAAATATATAATATAGTTTTGTTCTATAATGGCGTATGGTACTACAAAAGGGTAACCATAGGTGGCTATGCAACTGACATTTTAAAATGAAACAATTATTAATTTATTATAAACTGTTAGTCCTCATACCAAAATGGGTTATACTGCAGATGAAAAAGTAGATATATTCTCATTAAGAATAATAAAAAACTTTTTAATTAAAAGTAACTTCCAAATTTATTTAAAACATAATTTTGTAAATAAACTTGGAAGTTAAGTTCAATTGAAGAGTTTTTTATTAGTCTTAATAAGATGGACTTCCAAAAAGTAAGGGTTGGTACAATAAATTTAATTAGATATATTTTCAATTTATGTAAAAAATTATAAAAACAAACAAGCGACAAGAAGAGAATATGGGCTGATTTATCCGGATCGACAGACTATTACTCCTGGCAATATTTAGTTAATATTTGAGCCAGGCACTAGTGACTACACCGACTAGATCAGATTGATATGGTTTAACTCAGTACTGGAGAGTGGGTCAGGTCTTAGTAATTCATAAAAACAGAAATGCTGGATAGAGTTCTTTATCACATTCAGTACTTACTAAGATATGTTCAGTAAAATGAGTACTTGAACCTTAAATATTAAATTCTCTAAATATTTTGAACAGCAAATTGAGCCCCAAATAGTACTATTTGTTTTACAATTTTATATTGATAACGGTAAGTAGATTATTTTATATTCACAATTCTGTACCAATTGTTTTATAAGCTAGTCTTGTTTTAACAGTTAGTTTTAAAGTCTTAATTGGATAAAGTTATATTATAGTAGTATAATTTTAATATTAGTTCAAATAATAATTTTATATTATTCTTTAATTTACATTTTGTTTTCCAGATAACCTGATAGTTGAAGGAAATAGAACTGCAGTTGTGAAATGGTGAACACAAAGATAATGGAAAGTTCTTACTTGTTTTCAGCAGTGTGCGGTAAAGCCAAAGCATCTAAGATGTCACTAGACATTACTCTCTAAGGGTGCAGCCTAATCACTAATGGTACTGTAGGTGATAGAGGTGCAAATAAGATGCTGGTACTACAGGCTGGTACTACAGGCTACTTCTAATATTCTATGGATGAGTTATCTACAATAGACTAGAAGGTTTGGGTAGTAGGTGATGGTTAGGTAGATATGGTCTAAAAGCATGAATGATTATGGTAACCTTTTATGCACTACAGATGTGATCAAGATATAGCTTACCGGATATGAGAAGCGGCCTTTTAAAGATAAGTAAATATATTCACAATTAATGTGCAAAATCAGTCAAGATTTTTATTTATACAATATCTTTGATGTTGCTTACTTTTGTTTTAGGCTAATTTTCAAAATCCGAAATTCGTCAATGTGACCACATGGCCCAAATTTCGCCCAGAAAAAGTAAGAAGAAAGACAGAAAAGACAGTGAAAGTGAAAACCTAATATCCTTTATTTAGTTAGTAGATTTTTGGTGATCACAACTAATATTAACCGTGGTAGGCTTTTATTTTTGCAAATTAGGCATTAGAGAACTATTAAATACTGTTGCTAATTCAAGTTTATAATGACAATGTAAACATTGATTTTGGATCAATAGATACATATTCAATTAATCTTTCCTTAGTCTTATTTGAGGTGGTAAATACTGATTTCCCTAATTTTTCCTGCATATGAAAAATGAACCCGTAACAAGACTCCTTCTTCTGCAAATACATTTTTATATAATAATCGTCGCCGTCGTGTCATAAATGATAAAATGTTTGAGCGAAATAAACGTACTATCGTAGGAAATACTTAATACTTTGCTTTACCTTGAAGGTAAAAATTAAATACATAAATAATATATTAAATCCATAACAACATTTTTATTTTAGAAAATTTCGAAACTAGTTTAAACAATGCTACTAATGCATTAGAGAAAAGCCGTGCGGCGATACATATATTTTTAAAAAAGCACAACTATAAGCCGTACAAAATATTACCGGAATTAAATTTTTCAACTTCAGGTATTTTTAATAGAAGAAATAGGTATTCGTGGGAACAGAAAAATAATAGAAAAAAAAATTAAGCAAATAAAAAAGTCAGGAAGAAAATCAATAAATGTGTGTGATGCGGAATATTTCAAAACAAAATAGTTGGACCAATGTTTTATGATTATAAATTAACTGGGGAATTATATATTTGGGCACAGTCATTACAGAAGTGGATTAGTTATTAAATAAAAATTATACACAAAATCCATTAAATAGCATTATGGCAGCAAGATGGAGCACCGCCACATAATGTCGTAGCCGTTAAGGAACATTTAAATAATCAATTTCATGTATGGATCGGCAATAAAGGTACCATTAAATGGCCGCCAAATAGTCCCGACTTAACACCATGTGATAGCTTTTATGGGGATTTTTACAAAGTGTATTTTGATTTAAATACAAATATTAACACTATCACGGCAAAATTTCACACGAAAATTGAAAATTTAAATGGTCATAATAACACAATATCTGACACATTAGAAAATTTGAGACGAAGATATTACTTGTGCATTGATAACAATGGAGGGTACTTTGAGCATCTATTGTAATCTTAAAAGTAGTATTGTATCTAAGTCATTAATTTTGTTGACTTTCTAAATATATAAGTTGTTTTTGAACTATATGTGAATTTGTTTCTTATCTTAGTACCATACGCTTTTATAGAATAAAACTAATGCCTCACTATGTTATATATTTGTAATCAGGAAAAGTAGGGCTACTCAAAACTATAAAAAATACAGGGTGTCTCATCTAAAATATTGAAGATGCATTTTATTGGACTCTTCCTTTATACAAAATTCGGTCTGTTGCTACATTTTTGGTCGGTACAGATAAAATAATACAAATTTATTTTAAATTTTTTTTGTGTTCCCGAAATTAAGGAAAATAAGTGAGGGTCAAAATATAATGAGAAACCCTGTACAGTAACTTGAAATCGTCAAACAGAGAGTGTCGTCCCACATATCTTATCACCTTTTAATCAGAGAGAAAGAGCAGTTGATTAAAGTAAAATAGAGTAGATAGAGAGAGAAGGAGTCAAGCTGGTGCACAGAGATTAGCTGGCGAGTTAATCGCGTTAAAACGGCCAATGCTCACTCATAATGGCCAACAGATGGCAGATGCGGTCGCCTATAATTGAATCAACTTTATCAGTGAGGATAACGACAAGAGGGTCGTCGCGGGTGGTTGCCCAGCCACAGCAGTAGCAGATTTTTGGTTTCTATCTAGAGATAAACGTTAACATTTTAATAACAATCCATTTTCATTATAGTACAACGAATAAGTTAATTTTTAACTAACATCAAAATCAAAACAATCAAATTTTATTTCAAATCAAAATCACAAGTAGATACGTTAAAAACATTCGTTGAATTATTATCTCCCTCATAAATCAGGTATATTTTTTTGCTTAGACACCTAATTTAATTATTATATTATAAAAGATCACTTGCGTTGACAAAGTCCTTTGTTGTTGGATCGGAGAACTGTTCTAAATATGATAAATGAGAACCAAGAGATCGCTACTGTCGCATTAACTAGTTTTAAAATCTGTCCCGGACGTTTCTGGGCACATTAATATCATATACGCGATTAGCCGTGAATGGAAGCAACCTCTTTTACTACTCGGTATTCCTATAGTACGCGGGCTCTTTTATTAAATATGTAAAAATAGGTAATTTTAAGTTATGCCTCATGTTGTTAAGCTAATATTGTAAAGTATATTAACAATTTTGATTATTTGAATGAGTTGAAATTATTTTTTGAAATAAAAAATATTTGTAATTATTTAAAAATTAATTTTAATTAAACAATATTTGTACGGTATACCCCAAAACAAAGAACACTTAAATCAGGAAGCCTGTGAAATATGATCGCGTCATATGAAACAAGTGATAATAGTTGTCATTGTATTTTTAAACATTGTGTATTCTAACAAACTGTCAAATTTGAAATGGTGCTTACAACGCAAGAAAAAATATTTATTATTGAGTATTATTTCCGCTCATAAGGGAATGTACAATCAAATGGACTTAGTTTGTTAATGGTTGTAAATCAATTTCGGGAAGAGTTTCAGAAGCCTTCACCGACTAATAAGGACTTGTTAGGAGTCGTTGCAAATTTTCGACGAACAGGAAACGTTCTAACTCAAGGCAAAAGCTGAAGGTACTGGTCGAACAGTTACAGTTACAACAAATGCGAATCAAGGCAGGCTATTTAAACCGGTAGAATCACCAAAAAAAAGTCTCCGCAGAACATCTCAAAAAATGAATTTGAGTGAAAAGTCTACCTTAAAAATGTTTGAGAAAATTGGTGGTTTTCCCTATAAAATACAGATTTAGGCAAGACAAGTAATCAAGAGTTGTTTTTCAGTACAATTGTTTATTTAGTCTTGGCAATGGTTTATGAACAACCCCTATTTTTTTCTAATGTGTGGTTTACAGATGAATGTCACATCCATCTGAATGGATTTATCAATCGATATACAAATATCGTTTTCGACCAGATATCATCGTAGAGAAACCTCTTCATAGTGACCGTTCTCAAACGAACTTATTCGATTGTTTCTTTTATAAATTGCTAATTAATTGCTAAAATCAAATAAAATCCTCACTTGTCCATTAAACTTAAAAAGCTATTAAAATAAATACAATTATTATTTAAACTTATCTAACCTGATTTAACACTACGAAGAGTCCTTTTTCTTCCATTGGTTTCAAGATGTAGTGGATCTATGCGATTTTTTCCCTGTACTCGTTCTATGAAATAAATTTATATAAAGGTTGTCGGTTCACGTTTTCTTATAACTTGGGTTTTATGCCACGATCCAGTTTTATTTCAAATATGTTTATTATAATTTTGGAATAATAGAATATTTCATCTTTTTATTAATTTTTATAAACTATTTCTTTGATGTAAGTAAACATCATTTTGCTACAACTCTAACCAATACTAAATAAATCTCAGATAAATCAGATAAACATACAAAAAAATGATTTATTCTTTTGAGGTGAATTTTTTTTAAATAAATTAATAAGCAAAAGAAGGTTTTTAAATAAAATTAATAATCAGTATTTCCTCCATGGGGCTGTATGCATGAATATAGAAGATGTGGCATGCTATCGATTAGATGTTCGAGTTGGGCTTGCGGAATTCTCTCCCATTCTTCACGAGCAGCATCTTTCAGTTCCCGTAGAGTAATTGGAGGAGGGTTTCGCTTTTTAATGGGTGTTTTATGAATGTCCCAGGCATGTTCAATGACGTTCATGTCAGGGGAATTTGATGGCCATCTTAATGTGGATATTTCTTTTTCTTCCAAAAAATTTTGTACTGCAGCCGTTCGATGTGGAGGTGCATTGTCATGCATAAACATAAATCTATCACCTACCGCCCCCCGGAATAGACGCACAACAGGATTTAAAACTTCCTCGATGTACACAGCACCAGTGATTCTTCTCTCCAAAACCAGGAGAGGCGTCCCTGTACCCCTCATAATACCACTCCAAATCATAATACTTCAAATGGAACACGTGTTTGGGCTGTTTCTAATCGGGCTTGTCGTCCTGGGGCCCTCCAAAATAGAGTTCTTCGCGAATTAAAAACCAAGCCAATTCTTGATTCATCAGAGAAAATTACGTAATTCCAGTTAGGATCATGATGTAACATTTCTTGAGCCCATTGCAACCTTACAATTTTTTGTTGATAGGTTTGTTTGGGAACACGTAGAAGTCTTCTGCGACACAAATTTACCGCATTTAATTTTCGTGTAATTGTTTGCCTTGAGATATTCAGTCCTTCAAGTCTAACAATTTCTCTGGATATGCTACTTGTAGATTCCTGTAGATTTCTTCGAGCTATCAATGTTATCTGCCGGTCTTGTGCTGCTGTTGTACATCGACTTCTGCCACTTCTGGGACGATCCTTCACATCATTTGTGTCTGGGATTTTTTTTTAATTTTTGATACAGCACCCTGAGTAACACCAACAATATTCGCGATATCACTTTGACTAAAGCCCTGTTGTAACAAAACAATTACTCTAGACCTATTAAAATATGATATCATGTCTCTGGGCATTTTTAAACAGCTCAAATGAAATTTAAACATCAATTGGAATTATGTGAAAGCACCCAAATCAATTAAATATGACCAAATTAATACAAAAACGAATCAAATGTATTATTATTTTGATTTAAAAATGCTTTGAAATAAATATCACCAAGAGTTTTTAAAAAAGCATAGGCGTAGATATATTATTTCTAAATTCTAAACTTTTGGACATATGTGTATGTCTGTTACAATTAGGTACTATCGGCTTCAGAATAGCATATACATTTTCAAACTCAAATCGCTTACAATGAATTAATTTTAAGGACGGCCTTTTTATTGTGTATAACCAATCACGGTTTAAATAATAATAAATTTGAAATCAGTTAAACAGTTGTCCACGCCCACATCTTTAATGTTTGCAGCATAAGGTATTTTATTGACAAATTGCCTGTCCCTCTGTCTCTTGTAAATAAACTTAACCCCCAAAAACCATTTAATATAGGCGTTTTAAAAATTGCCATTCCCATGTTGTTTAAGAAGGGCATTTTTATAACTTCGGTAGGTAAACGAAATTCACATTTAACATATGTATATGCTATTCTAAAGCCGACTTTACGTATTATCTATGTATAAAATGATGATTCAATCAAAGTAAACAGTTTAATAGTGGAGAACTTCCATTTTTCGAAACATCATCTATTGCATAAATTGATTAAAAAAGTAGAAAGTGTACAAAATTATTCATTTTTTATAATGAAACTAAATTTATAATTTATTAATTTAAAAAAAAGTTCATTATTATAAAAGATAATTGTGTCAACTCATTTATTTTAAAATTATTGAACAAAGAATATAACACCATTAATCTCTGTAGCATTTTAATTTTACAAGTTTGCTCACAGACTATTATTAGCATTTTTAAAGCAGCAGACACAAAAGGTCGCTGAAAAGGATCAGAACTAATTTCTTTCTAGCTGCGACTGACAGAAGGTTCGATAGACACGCCCAATTGTAAAAATATTATATTAATGTGTTAATAATGGTCTAAAGGGAATAATAATATGTTATTTAATCGAAAGGAAGGAGTAACAAGATGATTGATGTTTTGGATTCCTTTATTTTAGCTAAGGCTTCTCGTTTTCGGTTCTCCGTAATTATTTGAATTATTTATTTGATGAGAAAGATATTTTGACTTCTTTCTACTTTTTATAAAATAAAAATGTGAATTGCATAAAAGAATTAAATTACTTTAACTATCTGTTTATTAAAATATTCTTATTAACACTGACACTAAAACATCCTTTTTTCTATTTTTAAGAATATCGTACGACATGTAAATATTTGGTAAAAATCGGTTTAGCCTTTATCCAACATGTGTAACGATAGTGTAGAGAAGTTTAATTTTATTGTTATGGAACATTTAAAACAAATTTATTCAAATTTCCACAATACTGGCTATAACCCTTTATCCCTTTACAATAAGTAAAGTACAAACTTTACTCTGTTTATCGACATTCTGTTGTTTTAATGACAGCACCAACTGTTACACTCCCAAACTTAGAAACTTGAAACTTATATGTTTAAATATTAATACATTGAGACGGTAATTATCTTAATTTGTTCGATCCAAAAATTTAAACCACGACATACGTCTAAAATGCTATGGGGCCAATGTGACATTATGTTGTTTGTGGATTAAAAAAAAAAGGAATTTATGACGCCAGTGATTATATTATTACCTGTTTTTTAAACAATCACTTAAAAATGAAGTTAATTTTTCGTAAACCAGTTAAGTTACACGTTGATATTGTTACAACGTCAAGTTCCGTCCTAACCTATAAATAAGAAAATAAGATGTATATTAAACGTACACACGCGTGAGGCAGTCAGTTATCAGCTTGAACAGTCTTATTAAGAATAATAAAAAACTCTTCGTTTTAACAAAACATATGTCAATCTGACGATGCTAAGTCTAGCGAAACGGCTGTCATTAAAGTTAAAAAAGCAATTTTTAAATAAATATTGGAAGTTTTGTTAAAACGAAGAGTTTTTTATTATTAAGAACAATAAAAAACTGAACGGTTAAACTAAACTTCCACTATTTATTCGAAAAATTCGATTTAAAATTCAATTACAGCTGTTTCGCTATAACCAGCATCGTCAGATTGACATATTAATTTTAAAGCGAATTTTTCGAATAAATAGTGGAAGTTTAGTTTAACCGTTTAGTTTTTTATTGTTCTTAGTAAGATGAACTTTCACAAAGTAAAGGTTAACACAATCAATTTTTTTTATTATTCTTAATAAGATGGACTTCCAAAAAGTAAGGGTTAGTACAATCAATTTAATTGAACAGTCTTAGTTATCAACCAACAATTAGTGCGGGGAAAGTAAGCGAAAAGTGAAAGAAGTGCATGTAAATACAGTATCCGCCAAAATAAACAGTACCGAAAATAAAAATAAAAATTAATTTTTAATTTCTGTATTGTAAGTGTTCAAAATGTTCACCATTTCGATTTTGCAAGTCAATAAACATATGTTTTTCAAAAATTCGGGATCTTCGTAAATTAAACTCAACATGCGACCACAGTAAATGTCTCTTGCATGTTTGTCCGCAGCATTTAGTCGTTGTCCAACTTGAATACGGTATGGATAACCACCAATTAATTTAAACATGCCACGTAAAGACGTTTCACTAATGTTGAGTTTACATGCATTTCTTACAAGACTTCTTCGAGGTGATTGCACAACTTGGTTAAAAACACGTCCTTCATTTTAGTTAGTGCATAGTTTTTCGACGACCTGAAGAACCTTTAAGGCTCAGTTACACGACGCCAGTAACTCGTACGAGCTACTAAAACCGTGAACTAGAAATGCCGTGTAAATAGACATTCTAGTGCTGGCTTTTAGTACTCGTTTCATCAACCGTTCCAGGAGAAAGCTTTCCTATTCGATGGAACGAGTTGTCCCCTCTTTTTTACTATCTTCCATCAATTGCCTCGTGTAAACACGTGAATAGTAGAATAGTCGAGTGGTTAGGAGAGTGTAGATATTATTATTATTATTAATATGGCGTCTAATAAATGGACTGAAGACACTAGTGTGAAATTTGTGGAGTTATATATATAGGGAACATCAATGCCTGCAATTTTATTTTGGCAGGAATGGCCATTCTCATTGTAGAGTTCGATCGTTGTATGTGAGGATAAATTTTTGTGAGTAGATTATCAAAACATTTTGGAGATATTCTTATACAATTAGTAAATTCTGCAACATCTTCTACAGCGAGCTCCTTCAGAAGTAAACTTGAAGCACCACGTGTATCTTTTGCAAGCCACTTCCTTATCCACAGTCTTTTGTGAGAGTTCATTAACACATCTTTCAAAACATCTGTCATCTTCTCACATAGCAATTTTAGAGTTATTCTGAATATTTTTTTGAACTTTTTCGCTAGTACCACACGTTTTACGTCACAATCCATATTGGTTATATCTTTCTAGAAAACTCAACTAGAATAGACATATAGTCGTGTAAACTCTTGAAATTAGTACTTCTAGTTACTTGAATGACATACTAAAATGCCGTGTAAATTCTACTGCCTTGACAATCATTTTGTGCCAGTACTCGCTTTTAGTAGCTCGTACGAGTTACTGGCGTCGTGTAACTGAGCCTTTACGTTGACACAATACACTATACCAGTGCGACGAAATTTTTAAACAACAGCTAACATCATACTTTTACTAGGAGCTGCTTTATTAAATTTTTGTTGATATTTTATTGACACCTGTTCTAAGCTTGGACCATCATTACGACCTTTTCCGTATGAACGAAAATAATGCTCTACCAAAAACACTTTTTCTTCCGTTGTTAGAACCATTTTTAAATCAAATTTAACTGCAGCGTACTATTAATATATCAACTAATGACAATTAAGTCAAATATGACAAATCCATATTACATAAACAACTATACAGCACTCTCTATTTCGGTACTGTTTATTTTGGCGTATACCGTACTATATCAAAGTGGTGTAAATAAATTAGGACTTGTTTTTACTATCCTGACAGGTTTATCATAGGTTTGTTTCAACCCATCCGAAAACTACTTAGCAAACAGCTAATTGATTATTTACAATAACTTAGCTATGTTATAAAGATTATACAACTGATCGAGTGTAAATAACCAATTTTTAAATAATCTAGTTCATTTTACTATGAATTTTGTTTTTAAAAGAACTGACAACCCAGTTTAAAATAGCATAAAGTTGGATTTATAAATGAAATGTAACTACTGGCAGGATTTCTGACATATTTCATTTAAATAATATTCCTTGATGTTTTCCTTAATAAAACGCAAAATGATTAATATTCACCCACGTCCGAATTTAAATATCCTCACGTACACCCCGAATCTAAGATATTCCTTCGGGATTGTGTCGGCAAACTGATAAAAATGCAGTGGACTCCCAACTTACAGTGTTATATTTGAGGAATGAGGTTAGGTGTGAATATCATTGGCGTACAACTAGTAACGTAGAAAAACTGACAATAGTACGAAATATATTGCTCTACAGTAGCATAAACACCTATAAAAGTTGTTAACTTTCTTCTTCCACACTGCATACGTCACAGAATTTAACTGGTTGTGTTCATCAATAACAGGCGATTAAATAAAAATTTATATCTATATACCCGTTGCTGTCACATATCTGTTTTTGACATTTTGCTGTTTAAGCTCATGAAACAAGTTAGTTGCAATTTAAAATTAAGAAAATGGACTTCAACAGCAGGAATAAATATTAATAATTGTACTAATTGTACGTTTAATATTAATACGCCTCATCTGCCTTCTGCAATATGCAGCAATATGCAGATTCGACTTGTAATCGACACTTTTTCGTCCTTGGTACGTAAATAACTATTATTGGCACATCTGGTTCATTAATAATAGAGAACATATTAAAATAGAGAAAGTGCTTCAAAAATAATGTAGGTAGAATATTATAATAAACCTCTAGTTGTGTAATATCTGGCAGAAAAAGATGTGGTCCAACAACAATATTTATTCATGTTTATTTGCAATTTTAAAGGTTAATATATTCATTAATAATTTACCAGTCCAAACTACTATTTAGTTATCTCTATAAGGACCTATTTAATGAAATACTTCGAATGTTCTTTATGATTTTTTTAAAATAAATTTAAGTGTCAAAGGTAACATAAGTTACATTGCTAGGAATAACAGCCTCCTTTACATAATTTACCCAACAAAGAGGTTTTGATGTGATTTGCTTCGAACTTACACACCTAGATTTTTCTGATATCATTTATATTTTATCAATTCATTTTTGACGTCACTTTATTATTTTAATGACGATATAATTCGTGAAACCAACTATGGAAACGCTACATTTTTAAATATTTTTTACTTCCAACGATGGCTTTTAAAATATTCTCCTTCTGCCCGATATCCAAAAATATTACCATTTTAACGATTTGAAAATGTAGTAATCAAAAGTGACTCCAAAGATTTTTCATAGTTAATAAAATTAAAATATTGAGTCTGGCACAATTGGACATACAACATTGATAAATATTTTTTTGTAAATATTTTTTAACTGAAACGAGCCGCCTCTGTGGGCTTAGGTTGAAAGATACAGCTTGGGGTGTCGCCTATGATTGATGAGTGTTGTCGACACAGTGTTCTGGAAGATGTGGAAGCTCAGAGCCAGCGTGGCAGGAGGTATAACTAATAACTACAACGCGAGGACGACTCTCGAGATCGATATGGTTTCTAAACTAGAGTAAAAAAGTTTTTGTTTGTCGACTTCCTTCTTTATTTTTATACCTCGTCTTCGAATAGAATAATGCTATTTTCGAACAAGAGATTTTTTAATATTTGGAAATCATAAGATGTATATTTTTTTGTTAAAATTCAATATGAATATATTTTTTCTGTTCACACTTTGGGCCGGTGGCATAAACGCTTGTCAAACCTTTGTTACTTAACAACGAGTCAACAGTTGACTGACGAAATCCAAGACGCACTGAACAAAAAAGAGACTGTGGTATGTGCCTTTCTAAACATAGAAGGGGCCTTTGACAATACGCCACATGAGGCAGTCAAAAGAGCACTGATTGAGAAAGGAGTAGATAGAACGACTTCCAGTTGGATGTCGCAACTGCTATCTACAAGAATCGAGGAAATAGAGGCAGGACAAGACACTATCTCCATTAATGTGACCAGAGGCTGTCCACAGGGGGGAGTTGCATCCCCGCTTATGTGGAGTCTCACTGTGGACAGTCTGCTCTGTCAATTGACTAGGGAAGGCATACCATGTCAAGGGTATTCCGACGACATGGTTATCCTGGCAAAAGGAAAGTATGAAAATGTCCTCTGTGATATTGTTCAAAGAGGATTGAACATTGCGGAACAATGGTGTGACTCGGTGGGACTCAGCATCAACCCCACCAAAACCACACTAGTAGCCTTTACAAGGAAAAAGAAACCTAATCTAAAAATCATAAAAATAGGGGAGAACATCGTCGAGTGGAAAACAGAGGTAAAATATCTAGGGCTAATCCTAGATAGCAGGTTACTCTGGAACAAACACGAAGACGAAGTAATACACAAAGCAACCAAGGCCCTCATGGTGTGTAGGAACATTGCAGGGAAGAACTGGGGATGTAACCCACGTATCCTGCAATGGATGTACACAGCAATAGTGAGACCATTAATCACATATGGGGCAGTGGCTTGGGGCGTAAGGGCTAATCTGAATACGACGAGGAAAAACCTCTCGAAAATTCAGAGACTAGCCTGTTCATGTATCACTGGAGCAATGGGAACTTGCCCCACTGCTGCAATGGAGGTGATTTTAAACTTGACCCCACTGCACATTCTGCTAGAAAGTGTAAGGAAGAAAACAATATATAGAATGATCAAAGAAGGAATTAACAGGGAAAAACCTCGATCACTTCACTTTGATCAAACTTGGGAAATGCCCCAAGATGATATGCCAAAGAAATTCAACTTTGTGAGAAAATTCATCACAAAGTTTAGTAATAAATCTGAATGGGATGAAGACACCATACAGAATTTAAACCAGAATACCATAAAGTGGTATACGGACGGTTCCAAGCTAGATGAAGGAACTGGGATAGGAGTTTTTGGACCGAGAGCCACATACCTAAGCATCTTTCAAGCAGAAGTCCGCGCCATCGAAAGATGTGTGGAATTCAATATTGGAAGAAACTATCGCAGACAAGAGATTGTGATCATGTCGGATAGTCAAGCAGCCATCAAAGCGCTGAGTTCAAATATAATCAGTTCGAAGATGGTTTGGGAATGCCTAGGCAAATTAAATGAACTGGGCCAGAACAACACTGTCACCCTCCTATGGGTCCCGGGACACATAGGAATAGAGGAGAATGAAACAGCCGATAAGCTGGCAAAAAAAGGAGCTGAAACCCCACATCTGGGACCAGAACCATCTTGTGGGATCAGCAGTAGAGTAATCTTAGGAAAACTAAAGGAGGAAATGGAGAAAGATACATCCAAGTACTGGAATCAGCTGGAAGTACTGAGGCAATCTAAGATACTACTGGGGAACTATGACCAGAAGAGATCTCTTAGCTGCCTCAACCTCAGTAAAAAAAGGCTACGAATTTTAACGGGAATATTAACCGGGCATTGCCGGTTAAGAAGCCACATGAAGAAACTAGGGTTAGCAGATTGAACAAAGTGCAGATTCTGTGAGGAAGAGGATGAAACCTCAATACACATACTCTCAGAAGGTCCTGTCTTGCAAAATTCTAGGGCTAGATACCTAGGAGCACATGAAATAGAGGAAGGGGATCTACCTGATTTGAAGCCCGACGATGTCCTAAACTTCCTCAGGAAAATAGGACTCGAAGAGCTGCTATAGGTCTGAGGAAATATCAGAACATGGCAAGTAAAGGAGGACACAATAGATCCTATAGGTCGCAGTGTAATTATCACCCCTAACTCATACATACTCATACTCATAACGAGTCAACTCTATGTTAAATTGGTGTTTAAGGTTACACCCTCTAAGGCGCATGCAGGTATTTGAATTTTTAAGAATAATTTGATTGGTAGACGAGAGAGATATAATTTAATTATATCTCACATTTGTTAGCGGTAATAAGTAGACTAGACTTTGGAAAGACGACAAATGTATATGTTATGTAATTTAAACGGACTTCGTTACTGAATGTTTTGTTACTGAATTAACTAGATCCTTGATATAATGATATTTCAAGAGATATGTTCGAATTTCTAACATTCTGTGATACGCGATCGGGTCGCCTTCTCTAAAAATGTGACAGTGACAGATGGTGACAGTATAATGAAATAATGATAACCACGTCATGTAATCTTGTGTTATAAAAAATTGTAAAATAATATAGTATTTTTTGGCAATTGATGCCCAGAAATTGTATATTTGACATTAAATAAATGGTAATTATGTTATCTCTATTCATGGAATCCATTAGAAAAGGTGACAAGAAAAATTCATTATTAAAAATTTGAAAGAATTTGCGTCAATGGAGACAATCCTCAATCAAAAGGCAACGCTCTCCAAGGTATTATAAATAATTTTAACGGTAAATTGGATTTGATCTTATTAGTAAATGACAGTTCATCAAAATTACAGATTGCAATTAAAACAAGAAATTTTAATATTTACTAAATATATAATTTGCATAGCAATAACAAACCTCTTTCATTTTTATTTTTAATACTGTTTTTTTAATTTCTTATCTATTTATTCTGGTAGTATTTATTTTTTATTCATTTGAAACTATATTAAAAAATTAAAATCACAGATTAACATCGAATCCTTTATTATTTATAGATTTTGATAATCAAATTAACTAAACTAAAATCTACCTATTCAGTTTCTGGGACAACACTGCACCGTCAACTTCATCTAAATATCAATAAATGTGAAATTCCCGTGCACGCGCTCTAGTTGCACATCCACTTGTCAACAGTTAACAGAATGTTAGCTAACATAGGTTTAACAAGCGTTTATGCAACCGGTCCTTTTTATGGTTTTAAAAATAACATTTTATCTAACACCTGTAGACATAAAATAGTCTGAAAATGCGGTAAGAACTATTAAAATCTTCACAAAAATTTAAATTTGAAATGAATGAAAATTATGCTTAACATAATTCAATTAATATTTCAATATATATTTTTTTTTTTGGTGTCTAGGAATCATTTCGAAAGAACCATCAACGGCTTTATTAGCATATGAGCAATCGATGAGTAAGTGCATAAGTCTGTTGATAATAATAATAAAAATAAATGCCTTTATTTGTAAATTTAACAGTTTTTAAAAAACACTCTATATATATCGCTTAATATTGATATAAATGGGCGAGATTCAGTTTGTACATTGTTGTAAAATACAACAATGCACATCTGCTCTTCCACCTAACCCAAGTAACTATGTAGCTGCTAATATATGTGACCGTTAATACTTAATGTAAAAAATGAAATGATTAATAATCAGAAGAAGGACAAGGATAATGTCAAACTCCAGTGAACATTTTTGCTACCCAATCAATCAACAATCAGAAAACATATTTCTTGGCGTTAAATTAATTTAAGAAAATGAACAGCTGGTGGACCTGGTATAAATTGTATGATAATTGTACAGCTATTCATTTTCCTAAAAATCAAAATTGGATTAACATTTTTAGCTTTAGATGTTTTATTTGTTATTAATAGGCCAAAAGTTTTCCATATAACTTTCCAGACTTTCAAACAAAATAATGTCTGATTTTGTTCTATTATTTCTTTGATAAGTACCAAGTTCTGTAGCTAGTAGATAATGAAAAAAAAACTTTTTGGTCATTATGACATCCGTAAAAATATTTTTTATATTTTGCACTCATAAAAATCTTCATTATAAAACGCATTTGCGTATCGTAATGTAACTTTTACGCACGCAAATTTCTGTTTTAATTGGTTGGCGATGTATGAATGTATGAATGAGTTAGGGGTGATGATTACACTGCGACCCATAGGATCTATTGTGTCCCCCCTTACTTGCCATGTTCTGATGTTTTCTCAGATTTATAGCAGCTCTTCGAGTCCTATTTTCCTGAGGAAGTTTAGGACATCGTCGGGCTTCAAATCAGGTAGATCCCCTTCCTCTATTTCATGTGCTCCTAGGTATCTAGCCCTAGAATTTTGCAAGGCAGGACATTCTGAGAGTATATGTATTGAGGTTTCATCCTCTTCCTCACAGAATCTGCACTTTGCTTCATCTGCTAACCCTAGTTTCTTCATGTGGCTTCTTAACCGGCAATGCCCGGTTAATATTCCCGTTAAAATACGGAGCCTTTTTTACTGAGGTTGAGGCAGCTAAGAGATCTCTTCTGGTCATAGTTCCCCAGTAGTATCTTAGATTGCCTCAGTCCTTCCAGCTGATTCCAGTACTCGGATTTTTCTTTCTCCATTTCCTCCCTTAGTTTTCCTAAGATTACTCTACTGCTGATCCCACAAGATGGTTCTGGTCCCAAATGTGGGGTTTCAGCTCCTTTTTTGCCAGCTTATCTGCTGTTTCATTCCCCTCTATTCCTATGTGTCCCGGGACCCATAGGAGGGTGACAGTGTTCTTCTGGCCTAGTTCATTTAGTTTGCCTAGGCATTCCCAAACCATCTTCGAACTGATTATATTTGAACTCAGCGCTTTGATGGCTGCTTGACTATCCGACATGATCACAATCTCTTGTCTGCGATAGTTTCTTCCAATATTGAATTCCACACATCTTTCGATGGCGCGGACTTCTGCTTGAAAGATGCTTGGGTATGTGCCCAAGCTTTCTGAGTATTTGGCTCTCGGTCCAAAAACTCCTATCCCAGTTCCTTCATCTAGCTTGGAACCGTCCGTATACCACTTTATGGTATTCTGGTTTAAATTCTGTATGGTGTCTTCATCCCATTCAGATTTATTACTCAACTTTGTGATGAATTTTCTCACAAAGTTGAATTTCTTTGGCATATCATCTTGGGGCATTTCCCAAGTTTGATCAAAGTGAAGTGATCGAGGTTTTTCCCTGATAATTCCTTCTTTGATCATTCTATATATTGTTTTCTTCCTTACACTTTCTAGCAGAATGTGCAGTGGGGTCAAGTTTAAAATCACCTCCATTGCAGCAGTGGGGCAAGTTCCCATTGCTCCAGTGATACATGAACAGGCTAGTCTCTGAATTTTCGAGAGGTTTTTCCTCGTCGTATTCAGATTAGCCCTTACGCCCCAAGCCACTGCCCCATATGTGATTAATGGTCTCACTATTGCTGTGTACATCCATTGCAGGATACGTGGGTTACATCCCCAGTTCTTCCCTGCAATGTTCCTACACACCATGACGGCCTTGGTTGCTTTGTGTATTACTTCGTCTTCGTGTTTGTTCCAGAGTAACCTGCTATCTAGGATTAGCCCTAGATATTTTACCTCTGTTTTCCACTCGACGATGTTCTCCCCTATTTTTATGATTTTTAGATTAGGTTTCTTTTTCCTTGTAAAGGCTACTAGTGTGGTTTTGGTGGGGTTGATGCTGAGTCCCACCGAGTCACACCATTGTTCCGCAATGTTCAATCCTCTTTGAACAATATCACAGAGGACGTTTTCATGGCGACATGATTGAACACTGTATATAAAAAAATATTTTTCACAGCAAATGGTATTGGCTTATTAACTGTAATAAACTACCCGATTTAATCTCATTGTGTAGAAAATCATCAAGTAAAAGATGCAAATGCGCTACAGGGTCGAATTTAAGAAATTTGAATTTTGCATAATATAGGAGATATATAAGTAATTTATTTAAATGTTGCAATTCTATTCTATATTTAGTTCAGTTTCGCTATCGCTTTCCTAATATAAATTAATTATAATTGGCGCAATTGATTTTACACAAAGGTACGAGTTTTCAACATTTATAACAAGACTAACAGAACTTTTCCAACTCTCGGTAGGAATGTCATTCATACAGTCCCTAATTAATTCTACCACACTACCATTTAAAGTCGGAGAAGTATTTTTTCCGCGCTCACTCAATTAAAGTTGGTGCAACATAAGCTCTATGGGACTGAACACGCAGTAGTAGGGATGTAGTCGTAACAATATATGTCCCAATTCTTCTGCAATTGTATCACAAACATACGTTTTTTTTTTAAAGAAAATGACTGCAGCACTTGTAAAAGTTCTTTTTTTTGTATAATTTTCCTCAAAATATATGTCATTTGCAGCCATGAAGTTTTGAATCTCCAATTTCGTATTCTTTGAGCCAGGAATTTTTTGCAATTGTCGACTATGATAGCTTGCGTTGTCCATTACGTTGTCCATAACGCTGTTTGGCAAAATGTTGGGTAACAGACAATTTTTAAACCAATCTTCAAAAAGCTCTGCTGTGGTATCTTCGTGATAATCAACACGAGTCCTTAATAGTTTTGGCAGAAAGCCACATAGCGTTTGGGATCCAACCATTTTCTGATCCTACGTGTAATATTGTGATTATCTTCCCTTTATTTGATGGTACTTTTGTTTTACACTTATCAGAGGAATCAGACCATCCTTTGAAAGGGGTGTCATGCATGTTAAACTCGATATTTAAAGCCCATTGCAGACAGAGCTCACCGAAGAGTAGTAAGGCCACAGTTGATGAGACTTTCATCATTGATGAGTCGCTGTTTTAGACTTTTTTGTGTGTAGGGACACGCTGCTATAATTTTTCATCATATTTAAAGATGGTAATTTACTGGAATCATCATTAACTTTTCTTTCCGATTGTATCGACAAATCATCCAAAGTATTGTAGTGGTGGTAATTTTAAAATAAATTTGATCAAAAATTAAGACAATTAACATAACTACAATTAAATAAATATTACATTTCTTTCTGTAAAATAAAATAAATTTAATAACTTTATTGCAAAGAAATAGACAAATTCATATCTTCACTCACATTTATCGTTATCCAATATAAGGCAAACATTTACATACTCTAGTTGCGGAATAATTATTTTGGTTTACATGAAACAATGGGGTGTATTACGTACTTGGATATTTTAAAACATTATGATTTCCACAAGCATCAACGTCTATATAATATAATAATATAATCTGAAACCCTAATGAGCTTTCATACAGAAATATACTGTAGACTTCGAAAGCTTTCGTCTCTCTTTAAGGCTCAAGTATTGTTTTCCCATTCACCCCCTTCAAACTTCCCAACTTCAACAAAAAGATGTAAAACAATGTACTTCTTGCATGATTCAAGCTAAAACCATTGTACGAAGATGGCGAAAACTTTATATATATTCTCAGCATATCTGGAGTTTCGAAGGATTTCTATACAGTCTTTAATAATCCATTGTAAAAGTAAGTCAGTCTTTTACGATGTTGATGTTCGAGAAATTCCACCAAAACCTTTAACAATACTATTATTAAAGGTTCAAACTGAAAAAGGAAAAATTTATGGCCAAATCAAGATACAAGTTTTTGTCGAACCAAGTGTTCAATACATGGAACAACAAATCAAGACATAATAGCAATCTCTCATTAATAAACTGGACAATAGCTCTAATAAGACGATGTTAATACATACATCCTCAAGTTAGTTAGAGCCATGTCTACGAATTAGAATCCGAAACTAACTGAAGCACATAGTAAAAGATCTGATCACTACAAACGACTAGTACCATTCTTCTACTTAAATATGTAATCTCGTTTGGTAGGACGCTGGCTCAGTCAGCTTACATCCATCTCCAACATCAAGTAGCACAGATCATAGGTAGAGAAATCGGTAACATAATTATGCGATCTGGAAAACAATAATGACCTACACCACACATCTAAAATATTGTGGATAGTGTATTGAGGGATAAACATAAGTAATGAGTATTCCTTTGAGATATAGTATTACCAAATATACGTACAACCACCCTTCCACACTAATTGAAGAATATGCAGTCAACTGAGGCGAGGCTTCACCATCCCCATAATGATAGTAATGATAATAAGCTTCACTGTCGATTTTTTTTAATTTGTATACAAAGACGTATAACTTAAATAAAGAACAGGAAAATAAAAAAATATAACGTAAGAATTACAAAACATACAAATTGAACTTTGTAATTTGACAGTTTGTGAAAGGTCAATTAAAAAATGAGATAAAAAAAATTAACTTTAACACAGTAAATAGGTACATGAATACGTATCTGTAACTAGCCCAAGTCCAAGTGCAGAGGAAAAGGTCTCAAAAGCAGGTATCTCCACAGTTGCATCCAGCAAGATAATCTTCCCGCAAGCAGCGAAATAAGTACCTCGAGAAAGGGCCAAGTGTCGAAGAAAAGAGGATCTTCTACAGAGGCTATATCCGGGGAAGTAAACCAGCAAAGAGACGTGAGCCCTCTCAAAAGACCGTCACCGTTTAGGGAGGAGGCAGAAGCTATGGAGCAGGCTGAGCTAACCAGGGTCACAGATCCCACAGAGGATTCCTCCATTTCAACCCAGACGACAGTGTTAGGTACTTTCAGGCCAACCTTTAGCATGCCAAGGCTGCCAGTGCCGTGCTGTAACGAAGGTTTAAATAAGAAGGCATAGATGTAGCCCTCCTCCAGGAATCTTGGGTACATGGAAGGACCATATTAGGCCTTAAACAACAGGCAGGTACGTTGCTATATCACAGGACAGCACTAAGGCCATGAGCATGTAAAATACATAGTGAAAGGGTTAATTGTATACTAATCTCGGATTATGTTCCTAAAACTTTGTTACAGGAATCCTGTCATACCAAACTCAGGGGTTGACGAAGAAAGTAGTCGTCTGTTTCGCTTACTGTACAGGAGACGAGCAAATATGCCCTCCACAGTCATTGAAGGCTGTCGTAGACTATTGTCGAGAAAGGCACATGCAGCTTATACTGCGATACCAACACCCACCATACCATCTGGGCCAGTACAGATATTTACAAAAGAGGTGAGTTTGGTGAAACAATTACCTTGAGGGATTAAGAACCGATGTAAGAAGGCCATCTAACTTCCGAAGGTAGGTAGATTCTCAGACCAAACACCCCCCAATCATATAGACCAATTAGCCTTAGCCTTTTTACTTACGACTTTGGAAAAGCTAGTGGATAGATACATTAAAGGCGCAAAGATCTGAGAACTGGCCCTCTAAGCAAGCGTCAGTGTGCATATCAACAGGGCAAGTTAGCAGACTCTGGATGACTTAAACAGGCTGCTGTCCAAGTGGATCGACAAGGAAATAGCAGTATCTACGTTTCTGGATATAGAGGAAACATTCATTAATGCTTTTCCAATATCTATAACCAGCTGCATGGAAAGAAGGGGGGTCGAACTCATCATCTGCAAGTGGCTTGTAGGCAATCTAGGGAATAGGATAATTACATCCACCTTTGGTGACGCAACTATTACAGCTGGGGTGGAATGGAGGAAGGGGTTGTCCTCAAGGAGAAGTTTTATCGCTCCTTTTGTGGGAAATTCTGGTAGGTACTCTTCTGGTACGGTTGTCCGATGAAGGTTTTTAGCGGCTTGGATATGCGGCCGATATTCCTATCGTTATAAAAGGGCGATTCCCAAACACAATAACAGAGCGCATCCAAAGACCGCTTAATATAGTGAGTAGCTTGTGTAGGAGGGAAGAACTGACGGTAAACCCCAACAACAAATTAAGCAAATTTGCAAAGACTGCAAAAACCTTAAATTAACGGATTGGAAATTTCATTTGTGAAAGAATTTAAGTACCTAGAGGTAACCTTTGACCAAAAGCTTACATGGAATTCTCAAATAAAAAAATCCACCTACAAAGACCTGGGAAGGTGCAGGTAAATTTGCGAAAAGAATTGGGTATTAAATCTCAACATGACTAAATGGATATATACACAGATACACTGTAGTCTGGTGGCCCAGGATACTGCAGAATGGCACACAGAGGCAGTGAAGTGGTGTTCAAAGACAAGCGTGCCTCAGTATCAGAGGGGCCATGAAATCGACGCCGACTGCAGCACGTTAGTCACAGATTATTACAAGGACCTCCTCCGATAAGTCAAGGACACAGTAAGGCCCACAAAAAGCTATATGAAGATCCAATACTGGAAATGCCAATGGATCAGATTACTCTATAATATAATTTTAAAAACGATTACATATACCTAGTCAGAGAAAAGGGACAGAAGCAGGGCCTCCTTAACTGCTATACCGTGGCTCTAAAACAGAATCTGGAGTAGGAGCCGGAATATATGGGGTTCAAGAGAAAATCACGATCTCTCTTAGCCTTGAAAGACCTTTCAGGCAGAGGTAATGGCGCTGCAATGTTGTGCAAAAGAGTTGATGAGGCGGAAGGTAAAAAGCCAAAGAATCATCGTCTACTTGGATAGCCTAGTAGCACTAAAAACGCTAAGCTAAGCTAAGACATCGTTAAGTCTAGTGTCGAGTGTCGCAAGGCCCTCAACATACTAGGTGGTCATAATAGAGTGACCCTGGTCTGGGTGCCAAACCATAAAAGAATAAAAGGAAATTAATAGGCTTATGAATTAGCCAAGCAGAGAGCGACTGAGGTAATGATAGGGCCGGAACCTTATTGTTGAATTGCCAAATGCCTCGTTTAGAAAAGCATCCAGTAATGGATAAACTACTAGGCGTTGCGCTGGTGACATGAAACCCCAGGGCAAAGCCAAGCTAAACTATTCCTTAAAAGCGCTTCGATCAAACTGTCATACGATCTACTATCTCAAGGTCGAGGATAATGGTGGAAATGCTGACCGGACACTGTAGGCTAAGGAATCAGAGAAAGTGCAGAGAGCTATGCAAGGGAGGCGGTATCCAGGCTAATAGGTCTGATAAAAAGGATAAAGCTAGATATCGAGATCTGAATAGAGAGGATCACAATATATCTGCAAAGGTCGCAGTGGGATAGGACACAGAACCTCTCCAATTCCAATCTAATCTGTATTGTAACTAGCTCAGAGATAAAAATATTATAAAATATCAAATAATGTTTCATTTTTTAATTTCTAAAATAAGCAATTCATAACTGGAGATACTGATTTGATTAATACATATCGAATGTTGGTTAAGGTAATTGCAATTAATTTTGGTGGAATTTGACAGAACAAACACTATTTTAATGTATAATCTAAATCCTTTATTGCTTAACACAGACAAATTAAAATGCAGAAGGCGAGAGAAAATTTCAAAATCTTATGGAAATAACAGAATCCTTAGAAATCTTGAAAATAATGTACAGCTTAACCGAACTTCATAACTGGTATTATGCTTAGTCAGAAAGTGACTTCCATTGAACTTTGTTCCTTAGAATATCTTTATATCCTAGTTAGTGTTTTTTTACATCCAAATGTAATTCATTGTACTAACCCTAACTCTGTGGAAGTCCATCTTACCAAACATTAAATAAAACATTGAACAAAAAACAAAACTTTCACTTTTATTTAAAAAATTAGTTTTTTAAACCAATGGCAGTTGTTTCGATAAACTACCATCGTCAGAATGATATATGTGTGATAGTTCCATCAAACATTTGGTACCTATATAGATTATACAGGTAAGAGACTTGTAGGACCCAGGAGCAGAATTTCTTTTTGTTTTGGTTTTTGTAAGAATACAAAAAGTTTTCGGACCAAGGAAATGTGTCAAATTAAAAACCAAATCAAATCACTCAAAGTTGTTTCTTGCTAAAACTGACATTTAATGTCATTTCAGTTCAACAGAAGACTAAAGAATAATAAAAAATTCTTCGTTTTAACAAAACTTCAAATATTTATTTAAAAAATTGCTTTTTTAACCTCAATGACAGCTATAGCTATAAATAAACAAAATGTAACTTCAATATGTCAATCTGACGTTGCTAATTCTAGCGAAACGGCTAGAGTTTTTTATTATTCTTAATAAGATGGACTTCCAAAAAGTAAAGGTTAGATTAATTTAGAAGACTAAAGGATTATTATACCATTTTGAAACAATAAACAAACCCCAGGAAGTTATTCTGATGAAATAATTTATGTAGTAAAATAGTCTGAAGAAAAAATTTCAACTATCACTTGGATGCAACTTCAATTATTTTAGAATTGTTTGAAAACTATTAATAATGTATTCTCAATTTACTTGATGGGTATAATTATGAGAAAATTGTTTGTAATAAAATTGGAAGTTTAAACATAATCGGTAAAGATTATGAGGAGCATCAATTTTATGTGGTACGTACTTGTAATTATTAGCAATAGCCTTGATAAACATTTCATTTACCTGTTGGGCAATTTATCAAAGTTATTACTTTGTTTGAATTTATTTTTACAACACAATCTTGTGAAAAATAAAAATTTAAATTGCATAAGGTGTTCGGATTGGATGTTACCTCTAAATATAGATAAGTGTGTGGTTTTACATTTGGGAAAAATAACCCTCATTTGTCTTACTCGATAGACGGGCATTTACTGGTTACCGTGGAATCATATAGTGACCTGGGTGTAACAATTACTGAAAATTTGAATTGGTCGCATAATTGGAGCATAATATTTCAAACGTTACTAAAAAAGCGAATAGTAAGTTATACCTACTTATATTACTAAAACTTTTACAAATATATAATTTTCGGGTTCTATTCGTTTGTATAAAACTTATGTCAGACGCCCTACTGGAGTACTGTGGAACGGTTTGGTGCCCAGAATTAGTACGCGATAGAACTCTTCTCGAAAATATCCAAAAGAAGGCCACCAGACTAACTTTCACACGAAGAAGGCCAGATTACCAACAAAGAATTTTTAGCAGGGTTACCAACTTTTGAAACTCGTCGTCTCCATGGTGACTTAATTATCACCTTCCGAATTTTAAAGTATGGATATGGAGATCTGCAACACTTGTTCATTTTAGATAATCACAGCAGACTACGTGGACATAGTTTGAAAGTGAAGAAGGAACCCTTTTTATCGATAAGACGCCAACATTTTCTGTGTAATCGTATTTTTAGTATATGGAACAGTCTCCCAACGGAAATTATAAATTCTCTATCTATAAATGTTATCAAAAATCAACTAGACAGTTATTTGTTTGTAAACTAATCAGTGTTATGCACAATCTATTAGTCTAGAGTTTATTTGCGAAACCAATTTTTGTAATGTAGGTACTATTTCATTTATCTTGTAAATGGGCTTATATGGGTATCCATGACCCCAGCCCTTATTTCTATGTAATAATTATAATAATAATAAGTTGAATTGTAACTTCACTGATTACTATTTTCCTTGATTTTTTTTTCTAAGTTAATGGCATTGGCGGAGATAACAAGCCAGATTTTTCTTGACAAACATGTTTAAATGTTAAGAACATTAAACGAAACTTCCACTTTGTTAACTCAATGACAGCTGTTTTGATAAACTATCATCGTTAGATTAACATATTTAAGTTGTATTTTGTTTTCTAAAGGTAGTTATCTGATATTGTTTAAGACCAAGTATTAAAATAATAAGACATAACAATATTAAAGACTAGATATTATTAGCCCTAAAAATTATACTGGATATTGTTATGGCTATATGCTAGCTTATAAATTTTAATTACCTTTACCTTAATTAACTTCACCAATTAAACTAACCTTAATTGCCGCACTCTTCTATATCCACTTTTCTAAACATCTTCTATAGAGTCATTTCCTTTAATATAATCTTACTATAATATGTCCTCTGTATTCTACCTATTCAGTTTGAGCTACTTATTTTTTTATATCAGTAACCCGGGTTCCGTTGCGACCCACGAAATTTCATGTTAAATTTAAATTTATTTGATATGTTTCCTTAAATAAAGTAGATTAAAACAAAAATTTCACTGGATCATTCACTAATTACTAACTACTTTAAAAATTAATATTGAATAAAAACTTTGGTTTGGTAATTTTTTTATTCTCGCAAAATATATCTAATATAAATTTTTAAATATATGGATTTACCGAAATTTTTTATTGAATATCTCAGTAGAAAATTTAAATGTTTTTATTTATAAATAACTCAGATATTGTAGTTATAGTTACAAAGAATAAAAATTTTGGAAATATATAGTAGCGTGATGTAGTGGTGGAAACAGAAATGTGAAATATCGTGATGTATTTCTACCGGTTACAAATAATATTATTATTTATATAGGTTTAGATATTATAAAAAAGATTATTTATTATTAAGAAAATACTAAAAAAAAATCACAATCTGCAGTTTTCAAATAATTGATATTTGCAAGAATTAAGTATTAATTCCTTATTAGTTTTTTTTTTTGGAATCGAGGAACTATCATAAAAATTTAATATACTTTCATATACTCGATTTTTGGTAAAAATTTCGTAAAAATTCGTTTAGCTTTTTTTTAACCTTAAAAAACATTAAAATGTATGGAAATAAGCTTTTACTCAAATCCTAGAGTTTGACTCTGGCGAATTTGATAATTCTCACTTCCACGATGTATAACAGTAGCAAGACGGCCAGAGATCGCGAGATGCTTTTAATAGTTTCAAATAATATTATTTTCTCGGAATGATTTACCTCAAAACTCAAATAAAAAATATGGAACCATCTGTAGGTTTCCATATTTTTATTTTTGAAAATTGACAAAATTAAATTTTAGTTTTTAATTTTTTTTAAACAGAAACCTAACATAAAAATCTAGATTTAAAAATTGACAAAGTTAATAAGTTACTAAATTATTCAATATACAGAAAACCAACACAAACAGATGTAACCATACCATATCATTCAAATCATCCTATATCACATAAATTAGTCGCTTATAATTCTATGATACATAGAGCATTTTCCAAAAATAATTTTAATAAAGAAATAGAGATTATAAAACAAATGGCTACATCTAATGGCTATCCAATACATTTGATAAATAAATTAATTAATAAGAAAGAACAGAAAATGTCAGTAAAACTAATATTCCTTCAACAAACTAAAGAAATTAAAAGTTATAAAAGTATTACATGTTGTGGAAATATTTCTAATACAATTTCAAAAATAATATCTTCGGCAACATCTGCATTAATTTCATCCAAATCACACAACAATGTTGGTACAAAATTGTTAAATGTAAAAACAAAATTACCTAAAGTAAAAAAATCTGGTGTTTTCAAAATTAATTGTTCAAAATGCAATGCTGTATATGTGGGTCAAACACAAAGAAATTTTGAAATAAGATTCAATGAACACTTAGAGCATATAGATTACAACAACCAGATAAGTCAAACTATGCAAAACACGTTCTTGAACATCCACACTCACTCATAAACACCAATGACATTCAAATACTACATATTTGTGATAAAAAACAAAATTTAGATTTCCTCGAAGAACTTGAAATAAAAAGTCATCTAGCAGATCAACAATTTAAAGTAGTGAATGGACAAATAAATCTTGGAAGTTCTCCACTATTAAACTGTTTACTTTGATTGAGTCTTCATTTTATACATAGATAAGACGTAATTGTAACAGAAATATATTAAGTTATTGTAAAGATCAGTATGATATAGTTTTTTCCTGGTTTTTTAATATCGTTACACAGTTATACTGATCTTAGAGGAAAATACATCCAAGATAATCCCTTAGGGCTAATAACATCTAGGCTTTAATATTGTTATGTCTTATTACTTCTATACTTGGTCTAGCCTTACCTACTTAATCAACATCAGGTACCTAGTTACAAACAAACAAAATGTAACTTCAATATGTCAATCTGACGATGCTAGTTATATAGCGAAACAGCTGTAATTGTAATTTTAAACCTAATTTGTTCAATTAAACTTGGAAGTTGAGTTAAAACAAGAGTTTTTTATTATTCTTCGTAAAACCTACAGATTATTTGGAGTTTTCCTTTGAATGTCTTTGCAAAAAATGAAACGATTTTATTAATAGCCGAGATATTAGGAAAACGCTGAAAGAGTGCACCGATAAAATAGCATTGATAATTTTCTTCAATTATTCTTTGAAATTTAATACATTTGTTGACTATTTATCAAAATTACATCGCAGTGGTAAATAGCTATCGTTTGCGTTAGTTCCCACCCTTTTGTGTTTACGTATAACTTTGTTTAAGGGTAATAAACTCTCAAAAAACCATATAAAATGAAACGTAATTTGGTTGCGCATAAAATCAATCAGCCGTATAAAACGGGCACCTCTACACCGCACGTAAGAGTCTAATTCAGTTAATTTATAAATATTTTAGAGAGGGTGCCACCCTTCGGAGAGAGAGAGTGTGTATCTCCAATCCCCTGTTCCGAAATCCGCCTCTTACGTTCAATTTTATCAACCAGAGCATTTTATTTCGTTCTCGCCTTCATGACTCGTATAATATACCAATTTGTCCTGATGGCTTCATTGGCGTAACCAAGAGGAAATGATTATCAAATATGTACATAACACCAAATTTCTCACTGAAAAATTTTAAATTATTCAAAATTTTCGTAGTACCTCTATTATCTTAACTAGTTTCCTCATGCATATTATTTATGTTGTTCTAGCTATAACTACTTTTAATACTTTAAAACAATTAGACATTAGACAGATTATTTGAAATTGGTTATTATTCTTTACAATTACAATTTGCCATACCTTTTTCTTTTTGCAAATATGTTATCCCATAAAACATTTAATTGTTTTTATAAAATTGGTTAAATTATGTTGATGTAGATTATACAAGTCAATAAGACTTGTTGGATCCAAGATCCAGTAGGATCGTAGTGGATCCTTTTCGCAGGAACAAAGTTTCTTTTTTGTGTGGCTTTTTGTGAAATCGCAAAAGGGCTCCGGACCAAGGAAATATGTATAAGACCCCTACTTTTGCAAATATATTAGCTTTTTCCTCATTACCTATTGTCCCTCTATGACCCGCCACCTATATGGAGCATTGTTGTTTGTAGCCAGTTTCTTAAGGGGTTATTTATATTCCCAGACTAGCTTTGAATAATTCGTAAAAAACCTCCGAGCCCTTAAAGCTGTCTAGCTATTTAAGATTAATAATATTTTTGATCCTGCTATATTGTAACTATTTTTAATACTTTAGCATTACTTAAAAGAATTAGAGACTATATCATCGAAAAAAGAATAGACCTTGTTATGGTGTAAAGTATTAATACTTACCAGTAAACTATATGAAATTTATGGTACTATATTTAATTTTATTAGTTGTTACGTATAGTAAAGTATTCCAGTAAATTAAGAATATTATTGAATAACATAAAAAGGTACAGTTAAATAGGTTAAATAGAAAAATGCACTTTTAACTTTCAAACTCAGGGCCTGGTTCTCTCTCGGCAACATATCATTGGAATTATCACACTTCCAATGGTCCAATTGTTCCCAGTCCAGTTTTTGAATGAAATCATCGGTAATGACTAAAGGTCTCCCACTTCATGAACGTTTGTGCGGCCATCTTTGAAGGCCCTAACCCATTTCCGCACCATTCCTCCACTCAAAATGTTTTTACCATAAACTGATTTCACGAGGAATGTCAGTTGTTTTTAAGTATTTAGCACAGAGAAAACGAATCACAGTATGCACCCCGGCGGCATTTTAAAATCACCTAAACAAACGAAAACTCGTAATGGAGGAGTCTGTGGCTTCCCAACTGATGTAGTTACCATACGCGCATGCACTAAAATTACTTTTATAATTAAAATTGAATTTACCTTTGTACTATATTAACTCTGATTTATCATTAAAACATTAATATTATAACCTAAGCATAATTAACCAATTATCTTCTTATTTTTAAATTTAAAAAAATAATTTAAATTGGACTACTTAACATACAGGGTGTACCAACCTTACGACAAAGTTCGGTATATGGGTTGTTTTAGAAGATATCAAAAAATGTTATTAACAAAAATAGCAAATGTCTTTAATTTTTGTTAAGCATTCCCTATACCCAAAGTTTATGAAAACAGAGTTATTTTGTAATATTTATTGTAAACCATAATTATTAACCTATTATGTAAAAGGAATAAACGTTGAATGTAACAAACAATCCTTAAAAATAATAAATTATAATAAACTTATTCTAAATAAAACAAGTCACCAAAAGTATAATTCTATATATTTTTTTGGAATCGACGAACTATCATACAAATTTAATATACTTTCATATTCTCGATTTTTGGTAAAAATTTCGTAAAAATTCATTTAGTTTTTTTTTAATCTTAAAAACATTAAAAGGTATGGAAATAATAAAAGTTTCACTCAAATACCAGTGATTTGATAATTCTCACTTCCACGATGTATAGCAGTAGCAAGACGGCCGAAGAGCGCGAGATTCTTTTAATAGTTTCAAATAAATAATATTATTTTTTCGGAATGATTTACCTCAAAACGCAAATAAAAAATAAGGAACCATCTGTAGGTTTCCATATTTTTGTACTATATTAACTCTGATTTATCATTAAAACAATAATATAACCTAAGCATAGTTAACCAACAATTATCTTCTTATTTTTAAATCCAAACAAAAATAATTTAAATTGGACTACTTAACACCTAGGAGGTGTAACATTTATCCGAAAAAGCAAAAAGGTTATTTTTTTATTGGTTTTCCATTTTTCTAACATATTTACTTCTACACCACTTCTGAACATTTTTCAAGACTTGTTGTGCTGACTGGTGTGATAATTCCAATCCTTGTATCCAGAATTCCTAGGGTTACAGATAAGATTATTTCATTATTATTGTTACACTTCCAGAGACTAATTGAATGAACATATTGAATGTTACACAATTTCGTCTTTTCTAAGATTTCTGTATATGCAAAAGGTTCATTTCTTTTCTAATGATTTTATTTTACTTTAATGGAGATATTTAAAATAAATAACCTCTTCCTAAAATCAAAAATAAAATACTTCACTAATAAGGACAGTAAGCAACCCTCGAATTATTTACAGAACCCAGTTAAATAAAATTGAGAGCAACGTTGAGGATGTCCTCCTGAAGCAATGACCTGTATACTTTTCTGGTTGGCCTAGTTTTAAGAACTCAGCTATTTTCTTAGATGCTCCGCCAACTGTATGTATACCAGCTCTTTGAGACAGACATTTTCTTTTTCTATAACCCACCAAAAGAGCTTTCAGGGAGACGTGTTGCCGTAAATTTATGTATTTTCTAAACACATCCAAATAGTAAACCTCATCACTGTTAATCACAGTGTAAGCTCGTCGAATACGCGTTTTTGTCTGGTTAATCTTAACTCCTAGCTGAGTACCCGTATCCTCCACATCACTAACTTTCCTTCGGCAACTTCCAGCAACTCCAAGTAATGCTATCACTTTGAGTAATAGATATTCTTTATCTGGAAAGTCCCTCATAAAGCTTTCAATTTGTTCCTTTGTCAGCACCTTCGACTGGTTTGGCTGATGGTCTACATTTTGTTTGTTCAAAAAAGATATCAACTTTGCGAAACTTGATATATGTTGACATTCTCATTAACCATAATCATTGATTTTACCATCCAGTATTTGGACCATAATGAAGAAGGGTGGAATGTTTTTGACTGGAAATTTATCCTGTTGAAAAAAATATTTTTTTTAAAACTGTTTTTAACACATCCAAAAAGTAAGCCAACATCACATTTTCATCAGCACTACTTCACTAGTTGATAGAGTTAAAACAACCCTTGATTCAATTAAAATATTTGTATAACTTTTCTCTTTTTAAATATTTGATCGTGTAGGAACTACTCTCAAATAATTGTTTTCATAACATTGGTTAATAAAGAAACTATTTTTTAAGCCCCTAAGGGCTATTATTAACATCCACGCTTTAATATTGTTGTCTCATTACTTCCAAACTTGGTCCAGCCATAATATTACCTAAACAACATCAGGTACCTAGCTACAAACAAACAAAATGTAACTTAAATGTCAATCTGACGATGCTATTCTTAGCGAACTGCCGCCATTGTGATTAAAAACCTTTGCAGTTGATTTTTTCAAATAAACTTCGAAGTTACGTTAAAACTAAGAGTTTTTATTATTCTTAATAAGATGGACTTCCAAAAAGTAAGGGTTAGTACAATAAATTTTAAACTATTTTTTATCGGTCGACTAACTACTAATCCAAAAACAAGGGTTATTGTGACTGCATAAGGTACACTTTGATAAAAAATCATGATATTCCTAAAAAATATATATTTATCCACCAATTACCTTGATTACGAAAAACACAATTTTCATGATTTATCTTAATTTATTGAGTTGATGTAATCATTTAGAACGTTACAACCCCCACAAAATCACTCACGTTTTAATTTACATTCATATCTTAGAGGGCATTAGCCCTTAATCTCTTGGTACTAGGTATAAATGACGTGTATATTGGAAAAATGGATTAGCTGTATATATATACAGTATATGTATGTGCAGTGAGTCCCTCGAGAGAAACTATCTATCGCCTGCAAAACACTCAGTCAGCCCTCCGGGAGTTCGCCCCTTTTGCGAAAGGATTTGCTGTTCTGTTTTACACTCTGCTATCTTTCCTATACATGCGTATTATTCTGTTAGCGGGGTCCCGCATACATCTGCGTTTTTTAAATTAAAAACCTGTTTTTCGAATCGCGAAAACAATGTTGACACTACCGTTTTTATAATTTCCTGTCGTTCGAACAATTTTTTTTTGTTGTTGCTGTATGTGTGTTCCGTTTCGTGTTATGTTATCACTTATTGCAGGTCGACAATCAATTGCTGTTTTTAATTAAGCTTTTTTAATCAAAACTGGTGGCATATTTATCTAAAACTGGTAGAGTTCATTTAAATTTGTCCATTTTTGAATTAACCAAATAAACTGAAAATGTGTTGGTTTTGAACTATATTTTTCATTAATTTCTTACTTCTTATTTAGGGATTTATATAATTATGTAGTACCCATAACATAACCCAGAACAGCGAGATACAGAAATAGTTATTTACGTTACAAGTCCGGGAAGATACTTATTACGGTACGAGATATAATATGTTTATGGACGAGGCGACAAAGGAGCCGAGTCAAGAATATCTAATCGAGTACCGTAATAATCACTTCCCGGACGTGTATCGTACTATATTTTTTTCAAACTGCCTTTGATTTAAACGCAATAAAATATTAAACTGAAATGACATACTTGATCATTTTATTGGGAAGTCATGTAGACTGCTGTGAAAAAATTCTGTTACTTGATTTATTCTTAACATGGTTGATTTGCTTTATAAATAAAAAATGAATAGCAGTTACCAAGTACCAATGTAAATAAAGGCAAACATATTGAATTTTTCTGTACACACGAAATATCTGCGGAGAAAATGGATTTGAAATTAGATGAAATTGCTGGGAAAACTGCGGAAGCGATAGGACAAATCATTCCAGTTAAGTCTGCGAAAAGATATGAAGAAGAATATGCGCTGTTTTGCAACTGGCGTGAACAACACAATTTGAAAAGTAGTGCTGATGAAAATGTGATGTTGGCTTACCTATTGGATGTGGTAAGAACAGTTTTTTTAAAGAATATTTTTTTCAACAGGATAAATTTCCAGTCAAAAACCTTCAACCCTTCTTCTTTATGGTCCAAATACTCGATGGTAAAATCAATGATTATGGTTAATGAGAATGTCAACATAATATCAAGTTTCCCAAAGTTGATAGCTTTTTTGAAAAAACAAAATGTAGACCATCAGCCAAACCAGTCGAAGGTGCTGACAAAGGAACAAATTCAAAGCTTCACGAGGGAAGCTCCAGATAAAGAATATCTATTACTCAAAGTGCTAGCTGGAGGTTGCCGAAGGGAAGAGATCTATAATGTAGAAGTTAGTTATATGGAGGATACGTGTACTCAGTTAAGATTAACCGGAAAAAAACTTTATTATTTTAGCTAATTAGCTAATTCTATAGCGAAACGGCCGTCATTGCATTTCATATTTTGCGAATAAATAGTGAAAGTTTAATTCAATCTTTTAGTTGTTTACCGTTCTTAATAAGATCGACTTCACGTAGTAAGGATTAGTACAATAAATTTCAGACAAAAACGCATATTCGACGAGCTTTCACTGAAAGCTCTTTTGGTGGGTTAGATAGACAAGGAAAATGTCTGTCTCAAAGACCTGGTATACATACTGTTGGCGTAGCACCTAAGAAAATAGCTGAGTTCTTAAAACTGGACCAACCAGAAAAGTATATAGGTAATTGCTTCAGGAGGACATCCTCAACGTTGTTCGCCAATGCTGGAGCTGACCTTAAAGTTCTAAAACAGCCTGGTGGATGGAAGAGTTCTTTAGTTGCAGAAAAGTATATAGAAGAATCGATTAAAGGCAAAAACAAGATTGCACGAATAATCCAAAGGGGCGAAACCTTTGTTGAAGTGCTACATCACAGCTACACGTCTTCCGCGATTACAGAAAACACTGTAAATCCATCAACAGTTCCATTAATATATATTGCTGGCAACAGCAATTGTACAATTAATGTCCATCTTCAAAAACTAGAATAAAAGCTTAGATTATGTTGATTCACTTATTATTTCAAACTACATTGGGAGAATTGAAGAGTAATGTAAAGTACAAGTGTACCGTAAAGTTCCATTTCCCGGACTCATTTGACTTTACCGTACAGTATGAAAAAATGTATTTCATTATTAAGTTTAGTGATTTACGATCTCAGGTTCTCAATTTTATTCAACTAGGTTCTGCAAATAATACGACGGTTGCTTACTTATTGGTGAAGTATTTTATTTTTGATTTTAGGAAGAGGTTATTTTAAATATCTCCAATAAAGTAAAATAAAATAATTAGAAAAGAAATGAACCTTTTGCATATTATACAGAAATCTTAGAATTACCGAAATTGTGTAACATTCAATATTTTCATTCGATTAGTCTTTGGGAATAAAAGCTTAGTTTATGTTGATTTACTTATTATTTCAAACATTAGGAGAATTAAAGAGTACAAGTGTACCGTAAAGTGGCACTTTACCGTACTGTATAAAAAAAAGTAAATTACAAGCTGTTGAAATGAAGTACCTCAAAAGAGTTAGAAAGATGACAAAAAAAAGGTTGACTGAGAAATATAGTTATAAGATAGTGAAGTGAAGAGTTTATGAGGGGCCGCCGCCCGTCTTGAAGTATGCTAGGTTAATGATTCCGAGGCGGGGGCAACGGCTAATTTTTGAGGTGGGTTTGGTTAGTAGACATTCTCTCGGGGATAAGTCCACAACTGTTGGGTTCTGCATTGAGACCTATCGAACATAAGTTTCCTAGTAGATGCAAGTTATATACAAAAGGACAAATCTGGGTTTTTATATCTTATAACTGCAGTATATCCAGAAGATAGAAGACAAAAATTTGCTAAAAATCTAGAAAATTATTTCTTGTCTCGCAAATTTTTTTATGAAACACATAAGCCAGACGCATGGGACCGATAATCACAGGCTAATCGAATAGGTTAAAGCAGTGTTTAATACACTAATTTCGGTAGAGATCAATTCTAGATTAGTTTTGGATTGTATGCTTGCTCTGAATACTCTGTGAGACCCTAGCACAGTAACGGTAGCCTAGGTATCACGCATAACGATCTTATAGGCAATGAAAAGGCTGATAAAATAGTTAAAAAGCAGTACCATTCATTGGACCAGAACCTTACTGTAGTATGGCAAAAAACCCAAAAAAGCGAAACCATTTATAACAGAACATTAGCAAAAGTTTATGATTTGTAAGAAGAGTCGACAGACACAAATATGTGTAAATTCTGTCACCTAGCAGATCTAGATCTAGAATTCGGAGGTATGGAAGGAAGCATCGAAGAAAGGACCAGCAGGAGCGGAAGGACAACATAAGACAGAGGAAGCAGCGGAAGGGAAAGAAGTAAACCAGTAGTCGCTGATAAGTTAAGAATTCGAGATTATTCTGTCAGTCAGTCATTCTGTCATTGTTTGTTACTAAAATAAAATAGTCATTATTACGTGTTTTAATTGCCGATATTCGTGTCAGTTTATTGTAAAATTAAGTGCACCCTCGTTAGAGCAAAAACCGAGCACCTTTAGGACCCACTCAAGTGTAACTTCAACCCTTCACCTTCTCCAAGTTTCAGTCCTTGTGGAAGTGATATCTCTCCACCCAAAATTTCGGCAAAGACGGAAAAGTTCAGTTGTACGAAGTGATAGGAGGACTATAATAGAATTGAAAAGATTGCAATGCAATCAGCCATCTCATAAACATCTATCTCTCTACAGTACACTGCCAACCAAAAACCATAGTTACTTTAAAATTTCTTTGGTAACCTAGATAGTTTTATTTAGTATCCCATTAGCTACCCATTATTAAACAGTATTTTTAGCGTGTGTTTCATATTAGTCTAGTCAAGGAATGAGGTTTAGAGTGCGTGAGCAGGTAACTAAACGATTCTTTCAGAAACTTGTTCTGAGGGCTTAGGTTGTTAACATACCAAAAGTCCTGACTCCTGGTGATGAGCAGGGGGAAGGAGGGTAGGGTTAAATGTACGAATTTTGGGTTTTTCGCTTATATCTCGAAAAAGGTACATCGGAGAGAAATATTTTTAGATAATAAAATGGAGTTCTTAAAATTATCTAAAAAAAGTTTCGATCAATTTACGTCAAAATATTCATAAACATTGCATCATATTGTCCAAACCTATTCATAAACGAAAAGTATGAATAGGAAATAAGTTACAGCTATTTTAAAACTTGTATAGCATTTTGCCATTTTCAGAAAATTAGTTTGTATATCATACTCTTAATCCACATCCTTTGTTCGTTCATCTAATAACATATATGGCCACGTATAAGCAAGTTATTACTATGAACTATGCCCAGAAGATATCTCTTAGCTGCCTCAACCTCAGTAAAAAAGGCTTCGAATTTTAACGGGAATACTAACCGGGCATTGCCGGTTAAAAAGCCACATGAGGAAACTAGGGTTAGCAGATGAAGCAAAGTGCAGATTCTGTGAGGAAGACGATGAAACCTCAATACACATACTCTCAGAATGCCCTGCCTTGCGGAATTATAGGGCCAGATACCTAGGAGCACATGAAATAGAAGAGGGGGATCTACCTGATTTGAAGCCTGACGATGTCCTAAACTTCCTCAGGAAAATAGGACTCGAAGAGCTGCTATAAATCTGAGAAAACATCAGAACTTGGCAATAGATCCTATAGGTCGCAGTGTACTTATCACCCTTAACTCATACATACATACATACAAGCAAGTTATTAAATAAAGTAAAAAGTATAAACTTTTTGCTTTTTATATTGTATTTTTTTTTATATTATTTTTTCTGTGAATATTTTTATTTATTTTATATTGTAGGCATTTCTTTAAACTCTGTATATGGTTGGGCTTCTTGTCACAATATGTATTTCTTTAAGGCAATAAAGTCATTATATATATTATTAAATAATGTAGAAAAAATAATGATAATGACAAATTTCACGCTTTATTCTACAGATAGTTTCGTTACACCAATACAATAATAATTGTAAACCCCATTGTTCTCAATATATTCCTAATGTTTTACTTTCAACTTTAAAAGTAATCAAATTTTCATCCTCTTTGAACCTGAGGGCCCAGACAATGATTGTTCTTCCATGGCATCTTCTTCCTCAGTAGCGGGTAGCTCTTGCTGAATGGGCTCTACATCGTCTTCATCGTCCTCATCATCAACAGGTACACTGTTCAGGCACTTCCTTTGACAGTGGAGGTACGCTGCAGAACAGATGAGCATCGCTTTTCGGCAGCCATATTTTCCAATTACATAATCCTTGGTGCAGCGGCAAAATATAGTTTTCAGAAAAACCTCTGGTGCTAGTAGATTTTTCATTGTAATTGCCACCAGGGTATCTCCTACACGTTTCCACCCCCAATCTTGAGGGAGCAGCTCATTACCGAGCCGCTGCTGCACTTTGTGGTAGATTCGCCGAGAGTGCTGTTTAGCTGCATTCTTTGTTGGAAGTAGGGAGCTGATTTCAGGCTTTATATTTGCCTCTGACCTCTTAACGTTCGGAAGCGGTACTGGTTAAGGGCCTTTTCAACCTGGTCGTAAGTAGAAGAGGTTTTTGTGTGTCCCATGTCAAATTGATGTCGGCTGACCTTTTTAGTCTGTAACGACGCATTTGTTCTTGTGATTTAGTGCTATTGGCTGTGTTTGCGTACCCATCAAACACCACAGTGCGAGTAGTCCCAAGATAATGGTGATCGACGTAGGTGATATAACTATTAAAAATAACTCTTTGGAGTAGACATTTTTTTTGTAAATTTCAACTTTTTCCGAGGGTATAGCTCGAAAACGGTTAGGAATTAGAATAAAATACATGATATAAAAGTTTTCGATAATTTTAAGAACTCCATTTTATTACCTAAAAATATTTCTCTTCGATGTACCGTTTTCGAGATATAAGTGTAAATTTACCCCCTCCTCCTCCTCCCCGTTCATCACCTAGGATTCAGGACTTTTGGTATGTTAACAACCTAAGCCCCCTGAACAAGTTTCTAAAGAAATCGCTTTGAACCTGCTCACGCACTCTACACCTCATTTTGGGTCATTTATTGACTGGAGTATATGGATTGTATTGTACTGGCAAAATTTTTAAATTGATGTTTTTTTTTAATAAGAATAAATGTTTATTAAAAACATTGACTTATTAAGGATAATAAAAAACTCTTCGTTTTAACAATCAATTTAAAAACATTGACCTTTATATATAGGTACCATATTTTAAATACTTCTATTCGAAAGAACTATTCCACTTTCCAAATAGTAAGAAAAGAATAACAAAAAAATATTGGCACATTCACCTATTTCGTGAGCAAAACAAACCATTTAACCCATTCTCTTCAAATTTCAAGTTTAAATGATGGAATAAAAAATCCACAGTTATTGCGTTCCTAACACTCTCAACTTTCATTCTTTAGGTCTGTACTACAAAAAATAAAATATCTTGGGAATACAAAAGATCAGTATTTCCTGAATAAGAAATACAATTGCGTAGGGTGTTATTTTGTGTGGTTGTAGAAAAAATACTGTACGTTACACTTATTTCATTGCTTTTTCGCACGTACTGATTTTCGTAATGACTCTTCTTGTGAAATTATTATTTTCATAACTCCAGAGATCTGGATTTTATAATGTTTACTTATCTTTAAACATGCAGTCCCTTTGAAATACAACGAACAACTCAAACTTGGGACAAGGACTTGATACATTTCCGATAAGAATATATCCCTAAAATAATGCTAACAACTATAATAATGATTAATGTACTTGTTTGGGTTCTGTTTCAGTGAATAGAAACATTGAGTCTCCCCTTCTTGACGTAAGGGACACCAATCGCCGCTTTGAGGACGGGATTAGTTGAGTAATGTGATTTATAACTAAGATATTGAGCGTACATTAGGCAACCCTCTCTGCTAACTAATTAATGCCTTCTTGCTAACCTTTTATTCGTAATTGGATGACTATTAAGAGTTACTAAATTCGTATCACATCTGCAGCCCTGTTTTAAACTTATAATATCTTGTTAATTAAGTTTTCCTTGACTTTTGTATTTTGTAACAGGACCGCTTTCAGTCCACCATAATTCTATTTTCTGTAAATATGTTTGGTTTTTTATTAAGATTCCTGTAAATGTAAGTAACTGATTATACTGTTACATATACAGTAAATACCCATCTTATAACGTACATGGAGTAAGGATGACGTCACCGGTGTGGGTGTAGTGACGTAATCGTTAATTTTTTTAAATAGAAATCGGTATAATGCGACACCTCATTTGAAGGAGAATTTAATTCTCTATTTAACGACATAACATTTGTAACTAAAATATTTTTTAAGGGTACAAATACATTTTTTTTATTTAAATTCAACCAAATTACAACTAATGATTTAATTCATAACGTCCTTTAAAGTAACCAAATTATGCATAATAATTATTTTAAATTAAATGTTCCAAATGCCATCCATCGGTTCCTGCCATGACCAAAAATAAGTAAAAATAATAATGGACACAAAAAGTTATCTCATAAACACTGAAACTTTTTGTCAAATGTTAAATCAAGCAAGTGATATTGGCATAGTTACTGTAATATTTATTATCGTAAATATGTTTTGATTTTGTGAATTGTCATCAGTTGTCAATTGTAATTTTTACTTTTGAATACTAAATTATGGCTCACCTAAATGAAACACAACGCATAGAAATATTAATTCTTAGCGGATGTGGAGATAAAAAAAGAACACAGAACGGGGTATGCAATTTATTCAACGCAAAATCTCCAGACAGACCCATCAGCCGATCAACAGTAAGTAAAATAGTCCGAAAATTTGGAGAAACTGGGCATGTTAAACATATTCCAAACGCTGGGCATCCTAAAATTGAAGACAATGTGAAACTTGATGTTTTATTAAATGTCCATGACAATCCTCACAGTAGTTCAACACAGATGGGTGAATATGGTGGAGTTTCCCAATGATCGGTATTACGTATTTTAAAAAAAGAAAAATACCATCCCTACAAAATTCAACTACACCAGGAATTAAACGACGAAGATCCCGATCGCCGGCTTCAATTTTCTGAAATTATGCAGGATTTACGTATCGGCAATCCACGTTTCATCAATCAAATCCTCTTTTCCGATGAAGCCACATTTTTTTACATAGTACCGTGAATCGTCAAAATTGCATGTATTGCAGTCAAGAAAACCCACATTGGATGACTGAGGCACACACGCAATATATCCTCAGAAAGTGAATGTATGGGCAGGGATCATCGATGACAGAATCATTGGTCTTTTTTTCTTTGAAGAAAATCTAACAGGAGTACGTTATTTAACTTTTTTGAGAAATCAACTTATACCTGTCCTTGCTAACATGTATCCAAATGCCAATAATGCAAATTTACCTAGTGACAATATCTGGTTTCAACAAGATGGAGTTCCTCCGCATTACGCACGTGAAGTACGTCAATTTTTAAATAATTGCTTTCCCAGGAGATCGAAAGACGAGGTTTTATAGAGTGGCCAGCAGGGTCGCCAGTTCTAACACCTCTAGACATTTTCCTGTGGGGTTACATAAAATCAAAAGTTTATGTCAATAGACCCCAAAATTTACAGAACTTAAAAGATAGAATTAGGCATGAAATGAGTCTCATTACTCCAGAAGTCATCCGCAATGTATTTGATGAATGTGTCCGTAGATTCGCATATTGTCAAGAAACCGATGGAGGGCATTTCGAACATTTAATTTAAAATATTTATTATGCATAATTTGGTTACTTTAAGGTACGTTATGAATTAAATCATTAGTTGTAATTGGGTTGAATTTAAATTTAAAAAAAATGTTTTTGTACCCTTAAAAAAATATTTAAGTTACAAATGTAATGTCGTTAAAAAGAGAATTAAATTTTCCTTCAAATGAGGTGTCGCATTATACCGATTTCTATTTAAAAAAATTAACGATTACGTCACTACACCCACACCGGTGACGTCATCCTTACTCCATGTACGTTATAAGATGGGTATTTTATAACAAAAATCGACCTGTTTCAAAATTACCCGCAAAACTCGACGGTTCTCGAAATAATGATAATTTTCCATAAATTAGCCGTCCACTTGATTTAGTTTGTTTAATCCTTACTTACTGAATCACACTGTACGTATCCGAGTATTTTAAAGTTTTACGATTTCTTATTTAAAGTAAATGTTTTTGTTTTAAATCTAATAGAAGATTTAAATTCTATTGTTGTATATTTTATGAAACGTTTTTAATTAACCTTTGTCTTTATGTCTAGGGGTAGCTAAATTTTTTAAAACAACCCTGCCGTTTGTTCTTTAACAATTACTTTATCCGCGATTTTATTTGCTTATTTGTTTTCTCCAAGTTTCTTATCACAGCATTCCAACATTAAGTTGAAACAGATTTATGGCATCAACTTGGATTACTTCTTAATTTAATTAATTTTCAAAGTCGGCTATGCCGAGTCTATTATTTTAAACGACAAATTTTCACAAGGAGCAATTAGTTAAAAAATAGTTGGTTGTTCGTTATCCTTTGTATGTTTAATCTTACAAAAACTATGTATAAAAAGAAAAATTGTGGCTTTTTTTCTGGTTCTTAATATCGTACAATTGCTGACACCTCCAAGATTTAATCTCAAAATCGCCTTGGGCGACGACGACAGCGTTGTTGTTGACTTTCTGCAACTGCAATGCTAATAATTGCAGCAGCCACAATTGCAGAATCCTCAGAGTCACTTATTATTTAAAAAAATTATCAAAAATCACTAACTATTAACTTGCTTGATCAGTGACTGTCGCTCAATTAGTCTACATACAGTATCATGCAAATATGTGGAATAAATTCATTATTTCAGAAACTGAGGACTTTTAAAAAAATCTTTAAACACGTCAATTTTAATTTTTGAATGGTCATCAACTTCTATAGATGTGTTAGTCATTAGTGATGGCGTAATGACGTCATCGACGATTTTTTTTAAATCCAAGCCGAGGTCACGTGCCCATATAGCACATGTATGACCTATCAACGTACTGGGGACGTACCAAACGGGCGTATCGTTCGTCCTGGAGACGTAGGGATTAAGGACAGATTCCGCATAAATGGACGTCCCAGGTACGTACACTTTTGATCCAAACTGTGTATAATGTGGACAAACCTGGGACGTACCTGGTACGTCCAAATTTTTCGCAAATGGACGTCCTTGGTACGTACACTTTTGGCCCAAACTGTGGACAGTTCTGGGACGTATCCAGGAAATGGGTGAAAAATAATCTCAATATTTTAATTATTTAAAACAATTTTTAATAACCATTTTTATTTCACAATAATTTATAACATTTAAAATAAAACTATATATCTTACAATAACAAAATAAAATCAAAATCATAAAGTGAAAAGTAATAAAGAATTCTGATTAAAAATAACTAAATAATATTTCCTTCATGAACCTTTCCTTCGCCCTCTTTAGCCATTATGATTTGAGAGTTAGTTCTGTCTCTCTAAACGAACCGGACGACTGTCCTTCATCAGCAGCATCTTTAATCAAATAGCATCTATTATCTATCTATTAAATCCATCAACGCTATCCCTGTCACTATTATGTGAACCATCAACTGCTAGCAATCGCTCGAATAATGGAACTCTTTGCCGGGCATACTTAAATGTTTACTTATATTTGATCGATTCATTATAATATTAAAAGATAGCTTACCTTCTACAATTTCACTATTAACAGTTCACTATTAATCACAAATATGGTATGGTAATCTGCATGTATGGTCTGTATAGGTATGTATTATTTTATTGCCAAAGCAAATATTCTTCCTTTTACATATCACGAACACACTCATAGAATGAGGTTAGAATAACATATTGTCAAAACCAAAAACGCAGACAAACACCAACCCAACTTTGGCGCGTAATTTAAAAACATTATAGGCGCTTTTTCTCGAGCTAAACAGTTAGGTCTGCTGATTAACACGGTTAGTTTAGTTTTTCTTTTGTACTGTTTAGTATTTACACTTCTGTAACAAACATGTTTAGTAATCCCTTTTCCCCTGACACATGATAATCACAGCACACCCCATAATTTTTAAGTTAATCGGTTCACAATATTGGTGTTCTGTGAGTTTAAAGTTCTATGTTTATGAAAACGTAACCTTTTAAAAAGTAAAGATATTTTCATTTATTTATTTTTTAATAATAAATTGTAATTACCAAAATTTATTTTATGAATATTATGCTCCAACGAAAAACTTTAAATTAATAGTCACGCTTTTTTATTTTTACCTTTTAATAATATAATATATAATATCAAAACATGGAAATCATTGTAATAACTATTCTATTTAGGTGCGTACTGGATACGTCCAGAAATGTACGTACTGGGTACGTCCAGAAATGTACGTACTAAGAACGTATCCGATTGGCTTTAGGAATAAATACCTGAAATGGACCCAATATGTACGTACTGAAAACGCCCATTTCCGGACGTACCAAGTAAGTCCAGATATGTACGTACTCAGAACGTCCCCTCTGGTCCGGGGACGTAAAGACCCAAATCGGACCTAATATGTACGTTCCCAGTACGTCGTGTGCTATATGGGTGACAGCTCATTTGAAAGATCTCCTTATCGCCTTTGCAACAATGTAATCATTTAAATATTTATTTCTACAGGGTTAACCAAAATTATGATCTTTGTTAAGTAACATGGAATTACAATAAATATTCATTCACTAAGGACCGCCACTGGGAATAAAACAAAATAGTGTTTATTGTTAGTAACGTAGTAAAGTTAGTAATGATGATGTAATTTTTTAATTAACAAATGGATAGAAATGTGAAAAATAACGAAAAAAATTTTTCGACTGCAGAAATTCGTTGTCTGATATGTTCAGTAAGTGCTAGAATTTTTTTTATTAATATTTGCTTATTGAAAAAAAATAATTTATGTCATTTGGTCGTGGCGACGGTGACGCGCCACCCGTTTCTTTATGCCATTTTCAACATTAATTTAGACCTATAAATAATTGAGCTACTATTCGGGGAGTAAGGACTTTTTTATTGGAAATTTCCTGCCCTTTAAGAATCCTCAGTTTTTTATTTTAGCTATTATATTTTTTGAATTATTAACAAAAATGTAAACCCCCTTTTTTTTAAATCTTAAATTGTTAACAACAATAGGAAATTTTTTAAAACATATTTTGATATTCAGGAACATTTTTGTATTTGCCATTTCGAATCGATTGACACCAAAATCAAATTTTTTGGATAGGTTTAACACAAATCCGATTTAAATGACTTCTCGATCAGGCTATAATACTTTGTAGCACGCTGGATAACGAAAGTAAACAATTGTTGATTCCTGATTTCTTCTTGTTTTAATACCTAAAATCGAACCCAGAACGTTAGGAATATTAAATTAGTCAGGTCAAATTAGGACAACAAATAAGACTGGAAATACAAAAATTCCCATCCAGCTAAAAATTGGTAAAATTTCAAACCTATCATTTTTCTGATAATTAAAACAAAATCGACAAAAACTTGACAAAAGTAAAATAGTAATTATGCGCCTCGGTACAAAAGTGAGGTATTATTGTCGAGGGCCATTAAAGACCGAGAAGCGAAGCTTCGAGGTGGCTCATAGAGCATCTTTTTCACTACTGGCAGTCTATTTTCTAAAAAATTTGGGTTTTAAAAGCTATTGAAAATTTTGGACGTGTCCACAGTCACTCCTTTTTCACACGACATGACAATGACAAGGCAATCAATAACAAAATTTTTGTTTTGATTTGGTAATAAGTATTGAATTGTTAAAATCGTATAGAAATACATAAGTAAGTTAATTGATTTTTATTTTTGAATAAGTAGGTGGACTATTAAATGAGTAATAAAAAAATATTTTCTTATTTTGTCTTTGCACCAGTTAAATTATATTCTGTGAAATAGATTGAGATTTGGTGCCAATCAAGTAGTCCTTATCCTTTTCTACCTTGATTAAAAATGAACAACTTTACTACCTCAACAAAGCTCAATAAAGTTAGGTGTATAGGGTTTCACGATTTTCACGAAAACGGTATGCACATTTGACAGTAGTCTTTCTTAGTCTTAAATTAAATTATTTCTTACTTTAGATTTGTTTAGTTTATTTCATAAATCTTTAATAGAACTATTAAATTTCAGGTGACTATACCAATTAAACATGTAAACAGCAACCTATCTACACATTCAAAATTGTAAACAGAACCGCTTATTTTAACCGTTGATACATCCCATTAGCTACTAATTTAAGGCCGTATATCATTTCGAATAATTGACCAATTTTGGAAAGCAGCAATCTCTTAACAGAAGCGTAACAAATAATTTTTACAGAAGGCAATAAATAGTTATAAAAACCAATATAAAATAGGATGTAGTGGGATACTGAAGAAATTCTTTGAATATTTCTCAAATATTTGTATCAGTCAAATATTATTTGTTGGTTAATCTAGGTACGATCAACCATCATTAACTAGAACCAATTATTTGATATGTACGTCAAAAGAAAAAAAAACCTGCAGAGCTGCGAATCTTTGACGTTTCAACCAAGTTTTTCGACTCTTATCTCTGGAGTACTTTTACTACTTTTTTAATTTTTACTATTTTTTTAGACTTGTCTACACTTAATCTAATTAACTCTAGTATGCCAATCCTTCTAGTAAAGTTAAGCAATTTTATACAGGGTAACGAAGAATCAGAACAACGTAAGCCATTTGCATAGCATTTCCACAGGTTCGCATAATATATGTTCTGTCGTTTGTTTAACACTTTTGCAGAAGCGACAGTCCTCACTTTCTCATTTGCAGTTTTATTAAGGTGAAAGCTCAAGTGAGCAAAACTTTGTCAAATGTATGTCTTTTTTGCTCAGACTAGTGATGGGGTCGCCAAAAACACCTGTACAAAATGCAAGTATCTGCACACCTCTATACAGAAAATCTGAACAAAAATACGAAATCATCAAGTAACATCCTGTGTGACTTCTCAACTAAGTAGAAATTCTACCTTAACTGCCCAATACTAGCCAACCTCTCCTAGTCTCGTGGACCTCTTCAAAGCAGTAGGTTGGACGACGAACAAAAGGGACAGGCTCAGGAGCTTTCTCCACATTGAATCTAATAAGGCCTTAGTAAGGATAAAGCTTTTGAGCTTTACTTTCTTTAATTAACATACACTGTTACCTCAAAGCTCAGTGCCCAGTTACATTTATGTATGCTTTGCTCATTTTCAGGCCTTTTGCTCTTCAAGGTGATATATTTACCATTCTTTCAGGTTGTCCAAATAGTGGCATATTTATCCAGTGAGATCGTAGCTGATCCTGTTGTAATATTTAATATTGGGGGTTGTATGGAACACTTTTACACTAAAGACATTAAATTATATTTACAATGACTGGATTAGAGTACAACACTTATTTACTATAAATAAATTATATTAATGCTGTATCAGCAACATAGTGAACTTGACAATGAATATCATATCAATGAACCTTTCGTCTATTCTTTGCCGTGTATTTATTTACTATTTCTTGTTTATTCAGCCTTCCTCGCAACACGATATGACCGTGAACGTGCCATACTATAAACAAACTACTGTAGTCTAGGCCAACAATATTTCTAATAAACAATTTAATTAAAAATACGAAATATACGGGGTGTTCACACCACACTGTTTACAGAAGCTTAGTTCATCCCACTTCAAATTTTTCGTCTATCTTGGATCTATATATGTACCACACGAGTTATTCCTCTTCCAGCTTGCAGCAGGTTTTAAGTTTTTTGTCAGCAACAGCTGCAACTTTTTTTTTCAGGCAAAGATGGGAAACTCATGTTCAATAGGTCTTTATCCAGAACCTAAGAGTGTTGGACTCATCCCCGATGCCTACCAACCAAACCCACTTCAAAAAAACTCGCCGTTACCTAACATACTTCAAGCCGGGTGGCGGTCCCTAACACACTCTTCACATTACAGCACATGACTACAACCTTGTGTCCTTTCACTCCACAACTACAGCACCTATCCTCCTCTCTACCCTCCATAAATGGGACCCTATTTCACCCCCATTTCATCTTCCTAAAACTTTCTTTTCCCCATTCCGCAGTCACCACCGCTATCTTATCCCTTTCCTTTCCCTTACCAGCTTAATTACCTTAATCCCTTTCCCAGTTAAAAATTTTAATTTCTTCTTTACCTCTTCACCTTCGATCCACGGATCTAACCCTATCACCTTAATGGTTTTTGTTCCCCTTCTTCACTCCACTTCCCATGCACCTCTAACCCTTTCCACCTTGTCCAGAATGCCCCTCACCTCAACCCCCTTCTTCTCTTCTATAATTCCTCCCTGTTCCTTGAGACCCACTCCCTTTTCATATCCTCTAGCCCCCTCTTAATATTTTAATCCCTTCTTGATATGTCCCTATATCCTGAAGGTTTACCACTGGGTCCCTTCCTTTTTTTTCTATCTGTATATATCGTTACCCTTGTCCCTTCCTTTTCAACCCATGCTACCATCTTCCTTAGCACTTCCATATCAAAACAACCAACTCAGTAAATCAAAAACTTTCCTCCCTTCCCTTTCATTCAGCAGATTCGCTCTTCCTTCTTTATTTTTACCTCTTTTCTCTCTGTAGTCCTTATTTCCTTGATCCACTCCGTTTACTCCCCATTTTCTATCAGGATCGGAAACTTTTCCGGAAATAATTTCTGCACGCCTGTCTCCATTCCACTGTCCTCCACCCCATGAGACATTGGGACGCGCCGTGTCGGGTGGAAAGCCCCTTTCCCTCGTCCAACCCTGCAGCTGGAGGAAGTCCCAGCACTGCATCGAGAGCTACCTAGACAAGGAGGAAAGGAAGCGTGCAATAGCTGTATTCTTAGCGTTAAACAATGCATCATCTATTTCAATTACTGAAGCACTAGAGAACAGTGGTCATCACGGAACAGGTGGTGTAGAAAAGAGGATCTAGCAATTAATTGCAAACATTACAAAGATAAGGTCTAAAATCACTTTTACTCAGTAGGGAGGATATTCCGTATAGTCAAGAGGCAAAATACCTAGGATTCATTTTTGACCAAAGGCTGGAATATTCTGGAATAGCCAGAATCCTCAATAGCATACAAAGGCAATCATGCCTAAGTACTACAGGAGCTATATCAAGTACTCCAACTGTGTCTTATTCAACCTATATTAAATTATAATGTCGGGCTTTATAAGCCAGCTCTCCCAGGAAAAATATCTCACAGCGATACCAATAATTAGTAATCGACTAAATTTGTGTTCAATCAATTCAAATTTATGTATATAAATATAATAACTAATAGAATACATTTAGCATACAATTGGTAAAGTTGGGTAAGCTAAAATTAGGTTCAAACGTAAAACGAATATTATTAATAAGTATATATCAGTGTGTCAAATAAAATAATTTTTAATAAAATTTTCTCTATTCCCCGTCACTGAGTGGTTCGGTTACTACACGCCATTTCTATGCATGCAGTTGGTTGTTTTATGTACCATTGAGCACTTGATTAGATCTATAACAAGTCTGGCAACGTTTGTCGATTTTAACCGACCTGCCTCTAATTATTCGAACTGACTGTTTTACCTATTCATCATCCTAACCGGTTTATTATCTAATTATATTGTTTTACACCTTTTAGAACATAGCATACCATTTTAATATCATTTTCACACCTTCTATTGACCACGGAAAACGCCAATTCATTATTTCCTAATATAGAAAAGATCCAATGAAACATCAAATCAAAACCACAGACTTTTATTCAGATAATATACAATTATTGCAACTAGTTTCGGTCTTAACACACACAATAAATTGGTAAACAAGATAATCAAAATCACCAGAGATAATCATTAAGTAATATGTTTTTTTACTAAACAAATTTACGAAATATACAGTTTTTCTCAAAGTAATTGATATAGAATGAGTTTGTTTATTTTTGCAATCCAAGAATAATGCATTTAGTTAACGTTTGAGCTAAATCAGATTATGTGCTTTTTCATTTGATTTTTATTTTGACAATATTAAGATGCCGTAAAATTGAATGAATGGTCTAATTAAAACGTACGCCTCTGTAAATTGGCAACGTTTCCAATTTCATTTCATATTTTCCGATGAGTGACAGAAAGGCAAGTTGTTGGAATAACGCAAGAGTAAGAGGGCACCCTCTCAGAGGGTTGAATGGAATAAGTAAAGGCCCTCCGGGAAAATATGTCAATCAAATTGAAGCACTTTGTATACTTATTTACAGCATCTGTTGTCATTTCAAAAGTTAACCGATGTCCTTTATTGTGCAACGACGTGTTCTGTTTTTCAGCGATGCATGATCGCTTCATCTTTGCCCTTTCGAATGAATACATATGTACTCGTGACCGTTGACATGTTCAAATAATGGAATGTTTTTAAATACAAAAATATCAGCTAAACGAAATTTTACGGTAATAAGAGTATGTTAGTTCTAAGCAGGATACAATGTTAATTCAAACAAACTCAAGGTGTGAAGTTACAAAACATTTTTAACACGTTTTTATTAGATGGATCGGTATACTGCCCTTTTATCTAAAAATGGAGACATGTTGGATGCAAAACCCTGTCCAGTATTAAGTGATTAATTTGAAATAATGAAGAAAAATAAACAACGAAACTTTTAAACAAAACTTCAAGTTTATTTTAACAAATTAGCTTTTTTACATAGCTCTTTTACATAGCTTTCAAAACTAATAATACTCTTGCCAGATTTATCAATACTTAAAGATATTACATAATGATTGTAATGCAGTTTACGTTGGTCAATGTGGTAGAAGACTTGAAACCCGCATTCTGATACATATGAATTTTGTTAAAAAATATTCAGTTCTAGAAGTTAAGAACTCACCTTCCTCTTTTGCTAATCATATCTTAGAGGAAATTCACTCTTTTGACGTTGAAAATGTTAAATTGCTTCATGTTTGTAATGAAAGAGTTAGATTGAATTTGCTCGAGTTTTTGGAGAATCTGGAACCGTTGGCGAAACTGATACCGAAACCGTTTACACTACCACTACACCAACACACACTTTTATATGCCTGACGCGCGTTTCGATAACCAATTTATCTTCTTTAGAGACCGGACGACATTTTTGAAGTTTTTAATACGAATAAATCATCAGTAGAAGATTTCATTTCAAAATTCACAAGCATGTGTGTGTGTGTGTGGAAGCTAGTCCTTTAGCCACAGAATTATGTAACAATATATTTAAATTTAAAAACCTATTTTAAAAAGAAAGTTACATATCAGCTCATAAATATCTCTTCTGTCTAACGATAGCAGATAGGTAATGTTTAAGGGTGTCTGAATATTGAGATCGGCTAGTTTTGCGTATTAAATTGATTGTACTAACCCTTACTTTTTGGAAGTCCATCTTATAACTTCCAATATTTATTTAAAAAATTGCTTTCTTAACTATAATGACAGCCGTTTCGCTAGACTTAGCATCGTCAGATTGACATATTGAAGTTACATTTTGTTTATTTGTAGCTAGGTACCTGATGTTTATTAGGCAGTTATAAGGCTAGACCAAGTATGGAAGTAATAAGACATAACAATATTAAAGCCTAGATGTTATGAGCCCTAAGGGATTATCCTGGATGTACTTCCCTCTAAGATCAGTATAACTGTGCAATGATATAGAAAAACCAGGAAAAAACTATATCATGCTGATCTTTACAATAACATAAAATATTTGTGTTACAATTACGTCTTATCTATGTATAAAATGAAGACTCAATCAAAGCAAACACTTTAAAAGTGGAGAACTTCCCAGATTTATTTGTTCATTAACAACTTTAAATTGTGGATCTGCTAGATGTCTTTTTATTTCGAGTTCTTCAAGGAAATCTAAAATTGGTTTTTTATTACAAGTGTGTAGTATTTGGATGTCATTGATGTGTAAGAGTGAGGTTGGATGTTCAAGTAGGTGTTTTGCATAATTTGACTTATCTGGTTGTTTTAATCTATATGCTCTTAAATGTTCGTTAAATCTTACTTCAAAATTTCTTTGTGTTTGACCTATATATACAGCATTACACTTTGGACAATTAATTTTGTAAACACCAGATTTTTTTAATTTGGGTAATTTTGTTTTTACATTTAACAATTTTGTACCAATATTATTTTGTGTTTTAAATGATATGTTAAATGTAAAAACAAAATTACCTAAATTAAAAAAATCTGGTGTTTACAAAATTAATTGTCCAAAGTGTAATGCTGTATATATAGGTCAAACACAAAGAAATTTTGAAGTAAGATTTAACGAACATTTAAAAGCATATAGATTAAAACAACCAGATAAGTCAAATTATGCAAAACACCTACTTGAACATCCAACCTCACTCTTACACATCAATGACATCCAAATACTATACACTTGTAATAAAAAACAAAATTTAGATTTCCTTGAAGAACTCGAAATAAAAAGACATCTAGCAGATCCACAATTTAAAGTTGTTAATGAACAAATAAATCTGGGAAGTTCTCCACTTTTAAAGTGTTTGCTTTGATTGAGTCTTCATTTTATACATAGATAAGACGTAATTGTAACACAAATATATTAAGTTATTGTAAAGATCAGCATGATATAGTTTTTTCCTGGTTTTTCTATATCATTGCACAGTTATACTGATCTTAGAGGGAAGTACATCCAGGATAATCCCTTAGGGCTCATAACATCTAGGCTTTAATATTGTTATGTCTTATTACTTCCATACTTGGTCTAGCCTTATAACTACCTAATAAACATCAGGTACCTAGCTACAAATAAACAAAATGTAACTTCAATATGTCAATCTGACGATGCTAAGTCTAGCGAAACGGCTGTCATTATAGTTAAGAAAGCAATTTTTTAAATAAATATTGGAAGTTTTGGTAAAACGAAGAGTTTTTCATTATTCTTAATTAGTTTTGCGTATAGCTGAGAGGTCTCGTTTGAGTGTTCGTTGCACTTGAAAAGAATATGATTTATGTCACATTGAGTAGAATTATCGCAGGCACATAATCCAGAAGGAATTATATTTAACCTGGCTAAGTGAGCTGGAAATGTACCATGATTAGCTTTCACACGCGTAATTGTAGAGGAGAACTTTTTTGGCATTGTATGTTCCAAAATATAGGGACTGTTTTTTGGTAACGTAGGGTGAATAGAATAGTAGTAGCTGTTTGAGTGTTTAGCTATATCCTTCCATTTTTCTTCCCATTTTGCTAAAATTAGTTTTTGATAGAGCGGAAATAAGTCCTCAAATGTAAAAATAGGGTAATACATTCCATTGAGGGCAGCATCTTTGGCAATTCGGTCGACCAGTTCGTTACCCCTTAATTTCTGTGTGGCTTTTCACCCAAATAAATGTGATATCCTTACTAAACAACTTATTTTTTATGGAACATAGAATGCCGTTTCTTTTGTGTTTAATCATATTGGAATTTAAGCTTTTAATCTGATAAGATTACTGCCTTATTTAAATTATGAAAATGTAGCCAATCTAAAGCTTCATGTTTGTAATGAAAGAGTTAGATTGAATTTGCTCGAGTTTTTGGAGAATCTGGAACCGTTGGTGAAACTGATACCAAAACCGTTTACACTACCTCTACACCAACACACACTTTTAACTACCTTACGCGCGTTTCGATAACCAAGTTATCTTCTTCAGAGACCGGACGACATTTTTGAAGTTTTCAATACGAATAAATCATCAGTGGAAGATTTCATTTCGAAATTCACAAGCATAAAATTTACAATTGAACTAGAAAATAATGAACAGTTACCATTTTTTGACACATTAGTAATTAGAAATAATATCAAGATAGAATTTGATATTTTTAGGAAAGACACCGCTAATAAAAAACTAATTCATAAGCTAATCAATTGCCATAGTTTTAAGAAATCTTCTTCCAGCGAGAACACAACGATATGAAATTCATTTCATTACCATTTATCCCTCAGTATACCAAAGGATTGAATACAATTTTCGGTACGGTGGGATTAGATTTATTTCATAAAACTAGTAACACCCTGAGACAATTGTTAGGAAATCCGAAGGATAAAAGAGAAGATCTGGAAAAAAGCGTTGTGTATGGTATAGGTTGTAATGATTGCTATAAAAAGTATGTTGTGCAAAAAAAAGATCGGTTAAAACTAGATTTAAAGAACATTTAGCTCATCTAAAATATTGGACGCATAGAAAAATCTAGTATTGCCGAACAGCTTTTACCAAAAACCATTCGGTAAATGTAGATAGTTTAAAATTGTTAAAAAATGTATCGAACAATAGATTGTTGGATGCATTTGAAAGTATAGAAATTATTAAGTGTAAAAATAGATTAAATAGACAAAAGACTATCCCAGATAGTCCACTTTATAGTTTATTAAAAGAAAACTTATTGTAAAAATGTTTTGTTTTCGGTCTTAAAAATTGGCTTTGCCGCCAAAATATTTATCGCAAAAATATTTTAGCGCTAAAAATGTTATATATATAAATCTGCTATCAATGATAATTCTCTCAGTTGTATAAATGAACAAATTCAACCTAATGAAAATTATTTAGTTTTAAAGTTAAATTTTTGACACTTGTAGATTCTATGTTTTTTAGGTAATGTTATGCTTTTAACTTTAATTCTTATACTATGCTTTTCTAGTCTTAAGAATTTGATTATACGAGTATGCATTTTGACCTTTACGATGTTCAGGCTTTTTCATCAATATGTTTAGATGGTGGTTTTGTTTTGGGAATTTTTACAGGATACACATTTCTTATATTTTTTTCTTTAAGTTACCCTATACTGTTAAGATTCCTCTTTGACACACCATTTGGTTGGTAACCCTTTCTGACTATGTTGGCACTAGACAATTTCCGTTATGTACTTTCTTGCTTTAACAATACCTTTCTTTTCATACGTATAAAGTTCTTATACAAGTGCACTTGCACAGTTTTTTTTGTTCTGCCAATTCAAATGCTCTTTACGCTATTCTTATTGGTTAACACAGCTTTTCTGCTTATATCAAGAAGACTTATGGTTGAGGATCGACATGTCTTCTTGATTCCAAGGAGATCGAGCCACCATCTCCTTTTTTTGATGGTTTTTGCCATCAACTCTTTTAATTTCTTCAAACTTTCTGTTTCCACTGTTACTTCCTTTAAAATATATATTTTTCCACTGGGATATAACATTCTTACTATTATTATGTTCTCCCACATTTCATTCCACATGTTAATTTAACCTACACACTTATCAGACTCTATCTTCGTTGATGGCTTCTGATTTTTTGTTTTCTTCTTCTTTGCTTCTTCTTCTTCTTTTCTTTTCTTCTTCTATAATTTAAAGAATATACTTCCAAGTATCCACTTCATCGCGAAGCAGCCGGTCACTTCCGGTAAGTTCGAAGTATTTATTACATTCCTTGTAGTATCTACTTCTCCACCGTAGTATTTAAGTTTAAATTTCTAGCATCCTTTCACTTTGATTTCGGCTTGATAACTAACAGGTGACAGTCTACAAATTTGTTGCTTTATTTTTTTTAAATATTAAAGAATAGAGTGAGGAAATGATGAAGTAGGTAATAGGTTTCAACTGATTTTTATTGAAGAACCACTATAGTAACCATGGATATGTCAATTTTTTTGGATGATTTACTTTTTTTTTACAAACTCCTATGAAATCTCAATACGAGAGCTGTGTTTGAAAAGCAGTGAATGGGTTCTTCCAGACTGGCACATTAAAGTGAATTAAAAGTATAGTATTTTACCTATCTTTAACAGTTTAAGGTTTATTCATATTTTTATTGCTAATTGCAGTATTTATCATAGTATAATGAGCACCTACATTAGGTCAAAATAGCCCACTTCAACATTAAAAATAAGTTTTTATTTTATCTAATTTATCAAACAGTTTTCCAATATAAATAAATACGTTGCTATTTGTTTGCAGGGGGTTAATAATTTTTTTTTAGTTTTTTGTCGGTTTAAAAAATGCAGGAAAATTTTGTTTCCATGTTATACTTAAAATTATTACATCTTACCTTTCACCTTTTAACAGGTGAAAAACATTAAAGTTGAAAGAAATGTGAATGGCTGAGAAGCCATTCAAGTCTCCGTTTTCGATACCTAATAAGGAAATATGAATAAACTTGTACAAGTCATCGTTAACCATTAAGAAGACGATAATGGTAAAAACAAGGTTATAATGTTTTTGTGATGTTCATTCGCTTAATTCTAAATAATCTACCTTTTAGTATAATCCTGTTCGACTTAATATAAAAACTCGGAAAAAAACCACCGTTATTTGGACAAATTTACTCGCTAAATGCATTTACGAACACCCATTTAACAAGCAGTAGTAGCATGTTATTAAAAGAGCCGCTTTTAAAATTGAATTTTATTTAATAAAACAAAAAACGATACCTAATTGGAAGATGCATTCCAGTTGAAGAATAAAACATACCACGAAGAGTGTCAGAAAGAATAAATTAACGAATGTCCCACAGACCGGATTTAAATTCTCGATTTACAAGGCGCACAATAAATAATAATGAAAATAATTTTATCTACGATCATAGCATAATACAAACTTTATTGATGTGAAAACCCCACTGTAAATTTTCATTTTACCCATCGATAACCTAAAGGAGAGCTTTGATTGGTTCTCAGCTGTGGGTAAAATTAACAGGAACTTTTATCCACTGGAATTAGGACCGGAAATATTGGGATTTTTATATTTTCCCCATTATTACATTGGCAACAACTTTCAGTTGCTACAGTAACATAACCAAAAATTCAAACAAAATCACACAATTGGCAGTAAAAACGTACAAAGTGAAATTCGTGGGTTTTAACATTCGCAACATTGCAACGACTGCAATAGAAAATGTAAATTAAATTTAATAGTTTCATGTTTAAAAATAAACTATAGCGAACTAATATATATTTTTTTTAAATACTTGATCGTAGATAAAGTATAGTATTATACTCGCAAGCAAAGGTTTTTATCCACTCAAATGATTACAGCAACTTTCATTTTCGTGGATAAAAACCTTCTTTACTTGTTCATGTAATAATATACTATTATTTACCTCATTATGTTGATCTAAGTTAATTTATATAAGTTGCGAATGAGTTTAGTTTTGTTGTTCTAAATAAATATTGCAGGCTTATACTTATACAGAATTGGACTCATCGCTTAGGAGATTCCTACCAAAGAAACTCGCCTCAAGTTACCCCTCCTCGAAATCACTATCCTAGCATACTTTAAGAAGGGCGGCGTTCTCTTTCACACATATGTGTTTATATTTCAAAGTACAGTTGGCTACCCAACAACACCTCCTGGTGCGACCTTTGCAGATTTACCTCATCTAGCCCTGTCTTTCTGATAAAGTTCAACAAGCCGTTTTATATATTTCATACGTTCTAGAAACCATAGTCTTGTCAGGCCTTCGTAGTGACACAAGACGAATGTCCCTTTCTGAACTGTTTGGCTTGTCTCTGTCTAGGTGTACTTTTCCAGCATTCAAAATAATTTCTTTGTACCCATTGACTGGTGTCTGCTTTTTTAAGGTTTCTCTCGATTCCAACAAGGACTCTATTACTACTAGTCCCATCAGTTGGCCCTTAACAAAATATCCAGCCCCTCTTCCTCTCGAAGCTTCAACAATGCAACCAGCACCACCCATGTGCTGATACTTTTCTAAACTGTTTATCAAAATTCTAGTTCGTTCTAATATTTATTCAGCTAAATTATGATATGATATTGGATTGATGACGTTAATATAAACTAAACTATCTCTTAAAGCGTTAAAATATTGTTTGAAATTACTAATTTGCTTAACTATTACTCTTATATCTACATAGAGAATAAACGTATGCTTAGTGTAAATTAATTTACTTGGACCTAGTCTAATTGGTAATATTACAATTTCTAGTTCGTTGACATTGATGTCTTCTTGTCTTGACCCGACTTTAAAGAACACGAGTAGGGCCAACTTTTGTTTCTCCCTAGCCTTTCCAACCAAGTCCATCACCTTGCCCAGTGCATTTCCTTTTCGCAAACCCCTTAACCCCCCAATTCTAGTAACTTTCTCTTCAAGGGTCTGTAGTGCTTCTTTTCGCTTCCTCTTTTTACCCGCTTCCTCACTTCCCTTAGCACTATTATTCTTTTCCTTTTTGAGACCCTAAGAGAGGTTTCGTAAAAAATCATTGTGCACATAAATAATACTTTTATTTGTTTCTTATTTGTAAACGTCAGTTTCCAAAAACACAATATTAATTAAGAAAGTTTATTTTATCAAGTCACTAACTTGTAAAACTGACAGTTAACTTGCAAAATTTTTACAAGTTAGTAGTATTATTTACATTAGTGTGATTGGGGTAACTGAAGATGTTTTGTTGGTCTACTTGAATAAACTATCAGCAGGATCAGCCCTAATACTTTATAGGCAAAATGGTGTATGCTGAAAAGATGCTTGGGAATTAGAGAAAATGCCTCTGTTCGCAGGTTTGTTTGCCTTAAAAAAATTATTGAAAAATATGACGTTTAGTTGTCATTTGCTCAAGGAGGTAACTGACTCGCCTGTGGCTCGTCAGTTATATCCTCCATTCGCCAGTAAAAACCCTCTTACATTGCTAGTAATGTTATAAGTATACTATAACAGTATAAAAATTACGGATCCCATATACCATAGTTTTTATTTTCCTATATACACTAGTAATATATTTTTGTAATCTGTAAAGTTAAATAAAGTAGGTATAAGAGATTGAACATGCAAGACAATTTAGCCAGTGATATAAAATAATAAATTTTGGAATGGTTTAGACATACAGGATCTAAATGCCAAAAAATATTGCATTGAGCAGTAAACGGATATATACGACGAGAGCTCCTTCATTTTCTTTTACAGAAAAAAATTATGAAAGATAATTTTTATTCAAAAAGTAAGTAACTTTTGTTATGTTTTTACTTTTTTTACTTTAACGTTAATTTTTATGTTTTTTTTTTGTTGAACAACAAAGTTCGTAGTGAATTCAACTAAAAATCTAATTTAAAACCTGGTGATCCCATAATTATTATTTAGTTATTTTTTGACAAAAAACATTGTGTAAATGTCCTAAATAGGTAAAGTTTGGTTAAAGTATCTCCTTTAGGTAGTTAAAAACAAAAAGTGATGATTTTATGGTTTTAACTTGTTTATTTTTGTTACATTAATAATTCTTAAATAAGTGACATTTGAAGAGTTTTCGGAAAACTAAATTTTTAATAGCATGGCGTTTGTTAATCAATATTGGCACTTTTGGCATCTACGCTCTTAAAACCCAAATACCTAAACTGTACTTAGTCAATTACATTTTCGTTTAACTATTATTGATTTTACTCAGTGCTTTTCTATTTAAATCTACTTGAAATTGCCTAAATACTTCTAAAAAAAATGCTTTATAAAATTAATTTAAAACGAAAAAAAAGAAACCAATTAAAATCAACTTTCATAGTTAAAAAACGTTACTTATAAAAAGCAGGTGAAATTTACAGCGTATTTTATTGGATGTGACAACACTTTAAAAACCAGTTATTTTTCACCGACATAACATACTGTTAAGACGAGAGTTTTAGTGGTTCTAAGAAAAGGGGTTAATAAAAATGAAATTCCAAGTTAATACAAAAAATATTAACTTATAAAAACTTATATAAATTCAAAGCTAGTGGTTTTGGAAAAACAATGTTATTTATAAATGCTATTGAAAAGTATGTGATTCCCACGAGACCAACGTTTCGCATCTCGCGCGAGAGTCTCGCAAAAGTCTCGAAGTCTCGTCGAAGGTGTTCATTTATAATTTGAATTCTTTTTAAGTTCTTTATTTTGCGAATTTATTAGAAAATATGTTATAGACAAAAGCTGTAGGGTTAAAATTTAAATAAAAAACTCATATTTAATATGATCTACTCATTGAGCATCTATTTACCATAAAATTTACAATAAGTTTTTTATTAGAAATAGACTCAGTTGTAAACATATTCTTCCAGTTTCACAATCCGATAATAGTTCTTATTTGGGTTCTCTTAGTTATTTTGGTCCATTTTCTTATAAGTTTGGTCATATCCTGAATAAATATAACATTAAGTTCGGTTTTAAAGACAATAATAGTTTGGGCTCTTTCTTGATAAATACTAAAGATCCAGTTTCTTGTTTACATACACCTGGAATATACAAATTGTGTTGTAATGATTGCAATGCAGTTTACATTGGTCAGTCAGGCCGTCTCCTGAGTACTAGAATTAATGAACATCGTATTCAAGTTAAGATATATAAAGATTTTGAAACACCTACCTCACCTTCAGCTTTCGCTAACCACATTATCTCTGAAAATCATAGTTTTTCTGACTCTAATTTTTCTAGATTACATAAATGCTTTAAAGGACCTAGAATGAACCTCTTAGAAATGATGGAGATTAATGAAGTTGCTAATCGAGATGATCTTTTGTGTTTGAATGAACAGCTTAAACCTAAAGACCCATACATTTTTTTAAATCTTCCTGATCTCTCTACCCTTTGACTTTGACTATCATGAATGGTCTTCTCTGATACCGGGGTCACTGGTATCTTCTTTTGAGCCCACTTTAGGGCTTCCTTTTGATTATTTGTCAACCTTATTTTTCTTTCAAACAGTATTTACAGTAATTAATATTTCCATCCATGTGGTGGTACTCATTTTCTTACGGACTCATTGTTACCACATACATTTTAATAAAATATTTAAATTTCTTAATTTATTCCCCAATGATTCAAATTTGAATGAATTTTATTCATACTGTTATTTAATATAACCTTTTCTCATCTAATTTCTCCTAGTTTTAATTTTTAATCTTTATGTCAGTTTTTTAGTGTTTTTCAGTGTGATGGACAATTTTTACACTGCTATACAATGTTTATTCATTATTGGTTAACAATTTTGATCAAACTCAAACTTATTCATACTGTTATTTAATATAACCTTTTCTCCTAGTTTTAATTTTTAATCTTTATGTCACATTTTTTTCTCTATGTCACTGGTTTTACCATATACCCCATTCAATAATTAAAATTCAATATTAAATATATAAGTTTGTTGGTTCGATCGATCATATGATCTAGTGAACATTACATGTAACTAATTTTTAAGGTGGGTCTACTGTTAAAAACTTGTATTCTGCATAATTTTTTACCTCTCACTTTTGTTTTTATAGCCTGATGATGGCCTGCTTATAGGCCAAAACTAGTCGCTGTTCCTGTAACGTGTACTTTTTGTAATAAAAACCTGTGACACTGATTTTGGTATTTTCCTTTATTCATTGGTTTGTCACATTTGATACATATGGATAATCTATTTCATTATTAATTATTGTTTTATATTTTTTAACATTTTTATTAAATTTATTTTCAAAAAGATAAATGAGTGATAATTTAATAAAAAGGTTATGTTTAATGACGGAAGTTTTGGCCAAAATTTCATTTCCAAATAAACGATTACTGTTTAAGCAAAACCTCTTGTCTTGTGTCATTTATTCAACAAATGGAATAAATAAGTTTTCAGTGCTAGCACAAATCCTTCGCGATAAAACAAAGATCTAGGATGAGAAAGTAAATTGTTTAGTAGATGCGATAAATGCATTTCCCCTGGTAATGATACACGAACCGTCACACAAATAAATTATAATATTTATAGTACATCATTTTAAAATATTGCATGACTCTACTAAGGTAGAATTTAAAAAGCTGATAATTATTTTATTAAATTAACGAATTTAAATGTAACTTTTGTTTCATTTGTTATTTAAATATATACGTCAGTCGTATGAAATTAGTTTTTAATGAGTGATAATTAACATACAAGGCTGTTAATAACTAATTAAAGCTAAACAAATATAATTATGGGAACTGTTATGCTGTTTGCAAACTAGGAAAAGCATAAATAATAAAAGTGTATTGTATAACAGACAGATAACTATTTATGACTGTTCAAGCTAGGCTAGAGATCATCAATATTGCTTGATATGCTGCTCAAGTAAATTTTTTAACACTGTTATACTTAACTACTTAATTTGTTGGAAAATAGTTTAGCAAAGTCAAACTTAGAAAACATTTCTTCAGTTTTATTTCGTTGTATTTAATCTTCCTTTTTAAAACAGAGAAAAATGTATAGAATTACTTTTACACTCCATCGACTTCGAAATGAAACATCAGAACACCTTAATATTTCAATTAAACTGACAATTTACAGCAGACGAAAAGTCGACAGGAATTAGTTCCGAACATGATCAATAATAATGGCAACAAGATCAACCCATGTCTGAGGTAGAAATAATAAAAAAATTCGTTCTTACCTTTTTTCGGGGTGTATAGTGTTACAGATTCTGGCCACTTAACTAAAAGACGTCTATTCGGGGCGTTACAGATTGTTCAGTCGCTTAGAAAAATGTCAAGACGAGAAAAGGGAAACTGAAAAATACATTCATACGGCTGGAAAAAAAAACGTGTTACTATAATCCCAGATAAAGAGCTTGAGCTTGCGATCTGACAGAAATTCTTTCTGTCGATTAAAAATTACAGTATTAAATTCAAATTCCTTTACAACAAGAATAATAAAAAACTCTTCGTTTGAACGTAACTTCCAAGTTTATTTGAAAAAATTATCTGTTCAAACGAAGAGTTTTTTATTATTCTTAATAAGATGGACTTCCAAAAAGTTAGGGTTAGTACAATAAATTCCTTTACAATTTAATAAATATAAAATATGCTACAAAGTTGTTAGTATTGCATGAGAAGAAAAATTGTAACCGTCGGCATTTTATTAATTAACAATAAAAATAAATAATTAAGAAAGTATTGTTCAAAATTTTACAAAAAATACTAGTCTAATATTAGCAGGCAATAAGCTAAATACAAAGTTATTTTCTTTTTCTGATCTATATTATGATGTGCCTTCACGTCTTATTTTATTTTGTGTAGTTCATGAAACATTCTACATACAAAAATTAAGAATTTCAATAAACTTTACTCAAAATGGGAATTGTTTTTAAACATTAAAAGAGTACATAGTAGGGTGTCCGTTATTTATCGATTTGATTTTTGAGTTTGCAGCGCCCCTAAAATTTGGAGTGTATGGCCCAAAAAAAATATCGAACCTATATAATCCTTAAATATTGATTATTAACCGTGCCACAAAGGCGATTGATTTACCATTTAAATAACATGGGGTTTTATAAATTTTTGCAATCAATTTTGTTATTCCTCATCCAGCTCATACAAAGCTGCGGCAATCAATTATTTTTTAGTAAATTTAATGGTCTACAAAAAAGTCTTGGTAATTTATTCGATAAATTCACTTGCTTAAAAGTTATTCAAGCTCAAATTTGAAATAAAAATAACTTCATTTTCTTTTTAGTTTGACCGAAAAACTATCATTCTTTGTTTTACAATTTATTTTTTATTGCAAAAAATATCTCGTTTTGACTGAATAATAACTAAAATTAATGCTAAATATCCTGCTAACAAATTAATTACCAGACGATATAAGTTAAGTTTAAAATATTACAATTTATTGAAAAAAATGTGACAAATTTAATAAAATTTTTATTTCATCCATGAACAAAATATATTTTATCAAACATTCTTTGGTGGCATTTGGAATTTTGTTTTTATATTTAGTTAAAACTTGAATAACATACTAATAATAATAACATTTTGATCTTCGTCCTTAGCCAAAGTATTAACATATTCTTCAGTTAGTTTGACAGCTCGCACTTTTAGATGTTTTACAATTTCCAAACCTTTTAAATAATCTGAGTGATTTGACCATAATAGAAGAAAATTTGTATCAATATCAAATCTTTCGAAAAATTTGACAGAATCAGAATTAATGAAATAATTAACGTTTTTGTCAAGAAACCGATCAAAATCTTCTGAATTGAAAATAAAGCGTTTAGGAAAGGCAAGTTGATTCTCGTCACTTGATGTCAAAGCCACCATTTTTTGTCTTACATCAGAGGAAACAGTTTAATCGAAAAATGATAAAGTTGCTGTTTCAGGATTTAAATACCATCAATGGTTTCTGAACTTTGCCAAAACTGCTGCGGATTTATTTTTAGTTTATTTTTATTTTGAGCTTGAATAACTTTTAAGCAAGTGAATTTATCGAAAAATATACCAAAGACTTTTTTTAGAGCATTAAATTTACTACAAAAATAATTGATTGCCGCAGCTTTGTATGAGCTGGCTGAGGAACAACAAAACTGATTGCAAAAATTACAAAAACCCCATGTTATTTAAATGGGAAATCAATCGCCGTCTATTATCAATATTAAGGGCTTATATAGGTTCAATATTTTTTTTGGGTCAAACACTAATAATTTTAGGAGCGCTACAAACTCAAAAATCAAATCGGTAAATAACGGACACCTTAGTGAATAGTATTATTTAGTTTTTGGTTTTATATAAACTATTTTTATGTAGGTAATTGTATGAGTTTCTTGCAATCAAGTTTATGGTATAAAAGGTTATATTGATGTTGGGGAAGGATATGAGTCAATAGGAGATTTTTATATCAGGTAAAAGTTGAAATTTTTATGTGTTTTCATCATTTTCTGTCAACATGTCAATCCATATGTCACGTTATGTATTCGAAAGGGACCAACTTATATCTATATGTTAAATGTTAAGTATTTGTTACTATTTATTCTGGTAAATCGTCTGGTGTTTTCGCAGCAATTAATGAAACGTATTTTTTGATATCTTATCCTATTTGAACATATGTTATTTTTTCATATGTGACGTTTTTAAACGAGAACAAAATGGGTTTTGGTGCTTATTTGTGCAAATATCACAGTAATGGATACGTTTTTTTTATGGATTAATTTTTGATTGATGATGTTTTTTTATATAGTTCTGTATTTGTAATTGTCATCCTACATATGTATAAGGTAAACACCAAATAATATACTTGACATAACACATTTAATGATACTTTAACTTCATACCAAACTCACTCGGGCTACATCTGAATCGAGTAACAATCGGTGCGATTGCAGAATCACTGAATGAATAACGAATCGAAAGTATCCAAAAATTGGCGAAAAAGTTTTACTTTAAATAAAATTTACAGATTAAGGCAATAATATTTAAAATAGTGGTAAATATACCTTAACTGAAAATTATACATATAGATTCGTTGGGCAAAAAACTAAATTACTTTACTTGCTAAGAAGCTAAATTTAACTATTATTGTCTGATCGACAAAAATCGACATTAATGTAGTGTTAGTCTACTATCCGACGGTCCATGTACATATATCATATAAGAAAGTTGCGTAAAACATTTAGTAATCTCCTTTAAAAATTCCAATTATGGATTTTATTTTTAAAGATCTTAGCACTGATTTCGTAAAGGTATAATTCCGGAATTAAGGATAAAAATGATCCTTTTATCCTGACATCAGTCGTTACTCAATTTTTGGTTTAATTTGTGCTTTAGTAGGCTATCTTGTTCCAACCACCTTCATAGAAACTCCTAAACGTACAATCTCACCGCGATCGATGGTAATGTAAATTCAAATTTTCCATTTTAAACTTTGAATGGCCGTCATCTTAAAATGGTGGGTCAGGCAAAAAAATATAACTTTTAATAATTAATCAATAGGAAAATTAATATTAACTGCAATTTGTTTGATAATGTTAATTTCTTTATTAAAGGATAACTGAGAAAGGGGGGGCTATTAAAAGCTCTACTGTTAAAGACTGCTAATTTGTGTGAGAAAGAATGGTTAGAATTGTAATTGACTGAATAATGAAATTTTTTTTTTGAAAAATCTTTATTTTACCAAATTAATCAGGTTATTCACAAAACATAACAAAATCTCTAATCAGTGTTTGAAACACTGGCCTCGAGTAACCACAATTAATACATTAAAATAAATAAAATTAACAAAAAATTTTTTTTTACTTAATAAATAGTAGGTACTCTAATTAATTAACTTAAAGTCCTTTTTAACAAAAATATTATAATTTCGTTTATACATCTAGGTAAATTATTGTAAATTTTGAATAGCATCTATAATCGGATTTCGTAAACCATTAGTCCTAGTGATCAGCTGATAAATGTTATTTTAAGACCTCGTTTGGTAGTTATGGACATCACTGTAAAATCTGATATTTATGTTACTTCTTTGCTGTCCATGTAGAATCTTAAATAATACTAAATTATTTTACATTGTTCAAAATCTAAAACTTCTTCTAACTTATTTAAATTTAATTCTAAATAAATTCTGTTGGTATTAGTGGGCCAATTATAATTAAACAATATTTTAATAATTTTGTTTTGCTTTACTAAAATTATTTGAGTCGCACAAACCCCAAACTGGCAAAAGATATCGAAAATGTGTAAGAAAAAAAGCGTTATAAACCTTAAACTTACTTTCCTTGGTTAAATAGTTTCTGCTCTTATACAATGCAGAAATCATGGAAGTAATTTTTCTATGATTCTGGCTATGTGTTTTCCCCAGTTTAAATTTTCATCCACAATCAATATAGAAGGCACTTTTAATAAAGATATACCATTAATATTTAAATTAAGATCGTTTATGTTTATTAATTTTTAATTTATTTGAAAAAAGCCATTCAATGTAAGTTTTTAGGTCATCATTTACTTGAGTTTTAAGAGCTACCTCATCCGTTCCACAGTACAGTAGAACAATGTCATCTGCAAAGGTGAAATATCTTGCTTTTAAATTGGCGCATTTAAGATTAAGGACTAATTTGTCTTGGATAGGATCCATGATGTCAATCAATAACAATCCAAATATGTACAATTCCAATAACTAGTCCCAATTCATATAATAATGTACAATTGACATAGTTTTCTTTTGAAGTCAAAGTTGTAATCTAAAATAAATAAAAATGGAACAAAATTAAAAACTATTAATCTCATTAATATGTTTAATAAATAAATGTGTAATTTTAAGTAGTTAAGTGTTTAAATTTGTTTTATAAAATGAAGTACTTACAAGGGTACAAGGAGACAAATATAGTCTTCGATATTAAATAACTATTCAAATAAATCATCACAACCTTAGATGTACCTAAAAAAACCACAAAACAGTATTAAAAAATGTAACAAACAAGGTTAAATTCAGTGAACAAATTCTTATATCCAAAGTGTTGGACAGAATTAATTGAACTAATAATAAAAACACTTAAATAGTGAAAAGTGAAAGGACTATTTCAAATCATAATTAATAAACATTAATAAAGTACATATTATGTAACAAAACTGTATGTAGGTTAATTAAGTAAGTTTTTATATTAGTTATAAGCTGTGAATCTTTGGTAATATCAAGAAAGGGTAATTGAATTATGATTTTAGAATAGTGTATACATAGTTCAAATAATAGAGTCACTTAAAAGTTTAAATTTTAGTTCTTAGAGTTTAAATTAGTATTTAAAAGTTGAAATAGGATTAGTTTAATAGATTTATGGTTATTTTTAAGAGTAATTTATAGTTTTAACTCAAATTTTGAAAGTATAGAATGAATGTGACAGCACTAAAAACAGCCTATTTCAAATCAAAATATTTTAGGGAAAAAGTGAGATAAAAATACTTTAAATAGATTTTAAGTAAATATAAGAAGATAAACTATATATTATCAAAGATATGTTCAAAAATGTAAAATCATTACCTCATTACTTGGAAATTTAGGTTAATTTTGGAAAAGGTAAACAGTTGAATGTAGAATTATAAGTCATTTCTGTCAAAATCTGGCGAGACTATAAAAAGGCCAGGAAATAAATTGTCGCTCTCTTATCACTCTGGTTCCGGCTTGATTGACATCAAAGTTGTCAATTGGTAACTAAAAAAAATTTCCATTAATCAAAAGTTAATTTATGTTAAATTAAAACATTTTCAAAAATATGTGCATAAATTTAAGACAATAGATCCAGATAACCATTAAATTTAGATTTTATTACATCATCATCACACATAGCACTGCCAGCAGCCATATTGGAATCCTGTTCGAAGTGAATACAATCCGTTGGAGCCGATCTCTGTGTTTCGGTAATTTCCGCCTGACGTGGACGATATTACGGAAAGGCTTTAAGATACAAGGTACGTTCAATAATTAAAGACTTATATTTTCGGTTTGTTACTGTGGATAATTGTTTGTACATTATTTTCATTTTTGTCATATCTAGACATTTATAATTTTAATGTAATAAGCATATGGAAATCCATTAATAGTTTTTGTACGTTTTATTCATGAAAAATTATAACAATTAAATTGTAGTGTATTATATAAAAATTTTTAAATATTTAGTTTCTCTTGAATCCTACCCAAGATAAAGAGTCGGATTTCAAATTCAATCATAAAATAATTTGACTGAGCTAGTTGAAAAACTTTTAAAAGGCGACCAACTACATAAAACTTAAAAAAAATTAATTTTTACATTAGTAAATAATTTTAAAAATAAAAATAAATAGAGTAAATCATTGCAAATTGACAGAACCAATGTGAATCATATTGATAAAATAAATCAGATTAATAAATAAATCGATTAAATAATCAATTAAATAAATATAAAATTATATACAAAATTAAATCATCTCAATATATATATATATATATAAAAATAAAATTTTATTGTTTATTTTATTTTTTATTTTTAAAAACTCGGAGGTTAAATTATAACTATCTGGTTGACTGATCTTTTTTTATAAATTTTGTCTCTCCTTTGGTGGTAACCTTTACTTTGTGGAAGTTCATCTTACTAAGAATAATAAATAACTGAACGGTTGAACTAAACTTCCTAGCATCGTCAGCATCTGACGATGCTAATTATTAGCGAAACAGCTGTAATTGCATTTTAAAACGTATTTTTCGAATAAATAGTGGAAATTTAGTTCAACCGTTCAGTTATTTATTATTCTTAGTTTTATTTATATCATAATTAATCAGAAATACGAATGCTACAAGGATAATAATATTATATTTAAAAATATTTAAATAAAATGTAAGAATTCTATATCCAAAATATTCGATAGCATTTCGAAAATAGCTGCTACGACACAAAAGCCGCTAGTGAAATCTGTAATAAAGCTGAAAGCATGAAAATCGACCCGAACCCACCCGCAGGCACAGTTTGATCAACTTTTCTGCAGTCATTTGTTCGACACGGGTGCCAACAAATCCAGTAGCAACGGCTTTGTGTGTGAGTTTTCTCGATACGTCATTACGACACGTCTCTGTCGCTTGGTTAACCCGCGATAGAATAGGAAAGAGAGAAAGTACAGAAATTCGATCCGAAAATGCTCCAACAATCAGATCAGAGAGTCGTTGCGGAACGAGTTTGAGTTGGAGAAATGGGATCTATTGTTAAAGAGCAGGTGAACGGCATGGAACATGTTGAAATCTGTAAATGAAAACGTTATCGGAACTGGAGAAGTAAGGATTATTTGTTAAAGCTTGTGACATTTAAAAATTTAAAATTATATTATATAAATGTATAATTTTATTAAGAAATCGATAGCCTTTTTATTTTTATTACACTCACAGTTAATACTGATCTTCTTCCATATTTTTAGTATGCAATTTTTAAATATATTGAGATAGATTGGCCAACGTCTGCATAAAAATATATTAATTAAATAAAAATACTCACAAATTATTTAAAAATTAAACAGTGCTCATAAAAAAATAGCAAACTACACATAAGTGATGGTAGATGGGTGGATCTCTTCTTCTGCTCCAAAAATGGGACATAATTGTGGTGATTAAATAAAGTATTTTCTGAATATTGCCCTTTAAATTAAATATCAATATAACGAACATAACAATAGAAATTAAAATTAAATCCAAGAAATCATTTATTTATTAATGTATAACAATAATTATGAAACGAAGTAAACCATCCATATCTCAAATGTGACTAATGGAAAACCAAATGAAAAACCCAAAATCTATGTCACAGAATTTTTTTGTTGATGGAAAAACAATACTCCCTACTAGTTTCGGCCTAACATTGAGGCCATCATCAGGCTATAATTGTGGTCCTTATACTTATATTTATTTATTAATCTTTACACTAAGGTATGCTTTTTGTTCCCTTTTTTTTCATTTGTAACACTAAAATAACCTTTTTTTATAGCCTGATGATGGCCTCTATATTAGGCCGAAACTAGTAGCGAGTATTGTTTTTCCATCAACAATAAAATTCTGTGACATAGACTATTTTTTTTAACTCTGCTGCGCCTCGTTAAAAAAAATCAGTTCTCGATCACCAAAGTAGCATTTCGCTCACTAGATATAATTCTTTCTTAGTTATAAAACTATGTAATATGAAATGAGAAATGCGTAAATAATCATGTTAAATTAGAACAAAAACCAAAAAATTATAATTATATATTATATATTTTTTCACAAATGTCAAAAAGGACTATAATTATAATATTTCAATATAGGAAATTATGTTATAAAGCAAAATGATAATTTCGGAAAAGGCAACTGTCAAGCTCAAAATTTAAACCTTTAACCTTTTTTAATATGATTATAGTCGATATAAAATGTGTTTCTAAACTTTGTAAACTTTACAGAAAGATGTCCCATGAGGAAATAAATGGGATTTAAGTCGTTTAAGCCACAAGAACTTATAGGTATGTGATTATTTTTAAAATTTATTGGTATATAAACAATTTTTTTTTTTTTGACCAGAAGCTCACATGGAATCCACAAATCCAAAAAATCACCTGAAAGTCTACAATTGTCCTTGGGAGATGTAGACGATTGTGTGGGAAAACATGGGGCTCAAACCAAAGATGAATCTTTGGCTATACACCAGGGTCCTAAGACCAATGTTGACTTATGGTACAGAAGTTTGGTAAGAAAAAACCCAGCAGGTGGAGTTCAAATGCTGGCATGCCTGGGCATCATGGAAGCTATCAGGACGGTCCCAACGGAAGCGTTAGAGGTTTTACTAAACTTACCACCTTTGAATATTTATATTTAAGGTGAAGCTATGTCTATAGTAGGTACATAGAATGATATAAAGTTAGGCCCCAATCAGCACTAGGGAAGGTACTGACCAGGAAAAGTGATATCTGGGAATAAAATCAGACCTTGTTGTTTTAGGGCTGTCGAATGGTCCCTAGGTATAAATTTAATAAAATATTTCAGGCAACAATACTGGAAAAATAGGACTGGGAAAGAGATTAACCTATAGGTGGAGGAAAATCTTTTTGCTACACGGATGGCTCCAAACCGTTGTGGGTACAGGGGCCGGGGTATACATTAGAAAGCCAAGGACAGAAGTCCAGCTATGCCTAGGAAAGTACCCAAAAGTTAATGCTTTCTGAGAGTCAAGCGATTCTAGGGGCACTCAATTTAACTCAAATATTGTATGGGACTGCGTTTGTGCGCTCAATCAGGTGGGAAGCTTCAGTCGGCTAACACTTTCGTCGGTACCGGGGCAGAAGGAAACGGGAAGGCTGATAAATTGGCAGGAAAGGTGCAAACAACCCATTATTAGAACCTGAATCGTAAATTTATTTAAAAAAGCATAGCGCATCGGTGCAAAGAAAGTCTCTCAAATGGTGGGAAGGTACCCCTAGACAAAGAGAGACCAAACAGTTTATAAGAGGACATTCTGCAAACTACACGCGGCAGACCAACTCTCACGCGGAAGAAAGTTAGTAAGGATGATAGTAGGACAGAGATAGACTTGTACAGGTTCTGTCTGGAAACTGCATTCCATGTCCTTTGCTAATGTAAAGGTTTGACAGATCTAGATCTTGGAGACGAAAAACCGGAAGCAGCACTCTATTAAGCTGTCAAACGGACCAATTTATTATCTTGTAATTTTCATTCAACATTATAAACCTATCAGTCTGCTGAGCTCTATTTCTAAAGACATACAGGGAGGGATCCCTGAAAGAATCATATATGGTAATGACTAAAAAGTTTCATCCCAGACCACTAATTTGGTTTAGAGCCGAACACTCCTGTGAGCAGCAGGTACTAAGATAGACAGAAAGCATCTTTGACCATTGGACAGCAAAACGAACATGTAACGCTTTTTTCTAAATATAGAAAAAGCTTTTGACAAAGTTTGGCATGAAGTACTAATTTACAAATTAAATTCAGTCAAATTTCAATAAGGTTTGCTAAAACTAATTAAATCTTTCGTCAAGTCACGAACCTTTCAAGTAAAAGTTAAATCTTACCTAAGTCATTACAATACATGATACCGCGATTTTATCAAGCTCTTGAAAATTCACCAAGAGCGTAAAATACCTCCAAAAACCGACCAATGCCTATATAGAATGGGAGGAAAAATGGAAGAATAAAATTAATGAGAAAAAATCACACTTAATCAATTTTATTTAAAAACAAACCGATCAAGACAGTATACTGAATCTACTACACAAACTAAAATGATGACGATTAAAAGACAAGTGCAACTACCCCACAAACTTGAACCTAAGCTTATACTGTCCTCTCTACACATTAAAAAAATAAAATTGTGATCACTGAAAAACTGTGTGTTGGGACTTTCAATTATTCTGAGCAATTTTCCTATGAAAATTAAAGAAAGTTTCATATCCAATGTATGGTTTCTTTTGGAAAGTTGCTTAGAATTATGGTTACGTTGGGTCCATTGTTTAAGTTTTCGCTAACAGGGAGAGCAATTCATGGGCTTAGTACTACAACTAGGTAACTCGTTTTTTTTAGAAACGAGTTATCCACTAGTGACTGATCTACTATAGCTGCTCTATTTACTGTTATAACTAGATAATTCATAAAATAGTCCGTTTCTGCGCAGACGTAGTTGTTGAAAATAGGTATTTTTTTTAATATACATAATATTTTATACTAAAACCAGTTGTTGCAGCAACTTTGGAGCAACCTTTCAAGTCTTTTAATTTTACCATTCACAATATGGCTTCACATCAAGGTGATTGTTTTATCTGATCTGAAATTGATGACAAGAGAGGAAGCTGTGTTATTGCAACATGTTTATACAGATATCTCTTCCTGCACAAATTAAGCATATTTCGTGCTTTAGTGACCGTTGCTGAGGCGGTTAAAATCTGAATAAATTTACAGCAGGAATTTGCTTGACTGCAGTACGAGATTTACCTTATTTACATACCATAGATTTAAAATTTATGGTTGTCGGTCATAGTGAAATGGAATGCGATTCTATGTATTCAGCAATAACAACAGAGTAGCAACCAGAGGGAAAAGTAATTGGCCAGCGGACTGGAAGACAATCGCTCGTGGTGCAAGAAGAAAAGGCGACATACCCTACGTTATCCACGAAATGTCGCACGATAAGTTCATAGATTGGAAATGTTACGCGGATAGTAACATGACGATTCGCAAAGAAGAAGAAGAAGGGTGAAGCAGTAAGCTGGCAAAAATCTGTTGGCTTAACTTTTCTAGTAGAACGCAAGTCTTTATATGCGTCAGTCTTACCAATATCAAAAGAAAAGTATGACGACTTGAACTTCCTGTTCAAACAAGCTCCCTCCGCAATTGAAATAGAATACAAACCATTTTATGAAAATCTGCCACACAAAGAAAACCTAAAAAATAAAATAAAATAATTTCCACATCTGGATCTGACAGTGATTAGCTGGTTGAAAATTAAGCAACTTAATTTTGTTACTAATACTAATAATTATTTTGTATTTTGCCAATTTATTAATAAATAACTTTGAATATTTCCTTTAAATTGTTTTATTCTCAACTAGATAACTAATTAAATTGGTAGGTAATTAGAATATCATTACCCAGCTAGATAATTTGTTTATTTATAAACCAAAAGGAATTTTTAAGAAAAAACCTTTAATTTTCATAAAACATTCAATTTTCCACAGCCAAATAAAATTTTAACCAATAATACACAAAAAAAAGGATAAAAAATGATCGAAAAATATTGCATTATTAAAAATTAATATTCCCAATAATGTCGCTTTTTGAGATATCTACTTGTAGTTCTAAGCCCGCGAATTGATACTTTCATAAGTCGTCACTTGTCGCAAAACTACAGATTTCACACTCAACACTGAAACTGCTTTGTGGGAAAATAGATAAAATAGTTGTTATATACATTAATGAACAAAAATTAATGCAAAAAAAATTGAAAAAGTGGAAAATTGTTTCCACCTGCACCCAGGGTAATGATAGGATGGCGCTTTTACGACTTTATCATGGAATCGTGGGTTCACGGTTTATTTATTGGCGTAAAAGAATCATTCTGCATCCTGTTCTGCGGGATGAGAAGAACTACTTACCTCGTACTGATGAGACAATAATGTCGAAACCGGTCTACGAGTAGTGTTCTTCCTGTTTATTTGCAAATCGATAGAGATGAATGTAAGTATCGACGAAGTCGGTCGCCATCACGTTTTCTGTTGGAATGTAATTCAATGTCTGTTGGGGCATATAGCCCAGGAAGTAGTTGTTTTTTTGATAGAAAACGGTCAAGCTTGGTATAGAAACTGTTAAGTTTTCTTACCCTGAGTACAGGTGGAAACAATTTTCCACTTTTTCAGTTTTTTTATTGACTGCACCTTATAGAAATTTATTTCTTGTATTGTTTTCTTGTAAAAATTAATGCTTTATAATCATATCACCATTAATTAGTTGAAGAGTTAATGATGTTAAGCAAGATAAGAACATTAAAAAATAAAACTTTTTAACTTTTTATTTAAAAATTAGCTTTTTTTTTAAATGAATGACAGCTGGTTCGCTAAATTAATAGTTTTTTAAATCATCCTGGAAGTGTTGTTAAAAAGTTTTATTTTTTAATGTTCTTAGTAATATGAACTTCCATAGAGTAAAGGTTAGTACAATTAATATTAAGCAATATTTTTCAAAATTAAAAACTTTTAATAACGGATGTCCCAAAATCAATAAGTACAAGCGATTAAGTAAAACTTATAGAAAATTTTATCACCGTAAAATACTAACCTCCAAAAATTGTAAAATTACTTTTATATTCCTTAAAATATACAATGAAAATATTTAAAGTTCTTCTTTTGGGGAATAAGAAAGGAAAATGAAAAAGCACTCAATTTTTAATTGCATTCGGCTAATTTCTGAAGAATTATAATGGATAAAATACTTTACATAGCCCATCATCTTTCAAGAATACAGTCAAACTTTTACAACTCAAACAAATCTTTTATCAGTTTCTCGATGCTGGATATAAAAATTATGCGGAGAGATCTGAATTTGTCAGTCCCGGTTTTTCTGGAAGCAATTAAAAGTACGACAAAGTTTTAACGTTGTTGTTCGGATTTTAAAGCAGAATCGATTGTTTTATTTCAAATTAATTCGGACACAACTAAAAACCTTAAGAATTAAACGACGGATTTCCTTTTTATAAAAACTTTTCGCCAATATAAATCCTTTTTTATTACATCGTTTGTAATATCCTATAAAAATCCTTACCGCAATAGATTAGAGGTCTACTCATTTTTAAAAGATCTTTTAAATGGCTTAGTGACTAATTAATTACATAACATATTTGGAATGGTGAAAAAATATTTATTGAACATTTACACTTTTGTTAGAAAAATAGGTTTTCAACACGCAATTACAGCATCTTCAGAGTATTAGTAGCAGTCAAATTCATTGTACTAACCCTTACTCTGTGGAAGTCCATCTTACTAAGAATAATAAACAACTATTCGTTTAAACTTAGCTTCCACGTTTTATTAAAAAAATCGCATTTAAATTATAATAACAGCTGTTTCGCTAGAATTAGCATCGTCAGATTGACATATTGAAGTAACATTTTGTTAAGAACAGTAAACAGCGAAACGGTTGAATGAAACTTAATAGGATGGACTTTCACATAGTAAGGGTTAGTACAATAAATTTCATTAAGTCATCTTCGAGAGAAGAATTAACCCGATTGTATAAGAAGTTACATGAGAAAAGGTGTAGGCATCCCAAAACATCTGGTTTAACCAAGAATGTCTCAAGAAGAATTTAATACCCAAATATGGAAATATAAAATGTAAAACTCAATCAAGGGAAGCACAAAAAGTAATTAAAAAGACCCAACAAATGTGGATTAAGGAGGAAAGTAGAAAGTGGTTCAAAATAAGAGATTCTCTAGACATTTACATTAAAAATGTTCATTCAGAATTTACTTATTCAATGCATTCTGTAGAAATTGACTGCGTAGATGATAAAATTAAAGAACTGGTCAGTATTTTGAAACATGAAAAATATCAAAAATAGATAAGTAAATTAGAAAAATTAATGAATTTCCAACAAAAACAAAACAGGTTATACACAACATAATGACACAGTAAATACCCACGTACCAGTACCTAAATTAATACAAATCCTCAATGTTCAGAATTATTTGGAACTATTAAATTACATAAAGAGTCAAAACCAATTAGACCTGTAGTTTCGTATGTTAACACTCCTAACACTAAATAATTCTGGTTACATATCTAAATAATAAGTACAAAATTCATTAGATTTGGTAAATAAATTAAATAAATGTAATTTACAAAATAATACTAAATTAGTATCGTTTGATGTAACTAATATGTTCTCTAAAATACCTCCTAAAGAATGTATATTTCTAGTTAAAGAGCTATTAGCTGTAAGAAATATCCATCCAGGTATAATATCAGACATAATTGACCTATTTAACGTATGCATTAGCCAAAATTATTTTACTTTTGATAACAAAGTAGATATTCAAAATGAAGGTCTTCCAATGGGAAGTCATATTTCTACAATTTTAGCAAATATCTTTATGGATCATTTAGAAAACAAAATCTTTAATTCTAGTTATATAAACAATATTGTATTTTGGTACCTATAGATAGTATGTTCATGATATGTTAGCAGGTATTAAAGTAATAAATCTGAAGAGTAATAAATCTGAATGGGATGAAGACACCATACAGAATTTAAACCAGAATACCATAAAGTGGTATACGGACGGTTCCAAGCTAGACGAGGGAACTGGGATAGGAGTTTTTGGACCGAGAGCCAAATACTCAGAAAGCTTGGGCACATACCCGAGCATCTTTCAAGCAGAAGTCCGCGCCATCGAAAGATGTGTGGAATTCAATATTGGAAGAAACTATCGCAGACAAGAGATTGTGATCATGTCGGATAGTCAAGCAGCCATCAAAGCGCTGAGTTCAAATATAATCAGTTCGAAGATGGTTTGGGAATGCCTAGGCAAACTAAATGAACTAGGCCAGAAGAACACTGTCACCCTCCTATGGGTCCCGGGACACATAGGAATAGAGGGGAATGAAACAGCAGATAAGCTGGCAAAAAAGGAGCTGAAACCCCACATTTGGGACCAGAACCATCTTGTGGGATCAGCAGTAGAGTAATCTTAGTAAAACTAAGGGAGGAAATGGAGAAAGAAAAATCCGAGTACTGGAATCAGCTGGAAGGATTGAGGCAATCTAAGATACTACTGGGGAACTATGACCAGAAGAGATCTCTTAGCTGCCTCAACCTCAGTAAAAAAGGCTCCGTATTCTAACGGGAATATTAACCGGGCATTGCCGGTTAAGAAGCCACATGAAGAAACTAGGGTTAGCAGATGAAGCAAAGTGCAGATTCTGTGAGGAAGAGGATGAAACCTCAATACATATACTCTCAGAATGTCCTGCCTTGCAAAATTCTAGGGCTAGATACCTAGGAGCACATGAAATAGAGGAAGGGGATCTACCTGATTTGAAGCCCGACGATGTCCTAAACTTCCTCAGGAAAATAGGACTCGAAGAGCTGCTATAAATCTGAGAAAACATCAGAACATGGCAAGTAAGGGGGGACACAATAGATCCTATGGGTCGCAGTGTAATCATCACCCCTAACTCATTCATACATTCATACATTCAGGTATTAATACCCTTGCATCCTAAAATTAATTTCACCTTAAAAGTTGAAAAAAATAATTCAATTAATTTTAATAATAATAATAATAATAATATCGATTTTATTGAATGCAGTTGAACAATGTATTTACAAGGAAAAAAAATAAGTTATATGTTTATAAGTAAATACATGAAGAAAAAAAAATACCCAAAGTAACCGCAAATCAAAAGGCAAAGTTCGCTCTCATTTATAAGGAGATCCAAATAAACGAGTAGCGTTCTTCCACTTAACCGTTAAATACGTTGGTAGGAATTGGATCATTATAGAATAAAAAAACCCTTATAAGGATATTGAAACACATTAAAACTATACAATTCCGAATCCATACCAAAAAAATCGTCCACAAATTGTCATGTTAAATAGCCAAATTATCTTCAAAAATTAATGTTTTTAATCTTTTTTTAAAATTTTTAACTGGCAAGGATTTAATGGCATCAGGCAAAGAATTATAAATGTGGGCAATATTATATGAAAACGAACAAGTAAAAAGAGCAGTTTTATGTTTAGGAATAGATAATTTATTGGGAAACCTTAAGTTTAAAGAATGAACTTGGTGTCTGAATTCGACTTTATTGTAAAGATAAGAAGGGGTTTTAGTAGTGATAATCTTATGATAAAAACTGCAACAATGAAGAAATCGCCTTTGTTTTAACGTGAGCCAACCTATATCCTTGAAACAATAAGAAATTTTTTGTCTTCGACGGATACCACAGATTAGACGGACACATGAGTTTTGCATTAGTTGAAGACGTCTACATTGATTTTGCAACAAAGACGGACCATAAACGACATCAGCGAAATTAAAACGGGATAGAACAAGGGAGTCGCAAAGAATTGTTTTAGACTTGCGGCTGAGAAGTTTACGGTAAGAGTATATGAGTTTAAGAGAGCAAAATGACTTTTTGATTAAAGTAGATACGTGATCTTTATACCTGAGATTAGTGTCAATGAGTAGCCCCAAATTTTTTTCGCAGAAGGACAAGTTTATTAGACTGTCATTGATACGTAAGCAAAATTCAGGAGAGTACCTTACTCGTGCAAGTTTGTTACCAAACAATAGAGCTTTAGTTTTGGCAAAGTTAATTACCAAGTTATATTTATTTGAAATTTTAACAAGGGAGGCTAGATCATAATTAATGTTAATTAGAATCTCAGGAATGTTATCTACCGCGAAACTCATGAAAAGTTGTGTGTCGTCAGCATAAAAATGAGGAATAAAGTATTTCAAGGAAAGATAAATTTGAGAAGTATAAAGGGAAAACAGAAGAGGACCAAGAATAGAGCCTTGAGGGACGCCATTGATTAAGGTTTTTTTAGAAGAAGAAGACTTACCTATAACAACACTTTGGGATCGATTAGAGAGGTAGTTCTGAATAAGTGCGAGAGAAGTAGGACTGAAGCCAGAGTAATGTAAGATTGACACTAGTAGACCATGTAGCACTCTATCAAAAGCTTTACTGTAGTCAATAAGAATAAGCAAACACATCATTTTGTCGTCAATCGCTCTGTATATGTCATCAGTAATATTAGCAAGAGCGGTAGAACAGCTGTAACCGGAACGAAAACCAGATTGATTGGTAGGGATGATACCAGAGTAATCAGTAAAAATTCGCATTTGATGATCCATGACCCTTTCAAGACCCTTAGAGAGAGTGCATAAGATACTGATCGGGCGAAGGTCAGAATATTCTTCTGGATTGTTCTTTTTTAAAAGAGGAATTACTAAAGCTTCCTTCCACAGATCCGGGAAAACGCTATGCTCGAGACAAAAATTGAAAATATGTGTGACAATAGACAATATATGGGGACAGCAAAGTAGTAACATTTTAATATTGATTTTGTCAACGCCAGTAGCATTGGACTTAATAGATAGAAGAGTTTTATATACTTCCATGTCATCAGTTAGGGAAAATTTAAATTTGGAGAGGCTACTATTTTTGAAATTATTAAAAAAATAATCACTGAGGTCCGTATAATCTATCGAATCCTCAGAGACAGAGGCGGAAATAAAGAAATTATTTACAGCATTAGGATCGCATAAGTGTGTTGGCAGTCCATTATTTGGAGAAGTATTAAAATTTAAATTTTTTAGTTCATGCCACATGTTTTTCTTATTTCTTATCTGAAATTCAAAGTATGCTCTTTTTTCTCTTTTAATGGCAGAATTGACCTCATTTCTCATTTGCTGATAAAATTTCCAGTCATTTTCACTTTTAGAGGAACGGAACCTATGATGAGCTTTATCTCTCAACTTCATCATCTCTTTAAGAGTAAAAGTTAGCCATGGAGCTTTCTTGCGTGTGACCCGAATAGTTCGAATAGGAGCGTGTTTGTTAAACAAGGAAATAAGCATTTGATTGAATTTAAAAATTTTTTTGTTTATATCATTAGTTCGAACTATATCGTCAAAGTTTAAGTTGAGAAGATCATTTTCAAAAAGAGTGTTATTTAATTTACTGAAGTCACGATAAGTTACGAATTTTGGTGGCAATTTATTATGGACTTTACTTAACGTGCATTTAGCAAAAGAATGATCGGATATAAGGCAATCCTCAGCGTGAACATTATTAATTTTTAAATTAGTAGATGAAATAATAATGTCTAAAAGCTTATCTTTTCTAGTAGGTTCAGTCATAACTTGCTGAAGGGAAAAAGTATCAAGTACTTCGTTAAACTTTCCAACAGATTGAAGAGTAAAATCTAAAAAGTTAATATTTATATCTCCACCACAAAGAGCATAGTCGTATGCAGGTAAAACCTCACTCAAGGTACTTTCGAATTTATCCAAGAAATCCACCTCTGGACAAGTTTGTGGCCTGTAAAAGGAGCAAATGGCCAAAGATTTATTTTCAATAGTGATTGCTACCCAAAGCTGCTCTAGTTCTCGACCATTAGAGAAATTGATTATTTTGTGCTTGAAATGATTTCTTAGATAAATTGCCACACCCCCTCCTCTGCTGGAAAGCCTATCCTTACGAATAAGTTTATAATTATCAAGAGCAACAACAGAATTAGGAATCGTCGGCTTTAACCAAGTTTCTGAGACGGTAATAATATCAAAATTATTGTGAAATGTATCCTTGAAGATATTAAATCCAGATGTTAAAGATCGGGCATTAACGTGACAAAATTTGAACGGCATTAACAAACAATAAATAAATCACATAAAACAAATTACGAAAAAAAACAATACAACAAAGATCTACTTGGAAGAGGAATTTTTCCTGATCTTATTTTCTTGAAGGCGCGTGGTTATCTGAGGTTTATTAGCTGTTTGTTGCGCAACTTTGTTATTCTTAGGCTTCGTTGAGGAAGTTGTTGGAGCTATTTTCTTAATAGGTTCAGGAGAATTTGGAGCACTAGTGCTTATATTAATTTTATTTTCAGTAATAATTAAGTCCTCAGCACTATAACGAATATTATCTACGTAAAGAAATTTACCTTTAATATAGCACTCTCTGTTGTCTTCTTTTGCAAGTTTTAAGTGTTTTCTTAAAATCTTGCTCTCGCTCCTTTGTTGCAGAGTTTGGTCGTTAGAAATGGATATTTTTTTTCCTTTTAGTTTAAAACAATTTTTTAGTATCTCAGTTTTCTTCCAATTGGTTAAAAACTCAATTTTTAAAGGACACTTATTACTTTTTCCCAATAGGTAACAATCGTTGATGTCGTTTTTATCAATAGAGACTTCCAGCAAATTTCCTAACTCTGTACAAACAGAATCAATTTTAATTGGGGGTGAAATGTCTAAACCAAAAATAACAACTGAGTTCTTTTTGTTTTCACGTTTTAAGAGTTCCACTTCTTCTTTAAGAATAACGTTTTCAGTCTCAAGGCTCCTCACTTTGCTTTTTAAATCTTCTATCGTCAGTAGTAGACGAGTTTCAGAGGCTTCAATTAGAGATTTTAGTTCAGTTCTATTACGTAGGATCTCTTCTCTTATTAATTCTAAAGTCACACCTTGATTCATTTCCATTTCAACCAAAAGTAGAAAAGTGTTAATTGTATTTAATACTCAATTCAAACTGACCGCTGGTGGAATAAGCACACGTACTTATTTCAATATAAAAATATCGTTTGATGTTCAGAAAAAACAAATGCTGAAAAGTATATTAAAGAGTGCAAGTTTCAATTTGCTTTTAGATACTGTTATACATTTACACTTCATAAAACACTCGAGACACTTTTCACAAATTAAAAACGATCAAATACACTAAATTTAGATATACACTTTACGAGTTAAAATAACAGGTATAGATTTGAGAATTGAAAAAGTTAATAGTTTATTAAATTATTCAATATACAGAAAACCATGTATGTAATGTATCTAACAGTTTGTAACAATGCTTGTTTAACCAAAGCATCCAATCTTCGCAAAGAAGTCTTATACGCACAGCACGCAAACTGAGTATAGTGAAACATCTACAGTCGAATATTCAAATCTATTGGAGGCTTTCCATGCCAATGACTGGACCAACAACTAAATGTTGCGGATAAACGTGAAAGAGAAATTTATTGTGGACGTGTGCTGAGCTTAGTGTATGAAGATACCGATATTTTATGAAACGTATGGTTTTCTGAAGAAAGTTATATTCACCTCAACGGTTACATCACCAACAAACAAATTGATTTCTTGGGTTTGACCGTCGTAATACCTTCGCAGAAAAGCTTCTCTACATTGCTCGTGTAGGTAACCATTTTGGTTGCTGTGTCTGGCTATGGAATAATAATTATTAAGTGATCCTTATTTTGTTGCAGATGAGAATGAGCAGGCAGGCAGACACCTTTTGTCAGGGATTTTGACCTTTAGTCTTGTGCGTAATTTAAGAATCTGTAATCAATGGTTTCAAAGCTTGTTTGCAATACCACATTTGAACATATTTATTATAAAAATTATTTTTTTTATATCTTACAGTGTTTATTTTGGCGGATACTATATATATATTAATCGATTCACAACGTTCTACGACGTCTTTCGATACCCAGTCGCCATCTATCCCTGTCTCTCCATGCATCCTCATCCAAGTTACTCTCTCTCATTTCCCTATCTACGCCTTCTCTCCAGCTTCTTCTTGGTCTTCCACGTTTTTTGCGTCCCGGCGGTACCCAATTTAACAGTTGTTTTGGTAATCTATTTTCTGCCATCCTCTGTACATGACCGTACCATATTAGTTGTTTTGTCCTAATGTCGTCTATAATTGTGTGTCCTACTCTCATTATCTCTCTAATACGGTCATTTGTTATTCTTTCTCTTCTGGACTTTCCTGCAGATCTTCGCCAAAAGTCCATTTCTGTGGCTTTTAACATTTGCTCTGTTCTGGTTTTTATTTGCCAGACTTCACTGCCGTATGTTATAATGCTGCGGATTATGGTATTATATATTTTTTGTTTGTTGGCTTTGGATATCGTTTGATCCCAGAGGATTCCATTTAGCATCGATATTGCTCTCCTACCTTGTATGTTTCTGTGTCGTATTGCGTGATCCAACGTTCCGTCATTTGAAATATGTACACCTAGATATTTATAGTTGTCAGCAATCCTTATGTGTTCCCCACTTTGTAATATTAAGTCTTGTTGTATACCTCCTATACACATGGTTTCTGTTTTATTTATGTTTACTTCTAGCCCCCATTTATTGTATTCTTCTATGAGCTTCCTTGTCATGTATTCTAGGTCGTCGTAATCCTGGGCCATTACTATCTGATCATCTGCGAAACACAGTGTTGTTGTTTAGTGGGATGCCCATTCCTTCACATTTCCTTTTCCAGACCTTCAATACCTGTTCAAGGTAAATTTTAAAGAGCGTTGGTGAGGTGCAACAACCCTGTTTCAACCCTTTGGTTACCTTGATGTTTTCTGAGAGTTTATTCCCTATTTTTATTCGAGCCTGTATGTTGGTATATAGTTCCTTAATTGCCTTTATAATGTTTATGTTAATGTTGCTCAATTCTAAGGCTTCCCAGAGACGTTTAAGGGGGACACTATCGTAAGCTTTTTTGAGGTCGACATACAGTAAATGCACTTCTTGATTCCTAGCGGTTTTCTTTTCTATTAATTGTGTTAAGCAGAAGAGATGGTCTACCGTTGATCTCCCGGCTCTAAAACCTGCTTGCTCCTCTGCTTCTATATCTTTGTACTCTTTTTCAATTATGTTTTTTATTACTGCACCATATATCCGACTCAAAGAGCCTGTGACCGCTATTCCCCTATAATTTTCACAGTGGTCTTTGCTGCCCTTTTTATGTATTGTTGAAATGTAAGATTCTTTCCACTCTGCTGGAGTTTCCGCTCTGTTAATACATTTCTGGAATAACCTAGTCAGTTGGTAGACTAGTAGCTTACTTCCATATTTTACTAGCTCAAAAGGTATTTCGCCAGGACCGGGGGCTTTTCCGTTTTTTAAATTCTTGCAAATTTTTGCTACTTCCAGTTCTTGTATTCTTATCGGGGATGCCATTACCTCTACCTTAGTGTCTATGTTATCATTGTCTCTAAATATGTCTCTGGTTTCAGTTAGTAGGTTTTCAAAGTGTTTTTTCCATTTGTCTGTTGTTATTGGTGATATGATGTGTCTACCCTTTTCTTTTCGTAGGTTCTTTATTACTTTCCAGCCTTCAGTGCTTCTTCTACCACCTATATATGAATTAATCTTGTTGCAACTCTTTTCCCAACTTTCGTTCTTCTTCTTAGTTATTTTCTTTCTGACGCTTGCTTGGGCTGCTTTGTATATGACCATGTCCTCCCTATTTTTTGTATTTAGGTATTTTAGGTACTTTTGTCTCTTATCCTCGATTTCAGTTTCGATTTCCAGATCCCACCAATAGGGTTTTCTTTCTTTTTTGTCTGCTTCACGTAGTCCGATTGCTTCATATGCTGCATCATGTATACATTTCTTTATATGGCTGTATTGTTCTTCTATCGAATTAAAGTGGTCTCTAGTATTAAGTTTAATCTGTTTTTGTATAATCTTCTTACACTTTCGTGTTCCAAGCTGTCGAGGTTGTATCTTCTTTCTTTTATTTCGTTTTTTTCTGTGTCGTTTGGTGTTACTATTTTTCTTGGTATGTAACTTATATTAGTCCTTAGGTAGTAATGGTCACTGCCGCAGCTTGGTCCTCTGCATGCTCTAACATCACTTATGCTTAGCCGGGATTTTTGTCTTATTATGCTATAATCTATTATGGATTTGAGACCTCTTGTATTTTGCGTCCATGTATATTTATGTATATCTCTGTGCTGGTAAAAACCATTTAATATCTTTAGGTTATTTTGTTCACATACGTTTACAAGTCGCAGGCCGTTGTCGTTCGTAATATCCTCTCCATATTGTCCGATAGTCTTATTTTTTGTTTTCTTGCCAATTCTTCCGTTTAAGTCTCCGAGCGGATACTGTACTTTGGTTTATTTTTGTTCACAAATGGTTAACCATCATTCGTGTTCTCCTGTGTTCTACTGCACTATTCATGCCGTATGGACACATTTTCTGTCAACTTACGTACAAGCTGTTCATTAAAATTTATAAGCTGCTCGCTATTTTCTTTTTTGTTGAGTGCTTATAAAAAGACAAAAAGTAAAATTTCGATGTTATAATCCCCCGACGAAACAATATGCACGTTGACATACGTAATAAAAAACCAGTCAAGCAATCCAGAAAGTAAACGAAATGAATTTTTTTTTTATTTGTGCTTTTTAATCTCTTACTGAATATAGTCCAGGTAAAGAATATAAGAAATAAATAGAAAAGGTTTGAAACTAAAACCTATTATAATGATTTTATAACAAAGTTAAAGTAAATTTTTATTTTTTAATATTCAAATCTTTCTCAGTGGTAAACAATTAAGCTAAACAGTGTCCCTTTATTTAAAAGACACAAGGGCCAAAACTGATGTAAACGGAAGTAAACAAAATATAGTTATTTTTGTATCTAGTGCGCGAAATGCTACTTTGGTGATCGAGAACTGGGAGTTCCTCACTGCATATGTGTTTTGCCATTGCAGTGTCTTCCCTGGTAGGTCTTTTAGCTATCTCATTTGTTTTTTCGAAAGGGACTATTCCTCCGGAAAAGTGAGTTTCTAACAGGAGCAGAGCTCGTTCTTTGTCGCTTTCTGTGAAGCTTCCATCTGGCTTCCGTAATGCCATTACAGTGTCTACTTTTCCTTTTGCCAAGACTTTGTGTAGCCTTGCTGCAGAGGGTGTAGCATCTATTTCTTCGCAGAATTTTCTGAAGCTTTCTTTTAGCTTTTCTAATCTCCTTATTATATGCTGTAAGTTTCTCGGTGTAGCTCTGCCAATCTCCGTTACGTTTGGCTCTGTTGAAGAGCTGTCGCGTTTCGGATCTTAAGTTTGACATATGACTGTTCCACCACATCGCATCTTTTGCTTTTCTAGTCCTTTGGAGAGAACAACTGGATTCATAGGCATCGATTATTGCCTCATTCAGTTCTATGAGATCGTTTTCTAATGCCAGGTGATTCCTGGCATTTCTTTTAGTATTGAGACTTGCAAGATTTATGTTCAGGTTAGTGTTGTAATTTTCCCAGTTAGTTTTCCTGGGGTTTCTCCTGAGTGCTGGCTCAGGAGGATTACACTCTAATCTGAACGTAATTATTCTATGATCAGAGAGGGATGGTTCGTTCGATACTCTCTAATCTTTCACCCGATCCTTAAGATTCGGTGTACTTAGTGTTATATTTAGTACTTCCTTTCTTGTTCTGTTTACAAACGTAGGGGTATTCCCTTGTATAACAAGATTCTTATTAAATATAAAATCTAAAATTTTCTCACCTCTTTCGTTGGTGTCTGTGCTTCCCCATACGGTATTGTGACCGTTAGCGTCGCATCCTATGAGAAGCGGCAGCTTCTTCTGTTCACAGTACTTGACTAGTCTTTGCAGATCTGTAGGCGGTGCAGTCCCGTCCCCTGCAAAGTAGCATGATGCTATCATGACTTCTTGACGTCTATTCCCGAACTCGAGGTTTGCTCGAATCGGAACGAGGTCTCTCGTCATGAACTCTGAAACACAAAAGTAATCAATGCTGTTACTTACCAAGATGCATGCTCTTATATATCAGCTTGGCTTCCCTACTTGCGAGTCCTCTCACCTGACCATCACGGACCCATGGTTCCTGCATCAGTACTAATCTAATTTGGTATCTGATAAACGTCCTTAAAATAACCGCCGATGATCCCTTGGCGTGATAGGCGTTTATCTGAGCAATATTAATTCCCGCTATTTTTTTTCAAATTTAGATTATATTGACATTTACCGAAAATATGCGGCTCTTCGTCCAAGTTATGCTACCAGTCGTCGATTGTTTTTGAAGTATCAAAATAAGAGATGTTTTAACAAAGTTGTTGGAATAAAATAGTTTTGGAAAGATGCATAGTTTAATAGAAAAACACCTAAAATTACCAAATCCTGATGCCTACACGGGCCATTGTTTTCGGAGAACATCAGCTACACTTCTTGCTAATACGGGGGCCGATATATGTGTTCTGAAGCGACATGGAGGTTGGAAATCTTCGACTGCGGCCGAAGGATACGTGGAAGATTCTATCAACAATAAAATTCAGAGGCTGCACCATTAATGTTAACATTGAAAATAAAAATAAAATTAGGTAGTGTTAAAATATAAAAATCCCATATAGTTTACATGCAGTGTGCCAAGTAAGTATTTCGCACACTACTTCGCGCACGGTGTCATAGTAACAAAGAAAAATGAATAAAAGGGTCACTTTGCATATTCTTGAGTATGCTCGAACCTTGTCATTTTTTGACGTTTCTAGAAAAGTATTTTACTATTTGCATATTAGTAATGTTATCTAATTATATGTTTTTAATAAGATTTGCTATTTGTATTTTTTCACAAATAAAATTATTTGATTTAGCGAAACAGCTGTCATTGAGTTTAAAATAGCAATTTTTTGGATAAATAGTGGAAGTTTGTTTAAAAAGTTCTATCTTTAATGTTGTTATTATGCAATTTCTTTTATTTTAACTTTTGTCTTTATTAATGGCCATTGGACATTGAACTAAATATTTTTATTATTTACTGGCCTACGGTTTTTGGTCTAATGGTCGATTTAAACGAATCCCAAAACGACGTCTCTTACCTATTCATGCCATGCTAATACTAATCACAACGCGGTTCCGACTATAAGAAACTTTGACTGACGTTAAGCCAACAAAAAAGAGTAGAATTTAATTTTTTTATTTTCCACTCTACTAATGTTTTAATGTTTTACATTATACATAGTAAATAATAAAACAGCGGATTATTAACGGGTTCTGGATAATTTTACAGCTTTCTATTTAAAATTTATCAAATGTTATTAATTAATGTTTATAAAATTTGTTAAGTTAAAAAAATATCCATATTTAAACATATTTAATTAGTTGTTTTAGATTGCATAATTTAAAAAAATTAGTCTACAGTATTAGTAACTATACTAAGTAACATAAAAATCCGAACACCCAGTGCTTACTGAAGCATAATAAGTAAATGATAAAAATTTCAAAATGATTGGATTGCTTTAAAGCCGTTTTTCCTTTAATAATGTGTGGATGCACCCCGATGTGTTACGCATTCTCCAACGCGCCTAGGCATGCTTCTGATCAGGTAGTTAATATCCTCCTGTGGTATCTTATTCCAGGCAACCACCAACTCCTCTGGAAGTTCTTCTAGAGACTGACTATAGATTTACTTTTAATAATCAAGTTATTGAAATGGAAAATAAATATAATTACTTATTAGTATCCTTCACAGCATCTTCCCTGTTTCGTGAACAAGTTAACCAGGCAGCCGCAAAAGCGAAACAGGCAATAGGCGCGGTAATATCTATTTTGTCGAAATCCAAATCTAACTCTTGGGAATGTAGAATGACTTTATATAACTCCTTAATATTAAACACACTTTCAACATCTATTCCTGTCTGGGGGCTTCGTTATCTTGGAATCATTGAGAGAGTTCAATTAGGTTTTTTTAAAAGACTTCTTTTACTACCCAGAAACACTCCTGACTACCTTATACGTTTAGAAGCAGGTTGTGTAAAATTAGAATTTTTGGTTTTTAAACTATGTCTTAAATGGTGGCTCAAATTACTTGCTATGAATTCCTCTAGAATACCTAAAATAATGTTTAATAGGTTATTGTACCTCCAACCTCACAACAATTTTAAATTCAATTGGGTTTTACAAGTAAAACTTACTTTTTATGAACTTGGCCTTTCAGAACTGTGGGATACCTTGTCATTTGGAAAACTTAAGTTGGAATATAATAGAATTTTGGACACTTACAAAACTAAACTTTATGACGAAGATCTGCAAAAACTCTCCGAATCATGCTATTGTCTCATTTATAGTGGTTTTCATGTATTCCCCGAATATGCTTATTACTTAGAGTATCAAATGCCTGTTAAATTTATCAGGTTGATTAGCCAAATTCGACTTTGCTCCAAAACGTCCTTACACCTTACGGCCTTAGAAGCTACACGGCTTATCTGAATGATACATTACATTTTATTTGTATAATTAATATTAACGATAATTATTTAAGTGAAAAGTATTAACTATTCATAAATATATTTCCATAAAAATAACTAAAGATATTCCCATTTTTAACGAATATCACGCCAATGGGTTATATTTCTAAATCATCTATATTGATAACACGGGTCAACATGAAATTTGATTTTGATTGCAAAGCATTAAATTTCGGTAGTTTAGGTCGTAATAAAACGGAAAAAAATATATGGCATGAAAAACTTTGCTTTTGTGCTTAGAAGGCTGATTGAACGAAATTTTTAAAAATCTCGGATTTTAATTTTTGATTGAAAATAAAACTATTGTTATAAAAATGTTTATTGTTTTTATTAAGTTTTACTATCAAATTAGCTTACAGAAAAGTGGAAAATAACTTAAAAGTGCACACTTTTACTTTTTCTTTTATGTTCATAGCTACTTTCTCTCAATAAACCCCAAATATAGTCGCCCATCATGTTTCATGATGTCCTGATGGAAACGTTCTCCTTGCTCTTCGGAATGGGCTCCCATATTGTTTTTAAATTTATCCAAATGAGCATGTAGCATATGTACTGTTAATGACATCCTGCAGCCCATGGCCTTAAAATTGGTAAGCATATCCTCAACCAACTTTTCGTTGTTTTCAGCTTTATTATTTCCTAAAAATCCAGAAACTACTGCTTTAAAACTGTTCCAACTTGCTTTTTGAGTACGATTCAGCAACGTTGGAAATTTTTCATCGGCGAAAATCTGTCTTATTTGCGGACCAACAAAAACCCCAGCTTTAACCTTTGCTTCCGATAACTTCGGAAAAAATTTTTTTAAGTATCCAAAAGCTTCTGAAGTTTCATCCAGTTTTTTAACAAATTGTTTCATCAACCCTAACTTAATGTGCAAAGGCGCATTAACACTTTTTCCGCTTCAACAATCGGCTCAAATTTGACGTTCTGTTTTCCGACACACAATTCTGTTCTTACAGGCCATAACCGTTGAATATAGTGTTTAAAACCCACTCTGCTATCCCACAAGCACAAATAACACGGATACTTTGTATATCCACCCTGTAGCCTCATTAAAAATCCCACCATTTTAAAATCTCCAATCAGCTCTCAGTTATACTAACGATACTTTACAGATTCAAGCAAAATTTTGACACTTTCATAATTTTCTTTAAGATGTACTGAGTGAGCAATTGGAAGAGACGGAAATTTATTCTGAAGTAATGAGATAGTGTTTTGGTTGTTCAGGTGTAGGCAAAAACTCCTTATAGGAATTACTTTTATAAGAACTAAAAGATGAGCTACTTTTCTGCGATAATTTTTTTGGTGGCTCAGGTACTGGTCGTGTCAGGTCGTGAGCAATTGGAGCACAAGGAGATTCGAGGTCAGGATATTCAATAGGTTTTGCATTTTTACCTCTAAGTCTTTTACTCGGATTCACCATACAAAAGTAGCAGTCAGGTCAGTAATATGGTCTTTTGGTTCTCGCCAAATCCTTGGTATTGCAAATTTCATAGACCTTTTCTCACCTCGATACCAACCTAAAAATATAAAAATAAAAATTAATATGTCTATTTATTTTGGATTCATCGCTTAATTAAATAAAAATTGCTTACCTTCCAAACACCTTTTACAATAACTACAAGCAACATGTGGAGCCCATGGCTTTTCTTGATTCCGTACAGGAAAATATACTTCATAGGCTTCACACAGAACGAGAGATGTCTTTAGTTCATATTTCACGTCTCGAACTTTAATAAATTGACCACATATAAAACAAAATGCATCAGAATCGTATTTGCACTTTCGCGACGACATTTTAAGTTATTCTGGGCTTGTAAATAACACCTGATGGGTGTTTATCACTCGGGTGCCATCTAGCGGCACAGTGTAAACGTTAATACCCCACTCTCACCGCGCGGTCTTTTTAAAAATATTAAAATCAATTAAAATTTATGAAAAAATGAGTATTATTATTATAACTATCACAAAAGCAAACTTTATACCGAAAAAAGGTATTTTCTTTTCGTTTTTGTGCATAACTAACTGAAAAATAATAGTATAAACTTTAGGACAAAGAACGAAAATTTTTTTGTAGAGTTCATTATTATCTTTAAAAATCTCTAGGTTTCGGAAATATTTGTCTGTCTGACTAAAACTTTTACTCTGGACAATGTTTCATAAACAAGCCTGTTTTATTATGTTAATATAAATACTATTGTCTATTAGGACTTTGGATATACCATCCCTTCTTGGTGCTATAAACTAAGCCACAATCTGATATATTTTTAAAATACAAGGTTTTTGTATTATATTTAAAATTTCAATTTTGAATTCCATTGTGAGTAAATTAAAAGTGTAAAATTAATACTTCAGTATTTATTTACTATTAAAGCGGTAATATTATTCCGTTTACAAATTCATGAGATATCGCGGAATTAAAATTATAGAATTTAATTAATGTAACTCATAATCAAATAAATGAACTGTGACGGTTGTTTGGATTTTCTATTGTAAGAGAATTTCGCGGTTTTAATATACATGATACCGAATTGTTTATTTATAATATAGATATATATTTAATATTTTAATTATACATTCAAAATTATGACTGATTATAAACTTTTTGAGTGCCGAATTGAATACCTAATTTAAATTTATTAAGCTGGTTGACAGCACTCCCGACCAAAACCAAATTACAAAAAATATTTTAAATTATGGAAAAATAACGTGAAGCGATAAATATTTATTTGGTTGTGAAAAACTTTAGTGAACGTCTCGAGCTGATTTAAATACAAATATTTCAAAAATGGTGTGGACTTGTTCTGTATAATGTTCGCTATATTCGATGTAAATAAGATATTACTCTTCTTGAGAATAAAATAAATTTGGCTTGATTTGATTTATAAACTTTCCACTTTAAAATAATAAAAATTAAAACTTATGGACACTTCAAATTTCTACAATCATGTAAATTATCTTTTTTTCAAGATAAATATATCGATGACCGTGTGTATTAAATGTAATAAACCATTCCATTCTACATAAATACAAGACCAATTTAAAGGATTTCGTTACTAGTCAACAGCCTTCATGAAAATAAAGCAAGGCACCGACTAGTGCGGCCGCGGCTGCGATCAGTCACTTCTATTCACTAGTAAAATTAAATACTTGGTAGTATAGTCTTTCCAATATTAATTGCTCAAATCCATTTAAAAGTGTTATACAGAGTGTTAGTTTACTAGGCTTCAAAGTAGAAAGAATAGCATGAAAACAACATATTTGTCCCGTTAAACATCCACTCTGTATCATCGGCACCCAGCTCTCTCTAGACTGGTAGTTGTACAGCGCGAAAACAAGTAGGGTACGCACGCGACTTGTTGACGGCTTTTAATGGTCCGCTGTATTCTGTTGCGTGCCGGGGTCTCGGGGTTATTTTTTGCGGCAGTTTTTATATAGCTCATAAAGTCGGTATCTAGTGCGGAGAGTCCAGATTTTTATTTGGGGCTGTTCAGTATTAACTTTAGATATATCTTTGTTTCGGTTATTCATTTTTAATAATTGGTTGACGTATTGTAATTTTTGCCCATATTAATTGATAACCTTAAATTAGTTGCATATATTATGGCAGCGTTTTGGAGACCTTTTGAATCAGATAATGGAAATCTAGATCGAAATTTAAATTCAGAAGATATGATACCGCCAACAGGTTGCAATAAAAATTTACACATTCAGTGTCAGAGGGTTATTTTGAATATGTATCGGTGTTTGAAAAATGAAGATAATAAAAAATCATATGCGGTTATAATAAAGCGAATTAATACGTTAACTAAAATTTCTATTTACACTATTTCTCGGGTTATTAAGCGCGGTGACCTTATAGATCATTCACAGATGCGGAAAAACAAAAAATCAAAATTTGCAAACGGCGAACGGTTTATAATTTATATCAAGAAAATATTGTACCGACTTTAGAAATCGTTCAAGAGAAATTAAGAGATTATCCCGATTATAATTATAAAAGCTTATAAACTTTACGCGGTATAGGTGTGGTGAACGATGTTTTCTTCTTTCACGTATTTTATCAGCTTTCGATATGTATCTATTGTATTTGTTGCGATTTTAACAGTATCATTTGGCAGGGTTCTTGTATAGTAGGTGTCTTTGTCCACTACATTGGAAAAGCTGTCAATTATCTCTTTAAACTTCTTGACGCCGTATATAAATATTGGTGGAGGTTTTGGAGGTTTCTGTTCTTTATTTGTTTCTGTCTGTTCGTTGCCATCAGTGTTAGACAAAGCGGTAAATCGGTTTCATGTTTTTGTTGGTGGTGATTCCGGCGATTCAGGTACTTTGTCCTGTTTAGTACATTTGCGTTTTTTAACTACCTGCCATGTGTTTTTGTTTTGAGCTTCGTCTATATTGGCTTCGTTGCCGTCTGTATTTATGTTGACCGGGTTTCTAATCAATGTTAATTTTAATGGAGAATGTATGGCTTGCCCCGAGGTAGGTTGGTTATTTGAGTTATGATGTGGATGGTGCTGGTTATTTGGGAACATGTTCCCTGTATTGGTACTGGTAAGCGTGGAGCGTAGAATTAGTATTAGGCACACCACTGGCACATTAAGTAGGTAATTGTTTATTGATTTTTCGGTTATTGTTATTAGCGGTCTTAATGAGTTTATTCACAAAAAACAAAATAAAAAGTTTAACACCGTAGTTCGACCTTCTTGGTTCGTGATCTAAACGGTACTGCCACTGGAATCAAAAGTCTATTCTTAAATTTTCGTTTCTCTCTGTATTTCTTTGTAAATATTTTATTATGGAAGATACAGCCACCCTTTAAAATGCCAATGTCAATATTGAATATTTATACTACATTTTCATTTATAGCGCTGATACAAACAAAATTTACAATCTTCCAAATAAGGATGAACTACCTCACTATTGGTCTTCAATATGGTCTAATCCTCAAAAACACAACAAGGGTGCAGTACGGATAAAATAAGAGAAGTAAATATCAAACATGATGTTTGATAACATAGCAACACCAAACAATCCAAACTATAGGAAAAACTAATAGTTGGATATCCCCAGGAGTTGATAATAATGATATCAAAATATACACATATCCACATATTCAGACATACCAACCTTTCTTACATATGGTTTAAACTATATATTAAATTTATTGTACTAACCCTTACTTTTTGGAAGTCCATCTTATTAAGAATAATAAAAAAACTCTTCGTTTGAACGTAACTTACAAGTTTATTTGAAAATTTAGGTTTTAAATTACAATGACGGCCGTTTCGCTGACTAACATCGTCAGATTGACATTTAAGTTACATTTTGTTTGTAGCTAGGTACCTGATGTTGTTTAGGTATATTAAGGCTAGACCAAGTATGAAAGTAATAAGTCATAACAATATTTTTTTATGAGTTTTTTATTATTCTTAAACTATATATGCTTCCAAAAAGAGCTACTATCCAGGAAATTTAAACCGAAAACAATGGCCATAGAGGGATATTAACTTGATCATCAGGGATCATCATGGATTGACTCGACAAGCGCAAAAGTCAAGTTGGAAGCGTGAACTATGAAAGGAGATTGATAAAACCTAATTTGATTAATTAGAGTATACGAGTAAATTTTAATACTTTTAATACTAATTAATAAAACTTCATTATTATCAAATTATCTGCATTACATCCCAACAATTATTTATTTAAAAATCTTAAAATTTTTTAATCTTTTTTGTGGTTACATCTTCAGAAATTCTTCCTATATGTATCAAAAGTCCGTACATACATAGAAAGTGTGAGAACCTTAGTTGAGACTGTTACTTACATGCAGATGCCGATGTCCGGAGGCCCTTTCTCGAGGGGCCCGGCGTCGACTAATGTACTTTTCATGTAACCACGGTAGTGTGTACCTCAACACGTGCCCCCCAAACTCCATTAGGGGACGGGATATATAGAAGGCTTGTGTATTATCGATGTATCGCCTTGTAGTACGAGACGTTATTCGGTAAGACGTGGAGATTTAAGTCAGTCGACCATAGCTATGACAAATGGTTTTCACTGTTTTTGGGAAAATGTTCTATAATTTTTTTATGTTAATTCATTAACAAGTTCTAAAACAGACATTTATCATCAAGTTATTATAAAGTTTTCTAAAATACCCCATCAGATGATAATCCACCGCTAATTGAGAAAACTAAGACAATTAATTCATTTTAAATTAATAGCGAACAATATAATATTCCCATCTTAGTTTAGGTTAGCTCTGGTTTCATATGAATAATAAATGAGTTATATTTTCAATAAAAAACGTTTAAATTGTTTTTTACTTCCACAGAGTAAGGGTTGGTACAATACATTTCATTAACCTTAGATTATGCATACAGTGTGTCCACGAATGGGGTTGGCTATAGGAGAAAAATTTGTATTATTCATTTTACGATAAAAAGTCATAATTTATAAAAAAATTTGCTTCTTGTAAAAATAAGAATAACACTAAAAAATCGTAGATTGGATCTGCAGGGTGTTGCCAAATTAAGAAAACATGAAAATACCTCAAGAGAGAAGTACCATTATTTTTTATTTTACACAAAATTTATATAAAAGAAAGTTGTTTATAATCTAAAATAAAGCCTGAACACAAATACCCCATCTGTGGACACACTGTATACTAAAAGTACATCTCCATTTTCAACATTTAAACGGTCAAAACGAAAACCCTAAGCCCTTTTTAAAAATTTAAAGAAAAAACTGGACTTTTGTTTATTGAGGTTACGGTAACTGAAAGAATTTATATTGCAAAAGATGTGATGACATAGAAGAATTAATATTTGGTATACAGTATAAAGAATAAAATTAATAAAAATACATAATAGTATAAGTATGGAGATCGGTAAGGGTTTTATACCGATCGAAGACAATTGTCATTTTATCAATGGATTGGTTGTTAGGTAGTAACTAAGGTGCACAACAACAGTGGAGAATTGAGTTTTTAATTAGTTTATGTTTAATTTTGATTATTATAAATTAAAATATGAGCGAAAGTGAATTTGAAGAAATTGAACGGGTTTGGGAAGAAGGATGTTCCGCAATTATTCCCGAAAAATCCAAAATCCGTTATCAAAATACCTACCTTAGTTTTAAAAATTGGTGCGAAGGCAAGAATTTAAGAATCGATTAAAAGACTTTATTGGCATATTTCGCTCAAAGACATATGCAAGTAAAAGCTCCTGGAAGCCTCTGGGCAGAATATTCAATGATTAAATCCACCGTTTTTCTTTATAATGGCATTGATATTTCCAAGTTTTCAACTTTGATCGCGTATTTGAAGAGAAAATATGTTGGCTATGGGCCTAAGAAAGCAAGCATTTTTACACCGGAGCAATTTGTAAAATTTCCGATGGAAGCACCGGATGAAGAATTTCTAATTCACAAGGTAATGTAAGCTAATTTAGTTAAAAGAAATACTCTAATGAAGATTTTTCGCTATTGAATTAGCGAAACGGCCGTCATTGCATTTCATATTTTGCGAATAAATAGTGAAAGTTTAATTCAACCTTTTAGTTGTTTACTGTTCTTAACGAAAGGATTTAAGTAGGGCGTTATCCTTCCGTCGTACCTTGTTTATATAAACAACCATTACAGTGGACCAGGTCTCCAGTAAGAACCCAGGGCTAAGCTTGCTCTAAAATACAATCAGAATCGGCAGCAGAAGGTCCAGTCCTTTTTGTGATAGGACAAGAAAAGGGGATCATCCCCTGGAGTTTTACATGTGGTTTATACCCTACTTCCCATGCATGTTTCTTTTTAATATTTTCTGTAGACATTTTCTAACTTTCCTTCCTAGTTTGGGCCAACAGTCCTAGTTCTGTATTTCCTCTATTCATCCCAATCACAGTTGAGCTTGGGAAGTGATTTTGTAATAAGAGCTACATAATGTTCTTTGAGAAGATACGGAGATCCTCTGTATTCGTCGTATCTCTATAATATCCAACTTCTCCAAAGTACTTGAAATATTATTAGAACAAGTACTTTATAGACATGTTAATAGAAGTTTAACAAATTGTCAGCACGGCTTTATGAAGGGTCGTTCAACTGTAACCAATCTGGTTACAATTACTCAGCATATCGCTGAATCTATTGACGCTAAAACCCAGACTGACGTTATTTACACAGATTTTTCCAAAGCTTTTGATCGACTCGATCACGGTATTCCTTTGAACAAGCTTAGAACATTTGGTCTTTCGCATTCTCTGATTGAGCTTTCTCAATCGTATTTACAAAATCGTACACAATTTGTTCAAATCAATGAATTTAAATCTATTATATATACCGCTACATCAGGCGTTCCACAGGGATCAATCCTGGGTCCGCTATTGTTTAACATTTTTATAAATGACTTTTCTGATGTTATTAGTGTCAACTACTTACTATACGCAGATGATTTGAAACTTTACAGCACCGTAAAATCTATTGAGGATTGTGAAAACTTGTTTTTAACATTAATTTGTGTAGTGGACTGGTGCAAAAAGAATAACTTGCCTCTCAATCCAGCTAAATGTAATGTAATGACATTTGGTCTAAAAACCAGCATGTATAAATTTAATTATTCCATAGACAGCGTTACCATTCAGCGACCAGATACATTGACTGATCTTGGGGTCATATTTGATTCTTTTCTTTCATTTAACAATCATATTGATTCAATTATTTCCTCTGCAAATCGTATGTATGGCTTCATCGTCAGAACCTCTCGCGATTTTAGTAATGTTAACACATTAAAAATTTCATACAATACTTTTGTAAGACCCAAGCTGGAATATGCATCTGTAGTGTGAAGTCCGTTTTACCAATGTCACGTGGATCGCATTGAGGCTGTTCAGAGACGTTTTTTAAAATTATTAAGTAGTAGGGCTGATGGTGTTTACCCTCCACCTGGAACATCGCAACTTGATTTATTGCAACGGCACACCTTTTTCAGTTTAAAAAATAGGCGCGATTATTACAAATTAATTCATAATTTGACTGACTGCCCTAAGTTACTGGAGTTGCTCTTTTTTCGCGTTCCCCGAATTGAATCCAGACAACCAGATACCTTTTACTTAAGTGCCCCTCGTACGAATGTCCTGAAGAATTCTCCACTTCACACCACATGCAACATAATCAATAACATGAATTCTAACATAGACATTTTCTCCTGTACTCTCTCATTTATTAAGTGTAATTATTTTACTTAAATTGAACTGTTTGAATGTATTATTTTTCTTTTCTTTTTAGTTTTCTTATATAAACTTATAGAAATAAAATTAAAAACATCTGTATTTCCTTACTCTGTAGTTGGGCTTTAAGCCCGTAGGGTAATGTACCGAATAAATAAATAAATAAATTAGTAGAAAGAATTTGGGTTCTAATACACTACAATACCCTTGTTTAACAAAAATAAATAAGCAAGTTAGAAATAAAATATTTGAAAAGGCAGGATAAGATTGTAAACAATTTAGTACTAGTATAAATAATTTATAAACAATATATAAACGTTTCAAGACCGTCGACTCCGGGGAGACTTGATATTATGTTATAAAATCATTAAGCACAACTTTGGTGATCTTCAATCTATGTTTCTATTCAACACTGATCTTAGACTGAGAGGTCACCCATTTAAACTTAAGAAGGAGTCCTTTAGATCCCGAGTAAGGCAGCACTTTTTACCAAACAGAGTGTTTGATGTCTGGAACAATCTTCCTGATGATGTAGTAGACGCACCATCAGTCAACGCATTTAAGAATAGGATTGATAGACTTCTATTTAATAGTTAATAGTGCGCATAGTTGCATTCATTATTTATCTGAATTTGTTTTATTTATCTTTTTTCGCTGTATAATTGTTGCGGTTATTCTTGAAAACTACGATTTTGTTAATTATAGTTAATTTGTTATTGATTATGTTTATAGGCGTTTAAGCACCTGTTATGTTCTCAGATCATGGGCTTCATAGGTTCTTACCTCAGCCCTTATTTCTATTGTAATAATAATAATAATAATAATAATATTTAAATTATAATCACTAATATAATAAGAATATTGTTCCTCTTTTAAAAAAAATTTTCACAGCTTTTTAGAAAATAAAAAAATATTATTCTTTACAGTATTCATTTTTTCACCACATTTTCTTTAAAAGTAGTTTTTGAAGGGCGCGAAGTGCATTAACATTTTGAATTGCACGAAGGGAGCAACAAATGAAATCGCCACGTGACTGAATGTAAACCCAACGCCCTTTCGTTTGCTAGAAGCTATATTCATTACTGTGTCACGTGTCGCTAACTTCGTTCAACACTGTTATTGTTTGTTATGTCACGGACCAAAGTTTTATTTCGGATCTAATCCTGTACACTTGCATACAGTTTTATGTATTGTACATTGGGTTTCCTAATGGATGTTACATTTTCTTCTACATGACGATGTAAATAAAACAGCAACAAACATAAAGCGTTGCTGTGGATTATATTCCTTTCTAAGGGTATTATTTTGTTAAAAGTCTACAAACAATTGTATAATTTTACAGTCAGTTTAGTGAAAGGACCCCGCACTTTTCTTATGGAAACGGGAGCACCGTCAAATTATCTGAATTTTTGATATGTACTAATATTATGTCCTGATCAAAAGTCTCCATGGGCCCAACTTTATCATATGGCTAGATTTTGAGATACAGGGCGTTGAAGTTCAAAATCCCGACTTTTTTAAAACGGTCCCCAAAAAGTTGCTCTTAAATATTTTTTGATGTTACCGCCATATACAGTGAGGGGCAAATGTATGGAACCAAGTAAATAACTCTGGAAAGGTTAAAGATATCAGATTGAAATTTGGAAGGTAAATATTACAGTAAATTACCTATTTGTTTTTAATTTTCTCAACAATTTTGAATTTCCGGTTTAACCGGAAATGATGTCGATTATGAATTTTTTAATGAAACAAATAAAGCATTTTATTAGAATTCCAAAAATATAGGGTTCGATATTTTTTATTTCAATACCTACCGAGATATTCACACAAAAGTAAGAAAATGGTGTTTTAAAATATATCAGAAATTGAACTAAAATATTATGTATGTACGTATGTATGAGTTAGGGGTGATAATTACACTGCGACCTATAGGATCTATTGTGTCCCCCCTTACTTGCCATGTTGTGATATTTTCTCAGACCTATAGCAGCTCTTCGAGTCCTATTTTCCTGAGAAAGTTTAGGACATCGTCGGGCTTCAAATCAGGTAGATCCCCTTCCTCTATTTCATGTGCTCCTAGGTATCTAGCCCTAGAATTTTGCAAGGCAGGGCATTCTGAGAGTATGTGTATTGAGGTTTCATCCTCTTCCTCACAGAATCTGCATTTTGCTTCATCTGCTAACCCTAGTTTCTTCATGTGGCTTCTTAACCGGCAATGCCCGGTTAATATTCTCGTTAGAATTTGGAGACTTTTTTTACTGACGTTGAGGCAGCTAATAGATCTCTTCTGGTCATAGTTCCCCACTAGTATCTTAGATTGCCTCAGTCCTTTCAGCTGATTCCAGTACTTGGATTTTTCCTTCTCCATTTCTTCCCTTAGTTTTTCTAAGATTACTCTACTGCTGATCCCACAAGATGGTTCTGGTCCCAAATGAGGTGTTTCACCTCCTTTTTTTGCCAGCTTATCTGCTGTTTCATTTCCCTCTATTGCTATGTGTCCCGGGACCCATAGGAGGGTGACAGTGTTCTTCTGGCCTAGTTCTTTTAGTTTGCCTAGGCATTCCCAAACCATCTTCGAACTGATTATATTTGAGCTACGCGCTTTGATGGCTGCTTGACTATCTGACATGATCACAATCTCTTGTCTGCGGTAGTTTCTTCCAATATTGAATTCCACACATCTTTCGATGGCGCGGACTTCTGCTTGAAAGATGCTCGGGTATGTGCCCAAGCTTTCTGAGTATTTGGCTCTCGGTCCAAAAACTCCTATCCCAGTTCCCTCGTCTAGCTTGGAACCGTCCGTATACCACTTTATGGTATTCTGGTTTAAATTCTGTATGGTGTCTTCATCCCATTCAGATTTATTACTCAACTTTGTAATGAATTTTCTCACAAAGTTGAATTTCTTTGGCATATCATCTTGGGGTATTTTCAAAGTTTGATCAAAATGAAGTGATCGAGGTTTTTCCCTGATAATTCCTTCTTTGATCATTCTATATATTGTTTTCTTCCTTACACTTTCTAGCAGAATGTGCAGTGGGGTCAAGTTTAAAATCACCTTCATCGCAGCAGTGGGGCAAGTTCCCATTGCTCCAGTGATACATGAACAGGCTAGTTTTTGAATCTTCCTCTAAAATATTAAGGTAGGTCTACAATGTTTTAAAAAACCGCTGATATCTATTCATAACTGTCATTCTTTTATTTATTTTACATAAAAATAAGCAAACGACAAAGTAAACTTTTTTTTGTAAAAACTTAGCTATGTTATTATTTTGGTTGGTTTCTCTCTATTGTTTTTGTTAGGTATTGTGAGTTTTAGATAAAAATAAACGATTTTTAAATATTTTTTTATGAACAATCATACTACCACGGATATACAGGATTACCATATAGAACATATGGTTATATTGCCGCAGTAATATTGTCTTACCGTTTAGATAAACCAATTTTACTAACTTGGTAAAACTACTTAACTAATAAAATAATTTGTCTTACAACAACTCTAGTATAAAATGTTTACCATATTAGTAAGATAATATCACTGTAGTAGTAAAATATTATCGGTGGTAGTTAAACAATTTCATTGTATTGGTAAGAAAAAATTGTCACTTCTATAAAGATATTTCACCACCATAGAAATATAGTTTTACTGCCACAGTCACTAAATTTTTAATAATTCAAATATTAGTAAATCTTGTGTTACTGTTACAGTAAAACTTTGTATCTGAGGCATACACAATACAAGTTTTCTTACTGGCACAGTATGAATTTTTTTGGTATAACCATGGGATTTTTTATTTTACTTAAGTTATTTAAAAATTGCCATTATAGGTGTATTTTAAAGACATGGACCAGTACCCAATGAATATGAAATTTTAAACAGTTCTTATTAAAATAAGTAATAAAAAAGTTACGGCAAGTGTTTTACTAATTGGTTCTCCAATTTAAATAATTTCTTTAACTAATGTGAGTGTGAATTTCGCTACCGGTTTTTAATTTCTACATTTAACATGATCAGGTGCTGCTGTATAGTCATTAATTCAAATCTATTCATCGAAAAATAACAACTTAATTTTACAGTTATCATTAAATATTTAAAAAACTAATTTTAATTATTAAATAAAATATAATTTCGTTAAAATATAATAAGGCTTTGTAAAATGATTTTGTTATGATAGCTAGTTCGTTTTGTCATTTTTTAGGATTACCAATAATTGGTAATAAATATTTTTTTTCAAATAGTACACTTTTAAAGATATTATTTGGTTAGTTATCAAATTGTATCAGACATTTTTGACGGTTTTCTGTCATCCTTGTATTACATACTAACTCAAGCACGAAAATACGGGATTGTCCTACATAACACTTACATCAGATCAGCTCTGAAGCGTAAAATTAAAATAGTACTCTAAAAGATTAATCTTCAAAGTGACACAATCTTTCCAAGAGAACTACATCCAGAAATACAGTAATGTATTAAGTCAGGGACATATAAAATATTATAGATTAAACTAAAGAACCCAAGAAAGAATAAAACTTTTTATTTAAGAATGTATGGTATTTGGAAAAAAAAGATTTAATTCTTTTTGTTTAAGAAAATATTCCTATCCTTTGATGTTAACATTTGTCATTGGTAAATAAAGCTTGTTTTTTAAGTTAAATTATGGAAAAAATCAGCAAAAAGCCGTTGTTAGAAGTTAGTACAATAAATTTCAATAAAATATTAAACTTACCGTAATCACATTCTGTGAAAATCGTAAAGCTTATAATATCTAACTTTAATATTTTGGTATGCCTTGTTCCCTCAACATTTGATGTGATTTTAATACCACAAAAGGTACTTCCGATAAGTTTTTAATAAAAGCAACAGTTATTAGACAAATATAAAGTATTTTGGCATAGAACAGGTGGAAAAATATTTTGTAAAAAATTATTAAATGTGAAAATTTCACACCTCTACTTTTAAACGAATAAAATGTCTTAATTTTGATTCTTTACCATGGCAATTTAAAAAATTTCCGTAAATTTCTTCGTGGCGCCACGATATTTAAGTGAACATTTTTTGACAGCTGAAACGCTGAAACCTCAAAGTACAGACCACAGACAAATAAAAATATGTTATATTTCTCTATGGTGCAGACGTTTAAACTAGTAATTATGAGGATTCGTAACAGATGTCAGATTGGATTAATAATTATTATTTTTCAAATTATGGTGTGAAGTTTTCTTACCAAATACCACTCAAGCTTAAATTCCTGGAAATATTTTAAGCTCTTGTGATATTATAAGTGAAAAAAATATTAACAATTGTTAATTATGATGTGATTTTAAAAAAATTGTTTTATGTTTTCGTCTAGCCTAAAAAAATTAATTAGTTAAATAATATTAAAATTAAAATATATTGATTATAGAATAATACACATAATTAATCGACAAAAATTTAAGGCCTTTGAAAACAAATCAGAATATATTTGGTAAAGAAAAAATCTGCACAAAATAAAATTACTGTTAAACTTTTTATCCAAGACTATTAAATTATATTTGAGTTTAATTAATTGTAAAAACCAAATAAATTCACTACTTGTTTATTAAATTATAACTATCTATTATTTATTTAAAATAAAATTATTGTATTCGTATCCCACCTGATTTTATGTATAGCTAACAGTTCTTTTGTTCCGTATTCATTTGATATAATATATATAAAATGGCCAATTGTTTCTGTTCTTGAGAAATGAACTTGATTTCTAAATTGTTTTTGTCAAAAAATGACGTTTTCTTTATAGGCGTTGGTTTTGTTAGTATAAAATCCAGTGATTTTTTTAGATATATCACCAAATCCTCTCTGTATCTGTAATTGTTGATGGATGAATTACCCCACAGGACTTATGCCACGTTTGGCCCATTGTGCATCCGTCTAAGATTGAGCCTATTGGCTCGTCAACCTAGCAGTTTAAAATAGGTGATCAACCCAACCTGTTGAGATGTTTTTGTAGGTGTCGATGGCCAGTAAGGATGCCTGTGGCCAGGCGCGGGTTCTTTCTGGTCATCGCCACGTATTTCTTGGCTGCTCTGCTATTCGGATACTTCAGATACTTGCTTGAATAGTCAGCAATATTTTTCTCGTCCCAAGTACCCTTGAGTTTGTTGAGAGAGCGTTCCTTTACTAGGTCAACCACTGCTGTTGCTAGCAAGCTGATGACACTGCCAGGTACCAATATTTTTGAGAGGAAGTTTCCCTAGCTAACGAGCCAGTATGCGGTTGCCTTTTTAAATTCCATGACCTCTGATCGAGCCTCAAATAACCACGTTGTTATTGCATTGCGGCGATAGAGACAGCAGTGAGCACTGCCTGCACAACAACCCTCATCCTTATCCAAAATCAAGGGGTTTTGCTCACCCTTGGTAGTTGAAGTTGAAGTTACGGAGATGCAAAGTTCGAAAAGTATTTCCCCTCGAATCAGAAATTGACGGGTCCTAGCGATTTTCCTTATTTTCAGTTTTAAGTCGGAGAATCGATGTTTAAGTTTTCGTTGGAGCACCCTATATATTATACTCGTCCAAAAAGTACCTACCGCATAAATATCGCATAAGTGATTTATGAGTAGTTATTATTAATTATTGTTTTAGGAAATAATAAGAAATTGATTTGGAATTATGTTTCAAAGTAGTTTAACTAATTAAAATTAAAAATCAAACAATAATGGGCATAAATATTGAAAATAGCAATTATTCTGGAAAAATCAAATAATACAAAAACAAAATAAAAAATTTAAACGATAAATTTAACATTTCAGTATCTAGTATTGCCACCTCTGGCTCTAATAACATCTCTCATTCTCCGTGAAAGGCTTCTTATCATGTCATTTATGTAATCCAAATCCAAATTTTCCCATTCTTCTATTAAAACATTTTCCAGCTGATGAAGGTTGTCTGAAGCGATATTACGAGTTCTTCTGTCCAAATATTCCCAAACTTGTTTAATTGGGTTTAGGTCTGAACTAACTGCTGGCCAATCTAAAACTTGGATACCAACCTCTTGAGGCATTCCATTGTTATTCTGGCAACGTGCGGGCGAGCGTTATCGTACATTAGAATAAAATTCTCTCCAACGATTGGAACAAATGGTACTACATGCCATAATCGAACCACCTCCATAATTTTTGGCTACTCTTATGTTACATTGAGCAAATCGCTCACCTGTGCGTCTATAAACTGAAATAATTCATCCAATCGTTAATATGCCAATTAACATGTCCTCTTGCGAACCTTAAGCGTGCTACACGGTGTGCTCTGGTTAATAATGGAGCAGTAACAGGCATTCTGGGTCTGATTCCAAAATTCCCTAATCTGTTTCTAACCGTATTGACAGATATTCTAACATTACGGACTCCAGATAGAGGTTGCCTGGCTGTAACATGACGAGTTCGCAAAGTCTGAATCCTTAAATAACGGTCATCTGCAGGATTAGAACACCTGTGGCGTCCTGGAACTGATCTTCAATTATAACTTCCAGTTTCTCTGAACCCTCTTAAGACTCTAGAAACGCTGGATTGGTTGATTCCCATGACTTCAGAAACATATTGCTGAGATCGTTCATCTTTAACTAAAGCCTCATTTTTACTCAAAATGTTTCTAGACACTTCCAAATGAAAAATTAAACAAACTTACTGCACACAAGAAATTTTAAAATGTAAATAATACAAAGAGGATTTATCAAAATTTATTAAATTTTTGTTTTTCAACAAAAAGGCGATTTAAACTGTGAATATTTTGGGATTTTATACATCTTAAGGATACCATAAACTTATATTAAAATATTCTGAAAAATGTGATATTTTATTTTACACCATAATTTAATTTTTAAAATTATGCGATACTTTTTGTGACGAGTGTACTTAAATTATACTTTAACCTTCTTACGGCCGTTTGCACCGACTTTTTTTAAGGGACAATTAAACTAACGGTCCTTTAAAGTACTCTTAACGGTTTTTGTTCATTGCACCAATTTTAAGGTACCCTTAAACATCGATTAAAGCAGCATTAGCTAAAGGGCCAAATTCGTTAACTTATTTTGTATATTAACCTCAAGTATTCTGCAAATGACAGATCTCATGTGGTTAGAAGATTTTTGTTTGCAAGAGTATATGGAGTATACCACATAGGTATAATGAGTATACAGACCTTTTTTATGTGATCTGGTGTACAGACTAAAAAAAATTACGTGAGTTTTAAGTTTTTTTGTGAAAATATAGTGTTTAAGGATTAAAATTTTCGTGATTTTCGAAAATGGACAATTTTGATTAGGCCATATTGGTTGAGGATATTCTAGACGACGATTTAGAGGTCCTAGATTTTGTGGATATGGGTTACCCAAGGCGAAATATTGTTAGGCCCAATTATTATGAAGAAATGTCTGAAATGGACTTCTTTAAACGATTTAGGTTAACAAAAAATACGGTAATGACTCTTCTTACTCAAATTGAAGACCAATTGGAGTACCCAGATGATAGGTAAGTAAAAAATGTAAATATTGAATTATCTTTTAAGACGCTTCTGTCCAAAAGTAAAACTACTTATAAGATTATGCATAGTATGGGTTTTGATTATCCCATAATGATTTTTCTATTTTCGGAACAACAGCGTCTCGCCTATGAATCAACTGCCTCTTACGCTCAGTTTTTATGCCAGCAGTGGGCACATTATTCAAACGGCTGATTTTATTAATGTTCATGTATCTACTGCCAGTAGAATCATAGCCTACCTATCACAAGTAATTGCATCTTTACGCCCCCAAGTTGTTAAAATGCCACTTCCTCAGCAGCAAATCAGAGTCCAGAATGATTTCTTTAATATTTCCAAAAGTTCTGGCATTGATAGACTGCACCCATTTAATATAACACAACAAAAATTAAGAAAACCTTAAAAGAAATTTACTTACATTAGAGAAAAGTAGTATTTTATTAAAAATTAAATCAATTTATAATAAAAACGAAAACCACAATAATTGTTACTTTTATAAAAACTTTCAGGTTAAAAACAGGGTTCAAACGGAAGAACACAAATATCACTGAATCATTGCGACGTTGTCGAATTGTAACGTAGATAAAGAACAAATTAGTAAAAGTTTAGATATATTTTTTCGGTGCAAATCATTTGGAACTTAAGTAACCTTTAAAATTAAAGGTCAATTAGTTAAATGTCCCTTAAAAAAAAGTCGGTACAAAGGCAGTTAATATCGTGGAAGTTAACTAAATATTAAAATTGATTTCTGTTTATCAATTATTCTTAAAATTATTTGATGGATACTTTCATGTTAATCGATACAACTTAGCATTAGTTGTTTAGTTAACTCTAAGTTTATTTAAACTAACTATCACCATTAAACTAATTTATGTCCTTAATATATACTGTTGTTTATTATGCAATCTAAATATAGAATGCATTCATAGATATATTTGCTAAGGCTGGACAGAGTATACAAAACTACATTCTTTTTTTTAAGTTTAGTATTTTCAATACTAAATCACTAATTGGCATCGAAAAGATTTGTAGTGGCATTTTTATAGCGAAACAGCCACCTTGGAAGTACCGATAAGAATCTCGACCGCTTCTTTAGCACATTTTTATCGCATAAATATTTAGCTGCTGTTTCAGTCGGAGTCGGGTTGATTTATGTGAAGAACTCACATATCCGGATATGTTGGAAATGTGGTTATGTTATTAAAACCGCAAAAAATAAAACAAACATCATTTTGTATACCTACCGGAGAGAGTATTTTTTGTTCATACTCAATACATATACGTGTATGTTCACTAAGATATGCGTTCAGTTAACGAGGTTGATAATAAAATTTAACTTTTTAATGAATATATTGCTTAGACAAAAAAAATGTACAGTTTTGTAATAAGATATTGTTTTACTGCTTATGCTTATGCCTTATGTAAAAATGTTGTATGTTTTTTTGCCTATCCCAACTAGTGCTGTTCACAAAGGTGGTGGTCCGATATTTGTTCTTCTCCTTTCACTTTTTTTTGTCCACATGTTCTTTCCTTAATTCTTATATTTTTTAGTTTTTGTTTGTCATCACCATCACTTTTCTTAACCTTTATAGTTATTTATTTTCTGATTATCCTATCTCTATTGAGATAGTGGGTCAAATTCATAAGGTAGAGTCCAACAATCACTCAAATAGAGCAAAGCTAAACATTCACATAACAAATTCATGTTGAATTAACCAGCTGTATAAAATAATTAGAACTCTTGGGTAGTTTTTGTTTCCAATGTAATTCTACCGGTAGCACCTAAAATAAAAGAAAAGTAGTAAGAGTTAGTTTTATTCATCGTTAAAAAACGAATAAAGTAGGATTAACATTAGTAAAGGTTGAACAAATAGTTATATTTATGCTAAAAATAAATATTAGCAAGAGCTCCGTATTGGTAGTTAAATGCAGCAAAGTCAGAACAAATAGAATTGACAATTCCCTCATAAGGGTATGTAATTTTGGTAAGTTATAAGGAATGGGATAATTGCTCAAAGTAATAAGTAAACATAGAGGTGCCACAACAACACGATAACATACAGTTTGTAGTCAATAGCATTGAACCTGTAATTGAGAGAGATGGTAAATAAAATTGACATCTAGAGGTGTAGGTAAACACAGCCATACAGTGGTGTAATTGGTTAGAGTATCACCGTAATATATAAATGTTAGTTAAATAATTTACACACATTAAAAATAATTCATTTAATTAAATGAAAAAAAAAATCCTCCTAGTTTATATATAATATGTATTTCATTATTAATTTGATTTTCTTATTTGTAATAAATTTTAATTGAAGTTGCTAATTCTACACCAATGAAGTGAATAACTTACCGGTGATAGGTTAGATTATCATTTTGCGAAGTACCACAAATTATGCACGCTTTTCGGATTTTCACCATTTTCAATATTGAAAATAAAGAAAAACATGTTATAAAGTTCACTTAAATACACAAAAATTCAGGAAAAATCGAACAAAGCGCTAATCACCTCTAGACAATAACCAACAAAGGCACTGTGTGGGTATTTGATACAATTGGCGCAGAGCTTTTTTATCAGTATTATCGAAAGGTAAGAAAGTGAATATTAAAATGTATTAAAGAATATTTTCTCTGACTAAAAGTCTCCTCTTAAAAGTAAAATAAAATTGTTGTAAATTATACTATTAAGTTTTTGTTTCTTACTTTGTACTTACAAAACACGTCTGGCAATGCTCTGCTGGTAAACAAATCTGTCTCGACAACAAGTAGTAGGGAATATACTCTGAGGATAATTGTTAAAAAACAGCACTACTACTACCATAATGGTAATATTTAAGTATTAGGAGTTAAGATTATAATTAATAGTTAGTAAATAAATTTATGCGTACTAAAGTTTCAGGAAAGGGGGAAATTAGATGATGAAAGTAAAATTATAATCTCGACAAATCAACTGTCAAACTCAAAATGTAAACATTTACAATGAGTTTAATATTACCAAATTGTTGAGTTTAAAATGTCTTCAGAAAGTAATTGGGAAAGTATGAATGGGAAAATAATGGGATCTCCTCATAATTAAAATTTTCAATTTTGTGGGAAAATGTCAAAATGACAAAAAGACGTTTTTTCTGTCAGCTTATTCAAATATTAACAGAGTTTTATGATATTAAAAATGGTTTTAGAATATAGTTAACAGATCCATTTTTATGTACAGGGGAAAAATTATTCAAAAACTTTAAATTAAAAGAGAAATTTGGCTTATAAATTTCGAAGCTTGACGTATAAATTCAGAAGTAGTTTATTATGTGGCGTCGAAACATGTAACCAAGGAAAAAGTAAATTAAGCAGCAAAAATTTGATCATTTCTCTCAGCTTGAAACAGCTCTTGATAAAATCAATATTTGAATTTATTTGTTCAAAGTCGATAAAAGTCTAAATTCTATTGCTAAATCAGTGTTAAATAGTAAGTGAAGTCCGACGAGCAAATAAATACCTTTGGTAGTAAATTCAGTATCCAGAATAATCTTTGTATCAACCTTATATGCGTACGAGAAGAGGTCCCTATTACTATTTCACAAATACTAGTCCTTCCGTGAAAATAGCAATTCAAGAGGCAAAGACCCATAACATAGCAATAAGCATAGGGGCAAGTTTTAAAGCATATATCTAATATCAGAGGAGACGAAACTATTTATCTTTTTACTTGCTCAAACATTACCTATTTCTAGTCGACTGTGTTGTCTTGATATGGCCGACTGGAATTTGTTATGCTGTGATGTTGCCTGTTCTCCATATATGGTAAGAGATTTGTGATTATAGATAGATAGATGTTTAAGAGGTGGCCAGAAGCCTATTCCACTGCGACCTTTTCAGATCTATTGTGGTCCTCGATCAGATCTATTGCATCCCCCAGTCCGACTCTCTTAACGAAGTGATTTGTGAATATAGTATCTATAGTATTTGGTGATTACATTTGCGAATATATTGTAACCATAATGCTATCTCTTATTAATATTTTACGAATTATAGTTACCTAATTATACAATTCATTTTATGGAATATTTAACCATTAAACTATTTCATTCGGTTGGATCATAGAAATGAGTTGCTCAATAATCGACAACGCCGCACGGCTTGTCTGAATGATACCACGCGCGGAAGCGGTGATACTTTGAAATTTGAAACAGTCTCTTTAATCATTTTAAACATTGTTGCCGAGGTAAATGCAGTAATATTGGTGTTTTGGCGAAATAATATTAAGTGAAGTTCAGTGAAAAAAAATGGTTCGTCATTGCCAAGTGTGTTAAAAACCGGACTATTTAAGCCCCAAAGTTTCTTTTCACTAGCAAGTTAAAATATTTGTTTGTGTACAATCATTTCATCCAGTGGCGTAGTGATGACGATTTTAATATTATAATAAACAGGTATTCCAACTATTCCATTAGTTGGCGATCTCGATTTTTTTCAAATCTTCTGATTGTTCCTAAGTTTTAGTAAGTTTTAGTAAGTTTTAGTTCTGAGGTTTAGTTACATGTTTTAGTTCTGAAGTTATATTTTTGATTTTAAACGTCTTTATAATTTCTGTGTTAAATAAATAAATTTGTTAGTTCAGTAGAAATATTTATTTTAAAACAAGTTTCTATTACTTGTACTCTTTTAGTTTTTTAATTATTTCTGAGTGATGAGAACAGAGTTTATACAACCTTGAAGCTGAAATACGTCGATTATTTAGCTCGTCCTGTCGTTTAAATAATACCAAGAATAATAACCAACTAAACGTTTGAACTAATCTTCCACGTTTAATCAAAAAATTGGCTGTTAGTATTATAAAATGTATTTTTTTTTTAATTTAACCTGGAAGTTTAGTTCAAGTTATTTTATACATTAGACGTTTTGAAATCGATTTTAATTTATATCTATACAAACTGAACTAGAAATTATTATAATACAAACTGCATAATACTTATCAAACAGTCCAAAGAAAAACTGCTTGCAAGTAAGATTTGATTACTGGAAAGAAAGGAACAAGGACCGGCGTATCAAAAGCGGCAAGTACAATTTTTTAACTGTTACTTTTATTGTAAAGTTGTATTGTATAATTAGACATATACCACGCACATTATTATCAACTATTATGATTATCTGCTTGTAAGATTATAGGAATTTTCAATTATTCTTATATTCTTATTATATAGACAATAACCGTTTTTGTTAATTTTAAAACCGCTACTAATGCTGTTATATTTGTGAATGTGTTACCCGAACAAAGAAAGTGTATCTCTTGTCGAAACAATGTAGTTTCCTTAGCGTTTACTTCATTATTGACAATTGTTCGAACGAAAACTGCTGGGTATACACTTATTCTTGACGTAAGTTTCCGGCATCCTATTAACGAAATAACTCGGGGCGGTAATTAGTTCACAGAAAATCGTCACATGCGATCTGCAGCGATAATCTTTTGTATGCTCGGTTTCGAAGAACCAAAAGTTCTAATTATTACAATGTAAACGCCTTAAGTAGATATGAGTGCACAAATTAAAAATAAACTCGTCTAGAAGGCACTACTAAAATATTATATCGCTGTTTGCGAAAAATAATTTTTTTTAAGAAAACCGAAAATATAACTGTTTGGTTGAAGCTTTATCTTCTTTTGCTAACATCCTTTAGGCTGCTTTTATAGACGCGAGTCATGTCAGCCCTTCCGATGACATCGCACGACAAATGGAAGAAATTGCATGTTCTGCAGTTTCCCCCTAACCAGAGGTTTTAAAAGCGAAGACCAGGGTCCGCCACACACTTAAACTGTTAATGTTAATATAATTGTAACTAAGCATAAAAAACAATTTTTTTAGCTCATTTATGTTTAAATTTGGTATTATTTTAAATGAATCACTGCGTGCCGAGCGAAGCGAGGTTCGCAGCAAATTATTTCCATTGACCGTAACAAAATAGTATATTAAACAACGCATTTCATATGGCTTTCCATTATGATATCTCTCAAATGTGGATGATGTAGATAATCGTAGTAATAAAACTCAAAGTCTATCCACAACGTTTAATAGTAAGGTTCAAAAATTAGTGCAACATGTTTCGGTCTTCAGACCATCATCAGGCTATAAAGAAAACAATGGTATCAGGAGAATCAAAAATAGTTATTAAAAGAGGGAATGGTGTCGGTTGTCCGATTACATCAATGATTAAAGTCAAGTTCAAATATGACAAATAATTACAAATAGAAGTAAAATTCAAGTTTAAAGTAAAAAGTTAAAAGTTTAAAGAGTTAGTTACCTAGTAAAGTAAAAAGTCAAAAGTTTAAAGAGTTAGTTACTTTAAACTTGAATTTTACTTCTATTTGTAATTATTTGCCATATTTGAATTGTTTAAGTTTAATCATTGATATAATCGAACAACCGACACCATTCTCTCTTTTTATAACTATTTTTGATTCTCCTGATACCATTGTTTTCTTTATAGCCTGATGATGGTCTGAAGACTTGAAAATTTTTCCAGTAAATTATTTAACATATTACGGTTTATTTTGGTGTTCTCATTATAATAACTTACAACTTACTCCATCTACTCTATGTGTCGCAATAAAGCCCTTTTCCTCATAGATTCATCTATGCCTTAAAATTGCATGTTAGTATCAGATGTCAATAGTTTTTTAAAAATCCAATTGCGCCATTCAGCCACTTAAGACGGACTGTAAAAAATGAATAGAAGAGCGAAAACAGGTGCAGTTGGTCCTTGTTGGTCCTTGTAAACCAGTAGATATTTTAGATTCTCCATGCTGCTTTTAAATGTTCAAATCAATCAGCATTTTCTTAAATCAATGAGCATTTTAAATCTATTACAGCTTTTATGATTTTTTTTATAAACTATATCTTAGTGTCGCCGATGTCCCTAGTCGTCGATGCTTATTATTTATTAAAAAATCCCAGAATATAATACCTATACTAATTCAATAATCAGAAACCACAGAGATTCGTCTATGTTAAAAAGAATGTGACTATAAATATTGTAGGAATACTATTAATTGCCTATTATTGAATAAATTTTCTTTTTAAAAAACCTGGTATGGAAATTATATTTCTATATAATATTTAAATGTTATGTATGTTGAAAATAGAATGGGTACGATGTTAAATAAATTTATCGAAATATTTAAATATATATTGTAAATATCGACACGATTAATGACTACAACGTTTCAATTTTTTTAATAAAATATTTAAAAACGTTCGTTTAGGGAACAATGAGTGTTTCATGTTTTCTGTCGAAATTTGTAAAAAATAAATACACGTTTATGTTTTGTTGCCGGACTAGGTTTTGAATCGAAAATACACAAAATATTTATATGAATAAATATTAGACAACCCAACATTTAAATCTAAAAGCATTAGCGCAGAATGGACTTTTAACTTTAAATTCAAAATTCTTTTTATTTGAAGAACTTTACACTGTCCATAAAAAAATGAACATAATAACTAAAATATTTTATTTATCCCATAATAAATTATCATTTATTATGGGATAAATTTTTTATTATTGGGGCAAACGGCAATGTTTTAAAGAAAACTCTGTATGTTTGAACAAATATATCAAAATTTAAGGTGTGTAATCGCCAAATAGAATAAAATCATTACATCGGTTTGTAAAAAATCATAAAAGTCGTATTTGAACGGGATAGTGCCAAGAAATTCGCCGTGAACATTTAATTAATAACTGCATGTCTAGTTATTTTTAGGGTTCTACATTTTTTTAGGTTTTGCATTACATTTTAGTTTTTGTTTGTTTTGTAGCAAATTTCGGTAAATGCTAGATTTTAATTTATGTTCTCTTAATTGTGACAATAATGAAGAAACCATTCAAACGATATATCAAGCATTTATTTTCCATTGAAAAATACCCAAATACCCAAAATAATGAATAATGACTTTACTCAGCACTATATATAATATATAAAAAAGTTTGTAACTTTTATTTTTAAACTCTGTATAAATAATATCGTATCCACAATGAGAAATTGGACAGCAACAGTATTTAACGACAGTATTATTTCTAGAAAATGATATTGAAATGACCAGACCGGATGCAATACTTTTAACCATTAAATGTTTTTCTGTTCTTGAGCAAAGAAAATAACTCCGCAAAATTTAACTCTTAATTTCGTTTTAAATCTATATTATATTTTTATATTTGAAATTAAGTAGAAATAATTTTTCATTATTTATTTATTAATTCTTATGTAGATACCACTTCTTCGCGTGCCATGCTCTGTACAGAGCGTAGGCGACCTCTCGCAATTATCTGTGCTGTGCGTATCTTAAGAATTCTCGACACAGATAACTGGGACCTACAGTTTTACGCCGGATCCGAACGGCAAAGTGAGAGGCTTTCCTGGGCAGAATACTTTCGGTGGTTTGCCATTGCCTTCCGAAAGGTAGCCGCCGTACTATATTTTTATATATTTTTACCGATACTGGAGATCGAACTCAGAACCTTTCGCATACCAGCCAACGCACTTGACCAGCACACCACGGCGACTCCGTAGATACCACACTAGACAATTATAACAAAATACATTTTTTCCCATTTTTTTTGGACTGAGATAAGTAACTCTTGTTCAATGGGCCCTTATCCAGAACCCAACAGTGTTAGACTCACCCTCGACAGGATGCATACCAACAAAACCAACATTAAAACCTAGCGTTACCCCTAGCGGTTCCTCACACACTCTTCATAACATGCCTACTACTCACGCCATCAGGAATATTCTGTTCTCCTAACCATTTTTGCCAAGGCTTCGCTAACCTCTACCCATTCTTTCTTCCTTCTCAACATAATCTCCACCATTACCTTACTCTCTCCTCATCATCCGCCACCTCACAACTCTGGCCCAATCCAGTCTCTCTCTTTCCAATCTTGTGTAGATACCCCACTCTTAACTCCAATGTCTAATAAGCACCTGAGTCAAGAAGTAGTTCCTTCCTCCCCAAACTTCTTGTCCATCCTCTCACTTTTACTACTAATCGGTATTTTTAATGCACCTTCATATCACTCCCACCTTCTTACAATTTCCTCCTCAATTCAAACCAAAACTTCCTTTCTTATTGCACACTTCCACCTCTGTCTCCTTACCTTAGCCATCAGGTAAGCCATCAGCTGCTGCTATTGCACCCACTGTCCTATACCCCTGGACCACGCTCAGTAAAATCCCCCTCTGCACCTGCAGTAGTGGCAGTGTCTTCTCGTAGATCCCCGCTTTTTCACCCCACACTTCTGCTCCGTATACCATACTCTGCTCAATCTTCCTACCAATAACTCTCCTCTTCCATTCTTCCATTACACATCAATCTCCCCAGTCAGTATTTATTAGAAAGGGTCCAGAATAGGTTTCTTAGACAGTCTGCTTTTAAAATGAGATTTAGGGTAGATGATTTTCACATCAATGAGATGCTTACTCGATTAAATCTTCAATCCTTAAAAAATCGGAGAACAAAAATTGATTTATGCTGTTTACACAACATGCTTAGTGGTCGCATTAATTGTCCTGAATGATTGGCCTTAAATTTAACGTTAACGACAGAAGAATGCGTAACACGGAATTGTTTCATATTCCATTTCACCAGACAAACTATGGCAGGAATGAACCAATAACTAGACTGCTGAGAACGGCTAACAATTATCAGCACAATCTTGATTTTTTCGGCTCTACATTATCACAATTTAAAAGCCAAATCAGAGGTATTCATTTTACCTACAACATTTATGTATTGATTATTGCTAATAGCTTTTAATATAAGTATATTTATGTATATTGTTTTTCGATTATGAATGTTATAAATACATCTATAATAATTGTGAATTGGTTAATCCGTTTAATAAATAAATAAATAAAAATGTTAATATTACGCGATTAAAACAGATCACTAACACTAAATTAATCATTAAAAAGCGACGAAAAGGTGCCTTACTAAGGCGTCCATTCCAAACAGACATATTTGAAATATTCTTTAGACGTTTGAGCATGCGTCCGACCGTCTGCGCACACGGTATTATTTACCAAGTTAACGATGGATTTGAAATAAATGTGTGTAATACTTAAACAAGCAAAACAACCGAAGTACTTTTAGTAATTAATAGATGTACTGGTAATATTAACTAATATTAATAAATTAAATGTTATACAATAAAATTACTAAAAATTCTATTGTTGTTGTTCAAGTATTATTAATAGTAAGATTATTAATTCAAGTACAAGTAAGTCGTAGGTATAGTATAGTACGTAACTTGGGCTGTAAAGCATTTTACGCACTCATGGAATCCTTCTTAACACACCCGATACGTAATATACTACTGCATAGTTTATTGTGTGAAAAGTTTGAAAGCATTACATTTTTTACATGAATAAATAGTATTCAATTTGTACTGCCTGCAACCTGTTTGTTGCTTATTTGTCTGTTGATCTATTACTTTTTTAAACCTGTTGGTTAATGGTTTTGCGATATTTTATAGCTTTATTAATATTACCTTCAGTTAGATCTTGACTTTCTGCTTGAAGATCAAAACTCCCTTCCACATATGTAGTGGACATAGAAGCTTGTTCTGAAATCAAAAAAATTATTTTATTAATGGTAAAATAGAGATATTTATATTGAGGTTTTTTTTAGAACACCACTGATCTCTAACGACCCGACATGGTTTTGTATCGATAAACAAACTGATCCGGAGGCAAAATTAAATGTGAGCCATGTTAAGAGTTGAACACAAAAACCATGAAAAGTTAGAATGTTTCTATACAATGTAGATAAAATGCGAACATCTTATGTAAAGAGCAAGAGAAACCCTCTTCAAAGAGTGCCTCATTAATATTGAGCCGCGGGCTCGGTTGGTTCACGTGGCTTCTTTGCCAGATATACTTCTGGTTTTTGTTTGTTGCATATTATTAATTAATGCATTTTAAGTTTATCGTGAATATTTGAAATATTTTGTGGAAAATATATTACAAGATAAAGGAGACACCCAAACGAATTACCCGCAATGATATTTAACAGATAAGGAAATATATATTGAAAGAATTTACTTAACTAGCTTTAATTTGAATTTAATTTATATTGTTTTTTAATTTCCGAAACGGATATGATTTGGGTTCAAAGCAAAATTAATTTAATTTTTATATTATTTAAATTTATTTAATAACAAAAAATGCCCATTCACCTAATCTGTTTTAACTACCTCTAATTACTCTAAATTATCTACTACAGTGTATTTGTCTCTTCTTTATTCACTCTTTTCTTACACTTTCTATATTAGGTTAGGTTAGTATGTGAGTGGTCCACTGCGACCCGAAAGATCTCTTGTGGCTCACCCCTAGGTTATAGTCGTTCTATCAGCCCTATGCCTCTGATGAAGCTCATCAGGGTCGTTGGCAACACTTCCATGAAGTCATTGGACTCGAGTTGATGCATAAATTTATTGATCCTTATTCTCTCAAGCTCTCGGCAGTTAAACAAGATATGCTCCACCGTTTTATCCTGACAACCTGACAGAATCTGCAGTCCGCACTCTCTGCCGGTCCAATTGTTTTCATATGCCTATTAAGACGGCTGCGTCCAGTCAGTAGTCCTATCATTATTCGTAGATCCTGTCTGCTCATATTCAGCAGCTCTTGAGACCTCTTTTTAGAGAGATCTCCTACAAATACCTTTGAGTGCCTTAAACCCTCTATCTCGAACCAGTAAGAACTTCTCCTCCGATCTACCCAGTTCTATATTGTTCCTCTGGCTATGTTATTGATTATGCCTAGGAATGGCTCCGGGCTCAAACTTCTTAACAGGGTTTTTTTAAATTTTTCTTATACTAAAAACTTCAGTTAAAATGTTGAATCTGAAACCGTTGGCGAAACTGATACCGAAACCGTTTACACTACCACCACACACACTTATAACTGCCTCACGCGGGTTTCGATAACGAAGATATCTTCTTCAGAGACCGAAGGTAAACTAAATCTACAAACTAACCTTGTATATATAACATTTTTAGCGCCCCAATGTTTTCGCATTAAATCTTTTGGCGGCAAAGCCCATTTTTAAGCGCGAAAACATTTTTACAATAAGTTTTCTTTTAATAAACTATGAAGTGGACTATCTGGGATAGGTCCTTTGTCCTTATTTAATCTATTTTTACAGTTAATAATTTCTATACTTTCAAATGCATCACAATCATTACAGCATTAAGAATAATCAAAAACTCTTAGTTTTAACAAAACTTCCATTATTTATTTAAAAAATTGGTTTTTTAAATTTAATGACAGCCGTTTCGCTAGACTTAGCATCGTCATCTTTTTTTTATATAAAGGTGGTTAAAAAATCTGCTTTCAGCTGTTGTTATTTGCCTACTTCAGATTCCTGTCTCTACGAACAGGGTATGTGGGGATGGAAATTCCCGACCCACTAAAAACAGTCCACCTTTAAATCGCCTACCAAAAGACAAACCTAACCTAACCTAACCTAACCTAACCAAACCTAACCTAACCTAACCTAACCTAACCTAACCTAACCTAACCTAACCTAACCTAACCTAACCTAACCTAACCTAACCTAACCTAACCTAACCTAACCTAACCTAACCTAACCTAACCTAACCTAACCTAACCTAACCTAACCTAACCTAACCTAACCTAACCTAACCTAACCTAACCTAACCTAACCTAACCTAACCTAACCTAACCAAACCAAACCTAACCTAATTTAACTAAACCTAATCTAACCAAGCCTAACCTAACCCGAAGGGAAGCTATCCTCGAAATGAAACCAGTCAGTGTAGAGACAGATTCGCATTTCATTAAATTTTCCTCCTTTAACCAAGTCACCATTCCTTTGTCATGTTTGTTATGTATATTCACTACATCTAAAATATATTTAATTTCCATTTTAAATTCAAAAATAAATAAAAACCAGTAATTAATATTCTAACAAACAATTGTGAAAAAAATATGGCAATGTTGGAATGTTAACGTTAGACAACTTATATTAAATGTCAACTTCGAAACGGTATATTGTCACAAACTTTTAGTTCCATGGAAATAAATAATTCTAAATGTGAGGTTAATCAATGGTTTATTAAAATTTATTGCAATATAAATTAAATTAGGATATAAAACTCAATTTAACGCATATAATTAGAGTTAAAATATTATAAAAGGTAAGTTAGTTTAATTTTCAAGTTATTAAATTTCGAAATTCGTGTCTCCCTATTGTTCACCGGAACCATAAATGGTGATAAAACTGATTGTTATATTGAAAATAATTTTGGTCCATGCATAGTTTAGCTAATCGTAGGTGTTAAGGTCTAAATTCAACACCCAGATTATTAAAGATCAGTAATTCTTTTAGATACTGTAAAGTTTGTGAAATCGGTTAGCTAGGAAATACATAACTAAAATCGAACGAGATTAAAATTTCCCCATCTTCTAGAACAACATTTTGAACTTTCTTTATAAATTCTAATGAATTTTTAACTGAAAAGCTGTTACATTTTATGGGTAGATTTTCAAACTCGTTCGATAACCATTTCGAAATCTTATAACTAAGTGTACATATAGCTAAAACAATAGGTCTCATTGCCTTCCCAGGTTTATGTATCTTAGGAAGGCAATAGACATTTGATAGTGTAGGGTTACTAACAGTTAATTTATACTTTAACGAATCGGTGGCAATGTTTTTACAACTTTTGAGAGTGCTCTTTTGGAATCTTAACGTAAGGACCATTCTCGATCAAGTGATCCACTCTTTCGAAATAGTCTTGTTTGTCCATTATAACAACCTTGATTCATTTTTCAGCTTTTAAGTAAAAACATTCCTTCTGTCTCAAACTTTTGACAATATTCCTAGTTTTCTTAATTTCCTGTACATTTTTGTTTTTGTTTGAAATGTTTTTGGAAATTTGATTCTTACAAGCCTCCCGAACATGGACCCTGGCATCATGAGAGAGATTTTGAACAGAACTTTCAATATGCCCAATCAATTCAACTAAGTCCCCACGAGAAGGCACAGCAAAATTCAAACCCTTGTTTAACAAGTCTGTTTCACTACTAACTGTCAAAAGTTTGGGAATAGGTTCCAAAGAAATCGTTTTATTTTTTTTAGTTTTTTACTCAAGATCGACATTTTATTCTTAAATTTTAAATGAATAACCCCAAACACCTTTTTTGGAAGTCACACCAATATTCATATTCTACATTACTTAATTTATGTGTTAATTTTTTGTAAAGTCCATATGTCTTTATTTCAAGAATACCTCGTTTACTGTACAGATATTTGGTTTCTAATGCTAACCATCGAACGAATTTGAAAATCTACCCATAAAATGTAACAGTATTTCAGTTAAAAATTCATTAGAATTTATCGAGAAAGTTAAAGATGTTCTAGAAGATGGGGAAATTTTAATCTCGTTTGATGTTAGTTCTTTATTTCCTAGCGTGCCGATTCCACAAACTTTACCTTTATCTAGAAGAATTACTTATCTTGAATAATCTGGGTGTTGAAGTTAGAACTGAATACCTACTATTAGCTAAACCATGCATGGACCAAAATTATTTTCAATATATCAATCAGTTTTATCAAAAATATGAAGGAACAGCAATGGGTAATTGTTTATCACTATTAATAGCCAACCTTTTTATGAGCAATTTTGAAACACAGATTAGTCAAGAGCTCGAGTATTTCCCAAGGTATGGTATAGATATGTGGACGACATTTTTGCAGTTTTCAATACGTATAAATTATCAGTAGAAGATTTCATTTCAAAATTTCATTTCAAAAATAATAAATTGTTTTAACCGAACTATAAGTACTGCTGACTATTACATGGCAGAAGTAGGCCGACTATTCCATAATAATTAGTACAAGTTATTTTAGTTTTTTAGTATATTTCTGTATATAGATAGCAGTTACGTACGGGTGGTCTGGAATCATGTTTCGAAACATGTCACATTGACATGGTTCTTCAAACCTTACTTGGCAGATTTCAATATTTATTAGATGTCTTCTCATTTATCTTTTACCGAGTTCCTCGCCTTTTAAACCGCTTATCGAGGATCGTTTCTTACAAAAGGAGTTTCACGAAAAGAATAAGCAAATTCTTAAGCAAACAACGTCAGTTTGTTGCCGTGTACAACAACTAATAACAGCCGATGCTGAAATTTCGATAAAATACACAAACGGAATTTGTACGAGAATGTAATGTAAACCAGTGCCACTCAAACATTTTTCGTTACGACAAAAATGTAACACCTAATAACGTTCTTCATATTGATTTTTAACTGATGTTTTATCGGTATATTGGATGAAAATCTATTGAAAAAAATGTATATAATTTTGCTAAATAGTTTCCTGAAGCTCCTGAAATAATCTGGTTATAAATTAAAAAAGTTTTCAGTTGCAACAAATTTACACGTAGTTAAATGGAAAACATATCATCAGTCCGACTTTAGTGGTGGCTATTCAACTTTTTCCAGAGCGTCTTTAGAAGCAGCTAACGGAGCGATTGTACCGATTACAATGGCCTGCTTGTCACTTGTAAACTCCCGTGTAGTTGAGCCTTTAGTTATACTTAGTACGTATACTTAATATTATTCTATCACCCATAAAAAGGCCACTTTTTGATAAATTCAGTCAGTCTAGATACCATGAGATTAAATCCGTTTAGAGAGGTGGATAGAGATATAGTACCAGATAACAATATCCAAGAATATTTATTGTTTAAGCTTGCTTTAAAAATCATAACCGCCTTTCTAAACACAACTAGGTAGTATTCAAAAAGGCTGCAAGGTATACAAAATTTTTACTGTTAGCAGAGACAACCAACAAGATGAGTAACTCAATATACGATACCTCATAAAACCAGCTGTAAATGTTTAAGGGTAATATTGGAATCTAAGTTAAACTGGAAAGAACACATCAATTACATACATGCAAGAACAGAAAATGCAGTAAATCTGTTAAAAACTATTATAATCAGAATTTGGGTGCTGACCCAAATATTACACTTCTATTTTAGATTAAGCTTAATAAGATCAATTATAGATTACGCATCAATATTTTACTCAACAGCAGCCGACGTTCATTTGGAAAAAATTGATCAGTTAAAAAACAAATGCTCTAGACTAAGTGTAGGATTCTTACCAAGCACGCCAATCAATGTTCTAGAAATTGAGACATGTGAACCTTCATTACATCTAAGAAGAAACTTCCTGAGTGAAAAATTTGTGATTAATGCAAGAGCCAAACAATCAAGTATTATTAACAAAATCAGCTATTTAACTAATATGAGACTAACATTGGAGGAAAAAAAGCTGACAATTTTAGTAGATAGATCCTTAGCACAATATATAGTGAGTACTAACACAATATGGACTACAAGCTATGAAGCACTATCCACCTCTCCAAAAATCCATATTAAGAATCTACCAATTTCTGAGCATCCATTAGCCATTAAAAATGGATTTATTAAAGATTTTAATACAAAATATCAACAAATTTTTACAGATGGCTCGAAGATACATGGAAAAGTAGGATATGCTGTATTTTATCCTAAAAAAATATTAAATAAAACTTTGGTTTAAATGAGCTTATGTCTATTTATTCTACAGAGCTGATAGCTATTAAAAAACCTATATTATTATGTTTAGAGCAAACTAAGAGTCGATTTGTTATATTTACAGACAGCAAAAGTGCCTTAGAAACTCTTAAACATTCCAAAATCACAGCTAAAGTTCACCCAGATATGTTAGAGATTCTTGATCTTAATTATAAAGCTGTTTCAAAAGTAAAACAAATCCACCTGGCATGGGTAAAAGCTCATATTGGAATACCGCAAAACGAAGAAGCAGACCGCCTGGCAAAAGAAGGAACAATACACGGACTTAAGGATGATCACAAAATACCTGTAACTGATTACTACACAATTTTAAAAGAAAAACTAAAAATAAAATGGCAACAAACGTACAATCAAAGTGGAAAAGGTAGATTCTATATGGCCATGAACCAACCGTGTGGAAAACACCATGGTTTATTAATATCTAGACAAATCATTTGAACAATTTGCCGCCTGAGAAGTAATCACGCTCTTTATTCAGCCTACATAAAAAAATTGGGTTGTTAGAAAATGAAGAATGCCTTTGCGACGAAATTACTGATTCGCATATTGTCAAGAAACCGATGGAGGGCATTTCGAACATTTAATTTAAAATATTTATTATGCATAATTTGGTTACTTTAAAGGACGTTATAAATTAAATAATTCGTTGTAATTTGGTTGAATTTAAATAAAAAAGAAATGTTTTTGTACCCTTAAAAAATATTTTTAGTTACAAATGTAATGTCGTTAAATAGAGAATTAAATTCTACTTCAAATGAGGTGTCGCATTATACCAATTTCTATTTAAAAAAATTAACGATTACGTCACTACACCCACACCGGTGACGTCATCCTTACTCCATGTACGTTATAAGATGGGTATTTTATAACAAAAATCGACCTGTTTCGGGATTACCCTCAAAACTCGACGGTTCTCGAAATAATGATAATATTACATTAATTAGCCGTCCACTGTATGATTACTAACTATATATTTATGAAACTAGATATAATTTAAATCATTTTCTATAATCAGTTAATAATAATTAGTTAAAAATATATTTATAAAATCAATTTTAAACCATTTTACAAAACATAAATCTTTATAAAAAATATTACAAAAGAAAATTATTTTCAGTTACTTACTAATATCACTAAAATCATATATTATCCTTAATATTATGGTAAAAATATCTTTTGTATTAAAATTGATTTCTGTTCATTATGTACAATTAAAATTATTTCACTGTTTTACAAATTATTAACTTTTATATTAATCGATACAATATAGTGTCCGTATATTCAAAATATATAATAACAGTTATTAGATTGAGACAGTATATAACAACTTCTGTTGATATTATACTTATTATACTTTTATTTATTTTAAATGTTACATTATATTCATTTTTCCAGTTATCTTGTACCGAGAATTTTGAAACCCTCTAACACAACCAGCGATAGACACACACATTATTTAATTATTCCTCTCAGCACTATCTTCTATCTGGTGAGATCATATAAAATCTTGTTTTAGATTTCTAAGCTGTTTTTGTTATTCATTTTAGTTGCATTAATTTATTTAGTTATAATGTTCATAATTCTTGACTTGTTGACAGTACTGATTGAGTTATATCTATAACAAACTGTAGAAAAAAATAATAAAAATTGTTATAGATGGGTTAATAGATTTTTAGAGTTAAATTTAATTTAGGATAGTGTACTACTTACATTTAAACTAAGATTGATATTATTGTAACGTTTATTTATTTTTACTAGTCTTTTTTAATTTATTTTTATACTATTTAAATCACTAACACTGTTTAATTTATATAACACAATTTATTTACAATGCTTTAATTTATGTAAGACAATATTTCTATTCACATTTATCTAGCAACATAGGTACTACTAACTAACTAAAATATTCAAATCGGTCCTTAATATATAGGTAAGTATTGTTCCAGAACACCCCAGTCTATTCTCGATCGTATCGAGTCTAGATGCTTCGCTCATCGGGCGCCGTATATTCTCGAAGACTCTCGTATCGTCTGTTTCCTTCGCGTCTGATCATAGCGCCAGGGGCGTACTCGCACAACATTGCCCCCTCCTTAAGAGATAGTTCCTCCTGGAACTTTTACGGAATTGAGACTGGATGGAGATACTTGCAACTGAATCCTCGTCTACAATTTCCAGTTGCATGGAAATAACATGGAATGGTCTTTGATGTCAGCTGGACACGGGGCGAATGGCTGCATACCAACACTTGGACTTCGGTATCTTGAAAGATTACTTCCACCATATTTCGGATGACCCTCCAATCCAATGAGTTGCACTCTATTTTTGGCATGGCTAGCTTCTGTACGTTGGACTTCAATATGTGCTCTCTCAAGTTAAGTAATGATTCCCATATATTTCGATAAGTGGGCTGGTCTTGGTAGGTATTCTTGGTAATCAGATAGAAGAGGCAACGGGAGTCATCTCGAAGTATCAAAGCCTTCCCAGTGGCTGGTAACTGATTTCGAAGTTCTGACAATCGACCAAACTTCCTTCGAAAGACAGACGCTAATCCTCGGCCGTCGCTAATAGTGGCGGAAACGCTATGGGCCAATGAGTAGTCATCAGGAAGTGTGAACAGGTCTTGCTGTTTCTCAATAGTCACGCCGTATCTAGCTTTCCCAGTACCTCCATATGCACCCATAAATTCTTCGAAAGCAAGGTCGGGTGTATCTTGAACTTGATTTACGACTTCTTCTTCCTGGTCATGATCTCCTTCAAATTTCGCCAGTCGGTTTCGGTGTACTACCTTAGGTTTTCCATTCGGGGTCTTTATTATACGGTATATGACGTCATTGATTCTTTTCTTGATGATGTATGGACCCTCCCAAGATTGTTGTAGCTTTGGTGAGTACCCCTTCTGTCTTTTTGGGTTATGGAGCCAGACTTTGTCACCTTCTTGGAAACATCCCTCTATAGCTTGGGTATCATACCGTTTCTTCATCCTGTCACTGGCAACTTGAAGATGGGAGCGAACCAAATCATGCATGTCGTCCATTTTTCTTCGTAACTGTATTACATAGTCTTCTCCAGCTATATCCTCTCCAGGTCGGCATCCAAACTCGAGGTCGCATGGTAACCTCATCTCACGTCCAAACAAGACTTTTGCTGGTGTCTGACCTGTTGATTCATTGACGGCGGATCGATAAGCCATTGCAAAGAGCGAAATATACTGGTCCCAGTCCCTTTGGTGATTGGATACTACTTTTGATAGATATTTGCCAATGGTTTTATTCATGCGTTCTACCATTCCATCTGATTGTGGGTGCAATGCTGTAGTTCTTGTTTTCTTCATTCCTAAATTGTCGCAAATTCCTTGAAAGAGTTGACTTTCGAAGTTCCTTCCTTGGTCACTGTGAATCTCCAAGGGCACTCCATATCGGCAAATAAACTCCTTCACTAGCACGTCTGCGACAGTTGCTGCCTCTTGATTTGGAATGGCGTAGACTTCAACCCACTTCGTAAAATAATCCATTACCACCAACATGTATTTATTCTTATTCTCAGTAGTGGGGAACGGTCCAGCAATATCTAAAGCAATTCTCTCAAATGGGCTACCAACGTTATATTGTTTCATGGGAGCCTTTCCTCTTTTCTGAGGTCCATTACTAGCAGCACAGATGGTACACTTCTTACACCAGTCCTTAACATCATCGGAACTATTCATCCAATAAAACCTTTCACGAACTCTCTGCAGGGTTTTCTTAACACCAAGATGACCTCCTGATGGACTGTCGTGTAACTGTCGTAGTACTTCGGTTACTCTACTCTTTGGTATAACTAATTGCTTTCTGTTAACGGAACCGTCATCATTTTCAATTATTCTCTTTAATAAATCGCCTTCCAAAATGAAAGACTCCCACTGGGCCCAATATGATTTAAGGACTGTAGAGAATTTTGACACTTCTTGCCAAGTAGGTCGACGATCTTCTATCTTCCATTCTCTCATTTTCTTTAAAACAGGATCATTATCTTGTTCTTCTTTAATTCTAGTAGGTGCCCAGTCGTCGTTAACTACAGTTGTTCGTAGTATTGCAGTTTCTTTTAATTCTGTCTTACTGCAGTGAGAACACTCTTCTGGGCACGGTCTTCTGGAAAGAGAGTCTGCATTTCTGTGACTTATCCCAGCTCGATGTTCGATCCTAAAGTCGAACTCTTGGAGTCGTTCGATCCACCTGGCAATTTGACCCTCAGGGTTCTTAAACTGCATTAGCCATTTTAGGGCTGCATGGTCCGTCCGGATTAAGAATTTTCTTCCATAAAGATATTGGTAGAAGTGTTCTACAGACTTCACAACTGCCAGGAGTTCTCTTCTCGTAACGCAGTAATTCCGCTCAGGTTTGGAGAGCACTTTACTAAAATAACCCAGGACTCTCTCTTGTCCATCTTGAATCTGTGAAAGGACTCCTCCAATTCCGACATTACTGGCATCTGTATCCAAAATAAAATCTCCTTCCGGTTGTGGGTAGCCTAATATCGGTGCTGCGGTTAAATGCTTCTTCAGAGTTTCAAAAGCCGTTTGACAGTTTTCATCCCAGCAGAACTCTCTCGTTTCCTCTGTAAGGCGTGTTAATGGCTTAGCAATGTCTGAAAACTTTCTGATAAATCTGCGATAGTATGTACATAGACCAAGAAAACTTCTTATTTGATGTTTATCAGTTGGTTGTGGCCATTGTTTGATAGAAGCGACCTTGTCCTTATCTACAGACACGCCCTCTTTGCTGACAATATGACCCAGATAATTAACTTTGTCTTGGAATAACTGACATTTCTTTGGATTCAGCATCAGTTGGGCAGCTTGAAGTCTTTTAAAAACATCTTCTAAGTTCTTCAGATGTTCTTCGAATGTCTCCCCCAAGACTATGATGTCGTCTAAGTAGACCAGGCACGTTTTCCAAGACAACCCTCTCAGTACGTTCTCCATCAGTCTTTCAAATGTCGCAGGAGCATTACATAGTCCGAATGGCATGACATTGAACTGAAATAATCCAGAACCAGTGGTAAAGGCTGTCTTTTCTTTGTCTCTTGGGTCCATTTCTACCTGCCAATAACCAGACTTCAAATCTAAGGTAGAAAATAATTTACTTCCAGCTAGAGTGTCCAAGGTATCGTCGATTCGAGGCAGAGGATAACTGTCCTTCTTGGTAACATTGTTCAACTGACGGTAGTCTACACAGAACCTCGTAGTTCCATCCTTTTTCTTGACCAAGACTACCGGAGAGACCCATGGACTGGTAGAAGGTTCTATCACTCCATCTTCTTCCATTTCTCGAACAATCCTTTCAGCTTCTTGCCTCTTTGCCTGTGGTAATCTTCTAGCTGATTGACGAATTGGCTTGGCATCACCCGTATCGATTTTATGTTTTACAGCAGAGGTACCTTACCTCCCTTTGGTACAAAAATGTTGCGATACCGATGAAGAAAATCTTTCATTTTTCTTTTCTCTTCTCGGTTTAGAGATGTACCAGCAACCGCCACCATTTGTTCAAACTTATCGTTGGAATTATCGGGAATAGTTGTCTGTCGAATTATAGATGTTACTGGTACGGAGGTTCCAACTTTTGTCTCTTTCTTGATCGTAATTGGGTGATCATTGACGTTTATAACTCGTACTGGAATTTCTTTAGCAGAAGTGACCAATCCTTTTCCTATCAAAATTCCTCGACCGACCTCCTCATCATGGTTCCATGGTTCCATCATCACAGGTATTCCTTCGTCAATAGTTCCTTGCAGTCTGGCCACTATGATCGTTTCGCTTCTACCAGGTACCACAGTATCCTCCTGGACAACGGCTGGCACGGTTTTGTCTTCATATGGATGAAGGAATATTTCTTCAGAACCGACTTTGATAACTCTGTTCTTGAAATCCAGTTGGAAACCATGTAAGTTCATCACATCCATTCCTAATATGACATCTTCCTCAATATCAGCGACAATAACAGTATGCGTGAACTTTTCTGAGCCAATTCCTATTTGAACCTGGACTTCTCCAAGGATGTTAGCTCTGTCACCTGTGGCAGTTCGCAGTCGTAGCCTTGTTGGTAAAAGCTTCTTACGGCTATTTATAGTTGTTGGCCGTATAATCGTTCTGGTCGCTCCAGTATCCACCAATAGTGTATACTTTTTACCGTTGACTTCACCATCTACATATACACTGTCGTCGCGGCATTTCAAAGAGGCTATTAGTATGAGAGGGTCTTTGGAAACGTTCCGGGTCGAAGCTGCCCCCTCTAGGCCGACCCGTTTTAGTTTTCCTGTGGAGTAATTTCTTGATTCGTAGTGACCCCAGGGCGTTTACATGAATTGCGAACATGTCCTATTTCACCACAATTCCAGCACCTGATGGTCTTCTTCTTTTTTTTATCAGTAAAGTTCTTCATCATGTTTACTAATTGGTCTAACTTATTTTCATCTTCCTCTTCCGTTACAGACCTTACTTTACTGTATCCTCCACAAGCTTTCGAAGCCGCTTCATACTCAAGCGCGGCAGACAAAATGTCCACTAATGTTTTGTGGTGGGCTAAACGGAGTGTCTTTGCCATTTCGTGGTCACGAAGTCCATCAAGAAATGCTTCAACAGCTAAACATTCCATCATTTGTTCTGGAGCTGAAGGGTAAGCAAATCTTACCAATCTGGCAATATCTACTTCGTATTCTTGAAGTGTCTCCTCTCGCTTCTGTTTTCGAGTCTTCAACTGTGATCGGTGCAAGTTCTCCAAGTGTTCGTGACCATATCGCATGTTCAAGCTTTTCTTCAGTTGCTCAAAATCATCTGTGTCCTCCACTGGTATGGTCTGAAGAACATCCAAAGCGTCTCCTCTCAGAGCGATGGTGAGGTTTATTGCCTTCTCTTTTTGAGACCATCCGTTCGCTCTTGCAGCTGTTTCGAACTGTTTGAGATAATTTTCCCAAGACATCTTTCCGTCAAAGGTTGGGGCCTTAACACGAACAGAACTTTCGTTGCCTTCCAATTTCGGTTTCCGCTCCACTTTGTAGCTTCTCATTTCGTCCTCGTTTTCCTCTCCTAATTCTTCCATATCTTCTTTACCTCCTTTTTCCATCTCTTCCATTTGCTTTTCCATTTCTCTTATTTTCTCTTCAATTTTTTTTTCAAATGAAGACATTTTATTTTCCATAGAAGAAATATCCAAAGAAACTTTGTTTTCCAAAGAAGAAATGTCAGAAGAAACTTTATTTTCCAAAGAAGAAATATCATTTTTTAAAGAAGACATATCAGTAGAAACTTTGTTTTCCAAAGAAGAAATGTCAGAAGATACTTTATTTTCCAAAGACGAAATATCATTTTTTAAAGAAGACATATCAGTAGAAACTTTTTTTTCCAAAGAAGAAATGTCAGAAGAAACTTTATTTTCTAAAGAAGAAATATCAGAAGATACTTTATTTTCCAAAGACGAAATATCAGAAGAAATATCATTTTTTAAACAAGACATTTCGGAAGAAATATCACTCTTCAAAGAAGACATGTCGGAAGAAACTTTATTTAAGGAAGAAATAATTGTAGCAGAAGAGTCGTCTACGAAAATATGATTTTCTGGATCTAAACCATCATTTTCCAATGCTTGCTTAAGTCGCTCCAACAACTCAGTCTTCCTTCCTGTTGTTTCCAATTCACGATCCTCCAGCTCTTGACGCAATTCTGTCACTTTCAAGTCACAAAGTTTTTTTGACATATTTATTTATTTTTTTTACACTATTTATTTACAATATCCCACTTCTGACACCAATGTAACGTTTATTTATTTTTACTAGTCTTTTTTAATTTATTTTTATACTATTTAAATCACTAACACTGTTTAATTTATATAACACAATTTATTTACAATGCTTTAATTTATGTAAGACAATATTTCTATTCACATTTATCTAGCAACATAGGTACTACTAACTAACTAAAATATTCAAATCGGTCCTTAATATATAGGTAAGTATTGTTCCAGAACACCCCAGTCTATTCTCGATCGTATCGAGTCTAGATGCTTCGCTCATCGGGCGCCGTATATTCTCGAAGACTCTCGTATCGTCTGTTTCCTTCGCGTCTGATCATAGCGCCAGGGGCGTACTCGCACAACATTATCATTACACGATATTACAGACCTTCATTTGTTTTGAATTGTCTCAAATTTTCCTAGTGTTACAAATTGTTTTTTTATATCTTACGTTTCAATTTAATTTTTTTTTCGTTATTATGGGTATCAAAAGCTGTAATGTCATCTACTTTTTTACCAACATTTTTAATTTGAAATACAACACAATGAAACAACATGTGCGATTTGATGTTAAAAAATATAACAGGCATTTTCCCCAAAAGCATAAATTTAATGTAAAACCCCTAAACTACCAACTGTAGGTTTTGTTCAAAGCGATATATTTCAAAATTTACTTCCGACATTGGTGTTGGGTCAAAGCAAATCGCTATTTCCGATTTAAAATGTTCGACAGTTGCAGAAACGAATTGGTGAATCTCCTACTTTTGAACGGATGTCGTTTAATGGCACTGCACTTAGAGAAATATAGGCGAGGACATATTTCTTATCGACCACCACCACCAAAGAGGAGATGACCCGTATCTTCCGGTCAATTTCTTGGACCTTGTTTTCCTGTTGTGTGTAACCGAGGGGTTAGATTATTTGTTACCAATTAAGATTTGTTGTTGCATTAGTTCATTGGGAAATTGTATTACATGGAAACTGCAGATATCTATTAATCTAAATGTTTTCTTTTAGACAGAGAAAAGCAGAGGGACAGAAAAATGCTGAATAACTATACCTATCCACATTTACACATATTTGTTTATAAAAAAGGTTATTTTTTAAATACAACGTAGAAGTTTTGTTCACACAGTTTAGTGTTCTTAATAGCAGTGGGTTTTAAAACAAATCCACCATAAGAACATTTATAGAAAATTCATTACTTAATGATATTAAAGTGTGGATGACAATATTAATAATTATTAATAATATTTGTGTCATACATGTGTGTTATCGATACAGTAAAAAAAACTTTCATATTTGTTGGTTGGTCTTAGAGTTCTTTCTAAAAGCAAGAATATCAGAAAAAGCACCGCCACGAGAGGTATCTTAGATTCAACCTGGGAAAGCAATGAGACCTATTGTTTCAGCTATATGTACACCTAGTTATAAGATTTTGAAATGGTTATCGAACGAGTTTGAAAATCTACCCATAAAATGTAACCGTTTTTCAGTTAAAAATTCATTCGAATTTATAAATAAAGTTAAAGATGTTGTTCTAGAAGATGGGGAAATTTTAATCTCGTTCGATGTTATTTCTTTATTTCCTAGCGTACCGATTCCACAAACTTTACAGTATCTAGAATGGTCTCGGTGCTGAAATTAGAACTGAATAGGTACCTACGATTAGCTAAACTATGCATGGACCAAAATTATTTTCAATATAACAATCAGTTTTATCAACAATATGAAGGAACAGCAATGGATAATTGTCACCATTTATAGCTAACCTTTATATGAGCAATTTTGAAAGACACACTAGTCAAGAGCTCAAGTATTTCCCAAGGATATGGTATAGATATGTGGACGACATTTTCGCAGTTGTCAATACGAAGAAATCATCAGTAGAAGATTTCATTTTAAAATTAAATTCAAAATTCACAAGCATAAAATTCACGTTTAAACTAGAAAATAATAAACAGTTACCATTTTTGGACACATTAGTAATAAGAAATAATAACAAGCTAGAATTTGATATTTTTAGGAAAGACAACGCTACGTATAGATACAATGGACGGCTAATTTATGGAATATTATCGTTATTTCGAGAACCGTCGAGTTTTGAGGGAAATCCCGAAACAGGTCGATTTTTGTTATAAAATACCCATGTTATAACGTACATGGATTAAGGATGACGTCACCGGTGTGGGTGTAGTGACGTTATCTTTAATTTTTGTAAATAGAAATCATTTGAAGGAGAATTTAATTCTCTATTTAACGACATTACATTTATAACTAAATTATTTTTTAAGGGTAGAAAAACATTTTTTTTTTATTTAAATTCAACCAAATTACAACTAATGATTTAATTCATAACGTACCTTAAAGTAACCAAATTATGCATAATAAATATTTTAAATTAAATGTTCGAAATGCCCTCCATCGGTTTCTTGACAATATGCGAATCTACGGACACATTCATCAAGTACATTGCGGATGACTTCTGGAGTAATGAGACTCATTTCATGCCTAATTCTATCTTTTAAGTTCTGTAAATTTTGGGGTCTATTGACATAAACTTTTGATTTTATGTAACCCCACAGGAAAAAGTCTAGAGGTGTTAGATCTGGCGACCTTGCTGGCCACTCTATAAAACCTCGTCTTCCGATCCATCTCCTGGGAAAGCAATTATTTAAAAATTGACGTACTTCACGTGCGTAATGCGGAGGGGCTCCATCTTATTGAAACCAGATATTGTCACTAGGTAAATTTGCATTATTGGCATTTGGATACATGTTAGGACAGGTATAAGTTGATTTCTCAAAAAAGTTAAATAACGTTCTCCTGTTAGATTTTTTTCAAAGAAAAAAGGGCCAATGATTCTGTCATCGATGATCCCTGCCCATACATTCACTTTCTGAGGATATTGCGTGTGTGCCTCAGTCATCCAATGTGGGTTTTCTTGACTCCAATACCTGCAATTTTGACGATTCACGGTACCATGTAAAAAAAATGTGGCTTCATCGAAAAAGAGGATTTGATTGATGAAACGTGGATTGCCGATACATAAATCCTGCATAATTTCAGAAAATTGAAGCCGGCGATCGGGATCGTCGTCGTTTAATTCCTGGTGTAGTTGAATTTTGTAAGGATGGTATTTTTCTTTTTTTAAAATACGTAATACCGATCGTTGGGAAACTCCAGCATATTCACCCATTTGTGTTGAACTACTGTGAGGATTGTCATGGACATTTAATAAAACATCAAGTTTCACATTGTCTTCAATTTTAGGACGCCCAGCGTTTGGAATATGTTTAACGTGCCCAAATTTTACTTAATGTTGATTGGCTGATGGGTCTGTCTGGATATTTTGCGTTGGATAAATTGCATACCTCCTTCTGTGTTCTTTTTTTATCTCCACATCCGCTAAGAATTAATATTTCTATGCGTTGTGTTTCATTTAGGTGAGCCATAATTTAGTATTCAAAAGTAAAAATTACAATTGACAATTCACAAAATCAAAAAATATTTACGACAATAAATATTACAGTAACTATGCCAATATCACTTGCTTGATTTAACATTTGACAAAAAGTTTCAGTGTTTATGAGATAACTTTTTGTGTCCATTATTATTTTTACTTATTTTTGCTTTTTTAAGTATTTATTTCAGAAAGTCATGGCAGGAACCGATGGATGGCATTTGGAACATTTAATTTAAAATAATTATTATGCATAATTTGGTTACTTTAAAGGACGTTATGAATTAAATCATTAGTTGTAATTTGGTTGAATTTAAATAAAAAAAAAATGTTTTTGTACCCTTAAAAAAATATTTTAGTTACAAATGTAATGTCGTTAAATAGAGAATTAAATTCTCCTTCAAATGAGGTGTCGCATTATACCGATTTCTATTTAAAAAAATTAACGATTACGTCACTACACCCATACCGGTGACGTCATCCTTACTCCATGTTTGTTGTAAGATGGGTATTTTATAACAATAATCGACCTGTTTCGGGATTACCCTCAAAACTCGATGGTTCTCGAAATAATGATAATATTTCATTAATTAGCCGTCCACTGTATATTCCGGTAGATTCTTTTCACTGGTTCATCGATTAATTAATTTTCCCTTAAACAAAACAAGATATAACAGAGAAAATAATTTAATTGAGCATATAGCTGTACTTAATGGATATGATAAAAAACTAATTCATAAGCTAATCAATCGCCATAGTGTTAAGAAATCTCTTAGTGAAACCACCTTTTTCCAGCGAGAGCATAACGATATGAAATTCAATTTATTACCATTTATCCCTCAGGATACCAAGGGATTGAATACAATTTTCGGTACGGTGGGATTAGGTTTAGTTCATAAAACTAGTGCCACCCTGAGACAATTGTTAGGAAATCCGAAGGATAAGAGAGAAGATCTGGAAAAAAGCGGTATATATGAAATAAGTTGTAATGATTGTGATAAAAAATATGTTGGGCAAACAAAAAGATCGGTTAAAACTAGATTTAAAGAACATTTAGCTCATCTAAAATATGGAAGCATAGAAAAATTTAGTATTGTCGAACATGCTTTTACCAAAAACCATTCGATAAATGTAGATAGTTTAAAATTGTTAAGAAATGTAACAAACAATAGATTGTTGGATGCATTTGAAAGTATAGAAATTATTAAGTGTAAAAATAGATTAAATAAGGACAAAGGACCCATCCCAGATAATCCACTCTCAACATTAATGCATTGATTGACGAAGTTTTTGTTTAATTGTTTATGATCTTGTTGACTAGACTGAATTCCTTAAATAGTTCATTAATTAGGTTTGTTCTTTATTGCTAAACTGAGTTCATACTACACTGCACTTAACGGAACTAGTGCAAGCAGGACTAGTTATTTTCGAGCAAGTATAAAGAATGAGTCGGTTAAGTAATCAACATGAGTTTCAGCTGATCTATTAGTTATATAATTCACAATGTTTTAATCATAAATACATTACTTTAATATTCAATAGGTTATTTTATAATTACAAACAATAAATCTAACTACCTAACTCTATGTGTAAATACTGTGTGTAAATTGACAAATTGGATTTCAAAAGAAAAATCAATCAATAGAATTTACAATTATAATGTTCCATAAAGTTATTAATTCAGAAAATTAATGTCTAAGAATATTATTATTTTATTTTTTAATGTTCTTAGTAAGATGGACTTCCACAGAATAAGGGTTATTACAATAAATTTTAATTATTTTTATTATTTTTGAAAAATTATCCAACCATAACATAATGTAACCAGAATACTTTCTTTAAAATAGTAAATTTAATCCTTTTCATTTTGTCTTAGTGTTAAAGTTAATCAAATTATGCTATCCACAACAATTTTATCGTAAACGCAAAAAGACCAAAAGCATTTATCGCTACCACAAATTAACCACGAAAATTCCCCATACTTTTATTACTCGCAATGATGATGTTGGGTTGGAACAGGACCGGCTATTAAATAAAGGAAAGTACACAAAAATATAAATCAAAAATAAGTGTTGTTTATAGGGGTGAACAGAAATATGAACAAAAATGTATTACTTTTATAAAAATATTAATTGGTTGTTCTAGATAAAAATTGAATTAAGTAAGCAAAACCAAATTGATAAAGCCCAAAAAATATATAACATATTTTTTCTACCAGATCTTTGATTCTATTCAAAATAATTTATTTAATAATTTGTTTATTTTTTAGTTTTTAGTTTCTAGTACTTTTATTACACTGTCGAGCACACACATTATTTTGCTAGTTAATTTTTCTCCAGGATATTTAAATTACATACTAAGTTAGCTGCAGTCATTTAAGTTCTAGATCTACAGCTACAGATCACTAGCCTACATAAGCATCTTCCATAAATATTTTTCGAGATGAAGTTATTTTGATATAACTGAATCCATCTCTGTAAAAAGTTGTTCTTGGGGTGCTCTTCGACATTATAACTGAAATAAATTACATGAGAGACCTAATCACTAGGAAATGGCAATCTTTTGTATACAAAATGAATGTTGTTCCCAATAAATTATCCCAATAGTTGGAACGCAGTCAATTAAAAGCGAATAGAGAAAGAACATTGCTGTGGTCACCCTTATAATTCATTTTGTGAGAAACATCAAATAACCACTCACGTTTATTTACAACAACAAAAAAATATTTTTTGCCTTGCTATGTACAGAGTTATGTCCTGATTAAATTCTTGATCCAATCTCTTCGGCATTTCCAATAATTATTTTTCTTATAATATTCTCGCGACTACAAGAAGAATTCAGAAAATATCAAGTATTCCTATAAATTGCGGGGCGAAAAGGACTGCTTGCTTGAATATTATCAGATAAGTAACCGTACTTTATATTCTAGTCACATATACATTCCAGAAGCAGCAAATAAGATGTAAACCGGTGTGTATGGAACATGCAGATCTCCCGAATGATATCAGTTTGGGTACACTCAAAAGAGTTGGTACTAAATTTTGTATCAAACTGTTTCACTGTGGTGTAAAAAGTTTAGTTCAGCTGTCATTGAGCCTTTAAAAAGCAATTTTTAAATAAATATTGGAAGTTTTGTTAAAACGAAGAGTTTTTTATTATCCTTAATAACATGGACTTCCAAAAAGTAAGGGTTAGTACAATCAATTTAGATAATGTAATACATCTTAAAATTGCTTGCAACAAAAGTAAATTAAAAAAAAAACAAGGGAAGTCAAATTATTTAAGTATATTGCAAAAATCAACATACAGAAAAATAAAATCATCGTATTACCGAAATTCGCTAGGGCACCTACACAATAAATCCTTTCAAAAGCTATCATAGCAATGTTAGTTTCTTATAAAACGCCTCAGCAAATTTCTTTGTAATAATTATAACTGCAGGATATTGTAAATATTATAAATGTTTGAATTTCGTTAACTTCAATAAAATACTGTTCAAAATAATTCCAATTCTAATTCAATAATTCCACACTTGATCCGAATTAGTCGGAGCAGCCTTGAACAGGGATACATACCAGAAGCGTGAAGAAGGGCCAAAATCACCTTCATCCCAAAAGTAGGGAAACGGGACACTACGCACCCCAAATCCCTTAGACTGATTAGCCTCACATCGTTTGTTCTCAAACCGATGGAAAAAGCTGTAGACAACTACATTAGAACAGAAATCTTAGAACAGGTGCCTTTGCACCTCCGTCAACATGCGTACCAAGCGGAAAAGTCCACTGAAACCGCTTTATCACAATTGACTGACGAAATCCAAGACGCTCTGAATAAAAAAGAGACCGCGGTATGTGCCGTTCTAGACATAGAAGGGGCCTTTGACAATACTCCACATAAGGCAGTCAAAAGAGCACTGATTGAGAAAGGAGTAGATAGAACGACTTCCATCTGGATGTCGCAACTGCTATCTACAAAAATCGCAGAAGTGGAGGCAGGACAAGACACTATTAACGTAACCAGAGGCTGTCCACAGGGGGAGTTGCATCTCCACTTATGTGGAGTCTCACTGTGGACAGTCTACTCTTTGAATTGACTAGGGAAGGCATACCATGTCAAGGGTATTCCGACGACATGGTTGTCCTGGCAAAAGAGAAGTATAAAAATATTCTCTGTGATATTGTTCAAAGAGGACTGAACATTGCGCAACAATGGTGAGACTCGGTGGGACTAGGTAGAGACTAGCCTGTTCATGCATCACTGGAGCAATGGGAACTTGCCCCACTGCTACTTGTAAGTAAGTGTAGTAAGTGTAAGGAAGAAAACAATATATAGAATGATCAAAGAAGAAATTATCAGGGAAAAACCTCGATCACTTCACTTTGATCAAACTTGGGAAATGCCCCAAGATGATATGCCAAAGAAATTCAACTTTGTGAGAAAATTCATCAAAAAGTTGAGTAATAAATCTGAATGAGATGAAGACACCATAAAGAATTTAAACCAGATTACCATAAAGTAGTATACGGACGGTTCCAAGCTAGACGAGGGAACTGGGATAGGAGTTTTTGGACCGAGATTAGGCACATACCTGAGCATCTTTCAAGCAGAAGTCCACGCCATCGAATGATGTGTGGAATTCAATATTGGAAGAAACTACTGCAGGCAAGAGATTGTGATCATGTCGGATAGTCAAGCAGCCATCAAAACGCTGAGCTCAAATATAATCAGTTCGAAGATGGCCAGAAGAACACTGTCAGCCTCCTATGGGTCCCGGGACATATAGGAATAGAGGGGAACGAAACAGCAAATAAGCTGGCAAAAAAGGTCTTGAAACCCCACATTTGGGACCAGAACCATGTTTTGGGATCAGCAGTAGAGTAATCTTAGGAAAACTAAGGGAAGAAATGGAGAATAAAAAATCCAAGTACTGGAATCAGCTGGAAGGACTTAGGCAATCTAAGATACTACTGGGGAACTATGACCAGAAGAGATCTCTTAGCTGCCTCAACCTCAGTAAAAAAAGCCTCCGAATTCTAACGGGAATATTAACCAGGCATTGCCGGTTAAGAAGCCACATGAAGAAACTATGGTTAGCAGATGAAGCAAAGTGCATATTCTGTGAGGAAAAGGATGAAACCTCAATACACATACTCTCAGAATGCCCTGCCTTGCAGAATTCTAGGGCCAGATACCTAGGAGCACATGAAATAGAAGAGGGATCTACCTGATTTGAAGCTCGACGATGTCCTAAACTTCCTTAGGAAAATAGGACTCGAAAAGCTGCTATAAATCTGAGACAATCTCAGAACTTGGCAACTAAGGGGGGACACAATATATCCTATAGGTCGCAGTATATCACCTCTAATACATGGAATAACATTTTATTCATTACTCTTATCAAAAGATGTACAAAATCAACATTAACTAATAAGAATTTTATATAGCGGTTTTTCTTCCATCAGATAGAAAAAAAGAGTTGTGAAGTTAAGATAGGTAGGTACACTGTTTTTAGGTGTAAGAAGAGATGTTCTAATGATAGGTTTGCACACATTCTTTTCGACTCCGATTTATGTTGGATTGATAATGGATCGACGTGGACATTTAACACCAGCTGCCGCCGCAAACCACTACCGATCCGAGTATAATGTAAATTACAATGGTCGGCATTGTAACTATGCTGTTGCTGTTTTCTCCGACGAATTTTTACTATTTTTAGGTGACCTTTGTTAGCACGTATGCTTATTTCCCACGAGCTAGTTTGCTTAAATATTTTATTGTGTGGTATTTACTGAGTTTTAGAAGCTGTATTTAAACTTCTTTTAAAATAGCTAGCCATATCTAATAGATAAAATAATATCTATTGAGATGTCTTTTAATTTGTTTTATATATTACATTCGGTTACTTATTTATATTTCATCCTACAATAGTCTGAGCGTCACTAGAATCAGATTTTATAGACAGTAACAATATACAGGGTGTTGTAACATGATATGTTAACTAAAAACGTATTATATTATATGGCTAACGCTAACACCATCTATTGTATAGAGTTTTTAACATGTTAATTATTAAAAACGATACCTGTCAGTAATTCCAACTTTATACACGATCTTTAATGTAGCATAGTCCAATACCTTCAACCACAATTCATTCTCTTATTGTCACTGGTGTTACACACAGGTACAGTCGACAGAAGCAAACATGGTCCGCGGAAAATATGCCAACTAATTTCAACGTTATCACAAACAGCCAATCACGAGCCAATGTTAACGATAATATCAATTTTAGTGGCTGCATAAGTGAGATGAAAATACAACTACAGCGACAAGGACACGCCCACCCAGGGTTCATGTTTGCTTCTGTCAACTGTATGTTTCCTGATTCATATTTTTGGTAAAAGATTTTAAATATAATTTCTATAAATCTTGACAGTACTATATAATCAGAGGAGAATTTTCACATTTATAATTATTTCAAGTATATTTTGAGGGCAATTTAAAAGTAATAATTGTAAATTTTTTTATAAAAAAAATACAAAATGGCGAGTTGAGTATATTTCTGGAATTCTAATTGTTATATTAATTTATCTTTTGTTATTACTGTATTTTCTGTAATATATCCTAATGGTAAATGTAGATTTCGGAAAGACATTACTGAGTTACTACTGAATTACCGCTGATTGGTTCTACATTGGTGGACTGTTCACCAGACCAACCCTTCACTGGATCAACCAATGGATCGCAGATCGTTTTTCTTTATTTCTTAAACGTAATATCAAAATTATTGTCGTATCGTCAACTGTATTAGAATAAGTAGTTGTAAAGAACTGTTTGCGGATTATTTTTTTGTAACGTATTCTCAACTTCATTCATTTTAGCACCAAGGAAATCTATTTATCTTTTATCTGTTGGTACATTTTCATTTTTTTTACTTCATAAACAGTTTTTTCTGACATCTTTGTCATCTTAAGATACTTATTTAAATAACTCAGCTTAAAACAACTTTCTTCAGTAGTCTCATAAAAAATAAAAAGATTTCAGTGGCGCCCTTATAATTTCTTAAAGAAACAAATATTGTACTATAGTCAGAGCTAATTAACTTACTCACCCCTAGCCGAGGTATTTAACTATCATAATTTTTGCTGTGATAAACATTTATAAATTTTGTTAATTATTGAAATATCTTTTACAACTAATTAAATACGAAATTAAGATTAATGGTTGTTTTATTGTAAATTACATTTTTTCCTTTGGTATATTGTTATTTTTTTAGAAGTTAACTAAATATTTTTATAAATTTACTCTCAACATTTAAATCACATCACAAATTGACGCCCAACGTCATAATATGGTTACAGTGTATAATAAAGAATGAAGTTTATTTGATATTTCATAATTTACCCCAAGTCTTTTCAAAAAATCTGAAAAAGGTCGAATATTAATTTTAATGTTCTACAAAATTTCGTCATAGGTACCTAACTGTTTGGAATCAGCTTATTTTTATCGTTATAAAATATTGAATCATCACCTTAATGTATATCAGCCTATATAGTGAAATTTTGTTAAATCATAGAATGTATAATATCCATTACCGCTACTATTTTTCCATGTCTTCTTAAAAAACTAAAACCAATTAGAATAAAATTTAATACTACCAAAATTAAATTTATTGTACTAACCCTTACTTTTTGGAAGTCCATCTTATTAAGAATAATAAAACACTCTTCGTTTCAATGTAACTTTTAAGTTTATTTGAAAAATTAGGTTTTAAATTACAATGACGGCCGTTTCGCTAAGATTAGCATCGTTACACCAACCGAGTATGGTCTAGCCTTAATACTACCTAAACAACATCAGGTACCTAGTTACAAACAAACAAAATGTAACTTAAACGATGCTAATCTTAGCGAAACGGCCGTCATTGTAATTTAAAACCTAATTCTTCAAATAAACTTGGAAGTTACGTTCAAACAAAGAGTGTTTTATTATTCTTAACTACCAAAATGATTATTAGTTTCTCTGTACTCCCTGCGTAGCAACTAAGACAACTATTTTACATACACCAGCATTTTTTTTTAGATTTCTGGTCTTTGTGATAAGTACAGTATACGCCAAAACAAATGGTACTGAAAAGCTTTATTAAACATGAAAAATTAAATAACATTTCAAATAATGCGAATTTTAAGTTTTGTTTCTTTACAAAATGTGTTCAAACTGCCCGCCATTGCGTTCCAAGCGGTACTCATAACGCTTAACAAAATTGCTTAGCATGTTATTAAAAATAATCTGCTGCATTCTTCTGAAAAATGTCAAAATATTCTAACGGAGTTCATCATTATTTGCCGATGAGTTATCTGTTAGAATCGCTTGTTTCAGCATACTCTATACGTAGGTAAGCATCAAGAGTAGTTAGATTAGGTGAATGAGGAAAATTCGGATTTACGCGGTCTTCGAAATTTTCTCGAATCCGATCTAAGGATGCTGTCATAGTATGACAAGTAGCCTCATCCTGTTGGAACCATTGGGTATTCAACTGTATGTTTCTTGCACGACAGAATTGTCTGAAATTAATAAAAAATGGTGTCAAAATTTGTTCTCTATATCGTACTTGATTTAGTATAACGGGTCTGCGCACCAAATCGTTACACGGTCACAATAAAGAGGTTTCCCTACGAAAACGATTTATATGTCAATTGATAAATCCATTCAGATGGATGTGACATTCATCTGTAAACCACAGATTAGAAAGAAATAGGGGTTCTTCATAAGCCATTGCAAAAACTAAAGCACAATAAACAATCTTGAGGATTCCTTATCTTGTCTTGTCAAGTGTTGTCCAATCTGTATTTTATAGGGAAAGCCACCAATCTTCTTAAACATTCTTCGGGTAGATGTTTCACTCAAATACATTTTTAAATATGTTTTGCGAAGACTTCTTTTTGGCGATTCTAACACTTGTTGAAATATCCCTCCTTGATTCGCATTTGTTGTCAAGGTAACCGGACGACCAATACAGCTTGTGCGTTGAGTTAGAATGCTTCCTGTTTGTCGAAATTTTGCAACGAATCTTAACAAGTCCCTACACGACGCGGAAAGCAGGCGTGCCCCAAGGAGCAGTCCTTTCTTCCCTGCTGTACATCATGTCTACAGCGGATATATCCAAGAATAGGAAACCAAGTTATACCTACAAGAAGCAGCTGGTCTTAGAAAGATGGTGTTGAAAGTGGTAGATCAAGATCAACGCAGAAAAGACACCAGCCAAACTGTGTCAAAAAATTAAACTGCCAGTTCCAGAAGAGGTCAGGTTCTGTAACCTGCAATCAGTGCCTGCTTGTAGAGACCTCTGTTAGATTACCCTCCGGGTGACGAACAGTGGAAGAACTAAAGCCACAACTAGGAAGACAACAAGAAGAGTTTGTGTAGACTGGTTCAGAAGGACTGAGGATGGATGGTAAGGGGTGCGTGAGTCAACATGAACCCTTCGGTCTGTGTTATACAAATAGGTAGGTAGGTAGATATTATAGTTGTATTTGCCCTATTGTGGGATTCGTCATTTTTCTAAAAATTTAATTTAATTTTTTTGAATGGATTATTATTATTATTAATGGATTAAAATACTGAATATATTTTGTAACCTATGCATAAATTCCGTAACTATCATGGGATAAAATCATCCCTAATCAAAACAGAATACCATAATTTCTATTTTTTTTAAATAAGTTTTCAAATATTTAAATTTATTGTACTAACTCTTTTCAAATATTTGTTGCACATTTCTACTAATTGACTATTCGATTGGTATAAATACGATCCATATATTATAATGAGTGACCATTCGTTTTTAGGTTTTATAAACATGATTGGGTATATTTCGAGTTAGACATGATAATTATTTCCGGGGCGGAGCTCCGCCATGTTCCGGAAAAAGATAAACCATCAATTCTACCTTTATCACCACTTATGCATAAGGGATGTGTTAATGGTTGTAATGTATACATTCATAATTTATGTCATTATTAAGTTGTATATACAGTGAAAGAATTTTAATATCTTCTCCTATAATTTTAATAATAGTAAACAAATAAAAATTCTCAAGATTTATTTAAAAAATTAAATTTTTTCATCTCAATGATAGCTGTTTAGAAATGAGATATTAAAGCCTATATATTATTCTTATATTATCAGGTTATATTTTTTTGGGTTCCCAACAAACTTTTTAATTTTAGAAACGAATGACTTTTATTAAAACAACATAAAAACAACTGACCCTGTTCTAACTAACTTACCTAAATTATAATTAATCTTATTTAATTAATAATAATATTATTTCTTGTTATTTAAAAATCTCTTTCCTTTTTATTCCACGTTCCTCTAGCATTTCCGATTATTCTTCTTCATAATTTCACATACTGTTTTTAATTTACCATTCATAGTTTTCTTAAATCCTTTTAAACTTTCCTCATTAGCCTTTGTGTGCAAGTTTACTTCTTCAACTTCTTTTCTAAAAACGTTCAACTTCTGCCTGTATATGACTCTTCAAATTTTCCATTAATTGGTCCTCTAACTGTAACCATATTATGACGTTGGGCGTCAATTTGTGATATGATTTAAATGTTGCGAGTGAATTTATAAAAATATTTAGTTAACTTTTAAAAAAATAACAATATACCAAAAGAAAAAATGTAATTTACAATAAAACAACCATTAATCTTAATTTCGTATTTAATTAGTTGTAAAAGATATTTCAATAATTAACAAAATTTATAAATATTTATTACAGCAAAAATTATGATAGTTAAATACCTCGGCTAGGGGTGATTAAGTTCATTAGCTCTGACTATAGTACAATATTTGTTTATAAGGGCGCCACTGAAATCTTTTTATTTTTTATGATACTACTGAAGAAAGTTGTTTTAAGCTGTTATTTAAATAAGTATCATAAGATGACAGAAAGGTGTCAGAAAAAACTGTCTATGAAGTAAAAAAAATTAAAATGTATCAACAGATAAAAGATAAATAGATTTCCTTGGTGTTAAAATGAATGAAGTTGAGAATACGTTACAAAAATATAATCCGCAAACAGTTCTTTACAACTACTTATTCTAATACAGTTGACGATATAACTTTAATATACCACTGTTTTGGTACGAACCATCGGTTTTAAAATTTTATCGTGTAAACTACTATACATTGTCGTTTAAATCTGGTTGCACGAGGATAAAAGAAATCTTATCAATCTTACCAAAATTCAGATTGAAATTTATGGAATACGCTATTAAGTAAGTACTTTGACTGTATTTAATTACTGTGATTCTAATATTTTTTTTTATATATAAGTGGGGTTATCATACCGAATTTTGCCAAATCCAAAACATCGGATACCGATTTCAACTGAAACTAAGAAAATGAAAGCCAAAATTTACGGCTTTATATACCTGTTTCAAAAGTATAACACTAATGATATTAAATTAGCAATCAATTGTTTCAATTTGCAAATTTTTGCATAATTTTACATAAAATTATAAAAATGTTTTAACATATTTGATGTTTTTTGATAATATATAGAAAATTTACATTCTTATATTTATAAAATTGCTATTTAAATTAATTTTTGGTCAGTTTTTCAATATAAAATTGATGTTTGAAATCTGATAATTGTGGTAGTTACGACTCCCGAAATGTTTACAGTTTTGAGCAAATAACATGAAATGGATATTAATTTATGCATAAATCTCTTAAGATAGTTCTATCTTAATTTTTGAATACTAATTTGAGTTAAAAAGATGAAAATTAGGCTTGTTATTTTAATTTATAATATGAATTTGACAGCTACTATTATACTTTTAGATTAGTTATTTATGCGAAATTTTCTATTATCAAAGATTAAAGAGTTTATAACTAATGTACAAACTTAAATTACTATTCCACATACATTTCCTTTAACTAATTTATCAACTGATGTTGAAATAGTCTTTTAAGTGGTAACTATGTGAGTTTTGGTAATAATGTAGGGCTACACTGTCTATCACTGTAACATTTATAGTTAATACACTGATTTCACCATTGTCTGATAGCATTTATTAACACAGTTTATATTTTTAAGTTATTTCTCATATTGTGAGATTTTGCCTGAAGACATATCTGTTATCGAAGCACTGCAAGATATCTACTTGCAACAAGTAAGTACTTCTACCTTTTACCTAACATTCAAACATTTAACTACCTAAAATGAGATATTATTAATTGAATATGATTAAAAGGAAACTAATATTTATGATTATTTCCCATGCTTTATATTAACCAATGAAATGTCACAATATTTGAAATTTAGACGAATCGGATTCAATTATCAGCGACTATTTCACTAGGCCTGATAGCGACAATCTCCCAAGAGAAATAGTCACTTCAAAACGTCACATAAAAATGTCAAATACTACTGTCAGTTTTGGCTCACGTTGGTCTGTCATTATTTGGTATTAATTTTGAAACGGAAATTTTGGGTGTTTTGGACAATAATTTTAATTTACTTACCTGAAATTAATTTAATCTTCACGGGAAATAATCTTCCTAAATATAACACGGCGTTCATTAATACTCTGCTATTTTTGTTGTTGCTATGTTTCTCGAATATTTTATAATTTGATTCGACAAAATTTTGGAATTAATAATAAATTAACTAAAGCCAAATTATATATCAAATATCAAATAGATATTAAAATATTCTCGAAATTTAGACCACAATAATAGCCGACTATTTATCAAGGTCTTGGTATATTACCTTTAAATAATATTTACTTAATGATAACTTGAACTTTACTTAATGTTACTTAGAACAATGATAATTTTTACTAATAAATTTTGGATGTTATTTTTTTAGTAAGAATTGGTATAATAAAATACAATAACAACTATTCTCTCAAAGTAATTAGACTACAGTACTGTTTTAACTGTAAACCGAACTGCTTTAAAAGAGAAAGGAAAATGAAAAGAAAAGACAGTCAAACCCTTGGTAATCCTAGTTGGTGTCTCCTTAAAAGTTCGTTAAGAAAAAGAGTGAAAAGAGTTTTGCTATCTAAAATCGGTATATAAAGTAGCGACATTGATTAAAAGCCTATTTAAAACTCAATCTTTAATTCAATCGCATTAAACACGAAAGCATCGCATCGAAGACAACTTTTTTAATCAGTTTATTCCAGAGATTACTTCCTTTGATAAGAATTGATGTTAATGGAATTACTATCGATGTTTTAATTTTGGAAAAGTTTTCTCTCGCAAATCTTTTACCTACCCTCTATTTCTTTTAATTAAAAAGTTTTTTATCGGATTTTGGAAACATGCAAATTAGTCGGTAGGTAGGTTCTTACAGAGTGATGAAATAAGGAAAAATTGAAGATCACTGTTACAACTATATTTATATGAATTTGGTTCTTTTAAATCCATACTTTTATTTCATACAATATCTCAGACTAAGTAACTCTTATCTTTTTTTTATTTTTTTCGGGCTGAGATGGGAAACTCATGTTCGATGGGCCCTTATCCAGAACCCATTAGTGTTGGACTCACCTCGAGAGGATGCCTACCAACCAAACCCACCTCAAAACTCGCCGTTACCCCCGCCTCGGAATCACAACCCTAGCATACTCCAAGACGGGCGGCGGTCCCTCAAACACTCTCCTTTTACTCTGCCACTCAGAAAAATTCTCTTCTCTACCCATTCTTTATCGAGTCTCCTCTCCAACTTTTCTAAATCCTCCTTGTTCTTCCAACATCTAAACACATGACCGTCATCATCCTCCACCTCACACCTCACGCATATTCCAATCTCTCTCTTGCCAATCTTGTGTAGATACCCCACTCTTGACCCATGCCCAGTAAGCACTTGGGTCAAAAAGTAGTTTACCTCCCCAAACTCTCGGTCCATTCACTCACTCCTACTCCCAATTGCCCTTTTTAATGCACCTTCATATCCTTCCCACTTTCTCACCATTTCTTCCTCCATCCAATCCTAAGCTTTCTCTTTTGTGACACCCTTCCACCGCTGCCTCTTTGCCCTAGCCATCAGGTCCAAAGGGTATGACCTTGACAGCACAGCTGCTGCTAATGCACCCACTGTCCGATACCACTCTCAACAAAATCCCCCTCTGCACCTGGGTTAATGGCTTTATCCTCGCATGGATCCCCGGTCTTTCACCCCACACTTCCGCTCCGTACAGCATACTCTTCTCAATCGTCCTACCAATAACTCTCCTCTTCCATCTCTCTTATCTAAGAATACTTACAGTAATTTTAACTGGGCAGCCAAATGAGATAATACCTACATAGATTAAACTCAATACATATTCCCGCAAAATGCTTTACCTTGGAGCATATCAAATAGAAGAAGAAGAACTAACTCAGTTGAAGTCAACATCTTGACTTTGATAAAGGAGGCAAGATTAGAAATGTTATTAAGGCAATGAAGAATACCTAGATTGTCTAATCAAATAAGAGGACACAATAGATATTATTGGTTGCAGTGATTCAACCCCTTTATACTCCACTACATTACAACAAAGGTAATTGTGATAATAGTTGCGTTCGGTATTTACATCAGACCAGTCTGACTTGTCAAAATCGTTCGTTTTTTACATCTAGATGTAGGGGAGGTAAATCTCGACCGTTCGGCAATTTTAATCGGAGCAATCGGATTACGATCTTTTAACTCCGAGTATTTTGGCAGATCAAAGAAATTAATCTGAGTTTGTGAGGTTAGGTTTTATGTTTAAGAACTTGTATTTTTTTATAATGGAAAAACTTGATCTTTTTGATTTAAATTTAATGCAAAAATCACAAATTAGTTTGATTATTTTTTAACAACAAATTATCGCACACTCCAACAATAAAAAACAAAAATAAATATGTATGACATTTGTCACTTTTGACTAATAGTGATCTGTACCTTCTGATCTGTAGTCACGTGACAAAATAATTCATCGCATCTGGGATATAATTACCGAACTCGCTTAAAAAGTTTATAATATAAAATAAGATGGGTTGGTACAATAAATTACACAGTTATTTTATAAAAAACCAAATTTATAGTATTAGTCGCGTCAACGCCTGCGAACTGTCGGTAAAGTGGTTCAAGAGGACGGATAGGGATGTGATTTTCTGCTTTCACAAAATGTGCGATAGAATTTCCCACCCACCGAAAGTTGCAATACTGCAGCCCAAAGTGCACGCAAAGAATTTTAAACTTGATAAAGAAGTGTCAGAACTAGCCCGGATCGGGTACTCGGGGGTTTTAGAGGCCGATGATCTTCAATATAATGTTCAAATTGACCTCCGAACACCTAGTGCACCAGAATCTCACCCGAAACGTCATCTCCGGGGGTTTTCCAGACACAATCAAAGAAGGTCATCAAAAAACACCCCACCGGCACCTGGTGCGCCGAAACCTGGGCTTGAACGTCATCTCCGAGAGTGGTACAGATACTACCACAACAAACTCACCAAAAACCGTCTCATAATTTGACTCATTTATTAATGTGTAACTCCCGGTTGTTTCCGACGTGAAATTCGGAACCACCGCCCTACACATCTGCCCTATTACGATTTTCGGGTGGTTTTTGGCACTCTTCTTAAGAAAACTCTCCGAGATGAGGTCCTAGTCCGGGTTTCGGTGCACTAGGTGCCAGTGGGGTGTTCGCCGATGCCAGATTTGGATTCAGCGGGTCAAAAAACCCCTTAAATGATTTTTGGTTGACCTTCTTTGATTGCACCAGGAAAACCCCAGGAGATGAAGTTTAGGGTCAGGTTCTGGTGCACCAGGTGTTCGGGGATTGTTTTCGACGTGAAATTCACAACCACCACAACTGCCCTCTTATGATTTTCGAGTGGTTTTTGGCACTCTTCTCAATAAAACTCTCGGAGATGAGGTTCTAGCCCGGGTTTCGGTGCACCAGGTGCCAGTGGGGTGTTCGCCAATGCCAGATTTGGATTCAGCGGGTCAAAAAAACCCTAAAATGATTTTTGGTTGACCTTCTTTGATTGCGCCAGGAAAACCCCAGGAGATGACGTTTAGGGTTAGGTTCCGTTGCACCAGGTGTTCGGGGATTGTTTCCGACGTGAAATTCACAACCACCACAACTGCCCTCTTATGATTTTCGGGTGGTTTTTGGCACTCTTCTTAAGAAAACTCTCGGAGATGAGGTTCTAGTCCGGGTTTCGGTGCACTAGGTGCAGCGGGTCAAAAAAACCCCACCTTCTTTGATTGTGTCAGGAAAACCCCGGAGATGACGTTTACACTTCTTTATCAAGCACTTTGGGCTGCAGCAATGCACCACTTGCACGACTTTCCCGACAGCAGGCGTATTTCCGCAGGCGTTGACGTGACTATATACTTCTAACTTTTTTTACTATTAAACAAAATTAATTAAAATAGGTTTGGATTATCATTTCTAGTTTGGTCCGCAAGATTTATTGACTGTTGCAAGATCTGCTACTATCGACGTTTCCTTATCAAATCTGTAAATGTTTCACTTACGAGAACTTGAAACCCCGTCAGAATGACTTTTTAATTGCTCATTATACGCCGAAGCAAAGTATTCTACATGTAAAAGTTATAAAACAATTACATATTGTGGAACTGTATACCTATTAAACAATTTCAAAATAATTATTTTCGGCGACATCTGAATAGTATACATATAAATAAATAGACACACCATCAGGTACAAAACAAGAAAATAGAAATACTAGGTACAAAAAAGGGATATTGCAGCATCTAGTATCAGCAATTTCAATTTTTCAGTGAGCAGATAAATCTTGGAAGTTATCTACCATTAAAATTTTTGTTTGGTTAAGTTTACATTTGATTAAGAACATTAAATTAATTAACCACTTTTATTTAATAAATTAGCTTTTGAATTTTTTTAACCTATTTCGTTAACTGTCATTGTCAGAGTGACATATTGATCTTTTGTTTTTTCAAGGTAGCTACCTGATGTTAAGACTAGATCAATTATTGAAGTAATGAGGCATAAGTGGTATTATCCTGGATGTATTTTCCACTAAGATCAGTATAATTTTCCAATGATATAGAAAAACCAGGAAAAAACTATATCATGCTGAATTACTTAATATATTTGTTTTGATTTGATTCTTATCTATGTATAAAAAATGAAGACTCAATCAAAGTAAACAGTTTAATAGTGGAGAACTTCCAAGATTTATTTGTTCTTTAACAACTTTAAATTGTTGACCTGCTAGATCTTTTTTTATTTGTAGTTCTTCAAGGAAATTTAAATTTTGTTTCTTATCACAGATGTGCAGTATTTAAAGGTCATTGGTGTGTATGAGTGAGTCCGGGTGTTTTTGTAAGTTTTTTGCATAGTATGACTTGTAATCTGTATTATCTTTTTCTATAGCATTGCACACTTTGTACTGATCTTAGATCCATATCAAATATTTATCTTATGCAATTTCAATAAGTCAACCTCACGATGAAAGTTAATTCCAAACAACTGTCTTGACAAAAAAGTATGTTTTTTATAATTTAATAGTGGAAGTTTTATGTAACTGTTGTTTATTTTGTTTTCTGCTTAAAATAGTGTCAACTTATTAATTCTCTTATTTTTTTTTATTTTTAATATTAATTAGAATAAAATTCCTACTTTCAATTTTTTACAATTTCCTTTGCTGTATTGTTTGTCCTTTTTTATGTACAAATTTTTATCTTTAGTTATATCTCATACCATTCTTCCTTTCAGAGGTGTTCTGAGTATCTCGATGTTGGTTTCTCGATGGTCTGTGAGTGGCCAGTGAGTGGTTTAAACATAAGATTTGCTTCAGCCTGCTTGCATTATTTGATTTTCCATATTCTAGTCATCATAATCGGTAAATCTAACTAAATCCAACTCCCCTTTCAACTCTTTTCCCTAATACTTTCCTAATTTTAGCGATATCGACTTTATTTGCCCAATATTAGGCTGTCTTTGCTTTTTGATGTTCTGGAAGTACACCCGCTAATGTGAGGGCCTACGTCCTCTTTCTTGTACCACGCATGCACAATACATAGTTAATATTTGCTTTTGATTTTAAATTTCTTCTGTTTCAAGCATCAGCTGTCATTAAAATATGGTTTCTGGGACAACAATCGGGTACATAACAGTGGCAAATAAATACATAAATATCTGGTTCATAGATGTTCTTGGGACCGTTGGAACCATTAAACAATATTTAGTGTAGTTTATTATATTATTAGGCAACTGTAATACAAATCACAAATCAAACACCAAGTTAGACAACCTACAATTCAGTTTCTATGAATTTTACATTTAAATTATTTCAGATAATATTTTTTAATGTTACGAAGAGTTTACAATTACTAATACTAATATCTAATACGAAATTAAACTTACATCAAAATAATTCTTACAAAAATAAAGTGTTGTCACGACTTGCAAGTTTGTAGCGACTTTTTTCGTATGATTTCTTTTTTGGAAACGGATATAAAACCGCCATAACACAAAACAACGTTTTGGTTAGAAAATAAAATTGAAATTGCATAAGTTGGCATGTTTAATTTTGCTGAAATATTAAATATTATATAGGTGGTCTGGCTATTAAATAACGAGACTGCTTATGAAAAAGAGTTTTATTTTAAAAATTACTCTACAATGGAATGCTCCCCTTCAATATACTCCCCTTCCCTCGCCACACGGCGTTCCATTCGTTTTTTCCATTGGTCAAAACAATGCTGGAAGTCTTTTGTAAGAGCATTTAGGAGCTCCGCCGATTTTCCCTTCACCTCTTCCATCGACTTAAACCGGGTTCCTTTTAAGGCAGATTTGATCTTCGGAAACAGGAAAAAGTCACAGGGTGCTACATCAGGCGAGTACGGCGCGTGTTCGAGCACTGGAATGCATCTAGCAGCTAAATAACGCTTCACAGACAGCGCGTTATGGGCAGATGCGTTGTCCTGGTGCAAGATCCACGATTTGTTTTTCCACAACTCCGGCCGAACTCGCTCTCGCAGCGTTGCCAAAACTTTCAAATAATAAGTTTGGTTTGCAGTGGCTTTAAATTTTGATTTCAATATCCTTGCTTTTTTCGTTATCGGCGATGCAGAAGTTTTCCAGTGCATGGATTGCCGCTTGGTTTCAACATCGTATTGAAATATCCAGGTTTCATCGCAAGTGATGATGTTTTCCATCAATTCAGGCTCTTCATCTAACCTCTGTAGAAGATCTGAGCAGATCTGTTGACGGACGAGCTTTTGGTCAGGAGTCAAATGTTTTGGGACCAACTTCGCACAGACTTTCTTCATGTTCAATTCGTCATGTAAAACTTTTCTGACAGTTTCTTATCGGCGTTTACAGTCTCAGCAATCATCCGAATGCTCATACGACGATCTCCACGCACAATTTCATTTATTTTGGTCACTGTTTGCAGAGTTGAAACAGAGACAGGTCAACCTGGACGTTGGTCATCTTCGGTGCTCTCTCGACCTTTTATACCATTCGAAAACACGCACACGAGATAGAGAATTCTCACCCTATACCTCTTTTAACAACTTATAGCACTTAGTTGGAGTTTTTTTTTAATTTTGCGAGAAATTTCACATTTATCCGTTGCTCGTGTTTTACGTCACACATTGTTATCGGCACGAGAAAAAAACACGTTCGTTTCTGACTTCTACAGAAAAAATACTACTACAGCGACAAAAAAGTGTTTTCGTACTGGAATAGTAGATACTTCCAGCTATCTAACGCTGCATTCGTTTCCAACTCTACCCCTCTAGGACGCCTTCTGCGCGCGCAGTCTCGTTATTTAATAGCCAGACCTCGTAGTAGAGTTTTTTGAACAGTTACAAGCGGTTTTAAAAAATTTGTCATCCAGCATTACGTTCCAAAGGATTAGTCCGCATACGAAGCTCTGTTATTGTTGGTTTGAGCTGTGGTGCGTATTTATCTTATCAGTTTTTCCTAATATTCCTTCAGTTTTTTGTTACTATTAGGTTTTTAAAGAACGCGCATCACAAGAAATTTTCGAATGGTCACGCTAGATCAATCGACATAATTTTTTTGAAGAACAGTAAACAACTAAACAGTTGAATGAAACTTCCACTATTCGTAAAATACGTTTTAAATTCAATTACAGCTGCTTCGCTAAAAACTAGCATCGTCAGATTGCCATATAAAAAAAAGTAACTTTAATATGTCAGTGTGACGATGCTAGTTTATAACGAAACAGCTAATTGAATTTAAAACGTATTTTACCAATAAATAGTGGAAGTTTCATTCAACCGTTTAATTTTTTTACTGTTCTTAATAAGATAGACTTTCACACAGTAACGGTTTGTACAATAAATTTCATAATTTTTTTGGCTTTAGTCTACTACTTTAGAGCTTTGTTTATGGCATCTGTCATGCTGATTTGGGTCAATTCTCTTGAACTCTGTGGGTTTTTGTAATTTTTCTATTTGTAGCGTATATGACTATATGTTTTCGAATTTGTTGGATCCTTGCATTCATCTTTATTTATAATTTTAATATTTTTAGTTCAAAAAAACTCTGAATATCGTGGAATTTACTATTATTATACTCTGAATGAGATTCTTAAATCTAGGTGCACGATTTTTTCTTTATCATAATACCAAAAATGTGTCTATAATGTTATACGTCTGCGCTACTGAAAGCAATATGGGACAAGCGTAGTGATCCGCTATATTTTCCACTTCGCTTAAAGTTAATTTTCTTGCGTTGTCGCAACCGTTTCGACCTATCGTCCATCATCGTTCTTATGGAAGATGTAGAGATTTAAGCCGCACGCACTCTAAAATTGGATCTTACACGGTATTCGACTACCGATCCTAATTTTGATATTCCCTATTTTTTATGGAGATAAGAAACGTTGTTTTCCATCACAATTACACCGTAAAACACTAGTGAATCATTTTTTTTTGTTTTAGGACATTGTAGATAATGGCCTTTTTACATATTATTGTAAACAACAAAATGGTATAATATTTATATAATAATAGGAGTAGGGTTTCATGGAGACGAGAAATCAACAAACTTTGGTCTCGATGTTTCGAAGACAATTTCTTTATATCTATTCGAGATTTGGATAATTACTCTAAAACAAAAACTAAAAGTTACTAGAATATATAATACATATTGGTAAAAAAAGAGATGTTTTTTCAATTTAATATTTTAGCTATGAATTTAAAATTAACCTAGTTGTGAAATTTTAGAATTATTTCTTCCTTACTTCTCTGAACGAGTCATACTAAAACAAATCAAACACACAAAAATAAATCTGAAATAATGCAGGAAGATCGGTTGCTTTGAAATTATGTGATTCCGTCAGTCACATTCCAAGGGAGAATGAAGTATTAGTTTTCTTATTCCTGATATATACTCCTCAACAATTGAGGTGAATATTTTTTAAATTTCAGTAAATTGCGTTCAAAAATAATATTTTAAATATACGTTTCATGCTATTATCAGTAAACTCGGTTCATAGCAAATTGTTTTTGTAGTTTTTTTATACGCTGTTATTTGTTTAACCAGAATTGTAGGAATTCGATTTTAATTTTTAGTAGCGTAGAAGTGCTTGCAGTGACTTCAAAATTGTTAAAGTCTGAAAAAGTGGAAAATTGTTTCCACGTGCACCCAGGGTAAAGAAACTAAATAGTTTCTATACCAAGCTTGACCGTTTTCTATGAAAAAAACAACTACTTCCTGGGCTATATGCCCCAACGGACATTGAATTACATTCCAAAGAAAACGTGATGGTGACCGACGAAGATTTTATTTTGAATTAAAATTAAATTTTATTTTGGTGTCCACCATATGAGTCATCTCTTGGCGCCATATTTTTTGTTTGAATTGTACTTACATTTTAAAATATAATATTTTTATTATTATTGACTCCAAAATTATAATTATATTTGATTACAGTCTAAAATTCACATAACTATTAACAAATTATGTTTAAATTGCTTTTTTTAGTGAGTGTTCTGTATCCCATTATGTTATCATCTGATTTTATTCATATCTCTTACCAATTTTACCAAATCTATCCCAATTAATTATAATTAAAAGATAATGGATGGATATTTCGGAACCATACTATTAAGCTATTGATACAATGAACAATTAAGTGACAAAAGTGAACAGGAACAAGAAAACGCGATTAGCGATCGTGGGAGTGAGTAGCAATAATTTGATAAGTGACTGTAGGAAGAAGTATTATTTATCACAACAAAAAAAAAGTGAGAAAAAGATCGACCAAAAGCATTTTAAGCCAGCCGGCGTTTCCTCATTTTGATTTACATTTGTACCAAAAAATGAGTGGAAATAACGTTATCAAGTCAGCTATTGTTCGTTATTTTAATGTTGAGGAAAACCTGATATCAAGAGGAGAAATTGCAGTGGAATCGAGCCATGGTGAAAACATGACATTCGATTCTGAGGTTAGGATTTTTAAAGGCATGTTCATGCTAGTATGCGTGATAAAACGTATAATATATACTACCTAGAGACAATTGAAATATTGAAATCACTGCTTTCAAATAAAATTTGATAGGGAGTCCCCAATTGGACAATTTATATGCCTTTGCTATATTTGCACACCATAATGTCTCAAAGCTTGCACTTGGAACAGTAAAAAGATCCACCCCCCAACATGCGACGTAAAAAGAATGCCGCAATTGTTTCCTCCAGAGGTACAGTCGGCTTTAGAATAGCATATACATGTTAAAGGTGAATTTCGTTTACCTACCAAAGTTATAAAAACGCCCTTCTTAAACAACATAGAAATGGCAATTTTTAAAACGCCTACATTAAATGGTTTTTGGGGATTAAGTTTATTTACAAAGGACAGAGAGACAAGCAATTTGTCAATAAAATACCTTATGCTGCAAACATTAAAGATGTGGGCGTGGACAACTGTTTAACTGATTTCAAATTTATTATTATTTAAACCGTGATTGGTTATACACAATAAATAGGTCGTCTATTCAATGTAAGCGATTTAAGTTTGAAAATGTATATGCTATTCTGAAGCCGATAGTACATAGATCAACAGAGAGACTTGACTGCACAGGAAATCTAAGGATTCAAAGACCGTGGTCAGACGTTCAATCCACAAAACGTAAAAAACTCGTAATGAATCTACAATTACTTTCTTCTAATACGTAATTTTTATATGGATAACTGAGCTAGACTTTACTGCGGAATTATATCAGAATGGTTTTTTGTTCCACATTATAAACCATATAAGTACTATCGGCTTCAGAATTGCATATACATTTTCAAACTAAAATCGTTTACATTGAATAGACAGCCTTTTTATTTTTGTAACCAATCACGGTTTAAATAATAATAAATTTGAAATCAGTTAAACAGTTGTCCACGCCCACATCTTCACTTAGTTTGGAACCCTCAATAATAAATGTTTGTTTGGGATTAAAATCCCTTTTTTTTATTATATCAGTACAAAAATACAAAAAAAAATTATTTATTCGGGACATGACCGACCATTGTAAATACACTTAATCTCCCAAAACCATTTAATGAAGGCGTTTTAAAAATTGCCATTCCTTTGTTGTATAAGAAGGGCGTTTTTATAATTTCGGTGGGTAAACGAAATTCACATTTAACATGTATATGCTATTCTAAAGCCGACTGTACATATTCAAAAATTCACTTATATGGAATTGTAAACATGTCAGGACTACCAACCTAACAGTTGCCGTAAGAACTTTTTCGGCTTATTGTACAAAGAATCTTTGATCAAAAACATTATTTCTTAACCCTTTTTACGTTTTTAAAGCTTACTTATTTTATAAAAAATATATATATTTTATTAAATAATGCTGCGCCATCTTTGGATAATAACTAAAAATATTTTTATTTCAAGCAGACCTTTTTAAATTAAGCATTATATTCATTAAAATCGACAAGAGATGGCTACAGGATAAATTATAATTCTATTCCGAAATATTCTTTAAGAGCGCCATCTCTACTAGCACCATAATATTACAAGAAATATATGTAGTTTCCTTCAATTTGTCGTGTTGCTGTATTTGTGATATAAAATCTTAATTTTTTAATCACAATATTTGGAAATCTCTAATCATTACATATAGAATTATCTATAAAATAATTATATAAAGAATCTTTATACAATGATGTTACCTATAAAATCAACAGAGATACCTACTTCATGTTGGATAGAAAGTTACCTACACTATTTTTATACAGATGGCAGTCTCTTATGCCATTTTTATTCCAACTAAGGTCTAATTTAAATGTTTTCCGCAGAGCCAGTAAAAATCGGTATTGGGTTTGAAATAACTACAAATAGGTAGTTGAGATTTGTTTTATTATACAATATTTAAAACAAACAAAACTTTTAAATATTACATTGGGTATCTTAAAACTACACGTGTTAATTTTTAAATATATTGCAAACTTGAAATGTACGATTGTCTCTGAATATTGATATTCTGTTTCGTATTTACTCGTTTATTGATTTGTGACAAAAGAATATTTTGATTTTTTTCCGATTTTGATTACTTTTATCCGAGTTCTAGAAGCAGAGCAGCTATAACAGAAAAACGTACATTGAAATCATCGATAATGGGACGGCTTTAGATATGTTTCTGCCATAAAATGTATTGCTTAAATTTTTGCATCACCTTTTTCATAGGTATGGGGATACAAAATATTTATTGAAGATTAAACTAAAATTGAATGCAGCGCTAATTATTTTGATATTAAATCAATTAATAAATCGATAGCAATACGAGTAACAGTAAGTCCCGCTAAAAATTTTCTTAAATATGCATATCTAAAATCGGATCTTTTTTTATTTAATTTAGTAGAAATCTGAAACAAAACTACCTTCAACATCATCTTTGACCCCAATTGTATTCCACAATTTTGGTATTTATATTTATTTAATGCACAAGTAAGAAAATAGTATTTTACAATAACAATACAAGTCTAAAGTGGATTTTTTATTGACAAAATATGGTCCACTATTTGGCCACTCGAAAAACTAGAGCATAGCATTCTTTAAATTGCCAGCAAATAATACTAAGACACTGAGTTACCTAATGTTCGGTCAAAATACAAAAAAACCATTTAAACTGTTCAATATAAGTGATTGTGTAATTTCGGCAAGATTTTATTTCATTTCATCAGTGATTAAGATAATTATAGTATGTACAAAACTTGTTGTTAGAGGTGTAGAGGGAAGAACATTAAGTGGTACAACAAATTTACAAGGTAAGATATTGTGCGTATGTCAAAATAGCTGTGACGTAGTTCAGAGAGTAAACGCTCCTAATTGTGAATAGATTGTATACGTATTTTAAGAATGTTTAACAAATGTTTCTGGTTCTCAGTCATTTTAGGGTTTATTTTACGAGTTTATTGAATTTTTCAATATTGATTAATATATGCGTTGATTGATGTTCAATATAATCTTGAAAATCAAGCCAAGGTTTTCAACAACATCCTAACGACGATGTTTTTAAGAAATTGTGCCCAAATAACTGCTCTACCGTTCAGACAATTTTAATTTAAATTCCACAAGAAGTTGTTGAAGATACTTTTCAGAAGATTCATTTAAAATGAGTCTTTAACATGAGTTATTACATTACCTCTCAAACAATGGAAAAAAGTTGCCACCCGATGGTGTTCCAACTTTATACCGACCAAAAAAAAGTTTTGCCAAATAATGAGACCTTTCAGCAAAAAGGCACAAGTGGAAGAGCAAAAAACAAAAAGTTTGTGCTACAAATCATCAAAATAACGTGGGTGTGATGATCATGAAACTTGCAAAAATATTTTAAACATTTTGTATATTTTTTATTGATATAATTATAATCTTGGATAATGTTATTTTCCTTCTTTATTCCAATCATTTGAATAAAATTTTAGTTAAAATTAATATTCTTGTTGGCTTTACTGGGGGATTAAAAATGATAAGAAAAATTCAAAGGAAATATCAAATCCTTCTACATTCAACAAGAAAAGTTTTAGTTTCATGTAGCAACAGCATTTGTTATACATTTGTTGACTCAAACAAAGCTTGTTTTAAAGGATATTTTTATTTTTCGTTGCCAAAGAGAGATCACAATTTTTAAAAAACTAAATTCTAACAAAGAATAATAAACAACCAATCGTTTGAACTTAACTTTTAATTAAATTAATTTTAATTAAAAAAATAGCTTTTAGAATACAATGAAAGCAGTTTCGTTACAACGACCATCGTCAGAATGACGATTCAAAATTGTTTTAATATGCGAATAAATGAAGCGAATATCATATTTATACGCTTCAAATCACTCTCTGAGCTACGTTATGCGTGACCTTGACGACTTTCGTCCGCTTGAGTATCATACCTTTTAAATTATTGTATCATGGAGATTCACTACCATTAGGAGGACTCCGGAACTACTCACGCTTCCAGTCGTGACAATTTAATAACAAAGCAGCTTTAGACGAATTGATGAGCGTCCTTCATTACTTTATTTGCTGTTTTTATGTAAAAGATATTCAGTGGCGTCCATAAAAGTTGTTCTATATTAATAATTATTCTCCCATCTGCCATATACGGAAAAGGAGTATGATTGAACAAAATAAAATATAGAATGTTTGGTATCCACCTTATAAAAGTAAAACCTATGATAGTTATCGTTTTATAAAAAGAATGGTGAATATAAAAATATAAATAATATAAATATTTGTATGTGCGGTTATAAAATTTCCATCTGCAAGATACTTGACTAATTCTTATCTGATTTATTCATTCAAATGCTTTTTATAATTTCGTTAAAAATTTGTTTTGAAACTTGCCTTCAGATGTGATGTTTACTTTATCAGAAATAAGAAATAGTCAGAAACAGTGACTATCTGACAGAAACATTTAATAGTTGTGTGAGCGTTTCTTTTTTAAAAAGTTGTTCATTTTTAAAACTGCTAAAGTAACTGCCTTATGTATTATGCATTAATAATTAGAACATGCATTAAATGATTTAGCAGGTGCTCTCAAGGAATCAACAAAATTAAAAATTAATATCTTTGGTGGAACCAATATTTTGAAATAATTGACATTCTTTATCATTTCGAGATACGTAGCAGTGCTGAATCTAAACAAAATATTAATACAGAAATCTTGGTTATACCTGATCTCAGCCGATATTCATAAAGTATAATTTTAAAACTACAAAAGCAAAAAATATATTCTGTATGAAATATACCCCCCAAATATGAATGGTTAGATCACCACTAATTTTGGGTGGTCGAAGTTGCACTGTGAAAACGATATAGAAAATGATTTTAGTTTAAAACTAATTTTCTGTACTATGGTGTAAATAAAATTTTCTTCGAAATAGTTGTAATTAATTAATTAATTTAGACCAACTTTCATAATAGGAATTATTTTTTATAATGATTATTAAAGCTTCAAAAAGAAAAGAAGTTTCGCTGGTGTCCGAAATCCTCTTAAGAAAAGATAATTCATTGGATCTGCTAACAATAAGAAACAATAAAAAGTTCGCTTTCTTGTGTGGGTCTACAATAAGCATGTACTGAGATTTGCAAATTTAACTAGAAAAAATTATTTAAAAATTTTTAAATAAAAAAACTTGGTGAAATTGGAAACAAATTGTGTAATAAATACAATTTCAAAGATAAAATAAATAAATAAAATTTATGGAATATAATTTAAACAAAATCATATAGATATAGAAATGTAACATAAAGAAAATTAAAGATAGAAACACGTGGGAAAGTACTATAGAATAGAGATGAAAAAAATAGTTTTCGTTAATTGATTTTCTTATATTATTGACCGAACAATAAAAAATATGTTAATGTATCCAAATAGTTACTAAATATCTAATCTTAAATTTGAACAAACAAATATCAATTTAAGTAAAGGTACTACCGATCTCTAGTCTTACTCGTTTCTAAAACACTACAATCACTGTCTTCGTTGTCTTCTTCTAAAATGTCTTCTAACCTCCTCTCCTCTATCACCACTACTACATCTTTTCTAAAACAAGAGCTATTCTAAATAATTCTAGCTACTGGATAATTTGAACTACATTTAAAGTGGTTTTACATATAATTTCAAAAAATTTGTTTATTTCATTAATATTACTTTTTAGTAGTAAGAAAAACGAAAAAAAAACTTACTAAGAACATTAAAAAATACAACTTTTTAACAAAACTTCAACTATTATTTAAAAAATTAGCATTTTTGAACATCTCAAACTGTTTCGATAAAGCTATCATTGTCAAATTGACATATTGAAGTAACATTTTGTTTTTTCAAGGTAGCTACAGGATGTTAAGTAGAAGTGTTCAGACATGACCAAGTATGAAAGTAATAAGAATAACAATATTAAAGCCTAGATGGGGGATTATCCTGGATGTATGTCCCTCTAAGATCAGTATAACTGTGCAATGATATAAAAAAACCAGGAAAAAACTATATCATGTGATCCTTACAATAATTTAATATATTTCTTTTACATTTATGTCTGATCTATGTGTAAGATTTATTTGTTCATTAACTTTAACTTTAAATTCTTGACCTGCTAGATGTCTTTTTATTAGAACCTAAATTTTATTGATAACCATCTTTCTGTGCCGAAAATTCTATTAAACGGAATTCCACAGGGATCCACTCTTAGCGTCGTCTTGTTCCTCATTACAATAAACAACATAGCCAATTCATTTTCTCCTTTAGTCAAGGCGTGCTTGTTTGTAGATGATCTTGTAATATATTCAAGAGGAAAAAGCGAAGTTACGTTATCACGCAATATTCAAGAGGCCATTGGCAATCTAGAAAATTGGTCAAATTCTACCGGTCCAATATTTTCTACAAACAAAACAAAGGCAATGCTCTTTAGCAAAAATCAACTACATATTTCTAATAGTATGCATCTACAATTAAACAATAGCCCCATAGAATTTGTTAAGTCAATTTTTTTCTTAGGAATGAAACTTGATAACAGTTTAACTTGGAAAGACCACATCCTATATCTCCGACAATCCACGCAAAATGAAGAGTATAGCTCACAAAAAATGGAGATCTGATTTTAAAACACTCCTATTTATATACAGAACCTTAATACGCCCTAAACTATGGTGCAGTGGCATACAACTCCGCCAAGGACTCTACGAAGAAAATTCTTGATATAATCCAGAACTCCGCTATAAGATTAGCTTTAGGTGCATACTACACAAGCCCTACAGAAAGTATGTATTACGAATCTGGTGAACTCCCACTTCAAATAATAAGAGATTGTCTTAGCCTCTCTTACGCTGTAAGAGTAGCTGATAATCCGTCAATACCAATATTTAAATTCACTTTCACTGACAGATTCTCTTCAACATTCCAGACAAGAAGAATATTGGACCCTCCTTTTTATCATCGTATTAATTAACTTCTTAAAAACTTGAAGTTTGAGATCTCCCAGTTACTTTATCATTCGGATAATACTGCCCCACCATGGACAGTGCATCTCCCTAAATGTGACACAAACCTCTCGTTTTTTAGGAAGTCAGAAACACCATCTATCATTTTCAAACTAAAAGTTCTCAAAAAACTGAATAGTTATCTATCTACACTGATGCTTCTAAATCCGAAATTGGAGTAGGCGCTGCTTTTACAACAAACGGCGCAGATCTTTCTTTCCAACTCCCTAAGCATTATACTATTTTTTTCTATTGTACTGTACCTTGCTAATAACCCTTCGTGGTTGAAGCAATTTAAAATAAAAAAAAAACTTAAATTTTATTTTTTATCAGAAATGTATAGTATTTGAATGTCATCGGTGTCTATGGGTGAAACTGGACTCACTCATATACACCAATGAAATATTTGTGATAAAAAACGAAATTTAAATATCCTTGAAAAAACTCAAAATAAAAATATATCTAGTATATCAACAATTTAAAGTTGTTAATAAACAAATTAATCTTGGAAGTTCTTCAATATTAAACTGCTAACTTTGATTGAGTGTTCATTTTTTATATATTAAGTTATTGTAAAGACCAGCATGATATAGTTTTTCCTGTTTTTTTTTTAGTTAAACCGAGGGAAATACATCTAGGATAATCCCTTAGGGCTAATAACATCGTTGTCTTATTACTTCTATACTTGGTCCTAGTCTTAACACTACTTAATCAAAAATTAAAAATTATTTTTAATGTTCTTAGTTCTGAGCACAGTCAGATCAAACATATATCAGGCATAAAAAAATCTGTTTATGTTCAAACGATTTTAATTTTACGACACTTGTACAAAATTATTGACTGTGAAATATTAATTTTTTTATACAGGATTGATCGAAACTAACAAATAGACGAAAACAGGGAAAAGAGAACAGAAGAGACCATTACAACACTTGTGCCGATAGCGCTTAGTTACAGATTTTAGTAAAAATTACATACATAGGTATATTATTAAATGTTTACAAAATCTGCTGTCTTGATTTTTTTATAAAAATAAATATTACAAGGTAAAAACTAAAATGTTGAATCTGGAACCGTTGGCGAAACTGATACCGAAAACCGAAGGTTTTACCTTCGGTCTCTGAAGAACATAACTTGGTTATCGAAACGCGCGTCAGGCATATAAAAGTGTGTGTTGATGTAGTGGTAGTGTAAACGGTTTTCGGTATTACAAGGTAGGTTGCCTAATAAGCTTAATTTACTTAAACTTAATATGCTTAATAATTGCGTTTTTATTTTACACTTCGAAATATAAAAAGAAGGAAAAAAGAATATCACACTATAATTGATACAATAAAATTACCGATCAATGTAACTAATAAGAAGTTAAATGAAAATTGTATTTTTGTACGTAAATACTCCACTTATGCAACGTCTGCAAAATACCACTTTAAGGCAGCTCGCTCCTTTACCATTTTATTTGACGAAAAACTCTTTCTGCGCATGCATTTTTTACCTTTGAAAGTAAATATGGAAGTCGATATAATATGTTCATAGAACATAATATTCTGGATTTTTAATGCGCCACCAACAAAACTCTTCTCTTTTATTTAGCCAACTTCATTAAGCTCTTGATGCATTTTGTTTATTTTTAAACTTCTTTCTATATACAAAACCATATCAATCAGATCTTCCTTAAAAAATTCATATTAGTAATGGCAGGTTTATGGGCTTATTCTGTACAAAAATGTTAGCGGTAACAGCGCTGTAAACTTTCAAGGTCGAGAGATGTTATGAAAATGCTATTCTGTACGCTCTTACTGTAATTTACATCGATGTAATTTAACATTTTCGCTGTTAAAGTAGCTTTGTTCGGGTTTACTTGATTACTGTTTTCAAAGTGTCAGGATTCTGCGCACTAAAAAATCCTGTGGTTTTTCTTGTACGGTTTTCGAACCGTTCTATAAATTTAGTTTGGTGTTCGGGTTTTATTTCTGACTGTTTTCGGACGATTTGAAAACTGTCAAATCTGTCCAAGGTTAAGAGTAAGAATTTTTCGTGGACTAATTGACGCATGCGCTTGGTCATTTGTCAGTCATTGTTTGTAGTGTGCATTTCAAATTCAAATTATTTTTGGTATTTTAATTTATTGAGTATATTATTATGGATTTATTAGCAGAATTCTCGTCAGATTGGAGATGGTAGCAAATATTATTTACCCGAATTATCACAGAAAAAAGTAAAAAATGAGAATTATGCTGAAGAAACAGTACCCCTATATAGTGATGAACAGTTATTATCCAACATTTTAGGTTTGTGGACAAAATAATTTACTTTTTGTGTCAGATATTAAAAAATAAGGTGTTCGGGTTTTTTCATTTGTTGATAGTTTTCAAACCGTACATAAATAGTCCTTGGATTTAGTCTACTAACCCAACCGTCCGAAAAACGAAACCCGAATAAAGCTAGTAACGCCGACCAAAACATTCGATGTTAGGAGTGTTGAAACTGTCAAACTGTGTTTGTGATAGATTTGTAAATTTTCAAGAAGTAAATCAAACAAACAAAATTATTCCATAATAATAATAATAAAAATAAATATATAAAACTAATAATAATAAATATCTTTCAATAAATATAACGATAACCTAAAAAGTCGGCAATTTAAATAAACAACACAATAAAAGTGAAGTTAGCTGCAATGTAATATTGTTCAGAATACGATTTTTAACCGCGCTGTTAAATTTGATTTAACATCGCGATGTTAGTAACATCGATTTTAAATTTACAACTGTTACGAATATTTGTACAGAATAACCCTATTAGTGTCTACGTCATAGCCAATGTTGTGTATTTTTCTCGCCAAAAATCCTAACTACTAAGGTATTTTGACTTTTAAAAGATTTTTTTTTTCGAAAAATGACTGATTTAATATTTTTTACTACCAACCTAATAAAACTTTACCTTATTTTTTTAATGTTTGGCTTAAAGATGTACTACCATAAAATTTAATTACTATACCAAAATAATAAAAAAAAATTCATTCTGTTGTGATCCTGTACACTAACATTAAATATTTCGTTATGTTAATAATTTTGGACGATAGTAGATTTATTTAACAAAAACCATTAGAACATAAGCAGATTTCCAATCTTTACAATTCTACAGGGTGTAAAATCTTATATTGCATGCAGAAAATACTAAAAATGTAATAATAAACAGAAATAGAAAACGAAAATAAGTTATTTCCACCCCATTATTATTTGAATTTTTTTTCAAATTATGGTTCTATTTATGCATATTTATAAATATTTATACATAAATAATTTTTTCGTTTTATTTCTTTTTTTTAATTTGGTATTATTTCTAATAATAAATTAAATTGAATTTATATGCATTATATCCTTCATTTAAAATATACTACACTAGATTACAGCACAGGTCTGCATAACATTTTTATTTGTCAAATTCTATTTCAGGTTTTTAGAAATACCCAATTATTATAAGTAAATTAGTAAGGCTTCCTCATTTTAAATAACACTATGATTTATTTAGTCACAAATAGTTTTAGCTTAATTTAACAAAAGGTTCTTCAATCAGCGACGAATTCTTCATTTTGTTTTCGCTTGGAAAACTTTTACCTCGTGAAGAAACTAAAAGAAATAATTTAATACGTGGTTTGGGCTGTAGAGAGAACGGATGTTATGATCAATATGACTGAGAAAAAAAATATGGCACAGCCTGAACTTTGTTCGAGGATTAACTTAATTAAGACCGATCTGATGTGAAGGCTTCTCGATTCTCACTTATAATTAATGATAAAGACCTAGTTTTCTCAAAAATTATCATTGTATTGTTCGTATCACGCATTTGATATTAGGATGACTTAAAAATCCATTTCTAATCTCTATATTGACCAATTGGTTTAATGACTCTATACTCTATGGAATTAATTTATGATAAACTTACGTTTCATGTTTCCATTGCTTGTGAAATGCATCGATCCACAAGCTTTTTAATATTCAAATAATTTTGTATAATTTTATTGACATAATAAAATATAAATCTCTTTGATAGCGGCTTACTAAACTATGAAATACATCAAAACAGTGACACATTCTCTTCGTTATCGCTGGACGGAACTGAAGAAGAAAACCAATATACTATAATCAAAACTTTATTATTAGACGACAATTCATCAACTTTTTTACGTTTAAACGTAATAAATCCTCCATATCTCAAATGTGACTGATGGGGAAAACCAAATGAAAAACCCAAAGTCAATGTCACACAATTTTATTGATGGAAAAATATTGTTTAGCTACTAGTTTCGGCCTAAGATGTAGGCCATCATCAGGCTTAGTTTAAAATTTGAAATTATAAAGTTTCTTTTTTTTCTTTTTTTTTATTTATTTAATTTTAATTGTTAATACATTTTATTTGTTTTTACTAACCTTAAATGTTGGTTTTAAGTATTTAATTTTAATTTGTTTACACTCGTTCCTGCAGCTCCACCTTCGGTTGAAGGGTCGCAAGTAAATTTTTTGATCTTTCTGAAGTCCCTAAGTTCTATTTTATTTTCATTGTTTATTTCTGACATAGAAGCATATTTTAAAGAAAATGGGCCTTAAATATCGATGCTTATCACAGTGTAATGTTATTGCTCTATGCTGATGATCTCATTATGAGTGACTCTGAAATAGATTTATCACGGAAGCTGAGAACATTAGAACAGTATTCAGCTACAAATAATCTCACTGTAAACTGTAAGAAAACGAAAATTATAGTATTTTCAAAAGGAGGGTATAAAAATGTAAATAGTTTTAAGTTTAAATATTTAGATCAAAATTTAGATATAGTAAATAGCTGTCATTATTTAGGAGTTCAGTTTTCACGGCCATCTTTATTTCTGGAAATGTCCAAAACAACGGCTTTAAAAGCTACCCAAGCCATGGGAGCTGTTTCAAAAATTATTCAGGCTTCTAAAATTAATAGTTGGGAGTCTAAAATCAAATTTTATGAGTCGATTAACCTTGTCATCTCTATCTTACAGTGCAGGAATCTGGGGCCTTCGTTACGCAAATGTGCTAGAACGTGTTCAAGTAGGTTTTTTTAAACGTCATTTGTGCCTTTCTAGAAATTCTCCTGACTATATAGCTCATCTCGAAACAGGTGTACCAGAGATGAGTTTTATATTATTTAAGTTAGGACTTTCTTGGTTAAATAAGTTAAAGACCATGGAAAATAGTAGATTGGCTAAAATATGTTTTTTAAGACATTTGTCTCTAGAACAGTGTACTTCTAACTATAATTGGGTTAATAAAATTCGAAACTATTTTTACTTATCTGGGCAACAAAACTCGTTTCTCAAATCAACTTCACACAGTGATACCAAAAAATTTTTAAACCGTTTTAAAGGGTATTTACTAGTACAAGATGTACAAAATTCTCAGCAATCCACTTTTTGCATTATGTACAAGGATTTAAGAATTTTTGCTGATGGCCAAACTTAAATCATTTCTCCCCTATCATGTTACACGTGTTATTGCTTAATTAAGAACAGCTAATAAAATATATAGTAAATTCTACTTCAGTGGATTCGCTTATTTTGTTAAAAGTGAAGAAGTATGTTCCATTTGCAATCTAAAAGAACACGAAAGTTTGGGACACATAATTTTTTATTGTCCAATGAACGGTGAAGTGCGGGATTCTGCATTATTACGTAATAAAAACTTTGAAAGCTTGACTAATATATTAAACTTCGGTACTCCGAAAGACCTTACAAAGTTGGCGTACTGTCTAATGAACATATTTAAACTTAGGTCATTTATTTTAATCGAATAATATTTGCACAATTTTTATTTCGGTGTTGCATGTTTTCAAAATTAATCTTAGTTTCAATATTAGTTGTGTATCAAAAATTGTTAATTGTATATATACCGAACCCTTGCAACAAGATATTTATTTTTATATACACTAAATTTATTTAAACTGTCCTCTTAAAGAATTCTTGCAATTGTTTATAATTTCAATATTTAAACTAAGGCCGAAACTGGTAGCTAAACAATTTTTTCGTTTAATAAAATTCTGTCACATTGAATGGGTTTTTCAAATTGATTTTTTACGTTTTATATGGTATGCCACTGGGTGTTGACAGTCAACAATACACAAAATGCACAAGTACCCCGAACTCTTATTTTATTCATATTTTAAAATGAAAGTTAGTGGATCAAAATAAACATAAAATTATGTACCGTTTTAAAGGGTATTTACTAGTACAAGATGTACAAAATTCTCAGCAATCCACTTTTTGCATTATGTACAAGGATTTAAGAATTTTTGCTGATGGCCAAACTTAAATCATTTCTCCCCTATCATGTTACACGTGTTATTGCTTAATTAAGAACAGCTAATAAAATATATAGTAAATTCTACTTCAGTGGATTCGCTTATTTTGTTAAAAGTGAAGAAGTATGTTTCATTTGCAATCTAAAAGAACACGAAAGTTTGGGACACATAATTTTTTATTGTCCAATGAACGGTGAAGTGCGGGATTCTGCATTATTACGTAATAAAAACTTTGAAAGCTTGACTAATATATTAAACTTCGGTACTCCGAAAGACCTTACAAAGTTGGCGTACTGTCTAATGAACATATTTAAACTTAGGTCATTTATTTTAATCGAATAATATTTGCACAATTTTTATTTCGGTGTTGCATGTTTTCAAAATTAATCTTAGTTTCAATATTAGTTGTGTATCAAAAATTGTTAATTGTATATATACCGAACCCTTGCAACAAGATATTTATTTTTATATACACTAAATTTATTTAAACTGTCCTCTTAAAGAATTCTTGCAATTGTTTATAATTTCAATATTTAAACTAAGGCCGAAACTGGTAGCTAAACAATTTTTTCGTTTAATAAAATTCTGTCACATTGAATGGGTTTTTCAAATTGATTTTTTACGTTTTATATGGTATGTCACTGGGTGTTGACAGTCAACAATACACAAAATGCACAAGTACCCCGAACTCTTATTTTATTCATATTTTAAAATGAAAGTTAGTGGATCAAAATAAACATAAAATTATGTAAAGAAACTTTAAATAGGAAAACTGTACAATATTCTAAAAGGTTTCTCCCAAAATGTTTTAAAACTGGTATGTGTGACAAAATCTATAGTGTTTAGTTTTGCCTTTTGCCAATAAAAAATGCATACTACTTCAAAGTGTTACCTAATTATTGCAGGCCTGTTTAAGTTATCTAGCAGTACAAAAAAGCTGTTTACCTAAAAAAATAACTATTCTTACCAAAAACGTGTTTCATGCAAACCACGGTTCTAAATCATCACCAATCTGTCGATTGCATGCACAAAATTTATTTCAACATCGTTTGTAACAAATACAAGATTGGACCAAATTATAAAAAAATATGTAAAAATTAAGAATTTATTGTCATAATCTTGACTATGTAACTGATAATTAATTTTTAATTTTTTCACATACCTTATACTGTTCACAAATAATTTTTTAAAGGAATTTTTACGTAATGTTAAAGTTATGTATACAAAGTTAAGATTAACTAAAAGATTAACTAAAACAAATTCTGTAATTTAATAAATAAATACAATAAATATATTGTATCAACCCCTACTTTGTGAAAGGGTATTCTACTTAGAACACAAACTAAACACCAGTTTTAAAAAACTTCTAAATCATTAATAAAATTAAAAAAATTCGTTTTATTGAAGATCCGTTGAACGGGAAACCAGCACCATATATGTAAAGTAAAAGTAAAGTTTTATTTTTAACCCCTCCTGTCCTTATGTTTTTGCTAACGAAATGGAAAGTACCCCAAGTGTGTAATACCATTATAAAATGTATGTTCAACAATATAGTGCCTACAATAAATGGGAACTGATGGTGATAATAAACTTCTTAGGTACTTTTATCTCAGGTATTGGCAAGTTTGGGTAAAGAATGCAGGTCAGGATTAAATTTGCAAAAATAATTTTTTAATAGAAACGCATATTAAAGGATATTCACAATAAAATTTAATAAAAAATTAAATATGTTAATATATCAATTCAGTTTCACTTTCAATATCGTCGTCTACATTAATTATAAGGCGTACCCTGTTAGTATGAAATGCTCTGTATGAATCCTCCACTTTTATAACATGGTTTATTGTTCTTTTCCAACAATCAGCGTCTGGGTCATCTATATTTTGCCGGATTAATACAATTACAGAAGGACATAATGTAGGTATAGTATTTTGTGTCCGCACTTTGTTCTTTAGTTTTCTCCCCATATGGTCAATCGGGTTGAATACGCAGTAGTAAGGAGGAAGACTGTATGTCTTCTGTATATTAAATGTCCTTAGAACCTCTAAAAGCTGCGTTTTTTATATCCTTCTTCAAAGTACATGTTGTTTTGGAGCATAAATTCCTGGATTTCCGCTTTTGCATTTGAAGAGCCTGGAACTATGCGGGGGAATATTTGGCAGTAAAATGTTTTCGAACCAATCTTCGAACAATTCGGCTATAGTATCTTGGTGGTAATCCAACGACGAATCTTGAATGTTCTTCGCCGACAGTCCCAAACTGTTTGGAATCCAATCATCCATCTGATCCGTTTTCCTTTGTTCGATGGAGCTTTTGATTGGCATCGCACTGTTCCATCGGTCCATACTTTTGCCGACATATCGTGGGTATCATACCAGGTCTCATCCAAATAGATTATTGGTCTTTGTAAAGACCTGTAATCACTTATGGCAGTCAAATATTCAAAACGCCATTGCCTAATCCATTGGGATTCCATAATAACTTGCCTTTTGTCAATTTTGCAGTATTTGAAACCTAGTTTGGATAAAAGTGTCCATAGGTTTCCAATTGATATTCTTATCTCAGTGGAGATACTTAGTCTTGTTTGCAATGATCTGATAGTAGACACCAAGTTTTTTTCGTACATAGAGTAGATAGTTCTTCTTATCAATTCTTTATCACCGTCATCAGTGGTTCTGGAAACACCACTATCGTTTCGTGTCTGACGATTTCTTTGGCATCAAGGAATAAAACTCGTCATCGAACAGGAACAGTAACACAGGGCGCATACAAGAACCGATCCTGTGTGCAAAGTTTGACCATAAGCAATAAACCGTGACAGACGATCACAATAAAAGTGGTTTATTACCATCAGTCACCTTTTATTGTAGGCACTATATTGCTGAACATAGTATAATACTAAATACTACAGTTAACAGAAGCAAACGTAAGCCCTGGGTGGGCGTGTCCATGTCACTGTAGTTGTATTTTAGTAGTTAGAATCGATGTTTTGAATCGATAACCAAATATCGATACCATAAATGTCATCACCGTGATCTGTGCAAAAATAAAAATTATCCGAACTTGCGATTAAAATTATTAGAATATGTCAAAATTTCCAAAAGTAGTGTTTTCAAAATAAAGTGTTCATTCCTAGCGAATATTGAAAATCCTCAAAAACAATATATTTATAAAATCATTCGGTCATACATACAATTAATAATGTACAATCGTTAACAACGGCTCATAATTGGCTCGTAGCGATAAACTTTCTTTTAGTTCGCATATTTTCCGGATCTCATGTTTGATGTCGACTGTATTTAGTGAATGAAGTTTTGTCAAACTGGTTTTTAGATTGTGGTGTCAATATCACAAAATTCATGAAATAATTTTTTTTATTTGATACGAAGTGTGAAACTAGCGCAAAAAATAGTGTGGTTAAAATAATATGTTAGATTTTTTAATGGTCATTGTCCTTTAAGATGGCATTAGCACATGCTTGAAAGCAAAACAATAAAATCCTAGTTTTGCAAGAAGATTTAAAACAAAGAAAGTAATTATGCTTGGAAAAGTGAGGAAAGTGAGTGAGGAAAAGGAGGACATTAGTACACTTCTCTACCGTATTTTTTTCACTACTGGCATTTTGTTATTTTTTAATATTAGTTTTTAAAACTAATAAAAATCGAATATGAATTTCAAAATTTTTTTAAAAATCATATTATCCATGCTTCTGTCAAATATAAAACTCAATATTTTTTCATTTTATATTTGCATCAGTTAACCTCACATTCTTACGGACAGCAGACAAGTACTATTAGCCCTGAATAGGCCACGGATCACATCAGGTCTAGTATTAGAATGTCACATGGCCCTTACGGAAGCCTGCAACAATAATGTGGTTACTCTAGGCTGGATAAAAGGTCATGGAATTTCAAAAGGCAACCGCATAGCTGGCTCGTTGGCTAGAAAAGCTACCTCCCAAAGACTCTTGGGACCCGGTAGTCTTGTCAGCTTGCCGGCATCAGCGGTGGTTAACCTAGTAAAGGAACGCTCCCTTGACAAATTCAGGGGAAGATGGGAGGAAGAAAAAGGTTGCATACTATCTAAGGAATTTCTGAAGTATCCGAATAGCGGAGCAGCCAAGAAATACGTGGCCATGACCAGAAAGGACCTGCGGTTGGTCACAGGTATACTTACTGGCCATTGTCATTTACGAAAACATCTGAACAGGTAGGGTTTATCTGACAGCCCAGTATGTAGAGGATGTGAACAGGAGGATGAGACAGTTGAGCACGACCTTTGTGATTGTCCGGCACTCTCCCAAATAAGACTTTCTGTATTCGACGAGAACTGGCTAACACATGGCAATTTAAGGGAGCTGCCTACAGGCGACGTTATCACCTACTTTACACAGGTAGGATGGTTGACGAGCCTATAGGTTAGGCTCAATCTCAGAAGGAAGCACAATGGGCCAAATGTGGCCTAAGTGCAGTGGGGCGACCCACCCTTCCAGAATTACAGATACAGGGAACCTCACATTGTGTCAAAAGGATTGAGATTTAGTTCTAATCAAGTAGGCTCTGTATTTGTCTACCTGGGTTAATAATGAGCAACTTTACTGCAAGTCAATAAAGTTAGGTCAAGAGGCTAGTAGTGAAAAAATTATCAACCCACTCAGCTTCTCTTTTAATTAAAAAAATTAGCAAACCATTTTTATTATAGCTCCTAGGAAATAAAAGCTGATGTTATTTAGGGAGACAAGTATTAAATTACAGATTTTCTTTCACATAATATTTCCACTCTGTATTTATTGTTAAGAAATTGTGTACAGCTTATAAATTACATTATTTCAAACGTAAATCAGGTTATTCTAATGATTTAATGGGTCCAATCATGTTACTATTCCTTCAAACACATAAAACTGAGTCATGTTTAATAAATTGCCATTTTTAAATTTTGAATTAAAGTTTTTAAGTTGTAGATAATAAAACCCAATCAAAATAATATTTATTTATAAAAGGTTCAAAGGAAACTCAAAGTCTATCCCACAACTGTTTTATTAATTGTTGCAACTAGTTTCGGTCCTATAGGACCATCATCAGGCTGAAAGAATTATAAAAGAATAGAAAGAGGATCGTAAGAGTACAATATCAAGTTAAACATTCAATACACTTCCTTACAAATTGATTACAATAACAAATTGATAGTACAGAAAATATTATTAAATGTACAATAATAGTAGAAAAGGTTACAATCAAATGTCAAACCATATTAAAATAATAAACATGAATAATAATATTGAACTTACAAAATATTGTGTAAATAATTAAGTATTTGAAATAATATAATAAAGTTAACATTGTTAAAATTAAGTTTATATTAAAAAATTGATGTGTTAGAAAATGATAAATTTTCAAAAATACCTATAAAATTATTATTAATACTGACAGGATGAGACAAAGTCAAGAAACAATCCACAAAAACCTTAATATGATAGTAAAATGCTATTCAAGACAAATGAGTTTCACACTCATAATTTTTCTAAGCGTTCTTAGTGGAATATTTTCCTGGTTGGAAGTTCCTTTTAAGAAATTCCATCTACATGGAAATGATGAGTTTCTACCTTTGGAACCTCGTGTGTCCTCAAAAATTTCCATATGGAATTATGGCTCAAGCACCCCTTTCTTAAGTTTTCCTTCAAAAGTCCTTCAAAAATTTAATTCTACAATAGTCAAAACGGATAAGCTGCTTTCATTTTTGGGATTCGCTATTACTCCACAATTTATCTCCTCAAGTTTACTTTTTCTGGATGTTTTCCATTATATCCCCTATTTTTCCCATTGGGGTTTAAATTTAAAGAGAATATTACATTGTTTCCACTATTTCCATATCGGTCTCTACATTTTGAGATGTTCTAATAAGTACACTATTATCTCCTAAAGCTCTAATCTACTGTGTTTTCTTTTGTCTCACGACGGTTTACGGTAAGTTTGGTTTACTTATTATATTACGTTTGATAATGAATTTTCTCACCAAATTTATCTTGAACAGCATTTTACTATCATATTAAGGTTTTTGTGGATTGTTTCTTGACTTTGTCTCATCCTGTCAGTATTAATTATAATTTTATAGGTATTTTTGAAAAATTATCATTTTCAAACACATAAAAGTTTTTTAATGTAAACTCAATCTTAACAATGTTAACTTTATTATATTTCAAACACTTAATTATTTACACAATATTTAGTAAGTTCAATATTATTATTCATGTTTATATGGTTTAATATTTGATTGTAACCTTTTCTACTATTATTGTACATTTAATAATATTTTCTGTATTATCAATTTGTTATTGCAATCAATTTGTAAGGAAGTGTATTGAATGTTTAACTTGATATTGTACTCTTACGATCGTCTTTCTATTCTTTTATAATTCTTTCAGCCTAATGATGGTCCTATACCCTAGTAGAAATTTATATTGGCGCTATATTGGCCAGACGTTGCCGTCAACATTCAACAATATTGGAATTAGAGAAAAATGTTAACGCTTTCCAATGTAGGAACAATATTGGCGCAAGATTGCATTATATTGCGCCAGTATTTAGCCAACGTTAGGTTTCATTGGAAAGCAATATTGCGCCAATATTGGCCAATATTGACGAGCCAACGTAACCTAACGTTGGCTCTTCAATATTGGCCAATATTGGCGCAATATTATTTGCCACGATAGGGTACCATCCCGGCCAATATTGGCGCTATATAGCACCAATGTTGGTAGCCAATTTAGGGTTTTCCTGGCCACAAATTGGAATCAAACATTGCGCCAATATTAACAATATTTATAACCCCAATATTAGTAATTAATATTGGGGCTATATTTTTAAAATAGCCTGCCCTAATATTGCTAGCGCTTATAGGGCCAATGTTGGTCCTACCAAAATGTCCAATAATTGTCCAATATTTACAACCAAGATAAGCTATATATTGTATACATATATAGATCTGTAGTATACCAGAATTGTTAGGGTAAACAGCAATGTTTAAAGAAAACTTGCTTTCCAAACTTTCGAAATATATTTATTTCATTTTCAAGGGATAAGTTTGAGTATAAATTAAAACAGTGTTAAAAAAATTGGTAAATATAACAAAAAACTATTTTAACTTTTAAAATGTTAATTCTTTAAATTCAAAATTAAAGTTAAAATAGTTTTTTGTTATATTTGACTATTTTTAACATTATTGTAATGTATACACACTTTTTCCTTGAAATTAAAATTAATACAATCCAAAAGTGTGAAAAACAAGTATAAGAGTTTTCATTAAAATATTGCAGTTTACCCCAATAATTCTGGTATAATACCTATTAGTCAGCAATGTATGTACATGTATTTAATAATTTTCTGCAAATATATAGTATATAGTTATTTGTTTGTTAATAATGTCCAGTTTCATTTATTTATAAAGCAAAGTGTTGTACTCAATATTTAGCTTAAATGAATACTTAATATTTCCCTATTGTAGTAATTTAATAGGTGAGAAATACAAAAATTATTTAGTTTTCAATAAATTTATTAAAAACAATAAAAAGGTGAACAAACAAATAACAAAACTTAAAAAATGTCACTCCTGTTTATCATAATATACAAAAAAAACAGTTATTAACAGGGTGTAGATGTTTAAAATTTTAGTCATGAAAATTCACAGTCAAAAATCGAAATTTACTTGAAAACATTTGTAGTTACTTATATGTAAAAAATCATCACAGAAAATATATATTTTTATGCATTATTAATGATAGACACACCCTGCATATAACTTACACAAAGGGAAAATAAATAATGTAAATAAATAACATTAAGCATAATAAAAACTTTCCAAATAAAACAAAAATAAAATGAACACAGAAACTCTATACAAGAAAATATAAAATATGTGTAAATTATAAAGCTTGTATGTCAAAACATATATACCCATACAAATAAATAAAACAGTTGTTTGTCAAAACCCACTACGCAAATAGCACATAAAAGATGATCCTACAACGCGATAATAATAATAAAATATACTTTACATATTATATCCTAATGGACATTATCATATTGCTTAAGTACCATATTGTTCACAACTACAAAACATTGCCACTGCCACTCGAAGTTGTGGTCGAATCTCCTGAAGACAAAGACAGACTGGAAGTACCTAAAACAATAATTAAAAAAGTCCATTAGATAATCTGCATATAATTATAAGAAATTGTTTCAACCATTACTACATGGAATATTTCCATAAAAAGTTAATGATTTTATTTAAAATGTATCACATGGTAGAGACAATGTTTAAGAAAATAAAACAGTAGAGTTCAGCCAAATAAAGAAACAGAAAACAATCATATTGGACTTTTGTTTGTTAAATATATCATGTTTGGAAATATTCTAAGCTGATTGTTGACGCTTTATCCATTTGCGTGAACTTTAAACAATAACAAGTAATTTTAACTAACCATATTGTTTTGTTGATCTTGCTTTTCTGCCCCCATCACGATCACCAGATGTTGCCAGTACTGACGACATTCTTTTTAGTACAACAATATCATCTACCTCGTTGTAACGCATTTTAACAGCTGCCAATATAACCTTGTAGAGATGTAAATTCGAAAAATTCTTCTTTCCTTTTCTACCAACAGCACTATAACCGAGGCAGACATCCTTGGACAACGTTTTTCGCAGTATATTAGAAATTAGGTTGTTAATATCTTTTCCTCCAACAAGGGAGACAGAAGCAAACTAAAACATAACAATGAAAAAATTAATAGTTATTAAAGTATAATTATAATCGAATTGAGTTGTAAGTATACTCTACAAAATAGACTCACCACTTTTTGAAAAAATTCAGGACGTTGAAGTTTCACTTCAACATCGTGAAGCTTCTCTTCGGATTGTATAGGAAACATTGAAGCTATTTCAACATCTTCTTGTGAGATATTACACTTTGCTAAAGCAACATTTGAAGTTGAAAATTGTTCACGCAAACCCTTTAGTTCATATTGAATGCCACCGAGTATTTTTCCTAAGGTACATAAGGTGTTGGCCTGTTTCTCCATAATATTGACTAGCTTCTCCACAAAACCTGAAAGTTAAATAATTATTAGCTATTTGTCTAATTAAAATAACATTAAGTCTGAATTGAACATTACCATTAAAACAATCAGCTGTTAAAGGTATTTTGCCAGTAGTGGACCCAAATTTCTTTCGAATATCATCTGCACTTGGTGACATGGTGTCAGTAAGTGTTTTGTCAAATTCGATTGATGTATCTTCCAACACAGAGAAGGAATTGTCATTAGTGTCAACGAAATCAATTGGAGTGGCTATAAAAAATAAGTTAGTTGAAATGTTGGCAAAATTACAGGTAACTGGTAACTTTACAGGAAATGAAAAGTATATGTGAAATTAACCTTATCGATAGAGTTTACTTAATCAAATAATAATAAATAATAATAAAAAAAGGTTAATGATACTTACATGTTGGCAAATGTGGTTTATGGCATGTATCCAAGACTTTATCGGTAACAGTTTGTGATTCTAATGGTGTTGGTGTTTTAGAAGTTGTTGGTGTTTTAGAAGTTGTTGATGTACTTGACTCAGAGCAGGAACTTATATTATCTATATAATATGATACATAGTCCTTAGCCTCTGTTATGGAAGTGACTGTCCTTTTAAATATTGCTTGATATTCGGTAAAAGAAATGAAAGGAGGGAGTGCCCTACATTTTTTTTTCAATTCTAAAAGTTTAGACTCTGATTTCAATGAAGGCCAAACATATGAAGTTTTTTTATTGTCTATTGCCCAACAACTTGGTACAAAGTCCACACTATTGTCTTTGGTAAAAATGATCACATCCCAACTGTTTCTTTCATCACCTGAGTCATCTGATGAAGTGATTTCCATTGATTTCCTTTTATAAGAGTACCTTAAAAAACAAAAAAAACATTACAATTATGATGGACAATTTAAATCTGTTGTATTATTCACAAACAGTGCATTAGAATTTTCACAAACCTGATTATGTAATAATCCCACAGCAAATATGTCATCATCAACAGAAAAAAGTAGGCATTTGGTAAAAACCTCTTGTAAGGTAACAGTGAATTGAAAGGCACTCAAACCATCAACTTTGAATATGTGTACCCAAGAAGATGGTATGGGATGTTCAAAAGCATTTACATTTTTCTGATAAACAGATCCGGACAAATAGACTGTATTATCACTATTACATATAATTTTCCTTATTTTCATAACTTTCATACATCTTAGTATTATGTAAGAATTATTTACATCTACAGAAGATAAATAAAAATTCTGGAACTGAATTTGTGTTGTGACACCTTTAACCGAAGTGATGATTTTAAATATAATATTGTTATGATGGGTACTGTAATATGGTAAATGATCCTGATTTTCATAAATTCTCTTACAAGCTTGTTCAAATGGTTTATAGTACCCTCTTATAGATCTTTTCAATTTTCCTAGATAATTTTCAAAAGAAAAGCAGCTTACATCATCCAACCTCATATTATTATTTATTAATTGTTCAATTAGATGCGTTAGTGAATGTGTATTGTAAACAGGCTCATGTGATGGGTAGCGTTCGGGTGACTGTTGTACAAATTTTTTTATCAATTCACTAGCTTTCTTTGCAAGTTGATCATCATAATCATTTGCTACTATTCGACAAGAGCAAAATAAAAGCAGAAAATGTTGGTACATATCCCTGGGCAGCATCCCTTTAAAAATAGCAAAACCAATATAAAGTAAAATCGTGCGAAATTCGCTAGCTTTAAATCTATCCAATTCCAAAGTTGTTCTTGGATGTCGATTGAAATCTTTTGGAAAATATTTTCCTACCTCAACCATTCGACGAGATACAATGTTCCGATACACAGGTTTAATTCTAAAATTGGAGTCTGGTTTAAGCCAAAAGTTAAGCAAACGACGCACAGTTCCCAGACAAATTGCATGCATATAATCCAAAATGAAGCCATTGACCAAATCAAATTCTTCTAGTTTTATTAATGGTGTTGTTCCTTTATGGTGTTGTGGGTGTAATTTATTGATAAATGTCAGGTGCGTTCGTACTTCTATATTTTCCCCTGCTAAAACATTATACGTAATTATGCTTTTCTTGCCATCATTACTGATGAATTCTATTTTCTAAGAAAATAACATTTCTTGATATTAATATTTTCTTACTTTCCTTGTCGAATAATCTGTAAGCTTTGGTATTTTCTTCGTATCCGAGAAAAATGCATTCTTTGGATTTGGCGTCTAGTTTTCTTCTCTTCACGTCTGGAATTTGAACAAATGCTTTACAACCAAATATTCGAAGATGATCTACACTGGGTTTTTTTTTCACTCCATACTTGTTCTGGGGTAGAATCTCGTACGGCGATGGTTGGAGATCGGTTTTTCAAATAAACAATAGTGTTTACTGCTTCTGCCCAGAAATTTTTGTCCAGTTCTGCTGCTTTGATTAAACATCTCACTCTCTCGACGATGGTTCGATTAGCCCTTTCAGCAACACCATTTTGTTCAGGAGTGTATGGTGCTGATAGTTGGTGACATATACCATTCTGCTGAAGAAAATTTTCCATAGATTTGTTCAAGTATTCTTTTCCGTTGTCTGTTCGTAGCTTTTTGATCTTGTTTCCAGTTTCGTTTTCAACCATTCTTTTGAAACTTTGAAAATAACGGAATACTTCATTTTTCTGACGTAAGAAATAAACAAATGTCTTCCTTGACTTGTCGTCGATAAAAGTTAGGAAATATTTGGCTTTTCCTATTGAGTCGACTTCCATAGGGCCGCATAAGTCTGAATGTACCAGTCCCAAAATTTCAGTAGCTCTTTGCCCTTTTTATTAGAAAAAGGGACTCTACTTTGTTTACCAAAGATACAATCTTCGCAGACGTCTTTCGATTGAAGATTCTCTGGTAATCCTGTTACCAAACCCTTTTGGAGTTGTTGAAGTCCATTTTTGCTAATATGACCAAAACGTTGATGCCACAAATCATAATCACTTAAAGTTCTTGTTATATAACCTTTATCTTTGGCAATATCCAGTGCGTATAAACCATCTTCTGTTCTTGAACCCGTTCCTATTATTTCCATGGTATTCTTTTGCTTATGGTACACTTCTTTTCGTTGAACAACAATTCATTACCTTTATCAGCAATTTTTCCAATTGATAATAGATTCATCTTCAAATCAGGAATGTACAATGTGTCTTTAACTACTATTTCCTCAGATTTTCCATGAATATTTACTGTCAAAGGAATATTTCCTATTCCTTTGGATGAAATCAGGTTACCATCAACAGTTTCGACGTTGATTCTCTGATCGACAGAAACAATATCTTCAAAAAGTTCTTTTTGTGAACTCATATGGCGAGTTGCACCTGAATCCAGATACCAATCTTGTTTTCTTGGTGGATTTTTAATATTGTCAATTGCTGCATAAGCGTTAGATGTAGACGCCTTCTCCATTTGTTCTTTACTAGTAGATTTCTTACTTCTGCACATTTTCGCAATATGACCTGTTTTTCCACAATTGAAACATTTTAGTGATCTTCCTTTTCCATTATAATCTCCTGGGTATAACTTCTTAACGTGGTGTTTGTTATATTTGCTTCCTAAAGCGGAATCCTGCTTCAGTGTACTTTCATTTCTTCTGATTTCTTCCTGAAGTAGATTTTCAATAACAGTATCTAGGACTAATGTTTTACCGTTATTTTCCATTGCTATGACTAAGGAATCATAATCGTCGGTGAGATTTGCCAACAATTTGAAAGCCATATATTCATCGCTGACTGTTCTTCCTACATTCGTAAGTTCAGTCTGAATTTCTAACATTTTGTTAATGTAGTCCTCCATTCGATTAAAATCAGCAAACTTTGTTGAATAAAGCTGACGGTCCAATACGATTTGACGTCGAAGTCCGGTACTCTCGAATGCTTTTTCCAATTTGATCCAAGCTTCTTGGGCTGTTTTTGCAGTTTTAGTTCTAACATATATGTTTGGACTGATGTTTAGAACTATTGCTGCTAGGGCTTGTTGATCGATCTCGGCATCAATAGCTTTATTTTCTGGGGGTTCTATAGCTTGCCAATAGCTGAAATGAATCAACATGTTCAAGAAGATATGAACTGTGAAGAAGATAGTGTTGAGGAGGAGCAAAAAGATGTAAACTGCGAAGAAGACATAGTTGAAGAAAAGGGAAAGTTCAGGAGGAATCGAAAACAACCAACATACCTACAAGATTATCTTTGTTTTGCAAATCCTTCAAAAAGGTCAAATTTTTCTGAACCACTGACACTAACAGAAGCTCTACAAAGTAACAGTTCGGAAAAATGGATGGAAGCTATAGTCCAGGAGCTGAAGTCTCATGAAATAAATAATACATGGGACATTGTTGAAAGTGTTCCAGAAGGACGAAAGGCAATTAAAAGTAAATGGGTCTTCAAACTTAAGAAAGGAACAAATGGCCAGATAGAAAAATACAAAGCAAGGCTCGTAGCTAAAGGATTTTCTCAAGAAGAAGGAGTTGATTATGAAGAAACTTTTTCACCAGTTATTCGACAATCAACCCTAAAAGCACTGATTGGGTTAGCTACAGAACTCGACTTGGAAATAGAAATGATGGATGTCGTCACAGCTTATCTAAATTCTGAATTAGCTGAAGAAATATATATGGAGCTACCAAAAACAGATAATCCAATGAATTCCAAAATTATATGTAGATTAAATAAGGCAATTTATGGATTGAAACAATCAGGTCGAGTATGGAATAGAAAATTGCACAATGAACTGATAAAACATGATTTGAGACAATCAAAAGTGGATTCCTGTTTATATTTTCGTATTACCGAAGAAGAAATTTTTATAGTCACAGTTTATGTCGATGATATTTTGTTATTTGGAAGTGATAGAAGCAAAATTCGAAAATTCAAGCAAAAATTAAATGAAGTATTTGAAATGAAAGACCTAGGATCACCTCATCAATGTCTTGGAATAAGAATTGAAAGGAATAGAACTAAACAAACAACAACTTTGGACCAAGAACATTATATTGAATCAATATTGAAGGAATTCAACATGGGAAACTGTCATCCTGTTTCAACACCTATGATCAAAGATCACAAATTAACTAAGAATATGGGACCAAGAAATGATGAAGAAAGAAGTAAAATGAAAAATGTTCCCTACAGAGAAGCTATAGGAAAACTCATTTATCTCTCACAGTGGACAAGGCCTGATATTAGTTACGCAGTAAGTGTGTTGAGCAAATTCAACAACGATCCAGGGCAAGCACATTGGAGTGCTGTGAAGAGAGTTCTCAGATACCTTCGAGGTACCAGCAACAAGAAATTGGTTTATGAAGCAAGTAACCAAAAATCCATAACCGGGTATTGCGATTCAGATTGGGGAGGAGATTCCGACGATCGCAAATCATACGCTGGTTACATTTTCAAACTGGGCCCATAACCTGATGAATTCTGGTTAATGAATTCTATAAATAATGGAGCTTTTAAATAAAAATATATATTCAAATATAACTGTATGCGACACTGACAAAACTGTCAAAAAACTTTTTAGTGCAAAATCAATAATAACAACTATTCAAATTTTTCTGAGATGCCATGATAAACATGAAATATTATAAAGTATATATTTCAACAATTACTAATATGCCCTTTAACATTACATTTATCACAAGAAAAGAATCCATTGTGTGACTTAACACATTTTAAAAATGCTCTGGCTGGGCTATCACAAATGAAATATTTTAACTGAAACTTAAAATTCGTTTCTTTATAGGTTAAACCAGTTGTTTGCAAAACGTTAACTTCCTCTATAAATTCATTAAAATATGTTTCCAAATCAGCAGGCTTACTATCACCATAGTATAGGGCTATCACAAAAGGTTCTGTACGATAATTCTTAACAAATATTTGTCCTAACAAAGGCCAAAACTGCCAAACACTACTTTTAAATATTGATAAACCATCTACATTGCAAACTAATTGAATAGTAGTTTCTTTTAAGATGGAGGATAATCCTCGTTTAAACTCAATTTCTAAATTTTTTATTATTCCAAAATATACAAATTGTGCAGGTGTATTTTTTGCAGATACTACTTCTAAGTATGGAATTTTGTTAATGGTTTTTAAAGCAGTCTTACTGCAGCTTGGTAGATCTGTATGGCCATGCTTATTTAACAACTGAAGAATACCTGTAAACTGTTCATGGTTTACTTTTTTATCATAAAACCAAGTAATCAAATCGCTAAGTAATGAAGGTCGCGAATTTGTATCTACATTTTCCTCTATATTGCTGCAAAATGTATTTGTTGTACTTTCATCTAATCCCTCACTAATTGCACTGCTAATGGAATTTGTATAATTAATTATTACATTGTCAGATAAATCATTGTTACTTTCTAAACTGTTATCAGAAAAATGCAAAGATTCGTTAGAAACAGTCAATGAATTGCTATTACTATCAGATTTTAAACAATCCGATCTTAAATGATTATTACCAGATGAGCTAGCAATAAGCGAAGTTATATCTGAAATATTAAAAGTACCAGTTTAAAATTAACAGCTGCAAGTACTTAAGGGCTAACAAGAACAGTTCTCAGTTGCCATATCTGTTATTAAGAAATATTATGTACAACAGTTGTAAGTAATCAACATATTGTAAATTAATTTTTATACTTAAAAGGTGTAGCTAAACAAGACAAGCCCAAAATATATTATTTTATTATAGACCACCACATTATTTTCTTTTTTAAATTCTTTTACATGAACTGATTTTAACTGAGTTAATAACCAGAAGTTTAGGAGATAGATGAAGTTAAGAAATCATATTTTTTAGTAATCAAGAAATGCCAGGAGCCATTCTAATTTGCCCATTTGATTCAAATTGACTAATTATTGATAGTTACATTAAAAGTAAGTTCATGCATATTTTGAAATATATACTAACTTTGTTCATGTTGTAGTGATAATGAATTATTGGTCTCTTGAAATTGATTTTTTTCATTAATACATGTTTTATTCCATTGTTGTGAAAACCCACATTGTCTTTTAACAAACATCACTTTTGCAGCTCGGCTTTTGCTGTGTTTATTATGACTTCTTTTACTACAATTGTAAATGAAAATAATTTGTTAGTATAGTATTCACTTGAATGTTAAGCGGTGCATACACATACATAGGTAGGTATTTTCTGAATAAATGTCCTAGAAGGGCCCATATCGCGCCTACCGAAGGATAATTCCTTGGCATACAACCCCACATTGACAGCATTGAACACTGGGTACTGAACTCTCTATTGTGTACTCCAGTCCATTAAAGCACACATTACAAAAAGCATGACCACACTTCAGGCCTCTCGAGGACTTTGACAGCAAAAATATTTTGCACCTTGTACATTTTGGATGTTCGGCTAAAAAGAGTTTTTCAATGATCATCCTATTCTACTATTATAACACTTAAACTTACTGTTTTCTAGGAAGTATGGGCATATTTTGCATGCATATTGTGGAGGATAATCACAAAACTTCCCGGTTAAAAATCTAGGGCAGATGTGATCTGGTCTACTTGGTGTTGATGTTACAATAATGTATGCCATTCTATCCACTTCTTTGGCAACTTTCTCTGTGAAAGGCCGTACATTGGCACATACACTTTCTAGTTCCTCTACTGTCAGTGAAAAAAACTTGCAATTAAGATGACCACACATTCTGTAGCATCTCATAAACTCATGTTTATATATGCAGTCCACTGATTCACATATACCCAAGACATACTGGAAGCATGGAGTCGTTTTATTACTAAAAATGAAAGTTTATTGCTAATTCGATATGTACACTGGTTATTAGTTATAACTTGAGCTCCCCCTTGCCACTTTATTGTGGTCTTTGTATTTATTTAGTCAATAAAAACTCTGTATACAGGAATTAATTTGTTTTGACTAATAATAATTATTCTGGTATAACTAACTTTTTAAAATTGCCAAGTAATACCCTACATGTTTGACCCCACAAGCATGCTAAATCAATAAAATTATATTCCACAAAGGGGTATACATAAGATTTATTATGCAAATTGTTAATCGTTTTTGGGATATTTTATTATAAATGTAACATATTTATGAAGTGAACAATCCTGATTGACAAAAACATTGATCATTGAAGTGTGTTTTACTAAAATTCATGAAAGTGTGGTGATGAAAAAGTTAAACTTATTTTTAATATTTAAGTTAATGTAAACTCCTTAAATTAAAACTATTTTTTAATCTATTGAAAACATGACATTTTTCTGAGGTTATACTTAAGCAAAATATTAAATATACCCTCCAGTAGGTATACTTTAGATACCCACATGTTTAAGAAAAATGTTAATTAAATGTAAACCAATCATAATTTTTATATTACTGAAATTTCAACTGCATAGGTTAAAATATCTCAAAAACAATTAACTATTTGCACAACAAATGAATTTTATGTATATGATGCCTACCTTATGCTGAATGGCATTGACCACTCTTCTACATGAAGGACAGGTTCGATGGTTTTTCGTCCATTCCTTTAAACATGCAGTGCAAAAGACATGTCCACATGGATTACCGTAGCTAAAATCTGTTGATAACTCCCCCAAACAACAATTGCAAATAAATGCCGCCTCTTGATAGTCGACCGGCATTCTATGAGCCAATCGGATGGAACATGCACTAAATTTTTTACAAATTCTTGTTTTGGCATATTCGTAGCAATGTCCACCTTTCAATTGCATTGTTCGGAAAATTTCTTTTTCCATGTTTGGGGTACAATCAACCGCTCTATATAATATTTTTCCTCAAAATAGTGGACATGAAGGTACCTGCAATTTTGCCCGAACTTGCATTTACCTCCTCTGAATGCCCGACAATAATTGTAATAATGCAGAGCAGGACATTGCACATTTGCACATTTATCATCCAGAAAGTCAAAACACAATCTACAATATATTATCCAATTAACTTACTTAATAAGAAATTCTTTTTAAATGACAATAAAAAAGATTAAAATAATTTTCCTAGACCCTTCATAAAATGTTTGTAAAAATCGGAGCTCACAGGATTATACATAATATTTACCACGTAGCGAAAAAATTACCGGTTGTTTGGAATTTTTTATATTTTAAAACACTGAATGTTATATAAAATCTTGTCTCTCGTAAATTTACAAAAATAATAATACGCCAAGGCCGATATTAGACGAAAATCTTTTATAAAAAATTACATTGACGCCATTTTTTTTACTAACCGGTATATCCGACCGGTATCTTAAAAAAATGTTTATAAAATAACTGTCTACTTCATTTATCAAAGCAATTTTTTAACAAAATATTATATATTACATCATAAATTGGATAAAAGAACGTTCATAGATTTTTGTCTAACATCTATACTATGACACCATGATAGCGTCTCCACTAAATTGTATATAAGTAGAAACTTACCGTTTGGCTGATCCTTCCATTATATCACAAACTACACTATTGTTCATCAAATTCACAGATCAAATAAATATTAAATAATATGTACAAATCAAAACAAAATCAAAAATACTAAAAATGCTTTATAAAAACCTACAACGCGTGAAATATATGTTTATAACATTACAAATAACTGCCGACTGCCGAATATTCAACTGCTAAATATATATATGATCGAAGTGGAAGTACGTAAGTACCTGCCTCTGACCCTTCACCCTTCGCTCTTCGCCGCCGAAAACATCATTTGAAGAACAGTGTTGCCAAACATTATTTATTTAGAAGTTATTTTTTAAATTAGATTTTTTTAATTCGATGATAGTTTTATTAAAACAGCTGTCATTGAATTAAAAAAGTTAATTTTTTTACATAAAAATGGAAGTTTTGTTGTTTATTGTTCTTAGTAAGATGGACTTCCACGAGGGTTAGTACCTACAATAAAAGTTTCAAAGAAAAACACAAAGTCGATCCCACAATCTTAATTTAATAGTGTAAGTTACTTGCTACTAGTTTCGGTCCAAAGGACCATCATCAGGCAAGAATCATCAGGCGAAAAAACCGTAAATCTTGTAACATCAGCACTTAAGCAGACATCATCAGATAAATAAGAAAACGGAAAAATTGGGGGATAGAAATTATTAAAATATTAAAATTTAATGAAATATTTCAAAAAACACATACAAGTATAGGAACAAAAAATTTTTGTAGGGCACGATATGGATAGTGGCTTGAAAACATAAGAAAATAAATGGGAATGTTTTATCTCAGTGAGGGAGAACACATGGTTTGAAACCATGTGTTCTCCCTCACTGAGATAAAACATTCCCATTTATTTTCTTATGTTTTCAAGCCACTATCCATATCGTGCCCTACAAAAATTTTTTGTTCCTATACTTGTATGTGTTTTTTGAAATATTTCATTAAATTTTAATATTTTAATAATTTCTATCCCCCAATTTTTCCGTTTTCTTATTTATCTGATGATGTCTGCTTAAGTGCTGATGTTACAAGATTTACGGTTTTTTCGCCTGATGATTCTTGCCTGATGATGGTCCTTTGGACCGAAACTAGTAGCAAGTAACTTACACTATTAAATTAAGATTGTGGGATCGACTTTGTGTTTTTCTTTGAACCTTTTGGATTCTACCCACATTAGAGAATGGATGACTTACATGAATTACAATAAAAGTATCAGAAAATGTGGCAACGCTGTCAATTTATGCTAGAGCAATGTCAAAGCAAGGTCAATTTTTTACCTAATTTGGTAAAGTAAAAATTATAGGTCTCTTTCAACACAAGAGAAATAGGTACATGTATCGGTTATTTGCATTCGACCAGTTGTTTAAATCACACTGTGTTAAGTTACAAATATTAAACAATTGAACGAATGGAAATTACCGATTCATGTATGGTTTTCTGTTGTGTTGGAACAGAAACTAATTTCCAAACGAGATTGCAATTAAACTGTTAAATAAAATACGTATTCACCTGCTAGTATTATTTACATATTAGATTTTAGAAATTACGTTCCTACGAAAATCTTAAAATAGATTAGGTAACATAGCAATGTGTTACAAACTCACTATTTGATCACAAATTGGCTTTTAAAGGGGTGTACAGTATTGGGGGTACATTTTGAAATAAATCTATGATTTTATGTGTGGTGTGAGTAAAATAATAATTTTAATGAAAAGACAAATACCAATGTTTTTATAAAAAAAATAAATTATTTACATATCTCCCGTATATGACGGTAAAGGAAAAATTTATGCGTTTGCACGTTTTGTGACTGTGACCGCCAAGAATGTACCGTATTAAAAAGGGAACCAGCTAGTCGGGTTAATCGAATTGCGACAGTCTTATCGGCCGGTTTACCACTATTAATAAAGTTTTTGTATCCGTATTCTTAGTAAATATATTTTTATAATACGAGTTATTATGTCTTTATTTTTAAGTTTACAAATTTATCCTGTCCTTGGTATTACATTAATATTCATCGAAGTAATAAATATAAATGAGTACATTGCAGAGCTTATCTAGAAAGGGCCAATTCATGTGCACTGGGCGTTATATTGAGGTTCATTTATTGAAGGGTTTCTTTACAACTAAAAATTCGTTTAACGAATATAAAAATTACCGTTGCGGAGGGGCTCCCGCTTCTGAGAGGTATCGGAAATAAGAAATTTTACTATACTTTATGGGGAGAGGGTTGCCAGACGGTCGGGAATTGGCGGAATTCTCCCGAATTTTTGTATGTCCTCCCGACTCCCGAAAAACAAGTTCGATAATTTTAAGCTCACATTTTCTTCGTCAATCCACTTGGACTAAATGACAAGATGAGCTATGAGCATATTTTATAAGAAACTGCGTTGAAGTTAAAAGTTTAACCAAAATTATATGTTTTATATTTTCAATTGCAGTAAGTAACTCTTACTGCGAACGCGTTTTTAGTATACTTAATAATTTATACTCAAAAGAAAGGAACCGAATAATGGATTAAATAAAGGCGATAAAGCTCAAACGTGTTGTTAAACGCGGTAAAAAAATGATAAATACTTATGGCAAGAACAAAAAGAATAAACATGCTCATTCGGTTCTTATCTTATATGTCACAAACACTTACTATGTGTTTTTTCTTATATGTACAGTGCAATGCAAAATATGTTTGTTTACATATTATGTATAATTAATATTATTAACTTATTTTTTTATTTCTCCCGACCAAAGCCCTAAAATCCCGAAAAATCGGTTATTGATCCCGATAACAGGAAGAATCGATCTGGCAACCCTAGTTGGGGATGGTTAAAGAAAAAGTTCATAATTAATCCCTCTATATACATTACTAGAGATATAGAAATATTGGTTACTGTTTCTTGTATTGGGGATTATTATATGTGCTTACAGATTCTCTACTATGAAATCATTGTCGTAAGTCGCAATGTATTTAATAAAGTTAACATAGTTGTTATTTATCACCCATTTCATCCAATTTAATAATAATATAGGTAGAAAACTGACAGTCTCGTAGAAATACAATATAAAATTTTCATTTCTAAAACAAATATTGGCTAAAATATGGTTTTATATAAAACCGTCAATATTATTGCCAACAATCTATACTAATATTGGTATAACACTGGCAGTTCCATATAAAGACTATATAAAAGTTCCATTTTTAAGCCAATATTGGCTACAATATGGTTTTATACATAACCGCCAATATTATTGTTAAAAATCTTAACTAATATTGGTTAGAAATTGGCAATTCCGTATAAAGACAATATAAAAGTGTCATTTTTAAGCCAATATTGGCTACAAAATGGTTTGATACATAACCGCCAATATTATTGTTAACAATCTAAACTAATATTGGTTGGAAATTGGCAATCCCGTATAAAGACAATATAAAAGTGCCATTTTTAAGCCAATATTGGCTACAAATGGTTTGATACATAACCGCCAATATTATTGTTAACCATCTAAAATAATATTGGTTAGAAATTGGCAATTCCGTATAAGGACAATATAAAAGTGCCATTTTTAAGCCAATATCGGCTACAAATGATTTATACATAACCGCCAATATTATTGTTAACAATATAAACTAATATTGGTTAAAAATTGGCAATTCCGTATAAAGACAATATAAAAGTGATATTTTTAAGCCAATATTGGCTACAAAATGGTTTGATACATAACCGCCAATATTATTGTTAACAATCTAAACTAATATTGGTTACAAATTGACAATTCCGTATAAAGATAATATAAAAGTGCCATTTTTAAGCCAATATTGGCTACAATATGGTTTTATACAAAAGAGCCAATATTATTAAAAATATTCTATCGTTATATGGGCCAAACGTTGTCTTGCCAATCTATAAGTAATATTGCGTCACAATATTGGGGCTATATTAATCGCAATATAGGCGCAATATTAAAGTTCGTTGGCTCGTCAATATTTTGCTTAACCAACATTCAGCCAATATTGCACCAATATTAAATGTCTATGTAAAGACAATATTACAAATAAAACTTAAGTCTATATATATCCAATATTGGTGATATATTGGCAATATTGTTTAATATTGCGCCAATGTCCTGCCAACATTTACTTGCCAACATTTACCAATCTTGACTATATGTTGGAAAAAAACCAGAGGCCAATATTGGCTATACATTGAGATCTTGGTGCAATATTGCGCCTATGTTCCAATGTTGGCGCAAGGTTGCGCCAACATATATCCAACATTCGTTTCTACTAGGGTAGGACCGAAACTAATTGCAACAATTAATAAAACAGTTGTGGGTTTCCTTTGAACCTTTTGTGTTTTAACCCACATTTGAGAGATAGATAGTTTACAAGATTTATTTATAAATCCACAATTTTATGTGCTTAAAATCAATTTATAATTAATTTAACTTAAAAAAATATGTTCTTACCGCCTTAAAGGCGAAGGTGGTACAGGATTCTTAACAGATTCTAAAAGGTCTAATACATCCGAGGCAGAAGTACTATGAATAATACTAGCACCTCTAAGTTCACGCAATTCCACTCCTCGAAAAAGGTCACACCTACAGATAAACAGATATTATCCACATTTCATAATAATTCCAAAGATCTGCATTTGAAAAGTTTTACAATGTGAGAAGATTAAAACCAGTTTACCTTACTAGCTCATCGAACGTTGGAGTCCTAGATGCTTGAAATATGTATTCGAGAGTTTCAGCTACTTTTGGTGCTCTTTCCAGTTCTAGCTGTAAATGGGCAGGCGAAGGAGGACCTGGAAGTTCGTACCCAGCTGTCATTTCAAAAAGTAAGTAACCAAAAGATAACGTCTCGGGAGCAGATGGTGCTTTCGGTAATAGACCTAGCAAAGGGTTTTCTAGACCGGCCAATCTAGCTACCCCGTTTTGAATTATAACGTTACCTATATAAATTAACTGTTTTTAGCATTATTTTGTTAAAAAATATAAGGAAAATTACCTGAGTGCAGATGGTATAAGGGAGGGAAGTATCTATTTCTTAAAAATAATAAACCTTCCAGAATTTGACGACCCAAACATTGCACCTGAAATAAACAATAAAATAAACACAAACTGTACTATATAACATGACATAACATAAAGAAACAAAAAAAGTAGTTAAGTATACACCATTATTCAAAAATAACAAAAAAAATTATAGGTAATTAACTGTTGATTGTTTTTGTTTGTAATACAAGCAGAGTTAGACAAATTTTCGAAGGCGTTCAAGAACATTTTCTCATGCGGTCCTACTTGGCCAGGTGGTAAAAAAATAAAAGCAAGCTGAAGGCGAAAAAAAATTTTTACTTTTTACTCAAAAACTTGTTCAAAATTTACAGTTAAAAAGTGCTCAGAAGGTTCGCTAATTTGTCTATTTTCCACGAGTACACTGTTTTCGATTATGGCTTTATGCCAATGAGCATAGAAAATATTTTGAAGATAATGAAGCGTTGAGGCATAGGCCTTTTCATTTTATGTGCGCATGCGTTAGATCAGCCATCTTTTTTGTACTATTTTTTTCTAAACTTGTTATAAATCATTCGAAACAAATAAGTATATACTGTTTTATAAATTTTATATCACATTTTCTTAAAGGAAGTGGTCCAACTGAACTAAACCCTGATTCAAGAATTTCAAAATATTGAAAAATTTAACATTAAGTTAATTTTATATGATGTGATAAAAAATGCATATTTTGACGAATTTGCTTTTTTGAAAAAATCGCAGTACAGGGTTTCTCATTATATTTTAACCCCACTTATTTTCCTTAATTTCGGGAATACAAAAAAAAGTTTCAAATAAAAGTTGTATTATTTTATTTGTATCGACCAAAAATGTAGCAACAGACCGAAATTTGTATAAATGGAGTGCTCAATAAAATGCATCTTCAATATTTTAAATGGGACACCCTGTATTTTTTATAGTTTTGAGTAGCCCTGCTTTTCCTGATTACAAATATATAACATAGTGTAGCATTAGTTTTGTTCTATAATGGCGTATGGTACTACAAAAGGGTAACCATAGGTGGCTATGCAACTGACATTTCAAAATGAAACAATTATTAATTTATTATAAACTGTCAGTCCTCATACCAAAATGGGTTATACTGCAGATGAAAAAGTAGATATATTCTCAATTTATGTAAAAAATTATAAAAACAAACAAGCGGCAAGAAGAGAATATAGGCTGATTTATCCGGATCGACAGACTCCTTCTGCAAATACATTTTTATATAATTATCGTCGTGTCATAAATGATAAAATGTTTGAGCGGAAGAAACGTACTATCGTAGGAAATAATGATGAAGATCTTATTACTTTGCTTTACTTTGAAGGTGAAAATTAAGTACCTAAATAATAGATTAAATCCATAATAACATTTTTATTTTAGAAAATTCCGAAACTAGTTTAAACAATGCTACTAATGCATTAGAGAAAAGCCGTGCGACGATACATAGACTTTTAAAAAAGCACAACTATAAGGCCGCACCTATATTAGATCCGTATTTCTCCCGATCCGATCCGATCCGACGTTGTCCGACCATCGTAACCGATAACGTTAGACACGAATGCCCATAATGATCCCGACATGATCCGTTTTGCAGGCTGCAGTAGAAGCTGTTGCAGTAAACATGAGTGATTTTGATGATTACCGAATTGTTCAACAGACCCTCTCTTTGTATTAGTACAAAAGTAAAATGCTTAAATATAAAAAAGTGATTAACTACTTAGGTATAACTATTTGTCTAGAATGATTTGTTACGTCTGTAGGAACTCATTGTAATATTTAATCAATTTAATAAAAAAAATTAATAATACCTAATTTTTTTATTTTTTGCTCTTAAATTTATTTAAATTTCATAATTTAGGTACATCACAGCCATTAGGTACTTGATCGAGTTTTTACACGTTGAATAATATTGGATTATATTATTATTTATTACCATTACAGCATTTATAATAAATTAGATAAAACTAAAAATAAACATACTTGCTCACTACTATACCTATACCTAATAATTATCAAACGAAGTCTCAAACAAATTAATTGCCTAAAAAAATTTTCACCCTCTGGTCCCACATACGAGGTTCATCTCTAACAACTCCCTGTCTATTTTTTTCGTCATTTTTAAACAATTTTTAAAATGTTTAAGTTGTAACTTAAATGTTTAAGTGTAACTTTTTAATTCCTTCACCAACTACGCACGCGTCGGACTAGAAACGTCGGACATGATTGATCGGCCGTCGGATCGGATAATGCCGGAGGCCGTCGGGACTCGAGAAATCGGGACCTTCGTTTCAATTGTAGGCACTAACATTAATATTAATATGTTTGTTTTTATTCCGATGTCGTCCGACTATGGGACAACGTCGACTCGGATCGGATCGGGAGAAATACGGATCTAATATAGGTGCGGCCTAAGCCGTACAAAATATTACCGGTAGAAGAACTTACCGATGTTCATAAGAGGAAACGTTTACAGTTAGGAAATGCTTATAAATTTGAACAATGATCCTAATTATTTTGATAACATTTTATGGACAGATGAATCAAATTTTTCAACTTCAGGTATTTTTATTAGAAGAAATAGGTATTCGTGGGAACAGAAAAATAATAGAAAAAAAAATTAAGCAAATAAAAAAGTCAGGAAGAAAATCAATAAATGTGTGGTGGTATCAAAATTATACACAAAATTAATTAAATAGTATGATATGGCAGCAAGATGGAGCACCGCCACATAATGTCGTAGCCGTTCAAGAACATTTAAATAATCAATTTCATGTGTGGATCGGCAATAAAGGTACTATCGGCTTCAGAATAGCATATCCATTTTCAAACTCAAATCGCTTACATTGAATAGACGGCCTATTTATTGTGTAAAACCAATCACGGTTTAAATAATAATAAATTTAAAATCAAACAGTTGTCCACGCCCACATCTTTAATGTTTGCAGCATAAGGTATTTTATTGACAAATTGCATGTCTCTCTGTCCTTTGTAAATAAACTTAATCCCCAAAAACCATTTAATGTAGGCGTTTTAAAAATTGCCATTCTTATGTTGTTTAAGTAGGGCGTTTTTATAACTTTGGTAGATAAACCAAATTCACCTTTAAATGTATATGCTATTCTAAAGCCGACTGTACCATTAAATGGCCGCCAAATAGTCCCATTTTTATGGGAGTTTTCAAAAGAAAAAGTGTATTTTGATTCAAATACAAATATTAACACTATCACGCAAAAGTTCATGCGGAAATTGAAAATTTAAATGGTCATAATAACACAATATCTGACACATTAGAAAATTTGAGACGAAGATATTACTTGTGCATTGATAACAATGGAGGACACTTTGAGCATCTATTGTAATCTTAAATGTAGTATTGTATCTTAAGTCATTAATTTTGTTGACTTTCTAAATATATAAGTTGTTTTTGAACTATATGTGAATTTGTTTCTTATCTTATAGTAGTACCATACGCTATTATAGAACAAAACTAATGCTACACTATGTTATATATTTGTAATCAGGAAAAGCATGTCTATTCTAAGCTATAAAAAAATACAGGGTGTCCCATTTAAAATATTGAAGATGCATTTTATTGGGCACTCCCTTTATACAAAATTCGGTCTATTGCTACATTTTTGGTCGGTACAGATAAAATAATACAACTTTTATTTGAAACTTTTTTTTGTATTCCCTAAATTAAGGAAAATAAGTGGGGGTCAAAATATAATGAGAAATCCTGTACATAGGTACATAGATTTTTGAGCCCAACTTGCGATAACCTAGCGAAAGTCAAAGTCAAAGAATTAATAGTAAATACAAATTAAATTCTTTGTAGCAATGGATTTTTGTACGTATTAAGATTATAAATGGAATATTTAATACAATTTCGATAGTTCAAAAATCCGATCCGGTCGGATTGTGTCATTTGGTCTTGTTACTAGAAACTGCATCACTAGACATTTTAGCCACCTCACCAATTGTTCACAATTAAGCCGGGAATACATTGTTCTGATGCTACACCAGACCACGCCATCCGACATCATGCGTCAAAGATGTACCTTGTGCACACTGTTCCCACATCATCCGAGACGACGCGACCCTACGTTACATAATGATAGAAAATTAGACCAGTTTGAGTTCAGACACTATGGCGAGTAGTAGTTCATCAGATGAATGGGAAGAAGCACTAGAATGTTCATTTCCTGAGCAATTTCCTCCCAAGCTTCTCATCTCATATTCTAGTCTCTATAATGCTTTCTTTTCAAATTATAAAGACACTGGTTCTTCCGAACCAACTCAATGAATAAAACTTCATGGAGTTTTGCCGCCATTGTATACATAATATGATGCCAGCTTCGCATGCACACTGTTACTACACCTTACAATTTCGGATGGCGTTGAGTCGCGTGGGCTGGGATGGCATCAGAACAGTGTACACACAGATATAAAATATGCATTAAAATCCACGGTGTCAGATCCTTCTGACGTTGCGTCGGATGGCGTGGCATGGAGTGGCGTGGTTATGATCTTCAACTAAATGAAACACCATCGATAGTTTTTTCCATTAATTTTGCTAGAGATAATATTCCTTGTCCAGCCATTAGTAATTAAAAATACGAATTTTTTTAATTGTCGCCGTTTTAATGTGACAGCTACGCTTGCGCTAATTGTATAAAGAAAAGGACTACATATAAACAACTCACAAAACTCGTGAATTTAATATCATCAAAACGAAAAGAAGCAAATTATTGCTAAAAAACTATTGCTTATAGTTTTTTATAGCCTATTATAACGTTCTGAATTGATTTTTAAATGTCATTTAAAATATGTATGAAATAATGTCTATTAATTTTTTTTTAAATACTTCGGTCCATCAGGCAACGGCCTACAGGGAAATTCCCGATAGCCCGGTGGGTTCATCCAACCCTGAAAACAAGAAATTTGGTAAGCACTGTACAAAATGTAAGTAAGTATATATTCAAGGTTTTTCAAGTTTTAAGAAAACATTATTCATTATTAAATTTGTTAGCTCCTATATGTTATTCCAAACGGTATTTTTAAAAGAGAATAATTTTGTGCAATGATTTAACGCTGACGGAGTATTTAAGAAACAAAGAGAGTAGGTCGTTCCCACTTGTCTTAAGATTTCAATGGCTTTTCCAGTCAATAAAGCAATTAAATCCTTTCAGTAATAAAGGATTTAATTTTCAATAGAAAAGCGCTTTTTCAGCGCTTATGACATACAAATTTTTTAAATGTAAAAATTAGATCACTTACAGTTCTTAAGGAAAGTCCTTCACCTCTGGAAGAATATTTTTTCTCGTACTCTTCGTGCCACACGGATCCATAAATTAAATCTTTGAGACTTCCAGCTGGGTTTAAAGGAGTTACAACGGCAACTCCGGCGTCCCAAAACTCTATATCTAGAATGGGGTGTATGTAAGGGTGTTGCAAACCTCTAAATAAAGTTAAAAGAGTGTCTTTTGTCTTTTGGGACGGATTTATTGGACAACTTGATGAGAGAGGTAGTAAAGCTAACAGTCTTTCAGCTCCTAGAATGTTATCTTGGACGATGAACCTAAAAAATTCATAACAATAATCAGTTTTATTATACAGTGTGGATGTTAAGTCATACCCTGTCCTTAGTAAACTCCGTTATTTAAGACAAAGATGAAAAATGCTCGGACCCGTCAATTTTTATTATAGAGGTATTTTATAACATAAAAAAAGTTAAATTTATTATACTAGCCCTTACTCTGTGGAAGTCCATCTTACTAAGAATAATAATGTAGTAACAGCATTTGGTATACATTTGTTGAACAAAGCTTGTTTTAAAGAATATTTTTATTTTTGGTTGCTAAAGAAAGATTCGCTTTTAAAGTGCAATAACAGTTGTTTGGCTAGAATTAGCATCGTCAGATTGACATGGAAGTTAAGTTTAAACGGATAGTTGTTTATTATTGTTAATAAAAAAGTTGTCACCCCTTTCATTCGCCCTCAGATCTTTTAAGTAGCAATGGGGGTCGTGCGATAGTTCGTTGAATAGAATTTCAAAAGAATTCAAAAATGTGTAAGTTTGAAATTTTGTTAATGGATTTATTTTAAAATGGTCCAAAAAATAATGTATTAAATTATATCTTTAAAATTAAACTTAAATAACTGCAGGAGATGCTCGAAATGTTCTTCAATTACTTTCTGCCACAAGTAGATTATTTGTTTCGTTGCCTTCCTAACCCTTATCAATCCTATTAAATTCTTCGATTATTCTTTGATGGGTTTCAACTGGCTCTCATACAGTTTGGATTTATGGTAACCCCATAGGTAAAAATTTAGAGGAGTAAGATCTGGTTATCGTGGTAGCCATTCAATGAATCCACGACGTCCAATCCATCTTCTCGAATAAAAATGATTTAAAAAAATTCTAAAGCGAGCAACGTAATGAGGCGGAACTCCATCTTGCTGGAAAACAATATCTTGGGTAAATTCGCCTGGATTGTTTCTAAGCACATCATTAATTTCAGGAATTATTTGTGTATCCAATAGAATAAGACAGCTTTTCCTCGTTAAATTGTCTTTGATAAAAAAAGGGACTATAATCTTAACTCCTAGTAAACGTGCACAAACATTTAGTTTACTTGGAAATTAAAAAACAAAAAAAAGTTATATGACATTTGTTTATAACAAGTTTGAACCTTCCCCCACCCCCCTATTTGAATAGTATTGGCAAAAAGTACCTAACCAATATTTTTCATAATCTCAAGATTTCAAAAATTATATTTTTAAGTATCCCTTTCTTTATGTTGTAATAAACTACCTCGCAGATCTTAGTGGGACACCCTTGTATATAAAATTTTATTCCTTTATTTTATTTTTTTTTTAATAACTTTTAAACACTCCTTCAACATAAGTCAATAAGTTTAATATATTAAAAATAAAAAGCATTGATCTTATAAATGTTTTTGCCAATTTTTGTTTAAATCTGATATCTATTTATTTTTTAAAACACAATTATTTCGGAACAACACCACAGAACTGGTCACGCCACCACCTCTTCCAAATATTTTTTCTTATCATTATTTTTTATTCCTAAGTGAACTAAGTAATTGTAGGCGTTTTAAAAATTGCCACTCCTATCTTGTTGAAGCAGGATGTTTTTATAACTTCAGTTGTATGTAAAGGAAATTCACATTTAACATGTATAATGTATATGCTATTCTAAAGCTGACTGTACATCGACCGTTTTGTTGATGTACATGACCATTTTAATAGAATGTATCTTTATAGAAAAAACAAATATGTCTTAAATAATTTGGATCTTGTGAAATATTATTATCCATTGTTTCACAATATTGCAGTCGTCGATCTGGAATCCTCTATCAATTCGTGCATTATTTTCATCTTATAGGAATTAAATTTTTGCTTTTTTAAAATGTTTAAAATGGTTCTGTGACTTACTTCGCATTCTCGAGCAACATATCTAGTTGCACTGGATGGATTTAATATAAATTGAGACAAAATATCTACTTGCTTTTCCTCTTTCTCTTTTTTCTACCATCCCGTTTTTTTTTTCGACAGAACCAGTTTCAAAACATTAGGTAACAAGCAGTCTATAGTAATGTCGATCAATTGGACGATCCGGAAAACGTTCATTAAACATTTTTACAGCTTCATGGTAGTTCAATAGCTTCATTAAATATTAAAATAGCTTTATATTTGTCTACTAATCTAGAAGGTGGTGCCATTTTAATTGTTTTGACTTTTGAATACTAAAAATTTACAAGTTACCACTAAAGCTCACCAAATTTCCAGTTTGTTACGATTTATTTTTACATTGCCTCGTATACATTCATATCTATTGCTTGACCTTTGCTCGGCCAGTGTAATAATGGTAATATGCCAAACGAAACCCAGGAATTATTAGTTATTGCTAGGTTTGTATTATATCCCTTCATAAAATAATATTCAATTAGTACCTATTATCTTATTTCTAAATTTTTGATATTCACCGTATATTAAGTATGTAGGCCATGCCCTCTATTAATCGTTTTCAATAAGTTTATGTTAAATAATTTCATTTCACTTATTTTTAATTCTTAATGATTGATAAGTTTTCATAGGTGCCTCTGTATGCCCGAATAAATAAAATAATTTCTTGTTCTACTAGAAAAAGTTATCCTATTGATGTTTTCAACATAGAAACGAATTGGTTATTTTACGTGATTCTCGTTGAAAACTAAAGTAGTGAATTTGAGAGATTCTAAAAAGAAAAGTGATATTTAGTAAGTTGAGTTGTTCATCTCATCCTTATTGGAAGTAAGCGATTGTAGTCATTTTCTTACTTGGAAATTTTTATTGGAAACAAAATTTGGGACAAGTCGTGCTTTAATTCGTTGAGCAAATGTTATTTTTGGGGAACAAAATTTCCATCCGCACCGCGGGATTTTTCCTCTCACAGCTGTTTTCCATTACATAAAAAAACTGTCATCATTATTATTTTCTCGAGAAGTCTTTGAAATCTAAATACAGAAAAAATCAAGCCAATACTTGACAACTAAAGGTTACCTGTAAAAAAAAGGGCCAAAAAACCCTCCAAGTGAGGTAAGCATTTTTATTACAATTCTTATGTTATTTTTATGGGTCTAAAATATTTATTTAATTTATTTTATGTATAAAAGTATTAATATTTTAAATGTTTTAGTGATTTTTGTTATTTAGTTTCAATCCCAAAAAATTTTCACGTTTTTCTATACATATGTAAACTTAATTTATTTTATGTATAAAATTATTTTCATTGCTACTTACGTAGTTTTACCAACATAAGTTCATTGCATTGAGCTGTTAATTATGTCAGATTGTTTTTTTAATATTAATTAAATATTATTATTAATTTTGATTGAAATTGTAGCGGCTAAAAAGTAACTTATTTTAAATCAATTTGTTATATCTTCTTATAGCCCAATTGGCTTTTCTTGATTTTTAGCTTAATAAGTGCACTGTCAAGTAGTAAAATCAAGTGGCACCCTTATTATGTTTTTTTTTGTTTTAAACCCCGCTGATCTCCACTGTTAGCTGGCGGCAACTACTTCGACAGTTTAAATATAAAAATAAATAAATATTTCTAGTTGGTCAATTAGAATTGGTTTTTTTACGCCACAAGATTTTATCAATATTCTTTACAATCTACAGTGCTAATTGCTTGGTTTCAAAAACTAGATAAGCCAACTAGATAATTTAAAAAATTGTTCTAACCTGTTTTAACGAGACAATAGTTATTTATAATATAAGTATTAAAAGGTAAAGTGTGTTCAACAATATAGTGCCTACAATAAAAGGGGACTGATGGTGATAAGCTTCTTAGGTACTTTTATCTCAGGTATTGGCAAGTTTGGGTAAATAATGCAGGTCAGGGTTAAATTTGTAAAAATAATTTTTTAATAGAAACGCATATTAAAGGATATTCACAATAAAATTTAATCAAAATTTAAATATGTTAATATATCAATCCAGTTTCACTATCACTATCGTCGTCTACATTAATTATAAGGGGGTCTACGTTAGTATGAAATGTCCTGTATGAATCCTCCACTTTTATAACATGGTTTATTGTTCTTTTCCAACAATCAGCGTCTGGGTCATCTATATTTTGCCGGATTAATGCAATTATAGAAGGACATAATGTAGTGAGATAGATCGCAATTGTCGGCCCTAAGATCAACTAATCCAGGTGACCAGGATTTTTTTTTTAAAGATTTTTTGATTGTCAATATAGGATTAGAATTGTCAGATTATTAGAATTTTTTGAGAGAATTGTCAGATTGTGATTTTAAAAGTTTAACTCGTTAATTAAATATTTATGGAGTAAGGAGTATTATTTATCAAAGAAAGAACAGAAAGTATTCCATAGGGTAATTCCAAAATTAAAAATTCCGTTTGGCGACTAAAAATTAGAAAAACCACTATAAATTCTAAATTTAAATACCATAGAGAAGACAGTAGTTCAAGCTGAATAGAAAAGAATCCCCAAAGGAGGGAAATAAAGTGAAAATAGAAGGAAGCGACCGCTAATACAGAAAACATTCCAATAAACTCAAGAAGAAGATAAATTATAGTGAATTTTATATATTATATTTGTTTTAGGTAACCTTCAACTGAGTCCACCCTGAGAATGTATTAAGTTTGATAGTGGGGTCGACGAGTGCGCATCTTCGACGGACCTTATCAACGTGGCACCCAAACGTGTGAGGCTTTTTCCTGGAGAAGGATCTTAAAACTTTTAATTGGTGTCGGCGGTGGTAAGAAGGGAATTCAAATTTGTAAGGTAGTACCATTGATCTTTGTACTGATAACACATAAAGTATACAAAAAAATTCTAAAAAAAAAATTAGTTAAAAATTCAATACGAGCAAATTCTTACAAAATTTAATAAGGTAGAAAAGTTTAACAAATAAATTAGAATTAAAATTTGGTACATCATTCAAAAAAATTTCAATTAGTACATGATATTGAGGGGTGGAAAAAATTTAACTGACAAAATGACAGAACGAGGTAACAATTCGGGAGACAATAACTCACAAGGGGATAATGTAAATTCAATTCTGGAAATGTTGAAAAATATGGAAACAAGAATGTTGGGAGAAGTGAAATCAAATGGAGAGCAAATGGAAGCAAGGATGATAGCAGAAATGAAGTCAAATGGAGAAAGAATAGAAGCCAAAATGGATGGGTTGCAACAAAAATGCGATAGAAATATGGAGGAGATGAAACATGGACAACAAATGATGAGAGAAGACATAGGGGAAATTAGTGCAAGGGTGAATCAAATGAATAATGAGTTGAAGGAAGAAATGCAGTTTAAAATGGAATGTATGGTAAAAAAAGTAGAAGAAACAAAACAAGACATTAGAAAAGAGATGATAGGAAGAATAACAGAAGTTGAGCAGGTGAATGAGAAGACAAAAATGGAGATGAGAGTAGAATTGCTAACCAGATTAACGGAATTTGAAGAGTTACAAGATGTGAAAATTAAGGCAAAAGTTGATGAAAAATGGAGAGAGGGAATGGAAAATATGGAGTTCCACACCACAGAGAAATTGAACAGATTAGAAGAAAAAGTTGAAGAAATCAAAACCGAGCAAGAAAGGGTAATAGGAAACAGCGAAAGTCAAAATTTTTATAGAGGGCAAAATTTTATAGGAGAAACAAAATTAGAATACAAATTTAACGGAAATATGAATAAGTTGCATCCAAAAGTATTTACTAATATTATCAGAAATAAAGTAAGATATTGTAGAAATGAAAATGAATTAAGAGAGTATTTACGGAACATGTTTGAGGGACAGGCTTTAGTGTGGTTCGCTAGTAAAGAATTAATGATAAAATCTTTTGATGACTTTGAGAAAGAATTTTTAAACTATTTTTGGGGAGATTTCATACAGGGAAAGGTTCGAGAAAAATTATATTTTGGAAAATTTAATGAAAAGGAAAATAATTACTGTCAGTATACGTTTCAATTATTCAGTGTTGCTCAACATTTAGAACCTCAATTGAAAGAACAGGAAATAGTTCACTATATAGCGCGACATTTCAAATATAATATTTCTGAAACAATAGCTATCCAAAATATCTGTAATATTAATAATCTTATAAGTTATTTACAAAGAATTGAACATAATAGAGGGTCAGAGAATAGAAATATGTATCAAAATTTAAATAGAAATCAGAACGGTTATGATAGAAATCAAAATGAATATGGGTATGATAGGAATCAAAATAGGTATGGGTACAACCGAAATCGGTATGGAAATGGAAATGATGGCAATCGATATAGTAGAAATCAGTATGGTAATGGGAATAATGGTAATGGATATAATGGTAATAGATATGATAGGAATCAGAATGGTAATGGAAGGTATGAAAATGGGAGGAATCAAAGAAATGGTAATAGAGTCGAGAGTGATAGAGGATTGCCAGAAATAGGTAATGTAAACCAACGAAGAAATGAAGAAGACAGAAACAGGAGGGTGAACAACATTCAAGAAATAAGGGAAACGAATGAGGAAAGTTTTGAAATAGTGAATGAAGAGGGCGATCAAAATTTTTAATTCCGCACTTACCAAATACAGTTAATATTTGTTGTTATGAACATCCATGTAATTTATTAATTTAGGTGAATATCAAAATTTCAATTCAGAAGGTCAGTTAATATATGTAAAAGGAAAAATTGGGGATAAAGATTTAAAAATATTGATAGATACCGGTTCAGATGCTTCAATTATTCATAGAAAGTTTATAGAAAAAGATGATAACATAATAAAAATTCCAAAAGTAAATTTGGTAGGTGCAAATGGAAAAAAATTATTTGAAATTAATAAAACAGTTATAAAATCAGTAAATTTAAATGATAGGAAACAAGTAGATGCACAATTATTGATAATAGAAAATTTAGGAATAGATATGATATTAGGAACAGATATGTTAGGAAAATATAATGCTAAGATTGATTACGAAAACAGGTTAATAAGAATAGATGATGAGAATATTGAGTGGATTGAGAGTGTGTGTGATGAAGGAGTATTAAAATTAGAAAATATAAGTAGAGTAGAAATAGATGAGAATAAAGGTGATTTAGAATCAAAGATAATATGTGATGAACGATTTAGACATGAGATTTGTAGTATCCTATATAAACATAAGAAATTGATAATGAAAGAAATGAGGGTTGCTAGTAATTATATCCATAAATTAGAGGTCAAAGGAATCGAGCATTTTAAAGTAAAGACTTATCCAATTCCATATCGATATAGAGATGATGTAAGAAAAGAAATTGATAAATTAGTTAATGAAGGTATCATTGAAAGATGTAATACTCGGTTTATAAATCCAATCGTAGTGGTAAAGAAGAGTAATGGGGAGTTAAGATTATGTTTAGACGCTAGAAATATAAATAGATTTTCAGTTCCACAATATGAATCACCCATGAACGTAGAGGGAATTTTCGGGAGAATTAGTGAGTCATGTTATTTTTCCAAAATTGATCTAAAACATAGTTTTTGGCTAATTCCATTAGAAAAACAAAGTCGAGATTATACTGGGTTTTCAATAGATGGGGTGATATATCGGTTCTGTGTTGTTCCATTTGGGTTACAAAGCGCCTGTGCAGCACTGGTAAGGGTTTTACATAAAATTTTAGATAAATATGAACAGTTTGTGTTACATTACGTTGATGACATTTTGATATTTTCGAAAACAGAAAGAGAGCATTTAATTTATGTTGAAAGGGTTTTAAATGAGCTTGACATAGCAGGATTAAAAATTAATATAGAGAAATGCAAGTTTTTTCAGAAAGAAGTTATATTTTTGAGTTATAAGATTAATGAAACGGGAATGGAAATGGATGAAAATAGAATAGAGATTATCAAACAGTATAAAAGACCAGTAAATCTAAAAACATTAAGGGGATTTCTAGGAATTTTGAACTATTATAAAAGGTTGATACCAGATTTAAGCAGAAAAGAACAAAAATTGATAGAGTTATTAAGGAAAAATGAGAAATGGGTGTGGACGAAAGAAAGAAATGATGCATTTGAAAGTTTAAAAAAAGAATTTACAAAAAATTTGAAAGTGTACCATCCAAATTATAATGAAAAATTTATTTTAAGGACAGATGCATCAAAAGATCGGTTTGCAGGTGTGTTAATACAGTATCAAAAAGGGATAGAAGTACCAATTTGCTTTGTTTCAAGGATTACCAAGAAATATGAGAAAAATTATAGTGTGTCAGAATTAGAATTAGGGAGTATCATTTTTTGTGTGACTAAATTAAGATTTTATTTATTAGGGGGAAAATTTGATATAGAAACAGACCATTTGGCATTAACAACTATTTTAAAAAATAGATTTGGAAATAGTAGAATTCATCGGTGGGCATTGATTTTACAAGAATATAATTTTGAGATTAAGTATATCGCAGGGAGTTTAAATCATGTTGTAGATGCATTAACAAGGGAAGAAAATTTAGACAATAAAAGGGTAATCAAAATTGGTTTGAATATTATGAAAGATAAAGAGGGTATATTTGCTTTGAAAACGATTTTGGATGATCAGAAATTATTGACAGAGAAAGAAAAATTTGGGGACAACTCGAAAAGAAGGAATTATTATAAAAAGTTACGAAGGAGAAGAAAAATATGTAGTTACTGAAAATTTGGGTATAAAAACAATATTGTATTTTGGTATAGCTATGTTGATGATGTGTTAGCAGGATTTGTAGGTAGCGAACGACAATTAGATATATTTTTTAATTATATTAATACCTTGCATCCTAAAATTAATTTTACTTTAGAAGTTGAAGAAAATAATTCAATTAATTTTCTAGATTTAAAAATTGAAAAAGTTAATAATTTACTAAATTATTCAATATACAGAAAACCAACACAAACAGATGTAACCATACCATATAATTCAAATCATCCTATAACACATAAATTAGCAGCTTATAATTCTATGATACATAGGGCATTTTCAATTCCAATGGACAAAATTAACTTTGATAAAGAAATTTATATCATAAAACAAATAGCTACATCTAATGGCTACCCAATTCATTTGATAAATACATTAATTAATAAAAAAGAACAGAAAGTGGCACTACAACTAATATTTCCTAAACAAACTAAAGAAATTAAAAGTTATAAAAATATTACATATTGTGGAAGTATTTCCAATAAAATATCAAAAATAATATCTTCGGCAACATCAGCAATAATATCATTTAAAACACAAAATAATGTTGGTACAAAATTGTTAAATGTAAAAACAAAATTACCTAAATTAAAAAAATCTGGTGTTTACAAAATTAATTGTCCAAAGTGTAATGCTGTATATATAGGTCAAACACAAAGAAATTTTGAAGTAAGATTTAACGAACATTTAAGAGCATATAGATTAAAACAACCAGATAAGTCAAATTATGCAAAACACCTTCTTGAACATCCAACCTCACTCTTTCACACCAATGACATCCAAATACTACACATTTGTAATAAAAAACAAAATTTAGATTTCCTTGAAGAACTTGAAATAAAAAGACATCTAGCAGATCCACAATTTAAAGTTGTTAATGAACAAATAAATCTGGGAAGTTCTCCACTTTTAAAGTGTTTGCTTTGATTGAGTCTTCATTTTATACATAGATAAGACGTAATTGTAACACAAATATATTAAGTTATTGTAAAGATCAGCATGATATAGTTTTTTCCTGGTTTTTCTATATCATTGCACAGTTATACTGATCTTAGAGGGAAATACATCCAGGATAATCCCTTAGGGCTAATAACATCTAGGCTTTAATATTGTTATGTCTTATTACTTCCATACTTGGTCTAGCCTTAATACTACCTAAACATCAGGTACCTAGCTACAAACAAACAAAATGTAACTTAAATGTCAATCTGACGATGCTTCATAGCGAAACAGCTGTCATTGAGCTTTTAAAAAAGCAATTTTTTAATAAATATTGGAAGTTTTGTTAAAACGAAGAGTTTTTTATTATCCTTAATAAGTTAATAAATTTTTAAGAATTTTGAATAATGAAAACCATAAGTCATGGGGTAATAAAGTTGAAATGATTGAGGATTTTTTTGAATAATGTACCACACACAGTTACTAAAGAATGTCCGAGATATATTCTGGAAGGGATACACCCAGAGAGAAAGTGGGAAAATTTGGAAGGGAAAAGGTATCAAGAAATTTTAGATAGAGTCAGAATACGTTTAAATCAGAATGCTAAAAAATTCATTGAAAAACAGAACCGGAACATAAAGGGGAGAGTAAAATTTAAAAAAGGGGATTTGGTTATAGTGAAAGCTTTAAGAGTTTCGAATAAAAGGAAAAATCTTTGTGCTAAATTACAATTTCCGTTTGAAGGTCCATACGAAATAGTTACAGAAAATGGGGAGAACAGTTATAAATTAAAATATATCGACAGTGAAGAAATTAGGGGGATATTCAATATTTAAGACGTGTATAAATTTCAAATGTAAGATATGTGTTATTAGTAACAGGGAATGATGGTGATATGCTATAAATTTGTTTTCCATTCGGTAACCAGCCAAGGCAAGTTAACAAATGTTCATCAAATTTAGGGGAATTGAGATAGATCGCAATTGTCGGCCCTAAGATCAACTAATCCAGGTGACCAGGATTTTTTTTTTAAAGATTTTTTGATTGTCAATATAGGATTAGAATTGTCAGATTATTAGAATTTTTTGAGAGAATTGTCAGATTGTGATTTTAAAAGTTTAACTCGTTAATTAAATATTTATGGAGTAAGGAGTATTATTTATCAAAGAAAGAACAGAAAGTATTCCATAGGGTAATTCCAAAATTAAAAATTCCGTTTGGCGACTAAAAATTAGAAAAACCACTATAAATTCTAAATTTAAATACCATAGAGAAGACAGTAGTTCAAGTTGAATAGAAAAGAATCCCCAAAGGAGGGAAATAAAGTGAAAATAGAAGGAAGCGACCGCTAATACAGAAAACATTCCAATAAACTCAAGAAGAAGATAAATTATAGTGAATTTTATATATTATATTTGTTTTAGGTAACCTTCAACTGAGTCCACCCTGAGAATGTATTAAGTTTGATAGTGGGGTCGACGAGTGCGCATCTTCGACGGACCATATCAGTAGCTATAGTATATATATTGGGTCCGCAATTGGCGACTATGGTAACTGGCATTGTCCATAACTATGACACTATGCGGGGGAATATTTGGCAGTAAAGTGTTTTCGAACCAATCTTCGAACAATTCGGCTGTAATATATTGGTGGTAATCCAACGACGAATCTTGAATGTTCTTCGCCGAAAGTCCCAAACAGTTTGGAATCCAATCATCTTTTGATTCAGCATGAATAATCGTGATCCGTTTTCCTTTGTTTGATGGAGCTTTTGATTGGCATCGCACTGTTCCATCGATCCATCCTTTTGCCGGCGTATCTTGGGTATCATACCAGTTCTCATCCAAATAAATTATTGGTATTTGTAAAGACCTGTAATCACTTATGGCAGTCAAATATTCAGTTTGGATAAAACTGTCCATAGGTTTCCAACTGATTATCTCAGTGGAGCTCCTTATTCTTGTTTGCAATGATCTGATATAGTAGACACCAAGTTTTTTTTATACATAGAGTAGATGGTTCTTCTTATCAAATCTTTACCACCATCACCAGTGGTTCTGGAAACACCACTATATCGTTTCGTTTTCGTCTCGAATAAATTGGCCTTGAAATGTGAACTTTCACTGATGATTCCGGTATCCCTGGTTTCTCTTACAGCAGGAGTAAAAGCCCAACCTCTTTGGACCAGCTTCTGATGAACATGTCTGACGATTTCTTTGGCATCAAGGGATAAAACTCGTCGTCGAACAGGAACAGTAACACAGGGCGCCGCTGATGCAGTTTCCCAAGGACGAAACATTTTTCACAAAAATTATTAAACAGCACAGACTAACTCTCACTACGGGACCATAAGCAATAATCCGTGACAGACGATCGCAATAAAAGTGGTTTATTACCATCAGTCCCCTTTTATTGTAGGCACTATATTGTTGAACAAATTATACTTTTTTTAAGACGTATATCATACAATTATGGACCTTAGCAACCATTGTTGATATAATTGTTTACGAATCATCATTCTTCCTTAGCCATGGAAAATGGTAAAACAGCAGTGCAATTAATTTGTCAAATTGCAGAAATTGAACTATTAATATTAATGTCAATAAATAAAATCTAAATATTTTGACCTTTTATTTCAAAATCTGACAATTCACTTTTGACAGCAGTTCCGTAAAGTGATTTTAAGGCAATCAGTGCCTTAAAGTGACATTTTTATGGAGTGCTAAAAATGGCATTTTTTATACACAAAAATAATTCGGTATAAACATTCAAGAATAAAAATTAAATAAATTTTATTACACCGAATGTTAAAGCAAAACCAGTGTACCTATTTTTGTATTGTTGTATCGCAAAGTTTATCTCCAAACAATAAATTGTTATTAACAAAGAGATCCTTGAGGTTAAAGTAAAATGAGAATTGAATTCTTCTTTTCAAATCCTTTCCATCGAACTATCGCATGACCCCCATTGCTATTTAAAAAATCTTAGGGGGTAGCTGTTAAGTGAAGGGGATAAAAGGGGAGACATTATGTTATGTTGTGTTAAAAAATACCTCTATTAAAATAAAAATTGACGGGTCCGAGTATTTTTCATCTTTGTCTTAAAAAACGGAGATTACAAGGGGGTAAGACTTCATCCACACTGTATAGAATTAATGTTTGGAAGGTAAACAAGGACACAATTTAGCAGTTAAAAGTCGATTTCCTTGACCTAATTAAGTTTTTAAGAATCCTTAATCATCCTACATATTTTAAACAATAATCAGTTTATAGATGTATTTTTAATGATTTTGTCTCTTCTTAAACTGTATTATAGCGGTTCAAATTAGTTAAATGAAGTTTTCTCTAGAAAATTGCGTGAGATTAAACCATATCGAATGACTACGGGCGTTAGAGTTTCCCAGCACGCAAGGAAAATTACAAAGTTTAAAAACAACACTTATAATTAAAAACTAAGCGGAGGAAAGTCTGATGATACGATAAGTAATTATTAGTTGGTTTTATTGCACAAAATATAACGTTAAACCAGTTATTTTAAATGTAATCACTTTGACCAAATAAATATATGTTATAGAAATTTAATTTCTATTTTTTAGTCACATTTGAGCTATGGATGATTTACTTCATTTTAAATATATGTTGTGTTTAAAACCTCAAAATATAAATGTATAATATCAATGTATTTGTTGTAGCAATAAGAAACATGCAACAAAAAAACGTGTTAGATAACTAATTAAAAAAAAACAGCAAGGTCGATGGATTTATAAAATACTTTAGTTTTACAGACCATGCAAGAAAAATATGACATGAACAACCTCGAAATTCTGACTCCAAACCAAGTTGTTGGTTTTAATAGAGTTGCTTAATAGCTAGATCAACAGCAAACGGTATTAGAGTTCGTTTACATCTCTAAATACACTAACAAATACAAGAAAGTATCTACATCTGGGTTTCTAGGTTTGGATTAGATTAGATTCTCTTAGAATCTCTTAGTTACTTAGTAGGAACTTCGACCTACTATAAGATATTTTGTGACTACCTTTTATGTATTATAATTGATTAATTAATATATTACAAAATGTGATTGCTTTCGTAATTTATTTGACAATTAAATTTTCATTTGTAAGGGATTTCACCACTAAACACACAAAACGTAGTAAGAGGGGTCTGTAGATATTGCTAAATATGTGGGGCAATTTGTGTGAACTACGTACTCTATTGAGGATTTCTTTTTTAACCGGATTTGCCAAAACAAAAAGAAAAATGGGAAAAAAAACCTTATCGATAACAGGAGGTAATTTATTTTTACTACCGTATTTGTAGAGTATATAAATATATATTTTAAATTTTCTTCTGCCTAAGTTTCCTTGAAAAATTTATCATTTAATTTGGGTTGTTTATTATTATTTAAAGTGGCATTATATCACTTTATATAATGTTTAATATTATTATAGATAGGTTTTAAGGATATTTAAAGAAATGTTCTTTGGTTCATCTTCTACCGATTCATTTTACTACATCAGATTGATCATTTTTCATTTAAAAATAAGTATATAAAACCAATATATTAATATAATTTCATTTTTCTTACTTGTAAAAAAAGAGGTAAATATAATAAAATACTTCTTGTATTTAAATTTTATCGATAACACTGTCCTAATGTATTTACTTTTTATTCTTTCTTTATTGAAGGTCAGGAACGTAACAAAATTAAGTATATTGTTTTTTTTTGTTGTTGTGCGGCATTCGCTTTTGCATCCAAAGGTAAAAGCTAACTTTACGATATACATTGTTTTTTTTTTATTGGATTATAGAAAAAATAATATTATTTTACAATAAAACCTTTTTGGCCGACTTATATTTATATACACTCCGCCAAAAAAGTATCGCATCACTTATAAAATTACAAATATTGATTACCGCATTTGGCTAATTTAAATTATTTCTTTATGGCCCTTAAGAATATTAAGGCTAGAATAAATATTAAAATAAAATTTGTAAATACAGCTTACTGTTTAAGAAAAAAAAGTGATAATTGCTATTTTGTCTGGTTTTTATATTATCAGTCTTTATTTCACTTTGGTAAAGAGTATACAGATTGCGTTTAAATTAAAATTTTGTATTAAATATCGAGTATGGAAAGTCGTGACAATATAAATTTAAATTTAACGTGGGATCAAGTGGTTAGAATAATTTCCCTCATTGAAGATGGAAGGAGTCAGAGATATGTGGCAAATTTAGTGCGTGTAAATCAGTCGACAGTATCACGAGTGGTAGTAAGGTACCGACAGACTGGTCTTTATGAAAGACGAGGTGTAACAGGTCGGCCAAGAGCAACTACGCATGCAGACAATAGATTTTTAGTCCTTCAGGCTTTGCGTCGAAGACATGTGACTGCAAGTCAACTTCAACATGACTTAGCCGAGACTCGAAATGTACGTGTGTCTTCAGAAACTGTTAGGCACATCTTAAGACAGTCTGGAATTAGGGCCAGAGTAGCTGCCACTGCCCCGAGACGTACAAGGGAACACCGTATAGCACGACTAACATTTGAAAGAGAACACGTAAACTGGAATATCGACGATAGGGGTAACATACTCTTTACGGATGAGTCAAGATTTTGTTTATACACTTCGGATCGAAGAATACCAGTTTATAGACGAGATGGCAAGCGTTATTTTCAATGCAACCTAAGACCGGCGACAAACTTTGGAGGAGGATCTATTATGCTCTGGGGCGGAATATCTTTAAGGGGTCGAACCGAATTGGTACAGCTAGATGGAGGATCTTTAACTGCTGATAGGTACATAAGAGAGATTTTGGAGATGCATGTTGTTCCTTACGCCCCATTTATTGGTGATGACTTCGTTTTAATGCATGACAATGCACGCCCACACGTCGCAAGAATCAGTACAGAGTACTTTCAAGAGGTAAATTTACAAGTTTTAAATTGGCCAGTGCGCAGCCCGGACTTAAATCCAATAGAACATGTTTGGGACTATCTTTACAGAAGGGTGAGATCCGGTAATGTGACGCCAGCTAATCTTCAGGACCTGCAACGGTTGTTAACCATAGAATGGGATAATATTGATCAAGATTATCTGAGAAGATTAATTGGATGTATGCCACAACGTTGTCTAGATGTTATAAGAGCTAGAGGAGGCAATACGTCTTACTAAATTACCATTACTTTTGATTTTTATTTATTTTAAATCAATGCTGTTTATGCGCTTACTTCTAATTTATGAAAAAAATTAAATAAACCCTCTGTTTTTCGTACATTCTGCATTTTTCTTTAGATACTTATTGCTTACTTAAAAAACCAAAAGAAACAACAGTAAAAAAATCATATTTTAAATTATTTTTAATACAATATTTGTAGTTTTATAGGTGATGCGATACTTTTTTGGCGGAGTGTATTGTCTTATTATCATAGGAACTAGACCATAACAGATTTTATTTAATGGAATTTTGGTACGTCATATGCGCTCTCCTTTAGTAGGTTGGGGAGGTAAAGTTCACTTAAGGGTAAAATCTACTTGGCGCCCATTTATCAGTTTGTTTATTTCTTTTTTTTTAAGCTTAAAGCCAATCCACGGCCACCTTCGACGTGAGTTGTAGCCTAGAGGCAATATAACCCGTCAACTAACAGCTAGATTCTATTAACCTGTGTGTTTTATTGGTCTTTAGGTGATGGAATCGCCAGGTGTTTATAACAGCAAATTCTTGTTATAACTTTACCTTGGTTTTAACCATTAGTTTATATATACATATGCATTATTTGTTATAATTTCAATGTTACACCATCAACTGCGATCTTACAATCTTCTTGAATATATTGTTGTGCGAGTACGCCCCTGGCGCTATGATCAGACGCGAAGGAAACAGACGATGCGAGACTCTTCGAGAATATACGGCGCCCGATGAGCGAAGCATCTAGACTCGATACGATCGAGAATAGACTGGAGTTCTGGAGTATGCTGGAACAATACTTACCTATATATTAAGGACCGATTTGAATATTTTAGTTAGTTAGTAGTATGTTGTTAGGGTAGAAATATTGTCTGATATAAATTAAAGTATTGTAAATAAATTGTGTTATATAAATTAAACAGTGTTAGTGATTTAAATAGTATAAAAATAAATTAAAAAGACTAGTAAAAATAAATAAACGTTACATTGGTGTCAGAAGTGGGATATTGTAAATAAATAGTGTAAAAAAAATAAATAAATATGTCGAAAAAACTTTGTGACTTGAAAGTGACTGAATTGCGTCAAGAGCTGGAGGATCGTGAATTGGAAACAACAGGAAGGAAGACTGAGTTGTTGGAGCGACTTAAGCAAGCATTGGAAAATGATGGTTTAGATCCAGAAAATTATATTTTCGTAGACGACTCTTCTGCTACAATTATTTCTTCCTTAAATAAAGTTTCTTCTGATATTTCTTCTTTGGAAAATAAAGTTTCTTCCGATATGTCTTCTTTGAAGAGTGATATCTCTTCCGACATGTCTTCTTTGAAAAGTGATATTTCTTCTTTGGAAAATAAAGTTTCTTCTGACATTTCTTCTTTGGAAAAAAGAGTTTCTTCTGATATGTCTTCTTTAAAAAATGATATTTCTTCTTTGGAAAACAAAGTTTCTTTGGACATTTCTTCTATGGAAAATAAAATGTCTTCATTTAAAAAAAAAATTGAAGAGAAAATAAGAGAAATGGAAAAGCAAATGGAAGAGATGGAAAAAGGAGGTAAAGAAGATATGGAAGATTTAAGAGAGGAAAACGAGGACGAAATGAGAAGCTTCAAAGTGGAGCGGAAACCGAAATTGGAAGGCAGCGAAAGTTCTGTTCGTGTTAAGGCCCCAACCTTTGACGGAAAGATGTCTTGGGAAAATTATCTCAAACAGTTCGAAACAGCTGCAAGAGCGAACGGATGGTCCCAAAAAGAGAAGGCAATAAACCTCACCATCGCCCTGAGAGGAGACGCTTTGGATGTTCTTCAGACCATACCAGTGGAGGACACAGATGATTTTGAGCAACTGAAGAAAAGCTTAAACATGCGATATGGTCACGAACACCTGGAGAACTTGCACCGATCGCAGTTGAAGACTCGAAAACAGAAGCGAGAGGAGACACTTCAAGAGTACGAAGTAGATATTGCCAGATTGGTAAGATTTGCTTACCCTTCAGCTCCAGAACAAATGATGGAATGTTTAGCTGTTGAAGCATTTCTTGATGGACTTCGTGACCACGAAATGGCAAAGACACTCCGTTTAGCCCACCACAAAACATTAGTGGACATCTTGTCTGCCGCGCTTGAGTATGAAGCGGCTTCGAAAGCTTGTGGAGGATACAGTAAAGTAAGGTCCGTAACGGAAGAGGAAGATGAAAATAAGTTAGACCAATTAGTAAACATGATGAAGAACTTTACTGATAAGAAAAAGAAGAAGACCATCAGGTGCTGGAATTGTGGTGAAATAGGACATGTTCGCAATTCATGTAAACGCCCTGGGGTCACTACGAATCAAGAAACTACTCCACAGGAAAACTAAAACGGGTCGGCCTAGAGAGGGCAGCTTCGACCCGGAACGTTTCCAAAGACCCTCTCATATTAATAGCCTCTTTGAAATGCCGCGACGACAGTGTATATGTAGACGGTGAAGTCAACGGTAAAAAGTATACACTATTGGTGGATACTGGAGCGACCAGAACGATTATACGGCCAACAACTATAAATAGCCGTAAGAAGCTTTTACCAACAAGGCTACGACTGCGAACTGCCACAGGTGATAGAGCTAACATCCTTGGAGAAGTCCAGGTTCAAATAGGAATTGGCTCAGAGAAGTTCACGCATACTGTTATTGTCGCTGATATTGAGGAAGATGTCATATTAGGAATGGATGTGATGAACTTACATGGTTTCCAACTGGATTTCAAGAACAGAGTTATCAAAGTCGGTTCTGAAGAAATATTCCTTCATCCATATGAGGACAAAACCGTGCCAGCCGTTGTCCAGGAGGATACTGTGGTACCTGGTAGAAGCGAAACGATCATAGTGGCCAGACTACAAGGAACTATTGACGAAGGAATACCGGTGATGATGGAACCATGGAACCATGATGAGGAGGTCGGTCGAGGAATTTTGATAGGAAAAGGATTGGTCACTTCTGCTAAAGAAATTCCAGTACGAGTTATAAATGTCAATGATCACCCAATTACGATCAAGAAAGAGACCAAAGTTGGAACCTCCGTACCAGTAACATCTATAATTCGACAGACAGCTATTCCCGATAATTCCAACGATAAGTTTGAACAAATGGTGGCGGTTGCTGGTACATCTTTAAACCGAGAAGAGAAAAGAAAAATGAAAGATTTTCTTCATCGGTATCGCAACATTTTTGTACCAAAGGGAGGTAAGACAGGACGTACCTCTGCTGTAAAACATAAAATCGACACGGGTGATGCCAAGCCAATTCGTCAATCAGCTAGAAGATTACCACAGGCGAAGAGGCAAGAAGCTGAAAGGATTGTCCGAGAAATGGAAGAAGATGGAGTGATAGAACCTTCTACCAGTCCATGGGTCTCTCCGGTAGTCTTGGTCAAGAAAAAGGATGGAACTACTAGGTTCTGTGTAGACTACCGTCAGTTGAACAATGTTACCAAGAAGGACAGTTATCCTCTGCCTCGAATCGACGATACATTGGACACTCTAGCTGGAAGTAAATTATTTTCTACCTTAGATTTGAAGTCTGGTTATTGGCAGGTAGAAATGGACCCAAGAGACAAAGAAAAGACAGCCTTTACCACCGGTTCTGGATTATTTCAGTTCAATGTCATGCCATTCGGACTATGTAATGCTCCTGCGACATTTGAAAGACTGATGGAGAACGTATTGAGAGGGTTGTCTTGGAAAACGTGCCTGGTCTACTTAGACGACATCATAGTCTTGGGGAGACATTCGAAGAACATATGAAAAACTTAGAAGATGTTTTAAAAGACTTCAAGCTGCCCAACTGATGCTGAATCCAAAGAAATGTCAGTTATTCCAAGACAAAGTTAATTATCTGGGTCATATTGTCAGCAAAGAAGGCGTGTCTGTTGATAAGGACAAGGTCGCTTCTATCAAACAATGGCCACAACCAACTGATAAACATCAAATAAGAAGTTTTCTTGGTCTATGTACATACTATCGCAGATTTATCAGAAAGTTTTCAGATATTGCTAAGCCATTAACACGCCTTACAGAGGAAACGAGAGAGTTCTGCTGGGATGAAGACTGTCAAACGGCTTTTGAAACTCTGAAGAAGCATTTAACCGCAGCACCGATATTAGGCTACCCACAACCGGAAGGAGAATTTATTTTGGATACAGATGCCAGTAATGTCGGAATTGGAGGAGTCCTTTCACAGATTCAAGATGGACAAGAGAGAGTCCTGGGTTATTTTAGTAAAGTGCTCTCCAAACCTGAGCGGAATTACTGCGTTACGAGAAGAGAACTTCTGGCAGTTGTGAAGTCTGTGGAACACTTCTACCAATATCTTTATGGAAGAAAATTCTTAATCCGGACGGACCATGCAGCCCTAAAATGGCTAATGCAGTTTAAGAACCCTGAAGGTCAAATTGCCAGGTGGATCGAACGACTCCAAGAGTACGACTTTAGGATCGAACATCGAGCTGGGATAAGTCACAGGAATGCAGACTCCCTTTCCAGAAGACCGTGCCCAGAAGAGTGTTCCCACTGCAGTAAGACAGAATTAAAAGAAACTGCAATACTACGAACAACTGTAGTTAACGACGACTGGGCACCTACTAGAATTAAAGAAGAACAAGATAATGATCCTGTTTTAAAGAAAATGAGAGAATGGAAGATAGAAGATCGTCGACCTACTTGGCAAGAAGTGTCAAAATTCTCTACAGTCCTTAAATCATATTGGGCTCAGTGGGAGTCTTTCATTTTGGAAGGCGATTTATTAAAGAGAATAATTGAAAATGATGACGGTTCCGTTAACAGAAAGCAATTAGTTATACCAAAGAGTAGAGTAGCCGAAGTACTACGACAGTTACACGACAGTCCATCAGGAGGTCATCTTGGTGTTAAGAAAACCTTGCAGAGAGTTCGTGAAAGGTTTTATTGGATGAATAGTTCCGATGATGTTAAGGACTGGTGTAAGAAGTGTACCATCTGTGCTGCTAGTAATGGACCTCAGAAAAGAGGAAAGGCTCCCATGAAACAATATAACGTTGGTAGCCCATTTGAGAGAATTGCTTTAGATATTGCTGGACCGTTCCCCACTACTGAGAATAAGAATAAATACATGTTGGTGGTAATGGATTATTTTACGAAGTGGGTTGAAGTCTACGCCATTCCAAATCAAGAGGCAGCAACTGTCGCAGACGTGTTAGTGAAGGAGTTTATTTGCCGATATGGAGTGCCCTTGGAGATTCACAGTGACCAAGGAAGGAACTTCGAAAGTCAACTCTTTCAAGGAATTTGCGACAATTTAGGAATGAAGAAAACAAGAACTACAGCATTGCACCCACAATCAGATGGAATGGTAGAACGCATGAATAAAACCATTGGCAAATATCTATCAAAAGTAGTATCCAATCACCAAAGAGACTGGGACCAGTATATTTCGCTCTTTGCAATGGCTTATCGATCCGCCGTCAATGAATCAACAGGTCAAACACCAGCAAAAGTCTTGTTTGGACGCGAGATGAGGTTACCATGCGACCTCGAGTTTGGATGCCGACCTGGAGAGGATATAGCTGGAGAAGACTATGTAATCCAGTTACGTAGAAAAATGGACGACATGCATGATTTGGTTCGCTCCCATCTCCAAGTTGCCAGTGACAGGATGAAGAAACGGTATGATACCCACGCTATAGAAGGATGTTTCCAAGAAGGTGACAAAGTCTGGCTCCATAACCCGAAAAGACGGAAGGGGTACTCACCAAAGTTACAACAATCTTGGGAGGGTCCATACATCATCAAGAAAAGAATCAATGACGTCATGTACCGTATAATAAAGACCCCGAATGGAAAACCTAAGGTAGTACACCGAAACCGACTGGCGAAATTTGAAGGAGATCATGACCAGGAAGAAGAAGTCGTAAATCAAGTCCAAGATACACCCGACCTTGCTTTCGAAGAATTTATGGGTGCATATGGAGGTACTGGGAAAGCTAGATACGGCGTGACTATTGAGAGACAGCAAGACCTGTTCACACTTCCTGATGACTACTCATTAGCCCATAGCGTTTCCGCCACTATCAGCGACGGCCGAGGATTAGCGTCTGTCTTTCGAAGGAAGTTTGGTCGATTGTCAGAACTTCGAAATCAGTTACCAGCCACTGGGAAGGCTTTGATACTTCGAGATGACTCCCGTTGCCTCTTCTATCTGATTACCAAGAATAACTACCAAGACCAGCCCACTTATCGAAATATATGGGAATCATTACTTAACTTGAGAGAGCACATATTGAAGTCCAACGTACAGAAGCTAGCCATGCCAAAAATAGAGTGCAACTCATTGGATTGGAGGGTCATCCGAAATATGGTGGAAGTAATCTTTCAAGATACCGAAGTCCAAGTGTTGGTATGCAGCCATTCGCCCCGTGTCCAGCTGACATCAAAGACCATTCCATGTTATTTCCATGCAACTGGGAATTGTAGACGAGGATTCAGTTGCAAGTATCTCCATCCAGTCTCAATTCCGTAAAAGTTCCAGGAGGAACTATCTCTTAAGGAGGGGGCAATGTTGTGCGAGTACGCCCCTGGCGCTATGATCATACGCGAAGGAAACAGACGATGCGAGACTCTTCGAGAATATACGGCGCCCGATGAGCGAAGCATCTAGACTCGATACGATCGAGAATAGACTGGAGTTCTGGAGTATGCTGGAACAATACTTACCTATATATTAAGGACCGATTTGAATATTTTAGTTAGTTAGTAGTATGTTGTTAGGGTAGAAATATTGTCTGATATAAATTAAAGTATTGTAAATAAATTGTGTTATATAAATTAAACAGTGTTAGTGATTTAAATAGTATAAAAATAAATTAAAAAAGACTAGTAAAAATAAATAAACGTTACAATATTTAACCTTTTACTTTATAACTGTTATAGGTAAGGAATTGTACTTACTAATCTCTGATCTGTTTGTAATGTGTTTCTTCTTTGTAGCCTGATGATGGCCGTATTGTAGGCCGAAACTAGTAGCGCTTTAGATTTTCAACTTTTATAATAATTAAAATTGTGACATTTACAATGGTTGTTGCTTTATTTATCTCAGATTTTTTGAAGAGCCTCAGGAAACTAGTCAGAATTATATATATTTTTTTTCAATAGATTTTTATCATATACAATATACCGACAAAACATCCTTAAATTTTTTAATTCTCAGTCCCTGGTCTAGCGGCCCACCAGTGGTCAGCGGAAAAATATTACTGATCCAATTGTTGTTAACGCTTATATATTCTTATATTTTATCTTTTCACAGACCTTTATATTTAAATATGATTGCACTAAAGGATTATAAAAATATTACAATTAGCTTACGTAGTAGTTCTTTAATACCTAGTAAAATGTTGTTGTCCAGTGGGCCGTGGACCATAAAAGGTTGAGGAACGCTGATTTATATCAAAAAACCAGCATCGTTTATCCTGTTTTTAGGTAAGAGTGAAAAATAAACTAAATTCTCGCTGATATCAATATCAACAATAGTATATAGTAAAGCATTACTAAACGAAACTATAAGAAAATCTGGAAAAATATCTCGAAGAATTATTTTCAATGCAATACCTAAATATTCCGGAAACAGAAAAATATTATGCTTACCAGTGTTTGTCAGCTCTAGATCCGATAACATCTAATTGTGATTTCAGTTCGTATCTTTCGTTGTTTTCGAGATTTTTCCTGCAGGTGATAAAAGCTCCATTGCGGATTTGTCGATCTCCTCGAAATTTCTCAACACCTCCATCGGTCTTTAGGGCACTGTATTCATGTTTTTGAACACTACCTTGTTGTCTATAACAAATTAAATCGTTTAATAATATGTACTTACAAAGATATACTTAACTAAACAATTTTTTCCTGCGAATGGCTTTATTTTCAAAGAAAATCGCTCTGAATATGTTTTTTCTATCTACAAGATAGATTTATTGACGGTATTCTAATTTATTAAAGTTTTCGTTCAATATTTTTCATCGTTTGATTTTCCGGCTATTAAATATTTGAAAGCAACCAAGAGATTGATTATTCGCCGTTAGACAGCTCCAAATATAGAAGAGTAGATAAAATATTAGTAATTTTTTTAATAAAAAAAATATTGCTTGATATACTAGCCCAACATATTGAGAACTTATGTTATTAATTTATTTATAATTTTTTAAAACACATACTAATCAAATCAATACCACCAGTATGCATATCAGGAAGGAAAATCAACAGAAACGGCACTTGACGAAGTAGTCCACAAGATCAATCACTCCGTGATTAATGGAGAGATTGCTCTGGCTACCTTCCTTGATATAGAATGAGCATTTAATAATGCATTACCTAATTCTCTCTACAATGCTGCTGCATCTAGAGGGATATCCTTTACAACATGCAACTGGATCAGAGCTATGCTAGAAAACAGGCTGATCCTAACATCACTGGAAATCGAGAAGATGAGAGCGAAGGCTGCTGGGGGTTGCCAACAGCGAGGAGTACTTTCCCTCCTGTGGTCGCTGCTGGTGGACGACCTTATCTTGGACCTCGACAACCAGAGGTTAGAAGTACAAGACTATGCAGACGATCTGGTGATATTGGTAAGAGGAAAGTATGAAGAGTTCATCTCTAAAGTGACTCAACGAGCACTTAACATTGTTACTAGGTGGTGCGACAAGGAACAACTTTCGGTCAATCCTAGTAAAGCAACATTCATTAGTTTCACCAGGAGGCGGAAACTGGATAAACTCCAAATGCCCGCCCTCTATGGAGAAGCTATTAAGGAAGCAAATGAAGTTAAATATCTAGGGGTTATGCTGGATAAAAGACTTTCATGGAACACTCATGTAGAGAACATTTGCAGTAAAGCAAAGCTATCCCTTTGGACATAATAATAATGTTTATTTGTATAAATTACATGTAAATACAAATTTTTGTGAAAAAAAAACACAGTACAAATAAACGGGTTAACCACGAAGTACGACTAAGATACTTGTGTGTGGTAGAATGCAAAAATACAAGAAATATAATTGTTACTACATACATACTACAATTTGTATAAAACTACCTTAATGCTAAATCAAATCATATACATACATATACATACATATACATACCTACATAGTTTGAATTTTTTTTTTACTAATACATAACAATAACAATAATTGGATCACTGAATCAGTTCCCTCACAAAATTCCTGGACATACTAAATACAAACTGCTTTACTTTTTTGCTGTATAAAGACTTCCTGGATTCATTCCTAATGTCGAGTGGAAGTGAGTTGTAAATTTTAGGACCCAAATATGCATAACTTTTTTGACCAATGCTTTTTTGCATATGGGGAGTAGTAAATTCCGTTTTATGTCGCGTCATATTTGTGACATAAGTTTTTTAGTTCGTGTTTGTTAGCATGTTGGATGATACAGATATTTGTATAAAATAGTTGTCTGATATCAAATATTTCACTCTGGTGGTAGAGAGTATTACTTGGACAATCATAACTTTGACGAAGGATTGTCCTAAGGAAGCGTTTTTGAAGGATTTCTAATGCTGAAAGATGTGTTTTTGAAACTCCACCCCACCCCACTATTCCGTAATTAAGATGAGGTTCCACCAAACTTTTATATATGATTTGTTTTTGTTTAAAGTTAAGTATTTTACATATTTCTTTGAATTTAAATAATATATAACGTAATTTTTTTAATAGATATTGTATGTGCTGGTCCCATCTTAAATTTTGATCTATTATAATGCCAAGATACTTAACCGTTCTACTAGGAGATATTGCAAGGTTTTCAACAAGTAGTTCATAATTGGGAAGAGCATTGGCATAAGAACTAAAGGGTACGTAAATTGTTTTATTTATGTTAAGCGATAAAAGTCTGAAATCGAGCCACTTCTTGACAGATTCCAAATCTTGTTCCACTTTTTGTTTTAAACCAAACCAGTCGCTATCTTCACAAAACAATACTGTATCGTCGGCGAAACTGATAATTTTGCATTTTGTTTCTAACATAAATAGGTTATTTAAGTATATATTAAACAGGATTGGTTCTAAAACCGTTCCCTGGGGCACTCCACAAGATATTATTTTTTCATTGCTATATGTATCGTTTATTTTTATTTTTTGTTTTCTGTTTATTAAGTAATTTCTAAAGAGGTCGTGTGCAATACCCCTAACACCAATATCTTCTAGTGTGTTTAACAGGATTCCATGATCTACAGTGTCAAATGCTTTGGATAGATCTAGAAAAATGTCTATTGAGGGATTGAGTTTATCTATAGCACTGTAGATTTTTTCTGTTAAAGATTTAATTGCATCCTGTGTTGATCTACTTTGCCTAAAACCGTACTGAGAGGTAGACAGCAATTTATGTTTTTCCAGAAATTTATTTAATCTTATTTGAATTACTTTTTCATATATTTTAGCTAGATTGCTAATAAGTGACACTGGTCTGTAATTAACAGCCTCAGTTTTTTCTCCATTCTTGTAAATTGGAGTTATGATTGTAAGTTTAAAAGCAGTTGGAAAATGCCCATTTTGTAGTGATTTATTAATCAAATGCGTAAGTGGCTTTGCGATTTCATTTTTAATGGCCTTTAGACTTTCTGCCCTTAAACCATCATAACCTGGTGCTTTTTTGTTTTTTAGCTGCATTATGATATTTTTGACTTCAATTTCATTTGTTGGATACATGAAAATGGAGTGATTACAAGTTTTCCTTTTTTCAATATAGTTTGGGTTTTTGCTAATTTTAGCAGCCATCTTTTTACCTACAGATACAAAATATTCATTAAATGTTTCAGCTATTTCTAAAGGTTTAGTTATAAGTAGATTTTGATTATTTTTTAACAAATTTATAGGGACAGATTCAGGAACAGTCAAGAATTCATTTGTAGTTTTCCATAGATTTGCAGAGGTATTTTCTTGTTCAATCCGTTTTCGGTAGTATTTATTTTTTGTCTGTTTAATTAATGTATTTAATTTTGTTTTGTAGTTTTGATAATTTTGCTTCCCTAACTTGTCCTGTGGACATTTTTTGTGTTGGTAAAACAATTTATTTTTTTTTATTTATTGAGGTAATAAGGCCGTTAGTTATCCAAGGCTTCCTTTTTTTCTGATAATTTTTAATCCTTTTATATTTTGTAGATACATCTACACATTTTTTTATTATATTAATAAACTTGTTTGTTTCGGATTCTACATCACCTAAGTTGAGAACCCAGTCCCAAGAAACTGTCTGAAGTTCTCTTTTTAAAATCTTTGCAGTAGAGTATGCGGTGTCATGGGGAATGAAACCCAAACAAATGTATTGGCTATATCTGACAGTAATAAGGCCTATGATTACGTATGGTGCTCAGATCTGGTGAGGTAAATATTAGCAAAAGACTACCAGGGAGAAGCTGAATAAGCTTTAACGGCACGCATGCTTATTCATAACGGGAGCTATGTCTACTACTCCCACCGCTGCCATCGAAATTTTAATAGATCTTCCTTCACTCCACATCTGGATGGAAAGGGAGGCGATGGCTGGTACATACAGAAGCAGTGTCATAGCCTGGGCCGGAGAGATAATAAAAAATCATCCGATACTGGAGATGGTACCAGATGCAATGCAACCTAAATACAACTACCACAAGCCATTTACCGTCATATTCCGAATGGTACACGGATAGCTCATAGACCGAGAGAGGTGTTGGAGCGGGGGTGCATGGAGGGAAACCAAAGGTGAATCTGAGCCAGAACTTTTCCAAGCGGAGGTTTTCGCAATGGAGATGTGACTGAAGGAGACGCTGAAGCGTGACTGCAGGAACAAATTAATAAAAATCATTTCCGATAGCCAGGCGGCGCTAATCTGGAATCTAATCGGATCGACTACAAGTTAGGTTTGAAGGGCCTTCAGGATCTAATACGTCTAGGGGAAAATAACAAAGTAACCTTACTTTGGGCACCTGGTCATACCGGCATTGAAAATAACGAAAAAGCGGACCTTCTACCCAGGAAAGGTGCTGAAGGAATATTTATAGGCCCGGAGCCATTCCTAGGCATAGCGAATAGCGTAGCCAGAGGAACAATATCGAACTGGGTAGATCGAAGGATACGTTCTTACTAGACTAGACTGGACACAGTCACCTTAATAGGCATATGAAAACAATTGGACTGGCAGAGAGTGCGGACTGCAGATTCTGTCAGGCGGATTACGAAACGGTGGAACATATCTTGTGTAACTTCCGAGAGTTGTAGAGAATAAGGATCAATAAATTTGGTCTGCATCAACTCGAGCCCAATGACTTCATGGAAGTGTCGCCAACGACCCTGATGAGCTTCATCATCGACTATACCCTAGGGGTGAGCAACAATAGATCTTTCAGGTCGCAGTGGAAGGGACTTTAAACGACCACTCATATAGAACCTAACCTAACTTAACCTAATCAAATCAATAAAAATAGTAATTATGTCTCAAGGTAGAAAAGTGAGTTATTATTGTCGAGGTTTAATAAATCCGAGATTTTTTCTACCTTGGCTCATACAGCGTTGTTTTACAACTCGCATTCTATTTTTTTAAATATTATTTTTCAAAACTTACAAAAACTTTGGACAGGTCACCAGTCACTCCCATTTCACATCGCATGACAATGACAAGGCAATTAATAACATATTCAATAATTTTTGTTTTAATTTGATAGGTATTGTGTTGGATAAGTGATGGATAAGTCAATTGATTTTCATTTTTGAAAAACTGGACTATTAAATGAGTAAGGAAAATTATTTTTTTTATTTTTTCAATTTATCTTTGGATCAGTTAACCTCACATTCTGTGAAATAGATTGAAATAACGTCACATTCTGTCAAATTTATTGAAATTTAGTTCTAATCAAGAAGTCTGTATATTTTTCTACCTTTGTTAATAATGAACAACTTTACTACGTCAACAAAAGTCAATAAAGTTAGGCTTAGTTAAAAACTTGTGAAAAATAACAGAAAGGATTTAAAAATTTAAGTTAGAATATATTAATCGGTTATATTTTTATGAAAAGAATAGTTTTTCCTGAATACTATGGTCAAAATTTGCATTTGCCTCTGCATGAATTTCAAATAACTTAATCAACTTAATATATAGGGAGAGCAGTATAATAGTTATTAACAGTTTCTATTGTTCTAATATATCATATAAATTACATTTTTAATAAATAAATATTCTTTAGGTTATTACTATTGAGATATTTTTGAACTTCAGTTCTTTACGCCAGGTTGCAAGAGCAGGTTTGCACTGCAAAAATGCTGACCTGTAAACATCAAATGAAATGGGTGACACCTTAATTGGAATGCGTGATGGGTAATGCAGAATCCTATACGTAAAAAGATACTACTATATCTACCTCCACATAGATGGCGCCAGTATCTGTTGTTTACTAATTTTATTTACTGAAGCCTAAGAGGGCAGATGTTGGAAGATGGCGAACGGATACTATTTAACAAAAATATAATATAATAGGGTATATAAATAGATTGGTTATTTCTTAAAGTAGTTACCGTGTGTTATGTGACACGTTATACCTTTTTAATTTTTTTATTTAATAAAAGTGTCACTGTCAATCACAGATTAAAGAGCGATCGGTTTATCTTCTTTTTTTGATGACAAATAAGAGGAAGAAGGCGTGTCAGTTAATTTTAACTCACACATATCGACAACGTAAACTTTATACAAATTTTAATGGTACACACCGAATACGGAACTACGAATAGAAATGAAAGCAAATATACTCCCACCAAAACTTATTAATATTTTTAACACAACCATAGGATGGCGCTGATCGTTGCGTCTACTCATTAATTGTTCTATTTTTCGGAAGCGGTCTCTCTACTAATACTATTAACGACAATACTTTTTAATTTAACAGATCTGTATCAATCTGTATTTGGTGAGAAACAGTTTTAAGAAAATTAAGAAAAGAGACAGTAGTTCTGAGAATCAGGAAAAGAGCAGTAGTTTTGTCTTCAGTTTTTTAGTTTTGTTGGTGTATATCATCTTTGGTTTTGTGCTTCCAAATAATTCTGTCCCTAAAATGGATTCAAACTATCAACCCCCCTTATCTAAAAGGAAATGTTGTGTACCTACATGTACAAATCGTGAAGGCAAAATGCATTGTTTTCCAAAAAATGAACCAAGTGTGTTTAGTGAGTGGATTTTAAAGATACAGCCTTTAAATTATGAAGACTTGTCAGTTGAAGACATTTATAAAAAATATGTATTTTGTGAGGAACATTTTTCTAGTAACTGTAAAGTTTTAGGTACCAAAAGAGGTCTTATAATAACAGCAGTTCCAACTTTAAATTCACCTGGTAAGTGAATAAATCAAATTGTAATTTATAAAGAAAGAAAACCTGTACTAGCAGATCATGCAAACGTTTTTATGCTGAAAGGACTGTATAAACAGTGGAAGCAACCATTAGCTTTTACGTTTAGTGAAGGACCTCATAAATCCATGGCATTTAAAAATTTTCTGAAGGTTCTAATCTGCAAATAATGTCAAAGTATAGGTTTGAAGGTAGTATCGACAGTTTGTGACCAAAGTGAAAATAATGTCGGAGCTATTAGACTGCTAATGAGTGAAACGAAGGAGAAATACTTAAAAAGAAAAGAAGAGAATAGAAATTTTGGTTTTGTGATCAATGACCAAGAAATTATTCCCTCATATTTTCAACTGTTTGAGAAATAATCTTTTGAAACATTACTTGTATTTTAAGCAAAATAAATAAATAAATAAATGATCATTTTTTGATTGTAAACATATATATTTACTTTAGTTTCGTTGAAATGTAGCTGTCTATTTTATCTTATTGACAGATAGATGGCACTAGATATAAATTTAAGGAATCTGTATTATCGACAATACTTTTTAACACAACCGCTGCTACTCGATGTCGCATACGGATCTAGACAGTAACTAGGTTCTTGCCATTCTATTCGTAGTTCCGTATTCGGTGATGGTACACGTCATTAACCAGGGATGACGAAAATAACCATAAAATTTAAATTTCAAATGCAGATTGCAGCCAAAAAGCCAATTTTATAAAACTTTTACTTATGTAGTTGAACTACTACAGGCCTGTTTTATAAAATGCAAAAATAAATAAAACACTAAACTATTCCATGACTATTTATTACTCTTGTTAAATAAAGTTTTTACTAAACTGCTACTACTTCATTTGTAAGTAGTACGTAAAATTGTTTCTGCTTTTTGTAGAAAATAAAGTTTTCCCATTTAAAGATTTGTCGTACATTTAAAACCACTAGTTATGGTCAAAAAACAGCAGCAGTTATTCAGATTGGTGGCCTTAATATTTTAGCAGTTGGATTGTCGCCAACATAAAGCAATTTCATTCAGCATTATAAACTATTGAATTATTGACATTGAAATATTGAAGTGAATAAGGAATGTCGAATAGAAAATATTATCCTAACTTTATAACTGACAATAAGGGTTATATTCCAAGACATAATCAATAATATAGGTACCATAATTGATTAAATGTCGTTATATAAATGATTCATTTTTTAAACATCCAATATAGTATAATTTTGTATATTAACCTGACATAATAGAACAAGGTAACTATTCCGAAATATGCTCTATCTTGATATAATATTAATGCAACCTCCGATAATATGGATTAAAAATGACATATCAGTTAAAGGTAAAAATTCATAAATCAAAGTTATATTCATACCGTTTTCCAAAAAATATTTTGGCCAACGAATCAACTCGTTGTGGTGTCGTTTTTCCATCATCGCTTTTATTTTCCGAACTTTGACTTCTTGTTCTAAAAGCAGCTCTTTTATTTGCAGCTGTCAACGTAGATGCTGGAAACTCTGCGGCACTGTGAGTCCTCCTCGTTATCCTTTTCTTCTTTTTAGTACTTCTAGATCTAGCTTGATAGAATCTTTCGTGGCCAATAACGTCAGATTCCTTATCGGGGTCTTCTCGTTTGTTAATGCTTTGGTATAAGTTGAACATAGCGATTGAAGAATGTCTTAAGCTATGGAAGCTTTGGTAAGAATTTGTGTGTTTAAATTTTTGTTTCACAAAATTTTTTATAAAAATGTATTCATTAAAAATAAACATTACTGAATATAATTATGCAGGTCCTGCTTACTTAGTTTTATGGTGCGATAAGAGGTAACGTTGCTCTAGCCCAATTATATTTTTGTTATGTTAGAACACACTTTATAATAAGTTATGTAAAATTTCATTTCAATCTATCAATTTATTTTTTATTTTCAATATTTTTTGAAAGGTTTGCTAGAAACTGAACTTTTAAAAGCTCAGCTTCAATAACTGAACATTTCGGAGAATCAAAAAACAGTAGCATGCCAAGTGAATCTAGCTATCAAAATAAGAAGTTAAAGTCTAAAAAATCCACATTATCAAAAAATTTAGAAAAATGGAATTAAGTACTAATAGTAATACCGATTCACAAACCTGGTAAACCAAAATCAGGACCCGATTCATACAGACCAATTTGTTTAACAAACGCAATGTGTAAATTGATAGAAAAGATTATTAGCAACAGACTCATGTGGTACATCGAATACAACAATTTTATTACTCATGCACAAAGTGGATTTCGTAAAAATAGGTCAGCATTAGACAACTTGGTATCACTGGAATCCGAAATTCACGAAGCACTTATATGTAAACAAGAATGTCCAGCTGTATTTTTTGATATCAAAAAAGCATTTGACACAGCATGGCGATATGATATTTTAAAATCACTCTACGATTGGAAAATATATGATAATATGTTTGCGTTTATTCAAAACTTTCTATGCAATCGGAATTTTCAGGTTCGAATCAACAATAATCTATCTGAAATCAAGGCACAACAAAATGGAATCCCTCAAGGTTCAATATAAGAGCAGCACTATTTCTGATTGCTATAAATAATGTTGTAAAGTCCTGCAATCACCCAGTAAAAACTTATTTGTACGCTGATTATCTCGCTGATTATAGCGAGAAACAAAAACATAATATCTGCATATAAACGTATTACAGAATTACTAAAGTCGATAGAATCATGGTCTAACAATACTGGACTCCAATTCTCAACCACTAAAACGAAAGCCATCCATTTCTCACGTAAATCAAAAATTAATATTCCTCCTCCCCTTTTATTACACAATTCTCCTATAGAATATACAAACAACATAAAGTTTCTAGGAATGCACTTAGACTCTAAATTAAGTTGGGTAAATCACATTCACTCAATTAGACTGTCCTGTCAAGCTGGGATAAATATTATGAAATCTGTTTTACATAATAATTGGGGTGCAGATTTTCCAACACTAATGAATTTATACAGATCCTTAATTAGAGCTAAACTGGATTATGGATGTATTGTGTACAACTCTGCTAATCACAATTTGCTTAAATCCCTAAACACAGTACAGAACTCTGCAATTCCTCTTGCTCTTGGGGCATACTGCACCACTACAGTCAATAGTTTATTATGTGAAGCTGTAGAGTTACCTTTACGACTAAGAAGAGAATATTTAACACTGTCATACGCCTCGTCAATTAAGTCAAATCCAAAAAATCCAACTTTTCAGCATGTAATAGCCAACAGATTCCACAACGACTACAAAAAACGAAAAAAAGCAATGGTACCTTTCTATAAACGAGTTAATAGAAATCTACTGAACCTCAACATAGAACCTCCTAATGTTTGTAATAACTCCAAAACAACATTACCACCTCCGTGGATTATCTCTCCTTCGAAATGCAATTTATTATTTACCAAATATGTATAATAAAAATAGTATCGAACACAAATACTCGTATTTTAAAAACAACTTTCTTCTAACCATCCAAAAATATAAAAGTTTCCATTATATATACACCGATGCTTCTAAATCTGAAGACGTAGTAGGAGCCAGCTTTCATTGCTCAGAACAACAATTTCTGTACCAACCCCCACCAGAGACCAGCATTTTTTCAGCAGAACTTCTGGCTATTCTTAAAGCCTTGCATTTTATTCTACAAAAAAATTTTTAAAATCTTTAATAATATCCGATTCCCTTAGTTGTTTGACTGCATTGCCCCAAATTTATACCTCCCATCCAACACTACAGCGGATAAATACATTATACCAGATATAACAACAGAACTCGATAGTGGAATTTTTTTGGGTCCCATCTCACGTGGGAATATAGGGCAACGAGGTAGCAGATACCTTAGCTAGATCCGCAATAACTAGAACAGACTCAATAAAAGAACACAAAATAATACATACCGATTTAAAATCCTTTTTTAAAAGAAAATTAAGACTGGCAATCCCAATGGAATACAACCAACGAAAAACTATGAAATAAAACCTTCAGTGATCCCATGGACTTTCTGGCCTATAAACCGACGTCAGCAAGTTATCTTGTTATAGTATGTACAAAAAGTATGAGGAGTAATAAACCCTAATTAAGTATGCAAAACCTTTACAGGGAGCACCATGAAATTTTTGATAAATCTCTTACTTTAAATTACATTTCTTCCGTAAATCTAAAAACCAGGTAGATCGACTCCGTATTTGTTTCAGTTGTAGCAAAGTTTAGGGTTCCTTCATTGTTAAAGGATTAGCAGATAAGCAATAACGCAATGCAGTGGTGTGTATTTTGGGAAAAAATACGTTTTAAATTATAATATAATAAAAAATGAAAAGAAATAATTATTGGAATACATTTATTACTTACATTTTATTCTATATCCGACTCGGAAGAGGAAGAATCGTTGTTAACATTAATAATAATAGGGTCGATTAAATCATAACAAATATTGTCAATTTTCCATATATTTGCCTCTACTTTGATAACATGCTCGATACAGTTTGTCCAATTTTCCTTACTAACATGACTTACAGCCCTCTCAAACAATTTCACAACATCGTTTATTTTAAAAGTAGTATTTTTTTTCAACTTCCCCCTTTACCTGAGCCCATATTAATTCTATGGGATTAAGTTCACAATGATAAGGGGGAAGTCGAAGAACTGATATACCACGAGAACAAGCCATTTCTTCTACAATGTAGGTTTTGTATTTATTCTTGTTCATTTTTGCAATTCTGTAAAGTTCTTTCCTTAGGGGATCTTTTGGAAGCTTAATATTTTTCGAAATAAGCCACTCCAAAAGCTCTGCTTTACGCCAACGACTTGTGCAATGATTCTCGTAACCGTGAATGGTAACTTGCGTTGTCCATAACAATAACAGCCCCTTTTGGAATCAGATCCAACATTTGAACAAACCATTCCTCTAAGATATCCCCATTCATATCTTCGTGATAGTCCCCCGTGCGTTTTGAAATAAAAGTTAATAATCCACCATCAACAAAACCTTCAGAACTTCCAACATGGACAATGATAAGTCTTTTTCCTTTTCCAGATGGTGGCTGCAAACATAACGACAAACCTTCCACGAATGCCTGCCTTCCGCTTTTAATGTTTTCATCTTGCCAAGATTTGGAAACTGTATATCCAGCATTTATCCATGTTTCGTCTAAGTAGATTTTCAAATTTTGTTCTCTGGCATGTCGAATGCTTCTTAAATAGTCTCTTCTCCAAACAACTATTTCCGGTTTATCTATCAAGAGAGATTTTCTATTATGTTTTGTATATCTGAAACCCACATCTTTTGCATAATGTAATTCTGGAGAATTTTGTATAGTCCGTATCTTCTTGCACTGATGTCATAATTTTGTCAAGTGTTGGAATTTCCTTTCGTAAGTAAAATCCATGGACTTTACGCCTTAGTCTTTGTTTTAATGACTCATCGATCTCAATTGGTTTTCGGCCTGAAGGAGTTTTAGGGGGTTGAAGAGTTCCATTCTTGCTTTCTTTTAGTAATCTATAAATTGTTTTTTTAGCAACACACAACATAGCAGCCGTTAATTCCACAATATCATCAACACTTGCACTTGGATCCTTGTTTTTCAATGATATATAACAATTCAATATCAGAGTTTTTTCATTTAAAGATAATGGACCTGTTTTTGGTCGTTTAGATGGTCCTTGGCTTAACGACATTGTTTGGTACTTGCACAATTAACATTCAACAAATGTTTTAAATATATTCCAACTGTTTACAATATTATAAAAACCATACAACTTCATACAACTTTACTCAAAGAACTAATACTAAGTACTGCTTTAATGTACCTACTTTCTCTTAAAATAATATTCCCGATAATGTTTCTAAGAAAACTAGGTTGTTTGGAAAATCCCTCTTAATAATCGAATAATCTGTAAATAGGTGTAATCGTATTAAGCCGATTACAGTAGGCCACTTGCCATTTAAAATTTCTGAGAAAAATTCCCCAAAAACTACATATAGGAGTAAAACAAATAAAAAATATTAATTTTGCTTCTTTGAATTTAATAAAAATTGTAATGATATCTTGCTATCTTGACTTTAATTAATTTTTTAAAAATATATTTCATTGTAATTTATTTGTGACAATATTCAAAGTTTGAATTAATCTTCTTACAAAAAGAACAAAAATATATAAAATAATTATTGTTACAGATTGGTTTGTTTTCTATTATGAATAAACTGTGTTGCCTTTCTTTATCAAACTTACTAAAATTTATGTACCTCTATCACTTTTTTTATTAAAATTAGTACATCCCGTTACCTCTGACCTAAATCGTATATTCTTTAGCATAGCTGCAACTCATTCGTTCAATACAAAATGTACCTTACGGTATACCCTCTTAAAATATATTTTGGTACGTCTATGAAATCTACTTAAATGAATGATTTATTACTCCTTGTCCTTTCTATATAGACTATACGACACAAACATTTCATAAGCAAACCTGAAATCTTGCAAAAAATAATAATTAAGAAATTCATTCCATCTTAACCTTTGGATGCTAATCATGGGTTACTAACAAATAAAGAAAAAAGTAAAATACAAGGTACCTATAGAAATAAAGAATTCAAGGAATCACAAAAAAAGATAGGATAAGAAATACTGCAGTAAGAGACGAACTACAAATAGAATCTACTCTAGAATTTATTGCAAAAAGGGAGTTTAGCTGATGGGGACACTTACATCAATATAATGTAACAAAGTAGACCGGTGAAAAAGATATGGGATGCAAGATTGAAAACAATATGTAAGAGAAATAACAAAGGATAAATTGAAGAAAGTAATCCACAATAATACAGAATCAAACGGATTCCTATATCTGAATGTGAAAATAAATGGCAAAATTGTCTTTAAATTAAATAATATTAATCGAAATTAATGAGTTTCCATTCTAAAATCAAAATATATTAGTACTATTTGTTAAATTAAGTTAAATAAAAATTTATATTGGCTCCTTGTGTATTTCAATAAAACAAAGGGGGGTCCTATTTAAAATAAAAAATTTTATCAAATTTGAATTTAAATATTTAGAATATAATAATATGTCACTTCTGCTGAACGGTTAATTATAAATAAACGAACATTTACAGAAACTTACGTTAGCCTATTTTTTTATATAAAATATACGGTGGTATAGGCTACTACCTACTTCCAGTATAACCTCAACTTTTATCAAATTGAAAATATCTTTGTAAAATTGATATCTTGAGAACAGTTTTGTTAAACTAGATCAATTAACTATAAATAGGTACCTGCGACATGCTTAGAATATTTAATTTGATACCAAAGTAATTAAATAACAAAACTTTTATAACCTATTAATATTTTTCACACAATTTCTTACCAACCAAACCGTACTTCACACATAGGAGAAAGTCACGTCAAAACTAAATTGAAATGCCTTATAGCTTGTACGGATTTAATCCATTTAGCCGAACCGTATGAATTCGTTTGGAATATTGAAAACATATTACTTATTTTATAATCTGATTAAGGGATTACACTTATTATTTGAATTCAAATTCATATATGTGTATAGTTTAAAACGCAAATGTTTGATGTTGACTAATTTTTAAGAAACCGAACATCTAGAAGTTAATAAAAACTAAGGATATACGTATAAGTTTATTAGTTCACTTTTGTCACAAGGCGTAATGGGAATTCAATGAAATTAAGCGAAGAAATCTTTTTTTTTATGGAATTCAGAACCCATTAGGAAACGATGTTTCTCTACTGACAATATATTCACTTAGCATAATATATACTATTTTTAGCCACAATGTTTCTTTTAAATGTTGTGAGAAAAGAGAAAATGAAATAAAATAATTTCGTCCCAAAAAATCCTAATAATAACAGATTTCCTCAATATAATAGATAACCTGAAGCAATGGTATCCAACTAACACTTTAGCGCTACAGATCAAAGAGCTTCTTCAAAGACTTCACACTTTAGGCAAAATAATCGAATTTATTTGGGTACCCTCTCATGTGGGAATGTCTCTAAATCAACCACTGAATCTCCAGTGCCAGCTACGGACGTAAAAGCGAAGCTGAAGGAGAAAATCCGCAGTTTTTGGCAACGCAAATGGACAGTCTCACAATCCAAACTGAGGGCAGTCAAACCATCGACACTACCATGGACATCTCTACCATCTACGAGGAGACTACAAACAATTCTTGCTCGGCTAAGAATAGGTCACACAAGAAGCACCCATGAGTATCTACTCAGCGGTAACCAGCCACCAAAGTGTGAAATGTGCAACGTACAGTTCAGTGTCCAGCATTTACTAGTGGAGTGTCCTAAATACAACAAAGAAAGACAAATATTCACCACTCAGTGCACCTTGTTGGATATATTAGGTGAAAAGTGCAAAATTGAAAATGTTATTAAGTTCCTAAAAGACACAAATATGTATTCCCAAATCTGAAAACTTGTTTGTAATCAACACTGTACCGCTGCTAATAACTCTTCTTGGTTGATGCAGATAAAATTAAATAATTAAAAAAAAAATAAAAAAAAATTCGTTGAGAATCATCTAGAAAATAAATTTTCTCGGCCTTGTACAGTGTACAGTCGGCTTTAGAATAGCATATACATGTTAAATGTGAATTTCGTTTAACTACCGAAGTTATAAAAACGCCCTTTTTCAATAACATAGGAGTTGCAATTTTTAAAACGCCTACATTGAATGGTTTTTGGGATTAAGTTTATTTACAAGGGTCAGTCATGTCCCGAATCAATAGGTCTATCTACAAATTCACACAAAATAATAATATCTACACATTTTCACACCACAGAGGTAGTCCCAGGCGTATTTTTTTACGTGTGCTTTCTTGTATAACTAAAGCGAATCCAAAAACATTTTTAAAAATAATAAATTTTATTTATCAAAAAAAAACAAGTCTGTTGTTTATAAAAAATAATTTATTTTACACAAAGAACAATAAATCAACAATAAAACAACCTAAATATTTGATTATTATACCTATCTATATTTATTAGATATTTATTACATTTTTTACACTGTCGTTGACTGCTCATTTTTAAAATGTATTGCTACATTTTGATTTTTACCACCCTATTTATTTACTAAATAAAATATAAAATAAATAAATGTAGGGTCATTTTGATCCGAACGTAACAGAAAAACGTTAACAAAAATTCTTTTAGAATATTAAATTCAACATAAAAACAATTAAAATTAGTACCATCAAGATTGATTAGAAACTGTTGAACATTCAAAAATAAATATTTTTATATTTTATCTTTCATTTTATGGAATGTTATTTATTATTTCTAACAACCTACCTAAAAAAATGGTTTGAAAAGGGATTTTAATCCCAAACAAACATTTATTATCGAGGGTTCCAAATTAAGTGAAGTAAAAAAGGAATCAGTAGAGAGGTAGAGGGACAGGCAATTTGACAATAAAATACCTTATGCTGCAAACATTAAAGATGTGGGAGTGGACAACTGTTTAACTGATTTCAAATTTATTATTATTTAAAGCGTGATTGGTTTTACACAAAAAATAGGCCGTTCTTAAAATTAATTCAATGTAAGCGATTTGAGTTTGAAAATGTATATGCTATTCTGAAGCCGAATGGTATATAAAGAATATAAAGAATGATATATAAAGGCGACACGCGGCGCGGAAGAGTCAGTTATACTCTAAAGATTTTAGGAACCGCCAAAAGCGAAGAATAAAGTACAAGTATATATAAATTAGTGTTATAATACAGTGGTACAAATCAATTAGGTTTGATATACCGAGTGTATATAAATTAGGAAGAAATGAAGTGTGTATATAAATTAATTAATATAATTGTGTGTTTTAGTAAATAAATAAATAGTAGTTAGTGTATAACTTATCCCACCTAGTATAAATAAATAATAAAAACATTACAAAAACTCTTAATTTGCTTAGTTTGTTTAGAAAATATTACATGCAGTAATGTTTTCTTATCTTTCTTATTAAATAATTTATTCAAAATTCACACAGAAATGATTGCGCAATGTTTTTATTCTTGGTAATGTTAGTTTTACATAGCAGCTTACTCAAACTTCGGTTAAGTTTAAGTAAGGCCTTTTTTAACTTAGTTTTATCACATTTTACTACTAATGTTCATTTTTGATTCTGATCCTGAAGAAGAATTTAAAATAAACTCGAAAGCTCGATAATTGCCAAATAGTTTTACTTACCTTTCGCCGTTATCCTGACTACATCCCCAGATCTGGTACATGTTTCTTTCAGGGTTTTCATCAGATCAAACATATTTATATATACGGGGTGTCCCAGACTAATTTATCCAGGCTATATCTCTTAAACGAATAAAGATTCTCGAATGGGACAAAACCTGATCTATTCCATTTCCAATACACTTTAATATGGCGTGGAAAAAATTATCCCCTAAATATTTACCCCTTAGTTACAACCCCTAACTTTAAATTTCTTAATAGCACCCTGTACATTTTTTTATAATTTTGGATTTGGTATTCCATTGTGTATTCAACAAATTTTTCAAAAATAAAATAGGTTCGTAGGTAATCAAGAAAATATTAGTTTAATTTTTTCATTGTTGCTAAATTAATCAAGTAAGCCTTAAAGCTTAAAGGAACAATAATATCTTTTTTCCTACGTGTTTTTCTGGTTTACTAACATTTCCCTGTTTTGCTCGGGGACAGTCTAATTTTGACAACCACTGCTTCTCACGGTAGTGGTGGGGGTTGTAACTACAAAAAAGGGTACTTGTCCTATATACATGGGTTCCATCCCGACACACCTTGTTAACCTAATCTAACCTAACCTTCCTTTTTAATTCAAATTTTTTGGACTTTTTAAATCACTTTTTGTGCTTACTTTGATTAAGTGTATTACATTTAATATTTTCATATTGAAACTGTTGTTTATTCTGTATTATAAAAATGATAGACTTCTACAAAGTAGAGGTTGGTGCATTAAATTTCATATACCTACCTTTTTTTTTTCATATACAGTCAATGAAGAATCAGTATTCTTAAGTACTTTGGAAATCCTCATTTCAGTTATCTGTAAAAAATCTTACAACTCTATCCCATCACAGTAGGAGTGTTACAAATAACTTATGTTACTTATAAAGATTTTGTATGATAGTGTAAATACTTATTTAGTTTGTCTGTAAAATGTAAATATACCATCTGTTGTCTGTGTTTCTTTTAGTAAGAACCTTCACCACTTATAGTGGACTGGTTTAAAACTGACAAAAGCTATCAGAGGTATAAAAGTTGTAACAGAAACGGTGACCAATTATGATTCATTTTTTATCCACAGATAGGCCGTAGACTTTATTCCATTAGGTATGTATTCCATAAAGCAATTAAAATAGCGAATAACTCCTAAAAAATGTATTTTGTAAATTATAAACATAACCTTAGAACAATTCTTAATACAATTTCAAAGAAATCACATTTCACAAATATTAATTTCGTTACAATTGATCTAGATATGTATAGTTTAACGATTGTTACATTATTAAATATTATTTTCCGAGAATTTTTCTCATAGCAGTACCAGGTAAGTTCACACCTTTCAAAAAAAATTCGCTGCAGGGTGTAGCACAATCGGAACAGGCAGAGAAGAAATATCCAAGAATATAGAATCCAGCGCAGAACATAGCTATCGGGAACGACACGAAAACAAGTACTAAAAACCACAAAATACAAGTACAATTACAAGAAACTCCCATTATTTTACTTGTACACTTTTAACCGCCGTCAAAATTGACAATTATATCAAATTATATAACAAATATAAGCGCGCCAATATTATACTTCTAAAATTCCCTATTCTTATTTCATGTTTGACATTTCTCAATTTAATTTTTTAATTTTTTTTATAATTTTCAGACCTACTAGCAAGTTTCCTGAACTTTCGACTGTAGAAAGAGAGGATACATCTTCTGCAAATATGGATAAGTAAGTTTATGTTTTTTTCTTAAAACCTATCCCTTTATACAAAAAACTAAAAAAAAACATTTATATATATTTTTCTCAAATATTATTTTATTATATTAATTATTCTAATAAAGATCTTTTTTTTCAGACATCAGATTCCTTCCTTTAGTGGAGTTTCAACTCAAAAAAAAATATATTGGCCAGAAACAATAGAGGATTTTCCAAATTTGGAAATTGAGACAGTTCGTTTACCTGGAACATACGACAAGAAGTTAAACAATATTTCTGGTAAACGAATCGTGGATATAGCTCATTTTATTGGTGAAATAAGATCATTAGAATGCCACGAATGTCTAGTAAAAAAAACTGGTTATTTAGCATTTGACAAAGAATTTAATATAGGATTAAATTCTAAATTATTTTTCAAATGCTTTGCCTGTGGATTTGCAAAATCAATAACCACCAATGAAAAAACTTCTGAAATAAATCTACCTGGGGTACCATATCCACTGGAAAAGGTTATTACTCTTTGGAAGAAAATTTATCCATATTGGATATTCCTTCATTTGATATGAAGACATTCATTAAATAGGGGAAAATATGGCAGGAATGTTTAACAGATGCTATCCAAAATGCTGGAAAAGAAGAATATCAGCGGGCTATTGAAACTAATAACATTTCATCAGAAAAAATAGGGAAGTGTGCCGTGATTGTCGATGGTGGATGTAGTCATCGATCATACGGTCACAAATATTCTTCCAATTCAGGCGTGGCATGTATAATTGGAGTTTTTACAAAAAAAACTCCTCTTTGTAGGAATAAGAAACAAATATTGCTGCATATGTGCAATTGCTGAAAGAAAGCATGTGGAAAAACCAGACCATACATGCTATAAAAATTGGAGTGGCTTTTCATCAGCAATGGAAGCTGATATACTTGTTGAAGGGTTTTTAAAAAGCATATCCATGCATAATCTGCAGTATACCACTTTCATTGGTGATGGAGATTCTAGTGTGCATTCGAAAATTCTGGAACACCATATTCTCGGCAAATTCAAAAAATTGAATGTGCCAATCACCTAACAAAAAATGTCACAAAACACCTCTTTGAACTGGCAAAAGAATCCCGTGTTAATAGATAATTGCTTACCAATCCCATAATAGGTCATATTGGAAAACATTGCAGGAAACTAGTTTCTATACATTCAAATAAAAAGGAACCATCTACAGTGGACTTAAAAAAAGATATTTTAAATGTGGTCAATCATGTTTTTGAACTGTGTCAAGAACTATTGTTTAAAATATGGATAAAAAAATTCAAATAACAGTTTTAGAAAAGCACCCACAGAAACACGAATATTAGGAAATTTTTCCTCAAAATCAAATTCCTTAATAAAGGATTCTACTAGTAATAAGGCAGAACAGTTTATGAGGCAAGTAGCAAAATTTAACAATGCAAAACAAACATTTTACGGTAGGAGAAATAGCTTTAATATTAGATGTTAGGCTGCCGGTTTGGCTTATCAATTTGGTCCCAGTTGGTTGCTTCAAGTTTACCGAAAAACATTTTCGAAGACACCCACCCGTACCTTAAAATGTTTGGTAAAAAGTCGTTCAAAAGTAAAACAATTTCAATTAAAACGACCTAGACGAAGATTATTTCATTCCCAAAATAATAAAGAAAATATTAAAAATTACGGCTCACAATGTCAAAAACCAGACTTACCCCAAATAGAGATTCATCAACTAATTAAGGAGCAATTGGATATATTAGATGTCACTCCAGAAGTGGCAAGAGAAATTGAACAATCAACTAGAGGACAAAGTGATAATCCAAAACGGTTTGAAGAGAGAAAATCTCGCCTTACGGCATCTAATTTTGGCAATATTTGCAAAAGGCGTATAAACTTTGGAAAATTGGTAGAATCAATGTTATATAAACCATTGCCTCCATTAAAGCAATCAGAATATGGCAAACTTAATGAAGCTATTGCAATTGAGGCATATTCTTCTCTTACAAAGAATACTGTTGTTGAATGTGGTTTGTTCGTCTGTGTAGAAAAAGGTTATGGTTTCTTGGGAGCTTCACCTGATGGTCTTGTAGATAACAATAAAATTATTGAAATAAAATGCCCTTATTCAGCTAGAGAAATAGCACCATTAGATGCGCCAAAATATATTAAAAACTTTTGTTCAAGTTTAAGTACTGATGGCAAAAAAGTGTCCCTTAAGAGAAACCATAACTATTTTTACCAAATTCAAGGACAATTGTATATTTGTAAGAGAAGTTTATGTGACTTTGTTATATGGACTCCGAAAGGAATTTATGTTGAAAAATTTGTAAAAATAATGTTAAAGAAATTATATAAATTTTATTTTTCCCATTTTGGAGTAGAACTGGTAGACAGTAGACATATACGCAACATGGAATTAAGAAATTACAAAGATAAAAAAAATGAATTCTTGGTCTATGAATTTATAATTTAAGCCATGTCTCTTACTTTATTAATTTATAATTTACAGATATTATACACGTCTTTTGAAAATAATAATAATAATAATAATTACAGCCTCTTTCTATTCGTGCATTATGATTTACTAGGAGCTAATGTGGCAAGCACGCTTATTATTTATTACCCCAGATATTACTCAAGATACTCATTTTCACAGACTTAGTCGACTGGAGGCCAATATAAACTTAAAAAAATGTGTATTTCGTACACCACAATTAATTTGACTTGTTTTTAGGTGAAATGAAAACCCAATTTGTTTGTTTGCGATTTTTTATATTAAATATTGCAAATAAAGTATTTACGAGCATTTTAAACATGTTGAAAACCTGACGAAACAAAACACAAAATCTGTTTCAAAAAGCCTTTAATCCTCATACTTCCATTCCTTCGTATGAAGGCCATGATGTCCCTTGGAAGGAGGATGTGCAAGTCTACTACTGGTAAATTCATCTGCCCGCTCGTTGCCCACTATACCGCTATGTCCCGGTACCCATAATAGGGTTACATCCCGTCTTGTGGCCAGTCTGTCTAGGTTATTTGCGCATTTATGGACTAGTGTTGTGCTGGTCCTGCAGCTACAAATCGCCTTTAGAGCGGACTGGCTATCTGAGCAAATGCTCAGTTGTCTTGTTGTCTTGAGTTGTCTTGAGTTGTCCCGTTCTTCTATTAGTTCTGCTGCTTTAAGGATGGCAAATATTTCTGACTGGAAGACCGTGGAGTATTTACAAAGAGCGTAGCTCTTTCGAACCCCTACGTCCTCTATCAAAACACCTGCTCCTGACCTCTCTTCCATGCGAGAGCCATCTGCTCCCTGGGGAAAATTCTACTTCTTCGTCACCCCACTGCCCCCTTGGTGAGATTACGACCTTGTACTTGTTTTCCGTTCTTACTTTATCTGCTTTTGGGACAGCTTTGTGAACCAGGTGCGGAAGCTCTGCTTCTGTCCTTTGTGCTATTCTTGCATGGCCTTCGCCACGCTCTTTCCAGTCTCTAAGCCTTATGAAAGCCGCCATTGCGCTCATAATGATCCATATGGGCAAAGGCGGCAATCCCAGGAGGACGTCAAGCGCTGGTGTGGGTGTTGTCTTTAGCGCTCGCCTATTACACCTTTTAAGAGTATATAAATATGTAGAATCTAGAGAACCATCTTTCCACCATCCCCTAACGTTGTTAACCCTAACATGTGCTATAAATATTGCTTAACATATTATTGGACTAAAATATCAACTATTTATTCATTATTAAGAACAGTAAACAACTAAACGTTTGAATGGAACTTCCACAAAATCGTAACCGGTTGTTAAGATTCAGTCAAGTGAATAAAATTAGTAGAAAATGTATCCAAATGATGAGCCAACAGTGAATTTGCTATTATCAACAATTGTATTTAGCCACCAAATAATAATTAAATCACCAAACAGGTTTTAATTCTTTTATTTACTTTGCAACATGCTGTCTAGTGGTTCCAAAGATTTTTATGAGCATTCATAAACTCATCCCAAACAATTAATCCGTTATGGTGTGGTATTTGCAGAATTTTTCCAAAAGTTACAAATTGAAGTTTTATATATTTGCACTATATTAATGGCGTAATAAGCTGTCAATCTGAATATAATTATTGACTATTGACGAATTTAATTTTTCAATTAAATAGTATATTCTTAATTTTCAATGTACGAAGCATGTGTCGTTACATCGAAAACTATCAATGAAAAAGGGTTCGCGTGACTTGTTAAGAGTTTAAATTTTTTATTGAATTCTATAACGGATTACTGCAATGCTCTATTTTTAAAATTAAGTGGAATTCGCTAGGAATATGCGCCAAATATTGATAACATTGATTTCTTTTGACTAAAATACGAAAATAACAATTATTGTAGGTTTTTAAAATATCAATTGAACATTTTATACAAAAATATTCAAGAAGGGTAAATATGATTTAAAATTATATAATATATAATATATACTTGTATGAAATATACAAAATGTAAAGGAAAGTTTTTAAACTTTAATATTACAAAGATTCAAAAAATAAGCAAATATTTAAAATGGTGAATCATACAGATTGGATATATATAATTTCGCCCGTTAATTTTGAAAATAATAATAACTTTATTTAACAAGAATATATAAAATTTCATATAAACTATTGTACTAACCCCTTACTTTATGGAAGTTAATGATGTCAACAACAGGAAATAAATAACGTTGTAATAAAACTGTTCTGATAAATCAACATCGTTAGATTGACATATTGTAGTTATACTTTTATAAGATAGCTATCTGATGTTGATTAAGCACTGTTAAGACTATACAACAAGTATTGAAGTAATAAGAAATAATATTAACGCCTAGATGTTATTGGACCTAAGGGATTTTCTTAGATTTATTTCCCTTTAAGATCAGTAGTATTGTGTAATGATGTAGAAAAAAACTATATCGTGCTGTTTTTTTACAATATTTTAAATATGTCAAACTGATGTTGGCATGATATATCGAAACATTGGTCATTGATTAAAAAGTTTAATCCCCCCACAGGGGGGATAACTACCCTGTTCATCAGGGTACTCGCGGTACTATGGAGGGAGATAATCCCACTGGTCGCCAGGTTTCTGGTGAAGTCATGGAGATCACCGAGGAGGTGGAAAGGGAGTTGTTATCATCCCCTCAATCCTCCAAAAGTGAAACCAAATTATGCGAGGATGAAGCCGTGAAAGCGGTCAAACGCCTCGACCTGAACAAAAGGGCAAGGTTTGCCGATGCGACGAGAATTAACAATGAAGGTTCTGAACCAACTTTCGTGACTAGGGTCTGTAAGGAAGTTTTAGATACAACAATTAGCACTCAGCTTATGAGCACTAAGATTGTTAACTGGCGAGTGTCCACCAAACCTTCCTGTTCAGACCACAGACTTGTGATATTCGAGATGAAGGTCGGGGAGAGGCCTATAGTTCAATTCCGTGATACAAAATGCACGGACTGGAGTGGATTCCGAAGGTCCCTCAGAGTGCACTTGGAGGAGGACCAGAACCATTCCTTGGCGTAGCAAAAAGCACTGCCAAGGAGACATTATCTTCAGCTGGGCAGCGAGGGAAACCCTTCTGCACTGGGAGAATATAACGGGGCTTACCCACTCGAAAGCGTTCATATCTCAACCTTCGAGTAGCAAAACAGCACAGCTCCTGGAATTGAGTAGAAGTAACCTACGCATTCTTACTGGACTGTTGACTGGACACCGTCGTCTGAAAAACCACCTGAGGAAGCTTTGTCTGAGTAATACGTCGGACTGTTGCTACTGCAGTCTGGCAGACGAATCAGCAGAGCACATTCTTTGCTACTGCCCAACTTTGGAAATGAACAGGCTCCGCTCGTTTGGTCTCATAGAGCTAGAGCCTACCCTAAACTTCCTCCTATAAGTAGATTAACACAATCAAAAATAATAAAGAAATTTGATGAAACGGTAGTGTAAAATGTCGTCCATGGTTTGGAAGATCGAAAACTGGTCCGCGAATGTCCGATTAACCCTTGTGTTGACTTTCATCATTCATTGTTTTCTTTTGGTATTATTTTTCTTAGCTATGCGGTATTATTAAAGTCTAAGGAGACAGAAACACGTGTTTGCGCCTACATATGCGGGCTTAACCCAACATATATTATTGCTTTATTTAATTATTTCCCGCAAAAACATTTATAGGGGAGCGGCGGGTATTATCGTACGGAGGCTAATACCTTACAGTACTGTTTTGACTAAAACAACAGAGCTTTCATCGTGTGTCCTTGACATCTGTGCTTTGTTAAAGAGAGAATTCACTTTGCGCAAGCTATCTAGTCAGTAGCATAACCGTTGTCGAAGTGAATGAGTATAGAGTCATTTTACGTCTTGCGATATAAGTTCCTGGGAATACACAATAAGCTGTAAGTAGATTTGAGGAAGTATTTTTGATATTGCATCTATTTCATCATGAAGAAAAGGCTTTAAATTTTTAGATTACGTTATTTTTAAACTTATTTCACACATTTTACGAGAGTTACGAAATATTGAATTTGAAACCACTATTTCGGGTAATTTCGTACATTGTACGATATTACCCGCAGAACCAATTATGATCTAAATGTAGGTAATTATAAATATTTTTGCCAGTTAGAATTAATTTTGAATCTTGGTTGTACATAATTATTGTTAAACTATAAAGAAATTACATTAATATTTAAATTTTTATAGTTAGCTTTAAGGTACATTTGTCATTTTTTTAGATGTCTCCAAAGAAAAGATGCTCTTGGTCACCGCGAAAGATGAAAGCTGCTGTTAATGCTGTTCGAAATGGGGAAAAGCTAAGGACAACGGCAGCCCTCTATCATGTTCCTGTTATGACGTTATCAGATTATGTTAAAAGGGGCGATATAAACTTCTCTGTCAGAATGGGCAGAGCGCCAGTATTTTCTTCGGAACAAGAAGCCGAAATAAGGGATCAGATTTTGGTTCTCGCTAAGTTATTTTATGGACTAACCCCAATACCATTAAGAGAAGCTGTTTTTGAGTACGCTGCAAGAAATAATATTAAAAACCCATTTAATAAAGAAAAAAACAAGCTGGCAAAGACTGGTTTTATGTTTTTCTCAAAAGAAATCCAGAAATAAGTATTAGGCTTCCCGAACCTACAAGTGTAAATAGAATCTTAGCATTGTTTAATGTTGATGAGACCGGTATCAATGTCGTTCAAAAGCCAGGTAAAATTCTGGCTCCAAAGGGAATGAAACAGATTGGTGCAGCTACAAGTTGGGAAAGGGGGAAGAATATAACGATCTGCTGTTGTATAAGTGCTACAGGTCAGTACATACCTCCCATGATTATCTATCCGCGTATTCGTATGCACCCTTCACTGGAGCAAGGTGGTCCAAATGGATCTATCTATAAATGCACAAAATCTGGATGGATGAATGAGGAATTATTCTATAATATGGTTAATTCATTTTGTACAACACGTGAAACCAACCCCAGAAGATCCGGTCTTATTATTGTTGGACAACCATAGCAGTCATATATCGCTAAAAACTTATCACTACTGCCGTAACAATGGAGTCGTTATGATTACCATACCCCCACACACATCACACCGAACACAACCCTTAGATTTAACTGTATTTGGTCCTCTTAAAATTGCCTTGCACAAAGAATGTGATTTACACATGAAACTTCACCAATATGAAAAGCTTACTCCTCTGCAGTTAATTCCCCTTTTCACAAAAGCCTACAACCACATTGCTAATGCAGAAAAGGCTATTAATGGCTTCAGATCAGCAGGAATTTGGCCTTTTGACAGCAATATATTCAACCAATTGTTCGAGGACGGGGATCCAGCTCCACTAAAAAATGTGCCAGCAGAAGAAGCAGTGCAGAATATAAATAATTCTAAACCAAATGATCCGGTGAATGAAAACGCAGATATTGACCCTGCTTTGAAACCTGCTCTTCAGTTTTCCCCGCAACCTTCTACGTCAGATATGGAGCCTGCTCTACAACCTGCTCCTCAGTTTTCCCCGCAACCTTCTACGTCAGGCTTGAGTTTACTGAAACGTAAAGAAAATGTGGAAAGAGTAAAAAGAAAGATTTGTACAAGTCCTGTACGTAGTTTTCAATCTAGTTCAGTGTCAGTTCCTTTTACTTTAATATCGCCTAAACCAGAAAATGGAACTGGGAAAGGTAAAGATGATGAGAAAGGAAAGCGAAAATGTAAAAGTAATAAACAGCACTCAACAATTATAACAGGTACGCCTATGAAGGGTTTATTAGAACAGCTGGAGGAAAAGAAAGCTGAAAAACAAAGAAAAGCAGAAACGAGAAGTGAGAAAAAAACAAAACCTGTAAACAAAAAAGTTAAGAAAGTTAATAAAAAAAGAAAACACGAGAGCTCCTCATCTGACGATGAAGACATAATAATATGCGATGACGAAGAAGAATGCGATGAAAATTGGGAACATTTCGGAGACAAAAGGATTGATGACATTTGCGTTATATGCGGGGAATATGGGAAAAATAAGAAATTATGGTACAGGTGTGTTATCTGTGGACAATGGGCGCACGCTTTATGCAGTGGTGAAGACTCTGCAGAAAATTACTGTTGTGGCTATTGTCAAAATTAATTTTTGTTAAATGTACGAAATTAACCGACCACTGTACGATATTTCACTCAAGGTTCGGGTAATACCGTACCTGCATTGTTTGTGAAAATGGTCGAATAATATTTTACATGTTAAATATATCTTTATAATGTTTTTGATAATAAAAGTAGATTAGAATATCAGCCCGAGACTTAATGAAAAACATTTCTGTGTCATCTCAATTTCAAATTATCCTTTATTTAAGTTAGGTGTACGGTAATACCCGCCGCTCCCCTACATTATACAAATATATATATATATAAATGTGGAAATAGTTATCCAGATAAAGATCAAACTAAAAAAGAAAAATAAATTTTCGTAGACTTTGTCAGTATTTTGTATAAGAAATTATTTAAAGTATTATTTTTGGATTGTTAAAATTTTAAAATCACTGAGTATTTTTATAATTTAGAGTAATAAATCATTAAAGTTTTTTAATACTTACCTACATTTTTTAATCCAAAAAGCTGCAAGAGCCAAAATTCCGAAGCCAACTACAAGAAGAGACGTAGAAATCTGAAAATATTTTTAATGTAACTATATAATTTATAATAAATTAAATTTTTAAACTTTTTAATATAAAATGCTCTATATAAAAAATTTGTCATGCTTTTTAATTTAGTAAACTTAACTACCTATATACATTTATAAAATACTGTATAATACATATTCTTCCGGTACTTCGCAGAATGAAACAAGTCAACTACTTAATAAAAACAGTAAACAACAGATTAACATATTGAAGTTACATTTTGTTTGTTTGTAGCTAGTTACATAATGTTTTTTTTTTGGCCTAAGCATCTGTTTGTGTTGGTTTTCTGTATATTGAATAATTATTATTAACTTTTTCAATTCTCAAATCTAGAAAATTAATTGAATAATTTTCTTCAACTTCTAAAGTAATATTAGTTTTAGGCTGCAAGGTATTAATATAATGAAAAAATATATCTAACTGTCGTTCGCTACCTACTTGGCTACCTACAAAACCTGCTAAGACATCATCAACATATTTATACCAAAATACAATGTGGTTTTTATAACTAGAATTAAAGTTTGTTTTCTAAATTATCCATAAAGATATTTGCTAAAATTTATTTAACCTACCCGCCTGAAGATGATACGCCAATGTAAGAAGAAAAATCGACCACCTACCAGGTAAGAAGCATCAAAATTCTCACCGACGCGACGCTCAATGCATATTGGGCTCAATGGGACTTCCTTATCCTGGAAGAATACCTGTTGAAGCGAATCGTTGAAAACGATGATGGTTCCGCAAATAGAAGACAAATAGTCATCCGAGAACAAAAGTAGCTGAGGTTCTTAGAAAGCTACACATCTAGATGATGTGAAGATGGTGTAAAAAGTGTACGACTTGTGCCACAAGTAATGAAACACATCGCAAGCAAAGGGCCTCTATGGAACAGTATAATGTTGTAAGTGTATTCGAAAGAATTGCTTTAGACATCGTGGGACCATTTCAGACGACAGAAAATGTTGTAGATACATTCTGTTTGTGATGGACTATTTCACAAAATGGGTAGAAGTTTACCAGATCCCAAATCAACAAAAACTGTCACGGATGTATCGATGAAAGAATTCATTAGCCGATATAAAGGTCCCTTGGAAGCTCATAGCCACCAGGGAAGGAGCTTTGCAAGCCAGCTATTCCAAGAAATTTGTGACAAACAGCGAATGAAAAAGACCAGAACAACGGCGTTGCAGCCACAAGGCAGAGTGCTAGCCAATATAAAAAAGCACGATTTTTGACCACCGTCTTCTGAAAGATTTTGGGCAGTTAGAACAACTTACAGAGCAGACTCCAACCCCCGTTATCAACATGAAGGCAATGCCCTGTTATTTCTATACTACCGGAAAGTGTAGAAATGGGTGCAGTTGCCGATTCAAACATCCAACCAGGGCTACACAGAACCTCCAGAAAAAACTCACTATTAAGGAGGGGTCAATGCTACAAAGTCGCCTAGCATAAATGCAGACTCTGACTAATCTTAACTCTAAATAACGGCGAATGTTCCAATTCCACATTGTTCCCCGAAGAGTATCAGTGAACAGTAAACAGTGCCCGAACAGTGAACCTTTACTTTGTGAATGTCCATTATATTAAAAACAATAAACAACTAACTTTGTAACAAAATATCCACTATTTTATTAGAAAACCAGTATTTTTGGTCAACGACTATAATTAATAGATTATCAAAAAAATGTATTAATATTGCACTATTGTTTGATCCAAATATGAATTAATTATATTCTATTAAAAATAAATTAAAAATATTATTTAAATAATAATATGGTTTTTGTAAAATTTTTGAATGTACAAGCGTTTTCTTATTTCTTGTTATAAAGTGTTTACTGTACTGGGGGTTAGTTTTGAAATATTTCACAAGTGAAATTGCTCATATTTCGATCAACTCAAGTTTTGAACTAATTTCACGAGTGAAATAAAATTCGAATTCGAAAATATTTCACAAATATAATTCGAATACTATTTAGCTGTCGAAATATATATTTCACTTGCGAATTACGTTAGAAATATTGTTTTGTGGTTTTCTGCTTGTATTTTCTTGTTTTGTTTTTTGAATCTAGTTTATAGTTAGTTAGCAAAGTATATTAGTATTGTTTATTTTAGATATTAGTATGATATTTTTATTAGTTAGTGGACAAGAGTGAAGCGAGAACGTTTATTTTTGACAAAATGGCCATTTTGGACCTTTTAGAGGATGATATGTTTACGCCAAGAACGTTGCTGCATTAGTTTAGGCAATATAGTTTATTGTTAAGTTTTGTTGGATATTTTAAAATTGGATGGTTTTGTATGTATTCCACCAACGTTTTTGTTGTTCATTAACAAAACTTTTTTTATTTTTAAAATCAGCCATCACTAAAACAGTATTATTTTATGTACAACTTCATAATATTGTAACTAAATCAGAGATTCTGCTAAATTTATAATTTACTGAAACCTATGTGAATCGTTCCTATATACTATTTGCATTTCCTATCAAATTTTTCAATTTTAAAAACACGTATTACCAACTACCAAAAGTAGAATTATCTTAAATTTTGACGACTTGGCCGAAGATTCGAAAGAACAAAATAAGAAATAATGGTATTTTTAACCTTAATTAATCTTGTGTTTTTCTCGCTTGTTAATAATTTGAACTAATTCGACTGAGTTCCATTGTTGTCAAATTGTGTCGATCGAATTAATTTCATTTAAGTGAATTTATAAAAATTTCATTTCACTAGAATTGAAAACTAGGTATAGCATTTCGATGGTGAATTAAAAATCGAAATATTTCACTTGTGAATTCAATTTCACTTATATTCAAAACTAGAGCCCCAGGTCTCTTCCTTGTCGATTAAATAAATAAATATTACGTAGATAATCTTCTAATCCCAATTATGTGCTATACAAGATATTGAGCTCCACTTCACCGTCATCAGCATCAGCAAAAATTGCTGCTTCTAATGCCTCATCTATGTTCAGAAGATCCTCAGGAGAAATTAGGCGATGAACAGGGCAAACCTAATGAAAACCCAGTTGAAAAAATAATATTTTTTCATCTGAGATCAAAATAAAGCAGACTGGTTTTAGGGATTAGTTCTAAATAAACCAGCACGTAAATGAAACTCAAAACATTCTTTGCAATACGTGTACCGCCCCAAACAATGTTAAGACGTAAACATAATAGAGACATAAAGCAATTCTAAAAATTTATCAAGTATGCTTATCCGTATACGTAACGTAACGGAGATATGAAAATGAATACGAATGAAATATGCATGAAATTTTGGTGGAGATTCAGATTATTTCTACAAAGGGTTAAATAATAAGAAAGATAAGCCCAGATTAGGATTTAAGATCCTCTACAGGGCTGGGGTGGCGTGGTTTTTGTGTGGAAGTCGTATTGTCCTGGGTGAATTTTGAAATGAGGTTGGGAGATAATGGCTCGGTGTGGCAGAAGAGTGCCAATTGGGGGAAGCGAGGCCTATGGGGATAGCTTCCAAGAATTCGTAGTCAACGGGCCCAAATTTGGGCGTGTGGACATCTTGGGGTATCGGGTACAAAGCTGTGACTGTATTGTTTCCTTCCTGTCAGCCATTCGGTAAGTACTTATCAAAAAGAAGTATAAAGCAAATGCGTTTGTAACGTAACGTAACCATTCATGTTTTAATTTTTAACCTAAAAGAATAGCCCCGATATCTCCCTTAATAAAATAATGCGGTCATTGCCACTGTAAAATAATCTTTTTCTTTTTAAATCCATTATCGCATATCACAGAAATGTTTGTTATGATTTATGATAACAGAAAATAAGGTTATTATTTTGAGCATACAACATCACTTTTGTCGCTTAAGTTGTAAACGCGATCACGGAACACCGAACAAAGTGATGTGCTACGTTACGTTAGGTACTTGTGACGGATTGATACGTTACGTAACGTAACGAAACCCATGTATCGCTTCTGCACATGCGCATTGCAATACGGATACGAAGAAGTAGTGATTTTTAGAATTGCTTTATGTCCCTAATATTTAACGCGGAGTAAAGTACACACCTCATGCGCTAACATAATTTGCAATATCTCTCTAATAACTGAATGTATTTTCGGTACATTTATGTCTTCTCTAAATATAAAATAAAGATAAAACACACAGCTTTTAATGATGTCTTTTTATTTCAATTTCTGTAACAAAATTATTTTTTTATCACAAACGTATAGTGAATAAGAGTTTGTATTCAAGTAGGTGCTTTGATTAATTCGACTTATCTGAATGGTGCAAGCTATATGCTCTTAAGAATTCATTCATCTTCAACAATTTTGTACCAACATTATTATGCGTTTAAAATGAAATTAAAGCTGATGTTACTTAAGATTATTTTTGAAATTGCGTTGGAAATTGGATTTCCACTACATGTAACGTTGTTATAACTTAATTTCTTTAACTTGTGTACAAAATATTAGTTATAGTTACATTTTCTACTATTTCTTATTAATTAATTTATTTATCAAATTTATTGTATACCATTAGTTATATTTGTTTTATGATCTCAATTTCTTTATTAAAGTTATTTTTGTTAGTAGGAATTAAAAATGCTCTATTTCTTATAGAAATAATAATAATAATTTATGTAATTTAAGTAATATGATATCGTTTGTGTTGGTTTTCTTTCATCAATTATATTCATCAATATAATTAAAAAATGTATCTGTCATTCACTACCTACAAAACCAGCTTAATTAAATCGATCAATTATATTTGATATTATACCAGGATGAATATTTCTTTCATCTCTATAACTTTATAACTAGAACTATAAATTGTTTAGATCATATATTTGTTGCATCAAATTATACTAATTTAGTATTACTTTATGTTCCTGAAATTGATTGTGTTCCATTTCGTATTTCTTACTGAATTTGTAGTGTAACCTAAATAGGATTCATTTCTTTAGCTAATTTACTATTAACATATAATCCACAAGCCTATAGGTATATAATTGGTTTTGACTCTTTATGTAAGTTAGTAGTTCCATATAATTCTGAAAGAGGATTTTATGATTTTGTTTTTTACAGTTTTTATTATAGTGTTATTAATTATTTATTTGGTATTTTAAGGTGGCATTTTTTTAACGATATTTTTAAATAAATAATAAGCACTACTTTAGACATTTAAAAACTTTCTAGAACTCAATAATAATTGTGTTCCATAATATTTAAAAAATTCCTCTGTCAACAAAGTTATCATTTTTTTTATTTTATTCATTTAGTTCATAAACAATGTTTAAAAATAATTTAGTGGTACTTAAAATGTATCAAAAGATAGGACTCGCTTACCCAATGATATCCATCGGCTGCTTGTTCTGTATCTAAAGTGTTCACTTTCATTTTTAAACATTTTCAGAAAAGAAATCCTTTTTTGTTTTGTTCCGCTGTCTTCGAGGTGAATCACAATCTCGTTAGCAATTAAAAACAAAAACAGATTAGTGCTGCTTCCGTTGATAATCAGAAACGCGAATACTTTGAAGGAAACGCGAAAATGCTGAAGGAAATGTCATAAAGGGCCGCAATCACGCGATATTCCTGAATGCACGCATCGTTTTTCCATGATACTGTATTCGGCTTGCATTGTGTGAAACGGTAGGCAGTCGATAAACAAGCCATGAGCGCATGCGGACTACTTACTTACCCTTTCAATAAAAAAGAAGCTGGTAGTTTGTACGTTACACAGTAACTGTCGTATGAGGGGTATTTTATAAATTCAAAGTAACATTACTTCAGTAGGTAATTAGTGGGTAAATCCCTTCACCACACTGTAATTAATATCTACCGAAGAAAACATTACACAATTTATTTAAGTGTATCCTATATAACAAATTTTATTTAAAGATAGTTAAGCTGATTAATTTAGGTATTAAACCAAGTTTCCTGGTATAATAAGAAAATGTATCTATTGATAAAAAATAGCTAAAAAAGGTACAAGTGTACGTGATGTTCGCTGACCAGTCAGGAAACATACTGGTAAATTTATTATGTTGTAGGGATCTTTATTCGAATTGAATTGAATTTAAATTTAAGTTTGTTTTATAAAAAAATATTCAATGTTCAATATAAATATCAAACTTATAAGGAACCAATTTTAACCAATGTATAATAATGCAAAGAAAAACTAAAAAAAAAACAATAAAAATAACACTAGTTAGAACAAAAAATCTCACATTTCAAAATTTCAAGAAAAGCAGAAGTAACGTCCGAAATGTATGATACAAGGACTCCTTAGAGCGACTTTACACTCTAAAAAAAATTGCAAAAATTTTCATTGCACTCATGCGCTTTAGCTTAATAGCTGCAATTTTTATCGAGTTGCGGGAAATGGATTCGGACCTATTTTTATTGCCGCAATTTCTATTGCAAGTGCCATTCTAGTTGTAAATATGCATGATGATTTGGTGATGCCAATCCACTTAAATGTTACTAGTTGCTAGTTTGTGTTGTATGCGGCTAGTCATTTGTCAATTTCATAACATAACCTATTATATTAGTGTTCTTTTAATCTTTAAAGTTGTCAATACCGATTTTATGTCAGAATAATATTGAAAGAAATAAATTCATTGTCATCTTAGACAAGTTCCTAGTCTAAGATTGTCATACTCAGAATAAGTAAACATAGAGGTGCCACAATATAACATACAGTTTGTAGTCAATAGCAATTAACCTATAATAGTCATGATGACAGTCAGTAAAAATCACTAAAATATTGATTTGTTATAATTATATAAGATACGGAGATTCTAAAGAATTTACTCATTTTTATATTACATGTGTGATTACATTTATTTTAGTAAAAATATAAGCACTAATTTTAACAATCCGCCATATTAGCTGAAACACCAATCAGAAGAGAGTGACGTCGTACTTTCGTAAATATGGTTGACATTGACATTGGAACGTAAACAAATATCTTGTTCAGAGTTTTTATTGATATATTCTTACATTGTGGAATCGCACACCATCGATACACATTAGGATTCATGACTATGATAACTATTATAATCGCACAAAATAAGTAAAAACAAAATAAACTTTTTCAACCACCCTCTTTTAACCTGCAAAATGTTTGAAGTTTGACGTTTTTACCACAGAATCCACAGATCACACGGGTCACAGTGTAGTATAAATGGTATTTACGAATCGATGATGTCATAGATAGACGCCATTACTATTTTAGCGTTTTGGCGTCAAATTTAAAATGCATTTTTAAAAAGTAAATTTCTCATTTAAAAACTCTTTTTTTGCAAAAATAACATTTATCTTAGATAAAGTATATACGTGAAAACATCGTGGAGCAGTTTTTAAAAATCAGTCATCATGCCTATTGAGAGAGATGGAAAATAAAATTGAAATCTAGAGGTGTAGGTAAACACAGCCGTACAGTGGCATGTAATTGGTTAGAGTATCACCGTAATATATAAATGTCAGTTAAATAATTTACACACATTAAAAATATAATTCTTTTAATTAAATAAAAAAAAGAAGGAAATCTAATAGGATATGTATTTCATTATTAATTTGATTTTCTTATTTGTAATAAATGTTAATTGAATTTGCTAATTCTACGCCAATGAAGTGAAAAACTTACCGGTGATAGGTTCATAGATTAGAAAGAAGTTTATAGATAGCCGACTCTAACGGTTTTTTAAAAATGTGTTTACAGCGCCGCTCGTGACCTGAGCACTAACTTATAATTGTATTTTTATTTTATTGGTTAATTTAAAATGTTTATATTAAAATATTTTAAAAATATTCTGATAAATATAATAAATATATTTTTCAAAATATTTTTAAAGTATTTTAATATTGTTAACAATTTGGTAAGACATATAGATATAAAAATAAAATAAGTAATAATTCTTTATTTTTGCAAAATAATTTTATTACAATTAGAAGTCATATTTATTTTTCTTGATTCCCAAATTATTTTTAAAATGGATCTATTGCATTCTGGTGTCCTGGGAGTAGCTTCTGTTTTTAGAGGATCATCACAACAATGAGAGATGCTGGTTTCTGAAAAATAAATATTAAATATTAAAAAGCTGAGTTGTCAATATAAGACTCATAATTAGAAATTGAGAATAAAATTGTACACTAACCTATAATAGTAAGGTATTTCAACTTCCCTATTTGTAGGCTCTTGTTATTTAATATTGTGCTTTAATTCACAATCAAAATTTTAAAATGCATTCTCTTACCTGGAAATTTTAGAGAAGGCACAGCATCTAATTACAAATTGGTAACATTTCTATTCTGCGAGAAAAAGCAGTCTTTTGTAAAGTGGTCAATGCAGATTTTAAATTTATAACGGTCATTTCCAGTTACATTAACCAAATCTGGTCTATTTAAAGCATCACACCATTTTCTTCGGATCTACAAGTATAATGTAACATAGAAATAATATAATATGCATCATATACTAATAAATAGGTATACGCTGAAGCTTTAAAAAACCAAATTCTTACCTGTGGATCCTTTGGTACATAATGCACTTTTATATAGTTATTTTTATAAAGGCAACCCGTAACAGAACACATAAAAACCATATTTTAATAAATAACTGCAAAAACTCTGATTGGAAAATATAAATACTAACGAGAAAATATAACTGTTAACGAGAAAATACCATAATTACTAAGAAAATACTATACTATCTATCACACAAGTACAAAAACTCTACCAACGAGAAAATACAATACTAACTGTCAAACAATATTGTTGACATTTAAATTCAGAATTGTTACGTCATTAACGGATTTCCTGTTGCTTGTGATTTTATTTTCGATAGTGGCGACTTCCGTGACCTGAGCATTAACTACTAAACGTGGACCTGTCATTTGAGGAGAGTGCCCAGGGCATGGATAGGTTAGATTATAATTTTGCGAAGTACCACAAATTATACACGCTTTTCGGGTTTTACCATTTTCAATATTGAAAATAAATAAAAACACTTTATAAAGTTCACTTAAATACACAAAAATACAGGAAAAATCGAATAAAGCGCTAATCACCTCTATACAATAACAAACAAAGGCACTGATGCCAAATTTTCGGTATGAGTATTTGATACAATTGGTGCAGAGCTTTTTTATCAGTATTATCGAAAGGTAAGAAAGTGAATATTAAAATGTATTAAAGAATATTTTCTCTAACTAAAAGTCTCCTCTTAAAAGTAAAATAAAATTGTTGTAAATTATACTATTACGTTTTTGTTTCCTATTTTGTACTTACAGAATACAACGTCTGGCAATGCTCTGCTGGTAAACAAATATGTCTCGACGACAAGTAGTAGGGAATATGCCAACTCTATGTTTACTTATTACTCTGAGTTGTCATATGTAAAGTATGATGCAATTTTTATTGGATAACCTTGAGGAATGGTCCAATAAAACGACTCAATTTTTCTACCGAAAAAACAAAATGCATTCCCTTTTCCAAAAAACGTAGAGCAGATAACCCAATATTAATCCTGAATGGCAAGAACCTAAACTTTGTGGAAGAAATAAATTTCCTTGGTCTAACCTTGGACATGAAATTTGTCATGGAAAAGTCACATCAAAAACCTAAAACAGATCTGCCATCAGGGTATTAACATCTTGAAGTGTTTATCAAATAGCTCCTGGGGAAGTGACACGTCAACTCTATTAAAAATATATACATCCTTGGTACGATCAAAACTAGACTATGGATCGATAGTATATAGCTCAGCCAAAAAATGCCTGTTAAAAGAGCTGGACGTCATTCATAATACAGGTCTTCGCATTGCATTAGATGCCTTCTGTTCAAGTCCCACACTCAGCATTTGCAGTGAATCTGGTGAAGTCCCGTTAGAATACAGAAGAGATATTCAAACACTGTCCTTCGCCAGTAAAGTTTTGGCAGCACCAGAAAACCCAGTGATCCATAATGTTATCAGTAATCGTTTCACTTCTTACTTCTCAACTCACCCCAGATCCAACCCACCTTTTTATGAACGACTAAACCGTACACTCCGTCAATACTCCATAACTCTTCCTTCAATATACCATCCCCACGAGAGCTGCCCTCCTCCATGGATCATCAGCAAACCAGAAATAGTCACAGATCTCTCTAAATTTAATAAACACGAAAATCCACCAGCATTAATTCTGAACCACTTCAGAGAAACCATGGAAAGATTTAAAGAACATCTTCACATTTATACAGATGCATCAAAAACAACTGAAGGAGTGGGCGCTGCAATTTTCACAGACATCCATAGCGGTAAATTTAATCTGCATAAAAATTGCACTATTTTCAACGCAATCCTTGAAGTGCTTAAATTCATTAACAGAACTGACCAAAAGAAATTTACAATCATATCAGACTCAATGAGTGCTCTCTACGACATCAAAAATATGTACTCCAATAACCCAATTCACAAATATATTGACAGGGAAAATAATATAGCCTTAAAAGAAAATAAACAGATGGTATTCATCTGGATTCCTTCCCACATCCGCATTGAAGGAATCGAAACAGTGGATCAAATGGCCCGCGAAGCAACTACAAATAAAAGTTGTGACCAACTACACAAAATAGTGCCTAGTGACGTGAAAATTTACGTAAAAAACGCGGTTCTCAGTGCGTGGCAGAACAAGTGGTTGCAGTGCTCTGAAAAGTTAAGAGAAATAAAAAAAATGCACTTCAATGGTCCAACCTTATAACAGCAAGAAGGAAACAAGTGATTTTTACTCGCCTTCGAATCGGTCACACTCGCCACACACATCTCCACTTAATCACTAAAGAAAACTTCCCAATTTGTAATCAATGTCAAACCAATATAACAGTGAAACATATCCTAATAGAATGTCAAAAATACAACTCCGCAAGAACTAAATTCAACTTATCCCAAAACATATCCGACCTTCTTGGACAAAAGTGCAACCTCGACAACATTATAAAGTTTTTAACAGACATTAAAATAATCAATATATAAAGTCCAAAATTTAATTTATAAATTTGTAATGTAACATGTTTGAATTAGCGGTGTCGCTTATAACCTCCGTGGTAGATAGATGTTTAAGAGGTGGCCAGAAGCCTATTCCACTGCGACCTTTTTAGATCTATTGTGGTCCTCGAAAAACTAGATTACATCCCCCAGTCCGACTCTCTTAACGAAGTTTATAAGCTTTGAGATTGTAACTTTCATGTAGTCCCTTGCCAATGGATATTCTTCTCCTAAAGTCAGGAACCGCATATTTACCAGTCCGTCGCACTGACATAAGATGTGCTCTGGTGTTTCCTCTTCTAGATGACAGAATCTGCAGAGATCCGTCTCTGTCAACCCCATCAGCTTAAGATGCCTGTTTAGCTTACAGTGCCCCGTCAATAGACTTACTACAGTTTTGACCGTTTTCCTGTCTTTACTCAATAAGTCTGACGTAAACTTTTGCGAATGTTCCATTATGAACTGTTTCGCTTCCTTTGTCCTCCGTGGTTCTGGCGACATTAAATAAATCAAAAAAAAAAAAAAATATCGCCGGCAATAAAAATTGCGGCCATAAATTGTAGTGTAAAGTGTAAAGTCGCTCTTATGCAATAGCAAGTCTGAAAGGGGGTATGATTAAGCAAAGAACAAAATTAAAGTACACACCACATAGAAAGATGTTGCACAAAGATGAACATATTTTTTAAAGAATTATTATATCGATTATTAAGAATTAATTAAGGCGTAGGTACCTAAGCTTGTCACTCATATTCTTGTTGAATTTAATCAAGTGATGTAAATACTCAATTTGTGTAACAAAAAAGTCGATTCGATTCAAATGTAAGTCGTATTCAGCAAATCTTTTGACATATTCTGAGTGTATTCTTCGTAAGTAGTTCCATGACATATGAGATCGTCAAAGTATGCTTCAGTTTTTGTTAATCCCTGAAATATTTGGGACATAATTTTGTTGAACAGACTTATTGCAGTTTTGATTGGATATGCATGAGATGTGTTCCTCGATGTGTTGTGATAGTTTGAATTTTCTCATCAACAGAAATATGCAAATCTACCATGCAGAAGAACTCTAATTCCATAGGCTACATAAAATATCATCTTCTGATTCTTCTGATAGAAAAATTTGATGACAGGAAAAGATCATTCACACCACATTTGTAGTCCCCACAAAGACGCACTGTTTCATTAGGTTTGGGTATGATAACTAGTGGAGAACTCCAGTTACTACTGGTGTTCACAGTATTTTCAAGATTACCTATATAGCTGATTGACACTTTTAAATTTGGAACACAGCCTATTCGCTGTTCAAAAATAGTAGAATATTCATGTAAAATATCATCGACATGAGATACGTTGGAATATAAGTCATAAGGTGTTGGATCATTCACTCTATTCTGAAGATCGGTTTCTTTCAATTCCAGTTCCAATTTTCGAATCCAGTCTCGACCTAAAATCGAGTCATATCCTATATACAATTCAGCCGTCATAGATTTCTCCTTGTATGTCACTAATACCTTCACTTTTCCTTTGCATAGTACAATATTATTTGAATATGTACCAAAGCTGATGTTCGATAGCTGAAAAACAGGATTTATTTTGAAAAAAAAATGAATCTTCTGGTGAAATAGAAAATATGGCTTCTAAATCTACCTCCATTCCAATTTCATTTCCATTTATCATAACAGAAACAATATACAGTTGACAGAAGCAAACATGAACCCTGGGTGGGCGTGTCCTTGTCGCTGTAGTTGTATTTTCATTTCACTTATGCAGCCACTAAAATTGATATTATCGTTAACATTGGCTCGTGATTGGCTGATTGTGATAACCTTGAAATTAGTTGGCATATTTTCCGCGGACCATGTTTGCTTCTGTCGACTGTACTTATCGGAAATAATATGACATTCATATAGATCGACAATTTGACATTTAGCAGATGTGGACATAGTTGTAACTTGATTCATACCGTACGAGGGATGTATACAAGAAGTTTTTTTGATCTATTATTCTATCAATTTATATCAGCCATCAAATTTTGATGGCTGTCAAATTTTTCTTTTGATAGTGTTGTAATGCAAACGCGTTCAACGTGGCCTATTTTCCCACAGCCCCTATATTTTAATGTATTTCTATCCACTCGATAATTGTTTATTATTATTATTTTTGAGGAAGCAATGAAGAAGTTTTAATTTATTTTTTAGATTTTGAGAAAGCATTTGATTCAATTACCAAATGTATAAAGATAATAAGGCAATCTTACGACCAATGTACTGCAGGAGTAGAGCACGAAGATGAACTATCGGCGTATTTTAGATAGGTCCCTTTGACTACACCTTTAAATTTTCCAAACAGATACATCCCTTAGTTCGAGTAAACAACCACATTCGTTAGCAGGCTTACACAACAATTGACGAAGTTATCTCGAATTCGACGTTCAAGAATCGCCTTCATACAAAACTATTGACATGGTTATGTCGAAAGTTGACAGTGATATTTCCATTTCGAGAATCGAGCTCCAGAATAACGAAATCGCAAGAGACGGAACGAGTGGAAGAAATCAATGGAAAAAGATTAATTTATTTCCTTATTGGGTATAAGGAATTTGAGAAAAAGAATTTTACTTTTCAAAATTGATTAAAGTCTGTAAATATTATGACCGATAGGGTTAGTTTAATTAAAGTAGGCCGATGAAATAGGGAAATGTAAAATTGGGTCAATATTGTTCTCATCAACACAACTGTTATATCTCAACTGGAAATATTACCAAAGAAAAGTTCTACTACCAAAATGCGGTAGGCATAATATTTACATAGGTACATGTTGTGGTAAAAAAATATGTATTTTATAGTATATTAAGTATGGAGAACAGTTAACGTTCGACATACTTATAATGTTTTTTGCACGATTAATACTATTATAAATTATAAAATTAAACACACTCACACTAGTCATATTGACTAGTTTCATTCATTTTATAAAGATAGATACTTTGGTTGTTAAGTAGGTAGTAACTAAGGTGCATAACAACAATGGAGAATTGAGTTTTTATTTAGTTGTCAATAATTTTAAGTACAATTTTGATTATTATAAATTAAAATATGAGCGAAAGTGAATTTGAAGAAATTGAACGGGCTTGGGAAGAAGGGTGTTCCGCAATTAGTCCCGAAAAATCCAAAATCCGTTATCAAAATACCTACCAAAATTTAAAAAATGATGCGAAGGCAAGAATTTAAGAATCGATAAAAAGTCTCTATTGGCATATTGCGTTCAAAGACATATGCAGTTAAGCTCCTGGAAGCCTTTGAAGACTTAGCTTTAGTTTACCTTCGGTCTCTGAAGAAGATAACTTGGTTATCGAAACGCACGTCAGGCAATTAAAAGTGTGTGTTGGTGTAGTGGTAGTGTAAACGGTTTCGGTATCAGTTTCACCAACGGTTCCAGATTCAACATTTCAGAATAGTTGTTAATTGTTCTTAGTAAGATGGACCACAAATTATGGGTTAGTACAGTAAATTTAATTTAAAATCAATATTTTTAGCTCTATAAATTAACAATAGGTTAGCTAAGACTAACACGGTAGTCCATGGCATTGACTCCTAATTCCTCCAATAGGTAGCACTTTAATTACTTTTAATTTTTCGACTAAAATACTCGTATTACATAAACAGCACCAAATCTTTACCTCAATATTTAAATATACCATCACCATACAAAAATTAATTTAAGGAATTTTGCTACTTAAAAATTGCTATTAAGCACGTTTACTGATAATTACTAAATAAAGTAATCGGTTCCATTACTATAATAATATCACTTTAGTTATTCATATATTATGCATTGAAAGTGAATTTTTTAAACAAATTGTATTGGTAAAATAAATATTTATAAAGAATAAGAACTGTAAAAACCAAACATTGAAACAATATTTTACAAAATATTAAATTTACTGCTTCTTTTTATGTAAAGAATAAAGCATTAAGTTCTACGTAAATTATCGATAACAACTGTAAAAATACTCAATTAAAGTGACGATATTCTATATGACCTTTAGCTAAAGAATTCGTTTTCTTGAATCTGGTAAGTTATATTTACTCCTTGTCACATTCGTTGACATAATATGTAATTAATTAATCTATTAAGGTGTTTGTGGATTTGTCGGTATCTAGATTACTTAGGTCCGGTCGGCAACGAAATGGGCCACAAATGAAGAAAATTGTCATATTCGTTGCGTTCCGTCTTATTAAATTTCCGTAATGAAACAGCGACCAATTGAGATCTACACAAGTTTTCAAATTTTTAATAATGTTAACGTATTTTCATCATACTTGAGCTGGGTTCCCCAAAAATACTCAAATGCCTCCACAAATGCATATTCGGGGTTGGGATAAAGTATGGAACCAAGTAAATATCTTTTAAACGAAAAGAACGATATTTATGAAAATTTGCAGGTAAGTGCAATGGAACAAAACGCATCTGATGTACATTTTTTTGATAATAATATACTTCCGGTTTAACCGGAAATGCCATCAACTTCTTTAATTTAATTGGGACACCCTATATATTTTTACAGATTTCGAAAGAGCTTGTTATTTTGAATTCATACATACCTACCGAGTTTAATGTAAACAAATTTGTAAAAACGAGGAATAACTCACTGTTAGTAGTACAATAGATGTACATTTCATTATTTTACAATAATGAGAAACAAAATTACTTCAGATGTTCAAAATGCTCGCCGTTTACTTGCTGACAATATGCCATCCTATTAACAAATTCTTGAGTCACTCTTTCCAAGACTTCTCCACGTATTAGTTCACATTCATCAATAATTCTTTGTCTCAATTCCTGTAAGTTTGTTGGTCGTCTAACGTAAACACGTGATTTTAGATAACCCCAAAGAAAAAAATCTAACGGGCTAAGATCCGGAGAACGAGCAGGCCACTCTATGAATCCTCTACTTCCAATCCATCGATTTGGAAAATTCGCATCCAGAAAATCCCTAACCCGTCTATCATAGTGGGGAGGTGCTCCATCTTGTTGAAACCAAATATTTTGTGGGAATTGCCCATTTAACTTCTGTGGATGCTGGGTATGTGCTTCATGAATCCAATGAGGATTCTCATTTGACCAATACCTTGAGGTAATGCGATTAACTGTTCCATTTAAACAAAAAGTTGCCTCATCGGAAAAAACTATGCTAGAAGCAAAATTTTCGTCGACATTACAGATGTCCATTAGCCGTACGCAAAATTCCAGCCGTCGGTCAAAATCATCGTATAACAATCCTTGAACCAACTGTACCTTATACGGATGATACTTTTCACTTTTTAATATCTTTCCTACAGAACGTCAACTGATACCAAGGTTTAGTGCCAAATTTGTGGTGGAAGTTTGAGGTGATTCTTCTAAATCGATTGCAATATTTTGTTTAACAGTTTCGTTCGTTGCAGTCCGTGGTCTTCCAGGTTTTAGCAAATTTTTTACCATCCCAGTAGTATTAAAACGTTGTAATGTTTTAGTTACTGCTGAGCGTGATATAGGATTTCTCTCCGGATGCAAATTATTAAAAATATGACAGACTTCTTCATAAGTTCTAACACGATCACCATAACCGATCATCATTAAAATTTCAATACGCTCTTTTTCACTTAATTGAACCATTCTAAATTGTGCAATTTATTTCCGTCAATTAGAATTTGACACTTGAAGAACAAAAGACCTACTAAACAGTACTTGTTTATTTATTACTATGCATACAAACAACATCAATTAGTTTATCTAAATTGTTTTATGCTCTAATGCAAAAAACTCAAAGAAGGTTGGTTAAAGTGTTATATTCCTCGTTTTTACAAATTTTTTTACACTAAACTCAGTATGTATGAATTCAAAATAACAAGCTCTTTCAAAATCTGTAAAAATATATAGGGTGTCCCATTTAAATTAAAGAAGTTGATGGCATTTCCGGTTACACCGGAAGTATATTATTATCAAAAAAATGTACATCAGATGCGTTTTGCTCCATTGCACTTACCTGCAAATTTTTAATAAATATCGTTTTTTTCGTTTAAAAGATATTTACTTGGTTCCATACTTTATTCCAACCCCGTATACCACTGCATTCCACAGTTTTACAAACAATGTTTTGGATGAATTCGTTAAGCAGCAAGACCCACCCTTATGAAATAAGATGGCGATCATTCAAAGTTTTACTTAAGCCAATAAAAAACCAGATTAGGGATTAAGAGATTACAGATTACAAATTACACTGCGACCTTTGCACTCAGCTCCACACAAGTTTTGAGTTTTCCTGTATCGATTTGAGTGCGTCCAGAGTCGCTTGACTATCAGAATAGATTACTATGCTCTCCTTCTCCATCTTTCAGGAATTAGTTCTGTAGCGTAACATTGCATGGTAGCAATTTCTGCTTGAAATTAAATGAAACACTTTTGTTAAAGATATACCTAGGGACCATTCTTTCTACAGGGAACCCTAAGACTTGGTCTACTTTTATTTCCTAGTATAACTTTTTTTGGTCAGTACCTTGCCCACAGCTTACTGTGGCCGACCTTGCGTTAGTCCATGTACTATTGACATAGCCCCCCTTGAGTGTAATATACAAAGGTGGTAAGTTTAATAAAACCTCTAACGCAGTTCCCATCTCCCCTATAATGCTCAGGCATGCCTGCCTTTTAACCTCACTAAGCATGTGAATAGCTCCAACCTGCTGGATTTTTGTTCACCAAACCCCTAAACCATTGGTCAACCTAGGTCTTTACACCCATGTGATACGCAACGTCATCATGACAGTCCTACTCGCTAGGACTAGCTATTGCCATTTTCTTGCCCTCTAAGGACTTCTAAAGAATCTATTAAGATCGTCCAGCTCCAAGTTTGTTGAATTGCCAGGCTGGTACGCCAATTCTGAAGGAATTGGTCTTTAGCACTTCGTCCCTAATGTACCTCTTTATCAATATTTCCAGTGTTTTAACCAAGGAAGGAGAGAAACTTAATGGTAGGTATGACTTCGGCATCGGTTACCCTACCTCCTTTGGGTATGGAGATAACCCTAACCTTTTGCCATGCCTTCGGGATGGACTTCTATGCCAGAGAAGCTTTAAAGATTTTACTTAGTTCTAGTATACTCAAATTATTTTCGCCAGACCAACCAATTTAATATGTTTTTTTAAGAAATTGATTGAAGTAACCTTTAATTTTTTATTGTTTCTTCTTTCTCGCTATAGACATAAGTTATTCAACCAGACTCAATATTATAAAGGTATGACGTGTACTATCGTCAACGAAAGTAGCCTGACAAATTTAAACTAGAAATGAATTAACCTAAAACATTGTCGATAACCAATAGGGCTTAATTAGTTTCTCGGAGCGCCTACGATTCCGTCCTATGTACACTGTAAAAAATGAGTGTAAATATGACAAAGAGTCTACCAAAATTTTAATGCTGTTTTTAAATTATCTTATAGCGTTTTCCATTCGTCGCACTCGGGCAGTACTGGGTTTTTAGAGAATTCAAGGCCAGTGCTGTCAGATGCATGCTCTAGGGCAAAACCAATGGAACACGAAAATTGATTTGACCCGCACCGCACTGTTTGTTTTTATTGACATTTGATAACAATAATAAAAGATTTGAATTTTTTGTTTTGTAGAGTGTAGATTTTATTTAACTAGGTGTGGTTTGGCATTTGGTTGTAAACATTAATTATTTATCTAAGGTAAACATATTTATAATAATGTATTTATTGAAAATGAAAATTAACAATGACATTTTCTCCCTCGACTTTGCAAATGATTACGAAACTTACAAAGAAATTAGAAGTAAGTCTAATTGATTAAATATAACATTTGAGAATATATTGATATATCAGACATAAGACAGCAATGAAGAGGAAGATGTAAGTTATATAATTTAATTGTGTTTTAGGTAATTATGAAGTAGCCATTGAATATAACTGTAATAATAATAGTTTTTTTTTTATTTTTACTATACGCCACTGCTTTGCACATCAAATAGCTAGTGCCAAATGATTGCCCTCGGTTCGCCCTTAGCTCGCTCTGAGTTTGAGTGACAGATGAATGGAACATTAAAAAATGAAAAAACTTCGATGAATGGAACACAAAACTTGCGCAAGTTCTGCCCCAGTGCGACGAATGGAAAACGCTATCAGTAGGTACTTTTTTGCCCTACTCATTCTGTTGCCAATGTGTGAAACAGTGATTTTCATTCTTTTAGCGATTTTGAATTTTGTTTCTCTACGACTTTCGGCTATTCCGCACGGATTTTAATTTTTCATTGTGATTTTTTACTCTCGTTCATTAGTCACTACAAAAACACCGATACATGCATATCGTTTTCTGTTGTGTTGGAACAGACCTCGTGATGAGGACGGTAACATGGAATTTAACGTTTCAATGAAAACTTGCCCTAGCCATGTCAGGCCACTTTTGTTGACGATAGTACCCATAATTCTCGCCCGAGGTAATATAAAACAAAGGTGAAAAATAATGGTTATCTATTAAGATTCACCAACTATAGACGAATTTGGGTGTTTTTTTTAAATTGGAAGATTTGATCTAGAGTCTGAGATAAAGCTTCGCTGCAGAGCATTGAAGATATATTTATTGGAGAAGAGAATTTGGCCTTTATCAGCCTTCTATATAACTAATAGCAAAATGTCTTATTTTTATTACATATTATACTCAAATATTATGTGATCCAGGCTTTCCATTTCTCCACAGTAGTCGCAGAAGTCAGTTTACTTACCATTATCCTATTCAACTGTTTTCCATAGCTTGCCTGTCCAAATCCCATTCTTATTATCGTAGTAATATAATTCCTGGGAATGTTTAGCAGGTACCAAGTTGATTTGGGTAATTCTGGCTGTATACAAGTATATTGTGCAATATGAGTTGTGCAAAATTTTTTCCAATGATGTCCATGTTTTGAATTGATTCATTTAACAAAGGTTTCAGAAGTCTCAAAACTTATAGTCAATTTTCTCCAGTAGTCATCGCGAACTTTGTCAATGTATCAACAAATTTAAGATGGTGGCCATTCAAAGTTTCAAAATGGAAATTTAAATAGGCGTTACACTATTGATAGCGGAGAGATGAACCGTTTAAGAGTTTTTATAAAGATGGTCTGAAGGTGTTTGTCAGCTCTCTGCTGGATCTACCAGGGGCGATATTTACATTACACATGAGGATAATAATTTGCGTTTCGTCGTGGCCGGTTTTGTTGCCGACCGGAGTGGATATGTTCGCACGGACCTTAAGTCGATTTATGTTTCTTAAAATGCAATTTATTGTACTAACCCTTACTTTGCGGAATTTGATCATAATATTAAGAACAAGAAACAAATAAACAAAATTTTCTGTTTCGTGTTCTCAATAGTTTCTAAAAAGCTTTATTCTCTTTCATTATTTATTTTTTTATCGTAGATTGACCGAAGATGTTGGTATTTGTAACCAAACTGTTCCAAATAGTACTCAGTTATTGTGCAGCTATCATAATTTACCCTGCTTTTTTGACAATGTTACTATTGTTCTATATTTTTAAGAAACTGGTTGAGTGCTACTTGAAATTAAAGTATGGAAAACAGTTTGGAAATATGATCGGTTCTTCTGATAGTATGTGGATAGAAGGAGAACCGCAAAAGAACCTTACTGATGCTATTTTAATAGTCAACATGGATTTGAATAATTCCATTGACATAGCTCAAGAAACAAAATCTATTATTAAAAAGAGTATAATAGAAAATGCAGAAAATGTTCCGAAAATGACTAGCATTATGCAAACTTGTTGCGGATTTGGTTATTTATTAAGAATAGATGTAGACATTGACAAATGCATTACTATGCTCACTGTGAAAGAGGATAGCAGATATTATGCAAAAACATTGGAAGATATTATGGAAGAATACAGCAACAATAAACTACCTTACGATAACAAACTGTTATGGCAAATAATTTTTGTTACAGGTTCTGTAGAATGGAAAGCTAGACAAAATATCAAAGAACATCAAATTTTTCTTTGGCTTAGACTACATCATGTTGCTGCAGGTAAATATTTTGCTTTAATATAAAACAATAGTCAAGAAAATATTGCCATTTGATCGATTGGTATTTTCCATGGATTTTTTAGAATGTACCTATATTATGTTCTCTCATCATAACTAGCAATGGGAACAAAAAGACTTTTAAAAAATATTTATAGTGCAAATTTTACTTTAATAGCATTAATTACCTACGAAATTTAATTTTTCTAACTTCTTCCATAGCTCACATTCTCTATCAATAAAATAAAGGTACATTTCAGCCCTTTTTCTGCAAATCTATTTTGAATTGCTAGCAAATTTTTACCATGTCTTCGTACATTGCCGCAACTTTTGAGAGATTTTTTTGTCAGTTTCTGAATATTTGAGGTTACGTTACCTTTAATTTAAAATATGGATTTTCATACAAATACAAACTGTAAATACCTTAGAACAAAAAGATACAGGAAGGAGTATTTATGCAAAATTACCTTGAGTCCAGAAAGGAGCTTGCATATTATGGCGGCCAAGTGTCAATTTTAATTTCCGTTTCCATTGACGTACCGAAAAAAAAAAATAAAAATTATATCAAAGTTTTCATTTTTAACAAATTTCAACCAATCAAGTGTGGGAATACAATTAGTGTTCTAAATATTTAAGTGTTTATAAGAACCGACTGATACGCTTATGCGCTCATTTTTGACATTTACATGCAAATAATGCTTTGACAGTATAGTTTAAACATAAACAATGCGTCATACAAGGAGCTTCAAAAATGTCAGGGAATTTGATGGCCATCTTGATGTGGATATTCCTTCTTCTTCCAAAAAATTTTGTACTGCAGCTGTTCGATGTGGAAGTGCATTGTCATACATAAACACAAATCCATCACCTACCGTCCCCCGGAATAGACACAGCACCAGTGATTCTTCTCTCCAAAACCAGGAGAGGCGTCCGTGTATCCCTCTTATAAATACCACTCCAAACCATAATACTCCTACCTTCAAATAGAACACGTGGTTGGGCTGTTTCTAATCGGGTTTTGTCGTCCTGGGTCCCTCCAAACTAGCGTTCTTCGCGAATCAGAAACCAAGCCATTTCTTGATTCATCAGAGAACATCACGCAATTCCAGTTAGGACCATGGTGTAACTTTTCTGGAGCCCATTGTAACATTACAATTTTTTTTGGTAGGCTAGTTTGGGAACACGTATATAGAGGTCTTCTGCGATACAAACTTACCGCATTTAATCTTTGTGTAATTGTTTGCCTTGAGATAATCAGTCCTTCAAGTCTAGCAATTTCTCTGGATATGCCACTTGCATATTCCTGTCGATTTCTTCGAGCTATCAATGTAATCTGCCGGTCTTGTGCTGCTGTTGTATATCGATTCCTAACACTTCTGGTATGATCCTTCACTTCATTTTTGTCTTGGAATTTTTTTTTATCTTTGATACAGCACCCTGAGTAACACCAACAATATTCGCGATATCACTTTGACTAAAGCCTTGTTGTAACAAAGCAATTACTCTAAACCTATTAAAATATGATTTTTAAACAACTCAAATGAAATGAAATTTAAACAAGAATTGAAATAATGTGAATTAAAAAGTACAAATTAATACAAAAATACGAATCAAATTTAGTATTATTTTGATTTAAAAAAAAAAGAGTTTTTAAAAACCATAGGCCAAAGCCATGTCAAAATAATTATTTAAAAAGTAGATAAATCAATTTATGAGACTAAAATTTTAGAGGATTGTGGATATATATGACGATAATCTTTTTTAATATATTATCTTGAATGATTTTCACACTTTTTTGAATAAATATTGACAAAATATATTGATCGTAAGCCTTATGTTAAATTTTCTGAGCACAAAATATATAATGGACTGAGGTTTATGCTTTCTTGAGTGTTGTTTATGATCGTACTCAACTACTTATTCACAAACACGCAGCAAGTAGCACGCCATCATTAACATCTAACATCTTGATGCTTTAACTGCATTGCGATAAAATCGACAATATTTTCATCTAGTGCTCGCTTAGATTATGAACTGTTGTTGGTTATGTAAATAGTGATGTCTTTCATTTTATAGGAAGTTTATCTGTATAGTTAATCATGAGTTTTCTTGATTTGTAGATGGTGTTTCTGCGGTGAAAAATTTTACAGGAATGTATTCAGATGGAACCGAAGACGTATCGGAAAATTTTCAAAAAATCCTCAGAAAATTCAAAAAAAAACAAAATTTTATTGAAAAATGTTTAGATAATTTTCACGTTTGTATGCTCCTACCCAGTTTTTTAATTTCAACTAGATTTAAAAAAAGTTTACATGTCAATCACTTTAAATCCTCGACCGAAAAAGGTAACAATAGATATTTTCCAATAATAGATTATGATGATACCATTCTACATTCCATAAAAAGAATAAAGAATACTTTAGGAGATACCGCTTTTGCAGAAGTTGTCTTGACGTCAATTTCGGCAAGTTTAGAAAGATATTTTGCCAACGTAAGTAAACAATTTGTTAATACTGCAAAGCTTGCATAAAAGTATTCCAATATTATTTATAGACAATATTATACACTTTCATCAACGGTTGATACTCACAAAAATTAATTTATTGTTCGAGCAGTAGGTTAGGTTCAATGTGAGTGGGGCGCTCAACCACCCCTCCACTGCGACCACCGTTGGGTCTATTGTGGCTCACCCCTAGGGTTATAAATCGCCATACAAGCCAATCCTCCTTGCGGAGTCAATGGTTGTCTGCGGCGAGACCTGCTTAAAAGTCGTTAGGCTCCAATTTTGGGAAACCAAAAATGCGGTGCCTAGTATTTTCCAGGGCGGAGCAAGAACATAATATGTGTTCTGCAGTCTCGTCTTCCACACTGCAGAAGCGGCAGTCTGACGTTTGACCTATTTTCTTCAGGTGGTATCTTAGACGACAGTGTCCCGTAAGCAGTCCTATAAGAATGCGTAGGTCTTTCCTATCCCACTCTAGAATCTGCTTAGTTATATTTTTTGAGGGTTTGGAGATGAAAGCCTTCGAATGGATTAGTCCTGGGATATCATTCCAGTACATGAGGATTTTCCTCTTTATCGAGCCGGAGATATCTTTGGCAGTACTTTTGGTAATGCCAAAGAATGGTTCAGGTCCTATAAATCTAGACTCTGCTCCTTTTTTGGCAAGAGTTTCGGCTTTTTCGTTACCCACCACTCCGCTATTTCCTGGTGCCCAGAGCAAAGTTACCCTGTTGTTAGAACCAAGACGTTCTAAGGCTTTAATACAGTTCCATACCAACTTTGAATTAAGCCGGTTGGAGCTCAGTGCCTGGCTACCTGATACAATACGTATGTTTTTGTTTACAAGAGGGTGATTTATCAGCTCTCTTGCACACAATTCAATGGCGAAAACCTCTGCCTGAAAGATGGTAGCATATGAGCCGAGGTTTACTACGATTTCAACCCTCGGTTTGCTACCATACACTCCTGCTCCAACACCTTCTGGAGTCTTGAAGCCATCAGTGTATAGTACGTAGTCCGTCCCAGAGAAAGAGATGATCCCCTTTTCCCATTCGTCTCTCTTCGGAAAGAGGACTTTAAAGGACTGTTCTACGTGCGTCCGGGTGGCTAGGATATCTGAAACCATCCCAAGCGTGTGGTGATCTTTAATTTCACGCATCAGGCCCGAGTGGTCCCAGAGCCTCTTCCCTTTTACTTGACTATCCACCAACAGCAGCCTATAGGACGCCATCCTGGCCTCCTTCTCCAATAATAAATGGAGTGGGGTTATATCCAGGATGATCTCCATTGCCGCTGTCGGGGTAGGGACATTGCCCCCGTAATGGCCACGCATGCTAGTCGCTGAAGTCCAGACAATCTTGCTCTGGTGGATTTCTGAAGTCCCTTGGACCACGAGGCCACCGAGCCATACGTGATCATTGGTTTTATCACTGTTTGATAAATCCAGTAAATCTGTTTGGGGCTCGTTCCCCAAAATTTGCCGCAGATTCTCCTGAGATTCCACCTCCTTTATTTATTGTTCTTTCCACATGGGCGTTCCAGATAAGTTTACTATCCAAGATGATCCTCAGATATTTTCGAGCAGTAACAAATGTGAAAGTGTGGAGAATTGGCATGAAGGTTTATTTAGTATGTTTTTTGTTTTTGTTTCGTTTTTAAATAACATGATACCAAACCTTTTTATCCACTGAAAAAGCTTAAAACTTTTTAGAAATATACGAATATTGTTCCATTATATTTTACAACAGAAGCTAAAAATACCATTTTAAAATAGGATTATTTATTCTATTATTATAAGTTTCTTACTTCATCAAAGTTAAAGTTTTTGAGTTGATTGCTTTAACTTTGTTGTTAGTTTTTACTGATCGAAGTAAATATTTTAGAATTGCGACAGTGTTCCAGATATGATGTCTGTCACTATACCAGTTATAATGAATATAAATGATACAAAAAAAAAGAACGGTATAAAATTGAAAAATTCCTTTGGACTTGTTCTAGTTAATTTACCAATTTCGGTTAAATCGACTTCATTAACTGAGAGATTAGCAGCAGTGAAGAAATGTACAAGACAATTAGTTCATTCATATGATACTAAGGTTAGTATTTTGACTTTACCGAACAAACTTTTTTGCTGTACGAGAAGTTTTTTAGTATCACTTTCATAGTTATTATAATACTAGGTATTGCTACTTGATTCAACCCGATTATGTATGTTCTAGCATTCTAGAAATACAAATAATAATATATTTTTTAGTAGCAATAAAACTCAAAATCATCCCACAGTAAGTAATATGTTTCGGTCACAAGACCATCTTCAGGCTCTAAGACAAGAACACAGTGTGTCAGAATGAAGAATTACAAAAGTCAAAATATATAAGACAAAATATAACATTTAATATAAAATGGTAGTTAATCTAACAGTAAATATTGTATTTTAACATTTACAGAACAAACAGATCAATGTTAAAACATATACCAATTATTATATATATTGTACAGACTCACCTTCATGTGCAGACTGCAAATAGGGAAAATTTTTTATCATAAAGAAATACTCAAGTGCGTTAGACATACGCCCTATGTGCTTTTTTTACATTTTTGAAAATTAGTAACTACTTCCTCCGGCAGTAAAATAGCATATATATCATATAATTTTTTTTTCTTTTTAGTATCTAATCTTTAGGATCCGATAGGTTCTCGCAGCGCTAAAGTGACTTACCATTTAGCCTCTTGGGCTCCCCTACTACTATATTCTATTGCTCTCTGATTCCGTCCCCACTCTGGTTTCAGTTGCCATAACGCCATGTCAGCTGATCACATAGACTCGTTCGTGGTATGATATTGTTTACAACGTATTTCCAACGTTTTTGCTAATTTATTGCTTATAATTATATAAACTTTTCTATTTGCATGCTATTTCCTAAGCTTTTTAGTTAATTAAGTTCAATAATTAGAAAAAAAAACTGAAAAAGTGGAAAATTGTTTCCACCTGCACCCAGGGTAAGGAAACAACAGTTTCTATACCAAGCTTGACCGTTTTCTATCAAAAAAAACAACTACTTCCTGGGCTATATGCCCCAACGGACATTGAATTACATTCCAATAGAAAACGTGATGGCGACCGACTTCGTCGATACTTGCAACCATCTCTATCGATTTGCAAATTAACAGGAACCTACTCGTAGACCGGTTTCGACATTATTGTGTATCATCATCATATACTACCCAATATATTACAAAAAAATGAGCTCATAAACAATGCACATTTTTACCAATTTTTAAAACAATGGTGTTAAAAAATAAAAAATATATTGATAATTATGTTTTAATCTTAAATTTTGGCGTATTATTGATTGTAAATAAAAAATTTAAAAATGCATGAATTTTTCCAACGGGGATCTATTTGTTAACCTATTTAGAATAACTCGACGAAGTAAACAAAATCGCAAGGATTTAGTTCAATAATAATTATCGATTTTTTTCTGTTAATATTTACTGCAGAAAAAATTGTTAAAGCATAGCTAATGAAAAAATTTTTATACAATTTTTTTTAACCGCGGATTATTTTTCATTCATGTATCAAATAACACCTTGGTCGTAATTTTCGGTGAATATTCAAAATATTTATAAAACTGCAAATTTTTGTGTAGCCACTGAGAAAATAGTATTGGATATTTCCAAGCATTTACCTAACAGGCTTTTTAAAATTCCAAAAAACACTTTAACTGACTAATACTTGAGAAAAAATATATAATTTTGTCCGACATTCATAAAAATAAGTACTCAGACATTTATCTATTATTATTATCTATTATTTCAATTTAAAAAAAAATATTCCGCTATCTGTAATAAACCACGAAAACATTACGGTGGTCGGTCATATGTAGCTCTTTACCTAGCACCGAATTACATCCCTCCTTCCACTACCCAATACTTCTGAAACCAGGCGATGTTGCTCGTTTTCACATATACGATATCCTAGATGATTTTTACTAACTTTCAAACGAGAACATGATGACACGGTACTGTTCGTTCTTAATATAATAGATTTTCTTAAAGTAAGGGTGGGCATAACCAATTGCATTAAAAAATTTACCATTTTAAACCATAGTTTTATTTTAGATTCGATTCTTCTTAATTAATTACGTTTTGGGATTGATTCCTAGCTATTTTATCAAATACTTGGCAGAAGATCTCGGTATGTGTTTCAGTAATTTTCCTGGAATTCCCAAAGTGCGGGCATCAAATGGTTTAGAATTGGAACATCTACTTTTCTATCCACCTATAAGAGGACCAATTGGTAAGTATATCATGCTTCGTTTAAACTACAATAAATTTTTTCTACGGCTGCTATGGAATGTGGTGCTTTTGACACATTTGACAGAACTACAAAGTAACGTATTGCTATCAACTGTGGGAAAAAATCTACCTCACGGGTCTTTTCCCACACCACGTACATTTAAATGGGAATTCAGCCGTGAGGTAGATTTTTTCCCACAGTTGATAGCTGCTGTTACGAAAAAAATGAAACACCATGAATCTCAATACAAAATTGCAGTAATGTAACAATTAATTACAATATTAATTAAATTTGTTTTTTGTGTATTATTTTATAACCAATAATAATAATAAAATGTTATGAATTCACTTCTTTATTTTTATTATTAATACGCAGCCGTAGAAAAAGTATAGTGTGCAACACGGTGGAAAAGACACTTTCCTTACTATTATTATACTATTATATTATCAGCTTAAAGCTTATTTATAGCATTTTAAACCAATAATAGAAAAATGTGGATAGGGATATATACCTACTAGCTGATCCGACAGACGTTGCCCTGTCTTTAACGATGAATATTGAATTCGAATTGGTATGATTAATAAAAAAAGTGTGTTTATTATTCTAAGACTTTGTAATATACAATAATCTTAGTTTTCTTTTTTTTATACATATATAAATAGTTTTGTTGGTATTCCGATTCAGAAACAGGCGACTTAACTGTCCATGTAAAAAACATGGATGTTTTGATTGATCTACCCTCGTATTATATTTTTTTTTAATATTATACCTACCCTCGTATTATATTTTTGTTAAATAGTATCCGTTTGCCCACTTTTTGATGTGCCCTTATATTATATATTTGTTAAATAACGTTCTTTCTCCATCTGCAAACTTTATGAAGTGCCCTTGTATTATATTTTTGTTAAATAATGCCCTCTCCATCTGCTAACTTTTTTATGTAACCTTTTTATTAAATAATGCTCTGTAGTCATCTGCCCACCTTTTGGTTATATTTTTGTTAAACAAATTTTTAGCACGAAAGAAAGTAAATTTATTGTACTAACTCTTACTTTTCGGAAGTCCATCTTATTAAGAATAATAAAAAACTCTTCGTTTCAACGTAACTTCCAAGTTTATTTGAAAAAATATGTTTTAAATTACAATGACGGCCGTTTTGCTAAGAAGCATCGTCAGATTGACATTTAAGTTACATTTTGTTTGTTTGTAGCTAGGTACCTGATGTTTAGGTAGTATTAAGGATAGACCAAGTATGGAAGTAATAAGACATAACAATATTAAAACCTAGATGTTAATAGCCCTAAGGGATTATCCTGGATGTAATTCCCTCTAAGATCAGTATAACTGTACAATGAAAAAGAAAAACCAGGAAAAAACTATATCATGCTGATCTTTACAATAACAATATATTTGTGTTTTACAATTATGTCTTATCTATGTATAAAATGTAAACTAAATCAAAGTAAGCAGTTTAATAGTGGAGAACTTCCAAGATTTATTTGTTCATTAACAACTTTAAATTGTGGATCTGCTAGATGTCTTTTTATTTCAAGTTCTTCAAGGAAATCTAAATTTTGTTTTTTATCACAAGTGTGAAGTATTTGGATGTCATTGGTGTGTAAGAGTGAGGTTGGATGTTTAAGTAGGTGTTTTGCAAAATTTGACTTATCTGGTTGTTTTAATCTATATGCTCTTAAGTGTTCATTAAATCTTACTTCAAAATTTCTTTGTGTTTGACCTATATATACAGCATTACATATTGGACAATTCATTTTGTAAACACCAGATTTTTTTAATTTGGGTAATTTTGTTTTTACATTTAACAATTTTGTACCAACATTATTTTGTGTTTTAAATGATATTAATGCTGATGTTACCGAGGATAATTTTTGAAATTGTATTGGAAATATTTCCACAATATGTAATATTTTTATATAAGTCATGACAAAATAAAAAAATAATCTTGCAAAAAAAATTATTAACAAATCAAAAATAAGGTTGATCGTATAGGGGTGAAAATTTGTATTTATTTTTGTATGTTGTTTGTATGTTGTTACACGAGAATTTTATATATTAGATTAATTGGGTAAAGGGTTTTCAAAAATGTAATTTATTTTATGAAATCATAGAGTGCAGGTTAATGAACTCTATTTTTGGTATTTTGTTAAATATTTTTTTTCGTTTCAGGGCTTGCTACTGCTTTAATGACTTATAACAACAAAATTCATTTCACTTTAGTAATTGACGATAAAGTTATGACCAATAAAAAAGATTGTCAGAGAATCGTAGCGGATGTTTTTCAATATATTCGGTTATTTGACGAAGAAGTATGGAAGGAAACATCACCGACGCAAATTATCAGTGAGAAATTATAACAAAATTGGATGGTTTTCTTCGTTGAAAATGATTTTCATTTACAATAATGAATCAATATATTAAACAAAAATAATCTTACCTTCATAGTAAAACAGTCTATGTTTAAAAAAAAGGATATGTTAAAGTAATAAATTATTCAAAAGATGGATATCAGAACTTCTTTAATGAACTAACACATTACAAACTATATATGAACACTTAATTAACTTGATCCCAATGAGAGCAATGAGAAAAACATGACACTGTATCTAAGGGATATGGTCTAATTAATTTTCTTAAAAGCTGCCAAATCTTGCATTCATGGAAGTAGTTACCTAAAATAGATATTTAAATTTGAAATAATTACCGTTAGAAGGATGTTCCATTAAGTAATATTTATAGGATAAGTATGGGTATAGATTAAGTTTTAATAATAATAAAAACATTCTCGATTCAGATAATTATTCATTATAAGTTATAATTAAAAAGTTAATGTTAATAATAAATACTTATACAATAAGTTGAGTTAGTAACTAAGTTTAAAGAAAATGAAATATACTTACAGATAATAAAATAGTGTAATTGGATCTCTATAGTAACGGGTAGGTTTATATGATCATCAATTATGTTTAAAAATACCTAAAAATATTAAATTTATTTAACAATATAATGTAAAATGATGATAGAAATGATAAGTGAAAAATGACGCTATTAGTGATGTGATTGCTAACATTGAATGCAAGTAACATAAATCTGAATTTAGAAAAGTAAAAAGATACTAGATACTGAACAATTTAAAACTCTATAGTATATTGAAAGTGAATGGATTGAAGTGAAAATACACAAAACTCTCTATGAGAAAATGTGATGTTAATATGTATTTTTCATTTTTACTATTATTTGTATGTATTTCTAATAGGTAATTAATCAATTTTATATCCTTGATTAGTAGTAATAAGTTGTGATTTCTTTAAAATTGACAAAAATTCAGATTAAAAATGGCTGAATTCAATAAATTTAAAATGTAAATTAAAATCAAAGCATAAAATTTGTAACAATAGAAAATGTTTTCAATGATATTTGGAATATCAGAGAATGTTTTTATATAAGAATTATTTAGATTTAAGATGTATTTGTTCACAATTGTTGTAAAGTTCATTATAAAATTGTAAAATGGCAGCCATTGAATCGCTTTGATTCAATTATTAATTTAGTAGGAAAAGTGTCTTTTAATTAAGAAAATTTATTTTAAATATCAATTACTGCTGTTTCGCTATAATATTGACATATGTCAATCTGACGATGCTAGTTATAGCGAAACAGCTGTAATTGATATTTAAAACGAATTTTTCGAATAAATAGTGGAAGTTTAGTTTAACTGTGCAGTTATTTATTGTTCTTAGTAAGATGAACTTCCAAAAATTTATTTTGTTAATAATAAAAAAGTTTTAAGTTGTAAGTAACTTATTCTTCCAACGTCAAAGTCTTTGTAAAATATATACAATTCAGATTTATTTATTGGACTACCATCCGTTTTTATCATGTATGCCTCACAACTATCACATTTATATTTCTGAACAAGTTTATGTCCTAAATATCCAGCGACATAAACATTACTGCAAAGTTCTAAATTAATTATTGATTTTGAAAAATCGATAAATCGGCATAATTGTGAATATTTGTAGTTTGGCCTGTTTCGTCAAAATCTCCTATACTACAACTGATGATACTATCATAATTCGTCTTATCCACATTGATAGATTTCTACAAAAAAATAAGACTAAGACTATTTACATAAACAATGAAACTGTTTGTTTTTTGAAAATTTCTTCTACTGCTAGGTATTTTAAAAGTATTTCTTGCAGTTTGTTGTGCTATATGCTGCGAGTAAAGAAATTATGCTGAAATACCAGTCTAAAATGAGTTACTGAAAGGTATGAAATATAACCACCCCGGGTTCTTACGACAGAGAAAAAGTTTTCAATTGGATCCTGATGCAAATATGATCTACACATATATTTAACATTCACATCTCGTTTTAAATGTTTAAGAAAATACAGCATTGCTTGAATTGTCCAACGGAAGCCTTCGATGCAATAAATATTATTTCTTATTTTATCATTTCTTGCTAATCGAACTTCCAGCCGTTTGAATACCCTCAAGTTTCTAAGAAATCAACGTACAGTTTGTTATTGTTGCCCAAGTATTGAGTGGCCCAATTCAACTCAGAAGAATGACCAATATAACTATTGTCAGATGTATAGAACACCAAAAGTTTTGTTGTGTAAATTGCATCTTAAATTAGCGTGCATATGTACTGTTTTTATATAAAAGAAAATAATATTTTTCTGAAATCGCTTGGAAATGGCTATGTTCTCGGATCAATTTCTAACCCCAAAGTACGCTAATCTGGTGCAATATTCCGAGCAAAATGTTTGTTGTTAGCAAGTAGAGCGTCAAAGTGCGAATCCTTCTTTTTAGATACCTATCACCTGGTAGGGGACAACCCTGAGGATAAAAGTGTTGTCTTGAGCCCAAACATAATATTCTGAATCTTTATGGTTAATTTGTAGCGCTGTACTTCTGAAAGAAGGTGGTCTTTGCAATATTTCTGGATGTTTTCACTTTTGAAAATAGCTGCATTATCTGATACTATTACAGAAGGGTCACCCTGCACTGAAAAAGATTCCTTCGAGTAGAGTGACTGTTGAAACTTATGACGGAGCATTACGGATCGGGCGAACTTGTGTCCACTTCTTTTATATGTCTAAATAGACCATAATATAGTAATAAATGTATTTAATTACGTTTTCCAAATTAATTTACATTCTTTTACTGTAATAAAGTTAATTATTTAAACATTTAGAATATACTTATTACTGAGATACTTTTTAAAAATACTTACGAAGCTATTTCAACTTGTAGATACAATCGTAACGTATAAGAAGATACTTTTTCCTTGTTCTGTAACTTTAATTTCACTTTAGTCAATTTACAAAAACCCTTTTGAATATTTAGAATGCACTAACACTAAATTAATTACTAAAAAACAACGAAAATGTGTCTCACTGCACTATGGCGTTCATTCCATACCGATATATTTGAAATATTTGTTGTAGATTAGAGCATGCGTCTGACCGTATGCGCATACGTTATTATTATATTTTTGAAATAAATGTTTCTTATGCTTCAACAAGGAAAATTACCGAAGTACCATTAACATTTACTAGCCATACTGCTACTATAAACAATAACTATATAATAACTAATATTAATTAATTAAATTTTATACAATAAAATTATTAAAAGCATCTAGTAGTTGCTGTTGTTCAAGTATTATTAATAATAACAGATGCAATGCAACCTAAATACAACTACCACAAGCCATTTACCGTCCTATTCCCAGGAAGGGACGAATGGGAGACGTATAGATCGAATCTTACAATGGCTGACCAGTGTTGGTACACGGACGGCTCTAAGACCGAGAGAGGTGTTGGAGTTGGGGTACATAGAGGGAAACCAAAGGTGACTTCATGGAAGTGTCGCCAATGACCCTGATGAGCTTTATTAGAGGCATAGGGCTGATAGAACGACTATAACCTAGGGGTGAGCCACAATAGATCTTTCAGGTCGCAGTGGAAGGGACATTAAACGACCACTCACATAGAACCTAACCTAACCTAACATTATTAATACAAGTAGGTCGTGGGTAAAGTATCGTACATAGCTAGTGCTGTAAAGCAATTTATGCACTCACGGAACTACGCACCAGCTAGGCGACTTCGTGCGAAACTTTTCCATTCGTGCGTAAAATGCTTCTTACCACACACGTTAGGTATTACGTATTACGCTCGACTTTACAAGATCTAAACATAAAGTGGTACAAGTTTCTCCTACCACAGACACAATTAAAGCTTCTTAGCGATGTTTTTAGTCTTCTGAGGCTGCTAAAGGACCGCTCTACTGTACAGGTCGTGCATGGTAAAGCGACAAAAATTTTCAATGCTTTTTCCGTTTCTGGAAAGAAGGAATGTGTATCTTTTAGGACATCAACTACTGTAAGATTTGTTAGATTAGGCCTATCGTGCTACAATTGCTGCCAAAGTTCGATTTCATTATTTATGTTCGGTAAATCATAAAACTGGGCAATACATTCACGAGTTTGTTGCAGATTTTCAGTTTTCTGAAGGACTTCCTTCCATTTCCTTCCTCCAGTCCGACTTTCTTCGCAACAGCAGTAGCTTCCTTTATAATTTCGTCACGTTTTCTGGATTTTCACGGTGGTTTTTAATTAAAAGTAAAATCCTTTTAACGTATTCCGAGGCTTTGATTAAGTCCAAAGCTACAGATTGAAGTACGTTAACAAGGGGTTCCATCAAAGCCGAGTATTTGGCTATCAACATAATCCCGAGAATGAAAGAAATTCTGGAAGTAGCCGCATGTAGTTGGAAGGCACTTTTCCTAGTTGTACTATTTCCTTCCTGAGATAATGTTTATAAGGTGTTTCTCACTCCATCTTGTCTCGCAAAGCCTGGAGATATTAGGTATTAACCTCCTCCTGAAAACTGGTTCCCATGGCATTTCTTATTTCGGGAAGTGAATTTAGATCATTGATAACTAGATTCAATTTGTGGGACGAGCAATGAAAGTATAGGGCTTTGGTGTACTTTTTGCGTAAGATCGCTTGTACTCCTCCGTCTTTTCCTGACATCGTTGAACAACCATCAAAACCAAAACCAACGCATTTATTGATATTCAGATCTTCTTTTGTTAAAAATCATCTATGCTATGTGTAATTGATTTCGCATCCAAATTTTTTAGCTCAGTGAATCCGACAAACATTTCTTGGACTTCCTGTGTTTCTTCATCAAAATATCGTATCCCAATCGATAGTTGTTCAGTACCAGAAATATCAGCTGTTTCGTGTCTGCTAGCACACTATATGCTGCTACTTTCTTCACTTTTTTCATAATATCAGTCTTAATAACGCTCCCACATTTGAACATCCCATTTTGAACATCCACTGAACGGTAGCTTGCATTATTTTTCCCTTGCTCAATGTGTTTCTTCAAAGTCAAATCTTCCGCGTCAATTCGCAGCCTGTATAAATCCTCAAGAATACCTTCACCATAATGTTTGCCTCTCAGTGCTAAATCGTGTCATCCGCAAAACGTAATGCAGGAAATATATGATTTTATAATTTTACGATTTTCTTCAATAACTCCCTGGGAATATTTGTTCACTTGAACATCGACATGCACACCTTCGAGAAAAGCTTTAGCAGCTTTCAATGTCTTCTTATGGTAGTGGGTTTCAATGTGCTTTCTGCACTGCTCGTGAATATCTTTATACTTACATAAGAGCCTTATGGTAAATAATGCCAATACGCCTCTAAATGAATTTGGATATTTGGTGGGAACAACGAACAATATTTATAAAATGCTCCTTTTTGGCGCATGAAACATACCAGCCAAGGAGAGTATGTGTGTCCAACCAAGAATAACTAAATTGTTTCTTCAAATGCTTTGCATCTTCTGCAAAGTTATAGGTAGCGGAAGGGGACCAACAGTTTTAAATCAATTCCCTCTTCTTTTCCGTTGATAACGTGTATGCCCGTCCAACATATCGCCCGATATCATTTTCATCATCGTCCTCATCCATCAATGAATCAGGATTCGGCGCCAGAGCCAGATTTCTATAGGAACTTGGTCTAGGTTGTTCCTGCGGCTGAATATAACCTGTGGTGGTGGTGGTGACCGATGAAGACACATGCGATATTGTGGTTACTTTGACCTGTTCATCGCTGTCGCTACTTGATCCATCAGTTTTTTTGTTTCAAACTTCCTACAAAACATAACGCTTTGATAAAACTTTATGTAATTACTTAATTAAATTTTTACGGTAGAGCAATTTTGTTAAATTATTTATATCCGTAATGAAAGCTATTAGCTAAAAGAAATAAAATAAAAATATTAGCTCTAAGTCCAAGATTAAAGCAGTACAAAACTTTCTGATGTCCATTTTAGTAAAACGATGGATGATGGAGACACTCAGAAACTTCACAACTCAACATTGAGATCTTATTATATAAATATAGATAAATATTGAATGACACAGGCAATACTAGGTTTTACAAGGATTGTAGTTTGTAGCAGTTTGTAGTCGATTTATTCAACTTATGAACACTCACAGGTGGCGCTGTCCACAAAACCAATTAAAATTGTTAAAATGTTCGTAACAAAAACTTCTGCTTTAGGTATGCCGCATACCATACAAATTATACAAAACTAACGTGAATGCTGGTGAACTGCTGTTGTAGAAAAAAAATGCAATGCACACACACACCATACGTACCTTCTACATACCTAATTTTACACTGCTTAATTGCCTTGGGTTTTGGCAAATCTGATATAGTTGGGATGAAAATGGCGGCTGCTCATGTTATAAACTTTATCTTCGTGAATAATAGCTCGTTGAATAATATACTATTTACATAAATAATCAATGTATTTAAGTATTTAATTATTTAAGCAACCTTTTTTACAAAATGTATGTATTACGTGTTGTCTACACAGTATGGATAGATATAATTTTAACATACGTTTTGTTATTGCAAAATTAAAAATAATTGGTAATTACAGTAACACGTAGTAAAGTACACTTTATTTATTAGAAAAACGGCCGATTCTGAATTTATATAGAGATCTATTTACGTGCCATCTATCTTTTAGATCAAACAACATCTGACCTACGTCCTTACGTCAAACATGTCACTAAACCATATAAAATAATAAATCTATTATCTTTGCTGTAAGATTGGTAAGGTGAAGTGGAGAACGTATGTAAATGAGAATACGTATTGATTATTGATACAATTTTAGCGTTACAAAAGTTCTAAAATTGTACTGTTTATATATTTACTCAAAGTTTAGGTAAGCATACAATCAACACTATTTTATTGTAGGTTTAATATGTGGAACATATAGGTAAAGCTTTGATTCAATTCGCCGACTGTAACATGATGAAAATATAAAGATTTATGCAATTTATTAATCTTTTCCCATAAAACGTTCTACTTTATTTATTTATTTATTTATTTTCGTGTATTTGTGCGAAAAGATTGGTCAAATGAAATTTCCATCGGAAATGTAATTAAGGTCGGCCATGTTGTGATGTGTTCTGTGGCGGTATATTTAAACCAAAACCTACAACTGTAGCCATTTTTATCAGGTACTTTGGGTAAATATACAATTTCGACGGTAAGTTTTACTAAAAGCTGAGAGAAACTTCATATTATAAACAGTAAATAATCTAACAATTTTTTTCAGAATTGCATAAATATTGCTATCATTATTAGCAAATCGTTTTCTGGAAAAGTGTAGTGTTAAAAATGGAACCTTGTGCTCCTGGTACTGAAGATGATCCTCCAATTATGTACTCCACATTAACTAAAAAGGTATTTACATTTGTATTTTGATTGTACCACTAAAATAATTATTGTTTTCATGTTTTATGTAATAGTAGGTAAGTAATGAATTTAATTAATTTGATCTGTATTTCAAAAGTGCAAGTTATAACTTGCCCCAAAATAGTGATGTTTAAATTTTTAAACATCAAATCAAAATATGTACTGCTGTTTTATAAACAGATAGTACTTATCCCTTATTGTGGACATTACATCAGACACTACATGTGTGTTAAAACCATTCGATGAATTAAATTATTCATTCATCAGTTATTTCTAGTGAATTAGTGTATATTCTGCATACTTATATTTCCAGAATTAAAGTGGTAAGCAGTTAATCGCTCCTGGGTTCATATTTTTACATAAAATTGGATTTTTTAAATACTGGGTAAGGAAATGGGGTTAATAAAAAGGAAATGTGTTTAGTGAATTAATGGATGCTAAAGCATATATGAACCTATGTATTGCATAATAAGAATTTAAATGCATTAAAGGTTCAGATTCAGAATTTTTTCTAGGTCGGGAAAAATCAGTATGTAAATAAAAAACAGTTGTGCTTGCTTTCTATTTTTTTTTTTAATTTCTTTGTATAAAAAATTATTTACATTTGATGGAGTGTAAAATTTAGCAAATTTCTCATTGTTCCAGTGAATTTTAATCTTATTTATTACTTCACATTTTCATAAATGGCAATAATTGGTAATTCACACATTAAATATATTTGTGATAAATTAATTTTCAGTTTCTAAACTTCAATGTTTTAAAATTATTTTGATTTCTTGATAAAGAACAAAATATTTTTAATTTAATGTTCACTTAAAATGGCAATATAAACTAATCTAATAAATAATTAAAACATTGACATGACATGATTATCATTTAAAAATGGACACTTAAAAATTAAATACTGTATTTTAATAACTTCATACCATTTCTGAAGCTTAAAAATTAAATATTAAAATAATTTTAAATCAATGTGTATTATTTCTTTAAGTATATATTTTAATTTTTATCATAACAATATTTTTTCTATGCACCATACTAACAACAAAGTTTGGGAAACTAAAAACTTAAACAAAACAGTTTATTGGTATAATATTGCATTTATGTAATTATTTAATATCTGTTTTCTTATTTTTCCTATAGTCTATTTATTTAGGTAATTCTAAAATAGTTTGTTAATATGGCACAACATATAAGATACTAAAATATATTCCTTTATCTAATATTTGACAACAATTTCACAACTTTCCAGGCTATGTTTTATTGCAAAATTTCTTATTTGAATATCACTAAGATTTTATATACTTAATTTCAATGTTTGCCAATTTCAATTGAGAGTACTAGACCTTCCAGAGGAGTGAGTGTAGTTATCTTTCTATAAATTTAGGTATTTGGATGAGGAACAACTACAATAAATCATCTAAGTGTGATAAACAAGTGAGTGCAGTGAATTTTATCTAGTTGAATATAGAAGATTTATTTGTTCAAAACATTTTTACTTTAAAATGTTATTGGAAATCAAATATATACTGGCAAATATGGTCATACACTGACAATTACTAGCTGTTAGTATGTCTTTTGATATAAACTATGTAAACTATTTGAAATGTTAAGCTACAACAAAAGAAAGCAGAAGTAGCAAAAGATTGGAAATATATTTTGTGTATATACAGATAGGAAATTAATCCTGGTTGGTGTATGGAATATGTAGGAGTAGCAATATTGACTTACATTAACTTCAGAAATGTACACCTGCTACTTTAAAATAGCTTTATTAATCAGAATACATACATTAAATACTGGTTGGATAAAAATATTTTCAATTGGGCTCTATGTGACTAACACATTAATTGGTGGTATAAATAGGCTCTTACTAGAGCTCTACAAGAAGTCTAAATATGTCCCAATTTTTTTAGGGTTTTAAACCATTAAAGAGCATGCTTTCTGAAAGTGTGTTTTTTTATTTTATAAATCACTCCCATGGAATTTAATGTTACATTTTTTGTTCATGTTTGTTTAAGGCTTTAATTTATTTATCATAGTTTTACAAATTTTTTAAATGTTACTTTAAGCTTTTTATGAACAACTTACTTAATTGATTTTCTAGATTTTTGAAATCCCAGTTACTCATACTTTAAACCATGAAAATAAAACAATATTGTTTTAATTACATTAAGGTTTTAAGTACATCAAATCTACATATACATCTGTTTAAATTAAGTGTTTATAATTATTTATGGGTGATATTAGTCAATCAATCAAATTTTTTAATTTATAATGCAAAATATAAGCATAACTGATTCCTTAAAAAAGTACTTCATTGTTGAATATGTGTGGCTGTTAATGTTTGTTTAAATACACTGTTTGATAATATTAGCAATTAATACAGTTGACCATTTCAAAATTACCATTTTTTATAATAACTGTGTGGTTCTAATGGCTAAAAGTATTCCAGAGTATTTACACTTTTAGAATTTAAATTTTATATATTTTATTTGCACATATTTAATAACTAATTTGTTTGTAGGAAAATGAACAAGAACGCTTGCTCGCTCAAAAGGCTTTCTTGAAAAATGGAAAATATTCCAATGTATTTGACTTAAAAATTCAAAATGGATCAGAACATTGGTATTGTAATGCGTGCGAATGTCCGGTTATGGGACGTGTTTTTCAACATGAGCTGGGCAAAAGACATGCCATATCCATTTCAAATACTCATCATCATGTGGATAATGTTCAAAACGAGACAACGCCGTCTGATTCAATTGTCGAAGTCGCCCCAGGAGAACCATTACCGCCGGGTTTTGAAGATGCTTGTAGAGTGTCCATAATTCAGGTAATCATTTTTCAAAAGCTAAAAATCTTCTATTAACACTGAAATAATTGTATCAGGAACGTTTAGATGGGTTCAGGTTTGGCCCGTTGGTAGCCTTGGAATATCTTATAGAATTACAAGATGACGATCCTTCTAAAGAACCATTTTATTTGTGTATATTGTGCGACAAAAAAGGAGATCCTCGTACAGTTTTAACTCATCTAGCAAGTTATAATCATTTATCTCAAGTAAGTATTTCATAATAGTATATGAACATGAAAGCTTAATACATCTCTGTTTCTTGGATACAAATGAACATTTAACTTTTTCATTGTACTTACCTTTACTTTGTGGAAGTCCATCATTTTAAGAACATTAAACAAATAAATTCTAAAACTTCCACTGTTTTATTCAAAAACTTAACTTTTTAGTCAACAGTTATCATTAGCTAAAATAGTGTAAGTTTTGTTACAAATTTAATGGTTTAGTGTTCTTAATATTTATATTATCCAAGTAAAATTATTAGATTTGTACAATATTCAGTATTTTACTTTTATTAATTATAAAAAAATAGAACAGCATTTAATTCATTAATAAAAGTAAAAATTTAATAATTCTGATATTTTGAATTTGTTAGTTTATATGCAATTATTTTTCAGTATTTGCAAAAACATTTTCCTACTTGTTGGCGTATGCTGGCTCCTTACAATACAAAACAGTATAGGAGAAATTGGCAGACAGCTTTACAAAAAATTGCTGAAGGTATAGAGAAGAAATTTGGTAGACTCAAACCCTACCCTATTGAGAAAGATAAATTTGAAAAAGATAGGATGCACTATCTTAAGATAGTCGGAAAGGGGAAGCATTTTTCCGAAGCCAGTGGTTACACTTTTGAAGAGTTAGTCGTACATGATGAGTTAACGAAAAACTTGGACAGTAAGTTGATGTTTTAACAAAAGTTTAAAATTATTAACCAATGTTTGTATATTTCAGCACCAGAAGAAAAACCAATCGAAACATCTTCCTCTAATAATTGGGGGGTCGCAACTTATATAGAAAAACCGTTCAAAAAAAGAAGTCCCTCTCCTCCAGTAGTTAACAACCCACTGAAAAAAATTAAGGGAAACGCTCAAACTAATCCTAGAAAGCAAGAACCGGCATTCTCTATGCAACCAGTGCGGAATCAATTGCAGCAGTCATCCATAAATAAAAATCGAGAAGTTGGAGGTATGTTAATGTATTTTTACAATTATAAAGAATTTGCTTTATAGAGATGTCCTCTTTGTACAATTTTTAGGACCTCAACTAAATAAACCAGATCAAGTTATTCAAAAACAACCAGTTCGAAAAAGATCTTTGTCAAGTCTTTCTAGCCTTTCGGATAGGAGCGACACTAGCGATAAACCTATGAGAACAGATAAAGATAGGTATAATTCTCAAAGAGGCAGCAAGTACCGGGACATCGACGTGCAACTGCCCTATGGAAGGTAACAAAAAATCATTTAGACCAACCTATCTCTTTTATGTATTGGAAACTGTGTTTCAACACATTATGGTATATACATTGAAAGTACCTATTTAACATTACAGACGCAGATCTCCTAGGCGTAGATCACCTATAAGACGCAATTCGCCCTCTTTTACTAGGAGAAGGTCTCGATCTCCTAGAAGGAATTCACCGATTAGACGGTCGCGATCTCCTAGAAGGAATTCACCGATAAGACGGTCGCGATCTCCTAGAAGGAATTCACCGATTAGACGCCGATCTAAATCTCCATCGTTAAAATCTGAGCAAGAAAAGGAAAAGATAAGAAAAATGGAAGAATATAAAAAGCTCGCGAGAGCAATTGAAAATGATTTGTTCAAAACTTTGAAACAGCATGAAAAAAATCCTGAAAAACATCCTCAGTATAACGAGGAATGGAAGAAATTTTGGAATCGAAGGTAAGATTTTCTATAATCTTATATAAGTTATTTTTCTTTTTCATTGTTGGTATGATAAATGAGAGAATGATAGTGGCGGTACGGTAAAGGAAAAGGAATTTTATACGCTTTCCATCCCTTCATTTGATTATTATCGATTTATTTATATCCTTTATGTCCTTCTCACCGATTTGATAGTTTAATCAAGTGTTGATAAGAAAGAATAAGGAATTATAGAGACGCCAAGAGAATAAAAGAAAATAGTAAGGCTGGGAAAATAGAGTTGTTAAACTTTAATTACGCTTGATCACACGGTCATACAATAAAAATTTATAACTGGTCCATTTTGTAGATACAAGGAATTAAAGACTGAGGGAAAGGACGTCTCACAATACGATTTCAAACCCGAATGGATAGAATTCTGGAATAAACGTATGGTCGAATTACACAGCGACGAATTAAGAAATCGTAAAAATGCTTTGAGAAAACGTCTGGGTCTTCCAGAAGAAATTAATCCGATTAAATTTAAAATTGGAGGTGGAGTACCAGAGAAAATCGTTCCAAAGCCAGTGCCAATGGCCGCGTTACCAGATCAGGATAACGAAGTTATAGTTATCGAAGATGACGAAAAGAAACTAAAGCGGAGTAGTTCCTGGGAGGATTCACCAAAGGATAGAGGTAAATATTTTAATGTTTTAATTATTTCTGTAAGACCGTAAGTTACAGATTAATATAATGGTTTTTAGGTGGACCTATTCGTAAATTGAAGAAACGTTCACCTAGTCCTCGGCAGAGATTATCTAGAGAAAGGAATATTATTAAGAAAGTCAATCGTTCACGTTCACCTAGTCCTCGGCAGAGATTATCTAAAGAAAGGAATATTATTAAGAAAGTCAATCGTTCACCTAGTCCTAGACAGAGATTATCTAGGGAAAGGAATATTATTAAGAAAGTCAATCGTAGTCCTGTTCGATATACGCGTTCGAGATCTAGAGAGAGACCAAGAGATTATTATTCGCATGGTAATAAAAGGAAGTCCCCAACTGATAAACGACACATCAAAAAAACTTCTCCATTTAGTGACTTTTCGGATGATTCAAGGTAAACAATGATTTTTTATTTTAGGTCATTAACTATTTTACCTACGACCATCTTTGCAAGCGGTCAATAACACACAGTCCTCAATCAATTTAAGATGCATTATAATGGTAAAGGAAACGCACAGTTGTAAAGTAAATCGCACGGCTTCCCTAGCAACCACTTAGTAACTGTCAATAGACGTCGCCATTTTATTTAAAATCTCTTATTTACATATTTAAAGTTGAATTTCATACTATATATAAATGGCAAATAACATTTATTAGTTATAAGATTGCATTTAATATTTAGATTTTTAGAATTATATATTTGTTCCGTTTCATCAACCCAGTTCTTTTATCTGTCTGAATAGATCATAATATAATAATAAATGTATTTAATTACGTTTTCCGGATTGATTTACGTTATTTTTTTTGTAAAAAAGTTAATTATTTAAACATTTAGAGATACTTTTTAAAAATACTTACGAAGGTGTTTCAACTTTTAGATACAATCTCAATTTATAAGAAGATACTTTTTACTTCTTCTGTAATTTTAATTTCACAGTCAATTTGCAAAACTCTTTTGAATATTTAAAATGCACTATATTTTAATATTGCGCGAGAAACCGATCACTAATATTAAATTAATTACTAAAAAAAAACGAAAATGTGTTTCGCACTATATTTGAAAAAAAAATTGTAGATTAGGGTATGCGCCTGACCGTATGCGCATACGTTATTATTCAGTAAGTTAAAGATTATATTTTTGAAAAAAATGTTTCTTATGCTTCAACAAGCAAAATAACCAAAGTACCATTAACATACTAAGTGACATAAAAATCCGAACATCCAGTTTAAATGATTTTATTTTAATAACATTTTGAATAAGTACTTACCGAAGCTAATAAGAAAATGATAAAAATTTCAAAATGATTACATTGCTTTAAAGGCCTTTTACTTTTAATAATGTGTGAATGCACCCCGATGTGTTACGCATTCTCCAACGCGCCTAGGCATGCTTCTGATCAGGTGGTCAATGTCCTCCTGTGGTATCTCATTACAGGCAACCACCAACTCCTCTCGAAGTTCTTCTAGAGTCTGAGGAGGACGTTGCAAATTGAGCAATCTCCTACCCATCATATCCCACACGTGCTCAATTGGGGATAAGTCGGGAGATCTTGGTGGCCAAGGTAACAATGTGACATCATTATGTTGAAATAAGTCTATTGTGACTCTTGCGACATGTGGTCGGGCATTATCTTGTTGGAAAGTTGGATTTACCAGGGTGTCAAGATAGGGTAAAAGATGGGGTTCTAAAACTTCTTGGATATAACGCTGCGCGTTCATGTTACCTCTGATGAAGATTAAAGGTGATCTCAAACCATAAGCTATAGCATTCCAAACCATAACTTCAACAGTTTGATGAACATGCCTTTCAACAAACCACGTCGTCTTCTAACCCTCGCTCGACCATCGTGCATGCCTAAACAAAATCGAGACCCATCACTAAAGACAATACTGTTCCATTGTTGATTCCAGAGTGACTGTTAAATGTTTTACAATAAAATTATCAAAAATATCTATTGTTGCTGTTATTCAAGTATTATTAATAATAACATTATTAATTACAAGTAGGTCGTAGGTAAAGTATAGGCGTAACTCATGCTGTAAGTCATTATACGCCTTTACGGAATTACGCTCGCTGCTTCGTGTGCACTTTTCCATTCGTGCTTAAAATGCTTCCTACCACACACGTTACCTAATATACTATTTATTGGTATCAAATTCGATAATATAAGAAAATGTTGTTTTTTTTTATTTTATATTTCTTTGATTATTTGTCTCTTTGTGCAAGCCATTTAGACTTTTCTGCACTTCGACCTAATAAGATCTTGTGTGTCTACCTTGATCTACTTGAAGTGAAGTTCTTCTAGGAACTTAGCAATGAGGGCGTCCGCTAGCACTACCACTACAAACATTTGAGGTCAAAAATGAGAGTCTGTTTTCTAGGCCGTTTTGTTCACTTTTGTAATATAGAATTACTATATTTTTACATTTGACGTAATTTAAGCACTTCTCGAGTACATACTTGTGCAAATTAAAGATTTTTAATTAATTTTGAGGGGGGAAATGTCATTATCAGTGGTTTTAGGTGTATATCTAGTTGAGTGTTTCTAGCCACCATTTACATTAGTAAACATTGACAGTTAAAGTTAGTTCTCATTGGTCGCTTTACTAAGAAATTTCTGTTTGCACCAATAATAGCGACAGATGTAAATAATGCAGAGTTGACATTATTTGCAAACATTAAGTTTCAGTTGTCGTTGTCCGTTATTATTCAGATTCATTTATCTGTGTGCATCTTGATATTTTCTTTGGTTATATTTGTTTTTTTGAGAAGCTGTTATTAGTTAGGTTTCCCACTTTCCCAAAAAATGTATAACGATTGTTGAAATGGATTGAGTTAACTGGGAACAAGAACCTTTTACCGCAAAAAAAAACAAATGTAAACAAAGAATAAATCAAGATGCACACAGAAAAATGAATCTGACTAATAACTGACAACAACTGAAACTTAATGTTTGTCGCTATTATTACTAGTATTCTTTCGTACCAATCCAAAAATCCAAACCAATCTAGGATTACTTCAACTCAACCAATCTAGAGGATTAGTTTTAAGTTTTTAATGAAAGAACAGAATTACAAAGTCAGCTGTCACTGCTGTCAGAAATGTCAAATTGCGAGTGTAAACATACATGGTGTAAACAACCCCATTTTATTTCACTTCTATTTCTGCTTCCTTTAGCATTGAAGTTGTGTTCTGTATTCCCTTTTTATTGTCAATCATCAGATAATTATTTTATATAATAATATACATAATAAATGACAATTTTATTTCAATAATTATTAAAAATTAATTAACAACATTTATTATCCTTACCATAAACAATGAAAACAAACCATAAAAATGAATCAGAGTCAATGAAGTCTGTCACTTAAAAATTTGAGGTTAGGAAAGTCTAAACCAATCCAACTAATCTTGCTTTTCATTTAGATAAGTTGGATGAGAAAGATGATGATAATGTCAAATCAAAATTTGTCAGATGGTGGGGAACTTATCTTAACCGAAAGAATTAGTCAAGGATTACTTGAACTTATTTAGATGATTTAGATTGGTACGAAAGAATACCACTATTGGTGCAAGCAGAAATTTCTTAGTAAAGCGACCAATGATAACTAAATTTAACTGTCAATGTTTACTAATGTAAATGGTGGCTAGAAACACTTAACTAGATATATACTTAAAATCACTGCTAATGACATTTTTCCCCCAAAATTTATTAAAAATCTTGGTAGGGCTTTACTTTAACTCACGCGATAGATATGGTTATGGGACATGCCAATCGATAGTACTCTACGAGCTGAGTCGATCTACATCCCTCATAGTTGGCGCATGCGCAGAATAAAAATGTTATGAATTTTTTAATTTCCCATTCCAAGTCTATGGAGAATGCCAAAAATACTCAATAACGGCCCTAACCTTTAATTCAAACATCCGTTAAATGTATATTCACTCATCCCAGCAGAAATAATCAAGTCAAACCTAACACAACCTAACCTAACCTTTTTTAAATTTTTTTCCTTATCCGAGATTAGAACTCGCAGGCGAAGTGGGAGAAATATAACCACTGAGCTATTGTCGGCAGTTCAATTTACTGTTTTTTTTTTTGACCTGACCTAATGTTTGATCCCCACAGAGTAATAATACAATACAGAGTATCGACTCTATATGGAGGGGGTAAGCATCCATTTCAGGTATCGCCATGACACTTTGGGAGTATCCATAGCCGTCGCCGTTAGTTTTGGTTAATGTAGGCAGTTAGTTGTATGTGAATAAATCAGTGGTAGCGTTTGTATTGTGTGGAATAGTGCATTAAACTATTTAATTCAGGTACAGAAAACTGCAAAAGAGATGCGGAACAAATGTTACTTACATTAAAATAAATACTACTGATGCATAACATTTTATTATTAGTGTTCTGTATCTGATAAAGAGACTATTATACTTAACGAAACGGATTATCGTAATAATACGGAAGTACGGGTTTTATTTATTAACAATTTTTTTTTAGTACTACTAACTACTGGTGTTTCATTTTTTCGTAACTGTGGGAAAAAAATCTACCTCACGGCTGAATTCCCATTTAAATGTACGTGGTGTGGGAAAAGACCCTTGAGGTAGATTTTTTCCCACAGTTGATAGCAATACGTCACTTTGTAGTTCTGTCAAATGTGTCAAAAGCACCACATTTCATAGCAGCCGTAGAAAAAAGCAATTTTCACGGTAATTTGCTCGTGTTTTGAGGAGATACTTCAGATAGGGCATTAAGGACATTAAGAAGACGTGTCCAATTTACTCATTTCGAGGGGGCTTATTACTATTTTATGTTATATATTTAGAAACATTTTAGCTTGCTTCAATCCTTGTGTATTCAACTAGTGATATCGTGAGATCCTGTTCCCAAGAATGGAGTTCCTTTTGGAATTACTTAATAAAAGGTTACTTTTGTTTCATTATTAGTAGTGCAGGATGACAAAAACTGTTTTTTGTTAATTATGAAAAAGTGTAACTTGCGACAAAAATCACAAAAAAATTCAAGCAAAAATTCACAAAGATTTTACATAATTTTAAGGGGCCGATCAAAGTCACCTTCCAGAGAAAAAAATTATGAAAAGAAGAGATTAATTCGAGAGAGCTCATTTGAGAGAGATTTGCGAGGCAAAGAAAGAATTCGAACCGTTGCTGATCTACCTTGGGAAAGAGATTCAGGTATAATACTCACAAAATGATCAATATTATTTTGTATTCAATGCCAATATAAACATTTATGTTTTCACAGCTTACAGAAATCCTTATCTACCGCCTCCGATCATGCGAGACGTTAGCAGAAAGCCAGAAATGGGTCTAATGCCTGAAGACGATGACGATGAGAAGGAAATCAACGTGGTTGATGTTCTCCGAATTCTGACAGCCCTAGAAGATCGTTTAGGATCGTTGGGTCCTAAAGTTGTCGATCTTTTAGCTCAAGCTTTGGCGATGGAAAAAAACGAAGCAAACAGCTCTGAACAACTGCTTGACAATGAAATAAATTGTGTCCTCTTTGAAACAATCAAGGAAAAATTAAAAGGTGGGTAAATTCAAACAACTGTGATATTAGTAATTTAAATAATTATTTCTTATTCCAGGTCATATGTTTGCGGGATTAGTAGATCATATGCAACAGAGAGCGTTTAAGAAGGCTGTAAAAAAAATAGCAAGCTTAATGCATTTGGCTGGGCAGAGGAAAAGACAAAGGGAAAAATTACTTCCAAAACTACCGGCTGCTTCCACCGTCGGCAAAGTAGACAAAGCTGCTATCGCTAAACAAATCGCCAACGCATTGATTCTTCAAGGAAAAACTGACGTGACACAAGCGGAATTGGAACAACTCATAAATGCAGTGGTAATCTCTATAATTAAACCTCCATTGTCTTTTATCGGATTTTAATAAATTAGCGTAAAATATGATCCTAAAGTTTATTATCTTTTAGGTCGGTATGGCAGAAGCGTCTAAAATAGCCAGTAAACCGGTTACGACTGCAGGATTCTTAAACCTGCTCGGCGAAAACGATTCAGAAAAAAAGGAAAACAAAACTGATATTGTCGATTTAGAAAAACTGACTGAACCTTTAACACCGAGTCCAGGAAAAACTTCGATTAGCAACATGGAAAATTTGTCGGATTCCGATTTACAGACGTTGTTGCAAAACTTTAAAGATCTTTCGACTGAAGAACAACATAATTTAATTAACTATTTAAGAAAATTAGAATTTCAAGAACCCGAGAGAGTGGAAAAATTAAGAAAGTTTGTCAATTTGGATCCGAGCTCAAAAACGAAAGATGAATCCAACGAAAGTGTTAAAGATGGCTCTAACGAGAACGAACATATGGAAGAATCTAAAAGTAGCGAAAAAGGTAGTCCTTTCTCGAGAAGATTTGAAGATAATCTTGCAAATGACGAGGTAAGTAAAGGTTTTTATTGATTTTATTTTAGTTTTTATTTTTAAATCAGCAATTCCTCTTTTTGGTAAACTTATATTTGCTGCTTTGTATCATTTGTTTATTCAAGTACAAAGTTAACATGTTAAAATTGAATCAACTACTAGTTGTGTGATTTCTTAATTTTTTACAGTTGGAAGAAGTGAATTCCGACGAAGAAAGAGAAGAAGAGTCTAACGAGAATGAAGAAAAGAAGGTTGATAAAACGGTTAAAAAGGTTAGTGTAGATTCAGAAGAGGACGAGTATAGTTACGAGGATGTCGTAAAAACGGTCTCTAAAAACGTAAAAGATAAGGAAATGGAACAAAGTAAGAAAGTTGTGGAAGAAACTATGCAATACGATAAAAATAAATCAAATTTAACCAACGCTAAAGATTTGATTTCCCAACTAATGAGTAACATTACTAAAAACAACTCTACAACCAACAAGAATATCGATTTGTTGGGATTAGGTCAACCGACTACGTCTAACGCACCTTCTACCAGTACATCAACCATGGATTTAAGTAGATTACTTAATATTAATGTAGCCAGTCTAGCAAGCATAGTAAATAACGTGAAAAGTATGTCTTCAAACGAAAGCAATGATAAACAGATTCAATTTAGACCGCCGACGTCAAACAGTCAAACTACCTTAAATTTCGATTTAGGACAATTAAAACCGGATCCTGTGAAGTTGGGTTTAAACACCGGACCTATAGATCGAGATCACTTTGATATAAATAGACCTATTGATGGTCCTAACAGAAGTTATGCCAATCGATCTGATGCGTTTAGACAACCAGATGTTAATAGAATTCCTCTTAGAGGCGATTCCGATATACACGGAGGTCTTGATCGGTTTGGACCAGGAGGTCCTAGTCGATTTGTACCTGGAGGTCCGGATCGATTCGTACCTGGAGGTCCAGATCGATTCGTACCTGGAGGTCCAGATCGATTCGTACCTGGAGTTCCTGATCGATTTGCACTCGGAGGTCCTGATCGATACGGACCTGGAGGTCCGGATAGATTAGGACCAGGGGGTCCTAATAGACTAGGACCAGGCGTTCCTGATAGGTTTAATACGGGAGGACCGGATAGATTTGGCACGGGTGGTACTGATAGGTTTGCTCCAGGACCTGATCGCTTCGGTTTAGGCCCTGACAGATTTAGCACTGCCCCTGACCGATTTGGAGCAGGTCCTGACAGATTAGGAGGCACAGGTCGAATAGGACAAGGATTTGAAGATAGGGGATTTGGAGGTCCGGATAGATTAGGTAACGGTGGAATGAATAGACCTTTAAATTTACTAGGAGGACCTTCCGGATTAAATGTGCCAGTCGGAGGTCCAAGAATGAGTGGACGACCACCGGGATTGGGAGGTTCTGGAAATTTCGGCCCTGGTGCGGGAGTACCATTTGACGGAGATTCGTTTAGTAAAGCGAGATCAGGTCCAGGTGAACAAAGGAACTTTCCACGATTACCTAATACGGACTTTTCTAAACAATCTGGTGGTAACATAAATAGATGGTAGATATTTAATAGTATTATTGTCGTTTTATAATAAAATTATAGTTTAAAAAATAATGTATTATCACATATTGTCAAGTGTTAATAAAATATTTTCTTCTCAAAACTACCTCTTATATGAAATTTATTGTACTAACCCTTAGTCCATCTTGAAACATTTTAACAAAACTTTTTAATTTTATTTAAGGTTTATTTTATTTAAAATATTAGCTTGTTTCGATGATAGTTTATCTTAAGATAGTTAAATTATATAAACCAAAAGCCAGTGACAAATTTTCAGTTATCATTATTAAAGTTTAAACGCCAGAACGTTTCCCTCTCTCCTAATTGTTGACATAACAGTTATAAACAGTTTTAGTTTTGTTATTTCATTATTGTTCAAACATATTCGATGCGAATTTTTTTCACTTAATATCTACCAGAAGAAATGTTTCCGTGCGAGAACTAGCGGTACGGTTAAATTTTTTTCTGAGCTGAAAAGAAAAGAGAAAATTGCATTAAAATATATACAAAGGTGTAAACAAAAGATTAGACAAGAATCATTATTTTCTTCATGGTATCTATTTACAATAATCCCATATGTAAATATTTGTAATTATTACGAATAGAAAAAAGGCAAAATAATGACTGTCAACCCCTGTGTCAATTTCAACTTCATTTGATTTAAGAACAATGTTATCGTTTGTGAAGGCGTCAGATACTGTTGGTGGAATTTTCATCTCCCTCGGACAATTTCCATAAGCTTATAAAATTCAACCTCGCAGGGGAGTAGATAGCTTCCTTCAAATTTTACGGTTTTGCTTTCGAATGGTTCATCAATATTTTTCATGAATAATTCATTTCTTCCGTTTGTATAATCGCTTTGTTTTATTTTACATATTTGCACACACACTCTAACCAAACCCGTCCCTTCCAGAATGCATCCCTCTGGGAGTGGTGCATTCCGGGAAGAACTTCCTCCACCCCCCCATCACGTCCGATGGGGGCCTCCTTTCCACTATTTTGGTTCGGAGATGGTTTCCAGGTGTCTTCTGTTTGGTCCGGGATGATGCTTTGCACCTTTATCCTCCTGTCTTCTTTTTAGGCGTTCAAGAGTGTGTGCTTTTCGCTGCCTCTAAAAAGTTAGTCCTTAGTTGACGAACTGCGGCTAAAGGTAACCTTAGAGAGTGGATCCACTTGTTAAAGCTGTCCCTACTCAAGAATCTGCGCATCTCCCTAGGGATGGGCAGGGTCTTTTATAGGTGGTTCCTCTTCTGTCTGCTTCTTGACAGATGCTGTTTCTTCTTAGTTTTCCAGCTGTTTCCTTGGTCTAGGATATCTTCTGTAGTCCTCTGCTATGTAGTTTGTTAATTCCCTAAGTGCTGTGTACAGGTGTGTCCTGAGTTCTTCAAATCTTCTTCTGGCTCTGGCTTTCATGATTTCTTCTGTCTTCTCCTGGTCTAGTTCCCTGTATAGTTGTATATTTCTTATGTACCATGGGGCGTCTGCTGCTTGCCTTAAGCTGATGTTCTGCTGTGCTTGTATCTTCTTTTTGTAGGTTTTGGCTGTGTGTCCCCAGGTTACGGAGGCGTACAACATGATCGGAATGATGATTGCGTATATTAGATGTATCTTTGTCTTCAGTGCTAGTTTGGATTTTCTTCCTTTGAGTCCGGCTAGTCTTCCTCTTGGTTGTTTTGCCTTCTTTGTGATGTTTTCTACGTGTTCTTGAAGGTTAGTCCTTTGTCCAGTATCACTCCTAGGTATTTGGCCTTGTTTTTCCATTGGATCTCTTCTCCTATGTTAATGTTTTCTTCTGGTTTTTTCCTTCTTTTAGTAAAGTAGACTGCTTGGGTTTTCTTCGGGTTTATTTGGATTTTCCATGTTGTGCATCATTCGTCTATTTGGTCCATAGCCTGTTGGAGTCTTCTTGTCACCATCCTTGGTTGAGTGCTTCTTGTAACGATAGCCGTGTCATCTGCGTAGAGAGCCATCATTGTGTTGTCTGTCTTTGGAATGTCTGCCGTGTATATGTTGTAAAGCACCGGTGAGAGGACTGCTCCTTGTGGTACTCCGGCTTCTGTTGTTCCTACTTCGGATTTTGCGTTTCCTATCCTTATTCTGAATCTTCTATTTTTCAGATAGTTGCGTAGTAGTTTCGTCAGTTCCCTGGTGTATCCTGCTTCTCTTATCTTGTATATCGTCATTCGTGCCATACTCGGTCGAAGGCTTTGCTAATGTCCAGGAAGATGGCTCCAGTAGATTGATTTCTGTTGTATCCCTCAGTTGTGCATTCTACAATTTTAAGTACACTTGGTCCGGTGCGCTGTGTTCTTTTCTGAATCCGAACTTATATATTTGGCAAACGAATTTTTCCAGTAAAGGAATTATAGGTATGCTGTTGGACTTTTAGAAATATTTAGGCCGATTCTATTATACAGTTCTGAAACATTTACACAGTGGTAAATTCATGATACTCTTTTAGTATTATGAGAAAATATTTAAGGCTCGAAATCGCAGTTGAAAAGTAACTGGCTCTTCCTCAACTAAATTTTTATTAAATGTAGTTAAAAAAGAAGAAGAGCTTATCCTTATAATTTTGGGAGGTTTAAAAGTAAATTTTACAGTTTATTATGATTATGCATTTATTCTAATTTCTGAAATGTTATCCAAGAAGTTGTTTCGCTGTTGTTTAGTTCTTTCTAAGTCAAAACAAAGTAATATTAACCTTAATTTTCCTAAGCATATACGATTTTCAGCTAAAAAGTTTGATGCCGAGAAAGAAAAAAACTCCAAAGCATTAGTTTATAAAGATTCTTTTGAAAATGTACAGAATAAAAACAAAAATTCATATCTTGAGATGGTAAAAATTTTCATAAATAGGGACCATATTTATCGAAGAGGACATGTAGAATTTATTTATTCAGCTCTTAAAAATATGAAAGAATTTGGAGTTCATAGAGATTTGGAAGTTTACAAGTCACTTATAGATATTCTTCCCAAAGGTATAACATGTAAAGTTGCTTATTATGTATTTGTTTAATTACAATACTTTTTATTTAAAACTATTGTTTAGTAAGTTATACTTTCATGAACAAACAGTTAAAAATCCATTACAAATTATATTTAAGACTTATTACCACATAAAATTATATATTTCATTATTATCACCTATATGATAATTATCAATGTATTATACAACTTATCTAATTAAAACTGTGTTTCAGGAAAATTTATTTCCACAAACATCATTCAAGCTGAGTTTATGCATTATCCAAAGCAACAGCAATGTATTATAGACCTATTGGAGCAAATGGAGGATAATGGAGTGATTCCAGATATTGAAATGGAACAGTTGTTACTAAATATTTTTGGTAAAAGAGGATTTCCACTTAGAAGATATTGGAGAATGATGTATTGGATGCCAAAGTTCAAAAATTTATCTCCATGGCCTGTACCTGACCCTTTACCCAAAGATACTTTTGACTTGGCAAAATATGCTATTGAAAGGATTAGTAGTGTTGATGTGAATTCTGTTGTGAGTGTGTATCAAACTTCAGAAGTTCCTGATTCTATAGATGATACTTGGATTGTCAGTGCACAAAGTAAAAATCAAAGGCGATTATTGAATGAACATAAGTTAAATGAACCAATTTTTGTAGAAGGTAAGTACTTTTATTATACCAATTTTAAGAATAAAATAATGCTAAAGTATCTTAAAAAATTATCTGGCCCATAAATTGTTGTAAGGTACATACTAACACTACATGTAAGACTTCTTTGGCTGCAGTGATTTTTATATTACTGTAAACCTGTGTTACTTTGCCCACCAAAACCTTTCTTTGGCCTCCGATAAGAATTGCTTGTTTGGGCTAATTTAGGCTGCTATAGGGCTACTTTGCTCACAAAAAAAATGTAATATTTATTAAAATAACAAAAATAAAGGCAAAATATTAAAACAAAAGCTGTTTATAACAAAGTTTTAATCTGTTACCAAATTTGATTCATCATAATTTAAAATATTGTTTGGAGGAACGTCAGTCAGAGTAATTTTCAAGTTATCAAAATATTCTTGAAATATATCTGCAGTTTCTTCAGCTGTGTTTCTTTTTAGGTTTTGACAGTCATGCTTAGAGAGTTTGTCCTTATGGCATTTTAAGAATAGAGAAACCCATTTTGTGCCAGGCAAATTATTTTTGAAAACAGGCATTTCTACTCCTTTTTCATCTTAATAATTTTTCACCAGCATACACACATCTAGGTTGGTCATAGGTGCCCCAAATTCTTCGCTACCAATAACATCAACAAGGCATCTTCAACTTCTGTTAACATAGGGGGATGACCAACTGATCTGCTGTACTTGTTTTTTTACTTTATGAAGAAGCGTTCTTCGTGGGATTTTGTCAATAGTCTCTGCTTGTCAAGAACTCATGTCATTTTCTAAAGCCCTGTTGGCATTTTCCAGTGTTTCTTCATCATAATCTCTATAACACCTTGCTCCTAACCTTCTCTTGTATATACCCATCCTATGTAAAGAATGAAAACAATGATATAAATAATAAATGAAAATAATGATATAAATATGGGATAGACAAAAAAATACTAAATAAAAAAGTTGTCTATGACATGGAATAACATTGCCCACAATGAGGAAGCATTGCCCACTTTTACATTTTTTGTGATTAATTGAAATATATCAACTTTTTGTTACACTTTATAGAACACATTTGAAGTCCAAACATGAAATAAACTAGTGTGCCACAACATAATTATATTACTCAAAATACAAATGAAATGCCACTAAAATGTTGCCAATAATGCCGACAAACTGCCCGGTCTGTTATTGTCGCTATATGACCGTTAAATGCAACAAACAGGTGCCTTGCAACTTGTAGTTGCAAAACTAAATGTTACCAACGTTCAAAATTACTATCAACCTAAAATGTGAGGTAAACAAATACAGCTGTTTGCTGGGCAAAGTTTGTCTCTATGGGCAAAGTAACATAGATTTACAGTATGTAAATAAAATTGTTTTTTATTTAAAGTTGTTGAATTCATACTTTTTAATATAATTCTAAATAGTTTAATTTTAGGTCCCTTTCAAATTTGGATAAAAGGTAATAAATTAAACTATTTTATACTGAGAGGGGAACCATTACCAATAATAGAGCAAGATAAAAATCCTGATGATGTGAGTGATTTGAAAGTATCATTATTCACTTTGAAGCCTCCTGTAGCTAAGCATGTTAAAGTGATTCCTTCTGTTCATGAACAAGATGATGGTGTGATATTTTCAGTTTGTGCCACTGGAACTTCAAGTAAAGACTCATTATTATCTTGGATTAGACATTTAGAAAAAGATGGTTATCCAAATTTGGAAAAGGTACCCATAGTATTTAAATTAAGATCGGCCACAACAGAAGTCTCCAATTTAAACATCAATGAGCAAATTGAACAGAAAGATAATAAATTAAAGGAAACATGAAGAAATTATTAAAAAGAATTTAATAATAGAGCACTTATTTAACAAAGTACTTCAGAAACTTTAACCTCCTTTATCAAGTTTTTAATGAAAAATAAAATGGTGTTTGAAATTCTCACATACTTTTTAGTAATCTGATAAATTATGATTTTTGTTTGATGTGTTTTTTCTATTGTGAAGAGAGTTTATTTTAAATGTTTCCTAGACATATTGTAATTATTGTACATTTCCAACACAAATTTATTAAAAAAATATGACTGTATTTCCAGATTGAATAATATCCCAGTTTTATGATAGCTAACATGCCAATCTAGAACGAGTCTATATAGAGCGAGTTTGGAAATATCTTTACCAAGGGGGTAAGATCTGGAATTATGACACCAGCTAATAATTAGGATTTGCACCAACTGTTAACAAACAATGGAATAATTTGGTTCAAAATTCTAGTAACTGGACAAAGTACTCTGTAAAACATCTTTTGTATAATAGTCTGGTCGAGAAGTCATTTAAATCTGATTTGGGTTACACCGCGATCCGAAAAATCTGATTTTGGTGACAATCGATTCGAAATGACAAATATAAAAATGTTCCTGAATTTCAAAAAAATTATTAAAGAATTAAAAAAAACTTGAAAAAATGTTTTCTTAAAAATTAAACGTATACTATGGTATTCAGTATGTTGTGAGGTGATATAAAAAAATATTAATTGTTGATGCAATTGTTTATTACAAATTGTTTAATTAATAAACAATTAAATAATTAACTGACAAATTCGAAAAAAATACCATTTTGTAGAAAAGAGAAAATTATGATTTTTAGGATTTTTTTCATTTCTTAATATTAAATTTAAACAATGGTTAATAAACAAAAACGTTATTTAACAATTAGAAAATTTTTTGAAGATAAATTTTTTTTTAAATCATGGTTTTTAATAAACAATAGAATGGCAAAAAAAAATTTCTTAAAAATTGTTAAATACGCCATTTGTTTATAAAAATTTTTTAAACAATTGGTCATAAACATTTAAAAAAATTGGATTTATATTGTTTATAGCGTATTAAAAACGACTGTAAACAATTGTTTAAAAAAAATTAAATAATTTATTTTATTAATATTTACTTATTGAAAAAAAATAATTTATGTCATTTGGTAGTTGCGACGGTGACGCGCCGCCCGTTTTTTATGCCATTTTCAACATTAATTTAGACCTATAAATAATTGAGCTACAATTCGGGGAGTTCGAACTTTTTTCTTGTAAATTTCCTGCCCTTTAAGAATCGGTTCAGTTTTTTGTTCTAGCTATTATAGTTTATGAGTTATTAGCAAAAATGTAAACCCCCTTTTTTTAAAATCTTAAATTGTTAATAACAATAGGAAATTTTTTAAAACGGCTTTTGATATTTAGGAACATTTTTATATTTGTCATTTCGAATCGATTGACACCAAAATCAGATTTTTCGGATCGGTGTAACCCAAATCCGATTTAAATGACTTCTCGACCAGACTATAATGAGAATCTGAACAGAAAATTGCAAAAACTTGCACAGCTGAATATTGTAACTGCATGTATCTACTGGTTTTTGTTCATTTTAAGTACTTACTTATTACAATAATAGAACATTTATTATTTAAATGAAGTAAACCATCCGTATTTCGACCATCCTTATCTCAAATGTAGCTGATGGGAAAAGCAAAAAAAACGCAAAGTCAATGTCACAGATTTTTTTTAAAATTAGTCCTAACAATTGATCTTGGCGACTCACAATCAAACAACACTTCTGAGTATTGCTAAAGGGGGGACAATGTAAGTAAAACAAGCAAAATAAATAGACAATGAAGAATAAGTGTAGATGGACTAGTTTGGTATAATAGTATTCATTAAAATAGTAATAAGTAAATATTACGGATAAGATGTACTTGTTTCTTATATAGGCATTCATTTGCTTATATTTTTTATTTCATAAAATTAAACCATACATAATTGTAAAGTTTGAATTTTCGGGCTAACTAATAGTCAACGTTGACAGATTATAACAGTGTCAATCACAGATCAAATATATCAATAGCACGAATACATATAACAAGGATGTGAAACTCCTATGCCGAGCTATAAGCGCCCGTGGCTGAATTTACGGCTCCTATCTGGGCGGAGTCTAGTCCACGGTCGTTGCGTACTTTGTACTGCGCATCAGTTCGAACATCATAACTATTCGAAAACACATGCGGTTGGTTATCTCGCTCGCACAAAGAAAAAGACAGCCTATTGCGCAGTACGGAGTACGCAACGACCGAGAATTTAACCCTGCCCAGATAGGCGCCATTTCTCCTGCTACCCTCTCCACTCGAGTTTCACATCCTTGTTATATGTATTCGTGATCAATAGGTTTATTTTCTTTTTATGACAACAAATAAGAGAGCAAAGGTTTGTCATTTCATTTTAACACACAGATATCGACAACATCGTAAATTTTCTACAGATTTTATTCACAAACTTTACATACCACTGATGACGTAGGTAACCATTAAATTTAAATTTCAAATGCAGATTATAGCCAAATGAGAAATTTTATAAAAATTTTACTTGTACAGTTGAACTTCTACAAACCTATTTGATAAAATGCAAGAATAAAAAATATACATTAAACTAGCCAATTGACAAAAATATAAAACAGATGTATTAATTAATAAAGAAGTAAATGAAATAAACCCTTTAAAATAATTTGTAAAAATTATACTGTCACCTCTTTTCAAGAACGTATTTAAATATGCATTTTTAATTTATTTTTGACGTCGATGGCATATAGTGGAAAGAGTAAAAAGAGTAATGAAATCATTAGCTACAAGAAGACGGCGTATTATAAGATGCTGGAATTGTGGATAACTAGGTCATGTGGGAAAGGAGAAATATGGTGTCGGTATGCACTGTAATGCCGATGCACTTTCAAGAAAGCCATGCTGACCTGGTTGTACAAGATGCAGTCGCCACGAACAAAACGAGCAGCTCGCTCTGATTACAGTGGTGCCAGCACGACGACTGGAATGACGAACAGAACAACGATCCCGTTATAAGGAAAATTCTGAAGTGGAAAAGAACGGACCGCCGTCCACTATGGCGGGAAATCTTCGTACTCTCCGGTTTTAAAATAATACTGGTTCCGTTGAAACTCTTTAACGGTAGATGGTGGACTCCTTAAAAGGATATTTGAGAATCTCGAAGGCTTGGGAACCAAGGAACAAGTTATGGATTCAAGAAGTTCCGTATTAACAATTTTACAAATTCATGATGTCATTTCTGGAGGACACATGGGTGTTACAAAGATGCTGCAAAAGGTCCTAGACCAATTTTATTGAGTAAATTGCTCTGCTTGTTGTTATTGCGGGTTCTTTAGGGTAAAATAACAAATAGAGGTACTTTACCCAAACTAATTATATATTGCCCTTTTTAAAGAAAATAAAAGTAAAGTGTTATAACTTATAACGTCTAAATTATGTTCCAACCCGCCCTGTCATATGTCACCTTATGTACCCTTTCCCCCTTAGCTACACGAACGGCCCAGGAGTAGTAGCACAAGAAAATGTTGTGCTTTTTCGGTCTGGTTGGAAAGTAAAGGCACCTCGTCCTCAGAAAATATGGTTGGGTTCTTGGTGTTTTTGGACGAATCAGAAGCTATTTCCAATTTACAGTCGTCTGGGAGATGGTTTGGTTCAGAGGTGGATGTACTAGATGAGGATTTAGTAGGACGGACTCGTTTACGTAACGGTAGTACAGGAACAGGGTCGTCAGTGGTATCAGCTTTTCAAAATGGTGTCAAAGCTTCTGTGGAGATGTCACTCCAGCAAGAGCGTCGGAAAACGACTTCGCTCGGATGAAAGCATCCCTGAGGGTGGGGTTACGGAGCAGTTGGTGGTCACAGAGTGGGAATAATCCACTCTGACCACCTGGCTGCACTCATTGAAGCAGAAAATTTAGGAAGGCTGCAGAAAGCCATCCTATGGGCCGTCGAGGATTTACCTGAAGACGGACCTGAAGTAAGATTCTTTGGCTGCCCACATCGGCCAGGATGGCTTCAGGTAACATGTGCCGACAAAGCGAGCTCTGAATGGCTTATTGAGGCGGTTAATCGACTTAAACCTTGGGAAGGAGTAACGCTAAAAGCAATAGAGGGGAAAGATCTTCCTAGAACTCAGGTATGTGTGAACTCTTTATATGCTGAAACTGTCCTCAACAGACTGAGGAAGATGAATCGGGGCCTGAAGACACAGGAATGGAAAGTACTCCACTGTGAAAAGGCCGGTCCTGGACATACATGGACCTTATCCGTGAACGATTCATCCATGAAGGCACTGGAGCAACTCAGCTTCATGCCTTTCTTCGGGTTTGGTCAGATATCCATCAGGCCAAAAGTCCCTAAGAAGGGGGAACCATACTCTTCCACAGGGACACGGAGAAAACAAAAAGAAACCAGGAAGGATAATCAGCCATGCACTTCTGGAACCATGGGCGGAGCTGGAGTGAGAAACATCTTTTTCGTCACGGTGAAAGGAAGGACAAGCCTGGGACTTCCAAGGTAAAAGGAGGAAGCAAACCCCTCTACCAGCAAAAAGGGCAAAGGTAAGGCTGGTGAAGCCGTGCCTTCCAAGGACTCTGGAAGAAAGAGTCCACCCAAACAAGGGTAGAAATGGCGGGTAATAAATTTATCCAAGCAAACCTCTAACATGCCAAGGCTGCCTCATATACCATCGGCAGGAAGTTTGCTAATGAGGCAATAGATGTAGCCCTAAACCAGGAACCTTGGATTAACGGAGCAGGTCACATTGGGGGTCTAGGATCGATCTTAACTAAGGTACTGTATTACAGGAGTGAGGGAAAACTCAGTAGTAAGTACTATTGTACTAAAGAAAGATATTAACTGTTGTTTGCTTACAGGTTTCTGCACAGAAGTGTCCGCACAGCTCACCAATCAGGAAGAGGGGAGCAGACGGGATATAGTCGTATGCTCCGGATACTTGCCAGGCGAGCGAGGGGCAGCAAATCCTCCACCTGTAATGGTACGGAACTTAATCGAACATTGCAGGAGGAAAGGACTTCAAGTCATCGTAGGATGCGATGCGTGGGGGAGCAAAACGACCGACGAACGAGGTGAGTACCTTTTCAATTATATACTTGGTGAAGGGATTGTAGTAAACAATAGCATGCATATCAGGAAGGAAGATCAACAGAAACGGCGCTGGACGAAGTAGTCCACAAGATCAATCACTCCGTGATTAATGGAGAGATTGCTCTGGCTACTTCCCTTGATATAGAAGGAGCATTTAATAATGTATTACCTAATTCTCTCTATAATGCTGCTGCATCTAGAGGGATATCCTTTACAATATGTAACTGGATCAGAGCTATGCTAGAAAACATCCTGATCCTAACATCACTGGAAGACGAGGAGATGAGAGCGAAGGCTACTAGGGGCTGCCCACAGGGAGGAGTACTTTTCCCTCTCCTGTGGTCGCTATTGGTGGACGACCTGATTTCGGACCTCGACAACCAGGGGATAGAGGTACAAGCCTAAACATGCGAGTAACTTCCAGTATAGTTAATCGTCGAAGAACTAATGTAATCCAATATCCACCACTAGCTTTTACTTATGTTTTAAAGCCCATGTGGAGGGCCATTTATTGCGGGTGGTCTCCTTGGCCTGGTTCTGGGTGAGAGCGTTACAATGTTTATTTTTTCTTCTACTAATATTTTTACATTGACTAGCAGCCACTAAACTATTGGTAATGTACTTCTAATGGTGGAATTCTGAGCATTTCTAATAAGCTACAGAATCTGTAAGGTATAGGGTTTGCCATGTTAATTTTTACAGAATTTTGCTTACAGACCTTACAGGTCTCAGATTTCCAGTATAAGCGAATATGTCAGAGAAGTAAATAAGACAAACAATATAAACAAATACATATTTATTTAACTATTACTACACATATATCACAAGACATTTTACACAAAATTTAGAAACTAAATAAATATTGTAAGTATATTTACTTATAAAATATTATGTATAAAAATAATATTTCAAGAAAACTACATATTTTTTATAAAAACCTTGAAAGAAATTTAAATGGCACGGACTTATGTACAGTATTCCTTATCAAGAAATAATTTTAAACGTAGGTAAGCATCAAAAATATAAATTGAGGATTTAGTTTAGATTAAAGTCTAACACCCTCTCCTATGAAAATGAAATACAGATTGTCATAAAACTGACAAAATACTTGATAAATAAAAGGCTAATAATGTTAACGTAAAAGTCAATTCAAATATATTACAAAACAAGGAAACTTAAAGAGTTTTGACGATCTAATCAATTTTTAATAGCCCAAGAACAAATTGTATTATATCAATCACTTATCATTACAATGAAGAGATATACATTAATTGTAAATTGGATGATTGCAATGATTAATATTAAGTTACACTAATAAAAATTCAATTTTGGATTATATCAACTCAGTTCAATAAAAATAAATTATTTTGTATACAAATAATCACAGACTATTTACAAAAGGCAAACAAAGAAAATATATATATTTTTTAATATTTAAAAGATGCTGGTTTCTGATCAATTCTCAATATGTTTGTAGCAGAATAATGTACAAAAATTAAGCGGAATAATAAATCAATTAAATGAAATAATGTAATAACCGTATGTTGTAAGTGTATGTTATTTATAAATTTTATTTATTTTATTATAAATTTTATTCCCAAATGCACACGACAGTTGGGGTTAAACAGTACCTATATGCTTCATGGCATAACAATAGAAAAATAATTTTAATCTATCTCTTACAGAGTGGTGAAACAAAACTTATATTATGTAGCTACCATGGAAGTTTTAAAATTTCACACCGGTTATATTTTGGTTACTTGTTTATGATTTATTGTTCTGTCTCAATTTTGTGAAAAGTATAAATTACATAGAGAAAATAATACATATATATTAAGTGTGATCGAAACAATGATAAGTTCATATGCATTTATATAATGGTCTCGCTGCCAGTTCTCATGTGGTGCATCCTGGGTTTTCTATGAGGATGTGTTGTTGAATGTTTGGAAGTAGTACTTAAACTCGTAGATACTGTTTGAGTGGGCATATAACGCATCACTTGAGGCATCGTTTGTACTTTCAATGGGGGTTGTTTCCTTGGACCAAGGCGTCTTAAGAATGACTTCCAAGCCAACACACTTTTCATCGACCTATAATAAAAAGCCACATTTAAAATTAATGAAAACCACGGCTGGAAATCCAAATTTAATTGGTTAATGTGTTTATTGCAATGAACTGCCAATGACAATTTAAGGTTTTTTAGTGAAATGTATTTACCAAATCCAGAATACGCTGCTAACTCCTATAAATAAGTTCATGAAGTATTTCAGTAAAAATGCCCATAGTGCTGGTTTCTTCTCGCCTGTGAACCAACTATCTCTGTTATTATACTCATAACAGATGCTGACCATAACGCAGAATGTGGGAATGGCGTACAATGTGCATATTGCTCCCAAGAAATCACTTTCCTTTCTAGGTGCTGCATTAGTAAGGGGAGCAGCAGCTAATGAATGTGGTTTTTTCATAACGTAAGTGCAACCCAATAAAAGAAGAATGGTACCAAAGGTGAAATATAGAAAATATGGAATCATAACTAACGACAATAGCGTGGTTGAATTTCTGTTGCCAATGTAGCAAGTACCTGCAAAAAATAAATAAATGTTTAATTTCATCATTATAAATTAGTAGGTACATCAAGTTTTAAAGCATAAGATTTTTCTACTGCACACAATCGCCAAATCAAGAAATATATTAAGTAAATAAGAGTTGATCCACTGGAGACGCTCCTGCATTTACGTCTGCATGGATTAAGTAGGTACCAAGTTTTCGCACATCTAGATTTTAACGAAAAAAATAAACTGTATCTTTTGTTTTTCACGTCACTGGTCGTGAGTAATGTCACGCGGTTCAGACAAAGCATATTGGATGCGATCTGATTGCACGTATAGGCAGCTGTTTTGCATATTGGTTTGCATTTCGCTTGTCGCTTTCGATCGTAAACTGACACAAAACTTGGCATGCATCGAAATAGCGAATACGAAACCCTCCAAGCGTTTCAACGTATCATGTTTTTAGCAGTCGAAAAAAAAATTAAAATGTCGAATAATTTACAATCTATTTTAATAAAAAAATATAATTAGTTAAAATAACAAAACGTAACTGTGTCTCTATAAAGAGTAATATAGCTTTCATTATTGAGGCAAACATTGTATCGATGCTGAAGATTCCCGACGAATACAAAAAGTTCAGAATTCATGTATAAAGGCGCATCCACACTTAGTAACATGTTGTATAATAAGTTATATAACATTGTTTCAATAACACTGTTATAAAACAAGAGAGCATCCACTCTATAAAATATCAGTTTTAAACGATATGGCTGACGAACAAGATGTTCTTCTGGCTGCTGCCGCATGTGTCATTTTAAACGATGAAGAAAAGAAAAAACACCACAACAGAAAAAGAAGATTTTGGGTACAACCAATTTTGGAATCGCGCAGAAAATACAGTGGCAATGAGCTTATTCGGCAATTAAAAGCAGATGATTATGATCCATTAAGTGGTGAATTTTCGTAGTAGCTTCTTTTGTCCACTCCATAATAACACATACCGTTCTCGTTCAAGTGACAACCACGCATTTTCTATAACATATTATATAACATTGTTATATAACTATGTTATATAGCAAGTGTAGATGCGCCTTTAGATTAATTTATGGGATAAGAAAGTATAAAAAAGTTCACATAAGCCTAAAGAATTACAATGGTTACATATGTTGCATCGCAGAAACTTACATTTGGCAGTTTTTTAGCATAAGGTATTTACTACAAAAACGCCAGCTTATTTACATAGTAAACTGACATTCAGGACCCAGAAAGACGATTCTACGCATTCCTCGATTTTCCAAATCTGTTTTTAAACGATCATTTTCGTATGGCATGCCAGTCTACATTAATAAAATATATGCTTTGAATCCATCCTATCTTCATTGCTCGTTAAGGACATTTAAACTAATGTACAGAAAATATCTGTTTAATCTCCAGAAATAATACGTACATTATTCCTGCTATCCTTCTTTATTATATTGTACTTTATTGCTTATATGTTTTTTTGCGTATTTTATTTATAATTGGCGTTGTACATAAAGTATTTAATTTCCAGAAGTAATACATATTAAGACATTCTACCTTCCTCCCAACTTTCCAACTTCCTCTAGTTTATTTTACTTAATCTGATTACTACTTTATTAACATTTTATATTATTTCTTATATTCTTTTTTTTGGCATTGGTGAAAGAGCAGGAAAAGGCTACTCGTCTGAACCTGAACCAATTTAGCCTTTTATCCACATTATTTAAAAGATTATTCAATCTATTTCAGTGTATTTTTGTATTTTTATTATTATGATTGTATATGTACATTTTTTATTGTAATATCTGATGTGGATAATAAATTATTATTATTAGTATTAATACAAATTAGAGTAAAAAATTGTTAACCTACCTATATGATTCTATAAAACATTTTGAAAAACTTAAAAATCATTAAAAATAATTCTAATATTAAAATTTTTAAAAGAAAATTGAAAAAACATTTATATTTACCTTCAAATCATCCTATATCACATAAATTAGAAGCTTATAATACTGTAGTACTAGAGCGTTTTTAATTCCAATGAACAAAAATAATTTTGATAAAGAAATTGAGATTATAAAACAAATAGCTATATGTAATACTTATACATTACATTTGATAAATAAATTAATTAATAAGAAACAGAAAATTTCAAAAATAATATCTTCGGCAACATCTGCATTAATATCATTCAAAACACAAAATAATGTTGGTACAAAATTGTTAAATGTAAAAACAAAATTACCTAAATTAAAATAATCTGGAGTTTACAAAATTAATTGTCCAAAATGTAATGCTGTATATAAAGGTCAAAGACAAAGAAATTTTAAAATAAGATTCAATGAACACTTGTAATTTCACCTTATAACCGTTTAAACCGTTTGGTGATATATTTTTGTAATTATAAATAAAAAAAAATCAATTCAAAGTAGAAACTAACTCTAGTAAGATTGTTTGGTGTTGTACGTGTTTATTTGTTTAACAGAACTATCTGATTACTATTCTTCGTTTTAAGCATACAGAGTTAATTAAACTTTAGTGAAGATCGACTTATTTAAAGTAAGAGGACCGTGTCCAAAGCGATTAAGACTTAACAAGCAATTCTTGCATACATCGATCTACTTCCTTTCGCAACTAGGGCAAAATTATTTTCATTATCAGGACAGATGAACGAGTGCATTGGTAATTATGTATATCGACTAAAGCGGTGGGTTTTGTATCCAGGACCGTGCTTAGCACTCCCATCTTGATAGGTAATACCACAGATATAGATATTCATAGATAGGAAATACTCGTTGTGCGAAATCTTACAAACACGAACCATGTCATTTTTCAAAATTTAGAGATTGATGCACATGCGTGTTTTCTTTTTCGCCGTTAAAAATTTTGAATTATTTGTCAGAAGTGTCAATTGGACTTTTAGTTATATAGTGCGCGCTAACTCTGGGGATGCATTGTAGGTATAGTATTTTTCACAGTAAATGGTATTGGCTTATTAACCGCAATAAACTACCTTACTTAATCTCATTATGTAGAAAATCATCAGGTAAAAGATGCAAATGTGCTACAGGGTCGAACTTAAGAAATTTAAATTTTGCATAATATAGGAGATATACAAGTAATTTATTTAAATGTTACAATTCTATTCTATATTTAGTTCAGTATCGCTATCGTCATCTAAATTAATTATAATTGGCGCGATTGATTTTACAGAAAGGTACGAGTTTTCCACATTTATAACATGACTAACAGAACTTTTTAACTCTCGGTAGGAATGTCATTCATAGAGTTCCTAATTAATTCTACCACGCTATCACTTAAAGTCGGAGAAGTATTTTTTCCGCGCACACTCGATTTAAGTTGGTGCCACATAAGCTCTATGGGATTGAACACGCAGTAGTAGGGAGGTAGTCGTAACACTGTATGTCCCAATTATTCTGCAATTGTATAACAAACATACGATTTTTTTAAAGAAAATGACTGCAGCACTTGTAAAAGTACTTTTTTTGTATAATTTTCCTCAAAATATATATCATTTGCAGTTTTTAATCTTCAATTTCGTATTCTTTGAGCCAGGAATTGTCGACTATGACAGCTTGCGTTGTCCATTACTATAACGCTGTTTGGCGGAATGTTGGGTAACCAATCTTCAAAAAGCTCTGCTGTCGTATCTTCGTGATAATCAACACAAGAGTCCTTAATATATTTGGCACACATAGCCACATGGCGTTTGGAATGCAACCATTTTCTGATCCTGCGTGTAATATTGTGATTCTCTTCCCTTTATTTGATGATGCTTTTGTTTTACACTTATCAGAGGTATCAGACCATCCTTTGGAAGGGGTGTCATGCGTGTCAAACCACGTCTCGTCGAAATAGAGTATTGGCCGATTTTCAGACCGGTATTTTCTTATTGACGTTATATACTCAGAACGCCAGTTTATTAAACGTGTGGATTTCATTATTACTTGTCTCTTTTCAATTTTGCGATATTTAAAGCCCATTGCAGACAGAGCTGGCCAAAGAGTAGTGAGGCCACAGTTGATGTGAGTTTCGTCATTGATGAGCCGCTGTTTCAGACTTTTGATTGGAGGGACACGCTGCTCATCGTACATAGTGTAGATTTTTCGCCTTATCACATCTTTTTCCCAGTCGTCTAGACTTTTTGTGACATACTGGAATCTTTACGCTTTTTTCTTGATTCCATAGAATTTTCAACAATTCGTCTAACTGAAGTAAGAGGCTTCTTTTATCGAATTTTTGTTGACAATAAATACCATAGATGTTGCTTGGCTGAGAGTTAAAATGTCTCCATGAGTGCCCTTATACACTTCCTGTAGTTGTGTTTATTTTTTCTTTCCATTAAAAATTTGCTCTTTATAAAATTTGAATCTATTTTAGTGTTGGCTTTTTATACATAAAATATAGGTGTTTAGCTACTGAATAAATGTCTATTGTTTCAACCATAAGATCAGCTTCACTTCTAGAGCTTGTACAGCTGAATACGGAACTATTTGGTTCTGTTTGCTAATTAAGAGACAATCCAGAATATCAAAACAATAGATTGCTATTAATTATCTTTAATACTGTGAACCCCTTGCTGGGGCATTATTCTTTTTTATATTGATAACACAAAAATAAACTTATTACCAGGAATTAATAATACAATTAGTTTATACTCAAATTGATTGTACTAACCCTTCCTTTTTGGAAGTCCATCTTATTAAGGATAATAAAAAACTCTTCGTTTTAACAAAACTTCCAATATTTATTAGTTTATACTCACTCTCTCTGTTGAATAAATAAGAAAAAACGCTGCGATTACAAACACCCTGTTTATCAAACAGTTTCTAAATTTTATAATAACGTTTCGTAAAATTGGAAATCGATTATCGAATCCTGTTTAAAATTATTCCACTCAAGAGAGTCCATCCTCAATTATATGGACCATTATAATTTTTTTCCTACCCGACATCCATAATACAAATACTCGAACATTTTTTTTACTGTAAACGGTTATTAAGTATCCGAAAGAATACGCTTTTTTAGTTATACAAACAAACAAGGGGTATCCATATAATTAGTGCCCGCGTAGTAAGATTCTCATCTACATAAGTGGGAGTAAATATGAATTCTCAGAGGCCAGTTAGAACCGGTTAAGTAAGAAATTAATAATAAGGTAAGAGGCTTAAGTTTTAGGAATATATTCAACAAAGAAACAATAAAGTTTTAATTGGTTAAATGATCGATTCCCTTAAAAATATATGCCGAGTGTTACACTGATTAATTAAGAAGCGTTGGCATTAAAATTGCAGGACACGCCAAATAAAATTATTATCAAGACAGCGTAAATTGCTAGAAAAACCGTTTAGCGTATCCGCAAACAAGTGCCAGAACCGCGCATTTAAAATTCCTGGCGATTTTCACCTGCTTAATGTCTTTATCTGAAGAACGAGACAGGTACCCGTCAACCTCTACCATCTAAGAATTTCTTCATGCCTGTTATGTCAACCGGTTCTAAGAGAGACACACGACATGAAGTTGCAATTAATTTTCATTCTGTTTATTCAGTTGATTAATAAAAATAAATACAGATGAGGTAGTAATCTAAAAATTTACAATGATTTTCAAATAAGGCAATTAAACGATAAACTTCATTATAAAGAACATCCATTATTATCTTGGTTACAATTTGGTAAAAATTAAACTTGTTATTATTCAGTAAAAATATCTTTTTCCTACGACCCCCTATGACAACAGCATCTAATACACAGTTATGAAAATTAGTAATATCGTACGCGTTCCGAAAAATAAGATAAGAAGAAGCAATATCACACACGAGTGATATTTTTTAAAAAAAAAAAAAAAAAAGTCACTTTGGTTTGTCCAATTTGATCAAGAAATATTATCTTTTGCTTTTGGTTGCATAAATGTCAAATTAATACTTTTAGAACACATATTGTATGAGTTGCATTATCTATGCAACCAAATATACACATAGGTATGCATTTAGCAGTTTCAATTTTTTACTTATGAAATTGCGATTTTATGAGTGTTATGCCTTATTATTTTCATAAAAATTGCTTTGAAATTTAAATAAGTGGTTTTTGGGTGTACTGTGGATATAACAGAAAAAACAACAAAAATGGAAAATTATAAGAGTTAAAAGTAAATCAAAATGTTCAAAATCCATTACTAACGCATAAAGTTTCTCAAGTTCCAAATAATTTCAACAATTGTTCCAATAACCATTTTACTATTAGTTTTTATGAAGCCCACGAAAAAATTAAAACGTCATTTACCTAGCTAATAAAGAATTTTATGTTAATTCCTGAGAAAGGTGGTTGTTTGATTTTAATGAATTATATTTACATGCAATTTTTAAACTCGTTTAAATCCTGTTGGGGTCGTAGGAAAAATTGGGTACACAACGCGTTGGAAAGTGTATTGCTTTCATTCGTTACGTTTCCACACCCGCCGCTACGCGGCTCGCGCCAAATTTTACTTTCACTTTCCACACTTGTTATCTAATATACTATTTTCATTTTATGATCTCCATTAGTTTTATCGTCAATGAAATATATAGGAAATTATGTGAAAACTATAATTGCGACATTATTTTTCGCATTTCTAGAAAAAATTGTTGCAATTTTTATTGCACGCACGTGCTCTTCCTGTAATGGCTACACTTTTGAATGTTGAAAATGGGTTCGGACCTATATTTATTATTTATTGTTATTTAAAAGATAATCTGCAATTGTTGATAATATTATCATGATGTCTGTGTCCTGTTGATCTAAACAGTAGTGAATTTCGTTCAGTAAATTTATTTGTGTATACATATGATTTCTATTTATTTGCCGATCTTTTTTCTTATAACTTTCATTATTTTCAAGGAATAAATATTGATATAGATATTATTTATAAAATAATATTCATCAATATTCAATATTTATAAAAATATATTCATCCATTTGTGAAGCTTGTTCAATGATTTTCATCTATAAATTCATTTTTTATGTTCACGTTGCCCCGAATTTTTTTTAATCTATGGCTCCAATATGCAATAATTGTAACTCTTATCTATGTACTATCATTTTGTCGCTCAATTTTTACTTACCTTTAAATAATGCCTCAGAATAAAATAACTGTTGGTTTTAGGGCAAGGCACTGTGATAATAGTTTTCTTTTAATATATTAAGTGACATAAAAATCCGAACACCCAGTTTAAATAATTTTATTTTAATAAAATTTGGTGAATTTATTTATTTTACTGAAACAAACAATTGATAAAATTTTCAGCCTTATCAGTTAAAGATTCTGGTTTTTATACTGCTTTTTTTGAAATCCACTAACAATCCAAAAATGAATATTGTAGCCGTAGTAAAGATCAAAATTTTGCGAATTTTGGTTCTTGACATTATTTACGATTAGTTACGATGCCTAGGGTACGGAGACCTGTACGATTTCTTCAACTTAGTGAGTTTGATAGGGGTCGTATACCTAGTGGGACTTGGGAAGCTGAATTTTATTTTCGGGAAATTGCAGTTAGAGTGCACAGAAGTGTAGACACCGTGGTTAGGTGTTATCAGGCATGGCTTCAAGAAGGCCGTACGCAAAGAGCAAGGGACGCCCCCGTAGAACAACAAAGAAACAAAGATTATTGGCCTTAGGGGGACCATTTCTCCACTACCAGGTCCATTGCAAAGAAATAGTTTGCAGGACACGGAAGACCTATTATTGGCATGCGAAGTGTTTACCGACGAATAAGACACTGGGTCCTCCCTCTAACTCCAGAACACCGACAAAATCGCCTTGAGTTGTGCAGAGAACGGTCACTCTGGGGTCAGGAAAGGAACAGTATTGTCTTTAGTGACGAGTTTCGATTTTGTTAGTTATAGTCGAGCGAGGGTTAGAAGACGACGTGATGAAAGAAGAAATCCACGGTTTTTTGTTAAAATGCATGTTCATCAAACTGTTGGAGTTATGGTTTGGGATGCTATAGCTTATGGTTCGAGATCACCTTTAATCTTCATCAGAGGTAACATGAACGCGCAGCGTTATATCCAAGAAGTTTTAGAACACTATCTTTTACCCTATCTTTACACCCTGGCATATCCAACTTTCCAACAAGATAATACCCGACCACAAGTCACAAGAGTCACAATAGACTTCTTTCAACATAATGATGTCACATTGTTGCCTTGGCCACAAAGATCTCCCGACTTATCCCCAATTGAAAACGTGTGGGATATGAGGGGTAGGAGATTGCTCAATTTGCAACGTTCTCCTCAGACTCTAGAAGAACTTCGAGAGAAGTTGGTGGTTGCCTGGAATGATATACCACAGGAGGACATTGACCACCTGATCAGAAGCATGCCTAGGCTCGTTGGAGAATGCGTAACACATCGGGGTGCAATCACATATTATTAAAGGTAAAAGGGCTTTAAAGCAATGCAATCATTTTGAAATTTTTATCATTTACTTATTATGCTTCAGTAAGTACTTATACAAAATTTTATAATAATAAAATCATTTAAACTTGGATTTTTATGTCACTTAGTATATTAATGGTACTTTGGTTATTTTGCTTGTTGAAGCATAAGAAAGATTTATTTCAAAAATATAATCTTTAACTTGCTGAATAATAACGTATGCGCATACGGTCAGGCGCATACCCTAATCTACAAAATTTATGCTTCTACAAAATTTTATTAAAATAAAATCATTTAAACTGGGTGTTCGGATTTTTATGTCACTTAGTAGGTATATTACAGGTCGTCAAGGCCGATTTATTTCAATGTAACTTTAACAAGATTAAATTCATGTTAAGTGTAAACATTTTTATAGAATTATTTTTGGTTTTAAAAACTTAAAAACGGGAAAACAATTAGAAGTACAAGTATTAATGTCCAACTGAATTGTAAGTTTTTGTTGAGACTAGATTTGCAAATAACACTTATTTCAATATGTCTGATATGTATTTCCTGACTAATGTAATTGTATTGTAAAGTATTGATAACATCTAAACCGATTTACTGAAAATAGTTATATAATATTATTGTAAATAAATCAATTATTGGAATTTAATATAGAGATTTGTAAAATTTAGACGAAAAAGTTTTTTAAATGCTACTGGAAACTATACCACATTATTATATTTAAATATTGTAACATTTACTATTATTATTATTATAATTTTACTTAAGGAGTAGGGTAAGAAGAGACGTATAGTTGTAACTTTTTTACGACTGAACGTAGAAAAGAACGGTACAATATATTCGTGTGAGATTATTGTGGCAACATTTCCTGCAAAATATTTTTATTAGAAAATTCACTAATTTGGCTTTTAGACAATTGGATGTATATGTTACATAACTCACTATTTTTTTAAATTCTCTTATGGAAATGGCCGCCGATAATTAAGAATCAACGTGGCTGCTACATGAGCCATTACCTCCCTTTTTTGAAACTGTAATGATTAGTTTAAAATGGAGGAAAAAAAAATAATTACCTGTCAAATCATCGGAATCCACATCTCTTCTAACCAAAGCAGAAACAGTTTGAGCAGCTGGTAAAGTCCATGCGCAAACGTGAAGAGCGGAATTTAAACTTCTCATTTTTTCAGGAGGCCAGGAAAGACCGACTCTAGCCACCCACCATGCACAGAGACAAACCCACCTAAAATAAAGAAAATTATTACAAATAAATTGTTACTAAAAATCCTCTAATGCAAAAAAAAACAAAAACGGCAACATTGCAACACTTACTCTCTAAATGTTTACTTAAAATGAGATAAAAAATATATTATTTGTTATGTCAGCGGCGTTTGGTGAATGGATTGTTGATGTGCTTATCATCTACCTGGATCTATTCGTTTGTTATCAGTTCCGCTGTTATCAAAAACGCCGCATTAAGACAATCGATATTAGATCCATCAGATCGCATTAATATATGCTTAATCTTTGTTTAATCTTGTTTTTAACAGCCCGCGGTTTTACATATATATGTACTCTCCAAATTATTAAAAAAATAATAATAAGAAAAATTCAGAAAACGATCTCGGAATAAGCCTTAATGTTCAGTGACCCTTAATGTAATTTATCAAAGCATGTTATATTTTTATTTTATGTGCTAGAGACATATTTTGGTATTTCTTGTAAAGACCCATTTTCCAACATGTAAAATCTAATTAAAACGGTCCTCTAAAAATTTAAATCAGATTCTCAGAATACGAAGTAAATTTAAATTAGCCGAGATTTATGATATGTTTTGTAACCGGTCACGATATTTAAAGTTGGCACAAGGAAAATAAGAATAAAACACAAGAAATAAACGATCTTGTAGAGTTAATAAGATGCCCTATTGTTCCTATCTTCGAACAGGTTATGCATTCTCTTACCGGCTAGGAAAAATTACACACGTAACTTAGAGTTGATTCCAAAATTATAGCGACAGCTCAAGTAAAATTCGGCAATGTGGGGGTATTCGCCGACGATCTCCGATCGGCTCGCGCCGCAGCGCAGTCGGAGAATTCTAGTAGAACAATTGCTAAGCGGATTCCGTGTGCGGTGTTTCTTAGTCCCAGCGATAGCTGGGCCACTGGAATCTATTTCTCGAACTGGGTAATCGCTAGCGTTCGAGTCGACGGTAAAGATAGGTGGGAAAACCGTAGCTGTCGCGATAATTTTGGAATTAACTCTACAAGATAATATTATGGAGTCAGCGAGACTACAATGGCTTATTGTGTTTTAGTATTAATGGTTAATTGTTTCAAAATGCGAATTATGTAGAATATAGATTAAAAATAAAAAAGAAACTACACATCGACCTGTAAGTTCCATCCATAATTTAGTTAGAGCTTCTAATATCTTTAAACCTCTCATGAGCTCTATATACGTTTTAAATTCAATTAGAGCTGTTTCGCTAAAAACCAGCATCGTCAGATTGACATATTGAAGTGGAGTTACATTTTGTTTGTTTATAGCTAGGTACCTGGTGTTGATTAGGTAATATTAAGGTTAGACCAAGTATGGAAGTGATAAGACATAACAATATTAAAGCTTAGCTGTTATTAGCCCTAAGAGATTATCCTGGATGTATTTCCTTCTAAGATCAGTATAACTGTGCAATGATATAGAAAAACCAGGAAAAAACTATATCATGCTGATCTTTACAATAACTTAATATATTGTAACGTAATCAAATGGCCTTATTAGAAAATTAAAATATTTAACAAGAGAATCTTATTAATTAATTAGAGGGAAGGTAGTTTATTTAAATTTAAACAGATAAAGGAATGTAATAAAATTTAAATTATATTTCCATAAATTAAAATTGTCAACAAATCACCTGTTACATAATATAAGATTTAATAATATAAGATTTACCATACAGACGAGTAGGTTGATGGTTTCTATGTATTATCTAAATATGTATTCATGATGCCTATAACAAATTATTCAAAATTAGTACTTATAAAGTTTTCACTGAAATTTTGCTTAAATCTAATTATACAATCTGAAAAATTAAAAAGATAAACAAATAATGGGGTTATGAATTAAATGACAGTGACATCAATTGTCACCTGATATAGGGTAGCTTCTAAAGAGATGTTTTGATATGTCAACTATGACAGAAGAAAAAGGTTAACGTAATTGACATGAATTAAATAATAAAAGATGTGATACAAACAAATTCCAATTTAGAAATATAAGATATAATGTTTCCTATTCTCAAAACAAAGCTTTATTAGATATTATTAAATTTATTTATAAAAAACTATAAGGTTAATTTGATTGGACAATGAATGATATAAGCATAATTAGAGATATAGAGGGCGAATTTGAATATAAAAAAAAGAAAAAAAGGAAAATCGGGGTAGTTATTGATTTTAAAAAAGGGAATTAGAAAATTTTTATTTGTTTTAGTAAATAAAAGGTTATGTTAGTGTCTGTAAAAAAATCAATTATTCATGTAAAATCAAATTCATTATAACATAAAAAAAAAAAATCATACATACACAGACAAACATAACAATATACACTCAGGTGCAAAAAATTCGATCCATTTTTTTTTTCTCATTTATTTTAAGTCTTGCGACTCTAAAGTTATTGTATGGCATATGTATTTTTAGGTATGCCCTCGTATATCCGAAATAAACTCAAATGTTTATATCAGTTCTGCATTTTTTATCACAAAGGCATTTATGTTTTTATTTGATAAATTAACTCCAATGTTAAAATGTCATATACCTACAAACTATTTTGTCATTTTGACATCGATAAAAAAGGTGCATCCTTTTTTATCGCATGTTCCTCAATCTAGTAGGTGTGTATCAATTTTGCATTATTGTTGACAGGTATTTAATTGTCAAATTTAACAATATAAAACAATACTACCTTTTCTTTGCAAAAAACATAAAGTATGAACCGATTTGGAGAGGTTTCACATGAACAAATTACAAAAAATATTGAAGAGTCAATACCAAAGTCAACAAAAAATACGAAGTCATCAATATGGAAACAATTCATGGAGTTTTGTCAAAGCCGAAATTATAAGTTGGAAGAGAATACTAAAATACAAGATCTAGCAAAAATATTAAAAGATTGGGCTTTCAATATGAAAAAAAGAATGGAGAAGATTACAAAGAATTTGCGGTCAAAACAATATGGAACACGACTGCTAAAATGTTACAACAGAAATATTTTAACGAATATGGTTTGAAATTTGATCCTTTTACAGACATAACCTTTAAAGAAGCTCGGGATGCTAGAAATGCCAAAAGAAAACAACTTCAATTGATTCCAACAAAAAGAAAGACGTGTTCTTCAGCAATAGACAAAGAAAATATAATAAAAATGGCAACACTATGGAATATAAATGAACCTGAAGGGCTGCAAAAAAGATTCTTTCATATAGCTTCTTACGAATTGGCTTGGAGAGGAGGAGAAGCTGTTAATTGCAAAATTTATTATTTTAAAGTAGAAAAGAACCAAAATGGTCTTCCTACGGGTAGGATTGAATATAACACCATATTTTCGAAAACGGTACAAGGCGGCTCGAAAAAGTTAACAGACAGCAAATGGTTGACTAGAAATGAAAGTGACGAAAGTATTTGCCCTGTAAAACTATTCCATTTGCTAGTAGAAAAAAGAAATGAACATATTACTTCTGACCGATTATTTTTAACTCCAAATCCTTTTTGGAAAAATAAAAATTCTAAAGGTTGGTACAAAAATGTTCCTTTAGGTATTAACACCATATCTGTTTGGACAAAAAATTCTGCTGCAAAAATTGGATTGGACATAATCAATAATAAAGTTACTAACCATTCAAATCGTGCCAGCGCAGTTTCCCAATTAGCCAAAGCAGGAGTTAGCGATCAACAGCTTATTAAGATAACAGGACACTCGTCATCACAATCGATTAAACCATACCTCCAAATTGACCCCGAACACCATGAACAACTTATAAATAATTTGAGACCCTCGGAAACAGAATATTCAACATACGTAGAAACACGAGAAGAAAACATTAAAATTAGTACTCCGCAACCAATATTTAATAATTGTATTTTTAACAACTGTTCTTTTAACTAGTTTAATTGTTTTAGAATGAATAAATTTTATTGTTTCTTTATATAATTAGTCGTTAATTTATCTTAGCAAAATACACGCGATCTTTTTTTTAATGGATAAATTTTTCTCTTCATCTCAAGATTTTTCCATCAGTAATATTACGATTACGATGAATCGAAAAATTTTCCGGTAAAAAAAAAGCTCTTGTGTATTTACTGTTGAAAAAATTATTCCGATAAGCGAAAAGATAAATCATTGTTTATTGCATTTATTTCAACCCGGGTTACCTTAGTGATCCTGTAGTGTCAAACCGCGTTGCATTCTTAATTCTAATAGCAATAAAATGTTCTTAACTCCGACGGATGCAGCTAGAGCGGTGGCTTTAGTTCAAGATGGCCGTAGCCAGTATTATGCAGCTGATGTGTTAGGTGTTAGTTGTTCGGCGGTTCAAAGAGCAGTTCAGCGATTCAATGAAACCGGCAACTTCACAAGGAGGCCAGGTTCCGGTGGTAGAAGGGCAACATCCGAACGAGATGACCGATTTTTGGTAACTTCATGTTTGAGAAATCGGTATAACACATCAGTTCAACTGGCCAATCGTCTGAATGAAGTGAGAAATGTGGATGTAAGCAGGTGAACAGTTCGACGTCGACTTGCTGAAGCTCATTTAGTATCCAGAAGACCAACCCTATGTACACTATTATCCGTAGAGCATCGCAGGGCTACACTTGCCTTTGCAAGAGAACACGAAAACTGGAATGACGCAGACTGGCGAAGTGTATTGTTCTCAGACGAGTCCAGGTTTAGCTTGAGGTCACCAGACGGCCGCGAAAGAGTTTGGCGGAGGCAAGGAGAGCGATTTGCTCAGTGCAATATTGCAGAAAGAATAAGCTATCGAAGAGGCTCAGTGATGATTTGGGGTGGTATAAGTTACGAAGCTCGTACTGACCTAGCTATCGTGGATGGCGGTTCTATGACGGGTGCAAGATACCATTCTTGATGAGCATGTGATACATGTGATAAAAATTTTACTTTGTATTAGAACTGAATGAATAAAAACAACGTCCATTTAATCTAAACAAGAAATATAAAACATAAATTCATATAGACACATAACTATGTATTTGCTGAGTGGACGCTTCCCACGAGAACATGTTATATTATTTGTAATACTATTTTATTAAAGTCATCAAAACCATTTGTACTCATGTTAACATCCTGTATTACACAAATATTGTATTTAATCAAAATCAGCATTTTTATTCTTTGTTTGTAACTATATCATTTTTTAGTTCAGTTCACTTTTAACGATTGTAGTAACAAGTTGTCACCTAAGTTAAAATAAATTTTTTAAAAAGTATATTTTCTACTTTAAAAATTTAACTTGCGTTAAAATTTAGGCGTTGATTTAATTTGTAAAAAACAGGAAACCGTTTTGTGAAGCAGGTTATTGTATTTGTGTTGCCATATGTTTCCAACAGGAAGTGGCCACATTATTGGATAACCTTTTTGTTTGATATCAAATCTTCCATAACTGTATCTAAATGGATCGAGCATGAATCGAGAGGATGGATAATTATATTAGTGATATCCCCATTATATATAAACAAACTTAAAATTAATGAAAAGAAAATTAAGTTTCCCAGATAAAACCAATACTAAGAATATAAAACTAATTTGTCATTTTCTTATCCAAACATATAATCAACGTCAAAATATTAACTGATTTTAATCCTTCAGCAAACCCGGTGCAGTCTTGGCACGCCCACATCGTTACCTGAAAGATTCTAACCAGATAATACCCGTCGTAACTTATTATGGCAACAGAGTATTTTTTTTCTTCTAGTTACGGAGTTTATTGCTATATAACCAAAGCCGTAGATACTTATTTTATAGAAAAATTTTAATAGGGTTTTTTTAAATAAACTAAAAATTTTGGAAAAAATGTTTATTTTTTTATATTACAACATACAACCATACATTTTCGCCCCTCTACGATAAACCCTTATTTTTTAATTAAAAAATATACATTTTTTTGCAAACTTTTTTTTATTTTGTCATGGCTTAAAATAAAATTTTCTTCCATCTCGATTTTTTACTTTTTTATTCTATCCACAGATCGGCAATAAGGTACAAAATGGTAATCAAATTGTAGTACGTCAAATTATTATTCAGATTTATAATTTCAAGTTCCTTTAATTATCATTTTTTACATTCAATTTGATCTCCCGCCCACGCCAGTCGACTACTGATCAACTAAAATCGATCGGCTATTTTTTGTCACGACATTACGCGTGAAATTTCACTATTTTTTTGTTGTGTTTGTTATTGTCAGGAGATGGTTCTTATGGAAGAAAAAATTCAAAAAATTGTGCGGAAAATTAGAAAATTTAAGAATACTTCTATCTAACCTTAGCGCTTTGGACAATGTAAACTTTTTTAATGTAACATTGTGACATTTTGAAATAGAATTGCCAGGATGCCTACTGCAAATATCATCAAAGCTTATAGGCGCTTTCTTTCGTACTAAACATTTGTACAAAATACGAGGGTACATCAAAAAGTTGGCAGATGGCGAAAGGACATTATTTAAAATAGTGATGAGCGAGACTGGTCTTGGTCTTGGTCTTGCAGAAAATGCAAGACCAAGACCGAGCAGTGCAAGACTTATGCAAGACCAAGACTTAGCATTGCAAGATATACGCAAGACCAAGACCAAGAGTCTTGCGGTCTTGCGTCTTTTAAACATATAAACCGAAAAATAAAGCAGCCATGGATTATTTTAAACTCTAAAGCTTTGGTTTCCTAGGATAGTGGTGCCGCAATAAAGCGGCCGTAATTTGACGACCGTTCAAGACGGCCGCTATCGGTGACCACAAATGTAAATTAAGAGTTTTACGTTATTGACCGCCTAAATCCATTTTTGAATTTGCTTTCGTTTTGTGTGTTTATAGTTTGTTTATATATTTTGTTTAGTTTCATTATTTGACAATAGAGTATTAAAAGCAAAAAATGGATGATTTGGACTTGGAAATTATGATATTTTTGGAAGACAAGTCTTCATCGGAAGAAGAAACGAAAAGGTCGGAAGAAAGTAAGATTTTTAAGAAACGGAAAACTGAAGGCGTCTATAAAATCTTAATATGTCGTCACCTTCAAACAAATGATGAAAAATTTAGACAATATTTTCGTTTGACACCAGTATTGTTTGATTATGTTTTAAATCACATAAAAGATGACATTGTTTCAAAACCATGCAATAGAAATAAAAATCCAATAACTCCTGAACAAAAACTATGTTTATTTCTAAGGTAAGTTCATGGATAAGCTTTATTAATGTTTACATATTAAAAAACTTGGACAATGTTATGAATCATTTGGAGAAAGAGGCATTGTCGTACTGTACTCCGGTGAGAACGCAGGTAGAGGAGTCCTTGACGAAGACGAAGAAGAAGCTTGGTTTTTTAGAGTTATAATTACTGCTGGTAGCATAACAAGCAGAAGTTGATCAGCTGTGCTTAGTTGCTATAGCTACAGTCGTGTATTTATTGACACTATGAAAGATTTAATTGTCACAATCGCATCTTTTCAAGTATCTAAATAATTTTCTAGGTGATTTTGCTTGTATAAAAAATATTGATCCTAGCTCTTGCGGAAATTAACTTTTCCGCACTTGTTAGGATAAAAACTATTTCATACTTGATTTATCGCTACAATGTAATATAAAAAAAGCAAAATTTTTATCATATAATGAAAAATACCATCCCTTTCATTTAATCTTTCTTTACTGGTAATGATTTTAAAAACTATTTTTCCTTTTTTTTTGTAAAAATGGACCTCAGTAAATCTAAGAAAAAGTGCAAGATTTGCAAGGGTCTTGGTGCAAGACCAAGACTGGACCCTGCAAGAACAAGACCAAGACCAAGACCTTGTATGCAAGACCAAGACTAACACGGTCTTGTTCTTGGTCTTGTATTTGCTCATCAATAATTAAAAAAAATATAATAAATAAAAAAATAATCATCTTTATATATGCTCAAGAAAATAAAAACTAAGAATATTGTATAGCATAAAGCATTACAATATTGTATACATTTTTTTATTAATTATATCAATTCAAATTCAATATATTTTGTCAAGACAGGGTCTGTCGGGTCAGCTAGTAAGTCTATAGATTCTACAAGTACTTAATCGAAATTGCATAAATCTAATCTCGCATGCTTTTAATCTTTAGTTAACAAATATGCGGAATGCAACAGCTCACAATCACAACAGATTTGCACATAAAGAATTCAAAAATTATTTTAGACAACGTAAGGATTGCTGTGGAGAGGTTATATGTACTTAATGAAGAATACTTTGAAGGCCGGCGAAACTGAATAATTTGAAGAAGAATCTGAAAATTTTCAAAAAAAGGTGCGATAGGGAGACACACTATGAGCCACGTTATTTAATTAAGCTTATGAATTGCAGAAACATTAACCAAGGCCAGAAAGCAAGAGGAAGAAGTTGAGAGAATAGCAATTATATTAATATTGGGACCAGATAACAAAAATGAATTTAGAATAGCAACTAACGAAGAAACACAACAGGAAACTAAAATGGAGTTAAGAAAACAAAACAGCAGAGTGAAGATGGCTCCAAGACCAGTGGCTACTGCAGTAAAACATGCAATGCCGAAAATAAATAAAAGAAGACCCAGAACAAAATGCTTACATGGAGTGAAGGAAGACCTGAATATACAGAACCAAATAGTCAGTCAATTATAGTAATAGTATAGAGGGGAGCTTCTCTGGAGAACATATGTTTTATCTTTATTTTGCTTGATTACTATGTCATTGCAGTGACAAAGACAAAATATATCTTTTCTTGGAAAGCTTCACTCTCTCATTCAAGAATGAGGGCCCTGGTGCGGCGTATCCCTATAGATATATATGTACTTTTACAAAAATGTATTGATGTTAAAACTATATTTATAATGAAATTATCCTTGACATTATTTTTATCAGGGACCTTTTCATGTATTTCAGTTTTACTGAACTATATTATTTGCACCATTATAATATTCAAAATTCACAACTGTCAATTTCAAATGAATACCGCACACTCTACGATTGCCAGTACATTGGTAATCCTGTTCTATCTTTGTAACTGCCTTAAGAGATAATTGTATTATTTACAACTTGTAAAATGGAAAGAAATAAACTATGAAAACACATACTTAGAATTTAGACTATTAATATACAAGAAGTCATTAATAATCACAAAACGTTGATGTCATATCGATGGTTATCCAAGTGATAAATGACATGACGGCAAAATGGTTGCTTTCTATTCTATCTAGACCCTTTATTAGAATCAGTGTCGTCTAAAAGCTTAATCTTTTAAAGATGTAGACAAGAAAATAAAGGATATTATTTTAAATAATAAATTTTGTAGGTTAATTTAGATTCTGCTTGGCAAAATATCATTACAAGATATGAGTTTTATTTAGTATAAAAAGTGGATTGGATTACCCAAAGCCAGCAAATGAATTGTTACTAAATAGAAACAATCTTCATTTATACAGTGTAGAAAAGCCAAATAGAATAAATTCATTATTTCGGTTACTGTACAAATTTTTCATGAAATAGGCGAGTAATTTTATATCATACAAAAGAATACGTTATTTCAATATGGCGAAATAAACGTAATTTTTCAAGTAAGAACACCATTTACGTGAAGTTCAAACCCATTTTTTATTTAAATAGAATAAATATTTTATAGAGACAGATGTAATATTTATTTTAATAAAATTATTTAAATTGTTTCAATTGTTGATCAAATTTATTTGAAAATTGTTTCAATTGTTGATCAAATTTATTTGAAAATTATCTTCAGCGCATCACTTTAACCAAGTATACCATTTATTTACGTTTTTATAAATAACAATTTTTGAATCAAGAATATGATTTATTTGCACAAAATAAATATTTATTATATAGTTAATTTAGAAAAAAATTATTTAGTTCAACCAAGAGTTTATGCTATTGAATTAATCGTTACAGTTACCATACAATTAATCAAACAAAGACAAATTGCATTTCTGAAATTTAAAAATGAAAAAAAAGTCATAGAATAAAATTAAAAACAAATAAATTATAAATTAAATGTAGATTATTTGTTAATAAGGATATATTCCTAAAAGTTACTGACCTTTCGTGAGTTCAGAAGTTAACAACTCAGAATGGACTAGACTCAGAATAGAATAGTAGGTACTGAGATTTCCTCGTCAAATAATTCAAATTCTAGTGCCAAAATTCTAGTATCAAATAGTTTAAATTTAAAATCTATTAAATAAATTTTATAATTAAACAAATCAAATACATCTTAAAGTATTAATTTCTCAATAACTGTATACTTAGTGTAACTGAATACTTGATCTAAGATAAAAATAAGAAATTGTATTTAATTTAACACATAAATTTAGCATCCTCTAAGAATATACCAATTAATAAATTATTAAAACTAGTCAATTCATCAATTCAGATAAATTAATTTTTCAAACGTTAATGAAGGATAAAAAGCTACGTGCCCATAAAACTGTTTTAATTATTTAATCATTTAAGCAACCATTAAGTTATTTAATAGGAGCTTACCATCAAATACATTTTCTAGATGTGCTAAGTTCAAAAATTCCTTTACTTGATCCATTTATATAAAAATACACAAACTGTATCAAAGAATGAGCCACTACAAATTATGTATTCTACCTTTATTCACAAAACACCCTATATGCAATAAAATTGTAGCAAGTAACCGACCCTAAACTCTAAAACAAAAGTAGCACGATTATTAACTCGGCAAATCCGACTAGTACCGATAGATGCGACGCTGAAGTCTTCTTGGATTTAAAATTTTAATTGTTTGGACCAAATAATTCTGTTTAATTCAGAATTAGAATTGATATTAAAGTTGATTTTCCATTATATATTCAAACTTATTTAACAATAATATTATACATAGACAAATTGACTATGTACAGAGTAAGTCGGCCTTCTTATTTAAATTTTTTTCTTTTGATATAAAAAATGATTTAATTGATTCAATTCTTCATATTCTTAGATTTAAAGAAAGTGGTTCTGTATGTTCAAATAAATTTTTTTTTAAATATAGCAAATTTGAATTAAACAAATAAACATTAGTATGAAATAATACATTTTTTTATACTTCGATGTTGGATTGAAGTAAATATTTTTTATTGCTTTAAATAAATGTATTGAAATAAACTTAATTCTTATGTGAAATAAATCAATTTACTAGATATAAAAGAACAATGCTTAATCGAAAAAAATATTTCTTAAGTGAAGCAATTTTTTTCAAATAAATCCAAGTACTTAATTCAAACATTCTTTTTATAGGTACTGTTTTATTTTAAAAACACTGAAACGGGAAATAAATTAGTATTTTCTTTTATGTTAATTTTTGCAATACTTTTAAAAACATTCTTGGATAGATAAAGAAGAGACCTTTCAAACGATATATCACAAACCCATACTTTCCATTTAAAAAATTGGGGGGTTGTAACTGTCACTCAAAGGAACTTTGAGTAGGGATCAAATTTTCACTTTAAATTTGACGTGTTTCGGAATCTTCTATAAATAATATGTACAGTAATCGAAATAACGAATTTATTCCATTTGGCTTTTCCACACTGTATATTAACATTAGTAATATATGAATTTTCTATTTTTAAGCAAATATTCTTTGAAAATCATTGCCTGAACTAAATTACATGACCGAAGAAAAGATATCTTTCTGTACTTCACTGTCAGTTCTTCAACGATTTCAGAGGAATCAATTAGCTGTTTTAAAACCTTTTTTAACAGCCGCATATTGCTTATAAATAAACATTAAAAACTCGATCGGTGTTGGAAATGGTTTTACTTATCTCTTGGCATATTAATAGGTTCATGTTTTATCTAGATTTGATCCAGAAGGACCTATTACCGGTTTTAAAATGGAAAGTCATCAATAACATTTACCGATTCACTTGATGAAATAAATCATGGTATTATTGTAACAAAGCCGTTTTAAAAAACAATTTATTTACTTATTAATCTTATGAGACTTATTAATCGTATGAGAGATGGATTTTTTTTATGCCATTTTCAACATTAATTTAGACCTATAAATAATTGAGCTACAATTCGGGGAGTTGGAACTTTTTTGTTGGAAATTTCCTGCCCTTTAAGAATCCGTTCAGTTTTTTGTTCTAGCTATTATAGTTTATGAGTTATTAGCAAAAATGTAAACCCCCTTTTTTTAAAATCTTAAATTGTTAATAACAATAGGAAATTTTTAAAACGGATTTTGATATTCAGGAACATTTTTATATTTGTCATTTCGAATCGATTGACACCAAAATCAGATTTTTCGGATCGGTGTAACCCAAATCCGATTTAAATGACTTCTCGACCAGACTATATGTATTTATAAACTAAAAAGGTGTTTGTATTAACCTAACCCCACATGAGTTATTTTAAAAACTTGAAATTGAATGTTATCATATTATATGGTTCTCTTAACAATAATCTTAAAGTACGCCAGTGATATAAGTAAAAATAAAAGTAAGGAATCCATGAAACACGCCTACGCTCTTTTCTGCCGAGTAACAGTGCAACTGTAGCTTAACTAGTTTGCAGGAGTTACCTATACACATGTACGGATTGAACGCCTTTCGTGCTCGTTAATTATAAAGTGTTCCTCAGATTTATTTAAACATTGAGAACTCGTTAATTAACCAAGTCATGGAATGGAATATTTTCGATGTGTTAACACGTTGTAAAGGTGGGAAAAACAAAAAGATTGATTAATTGGAATATTTGATGGTTTGCTTAAAATTATGAGACGAATTATTGTTATTATTATGAGACGAAGTTTTCGAATGTTTTTTATGAATGATTTTTTACTTACATAAAGTTATAGTTATTTATTGCTCGTCGAGACGCTAATTTTGCTCGAGAAGATAAATGCGGTTTTATCGTGGTGGTGTTACAACATGTTTTTATATAGCAAGACTTTAAGTTCAGGTGAAAAATAGAATTTCAAAGAAAATTGTGTTGCTCCGTTGCTAGGGATATGAATTACTTTGTCAATAAATGTTACGTGTTGATTTTTGCGGAGAATATTGTTGCGTTTTGTGTACAAAGTGAATAAATACGAAATCGACGGAAAAGAATTGACACAAGAAAAGGAAAACCTGCCTTCAGATGGTAGATGCCAGGATGGTCTGATTCCTCTGATAAGTGTAAAACAAAAGCACCATCAAATAAAGGGAAGAGAATCACAATATTACACGCAGGATCAGAAAATGGTTGGATCCCAAACGCTATGTGGCTTTCTGCCAAAAATATTAAGGACTCTTGTGTTGATTATCACGAAGATATGACAGCAGAGCTTTTTGAAGATTGGTTTAAAAATTGTTGTTACCCAACAGCGTTATAGTAATGGACAACGCAAGCTATCATAGTCGACAATTCCTGGCTCAAGGAATAGGAAATTGGAGATTCAAAACTTCATGGCTGCAAATGACATATATTTTGAGGAAAATTATACAAAAAAAGAACTTTTACAAGTGCTGCAATCATTTTCTTAAAAAAACGCATGTTTGTGATACAATTGCAGAAGAATTGGGACATACAGTGTTACGACTACCTCCCTACTACTGCGTGTTCAATCCCATAGAGCTTATGCGGCACCAACTTAAATCGAGTGTGCGCGGACAAAATACTTCTCCGACTTTAAATGGTAGTGTGGTAGAATTAATTAGGAACTGTATGAATGACATTCCTACCGAGAGTTGGAAAAGTTCTGTTAGTCATGTTATAAATGTTGAAAACTCGTACCTTTCTGTAAAATCAATTGCGCCAATTATAATTAATTTAGACGAGGAAATGCAATGATTTTGGCTTTTGGACAATTGAATTGTATTTATGAGAACATATTTGCCATATATCATCTCATTATATTTTAAAATTTCTAACGGAACTGACAAACATTAATGGAACACACGTGTATTCTTAATAGGCCATTAACTACCTGTTATCAAATATATGATTAGTTTAAAATGAAGGAAGTAGAAAAATTATCTTTATGTTTTTGTGGTGAATATTTGTTTTATCTATGAAGCATTAATAAAATTACACAGTTTAACCGTGAAGAACTCTCCATAATTAGTTAGATAAATCACATTATGCTAAACACACTACTTGCGCGAAACCAAGATTTAAAAGCTGTGGAAAACAAGAATTGAACGATACAATTGGGAGAAAAAAAATAATGGACCGAATTATTAACAATTAACCAGTCAGTAATTCGGTGTTTTCCATTTTTTTCAAAATTATGCAGGAAGACAGAGCAGCAATCAATTACCCCAAAAAACCAAAAAAACTTAAATTAAAAAAATTTTGTAGCATAGTTATTCCATCCTCAAATTCAAATTCAGAAATTTGCCGCGTATAAACGACTGTTGGCGGGTGGCCTACGTCACTACTCATATGTGTCATTGAAAGCGCCATCATTTTATTGTAAACAGTGTATCTGCGAGATTGTGCAAAGTTTTTTATTTATATTTATTCATCTCTTTTCTTTATTTTTTGTTGATTTTCATAAAAATAAGTCAGTTAGACATTTTTTAATGCAAAAAGCACAAAATAAGTATTTACGCTGTTGCTTTTACATTTCGAAATTCAGCTGCATTGAAACCTAACCTAACCCAACCTAACCTAACCATGAAAATGTCTAAGGATGGTAAATTGTTTGACAATGCTTTCACAAACCCTACTGACGACATTTTATGATTGCATAACACAAATAAAACCAATAATTCACAATAAAATCAAAAATAAAAGTCCAACTCTCTCAATTACCACACATTAAATATAAACAAACTGTCATCGATATGAGTTTTGACGTCACGACCAATGAAGGTGCGTTTCGACTTCTATTTGAATTTATCGATTTTAACTTACTTTCAATTTGATATTATATAAAAAAATAACCAGAATTGTTGCGTTGTAATGAGTTTAGGATTAAATATTTATAATTTACTATATGATTACAAAGGAATTTCATTGATTTATTTCTAATGAAAACACCGAATTAGACCAGTAATTACTAGTATGGAGACAAGGTAGGAAGAAAACAAAAAATAGACACCTAGAAATCAGCGATATAAATAAATATATTAAAAATAATTAAAGCCAAAACAGGGCTTGACAAGAAAAGATATACTCTTGCAAACATTTTAGACCGAGTTTACATATGGTGCACCCCGAGAATGTTGTTTTTAGTCTCATAAAATTTTGTGATCAAATCTTTCCAAGAAAAATAAAAAAAGCTTACATTAAATACAACAAAATCCGCGGTTAATTATTTAAAAAGTTTTTAGCTCAAACAGCTGGTTCGATAATTCATCACCGTTTGGACATTCATAAACAATACTTTACACAAAACAACAAAATATTGAATCTCTTTACATTCTGTGAAATATTTTACCTTAAATTTGAAAAGAAAAGTTAAATAAGACCAATTAAATGTTATGCCTGATGCTAACGCATAGCGTCTGGAACAAGAAAGGTTATCGATATGAAAGAATTTAGGACGCCCTCCAAAAAAATGGAATGACAATCTAAGAACAACATTAAGGCAGGCATACTGAAACAAAAACATGCAAAACTGTTTTCAAATAAATAAAACATTAAACGACAGAGAAAATAAACAAATATTATAAAAAAATCAGATTAAATTAACTGTTTTCACTACTAGCTGTAGAAGGAATATTTTGGCTGTGTACTCGTTTGGGTAGTTAAGTAATTCCATTTAAAAGGCTACAGCCTTCTGCATCATATTATCTCTTCTAAATAATAAATGGGAGTGTGACTTAATTATCGCTGACTTTGTGAGGCCTATGGAGGGTTCGCAGCAAAGGGTCAGAAATCGAGCAACCTTTCTAGGCAGTGTTAGGGATATGGTTATACCTACTGAGCTAGCGTGCGCCCTCATCTAAGATGTCGAGGTAACTGTGACTCTATTGTCACCAGGACCCATATTCTTGAATAATTCCTATGAGAAAGTCGTTTCTCACTCTTACGAAAATAAAGAAGTGGATATACATAAGTTTTCGTGCGTGAGTACATAGATAATATATGTCTTCGTAGGAGTGAGAAATCATTCTCTCGTAGGAATGATTCGAAAATACGGACCCAGTTGCCTAAGTCAGAGCTCTGTGATATTTAGTTAATTTAAAACTTTTTAGGAGTAGTAGTGCTTGTCTACCGTCGGTATGAATGATAATTGATTTACCTGTTGGTTGTTTGATTACATATAGACAATACCATTTAGTAATAAGCTTATAATTAGGCAAAAACAAAATCAGAATACTTGACCTAACGTGTGAGACTTAGCCGTTATTCCGCATTATATTTAAGTAATGGCGTGTAATGTAACTATAAAGATTTCATAAACAAGCACGATATATAATAAGAAAATTTCTTCATATTCGAGACCTCTATGATTAGAAGAAAATATAGACCAGGGAATCTTTAAGAAATCACTACAATAGCAGTCTTCTCAATTGTGATCGGTTATTAATATGTATACCACCTCTTTCCAACGAGAATACAAAGATAAAAATTTCATTTTGGTACCATTTAATCCTCAGCACAACTAAGGATTGAATACAATTTTCAGTGCGGTGGAAATAGGTTTAGGTCATAAAACCAACACTACCCTGACACAATTGTAAGAAAATCCTAAAGATAAAATCAAAGATTGGGGTTTATCTATGAAATAAGTTGTAATGATTGTGATAAAAAGTATGTTTCGCAAACCAATAAGTTGGTGAAAACTGGATTTAGAGAACCTTAAGCTTATTTAAAATATGTACGCAAAGCCGAACATCCTTTGACCCAAAACTGTTCCACAAATTTAGATAGTTAAAAATTGTTAAAAAATGTAACAAACAATAGTTTTGGATGCATTTGAAAGAGTAGAAATTATTAAATTTATAAATAGATTAAATAAGGACAAATCGGTCTCTGAAGAAAACTTGGTTTTCGAATATGACTATTGATGGAATATGGCGGCTGACAGTAGAACAACATGGAGAAATAAGAGTATAAAGATTGAATTAACTTAAAATATTGAAAATTATATTTAGTTTGCAGAGGAATATTACATAATAATATTGAACATTAAGCATTAAAAAAATTATTATATAGGTATTATTAATTTGGCAAGTAAAAAATTAGCACATACACATTTTGTAAACAACTCTGTCTATTGTAATTTATATGCCTGCGGAAAAAAATCAGAAACGTAAAAATTTTAAAATGTGAATTTTCCCGAAGAATCTTGAAGATAATTTGGACAATACGGAAAATTTGATAAAGCCTGCAGATTAAGGGCATATGACAAACAGAAGACAATAAGCAATACTAGTTGGCCAATAATGTTACCTATCTCTTAGTTTAAGCAAAATAACAAAACTGATTTATAACTCCAACTATTGACTGGTCTATCGAAAGGATTCACCATTATCCGCCGAAGAGATAACATCGCTCGTTCGGTTAATAACAAATCATTGGATGCCGTGAAGAACCCGTGGAGATCGTAACCGTTGACTGCTTAACGCCTCGTTAAGATCGAAGACAAAAAAAATTTAATACGAATATTTTACACTTGTTATAATGTTGAATCACGACGTTTTCTCAGTTTGGACAGCCCGGCGAGAAAGATAGAATAAGAGACAAGAATAGAGAGATGAATATTCGGGTTGACGACCACGATATTATATAGAGATCTATTATTGAAGGCTGTCGTTTTTTAAGGAAGGTTTTGTTGTGTGAAGGTCGTTTTCAATACAAGAAGAAATTGACTAGTGTGTGTATGTTTAAATTTTCTTTTTCTACTATTAGACAACGATACAATAATGACTTAGGAAGTAAACGAAATTGATTATAGGGATGTGTATTTACTGGACAGGAAGAAATAAAATGATTTTCCACTATATCTTCGTTCACTCTGTAGATTTATTTATCACATATATGATGAAAGACATCAAACATACCTTAAAAGAGAATAACATGTAACACAGCAGCTAACCACCTTGGTCTAATATTTAAACTGACAGCCCAACCAACATGTGGACATTACTAGTACTTGTTTGCTGTGTCAACCAATTTAAATTTGTAAAAACGACAAAACGAGTTTCAACAGAGAAGTTCAAACTGTTTTAATATTTATTATTTTATCAATTAGTTGCTATTCGGTACCCGTTCAAGTATTCTTGATAAAAAGTCTGACACAAGAAAAATTAAAACAGCATTTTAAAACTATCAATCAAATAAAAAATATGAGGATCAAATCAAGTATTTTAGAAATACATTTAAAACTGTAATTATGGATCTACAAATAATCTTAACATAAAAGAAAAATGTACAAGATAATAATAAGTTTGTATTGAACCGATATACGTTCAGATTTCAAGAAGTAATTTTTGGGTAGTTATTGTGAATGAGACAAAATTTCATTCTATTTTAAATAAAATTCTTCATTTCCGAAATTGGCCGTAACAAAAATATTTTGTTTAGTCGAAATAATGTATGAAACATCAAAATAATATATGGTATTAAAATTTATTATACCAACCAAAAATACTTTCAATATTTATTTAGAAATATTTTTATTATATTTACATTTTTTCTCCTTTTATTTATTATAAGTGATAAGTTCTTGAAAAACTTGAAATAAAAAGGCATGTAGCAGATCAGGAATTAAAAGTTGTTATAATGAGCAGATCAATCTTGGAAGTTCTCCCCTATTAAAATGTTTGCTTTTATTGAGTCTTCATTTTATATAAAGACAAGACATAAATCTACCAATAAATATACAAAAATTATTGTGAAAATCAACACGATATAATTTTTTCTGATTTTTCTATATCATCGCAGAGTTATACTGATTTTAGTCGTAGCCCTTTAGGCTTTAACATTTAGTATTTAATATTGTTGTGTATTACTTAAGGACGGGGTATCGCTGTACATCAGAATGGCACCTGCAGACCAAAAGTTTATTCTAACTTTCTCCGTTATTATAACTCAAATCGTTTTATTTTTTTCACTAAATTGCATATAAAGGTCTAACTTAGGTAAGGATTACATTTATTTTTTGTTAATTAATGGTTTAATATTGAAAAAGAGCTGTTGAATGCGAACTATTTTAGATCTTTACATTTGTATAAATAAACAACAATCTAAATAAATTTTCTTAAAATGAAACTAAACCTTTCCTAAGTTGAACATTTTTCTATCAAATAGCCCAATCAGAATTTTCTAAAGAGATCAGACCTAAGAAATAGTTAGAAACTAAAATCATGCTGCATTTTATTTTTATTTTTTCACTTTGGATCAAAAATGGACGTAGTTAATGACGAAATAATTGTACTTTAGTTTATAACTTTTATCATAGATGGAACTAGGCACTATGTATTTTTTATTAACGAAGTCAAAAAAATTTTTGTATTATATATTAATGTAACGTTTTTTAAATATTTTACGATATTTACAAAACAATTATTCAATAAAACAAATTAGTAAAATGAAAAAAAGAATACTGATTTGCGGATATTGATTGTCAGCAGACCAGTTATATCATTGTTATATCTTGAAGAAATTTTAATTATAATATGCCCAGCGTACGGCTAGCCATCTATAGTTATATATGAGGGTAAATAAAATTATTGTGTGTGCCGAGCGATCGCTTACAGAATAAGTGTTTATTATTCCATTTTCCCAGCACAATTAAAAAAACATTAGACACAGAATAAACATCGTTGTAAATAAATATAAAAATTATAAAATTGTTAATAACAAAAAACTGTAAATTCAAAATTCTTGAAAAAAATACCAATTATTGGTGGCCATATAGACACTTCTTGGTCAAATTTTGGAAGAAATCTGGTCACAGGTTTCTGAGAGAAAAAAATGTTAGCGTAAATTTTGTATATGTGGTTCTGAATTAAGTAAAAAAAAAAACTGGCATCAAAATATTTTATTTAAAAAATATACTTTTATTATTTACACATTTAAATTTTTTCTGGTGGATCTTTACATTTTAATCTTTTGCCTCTCCTGTTTAAAATAACTTCCGGCCCAACGCAATCCTCATAGAATCGTCTCAACTTTTCTACCATATTATTAAAAAAAGTTTCGTTAAAATTTATCTTTTCGGTAAAAAGTGGATTATCATCTCCTGTATAAATAATAAAATGGCATGTTTTCCTTCTTGTGAAGCCGAGTTGTCCTTGTATCTAAAAACAATAATTTGTAATATTCTAAAAAAATTAGAAAAATGAAAAGCCAGTAACAAATCTTACCTGATAATAATAATTGTGGTTTTCCTTCAAGTGAATTTCACTATTTTCAATTTTTAAGCAAGGAACCATACGTTTTTCTACGGCCTCTCTCAATGATATTTTTGATGTGACTACTTTTAAAAAACATTTTACTTCAAAAAGTTCATCTGAATCAATTAAATCTAAAACATAATAAGTTATTAAACTCTGATATGTATATAATAGTTACAATAATTCGTTTACCATCAGGCGATGCACCTAAGAAACCGTATTTCAAGTCAACAAATAATCCTGAAGGGTTAACATTCGGGTAGTAATAGTGGGTAGTTTCCAGCACTTCATCAAATTTTAAAACATTAGTTTAAATCCAGCAACGTTCTAGAAAACATCATTATTCTTCATAAGTATCTAGTCTCCGAATTTTCGACGCAAGTAAATAGGTATTATAAAATTAAAATATTTTGACCACTTTAATGTGTCATTTGTAAATGCATCGCCTCTAAGTTAATAATATTTTATTAATTTTTTGACACTTACCTAGAACTGATCTAAAAAGAATCACACACAACTATAAACTTATAAAAATAATAAACTTACCCTACCGGTTATTAGGTATATATATATACAGAATTAAAAATACAAATAAAAAATGTTTTTAATAAAAACTAAAGATAAAAGTAATAATTACTATAGAGCACCTATTGATATTACTAAATGTTGATCTACCCTCGTTCTTTCCCGAGATAAAATACAAAATATATTTTGTTGGCTGGCAAAGTCTAGAAATGAGAATTATATAACTGGATTTTAGCCCTAAAACATGTGTTTTTAGCAGGTAAAATTTTTTCCGATGAATAGAGCAATTTAGTGAAAGGATTCTATTATTATTTCTGTTAGTTTATCTTATTACTAAGAGATGTCTGCACTTCATGGACAAAAAAATCATTGACACATTTTCGTTTCCGACTGCATGGGATACGGGCTCCTTAAATGGTTCAAAGAAAAAAACAAAGTCGATCCCACAATTTTAACTTAATAATGAAAGTTACTTGCAACTAGTTTCGGTCCACAGGACCATCATCAGGCTAAAAATACACATGATGGTCCTGTGGACCGATCGACTTTGTGTTTTTCTTTGAACCTTTTGGATTCTACCCACATTAGAGAATGGATGACTTACATGATTTATTACTTAAATAATATAACTTCAATATGTCAATATGTGATTATTTATTGAAACAGCTGTCATTTACTAAAAAACGAAGTTTTTGTAATAAATAGTGGAAGTTTTATTGCAGAATTCGTCCTTTAATATTCTTTATATAGTTTTAATAATCAAACAACATATTTTTTATTCTACTATTTACATATTTAAAATTTAAAAAAATATTAATCAATTAATGTCTAACGATTAAATCTTCAAACCATATTTTACTTTCAAAAACTGCTTGTAAGCCAATCTATCTCTGACAGTTCCTATAAATGAATGCAGATGTGTTTTGTATACCTACCAAATAAAATATGGTTCTTCTACCTAGAGGAAGAGGGTCTACACGACGCAGCAGGTTATTCGGTCGTTTTTAACCAAAAGAACATAGAATGAATTTGAAAACTATGTCGAGACAAGGCCAGTATAAATCATTCACATTTGTTAACCAATGTCAATATTTTTCCTTTTATTGGCATCAGTAAAATTTCATAAACAACTATAAAATGGGTTGACTTATACAAATATACAAAAACTAAATAGATCAAATAATACAAAAATCAAAAGGTTCATTTTATAAAATTTTGATGAGAAAAAAACACATAATATAAAGAATTTATTACTTTTTATAATTAAATTTAGATTGTAATTTAAGTACAAGTCTTTTTAAGTGAGAAGATGCAGCTACCAATGACTATTAGCAGGTGGATGATCAGAATGTTACAAATATCGAAGTAGTACCGTGAGACATGAGACTCTCCCCGAAAGTTGCCACATGGATCAACACAGCATTCATGACACATATTATGCTATTATAAGTATAGAAATGTTAGAGAAGCAGACTCCAATATATTAGGAGAGAAAGTAAGGCTTAGGCCCGTTTTAGAGAGAACGATGATCAGTGTTGATGATTAGTAGTAGCCGATCATCGGTAACCTTTGTTGTTTTCACATATACATGTATCACCAGTTGTTAATATGAAATTGATAAGATAAGTACAGAGCATTGGGTTGTTGTCGCTTTATGCGTAAAAAGATTAATTGAAAGAAAGAACAAGAAAAGAAAATCAAACCGGGTATAGGTGCATCCAATATGTCTAGAAAGACCAATAAAAATAAAAATCTTTAACCAACATTTCTTCCCACTTAACTTTAACCACTTCTTCCCAAGCCTTATTTTTTGCATTTTGTACTCTTCTGAAGATGTATCCAATCTCAAATACATGATTTTTGTTCAATTGCAGCAATTAATAGTTCTGTTTGAATACGGTATTTTTCTTTACCACTTACTGCCATTTTGCTTAATAATCTTTCTTGCAACAACAAAAACCATCAAAACACGGGCTAGGCCGATGTCTGAGCGTTTTTAAAGGGCCTTAATCTCACTTATTAGACATTTTTAACAATAGAACACCCCATTTGAACACCTAGACTCACTCATACACACCAATGACAATCAAATACTACACATTTGTGATAGAAAACAAAATTAAGATTTCTTTGAAGAACTCGAAATAAAAAGACATCTAAGCAGATCAAAAATTTAAATTTGTTAATAAACAAATACATGAAATTTATGGTACTAACCCTTACTATGTGAAAGTTCATCTTATTCAGAACAATAAACAACTAAAAGGTTGAATTAACTTCCACTAGCAGATCAACAATATAAAGTAGTTAATGAACAAATAAATCTTCGAAGTTCACCAATATTAAACTGTTTACTTTGATTGAGTCTTCATTTTATACATAGATAAGACGTAATTATAACACAAATATATTAAGTTATTGTAAAGATCAGCAGGATGTAGTTTTTTCCTGGTTTTTCTATATCATTGCACAGTTATACTGATCTTAGAGGGAAATACATCCAGGATAATCCCTTAGGGCTAATAACATCTAGGCTTTAATATTGTTATGTCTTATTACTTCCTTACTTGGTCTAGCCTTAACTACTTATCAACATCAAGTACCTAGTTACAAACAAACAAAATATAACTTCAATATGTCAATCTGACGATGCTATTTCGATAGCGAAACGGCTGTCATTACATTTAAAGTATTTAAAGAATAAATAGTGAAAGTTAATTCAACCTTTTAGTTGTTTATTGTTCTGAACAAATACATCTTACAAGTTTTCCACTTTTATTTTGACTGAATCCTCATTTTTCATACAAAGATAAGACATCATTATAACACAAATATATTGCTATTGTAAAGATCAGCATGATAATATAGGTTTTTCCCGGTTTTTCTATATTATTGCACAGTTATGCTGATCTTAGAGGAAAATACATCCAGAATAATCTAATAAAATCTAGGCTTTATTAATATTCTTATGTCTTATTACTTCCATACTTGGGTAAGCCGTAACACTACTTAATCAACATCAGGTAGCTACCTTGAAAAAACCAAATGTAACTTCAATAGGTAAATCTGACCATGCTAGTTATAGCAAAACAGCAGTTATTAAGTTTAAAAAGGACATTTTCCTAATAAAAATTGGAAGTTTTTTTTTAATTTTATTTTTTATTGCACTTGGACTTCCACAGAGTAAGGGTTATTATTTAGAATAACGTAGTTGCTGTTTATTCTATAACCTGTCAAAACATTTTCTTTTAATTCGCCATACTGTTTAATTCATTTTATGTGAATATATCGTATAGTAGTTTTCAATATAGTGTCAGCTGGCCCTGGTAAATATCCTTAATTTGATACTAAAAAATACTTAAATTAGTTATTAGTAATTGGACATAAGCATTGTTTAGTTTTTTTATATCCATTTTAGAAAAAAATTCACGCAATATGGCCAATTTAATTCCCCTAACCATAAAATGACTTTAACAATGCACTGTCAATACCATATCTTTCAGTTGGCATCAGACACGTTGTCCTTTTCTCTTTTGTTGTCAAAATCTGACAAGAAGAATATTATTTTTTGTAATTTCGCTTTTACCTGCGTTATCTCTTTTAGATAAGAAGCTTCCTAGGTATTACCTTTTCAAATAGAGGATTAGGTCACACACAACTTGTATACAAAAACACCTTTGTATAAATGAATTATATCAACTGAAGGCACCAAATAATGTCGGTTGTTTGGATATTTCCCATTTCCTATTTAGGTAAAAAGATGTTTCGTTAAAAAAGACAGAAATGGTATCCACATTAAAATAGTAAATAAATCCAACACAAAGCTACTAAATGGTTATTCCAAAAATGGGTTACAAAGTCATGATGTGTTTGTTGGATAAACACATTCATAACCTCTTGACCTAATAGTAAATAACGTCTGCAAATGGACCATGGATTATACTCAAAATGTATCACTGTGATTAAAATAGCAGTATCGTTGCTGTATGTAGATGTCAAAGCACTTTGTTTCATTATACTAATGAGAACGCAAAATAAACAATGACTGTTGTACCAACTTTTACTCTGTGGAAGTCCATCGTATTGAGTTAATGAATACCTTCAATGTAAATATCTAGAGAACCTCTTTTTTTTAAACTACTTTCTACTTTTTTCTTTAATCCACATTTTTTGAGCTTCTTTAATTACTTTTTGTGCTTCGTTTGATTGATTTTACATATAATATTTACATAATTGGGTATTAAATTAGTTTTGGGACATTCTTCGTTAAATAAGATGCCTTACACCTATTCTCATGTAACTTCTTATATAATCAAGTTATCTCTTCTCTCGATGTTTTAATGAAATTTATTGTACTAACTCTTACTTAGTGGAAGTCCATCTTACTAAAAACATTAAACAATGAAACTTTTTAATAAAACTTTTATTTATTTTATTTATTTAAAAATTTGCCGTTTCGATATTCGTCATTGAGCTAAAAAGTTAATATTTTTTTTAATAAACCGTGTAATTTGTTAAAAAGTTATTTATTTAATGTTGTTGACAAAACAAACAAGTTTAGGTAGATTAGCACACCTAGCTGATCAGCAATTAAAAGTTGTAAATCAGCATATAAATATTTCTGCTCCACTATTAAATTTTTGCTTTGATTGAGTCTTTGATTTTATATATAGATAATTTATTGTTTTTCCCTGGATTTTCTGTATCATTGCACAGGTAGGTATACTGATCTTAGAAGGAAAGACATCCAGGATAATTCCTTAGGACTAATAACATCTAGGATTAAAATGAAGTCTTCAACACTTCAACACTTGTTCTTCTGTTAACACTATTCAATCAAGTCAGATAACTATCTCATAAAACAAAATATAACTTCAGTATATACTTTTTGCTCTATTTATTTCCGACATTAATTCCTATTTTCAGAAACATGGCAGTGATAATATAAGAACATTATTATTTGCAGACGATCTTACAGTGCTAGCTGAATCCGAAATACAAATGAAAAGGTCTCTTAAGATTTTAGAATCGTATTGCTCTAAATTTAAATTACAAGTCAATACCGATAAAACAAAAATAGTCATATTTCGCAAAAGCCCAAACATCAGGCAGCAGCCACAGTTTATTTACCGAAAGGAAGTTATAGAAGTCACTAACACGAATATTTAGGAGTCGTCTTTACATTTAATGGTTTATTTCTAAACAACTTAAAATCTCGGTAACGAAAAGCCAGAATCACTCAAGGAACCATTCTACAAACAATTAATGCATTAAAACTTTCGTCAATTCTCTCCATTAAAACTCTTTATAATAGTGTAGCAATACCTACTTTTAACTATGCTAGTAGTATTTGGGGATTGCGCTACCTAGACCAAACTGAAAGAATACAATCTAGTTTCTGGAAAAATCTTCTCTTCCTACAGCGAACAACTGCTTCTTACATAATAAGACTCGAAATAAACTTGTGCAAATTGGAATATTACACGATAAAACAAGCTATCGATCTAATAATTAGAATAAGCAACCAAGATAATACAAGATACCTTCATAGGGCACTGGAACGACTTAAAAAACTTCAAACATCTAGATGTGGTAGTCTTAAATATAATTGGCTTGAACAGTTCACCTCTTTTGTTAGCATTACTATCCTAATTTTAATCCAGAATTTATCAATGAAAATATAAAACAAGATATGGTCACAAACATCCAGGACGACTGGAACAAAGTATTACTTAGTGTTCATCAACCAACCTATAAGTTTTTACTTGAAAATAACTTTAACAACATCTGCGGATCATCTCCTTTGCATGTTAAACGCTTAATTGCCCAAGTTCGCACAACAAATAATAAAACAATATACCTGTACGTCAATAACAGCTCACACAAAATAAAACTTAACGAAAGACAATCTATGGAAACACTGGAACACATATTTTTGGATTGCCCAATGTACAACAGTTTAAGACCAACAATTCTAGAAAATCAAAATCATTCAGACGCGCTGGATACCTTACTTTCAACAACAAACACTAGAACTCTCCAACTTATTTATAACTTTATAGGGGGTGCTATGCGAATAAGATCATTTATTATCAACGAATAAAATGAACAAGGCTTTTCTACCCACGTATAACTTCTAATACTACTTAATGGTTATCTTCTTAAAAAGTCATCCAATGTTAGTTGTTTATATTTGTTCGCCACTTGTTTTTATGTTTAATTTGTTTATTTAACTTATTTTTTTATAATTTATACCGTTCTCTTGTTCATGTACTATCGGCTTCAGAATAGCATATACATTTTCAAACTCAAATCGCTTACAATGAATTAATTTTAAGGACGGCCTTAATTTTAAGGGGCGTATGAATCCTCGACGCAAGAAAACAGGTAAATTTTTGGGATCGGAACTTTAGACGCACACAGGAATTTTCGACGCAAGAATTTAGGTACTTTCAGACAAGTAAGTAGGTAATAAAATCATTCGTTCTAGAAACGCAATTTTATTTTTTACATTTTTATCTTTAATTTTTGCTGTTTTGCTAAGACTATTTATTTTTATATAACTATCTAACCTAACCTAACCTAACCTAATCTAATCTAACCTAACCAAACCTAACCTACTACTTTTAGAAAATGTATAATTTTCTAACAATAGCAAATCTCTATTAGGACAACTTTTAATTATACTCATTTTAACAAAACAACATTAAAACTCACAATTATTAACAAAACTGATGAGAAAATTGTACCTAAGTGTAAGAAATTTACCTGTTAATTATATTGACGACAACAGCAATCTTCATACAAGAATCGGTGTTATTTTTCTTTAAAAATCGATCACTTTTTGTTAAAGATAAACCTCAAAGTAATTACAAAACTAGGTCAATAAATTATACATATACATCCCACAGACTTTCATTGACAGAACATGGGGCATATTATACATGTATCCGTATTATTTATAATAATCTTCCTTCAACTATAAAACATATCGACAATATTATACAATTAAAAAAGAAGTTATTTAAATTTCTAATTGAATTGGAACCTTATACCTTAAGTGAATACCTTAATTTATAGTCTTTATAATTTATATTTCTGTTAATTAGGTGAAAATATTGTATCTTGTCGTTACTATTGACCCTATTTCGTTTTGTGTTATTTTGTAACATACTTCTGAAATAAAGTTTGTTTATTATTATTATTATTATAAAAATATCAAATTGGAAGGTGCAGATTTTATTGGTAATAAAGGGATTAAGGAAATACGTTTTCTGAACATTGTGTGTCGAATATTCATGTTTGATTATGAACCTTTTGCGTTCTAGCAGGTAGTTGGGGTAAAATGCGTCGAGTATTCGCCCACCGATTTTAAGGACAGCCTATTTATTGTGTATAACCAATCACGGTTTAAATAATAATAAATTTGAAATCAGTTTAACAGTTGTCCACGCCCACATCTTTAATGTTTGCAGCATAAGGTATTTTATTGACAAATTGCCTGTCCCTCTGTCCCTTGTAAATAAACTTAATCCCCAAAAACCATTTAATGTAGGCGTTTAAAGGGCGTTTTTATAACTTCGTTAGGTAAACGAAATTCACATTTAACATGTATATATGCTATCCTAAAGCCGACTGTACCTTGCATAAAAGAACAATAAATCGATCTATCTATCCATCTATATCAATCTGACGATGATAATTGATCAGAAAATCTGTCATTGAACTAAATAGTTAATGAAGTTTGGTTCAACAGGTGTTTGTTTTTATGTTCCTTCCCAAATTAGTTTTTATATTGTCAGTAATTTAAGTGGAACAAAAACAACTACAACTTAATATTAAACTAACAAGGCACAAATTATACTCCCGACGGTCGCTAAAACGCCGAACCCCGATGGGTATGAATATTTATTTATCTATATCTTAGACCATATACAAATAGACTGGGTGTGACGTCATTTTTCTGAACAATATACTGAAGCCAATATTATCTCTCTTTGTCGCATGAAGTTCGTGGAGCTACGGGATGAGGTGTGTGGGCGGTACTGTTTACAAATAACAAATACCAGCGGCGCAAATGTCTTTTAATAGGTAACAAGGGCATAATATAATAACACAAGGTTTTAACTCTAATTAAAATGCTTAAATCATAACTTTAACCCAAAATTAATACAACAACGAAAACAATACCACAATTAGTTTATGAACAGGGTAAGATTAATGTTTACATACGATTCGCAATGTTCCATGCTATAAGAGACAGTGCAGTCGAAGATATACGAAAACAACCGAAGAAGTTTTATTCAAACGTGGATTTGTTTGTAAACATATAGTTATAGAACACAACAAAAAGTTATTTTGGCTTCACAACAAGGACAGAAAATTGACGTCTATTTGTATATGGTCTAAGATCTATATTATACACACTTCAACCGAACAGGTTCCCAAAGCGTGAAAACTACACCTCTTCAAAGTAAATATAATCGAACCTACTAAGTAAACTCCTCTCTCGACCATCGTCCTATATAAAATCAAAGTGTCCATCAAATATTTAATTTCGTGTAACGGGCAATTAACGAGCCTTGTGTAAATAAACACGCGGCCATCAAAGTATAAATTAAAGAGAATTATTAATATTTCTTTTTTAGGTAACGAGGGTCTAGAGTCTTCCAGTTATAAATTAAACGAGAGAGAGCAGACCTGTCACAATGGAAGGCCAGGTATTTTATCTTCTGTCTCTCTTCTTATCTTTTCTCATTTTTTTCTGAGCTCCAACAGCGATATTTAAATGGATGCTGAATAAGTCAGTAGCTTACCTTTTTTAGGGGATTTATTTCTTTCAAATATTGAAAATATATTTTAAGAATTTTTTTATATCCTTAAATTGTCGTATGGGTCACATAATAATGACGATTTGGCAGAACAAAAGATAAACGATAATTAACAAGTGGTTCAGCAATAAAATTGCTAGTCGTTGAAACTTTATTACTTCTTCAAAACGAATCTTCTTGATGCCTAAGGCAATTTACAACGACTGGGGATTGATTGTCTGTTGGTTGATTGAAACTTCGTATATATTCGAATTGGTTTGTAAATAGTTTAAATTTTATACCCCATCAATTTTGATAAATAAATTAACTTTGTATAAACATTTGTTTTAATAATGATGAAATTGGTTAAGCGTATTTGGCATGTTAGTATAGATATGGACTATGGTATTTTTATAATTATGTAATTCCAACAACTCAAATTATAAATCATGTAACTTATCCATATACCTAATATAATTATTTCAGTTATCAATTTTTGCATATTGTACTCAAAGAGAACTGGGAAACATTCGAGTCCCATCTCAAAGAGTATAAACCAAAGGAAAGCCTGAAAAATCTACTGTAAGGAAATTGAAGCCACAGGCAGCTAGGCTCCAAGGAGCTCCCTCCAAAGACCCCTACCGAAGTATCGGTACATGCATTAACCAAAGAGGATGGCACAAGAACTGCCAGCCTGAAGGAAAGCCTAGAACTATTAATATCAACAAACTTCCCTGACAGATTTCAAAATATGGTAATCTGAGAGAAAGAGCAATAATATTATCCTACGGACGATGACTGGAGTACAGCAACCCAGATTGTCGATGAGAACAAATTAAGGTGGACTGTTTTCAGTTTCCCCCCATTAAATTACCAGCAACTGACTGGATTTATGCAGAGGGGCCTGGAGGTGTTAATGCCGCATCTGGCAGGAATTATTTTATTTGGTAGTGAGGTTCTTTCCAATAGATTGGAGAGAAGTTAAGGTAGTCTTTATGTCAAAATCATGCATATTGGACTATTTTATTTCAAAAGCATACAAACCTATCAGTCTCACATCGTTTTTAATTAAAACCTTGGAGAGACTATGCTTAAGGTATGAGATGTAATGAACACCCAGAATCCACTACATTCAAATCAACATGCACACAATCCAAGGAAATCTATAGATTTCGAAAGGTAGCTGGACAAAAACGAGTCCAGCCTGTGTATATTTCTAGATATCGGAGATGCATTTGACAAAACCATCTTTCCCAAAATAACCAATACCATTGCTATTTTTTAACATATGTTAACTAAAAACGTAGTATTTTTAAATTAATTATATGGCTAACACTAACACCATCTATTGTGTAGAGTTCTTAGTTAACATGTTAATTATTATAAACGATTCCTGTCAGTAATTCCAACTTAATATTATATTCTATAAATCTTGACAGTACCTACTATATAATCAGATGAGAATTTTCACATTAATAATTATTTCAAGTATATTTTAAGGGCAATTTAAAAGTAATAATTGTAAATTTTTTTATAAAAAAATACAAAATGGCGAGTTGAGTACTTTTTTGGAATTATAATTGTTATATTAATTTATCTTTTGTTACTACTGTATTTTCTGTAATATATCCTAATGATAAATGTAGATTTCGGAATACGCTGTTTTGTACTTTTTATAAGGAAAAAAATAAACGAATACGTGGCTGATGCTGACAATTTTTCACAGCATTGGAATATAAAATACCAAAGACATTACAAATTTCAAGTTCAAAGACATTACAAATTTCAAGTTCAAAGACATTACAAATTTCAATTTCAAAGACAATCCCAATTTCAAAGACATTACTGGGTTACTACCGAATTACCGCTGATTGGTTCTACGTTGGTGGACTGTTCATCAGACCAACCCTTCACTGGACCAGCCCTCTCCTGGATCAACCAATGGATCGCAGATGTAAAAAAAGATAAGTCGACCAACGTAAATAAATGCATTTATAATATTATACAGCTGTCTCGTTTTTCTTTATTTCTTAAACGTGATATCAAGAAGAACAGAAATAACATAACAATTGACGAAGCTGTGGGTATAAGCCAATACATCTTGAAGATACTCAAATAGATATCTTTCATATTGAATGAGTCTCTTTATATTTCATGTTTATTTATGTATTTGTATATGCTGCCACTCATGGCTAAAAGCGCAATAAATCTACTCTAATTTTACTTATTTTCTGATTTGTAAGTTAATGGGAGTAATAAATCCGTAATGATTATGTTTATAGCCTGATGATGGTTTTCTAAAAATTGAAACTAGTTAATAGTTAGTAATGATAGATAGAGCAATAACCATGATTTGTCTTTCAGTTGTTTTACCATTTAAAATATAAATATATTATAAAAAATGTATTACTCATCTCTTATCATGATCCCTTTGTCTCATAAAAAAGATAGTAATAACCCGTCGATTACGAAATATTCAATTTACAAAGTTCTTATTACCTACCTTCTTTATTGCCATAATTATAATTTATGACATGCCATTCATTAAGATAAAATAGCAATAAAAACCAGTAAATACTCTGTAAATGTTCAACTGGATTATTAAGACAGCTGTTTCATGAAAAATACTGTTTTCAAATATTGGGAATATATATTTACCTTAACTACAATCTTCGAGATATGTTAAGAATAAAAAACACAATTAATGAGACAATTTCCATACAGCTTACCTTCCTGTTATTTGTAATCCCTAATTTAGGGTTAATAATGAATCAGATATATTTTTAACACCTTTTATTTTAAACACCTGCAGGCTGCATATCGTTACCAAGGGGCAGGTTTTTGTTTTAGATTTAAAAAAAGCGTTCGCCCCAACAAATTAATAATCTAAATAACTAATCCCATTAGTTTTTTTAAAACTAATAATTCTCTAATTAAATGCCATAAGTTCGCTTAGATAACCCAACCTGTTTTAGCTGTAAGTACAGAAAGTAATTTGTAATTTCCTTTAAAGTATGAATGTATCTATGTATCTAATATAATAGAAGCAAATAAAATATTATTTATTATAGGTCTTAAAGTGTGATTTTCGATTATTCTTTCAACCAGGAAGACATACAAAGGGTAATTTTTATTACCCAAGACTATCCAGTTTTTGATTGAATGCAAATTTTGATTATACAAAACCAAAATATCCCAAAATTAGTTAGTACTACAAAATAATGAGCATATAAAAAAATTGGACTGACAGAGAGTGCGGACAGCAGATTCTGTGAGGTTGAGGATGAAACGGTGGAGCATATTTTGTGCAACTGCCGAGAGCTCAAGAGACTAAGTATAAGCTACTTGGGATGTGTCGTGAGTAAAGAGTGGCCAATCCCTTTTGACAAGCATCAACTTCATAGTTTTCTGGGTCTGTGTTTATATTACCGAAGGTATGGAATTTTGGAGACATAGCCAAGCCCTTGATGCGACTAACTGAACAGGATAAGATCTTTTGTTGGAATGTTGGCCCAATAGGTCTATAACTGTAGATGGTGACATCCTTAAACGAATCGAGGAATATCCCGACGGCTCGGAAACAAGTTGTGGTCCCAAGAAGTTCCATGTCAACGATTTTACATCTTCATGATGACATTTTTGGAGGTCACCTGGATATTACAAAGATTATGCAAAATGTCCGAGACAGATTTTATTAGGAGTTGCAAATGCACGACCTGCGATGCTAGCAATGGACCTAGCCATAAATCTAAAGCAGAGATGCAGCAATACTTGGTCGTAAGTCCGTTCGAAAGAACCGCCCACTACCAAGTGGGTTCAAGTGAGCCTAAAAATAAATACATAGTTCTTGTGATGGACTACTTTGTTAAATAGGTGGAAGCCTACCCTGTTCCCAACCAAGAAGCCCCTACCCTAGCTGATGTTTTGGTTAATGAATTAATCAGCCGTTTTGGGGTACCATTAGAGCTACACACAGATCAAGGAAGAAATTTTGAAAGTAAACTATTTAAAAAAATTAGAACTACTACAATGCACCAGCAGTCTGATGGAATGGTGGAACGAATGGATCAAACCATTATAAATTATCTATCGAAAGTGGTGTCGGAACATGTTCCACTATTTCTAATGGATATCCGATTGACTGTCAGTCCTGCGAAAGTCCTGTTTGGTATAGAAAGTCGATTACCCTCCGATTTGATATGTGGGAGCAGACCTGGTGAAGTAGCGGCTGGTGAAGAGAAAGATCGAAAATGTTCATGAACTGGTGCTTGATAAATTACGATGATTCAGTGATCGGATGAAAAGTTGCTACGACGCACGAGCAATAGAGAATCCTTATCCAACAGGGGATTTAGTCTGGCTCTATAATCGAAAGCGAAGAAAGGAAAAGTGGGAAGGTTCGTATCTCGGTTCGTATATTGTTAAAAAGAGCATCAGTATATCAGAGTTTTTGGAGAACCTTCTGAATTTACTAGATGCCCTATCTACTAATGGTAGGAAATTTTCATGTGGTGACTGATTTTTTTCTTGTAAGAACTTTAAAAAAATCTTGCAATCTTTGCTTGTTCACTAATTGGAGTGGTTTCGCTGAAGATTATAATTCTAACTAAATTTTTTTACTTCTTAAGTAAAATAAAATGTTTAAATAAAACTATCTCTTCACTAGAAAACATTAAGTCAACTCTATACATAAAAAATGATCATTTTTTATTAAAATACGTCAGTAGTTATAGAAGATCATAAAGCTACATATCATCAGATTTTAATTTTCACTGTAAAAAACAACCAAATGTAAAGATGAATCCTAAATTTCAAGAAAAAAATACAATTTTTCACTAAAAGAAATAATATCACTTACCAAGCATTGGCTGCCATGCCAAAGTAGTACAACAGCAGAAAAACAATGGCACAATTGATATTTGAAAGACCATCCTCAGGTGATTTCGGACAGGATGTTGACATTCTTCCAACAAACATTCTGATAGCCCAACCAGCACTCATTAATACATAGCAGAGAGCTAAACTGAGCAAAGGTCTTGCTTTCACGCGACCGCCTCCGATAGTCAATGTCATTGCCGCTCCCAGACTTATTACAAGACAAATAAAACCCCATACTGTTACCCATACCTGAAACAATCCAAACATATATATTAATTCTTCTGTAATTTTTTAAATTTGTGTGATATTGCAAAAAATTGAATGATACTCTGCCAACATTTACTACCACAATGATCGTTTTCCTTTTTCGATTAAAGAGATAAACTGATGAAGATTCTATAAATAATGATTCTTTGTTACTGGTTTTATTATCCCATACCACTACTTAAATTGGAAAGAAGTTTATACATAAGGAAAATAGATGTCAATTAAAAAAACATTCACCACAAGATTCACCATTATTCCAGTTTTTTATTATTTATTTATACCTATTTATAATTAATTTTTTTAAAGGAAAGATATACAGCAAGGAAAAATTGATTTTATTAAAAAAATCAGCTAGAATTATATAGTTGATGCAATATATAAACACCTACCCACATGACTAATAAGAATTTAAATGAATTCTGTAGTCAGATTTAAAAATGAGAGGGCCATTAGCGTTATACCAGAAGAGTACGCAAGTTCGAACGGGATTTAGTTTTAAAGTGAGAGGGAAAAAGGAACAACACATGTTCATATCGCTCGTAGCCCATTCAACTTAAAATCGTACTCTACTTTTGTAATCAATCCACTTGTGCAATTTTTATTTAGATTTAGAGTTTAAATCCTAATTTAACTTCACTTGGGTCGGTATTTATATTGTATCAACCAGGGTATCAACCATATAGACATCTATAGGTAAGTATACACATATGTCCAAAAGTTTGGAATAATGGAATATTTCATCTATTAATTTTTATAAATAATTTTTTTGATATAAGTAAACATCATTTTGCTACAACTCTAACCAATATTAAATAAATCTCGAAGTCAGATAAACATCCAAAAAAATTATTTATTCTTTTGAGGTTTTTAAATAAAATTAATAATCAGTATTTCCTTCATGGGCCTGTATGCATGACTGTAGGCGATGTGGCATGCTATAGATTAAATGGTAAAGCTGGGCTTGCGGAATTCTCTCCCATTCTTCACGAGCAGCATCTTTCAGTTCTCGTAGAGTAATTGGGGGAGGGTTTCGCGTCTTAATGCGTGTTTTAAGAGTGTCCCAGGCATGTTCAATGACGTTCATGTCAGGGGAATTTGATGGCCATCTTAATGTGGATATTCCTTCTTCTTCCAAAAAATTTTGTACTGCAGCTACAACTTCCTCGATGTACACAGCACCAGTGATTCTTCTCTCCAAAACCAGGAGAGGCGTCCGTGTACCCCTCATAATACCACTCCAAACCATAATACTCCCACCTTCAAATGGAACACGTGGTTGGACTGTTTATAATCGGGTTTGTCGTCCTGGGGCCTTCCAAACTAGCGTTCTTCGCGAATCAGAAACCAAGCCAAATCTTGATTCATCAGATAATATTACGTAATTCCAGTTAGGACCGTGGTGTAACATTTCTTGAGCCTATTGCAACCTTACAATATTTTGTTGATAGATTAGTTTGGGAACAAGTAGAGGTCTTCTGCGATACAAATTTACCGCATTTAATCTTCGTGTAATTGTTTGCCTTGAGATATTCAGTCCTTCAAGTCTAGCAATTTCTCTGCATATGCCACTTGTAGATTCCTGTCGATTTCTTCCAGCTATCAATGTTATCTGCCGGTCTTGTGCTGCTGTTGTACATCGACTTCTGCCACTTCTGGGACGATCCTTCATATCATTTGTGTCTTGGAATTTTTATTTTATTTTTGATACAGCACCCTGAGTAACACCAACAATATTCGCGATATCACTTTGACCAAAGCCCTGTTGTAACAAAGCAATTACTCTAGACCTATTAAAATATAATATGTCTCTGGGCATTTTTAAACAGCTCAAATGAAATTTAAACAAGAATTGGAATAATGTGAAAGCACCCAAATTAATGAAATATGACTAAATTAATACAAAAATACGAATCAAATTTAGTATTATTTTGACTTAAAAACGCTTTAAAATAAATATCAACAAGAGTTTTTCAAAAACCATAGGCGTAGATATATTATTTCTAAATATTCCAAACTTTTGGACATATGTGTATATTTAATAGAAATCAACAGTAATATTGCTTCTTAAATAAAGTAGAATAATATAGGAAGTGAAATTTTATCACAGATTGTTAAATTTTAACTAAATAAACTATTCAAAGAATTAAGATGTTAGATAGACAAACATACATTTAAACCAACAATATTGTGACAGCTTGAACGTATTGTTTAGTTAATGTCAAGCCATGACAATGTTACCAATGTTTATAAACACACTGCTTCCTTTGTAAGATTTGTTTTTCTTTCTGAGGCGCATTCAAAGTTGCGAATTATTGAAAACACATGTTTAGTTTCCACATATATATACAGACACAATCCCATTAAAATGTTTTCATAATATTCCCATTGAGTAATTTACTGACTAAGAAGTACCTATATGAAGATTTTATTTTATTAATGTAGTTAATTTTATAGGATAGTTTATAGCCATATTTCTGTATGCAATGTAATTCAAAATAAAAAAATTACCAAAATATGAATTAATTTATAAATTATAAATATTTCAAAATGCTATTTAAAAAATAATACTTACTCATATATTAAAAGCTTTTAATAAACCAAATTTCTTACCTCCGCAAACTTTTTTTCTGATTCATCAAACATTATTATGGAATTACATCCCGTCAGACAACCCTCTCCGTTTTTTCTTAGTTCACAGTCTAATTTCTGCACAGCTGGATCAACAGGAGCCCTTATATCAATTTCATCTTTAGGTCCGTCTATGCACATGTGTTCGTGATTATTAACTTCAGGGAATCGGGAGCAGTTGAGAGCGTCTGGCCACGGGAACCCAAAACCTTGTAAAACAGGAAAACACCGTGATCTTACTCCCTCGCAAAGTCCTCGACAAGGCCCAATAGGATTGGTAACTTTCTCAGTACACATTGGTACATAAGCAGCGCACAAAAATAGTTTCAAATTTTGACTGCAACCGTACTGAATTAAAGGTGAAAACGATTGTAATTGTAAATCAGCTTCTTGTTGAATGTCATTACCTCCTAAATTGGGCATACTCGTCGAATTATACCACATCATACACATTTCTACGCGAATAGGTTCACAATTACGCATTAGGGGCTCAGAGATAGAAACTCCCCAGAAGAAACCGAATAACAATAACAAAAACATTGTTTTATAGGTTATGTTTACAACACGCACGTAACACCCTACTTCCACACCAGTCTCCGACAGAATAACTTTACTCACGCTGAAATTCTTGTCGAGTAGGTACCTTAGGTAGACGAACGCGGTTTTGGAATGTTGTTCAACCGAAAGCTCGACGGGTATATCCGAGTTCAAACGATTATTTAAATTAAGCTTACAAGCTCCATAAGTTGGACCTGCTTGTTGAAAAAACCAAACAAGCTATTTTAGGTAAGTTAGTTAGTGGAATGAGCGTGCTTGAGGGGAATTGAGGATGTGTCAATATGATTAATTACGCGAAGAAATTGGTTTCATGGTACAATACAATGTATATTGTTTAAAAAAATATTAAACAAAATTATTACAATCTCAATGTGATGAATTTTTTTATTGGTAATTTTTGATTGCATACTGACCTATTATTCGTGCTAAAATAGATGTAAAAAAATATTTAGAAAAATAAAATAAAAATGGAATTTATACATATGCTCCTGACCTCTCCATCTATGGATTTAAAACTTTTCGGATACCTAGGTATATGATAAATTGCCCTCTACATAATCTCTAATAATTCCTGTATAAACATTAATCTTTGTTAATATATTACACTGATTATTTTTTGACTTTTCTTAAAACCAATGAAATGCTTTTTTATTTGTCACAAGGGTAAGTTTCAACCAATTATGTCATTATTATAGTGGGAATAAATCTCTTGTGATTATTGTCGGGAATAATCACTGTAGCTTTTATCTAGCAACTGTCAGATACTTGTCAAAATAATTACTTAATTGTGTCAACGCAAAATATATTGTAAGTAATAATTAATTAAATTAAATGTTTCAATAATTTTATGATAATTTTATCGATATTTTTTATTGTAAAAATTTGTGAATCAAAAAATAATCTTGTCAAATATAACTCGAGAGTTCCATAAATTAGAAAATAATTTGACAGATTTTGTTCAAACTTGATGCTATTTGGCAACAAGTTTTCAAACAATCTGTCAAATTATTTTCAATTTATTCTCACTCTCTTGTTATATTATTACTGAGAAATGCTTTTATAAATCTGTTTTACATTCCCAAGGTACCTACTAATTTTTTTATATTTTATCATTTATTATTGAGATATAGATATAGTCATTAGATTTGTAAACTTTTTATGAAATAAACGTATAGCGTTTATTTGTGTCCATTATGTCTGTAACTAAAAAATCGTGACATTTGTTAGTTTTTGGTAAATGAAGCATTTTCCTTATAGGTCTGTAGTTAAAAAAAACAAATTACCCTTGTTAAAAAGTCAAAAAACAATTTCATCATTTTAGGGTTTGACATTAATGCTATTTATTATATTAACCCTTATTTTCTGAAAGTTTATCATAGCGTATTAGCGATTGAAAGTTGTTAACGATCTTGGAAGTTCTTCACTATTAAACTGTTTGCTTTGATTGACACTCACTCTAACCAAACCCGTCCCTTCCAGAATGCATCCCTCTAGGAGCGGTGCATTCCGGGAAGAACTTTGTCCGCCCCCCATCACTTCCGATGGGGGCCTCAGTCCTCGGGCTTGTGCTTTTCCTTCCACTATCTTGGTTCGGAGATGGTTTCCAGGTGTCTTCTGTTTGGTCCGGGATGGTGCTTGGCACCTTGATCCTCCTGTCTTCTTTTTCGGCGTTCAGAATGTGTGCTTTTCGCTGCCTCTGAAAAGTTAGCCCTTAGTCGACGAACTGCGGCTAAAGGTAACCTTAAAGAGTGGATCCACTTGTTAAAGCTGTCCCTACTCAAGAATTTGCGCATCTCCCTAAGGATGGGCAGAGTCTTTTATAGGTGGTTCCTCTTCTGTCTGCTTCTTGACAGATGTTTTTTTTTCTTCTTAGTTGTCCAGCTGTTTCCTTGGTCTAGGATGTCTCCTGTAGTCTTCTGCTGTGTAGTTTGTTAATTCCCTAAGTGCTGTGTTCGGGTGTGTCCTGAGTTCTTCAAATCTTCTTCTGGCTCTGGCTTTCATGATTTCTCCTGGTCTAGTTCCCTGTATACTTGTATATTTCTTATGTACCATGGGGCGTCTGCTGCTTGCCTAAGGCAGATGTTCTGCTGTGCTTGTATCTTCTTTTTGTAGGTTTTGGCTGTGTGTCCCCAGGCTACGGAGGCATACAACATGATCGGAATTATGATTGCGTTTATAAGATGTATCTTTGTCTTCAGTGCTAGTTTGGATTTTCTTCCTATGAGTCCGGCTAGTTTTCCTCTTCCTTGTTTTGCCTTCTTTGTGATGTTTTCCACATGTTCTTTGAAAGTTAGTCCTTTGTCCAGTATCACTCCTAGGTATTTGGCCTCGTTTTTCCATTGGATCTCTTCTCCTATGTTGATGTTTTCTTCTGGTTTTTTCCTTCTTTTGGTAAAGTAGACTGCTTGGGTTTTCTCCGGGTTTATTTGGATTTTCCATGTTGTACACCATTCGTCTATTTGGTCCATAGCCTGTTGGAGTCTTCTTGTCACCATACTTGATTGAGTGCTTCTTGTAACGATAGCCGTGTCGTCTGCGTAGAGAGCCATCATTGTGTTGTCTGTCTTTGGAATGTCTGCCGTGTATATGTTGTAAAGCACTGGTGAGAGGACTGCTCCTTGTGGTACTTCGGCTTCTGTTGTTCCTATTTCATATTTTTCGTTTCCTATCCTTATCCTGAATCTTCTATTTTTCTGATAGCTGAGTAGTATAATTTCGTCAGTTCTCTGGTGTATCCTGCTTCTCTCATCTTGTATATCAGTTCCTCGTGCCATACTCGGTCGAAGGCTTTGCTGATGTCCAGGAAGATGGCTCCAGTAGATTGATTTCTGTTGTATCCTTCTGTTGTGTATTCTACAATTTTTAGTACTTGGGGCTCGATTCTTGAATCTCGAATTCGAAATATCAGTGTCGACTTTCGACATATGTCGATAGTTTTGTATAAAGGCGATTCTTGAAAGTCGAATTCGAGATAAATTCGACAATTGTTGTTCGAGACTGCATCGAATGGGTAAAACCGTTCGACATAATAATTGTCGAATTTTATTCTCATTCTGTCATGTCTCTGTCATAAACATAGATATAATAATATATAAAAGTTTTAAAGTTTTCTTGATATTTTATTTAGTTACAATTTATTTTTATTACGTTTTATTAGTATTTAGTTGTTTGTTATTGGTAATACTATTTTTTTGGTTAGTATTACTGTTTACTGTTAGTTTCAAAATGAATCCAAACATAGTATTAGGATAGGAGTGGCAATAGAGAACTTGGAAGATAATGCTCCCAGACAAATTATAAACTATGTAGAGGCGTTTCACATGAGTGATAATAATTTTAAAAAGACTTTCATATTAACAAAAGCTGTTACCCACGAGTTAATCGAAATGGTTACACCTTATATGAAAGAGCGAACACGGGCATCTGCACCATCCATTGAAAGAAGCGTAGAGATTTTTTTTAATTGAATTGATAAGGTTTTAACTTAATAAAAATCTACACTGCCTTTTGTCTTTTAATTTCATTATATTATTTCTATTCTTCGTAAACCAACCAATAATTTTTTCTTCTAATAATATAAATGTGACACTTGACGTAAACATAATCTTGTTTATGGTATTCCGTCTCAAAATAATACGATGTTGCCACTTAATCTTTCGACATCAAATGTCGATTGAATTTCGAATGTCGATTCGTACTCAAGAATAAGTCCCGTACAAATCGATCGACATTAAAAGTGAGAAATTACGAATTCGACAAATTTCGTTCGAGATTCAAGAATCGAGCCCTTGGTCTTGTGCGCTGTGTTCTTTTCTGAATCCGAACTTTTCTTGTGGCATTATTCCTATTGCTTCGGTTTCTTCGTTTAGCTTCTTGAGGATGACTCTCTCGACTATTTTGCTCATCGCTGGTAGTAGACTGATGGGTCTGTAGTTTCGTGGAAACTTGGGATCTTTTCTCGATTTCCTTAGCATCACTATTTCGACTTCCTTCTATTGGTGCTTTGATTGAGTCTTCATCTTAAATATAGATACCTAAGCCAATACATTAAGTTATTTTGAAGATCAGCACTGTATAGTTTTTTTTCCTGGTTTTTCTATGTCATTGCACAGTTATGGTGCTTTTAGAGAGAAATATATTCAGCTTGGAGCTACTAATAATGTAGGTATTAATTTTCTTTTTTATTTTAGTAAAAGGTCACGTAGAAATTTAGTTATTTAATTATTTACTTTTTCAGTAAATTTTCATATCTAATTAAAAAGTTTTAAGCATTTCTGAAATAATTGGAGATAGGAAAAGGAGAATGACAATGTTCTAAATGATGTTAGTTACTGTGTAATTGTGTAATTAAAAAACCTTAAAATTATAATTTAAAAACGTATGCGGAAATCAGTTTTCTCATTTTACTTTCATCGTGCTTGTCTTCAAACAGATGTAACGTATACATATTATAAAACGGATTTGTTATACTTGCAGGCTCCTTAGTTTACAATTTTATTATAAACATTTAGATTATATTTTGATCATAGCAAATCGTCAATTAGTTTTTCACTAATCGGTCTTAACATTTCTGTTCACGCTTCATAGATTATACGATTTCGTTTGGAACATCAAAAGTTCTCCTTTGAAGTGTATCCCAATAATGTCAAAATAAAAAAAAAACTATTTAATGTATGGGACAATTAAGATGGTTACTTCTTAACTAAAATAAACTTTTCCTTATTTTGTATTTTAGAAATGTTGATACTGGTGAACTTGAAGGTACCGATGTCTAATCAATAACCGCATGAAGTTTTTCAACTGCATTAAATCATTGACAAATGTATACAGTAGAACCTCACAAATTCGAATCTCGATAATCCGAACACCTCTACAATTTGTATCTTTTGTCTTTTACTTTCAAAAAATCTTTAATATTCGTCAAAACATATACCGATAATTCGAAGTATTTTTGGCCCATAATGTAGCTTCTAGAATTCGAATTTTGTTGCTGTAATTCGAAACATAGTCTCTTAAATTCGAAGTTAACCTCGACTATTCGAACTGAGACCTCCATATAAGCCTCTAAACCAAGCATGTTGAAACAGGATACTAATGCGTATCCTGTCTATCTCTCAAGCCTTAGTTGTTTTTAATTTTATTGAAAAAAAAACTAGCAATTATGATAAATAAAGTTGTGCCTCTAAAATTCAACCCTCGATACTTCCTAAAATGGATATCCCCTTAATATGATGATGATCATAGCTTCCTTAACAACAGCTGCGATTCTACTGTATACATTATATTGTATAATATGAATGGATTTTGTAATTGTAATTTACATATTCAATATTAAATATTGTATGCAAATAATGACCTACAAATTTTATTATATTTGCCCGAATATTGAATTTTGAATGCTAGCTCAAAACTGTTGGAGGAAAAATTCAAACTTATCTCCAGCGTACAGTTCCGTATCTCTATACCTAAGACTTTAAATGAATATGGAAAAGAAAATTTTTAAATAAAAATAACCTTTAATATAAATAATTCATTAATTAAAATGATTAATATCATAAAATACGTTAAATGCCTTAAATATATTTATCTGTCAAATGCAATTGTAACAGAAATGTAAAAACTTAAGTCACCTTGACAGTTCGTTCTGACAAAGGTGCAATAAATATACATATAAATTTAAAAAAATATTAAAAATTACTTTAAAAAAATTAGTTCAAGTTCAATTAAATTAAGAACAATAAATAACTGAACAGTTAAACTAAACTTCCACTATTTATTCGAAAAATTCGCTTTAAAATTCAATTACAGCTGTTTCGCTAATAACTAGCATCGTCAGATTGACATATTGAAATTACATTTTGTTTGTTTGTTACTTGATGTTGATAAGGAGTTAAGGCTAGACCAAGTAAGGAAGTAATAAGACATAACAATATTAAAGCCTAGATGTTCTTAGCCCTAAGGGATTATCCTGGATGTATTTCCCTCTAAGATCAGTATAACTGTGCAATGATATAGAAAAACCAGGAAAAAACTATATCATGCTGATCTTTACAATAACTTAATATATTTATGTTACAATAATGTCTTATCTATGTATAAAATGAAGACTCAATCAAAGTAAACAGTTTAATAGTGGAGAACTTCCAAGATTTATTTGTTCATTAACTACTTTAAACTGTTGATCTGCTAGATGTCTTTTAATTTCAAGTTCTTCTAGAAAATCTAAATTTTTTGTTTTTTATCACAAATGTGTAGTATATGAATGTCATTGGTGTGTATAAGTGAGTTTGGATGTTCCAGTAGGTGTTTTGCATAGTTCGATTTATCTGGTTGTTGTAATCTATAATATGCTCTTAAGTGTTCATTAAATATTATTTCAAAATTTCTTTGTGTTTGACCTATATATACTGCATTACATTTTGGACAATTAATTTTGTAAACACCAGATTTTTTTAATTTTGGTAATTTTGTTTTTACTTTTAACAATTTTGTTCCAATACTATTGTGTGTTTTAATTGATATTAATGCTGATGTTGCAAAACACGTTCTTAAACATCCACACTCACTTATACACACCAATGACATTCATATACTACACATTTGTGATAAAAAACAAAATTTAGATTTTCTAGAAGATACATTTTAACCCAAATTTGGTATTATTAAAGGTTTTATACATGTTTAAATTTTGAGTTTACCAGATGATTTGTGGATATTATAATTTAACTTTTCACATACAATCTCCTAATTTCTCTATCTTTATTATAAATATAACTACTTATTTAATCTAAACTAATATTAATATTAATTTATCTATTGTATAACTATGAATGAAATTAATTCTGACTTTTTATTTTGTTTTGGGAGCTATCAGTAGAATTACATTGAAACGAAGAAGTTCTACCTAGGAATTCTGGTTTATTGGTTTTATTTGATGCTAATTTTACTATATTTATAAGGGTATCCAATTTTTTTCACAGCTCTTTCTAATTAAATTTACCCAATCTATCTCAATATATATTTTATATGGACATCCGTACTTGCATGTGATCGTTTTTTGTTCCACAAATAAAAGAATTTCTAAATTGGGTTTTTATATTAAAAAAATGAAATTTTCTAAATTTTTAAATTTGAATGTGGTATGAGAGATAAATAATTAATGATATTATAGGTATTTACAATTTTTAAAGTCGGAGAAAACAATTTTATTTTACATAAATGATTTCTTTCACTTTATTTTACATTTTTGATTTTTCCGAAAGTGAAGAGACTCCAAATTTACATCATTGTAGCAACATTATCATTAAACGTATGCCTCTGCAGCTGTTATTAACACTATGTTCAATTCATCAATTTTTCAAGATTGTTTTAATTCTTTTGATATATAAAGATTTTAGATTTTAGGAGGTAAATTGGTTTTAAAGATTATGCGTTTAAAAAGTGTTTTTCGTACACTCTATCAACTAATTTCTTAAATGACATCACCAGTTTAGTAAGAATAAATATTTTGTCAAACAAATTTTATTTAGGATTATTGCTTAAGCGTCTGCTTCTCATTCTAAACTTATTTTTATGCACTAGTGATATGCATATATAAAATGTCTGAAGTCTTAGGTCCTACCTATATTATATAGATTGAGATCTACTCGCCTGCAAAAGCGGTGGGTATTCGCATTGTTTTCCAACGATACACACAATGCAGTGCCATATTTTTTACTGAAAAAATCAGATAGTATTGTACTGGAAACCCAGAATAACTTGCAGCGTACAACATGCATCGTCGTTAAGTTATAGTACAGGGATTTAAGCGGTATTTATATATTATATTTAATTTTTATTTCGGGACAAATTATTTAATACACATTAACATATTTTAATAAAATGTAAAAAGAAAACATTATATATACAAGAAGAAAGCAATATGCAAGCGTTTGAAAATATAATAGAAGAATTAAGACAAATTGAAAGAAATAACACCGAAACTGTAAAATTTTATAGTAATTTTCTTTTAACCCAGAATAAACTAAATGAGTAATTTTTCCAATTTAGCCTGTAGATTTTTTACGATGAAAATTGTGATCCACAAGCGCCCATTCTATTTATAAAAATTGTTAACAAGGGCGGCGATGGTTTTAGAAAAATCTCCTTTATAAAGATCGGCCTCTTTGATTTTGTTTAATTGAATAAAATGCGGTGAAGAAAAGAGATCCATCCCGATGTTTATTTTGGCTCACGTACAGCCCTATTGTTGGGAAATTTTACTTGTGGTATACTCAAGGGATAATATTTATCGTAGATTTAGATATAGACGGCACCTACATTGTTACATCAAAGGTATAAAATATAGCTCAGCCATATATATTTCCTAACTTAATTTACAATATTTATTAAGTAAATATATAAGCGTTTACGGTAGAATGCATGGCAGCAAACGTTAAACACAACAATAATAATATGCGTTTAAATTCTAATGTACAGTGAAGAAAGTTTTAAAATTTTAGATACAATCAAAGTCTTTGATGTGGATTATGTTTTCGTTTTAAAAAAATCGTAGTTAATCTATGGAAATAACGGAATTCGTTTGACGCTTGACATTTGATGTTTGCAGGTTTGGTTCTATGTGGAAATCAAAGTCTAATGGTTCCAGTTTTACTAACAATTTCTAGTGTACAGTAGTAATTTTGAGTGTTACTTTATAGTTCATTCAGAAAACATTCAGAATACTGTTATAATTTCCACTGTCACTATTAACTTAATATTTTACTTTTTGAATGTCATTATATCTTTGCTGTCTCTTTAGTTAATTTTCACTCACTTTCAACTGTTGCTGTGTCTATAACTATCACTGACTTTTCTCTAAATGACTGCCCTTTATCAAAAGACCTTCCTATATAGTATCTCATTGTTTTTAGATGTTTCTTAAGCCCGGGTATAACGGTGCAATTCATCAATGCAACTTAGTTGCAGCAACTTCTTCCCGCAACTCGTCTCCTTTCATATGAGCGCTCACACCATGTTCATACTGTTGCAGCAATTTCTTAGGAAAATACCATATTGTTACCAACATTTCAAATAATCACCATAATTATAACATTATAAGATAACATCATAATCCAACTTTAAGTTTAAATTAAAATCAAAACAGCCATTGAATGCAATCTGCAATAAAAATAATTACAGATCAAGATCAGATAACGAGATATCCTCTTAATTGTCATTTCAGTAAGTCGCACCAACAGAAACTTTAGGTTTGATTAGAAAAAGTTACTAAAAGAGTTACCAAGTTGCTGCAACTTGTGACACGGAATTAGAACCAGTTTTAATTTGGTGCAATTCGATTGCATTGAACAGTTGCATGGTGGGAACACCTAATTTGCATGCAACTTTGTCGCCGCGAAGTTGCAGGGATGAAATTGCACCATCATAACCGGGTTTTAGATGCTTTGAGATAATAAATATCTAGAAGTTTCCGTTGGCAAATGTTGTATCTAATTTGTTCTACTTATAAAGATGTACAGCTAATTATTTATTTATTTTAGTATTTCTGCAATTTGCTCGAAAATTTTATCAGATTGACTTCTATCTTCGTTTTATAAATTATAAAATAAAAACCAATTTCTACTATATTATCTATCACATCATATTATACTGCAAATCATAATATTATCGGTTACATTACTTAAATCCTACTTTAGAATTCTTATTATATAAGAAATTGCTTTGATATTGAAATTGATTTCTCTTTATCATCTATTATTGAAATTATTTAATTATATTTAGAAACTTATACTAGAATAAGTACTTTCATGCTTACCGATACCATTTAGTGACCGTATACTTTATGTTTATATCAATGCTATATTGTATTTTAAGCTGGAAGGTTGATAAATGTATTGTGATCCCTGGAGGCATTATTAACCGCCACATCGTACGAGTTTGTAAATTCTTAAGAACAAAAATAATAGTATAGCTATTGTGTAAATTGCGAATACGTTATATCGAGTGTTTTTTAACGGCACAGGCAATTCAGATAAAAAAACCTTTTTTTCTTCACCAAAAAGCCAAAATTCACTAAAAACCTTCTAAAAGCCATTTTCAACAATTCCTAACGACCCAAACACCCCGCACAAACGGCCCAAACACCCCCTCCCACCAGCCGGGGAGCCCTCAACTCCTCGGCAGACACACCACAACCCTTATCACCATAAAACCTCTTCTTCCCATACTTCCAAATGTCCTCCAACTCCAGACCATCCCCTATACAGACACACTCAACCAAATCTAACTTATCTCCATACCCTCCGACAACTTTCCCCTTCACCTCCATCTTCCAGTTCCGTTCCCTCCAAATCTTTAAGCTTCCCCTCATCCAATTAGGACTCTCCCTCCGAAATAACCCCAACCAACTCCCTACTCCAAGATCTTATCGCCAAAACAAACGCCCTCACCTCCCATGTGGATCAACTCCAGTAGGAAAACCAAGAGCTGCGGCAGGAAAACGGACTTCCTAACCCAAATCAGGAACCCCCAACCACACAACCATAACCACTAAAACGCAAACCTCAAATCACTACCCCAAACTGCGTCACAACCAAAATCCACACAAGTCCTCATAACCTTTAACATCCGAGCCATCCCAAACACCCTGGCTAATCAAACATTTCTTTTCACTTTCCTAAACAAAAATGAAATTTTAAACGGTCAACTCCACATGTTGAAGTACAATTTCAACAAAACGGCACTACTTTAAACTACCTCCCAAATCAAGCCAGCGGAGCTCAAATCCAAACTGCTCCGTATCTCGAGATTCCCCTAAATTTTAACCCCAGGACCACCCAAATGCCAAACAAATGCCTCAAGGCAACCTCCGACGAAGAGTTCTCAGCAATATTTGCCGAATTCGACTTCGACGAATATATTGCACTAAGTGTACCCAATTAGGGGACATGTCTGCCAATAACTTACACGTTTTTTTTTAGCTGATTGGCCACTATTTCAACATCTCATTTCTGCATCTCTTCCTGAAAATCAAACCTGTCAAGCTAACTAGTCATTCAAGCCTTAAACCCATCTGCCCCATTTGTGGCGATCCCGGCCACAAGGCCAAAACCTGCTTCAAAGCCCAATCCCCTTCCTATCACAACCGCAAAGGACCCCACCCAGTATTCCATCCTAGATGTCCCAAATGGACCGAATTCCCAATCCTCCTGCTGGAAACTGCTTTCTTTAACCTATCCCTTCACAAGATACTTTTTGAATCCCACCACTAGACCCAAAGACTAATCTAATTTAGACTAATTGGTTAAAACATCAATGTTAAACCCTGTAAAACCACCGCCAACAACTTACACCTTTGTAAATTTCAAAAAAGCTGATTGGCCAATGTTTCAACCCCATATTTCTGCATCGCTTCCAGAAAATCAGAGCTGTTAATCTATCGACGATATTGACAGGCAAGCCCAAGACATTCAAACCATAATAATCGATGCACAAAGAACCGCCGTCCCACTCACCACCACCAGAAGTGACCACCACGCCCTAAAAATATCCGTCGGAAACGACAACTCTATGGTCTCTTGTCTGAACCCCTTTTAAAACACATTGGAACAGGCTGAATGCCCGGGTAAGGTTTGAAATTAACAATTTCAAGCAAACAGTGGAGGAATACAACTGCTGGCCTGGACTTCAGAAAGGGAAATTTTTGGGCGACGACCTCATGGGCAAAAGAAAAAAACAATATCTCACTTGTCAATCCGAGGTCAATGAATGCACCTGAGCAAAAAGCCGAAATCTTTAAGCAGATCCTCCAAAACGACTTTTATCTCCAAACCAACTATTTTAAAATGGAAGTATCGGCAAAAGAACTTTGGCGATACTTGATCAACATTTTACGAGACCACAAAAATTAACCATTGGTATAAGTATTGACCATCTTATTGGGTAAAATTATTGGAAAACTTTCCACTGGCGGGACTGGGATTTTTATTTTTAAATTCTAACAAAAATCTTTTCTGTTCAAGGTAGATTGGGATTTTAGGCCATTTTTTTTATAAAACCTTCTCAATTTTTTAACAACTAACCTGTTAAAATATTTGACCAATATGTCAAAACCTTAGAATCATTCGAAATTACCACGTTGCCAAATCATTTTCACACGCATTAACTTAGGAAGTTTTCGCAGCTTATCCGTCCACACTATGCGTATGCAAAGCTGCTAGCAATATCAAAAATAGCGCCTCGGGCGTAAAGTGTAAAAAAATATCGTGGAATGGCAATTTCATATAGAACCTTATTTTAATTTTTTAAATTTATGTATTTTTTTAAACAAATTATAAAAAAAGTTACAAAAAATGCCATGTTCTTCTCATTTCTATCAAATATTATGTATGAAAAACTGATTGTAGGAAAATGTTATATAGGATAAAAAAATGCTCTGATAAATTTTACATAAGATATGATACGTTAAAAATTTGAAAATGGGTTATTTGCTGTGAAGTAAACGTTAACAATAATGTTCAAAAATACGTCATTTTTTTCCTCTGGCACAGACTACCTTAGCATATTATTAATTGATGATCCAACCCTCATTTAAATCCGACATAGTTTTGCCATGACTAATTTGTTAATAACTGGTTAACGCAAATTTTGCAATTGTTGCTGAGGTAAAACTAGTCAATAAACTTTACTGATGATTTTTATACATTGACTTCGTTACCTAAACTCTTACTACATCTCCTGGTAAACGGAATCAAATTTGATTTGCCTGGGTTGACTCTCCCAGTCCTTCCTTCAGAATCCGATTCTCTATGATGTTTACGGCAAAGTAAATTGACCCTTGCTTAAATGCTTAACCCTTATGATACCGACAAGGTCATCTGCATAACTTTGGATCGAAAAACCAGGGTCATGTAGCTCTGATCGAAGGTCGTCGACGATCAAGAACCAAATTTAGAGAGGTAGCACTACTTGCAGTCCCCTTTTTTTGTGGCCAGAAGGCAAACGAGTAAGTTCAATTCATAATGTATCTTCAGAGATCTGGAAATCGAAAGAATTCTAGATCTTATGAATGATATAGTGGAGATAGGTTTTGCCAGACTTGAAGACCATTCAAATGCGGAACTCAGGAATCTCCTAGATAACGACCCGGGCGATGGGCAGTGGAAGTACGTCAGTCTGAAAAACCAGCTTCTTCCTCACTAATCAAAATCTAAGTATGTTACAGGTACACCAAGAAGAAGAAGACTCAAAGAAAAAGACGAGGCCGATCTAATCGGATAACACGAGAAGACAAAGAAGCCTGCCAAACCGAGAGAGAGACAACAAGAAGAGGATACCAGAAAAAGATGCTTAGCATCACCTGGTTCAACGGACAAGACAACAAGTCTGTTCTTTGAACCGAAGAACTGAAATTGGTACAGACCGGTTCAGGAGGACCGGGGTGGATGGCAAAGGGGCGCGGGAGTCGATATCCTAAAGACTGGATATGAACCCTTCGCTTCGGGTTGTACAAAGTAGGCTAGGCTCAATTCATACATAAAGTTTCCTATAGATCATATTTAGTGTGTAAGTATTTAGAACTTGTATTAAATTTCTGGTAACGCCACTGCTTAGACAAATATCCGAACAGAAATCTCTTTGAAATTTCTCCACTTACATTTATTTTTTCAATATTTACCCGACACAGAACCGGGAGTTTTCGGTAAATACAAGCTGTTAAGCGCCTTCCTTACACCAAACATGCCTTATTTTATGTATGTTCCGTAATCGCTACTCACGTATAATTATTTCCTTTGAACAATTTACCGAATCAAATAAGAAATTTAATCCCTTGATATTGTGGAACTGTGAAATTGCTCAACAATGTACCTTTCGGGTAGTTAAATAAATATAGCGGTATATCTTTGGATGTCATATATTTTGTTAAGGTTTATTCTATTTAGATATTAGAAGATTGTAAAAATATGTAGGATTCGTCGTTTACAGATAATTAATTATACGTAATTATACTACTTAAATAAGAATATGCACATTACCGGTAATATAACAACTACTATAAATATTAGATGTGTTACATTGTTATTAGGAAGAAGTTGAATGATAAAATTCATTAAATTACTAAATGATATCGGGGATGAATATAATAACCACCAAACAATGCTTTGAAACCCTAAGCTCTCTTACCAAAAAATTACACTAAACACTAAAAAATGATACTTGTAAAGTGTATTCAACAATATAGAGCCTACAATAAAAGAGTGATGGTGATAAACTTCTTAGGTACTTTTATCTCAGGTATTTGGGTAAAGAATGCAGGTTAGGATTAAATTTGCAATAATAATTTTTTAATAGAAACGCATATTAAAGGATATTCACAATAAAATTTAATAAAAATTTAAATATGTTAATATATCAATTCAGCTTCACTATCGTCGTCTACATTAATTATAAGGGGTTCTATGTTAGTATGAAATGCCCTTTATGAATCGTCCACTTTTATAACATGGTTTATTGTTCTTTTCTAACAATCAGCGTCTGGGTCATCTATATTTTGCCGGATTAATGCAATTACAGAAGGACATAATGTAGGTGTAATATTTTGGGTCCGCACTTTGTTCTTTAGTTTTCTCCACATATGGTAAATCGGGTTGAATACGCAGTAGTAAGGAGGAAGACGAAGAACTGTATGTCCTTTGGATGCTGCAATTGTGTTACATACATATGTCTTCTGTATGTTAAATGTCCTTAGAACCTCTAAAAGCTGCGTTTTTTTATATACTTCTTCAAAGTACATGTTGTTTTGGAGCATAAATTCCTGGATTTCCGTTTTTGTATTTGAAGAGCCTGGAACCTTCTTCAATTAGCGACTATGGTAACTGGCATTGTCCATAACTATGACACTATGCGGAGGAATATTTGGCAATAAAGTGTTTTCGAACTAATCTTCGAACAAGACATCGCACTGTTCCATCAGTCCATCCTTATGCCAGCGTATCGTGGGTATCATACCAGGTATCACCCAAATAGATTATTGGTCTTTATAAAAACCTGTAAACACTTATGGCAGTCAAAAATTCAAAACGCCATTGCCTAATCCGTTAGGATTAGGCAATGGCCAAAATATAGGTCAAACACAAAGAAATTTTGAAGTAAGATTTAACGAACATTTAAGAGCATATAGATTAAAACAACCAGATAAGTCAAATTATGCAAAACATCTACTTGAACATCCAACCTCACTCTTACACATCAATGACATCCAAATACTACACACTTGTAATAAAAAACAAAATTTAGATTTCCTTGAAGAACTTGAAATAAAAAGACATCTAGCAGATCCACAATTTAAAGTTGTTAATGAACAAATAAATCTGGGAAGTTCTCCACTTTTAAAGTGTTTGCTTTGATTGAGTTTTCATTTTATACATAGATAAGACGTAATTGTAACACAAATATATTAAGTTATTGTAAAGATCAGCATGATATAGTTTTTTCCTGGTTTTTCTATATCATTGCACAGTTATACTGATCTTAGAGGGAAGTACATCCAGGATAATCCCTTAGGGCTCATAACATCTAGGCTTTAATATTGTTATGTCTTATTACTTCCATACTTGGTCTAGCCTTATAACTACCTAATAAACATCAGGTACCTAGCTACAAACAAACAAAATGTAACTTCAATATGTCAATCTGACAATGCTAAGTCTAGCGAAACGGCTGTCATTAAAGTTAATAAAGCAATTTTTTAAATAAATATTGGAAGTTTTGGTAAAACGAAGAGTTTTTCATTATTCTTAACAGTTGGATATCATCAATAAGAAGAGTAGCGAAGACCCCATTGTGAAAATTTTGGAACGATTAGTTGAAAATCAACAACAGCAGGAAAAACAAAATGTTAAAAAGTTAGCCGACAGGTTTGTAATTGATGGAAAAAACATAAATGCATGTCATTGGATGGAAATTTTTGAATGTGCGAGGATTAATATAATGAAAAATGAAGAAAAAATTGAGATATTTAGATTGTTTTTAGAAAAATCATGCAATGACTGGTAAGGGTCCATAATGATTAAGCTTAGTTTACAATCAGAGCGGTCAGAATGGAAATCAAACTTCTTGCAAACCTATGGCAGTAAAGGTTGGACTACTACTAAATATGCATTGTCTTTTAAGTATCAAGCGGGGTCTCTATTAGAATATGCGTTTAAAAAAGAAAAACTCTTACTAGAAATAAGAAAAACAATTGATGAAGGGACATTAATTGATATAATTGCTGCGGGCTTACCAGATTTTATAACAGATAGAATCAATAAGGAGGAAGTTGTACAAACAAAAGACTTATTTAATGAACTTGGAAAGTTAGAGCATTTGGTCGAAAAAAAGAAATTTACAAAGAAAAAAGATTACACTAAATTCAAGAAAGAAAAATGTACTATTTGTGACAAATTAAACAAAGGTCTAATAAATCTACTATGGCTGGCGCTGTGTGCCAGTACATAAATTTAAGAAAATTATAATTTTCTTTACATATATATAAATTAGTGTTTAATTTGCTCCCCTGTGAAATTTATAAAATGCACATTCGTGGTTTTGGCATAAGGTTGACGATATGCGCGAAAATCAAAATTTCATCTGATAAATCATGTTTTACCGCGGTAACATGGCGCAATTGTGCCAACATAAAATATTTTAGCACGAGTTATGTTCGTTTGAAGTTTATATTTTATTAGTCAAGAAGTTGTATTTGATATAAAATTAATTAAAGCATTTATTTATTTTTTGTAATAACGTGCGGCCTACGAATTTAAATATTTACTAAATTTACAGTGAAAAATTAACTAATTGACAGTAGGAAAGGAACAAAGGAAGTCAAACGAACAGAGCGATTTGTTCACTTTGATGAGGTGTACCTATATTTATACTGGACCAGGTATAAGTAGTTAGTACATGTCTGATAATCATGTATACGATAAACTAAGAAATTTAAACTATAAATAAAGCAGCGATAATTCGTTAAGTTTAAACGAATGTGTGAAATATGTATAATTTATAAAAATCACTAGAAAAATGTCATTAAAAAAAGGTTTAATGACTACTTTGTATAGACATTATGATAAGCCAACTGCCGTAATAATTCAGGAAACTCATATTTACCTTTACTGGCGGCACTATCTCTAATAATTCTTACTTATCAGAATCATAAATCCCACTAAAAATCTTTGTATCTCCTAGCGCAGCCGACTTATATACTTCATATCTCTTTTAGTGAATCATTAGATGATGTATATTAAGTCCGAAAAATGGAATATTATACTAAGAAAATAATTTAATAGTATAAACAATATACCATGTTCAAGATAAAACAGTTTTTTATAAGAATGTCTTTAAAAATGTGTTATTTTTAATGACATTTTTCATATAAATTTATTTGTATTAAAAAGTGCTACTTTATATCTAAACTTTCTTAAGTTAGTTTCCATACCACACAATAGTATTTGTATTACGTATCGAGTATGATAAGCCAATTACCCACGAGCGAAAACTGATAATTATTAAATTGATAATTAGTGACTGGATGTAATTGGTATTATTATGCTCGAGGTGCGCGATATACTCTTATTTCATATTTCCAAAACATACCTTTACTTGATTTCAATCCGCAAAATAGAATTTTACCTGAAAGTACTATGATATGTACTGATATGTACTATTTAATTAAATTTGACCTTGACATGCTTCTACATTTTAAAAACTAATAAAAGGTCTCAACACCTCTAAGGCTGCTGTGTGGCACGTTGTAATTGCCCCTGTGATTCACAGACAAGCCAGCCGTTGCACTTTCGGTAACTTGCACATGCTGTTGATTGCTCAATTTTTGGCCATCACACTAATGAAGCATAGGTATGACCCTAGGCCTGATAATCATTTACGGTTTTAAGCCCGAAGTTTTCCCAAATGTCCTGCGGCAAGTCCAGCTTGCTACTAAGGCTTTTGATAAGATTTTTTCCATATGATTGTTCCAAGTTAGTTTTTGATCCAAGATATTTTACCTCCTTGGAAAATTTTAGTTCGATATTGTCCATGGTTGGAGCGGTAAACGGTATCAAAATTGTTTTGCGTGAATTGACCTTAACCCCTTCTGGCACCAATTCTCTATAATGTTTAAGGCAACTTGCATTAAGTTTGAGATAACTTCATCATGCTTGCCCCTAATAGTTACGACCAAGTCATCTGGTTGAATCGTAAAACCAGAGTTATGCAGCTTACTCCTCCTTATGGACATCCTTTAGCTGCGGCCACGGTCACCGAATCATCTCCTATATTAGCTGTAATAATCCTGGTTCTTAACATTGACTCTATCTATTATACTATGGAGGCCTCTATAATCGTCTATTCCAGTGCCCTTTTAATGGATATAAACGAGGTGTTAGCAAAAGCATCCTCTGTCAATAAAAGCGCAAAGGGCTATTTGTTTAGCCACTAGTTAGTGTCTTTTCTATGCTTTCAGTCAAGCATTGTAGAGCACTTATATTGGATGTGCCTGTTTAATAGGCACTGTTTTAGTAATGATGTATTAGTTTCTCCATAGTTTTGAGGAGAAATAGGTGAGGCTTATGGGGCGATAAGACTTTGTCTTGAGTACAAAAGCCACCTTCGCCTCCCTCCAAGCCTTGGTTATGTATCCGAGGATAAGGCTGGCTTTGAGAAGCCGTTGTAAATACGGCTGTAACTGATCCAACCCATTTTGAAGTAAGGCTGGAAAAATTCTGTCCTTACCCACCGATTTAAAAGGATTGAAGCTTTTAATTGCCCATTTAATTTTGTTAATCGTAAATATTTCATCCACCAGATGTCTATTCAACCTGTTAAGTCTTTTACGAGACTCTTTTCGTTGAGAGTTTGGTGGATTATCATTTGATTTTGACTCAGATCCAGGAAAGTGAGTCTGTAATAGCACTCTAAGACTTTCAGGTTGGTCTTCAGTATATTCTCCGTTCGACTTTTTAAGTAAGCCGAACCCGTTAGTGTGGTCTTTTGCGAGTACTTTTTGTAGACGCTGTGCTGGGGCTAATTCCGTTATCCATTCGAACAATTTTCTCCAAGATGTCCTCTTAGACCTTCGGAGTTCTTTATTGTACTCAGAGCTTTTTTGTAGTCCTCCCAGGTTCCTATACTTTTGGCTCTGTTGAGGAGCTGCCTAGCTCTTCTTCTGAGTTTCGCTAGCTCTTTTTTACACCAAGGCACCGTCCCTTCTGGTTGCCTTTTGTTTTAAGGGGCAGCTAATTTCATATGCCGCAATGGTAACATTTTAAAATTGCCTCGAGGCTCTCTCAAGTACCTCTTTGTTGTCGAGTAGAAATTACATATCTCCAATCTCATTTAGAGATGTTCCTTATAAACATCGCAATCAGTCGATTTGGGAACCCTATACTCTTCGAGACATGTCGGTTGTATATACTATTTGTTATGAACGAATTAGCCAGTGTCATGTCTAATGACGTTTGTTTCCTTTATTAATAATGTCTATATTATTTGACGACAAATATTCTAAAAGGTACTCACCTCGTTTGTTGATATCTGGGCTACCCCATACTGTGTGGTGTGCATTCGCATCGCAGCCCAGAATGACGTGGCTGTTCCCCTTCCTGCACTAACCCATGAGTCTTTGGACATCCTCTGGTGGTGGTTGTAGTAGAGTCACCAGGGAAGTAGGCCGAGGTAATAACGATCTGCCTTTTGCCTGCTTCTGTTGGCACTTCCACTATAGCGGTTGCCAAGTCTGCCGTGATGAATTTAATATAAATTTAGGGGTATAAATTCAATATTTTTATCGACCAGCGGAGCTGCTCTTGGATTGTCAGTATTGCCACAATAAAGTAACTTACCTGATTTAAAAGTAAGGCCTTGTATTCGTCCTTTGTGGATTCAAGGCTCCTGTAGGAGATGTAAGTTTTCCTCAATAAACCTTCTTCTAAGCACGCTAGTTGCTTAGCCGTTGGGTCGTTGCGTACCAGGTTGTGGGGGCTTCTTTCCTTTCCCTTTCTTTCTCTTTTGTCCTGCTCTAGCAGGATTTATATCCACCTCCTTGGGAGTCAATGTATCAGGTTTTCGTAGACCTGTCTGTCTTGTCTCCTCTTGTGCTTTATGCAGCCCTTTTGAGGTAGAGGCAGTCTCAACTTTTGACGAGCTGCTGGTTGTGGCCATTCGTGATTTACCACTTTTGGATCTTAGGGCAAGAAAATTAATTGTTCAATATTGTTATAGTTCTCTGATTTTATCAATACTAGCATTTAGCCTAAATCATTGAAGATTAAGCATTTTCATTGAACAAAATTACGATATTTTGACAGGTGAAAAAATAATCTTATATTACTGTATATTGTTTGATATTATAGTATGTTATATTATGTAAACTTTAAATTGGTTCAGTGACCAAACAAAATAGTTTTCCAATTATTGTAAAAAAATTCACAGTTAAAATATTTTATGTGTAAATGATGCTTTGCGTTTTATACGTTATTTATTTAAAAATATAATTTACTATTATTCACTTTAGATATGAAATAATAACCTATGTATTTAGGATTGTGTTACTGTTTATTAATTTTGAAATCACTAGTCAAGAAATTGATGTGCATGACAAATTTTTGCTGTAACTGAAATAGGAAAAGTTGGCCCGTTTACTCGTTTATTATTTTCTATCGATTCAAATTTGACCTTTAATATACATCGACAGATTATTACCAGGTGGGCTTAAATCCGTCCCTATTTAGGTGCATGAACCCGAAGCAGTACGTATACAAATAAATAAGGAGATAACATGAAAACTCGTTAGGACTGCTGTTATTATTCTTTGTTGACATACAAATTATATGGTACAGGGCTCAGACACTCCCATCTTAGCCGGAGGACGCATATTCTCGCTGAGGTACCAGCACGAACAGCGAAACTAGCGAGACCACACAATAATTTTTACCGTCGTTAACTTTAACAGGTCGAAGAAGTGAAGAACTTGATGCAGTGTCGTCGCCCCCTTTCGATAATGTTGACCAAACAATAATTTGAACCAATTTACATTGTAATTGTTTATATGATTTATTATAAAAAAATTATACGATCCGAAATTTTTAACGAAATTGTACCTTCATCTTTATTGTACACTAATTTAAGGACAAAATTCCATTTTTGATTACATTGACCTGCTAAAAACAATATCAATAGGTAATATTTTGAAATAATTGATAAGTAAAAACCAAATGAAAATTCCAAAGTCAATATCACACAATTTTATTAAATTATGATGACAATAGATTTTAGCTACTAGTTTCAGCCTAACATGGCTATAATCAGGCTACAAAAAACGGTTATAGTGCAAAACCATACCTTGTATAAAAATAAGTATAAATTTGATTTTTAATTTTTATAGTTCAAATAAAATTTCCTGAATGTGACACATACGGTTATAACGGAAGTTATAACCGTATGTTATTATAAATAAAACCTGATAAATATTTTTATTTTAGAATTTTATATTTCTAGTTTTTGCAAAATTTTGAAAACATTCTAATCCAAGAAAACAATACAAGAAATGCAAATCGATAGAGATGGTTGTAAGTATCGACGAAGTCGGTCGCCATCACGTTTTCTATTGGAATGTAATTCCCAGAAAGTAGTTGTTTTTTTGATAGAAAACGGTCAAGCTTAGTATAGAAACTGTTAAGTTTCCTTACCCTGGGTGCAGGTGGAAACAATTTTCCACTTTTCCAGTTTTTTTATTGACTGCACCTCATAGAAATTTATTTCTTGTATTGTTTTCTTGTGATTAAAGTTACCTTTGATCTGTTGGTTTGCAAATTAATGGTAGGATGGCGCTTTTACGACTTTATCATGGAATCGTGGGTTCACGGTTTATGTATTGGCGTAAAAGAATCATTCTGCATCCTGCTCTGCGGGATGAGAAGAACTACTTACCTCGTACTGATGAGACACAATAATGTCGAAACCGGTCTACGAGTAGTGTTCTTCCTGTTAATTTGCAAATCGATAGAGATGGTTGTAAGTATCGACGAAGTCGGTCGCCATCACGAATTCTATTGGAATGTAATTCAATGTCCGTTGGGGCATATAGCCCAGGAAGTAGTTGTTTTTCCTTAGATAACGGTCAATCTTGGTATAACAACTGTTAAGTTTCTTTACTCTGGGTGCAGGTGGAAACAATTTTTTACTTTTTCAGTTTTTTTAACTTCTAATTATTTCATTTTTTAGGATAGAAATGTATTTTGGAAAAATGGCAAGAACTCTACCAAGGTATTCCATCACCTATACATGTATTTTGATGTTGTTTTGGAGCCAACTAGTTTAATTCTATCTATGTCAATATATATGGATTGTTAGGTAGTTTTAATGTTATATATTATATTATTGTAGGAATAAAAATTTTCATTTTATTTTATAGGAACTCTATTTCTAACTTCCACTGAACAAACCTTAGACCATATACAAATAGACGTCAATTTTCTGTCCTTGTTGTGAAGCCAAAATAACTTTGTGTTGTGTTCTATAACTATATGTTTACAAACAAATCCACGTTTGAATAAAACTTCTTCGGTTGTTTTCGTATATCTTCGACTGCACTGTCTCTTATAGCATGGAACATTGCGAATCATATGTAAACATTAATCTTACCCTGTTCATAAACTATTTGTGTTATTGTTTTCGTTGTATTAATTTTGGGTTAAAGTTATGATTTAAGAATTTTGATTAGAGTTAAAACCTTGTTAGGTACCTATTAAAAGACCTTTGCGCCGCTGGTATTTGTTGTTTGTAAACAGTACTGCCCACACACCTCATCCCGTAGCTCCACGAACTTCATGCGACAAAGAGAGATAATATTGGCTTCAGTATGTTGTTCAGAAAAATGACGTCACAGCCAGTCTATTTGTATATGGTCTAAGGAACAAACAATGAAAGCATATTGGGACCGCCCTCTAGTGCTTGTATCATGAAAAAGAAAGTATGAATGGGCAGTTTTCTTCACAACGTAATAATTAAATCATACTAGGACCGCCCTCTATTGCTTGTAAAATAAAAAGAAAAGTATAAGTGGGCAGTTGTCTTCACTACATAACATTATTTCTCATTGCGTAAATTGTTAATAGATGCTACAATAAACAAATTTCCTTTCAAATAATTAAAATTTATAAATATTTGACGAAGTTTTTATTTTGTTTTGAATAATAAAAACATCAAATGATATATTCTGAAACAAATTATCCATATTTGTTTATATATTGTAATAATACAAATTACAAATTGTAAATCTAAAAAACTATCGGTCAAATCCTCCACGTTTAACTGGAAAATAAACACCTATTTTATCTTATTTAATTATATATACTTTTTTTTATTAACTTATTGATATTTGTGAATTTTATTTTAGGTTTAAGATATACGTTATTTATATATATTTCCGTACCAGATTATACTACACTTATGATGAATGATTATATACGTGATTTTGGGATATCTTGATACTTTTCCATTAAATAACTCAATTGAATTAAATAAAATTTTAAAAATAAATGAACACTTACCGAATTTTGTCATTGTAAACAATAACATACGAATCATAAAACATAATTTTGATGAATTTAAAATATTCTTTAATAATATAGAAGCCACATTGTATAGTTTTGACTGAGACAAGAATAGTTGATGACTTATTCCGTTTACTATATATATCGGAGATATTAACATTGATCTTTTAACTAATACTGACCCAACACAACTACATTTAGATGTTTTTAACGGATCTGGATTTATCTCGGCAATAAATACGCCGACCAGAGTTCAAAAAAAGTCAGAAAGCTGCATAGATCACACATTTATTAGATGTAAAAACTTCAAATATGACACAATTATTTCATTTACTATAGATACGAATATAACAGATCACTATACATCTTTACAAATAGTTTTTCCGTACCCAAACAGTAAACCATATGAATACGAAAATAAAATTGTAACAAAACTAGACTCTCTTAAATTGGTAGAGATGATAAAATTAGTGGACTGGAACATAATTTACTCAACCAACAACTTGGAAAATGCAACTAATAAATTTATAAATATTTTGACAAGCGTAGCTGAAGCTAGCTGTTTTGATTGCGTAGAACACGAAAATCGAGTTTAAAATGCAAAATTATGGCTAATTTCATTAAAAGTTCACTTATTTTAAATGCGAGTGTATACTTCCCATGAATTATTCGCAGCTCAATTTAAGGATGTTTTACACATCCTATCGAGAAACTGACTGCACCAGTGTATTCAGCGTCACAAAAAACACCGTTTTCCATAATTTCACGCAATTCAAAAGCCAAAAGTATTTTTCTCAAAAAATTGAGCAAGGCTATAGCCTTGGATTTTTATCAAAATTCAACAAAAATTTGATTATCATAAAAATGGTTTAGAACCACTACTTTGATTACGTAGAACACGAAAATCGAGTTTAAAATGCAAAATTATTGCTAATTTCAATAAAAGTTCACTAATTTTGAATGCGAGTGTATACTTCCCATGAATTATTCGCAGCTCAATATAAGGATGTTTTACACATACTATCGAGAAACTGACTGCACCAGTGTATTCAGCGTCACAAAAAACACCGTTTTCCATAATTTCACGCAATTCAAAAGCCAAAAGTATTTTTCTCAAAAAAATGAGCAAGACTATAGCCTTGGATTTTTTTCAAAATTCAACAAAAATTTGATTATCGGAAAAATGGTTTAGAACCACTACTTTGATTACGTAGAACATGAAAATCGAGTTTAAAATGCAAAATTATTGCTAATTTCAATAAAAGTTCACTAATTTTGAATTCGAGTGTATACTTCCCATGAATTATTCGCAACTCGATTTAAGGATGTTCTACACATCTTATCGAGGAATTGACTGCACCAGTGGATTCAGCGTCACAAAAAACACCGTTTTCCATAATTTCACGTAATTCAAAAGCCAAAAGTATTTTTGTCAAAAAAATGAGCAAGGCTATAGTCTTGGATTTTTATCAAAATTCAAAAAAAACTTGATTATCATAAAAATGGTGTAGAACCACTATTTTGATTACGTAGGACACGAAAATCGAGTCTAAAATGCAAAATTATGGCAAATTTCATTAAAAGTTCACTAATTTTAAATGCGAGTGTATACTTCCCATTAATTATTCGCAGCTCATTTTACATCTCAATACACATCCTATCGAGGAACTGACTGTACCAGTGAATTCAGCGTCACAAAAAACACCGTTTTCAACCGTTTGTTAAAAAAATAGTTTTGGCTTTAAAATTGTGTGAAATTATGAAAAACGGTGTTTTTTGTGACGCTGAATTCACTGGTGCAGTCAGTTCCTCGATAGGATGTGTAGAACATCCTTAAATCGAGTTGCGTATAATTCATGGGAAGTATACACTCGCATTTAAAATTAGTGAACTTTTAATGAAATAAGCAATAATTTTGCATTTTAAACTCGATTTTCGTGTTCTACGTAATCAAAATAGTGGTTCTAAACCATTTTTATGATAATCTAATTTTTGTTGAATTTTGATAAAAATCCAAGACTATAGCCTTGCTCATTTTTTTGACAAAAATACTTTTGGCTTTTGAATTGCGTAAAATTATGGAAAACGGTGTTTTTTGTAAGGCTGAATTTACTGGTGCAGTCAGTTCCTCAATAAAATGTGTAGAACATCCTTAAATCAAGTTGCGAATAATTCATGGGAAGTATACACTCGCATTCAAAATTAGTGAACTTTTAATGAAATTAGCTATAATTTTTATTTTAAACTCGATTTTCGTGTTCTACGTAATCAAAATAGTGGTTCAAAACCATTTTTATGATAATAAAATTTTTGTTGAATTTTGATAAAAATCCAAGGCTATAGCCTTGCTCATTTTTTTGTCAAAAATACTTTTGGCTTTTGAATTGCGTAAAATTATGGAAAACGGTGTTTTTTGTGACGCTGAATTCACTGGTGCAGTCAGTTCCTCGATAGGATGTGTAGAACATCCTTAAATTGAGCTGCGAATAATTCATGGGAAGTATACACTCGCATTCAAAATTAGTGAACTTTTAATGAAATTAGCCACAATTTTGCATTTTAAACTCGATTTTCGTGTTCTACGTAATCAAAATAGTGGTTCTAAACCATTTTTATAATAATCTAATTTTTGTTGAATTTTGATAAAAATCCAAGACTATAGCCTTGCTCATTTTTTTGACAAAAATACTTTTGGCTTTTGAATTGCGTAAAATTATGGAAAACGGTGTTTTTTGTAAGGCTGAATTCACTGGTGCAGTCAGTTCCTCGATAAGATCCTTAAATCGAGTTGCGAATAATTCATGGGAAGTATACACTCGCATTCAAAATTAGTGAACTTTTAATGAAATTAGCTATAATTTTTATTTTAAACTCGATTTTCGTGTTCTACGTAATCAAAATAGTGGATCAAAACCATTTTTATGATAATAAAATTTTTGTTGATTTTGACAAAAATCCAAGGCTATAGCCTTGCTCATTTTTTTGACAAAAATACTTTTGGGTTTTGAATTGCATGAAATTATAGAAAACGGTGTTTTTTGTGACGCTGAATTTACTGGTGCAGTCAGTTCCTCAATAAAATGTGTAGAACATCCTTAAATTGAGCTGCGAATAATTCATGGAAAGTATACACTCGCATTCAAAATTAGTGAACTTTTAATGAAATTAGCCATAATTTTGCATTTTAAACTCGATTTTCGTGTTCTACGTAATCAAAATAGTGGTTCTAAACCATTTTTTTGATAATCTAATTTTTGTTGAATTTTGACAAAAATCCAAGGCTATAGCCTTGCTCATTTTTTTGACAAAAATACTTTTGGCTTTTGAATTGCGTGAAATTATGAGAAACGGTGTTTTTTGTGACGCTGAATTTACTGGTGCAGTCAGTTCCTCGATAGGATGTGTACAATGTCTTTAAATTGAGCTGCGAATAATTCATGGGAAGTATACACTCGCATTCAAAATTAGAAAACTTTTAATGAAATTAGCAATAATTTTGCATTTTAAACTCGATTTTCGTGTTCTACGTAATCAAAATAGTGGTTCTAAACCATTTTTATGATAATCAAGTTTTTGTTGAATTTTGATAAAAATCCAAGACTATAGCCTTGCTCATTTTTTTGACAAAAATACTTTTGGCTTTTGAATTGCGTGAAAATATGAGAAACGGTGTTTTTTGAGACGCTGAATACACTGGTGCAGTCAGTTTCTCGATAGGATGTGTAGAACATCCTTAAATTGAGCTGGGAATAATTCATGGGAAGTATACACTCGCATTCAAAATTAGTGAACTTTTAATGAAATTAGCCATAATTTTGCATTTTAAACTCGATTTTCGTGTTCTACGTAATCAAAATAGTGGTTCTACACCATTTTTATGATAATCAAGTTTTTGTTGAATTTTGATAAAAATCCAAGGCTATAGCCTTGCTCATTTTTTTGACAAAAATACTTTTGGGTTTTGAATTGCATGAAATTATAGAAAACGGTGTTTTTTGTGACGCTGAATCCACTGGTGCAGTCAGTTCCTCGATAGGATCCTTAAATCGAGTTGCGATTAATTCATGGAAAGTATACACTCGCATTCAAAATTAGTGAACTTTTAATGAAATTAGCAATAATTTTGCATTTTAAACTCAATTTTCGTGTTCTACGTTATCAAAATAGTGGTTCTAAACCATTTTTATGATAATCAAATTTTTGTTGAATTTTGATAGCCTTGCTCATTTTTTTGACAAAAATACTTTTTGCTTTTGAATTGCATGAAATTATAGAAAACGGTGTTTGTTGTGGCGCTAAATCCACTGATGCAGTAAGTTCCTCGATAGGATGTGTAGAACATCCTAAAATTGAGCTGGGAATAATTCATGGGAAGTATACACTCGCAATCAAAATTAGTGAACTTTTAATGAAATTAGTAATCATTTTGCATTTTAAACTTCTTTTTCGTGTTCTACGTAATCAAAATAGTGGTTCTAAACCATTTTTATGATAATCAAATTTTTGTTGAATTTTGATAAAAATCCAATACGCCTTGCTCATTTTATTGACAAAAATACTTTTGGCTTTTTAATTTGCATGAAATTATAGAAAACGGTGTTTTTTATGACGCTGAATCCACTGGTGCAGTCAGTTCCTCGATAGGATGTGTAGAACATCCTTAAATTGAGCTGCGAATAATTCATGGAAAGTATACACTCGCATTCAAAATTAGTGAACTTTTAATGAAATTAGCCATAATTTTGCATTTTAAACTCGATTTTCGTGTTCTACGTAATCAAAATAGTGGTTCTAAACCATTTTTATGATAATCAAATTTTTGTTGAATTTTGATAAAAATCCAAGGCTATAGCCTTGCTCATTTTTTTAAACAAAATACTCTTGGCTTTTAAATTGTGTGAAATTATGGAAAACGGTGTTTTTTGTGACGCTAAATCCACTGGTGCAGTCAGTTTCTCGATAGGATGTGTAGAACATCCTTAAATTGAGCTGCGAATAATTCATGGAAAGTATACACTTGCATTCAAAATTAGTGAACTTTTAATGAAATTAGCCATAATTTTGCATTTTAAACTCGATTTTCGTGTTCTACGTAATCAAAATAGTGGTTCTAAACCATTTTTATGATAATCAAATTTTTGTTGAATTTTGACAAAAATCCAAGGCTATAGCCTTGCTCATTTTTTTGACAAAAATACTTTTGGCTTTTGAATTGCGTGAAATTATGGAAAACGGTGTTTTTTGTGACGCTGAATTCACTGGTGCAGTCAGTTCCTCGATAGGATGTGTAGAACATCCTTAAATTGAGCTGCGAATAATTCATGGGAAGTATACACTCGCATTCAAAATTAGTGAACTTTTAATGAAATTAGCCACAATTTTGCATTTTAAACTCGATTTTCGTGTTCTACGTAATCAAAATAGTGGTTCTAAACCATTTTTATAATAATCTAATTTTTGTTGAATTTTGATAAAAATCCAAGACTATAGCCTTGCTCATTTTTTTGACAAAAATACTTTTGGCTTTTGAATTGCGTAAAATTATGGAAAACGGTGTTTTTTGTAAGGCTGAATTCACTGGTGCAGTCAGTTCCTCGATAGGATCCTTAAATCGAGTTGCGAATAATTCATGGGAAGTATACACTCGCATTCAAAATAAGTGAACTTTTAATGAAATTAGCTATAATTTTTATTTTAAACTCGATTTTCGTGTTCTACGTAATCAAAATAGTGGTTCAAAACCATTTTTATGATAATAAAATTTTTGTTGATTTTGACAAAAATCCAAGGCTGTAGCCTTGCTCATTTTTTTGACAAAAATACTTTTGGCTTTTGAATTGCGTGAAATTATGAGAAACGGTGTTTTGACGCTGAATTTACTGGTGCAGTCAGTTCCTCAATAAAATGTGTAGAACATCCTTAAATCGAGTTGCGAATAATTCATGGAAAGTATACACTCGCATTCAAAATTAGTGAACTTTTAATGAAATTAGCTATAATTTTTATTTTAAACTCGATTTTCGTGTTCTACGTAATCAAAATAGTGGTTCAAAACCATTTTTTTGATAATCTAATTTTTGTTGAATATTGACAAAAATCCAAGGCTATAGCCTTGCTCATTTTTTTGACAAAAATACTTTTGTCTTTTGAATTGCGTAAAATTATGACAAACGGTGTTTTTTGTGACGCTGAATTTACTGGTGCAGTCAGTTCCTCGATAGGATGTGTAGAATGTCCTTAAATCGAGTTGCGAATAATTCATGGGAAGTATACACTCGCATTCAAAATTAGTGAACTTTTAATGAAATTAGCAATAATTTTGCATTTTAAACTCAATTTTCGTGTTCTACGTTATCAAAATAGTGGTTCTAAACCATTTTTATGATAATCAAATTTTTGTTTAATTTTGATAAAAATCCAAGGCTATAGCCTTGCTCATTTTTTTGACAAAAATACTTTTGGCTTTTGAATTGCATGAAATTATAGAAAACGGTGTTTTTTGTGACGCTGAATCCACTGATGCAGTAAGTTCCTCGATAGGATGTGTAGAACATCCTAAAATTGAGCTGGGAATAATTCATGGGAAGTATACATTCGCAATCAAAATTAGTGAACTTTTAATGAAATTAGTAATCATTTTGCATTTTAAACTTCTTTTTCGTGTTCTACGTAATCAAAATAGTGGTTCTAAACCATTTTTATGATAATCAAATTTTTGTTGAATTTTGATAAAAATCCAATACGCCTTGCTCATTTTTTTGACAAAAATACTTTTGGCTTTTTAATTTGCATGAAATTATAGAAAACGGTGTTTTTTATGACGCTGAATCCACTGGTGCAGTCAGTTCCTCGATAGGATGTGTAGAACATCCTTAAATTGAGCTGCGAATAATTCATGGTAAGTATACACTCGCATTCACAATTAGTGAACTTTTAATGAAATTAGCCATAATTTTGCATTTTAAACTCGATTTTCGTGTTCTACGTAATCAAAATAGTGGTTCTAAACCATTTTTATGATAATCTAATTTTTGTTGAATTTTGACAAAAATCCAAAACTATAGCCTTGTTCATTTTTTTAACAAAAATACTTTTGGCTTTTAAATTGTGTGAAATTATGGAAAACGGTGTTTTTTGTGACGCTGAATCCACTGGTGCAGTTAGTTCCTCGATAGGATGTGTAGAACATCCTTAAATTGAGCTGCGAATAATTCATGGTAAGTATACACTTGCATTCAGAATTAGTGAACTTTTAATAAAATTAGCCATAATTTTGCATTTTAAACTCGATTTTCGTGTTCTACGTAATCAAAATAGTGGTTCTAAACCATTTTTATGATAATCTAATTTTTGATGACTTTTGACAAAAATCCAAGGCTATAGCCTTGCTCATTTTTTTGACAAAAATACTTTTGGCTTTTGAATTGCGTAAAATTATGGAAAACGGTGTTTTTTGTAAGGCTGAATTCACTGGTGCAGTCAGTTCCTCGATAGGATCCTTAAATCGAGTTGCGAATAATTCATGGGAAGTATACACTCGCATTCAAAATTAGTGAACTTTTAATGAAATTAGCTATAATTTTTATTTTAAACTCGATTTTCGTGTTCTACGTAATCAAAATAGTGGTTCAAAACCATTTTTATGATAATAAAATTTTTGTTGATTTTGACAAAAATCCAAGGCTATAGCCTTGCTCATTTTTTTGACAAAAATACTTTTGGCTTTTGAATTGCGTGAAATTATGAGAAACGGTGTTTTGACGCTGAATTTACTGGTGCAGTCAGTTCCTCAATAAAATGTGTAGAACATCCTTAAATCGAGTTGCGAATAATTCATGGAAAGTATACACTCGCATTCAAAATTAGTGAACTTTTAATGAAATTAGCCATAATTTTGCATTTTAAACTCGATTTTCGTGTTCTACGCAATCAAAATAGTGGTTCTAAACCATTTTTTTGATAATCTAATTTTTGTTGAATATTGACAAAAATCCAAGGCTATAGCCTTGCTCATTTTTTTGACAAAAATACTTTTGTCTTTTGAATTGCGTAAAATTATGACAAACGGTGTTTTTTGTGACGCTGAATTTACTGGTGCAGTCAGTTCCTCGATAGGATGTGTAGAATGTCCTTAAATCGAGTTGCGAATAATTCATGGGAAGTATACACTCGCATTCAAAATTAGTGAACTTTTAATGAAATTAGCAATAATTTTGCATTTTAAACTCAATTTTCGTGTTCTACGTTATCAAAATAGTGGTTCTAAACCATTTTTATGATAATCAAATTTTTGTTTAATTTTGATAAAAATCCAAGGCTATAGCCTTGCTCATTTTTTTGACAAAAATACTTTTGGGTTTTGAATTGCATGAAATTATAGAAAACGGTGTTTTTTGTGACGCTGAATCCACTGATGCAGTAAGTTCCTCGATAGGATGTGTAGAACATCCTAAAATTGAGCTGGGAATAATTCATGGGAAGTATACATTCGCAATCAAAATTAGTGAACTTTTAATGAAATTAGTAATCATTTTGCATTTTAAACTTCTTTTTCGTGTTCTACGTAATCAAAATAGTGGTTCTAAACCATTTTTATGATAATCAAATTTTTGTTGAATTTTGATAAAAATCCAATACGCCTTGCTCATTTTTTTGACAAAAATACTTTTGGCTTTTTAATTTGCATGAAATTATAGAAAACGGTGTTTTTTATGACGCTGAATCCACTGGTGCAGTCAGTTCCTCGATAGGATGTGTAGAACATCCTTAAATTGAGCTGCGAATAATTCATGGTAAGTATACACTCGCATTCAAAATTAGTGAACTTTTAATGAAATTAGCCATAATTTTGCATTTTAAACTCGATTTTCGTGTTCTACGTAATCAAAATAGTGGTTCTAAACCATTTTTATGATAATCTAATTTTTGTTGAATTTTGACAAAAATCCAAAACTATAGCCTTGTTCATTTTTTTAACAAAAATACTTTTGGCTTTTAAATTGTGTGTAATTATGGAAAACGGTGTTTTTTGTGACGCTGAATCCACTGGTGCAGTTAGTTCCTCGATAGGATGTGTAGAACATCCTTAAATTGAGCTGCGAATAATTCATGGTAAGTATACACTTGCATTCAGAATTAGTGAACTTTTAATGAAATTAGCCATAATTTTGCATTTTAAACTCGATTTTCGTGTTCTACGTAATCAAAATAGTGGTTCTAAACCATTTTTATGATAATCTAATTTTTGTTGACTTTTGACAAAAATCCAAGGCTATAGCCTTGCTCATTTTTTTGACAAAAATACTTTTGGCTTTTGAATTGCGTAAAATTATGGAAAACGGTGTTTTTTGTAAGGCTGAATTCACTGGTGCAGTCAGTTCATCGATAGGATCCTTAAATCGAGTTGCGATTACTTTATGGAAAGTATACACTCGCATTCAAAATTAGTGAACTTTTAATGAAATTAGCAATAATTTTGCATTTTAAACTAAATTTTGTGTTCTACGTTATCAAAATAGTGGTTCTAAACCATTTTTATGATAATTAAATTTTTGTTGAATTTTGATAGCCTTGCTCATTTTTTTGACAAAAATACTTTTGGCTTTTGAATTGCATGAAATTATAGAAAACGTTGTTTGTTGTGGCGCTAAATCCACTAATGCAGTAAGTTCCTCGATAGGATGTGTAGAACATCCTAAAATTGAGCTGGGAATAATTCATGGAAAGTATACACTCGCAATCAAAATTAGTGAACTTTTAATGAAATTAGTAATCATTTTGCATTTTAAACTTCTTTTTCGTGTTCTACGTAATCAAAATAGTGGTTCTAAACCATTTTTATGATAATCAAATTTTTGTTGAATTTTGATAGCCTTGCTCATTTTTTTGACAAAAATACTTTTGGCTTTTTAATTTGCATGAAATTATAGAAAACGGTGTTTTTTATGACGCTGAATCCACTGGTGCAGTCAGTTTCTCGATAGGATGTGTAGAACATCCTTAAATTGAGCTGCGAATAATTCATGGTAAGTATACACTGGCATTCAAAATTAGTGAACTTTTAATGAAATTAGCAATAATTTTGCATTTTAAATTCGATTTTCGTGTTCTACGTAATCAAAATAGTGGTTCTAAACCATTTTTATAATAATCTAATTTTTGTTGAATTTTGATAAAAATCCAAGACTATAGCCTTGCTCATTTTTTTGACAAAAATACTTTTGGCTTTTGAATTGCGTAAAATTATGGAAAACGGTGTTTTTTGTAAGGCTGAATTCACTGGTGCAGTCAGTTCCTCGATAGGATCCTTAAATCGAGTTGCGAATAATTCATGGGAAGTATACACTCGCATTCAAAATTAGTGAACTTTTAATGAAATTAGCTATAATTTTTATTTTAAACTCGATTTTCGTGTTCTACGTAATCAAAATAGTGGTTCAAAACCATTTTTATGATAATAAAATTTTTGTTGATTTTGACAAAAATCCAAGGCTATAGCCTTGCTCATTTTTTTGACAAAAATACTTTTGGCTTTTGAATTGCGTGAAATTATGAGAAACGGTGTTTTGACGCTGAATTTACTGGTGCAGTCAGTTCCTCAATAAAATGTGTAGAACATCCTTAAATTGAGCTGCGAATAATTCATGGGAAGTATACACTCGCATTCAAAATTAGTGAACTTTTAATGAAATTAGCCATAATTTTGCATTTTAAACTCGATTTTCGTGTTCTACGCAATCAAAATAGTGGTTCTAAACCATTTTTTTGATAATCTAATTTTTGTTGAATATTGACAAAAATCCAAGGCTATAGCCTTGCTCATTTTTTTGACAAAAATACTTTTGTCTTTTGATTTGCGTAAAATTATGACAAACGGTGTTTTTTGTGACGCTGAATTTACTGGTGCAGTCAGTTCCTCGATAGGATGTGTAGAATGTCCTTAAATTGAGCTGCGAATAATTCATGGGAAGTATACACTCGCATTCAAAATTAGTAAACTTTTAATGAAATTAGCAATAATTTTGCATTTTAAACTCGATTTTCGTGTTCTACGTAATCAAAATAGTGGTTCTACACCATTTTTTTGATAATCAAATTTTTGTTGAATTTTGATAAAAATCCAAGGCTATAGCCTTGCTCATTTTTTTGACAAAAATACTTTTGGGTTTTGAATTGCATGAAATTATAGAAAACGGTGTTTTTTGTGACGCTGAATTCACTGGTGCAGTCAGTTCCTCGATAGGATCCTTCAATCGAGTTGCGATTAATTCATGGAAAGTATACACTCGCATTCAAAATTAGTGAACTTTTAATGAAATTAGCAATAATTTTGCATTTTAAACTCAATTTTCGTGTTCTACGTTATCAAAATAGTGGTTCTAAACCATTTTTATGATAATCAAATTTTTGTTGAATTTTGATAGCCTTGCTCATTTTTTGACAAAAATACTTTTGGCTTTTGAATTGCATGAAATTATAGAAAACGGTGTTTGTTGTGGCGCTAAATCCACTGATGCAGTAAGTTCCTCGATAGGATGTGTAGAACATCCTAAAATTGAGCTGGGAATAATTCATGGGAAGTATACACTCGCAATCAAAATTAGTGAACTTTTAATGAAATTAGTAATCATTTTGCATTTTAAACTTCTTTTTCGTGTTCTACGTAATCAAAATAGTGGTTCTAAACCATTTTTATGATAATCAAATTTTTGTTGAATTTTGATAAAAATCCAATACGCCTTGCTCATTTTTTTGACAAAAATACTTTTGGCTTTTTAATTTGCATGAAATTATAGAAAACGGTGTTTTTTATGACGCTGAATCCACTGGTGCAGTCAGTTCCTCGATAGGATGTGTAGAACATCCTTAAATTGAGCTGCGAATAATTCATGGTAAGTATACACTCGCATTCAAAATTAGTGAACTTTTAATGAAATTAGCCATAATTTTGCATTTTAAACTCGATTTTCGTGTTCTACGTAATCAAAATAGTGGTTCTAAACCATTTTTATGATAATCTAATTTTTGTTGAATTTTGACAAAAATCCAAAACTATAGCCTTGTTCATTTTTTTAACAAAAATACTTTTGGCTTTAAAATTGTGTGAAATTATGGAAAACGGTGTTTTTTGTGACGCTGAATCCACTGGTGCAGTCAGTTCCTCGATAGGATGTGTAGAACATCCTTAAATTGAGCTGCGAATAATTCATGGTAAGTATACACTTGCATTCAGAATTAGTGAACTTTTAATGAAATTAGCCATAATTTTGCATTTTAAACTCGATTTTCGTGTTCTACGTAATCAAAATAGTGGTTCTAAACCATTTTTATGATAATCTAATTTTTGTTGACTTTTGACAAAAATCCAAGGCTATAGCCTTGCTCATTTTTTTGACAAAAATACTTTTGGCTTTTGAATTGCGTAAAATTATGGAAAACGGTGTTTTTTGTGACGCTGAATTCACTGGTGCAGTCAGTTCCTCGATAGGATGTGTAGAACATCCTTAAATTGAGCTGCGAATAATTCATGGGAAGTATACACTCGCATTCAAAATTAGTGAACTTTTAATGAAATTAGCAATAATTTTGCATTTTAAATTCGATTTTCGTGTTCTACGTAATCAAAATAGTGGTTCTAAACCATTTTTATAATAATCTAATTTTTGTTGAATTTTGATAAAAATCCAAGACTATAGCCTTGCTCATTTTTTTGACAAAAATACTTTTGGCTTTTGAATTGCGTAAAATTATGGAAAACGGTGTTTTTTGTAAGGCTGAATTCACTGGTGCAGTCAGTTCCTCGATAGGATCCTTAAATCGAGTTGCGAATAATTCATGGGAAGTATACACTCGCATTCAAAATTAGTGAACTTTTAATGAAATTAGCTATAATTTTTATTTTAAACTCGATTTTCGTGTTCTACGTAATCAAAATAGTGGTTCAAAACCATTTTTATGATAATAAAATTTTTGTTGATTTTGACAAAAATCCAAGGCTATAGCCTTGCTCATTTTTTTGACAAAAATACTTTTGGCTTTTGAATTGCGTGAAATTATGAGAAACGGTGTTTTGACGCTGAATTTACTGGTGCAGTCAGTTCCTCAATAAAATGTGTAGAACATCCTTAAATCGAGTTGCGATTAATTCATGGGAAGTATACACTCGCATTCAAAATTAGTGAACTTTTAATGAAATTAGCTATAATTTTTATTTTAAACTCGATTTTCGTGTTCTACGTAATCAAAATAGTGGTTCAAAACCATTTTTATGATAATAAAATTTTTGTTGAATTTTGATAAAAATCCAAGGCTATAGCCTTGCTCATTTTTTTGACAAAAATACTTTTGGCTTTTGAATTGCGTAAAATTATGGAAAACGGTGTTTTTTGTGACGCTGAATTCACTGGTGCAGTCAGTTTCTCGATAGGATGTGTAGAACATCCATAAATCGAGTTGCGAATAATTCATGGGAAGTACACTCTCGCATTCAAAATTAGTGAACTATTAATGAAATTAGCAATAATTTTGCATTTTATTCTCGATTTTCGTGTTCTACGTAATCAAAATAGTGGTTCTAAACCATTTTTATGATAATCAAATTTTTGTTGAATTTTGATAAAAATCCAAGACTATAGCCTTGCTCATTTTTTTGACAAAAATACTTTTGGCTTTTGAATTGTGTGAAATTATGGAAAACGGTGCTTTTTGTGACGCTGAATCCACTGGTGCAGTCAGTTTCTCGATAGGATGTGTAGAATATCCTTAAATCGAGTTGCGTATAATTCATGGGAAGTATACACTCGCATTCAAAATTAGTGAACTTTTAATGAAATTAGCAATAATTTTGGATTTTAAACTCGATTTTCGTGTTCTACGTAATCAAAATAGTGGTCTTAAACCATTTTTATGATAATCAAATTTTTGTTTAATTTTGATAAAAATCTAAGACTATAACCTTGCTCATTTTTTTGACAAAACTACTTTTGGCTTTTAAATTGCGTGAAATTATGGAAAACGCTGTTTTTTGTGACGCTGAATCCACTGGTGCAGTCAGTTTCTCAATAGGATGTGTAGAACATCCTTAAATCGAGTTGCGTATAATTCATGGGAAGTATACACTCGCATTTAAAATTAGTGAACTTTTAATGAAATAAGCAATAATTTTGCATTTTAAACTCGATTTTCGTGTTCTACGTAATCAAAATAGTGGTTCTAAACCATTTTTATGATAATCAAATTTTTGTTGAATTTTGATAAAAATCCAAGACTATAGCCTTGCTCATTTTTTTGACAAAAATACTTTTGGCTTTTGAATTGTGTGAAATTATGGAAAACGGTGCTTTTTGTGACGCTGAATCCACTGGTGCAGTCAGTTTCTCAATAGGATGTGTGGAACATCCTTAAATCGAGTTGCGAATAATTCATGGGAAGTATACACTCGCATTCAAAATTAGTGAACTTTTAATGAAATTAGCAATAATTTTGCATTTTAAACTCGATTTTCGTGTTCTACGTAATCAAAATAGTGGTTTTAAACCATTTTTATGATAATCAAATTTTTGTTGAATTTTGATAAAAATCCAACACTATAGCCTTGCTCATTTTTTTGACAAAAATACTTTTGGCTTTTGAATTGTGTGAAATTATGGAAAACGGTGCTTTTTGTGACGCTGAATCCACTGGTGCAGTCAGTTTCTCGATAGGATGTGTAGAACAACTTTAGATCGAGTTGCAAATAATTCATAGTAAGTATACACTCGCATTCAAAATTAGTGAACTTTTAATGAAATTAGCCATAATTTTGCATTTTAAACTCGATTTTCGTGTTCTACGTAATCAAAATAGTGGTTCTAAACCCATTTTATGATAATCAAATTTTTGTTGAATTTTGATAAAAATCCAAGACTATAGCCTTGCTCATTTTTTTGACAAAACTACTTTTGGCTTTTAAATTGCGTGAAATTATGAGAAACGGTGTTTTTTTTGACGCTGAATTCACTGGTGCAGTCAGTTCCTCGATAGGATGTGTAGAACATCCTTAAATTGAGCTGCGAATAATTCATGGGAAGTATACACTCGCATTCAAAATTAGTGAACTTTTAATGAAATTAGCAATAATTTTGCATTTTAAACTCGATTTTCGTGTTCTACGTAATCAAAATAGTGGTTCTAAACCATTTTTATGATAATCAAATTTTTGTTGAATTTTGATAAAAATCCAAGACTATAGCCTTGCTCATTTTTTTGACAAAAATACTTTTGGCTTTTAAATTGCGTGAAATTATGGAAAACGCTGTTTTTTGTGACGCTGAATCCACTGGTGCAGTCAGTTCCTCGATAGGATGTGTAGAACATCCTTAAATCGAGTTGCGAATAATTCATAGGAAGTATACACTTGCATTCAAAATTAGTGAACTTTTAATGAAATTAGCAATTATTTTGCATTTTAAACTCGATTTTCGTGATATACGTAATCAAAATAGTGGTTCTAAACCATTTTTATGATAATCAAATTTTTGTTGAATTTTGATAAAAATCCAAGACTATAGCCTTGCTCATTTTTTTGACAAAAATACTTTTGGCATTTAAATTGCGTTTAATTATGGAAAACGCTGTTTTTTGTGACGCTGAATCCACTGGTGCAGTCAGTTTCTCGATAGGATGTGTAGAACATCCTTAAATCGAGTTGCGTATAATTCATGGGAAGTATACACTCGCATTTAAAATTAGTGAACTTTTAATGAAATAAGCAATAATTTTGCATTTTAAACTCGATTTTTGTGTTCTACGTAATCAAAATAGTGGTTCTAAACCATTTTTATGATAATCAAATTTTTGTTGAATTTTGATAAAAATCCAAGACTATAGCCTTGCTCATTTTTTTGACAAAAATACTTTTGGCTTTTGAATTGTGTGAAATTATGGAAAACGGTGCTTTTTGTGACGCTGAATCCACTGGTGCAGTCAGTTTCTCGATAGGATGTGTAGAATATCCTTAAATCGAGTTGCGTATAATTCATGGGAAGTATACACTCGCATTCAAAATTAGTGAACTTTTAATGAAATTAGCAATAATTTTGCATTTTAAACTCGATTTTTGTGTTCTACGTAATCAAAATAGTGGTCTTAAACCATTTTTATGATAATCAAATTTTTGTTTAATTTTGATAAAAATCCAAGACTATAGCCTTGCTCATTTTTTTGACAAAAATACTTTTGGCTTTTGAATTGTGTGAAATTATGGAAAACGGTGCTTTTTGTGACGCTGAATCCACTGGTGCAGTCAGTTTCTCAATAGGATGTGTAGAACATCCTTAAATCGAGTTGCGAATAATTCATGGGAAGTATACACTCGCATTCAAAATTAGTGAACTTTTAATGAAATTAGCAATAATTTTGCATTTTAAACTCGATTTTCGTGTTCTACGTAATCAAAATAGTGGTTTTAAACCATTTTTATGATAATCAAATTTTTGTTGAATTTTGATAAAAATCCAACACTATAGCCTTGCTCATTTTTTTGACAAAAATATTTTTGGCTTTTGAATTGTGTGAAATTATGGAAAACGGTGCTTTTTGTGACGCTGAATCCACTGGTGCAGTCAGTTTCTCGATAGGATGTGTAGAACAACTTTAGATCGAGTTGCAAATAATTCATAGTAAGTATACACTCGCATTCAAAATTAGTGAACTTTTAATGAAATTAGCCATAATTTTGCATTTTAAACTCGATTTTTGTGTTCTACGTAATCAAAATAGTGGTTCTAAACCATTTTTATGATAATCAAATTTTTGTTGAATTTTGATAAAAATCCAAGACTATAGCCTTGCTCATTTTTTTGACAAAAATACTTTTGGCTTTTGAATTGTGTGAAATTATGGAAAACGGTGCTTTTTGTGACGCTGAATCCACTGGTGCAGTCAGTTTCTCGATAGGATGTGTAGAATATCCTTAAATCGAGTTGCGTATAATTCATGGGAAGTATACACTCGCATTCAAAATTAGTGAACTTTTAATGAAATTAGCAATAATTTTGCATTTTAAACTCGATTTTTGTGTTCTACGTAATCAAAATAGTGGTCTTAAACCATTTTTATGATAATCAAATTTTTGTTTAATTTTGATAAAAATCTAAGACTATAGCCTTGCTCATTTTTTTGACAAAACTACTTTTGGCTTTTAAATTGCGTGAAATTATGGAAAACGCTGTTTTTTGTGACGCTGAATCCACTGGTGCAGTCAGTTTCTCAATAGGATGTGTAGAACATCCTTAAATCGAGTTGCGTATAATTCATGGGAAGTATACACTCGCATTTAAAATTAGTGAACTTTTAATCAAATAAGCAATAATTTTGCATTTTAAACTCGATTTTCGTGATATACGTAATCAAAATAGTGGTTCTAAACCATTTTTATGATAATCAAATTTTTGTTGAATTTTGATAAAAATCCAAGACTATAGCCTTGCTCATTTTTTTGACAAAACTACTTTTGGCTTTTAAATTGCGTTTAATTATGAAAAACGCTGTTTTTTTGTGACGCTGAATCCACTGGTGCAGTCAGTTTCTCGATAGGATGTGTAGAACATCCTTAAATCGAGTTGCGTATAATTCATGGGAAGTATACACTCGCATTTAAAATTAGTGAACTTTTAATGAAATTAGCAATAATTTTGCATTTTAAACTCGATTTTTGTGTTCTACGTAATCAAAATAGTGGTTCTAAACCATTTTTATGATAATCAAATTTTTGTTGAATTTTGATAAAAATCCAAGACTATAGCCTTGCTCATTTTTTTGACAAAAATACTTTTGGCTTTTGAATTGTGTGAAATTATGGAAAACGGTGCTTTTTGTGACGCTGAATCCACTGGTGCAGTCAGTTTCTCGATAGGATGTGTAGAATATCCTTAAATCGAGTTGCGTATAATTCATGGGAAGTATACACTCGCATTCAAAATTAGTGAACTTTTAATGAAATTAGCCATAATTTTGCATTTTAAACTCGATTTTTGTGTTCTACGTAATCAAAATAGTGGTCTTAAACCATTTTTATGATAATCAAATTTTTGTTTAATTTTGATAAAAATCCAAGACTATAGCCTTGCTCATTTTTTTGACAAAAATACTTTTGGCTTTTGAATTGTGTGAAATTATGGAAAACGGTGTTTTTGTGACGCTGAATCCACTGGTGCAGTCAGTTTCTCAATAGGATGTGTAGAACATCCTTAAATCGAGTTGCGAATAATTCATGGGAAGTATACACTCGCATTCAAAATTAGTGAACTTTTAATGAAATTAGCAATAATTTTGCATTTTAAACTCGATTTTCGTGTTCTACGTAATCAAAATAGTGGTTTTAAACCATTTTTATGATAATCAAATTTTTGTTGAATTTTGATAAAAATCCAACACTATAGCCTTGCTCATTTTTTTGACAAAAATATTTTTGGCTTTTGAATTGTGTGAAATTATGGAAAACGGTGCTTTTTGTGACGCTGAATCCACTGGTGCAGTCAGTTTCTCGATAGGATGTGTAGAACAACTTTAGATCGAGTTGCAAATAATTCATAGTAAGTATACACTCGCATTCAAAATTAGTGAACTTTTAATGAAATTAGCCATAATTTTGCATTTTAAACTCGATTTTCGTGTTCTACGTAATCAAAATAGTGGTTCTAAACCCATTTTATGATAATCAAATTTTTGTTGAATTTTGATAAAAATCCAAGACTATAGCCTTGCTCATTTTTTTGACAAAACTACTTTTGGCTTTTAAATTGCGTGAAATTATGAGAAACGGTGTTTTTTTTGACGCTGAATTCACTGGTGCAGTCAGTTCCTCGATAGGATGTGTAGAACATCCTTAAATTGAGCTGCGAATAATTCATGGGAAGTATACACTCGCATTCAAAATTAGAGAACTTTTAATGAAATTAGCAATAATTTTGCATTTTAAACTCGATTTTCGTGTTCTACGTAATCAAAATAGTGGTTTTAAACCATTTTTATGATAATCAAATTTTTGTTGAATTTTGATAAAAATCCAAGACTATAGCCTTGCTCATTTTTTTGACAAAACTACTTTTGGCTTTTAAATTGCGTGAAATTATGGAAAACGCTGTTTTTTGTGACGCTGAATCCACTGGTGCAGTCAGTTCCTCGATAGGATGTGTAGAACATCCTTAAATCGAGTTGCGAATAATTCATAGGAAGTATACACTCGCATTCAAAATTAGTGAACTTTTAATGAAATTAGCAATAATTTTGCATTTTAAACTCGATTTTCGTGATATACGTAATCAAAATAGTGGTTCTAAACCATTTTTATGATAATCAAATTTTTGTTGAATTTTGATAAAAATCCAAGACTATAGCCTTGCTCATTTTTTTATCCTTAAATATCCTTAAATCGAGTTGCGTATAATTCATGGGAAGTATACACTCGCATTCAAAATTAGTGAACTTTTAATGAAATTAGCAATAATTTTGCATTTTAAACTCGATTTTTGTGTTCTACGTAATCAAAATAGTGGTCTTAAACCATTTTTATGATAATCAAATTTTTGTTTAATTTTGATAAAAATCTAAGACTATAGCCTTGCTCATTTTTTTGACAAAACTACTTTTGGCTTTTAAATTGCGTGAAATTATGGAAAACGCTGTTTTTTGTGACGCTGAATCCACTGGTGCAGTCAGTTTCTCAATAGGATGTGTAGAACATCCTTAAATCGAGTTGCGTATAATTCATGGGAAGTATACACTCGCATTTAAAATTAGTGAACTTTTAATCAAATAAGCAATAATTTTGCATTTTAAACTCGATTTTCGTGTTCTACGTAATCAAAATAGTGGTTTTAAACCATTTTTATGATAATCAAATTTTTGTTGAATTTTGATAAAAATTCAAGACTGCCTTGCTCATTTTTTTGATAAAAATACTTTTGGCTTTTGAATAGCCTGAAATTATGGAAAACGGTGCTTTTTGTGACGCTAAATCCACTAGTGCAGACAGTTTCTCGATAGGATGTGTAGAACATCCTTAAATTGAGCTGCGAATAATTCATGGGAAGTATACACTCGCATTCAAAATTAGTAAACTTTTAATGAAATTAGCAATAATTTTGCATTTTAAACTCGATTTTCGTGTTCTACGTTATCAAAATAGTGGTTCTAAACCATTTTTATGATAATCAAGTTTTTGTTGAATTTTGATAAAAATCCAAGACTATAGCCTTGCTCATTTTTTTAACAAAAATACTTTTGGCTTTTGAATTGTGTGAAATTATGGAAAACGGTGCTTTTTGTGACGATAAATCCACTAGTGCAGTCAGTTTCTCGATAGGATGTGTAGAACATCCTTAAATCGAGTTGCGTATAATTCATGGGAAGTATACACTCGCATTCAAAATTAGTGAACTTTTAATGAAATTAGCAATAATTTTGCATTTTAAACTCGATTTTCGTGTTCTTCGTAATCAAAATAGTGGTTTTAAACCATTTTTATGATAATCAAATTTTTGTTGAATTTTGATAAAAATCCAAGACTATAGCCTTGCTCATTTTTTTGACAAAAATACTTTTGGCTTTTGAATTGCGTAAAATTATGGAAAACGGTGTTTTTTGTGACGCTGAGTCCACTGGTGCAGTCAGTTTCTCGATAGGATGTGTAGAACATCCTTAAATCGAGTTGCGTATAATTCATGGGAAGTATACACTCGCATTCAAAATTAGTGAACTTTTAATGAAATTAGCCATAATTTTGCATTTTAAACTCGATTTTCGTGTTCTACGTAATCAAAATAGTGGTTCTAAACCCATTTTATGATAATCAAATTTTTGTTGAATTTTGATAAAAATCCAAGACTATAGCCTTGCTCATTTTTTTGACAAAACTACTTTTGGCTTTTAAATTGCGTGAAATTATGAGAAACGGTGTTTTTTTTGACGCTGAATTCACTGGTGCAGTCAGTTCCTCGATAGGATGTGTAGAACATCCTTAAATCGAGTTGCGTATAATTCATGGGAAGTATACACTCGCATTCAAAATTAGAGAACTTTTAATGAAATAAGCAATAATTTTGCATTTTAAACTCGATTTTCGTGTTCTACGTAATCAAAATAGTGGTTCTAAACCATTTTTATGATAATCAAATTTTTGTTGAATTTTGATAAAAATCCAAGACTATAGCCTTGCTCATTTTTTTGACAAAAATACTTTTGGCTTTTGAATAGCCTGAAATTATGGAAAACGGTGCTTTTTGTGACGCTGAATCCACTAGTGCAGTCAGTTTCTCGATAGGATGTGTAGAACATCCTTAAATTGAGCTGCGAATAATTCATGGGAAGTATACACTCGCATTCAAAATTAGATGACTTTTAATGAAATTAGCAATAATTTTGCATTTTATACTCGATTTTCGTGTTCTACGTAATCAAAATAGTGGTTTTAAACCATTTTTATGATAATCAAATTTTTGTTGAATTTTGATAAAAATCCAAGACTATAGCCTTGCTCATTTTTTTGACAAAAATACTTTTGGCTTTTGAATTGTGTGAAATTATGGAAAACGGTGCTTTTTGTGACGCTGAATCCACTGGTGCAGTCAGTTTCTCGATAGGATGTGTAGAACATCCTTAAATTGAGCTGCGAATAATTCATGGGAAGTATACACTCGCATTCAAAATTAGTAAACTTTTAATGAAATTAGCCATAATTTTGCATTTTAAACTCGATTTTCGTGTTCTACGTAATCAAAATAGTGGTTTTAAACCATTTTTATGATAATCAAATTTTTGTTGAATTTTGATAAAAATCCAAGACTGCCTTGCTCATTTTTTTGATAAAAATACTTTTGGCTTTTGAATAGCCTGAAATTATGGAAAACGGTGCTTTTTGTGACGCTAAATCCACTAGTGCAGTCAGTTTCTCGATAGGATGTGTAGAACATCCTTAAATTGAGCTGCGAATAATTCATGGGAAGTATACACTCGCATTCAAAATTAGTAAACTTTTAATGAAATTAGCCATAATTTTGCATTTTAAACTCGATTTTCGTGTTCTACGTAATCAAAATAGTGGTTTTAAACCATTTTTATGATAATCAAATTTTTGTTGAATTTTGATAAAAATCCAAGACTGCCTTGCTCATTTTTTTGATAAAAATACTTTTGGCTTTTGAATAGCCTGAAATTATGGAAAACGGTGCTTTTTGTGACGCTAAATCCACTAGTGCAGTCAGTTTCTCGATAGGATGTGTAGAACATCCTTAAATTGAGCTGCGAATAATTCATGGGAAGTATACACTCGCATTCAAAATTAGTAAACTTTTAATGAAATTAGCAATAATTTTGCATTTTAAACTCGATTTTCGTGTTCTACGTTATCAAAATAGTGGTTCTAAACCATTTTTATGATAATCAAGTTTTTGTTGAATTTTGATAAAAATCCAAGACTATAGCCTTGCTCATTTTTTTAACAAAAATACTTTTGGCTTTTGAATTGTGTGAAATTATGGAAAACGGTGCTTTTTGTGACGCTGAATCCACTGGTGCAGTCAGTTTCTCGATAGGATGGGTAGATCATCCTTAAATCGAGTTGCAAATAATTCATGGAAAGTATACACTCGCATTCAAAATTAGTGAACTTTTAATGAAATTAGCCATAATTTTGCATTTTAAACTCGATTTTCGTGTTCTACGTAATCAAAATAGTGGTTTTAAACCATTTTTATGATAATCAAATTTTTGTTGAATTTTGATAAAAATTCAAGACTGCCTTGCTCATTTTTTTGATAAAAATACTTTTGGCTTTTGAATAGCCTGAAATTATGGAAAACGGTGCTTTTTGTGACGCTAAATCCACTAGTGCAGTCAGTTTCTCGATAGGATGTGTAGAACATCCTTAAATTGAGCTGCGAATAATTCATGGGAAGTATACACTCGCATTCAAAATTAGTAAACTTTTAATGAAATTAGCAATAATTTTGCATTTTAAACTCGATTTTCGTGTTCTACGTTATCAAAATAGTGGTTCTAAACCATTTTTATGATAATCAAGTTTTTGTTGAATTTTGATAAAAATCCAAGACTATAGCCTTGCTCATTTTTTTAACAAAAATACTTTTGGCTTTTGAATTGTGTGAAATTATGGAAAACGGTGCTTTTTGTGACGCTAAATCCACTAGTGCAGTCAGTTTCTCGATAGGATGGGTAGATCATCCTTAAATCGAGTTGCAAATAATTCATGGAAAGTATACACTCGCATTCAAAATTAGTGAACTTTTAATGAAATTAGCCATAATTTTGCATTTTAAACTCGATTTTCGTGTTCTACGTAATCAAAATAGTGGTTTTAAACCATTTTTATGATAATCAAATTTTTGTTGAATTTTGATAAAAATTCAAGACTGCCTTGCTCATTTTTTTGATAAAAATACTTTTGGCTTTTGAATAGCCTGAAATTATGGAAAACGGTGCTTTTTGTGACGCTAAATCCACTAGTGCAGTCAGTTTCTCGATAGGATGTGTAGAACATCCTTAAATTGAGCTGCGAATAATTCATGGGAAGTATACACTCGCATTCAAAATTAGTAAACTTTTAATGAAATTAGCAATAATTTTGCATTTTAAACTCGATTTTCGTGTTCTACGTTATCAAAATAGTGGTTCTAAACCATTTTTATGATAATCAAGTTTTTGTTGAATTTTGATAAAAATCCAAGACTATAGCCTTGCTCATTTTTTTAACAAAAATACTTTTGGCTTTTGAATTGTGTGAAATTATGGAAAACGGTGCTTTTTGTGACGCTAAATCCACTAGTGCAGTCAGTTTCTCGATAGGATGTGTAGAACATCCTTAAATCGAGTTGCGTATAATTCATGGGAAGTATACACTCGCATTCAAAATTAGTGAACTTTTAATGAAATTAGCAATAATTTTGCATTTTAAACTCGATTTTCGTGTTCTTCGTAATCAAAATAGTGGTTTTAAACCATTTTTATGATAATCAAATTTTTGTTGAATTTTGATAAAAATCCAAGACTATAGCCTTGCTCATTTTTTTGACAAAAATACTTTTGGCTTTTGAATTGCGTAAAATTATGGAAAACGGTGTTTTTTGTGACGCTGAATTCACTGGTGCAGTCAGTTCCTTGATAGGATCCTTAAATCGAGTTGCGAATAATTCATGGGAAGTATACACTCGCATTCAAAATTAGTGAACTTTTAATGAAATTAGCTATAATTTTGCATTTTAAACTCGATTTTCGTGTTCTACGTAATCAAAATAGTGGTTCTAAACCATTTTTATAATAATCTAGTTTTTGTTGAATATTGACAAAAATCCAAGCCTTGCTCATTTTTTTGACAAAAATACTTTTGAATTGCGTGAAATTATGAGAAACGGTGTTTTTTGTGACGCTGAATTCACTGCTGCAGTCAGTTCCTCGATAGGATGTGTAGAACGTCCTTAAACTGAGCTGCGAATAATTCATAGGAAGTATACACTCGCATTTAAAATTAGTGAACTTTTAATGAAATAAGCAATAATTTTGCATTTTAAACTCGATTTTCGTGTTCTACGTAATCAAAATAGTGGTTCTAAACCATTTTTATGATAATCAAATTTTTGTTGAATTTTGATAAAAATCCAAGACTATAGCTTTGCTCATTTTTTTGACAAAAATACTTTTGGCTTTTGAATAGCCTGAAATTATGGAAAACGGTGCTTTTTGTGACGCTGAATCCACTAGTGCAGTCAGTTTCTCGATAGGATGTGTAGAACATCCTTAAATTGAGCTGCGAATAATTCATGGGAAGTATACACTCGCATTCAAAATTAGATGACTTTTAATGAAATTAGCAATAATTTTGCATTTTATACTCGATTTTCGTGTTCTACGTAATCAAAATAGTGGTTTTAAACCATTTTTATGATAATCAAATTTTTGTTGAATTTTGATAAAAATCCAAGACTATAGCCTTGCTCATTTTTTTGACAAAAATACTTTTGGCTTTTGAATTGTGTGAAATTATGGAAAACGGTGCTTTTTGTGACGCTGAATCCACTGGTGCAGTCAGTTTCTCGATAGGATGTGTAGAACATCCTTAAATTGAGCTGCGAATAATTCATGGGAAGTATACACTCGCATTCAAAATTAGTAAACTTTTAATGAAATTAGCCATAATTTTGCATTTTAAACTCGATTTTCGTGTTCTACGTAATCAAAATAGTGGTTTTAAACCATTTTTATGATAATCAAATTTTTGTTGAATTTTGATAAAAATCCAAGACTGCCTTGCTCATTTTTTTGATAAAAATACTTTTGGCTTTTGAATAGCCTGAAATTATGGAAAACGGTGCTTTTTGTGACGCTAAATCCACTAGTGCAGTCAGTTTCTCGATAGGATGTGTAGAACATCCTTAAATTGAGCTGCGAATAATTCATGGGAAGTATACACTCGCATTCAAAATTAGTAAACTTTTAATGAAATTAGCAATAATTTTGCATTTTAAACTCGATTTTCGTGTTCTACGTTATCAAAATAGTGGTTCTAAACCATTTTTATGATAATCAAGTTTTTGTTGAATTTTGATAAAAATCCAAGACTATAGCCTTGCTCATTTTTTTAACAAAAATACTTTTGGCTTTTGAATTGTGTGAAATTATGGAAAACGGTGCTTTTTGTGACGCTGGTGCAGTCAGTTTCTCGATAGGATGGGTAGATCATCCTTAAATCGAGTTGCAAATAATTCATGGAAAGTATACACTCGCATTCAAAATTAGTGAACTTTTAATGAAATTAGCCATAATTTTGCATTTTAAACTCGATTTTCGTGTTCTACGTAATCAAAATAGTGGTTTTAAACCATTTTTATGATAATCAAATTTTTGTTGAATTTTGATAAAAATCCAAGACTGCCTTGCTCATTTTTTTGATAAAAATACTTTTGGCTTTTGAATAGCCTGAAATTATGGAAAACGGTGCTTTTTGTGACGCTGAATCCACTGGTGCAGTCAGTTTCTCGATAGGATGTGTAGAACATCCTTAAATCGAGTTGCGTATAATTCATGGAAAGTATACACTCGCATTCAAAATTAGTGAACTTTTAATGAAATTAGCAATAATTTTGCATTTTAAACTCGATTTTCGTGTTCTTCGTAATCAAAATAGTGGTTTTAAACCATTTTTATGATAATCAAATTTTTGTTGAATTTTGATAAAAATCCAAGACTATAGCCTTGCTCATTTTTTTGACAAAAATACTTTTGGCTTTTGAATTGCGTAAAATTATGGAAAACGGTGTTTTTTGTGACGCTGAATTCACTGGTGCAGTCAGTTCCTTGATAGGATCCTTAAATCGAGTTGCGAATAATTCATGGGAAGTATACACTCGCATTCAAAATTAGTGAACTTTTAATGAAATTAGCTATAATTTTGCATTTTAAACTCGATTTTCGTGTTCTACGTAATCAAAATAGTGGTTCTAAACCATTTTTATAATAATCTAGTTTTTGTTGAATATTGACAAAAATCCAAGCCTTGCTCATTTTTTTGACAAAAATACTTTTGGCTTTTGAATTGCGTGAAATTATGAGAAACGGTGTTTTTTGTGACGCTGAATTCACTGGTGCAGTCAGTTCCTCGATAGGATGTGTAGAACGTCCTTAAACTGAGCTGCGAATAATTCATAGGAAGTATACACTCGCATTCAAAATTAGTAAACTTTTAATGAAATTAGCAATAATTTTGCATTTTAAACTCGATTTTCGTGTTCTACGTAATCAAAATAGTGGTTCTAAACCATTTTTTTGATAATCAAGTTTTTGTTGAATTTTGATAAAAATCCAAGACTATAGCCTTGCTAATTTTTTTGACAAAAATACTTTTGGCTTTTGAATTGCGTGAAAATATGAGAAACGGTGTTTTTTGTGACGCTGAATACACTGGTGCAGTCAGTTCCTCGATAGGATGTGTAGAACATCCTTAAATTGAGCTGCGAATAATTCATAGTGGTTCTAAACCATTTTTATGATAATCATATTTTTGTTGAATTTTGATAGCCTTGCTCATTTTTTTGACAAAATTACAATTGGCTTTTGAATTGCATGAAATTATAGAAAATGGTGTTTTTTGTGACGCTGAATCCACTGGTGCATCCTCGATAGGATGTGTAGAACATCTTTAAATTGAGCTGGGAATAATTCATGGGAAGTATACACTCGCATTCAAAATTAGTGAACTTTTAATGAAATTAGCAATAATTTTGCATTTTAAACTCGATTTTCGTGTTCTATGTAATCAAAATAGTGGTTCTAAACCATTTTTATGATAATCAAATTTTTGTTGAATTTTGATAAAAATCCAAGACTATAGCCTTGCTCATTTTTTTGACAAAACTACTTTTGGCTTTTAAATTGCGTTTAATTATGAAAAACGCTGTTTTTTTGTGACGCTGAATCCACTGGTGCAGTCAGTTTCTCGATAGGATGTGTAGAACATGCTTAAATCGAGTTGCGTATAATTCATGGGAAGTATACACTCGCATTTAAAATTAGTGAACTTTTAATGAAATAAGCAATAATTTTGCATTTTAAACTCGATTTTCGTGTTCTACGTAATCAAAATAGTGGTTCTAAACCATTTTTATGATAATCAAATTTTTGTTGAATTTTGATAAAAATCCAACACTATAGCCTTGCTCATTTTTTTGACAAAAATACTTTTGGCTTTTGAATTGTGTGAAATTATGGAAAACGGTGCTTTTTGTGACGCTGAATCCACTGGTGCAGTCAGTTTCTCGATAGGATGTGTAGAACAACTTTAGATCGAGTTGCAAATAATTCATAGTAAGTATACACTCGCATTCAAAATTAGTGAACTTTTAATGAAATTAGCCATAATTTTGCATTTTAAACTCGATTTTCGTGTTCTACGTAATCAAAATAGTGGTTCTAAACCCATTTTATGATAATCAAATTTTTGTTGAATTTTGATAAAAATCCAAGACTATAGCCTTGCTCATTTTTTTGACAAAACTACTTTTGGCTTTTAAATTGCGTGAAATTATGAGAAACGGTGTTTTTTTTGACGCTGAATTCACTGGTGCAGTCAGTTCCTCGATAGGATGTGTAGAACATCCTTAAATTGAGCTGCGAATAATTCATGGGAAGTATACACTCGCATTCAAAATTAGAGAACTTTTAATGAAATTAGCAATAATTTTGCATTTTAAACTCGATTTTCGTGTTCTACGTAATCAAAATAGTGGTTTTAAACCATTTTTATGATAATCAAATTTTTGTTGAATTTTGATAAAAATCCAAGACTATAGCCTTGCTCATTTTTTTGACAAAACTACTTTTGGCTTTTAAATTGCGTTAAATTATGGAAAACGCTGTTTTTTGTGACGCTGAGTCCACTGGTGCAGTCAGTTTCTCGATAGGATGTGTAGAACATCCTTAAATCGAGTTGCGTATAATTCATGGGAAGTATACACTCGCATTCAAAATTAGTGAACTTTTAATGAAATTAGCAATAATTTTGCATTTTAAACTCGATTTTCGTGATATACGTAATCAAAATAGTGGTTCTAAACCATTTTTATGATAATCAAATTTTTGTTGAATTTTGATAAAAATCCAAGACTATAGCCTTGCTCATTTTTTTGACAAAACTACTTTTGGCTTTTAAATTGCGTGAAATTATGAGAAACGGTGTTTTTTTTGACGCTGAATTCACTGGTGCAGTCAGTTCCTCGATAGGATGTGTAGAACATCCTTAAATCGAGTTGCGAATAATTCATGGGAAGTATACACTCGCATTCAAAATTAGTGAACTTTTAATGAAATTAGCAATAATTTTGCATTTTAAACTCGATTTTCGTGTTCTACGTAATCAAAATAGTGGTTTTAAACCATTTTTATGATAATCAAATTTTTGTTGAATTTTGATAAAAATCCAACACTATAGCCTTGCTCATTTTTTTGACAAAAATACTTTTGGCTTTTGAATTGTTTGAAATTATGGAAAACGGTGCTTTTTGTGACGCTGAATCCACTGGTGCAGTCAGTTTCTCGATAGGATGTGTAGAACAACTTTAGATCGAGTTGCAAATAATTCATAGTAAGTATACACTCGCATTCAAAATTAGTGAACTTTTAATGAAATTAGCCATAATTTTGCATTTTAAACTCGATTTTCGTGTTCTACGTAATCAAAATAGTGGTTCTAAACCCATTTTATGATAATCAAATTTTTGTTGAATTTTGATAAAAATCCAAGACTATAGCCTTGCTCATTTTTTTGACAAAACTACTTTTGGCTTTTAAATTGCGTGAAATTATGAGAAACGGTGTTTTTTTTGACGCTGAATTCACTGGTGCAGTCAGTTCCTCGATAGGATGTGTAGAACATCCTTAAATTGAGCTGCGAATAATTCATGGGAAGTATACACTCGCATTCAAAATAAGAGAACTTTTAATGAAATTAGCAATAATTTTGCATTTTAAACTCGATTTTCGTGTTCTACGTAATCAAAATAGTGGTTTTAAACCATTTTTATGATAATCAAATTTTTGTTGAATTTTGATAAAAATCCAAGACTATAGCCTTGCTCATTTTTTTGAGAAAACTACTTTTGGCTTTTAAATTGCGTTAAATTATGGAAAACGCTGTTTTTTGTGACGCTGAGTCCACTGGTGCAGTCAGTTTCTCGATAGGATGTGTAGAACATCCTTAAATCGAGTTGCGTATAATTCATGGGAAGTATACACTCGCATTCAAAATTAGTGAACTTTTAATGAAATTAGCAATAATTTTGCATTTTAAACTCGATTTTCGTGATATACGTAATCAAAATAGTGGTTCTAAACCATTTTTATGATAATCAAATTTTTGTTGAATTTTGATAAAAATCCAAGACTATAGCCTTGCTCATTTTTTTGACAAAACTACTTTTGGCTTTTAAATTGCGTTTAATTATGAAAAACGCTGTTTTTTTGTGACGCTGAATCCACTGGTGCAGTCAGTTTCTCGATAGGATGTGTAGAACATCCTTAAATCGAGTTGCGTATAATTCATGGGAAGTATACACTCGCATTTAAAATTAGTGAACTTTTAATGAAATAAGCAATAATTTTGCATTTTTAACTCGATTTTCGTGTTCTACGTAATCAAAATAGTGGTTCTAAACCATTTTTATGATAATCAAATTTTTGTTGAATTTTGATAAAAATCCAAGGCTATAGCCTTGCTCATTTTTAGACAAAAATACTTTTGGCTTTTGAATAGCCTGAAATTATGGAAAACGGTGCTTTTTGTGACGCTGAATCCACTAGTGCAGTCAGTTTCTCGATAGGATGTGTAGAACATCCTTAAATTGAGCTGCGAATAATTCATGGGAAGTATACACTCGCATTCAAAATTAGATGACTTTTAATGAAATTAGCAATAATTTTGCATTTTATACTCGATTTTCGTGTTCTACGTAATCAAAATAGTGGTTCTAAACCATTTTTATGATAATCAAATTTTTGTTGAATTTTGATAAAAATCCAAGGCTATAGCCTTGCTCATTTTTAGACAAAAATACTTTTGGCTTTTGAATTGCGTAAAATTATGGAAAACGGTGTTTTTTGTGACGCTGAATTCACCGGTGCAGTCAGTTTCTCGATAGGATGTGTAGAACATCCTTAAATTGAGCTGCGAATAATTCATGGGAAGTATACACTCGCATTCAAAATTAGTGAACTTTTAATGAAATTAGCCATAATTTTGCATTTTAAACTCGATTTTCGTGTTCTACGTAATCAAAATAGTGGTTCTAAACCATTTTTATGATAATCAAATTTTTGTTGAATTTTGATAAAAATCCAAGACTGCCTTGCTCATTTTTTTTGATAAAAATACTTTTGGCTTTTGAATAGCCTGAAATTATGGAAAACGGTGCTTTTTGTGACGCTAAATCCACTAGTGCAGTCAGTTTCTCGATAGGATGTGTAGAACATCCTTAAATTAAGCTGCGAATAATTCATGGGAAGTATACACTCGCATTCAAAATTAGTAAACTTTTAATGAAATTAGCAATAATTTTGCATTTTAAACCCGATTTTCGTGTTCTACGTTATCAAAATAGTGGTTCTAAACCATTTTTATGATAAACAAGTTTTTGTTGAACTTTGATAAAAATCCAAGGCTATAGCCTTGCTCATTTTTTTAACAAAAATACTTTTGGCTTTTGAATTGTGTGAAATTATGGAAAACGGTGTTTTTTGTGACGCTGAATCCACTGGTGCAGTCAGTTTCTCGATAGGATGGGTAGATCATCCTTAAATCGAGTTGCGAATAATTTATGGTAAGTATACACTCGCATTCAAAATTAGTGAACTTTTAATGAAATTAGCCATAATTTTGCATTTTAAACTCGATTTTCGTGTTCTACGTAATCAAAATAGTGGTTTTAAACCATTTTTATGATAATCAAATTTTTGTTGAATTTTGATAAAAATTCAAGACTGCCTTGATCATTTTTTGATAAAAATACTTTTGGCTTTTGAATAGCCTGAAATTATGGAAAACGGTGCTTTTTGTGACGCTAAATCCACTAGTGCAGTCAGTTTCTCGATAGGATGTGTAGAACATCCTTAAATTGAGCTGCGAATAATTCATGGGAAGTATACACTCGCATTCAAAATTAGTAAACTTTTAATGAAATTAGCAATAATTTTGCATTTTAAACTCGATTTTCGTGTTCTACGTTATCAAAATAGTGGTTCTAAACCATTTTTATGATAATCAAGTTTTTGTTGAATTTTGATAAAAATCCAAGACTATAGCCTTGCTCATTTTTTTAACAAAAATACTTTTGGCTTTTGAATTGTGTGAAATTATGGAAAACGGTGCTTTTTGTGACGCTAAATCCACTAGTGCAGTCAGTTTCTCGATAGGATGTGTAGAACATCTTTAAATCGAGTTGCGTATAATTCATGGGAAGTATACACTCGCATTCAAAATTAGTGAACTTTTAATGAAATTAGCAATAATATTGCATTTTAAACTCGATTTTCGTGTTCTACGTAATCAAAATAGTGGTTCTAAACCATTTTTATGATAATCAAATTTTTGTTGAATTTTGATAAAAATCCAAGGCTATAGCCTTGCTCATTTTTAGACAAAAATACTTTTGGCTTTTGAATTGCGTAAAATTATGGAAAACGGTGTTTTTTGTGACGCTGAATTCACCGGTGCAGTCAGTTCCTTGATAGGATCCTTAAATCGAGTTGCGAATAATTCATGGAAAGTATACACTCGCATTCAAAATTAGTGAACTTTTAATGAAATTAGCTATAATTTTGCATTTTAAACTCGATTTTCGTGTTCTACGTAATCAAAATAGTGGTTCTAAACCATTTTTATAATAATCTAGTTTTTGTTGAATATTGACAAAAATCCAAGCCTTGCTCATTTTTTTGACAAAAATACTTTTGGCTTTTGAATTGCGTGAAATTATGAGAAACGGTGTTTTTTGTGACGCTGAATTCACTGGTGCAGTCAGTTCCTCGATAGGATGTGTAGAACGTCCTTAAACTGAGCTGCGAATAATTCATAGGAAGTATACACTCTCATTTAAAATTAGTGAACTTTTAATGAAATAAGCAATAATTTTGCATTTTAAACTCGATTTTCGTGTTCTACGTAATAAAAATAGTGGTTCTAAACCATTTTTATGATAATCAAATTTTTGTTGAATTTTGATAAAAATCCAAGACTATAGCCTTGCTCATTTTTTTGAAAAAATACTTTTGGCTTTTGAATAGCCTGAAATTATGGAAAACGGTGCTTTTTGTGACGCTGAATCCACTAGTGCAGTCAGTTTCTCGATAGGATGTGTAGAACATCCTTAAATTGAGCTGCGAATAATTCATGGGAAGTATACACTCGCATTCAAAATTAGATGACTTTTAATGAAATTAGCAATAATTTTGCATTTTATACTCGATTTTCGTGTTCTACGTAATCAAAATAGTGGTTTTAAACCATTTTTATGATAATCAAATTTTTGTTGAATTTTGATAAAAATCCAAGACTATAGCCTTGCTCATTTTTTTGACAAAAATACTTTTGGCTTTTGAATTGTGTGAAATTATGGAAAACGGTGCTTTTTGTGACGCTGAATCCACTGGTGCAGTCAGTTTCTCGATAGGATGTGTAGAACATCCTTAAATTGAGCTGCGAATAATTCATGGGAAGTATACACTCGCATTCAAAATTAGTAAACTTTTAATGAAATTAGCCATAATTTTGCATTTTAAACTCGATTTTCGTGTTCTACGTAATCAAAATAGTGGTTTTAAACCATTTTTATGATAATCAAATTTTTGTTGAATTTTGATAAAAATCCAAGACTGCCTTGCTCATTTTTTTGATAAAAATACTTTTGGCTTTTGAATAGCCTGAAATTATGGAAAACGGTGCTTTTTGTGACGCTAAATCCACTAGTGCAGTCAGTTTCTCGATAGGATGTGTAGAACATCCTTAAATTGAGCTGCGAATAATTCATGGGAAGTATACACTCGCATTCAAAATTAGTAAACTTTTAATGAAATTAGCAATAATTTTGCATTTTAAACTCGATTTTCGTGTTCTACGTTATCAAAATAGTGGTTCTAAACCATTTTTATGATAATCAAGTTTTTGTTGAATTTTGATAAAAATCCAAGACTATAGCCTTGCTCATTTTTTTAACAAAAATACTTTTGGCTTTTGAATTGTGTGAAATTATGGAAAACGGTGCTTTTTGTGACGCTGAATCCACTGGTGCAGTCAGTTTCTCGATAGGATGGGTAGATCATCCTAAAATCGAGTTGCAAATAATTCATGGAAAGTATACACTCGCATTCAAAATTAGTGAACTTTTAATGAAATTAGCCATAATTTTGCATTTTAAACTCGATTTTCGTGTTCTACGTAATCAAAATAGTGGTTTTAAACCATTTTTATGATAATCAAATTTTTGTTGAATTTTGATAAAAATCCAAGACTGCCTTGCTCATTTTTTTGATAAAAATACTTTTGGCTTTTGAATAGCCTGAAATTATGGAAAACGGTGCTTTTTGTGACGCTAAATCCACTAGTGCAGTCAGTTTCTCGATAGGATGTGTAGAACATCCTTAAATTGAGCTGCGAATAATTCATGGGAAGTATACACTCGCATTCAAAATTAGTAAACTTTTAATGAAATTAGCAATAATTTTGCATTTTAAACTCGATTTTCGTGTTCTACGTTATCAAAATAGTGGTTCTAAACCATTTTTATGATAATCAAGTTTTTGTTGAATTTTGATAAAAATCCAAGACTTGCTCATTTTTTTAACAAAAATACTTTTGGCTTTTGAATTGTGTGAAATTATGGAAAACGGTGCTTTTTGTGACGCTAAATCCACTAGTGCAGTCAGTTTCTCGATAGGATGTGTAGAACATCCTTAAATCGAGTTGCGTATAATTCATGGGAAGTATACACTCGCATTCAAAATTAGTGAACTTTTAATGAAATTAGCAATAATTTTGCATTTTAAACTCGATTTTCGTGTTCTTCGTAATCAAAATAGTGGTTTTAAACCATTTTTATGATAATCAAATTTTTGTTGAATTTTGATAAAAATCCAAGACTATAGCCTTGCTCATTTTTTTGACAAAAATACTTTTGGCTTTTGAATTGCGTAAAATTATGGAAAACGGTGTTTTTTGTGACGCTGAATTCACTGGTGCAGTCAGTTCCTTGATAGGATCCTTAAATCGAGTTGCGAATAATTCATGGGAAGTATACACTCGCATTCAAAATTAGTGAACTTTTAATGAAATTAGCTATAATTTTGCATTTTAAACTCGATTTTCGTGTTCTACGTAATCAAAATAGTGGTTCTAAACCATTTTTATAATAATCTAGTTTTTGTTGAATATTGACAAAAATCCAAGCCTTGCTCATTTTTTTGACAAAAATACTTTTGGCTTTTGAATTGCGTGAAATTATGAGAAACGGTGTTTTTTGTGACGCTGAATTCACTGGTGCAGTCAGTTTCTCGATAGGATGTGTAGAACATCCTTAAATCGAGTTGCGTATAATTCATGGGAAGTATACACTCGCATTTAAAATTAGTGAACTTTTAATGAAATAAGCAATAATTTTGCATTTTAAACTCGATTTTCGTGTTCTACGTAATCAAAATAGTGGTTCTAAACCATTTTTATGATAATCAAATTTTTGTTGAATTTTGATAAAAATCCAAGACTATAGCCTTGCTCATTTTTTTGACAAAAATACTTTTGGCTTTTGAATAGCCTGAAATTATGGAAAACGGTGCTTTTTGTGACACTGAATCCACTAGTGCAGTCAGTTTCTCGATAGGATGTGTAGAACATCCTTAAATTGAGCTGCGAATAATTCATGGGAAGTATACACTCGCATTCAAAATTAGATGACTTTTAATGAAATTAGCAATAATTTTGCATTTTATACTCGATTTTCGTGTTCTACGTAATCAAAATAGTGGTTTTAAACCATTTTTATGATAATCAAATTTTTGTTGAATTTTGATAAAAATCCAAGACTATAGCCTTGCTCATTTTTAGACAAAAATACTTTTGGCTTTTGAATTGTGTGAAATTATGGAAAACGGTGCTTTTTGTGACGCTGAATCCACTGGTGCAGTCAGTTTCTCGATAGGATGTGTAGAACATCCTTAAATTGAGCTGCGAATAATTCATGGGAAGTATACACTCGCATTCAAAATTAGTAAACTTTTAATGAAATTAGCCATAATTTTGCATTTTAAACTCGATTTTCGTGTTCTACGTAATCAAAATAGTGGTTTTAAACCATTTTTATGATAATCAAATTTTTGTTGAATTTTGATAAAAATCCAAGACTGCCTTGCTCATTTTTTTGATAAAAATACTTTTGGCTTTTGAATAGCCTGAAATTATGGAAAACGGTGCTTTTTGTGACGCTAAATCCACTAGTGCAGTCAGTTTCTCGATAGGATGTGTAGAACATCCTTAAATTAAGCTGCGAATAATTCATGGGAAGTATACACTCGCATTCAAAATTAGTAAACTTTTAATGAAATTAGCAATAATTTTGCATTTTAAACTCGATTTTCGTGTTCTACGTTATCAAAATAGTGGTTCTAAACCATTTTTATGATAATCAAGTTTTTGTTGAATTTTGATAAAAATCCAAGACTATAGCCTTGCTCATTTTTTTAACAAAAATACTTTTGGCTTTTGAATTGTGTGAAATTATGGAAAACGGTGCTTTTTGTGACGCTAAATCCACTAGTGCAGTCAGTTTCTCGATAGGATGTGTAGAACATCCTTAAATTGAGCTGCGAATAATTCATGGAAAGTATACACTCGCATTCAAAATTAGTGAACTTTTAATGAAATTAGCCATAATTTTGCATTTTAAACTCGATTTTCGTGTTCAACGTAATCAAAATAGTGGTTCTACACCATTTTTATGATAATCAAGTTTTTGTTGAATTTTGATAAAAATCCAAGACTATAGCCTTGCTCATTTTTTTGACAAAAATACTTTTGGCTTTTGAATTGCGTGAAATTATGAGAAACGGTGTATTTTGTGACGCTGAATTCACTGGTGCAGTCAGTTCCTCGATAGGATGTGTAGAACATCCTTAAATCGAGTTGCGAATAATTCATGGTAAGTATACACTCGCATTCAAAATTAGTGAACTTTTAATGAAATTAGCCATAATTTTGCATTTTAAACTCGATTTTCGTGTTCTTCGTAATCAAAATAGTGGTTTTAAACCATTTTTATGATAATCAAATTTTTGTTGAATTTTGATAAAAATCCAAGACTATAGCCTTGCTCATTTTTTTGACAAAAATACTTTTGGCTTTTGAATTGCGTAAAATTATGGAAAACGGTGTTTTTTGTGACGCTGAATTCACTGGTGCAGTCAGTTCCTTGATAGGATCCTTAAATCGAGTTGCGAATAATTCATGGAAAGTATACACTCGCATTCAAAATTAGTGAACTTTTAATGAAATTAGCTATAATTTTGCATTTTAAACTCGATTTTCGTGTTCTACGTAATCAAAATAGTGGTTCTAAACCATTTTTATAATAATCTAGTTTTTGTTGAATATTGACAAAAATCCAAGCCTTGCTCATTTTTTTGACAAAAATACTTTTGGCTTTTGAATTGCGTGAAATTATGAGAAACGGTGTTTTTTGTGACGCTGAATTCACTGGTGCAGTCAGTTCCTCGATAGGATGTGTAGAACGTCCTTAAACTGAGCTGCGAATAATTCATAGGAAGTATACACTCTCATTTAAAATTAGTGAACTTTTAATGAAATAAGCAATAATTTTGCATTTTAAACTCGATTTTCGTGTTCTACGTAATAAAAATAGTGGTTCTAAACCATTTTTATGATAATCAAATTTTTGTTGAATTTTGATAAAAATCCAAGACTATAGCCTTGCTCATTTTTTTGACAAAAATACTTTTGGCTTTTGAATAGCCTGAAATTATGGAAAACGGTGCTTTTTGTGACGCTGAATCCACTGGTGCAGTCAGTTTCTCGATAGGATGTGTAGAACAACTTTAGATCGAGTTGCAAATAATTCATAGTAAGTATACACTCGCATTCAAAATTAGTGAACTTTTAATGAAATTAGCCATAATTTTGCATTTTAAACTCGATTTTCGTGTTCTACGTAATCAAAATAGTGGTTCTAAACCATTTTTATGATAATCAAATTTTTGTTGAATTTTGATAAAAATCCAAGACTATAGCCTTGCTCATTTTTTTGACAAAAATACTTTTGGCTTTTGAATTGCGTGAAATTATGAGAAACGGTGTATTTTGTGACGCTGAATTCACTGGTGCAGTCAGTTCCTCGATAGGATGTGTAGAACATCCTTAAATTGAGCTGCGAATAATTCATGGAAGGTATACACTCGCATTCAAAATTAGTGAACTTTTAATGAAATTAGCCACAATTTTGCATTTTAAACTCGATTTTCGTGTTCTACGTAATCAAAATAGTGGTTCTAAACCATTTTTATGATAATCAAATTTTTGTTAAATTTTGATAAAAATCCAAGGCTATAGCCTTGCTCATTTTTTTGACAAAAATACTTTTGGCTTTTGAATTGCGTGAAATTATGGAAAACGCTGTTTTTTGTGACGCTGAATCCACTGGTGCAGTCAGTTTCTCGATAGGATGTGTAGAACATCCTTAAATCGAGTTGCGTATAATTCATGGGAAGTATACACTCGCATTCAAAATTAGTGAACTTTTAATGAAATTAGCAATAATTTTGCATTTTAAACTCGGTTTTCGTGATATACGTAATCAAAATAGTGGTTCTAAACCATTTTTATGATAATCAAATTTTTGTTGAATTTTGATAAAAATCCAAGACTATAGCCTTGCTCATTTTTTTGACAAAACTACTTTTGGCTTTTAAATTGCGTTTAATTATGAAAAACGCTGTTTTTTTGTGACGCTGAATCCACTGGTGCAGTCAGTTTCTCGATAGGATGTGTAGAACATCCTTAAATCGAGTTGCGTATAATTCATGGGAAGTATACACTCGCATTTAAAATTAGTGAACTTTTAATGAAATAAGCAATAATTTTGCATTTTAAACTCGATTTTCGTGTTCTACGTAATCAAAATAGTGGTTCTAAACCATTTTTATGATAATCAAATTTTTGTTGAATTTTGATAAAAATCCAAGACTATAGCCTTGCTCATTTTTTTGACAAAAATACTTTTGGCTTTTGAATAGCCTGAAATTATGGAAAACGGTGCTTTTTGTGACGCTGAATCCACTAGTGCAGTCAGTTTCTCGATAGGATGTGTAGAACATCCTTAAATTGAGCTGCGAATAATTCATGGGAAGTATACACTCGCATTCAAAATTAGATGACTTTTAATGAAATTAGCAATAATTTTGCATTTTATACTCGATTTTCGTGTTCTACGTAATCAAAATAGTGGTTTTAAACCATTTTTATGATAATCAAATTTTTGTTGAATTTTGATAAAAATCCAAGACTATAGCCTTGCTCATTTTTAGACAAAAATACTTTTGGCTTTTGAATTGTGTGAAATTATGGAAAACGGTGCTTTTTGTGACGCTGAATCCACTGGTGCAGTCAGTTTCTCGATAGGATGTGTAGAACATCCTTAAATTGAGCTGCGAATAATTCATGGGAAGTATACACTCGCATTCAAAATTAGTAAACTTTTAATGAAATTAGCCATAATTTTGCATTTTAAACTCGATTTTCGTGTTCTACGTAATCAAAATAGTGGTTTTAAACCATTTTTATGATAATCAAATTTTTGTTGAATTTTGATAAAAATTCAAGACTGCCTTGCTCATTTTTTTGATAAAAATACTTTTGGCTTTTGAATAGCCTGAAATTATGGAAAACGGTGCTTTTTGTGACGCTAAATCCACTAGTGCAGTCAGTTTCTCGATAGGATGTGTAGAACATCCTTAAATTAAGCTGCGAATAATTCATGGGAAGTATACACTCGCATTCAAAATTAGTAAACTTTTAATGAAATTAGCAATAATTTTGCATTTTAAACTCGATTTTCGTGTTCTACGTTATCAAAATAGTGGTTCTAAACCATTTTTATGATAATCAAGTTTTTGTTGAATTTTGATAAAAATCCAAGACTATAGCCTTGCTCATTTTTTTAACAAAAATACTTTTGGCTTTTGAATTGTGTGAAATTATGGAAAACGGTGCTTTTTGTGACGCTAAATCCACTAGTGCAGTCAGTTTCTCGATAGGATGTGTAGAACATCCTTAAATTGAGCTGCGAATAATTCATGGGAAGTATACACTCGCATTCAAAATTAGTAAACTTTTAATGAAATTAGCCATAATTTTGCATTTTAAACTCGATTTTCGTGTTCTACGTAATCAAAATAGTGGTTTTAAACCATTTTTATGATAATCAAATTTTTGTTGAATTTTGATAAAAATCCAAGACTATAGCCTTGCTCATTTTTTTGACAAAACTACTTTTGGCTTTTAAATTGCGTTAAATTATGGAAAACGCTGTTTTTTGTGACGCTGAGTCCACTGGTGCAGTCAGTTTCTCGATAGGATGTGTAGAACATCCTTAAATCGAGTTGCGTATAATTCATGGGAAGTATACACTCGCATTCAAAATTAGTGAACTTTTAATGAAATTAGCAATAATTTTGCATTTTAAACTCGATTTTCGTGTTCTACGTAATCAAAATAGTGGTTCTAAACCATTTTTATGATAATCAAATTTTTGTTGAATTTTGATAAAAATCCAAGGCTATAGCCTTGCTCATTTTTTTGACAAAAATACTTTTGGCTTTTGAATTGCGTGAAATTATGGAAAACGGTGTTTTTTGTGACGCTGAATCCACTGGTGCAGTCAGTTTCTCGATAGGATGTGTAGAACATCCTTAAATTGAGCTGCGAATAATTCATGGGAAGTATACACTCGCATTCAAAATTAGTGAACTTTTAATGAAATTAGCCATAATTTTGCATTTTAAACTCGATTTTCGTGTTCTACGTAATCAAAATAGTGGTTCTAAACCATTTTTATGATAATCAAGTTTTTGTTGAATTTTGATAAAAATTCAAGACTGCCTTGCTCATTTTTTTGATAAAAATACTTTTGGCTTTTGAATAGCCTGAAATTATGGAAAACGGTGCTTTTGTGACGCTAAATCCACTAGTGCAGTCAGTTTCTCGATAGGATGTGTAGAACATCCTTAAATTAAGCTGCGAATAATTCATGGGAAGTATACACTCGCATTCAAAATTAGTAAACTTTTAATGAAATTAGCAATAATTTTGCATTTTAAACTCGATTTTCGTGTTCTACGTTATCAAAATAGTGGTTCTAAACCATTTTTATGATAATCAAGTTTTTGTTGAATTTTGATAAAAATCCAAGACTATAGCCTTGCTCATTTTTTTAACAAAAATACTTTTGGCTTTTGAATTGTGTGAAATTATGGAAAACGGTGCTTTTTGTGACGCTGAATCCACTGGTGCAGTCAGTTTCTCGATAGGATGGGTAGATCATCCTTAAATCGAGTTGCAAATAATTCATGGAAAGTATACACTCGCATTCAAAATTAGTGAACTTTTAATGAAATTAGCCATAATTTTGCATTTTAAACTCGATTTTCGTGTTCTACGTAATCAAAATAGTGGTTTTAAACCATTTTTATGATAATCAAATTTTTGTTGAATTTTGATAAAAATTCAAGACTGCCTTGCTCATTTTTTTGATAAAAATACTTTTGGCTTTTGAATAGCCTGAAATTATGGAAAACGGTGCTTTTTGTGACGCTAAATCCACTAGTGCAGTCAGTTTCTCGATAGGATGTGTAGAACATCCTTAAATTGAGCTGCGAATAATTCATGGGAAGTATACACTCGCATTCAAAATTAGTAAACTTTTAATGAAATTAGCAATAATTTTGCATTTTAAACTCGATTTTCGTGTTCTACGTTATCAAAATAGTGGTTCTAAACCATTTTTATGATAATCAAGTTTTTGTTGAATTTTGATAAAAATCCAAGACTATAGCCTTGCTCATTTTTTTAACAAAAATACTTTTGGCTTTTGAATTGTGTGAAATTATGGAAAACGGTGCTTTTTGTGACGCTAAATCCACTAGTGCAGTCAGTTTCTCGATAGGATGTGTAGAACATCCTTAAATTGAGCTGCGTATAATTCATGGGAAGTATACACTCGCATTCAAAATTAGTGAACTTTTAATGAAATTAGCAATAATTTTGCATTTTAAACTCGATTTTCGTGTTCTTCGTAATCAAAATAGTGGTTTTAAACCATTTTTATGATAATCATATTTTTGTTGAATTTTGATTAAAATCCAAGACTATAGCCTTGCTCATTTTTTTAACAAAAATACTTTTGGCTTTTGAATTGTGTGAAATTATGGAAAACGGTGCTTTTTGTGACGCTAAATCCACTAGTGCAGTCAGTTTCTCGATAGGATGTGTAGAACATCCTTAAATTGAGCTGCGAATAATTCATGGGAAGTATACACTCGCATTCAAAATTAGTAAACTTTTAATGAAATTAGCAATAATTTTGCATTTTAAACTCGATTTTCGTGTTCTACGTTATCAAAATAGTGGTTCTAAACCATTTTTATGATAATCAAGTTTTTGTTGAATTTTGATAAAAATCCAAGACTATAGCCTTGCTCATTTTTTTAACAAAAATACTTTTGGCTTTTGAATTGTGTGAAATTATGGAAAACGGTGCTTTTTGTGACGCTAAATCCACTAGTGCAGTCAGTTTCTCGATAGGATGTGTAGAACATCCTTAAATTGAGCTGCGAATAATTCATGGGAAGTATACACTCGCATTCAAAATTAGTAAACTTTTAATGAAATTAGCAATAATTTTGCATTTTAAACTCGATTTTCGTGTTCTACGTTATCAAAATAGTGGTTCTAAACCATTTTTATGATAATCAAGTTTTTGTTGAATTTTGATAAAAATCCAAGACTTGCTCATTTTTTTAACAAAAATACTTTTGGCTTTTGAATTGTGTGAAATTATGGAAAACGGTGCTTTTTGTGACGCTAAATCCACTAGTGCAGTCAGTTTCTCGATAGGATGTGTAGAACATCCTTAAATTGAGCTGCGAATAATTCATGGGAAGTATACACTCGCATTCAAAATTAGATGACTTTTAATGAAATTAGCAATAATTTTGCATTTTATACTCGATTTTCGTGTTCTACGTAATCAAAATAGTGGTTTTAAACCATTTTTATGATAATCAAATTTTTGTTGAATTTTGATAAAAATCCAAGACTATAGCCTTGCTCATTTTTTTGACAAAAATACTTTTGGCTTTTGAATTGTGTGAAATTATGGAAAACGGTGCTTTTTGTGACGCTGAATCCACTGGTGCAGTCAGTTTCTCGATAGGATGTGTAGAACATCCTTAAATCGAGTTGCGTATAATTCATGGGAAGTATACACTCGCATTCAAAATTAGTGAACTTTTAATGAAATTAGCAATAATTTTGCATTTTAAACTCGATTTTCGTGTTCTTCGTAATCAAAATAGTGGTTTTAAACCATTTTTATGATAATCAAATTTTTGTTGAATTTTGATAAAAATCCAAGACTATAGCCTTGCTCATTTTTTTGACAAAAATACTTTTGGCTTTTGAATAGCCTGAAATTATGGAAAACGGTGCTTTTTGTGACGCTGAATCCACTAGTGCAGTCAGTTTCTCGATAGGATGTGTAGAACATCCTTAAATTGAGCTGCGAATAATTCATGGGAAGTATACACTCGCATTCAAAATTAGATGACTTTTAATGAAATTAGCAATAATTTTGCATTTTATACTCGATTTTCGTGTTCTACGTAATCAAAATAGTGGTTTTAAACCATTTTTATGATAATCAAATTTTTGTTGAATTTTGATAAAAATCCAAGACTATAGCCTTGCTCATTTTTTTGACAAAAATACTTTTGGCTTTTGAATTGTGTGAAATTATGGAAAACGGTGCTTTTTGTGACGCTGAATCCACTGGTGCAGTCAGTTTCTCGATAGGATGTGTAGAACATCCTTAAATTGAGCTGCGAATAATTCATGGGAAGTATACACTCGCATTCAAAATTAGTAAACTTTTAATGAAATTAGCCATAATTTTGCATTTTAAACTCGATTTTCGTGTTCTACGTAATCAAAATAGTGGTTTTAAACCATTTTTATGATAATCAAATTTTTGTTGAATTTTGATAAAAATCCAAGACTGCCTTGCTCATTTTTTTGATAAAAATACTTTTGGCTTTTGAATAGCCTGAAATTATGGAAAACGGTGCTTTTGTGACGCTAAATCCACTAGTGCAGTCAGTTTCTCGATAGGATGTGTAGAACATCCTTAAATTGAGCTGCGAATAATTCATGGGAAGTATACACTCGCATTCAAAATTAGTAAACTTTTAATGAAATTAGCAATAATTTTGCATTTTAAACTCGATTTTCGTGTTCTACGTTATCAAAATAGTGGTTCTAAACCATTTTTATGATAATCAAGTTTTTGTTGAATTTTGATAAAAATCCAAGACTATAGCCTTGCTCATTTTTTAACAAAAATACTTTTGGCTTTTGAATTGTGTGAAATTATGGAAAACGGTGCTTTTTGTGACGCTGAATCCACTGGTGCAGTCAGTTTCTCGATAGGATGGGTAGATCATCCTAAAATCGAGTTGCAAATAATTCATGGAAAGTATACACTCGCATTCAAAATTAGTGAACTTTTAATGAAATTAGCCATAATTTTGCATTTTAAACTCGATTTTCGTGTTCTACGTAATCAAAATAGTGGTTTTAAACCATTTTTATGATAATCAAATTTTTGTTGAATTTTGATAAAAATCCAAGACTGCCTTGCTCATTTTTTTGATAAAAATACTTTTGGCTTTTGAATAGCCTGAAATTATGGAAAACGGTGCTTTTTGTGACGCTAAATCCACTAGTGCAGTCAGTTTCTCGATAGGATGTGTAGAACATCCTTAAATTGAGCTGCGAATAATTCATGGGAAGTATACACTCGCATTCAAAATTAGTAAACTTTTAATGAAATTAGCAATAATTTTGCATTTTAAACTCGATTTTCGTGTTCTACGTTATCAAAATAGTGGTTCTAAACCATTTTTATGATAATCAAGTTTTTGTTGAATTTTGATAAAAATCCAAGACTTGCTCATTTTTTTAACAAAAATACTTTTGGCTTTTGAATTGTGTGAAATTATGGAAAACGGTGCTTTTTGTGACGCTAAATCCACTAGTGCAGTCAGTTTCTCGATAGGATGTGTAGAACATCCTTAAATCGAGTTGCGTATAATTCATGGGAAGTATACACTCGCATTCAAAATTAGTGAACTTTTAATGAAATTAGCAATAATTTTGCATTTTAAACTCGATTTTCGTGTTCTTCGTAATCAAAATAGTGGTTTTAAACCATTTTTATGATAATCAAATTTTTGTTGAATTTTGATAAAAATCCAAGACTATAGCCTTGCTCATTTTTTTTGACAGAAATACTTTTGGCTTTTGAATTGCGTAAAATTATGGAAAACGGTGTTTTTTGTGACGCTGAATTCACTGGTGCAGTCAGTTCCTTGATAGGATCCTTAAATCGAGTTGCGAATAATTCATGGGAAGTATACACTCGCATTCAAAATTAGTGAACTTTTAATGAAATTAGCTATAATTTTGCATTTTAAACTCGATTTTCGTGTTCTACGTAATCAAAATAGTGGTTCTAAACCATTTTTATAATAATCTAGTTTTTGTTGAATATTGACAAAAATCCAAGCCTTGCTCATTTTTTTGACAAAAATACTTTTGGCTTTTGAATTGCGTGAAATTATGAGAAACGGTGTTTTTTGTGACGCTGAATTCACTGGTGCAGTCAGTTTCTCGATAGGATGTGTAGAACATCCTTAAATCGAGTTGCGTATAATTCATGGGAAGTATACACTCGCATTTAAAATTAGTGAACTTTTAATGAAATAAGCAATAATTTTGCATTTTAAACTCGATTTTCGTGTTCTACGTAATCAAAATAGTGGTTCTAAACCATTTTTATGATAATCAAATTTTTGTTGAATTTTGATAAAAATCCAAGACTATAGCCTTGCTCATTTTTTTGACAAAAATACTTTTGGCTTTTGAATAGCCTGAAATTATGGAAAACGGTGCTTTTTTGTGACACTGAATCCACTAGTGCAGTCAGTTTCTCGATAGGATGTGTAGAACATCCTTAAATTGAGCTGCGAATAATTCATGGGAAGTATACACTCGCATTCAAAATTAGATGACTTTTAATGAAATTAGCAATAATTTTGCATTTTATACTCGATTTTCGTGTTCTACGTAATCAAAATAGTGGTTTTAAACCATTTTTATGATAATCAAATTTTTGTTGAATTTTGATAAAAATCCAAGACTATAGCCTTGCTCATTTTTTTGACAAAAATACTTTTGGCTTTTGAATTGTGTGAAATTATGGAAAACGGTGCTTTTTGTGACGCTGAATCCACTGGTGCAGTCAGTTTCTCGATAGGATGTGTAGAACATCCTTAAATTGAGCTGCGAATAATTCATGGGAAGTATACACTCGCATTCAAAATTAGTAAACTTTTAATGAAATTAGCCATAATTTTGCATTTTAAACTCGATTTTCGTGTTCTACGTAATCAAAATAGTGGTTTTAAACCATTTTTATGATAATCAAATTTTTGTTGAATTTTGATAAAAATCCAAGACTGCCTTGCTCATTTTTTTGATAAAAATACTTTTGGCTTTTGAATAGCCTGAAATTATGGAAAACGGTGCTTTTTGTGACGCTAAATCCACTAGTGCAGTCAGTTTCTCGATAGGATGTGTAGAACATCCTTAAATTAAGCTGCGAATAATTCATGGGAAGTATACACTCGCATTCAAAATTAGTAAACTTTTAATGAAATTAGCAATAATTTTGCATTTTAAACTCGATTTTCGTGTTCTACGTTATCAAAATAGTGGTTCTAAACCATTTTTATGATAATCAAGTTTTTGTTGAATTTTGATAAAAATCCAAGACTATAGCCTTGCTCATTTTTTTAACAAAAATACTTTTGGCTTTTGAATTGTGTGAAATTATGGAAAACGGTGCTTTTTGTGACGCTAAATCCACTAGTGCAGTCAGTTTCTCGATAGGATGTGTAGAACATCCTTAAATCGAGTTGCGTATAATTCATGGGAAGTATACACTCGCATTCAAAATTAGTGAACTTTTAATGAAATTAGCAATAATTTTGCATTTTAAACTCGATTTTCGTGTTCTTCGTAATCAAAATAGTGGTTTTAAACCATTTTTATGATAATCAAATTTTTGTTGATTTTTGATAAAAATCCAAGACTATAGCCTTGCTCATTTTTTTGACAAAAATACTTTTGGCTTTTGAATTGCGTAAAATTATGGAAAACGGTGTTTTTTGTGACGCTGAATTCACTGGTGCAGTCAGTTCCTTGATAGGATCCTTAAATCGAGTTGCGAATAATTCATGGGAAGTATACACTCGCATTCAAAATTAGTGAACTTTTAATGAAATTAGCTATAATTTTGCATTTTAAACTCGATTTTCGTGTTCTACGTAATCAAAATAGTGGTTCTAAACCATTTTTATAATAATCTAGTTTTTGTTGAATATTGACAAAAATCCAAGCCTTGCTCATTTTTTTGACAAAAATACTTTTGGCTTTTGAATTGCGTGAAATTATGAGAAACGGTGTTTTTTGTGACGCTGAATTCACTGGTGCAGTCAGTTCCTCGATAGGATGTGTAGAACGTCCTTAAACTGAGCTGCGAATAATTCATAGGAAGTATACACTCGCATTTAAAATTAGTGAACTTTTAATGAAATAAGCAATAATTTTGCATTTTAAACTCGATTTTCGTGTTCTACGTAATCAAAATAGTGGTTCTAAACCATTTTTATGATAATCAAATTTTTGTTGAATTTTGATAAAAATCCAAGACTATAGCCTTGCTCATTTTTTTGACAAAAATACTTTTGGCTTTTGAATTGTGTGAAATTATGGAAAACGGTGCTTTTTGTGACGCTGAATCCACTGGTGCAGTCAGTTTCTCGATAGGATGTGTAGAACAACCTTAGATCGAGTTGCAAATAATTCATGGAAAGTATACACTCGCATTCAAAATTAGTAAACTTTTAATGAAATTAGCCATAATTTTGCATTTTAAACTCGATTTTCGTGTTCTACGTAATCAAAATAGTGGTTTTAAACCATTTTTATGATAATCAAATTTTTGTTGAATTTTGATAAAAATCCAAGACTGCCTTGCTCATTTTTTTGATAAAAATACTTTTGGCTTTTGAATAGCCTGAAATTATGGAAAACGGTGCTTTTTGTGACGCTAAATCCACTAGTGCAGTCAGTTTCTCGATAGGATGTGTAGAACATCCTTAAATTGAGCTGCGAATAATTCATGGGAAGTATACTGTAACGTTTATTTATTTTTACTAGTCTTTTAATTTATTTTTATATTATTTGAATCACTAACACTGTTTAATTTATATAACACAATTTATTTACAATACTTTAATTTATGTAAGACAATATTTACATTCGCATTTATCTAACAACAACTAGTTACTAACTAACTAAAATATTCAAATCGGTCCTTAATATATAGGTAAGTATTGTTCCCGCATACTCCGGTCTATTCTCGATCGTATCGAGTCTAGATGCTTCGCTCGTCGGACGTCATATATTCCAGAACGTTCTCGCGTCATCTGACTGCTTCGCGTCTGGGTTATAGCGCCAGGGGCGTACTCGCACAACATTGCCCCCTCCTTAAGTGATAGTTCCTCCTGGAACTTTTACGGAATTGAGACTGGATGGAGATACTTGCAACTGAATCCTCGTCTACAATTTCCAGTTGCATGGAAATAACATGGAATGGTCTTTGATGTCAGCTGGACACGGGGCGAATGGCTGCATACCAACACTTGGACTTCGGTATCTTGAAAGATTACTTCCACCATATTTCGGATGACCCTCCAATCCAATGAGTTGCACTCTATTTTTGGCATGGCTAGCTTCTGTACGTTGGACTCCAATATGTGCTCTCTCAAGTTAAGTAATGATTCCCATATATTTCGATAAGTGGGCTGGTCTTGGTAGGTATTCTTGGTAATCAGATAGAAGAGGCAACGGGAGTCATCTCGAAGTATCAAAGCCTTCCCAGTGGCTGGTAACTGATTTCGAAGTTCTGACAGTCGACCAAACTTCCTTCGAAAGACAGACGCTAATCCTCGGCCGTCGTTGATAGTGGCGGAAACGCTATGGGCCAATGAGTAGTCATCAGGAAGTGTGAACAGGTCTTGCTGTTTCTCAATAGTCACGCCGTATCTAGCTTTCCCAGTACCTCCATATGCACCCATAAATTCTTCGAAAGCAAGGTCGGGTGTATCTTGGACTTGATTTACGACTTCTTCTTCCTGGTCATGATCTCCTTCAAATTTCGCCAGTCGGTTTCGGTGTACTACCTTAGGTTTTCCATTCGGGGTCTTTATTATACGGTATATGACGTCATTGATTCTTTTCTTGATGATGTATGGACCCTCCCAAGATTGTTGTAACTTTGGTGAGTACCCCTTCCGTCTTTTCGGGTTATGGAGCCAGACTTTGTCACCTTCTTGGAAACATCCTTCTATAGCTTGGGTATCATACCGTTTCTTCATCCTGTCACTGGCAACTTGGAGATGGGAGCGAACCAAATCATGCATGTCTTCCATTTTTCTACGTAACTGGATTACATAGTCTTCTCCAGCTATATCCTCTCCAGGTCGGCATCCAAACTCGAGGTCGCATGGTAACCTCATCTCGCGTCCAAACAAGACTTTTGCTGGTGTTTGACCTGTTGATTCATTGACGGCGGATCGATAAGCCATTGCAAAGAGCGAAATATACTGGTCCCAGTCCCTTTGGTGATTGGATACTATTTTTGATAGATATTTGCCAATGGTTTTATTCATGCGTTCTACCATTCCATCTGATTGTGGGTGCAATGCTGTAGTTCTTGTTTTCTTCATTCCTAAATTGTCGCAAATTCCTTGAAAGAGTTGACTTTCGAAGTTCCTTCCTTGGTCACTGTGAATCTCCAAGGGCACTCCATATCGGCAAATAAACTCCTTCACTAGCACGTCTGCGACAGTTGCTGCCTCTTGATTTGGAATGGCGTAGACTTCAACCCACTTCGTAAAATAATCCATCACCACCAACATGTATTTATTCTTATTCTCAGTAGTGGGGAACGGTCCAGCAATATCTAAAGCAATTCTTTCAAATGGGCTACCAACGTTATATTGTTTCATGGGAGCCTTTCCTCTTTTCTGAGGTCCATTACTAGCAGCACAGATGGTACACTTCTTACACCAGTCCTTAACATCATCGGAACTATTCATCCAATAAAACCTTTCCCGAACTCTCTGCAGGGTTTTCTTGACACCAAGATGACCTCCTGATGGACTGTCGTGTAACTGTCGTAGTACTTCGGCTACTCTACTCTTTGGTATAACCAATTGCTTTCTGTTAACGGAACCGTCATCGTTTTCAATTATTCTCTTTAATAAATCGCCTTCCAAAATGAAAGACTCCCACTGAGCCCAATATGATTTAAGGACTGTAGAGAATTTTGACACTTCTTGCCAAGTAGGTCGACGATCTTCTATCTTCCATTCTCTCATTTTCTTTAAGACAGGATCATTATCTTGTTCTTCTTTAATTTTAGTAGGTGCCCAGTCGTCGTTAACTACAGTTGTTCGTAGTATTGCAGTTTCTTTTAATTCTGTCTTACTGCAGTGAGAACACTCTTCTGGGCACGGTCTTCTGGAAAGGGAGTCTGCATTTCTGTGACTTATCCCAGCTCGATGTTCGATCCTAAAGTCGTACTCTTGGAGTCGTTCGATCCACCTGGCAATTTGACCTTCAGGGTTCTTAAACTGCATTAGCCATTTTAGGGCTGCATGGTCCGTCCGGATTAAGAATTTTCTTCCATAAAGATATTGGTAGAAGTGTTCTACAGACTTCACAACTGCCAGGAGTTCTCTCCTCGTAACGCAGTAATTCCGCTCAGGTTTGGAGAGCACTTTACTAAAATAACCCAGGACTCTCTCTTGTCCATCTTGAATCTGTGAAAGGACTCCTCCAATTCCGACATTACTGGCATCTGTATCCAAAATAAATTCTCCTTCCGGTTGTGGGTAGCCTAATATCGGTGCTGCGGTTAAATGCTTCTTCAGAGTTTCAAAAGCCGTTTGACAGTTTTCATCCCAGCAGAACTCTCTCGTTTCCTCTGTAAGGCGTGTTAATGGCTTAGCAATGTCTGAAAACTTTCTGATAAATCTGCGATAGTATGTACATAGACCAAGAAAACTTCTTATTTGATGTTTATCAGTTGGTTGTGGCCATTGTTTGATAGAAGCGACCTTGTCCTTATCTACAGACACGCCCTCTTTGCTGACAATATGACCCAGATAATTAACTTTGTCTTGGAATAACTGACATTTCTTTGGATTCAGCATCAGTTGGGCAGCTTGAAGTCTTTTAAAAACATCTTCTAAGTTCTTCAGATGTTCTTCGAATGTCTCCCCCAAGACTATGATGTCGTCTAAGTAGACCAGGCACGTTTTCCAAGACAACCCTCTCAGTACGTTCTCCATCAGTCTTTCAAATGTCGCAGGAGCATTACATAGTCCGAATGGCATGACATTGAACTGAAATAATCCAGAACCAGTGGTAAAGGCTGTCTTTTCTTTGTCTCTTGGGTCCATTTCTACCTGCCAATAACCAGACTTTAAATCTAAGGTAGAAAATAATTTACTTCCAGCTAGAGTGTCCAAGGTATCGTCGATTCGAGGCAGAGGATAACTGTCCTTCTTGGTAACATTGTTCAACTGACGGTAGTCTACACAGAACCTCGTAGTTCCATCCTTTTTCTTGACCAAGACTACCGGAGAGACCCATGGACTGGTAGAAGGTTCTATCACTCCATCTTCTTCCATTTCTCGAACTATCCTTTCAGCTTCTTGCCTCTTTGCCTGTGGTAATCTTCTAGCTGATTGACGAATTGGCTTGGCATCACCCGTATCGATTTTATGTTTTACAGCAGAGGTACGTCCTGTCTTACCTCCCTTTGGTACAAAAATGTTGCGATATCGATGAAGAAAATCTTTCATTTTTCTTTTCTCTTCTCGGTTTAGAGATGTACCAGCAACCGCCACCATTTGTTCAAACTTATCGTTGGAATTATCGGGAATAGTTGTCTGTCGAATTATAGATGTTACTGGTACGGAGGTTCCAACTTTTGTCTCTTTCTTGATCGTAATTGGGTGATCATTGACGTTTATAACTCGTACTGGAATTTCTTTAGCAGAAGTGACCAATCCTTTCCCTATCAAAATTCCTCGACCGACCTCCTCATCATGGTTCCATGGTTCCATCATCACAGGTATTCCTTCGTCAATAGTTCCTTGCAGTCTGGCCACTATGATCGTTTCGCTTCTACCAGGTACCACAGTATCCTCCTGGACAACGGCTGGCACGGTTTTGTCCTCATATGGATGAAGGAATATTTCTTCAGAACCGACTTTGATAACTCTGTTCTTGAAATCCAGTTGGAAACCATGTAAGTTCATCACATCCATTCCTAATATGACATCTTCCTCAATATCAGCGACAATAACAGTATGCGTGAACTTTTCTGAGCCAATTCCTATTTGAACCTGGACTTCTCCAAGGATGTTAGCTCTATCACCTGTGGCAGTTCGCAGTCGTAGCCTTGTTGGTAAAAGCTTCTTACGGCTATTTATAGTTGTTGGCCGTATAATCGTTCTGGTCGCTCCAGTATCCACCAATAGTGTATACTTTTTACCGTTGACTTCACCATCTACATATACACTGTCTTCGCGGCATTTCAAAGAGGCTATTAATATGAGAGGGTCTTTGGAAACGTTCCGGGTCGAAGCTGCCCCCTCTAGGCCGACCCGTTTTAGTTTTCCTGTGGAGTAGTTTCTTGATTCGTAGTGACCCCAGGGCGTTTACATGAATTGCGAACATGTCCTATTTCACCACAATTCCAGCACCTGATGGTCTTCTTCTTTTTCTTATCAGTAAAGTTCTTCATCATGTTTACTAATTGGTCTAACTTATTTTCATCTTCCTCTTCCGTTACGGACCTTACTTTACTGTATCCTCCACAAGCTTTCGAAGCCGCTTCATACTCAAGCGCGGCAGACAAGATGTCCACTAATGTTTTGTGGTGGGCTAAACGGAGTGTCTTTGCCATTTCGTGGTCACGAAGTCCATCAAGAAATGCTTCAACAGCTAAACATTCCATCATTTGTTCTGGAGCTGAAGGGTAAGCAAATCTTACCAATCTGGCAATATCTACTTCGTACTCTTGAAGTGTCTCCTCTCGCTTCTGTTTTCGAGTCTTCAACTGCGATCGGTGCAAGTTCTCCAGGTGTTCGTGACCATATCGCATGTTTAAGCTTTTCTTCAGTTGCTCAAAATCATCTGTGTCCTCCACTGGTATGGTCTGAAGAACATCCAAAGCGTCTCCTCTCAGGGCGATGGTGAGGTTTATTGCCTTCTCTTTTTGGGACCATCCGTTCGCTCTTGCAGCTGTTTCGAACTGTTTGAGATAATTTTCCCAAGACATCTTTCCGTTAAAGGTTGGGGCCTTAACACGAACAGAACTTTCGCTGCCTTCCAATTTCGGTTTCCGCTCCACTTTGAAGCTTCTCATTTCGTCCTCGTTTTCCTCTCTTAAATCTTCCATATCTTCTTTACCTCCTTTTTCCATCTCTTCCATTTGCTTTTCCATTTCTCTTATTTTCTCTTCAATTTTTTTTTCAAATGAAGACATTTTATTTTCCATAGAGGAAATATCCAAAGAAACTTTGTTTTCCAAAGAAGAAATGTCAGAAGAAACTTTATTTTCCAAAGACGAAATATCATTTTTTAAAGAAGACATATCAGTAGAAACTTTGTTTTCTAAAGAAGAAATATCATTTTTCAAGGAAGACATATCGCAAGAAATATCATTTTTTAAACAAGACATTTCGGAAGAAATATCACTCTTCAAAGAAGACATGTCGGAAGAGATATCACTCTTCAAAGAAGACATATCGGAAGAAACTTTATTTTCCAGAGAAGAAATTTCAGTAGAAACTTTATTTTCCAAAGAAGAAATATCACTCTTCAAAGAAGACATATCGGAAGAGATATCACTCTTCAAGGAAGACATATCGGAAGAAACTTTATTTAATGAAGAAATAATTGTAGCAGAAGAGTCGTCTACAAAAATATGATTTTCTGGATCTAAACCATCATTTTCCAATGCTTGCTTAAGTCGCTCCAACAGCTCGGTCTTCCTTCCTGTTGTTTCCAATTCACGATCCTCCAGCTCTTGACGCAATTCTGTCACTTTCAAGTCACAAAGTTTTTTCGACATATTTATTTATTTATTTTTTTACCTTATTTATTTACAATATCCCACTTCTGACACCAATGTAACGTTTATTTATTTTTACTAGTCTTTTAATTTATTTTTATATTATTTGAATCACTAACACTGTTTAATTTATATAACACAATTTATTTACAATACTTTAATTTATGTAAGACAATATTTACATTCGCATTTATCTAACAACAACTAGTTACTAACTAACTAAAATATTCAAATCGGTCCTTAATATATAGGTAAGTATTGTTCCCGCATACTCCGGTCTATTCTCGATCGTATCGAGTCTAGATGCTTCGCTCGTCGGACGTCATATATTCCAGAACGTTCTCGCGTCATCTGACTGCTTCGCGTCTGGGTTATAGCGCCAGGGGCGTACTCGCACAACAATACACTCGCATTCAAAATTAGATGACTTTTAATGAAATTAGCAATAATTTTGCATTTTATACTCGATTTTCGTGTTCTACGTAATCAAAATAGTGGTTTTAAACCATTTTTATGATAATCAAATTTTTGTTGAATTTTGATAAAAATCCAAGACTATAGCCTTGCTCATTTTTTTGACAAAAATACTTTTGGCTTTTGAATTGTGTGAAATTATGGAAAACGGTGCTTTTTGTGACGCTGAATCCACTGGTGCAGTCAGTTTCTCGATAGGATGTGTAGAACATCCTTAAGTTGAGCTGCGAATAATTCATGGGAAGTATACACTCGCATTCAAAATTAGTAAACTTTTAATGAAATTAGCCATAATTTTGCATTTTAAACTCGATTTTCGTGTTCTACGTAATCAAAATAGTGGTTTTAAACCATTTTTATGATAATCAAATTTTTGTTGAATTTTGATAAAAATCCAAGACTGCCTTGCTCATTTTTTTGATAAAAATACTTTTGGCTTTTGAATAGCCTGAAATTATGGAAAACGGTGCTTTTTGTGACGCTAAATCCACTAGTGCAGTCAGTTTCTCGATAGGATGTGTAGAACATCCTTAAATTGAGCTGCGAATAATTCATGGGAAGTATACACTCGCATTCAAAATTAGTAAACTTTTAATGAAATTAGCAATAATTTTGCATTTCAAAACTCGATTTTCGTGTTCTACGTTATCAAAATAGTGGTTCTAAACCATTTTTATGATAATCAAGTTTTTGTTGAATTTTGATAAAAATCCAAGACTATAGCCTTGCTCATTTTTTTAACAAAAATACTTTTGGCTTTTGAATTGTGTGAAATTATGGAAAACGGTGCTTTTTGTGACGCTGAATCCACTGGTGCAGTCAGTTTCTCGATAGGATGGGTAGATCATCCTAAAATCGAGTTGCAAATAATTCATGGAAAGTATACACTCGCATTCAAAATTAGTGAACTTTTAATGAAATTAGCCATAATTTTGCATTTTAAACTCGATTTTCGTGTTCTACGTAATCAAAATAGTGGTTTTAAACCATTTTTATGATAATCAAATTTTTGTTGAATTTTGATAAAAATCCAAGACTGCCTTGCTCATTTTTTTGATAAAAATACTTTTGGCTTTTGAATAGCCTGAAATTATGGAAAACGGTGCTTTTTGTGACGCTAAATCCACTAGTGCAGTCAGTTTCTCGATAGGATGTGTAGAACATCCTTAAATTGAGCTGCGAATAATTCATGGGAAGTATACACTCGCATTCAAAATTAGTAAACTTTTAATGAAATTAGCAATAATTTTGCATTTTAAACTCGATTTTCGTGTTCTACGTTATCAAAATAGTGGTTCTAAACCATTTTTATGATAATCAAGTTTTTGTTGAATTTTGATAAAAATCCAAGACTATAGCCTTGCTCATTTTTTTAACAAAAATACTTTTGGCTTTTGAATTGTGTGAAATTATGGAAAACGGTGCTTTTTGTGACGCTAAATCCACTAGTGCAGTCAGTTTCTCGATAGGATGTGTAGAACATCCTTAAATCGAGTTGCGTATAATTCATGGGAAGTATACACTCGCATTCAAAATTAGTGAACTTTTAATGAAATTAGCAATAATTTTGCATTTTAAACTCGATTTTCGTGTTCTTCGTAATCAAAATAGTGGTTTTAAACCATTTTTATGATAATCAAATTTTTGTTGAATTTTGATAAAAATCCAAGACTATAGCCTTGCTCATTTTTTTGACAAAAATACTTTTGGCTTTTGAATTGCGTAAAATTATGGAAAACGGTGTTTTTTGTGACGCTGAATTCACTGGTGCAGTCAGTTCCTTGATAGGATCCTTAAATCGAGTTGCGAATAATTCATGGGAAGTATACACTCGCATTCAAAATTAGTGAACTTTTAATGAAATTAGCTATAATTTTGCATTTTAAACTCGATTTTCGTGTTCTACGTAATCAAAATAGTGGTTCTAAACCATTTTTATAATAATCTAGTTTTTGTTGAATATTGACAAAAATCCAAGCCTTGCTCATTTTTTTGACAAAAATACTTTTGGCTTTTGAATTGCGTGAAATTATGAGAAACGGTGTATTTTGTGACGCTGAATTCACTGGTGCAGTCAGTTTCTCGATAGGATGTGAAGAACATTCTTAAATTGAGCTGCGAATGATTCATGGGAAGTATACACTCGCATTCAAAATTAGATGACTTTTAATGAAATTAGCAATAATTTTGCATTTTATACTCGATTTTCGTGTTCTACGTAATCAAAATAGTGGTTTTAAACCATTTTTATGATAATCAAATTTTTGTTGAATTTTGATAAAAATCCAAGACTATAGCCTTGCTCATTTTTTTGACAAAAATACTTTTGGCTTTTGAATTGTGTGAAATTATGGAAAACGGTGCTTTTTGTGACGCTGAATCCACTGGTGCAGTCAGTTTCTCGATAGGATGTGTAGAACAACCTTAGATCGAGTTGCAAATAATTCATGGAAAGTATACACTCGCATTCAAAATTAGTAAACTTTTAATGAAATTAGCCATAATTTTGCATTTTAAACTCGATTTTCGTGTTCTACGTAATCAAAATAGTGGTTTTAAACCATTTTTATGATAATCAAATTTTTGTTGAATTTTGATAAAAATCCAAGGCTATAGCCTTGCTCATTTTTTTAACAAAAATACTTTTGGCTTTTGAATTGCGTAAAATTATGGAAAACGGTGTTTTTTGTGACGCTGAATTCACTGGTGCAGTCAGTTCCTTGATAGGATCCTTAAATCGAGTTGCGAATAATTCATGGGAAGTATACACTCGCATTCAAAATTAGTGAACTTTTAATGAAATTAGCTATAATTTTGCATTTTAAACTCGATTTTCGTGTTCTACGTAATCAAAATAGTGGTTCTAAACCATTTTTATAATAATCTAGTTTTTGTTGAATATTGACAAAAATCCAAGCCTTGCTCATTTTTTTGACAAAAATACTTTTGGCTTTTGAATTGCGTGAAATTATGAGAAACGGTGTTTTTTGTGACGCTGAATTCACTGGTGCAGTCAGTTTCTCGATAGGATGTGTAGAACATCCTTAAATTGAGCTGCGAATAATTCATGGGAAGTATACACTCGCATTCAAAATTAGATGACTTTTAATGAAATTAGCAATAATTTTGCATTTTATACTCGATTTTCGTGTTCTACGTAATCAAAATAGTGGTTTTAAACCATTTTTATGATAATCAAATTTTTGTTGAATTTTGATAAAAATCCAAGACTATAGCCTTGCTCATTTTTTTGACAAAAATACTTTTGGCTTTTGAATTGTGTGAAATTATGGAAAACGGTGCTTTTTGTGACGCTGAATCCACTGGTGCAGTCAGTTTCTCGATAGGATGTGTAGAACAACCTTAGATCGAGTTGCAAATAATTCATGGAAAGTATACACTCGCATTCAAAATTAGTAAACTTTTAATGAAATTAGCCATAATTTTGCATTTTAAACTCGATTTTCGTGTTCTACGAAATCAAAATAGTGGTTTTAAACCATTTTTATGATAATCAAATTTTTGTTGAATTTTGATAAAAATCCAAGACTGCCTTGCTCATTTTTTTGATAAAAATACTTTTGGCTTTTGAATAGGCTGAAATTATGGAAAACGGTGCTTTTTGTGACGCTAAATCCACTAGTGCAGTCAGTTTCTCGATAGGATGTGTAGAACATCCTTAAATCGAGTTGCGTATAATTCATGGGAAGTATACACTCGCATTCAAAATTAGTGAACTTTTAATGAAATTAGCAATAATTTTGCATTTTAAACTCGATTTTCGTGTTCTACGTAATCAAAATAGTGGTTCTAAACCATTTTTATGATAATCAAGTTTTTGTTGAATTTTGATAAAAATCCAAGGCTATAGCCTTGCTCATTTTTTTAACAAAAATACTTTTGGCTTTGAATTGTGTGAAATTATGGAAAACGGTGTTTTTTGTGACGCTGAATCCACTGGTGCAGTCAGTTCCTCGATAGGATGTGTAGAACATCCTTAAATCAAGTTGCGAATAATTCATGGGAAGTATACACTCGCATTAAAAAATTAGTGAACTTTTAACGAAATTAGCAATAATTTTGCATATTAAACTCGATTTTCGTGTTCTACGTAATCAAAATAGTGGTTCTAAACCATTTTTATGATAATCAAATTTTTGTTGAATTTTGATAAAAATCCAAGACTATAGCCTTGCTCATTTTTTTGACAAAAATACTTTTGGCTTTTGAATAGCCTGAAATTATGGAAAACGGTGCTTTTTGTGACGCTGAATCCACTAGTGCAGTCAGTTTCTCGATAGGATGTGTAGAACATCCTTAAATTGAGCTGCGAATAATTCATGGGAAGTATACACTCGCATTCAAAATTAGTGAACTTTTAATGAAATTAGCAATAATTTTGCATTTTAAACTCGATTTTCGTGTTCTACGTAATCAAAATAGTGGTTTTAAACCATTTTTATGATAATCAAATTTTTGTTGAATTTTGATAAAAATCCAAGACTATAGCCTTGCTCATTTTTTTGACAAAATTACTTTTGGCTTTTGAATTGCGTGAAATTATGAGAAACGGTGTTTTTTTGACGCTGAATTCAGTGGTGCAGTCAGTTCCTCGATAGGATGTGTAAAACATCCTTAAATTGAGCTGCGAATAATTCATGGGAAGTATACACTCGCATTCAAAATTAGTAAATTTTAATGAAATTAGCAATAATTTTGCATTTTAAACTCGATTTTCGTGTTCTACGTAATCAAAATAGTGGTTCTACACCATTTTTATGATAATCAAGTTTTTATTGAATTTTGATAAAAATCCAAGACTATAGCGTTGCTAATTTTTTTGACAAAAATAATTTTGGCTTTTGAATTGCGAGAAATTATGAGAAAGCTTCACAAAAAACACCGTTTTCCATAATTTCACGCAATTCAAAAGCCAAAAGTATTATTGTCAAAAAAATGAGCAAGGCTATAGCCTTGGATATTTATGAAAATTCAAGAAAAATTTGATTATCATAAAAATGGTGTAGAACCACTATTTTGATTACGTAGAACACGAAAATCGAGATTAAAATGCAAAATTATTGCTAATTTCATTAAAAGTTCACTAATTTTGAATGCGAGCGTATACTTCCCATGAATTATTCGCAACTCGATTTAAGGATAGGATGTTCTACACATCCTATCAAGGAACTGACTGCACCAGTGGATTCAGCGTCACAAAAAACACCGTTTTCCATAATTTCACACAATTCAAAAGCCAAAAGTATTTTTGTTAAAAAAATGAGCAAGGCTATAGACTTGGATTTTTATCAAAATTCAACAAAAATTTGATTATCATAAAAATGGTTTGGAACCACTATTTTGATTACGTAGATCACGAAAATCGAGTTTAAAATGCAAAATTATTGCTAATTTCATTAAAAGTTCACTAATTTTGAATGCGAGAGTATACTTCCCATGAATTATTCGTCGCTCAATTTAAGGATGTTCTACACATCCTATCGAGGAACTGATTGCACAAGTGGATTCAGCGTCACAAAAAACACCGTTTTCCATAATTTCATGCAATTCAAAAGCCAAAAGTATTATTGTCAAAAAAATGAGCAAGGCTATAGTATTGGATTTTTATCAAAATTCAACAAAAATTTGATTATCATAAAAATGGTTTAGAACCACTATTTTGATTACGTAGAACACGAAAATCGGGTTTAAAATGCAAAATTATGCCTAATTTCATTAAAGGTTCACTAATTTTGAATGCGAGTGTATACTTCACATGAATTATTCGCAGCTCAATTTAAGAATGTTCTACACATCCTATCGAGGAACTGATTGCACAAGTGGATTCAGCGTCACAAAAAACACCGTTTTCCATAATTTTACGCAATTTAAAAACCAAAAGTTTTTTTGTCAAAAAAATAAGCAAGGCTATAGCTTTGCATTTTTATCAAAATTCAACAATAATTAGATTATCATAAAAATGGTTTAGAACCACTATTTTGATTACGTAGAACACGAAAATCGAGTTTAAAATGCAAAATTATGGCTAATTTCATTAAAAGTTCACTAATTTTAAATGCGAGTGTATACTTACCATGAATTATTCGCAACTCGATTTAAGGATGTTCTACACATCCTATCGAGGAACTGACTGCACCAGTCACCAGGATTCAGCGTCACAAAAAACACCGTTTTCCATAATTTCATGCAATTCAAAAGCCAAAAGTATTATTGTCAAAAAAATGAGCAAGGCTATAGCCTTGGATATTTATCAAAATTCAAGAATAATTTGATTATTATAAAAATGGTTTAGAACCACTATTTTGATTACGTAGAACACGAAAATCGAGTTTAAAATGCAAAATTATTGCTAATTTCATTAAAAGTTCACTAATTTTGAATGCGAGTGTATACTTCCCATGAATTATTCGCAACTCGATTTAAGGATGTTCTACACATCCTATCGAGAAACTGACTGCACCAGTGGATTCAGCGTCACAAAAAACACCGTTTTCCATAATTTCACACAATTTAAAAGCCAAAAGTATTTTTGTCAAAAAAATGAGCAAAGCTATAGCCTTGGATTTTTATCAAAATCAACAAAAATTTGATTATCATAAAAATGGTTTAGAACCACTATTTTGATTACGTAGATCACGAAAATCGAGTTTAAAATGCAAAATTATTGCTAATTTCATTAAAAGTTCACTAATTTTGAATGCGAGTGTATACTTCCCATGAATTATTCGCAACTCGATTTAAGGATAGGATGTTCTACACATCCTATCCAGGAACTGACTGCACCAGTGGATTCAGCGTCACAAAAAACACCGTTTTCCATAATTTCACACAATTCAAAAGCCAAAAGTATTTTTGTTAAAAAAATGAGCAAGGCTATAGACTTGGATTTTTATCAAAATTCAACAAAAATTTGATTATCATAAAAATGGTTTAGAACCACTATTTTGATTACGTAGAAAACAAAAATCGGGTTTAAAATGCAAAATTATTGCTAATTTCATTAAAAGTTCACTAATTTTGAATGCGAGAGTATACTTCCCATGAATTATTCGTCGCTCAATTTAAGGATGTTCTACACATCCAATCAAGGAACTGACTGCACCAGTGGATTCAGCGTCACAAAAAACACCGTTCTCCATAATTTCATGCAATTCAAAAGCCAAAAGTATTATTGTCAAAAAAATTCAACAAAAATTTGATTATCATAAAAATGGTTTAGAACCACTATTTTGATTACGTAGAACACGAAAATCGGGTTTAAAATGCAAAATTATGCCTAATTTCATTAAAGGTTCACTAATTTTGAATGCGAGTGTATACTTCACATGAATTATTCGCAGCTCAATTTAAGGATGTTCTACACATCCTATCGAGGAACTGATTGCACAAGTAGATTCAGCGTCACAAAAAACACCGTTTTCCATAATTTTACGCAATTTGAAAACCAAAAGTTTTTTTGTCAAAAAAATGAGCAAGGCTATAGCTTTGCATTTTTATCAAAATTCAACAATAATTAGATTATCATAAAAATGGTTTAGAACCACTATTTTGATTACGTAGAACACGAAAATCGAGTTTAAAATGCAAAATTATGGCTAATTTCATTAAAAGTTCACTAATTTTAAATGCGAGTGTATACTTACCATGAATTATTCGCAACTCGATTTAAGGATGTTCTACACATCCTATCGAGGAACTGACTGCACCAGTCACCAGGATTCAGCGTCACAAAAAACACCGTTTTCTATAATTTCATGCAATTCAAAAGCCAAAAGTATTATTGTCAAAAAAATGAGCAAGGCTATAGCCTTGGATATTTATCAAAATTCAAGAATAATTTGATTATCATAAAAATGGTTTAGAACCACTATTTTGATTACGTAGAACACGAAAATCGAGTTTAAAATGCAAAATTATTGCTAATTTCATTAAAAGTTCACTAATTTTGAATGCGAGTGTATACTTCCCATGAATTATTCGCAACTCGATTTAAGGATGTTCTACACATCCTATCGAGGAACTGACAGCACCAGTGGATTCAGCGTCACAAAAAACACCGTTTTCCATAATTTCACGAAATTCAAAAGCCAAAAGTATTTTTGTCAAAAATATGAGCAAGGCTATAGCCTTGGATTTTTATCAAAATTCAACAAAAATTTGATTATCATAAAAATGGTTTAGAACCACTATTTTGATTGCGTAGAACACGAAAATCGAGTTTAAAATGCAAAATTATGGCTAATTTCATTAAAAGTTCACTAATTTTGAATGCGAGCGTATACTTCCCATGAATTATTCGCAACTCGATTTAAGGATAGGATGTTCTACACATCCTATCAAGGAACTGACTGCACCAGTGGATTCAGCGTCACAAAAAACACCGTTTTCCATAATTTCACGCAATTCAAAAGCCAAAAGTATTATTGTCAAAAAAATGAGCAAGGCTATAGCCTTGGATATTTATGAAAATTCAAGAAAAATTTGATTATCATAAAAATGGTGTAGAACCACTATTTTGATTACGTAGAACACGAAAATCGAGATTAAAATGCAAAATTATTGCTAATTTCATTAAAAGTTCACTAATTTTGAATGCGAGCGTATACTTCCCATGAATTATTCGCAACTCGATTTAAGGATAGGATGTTCTACACATCCTATCAAGGAACTGACTGCACCAGTGGATTCAGCGTCACAAAAAACACCGTTTTCCATAATTTCACACAATTCAAAAGCCAAAAGTATTTTTGTTAAAAAAATGAGCAAGGCTATAGACTTGGATTTTTATCAAAATTCAACAAAAATTTGATTATCATAAAAATGGTTTGGAACCACTATTTTGATTACGTAGATCACGAAAATCGAGTTTAAAATGCAAAATTATTGCTAATTTCATTAAAAGTTCACTAATTTTGAATGCGAGAGTATACTTCCCATGAATTATTCGTCGCTCAATTTAAGGATGTTCTACACATCCTATCGAGGAACTGACTGCACCAGTGGATTCAGCGTCACAAAAAACACCGTTTTCCATACTTTCATGCAATACAAAAGCCAAAAGTATTATTGTCAAAAAAATGAGCAAGGCTATAGTATTGGATTTTTATCAAAATTCAACAAAAATTTGATTATCATAAAAATGGTTTAGAACCACTATTTTGATTACGTAGAACACGAAAATCGGGTTTAAAATGCAAAATTATGCCTAATTTCATTAAAGGTTCACTAATTTTGAATGCGAGTGTATACTTCACATGAATTATTCGCAGCTCAATTTAAGGATGTTCTACACATCCTATCGAGGAACTGATTGCACAAGTGGATTCAGCGTCACAAAAAACACCGTTTTCCATAATTTTACGCAATTTAAAAACCAAAAGTTTTTTTGTCAAAAAAATAAGCAAGGCTATAGCTTTGCATTTTTATCAAAATTCAACAATAATTAGATTATCATAAAAATGGTTTAGAACCACTATTTTGATTACGTAGAACACGAAAATCGAGTTTAAAATGCAAAATTATGGCTAATTTCATTAAAAGTTCACTAATTTTAAATGCGAGTGTATACTTACCATGAATTATTCGCAACTCGATTTAAGGATGTTCTACACATCCTATCGAGGAACTGACTGCACCAGTCACCAGGATTCAGCGTCACAAAAAACACCGTTTTCCATAATTTCATGCAATTCAAAAGCCAAAAGTATTATTGTCAAAAAAATGAGCAAGGCTATAGCCTTGGATATTTATCAAAATTCAAGAATAATTTGATTATTATAAAAATGGTTTAGAACCACTATTTTGATTACGTAGAACACGAAAATCGAGTTTAAAATGCAAAATTATTGCTAATTTCATTAAAAGTTCACTAATTTTGAATGCGAGTGTATACTTCCCATGAATTATTCGCAACTCGATTTAAGGATGTTCTACACATCCTATCGAGAAACTGACTGCACCAGTGGATTCAGCGTCACAAAAAACACCGTTTTCCATAATTTCACACAATTTAAAAGCCAAGAGTATTTTGATTAAAAAAATGAGCAAGGCTATAGCCTTGGATTTTTATCAAAATTCAACAAAAATTTGATTATCATAAAAATGGTTTAGAACCACTATTTTGATTACGTAGAACACGAAAATCGAGTTTAAAATGCAAAATTATTGCTAATTTCATTAAAAGTTCACTAATTTTGAATGCGAGAGTATACTTCCCATGAATTATTCGTCGCTCAATTTAAGGATGTTCTACACATCCTATCGAGGAACTGATTGCACAAGTGGATTCAGCGTCACAAAAAACACCGTTTTCCATAATTTCATGCAATTCAAAAGCCAAAAGTATTATTGTCAAAAAAATGAGCAAGGCTATAGTATTGGATTTTTATCAAAATTCAACAAAAATTTGATTATCATAAAAATGGTTTAGAACCACTATTTTGATTACGTAGAACACGAAAATCGGGTTTAAAATGCAAAATTATGCCTAATTTCATTAAAGGTTCACTAATTTTGAATGCGAGTGTATACTTCACATGAATTATTCGCAGCTCAATTTAAGGATGTTCTACACATCCTATCGAGGAACTGATTGCACAAGTAGATTCAGCGTCACAAAAAACACCGTTTTCCATAATTTTACGCAATTTGAAAACCAAAAGTTTTTTTGTCAAAAAAATGAGCAAGGCTATAGCTTTGCATTTTTATCAAAATTCAACAATAATTAGATTATCATAAAAATGGTTTAGAACCACTATTTTGATTACGTAGAACACGAAAATCGAGTTTAAAATGCAAAATTATGGCTAATTTCATTAAAAGTTCACTAATTTTAAATGCGAGTGTATACTTACCATGAATTATTCGCAACTCGATTTAAGGATGTTCTACACATCCTATCGAGGAACTGACTGCACCAGTCACCAGGATTCAGCGTCACAAAAAACACCGTTTTCTATAATTTCATGCAATTCAAAAGCCAAAAGTATTATTGTCAAAAAAATGAGCAAGGCTATAGCCTTGGATATTTATCAAAATTCAAGAATAATTTGATTATCATAAAAATGGTTTAGAACCACTATTTTGATTACGTAGAACACGAAAATCGAGTTTAAAATGCAAAATTATTGCTAATTTCATTAAAAGTTCACTAATTTTGAATGCGAGTGTATACTTCCCATGAATTATTCGCAACTCGATTTAAGGCTGTTCTACACATCCTATCGAGGAACTGACTGCACAAGTGGATTCAGCGTCACAAAAAACACCGTTTTCCATAATTTCACACAATTCAAAAGCCAAAAGTATTTTTGTCAAAAATATGAGCAAGGCTATAGCCTTGGATTTTTATCAAAATTCAACAAAAATTTGATTATCATAAAAATGGTTTAGAACCACTATTTTGATTACGTAGAACACGAAAATCGAGTTTAAAATGCAAAATTATGGCTAATTTCATTAAAAGTTCACTAATTTTGAATGCGAGTGTATACTTACCATGAATTATTCGCAACTAGATTTAAGGATGATCTACCCATCCTATCGAGGAACTGACTGCACCAGTGGATTCAGCGTCACAAAAAACACCGTTTTCCATAATTTCATGCAATTCAAAAGCCAAAAGTATTATTGTCAAAAAAATGAGCAAGGCTATAGCCTTGGATTTTTATCAAAATTCAACAAAAATTTGATTAACATAAAAATGGTTTAGAACCAATATTTTGATTACGTAGAACACGAAAATCGAGTTTAAAATGCAAAATTATGGATAATTTCATTAAAAGTTTACTAATTTTGAATGCGAGTGTATACTTCCCATAAATTATTCGCAACTTGATTTAAGGATGATCTACCCATCCTATCGAGGAACTGACTGCACCAGTGGATTCAGCGTCACAAAAAACACCGTTTTCCATAATTTCATGCAATTCAAAAGCCAAAAGTATTATTGTCAAAAAAATGAGCAAGGCTATAGCCTTGGATATTTATCAAAATTCAACAAAAATTTGATTAACATAAAAATGGTTTAGATTTTGATTACGTAGAACACGAAAATCGAGTTTAAAATGCAAAATTATGGATAATTTCATTAAAATTTCACTAATTTTGAATGCGAGTGTATACTTCTCATGAAATATTTGCAACTCGATTTAAGGATGTTCTACACATCCTATCGAGGAACTGACTGCACCAGTGGATTCAGCGTCACAAAAAACACCGTTTTCCATAATTTCACGCAATTCAAAAGCCAAAAGTACTTTTGTCAAAAATATGAGCAAGGCTATAGCCTTGGATTTTTATCAAAATTCAACAAAAATTTGATTAACATAAAAATGGTTTAGAACCAATATTTTGATTACGTAGAACACGAAAATCGAGTTTAAAATGCAAAATTATGGATAATTTCATTAAAAGTTTACTAATTTTGAATGCGAGTGTATACTTCCCATAAATTATTCGCAACTTGATTTAAGGATGATCTACCCATCCTATCGAGGAACTGACTGCACCAGTGGATTCAGCGTCACAAAAAACACCGTTTTCCATAATTTCATGCAATTCAAAAGCCAAAAGTATTATTGTCAAAAAAATGAGCAAGGCTATAGCCTTGGATATTTATCAAAATTCAACAAAAATTTGATTAACATAAAAATGGTTTAGATTTTGATTACGTAGAACACGAAAATCGAGTTTAAAATGCAAAATTATGGATAATTTCATTAAAAGTTTACTAATTTTGAATGCGAGTGTATACTTCCCATGAATTATTCGCAACTTGATTTAAGGATGTTCTACACATCCTATCGTGGAACTGATTGCACAAGTGGATTCAGCGTCACAAAAAGCACCGTTTTCCATAATTTCACGCAATTCAAAAGCCAAAAGTATTTTTGTCAAAAAAATGAGCAAGGCTATAGCCTTGGATTTTTATCAAAATTCAACAAAAATTTGATTATCATAAAAATGGTTTAAAACCACTATTTTAATTACGTAGAACACGAAAATCGAGTTTAAAATGCAAAATTATGGCTAATTTCATTAAAATTTCACTAATTTTGAATGCGAGTGTATACTTACCATGAATTATTCGCAACTCGATTTAAGGAAGATCTACCCATCCTATCGAGGAACTGACTGCACCAGTGGATTCAGCGTCACAAAAAACACCGTTTTCCATAATTTCACGCAATTTAAAAGCCAAAAGTATTATTGTCAAAAAAATGAGCAAGGCTATAGCCTTGGATATTTATCAAAATTCAAGAAAATTTTGATTATCATAAAAATGGTTTAGAACCACTATTTTGATTACGTAAAACACGAAAATCGAGTTTAAAATGCAAAATTTTTGCTAATTTCATTAAAAGTTCACTAATTTTGAATGCGAGTGTATACTTCTCATGAAATATTTGCAACTCGATTTAAGGATGTTCTACACATCCTATCGAGGAACTGACTGCACCAGTGGATTCAGCGTCACAAAAAACACCGTTTTCCATAATTTCACGCAATTTAAAAGCCAAAAGTATTTTTGTCAAAAATATGAGCAAGGCTATAGCCTTGGATTTTTATCAAAATTCAACAAAAATTTGATTATCATAAAAATGGTTTAGAACCACTATTTTGATTACGTAGAACACGAAAATCGGGTTTAAAATGTAAAAATTATGGATAATTTCATTAAAAGTTTACTAATTTTGAATGCGAGTGTATACTTCCCATGAATTATTCGCAACTCGATTTAAGGATGTTCTACACATCCTATCGAGGAACTGACTGCACCAGTGGATTCAGCGTCACAAAAAACACTGTTTTCCATAATTTCACGCAATTCAAAAGATAAAAGTATTTTTGTCAAAAATATGAGCAAGGCTATAGCCTTGGATTTTTATCAAAATTCAACAAAAATTTGATTAACATAAAAATGGTTTAGAACCACTATTTTGATTACGTAGAACACGAAAATCGAGTTTAAAATGCAAAATTATGGATAAATTTATTAAAAGTTTACTAATTTTGAATGCGAGTGTATACTTCCCATGAATTATTCGCAACTTGATTTAAGGATGTTCTACACATCCTATCGTGGAACTGATTGCACAAGTGAATTCAGCGTCACAAAAAGCACCGTTTTCCATAATTTCACGCAATTCAAAAGCCAAAAGTATTTTTGTCAAAAAAATGAGCAAGGCTATAGCCTTGGATTTTTATCAAAATTCAACAAAAATTTGATTATCATAAAAATGGTTTAGAACCACTATTTTGATTACGTAGAACACGAAAATCGAGTTTAAAATGCAAAATTATGGCTAATTTCATTAAAAGTTTACTAATTTTGAATGCGAGTGTATACTTCCCATGAATTATTCGCAACTCGATTTAAGGATGTTCTACACATCCTATCGAGGAACTGACTGCACCAGTGGATTCAGCGTCACAAAAAACACCGTTTTCCATAATTTCACGCAATTCAAAAGATAAAAGTATTTTTGTCAAAAATATGAGCAAGGCTATAGCCTTGGATTTTTATCAAAATTCAACAAAAATTTGATTAACATAAAAATGGTTTAGAACCACTATTTTGATTACGTAGAACACGAAAATCGAGTTTAAAATGCAAAATTATGGATAATTTCATTAAAAGTTTACTAATTTTGAATGCGAGTGTATACTTCCCATGAATTATTCGCAACTTGATTTAAGGATGTTCTACACATCCTATCGTGGAACTGATTGCACAAGTGGATTCAGCGTCACAAAAAGCACCGTTTTCCATAATTTCACGCAATTCAAAAGCCAAAAGTATTTTTTTCAAAAAAATGAGCAAGGCTATAGCCTTGGATTTTTATCAAAATTCAACAAAAATTTGATTAACATAAAAATGGTTTAGAACCACTATTTTGATTACGTAGAACACGAAAATCGAGTTTAAAATGCAAAATTATGGATAATTTCATTAAAAGTTTACTAATTTTGAATGCGAGTGTATACTTCCCATGAATTATTCGCAACTCGATTTAAGGATGTTCTACTCATCCTATCGAGGAACTGACTGCACCAGTGGATTCAGAGTCACAAAAAACACCGTTTTCCATAATTTCACACAATTCAAAAGCCAAAAGTATTTTTGTTAAAAAAATGAGCAAGGCTATAGACTTGGATTTTTATCAAAATTCAACAAAAATTTGATTATCATAAAAATGGTTTAAAACCACTATATTGATTACGTAGAACACGAAAATCGAGTTTAAAATGCAAAATTATGGCTAATTTCATTCAAAGTTTACTTATTTTGAATGCGAGTGTATACTTCCCATGAATTATTCGCAACTCGATTTAAGGATGTTCTACACATCCTATCGAGGAACTGATTGCACAAGTGGATTCAGCGTCACAAAAAGCACTGTTTTTCATAATTTCACGCAATTCAAAAGCCAAAAGTATTTTTGTCAAAAATGAGCAAGGCTATAGCCTTGGATTTTTATCAAAATTCAACAAAAATTTGATTATTATAAAAATGGTTTAGAACCACTATTTTGATTACGTAGAACACGAAAATCGGGTTTAAAATGCAAAATTATTGCTAATTTCATTAAAAGTTCACTAATTTTGAATGCGAGTGTATACTTCCCATGAATTATTCGCAACTCGATTTAAGGATGTTCTACACATCCTATCGAGAAACTGACTGCACCAGTGGATTCAGCGTCACAAAAAACACCGTTTTCCATAATTTCACGCAATTCAAAAGCCAAAAGTATTTTTGTCAAAAAAATGAGCAAGGCTATAGCTTAGGATTTTTTTCAAAATTCAACAAAAATAAGATTATCATAAAAATGGTTTAGAACCACTATTTTGATTACGTAGAACACGAAAATCGAGTTTAAAATGCAAAATTATGGCTAATTTCATTAAAAGTTTACTAATTTTGAATGCGAGTGTATACTTACCATGAATTATTCGCAACTCGATTTAAGGATGTTCTACACATCCTATCGAGGAACTGATTGCACAAGTGGATTCAGCGTCACAAAAAGCACCGTTTTCCATAATTTCTCGCAATTCAAAAGCCAAAAGTATTTTTGTCAAAATGAGCAAGGCTATAGCCTTGGATTTTTATCAAAATTCAACAAAAATTTGATTAACATAAAAATGGTTTAGAACCACTATTTTGATTACGTAGAACACGAAAATCGAGTTTAAAATGCAAAATTATGGATAATTTCATTAAAAGTTTACTAATTTTGAATGCGAGTGTATACTTCCCATGAATTATTCGCAACTCGATTTAAGGATGTTCTACTCATCCTATCGAGGAACTGACTGCACCAGTGGATTCAGCGTTACAAAAAACACCGTTTTCCATAATTTCACGCAATTCAAAAGCCAAAAGTATTTTTGTCAAAAAAATGAGCAAGGCTATAGCCTTGGATTTTTATCAAAATTCAACAAAAATTTGATTAACATAAAAATGGTTTAGAACAACTATTTTGATTACGTAGAACACGAAAATCGAGTTTAAAATGCAAAATTATGGATAATTTTATTAAAAGTTTACTAATTTTGAATGCGAGTGTATACTTCCCATGAATTATTCGCAACTTGATTTAAGGATGTTCTACACATCCTATCGTGGAACTGATTGCACAAGTGGATTCAGCGTCACAAAAAGCACCGTTTTCCATAATTTCACGCAATTCAAAAGCCAAAAGTATTTTTGTCAAAAAAATGAGCAAGGCTATAGCCTTGGATTTTTATCAAAATTCAACAAAAATTTGATTATCATAAAAATGGTTTAAAACCACTATTTTAATTACGTAGAACACGAAAATCGAGTTTAAAATGCAAAATTATGGCTAATTTCATTAAAAGTTCACTAATTTTGAATGCGAGTGTATACTTACCATGAATTATTCGCAACTCGATTTAAGGATGATCTACCCATCCTATCGAGGAACTGACTGCACCAGTGGATTCAGCGTCACAAAAAACACCGTTTTCCATAATTTCACGCAATTCAAAAGCCAAAAGTATTTTTGTCAAAAATATGAGCAAGGCTATAGCCTTGGATTTTTATCAAAATTCAACAAAAATTTGATTATCATAAAAATGGTTTAGAACCACTATTTTGATTACGTAGAACACGAAAATCGGGTTTAAAATGCAAAATTATGGCTAATTTCATTAAAAGTTTACTAATTTTGAATGCGAGTGTATACTTCCCATGAATTATTCGCAACTCGATTTAAGGATGTTCTACACATCCTATCGAGGAACTGACTGCACCAGTGGATTCAGCGTCACAAAAAACACCGTTTTCCATAATTTCACACAATTCAAAAGCCAAAAGTATTTTTGTTAAAAAAATGAGCAAGGCTATAGCCTTGGATTTTTATCAAAATTCAACAAAAATTTTATTATCATAATAATGGTTTGGAACCACTATTTTGATTACGTAGAACACGAAAATCGAGTTTAAAATGCAAAATTATTGCTAATTTCATTAAAAGTTCACTAGTTTTGAATGCGAGTGTATACTTCCCATGAATTATTCGCAACTCGATTTAAGGATGTTCTACACATCCTATCGAGGAACTGACTGCACCAGTGTATTCAGCGTTACAAAAAACACCGTTTTCCATAATTTCACGCATTTCAAAAGCCAAAAGTATTTTTGTCAAAAATATGAGCAAGGCCATAGACTTGGATATTTATCAAAATTCAACAAAAATTTGATTATCATAAAAATGGTTTAGAACCACTATTTTGATTACGTAGAAAACAAAAATCGGGTTTAAAATGCAAAATTATTGCTAATTTCATTAAAAGTTCACTAATTTTGAATGCGAGTGTATACTTCCCATGAATTATTCGCAACTCGATTTAAGGATGTTCTACACATCCTATCGAGGAACTGATTGCACAAGTGGATTCAGCGTCACAAAAAGCACTGTTTTTCATAATTTCACGCAATTCAAAAGCCAAAAGTATTTTTGTCAAAAATGAGCAAGGCTATAGCCTTGGATTTTTATCAAAATTCAACAAAAATTTGATTATTATAAAAATGGTTTAGAACCACTATTTTGATTACGTAGAACACGAAAATCGGGTTTAAAATGCAAAATTATTGCTAATTTCATTAAAAGTTCACTAATTTTGAATGCGAGTGTATACTTCCCATGAATTATTCGCAACTCGATTTAAGGATGTTCTACACATCCTATCGAGAAACTGACTGCACCAGTGGATTCAGCGTCACAAAAAACACCGTTTTCCATAATTTCACGCAATTCAAAAGCCAAAAGTATTTTTGTCAAAAAAATGAGCAAGGCTATAGCTTAGGATTTTTTTCAAAATTCAACAAAAATAAGATTATCATAAAAATGGTTTAGAACCACTATTTTGATTACGTAGAACACGAAAATCGAGTTTAAAATGCAAAATTATGGCTAATTTCATTAAAAGTTTACTAATTTTGAATGCGAGTGTATACTTACCATGAATTATTCGCAACTCGATTTAAGGATGTTCTACACATCCTATCGAGGAACTGATTGCACAAGTGGATTCAGCGTCACAAAAAGCACCGTTTTCCATAATTTCTCGCAATTCAAAAGCCAAAAGTATTTTTGTCAAAAAAATGAGCAAGGCTATAGCCTTGGATTTTTATCAAAATTCAACAAAAATTTGATTAACATAAAAATGGTTTAGAACCACTATTTTGATTACGTAGAACACGAAAATCGAGTTTAAAATGCAAAATTATGGATAATTTCATTAAAAGTTTACTAATTTTGAATGCGAGTGTATACTTCCCATGAATTATTCGCAACTCGATTTAAGGATGTTCTACTCATCCTATCGAGGAACTGACTGCACCAGTGGATTCAGCGTCACAAAAAACACCGTTTTCCATAATTTCACGCAATTCAAAAGCCAAAAGTATTTTTGTCAAAAAAATGAGCAAGGCTATAGCCTTGGATTTTTATCAAAATTCAACAAAAATTTGATTAACATAAAAATGGTTTAGAACAACTATTTTGATTACGTAGAACACGAAAATCGAGTTTAAAATGCAAAATTATGGATAATTTTATTAAAAGTTTACTAATTTTGAATGCGAGTGTATACTTCCCATGAATTATTCGCAACTTGATTTAAGGATGTTCTACACATCCTATCGTGGAACTGATTGCACAAGTGGATTCAGCGTCACAAAAAGCACCGTTTTCCATAATTTCACGCAATTCAAAAGCCAAAAGTATTTTTCTCAAAAAAATGAGCAAGGCTATAGCCTTGGATTTTTATCAAAATTCAACAAAAATTTGATTATCATAAAAATGGTTTAAAACCACTATTTTAATTACGTAGAACACGAAAATCGAGTTTAAAATGCAAAATTATGGCTAATTTCATTAAAAGTTCACTAATTTTGAATGCGAGTGTATACTTACCATGAATTATTCGCAACTCGATTTAAGGATGATCTACCCATCCTATCGTGGAACTGATTGCACAAGTGAATTCAGCGTCACAAAAAGCACTGTTTTCCATAATTTCACGCAATTCAAAAGCCAAAAGTATTTTTGTCAAAAAAATGAGCAAGGCTATAGCCTTGGATTTTTATCAAAATTCAACAAAAATTTGATTAACATAAAAATGGTTTAGAACAACTATTTTGATTACGTAGAACACGAAAATCGAGTTTAAAATGCAAAATTATGGATAATTTTATTAAAAGTTTACTAATTTTGAATGCGAGTGTATACTTCCCATGAATTATTCGCAACTTGATTTAAGGATGTTCTACACATCCTATCGTGGAACTGATTGCACAAGTGGATTCAGCGTCACAAAAAGCACCGTTTTCCATAATTTCACGCAATTCAAAAGCCAAAAGTATTTTTGTCAAAAAAATGAGCAAGGCTATAGCCTTGGATTTTTATCAAAATTCAACAAAAATTTGATTATCATAAAAATGGTTTAGAACCACTATTTTGATAACTTAGAACACGAAAATCGGGTTTAAAATGCAAAATTATGCCTAATTTCATTAAAAGTTTACTAATTTTGAATGCGAGTGTATATTTCCCATGAATTATTCGCAACTCGATTTAAGGATGTTCTACACATCCTATCGTGGAACTGATTGCACAAGTGAATTCAGCGTCACAAAAAGCACTGTTTTCCATAATTTCACGCAATTCAAAAGCCAAAAGTATTTTTGTCAAAAAAATGAGCAAGGCTATAGCCTTGGATTTTTATCAAAATTCAACAAAAATTTGATTAACATAAAAATGGTTTAGAACCACTATTTTGATTACGTAGAACACGAAAATCGAGTTTAAAATGCAAAATTATGGATAATTTCATTAAAAGTTTACTAATTTTGAATGCGAGTGTATACTTCCCATGAATTATTCGCAACTCGATTTAAGGATGTTCTACACATCCTATCGACGAACTGACTGCACCAGTGGATTCAGCGTCACAAAAAACACCGTTTTCCATAATTTCACGCAATTCAAAAGCCAAAAGTATTTTTGTCAAAAATATGAGCAAGGCTATAGCCTTGGATTTTTATCAAAATTCAACAAAAATTTGATTATCATAAAAATGGTTTAGAACCACTATTTTGATTACGTAGAACACGAAAATCGAGTTTAAAATGCAAAATTATGGATAATTTCATTAAAAGTTTACTAATTTTGAATGCGAGTGTATATTTCCCATGAATTATTCGCAACTTGATTTAAGGATGTTCTACACATCCTATCGTGAAACTGATTGCACAAGTGGATTCAGCGTCACAAAAAGCACCGTTTTCCATAATTTCTCGCAATTCAAAAGCCAAAAGTATTTTTGTCAAAAAAATGAGCAAGGCTATAGCCTTGGATTTTTATCAAAATTCAACAAAAATTTGATTAACATAAAAATGGTTTAGAACCACTATTTTGATTACGTAGAACACGAAAATCGAGTTTAAAATGCAAAATTATGGATAATTTCATTAAAAGTTTACTAATTTTGAATGCGAGTGTATACTTCCCATGAATTATTCGCAACTCGATTTAAGGATGTTCTACTCATCCTATCGAGGAACTGACTGCACCAGTGGATTCAGCGTCACAAAAAACACCGTTTTCCATAATTTCACACAATTCAAAAGCCAAAAGTATTTTTGTTAAAAAAATGAGCAAGGCTATAGCCTTGGATTTTTATCAAAATTCAACAAAAATTTGATTATCATAAAAATGGTTTAAAACCACTATTTTGATTACGTAGAACACGAAAATCGAGTTTAAAATGCAAAATTATGGCTAATTTCATTAAAAGTTCACTAATTTTGAATGCGAGTGTATACTTACCATAAATTATTCGCAACTCGATTTAAGGATGATCTACCCATCCTATCGAGAAACTGACTGCACCAGTGGATTCAGCGTCACAAAAAACACCGTTTTCCATAATTTCATGCAATTCAAAAGCCAAAAGTATTATTGTCAAAAAAATGAGCAAGGCTATAGCCTTGGATATTTATCAAAATTCAAGAAAAATTTGATTATCATAAAAATGGTTTAGAACCACTATTTTGATTACGTAGAACACGAAAATCGGGTTTAAAATGTAAAAATTATGGATAATTTCATTAAAAGTTTACTAATTTTGAATGCGAGTGTATACTTCCCATGAATTATTCGCAACTCGATTTAAGGATGTTCTACACATCCTATCGAGGAACTGACTGCACCAGTGGATTCAGCGTCACAAAAAACACCGTTTTCCATAATTTCACACAATTCAAAAGCCAAAAGTATTTTTGTTAAAAAAATGAGCAAGGCTATAGCCTTGGATTTTTATCAAAATTCAACAAAAATTTTATTATCATAATAATGGTTTGGAACCACTATTTTGATTACGTAGAACACGAAAATCGAGTTTAAAATGCAAAATTATTGCTAATTTCATTAAAAGTTCACTAGTTTTGAATGCGAGTGTATACTTCCCATGAATTATTCGCAACTCGATTTAAGGATGTTCTACACATCCTATCGAGGAACTGACTGCACCAGTGTATTCAGCGTCACAAAAAACACCGTTTTCCATAATTTCACGCAATTCAAAAGCCAAAAGTATTTTTGTCAAAAAAATGAGCAAGGCTATAGCCTTGGATTTTTATCAAAATTCAACAAAAATTTGATTATCATAAAAATGGTTTAGAACCACTATTTTGATTACGTAGAACACGAAAATCGAGTTTAAAATGCAAAATTATGGCTAATTTCATTAAAAGTTTACTAATTTTGAATGCGAGTGTATACTTCCCATGAATTATTCGCAACTCGATTTAAGGATGTTCTACACATCCTATCGAGGAACTGACTGCACCAGTGGATTCAGCGTCACAAAAAACACCGTTTTCCATAATTTCACGCAATTCAAAAGCCAAAAGTATTTTTGTCAAAAATATGAGCAAGGCTATAGCCTTGGATTTTTATCAAAATTCAACAAAAATTTGATTATCATAAAAATGGTTTAGAACCACTATTTTGATTACGTAGAACACGAAAATCGAGTTTAAAATGCAAAATTATGGCTAATTTCATTAAAAGTTTACTAATTTTGAATGCGAGTGTATACTTACCATGAATTATTCGCAACTCGATTTAAGGATGTTCTACACATCCTATCGAGGAACTGACTGCACCAGTGGATTCAGCGTCACAAAAAACACCGTTCTCCACAATTTCACACAATTCAAAAGCCAAAAGTATTTTTGTCAAAAAAATGAGCAAGGCTATAGCCTTGGATTTTTATCAAAATTCAACAAAAATTTGATTAACATAAAAATGGTTTAGAACCACTATTTTGATTACGTAGAACACGAATATCGAGTTTAAAATGCAAAATTATGGATAATTTCATTAAAAGTTTACTAATTTTGAATGCGAGTGTATACTTCCCATGAATTATTCGCAACTCGATTTAAGGATGTTCCACTCATCCTATCGAGGAACTGACTGCACCAGTGGATTCAGCGTCACAAAAAACACCGTTTTCCATAATTTCACACAATTCAAAAGTCAAAAGTATTTTTGTTAAAAAAATGAGCAAGGCTATAGACTTGGATTTTTATCAAAATTCAACAAAAATTTGATTATCAAAAAAATGGTTTAAAACCACTATTTTGATTACGTAGAACACGAAAATCGAGTTTAAAATGCAAAATTATGGCTAATTTCATTAAAAGTTCACTAATTTTGAATGCGAGTGTATACTTACCATAAATTATTCGCAACTCGATTTAAGGATGATCTACCCATCCTATCGAGAAACTGACTGCACCAGTGGATTCAGCGTCACAAAAAACACCGTTTTCCATAATTTCATGCAATTCAAAAGCCAAAAGTATTATTGTCAAAAAAATGAGCAAGGCTATAGCCTTGGATATTTATCAAAATTCAAGAAAAATTTGAATATCATAAAAATGGTTTATAACCACTATTTTGATTACGTAGAACACGAAAATCGGGTTTAAAATGTAAAAATTATGGATAATTTCATTAAAAGTTTACTAATTTTGAATGCGAGTGTATACTTCCCATGAATTATTCGCAACTCGATTTAAGGATGTTCTACACATCCTATCGAGGAACTGACTGCACCAGTGGATTCAGCGTCACAAAAAACACCGTTTTCCATAATTTCACACAATTCAAAAGCCAAAAGTATTTTTGTTAAAAAAATGAGCAAGGCTATAGCCTTGGATTTTTATCAAAATTCAACAAAAATTTTATTATCATAATAATGGTTTGGAACCACTATTTTGATTACGTAGAACACGAAAATCGAGTTTAAAATGCAAAATTATTGCTAATTTCATTAAAAGTTCACTAGTTTTGAATGCGAGTGTATACTTCCCATGAATTATTCGCAACTCGATTTAAGGATGTTCTACACATCCTATCGAGAAACTGACTGCACCAGTGGATTCAGCGTCACAAAAAACACCGTTTTCCATAATTTCATGCAATTCAAAAGCCAAAAGTATTATTGTCAAAAAAATGAGCAAGGCTATAGCTTTGGATTTTTGTCAAAATTCAACAAAAATAAGATTATCATAAAAATGGTTTAGAACCACTATTTTGATTACATAGAACACGAAAATCGAGTTTAAAATGCAAAATTATTGCTAATTTCATTAAAAGTTCACTAATTTTGAATGCGAGTGTATACTTCCCATGAATTATTCGCAACTCTATTTAAGGATGTTCTACACATCCTATCGAGGAACTGACTGCACCAGTGGATTCAGCGTCACAAAAAACACCGTTTACCATAATTTCACGCAATTCAAAAGCCAAAAGTATTTTTTTTTTTAAATGAGCAAGGCTATAGCCTTGGATTTTTATCAAAATTCAACAAAAATTTGATTATCATAAAAATGGTTTAGAACCACTATTTTGATTACGTAGAACACGAAAATCGGGTTTAAAATGCAAAATAATGGCTAATTTCATTAAAAGTTTACTAATTTTGAATGAGAGTGTATACTTCCCATGAATTATTCGCAACTCGATTTAAGGATGTTCTACACATCCTATCGAGAAACTGACTGCACCAGTGGATTCAGCGTCACAAAAAACACCGTTTTCCATAATTTCATGCAATTCAAAAGCCAAAAGTATTATTGTCAAAAAAATGAGCAAGGCTATAGCCTTGGATTTTTATCAAAATTCAAGAAAAATTTGATTATCATAAAAATGGTTTAGAACCACTATTTTGATTACGTAGAACACGAAAATCGGGTTTAAAATGTAAAAATTATGGATAATTTCATTAAAAGTTTACTAATTTTGAATGCGAGTGTATACTTCCCATGAATTATTCGCAACTCGATTTAAGGATGTTCTACTCATCCTATCGAGGAACTGACTGCACCAGTGGATTCAGCGTCACAAAAAACACCGTTTTCCATAATTTCACACAATTCAAAAGCCAAAAGTATTTGTGTTAAAAAATGAGCATTTTTATCAAAATTCAACAAAAATTTGATTATCATAAAAATGGTTTAAAACCACTATTTTGATTACGTAGAACACAAAAATCGAGTTTAAAATGCAAAATTATAGCTAATTTCATTAAAAGTTCACTAATTTTGAATGCGAGTGTATACTTACCATAAATTATTGGCAACTCGATTTAAGGATGATCTACCCATCCTATCGAGAAACTGACTGCACCAGTGGATTCAGCGTCACAAAAAACACCGTTTTCCATAATTTCATGCAATTCAAAAGCCAAAAGTATTATTGTCAAAAAAATGAGCAAGGCTATAGCCTTGGATATTTATCAAAATTCAAGAAAAATTTGATTATCATAAAAATGGTTTAGAACCACTATTTTGATTACGTAGAACACGAAAATCGGGTTTAAAATGTAAAAATTATGGATAATTTCATTAAAAGTTTACTAATTTTGAATGCGAGTGTATACTTCCCATGAATTATTCGCAACTCGATTTAAGGATGTTCTACTCATCCTATCGAGGAACTGACTGCACCAGTGGATTCAGCGTCACAAAAAACACCGTTTTCCATAATTTCACACAATTCAAAACCCAAAAGTATTTTTGTTAAAATGAGCAAGGCTATAGCCTTGGATATTTATCAAAATTCAACAAAAATTTGATTAACATAAAAATGGTTTAGAACCACTATTTTGATTACGTAGAACACGAAAATCGAGTTCCCATTAATTATTCGCAACTCGATTTAAGGATGTTCTACACATCCTATCGAGGAACTGACTGCACAAGTGGATTCAGCGTCACAAAAAGCACCGTTTTCCATAATTTTACGCAATTCAAAAGCCAAAAGTATTTTTGTCAAAAATATGAGCAAGGCTATAGCCTTGGATTTTTATCAAAATTCAACAAAAATTTGATCATCATAAAAATGGTTTAGAACCACTATTTTGATTACGTAGAAAACAAAAATCGGGTTTAAAATGCAAAATTATGGCTAATTTCATTCAATGTTTACTAATTTTGAATGCGAGTGTATACTTCCCATGAATTATTCGCAACTCGATTTAAGGATGTTCTACACATCCTATAGAGGAACTGATTGCACAAGTGGTTTCAGCGTCACAAAAAGCACCGTTTTCCATAATTTCACGCAATTCAAAAGCCAAAAGTATTTTTGTCAAAAATATGAGCAAGGCTATAGCCTTGGATTTTTATCAAAATTCAACAAAAATTTGATCATCATAAAAATGGTTTAGAACCACTATTTTGATTACGTAGAAAACAAAAATCGGGTTTAAAATGCAAAATTATGGCTAATTTCATTCAATGTTTACTAATTTTGAATGCGAGTGTATACTTCCCATGAATTATTCGCAACTCGATTTAAGGATGTTCTACACATCCTATAGAGGAACTGATTGCACAAGTGGTTTCAGCGTCACAAAAAGCACCGTTTTCCATAATTTCACGCAATTCAAAAGCCAAAAGTATTTTTGTCAAAAAAATGAGCAAGGCTATAGCCTTGGATTTTTATCAAAATTCAACAAAAATTTGATCATCATAAAAATGGTTTAGAACCACTATTTTGATTACGTAGAAAACAAAAATCGGGTTTAAAATGCAAAATTATGGCTAATTTCATTCAAAGTTTACTAATTTTGAATGCGAGTGTATACTTCCCATGAATTATTCGCAACTCGATTTAAGGATGTTCTACACATCCTATCGAGGAACTGATTGCACAAGTGGATTCAGCGTCACAAAAAGCACCGTTTTCCATAATTTCACGCAATTCAAAAGCCAAAAGTATTTTTGTCAAAAAAATGAGCAAGGCTATAGCCTTGGATTTTTATCAAAATTCAAGAAAAATTTGATTATCATAAAAATGGTTTAGAACCACTATTTTGATTACGTAGTACACGAAAATCGGGTTTAAAATGTAAAAATTATGGATAATTTCATTAAAAGTTTACTAATTTTGAATGCGAGTGTATACTTCCCATGAATTATTCGCAACTCGATTTAAGGATGTTCTACTCATCCTATCGAGGAACTGACTGCACCAGTGGATTCAGCGTCACAAAAAACACCGTTTTCCATAATTTCACACAATTTAAAACCCAAAAGTATTTTTGTTAAAAAAATGAGCAAGGCTATAGCCTTGGATATTTATCAAAATTCAACAAAAATTTGATTAACATAAAAATGGTTTAGAACCACTATTTTGATTACGTAGAACACGAAAATCGAGTTCCCATTAATTATTCGCAACTCGATTTAAGGATGTTCTACACATCCTATCGAGGAACTGACTGCACCAGTGGATTCAGCGTCACAAAAAGCACCGTTTTCCATAATTTCACGCAATTCAAAAGCCAAAAGTATTTTTGTCAAAAAATGAGCAAGGCTATAGCCTTGGATTTTTATCAAAATTCAACAAAAATTTGATCATCATAAAAATGGTTTAGAAACACTATTTTGATTACGTAGAAAACAAAAATCGGGTTTAAAATGCAAAATTATGGCTAATTTCATTCAAAGTTTACTAATTTTGAATGCGAGTGTATACTTCCCATGAATTATTCGCAACTCGATTTAAGGCAGTTCTACACATCCTATCGAGGAACTGATTGCACAAGTGGATTCAGCGTCACAAAAAGCACCGTTTTCCATAATTTCACGCAATTCAAAAGCCAAAAGTATTTTTGTCAAAAAAATGAGCAAGGCTATAGCCTTGGATTTTTATCAAAATTCAACAAAAATTTGATTATCATAAAAATGGTTTAGAACCACTATTTTGATAACTTAGAACACGAAAATCGGGTTTAAAATGCAAAATTATGCCTAATTTCATTAAAAGTTTACTAATTTTGAATGCGAGTGTATACTTCCCATGAATTATTCGCAACTCGATTTAAGGATGTTCTACACATCCTATAGAGGACCTGACTGCACCAGTGGATTCAGCGTCACACAAAACACCGTTTTTCATAATTTCACGCAATTCAAAAGCCAAAAGTATTTTTGTCAAAAAAATGAGCAAGGCTATAGCCTTGGATTTTTATCAAAATTTAACAAAAATTTGATTATCATAAAAATGGTTTAGAACCACTATTTTGATAACTTAGAACACCAAAATCGGGTTTAAAATGCAAAATTATGCCTAATTTCATTAAAAGTTTACTAATTTTGAATGCGAGTGTATACTTCCCATGAATTATTCGCAACTCGATTTAAGGATGTTCTACACATCCTATAGAGGAACTGACTGCACCAGTGGATTCAGCGTCACAAAAAACACCGTTTTCCATAATTTCACGCAATTCAAAAGCCAAAAGTATTTTTGTCAAAAAAATGAGCAAGGCTAAAGCTTTGGATTTTTGTCAAAATTCAATAAAAATAAGATTATCATAAAAATGGTTTAGAATTTTAGAACCACTATTTTGATTACGTAGAACACGAAAATCGAGTTTAAAATGCAAAATTATGGCTAATTTCATTAAAAGTTTACTAATTTTGAATGCGAGTGTATACTTACCATGAATTATTCGCAACTCGATTTAAGGATGTTCTACACATCCTATCGAGGAACTGACTGCACCAGTGGATTCAGCGTCACAAAAAACACAGTTCTCCATAATTTCACACAATTCATAAGCCAAAAGTATTTTTGTTAAAATGAGCAAGTCTATATCCTTGGATTTTTATCAAAATTCAACAAAAATTTGATTATTAAAAAAATGGTTTAGAACCACTATTTTGATTACGTAGAACACGAAAATCGAGTTTAAAATGCAAAATTATTGCTAATTTCATTAAAAGTTCACTAATTTTGAATGCGAGTGTATACTTCCCATGAATTATTCGCAACTCTATTTAAGGCTGTTCTACACATCCTATCGAGGAACTGACTGCACCAGTGGATTCAGCGTCACAAAAAACACCGTTTTCCATAATTTCATGCAATTCAAAAGCCAAAAGTATTTTTGTCAAAAAAATGAGCAAAGCTATAGCCTTGGATTTTTATCAAAATTCAACAAAAATTTGATTATCATAAAAATGGTTTAGAACCACTATTTTGATTACGTAGAACACGAAAATCGAGTTTAAAATGCAAAATTATGGCTAATTTCATTAAAAGTTTACTAATTTTGAATGCGAGTGTATACTTCCCATGAATTATTCGCAACTCGATTTAAGGATGTTCTACACCTCCTATCGAGGAACTGACTGCACCAGTGGATTCAGCGTCACAAAAAACACCGTTTACCATAATTTCACGCAATTCAAAAGCAAAAAGTATTTTTTTTTTAAATGAGCAAGGCTATAGCCTTGGATTTTTATCAAAATTCAACAAAAATTTGATTATCATAAAAATGGTTTAGAACCACTATATTGATTACGTAAAACACGAAAATCGGGTTTAAAATGCAAAATTATTGCTAATTTCATTAAAAGTTCACTAATTTTGAATGCGAGTGTATACTTCCCATGAATTATTCGCAACTCGATTTAAGGATGTTCTACACATCCTATCGTGGAACTGATTGCACAAGTGGATTCAGCGTCACAAAAAGCACCGTTTTCCATAATTTCACGCAATTCAAAAGCCAAAAGTATTTTTGTCAAAAAAATGAGCAAGGCTATAGCCTTGGATTTTTATCAAAATTCAACAAAAATTTGATTATCATAAAAATGGTTTAGAACCACTATTTTGATAACTTAGAACACGAAAATCGGGTTTAAAATGCAAAATTATGCCTAATTTCATTAAAAGTTTACTAATTTTGAATGCGAGTGTATACTTCCCATGAATTATTCGCAACTCGATTTAAGGATGTTCTACACATCCTATAGAGGAACTGACTGCACCAGTGGATTCAGCGTCACAAAAAACACCGTTTTCCATAATTTCACGCAATTCAAAAGCCAAAAGTATTTTTGTCAAAAAAATGAGCAAGGCTAAAGCTTTGGATTTTTGTCAAAATTCAATAAAAATAAGATTATCATAAAAATGGTTTAGAATTTTAGAACCACTATTTTGATTACGTAGAACACGAAAATCGAGTTTAAAATGCAAAATTATGGCTAATTTCATTAAAAGTTTACTAATTTTGAATGCGAGTGTATACTTACCATGAATTATTCGCAACTCGATTTAAGGATGTTCTACACATCCTATCGAGGAACTGACTGCACCAGTGGATTCAGCGTCACAAAAAACACAGTTCTCCATAATTTCACACAATTCATAAGCCAAAAGTATTTTTGTTAAAAAAATGAGCAAGGCTATAGCCTTGGATTTTTATCAAAATTCAACAAAAATTTGATTATTAAAAAAATGGTGTAGAACCACTATTTTGATTACATAGAACACGAAAATCGAGTTTAAAATGCAAAATTATTGCTAATTTCATTAAAAGTTCACTAATTTTGAATGCGAGTGTATACTTCCCATGAATTATTCGCAACTCGATTTAAGGATGTTCTACACATCCTATAGAGGACCTGACTGCACCAGTGGATTCAGCGTCACACAAAACACCGTTTTTCATAATTTCACGCAATTCAAAAGCCAAAAGTATTTTTTTTTTAAATGAGCAAGGCTATAGCCTTGGATTTTTATCAAAATTCAACAAAAATTTGATTATCATAAAAATGGTTTAGAACCACTATTTTGATTACGTAGAACACGAAAATCGGGTTTAAAATGCAAAATAATGGCTAATTTCATTAAAAGTTTACTAATTTTGAATGAGAGTGTATACTTCCCATGAATTATTCGCAACTCGATTTAAGGATGTTCTACACCTCCTATCGAGGAACTGACTGCACCAGTGGATTCAGCGTCACAAAAAACACCGTTTACCATAATTTCACGCAATTCAAAAGCAAAAAGTATTTTTTTTTAAATGAGCAAAGCTATAGCCTTGGATTTTTATCAAAATTCAACAAAAATTTGATTATCATAAAAATGGTTTAGAACCACTATTTTGATTACGTAGAACACGAAAATCGGGTTTAAAATGCAAAATTATTGCTAATTTCATTAAAAGTTCACTAATTTTGAATGCGAGTGTATACTTCCCATGAATTATTCGCAACTCGATTTAAGGATGTTCTGCACATCCTATCGAGGAACTGACTGCACCAGTGGATTCAGCGTCACAAAAAACACCGTTTTCCATAATTTCAAGCAATTCTAAAGCCAAAAGTATTTTTGTCAAAAAAATGAGCAAGGCTATAGCCTTGGAATTTTGTCAAAATTCAACAAAAATTTGATTATCATAAAAATGGTTTAGAATCACAATTCCGATTACGTAAAACACGAAAATCAGGTTTAAAATGCAAAATTATGGCTAATTTCATTAAAAGTTCACTAATTTTGAATGCGACTTCCCATGAATTATTCGCAACTCGATTTAAGGATGTTCTGCACATCCTATCGAGTAACTGACTGCACCAGTGGATTCAGCGTCACAAAAAACACCGTTTTCCATAATTTCAAGCAATTCTAAAGCCAAAAGTATTTTTGTCAAAAAAATGAGCAAGGCTATAGCCTTGGAATTTTGTCAAAATTCAACAAAAAAATGATTATCATAAAAATGGTTTAAAACCACTATTTTGATTACGTAGAAGACGAAAATCGAGTTTAAAATGCAAAATTATTGCTAATTATGGCTAATTTCATTCAAAGTTTACTAATTTTGAATGCGAGTGTATACTTCCCATGAATTATTCGCAACTCGATTTAAGGCAGTTCTACACATCCTATCGAGGAACTGATTGCACAAGTGGATTCAGCGTCACAAAAAGCACCGTTTTCCATAATTTCACGCAATTCAAAAGCCAAAAGTATTTTTGTCAAAAAATGAGCAAGGCTATAGCCTTGGATTTTTATCAAAATTCAACAAAAATTTGATTATCATAAAAATGGTTTAGAACCACTATTTTGATAACTTAGAACACCAAAATCGGGTTTAAAATGCAAAATTATGCCTAATTTCATTAAAAGTTTACTAATTTTGAATGCGAGTGTATACTTCCCATGAATTATTCGCAACTCGATTTAAGGATGTTCTACACATCCTATAGAGGAACTGACTGCACCAGTGGATTCAGCGTCACACAAAACACCGTTTTTCATAATTTCACGCAATTCAAAAGCCAAAAGTATTTTTGTCAAAAAAATGAGCAAGGCTATAGCCTTGGATTTTTATCAAAATTTAACAAAAATTTGATTATCATAAAAATGGTTTAGAACCACTATTTTGATAACTTAGAACACCAAAATCGGGTTTAAAATGCAAAATTATGCCTAATTTCATTAAAAGTTTACTAATTTTGAATGCGAGTGTATACTTTCCATGAATTATTCGCAACTCGATTTAAGGATGTTCTACACATCCTATCGAGGAACTGACTGCACCAGTGGATTCAGCGTCACAAAAAACACCGTTTTTCATAATTTCACGCAATTCAAAAGCCAAAAGTATTTTTGTCAAAAAAATGAGCAAGGCTATAGCCTTGGATTTTTATCAAAATTCAACAAAAATTTGATTATCATAAAAATGGTTTAGAACCACTATTTTGATTACGTAGAACACGAAAATCGAGTTTAAAATGCAAAATTATTGCTAATTTCATTAAAAGTTCACTAATTTTGAATGCGAGTGTATACTTCCCATGAATTATTCGCAACTCGATTTAAGGATGTTCTACACATCCTATCGAGAAACTGACTGCACCAGTGGATTCAGCGTCACAAAAAACACCGTTTTCCATAATTTCACGCAATTCAAAAGCCAAAAGTATTTTTGTCAAAAAAATGAGCAAGGCTATAGCTTTGGATTTTTGTCAAAATTCAATAAAAATAAGATTATCATAAAAATGGTTTAGAACCACTATTTTGATTACGTAGAACACGAAAATCGAGTTTAAAATGCAAAATTATGGCTAATTTCATTAAAAGTTTACTAATTTTGAATGCGAGTGTATACTTACCATGAATTATTCGCAACTCGATTTAAGGATGTTCTACACATCCTATCGAGGAACTGACTGCACCAGTGGATTCAGCGTCACAAAAAACACAGTTCTCCATAATTTCACACAATTCAAAAGCCAAAAGTATTTTTGTTAAAAAAATGAGCAAGGCTATAGCCTTGGATTTTTATCAAAATTCAACAAAAATTTGATTATTAAAAAAATGGTGTAGAACCACTTTTTGATTACATAGAACACGAAAATCGAGTTTAAAATGCAAAATTATTGCTAATTTCATTAAAAGTTCACTAATTTTGAATGCGAGTGTATACTTCCCATGAATTATTCGCAACTCTATTTAAGGATGTTCGACACATCCTATCGAGGAACTGACTGCACCAGTGGATTCAGCGTCACAAAAAACACCGTTTACCATAATTTCACGCAATTCAAAAGCCAAAAGTATTTTTTTTTTAAATGAGCAAGGCTATAGCCTTGGATTTTTATCAAAATTCAACAAAAATTTGATTATCATAAAAATGGTTTAGAACCACTATTTTCATTACGTAGAACACGAAAATCGGGTTTAAAATGCAAAATAATGGCTAATTTCATTAAAAGTTTACTAATTTTGAATGAGAGTGTATACTTCCCATGAATTATTCGCAACTCGATTTAAGGATGTTCTACACCTCCTATCGAGGAACTGACTGCACCAGTGGATTCAGCGTCACAAAAAACACCGTTTACCATAATTTCACGCAATTCAAAAGCAAAAAGTATTTTTTTTTTAAATGAGCAAGGCTATAGCCTTGGATTTTTATCAAAATTCAACAAAAATTTGATTATCATAAAAATGGTTTAGAACCACTATTTTGATTACGTAGAACACGAAAATCGGGTTTAAAATGCAAAATTATTGCTAATTTCATTAAAAGTTCACTAATTTTGAATGCGAGTGTATACTTCCCATGAATTATTCGCAACTCGATTTAAGGATGTTCTACTCATCCTATCGAGGAACTGACTGCACCAGTGGATTCAGCGTCACACAAAACACCGTTTTTCATAATTTCACGCAATTCAAAAGCCAAAAGTATTTTTGTCAAAAAAATGAGCAAGGCTATAGCCTTGGATTTTTATCAAAATTCAACAAAAATTTGATTATCATAAAAATGGTTTAGAACCACTATTTTGATTACGTAAAACACGAAAATCGGGTTTAAAATGCAAAATTATTGCTAATTTCATTAAAAGTTCACTAATTTTGAATGCGAGTCTATACTTCCCATGAATTATTCGCAACTCGATTTAAGGATGTTCTACACATCCTATCGAGAAACTGACTGCACCAGTGGATTCAGCGTCACAAAAAACACCGTTTTCCATAATTTCAAGCAATTCAAAAGCCAAAAGTATTTTTGTCAAAAAAATGAGCAAGGCTACAGCTTTGGATTTTTGTCAAAATTCAACAAAAATAAGATTATCATAAAAATGGTTTAGAACCACTATTTTGATTACGTAGAACACGAAAATCGAGTTTAAAATGCAAAATTATTGCTAATTTCATTAAAAGTTCACTAATTTTGAATGCGAGTGTATACTTCCCATGAATTATTCGCAAGTCGATTTAAGGATGTTCTACACATCCTATCGAGAAACTGACTGCACCAGTGGATTCAGCGTCACAAAAAACACCGTTTTCCATAATTTCACGCAATTCAAAAGCCAAAAGTATTTTTGTCAAAAAAATGAGCAAGGCTATAGCTTTGGATTTTTGTCAAAATTCAACAAAAATAAGATTATCATAAAAATGGTTTAGAACCACTATTTTGATTACGTAGAACACGAAAATCGAGTTTAAAATGCAAAATTATGGCTAATTTCATTAAAAGTTTACTAATTTTGAATGCGAGTGTATACTTACCATGAATTATTCGCAACTCGATTTAAGGATGTTCTACACATCCTATCGAGGAACTGACTGCACCAGTGGATTCAGCGTCACAAAAAACACCGTTCTCCATAATTTCACACAATTCAAAAGCCAAAAGTATTTTTGTTAAAAAAATGAGCAAGGCTATAGCCTTGGATTTTTATCAAAATTCAACAAAAATTTGATTATCATAAAAATGGTTTAGAACCACTATTTTGATTACGTAGAACACGAAAATCGAGTTTAAAATGCAAAATTATTGCTAATTTCATTAAAAGTTCACTAATTTTGAATGCGAGTGTATACTTCCCATGAATTATTCGCAACTCTATTTAAGGCTGTTCTACACATCCTATCGAGGAACTGACTGCACAAGTGGATTCAGCGTCACAAAAAACACCGTTTTCCATAATTTCACGCAATTCAAAAGCCAAAAGTATTTTTTTTTTAAAATGAGCAAGGCTATAGCCTTGGATTTTTATCAAAATTCAACAAAAATTTGATTATCATAAAAATGGTTTAGAACCACTATTTTGATTACGTAGAACACGAAAATCGGGTTTAAAATGCAAAATAATGGCTAATTTCATTAAAAGTTTACTAATTTTGAATGAGAGTGTATACTTCCCATGAATTATTCGCAACTCGATTTAAGGATGTTCTACACATCCTATCAAAAAACTGACTGCACCAGTGGATTCAGCGTCACAAAAAACACCGTTTTCCATAATTTCATGCAATTCAAAAGCCAAAAGTATTATTGTCAAAAAAATGAGCAAGGCTATAGCCTTGGATTTTTATCAAAATTCAAGAAAAATTTGATTATCATAAAAATGGTTTAGAACCACTATTTTGATTACGTAGAACACGAAAATCGGGTTTAAAATGTAAAAATTATGGATAATTTCATTAAAAGTTTACTAATTTTGAATGCGAGTGTATACTTCCCATGAATTATTCGCAACTCGATTTAAGGATGTTCTACTCATCCTATCGAGGAACTGACTGCACCAGTGGATTCAGCGTCACAAAAAACACCGTTTTCCATAATTTCACACAATTCAAAAGCCAAAAGTATTTTTGTTAAAAAAATGAGCATTTTTATCAAAATTCAACAAAAATTTGATTATCATAAAAATGGTTTAAAACCACTATTTTGATTACGTAGAACACAAAAATCGAGTTTAAAATGCAAAATTATAGCTAATTTCATTAAAAGTTCACTAATTTTGAATGCGAGTGTATACTTACCATAAATTATTCGCAACTCGATTTAAGGATGATCTACCCATCCTATCGAGAAACTGACTGCACCAGTGGATTCAGCGTCACAAAAAACACCGTTTTCCATAATTTCATGCAATTCAAAAGCCAAAAGTATTATTGTCAAAAAAATGAGCAAGGCTATAGCCTTGGATATTTATCAAAATTCAAGAAAAATTTGATTATCATAAAAATGGTTTAGAACCACTATTTTGATTACGTAGAACACGAAAATCGGGTTTAAAATGTAAAAATTATGGATAATTTCATTAAAAGTTTACTAATTTTGAATGCGAGTGTATACTTCCCATGAATTATTCGCAACTCGATTTAAGGATGTTCTACTCATCCTATCGAGGAACTGACTGCACCAGTGGATTCAGCGTCACAAAAAACACCGTTTTCCATAATTTCACACAATTCAAAACCCAAAAGTATTTTTGTTAAAAAAATGAGCAAGGCTATAGCCTTGGATATTTATCAAAATTCAACAAAAATTTGATTAACATAAAAATGGTTTAGAACCACTATTTTGATTACGTAGAACACGAAAATCGAGTTCCCATTAATTATTCGCAACTCGATTTAAGGATGTTCTACACATCCTATCGAGGAACTGACTGCACCAGTGGATTCAGCGTCACAAAAAACACCGTTTTCCATAATTTTACGCAATTCAAAAGCCAAAAGTATTTTTGTCAAAAATATGAGCAAGGCTATAGCCTTGGATTTTTATCAAAATTCAACAAAAATTTGATCATCATAAAAATGGTTTAGAACCACTATTTTGATTACGTAGAAAACAAAAATCGGGTTTAAAATGCAAAATTATGGCTAATTTCATTCAATGTTTACTAATTTTGAATGCGAGTGTATACTTCCCATGAATTATTCGCAACTCGATTTAAGGATGTTCTACACATCCTATAGAGGAACTGATTGCACAAGTGGTTTCAGCGTCACAAAAAGCACCGTTTTCCATAATTTCACGCAATTCAAAAGCCAAAAGTATTTTTGTCAAAAATATGAGCAAGGCTATAGCCTTGGATTTTTATCAAAATTCAACAAAAATTTGATCATCATAAAAATTGTTTAGAACCACTATTTTGATTACGTAGAAAACAAAAATCGGGTTTAAAATGCAAAATTATGGCTAATTTCATTCAATGTTTACTAATTTTGAATGCGAGTGTATACTTCCCATGAATTATTCGCAACTCGATTTAAGGATGTTCTACACATCCTATAGAGGAACTGATTGCACAAGTGGTTTCAGCGTCACAAAAAGCACCGTTCTTCATAATTTCACACAATTCAAAAGCCAAAAGTATTTTTGTTACAAAAATGAGCAAGGCTATAGCCTTGGATTTTTATCAAAATTCAACAAAAATTTGATTATCATAAAAATGGTTTAGAACCACTATTTTGATTACGTAGAAAACAAAAATCGGGTTTAAAATGCAAAATTATGGCTAATTTCATTCAAAGTTTACTAATTTTGAATGCGAGTGTATACTTCCCATGAATTATTCGCAACTCGATTTAAGGATGTTCTACACATCCTATCGAGGAACTGATTGCACAAGTGGATTCAGCGTCACAAAAAGCACCGTTTTCCATAATTTCACGCAATTCAAAAGCCAAAAGTATTTTTGTCAAAAAAATGAGCAAGGCTATAGCCTTGGATTTTTATCAAAATTCAAGAAAAATTTGATTATCATAAAAATGGTTTAGAACCACTATTTTGATTACGTAGTACACGAAAATCGGGTTTAAAATGTAAAAATTATGGATAATTTCATTAAAAGTTTACTAATTTTGAATGCGAGTGTATACTTCCCATGAATTATTCGCAACTCGATTTAAGGATGTTCTACTCATCCTATCGAGGAACTGACTGCACCAGTGGATTCAGCGTCACAAAAAACACCGTTTTCCATAATTTCACACAATTTAAAACCCAAAAGTATTTTTGTTAAAAAAATGAGCAAGGCTATAGCCTTGGATATTTATCAAAATTCAACAAAAATTTGATTAACATAAAAATGGTTTAGAACCACTATTTTGATTACGTAGAACACGAAAATCGAGTTCCCATTAATTATTCGCAACTCGATTTAAGGATGTTCTACACATCCTATCGAGGAACTGACTGCACCAGTGGATTCAGCGTCACAAAAAGCACCGTTTTCCATAATTTCACGCAATTCAAAAGCCAAAAGTATTTTTGTCAAAAAAATGAGCAAGGCTATAGCCTTGGATTTTTATCAAAATTCAACAAAAATTTGATCATCATAAAAATGGTTTAGAAACACTATTTTGATTACGTAGAAAACAAAAATCGGGTTTAAAATGCAAAATTATGGCTAATTTCATTCAAAGTTTACTAATTTTGAATGCGAGTGTATACTTCCCATGAATTATTCGCAACTCGATTTAAGGCAGTTCTACACATCCTATCGAGGAACTGATTGCACAAGTGGATTCAGCGTCACAAAAAGCACCGTTTTCCATAATTTCACGCAATTCAAAAGCCAAAAGTATTTTTGTCAAAAAAATGAGCAAGGCTATAGCCTTGGATTTTTATCAAAATTCAACAAAAATTTGATTATCATAAAAATGGTTTAGAACCACTATTTTGATAACTTAGAACACGAAAATCGGGTTTAAAATGCAAAATTATGCCTAATTTCATTAAAAGTTTACTAATTTTGAATGCGAGTGTATACTTCCCATGAATTATTCGCAACTCGATTTAAGGATGTTCTACACATCCTATAGAGGACCTGACTGCACCAGTGGATTCAGCGTCACACAAAACACCGTTTTTCATAATTTCACGCAATTCAAAAGCCAAAAGTATTTTTGTCAAAATGAGCAAGGCTAGAGCCTTGGATTTTTATCAAAATTTAACAAAAATTTGATTATCATAAAAATGGTTTAGAACCACTATTTTGATAACTTAGAACACCAAAATCGGGTTTAAAATGCAAAATTATGCCTAATTTCATTAAAAGTTTACTAATTTTGAATGCGAGTGTATACTTCCCATGAATTATTCGCAACTCGATTTAAGGATGTTCTACACATCCTCTAGAGGAACTGACTGCACCAGTGGATTCAGCGTCACAAAAACACCGTTTTCCATAATTTCACGCAATTCAAAAGCCAAAAGTATTTTTGTCAAAAAAATGAGCAAGGCTAAAGCTTTGGATTTTTGTCAAAATTCAATAAAAATAAGATTATCATAAAAATGGTTTAGAATTTTAGAACCACTATTTTGATTACGTAGAACACGAAAATCGAGTTTAAAATGCAAAATTATGGCTAATTTCATTAAAAGTTTACTAATTTTGAATGCGAGTGTATACTTACCATGAATTATTCGCAACTCGATTTAAGGATGTTCTACACATCCTATCGAGGAACTGACTGCACCAGTGGATTCAGCGTCACAAAAAACACAGTTCTCCATAATTTCACACAATTCATAAGCCAAAAGTATTTTTGTTAAAAAAATGAGCAAGGCTATAGCCTTGGATTTTTATCAAAATTCAACAAAAATTTGATTATTAAAAAAATGGTGTAGAACCACTATTTTGATTACATAGAACACGAAAATCGAGTTTAAAATGCAAAATTATTGCTAATTTCATTAAAAGTTCACTAATTTTGAATGCGAGTGTATACTTCCCATGAATTATTCGCAACTCTATTTAAGGATGTTCTACACATCCTATCGAGGAACTGACTGCACCAGTGGATTCAGCGTCACAAAAAACACCGTTTACCATAATTTCACGCAATTCAAAAGCCAAAAGTATTTTTTTTTTAAATGAGCAAGGCTATAGCCTTGGATTTTTATCAAAATTCAACAAAAATTTGATTATCATAAAAATGGTTTAGAACCACTATTTTGATTACGTAGAACACGAAAATCGGGTTTAAAATGCAAAATAATGGCTAATTTCATTAAAAGTTTACTAATTTTGAATGAGAGTGTATACTTCCCATGAATTATTCGCAACTCGATTTAAGGATGTTCTACACCTCCTATCGAGGAACTGACTGCACCAGTGGATTCAGCGTCACAAAAAACACCGTTTACCATAATTTCACGCAATTCAAAAGCAAAAAGTATTTTTTTTTTAAATGAGCAAGGCTATAGCCTTGGATTTTTATCAAAATTCAACAAAAATTTGATTATCATAAAAATGGTTTAGAACCACTATTTTGATTACGTAGAACACGAAAATCGAGTTTAAAATGCAAAATTATTGCTAATTTCATTAAAAGTTCACTAATTTTGAATGCGAGTGTATACTTCCCATGAATTATTCGCAACTCGATTTAAGGATGTTCTACACATCCTATCGAGGAACTGACTGCACAAGTGGATTCAGCGTCACAAAAAGCACCGTTTTCCATAATTTCACGCAATTCAAAAGCCAAAAGTATTTTTGTCAAAAATATGAGCAAGGCTATAGCCTTGGATTTTTATCAAAATTCAACAAAAATTTGATTATCATAAAAATGGTTTAGAACCACTATTTTGATTACGTAGAACACGAAAATCGGGTTTAAAATGCAAAATTATGGCTAATTTCATTAAAAGTTTACTAATTTTGAATGCGAGTGTATACTTCCCATGAATTATTCGCAACTCGATTTAAGGATGTTCTACACATCCTATAGAGGAACTGACTGCACCAGTGGATTCAGCGTCACAAAAAACACCGTTTTCCATAATTTCACGCAATTCAAAAGCCAAAAGTATTTTTGTCAAAAAAATGAGCAAGGCTAAAGCTTTGGATTTTTGTCAAAATTCAATAAAAATAAGATTATCATAAAAATGGTTTAGAATTTTAGAACCACTATTTTGATTACGTAGAACACGAAAATCGAGTTTAAAATGCAAAATTATGGCTAATTTCATTAAAAGTTTACTAATTTTGAATGCGAGTGTATACTTACCATGAATTATTCGCAACTCGATTTAAGGATGTTCTACACATCCTATCGAGGAACTGACTGCACCAGTGGATTCAGCGTCACAAAAAACACAGTTCTCCATAATTTCACACAATTCATAAGCCAAAAGTATTTTTGTTAAAAAAATGAGCAAGGCTATAGCCTTGGATTTTTATCAAAATTCAACAAAAATTTGATTATTTTTTTTTTGGTGTAGAACCACTATTTTGATTACATAGAACACGAAAATCGAGTTTAAAATGCAAAATTATTGCTAATTTCATTAAAAGTTCACTAATTTTGAATGCGAGTGTATACTTCCCATGAATTATTCGCAACTCGATTTAAGGATGTTCTACACATCCTATAGAGGACCTGACTGCACCAGTGGATTCAGCGTCACACAAAACACCGTTTTTCATAATTTCACGCAATTCAAAAGCCAAAAGTATTTTTTTTTTAAATGAGCAAGGCTATAGCCTTGGATTTTTATCAAAATTCAACAAAAATTTGATTATCATAAAAATGGTTTAGAACCACTATTTTGATTACGTAGAACACGAAAATCGGGTTTAAAATGCAAAATAATGGCTAATTTCATTAAAAGTTTACTAATTTTGAATGAGAGTGTATACTTCCCATGAATTATTCGCAACTCGATTTAAGGATGTTCTACACCTCCTATCGAGGAACTGACTGCACCAGTGGATTCAGCGTCACAAAAAACACCGTTTACCATAATTTCACGCAATTCAAAAGCAAAAAGTATTTTTTTTTTAAATGAGCAAGGCTATAGCCTTGGATTTTTATCAAAATTCAACAAAAATTTGATTATCATAAAAATGGTTTAGAACCACTATTTTGATTACGTAGAACACGAAAATCGGGTTTAAAATGCAAAATTATTGCTAATTTCATTAAAAGTTCACTAATTTTGAATGCGAGTGTATACTTCCCATGAATTATTCGCAACTCGATTTAAGGATGTTCTACTCATCCTATCGAGGAACTGACTGCACCAGTGGATTCAGCGTCACAAAAAACACCGTTTTCCATAATTTCAAGCAATTCAAAAGCCAAAAGTATTTTTGTCAAAAAAATGAGCAAGGCTATAGCCTTGGATTTTTATCAAAATTCAACAAAAATTTGATTATCATAAAAATGGTTTAGAACCACTATTTTGATTACGTAAAACACGAAAATCGGGTTTAAAATGCAAAATTATTGCTAATTTCATTAAAAGTTCACTAATTTTGAATGCGAGTCTATACTTCCCATGAATTATTCGCAACTCGATTTAAGGATGTTCTACACATCCTATCGAGAAACTGACTGCACCAGTGGATTCAGCGTCACAAAAAACACCGTTTTCCATAATTTCAAGCAATTCAAAAGCCAAAAGTATTTTTGTCAAAAAAATGAGCAAGGCTATAGCTTTGGATTTTTGTCAAAATTCAACAAAAATAAGATTATCATAAAAATGGTTTAGAACCACTATTTTGATTACGTAGAACACGAAAATCGAGTTTAAAATGCAAAATTATTGCTAATTATGGCTAATTTCATTCAAAGTTTACTAATTTTGAATGCGAGTGTATACTTCCCATGAATTATTCGCAACTCGATTTAAGGCAGTTCTACACATCCTATCGAGGAACTGATTGCACAAGTGGATTCAGCGTCACAAAAAGCACCGTTTTCCATAATTTCACGCAATTCAAAAGCCAAAAGTATTTTTGTCAAAAAAATGAGCAAGGCTATAGCCTTGGATTTTTATCAAAATTCAACAAAAATTTGATTATCATAAAAATGGTTTAGAACCACTATTTTGATAACTTAGAACACCAAAATCGGGTTTAAAATGCAAAATTATGCCTAATTTCATTAAAAGTTTACTAATTTTGAATGCGAGTGTATACTTCCCATGAATTATTCGCAACTCGATTTAAGGATGTTCTACACATCCTATAGAGGAACTGACTGCACCAGTGGATTCAGCGTCACACAAAACACCGTTTTTCATAATTTCACGCAATTCAAAAGCCAAAAGTATTTTTGTCAAAAAAATGAGCAAGGCTATAGCCTTGGATTTTTATCAAAATTTAACAAAAATTTGATTATCATAAAAATGGTTTAGAACCACTATTTTGATAACTTAGAACACCAAAATCGGGTTTAAAATGCAAAATTATGCCTAATTTCATTAAAAGTTTACTAATTTTGAATGCGAGTGTATACTTTCCATGAATTATTCGCAACTCGATTTAAGGATGTTCTACACATCCTATCGAGGAACTGACTGCACCAGTGGATTCAGCGTCACAAAAAACACCGTTTTTCATAATTTCACGCAATTCAAAAGCCAAAAGTATTTTTGTCAAAAAAATGAGCAAGGCTATAGCCTTGGATTTTTATCAAAATTCAACAAAAATTTGATTATCATAAAAATGGTTTAGAACCACTATTTTGATTACGTAGAACACGAAAATCGAGTTTAAAATGCAAAATTATTGCTAATTTCATTAAAAGTTCACTAATTTTGAATGCGAGTGTATACTTCCCATGAATTATTTGGCAACTCGATTTAAGGATGTTCTACACCTCCTATCGAGGAACTGACTGCACCAGTGGATTCAGCGTCACAAAAAACACCGTTTTCCATAATTTCACGCAATTCAAAAGCCAAAAGTATTTTTGTCAAAAAAATGAGCAAGGCTATAGCTTTGGATTTTTGTCAAAATTCAATAAAAATAAGATTATCATAAAAATGGTTTAGAACCACTATTTTGATTACGTAGAACACGAAAATCGAGTTTAAAATGCAAAATTATGGCTAATTTCATTAAAAGTTTACTAATTTTGAATGCGAGTGTATACTTACCATGAATTATTCGCAACTCGATTTAAGGATGTTCTACACATCCTATCGAGGAACTGACTGCACCAGTGGATTCAGCGTCACAAAAAACACAGTTCTCCATAATTTCACACAATTCAAAAGCCAAAAGTATTTTTGTTAAAAAAATGAGCAAGGCTATAGCCTTGGATTTTTATCAAAATTCAACAAAAATTTGATTATTAAAAAAATGGTGTAGAACCACTTTTTTGATTACATAGAACACGAAAATCGAGTTTAAAATGCAAAATTATTGCTAATTTCATTAAAAGTTCACTAATTTTGAATGCGAGTGTATACTTCCCATGAATTATTCGCAACTCTATTTAAGGATGTTCTACACATCCTATCGAGGAACTGACTGCACCAGTGGATTCAGCGTCACAAAAAACACCGTTTACCATAATTTCACGCAATTCAAAAGCCAAAAGTATTTTTTTTTTAAATGAGCAAGGCTATAGCCTTGGATTTTTATCAAAATTCAACAAAAATTTGATTATCATAAAAATGGTTTAGAACCACTATTTTCATTACGTAGAACACGAAAATCGGGTTTAAAATGCAAAATAATGGCTAATTTCATTAAAAGTTTACTAATTTTGAATGAGAGTGTATACTTCCCATGAATTATTCGCAACTCGATTTAAGGATGTTCTACACCTCCTATCGAGGAACTGACTGCACCAGTGGATTCAGCGTCACAAAAAACACCGTTTACCATAATTTCACGCAATTCAAAAGCAAAAAGTATTTTTTTTTAAATGAGCAAGGCTATAGCCTTGGATTTTTATCAAAATTCAACAAAAATTTGATTATCATAAAAATGGTTTAGAACCACTATTTTGATTACGTAGAACACGAAAATCGGGTTTAAAATGCAAAATTATTGCTAATTTCATTAAAAGTTCACTAATTTTGAATGCGAGTGTATACTTCCCATGAATTATTCGCAACTCGATTTAAGGATGTTCTACTCATCCTATCGAGGAACTGACTGCACCAGTGGATTCAGCGTCACACAAAACACCGTTTTTCATAATTTCACGCAATTCAAAAGCCAAAAGTATTTTTGTCAAAAGTTTGAGCAAGGCTATAGCCTTGGATTTTTATCAAAATTCAACAAAAATTTGATTATCATAAAAATGGTTTAGAACCACTATTTTGATTACGTAAAACACGAAAATCGGGTTTAAAATGCAAAATTATTGCTAATTTCATTAAAAGTTCACTAATTTTGAATGCGAGTCTATACTTCCCATGAATTATTCGCAACTCGATTTAAGGATGTTCTGCACATCCTATCGAGTAACTGACTGCACCAGTGGATTCAGCGTCACAAAAAACACCGTTTTCCATAATTTCAAGCAATTCAAAAGCCAAAAGTATTTTTGTCAAAAAAATGAGCAAGGCTACAGCTTTGGATTTTTGTCAAAATTCAACAAAAATAAGATTATCATAAAAATGGTTTAGAACCACTATTTTGATTACGTAGAACACGAAAATCGAGTTTAAAATGCAAAATTATTGCTAATTTCATTAAAAGTTCACTAATTTTGAATGCGAGTGTATACTTCCCATGAATTATTCGCAACTCGATTTAAGGATGTTCTACACATCCTATCGAGGAACTGACTGCACCAGTGAATTCAGCGTCACAAAAAACACCGTTTTCCATAATTTCACGCAATTCAAAAGCCAAAAGTATTTTTGTCAAAAAAATGAGCAAGGCTATAGCCTTGGATTTTTGTCAAAATTTAACAAAAATCAGATTATCATAAAAATGGTTTAGAACCACTATTTTGATTACGTAGAACACGAAAATCCAGTTTAAAATGCAAAATTATGGCTAATTTTATTAAAAGTTTACTAATTTTGAATGCGAGTGTATACTTACCATGAATTATTCGCAACTCGATTTAAGGATGTTCTACACATCCTATCGAGGAACTGACTGCACCAGTGGATTCAGCGTCACAAAAACCACCGTTCTCCATAATTTCACACAATTCAAAAGCCAAAAGTATTTTTGTTAAAAAAATGAGCAAGGCTATAGCCTTGGATTTTTATCAAAATTCAACAAAAATTTGATTATCAAAAAAATGGTGTAGAACCACTATTTTGATTACATAGAACACGAAAATCGAGTTTAAAATGCAAAATTATTTCTAATTTCATTAAAAGTTCACTAATTTTGAATGCGAGTGTATACTTCCCATGAATTATTCGCAACTCTATTTAAGGATGTTCTACACATCCTATCGAGGAACTGACTGCACCAGTGGATTCAGCGTCACAAAAAAAACCGTTTACCATAATTTTACGCAATTCAAAAGCCAAAAGTATTTTTTTTTAAATGAGCAAGGCTATAGCCTTGGATTTTTATTAAAATTCAACAAAAATTTGATTATCATAAAAATGGTTTAGAACCACTATTTTGATTACGTAGAACACGAAAATCGGGTTTAAAATGCAAAATAATGGCTAATTTCATTAAAAGTTTACTAATTTTGAATGAGAGTGTATACTTCCCATGAATTATTCGCAACTCGATTTAAGGATGTTCTACACCTCCTATCGAGAAACTGACTGCACCAGTGGATTCAGCGTCACAAAAAACACCGTTTTCCATAATTTCATGCAATTCAAAAGCCAAAAGTATTATTGTCAAAAAAATGAGCAAGGCTATAGCCTTGGATTTTTATCAAAATTCAACAAAAATTTGATTATCATAAAAATGGTTTAGAACCACTATTTTGATTACGTAGAACACGAAAATCGGGTTTAAAATGCAAAATTATGGCTAATTTCATTAAAAGTTTACTAATTTTGAATGCGAGTGTATACTTCCCATGAATTATTCGCAACTCGATTTAAGGCTGTTCTACACATCCTATCGAGGAACTGACTGCACAAGTGGATTCAGCGTCACAAAAAACACCGTTTTCCATAATTTCACACAATTCAAAAGCCAAAAGTATTTTTGTCAAAAATATGAGCAAGGCTATAGCCTTGGATTTTTATCAAAATTCAACAAAAATTTGATTATCATAAAAATGGTTTAGAACCACTATTTTGATAACTTAGAACACGAAAATCGGGTTTAAAATGCAAAATTATGCCTAATTTCATTAAAAGTTTACTAATTTTGAATGCGAGTGTATACTTCCCATGAATTATTCGCAACTCGATTTAAGGATGTTCTACACATCCTATAGAGGAACTGACTGCACCAGTGGATTCAGCGTCACACAAAACACCGTTTTTCATAATTTCACGCAATTCAAAAGCCAAAAGTATTTTTGTCAAAAAAATGAGCAAGGCTATAGCCTTGGATTTTTATCAAAATTTAACAAAAATTTGATTATCATAAAAATGGTTTAGAACCGCTATTTTGATAACTTAGAACACCAAAATCGGGTTTAAAATGCAAAATTATGCCTAATTTCATTAAAAGTTTACTAATTTTGAATGCGAGTGTATACTTCCCATGAATTATTCGCAACTCGATTTAAGGATGTTCTACACCTCCTATCGAGAAACTGACTGCACCAGTGGATTCAGCGTCACAAAAAACACCGTTTTCCATAATTTCATGCAATTCAAAAGCCAAAAGTATTATTGTCAAAAAAATAAGCAAGGCTATAGCCTTGGATTTTTATCAAAATTCAACAAAAATTTGATTATCATAAAAATGGTTTAGAACCACTATTTTGATTACGTAGAACACGAAAATCGGGTTTAAAATGCAAAATTATGGCTAAATTCATTCAAAGTTTACTAATTTTGAATGCGAGTGTATACTTCCCATGAATTATTCGCAACTCGATTTAAGGCAGTTCTACACATCCTATCGAGGAACTGATTGCACAAGTGGATTCAGCGTCACAAAAAGCACCGTTTTCCATAATTTCACGCAATTCAAAAGCCAAAAGTATTTTTGTCAAAAAAATGAGCAAGGCTATAGCCTTGGATTTTTATCAAAATTCAACAAAAATTTGATTATCATAAAAATGGTTTAGAACCACTATTTTGATAACTTAGAACACGAAAATCGGGTTTAAAATGCAAAATTATGCCTAATTTCATTAAAAGTTTACTAATTTTGAATGCGAGTGTATACTTCCCATGAATTATTCGCAACTCGATTTAAGGATGTTCTACACATCCTATAGAGGAACTGACTGCACCAGTGGATTCAGCGTCACACAAAACACCGTTTTTCATAATTTCACGCAATTCAAAAGCCAAAAGTATTTTTGACAAAAAAATGAGCAAGGCTATAGCCTTGGATTTTTATCAAAATTCAACAAAAATTTGATTATCATAAAAATGGTTTAGAACCACTATTTTGATTACGTAGAACACGAAAATCGAGTTTAAAATGCAAAATTATTGCTAATTTCATTAAAAGTTCACTAATTTTGAATGCGAGTGTATACTTCCCATGAATTATTTGCAACTCGATTTAAGGATGTTCTACACATCCTATCGAGAAACTGACTGCACCAGTGGATTCAGCGTCACAAAAAACACCGTTTTCCATAATTTCACGCAATTCAAAAGCCAAAAGTATTTTTGTCAAAAAAATGAGCTTTGGATTTTTGTCAAAATTCAACAAAAATAAGATTATCATAAAAATGGTTTAGAACCACTATTTTGATTACGTAGAACACGAAAATCGAGTTTAAAATGCAAAATTATGGCTAATTTCATTAAAAGTTTACTAATTTTGAATGCGAGTGTATACTTACCATGAATTATTCGCAACTCGATTTAAGGATGTTCTACACATCCTATCGAGGAACTGACTGCACCAGTGGATTCAGCGTCACAAAAAACACCGTTCTCCATAATTTCACACAATTCAAAAGCCAAAAGTATTTTTGTTAAAAAAATGAGCAAGGCTATAGCCTTGGATTTTTATCAAAATTCAACAAAAATTTGATTATCAAAAAAATGGTGTAGAACCACTATTTTGATTACATAGAACACGAAAATCGAGTTTAAAATGCAAAATTATTGCTAATTTCATTAAAAGTTCACTAATTTTGAATGCGAGTGTATACTTCCCATGAATTATTCGCAACTCTATTTAAGGATGTTCTACACATCCTATCGAGGAACTGACTGCACCAGTGGATTCAGCGTCACAAAAAACACAGTTCTCCATAATTTCACACAATTCAAAAGCCAAAAGTATTTTTGTTAAAAAAATGAGCAAGGCTATAGCCTTGGATTTTTATCAAAATTCAACAAAAATTTGATTATAAAAAAAACGGTGTAGAACCACTATTTTGATTACATAGAACACGAAAATCGAGTTTAAAATGCAAAATTATTGCTAATTTCATTAAAAGTTCACTAATTTTGAATGCGAGTGTATACTTCCCATGAATTATTCGCAACTCTATTTAAGGATGTTCTACACATCCTATCGAGGAACTGACTGCACCAGTGGATTCAGCGTCACAAAAAACACCGTTTACCATAATTTCACGCAATTCAAAAGCCAAAAGTATTTTTTTTTTTTTAAATGAGCAAGGCTATAGCCTTGGATTTTTATCAAAATTCAACAAAAATTTGATTATCATAAAAATGGTTTAGAACCACTATTTTGATTACGTAGAACACGAAAATCGGGTTTAAAATGCAAAATAATGGCTAATTTCATTAAAAGTTTACTAATTTTGAATGAGAGTGTATACTTCCCATGAATTATTCGCAACTCGATTTAAGGATGTTCTACACCTCCTATCGAGGAACTGACTGCACCAGTGGATTCAGCGTCACAAAAAACACCGTTTACCATAATTTCACGCAATTCAAAAGCCAAAAGTATTTTTTTTTAAAAATGAGCAAGGCTATAGCCTTGGATTTTTATCAAAATTCAACAAAAATTTGATTATCATAAAAATGGTTTAGAACCACTATTTTGATTACGTAGAACACGAAAATCGGGTTTAAAATGCAAAATTATTGCTAATTTCATTAAAAGTTCACTAATTTTGAATGCGAGTGTATACTTCCCATGAATTATTCGCAACTCGATTTAAGGATGTTCTACACATCCTATCGAGGAACTGACTGCACCAGTGGATTCAGCGTCACAAAAAACACCGTTTTCCATAATTTCATGCAATTCAAAAGCCAAAAGTATTTTTGTCAAAAAAATGAGCAAAGCTATAGCCTTGGATTTTTATCAAAATTCAACAAAAATTTGATTATCATAAAAATGGTTTAGAACCACTATTTTGATTACGTAGAACACGAAAATCGAGTTTAAAATGCAAAATTATGGCTAATTTCATTAAAAGTTCACTAATTTTGAATGCGACTTCCCATGAATTATTCGCAACTCGATTTAAGGATGTTCTGCACATCCTATCGAGTAACTGACTGCACCAGTGGATTCAGCGTCACAAAAAACACCGTTTTCCATAATTTCAAGCAATTCTAAAGCCAAAAGTATTTTTGTCAAAAAAATGAGCAAGGCTATAGCTTTGGATTTTTGTCAAAATTCAACAAAAATAAGATTATCATAAAAATGGTTTAGAACCACTATTTTGATTACGTAGAACACGAAAATCGAGTTTAAAATGCAAAATTATTGCTAATTTCATTAAAAGTTCACTAATTTTGAATGCGAGTGTATACTTCCCATGAATTATTCGCAAGTCGATTTAAGGATGTTCTACACATCCTATCTAGAAACTGACTGCACCAGTGGATTCAGCGTCACAAAAAACACCGTTTTCCATAATTTCACGCAATTCAAAAGCCAAAAGTATTTTTGTCAAAAAAATGAGCAAGGCTATAGCTTTGGATTTTTGTCAAAATTCAACAAAAATAAGATTATCATAAAAATGGTTTAGAACCACTATTTTGATTACGTAGAACACGAAAATCGAGTTTAAAATGCAAAATTATGGCTAATTTCATTAAAAGTTTACTAATTTTGAATGCGAGTGTATACTTACCATGAATTATTCGCAACTCGATTTAAGGATGTTCTACACATCCTATCGAGGAACTGACTGCACCAGTGGATTCAGCGTCACAAAAAACACCGTTCTCCATAATTTCACACAATTGAAAAGCCAAAAGTATTTTTGTTAAAAAAATGAGCAAGGCTATAGCCTTGGATTTTTATCAAAATTCAACAAAAATTTGATTATCAAAAAAATGGTGTAGAACCACTATTTTGATTACATAGAACACGAAAATCGAGTTTAAAATGCAAAATTATTGCTAATTTCATTAAAAGTTCACTAATTTTGAATGCGAGTGTATACTTCCCATGAATTATTCGCAACTCTATTTAAGGCTGTTCTACACATCCTATCGAGGAACTGACTGCACAAGTGGATTCAGCGTCACAAAAAAAACCGTTTACCATAATTTCACGCAATTCAAAAGCCAAAAGTATTTTTTTTTTAAATGAGCAAGGCTGTAGCCTTGGATTTTTATCAAAATTCAACAAAAATTTGATTATCATAAAAATGGTTTAGAACCACTATTTTGATTACGTAGAACACGAAAATCGGGTTTAAAATGCAAAATTATGGCTAATTTCATTAAAAGTTTACTAATTTTGAATGCGAGTGTATACTTCCCATGAATTATTCGCAACTCGATTTAAGGATGTTCTACACATCCTATCGAGGAACTGACTGCACCAGTGGATTCAGCGTCACAAAAAACACCGTTTTCCATAATTTCATGCAATTCAAAAGCCAAAAGTATTATTGTCAAAAAAATGAGCAAGGCTATAGCCTTGGATTTTTATCAAAATTCAACAAAAATTTGATTATCATAAAAATGGTTTAGAACCACTATTTTGATTACGTAGAACACGAAAATCGAGTTTAAAATGCAAAATTATTGCTAATTTCATTAAAAGTTCACTAATTTTGAATGCGAGTGTATACTTCCCATGAATTATTCGCAACTCGATTTAAGGATGTTCTACACATCCTATCGAGAAACTGACTGCACCAGTGGATTCAGCGTCACAAAAAACACCGTTTTCCATAATTTCAAGCAATTCAAAAGCCAAAAGTATTTTTGTCAAAAAAATGAGCAAGGCTATAGCTTTGGGTTTTTGTCAAAATTCAACAAAAATTAGATTATCATAAAAATGGTTTAGAACCACTATTTTGATTACGTAGAACACGAAAATCGGGTTTAAAATGCAAAATAATGGCTAATTTCATTAAAAGTTTACTAATTTTGAATGAGAGTGTATACTTCCCATGAATTATTCGCAACTCGATTTAAGGATGTTCTACACCTCCTATCGAGAAACTGACTGCACCAGTGGATTCAGCGTCACAAAAAACACCGTTTTCCATAATTTCATGCAATTCAAAAGCCAAAAGTATTATTGTCAAAAAATGAGCAAGGCTATAGCTTTGGATTTTTATCAAAATTCAACAAAAATTTGATTATCATAAAAATGGTTTAGAACCACTATTTTGATTACGTAAAACACGAAAATCGGGTTTAAAATGCAAAATTATTGCTAATTTCATTAAAAGTTCACTAATTTTGAATGCGAGTCTATACTTCCCATGAATTATTCGCAACTCGATTTAAGGATGTTCTACACATCCTATCGAGAAACTGACTGCACCAGTGGATTCAGCGTCACAAAAAACACCGTTTTCCATAATTTCAAGCAATTCAAAAGCCAAAAGTATTTTTGTCAAAAAAATGAGCAAGGCCTTGGATTTTTATCAAAATTCAACAAAAATTTGATTATCATAAAAATGGTTTAGAACCACTATTTTGATTACGTAGAACACGAAAATCGAGTTTTAAAATGCAAAATTATGGCTAATTTCATTAAAAGTTCACTAATTTTGAATAAGAGTGTATACGCCATTTTCTTAAGTGAAATGTTATTATTCTTTAATATGCTTGAAAACATGGAAAATAGGGTTTTTTAGTCGCTGAAACGACTGGTGCAATCAGTTTTTCGATAGCAACTCTAGAACCATGTTAAATCTGCATTCGGCGGAAGTGGAGCTGCAAAACCCTATGGATGCCATTTTTGCTGAAAACTATGGGTAATCCTGCAATTTTAACGCCATTTTCTTATTCTACGTGGTCAAATTAGTGTTTCTAGACCATTTTTACCAAAAATAACATACTTTAGATTTTGACCAGATTTTGAAGACACAAAATTCAAAGGTTTTAGCCTTGCCATTTTCTTAGGTGAAAATTTATTATTCTCTAATATGCTTGAAAATATGGAAAATAGGGTTTTTTTAGTCGCTGAAGCGACTGGTGCAGTCAGTTTTTCGATAGCAATTTTAGAACCACGTTAAATCTGCGTTCGGCGGAAGTGGTGCAGTAAAATCCTATGGATGCCATTTTTGCTGCAGACTATCGGTAGTACTGCAATTTTAACGCTATTTTCGTATTCTACGTATTCGAATTAGTGTTTCTAGACCATTTTTACCAAAAATAATATAATTTAGATTTTGACCAAATTTTGAAGACACAAAGGTATTAGCCTTGCTATTTTCTTAAGGGAATTTTTTTTTCCTTCAATTTGCTTGAAGATATGAAAAATTGGGTTTTTTTAGTCGCTTAATCGACTGGTGCAATCAGTTTTTCGATAGCAACTCTAGAACCATGTTAAATCTGCGTTCGGCGGAAGTGGTGCCGTAAAACCCTATACAAAAAACAAGAAAATTCATAATACAAAAAACTTCAATACAAACTAACTACCATAAGGCCACAGTTTGTTAGGATATAATGACTTGACTTATGTCAAGCAATGGTGACAGTGACGTCACAATAATGTGGCGTATTCAAAAATATTTGCGCATGAGTATTCAATAAAGAGATAGGTGTACTCTCCACTTAACTTTGTAGTTGGATTTTTTTCTCACAGAACAAACAAATGTGTTATATACATGTACATAAAACCATAAATAAGTCATTAAATAATTTGAAGTCCATGGTTTAAGTAACGCCACCAAAAGCAATGTAGCCAGTATGATAAATCAAATAATCTTATCATGGCGACCAACAGAGTACGACAATTTCACCAATAGTCGAAATAGGGCTGTTATGTCCTTTGTTTTATGAATACCACGTAGTCGACAACTCTCTTTATTTCTAATTTCTCTATGGTTGACATCTCTGTCGACGCCAGTGAGTAGTGACACGTGACAAGTGAAAAATTTTGTATAAGGGAAAGGAAAAGCCATAGAGCTTGTGTAATTTGTTTGACATATAAATGATATTATAAATATAAAAGAAACCTAGTCAAAGAATTTTAAAGTTTAATTTAAGTAAGTGTTGTTTAGTTAATATTATTAGTCTATGAACTTGTCATTTTAATTCCTTTTTAGCAATTACTTAAAATTGGGTTATGTATCTAATGGGAATTTGCATTTTTTGTAAACATTAAAAAAGTATTTTTTCAGATATCTTAGACATGGCGGATCAACAACAGTTCTTTTTAAAATGGAATGATTTTCAGAGTAATATGGTTTCATCTTTTAGACATCTTCGAGATGAAAAAAGTTTTACAGACGTAACTTTAGCCTGTGAGGGCCAAACATGTAAAGCTCATAAAATGGTACTGTCTGCGTGTAGTCCTTATTTTAAAAGTTTATTAGAAGTAAGTGTTGAAACCTTGTCAAAAATTGATATAGGTACCTATAATTTTTGAATATACATTTCTTACCAAAAGTGGAAATAATTTATATAAAGTACATTTATTTAGTAACCTTTATTCTTTTACAGGTTATAGGGTTTGGTTACTTATTTTCTAGTATATTATTTGTGGTTTCTTTTAACAATAATTACCCTACTACTTAAGGAAAGCAATATGGTTAGATTTTCTTGTTATAAACCTGAAAAGTTATGGTTTTGTTGCTATCAAATAGAATCACATTTTTAACTGACTTTTATGTTACTTTAACAATTGTTCAATTTCTTATGCAATGGATGAGTTAATGGTTGTGCATAGTACTGCCTCTAAAAATGTGTTGTGCAGTGTACACATTTTTAATATATATATTTACAAAAATATTTTGTGATACTATTAAGTTGAAACCAATTGATGTTACAATTTTTAATCATTTTAAACTTTCTGATGTAATAATTTTTTTGATCTTCATTTATAACATATTTTTAATTGTTTTTATATTTTATTAGGAAAATCCTTCAAAACATCCTATTATAATCTTGAAGGATGTTGCCTATAGTCACCTACAGGCTATTCTAGAATTCATGTATGCAGGAGAAGTAAATGTGAGTCAAGAACAATTACCAGCCTTTTTAAAAACAGCAGACAGACTCAAAGTTAAAGGATTGGCAGAGGCACCACAGGCAATTAATAGAGAATAGTTTGTACTTCATTTTAGTACATAAGGAGATGGCAGTTTTTCACAAAAACCATAAAATATGGATATCTAAAAATTCCAGTTTTTATTTATATACAGTTTTATTTGATATAAAATACCAATATAATTGAATTCTACTCAACTTTTTAGTTAGTAAATAAAATTGATTATCCTATAAATATTTAACAAACATTTGGTAGTATCGTTAATTTTTAACCTTTTAAAGAAACATTTTTTTCCTAATTGAAGTATAAATGATTTCTTAATAAGCTATTTAATTGTGACCAATCACTTGTAGGTGACAATTAACAAGTAGAAAATTTGCTGTGTTTTTTACCATATTGTGTAGTTATTTATTAGACAAACACTATAATTCTATAGAATACATTTAAATAATTTTATGAATATTATGAAAATAATTTTTTGCAAATTATATACTTCTAGCAATTTGAATTATTTAACTAGTTATAAATATTATAGGTGGCTTAAAAATTCAACCATTGAATTTTTTATAAAACTAAGCTAGATTAAATTTTCATCAGTTTTACTATTAATTCCTTAAATCTTTGGCTCATGGAGAATCTTGGATCATTCTGCTCAGTATATAATTTTAACAAACAAGTCAACATCAAAATAAATGTGTTTTGTATATTATAGTTTGTAATCATTAATTATTATTTTCGTTGTATTTGATTTTTTGATATCTTACAACTATGAGTATTTGTGAAATACTGTTAATTGTAATTTTAGTGTTACAGTATATTCACTTCTGCTACTGACTTGGAATATAAATAATAGTAGTTTTGATCTAAAAACACCCACTAGCTGATAAGAATCAACATATTGAAACGGTCTTTTGTTAAGAGAGAAATGAACAATTAAATGTATGTGTTAATGAAATATAAAGTTAATTATAAACTTTTGGATTGTCGATAATTGTTAAATTTATAATTTATTACTATTATACATTTTTATTTGTCAAAATTACTGCCATGTCACAGATCCAGAATTGAAATTACAAAAGTTGCTCAATAACATGGAAAAACTAAATAAACATGATCTTTGGTGAACTTTATAGATTCTTAATTCCATTGTTTTTAAATTATAACTGACCAAAAATATTAGTTTTTCCAAATTATTTTCCACAATCTAAAAGTATAATAATTTGAATCTCAGTAGGAGTAATGTGGAAGTTGTTTTGTCCCAAAAATGCTTAAACAACCCCAAAATTCTTATATGAATTTTCCAAGTTCTGATTATGCTGTAGCTCTAAAATTATTAATTAATTAAGTTATTTTGAGACTATAAAAAAAGTTTGTTAGAGTTTGAGAGGATGTGAACTCACTTTTGAGGTACGAAATACTTAGTGTTTTTTTATTATTATTGATTATGATTATTTTGTTTGTGTCTATAATATGTAATATTAATTTGTAATTAGGTAATTAAATAGGAACGCAAGTGCATATATTATATCCGTTTAAGTGAATTTAAGAATGCGATTTTATATTAAGAATGTGATTCTTAAAACATATTTTATAATATTTAAAAAAAATGCTTATAAATTAATAAATTATTAAGTGCAAATAGATTTATTTAAATTAACTAAGTTTGTATCAAATTGTTTTATAAAGTAAATTCGCATCTTTATGAAGACAAGATAGTGTTTGAAACCACGGTAGATCGAATATTTTCTCTCCACCCAAAAAATATTTATTAACTATTAATATATAAATCAAATATCTATATATGGAGTGTTACATTGTTGGTTAAATTCTAAGACTGGTGCTTGAAAATATTTTACAAACCATTTTAATTTGTGCGGAGTTGTATAAATGATGCACCAGGAAGAACTAAGGTCAAGGGAATAAGTTTCAAAAATAAACTAATTGATTTTGTTACATTTAGTTTGCCCAGCAAATAATTATCTATGTGTCCTTTTGTTTGAGAAAGTATATTCACGTGGATTCATGTCTTTAATTTGCTATCTTGTAATGTTTAGTATAAACAAATATTTTAGTGCAACGTAATTTCATTTAAATTGTTTTAAATTCGTATTTGTATGCTTAGTTGGAAATGATGTAAAATATGTTGGATCGTCTTATTCTTCATATAAATTTCTATGACTGTAAAAATATATATTTCTATATATAAGTATAATTTTTGTAATTTTTATATGTTCTGCCTTTTTGTAATTTTTCTAGTTCTAGGATTTACTTTTCAGTTGTTTGTACAGGATGCGATAATGCAGCCTTATATTAACCCTAAATTATTCCTTTTGGGTTTACCATTGTGTTACCATTTAACATACTTTCTGGATCTAAATTACAATAGAATATTAAAATATTATTAAAGTGATTGTGCTTTATTATGACTTTTTAAAATGTTTCATGCATTTAAACATTGTAACCATATTATGACGTTGTGATATGATTTAAATGTTGAGAGTGAATCCATAAAAATATTTAGTTAACTTTTAAAAAATAACAATATACCAAAAGAAAAAATGTAATTTACAATAAAACAACCATTAATCTTAATTTCGTCTTTAATTAGTTGTAAAAGATATTTCAATAATTAACAAAATTTATAAATGTTTATCACAGCAAAAATTATGATAGTTAAATACCTCGGCTAGGGGTGAGTAAGTTCATTAGCTCTGACTATAGTACAATATTTGTTTCTTTAAGAAATTATAAGGGCGCCACTGAAATCTTTTTATTTTTTATGATATTACTGAAGAAAGTTGTTTTAAGCTGGTTTGCAGAATTTATTCAGTTTTTAACAGATAATAAGTTACTAGAAGTAATGGAAATTCCTAGGAGGATATTATAAGGGCGCCACTGATATCTTTTTATTTTTTATGATATTACTGAAGAAAGTTGTTTTAAGCTGGTTTGCAGAATTTATTCAGTTTTTAACAGATAATAAGTTATTAGAAGTAATGGAAATTTCTAGGAGGATATTTAACGGCGATGAGACAGGAGTAATGGGAAGAGAGTACTTTTCTGTCGCCTCCCTTGAATTCGCGTTCAGTGTAAACCAAAAATGAGGTGGTCGAGAGTTCAGTAGGGTGGTCAAGAACCCATATTTTTGCAGTTTTTCTATCTTTGCAAAATTTCATTGCTAAAATTTGAAAATTTACTTTCAGAAACTCAGTTGGATGATCTCTTAGATTCCATAGTATCCGTCATATCGAACTCGATGAAATTTGATAATACCTAATGTATATTGGACCCTTTTAAAAATTATGATTTTGTTAATTGGTCGAGAACCAGTGAACTTATCCTATATAAATTAATATGTTTTGATACATGATTTTTTTACACTTTCACTGCCAGTCACATTACACGATCTCATCCCACATGCCGAAATTCTGATTATGCGGGATTTTAATTATTTCCGAGAGATTAAATAATAGATCAAATATACAAAATTCTTATGTCACAGTATGAGTGATTGAACTCTTCCGAAACGGCTTTACTGATTTTTATCAAATTTTATATGCATCCTCAGTAGTTCCGAAAATCGGACAACATCCATTTTTCAACCCCGTAAATGTTTAGGGTGGTCCACCCTTAATTTTTTTGTTTTAGTCGTCAAAGAATTCCACTGTTCGAATATTCAAGTAATTTGACTATTCAAATAATTCTCGACTATTCTAATTATCCAACCAATTGGATATTCAATATTCGTGGTTTTCGTACAATTTTTTTGTTCATGAATTAAATTTAACTCTCATGCTCATTTACACTCATAACCAAAGTCATGTTTTGGTAGTTTCCAAGATATAAAATAAACAAAATCTGAAACCCCTTAGCGCATTTTTAATTTAATTAGTGAATTTGAATGTATTTAACCTGTCTATCTGGAGACATACTGTGTATGGAGTACTAATAATTATCTAGGTCAGGTAGGTAAATAACTATTGATAGTCTAAATGTTCTGAAATTCTAAATTCCCGAATAAGTTGGATATCCCTACCTAGTACGTTAGATAATATAATATTTGAAACGACTTTTTCGGTATTTAAATAAACGACTGTTCAAATATTTTGCTAGCAAACGCACTGATTATTAGTTAATCGATTAGTAATTCAAACGTTCAAATAATTCTAATCGAATACAAAAATTTGAGAAATTCCGAGCCCTACTATGAACTATCATCAAAAGATGGAAAAAACCACTGATAAACTATGCCGCATTTCTTCTTAGAAAACTGCTTCATTTCGGTAAGGTTTAGATGAAACCTAAGAAAATGGCGTACGCAACTCTTAGGCAAGTGCTGAAATTCTTCGAAAGTTCTAAGCTAACCTAGAAAGGGTCGTATTACTAAAGAAATCGCATTGTCTTAAGTAAAATATCCCAGACTCTCAAAGCATAGTCCTTTTATACATTAAAACGAATATACTTTATAATTTTTTTTATTGATAAATTTATACATAACAAATTTGCGTAATAAAAAATCAAAATATATACAGATTTCAACAAATTTACATTACGTATGGATCTGCTAAATTAGACGTTACAGATAGGAATTTGGGTCATATACCAAGTTTGCCATTGATGCTACCCATTCCACATAAATGAGCCCCCCCCGGCAGATAATTATTATGCTAAAATATTATTTTTAATTAAAAAAAGGTTTGAACAAGCATACCATCAAAGGCTGACGATTTTTTAAAAAGTTACTTTATTATAGAGGCTGAAATACAAGGGCAGTAGGGTAAAAAAATATGCTACATTTATCATGTCTGTATACAACTGTATTGATGGGCATAATATTTAGAATAGCATATAAAATTTCAAAATTTTTAAAATACAGCTAAACATCGTACATACAAAAATTAAAGATAACATTGCAATTTACCGACCAAGACCCGTATATACAATACCATAAATGCAAATTTGAAAGTATCACATACAACAAATTGAACATCAAATTTGAAACAAATGAACTTAAGACTAATTGATATTTTATTTGGTGTATTGACCTGATTAAGATACCACAAATATTTAAATCTTAAAATCTATAAAAAAAGTTATTTAAATATTTTCATTCTAAATTATACACATAAAAACACAATTATTTAAAATCAATACAGAAAGTAGTAAAGTACTTTTTTAGAAATTAATTTAATGTTGTCGAACAAGTCAACTTATACTTAATATGACTTAAAAACTGGTTTCAAATTATTCAAGGTTTGTTCATACAGAAAATCATTGACAAGCTTCCAACATGTTGTGGATATAACAGATAAATGACAATGGACATGTAGCGTCAATTTTGGTATCAGAGAACAGAAAATTTGCATATTTTTTGTTATCATGCTACTGCTGATGATTCATGTCTGTCAGTATTTGATAAAAAGGAAGGTAAAAAAACCTCTTCATAAAGTTTTACTCCGAGTAGAGTTAAGGAGAGTCGGGTTAAGTAAGAGTTAACTCTATGAGTATGCTACTTTGGGTGTCTTCATGAACGATCGGAGTAAACAGTTGAATTGACCACTATTATTTAAAATTATAACCTAAAAAGTTGAAAATTAAGAACAGTAAACAACGAATAAATAGTGGAAGTTTCATTCAACCGTTTAGTTGTTTACTGTTCTTAATAAGATGGACTTTCACACAGTAAGGGTTAGTACAATAAATTTCATTCAAAAGTTGACCCTATGAAAACGTAATTTTAGAAAAATTGCAGAAAACGTGAAGAAAGTAATTTATTTTTCTACTTTTTCTTTTGCCAAAAGTTTATTGCTGAATATTGAGGTATTATATAATGCTTTAATATCTGTGCTTAATATCATAATGAATCTGGGTTGTCTCATACCTCACAGAACACAAATTATCTCCTGTTTTCGTTAAAATAAGTAGATACTCAACACTGTGCATGTCCAGTTAATTTCTACTCACCTCTTTGATTTGAGTTAACAGAGTTAATTCTTGAGTTAACTATGTTAAATTTTTGAACGCCGTACTCTGAATGTACTTCCGATCATACTCAGATTTCTGAACGCTATAGAGTTAACTCTGAGTTAAAGAGTAAACTTTATGAACGCAACCCAGAAGAAAACGTTACATCAGATTAAGATATTTTTACACATAAAATATGTAAAATTAAAAACGTTATTACACTTATGACATACTTTTTTTTCGGGCTGAGATGGAAAAATCATGTTCGATTAATTATTTACCAGAACCCAACAGTGTTGGACTCATCGCCGAGAAGATGCCTACCAACCCAATTCACCTCAAATCTCGCCGTTACCCCCGCCTCGGAGTCACTACCCTAGCATACTTTAAGACTGGCGGTCCCTCACACTCCAGCTATACAATCGTATGATATACTGAAAACAAAAGTCGTACACCCAGAAAGTGTAACAACGCTTTTAATTATATACAAAGTGGCGCACCGAAAACGAAACAGAGGCATTTACTGGTAGATGATTCCTTTTTTGAAAAAACGCTCGGACCCGTCGATTATGTGGTGGTCATTTTCAACATTTATTCGGCTGACAGGTCAGTTCATTCTTTATTTTTTAACAACTTTGCTGCTATGTATTGATCTCCCCTTACGATGATGTATTTAAACTTTAAATCAATAAATCTCCATAACTACTGAATTGAAGTACATGAATTTTACATCATTGTAAAGGGAGTTGAAAGACCTTTTAAATGATGGATCATTCGACCCCCCTTTCCATTTAAGATTTTAGGAATGGTGCCACCCCAGCTTAGGGGGCTGTAAATGTTAATGTGATTTTATGCCAATTTTGTGTCCCCCTCAATAAGAAAATCGACGGGTCCGAGCGTTTTTTTAAAAAGGAATCATCTGCCAGTAAATGCATCTGTTTCGTTTTCGGTGCGCCACTTTGTATATTTTATTCAGAAAAATCTTCTAATCTGTGGAAAGGTTCTTTTCTGAAGAGGTTTTATCTATTTTACCAGGTTACTCTTATGATTGCGTTGTAAGCCAAAATCGCTAAGTTACTCATTTTAATAAAAATTACACAGTTTCGGCTTTTAAAATACAGATTTTCCTTCCTTTTATTATTTTTTTAAATGTGTACAGTCTTCTGATTTATTAATCTTTGTTCGTTGCCCGTTTAAATTAATAGTTAATTTTCTGTTCAAGGATTATATTAGTAGCTATATTTTTCCGGTTGTGTTAGTTGCCAATACACGAATTATTAATAAAATAAATAAATAATAAATAACAAAATGTAGCTACATTTTCTTTAAATAAAATAAACATTCATTATTTATTTATTTGAAAAATTTAAATCAACTTGATCGGTATCGTCACAGTTTTGATTGTCTGCAAGAATATTCAACATTTTACTTTTGAAAAGTGCAGATTCATGATGTCCCTAACATGCTGTATGAACACACCTTTTATCTTCCATATTAGTTGATTGTTTAAATACTCTTCAATGACGTGGGGCAATAAATAGAATAAAGTAATGTATTTTATAAATTAAACAAGGGTGTGTACATTTTCTAATAAGTGGTGAAAATATCAAGTTATTAAAGTTTATCACGAAAGGTGAAAGATATTTGTAACAATATATTGATTACCTGTTTTAATATTTATTACCCTCTGTGTTGTGGTGAACACAATTTATATAACCAATAACTTAAAATATATCAATTTATCAAATGGTGCAAGACATTTGAAACTAAAGAAACTAGCACCAATAACAATTCTTGGTCAAAACAAAACTTTCCAAAACAAAAAGTTGAATAATTCTAAAATAATTAGCCTGTTTGGCATATATCCAGTCTTCTGGCACTTTGGCCGAATTTTGTTGATAAATGTACACCAAAATTGTTTTGGAATATTTTGAGCTTCACATGAAAAACTCCTGTGTGGAGTGAGATAATGTGAGTCATGCATTAGGAGGACGATCAAGACAGCTAATTTCTAGTACTCTTAATCCTCTTAAACTTGGATCAGTTAATTTAAGTCCTCTTGGTTCATACACTCGTTCATTTTGCTCAGCTATATATTTTGATACCTTCTTTAAACACTAAAAACAAATTCTAATTTACCATTGTATTTTCAGGGAATTCAAATAACAAACCAACTCATAAATAAAACATTTTCAAATAAAATAATCAGAAATACTTAAATATTGAAAATAAACATAATAAGAGGAATTGAAGGTAGTAAAATAATGTCAAGAACCAAAAAATGAAACGCCTCATATGGATACAAATGGATAAGGCTTATGTTCTTGGAATTTAACAGTGAAATATGTTAACTTTCAGTTTATTATATAAAAACATGTTGACAGAAGATTGGCGAAAGATTGTTATTGAGCTAGAGGTAAGTGGACATGTGAATACAATCATTAAGAAATTGCACCTGTTAAAGTCACATGCCTGGAGTTGATCTAGATTGTGAAGTCGAAAAATATCTCCCAAAACTAATGTGTAAGACAACATATTGAGGTAGTGGTTTCACTCTAGTGAAATCATCAGTATTCCAATTGCTGGAGTGGGTAAAAAACTCAGTGTCCAGCCTAAAACCAAGGGCCGATGGTAAACTAAGATTTGTGGGTGTAGATGACAATGCTGACCAAAGCTTAGGAAAAAGATAATGTGCTATATTGCTTGGAGGAGAAAAACCCACACCTTCAAATGGCCAAATGGTGTGAGTTTCACCATAAGACCAAAACTTATCCCAAAGGCCATGGTGGAGATTACACAAGGTAAATTTGATTGACAATTTGAAATCCCCTTTATGTAATACCAAATATTCAGCTTATTCAGGACATTTGCATTTCTACCCAAATTTTTCTGATATAATGACTGAACTATATAATATAATGTCACACTCTGATCTATTATTCAGAGAGATGCTGTAGATTTCCAAAGGAGTTATGTAACAACCCAAATAAAACTATTCAAGTTCTCTGGAAATGACCAGAAAAAAAATCAGACTAATTATGGGGATTCTAGCTGTTCACTGGGGTCTCCAAAAAATCCATGCAGAATGAAAGTAAGTAACACACCACTATGTACTTAGAGGATATAGACAAGAAGAGGAAACTGTCAAGCACATCCTGTGTAACTACTCAACTCTCTCAACTAAACAGAAATCTTACCTAAAACAGAGCTAGCCAACAAAAGAAAGACTCCTGTGGATGTCTTCAACTAGTTTAAAACAGTAGGTTGGGCAAATAACTAAAGGGATAGAACATGGGCGCCGGCAGGGGGGGGGCCTTGGCCCCCCCTGGTTTTGGATAGATTTTTTTAATATTGGTAAATAATAACACAGTTGCAAATGTAGGCCAATACAGAATTTAGCTTCAACAAGAAATATTTAAGGTAAAAAATGGCAAAAATCGTGGGTTTGATATACAAAAATATCAAAAATTTTCCGGTCCCCCCTGACCACCGGTATGTCGCCCCCCCCTGTCAAAATTTCTGCCGGCGCCCTTGGGATAGAATCACATTGAACCTGATAATAATAATAATAGTAGTAGTGGATAAGAAAGCTAAAATGGTGCTGTTAGTCATTGTTGCAGTTCCAAATAATAACAACATTTTGGATAAGTATAATGAAAAGATGGCAAAGTACACTGATCTTGCCATAGAGGTAGGGCAGATGTGGTATGCAGAAAAAGTGGAGGTGGTACCGATTATTGTATCATCAACTGGACTAATTCCCAAAAGTCTTGAAGACTGTCTTAAAAAATTTGATCTTCATAAAAACACTTTTATTGACTTGCAAAAAGCAACAACTTTAAATACATTTAACAATGTTTGAAAATTTTTAAATATGTAAATTTTGAGCCTAATCCCATTTGCGTTTACGCTCGGGATAGGTAAATATTACCAGCAAAAGCTGAATAAGTGCATAAATCTTTTGATAATAATAATCGGGGATGAAGTTTTTAGGCTACACCCTCCTTAATTTACAGATGAGATATATAAAAACATATGTACCTTTTCATAATGTGTTTCTTTACAAATATATATTAAGTAAGCAGTTAAACACGCCAGACATCCTTCACAATATGTAGAACAAGTAGCCTTTTCAGCTTCAGCAAAAAAAGCATTCAGTCTGTTTATTGTAGTCTCAAATGCTTGTCTCTCCAGCTAAAAAAATAAATGACACTAACACAGCTCTATGTAACAAACTGGTTGTATAAAAATATAATTAATAACATGTTAGATGGTAGAGCACATTTTGAATCTCAGTTGGTAATATTTTTGTGCAAAAAAATGGTTTTAATACATATTTTTATGAACACAAATACATTCTTTTTAACCCAATACTTAGATTGAAAACAAGTTTGATCAAATTAATAGTTAGTGAAAAATCTTAGTCTTTGTTAAAATTTTAAAAGTTAATATTTATCAAATTCAGTAAATACTAGGAAGCACTATAACTTATTGCAGCTTATAATATAATCTAAGATTATAAGATTTATCTATTTTTTTTATTTACTAAATATTATAAAAATCCATATTTTTATGCCATCTTACACTTGCATCTCGCCAAATTAAATTGGGGTAAACGGCAATGTTTTTGAAAAAACTCTTTTACTTGTTAAAAACATTGCCATTTGGCATTTACCCCAATAATTCTGGTTTAATATATACATATGTATATATATATAGTTAACATAAAATAATAAATAAATAAAAATAATATAAAAAATATTAAAATGCATTTGTTTATTACTTAAATATTAGTTGCATATCTATACATACGCTAAACATGAGCATTATTATTATTATTGACACCTCTTAATATTTAAATGCAATTAAACATTTTATTCAAAATGTATATGTAAAAACTTACTCTTCCTTCAAGTTCTTGAGGAAATCTATTTTGAAATTTTACAAGTGTTCCTTCACTATAATCTCTTTGAATAAAAACTTTCAGACATTGAGATTGCGCCATTTGTTCATTTTCTCCAGTCCTAGCACCATTGTGGTGATTACTCATCTTTATTTGACCTATTTTGTAAAAAAATTGATGCTTAAATTATAAGAATAAAATCTAATATCACAAAAAGATCAACAAATTGCATTAGACATTTTTGATTGACGTCAAAATCGTTCATGTCAATGTGTAAGCACAGAACAGCAATTGTGAAAGTTCGGAAACAGAATTACCAACCATGATGAATTGAATATTTTGTGGTTCGGCATCACGGTCTTTGGAGCCGTATTTTTGAGCTCATTTGAACTTGTTCGCATGCTGTTAACTTCGATATTCGATGGATAACTTGTGATCGTATTTTCGAGATGGCGTCGAAGTAGAACTTGTATGCGATGTGAAAGTTCGACTGGTTCTACTTGGCAACGATGTAAATTCTTCAACACCAACGATGAGGTTTTAAAAACCCTGACATAATTTTTAAAAATCTTACCTAAACCACAGAGTAATAATACAAATAAGAGTATCGACTCTATATGGAGATGGTAAGCATCCATTTTCAGGTATCTCCATGACACTTTGGGAGTATCCATAGCCGTCGCCGTTAGTTTTGGTTAAGGTAGGTAGTTGATCGTATGTGAATAAATCAGTGATAGCGTTTGTATTGTGTGGAATAGTGCATTAAACTATTTAATTCAGGTACAGAAAACTGCGAAGGAGATGCGGAACAAATGTTCCTTACATTCAATGACATTAAAATAAATACTACTGATGCATGTACTCCTTCTCAGTGTTCTGTATCTGATAAAGAGACTATTATACTTAACGAAACGGATTATCGTAATAATACGGATATTTTAAAACAAAATGCTGAACGTTTTGTATCTGGATATTTAATAAAAAAATGTTTGCAACAACATACATGTCCTAAATGTAAGCGCATTATTCCAAATCCATTGAAAATTTATAGTCCGGTCAATTTAGACCAAAAAATGAGGGTGAAGTTACCTAAAGTCCCAACAAGCGGAATTTCTGTGAAATTGTTCAAAACACAATTATAAACAAAGTCTAGAAGTTCCCCATCATTCCCGTTTAAGGAAAAAATTTTATTTAAGGACAAAGGTCAAAAAAATGAGTTTTTCGCGATTTTCATCAATACGGTAAGTTTTATCATAAAAGTACCTCAGACAAAAATTGTAGATCATAAAATTATCTATAAAAAATGTATCACTACTTTTTTTCTTACGAGCCACCGTTTCTGAGATATAACGATTCAAAAAGTTATAAAAGTTGTTATCGTCATAATATGCGTGAGTATGCCACGTATATACATCTAGAGTTTGAAAAACAAGATTTAATCTAATGTACTGAAGTTTTTAAAAAGACTTTCTATGTACGGAGCTCCTAAAAAAACTACCTGTTTAGATAAGCATCGATATGCATGTTTTGTTAAAAATACTAAAAATAAACAACTTCAATTGGCTTGTCTTCCTCCAACCTTAGTTGCTGATCACCAACATCTTTTTTGAGTATATTACCAAGTCCAAGTGTGGTTTGGTTATCAGCTAGACCCTACAGACTGGGGTTGGAAGTTGGTCAACAATACATTAGAGCCAGTTCAAACTTTACTTCCACCTGCGCCGGACAAACTGCTACACTATTTTTTGCAACTGCAAAAAGGGATGCAGTGCTAAATGTGGTTGCAAAAAAGTCGGACTGTTTTGTTCTTTGGCATGCACAAATTGTCAAGGCCGGTCGTGCTCAATAGAATATTGGTTTTACTCCGACTAAGTATCATGAGATATATCGCTATTGACGCAATTTACTTGCATCCAAAATGAAGATGAAGAAGATCAAGAATTTGAAACTTACGAAAAAAACGAATAAACTTCAATACTCTTTTTTTAATTTACATCGCTTTTATCTTTTCCAATCATTAAAAATTTCCGTTATTTTGTAATAGTTTTTTATTAAATATGATTACAACTGACCCGTGGAGTAGGCCTACTGGGAAAACCACGTTAAAAAACGCGCTAAGTACACTACCTCATAGATGGCGTGGAAACTTGTGCATATTATGACGAATATTTCCCTCATGTATAATATATGTCATAAGAGGAATGCAATTATCGAAAAATTACAGCGGTAACATCCCGTCGTCATGACACCAAGCGAAAACATCCCGTCGTCATGACACCAAGCGAAAACATCCCGTCGTCATGACAACAACACTGACTGACAATACTGATAAATGTCAGATATACTTCAAAAAGTGAAAAAATGTTTATTCGTGAAATATTCCATTGAATTACACTCGTGCATAAAAATGACCAGATAATTTTACATTCAAGCGTGTTATCTATAAAAATTGCACTCCGTTTTTTTCACATTTTGTAAAAGAGCCCTCCTCCTTCGGAGTCGGGCTCTTTCGCCAAAATATGAAAAAAATCTCGTGCAATTTTTAGATAACACGCTTTCTTGCAAAATTATCGGTAATTTTTATGCACTTGTGCAATTATAACCGAATATTTCCCTCATGTATAATATATGTCATAAGAGGAATGCAATTATCGAAAAATTACAGCGAAAAGATCCCGTCGTCATGACACCAAGCGAAAAGATCCCGTCGTCATGACACCAAGCGAAAACATCCCGTCGTCATGACAACAACACTGATAAATGTCAGATATACTTCAAAAAGTGAAAAAATGTTTATTCGTGAAATATTCCATTGAATTACACTCGTGCATTAAAATGACCAGATAATTTTACATTCAAGCGTGTTATCTATAAAAATTGCACTCCGTTTTTTTCACATTTTGTAAAAGAGCCCTCCTCCTTCGGAGTCGGGCTCTTTCGCCAAAATATGAAAAAAATCTCGTGCAATTTTTAGATAACACGCTTTCTTGCAAAATTATCGGTAATTTTTATGCACTTGTGCAATTATAACCGATAACAACTTTTATAACTTTTTGAATCGTTATATCTCAGGAACAGTGGCACGTAAGGAAAAAAGTATTGATACATTTTTTATAGATAATTTTATGATCTACAATTTTTGTCTGAGGTACTTTTATGATAAAACTTACCGTATTGATGAAAATCGCGAAAAACTCATTTTTTTGACCTTTGACCTTAAATAAAATTTTTTCCTTAAATGGGAATGATGGGGAACTTCTAAACATTGTTTATAATTATATTTTGAACAATTTCACAGAAATTCAGCTTGTTGGGACTTTATGTAACTTTGAATGTCTAAATTGACCGGACTATTAGATGATTCAGCTTTATTCTGTATATTTAAAGCATATAGAAATAAAAATAATAGTGTATATATGGAAATCTTCTAATGCATGGTAATAGTTTTATTATATTTATTGCTAAACTAAATAACATTTTTGAAAAACTATTTGAAGAATTGGCAATAAAAGATCATGCTCTTTAAACTATAATAAATATTAGCAGTAATAAACCTTTTATACATCCTTGTACAAATTTTCCATTACTGAATGTGTAACAATTATATTTTAGGTTAGGACTATACACTACTATTAAATGTATCAACCAAAATTTCAAAAGTAATGAAAATAAAGATAAGTTGTTAATTTGGAGAAATAAATAAGTGTTAAAGCTGTTGATGTGTTTTTTTTTAATTATTGATTTCCTTCCTTACTAACGAGGAAAATTGCATGCAAGACAAACATATTCGGTAATTTTTTTGCGTAGAAATTCTATTTATATGTAATTATTTAATCTAAAGAACAAATTTTACTTTTTTTAAAAACAAATAAATCAACGTTTGGTTAATATTAATATTGTTGAAAACAAATTCAATTTTTTTAAACTTTCTGAAAATAGCAATTATCTCAACAATAAAGAAAAATTTCAAGTACGGGTTTTATTTATAATAACAATTTTTTTTAGTACTACCCTGAGCTTACACCACTAAACAGAATATTGGTTAGCACAAAACAGACTAACCCAACTCCCAAAAAATGGCTGCTCTTGTCTTATGAACATCAAAGGAACCGACAGCGAGTCGATACTCTGATTTGTATTATATACTCTGTGCCTAAATTAAACACAATGACATATAATAAATACAAAGTAGACCGATAATCTTCTATTCAAATATATAATTTCATAGAGAGACACTATGGATGTAATGTAATGTAGGGGTTGTCCACTGCCACCTATGAGATCTATTGTGCCCCCTTACTTGTTTAGATGGTTGGTTTTCCCGTATTTAAAGCACGTCCTCTAATCCTATCTTCTTTATGAATGTTAGGATGTCGATCGGCATTAATTTAGGTAAGTCATCCTCTTCTATTTCGTGTGCTCCAAGTTGTAGGGCTCTTGTATTTCTTAGGGCAGGACATGCTGTGAGTATGTGCATTGAGTTTTCCTCCTCCATTTCACAATACCTGCATTCTGCCTTTTCCTAGTATATGTAGGTGTCCTCTTAGTTTACAGTGTCCCGTTAAGCTACCTGTAAGCAAGGATTCTTAGGTTATTTTTGCTCAGCCCAAGAAACTGTATGGACTTTTTGGGGTTGTAACTACGTAGCAAGGCTTTTGCTTGCCTTATCCCTGGTAGGTTCTCCCAATGTTCGATCTTTTCCATATTCTTAATGCCACTGAGTTTATTGAGGATGGAACTGTAGGCTATGCCACATAATGGTTCAGTTCCCATTAGTGACATACTTGCTGCCCTTCTGGCAAGTGTATCTACGATTTCCTTCCTTCTATTCCCGATTGTCCAAGGAGCCATAGAAGTGTAACTGTGTTGTTCATGCCCAGTTCGTTCAGTCTTTCTATACACTCCAAGACTAATTTAGATGTTATAACGCTGGAGTTGAGTGCTTTAATTGCTGCTTGACGTCAGACATAATAGTTATGTTCTGTTTGCAGTATTTCTTTTCTTTTTGAATTGCGCACATTTTCCAATGGCGTATATTTCTGCTTGGAAAATTGTAGGATGTAAGCCTAAACTCTGGAGGTGCTTTGTTCTAGGTCCATTTGTGTGTTTGCTTATTGTTATTGATTGTTTACGCTTTTCGCACAGAATTGTATTGATTTCTTTGACTGTGTTTTTTCTTATTGTTATTGATTTTTTATTTGGATTTATAAATAGATGTAAACAATTTTTTCCTCAAGATGGTTCGGTGTAGTGTTAAATACTGTACCAGCGACAGTATGGATAGAAAAGAAATTTCTATTTTTTCCGTTAGTATTCTTTACTTATTTATATATAATACCAATATAAATTTTCACCTGTGAATTTGTAAAAGTTTTACAGTGTTTTACAATTACTTTTTTATGTTTGTAGATTGCCTCGAAAAAACAGAACTCCTGTGCTTTCAAAAACACTTTAAGGGTACCATAAATTCGTAAAAATCAGATTGATTTATGAATTAAAATGAATTACGTCAATGGAAACGGAAATTAAAATTGAGAATTGGCCGCCATATGCAAGCTCCTTTCTGGACTTAAGGTCATTTTGCATATACTCCTTCCTGTATCTTTTTGTTCTAAGATTCTTCCTGAATTTGTTTGTTTTAGTGTCCAAAAATGGTATACTTTGTTGTTCATCTTGTTTTTCGATGGAAAATTGTATGTGTATAATAACTATTAAATATAAAAAGAATTTCATCTAAGCAAAACTGGTATAACTGGTATATCTCATAAATAGTTTAGAACAGCAGCTATTCTCAACCACTGGTCCGGTGAACCATTAGTGGTCTGCGGAGAAATTTTACTAAGCGAACATTTTTTTCTAATCGCGGAACATTTTTGTCAAATCTTTATATTCTTATTGTTTATGTTTTACATATCGTTACATTCAAATATTATTGTAGAAAATGACAATTAAAATTAACTTATGAAGTAGTTCTTTAAAAAGTACCTATAGCCAAATTTTGTTTAAAAAAAATATCACCAGTCCGCGAATTAAAGGTGAAGAAACGCTGGTTTATAAAAAAATTCTGAAAAAATTAAATATACTTAAAGTAGGTATTAACGCCACGTTCAGTCGAATTGTGGAATATAAAATTTTTGGCTGTTTTGTTTCCATACTTATAGGTAGGTATATTGTCTTGAAAATGTATAAAGCTCATTAACAAATAATAGCACACATTTTTTATTAAAAGAAATGGTTAGCATTATTTGTAAAATAGGCGTTCACTGTTTGAGAGTAGGTAAGTATATTTTTTTCTTATAGTGGTTTTTATCTAATCTGACTTAAGCTTTAAGAACGTAATATTTTATTTTGCTGTTAATTCATTTAATATAATATTTTGGAAGAAACTCTGTTGATATAATATACACACTTTATAAAAAATCTAAATTAAGTTTTCCTTTAAATACCTCCGCTTTTAACTACAATTATTTATGTATTGTAAATGTCGTTGTTCCAAATCATATTTTAAATTAGTTTTGCAGTTCGATAACAGCGTTGCTACTTTACTCCATTCATATTTCATTTACTTCCTATGTATAAATAAGCACGTGGCGGCTTAAAATATTCAATACACAGTAAGTATAATTATTATTAAGAACAGTACACAAATATATTGTGAAAGTTTTATTCACAAGTTATTTGTTTACTGCTATTAATACGATGGACATCCACAAAGTGAGGGGTTGATACAATAAATTTTATTATTATAATTATTATTATATTAATAATAAAATAGAAATACATTTTTTCAATGATTGTGCTTACAAAATAGGTGCAAAATGTGTAATACATTTATAATAACCAGAGAAAATATAAACAAGACTCTTAAAAAACATTTTTTTGGTAAATTTACTACTTTAAACTGTCCTAAGTCACAAACAGAAGAAAGTAATTTTTTGTCAAATATACCCTTAGAAATAATAGAATATTATAATATTTCCAAAATATTGTACTAATATAACAACTGAATTATGAAATCACTATTTCATTACCAAATTTTTTTTATAAATTGCTTGCTTTTAGTCTTAATTTATGTATAAAATAAAAGGGAGCATTTTGATAATAGATAAATATTTTTTTTTTAATTCGTAATGAAAAGTAGTGATTCCCACGAGACTCGTATCGCAACCGAAATATAAAGTCTCGAGTCTCGTCTCGCAGTCCGCAGTCTCGTCTCGTCTCGCGCGAGAGTCTCACAAATGTCTCGAAGTCTCGTCGTATGTACAAGGTCTTTCTTTATAATTTGAATCCTTTTTAAGTTCTTTGTTTTGCGCATTTATTAGAAAATATGTTATAGACAAAAGCTGTAGGGTTAAAATTTAAATAAAAAATTCATATTTAATATGAACTACTCATTGCAGCATCTATTTTTTCACATATAGATCGAAATTATATATTTTCAAATGGAACATATATTATATGTACTTTTAGATTCTAAGTAGATTTCGTGTTTCAAGTACAAATGGCCATTCGCCGTTATACTTAGAACGAAACCGTTTGCACTTTACTGTTGTAATGGGATGTTGATCCCGCTGCGTAGGTGTTTCCTAACTCCGGTAGTATTTCCTCTTGCCATATTAATTTCTTGACGATTTACACAAATTTTACATCTCTGGCTATTTTATCTCGTTTGGTTCCTTTCATTTCAATATTAAAATAAGTATCGAATTTGCTTTTCTGAGGACGATTTTGTGTTTGTATACTCGTAAAAAAGGAACAACTACTGCTGTTTAGCGGCGATTCACTTTCCGTGACACTCTCTGGTATAAACACATCATACTCACTCATACTAGAAAAATCTCATGAATTTGATCGATCCTCTGGTGGTACCAAAATTTTCTTCCTCTTAGGTCTGCTCATTTTCTATTTTCCGCTGATTTTCTTTGAAAAGCCTACATCAAATTGAATTATTAGTTTTTTTTACAGTGATTTGTGGTTTTGTGTGTTGTTAAAATATCCTCTAGTTGGTTTTTTTATTATTATTTATGTATTTTATTCTATAAGGTTAAGTGCGAGACTCTCGCACGATACGCGAGACGAGATCGAAAAAAGTCTCGCGTCATCGAAGTCTCGTCTCGTTTTCGAGAGAGCATGCGAGACTCTCGCAGACGAGAGGTTTCGTGGGAATCACTAATGAAAAGTAATTATCAATATAATTTTCCTATAACTGACAATATGGGTTTCAAACCTCAAATCAACAAATAGAACTTCCAAAAAGAAAAAAAAAATAGTAGTAATAAAACTCAAAGTCAACCCACAGTATGTAATTTAATGAAATGTTACACTAGCGACATGTTTCGGTCACAAGACCATCTTCAGGCTTTAAGAGAAGAACACAATATGTCAGAGAGATGAAATACAAAGTCAAATATATAAAAGACAAATATAACATGTATAAAAGTCAGATCATATAAGATAAATCTAACAAGTAATAGAAAATGATAGTTTTATAACAGTCAATATAGTTTATAAAATATATAGAACAAACAAAATCAATGTGAAAACATAAAAAATATATTATAATGTATAATACAATATGGAAACTCACCTCTATGTGCAGACTGCAGTGTTTAAACAAATTATAACAGATATTATGAATAAAAAAGGGGAGTATTTTAAGTTAAAGTAATAAAATAGGTTGAAAAAGGTAGTTTAAAAATAGTTTAAATTATTAGAACAAACTATATGGAAGTTGATGTGTGAAAATAATAAAATCTGGCGTAAAGAAGTAAAAATTTCAGAATGAAACCAGGTATCAACATTCTATAGAAAGGCTTGTAAAGAGTTCTCCAAAACAAGGAGATCGATCTCCAAGACCAAATCAGGAACTGGCCTGGTTTAATAGCGGGGTTAGAAGAAACGATGTGGAGAGTTCCCCTAGACGAGTTGTTCAATCTCCAAAACCATTGATCGATAGAAGACTGGAAACTGGTAGGTTCAAAAGAACCAATATGGAGAGTTCTCCGGAATAGGGAGATCAATCTCCAAAACCCGTGACCGTAAGTTATCGGATTAATGGTGGAAAAAATCAGAAGACATAGTCTCATAAAAATTAGTATAAAGAGAGTAAGGTAGAACGTCATACTCCATATCACATTAACAGTGAATCAACTAGGATACAAATCACTCCACTGACGAATGGACGTTCAAGTAACCTCTACAATTTTAGAAAAAAAATAAAATTTTCCTGGATTTCTTCTTATACTGGTGTCATTTGAAATGAAAAACCAACAAATATAATTGTTAACCAAATTTCATTCACTTTATTAAGACTTTTAATTGCATAGTCTAAACCAAATCCAAATATTTTGAAGCTAGAATTAAATGTTTATTCAAAATACAAACTTTTTTTCTTTTATAGTAGGTTATAGTACTTTGTTGTCAGTTGTCAGACAAAAGACAGTTACGAAACTATTTGGATTTCTAACCATCCAGACTGTTTAACAAACTCAGTTTGAAGAATTTATAGATTAAATGAAGAGTAAGTATGCTGATCTGGTGCAGAAAAGTACTATCATCTTGAGTAACGTTACATTTTCCTATTTTCAGAAGAGATTGAAAAAATATTTATTCTTCAGATCCTAAATACCTTTAACAGGTGCTTGCATTATTAACTTATTCTTTTCAAGCATGAACCATAAGTGTTTATAAAAAAGTCGCATAACTTATGAAAACTTATAAGCCAATATTTAACAATAATCAGAAACACGTACAATTCGACTAAATGAAACATTGAAAGATGCAAGCCTATTATTAACATCAGTACCTATCTGTACCGACATATCGATCCTCGGTGACATTACCTATATTTTTTTTGTTTTTTGGATAAACGAAGATAACAATATTTTTCTTAAAGTATAATTTGGATAAAATTTTGATTCTCCTATCTAGTTTTATGATGACAAGAAGACTCCAACAGGCTATGGACCAAATAGACGAATGGTGTACAACCATGGAAAATCCAAATAAACCCGGAGAAAACCCAAGCAGTCTACTTTACCAAAAGAAGGAAAAAACCAGAAGAAAACATTGACATAGGAGGAGAAGAGATCCAATGGAAAAACAAGGCCAAACATCATCATCATCAGAAAACATCATAAAGAAGGCAAAACAAGCAAGAGGAAGACTAGCCGGACTGATAGGAAGAAAATCCAAACTAGCACTGAAGACAAAGAACAGCAGAACATCAGCCTAAGGGAAGCAACAGACGCCCCATGGTACATAAGAAATATACAACTATATACAGGGAACTAGACCAGGAGAAGACAGAAGAAATCATGAAAGCCAGAGCCAGAAGAAGATTTGAAGAATTAAGGACACACCCGAACACAGCACTTAGGGAATTAACAAACTACATAGTAGAGGACTACAGGAGACATCCTAGACCAAGGAAACAGCTGGACAACTAAGAAGAAACAACATCTGTCAAGAAGCAGACAGAAGAGAAACCACCTATAAAAGACTATCCATCCTTAGGGAGATGCGCAGATTCTTGAGTAGGGACAGCTTTAACAAGTGGATCCACTCTCTAAGGTTACCTTTAGCACCAGTTCGTCGACTAAGGGCTAACTTTTTAGAGGCAGCGAAAAGCACACACTCTTGAACGCCTAAAAAGAAGACAGGAGGATAAAGGTGCCAAGCTCCATACCGAACCAAACAGAAGACACCTGGAAACCATCTCCGAACCAAGATTGTGGAAGGAAAAGCATAAGCCCGAGGACTGAGGCCCCCATCGGAAGTGATGGGGGGCGGAGGAAGTTCTTCCCGGAATGCACCGCTCCTAGAGGGATGCATTCTGGAAGGGACGGGTTTGGTTAGAGTGTGTGTGTAGTTTTATATTACTGGTCCACCTAGTACAGCGTCCACAGTTTAAAATATAAGTGGGCTATAAAAACATCTTTATCTCTTTCAAAACTTTAAAGTAGATATGACCAAATATCACTCTCTCAGATTGGCTCTTTCAGTTTCATAGGGTCGGATAGGAATATTCATTAATCAAAATCATTTTTACTTTTAGGATCCAAATGTTTTAAAGAGTCACTTTTTAAGATAAATAAAATAAATGCACGACAAACAATAATTCGCAAAATAACAATATTATATCACAATTTTATATTAAATTGTTTCAATAAAAGTTGTGCGGATTAACATATTATCCATATATAAATATAAAATTCAAACACCGAAAAATCACTGCTATAAATAAATATTTAAATATATTAATTAATTAAATTAAATTAAGTGTGTATTAAATTTTAAAAACTTTAATAGTCATTTATGTATCAAGGTAAGGACGATAATGCCCGGAAGGTGGAAATAGTAGCCCGAGGGCTAGGTTTCCGCCTGATGGGTATTAGAGTCTAACAATGCCCGTGGTGCATACAATGCTTTATGTTTTACCTAAAAATTGATTTTTATGAACAAAAATAATTCTACAGAAATTTATCAAGTGACTTGCAGTGATTATTTAAGTTTGACTTTGATGTTTCTGTCAGTTGGCATTTTTTGTTTAAATATTTGCTTAAAATGGAAGAAATTCCACAAAATATAAGAGAAAAGGCCATAAAAGCGACCGAAAATCTTTTGCCAGTTAAATCAAGGCAACAGTATGATCGGGAGTATGGCATATTTGGTATTTGGAAAGATGCCAACGCAATTGTTCAAATAACCGAAACCGTTCTAATGGCATATTTTCAGGAACTGATAAGTTATAGATATTATTTTAATAGGTACATATTTTTATTTAATAGGTACAAATTTTAATATTTTTAGTCGGAAAAATACAGTCCGAACTCTCTCTGGACCAAGTATTCTACCCTAAGGTCTACGTTAATGGTCTATAAAAATATATAGACATCTCGCAATACCATCGTCTCATATCTTTTTTTAAAAGTCGAAAGGATATGTCCCGAAGAAGTCTAAAGTTTTGGAAGGAGAACAAATAATAAAATTTATTAAGAAGGCTCCTGATGATATATCTACTTGGTACACAAAGTCATATTGGTAATGGGTGTTTTTGGAGATTTAAGACGAGATGACCCCCTTCTTGTAACATCGTAAAGTAAGCCTTTGTATGCAAAAAGACAGCAATTAAAAAACATAAAAAACACTATTCAAAACTATATAAAAACGTTAGTGAGCACTAATTTCTTAATCATTAATAGACGATCCGGTAATAAATGTAACGAAAGTAATTTTAATCAATTTCAATTCTTCAATATCAAAGCAGGCAAAGACTATGTGCGCAGTGTATTTACAGAATTGACGCGTGGTGTATTTAAGGTTTATATGGACCTCCGGAAAAAGTATCTACAAGTTCAAAAAATTTGAAAAAATTTGAGACGTATTCAGCCTTAGGTACTATTTTACCAAAATTTCATTTAGCTTGTATGTTTTGTTTTCAAGAAAAATCGGAAAAACTATTTTTTTGCAAGTATAAAGCAAAGAAACCAGTACATAAAAAGTCGCAATTTTTTTAAAAAATTAATTAGTTTTGGTTCAGAAACATATGTGAATTTTTTAAAAAATTTTGAACTTGCAGAAGTCATGCAATTGCAATATATATATTTTTTATTTCAAAAAAGTTAACTTATATCATAAATTTGAATATAATTTTATGGGATATACATTTAGTAGTTATAATTAAATACATTCACTACAAAAAATTAATAATTTTTTAATAGATAAGCTGAAAAAATCAATTAAACAGTTATTGCAATTTGAATTAATTTGGTTTCTGTGAGGTGCTGCCATCTAAGTCTATACTTTTTAGAGTATTACACAGATAGATTAGTTCAGCAGAAAATTTTAAAATCAAAAGCATATTTTCTGAGCTCGTAATGAAATTACGTTTAATTCGTTATCTTAAATGGATCCTTGTCGGCTTTGAATGTAGGTTTCCTATTGTAAAAAAACATTTTATCTTATAATATTATAATTATTTTTTGTGTTTCTGTCGACATCCTCTTAGGTATAAACTTAAACAGAAACATTTTACCTAGTACCTTGATTAAGTAACACGTGTATCTTCCCTTTATAAATTTTATTTATTTACGGTTTAAACATTTAATACCTAGAAGTTTGAAAAATTCCTAAAAACAGACGAATAGAAATTTATAACTAAAACTGGACAGATATTTTATCACTCTATTGTCTAGGGCTGTCTGTATATGTGTTTTAAAATCAATTTATTAAAAAAAAATTCCCGCGGAGACAGCCTTTTTGTTAATTATAGTAGTATTGATTAATTGTAAATAGATTAAATATACTTGTATTTAACAACTCAGTTTCTAAATAAGTACATTGTCGCTTCATTTGATATTCGCCGCTCATATGGTATATATGAACTGAGTTTTTTTTTCATTTATCACCTATCTCGCGACCCCCCAGACCCGTCTCGCGACCCCCCTGGGGGTCGCGACCCACCGGTTGAGAACCCCTGCTATAGTGGGATCAGCTAAATTTTCCGGGACATTTCAAAATTGTAATTTTTATTTTGGAAATAAAGTTTAATTTTTAGTATTTAAAGAAACATTATTTTTTGTATAAAATGGATCTTTATTCTTTATTATGAGAGAAATAAAATTGGATAAGCAATAAAATTTCCGGGTATTATCATAATGCCCGCTTATAATGCCCTAAGGTATTATTGCTACCATAACATAATATTCCGTTTCTAAGGTATTATAAATCAATAATAGATAGGTAAAACATAAAGTTTTTTAATCAAAATACCCCCCTCCTTCACCTACAATTTCATAAAGTGTGTACAAAGTCTACAGTCTTTAAATACATTTAAATATATGTTCCAGTTGATACAAAACTTTTCAATTTTGTTGACATACTCATGTTCTATTGGTTGTTTATAAAAACAATTCAAAAATTACTAAAGCAGTGTTTCTTATGTTTATGAACAATTTAGTATATTTATTCTAAAACAGGTAGAGAAATTTGAAAAGTTTAATAAATTTTATTTATGGACCGTATAAAATCTAAGACTGTTATCGACTATGTTTAATAAATTTTAACAATTATATTCCCTATTTTCTTTATAGATATGATAATTACTTTTACATATGTATATGTTACAGAGCACAAAAAATCAATTATTTATAAATCCCATAACTTTCTAATGTTAAGATAGACAATTGCTGTTTTCTGAAAAACGTTGAACACAAACCAAAATTTAAAACCACAACACATCGTCTGTTCCAATTTTCTTGCTTCGAATCGTTTTAAAATACCAGTTCCGTCTGTGCGTAAAACTTTTTACTATTTTTATAACCAGTATCTAGTTATGTGGTGAGCATATATAGTGCTCTTGAAACAAACATCATAGAGCTTTTGCATACAATATTAAACTCTTCAAATTACTGTTAAGTAACTGCAACACCTTTTAGATAATAGATTTTTATCTCTTATTAGAACTAAGTTATTAAACTTCATCTTACTAATAACGCGCTGTATATATTACCTAAATAATTTATAATTCCAAATGTAACGTTTTTTGATTATAGATAATTATTAATTTAAATAATCCTCATAATAATATGGATCGATTATTACAAGGACATATTTAAATTATTGTTTAAATCACATTTTTTAATCATATAACAAAACATTTCTAACATATTAGCAATTAGTGAAAATAATGAAATCCATTAAAAAGTATTTATTTAAACTATAAATTTAGTTTTGATTGAAAAAAAGATATAAAAAACTTTTAAACCTACTTGCTATTTATTGTAAGACCGTTCTCTTAACGTAGGTACATACATGAGGATTGCATTCAAGGACGTCCATTCTGACAGAGGGGGGCCTTGGTCTCCTTCGCTTCCAAAAAATCAACTGAGTATCCCAGTTTGCATAAACTGAGATACTGATGGAAAAATATAATTTTTTGTACCATTTCATGAAGAATTGGTTGCTAAAAATACTGTTCTTTTTACATTACACAATGTAAACAATTTTACACACTAACAGTGACAGTATCTGTTAGGAGGAATGTTTCGGTAGACCAGGATCATGTCTTTACTAATGGAAGAAGCGTGGTTTTTCTAGTATTTCAAGAGTTGTTTGTTTAGAAATTCATGCCCTATCTCGTTTCGTGTATAGCCCTACTTAGAACAGTTCTTTTTAGACTACCGTAAACTGGGGTGAATAGGGACATGGAGGTGAATAGGGACAAAAAAATCAATAATTGTATAAATATATATAAATACAATAAAAATAAAGATATTGAAATTGGGTTTGTGGCAAAAGAAGGGCCATTCGTCATTTGTCAGTTGTTTCACATGAAGGCGTCAAAAAAAATTAGACGGCCATTTGGCAACACTGCCTGCCAATTGTCATTTTCTTCAAAAATATCAAAACCTCCAAACTCTTGACGGAACGAAACACGTGGTTGTTATTTTCAGTTCGGTGAATCTAACTGTTAATGAATTTGTATTTGGTAAGTAATTTGTCATATTAGACTTTGAGATTAAGGCTTTCATTGAATTGTTATGATTTTTTTTGTAAAGCAAGACCTAACACATGGCTAAATTGGGGTGAATGGGGACATAGCAAAGAATACGTTTGAATCGTTCGGTGCCAATATTTATAGTGTTAGGTATTTGATAATACCTATATCTACCATTTTGAATAGGTAAATAAGTTGTTTTTTCTATTCAGGTAATGTTCAAAAATGGTCAGAACATACAAAAAGGACCCCAAAGCTGGAACACATGCTTCTGTTGATCCAGAGTGCGTTCGGAATGCAGTTCTGGATGTACAAACAGGGATGGCATTGAGAACAGCAGCGGCGAAATGGAAAATTTCAAAATCCTCTTTGTATCGATATTGTTCTAAACCGAACCTGGAAATTGGAAAGAAAGGTGGACAAACAGCATTATCCACAGCTTTAGAAATAAAACTTGTTGAATGTTTAAAAAAGTGCGCTGAATGGGGCTAGGGGAATAGCGTTTTTGATATTCGTTGTTTTGTAAAATATCATTTAGAGCGAGAAGGGAAAGTCGTACCAAAGTTCAAGGACAATCTGCCGGGGTCCGATTGGGCACTTAGCTTTATCAACAGGCATCGAAATCAGCTTTCACAACGAATATACCAAAATATTAAGAGAAGTAGGGCCGCTGTAAGTCCTGAAAACATCAACGCCTTCTTTGAAGAACTTGGTGCCACCTTGGAAAATGTACCGCCTCATCTCATAATAAATTACGACGAGTCTGCTCTATCGGATGATCCTGGGAGGCGTAAGCTAATTTTCAAAAAGGGATGCAAATATCCCGAACGGATCAGGAACCAGACCAAAGCCGGGGTCACAGTAATGTTCGCTGCAACTGCATCGGGTGAACTCCTTCCACCTTATGTTATATACAAGGCGGTACATTTGTATGACCTTTGGATCCAAGGTGGTCCCCAAGGGACAAAATATAACAGAAGCAAATCAGGATGGATTGCGGGACACTGCTTCCTTGACTGGCTTCAAAAAATTGTTTTGCCATATATCCGACGTTTTGAAGGGAGAAAAGTCCTCATTGGGGACAACTTGAGTTCACATTTGTCCCCGGCTGTAGTTCAGACTTGCGTGGAGAATAACATCTCATTTTCTTTTTTGCCAGCAAACTCAAGCCACTTAACCCAGCCGTTAGACGTTGCTGTTTTTAGGTCCCTTAAGACCCATTGGAGAGCGGTTTTAGAACAAACTAAGGTCAAAGCAAAGAATACCAATCAGCCGTTTGATAAAAAATTATTTCCTGGACTCCTAAATCAAACTTTAATTAGAATGAAGAAAGAGGATGGTCTCAAAAACGCCATATTATCAGGTTTTAAGAAGTCAGGCTTGTGTCCTTTAAACAGACACAGGGTTCTTGAAAGACTTCCTGCTTTTGAACCAAGAGAAAATCCGGATATTCCGCTAAATGACAGTCTCACTACATTTTTGCAAGAAATGCGCTATGGAAATGAAGAATCCAAAAAAACTAGAAAAAAAAGACTTCTTGTTCCACCAGGTCGAAGCATTGGTCCTGACGACTTCAAAACTAACACTGACGAAAGTAGTGATGATGGTCATCAGAGTGATAACGCTGACAAAATTAGAGATGATGATCATCAGAGTGATCTGGAAGGAGACAATTCCGGTGAAAATGAGGGCGAACTAATTGAAGATGTAGTAGGTGGACAAGAAGAAAATAAAATAATAAGCAATTCAGAAGATAACAGAAAAAAAAAATGAGAAGCTGAAAATAGGTGACTGGGTTAGCGTAAAATTCAAATATGACAGAGGAGTTGACAAAGTATTTTATGGCAAAGTGCTACAGATTGCAGCAAACAAATTTCTTGGGACTTTCCTAAGACAGACATCTAAAATGGCATCCATATATGTATTTCCGGATGTTCCAGATGAATGTGAATTTGACAGGGAGCAAGTTGTGGATGTATTACCTCCCCCAAATATTCGAAGAGGAAGGCACACCTTTAGGACATAATTTAGCTTTAAGAGATACTTTTATATATTTTGAAATAAAGTTTTTTTTCTAAAAATGATGTCATAATGTCCTAAAAACATTTTAAAATAAATACAAAGTCCCTAATCGCCTCATAGAAGTATTGAATAGGGACGTATACAAGAAATATAGACGTGTCCTTATTGACCCCACTACGGTGGCGAATAGGGACACCTATTAAAAAATACATATAAAAATATGATCATATGCAGTATGTCAGTTCGTAACTTTAGGTCGTATGCCATGATATCATAAAAAGCATTTTGAAAAATGTTGTCCGATTGGTTTGGACCTTCAAAACTGTCCCTATTCACCCCAGTTTACGGTATAACACAATGTAAACAATTTTTAATATTGAGAAGTGACCATAAGCAAAATGCTCTTTATCTACTAAACCATTTCTCCTATAACATGCACTATTTAGCGATCCTTTAGTACTCTGGGTAGAGTAAAAACTTTATTAGGTATCAATATGGAAGAAAACCGCCTTCAATCTTCTATCTCCTTAAAACGCACTGGTTTTAAAGACAGTCATAACTACATTAAAAATTAGATAAAAAGATCAATTAAACTAAACGTATTTAATTAATGTGCTTAATCCAATTTGGTATTTAAAAATTGAAAACTATTCCAAATAGTAAGTAATTTATTTTTTAGCTTATATTGAAGTTAAATTAATGTAGATATTTTTTGTGCCAATTTCACAATGTCATAAAAATATGGTAAACCATACCATCAGACCAAATAAATTCTATGGGCAAACTTGATTATATTTTTTGTATTTATTTTCTTTATCTAAATTATCCGGACCAAACGGTTTATTGACAATTACTCAAAATAATGGCTACCTACAAGTATTTACATTAGAAATTTCGGCGGAATGATACTCAGTTTCTCTTGGTCCAAAAAGCGTAGATTTATCTGCCTAAATAAATAATTATTATAAGTTACATTAATAAAGTTCATATTCAAAAAAAAATACTTAAACTAAATCAAAATATAACAAACAAATAATAACTTGCTTATTTCATGAAAGATAGAAAACAAAATTACTTCATAATTTCTACGTTGTAATACTTAGGTTAGGTTAGGTTCAATGTGAGCGGGGCGTTTCCCACCCCTTCACTGCGGCCAAACTAGGGCCTATTGTGGCTCACCCCTAAGGGTCACAATTCGCCATCCAGTCTGCACTTTTTAACAAAGTCCAAGATCGATTTTGGCGAGTCTAAAGTCTAAAGTCGGTAGGCTCTAGTTGTATGAGACCAAACGAGCTGAGCCTGTTCATTTCTAACGCGGGGCAATAGCAAAGAATGTGCTCTGCCGATTCGTCTGCCACACTGCAGTAGCGACAGTCCGACGTATTACTCAGACAAAGCTTCCTCAGGTGGTTTCTCAGACGACAGTGTCCAGTCAACAGTCCAGTAAGAATGCGTAGGTTACTTCTACTCAATTCCAGGAGCTGTGCTGTTTTTCTACTCGAAGGTTGAGATATAAACGCTTTCGAGTGGGTAAGCCCCGGTATATTCTCCCAGTGCAGAAGGGTTTCCCTCGCTGCCCAGCTGGAGATAATGTCCTTGGCAGTGCTTTTTGCTATGCCAAGGAATGGTTCCGGTCCAATAAACGCGGACTCCGTTCCCTTTTTTGCCAGAGTGTCGGCTCTTTCATTGCCCTCCACTCCCGCATGCCCTGGAGCCCAGAGTAGCGTTACTCTGTTATTTGCTCCAAGGTTATTAAGGGATTCGATACAGCTCCACACCAGCTTTGAATCAACCCGGGTAGATTTCAGTGCTTTTAACGCTGCCTGGCTGTCCGAAATTATGTATATGCTTTTGTTTACCAGGGGTTGAGCAATCAGCTCCCTTGCGCACAAATCTATAGCAAACGTTTCCGCCTGAAAGATAGTAGCGTACTTACCAAGGTTTATTGAAATGTTAACTCTCGGATTTCTGCTATACACCCCGGCTCCCACACCCAGTGGATTTTTCGAGCCATCCGTGTATAAAACGCAGTCGGACCCAGAGAAGGAGATTGCGTTTCCTTTCCATTCGTCCCTACTTGGGAATAGGACGTTAAAGGCCCTTTCCACGTGTACACGTGTGGCAAGCATGTCTGATACCATTCCTTGGTGGGAATTTAACTTCCCCACCAGTCTCGCGTGGTCCCAAAGTGCTTCCCCCGTTATCTGGCTCTGTAAGAGAACATCCTAGCCTCCTTCTCCAAAAGAATGGGGAGTGGAGTTAAACCTAGAAGTCTCTCCATTGCCGCCGTCGGAGTGGTGGACATAGCGCCCGTAATGGCCAAGCATGCAGTTCTCTGCAGACCAGACAACTTCGCTGCAGCAGCTTGTTGTAGTCCTTTCGACCCCCACGCCACTGAGCCATACGTGACCATATTGTAATACCTAACTATGCAATTTAAATAATGTGAATTTTCATATTTGTGGTGGATAATTGTTATTGTTATTATTGCATACATTTTATTGAGAAATCGGATAAAAAATGGGTTTATTTTAAAACAGTCCTGGGCAAAATAAGTTCTGCTTTGCCGATTTACTCGCTATAAAAAATATAATTACGTTCAATCCTATTTTTATTATTTGTTTGTTATTATGTACCTTAAAAAATACAAAGTATGCAAAAGAGTTAAGTTATTGGTATCTACAAAATAATGATTCTTAACAATATACAAAATTGGGAAAAATATAAGCTAATAAGACGAATGGATTTATAAAATTTTGAATTCGGCTATTTATTTACAAAAAGTCGTCATAATATTATAATTACATAACAAATTTTTTAAACCATCTACCAGTTTACAAAATTACTAGCTACAAAACTAATAATGTAAATACTAATCAGACTTTTCATGGATTTTTTCAAAGCGCACTTTCCATCTGTCTTTGACATTCGTTAGCGACCACTAGGAGGATTTATGTTTCTTTTTGGGCTCTCTTCGTCTTTCTCCAGCTTCGTTGTTCATAAGAAGCTTGAGATCTTTGTAGTCCAACTGTAAGTACCATCGAATAACTGTCAAACGGCCCAAATGCGTCGACAGACCAGAGGCCAGTAATTTAATGTAAGTCTACGGGTGTCAATTCTGATGTTAAAAGTTGCTGTTGATTTTTTAAACTGATTTAACACAAAAAAACTTCCAAATGTTAATTCAAATGAAAAGTATTCTTATTATTGTCATCATTTGATACATTATTAATAAATATTTGATATTAGAAAAAACTTCAAATAATGTTTTAAGCTAGGGAAATGCACATAAAAATGTAAATAAATAGGTACTTTTCAGGTATTTTTTGTGAAACTATATTCAGTAATTTAACAATAACTAAAAGTGAAGGTTATGCATGCTATTACTTTATAGAAAGTGAGCAGTATTGTTAGAAAACTAAGCTGTTATGTTATCCTTTTTTTACCCAATAAAGAGATCAGTGTAAAAAAATATAAACGTTATAAATTAAACACAGATACATTTTCATTTTAATGGAAGCCACTTGCAAGCAGGCAAAAGTGCCAAAAATTGGTCAATGATGTATTAATGAAAGCCAGTAGGTATACCCAGTGGTAAATTAGGCAAAATATATTTATGAGAATGGAAGAGATTAGTAAGCTTGTTGGCTTAAAAATATGTAATACTTTTACGAGTTAAGTAAAATAAAGTTCCAAACAAACGCTAGTCTAAGGATAACAGTAAATTAATTTTGTTCAACTATGACCGTTCTAGCTCAAAGTGAAAGTTATTGTCTCCTGCATAACAATAACTTAGTACAGGGCTGCGATTTTCGAATTCAATCGACTAACCGCATGCGACGGTCGCATCGAATGCACAAAATATTAAACGTTAGTTAATATTTTGTGATCGAATGAATTATAAATGTTGTATTTTCGACTTCCGACCGATTGTTTTTTCCTATTTTAAAATTTTGAACGTGGCAACACAGTAGATGTCAAAAATATGACCTCTAATTTTTTTTGTTTGGAAATTAAATAACATAGCGGTTGTTTTAAGAGGTGGATTGTCTTCAGTCTTGGGCATTATTATTAAAAAAATGTCAGGAAAAGTGGCAGGAATGACAGAGAAACAAAAAATATTAATTGAGTATGTTAAGCGGCACCCACAATTACAAAGTGGAAAATTTTCAAAAGATTTTTCATTTAAAGAGGGAGAAAAACATTGGGTAGAAATAACTACCATATTAAATGGAATTCCTCGATCGCAAAAAATTGGAAACAATGGAGGAAGGTAGTTATGATACAATTTATATATATTTTTTGAGTATAGAATTTAATAGAACATTGTTATTTTATCTTCTAATACATCTACTCCATTTAAATTGATATGATTATTAAAATTCATGATGGCATGTATTAAATGTAATACATAAATAACAAATAAATAAACCAATACTGAAATGACTAATAACATACAAAATTACCGTCGTACACGACAGAAAACATCGACCACTTCAGATCAACCGATGTCATATCGCACACGATAGATTGTGTCGGTGGTATATTATCTTTGGTGTCGGTTACGGGGATTCAAAAATACATGTTATTTCAATTACGTGCAAAAGAGCATGCGACAGCGCATCGCACAAGCTCGAAAATCGCAGCCCAGATTTTTAAGCGACTCCAATACGCAAGAAAGTTCCAAAGAAAATATGTTAAAAACTACAATTGATGTTTGTTGTTGTTTTCAGAACCTCTTTGGAATCGACCAGGAGTTATTATTATATTATTATATTATATTAAAAATCATTACCAAACAGAAAACAAAAAAAAACCTGAACAAAAAAAAGGTTTCAGACAAAAACCGGAATGCCATTAGGAATTTAGTTTTCTGATTCTTGTTTAGACAAAATACCGCAATGTTATTAGGAATGGAGTTATCTGACTTTTTAAAAAGAGCAACATTTATTTCTAGATTGGCTGCATGCATCTAATAGATAAGTACTATGTGTGCTAAAAGCTAAGTAACTTTGTTAATATTATTAAAAAATTTACACAGTACCATATTGAACCGAATATAACACCCAGTCTAACTCCATTCTAAACCATTTTGTGATTTTAATAATGAATTAATTTGAATGGAACGGATTATCAATAAGAGATAAAAGTCTATTTGATAAATAGATCAAGATCACAATGATGTAAGTTTTTTGTAAAATATTTGAACAAATGAGTACCGTAAAACATTTTCAAAGAAAAGTAACTTTGTTTTGTAGCGATAAATGCTTTTTAAAACTATAGTTATACGTAATTATGTATGCCAGTTGATTAAATATTAAGCTACTTTTTTAAAAATTGAGACAACAGAACCTCCGTCATTATCAACGTCTGTGTTTAATTTCTAGCGTTTAGAATTCGACCAATATATTTACCCCAGTGTAAATTGTTTAAGTATAAAGGTATAAAATGAAATAACATTTTTGTAAATTCATGGTAGCAAAATAAGAGAAGACAATAAGTGATCAGTAATGAAAAGTATGTGTTGTAATATACATTTTTCTCTAATAATTGGTATTGCCACAGACAGATAAAAATTGATAAAAAAACCACTACCAGTTACGTGTTATATGCATCCAAAACCTTTAGTTGTACAAACATACCTGTAGTTTTTCAAAGATGTACCACCACAACCTACTGTAAAATTATTGTTAATACACCATATTCCAATCGACACCCGTCGACCTAAATTATTAGCCACAAGAAAAAGAGTAGCAAGTATATCAAATTATTATTAATTTTTGAAGGTTTAAGTATTTAATAGTATATTACGTACCAACTAGTAAAAGAAGCCATTTTAAGAGATCGGAAAAAAGTATATTTGTTAAAGTGGAATTGTTTGATAGATCAGAAATCGTCTAACCATTCATAAAAAGCAAACTGCATTGGTCAAGAGAGGTGCTAGTCGTATCCATAAAACAGCGTCTGATATATTAAAAATGTGAGTATTGTGATTTTGAAACTCAAAGTTCTGTTGAAGCTGGTGGATTTTTTTTGTCTTTCAATAACACCACGTATGCACTGAAACCTATGGATAAAACAGTCTTCAAAAGTTGTGAGTATTTTTGACATCTGGATTATATTTATTTATATGAAAAATACCCAAAAGATTGTGACCTTCGAAGAAGAGCTATGAACGGAGCCAACAAAGCAAACCATAATGTCTATAAAATCTTATGCTCAGAGATATTTAAAGACAACCTAAGAGCCTTAAATAGGCCCAAAAATGAAATTAAATCGTGAACATTTTCATGCGAGTATTTTTTACAACTTTCGACTTGGATTAACTCAGCAACAGTGCATGGATGAACTTAATTAAATTTTTGCCGATGAAGCTCCATCAAGGACCGGTGTTTATCGATGGTAAGTTAAATTCAATCGTAATCGTAGTTCACTCCAAGACGAATTTCGTGCAAGTCGTCCATCAGTTGTTGTTCCGAAAACCATTGATGCTGTGCGCGAACTGATATTGCAAGATCGTCATGTAATCTATCGTGAGATTGAGACAACCTTAGGCATTAGTGGGACCAGCATACATTTATATTGCATAAATATTTGACGGTCGAAAAAACGGTACTTTAAAAGAGTTACGCCGAAGGAAGGTAGCAGCATACCTGTATAACTTCATTTATAGCTACTTAGAAAACCGAACACTGTACGTTGGAAGTAAGGAAATGAGGATGACATGTAGCGTTCCCAAAGGTTCTGTAATAGGACCAATACTGTGGAACCTTTACTATGACGGCTTACTCAAAATTCCCGTACCGCCTTGGGTTACATTTATTGGATATGTGGACGACCTAGCCATCCCTGTAGTAGCAAAAACAGCAGAGTTATTACAAAGTATAGCAAATAAAGTAATTGCTGACACGAACCAGTTGGTCGGATAACTCCGTAAAACATAATAAATAAAATATTACAGAATAAACTTGCCTGGGAAGCAGTTGATAAAATGGCTCTACGTGTACTGCGTCTAGAAAGCAGTAAAATGGAATGCTAAAGGATAAAATTAAAAAAGAACATTAAAAAAAGGTTAAAAGAAGGGACGGAAAGAAGTAGAGAAGAAGAACAGAAGGGAAATATTTTAAACTTGTAACATCACCCTGCATCTTCAAAAGTTGTGTTCTTTTGAAATCTGGATTATATTTCTGTATCTGTAAATTGAGAAGGGTGAAGCCAAAAAGCTTCATCCGCTTTTAGACCTCAAGAGATCCATTGTGCTTTCTCCTAAGCCTGCCCCTCTGGTTCGTCGTCCAACGGCTTCTTGAGAAGAGCCTGGCAATTTAGTTGGCAAGTACCCGTTAAGATAGGATTTCCGTTTAGTTGGTAGTAGGGGTTCGCGAGACCGAGCCAAGACCGAGACTATACATGGTCTAGGGCTCGTTAAGTCTCAGTTTCCAGAATTTTGGTTATATGTAAACGAATTTAAAAAAAACTCAAGCTTTAAAGGCCTGAACCTTTAACGATTCAAAAGAAGGCTGAAAGTTATGATTTTTACCGACACTGACTCCATTCGACACTAGTTTATGCAGCATACTGCAGTATAGCCTTACAGGGTAAAACATAAATACTGTAGTAATTTGCGAATTTTATGGATTAAAATAATTATAAACCTTTATTAAAAACTAAAAACAACCCAACAATTTAATGTGAACATTACAATAATTTTCTTTATTTTTTTAACAAACTTTGTTTAGGATCCACTTGATCCCATGGGAGACTTGATCCTCCATTAAAATTTCGCGCTCAAATGACTTTTTCGCGAGAATGTTGGCAACATTGTATAGAACAGGCCACATGTTAGCTTATAAACATCATTTAGTAAGATACGCGCCGATTGTACGAATGGTGTAAAAAGTTTGTGATTTTTCGGGTGTGAAACATATTTTACGGTAAGTTTTATGTTTGTTTTAGTTTATCAGGAAATTGCTTGAGAGGGGATTGTGGTTTGCAGCTAGTGTTGATGCTTGTATGTATGTATGTATGTATAAGTTAGGGGTGATAATTACACTGCGACCTATAGGATCTATTGTGTTCCCCCTTACTTGCCATGTTCTGATATTTTCTCAGACTTATAGCAGCTCTTCGAGTCCTATTTTCCTGAGGAAGTTTAGGACATCGTCGGGCTTCAAGTCAGGTAGATCCCCTTCCTCTATTCCATGTGCTCCTAGGTATCTAGCCCTAGAATTTTGCAAGGCAGGGCATTCTGCGAGTATGTGTATTGAGGTTTCATCCTCTTCCTTACAGAATCTGCACTTTGCTTCTTCTGCTAACCCTAGTTTCTTCATGTGGCTTCTTAATCGGCAATGCCCGGTTAATATTCCCGTTAAAATTCGGAGCCTTTTTTTACTGAGGTTGAGGCAGCTAAGAGATCTCTTCTGGTCATAGATCCCCAGTAGTATCTTAGATTGCCTCAGTCCTTCCAGCTGATTCCAGTACTTGGATTTTTCTTTCTCCATTTCTTCCCTTAGTTTTCCTAAGATTACTCTACTGCTGATCCCACAAGATGGTTCTGGTCCCAAATGTGGGGTTTCAGCTCCTTTTTTGCCAGCATGTCTGCTGTTTCGTTCCCCTCTATTCCTATGTGTCCCGGGACCCATAGGAGGGTGACAGTGTTCTTCTGGCCCAGTTCATTTAGTTTGCCTAGGCATTCCCAAACCATCTTCGAACTGATTATATTTGAACTCAGCGCTTTGATGGCTGCTTGACTATCCGACATGATCACAATCTCTTGTCTGCGGTAGTTTCTCCCAATATTGAATTCCACACATCTTTCGATGGCGCGGACTTCTGCTTGAAAGATGCTCGGGTATGTGCCCAAGCTTTCTGAGTATTTGGCTCTCGGTCCAAAAACTCCTATCCCAGTTCCCTCGTCTAGCTTGGAACCGTCCGTATACCACTTTATGGTATTCTGATTTAAATTCTGTATGGTGTCTTCTTCCCATTCAGATTTATTACTCAACCTTGTGATGAATTTTCTCACAAAGTTGAATTTCTTTGGCATATCATCTTGGGGTATTTCCCAAGTTTGATCAAAATGAAGTGATCGGGGGTTTTCCCTGATAATTCCTTCCTTGATCATTCTATATATCGTTTTCTTCCTTACACTTTCTAACAGAATGTGCAGTGGGGTTAAGTTTAAAATTGATGCTTTCATACAAACATTTTGATATATTTGGAAACCTGATTTGGGATGTTATGTTTTGGGTGTTACCAATCTTAAAATTAAATGCATTTCGGGGAGAGTTGATCCCTGTTATGAGAGTGAGACATGATTCCGAGATCAAGTCTCCCCTATGAATATTTTTTTGATTTATGTTAAGAGGCACGTTCTTATTTATTTATTTGTTAGGTATTACAGATGCCAAGAATTTATAAACCAAAGGAAGGAGCAACACCGAGAGTACTGCCTGATGCCGAAACCGTTAAAAATGGGGCTTCCTATAAAGGCACTGCAAAAAAGTACCATATTAATGTTATGACCTTAAAACGAATGATCCGCAGGGGGATGATCATCTACCTGGGTTTCAAAAATCACTCATTTTTACTAGTGCAGAAGAAAAACAGCTTACAGATTATCTACTACATGCATCCCGCCTAAATTATGGTCTACCCATTCTTAAGTTAAGACAATTGGCATATGAGTTTGCAGTTGCAAACAGTAAAAAAGTTCCGTCATTTTGTGATGAGAAAAAAATGGCTGGTCGGGTTTGGGTTCGCAGAAACGCCGAGTTCTCTTAGAAGACCTGAGCCAACTAGCTTAGCACGTAGCACTGCGTTTAATCGACACATTTTTTGGGAAATTAGGAGCTACGATTCAGAAAAACCAGTTTACACCTGAAAAAATATGGAACATCGATGAAACGGGGGTGACAACAGTGCACAAGCCATCTAAGATTATTGGACAGAAAGGCATGAAACAAGTTTCGAAGGTGACATCGGGTGAAAGAGGGCAGCTTGTAACTGTTTGTTCTGGAGTGAATGCATGTGGAAACCATATTCCTCCATTTCTTATTTTTCCTCGAACTAACTGGCAAGATCGCATGGTGTTAGGGGCACCACCGGGTTCGGCAGGAGCATGTCATCCATCTGGGTGGATGACAAAAGAAAATTTTTTAAAGTATTTAGAACACTTCAAAAAATATTCCAATTGTAGCTCTGATAACAAGCATCTCGTTATCCTTGACAATCATGACAGTTACGTAAATCTTGAAGTGATCAATTTTGCAAGAGATAATGGTTTGGTTTTTTTAACGCTGCCGCCACACACGTCACATAAACAGCAGTCGTTAGACCGTAAAAATCTGAGTATTTATGAAATACCAGGCCTTCTTGGACAATCTTATCCAAAGGCATTTTCTCCAGCAAACATTTTAAGTGGCTTCCGCGTGTCACGAAAATGATATTTTAAGCACCGAAATGTTAGTGAACTTCTTAAGAATACGTAAAAAGCACTTCTATTGGCCCACAATAGTGTTGCCAAAACCTGAAATAAGACGTGGATATTTTAACTTTAAAATTAGATTTCCTAATAATATTACCATTGGTTAAATTAATTTTTTGAATTTTAGATAGGATGATTCATTTGTTCCCTTTGTAAGTTCTCACTTTATGCATGTCTAAGCCGTGTATTAAACCAATGTTTATTTCTATAACCATTGTTTTTTTTAAGATAGAACAATAAAGTTTTTGCACAGAATTATTAATAATTATCGGTTGCAAAAATTAGCGATATTACCATAAAAGTATTGGTAAAGAGAAATACGATCAAGGTAATCATGTGTCCCCACACGAGGGATCAAGTCTCTCTTAAGGTAGGAGACTTGATCCCTATTGCAGGGTGAAACTCAAAAGCCAATGATCCGAATAAATATATTTTCTTCCAAGTTTAATGTACTTAGTGTTTGCTTCATAAACAGGACACCATATTGATACTAACAGAAATATGAATAATTTTTTTAACGAAATTATACAAAACAAAAAAAATGGGATCAAGTCTCCCTACTCTCCCCTACTATTATTATAACAATATTCCATCATAGCCTTCCGATAGGCTAGAAAGTGTAAATGTAAAATATACCTAATCTACATTTAAATAAATGCAAATTTATTACTTCGTTTTAATACATAAGTTAATAATAATTGATATACTTGCATAATTAAATAAGTTATTTATCAGTAAAAACAAATTCTCTTACCAATATTTCGTCGTCGGGTATTCTAGATAAAAGATCCAATATTTCATTATTAGGAACTGAATGGGGTCTCAAAATTCTTCGGAGGAACTTATTTAAACCCCACAACATTAGAAGGTATCTAATCGGCATTATGTACAATACTACAGTTGCTGCGATTAAAAGAAATATCGCAATGCAGGATAAATAAGGAACCGTGAAATTGAACATGCTAAAATCAAAAAAATTTTTAGTTTTAGGAAATAAAATTGATTTAACTTACTTTTTAACACTCTCTAGTAATGATGCTATTCGCCCGATAGCATTTTGAACACCTTGTGTAACTTCTTGTATGGCTTGCAAACGTTCTTTCAAACTTTTCTTCTCTTCTTTCTCTTTATCGTCTTCGTCATCATCGTCGATTTCTGAATCTTGCGATTCGTCCCAAGGTACTTGATGAGGGCCTGTCAGAATTTTCACTATATACTGTTTCAAAAATATCAAAAGTACCAGCAATGGAAACATCCAAGGTTGGAAGTAGTAACAGAGGACCAACCATATCATCAATGCGGCAAAACTTTGGATTTTTGATTCCCACTCAAAGCAGTTTCTAAAAATATGATATTTTATGTTAATTTGATTTAACGACATTTAGAGTACCAACCCTTATTTTGTGGAATTCCATCGTATCAAGAACTTGTAAGTTTTTCTTATTTGATTTATTAAATAAGTATAAATTCGTAAGAAAACATAAAAAGAATGTTGTAAATTATTTATACATCGTCACATATCTTTTTTGCTAATTGTAGGCAAGATCAAGCCAAGTATTAATTAAAAACACATCAGACATCTAGTAAATCAGTTAATTGAAACTCAGGCAAAAAGCGATTTTGTAAATTTGCTGGGTGCTGAATAATATCCATAGAAAACATCAGGTTTTTAAAATCGGTGAAAGGCTGTGAAAAAAAGCGGTATTGTACCCGAATACTAACTATTCAGTTAAGCAGAGTCGGTAGGAGACAAAATGACAAAATCAGTTTCAGAAAAATTTTATAAAATGTCAGTGTCAAAAATTATATAAAGCTACACACTTTGACACAACTTATAAAGAAATAAAGACATTGGACAAGTAGTTAAAATACAACCGATAACATCAGCAATAACAAGCTACAAAAATAGATGGAAAGAACATGTTTCTTGTATGTCTGCAGAAATAATACCGAGTACAAACCCACAATCCACTTTTTTCTTAGAATTTTTAACGATTTGTTGCACCTATATAGAACAAGAATGAGCAACTAAACTAAAATTAACCTTTTTTGACAATGATTGGGTTATAGCTAACAATACACTTACAATATACGAGGTCTGGCTATTAAATAACGGGACTGAAGGCGTCCTAGAGGGTTATATAGCTGGAAGTGTCTACTATTCCAGTACAAAAACACCTTTTTGTCGCTGTGGTAGTATTTTTTCTGTAGAGGTTAGAAAAGAACGTGTTTTTTTCTCGTGCCAAAAATGTGTGACGAAAAACACGAACAACGGATCAATGTGAAATTTCTCGTAAAATTAAAAAAAAAACTCCGACTGAGAATTCTCTATCTGGTGCGCGGGTTTTCGAATGGTATAAAAGATTTTCTGAAGGTCGAGAGAGCACCGAAGATGAACAATGTCCAGGTCGACCTGTCTCTGTTGCAACTCTGCAAACAGTGACCAAAATAAATGAAATTGAGCGCGGAGATCGTTGTATGAGCATTCGGATGATTGCTGAGACTGTAAACGCAGATAAAGAAACTGTCAGAAAAATTTTACATAACGAATTAAACATGATGAAAGTCTGTGTTGGTCCCAAAACATTTGACCCCCGACCAAAAGCTCGTCCGTCAACCCTTTAACAACAAAAGATAATTGTAAACAAAGGGTAAGAGAAACATTTAATAATCTGCCTCCTGAATTTGTACAAAGAGCAACAAACCAACAAGTTTTAACAAGAATTAATAAGTGTTTAGAAGTAAATGGAAGAAATTTTGAATATTTGTTAGGAAAATTTTGGTCTTACTTTTTTACAAAATGTTTAATGATAACTTGTTTTAGTTTTTTTTTTAATTTGAACACTACTTACCTACTTGTCTTTGTTTATTTCATTTATAAATAATTGTTTAAATTAAAAATTTTCTTTTGAAATGTTGCATTTTTTCTGTTTCCTTTTCAAAACAAAATTGATTTTAATCGAAGACTAAACAACAATAATGAAACAAAGCCAAATAAAGTTGCATTGTAACCGAAAATCGTAAAGTATCTAATATCTCAAAAACTATTAGGAATTGATATAGGGATGTAAATATGAACTTACCTTATTTTTTTATAAGGAATTAAATTAAAATAAAAAAAATATGGGTTGCTATTTGAAATAAGGAAGATACCTTCGTTTTTTTAATTTAAAATTTAACTCAATAATATGATCACCCTGTATAATATTTTTTTAAATACACTTTAGTTACTTACAATTGAAGATCTTAAATGCAAAATAATACATTTACTTTTTAATTTAAATAATTTAGGTATTGAAATAATTATCATTTTATTAAGCGTGATTTCTGTCAAATATTTCGAAAAACATTAAATTTCTCCTAAACGGTTAATTTTAGATACAAAGTACCTTACATAAACTAACACTTAAAATTAACGAACTAACCAAAAATAAGGAAATAAACAGGGTGTTGCATTTAAAATATTGAAGTTGGTGTCGGTTTCCGGTATAACCGGAAGTGCGATCAAATTGATAACATTTTAGTTAAATTAAAAATTAAATTAAATTTTAATTATGAGTTAGTACAATAAATTTCATGGAAATTCTAAGTTTTTGAACACTTTTCAAAGTTTGTTGCTATGCGAATTAAAATACTTACTGAAAAAGTTTACCGAATTCCAAAAAGTAGATCACGAAAACTTTTAGCCTCAAAACATTTTTTACAAAAACTTGCCGTTTGAACTTCACCTCGGTTTGCATATATTTTTCTTCTTTTGGATTTAGAGTCCTAATGCATGCTCTAATAGGATTCCAAATAATCGTCATTTCCAACAAAATTTGTGGACCGTTTCCCTTTGCCCTCGTCCTCAACTTCTTATCTTTCAGAGCGTACCATCTCTTCTCGCCGTTTTTAATCTTTAACAGAGGAATAGCGACTTTACCTAAAATATAAAATGATAATTTAAATTAAAAATGGCTTGCCAAAAATAACTTGTTTAGGCACAAGCTTTAAGAAAATGTTTTACGTTTATGATTAACCCAATAACTCTTAAGTAATTATATTGGTAAATAGAAACAGACTCTACGTTTTTACAAAAAATGTTATCTTTCGCTGTTGAATGTTTGTTGACATTTATGTATAAAAATGTATAAGGAATTTAATGTGTATGTACTTTGATAGAGAAGATGACAGAATAAAGGTCTGCTAATAACTACACTAAATTCAACCAATCTCTTTATTAAATAGTACAGCCAAATATTTGACAGAATTCTACTGAATAGACTGATATACGCAGATATGAGATTCCCGATGAGAAACTTGTGTTCTCAACTAATACGTGTAGTTCATCACATCAGATCTGGTTTTCAGCTAAGGAGGCCCTTGATTATACTAACCTTATACAATAAGAAGGACATTCGACTCCATGTTAGATCCCGGGTCTGATTTATTTTCTCAATTTTTCATTAACCCAGTGTGTAGTTAATCTAGACATATTTTTAAATGATATATGTGTGTTATATTAGTAAATGAATATGTTTACATTAGAATTCATTTTAAATTGTTTTCAGATTTGTACAGATCATAATAAATGAGTTTTGGTTATCTTCCAGTTTAACCATCCGCTAAAAATTCTCTGCGCATGTACAAAAATATTCGAAATTTACAGCGGGACAGCCGCACAGTGTTGTCAGTTCAAATATTTTTTCCTGAAAGCAAATAGTTTAGTTTTGATTTAGTAAATTTGATTATAAAAAAGACGCACGTTAATAAGGAGCGTTAGTGCTAAAATTCATAAGTAATAATTAAGATGCTAAAAACAGCAGTTAAAAATATGAATAATAACGTTGGTAGGTACTTCCCTTCGTTATTTCGAATTAAATATATTGTAATATGCGAATATAAAAATCTCACGTTTTCATGGTATTCTGTGGTTTTAATTTTTAGAGCAATGGGGCAATGAGTTCAGCTATAAAGAACAAACCTTATATAACAATGGTTTAAAAAATTGAAGTAAAACAGGTGTTATTTTTTAATTAATTCAAATAAAATATAATATTAACTTCTGTTGTTTTAATGGTATTCTGTGATTTTAATTTATTATGGTTTTAAATTAATGAAAAATATAAACTACCACAATATGCAGTAGAAACTATAAGGAAAAAACATTTTAAATAATGCATATTATATTAAAATTGAATAATATGTAATTAAAATATTATATTACGTCTTCTGATTTATTTAAGGCATATTATGTTTACATGCATATAAAATTTAAATCCAAAATCAGCCCTATAATTGAATCTCCTTGTTATAATAAATTAACGTTATCTGTAAAATGTGCATTCTGTATGTTCAACATGCATTATTTCATAGATTTACTTACTCGATTACATAACCTAAGTTATGCAATCTGTTAAATAATGTCTATAATTTTCGTCTTTCCAATGTTTATTCACCCACTTTATTTATTCACACATATGTGGCAACGCAGCTCGAAATTTAAAGTTTGCCGCTCCTTATGAACCAATAAAATTATCCTTGATACTTCAAATTTTGTACATGCGCACAGAATTTTTAGCGGATGGTTAAACTGGAAGAACCTGAGTTTTGAATATTTTTGCGAAAATAATGATTTAGAGATGCTGCGGATGGAAATCTGAAAATTTTCAAAATACCAAAACTAATAAAAAATATAAGAATGTTAGGACATTGGAAAACTAACAATAGTTTTTCGTTTCTTTTTACTATGTTTGTAACGTTGACGATCTAGAAATCGTCAGAGGGTGGGTTTTTAGGTAAAAATATTTCCAAATTAACGATTTATTCACTCACAAACAACTTATTGATATAAAAAATGGTTATAAACAAAAGGTAAAAAATGAACAACAACAGTAAACTTGAAATGAAAAAGCCGGTAAAGGTAATTAAGAAAAAGTTTACTTGTTCTCGGCAAAACTAAAACTTCACACTGTTTTAACGGTCACGTCAAACATCAGTTCGACGAAAAAGCGGGGTTGTCACGTTGAAAATAATTATGGGGAATCTTGCTACATGTTTTATTCAACTAAATTAATAGTTTTTACCCTTACTTTGTGTAAATTTTTTTAATCAATCATTTCTTTTGCTTTTATTATTTAAATAATTTTGGAATTCTGGCATATACGCCAATTATGTCTTTGGTATTAACAATTTTAGCTTTTAATAAAAGCCCTAGCTCTATTATTTATTTAAATATTGACTGTTGATAAAAAAAGATCGCGAAAAAAGTATTATCTAAATAATAAATAAATTATTAGGTTTCCATTTTTTGTAGTTTATTATAAAACCCAATTAAAGCCTAATTTAAAAATAAATGTATTAAGGCACAGAAGTATTATGGGATTAATTATACTCGCTAATCGTTTCCTAGGAGTTTTATCGACTATAACTCAAATTACTTTTAACAAAATAATAATAAAACATTTAAACATCGTTAACAGTTCGTCGTCCATCTTGAATCTCTTGTCAAAATCTTTTTCTTTTTTAATTGTCTACTAGACAGGTTTAGATCAAGGCACAATCCCACAATATTAAGTTATTTAAAAAATAGAAAAAAAAACTCTTTGTGAAAAAAATGCTTATGGGTGTTTTCATCATAAAATTAAGTATTAAGAAAATATACGAAAAAAAAATAGAAAAAAATATATTTTAAATCCGAAAGAACAGTAGAATTTAGAATTTTTAGAGAAAAAATTTAATTTTATTATTTAGTTGCAAAAATAGAATGTTAACATATAGTTAACAAACGCATTTTTAGCAACAGATAAATTTTTTTTTCACTAAAAATCATGAATTGTATCAACCAATAAATTAAGAAAAAAATTATTGATTACTTAATAAGCAATCCATCTGTTTATAACAATTTTTTAAACAATTCTGTTAAAAAATAAAAATTTTCAGGTAGCTTTTAACACTTAAAACTCGAAAATAGTAATTATGGGCCAAGGTAGAAAAGTGAGGTCCATTAAAGATCGAGAAGTGAAGCTTCAAGGTTTTTAATGGATCCTAGACGACAACAAAACACTTTTCTACCGTGGCTCATATAGCATTTTTTTCACTAGGTACTGGCATTATATGTTTTAAAATATTAAACGAAGTAAACCATCCATATCTCAAATGTGACTAATAGAAAACCAAATGAAAAATCCAAAGTCTATGTCACAGAATTTTATTCTTGATGGAAAAACAATAGTAATACTAGTTTTGGCCTAACATTGAGGCCATCATCAGGCTTAGAGTAAAAATTAACGTCACATTATGTCAAATGTATTGAGTTTAGTGTTAATCAAGTAGTCCCTGTTTTTTTCTACCTTGGTTGAAAATAAACAACTTTACTACCTTAACAATAGTCAATAAAGTTAGGTATATAGGCTAGTAGTAAAAATAATTTATTAGTAATTATTTTTTTAATATTAAGTTTTTTTAATTGTTAATTGTTAAATGCAAATTTAAGTTTTCCAACCGGGATTTATTTGGTAGCTTATTTAGAATAACTTGAGGAAGTAAAATAGATTCTAAGGCTTTAGTTACATAATCATTTAGGTAATGCCTTTGTTTTATTATTTAAAAAAAAATGCCGTTAAAAAATTTATTTTTGTGTAGCATCTAACATTTAAAAATGGAAATATTGCAGATATGGAAAAAAATTATTGATAATTTTTTTTAATCTTAAATTTTAGCGTATTTTTAATTTTGGGATTTTTCCTACTAGGATGTATTTGTTAGTCTATTTAAAATAATTGGACAAAGTAAAACAAATCTTAAGGCTTTAGTTTAATATTTAAATATTTATCACGATTTTTTTACTGTAAAAAAATTGTTAATTAACAAAAGCATAACTAGTGAAAAAATTGGGATTGGGATAACATTTTTTTAACATTGGATTATTGTTCATTTATATATCCCAATAGTACCTGAATTTTATTATTCCTTAATATTCATGTTTAATGTGTTGAAATAATTTTTTTAGTTACTGCAGCGCGCATAAAAGTCAGACTACCCGTTTTTGGCTCTATTTTCAAGGCCGTGTAAAAATTATAAATATTAGATATACAGTTTCGGGAGTCAAGACTTTTTTAGCAAATTTAATGTTAGGTACTTTCAAATATTTTTTGATATTTCGAAAATCTTGAATATTTTTCCGTTTGTAATTTTATTTAATGAGCTCAGACATAAAATTGGCTTAATTGAAAACCAAGAACACGTATATCTAGTTAGAGTTCAAAGAAAAATTAATTTATTCAAATAATTCCCATGAATTATATTTTTTTTAATATTTAGTTTTTATATAATAGTCCAAATTAAAAGTAAACAAGCATATTATATAAAATAAAATAAGATTTCTTTAATGTCGAATTATCCTGAGGGTGTGGATGCACATCTCCGAGGGGTGGATAGGGGAACGGTCAGGAGTCGGGGCTCTTGATTAGTGGCAGCCATAAGTAGGGTGAGAGGACGTAAAACTCCTCAAAAGCCTTTGCGAAAGCTATCACCGCGGACCAACTCCCCCAAGTGAAGGTGTGTAGGTGCCGTGTCGATATATTGGATGGTCACGGAGAATGTGGCCTCGAACGGTCCCTTGGGGGCACCAGGCGAAACCCCCTTGTAGCCCAGCCTTACCTCCTCTTGTCCTCAGTGGCAACAAAGAAATGCGGCCCTCGGAAGGCTAGCTTTAAAGCGAACTCGCTGGAAGAGGTGGATCGTATGTCGGAAGAGGACCTCCGCGGCGCCAGACTGTCGGAAGCATCTATGAAAAGGATGCGGGCTTTGATGAAAGGAGCCCTTGATTACAACGAAGCCAAAAAGGCGATAAGACCCTTGGCGAAGAGGCCCAGAAGGGAGGATAAACCGTCCTTCCGGGATGCGACCTCGTCGGAAAAGGTATTAACAAAAATGAAATTGACAGAAGTTTTATCCATTTCCAACCTTGAATAGATTTACTAGTTTGATTCTTTTGGGTAACTGAAAATTTTAATCATCACCAACCAAACAATGTGAAAACTTACCCAAAAATTCAACTTTATGATCCCGATCCTCGTCGAAAACTGTAATTTCCAAAACGCTGTTGATATCTTTAACGTTAAAAGTGAAAATTTTATTCCAAGACGGTGTAAGTGTTTTGTATTCGGTTTGCGTCTGGAGGCGGGCATTTCCTAATTCTAAGACGCAAAAAGGATCACTTTTACCACCGAGATCTGCCGAAGCAAGTCCTTGTGCTTTAAACACCCTGACGGTTAAATGACCCACATCTTTCAGATTGTGAAACGTTCTGTGCCATACCTGTCGAAAAAATTATTTAGAATTTGTGGACAAAGCTGTTTAAAATAAAAAAGCAAATCACATAGAACAAAATAACAAAACATATTAAAACAGTAATACAAAAGTATCTACAAGTAACAAAACATACAAACAAATAAAACTTCACAATATAAACATTGCGAAAGGAAAAAATAAATGTATACTTTATGTATACATTGTACAATTAGAAAAATAAATAATAAATAATATAAAAAGAATTTAAAATTTAAGATTTTGAATTAGTCAGAGTAACAACAAAAAAAAACAGCAAAATAAATATCATAAAATTAATCTTCGAGTGCGTGAGATGGTCCCAAATACTTTATGTAAAAAAGTCGTCTACTGAATACAGGAAATGCGGTTATTGATGAAATGGACTTTTTCAAAGGGTAGATTGTTGTGCATTTTCTTAGCATTATAAAAAATAGAGTTTTTGATTAGTTCTGTGCGTTGTTTTGGCAAATAAAGGTCATGCATACTCTGCACTTCTAAAGAGGGTAGACTTCAGGTAAATGTTTCCGAATTAAGGAAATGGATTCAAAGATAAATAGGGATGGAAGTGTTAATATTTTATGTTTTTTAAAGAATTCCCTACAGTGAGTTTTACTGCTTAGTTTCAGCGTAAACCGAACAGCTCTCTTTTGTAATTTAAAAATACGTTCAAATTGAGTCACACAACATGTACCCCAAAAAGGAAGTGCATATCGGAGATGTGACTCGAAGAGGGCAAAATAGACTGTTTTGGAAGCTGACAGGTGAAGCTCCTTACATATTGTTCTCAGCGCATAACAAGAAGAGCTTAGTTTTTTTGACAAATCGTCAATGTGTGCATCCCATTTTAGAGAGCTGTCAACGACAAGTCCCAAAAATCTCACAGAGTCAACGACCTCTATAGTGGAATTATTCAACATAACAGGTTGAATTGCAGATGTGTATGGTAAAACTTTCCTCTTAAAAACATTCAAGAGGGTAGACATCAGGTAAATGTTTCCGAATTAAAGAAATGGATTCAAAGATAAATAGGGATGGAAGTGTTAATATTTTATGTTTTTTAAAGAATTCCCTACAGTGAGTTTTACTGCTTAGTTTCAGCGTATACCGAACAGCTCTCTTTTGTAATTTAAAAATACGTTCAAATTGAGTCAGACAACATGTACCCCAAAAAGGAAGTGCATATCGGAGATGTAACTCGAAGAGGGCAAAATAGACTGTTTTGGAAGCTGACAGGTGAAGCTCCCTAGATATTGTTCTCAGCGCGTAACAAGCTTAGTTTTTTTGACAAAGCGTCAATGTGTAGATCCCATTTTAGAGAGCTGTCAACGACAAGTCCCAAAAATCTCACAAAGTCAACGACCTCTATAGTGGAATTATTCAACATAACAGGTTGAATTGCAGATGTGTATGGTAAAACTTTCCTCTTAAAAACATTCAAGAGGGTAGACATCAGGTAAATGTTTCCGAATTAAAGAAATGGATTCAAAGATAAATAGGGATGGAAGTGTTAATATTTTATGTTTTTTAAAGAATTCCCTACAGTGAGTTTTACTGCTTAGTTTCAGCGTATACCGAACAGCTCTCTTTTGTAATTTAAAAATACGTTCAAATTGAGTCACACAACATGTACCCCAAAAAGGAAGTGCATATCGGAGATGTAACTCGAAGAGGGCAAAATAGACTGTTTTGGAAGCTGACAGGTGAAGCTCCCTAGATATTGTTCTCAGCGCGTAACAAGCTTAGTTTTTTTGACAAAGCGTCAATGTGTAGATCCCATTTTAGAGAGCTGTCAACGACAAGTCCCAAAAATCTCACAAAGTCAACGACCTCTATAGTGGAATTATTCAACATAACAGGTTGAATTGCAGATGTGTATGGTAAAACTTTCCTCTTAAAAACATTCAAACACATATGGTTAGACTCCAAGAAAAGCTAGTGTTGTCTGCGAATAGACAAATTTTACCGCCGATGCTTAAGTTAGCAATATCATTGATAAATAGCAAAAACAAAATATAGGACCCAATACCGAACCTTGTGGAACCCCATATTCTATTTGCTTGCATGAAGGCCTTAATTCATCAACTCGTACAAGCTGCAGTCTCTCAGTAAGAAAAGACTCGAACCACCTGATCGAGGTGCCTCTGCAATTTTTTAAGTAGGATTTTATGATCCACGCAATCGAAAGCTTTTGAGAAATCACAAAATATTGTGGCTGTAGAGTGTTGATTGTTTAAGCTGGAGTAGACATTATTAAAAAAAAAAACATTGCATCATTTGTGCAATTACCACTTAAAAGTCCAAATTGATTTTTAGCTAGAATATTGTATTTAACCACAAATGAAAGAAGCCTTTTTTACCAACCTTTCAATGATCTTTGTTAACGGAAGGAAGAAGCGCGATTGGGCGATAGTTAGAAACTTGATCTTTATCACCTCCTTTATGCAAAGGAATGATTATGGCTGTCTTAAGGCAAGTAGGAAAAATATATGATAAAATGTTCTAAAGTGAAAATGAGAAAGCTTGAAACGATTAGTAGCAATAGATTTTTGTCCATTTATAAAAATACATTGTTAGTTCTGGCCAACATTTTTTAAATAAGCATTATCCTAGCACTCTTTAATTAATGAACTACATTCGTCGTTTCTGTTGCAAACCAATAACTTGTATAATTTTACTTACATATCTATCAATAATTGCTTGTTTTTCTCTTGGGTTGTCTGCATACGTGGTTAAATCAGAAATTGTTTCGGATGCCGTCGTACCACTTATTGTTAGAAGTAAATGTAAATCACCAGCTCCATCTTCTAGCTCTTGCCAAATACTGTGTGTCTTTTCTCGTTCATAAGTTGTCAAATCCAACACGCATCTAAACATTAGCAAATGGTTATTTAAATATCCGCATTTAAAAAATACCAGTGAATATTAATATCTAACCTTCCTATAAAATCGTCTCTGGCTCTGTCTTTATCCCACACTGAAATTTCTAATTGTTGGTCTCCATCATCGTATAAATGAAGGTCAAATTGTTCAAGCCATCTCGGATTTAACGATCTCCAAATAACTCTACTTTTGTACTTTTCATTTCCTAACCTAAAAACGTGCACGAATTTGTTCAGTGTAAGAAATGTTTAAAACCCTATGTACATTAAAGTATATCTATCAAAGAGCGATGAAAACTGGTAGGAATAAAAATTTTCATTTATTCACTATTGTGTATAAATCTAAGCATGAGCAGTGCATCAGTAAAACGTATACCTTATTAGTAAATTTTACAATTAATGTATTACTTAATTGTTATTTTGGTACAAAAAAATGGTTACACTGTGTGGTACATACTTATGTTCCATATTTGTACCAAGTCTATACCAAATACAGCACTACGGCAACTACTAACTAATAACAAAGTAGAAGGGTAGTTTTGACCTAATTAACAAACAAAATTTTTTATTTTTATCGGAGTTCCGGTCTATATTCAATTGGCTCTAAGTTAAGGAATACCCTTTAATAATCCAAGCTTCCGAATATTTGTTTTCTTTTGCAAGGCGCCAATATGGCACTGTAAAAAACTAGTTTAACATACTTACAATTATTGTGAGATTAGGTAAATATAAAATTAAACAAGATACACATAGTAAATTTTTACCTTCAGGGAAAATGTAATACTAACACATTAAAATTTTTGTATTCCAATAGGTTAAAAATATTTTACGTTCGAAGTAATTTGCTAGTGAGATAAGGAATAAGACAAAAAATGTATGTACATACATACCATACGGAGTAGAAAACCAATAATTTAACTATAATACAACACTTTCAAATAAGTACGATGAATTAACTGAGAAAAACAAACATTTTTATTAGTATTATTTTTTTACAAGTAAATTTGGCTTAAATTTTCAATGTTAGATCTTTTATTAATGTTGTTTTCTTTAAATATTTCAGACATTTCTAAGAAAAGTCTCTTTATTATTTTTTTTCATTGTGTAATATTTTTACGTTAGTAAAATCCTTAGATCTTGTCTAAGGTAAAATCCATATGATGGTCTGTAACTAGCGCATGCTCTGACAAGCCACTGTTAGATTTCATAAGTCTACAATCACTTTGGTTTGTCCAATATATTTTGAATCGCAACCACAACAAAGTATTGAGTAAACTATATCACTTATAGACAGAATATCATCTTTGTTTTTTAATTTTGTGAAAATCTTTGATATTAGTTTAAAATTTCTTTGTGTAATTCTTCTTTTATCATCCTTGAAAATCTATATTCTGTTACTTCTGAAGAAACATTAGAACTATCTCGATTATGTGAAGGTTCCTCCGCCACGCTTGAATAAATCAGCCTCTTCAACCATCCATAAGGATAAGAATTATTCAGTAAAGTATTAAACAGTATTCTGAATTTTGTTTGTAATAAAGATGGATGTACAATTTTTTTGATTCTATTTTTCATTGCTATAACCAAATTAATTTTCATTTTTTGTGGATGGTTAGAAAATAAATTAAGATATCTACCCGAATTGGTAGGTTTAATGTACCAATCAAGTATAACCTTATTATCTTCATTTCTTATAACATGTGTATCTAGAAAAGGTACCTATTGTCGTTTTCAAGTTCAACGATAAATTGAATATAGGAGGGTTATACTAATACTGTGTTAATTTGGTTAGATGGTACTGCTAGAATCAAATCATCTACATATTTCTTTAAAAAATGAATTCTAAAATTTAACAGTTATACACAAGCATCCAACAGATCATCCATCACAAATTGAGAAAAAATTGGCGATACCTTAGCACCCATGGGCACACCCAGAATTTGTTTGTAGAAAGCATTATTGAACCAACAAAAAGTAGTACCGAAAATCAACTCTATACCATTTAGGAAAGATTCCAAAGACAAACTACAAATTGCAGAAATACCAAGCCAATGTTCCACAATACTGTCTTTAACCAATTGACAAGGGATGTTAGTAAAAAGTGAAACCACATCTAAACTTATCACCACATAATCCTGAGGGAGCTGAAACCCCTGAATATATTCTGCAAAAGCAAATGAGTGCTTAATAAAGTATTCATTATTCTCATTAAATGATTTAGTTAAAATATCTGTAAAAAAATTGTTAAGTTGCTATTGGGTGCATTGATAGAAGATGTAATAGGTCTTAAGCTTAATGTAGGCTTATAAATCTTAGGTAGACCATAATGTTTACTTGAAACAGAGCTATAACTCATCAATTCCTTGCTCTCTTTGTCACTAATAAAGCCATTTTGAAACAGTTTTTTTGAAAAAAGGTTACACTGATTTTGATATTGTAAAATGGGATTACAATTAAGTTTTTTGTAATATTTATCATCTTGCAATAAATTATTCGATACATTTTCATAGGTTTGTTTCAAAAGAATAACTGTAACATTACCTTTGTCGACCTTAGAGACAACTAGATCAGGATGATTTTTTAGGAATTTTTTGCTTTTGTTATACAAAAATTCTATATAGTTTTGATTTTGTTTATACTGATGTAAATAATTAGTGATTTTAATAGTAATTCTAGTTCTAAAAATGTTTTTTCAGTTATTAACATAAAAGAAGATATAAAAATAATCTTAGAAATTAGGAGAAAAAATATGTACAAAAAGCGGCCTTATCGTTGAACAGCAATCTTTTCCAGGCAACCTTAGGGCGAAAGGAGACAAAGAAAAATTCAGGGGTTTGTGACAATAAATGGACAAATAAATAAAATAAAATAAAACTAAACAATACAATATGATAAATAACGTTAACCTTGATCATGCATAAAGTAAATAACAAAATAGACTAAACAATTATTTAAACTAGCTAAATTATTTTTCGTCTCATTTTCATACCAATGAACTTACCGATTATTTCTGCGGTCAATTTCCCTCAAAATATTCTCTAAAGTAAGGAGAGCCAAAATATTTAGTGTGTCCTCGGTCATGGAATTTTGGAGTTTTTTTTTATAAGCTTGAGTTTTGAAAATTATCTTCCATCCGTATATTTTGTCACCATTAGGGTGAGATAAATTCTCAGAATTACCTCAATGTTGGGAAAGCACTCGTGAACACAATTCATACATCCATCTCTTATTTCTAATCTCTTTTCTTCTATTCAAGTCCTTCATACTGAACTATAAATAGTTTGAAATCTATCAATTCTTTGCCAAGAGTATCATCTACGTCGTCGCAGTAGGTTTCACCAAGACAAAATTCCTTGATTGGAAATAGTTGCTAATTTCTTAAGGAATCCAAATCGTGCATTTAGTAGTGTGTACGTGTCCATTCTCTTCTAAAGAGCGGTCATGAGCTGGTCCACAACTGGGATTTAGTTGTAGACAATCTAAAGTGGACAACCGAACGTTTTTTTGTTATTTTCTTCGTAGTTTCGGCAATCAACTAGCTCGAAAGCTTTTACTCTTGCTCATAAAAATATAAAGCTGCCAGCTGCCTTTTATATTAACCGATTTTGTTTTTTTAAAAGAAGGTTTTGTACGGTTATTGTATGGATGAACATATTTCTGCATATCTTGATCAATCAAGAACGAAACTTGATTAATTCTACCGGTAAATATACTTGTATACTTATATGTGTACTTGTACTGCTTGGCGACTGATTTTTTGTGATGTGATCTCACTGAAACATTCTGAAATGTCTATGATACTGTGATGCTGATGATATACTTAACCTACATTGATATTGTTAATATTATTAATTCTATTTTTTTCCTCTACGTAAGAAACTTAAAAATTCTTCATTGTGTCCCGTCCATAATCAGTCGACCTTCCTTTTAACTTGTACTCTTTATCAATATAGTTTCTATCTTTTGGTTTCTACCTTTTTCTTATTCCATATAAGCCTGCTCTTTTATTTATCCCCAAATCTAATGGCAAGGCAACTACTATTATTGTGAGTGCTTGCCTTGTCTAACAATGTAATCGTATTCAGATTACAGATTACTAGTAATATGCTATTTGCCCTTTTAATTGTCACATTATCTTCTCTCGAGAAAAAAATTTAAAAACAAGAAAACCTGAACATTTAAAAACAAATGATCTGTTTGATAGAAGCGGACAATAAAAATATATAAATCAGGCTCTTTAATAAATAAACTATAGATATAGGATTTTTACGATAAGTTGACCATGACGTCATTCCTAGTTAATTATATTGCCAACAAAGTAAGTTAAAAATAACTGACAGTAGATGAGATTTACTTGTAAGAGCTAGGAAAATTAAACGTGTACAGATTGGTAACAATTCGCGCTGTTGCCACGAGCCAATTGCCACGCGTCATTGTTGTATTGTACACGTTTGACATTTAGAATTAGCACAGCACTACCAGTTAACCTAGATGAAGGAAAAACAACTCTGCGTGACAACACCTCAAAATTTTATTCTCTGACGTCATTGTCAACTTATCGTAAAAATCCTATAGCTATGTTAACCACACTTACCTAAATTTACAATATGGGTCTGAACTTGCAGTTTCTGGATCACACGGTAAAAGATTTTTTCCTTCAACTAAAACTATCGTCACTACAGAACTCCATATTTGAGATTTTAGTCTTTTATTTACATCTTGGGTTCTACTTGTTTTCTGGAAGTACTGTATAAAATCAAAACATTAATATAATAACTCAAATGCTTTATTACAAATATTGAACCTAATAAATTAAGGTAGTTACATTACCTCGTAAAAATTTACCTCCATTTAAATCGAGATAAATATTTATTATTTCAATTTTATAGGCAAATTTAATTTTATTACAATCAAAAAACTATAAATAGCTCGGACCGCATTTTATTATATCGAGTTTCAAAATCTTAGGATATTCTAATATCGTCTTGAAAAACAATTGAAGTTTATTGCGTTTGGCTAAGAGGTGGTATTGGATGTTGATGTTAAAGATGGTGGTAGAGATACTGTATATTCTGTTGACCACATTGCTCGGAAGGAAAGTTAAAATACGGGATACTGGGGTACTGGAATTATATTTAACAAATTAAAAACTTGATGCACACTTACAAGTCGAGGAAATAAAGAGCACTGGTCCATTGAAGTTTTTGCATTGAGGAATTGAGATTTTTATATTTAATGAAGAGCTTGTCATAGGTTTCTGACCCCATATGTAAATAAAGAATCGCAGCTGTCGAAAGCAAAAATCTAGTTTAAGTGCTTCTCGTTTATATTTTTAATAGTTTTAGGTAAACCATTTCAAAACTGGCTATTTTCTATGTTATTTTCAGTTCAACTTTGGGTATTAATTCTGTGAGATTTATTTTGTTGTCATGATGACTTATTGTACTTTTTAGATACAGAAGCAATAACATTACTAATAATATTACATTATACAGTATTCGTAGAAAAACTATTCTCCAATTTTTTTCAATTAGATTTAGTTCAAGATGGTATTGAAGAAGACGTTATAGAATATGTCCATGTTTATGAGTAAGTTATGGTTTTGTATTTGTGTCTTGGTGTGCGAAGGAGCAGATGCCTTTGAATCCCCATAAAACAGTGGTGGTGACTTTTACAAATAAGAGATAACATCTAAAGAAGATATCTCCATATTTTTACTACGGTAGAATATTTAACCACTATTTTTACCTGTTCCTTATCTTCTTGAGTTTTGGGATATAGTGTCACAGCCAAAAATATTTCTCCTAATGCACCATCGGGTCTGGAAGGATCTTGGAGCGGTAAAGCTAAATCTATAGTCCTTGATAAGTCCAATTTAGAAAGATCCAGTGTGGCGGAACCCATAAAATCATCCTGAAATTCATTTAAAAATAGAAATAAAAGTTAAAATGTCCAAAACAGAAGATTACATTTGATTTAATGAGAAAACTTACTTGAATACCCCAATCATAGTCAAAAACTTTGATTCCTATAGGTACAAAAGGATCTTCTATGGGTACTGTAAAACTTTCATCCCAAATTGGATTTAAATCACGATAGATAGTCCTTGATTTGTAGATTAGTCTGCCCCCGCATTTAAATTTTACGTATGGATCACTCAAACCTGCAAACAAAAATTGTAAACCTTTGTTGATTTTTCCACATACGAAACAGTTGTGAAGAAGTACCAAGATTTTTATTGGGTATTATATTTTTATTTGTTAAAATGTAATTATAGCCTTTTTAAATACTAAGACCCAGTTTCACCAAACGATTACTGATCTCGGATTAATTAAGTTATTATTATTATTATAAATTAAACAAGGGCAGAGGGTCAAGACCCTATTATGCCCAATAATAGAATCATTCGTATAATAAAGAATATTTATGATCATTCATTTATGTCAATCAAAGTTGATGGTTGCTTTAGTAAAAAGTTTGATATCTCCGAAGGGGTGTTACAAGGGGAATCCCTGAGTCCTCTACTGTTTTCTCTATTTTTGTCAGATATTGAGGATTTTTGTAGATCTGCTGGGCACACTGGTATCAATATAGATGGACATCATGATATTTTACTTCTGTTATATGCCGATGATATAGTAATACTAGGAGATTCTCCCATTGATATAAGCCGTAAATTGAAAACGCTAAAATTAAATACCGACACAATCAAATTAGAGGTGAATACAAAAAAAACTAAATTAATGGCATTTTGTAAAGGTGGCTATAACGATAATTATAGTTTTAAATTCAAATATGACAACAAATATTTAGAAATAGTAAAACATTTTACATATTTAGGTGTCACATTTTCATCGTCATCCTTGTTTTTGAATATGGCAAAGAGAGCAGTATCTAGGACTCTTCAAAGTACAGGTGCTGTAATGAATATAATGTGTCGTTCTAAATTACATTCTTGGAACGCTCGATTGGAACTATATAACTCTATAGTTTTGTCCTCTCTAACATATAGCATTGGAATCTGGGGATTCCGGTATGCTGATCTACTTGAACAAGTACAGGTAAACTTTTTCAAAAGGTTACTAGGTTTGCCTTTTTGCACTCCTAACTATATCGTAAGAGTAGAAACGAACACCATAAAATTAAGTTACCTTATATTTAAATCGGCGTTGCTGTGGCTAAATAAAGTAAAGGCTATGGATGATGATTCACTAACCAAGCAATGTTTTCTAAGGATAAAGGCTCTTAACTGTCAACAAGCAAAATATAATTTCCTGAGTCAAATAAAACAGTTTTTTGACTATGCTGATTGTAACCATCTGTGGTTAGAATTCTTACACAGCAACTCTAAATGCATTATAAATAAAATTTTAGAATGTTACAAAAACAAATTAATTGCTGAAGATAAGCAATTGCATTTGATAAGCATTTGTCTGAGAATACTTCTTATTTACACAGAACCTGACCGATATATATAACTGGAGTGATATCCCAAGTTAGGATGAGAAATTTAAATACTTTTGAGATCATTTACCAAAATATAAAGTATACCATTGACATGAATGCCACCTGTAGTTTGTGTAACCTTCAGGAAAGCGAAACTTTAATTCATTTGTGGTCGGAATGTCCAATATATAATGGACTAAGAAAAAACTGTATGCTCATAATTCCTAAGTCAATAATTGAGTTGGCAGATCTTCTGAGCACAAATGATTTCAGCAAGCTGACCAAGGTTGTAAATTATTTTCTCAGTATTTTAAAGCTGAGGGCTTTTGCTTTAGAAGAGTAAACTTTTTTTTCTTTTTTGTCATTTGTTGCATTTTTTTCTTTCTTTATGTTTATTAATAAGTATACTGTTCTTGTGAGTATAAATATAAGCTAATAATTGAATTGTAATGTACATATATGTTATATTTTTGATTATTTGTACTCTGAACCTCTTGTAATAAGAATTGTAAATTCTTTAAATACAATAAAATATCTATCTATCTATCTATCTATCTAATAGAAAAATTACATAAATTACCTAGATATTAGTGTGAATAAACAAAATAAAAATAAAATACAGCATAATTAATAAGAAAATAAACAATGAGTTTACTCTAATAAAAAAAGGCCAAGTCTATTTTTAAATGAGTTGGTTGAAGGTGCAGAAACTATCGTCACATCAAGGTTATTCCAGATATCAAAAACTCGATTGCTTAAGAAATTCTGTCTTGGTCTTGAAGAGAAGCTCTCTTTTTTACATTTAAACTGATGTCCTCTGAGACGTTCATTTTCATTGAGTCAACTAAAAGGTTGAATTAACTTTCACTATTTATTCAACCTTTTAGTTGTTTATTGTTCTGAATAAGATGAACTTTTACAAAGTAAAGGTTAGTACAATAAATTTCATTTCGTTGAGATTACCAAAATTGTACTTCAATATTTTAAAAGTTGTAATCAAGTCGGCGAAATTCAAAGGAGGGTAGTTGGCCAAACTAAGTCGTTCTTCATAAGAAGGTCTTCTTAACCCAAATGGAATTCGAGTGGCTTTCTTCTGAACATTTTCTAACAGATTCTTATCGCGTAATAAGGAATATCACTAATGTAAACAGTAAATAACAGAGGACCAAGAACAGAGCCCTGTGGCACTCCGCTTTCAATTAGCCTGTCCTGCGAATAATATTCTCCTACCCGAACTTTTTAATGTCTTTTCCTCAGAAAATCGTTAATCCACTGATGCAAAGTACCTACCACGAATGCCAAAATGTTCTAGTTTGTATAAGAGTCGGTTTTTAGGAACACGGTCGAAAGCTTTAGAAAAGTCCAAATATACAACGTCTGTGGGCTGTCCGTTGTTAAGGGATGCTGTCCAGTCATTAACACAGTGTAAGAGATTGGTTAGAATAGAGTATCCAGAGAAAAATCCTTGCTGTTGTGTTGGAATAACATGTTCCTGGAGCAGAAATTTGGTAATCTCTTCTGAAATAATGGCTTCCATAACTTTAATAACTACTGGCAAGAGGCTAATCGGACGCGATAATTGTTACAGTCAAGTTTATTACCTTTTTTAAAAACGGGGGTGACAGATGACAGTTTCCAGCTGGGGGGCAAAGAATGTTGTACAAAAGAAGTGTGCATTACCAATGATAAAGGCATTGCAAGTGAACCCGCGCAATACTTTAACAGTTTTGGTGTCAACCCATCCAAACCAGGTGAGGAGTTTGTGCGGAGTTTTAATAAATGTTGTTTGGCATGATCCGTTGTAAATACTACTTGTTCTAAAGATGCGTTAATTCGACCACATTTAATTGTTGGTAAGTTGTTATCGTTATGTACTTTGGTATAAACTTGTGAGAATGCCAAAGAGAGAGTTTTAGAAGACTCTTTGTTAGAAGAGCATGAAAGTTTGGTCGGGTTTTTGAAGCATAGGAATAGATACTTTGGACGTTAAAGATGATCGAATGTAAACCTTTTTGCTGTTGCCATTATTAATTAAAGTTTCTTCAAAATTTTGCCTTAAAGTTTGTAACGATATTTTTAAAGTGTTTGAAAAACTGCGATGGTTTTGGAAATCACTGAGTATCCCTGTTTGTTTAAATTTTCGCCAAAGCCGACGTTTATGGTTAATTTTTGTATTGCTATTCGATTTATCCAGGGATTAAGGTTGTTTAAGTATAGTGTAATGCGTTGATGAGGGGTCGTGTAGGTTAACAAAAAGATCTGCCGTCGATTTAAGATAATGTAGTGTCAACTGCAGAAAAATATGTTTAGATTATTTTTTCGATGTTGTAATTGATTGAATTGAATATGAGCAGTTATCACTACATGATAATCGTTAATAAGCACGAGATCTAAAATTGAAGGTTTAGAAATCTAGTGGGTTTTGTGATCAATTGTGTAAGATTTGAATTTGATACGAAGTTTTTAAACAAATTATGAGAATTAACGATGTCGGGTAATACAGTTATGGACCAGGAAATTTCTGGAAAATTAAAATCTCTAGCAATAATATTATCCAAAGATGACAGTTCTTCAAGTTTTTCTAATAAAATACGGTCCTGCGCAAGTAGTGTATCTGGTGGACGGTATATGCATACTATATTTAGAGAAAATAGATTATTAGTAATAGATACATGAATAGCATCTATACTAGGTATTACTAATGGTTTAGTATTAATAGTGAGAGTTGTAGTCATAATTTTAGATAATTATATGCAAACACCACCACCCACACGGTTTTCTCTATCTTTACGATATATAGTATATCCGTCGATATCCACAAAAGAGTCCAGAATTGATGGTTTTAACCAGAATTAAGCGATACACATGATGTGTGGTTTAAGAAGTTGCACGGTACATACAAATTCATCAAATTTAGCAGGAAGTGAGTCCTAATTAGTGTAAAGACACAGCCAGTCATTAAATTTGCCAGAAGAAAAATTATGAACGAAATTTCGTTATTCTGGGTGTATCAGTGTACTTTGCTATCTTTTCATTATATTTGTCCAAAATGTTGTTGTTGTTTAGACTGCAACATCGACTAACAGCACCGATTTAGCTTTCTTATCCACTACTACAATGTCGGGTCGATTATTCGTCACCTGTCTATCGGTGATCTGCATTTTCGAGCACTGTCTGTGGATTGTACTTATAATAAGGTGGATAATGATACACAGTTGATTGTGCCATCGTAAATAATCCGTGTTGGCTATGGTTAAACATCCTGATGTGATGTGCTGTATGGTTTCCGACGTTTGTTGGCACCGTCTACACTTGTCCGATGTAATAGTTAGGTCCCTGATAACAAATTTTTTGTAGTTGTTCGTATTAACTACTTGATCCTGAATGGCCATCATAAATTCTTCAGTCTCTGGAAACAAAGTACCGTCAGCAAGCCACCTATTTGATGCTATTTTGTCAATGTGTGTTTGGTTAAGATCTTGATTATGTCGACCATGTAGAGCTTTTTGGGCCCATTTTACGTATTTCTTAGCATCTGTTGTTATTTCTAAATCCACATTAGGACCTGCCAAATTTAGAGGGAATAGTTTTTATCTGCTCCTATAAAAAATTTGTGTAAATTAGATGACATTGATTTAGTGATAAAAAAGTCTTGTAATTTATTTATCTGCTTGTTGTGTTTATTATGTCGCATGGAGCTCTTCCTCCCTCCTTTCTCGGCAGTGTCAATAACACGTTGTTCTTTGCATCCCTGGTGACCACGTTTACATCCCTTTTGCTCCTCTGCCAAGGTGTTATTATTATTATTACTATTATAAAATTTCCTTTAAAAATAAACTACCAACCATTGATAAGGTAAGGAAAGTAATAAATTACCAAAAAAAACATGTACACTTTTTTATGTTCAATGTTAGCGAGACCATGAAGTAAAATCCGGAACTAGATACTTTAAGCAGTCCTGAAATGAAATAAAAATAGGGTATAACCAAATCGAATTTGTCTTTTTATTTTCTAGCATTTTTACAGCACCTACCGAAAGAACCGAACAATAAAGATAGAGATGGTACTCCGAATCATGAAACGACAGCGCTCATCTCTACATAAAATAATGTAAACATAGTAGTTTGTTTTTAATTGATTTTAATGTGTAATTGACTTTTAATAAAATAAGACATATTTTATATTATTTGATTTAATATGGTTATCTTTACAACAGGTAAATATTATAATAATATTAACTTTAAGCTAGGTAATACTTAATATTCGTTGCCTTAAGTGCTTTAAGAATTTAATAAACTTTGCAAAAAGAGTTGTGTGCAAAAACGTCTATTTCACAGTTAAAAAAATATCTTACGAATTTCATACATAATACATTAGTGGAAAAGTTGAGATAATTATGACGTGTCGAAAACTGTTATATTGGGGGTTCAGTTGAAAAACAGACTAAGCAGTTGTTGGTTAGGACCCAATTGCTAACTGATACAATCAACCATTTTGCCTATAGTAGGTATTATTGAAATTATATCCGCCCAAAAAATTATTAAATATGTTCGCTTTTTTCGGCTGAACGTTCCCATGGTAAACAGGGTTCATAAAAAAGCGATTAAAATTTCAGCTTCTTCAGAAATATTTGGGTTTTTGTGAACGAAACTAACATTTGTTTTTCTTTTTTATTCAAATCCACACCCAAAAATAAATGGGAGTTTATCTTCACTTCTATATACCTACCTAAACGTAAGCTTTTTTTTGTTATTTACATTTAAAGCATTTAAGAAAATCTATTAATTTTTCCTACTTATTAAAAGTGGTTAGGCGGGTTATTGTACATTTATTTTAGCAGACTATTTATGTAGCTGTCATAAGTAATTATAAATTATCATTATTTGTGGTTTTTGAAACTTAGGATTAAAAAGTGAAAAAATTTACTTTTTTCGTCGACCTCTACAAAAACTTACATTTTACGTACTAATTTCCGGATGAAAAATCGACTATTTTTGAAGTATTTTACGTTGGGCAGTTGGGAGAGTGGGACTTTGCCGGGATCAACAAACAGGTGAGTACTTTCATAAAGGTAAGTAGAGGACGACGAAAAAATGTAATATGCACCTCGACGAAAAAATGTAATATGTACCTCGGCGAAAAACTATCTATTGTCTCGGCTGCTTGCTAGCCTAGGCTGTGCCTTGCTTTTGCATGCTTGACCATAATATAGACAGTTTTCATCCCTGGTATACAGGGTGTTCCGAAAATAATGGTCATAAATTATACCATAGATTCTGGGGTCAAAAATATGTTGATTGAAACCCACTTACCTATATACAATAGTGCACACAAAAAAAGTTACAAGGTGCTAAAGTTAAAAATTGAAATGATTTTTTTTTATATTTTACTCTAAAACGGTTTAACCTTAATGTATGAAAATTTATAGGAAATACTAGTAGAGAACACCCAATAAATTGGAAACAGTTGCATTCAATTATTTTGATTTATTATGGATTTTCAGAGGGGCTCAACACCCCTTTCACTCCCCAACTCTTTTTAGGGCTATAATTTAGCAAACCATGGACCGCCACTGGAATAAAACGTCTATTCTTAAACTTTTGTGTCTGTATTTCTTCGTAAATATTTTATTATGGAAGATACAGCCACCCTTCCAAATGCCAATTTCAATATTGAATATTTAAACTACATTTTCACAAATATTAAAAACAAGATATTTGCCTTAACTCAACAAGTGTTCAATATGACCTCCTCCTTCCTCTATACATCGTTTCCACAAGGAATACCGAATATTTTGAAAAATGTAATGTTTTTGTCGAAACTCGTTAGTAATTTGTAAAATTTGGTGCCTCAGTTGATCCTCACTGGTTATTTTGTTGTTGGAGGTGTAGCACACATCTTTATGACTTATTTCACTACGAATTCTACTCCAACTGCTGTTGTTTATTTACGGAACTTTGGTTTTTACTCCTTATCATTGCATACTTGAGTTTATCTATTTTTTAACTAGGAGCTAGCTTTAAATTGAGCACCTTCAGAATTACGTTGCCAAGCATGAGTCGTATAGTGTTTTATGTTTTTCCTTTGACCCCCTATGAAAACGACACCTAACACAAAGTTTTGACTCTTCGAAAATTAGTAATATCATAGGCGTTTGGAAAAATAAGAAAATAAGAAGCAATATCACACAAGTGCGATATTATTTAAAACCGCACAGAATCTAATAATTTAATCAAGGTTATAATTCCAAAACTATTTATTTTTGTTAATAAATCAGTTTTGCCTGTTCAATTTGAATAAGAAATATAATGGTTTGATAAAATAAATGTCAAATTAATATTTTTATAAATATAATTGTTGCAGTTGCAATATCTGTACAACCAAATATATATTTACCTAGGCACCTATAAATGCAATTTGGGTATAATATGGGTAAACCGAAACAAAAAATGTAGAATTATATGTGAAGAATTGGATAAAAGATCCCTGTGTACATTTTTTGTATGTGCTGAATTTATTCTGACTTGTATAATATTACATATTAATAATACTACCACAGTCTGTTGCATACTGAATTGAATTGTTTGTACCAGGAGTTGTACATAGGGGTGATTGGCGCATACAATGGTTAAACGTAAATAAAAATGTTCAAAATAGGTACATTAGTAAAATGAAATTGATTGTGTTAACTTCTACTTTTTGGAAGTTCATCTTACTAAGAACAATAAATAACTGAACAGTTAAACTAAACTTCCACTATTTATTCGAATAAATAGTTTAGTTATTTATTGTTCTTATATTAGTAAAACATTTAAGTTCCATCTCTCAAGTTCCAATTAATTTCACCAACTGACCATTTTACTGTTAATTTTTAGGGAGCCCACAAAAAAATTAAAATGTCATTTAGCTAATAAAGAATTTTTATGTGAATTCCTGAAAAACGTTGTTATTTGATTTTAATTAATTATATTTCCGTGCAATATCTAACTTGTTTAAATATTAATTTTTAACATGAATAACAATTAAAATAAATCTAAGGAATGATCCATAACTCAAATGTGGCTGATATCAATAAAGCTCTAAGTCAAACCACAATAAATTTAATGATAAAAAAATGCATACATGATAGGTAAGCTTTTCTTTATTACTTTTGTGCCTCACTCATTTTACCATGTTGTCCAATTTTATAGTTATTATTGTTATAGTTCTTGTTTTAATCCTTACCTTACTGTATCTTTTTATTTTTAGCTTGATGATGGTCTTAGACCGAAACTAGTCGGGCATTTTTTTAGTTTTACCATTAAATTTATTGTGGTTTGACTTAGTGTTTTATTGATATTAAATATTAAAATAAATGATATAAAGTTAAAACAATTATAATTGTAGGAAAAATCGTGTATACAACGCGTTGGAAAGTGTATTTCTTGCACACATTTAATAATAAAGTTAAAAACTTGGGAGTATGGTTGGACCAAAAACTCAGATTTACTCAACATATTAGTGTATGTTTGCAAAGGGCATATGCGACTTTAAAGCTTATATTTAAATCCAGGTATGTTTTGAACAGGTCAATGAAGTCCATAAAGAGGTGATACACTAGTTTTATCAAAATTAAACTAGTGTGACATTGTATATAACTCTTGTCTTGATTACTTTGATACCAACAGAATACAAAAATTACAAAATTCATGTCTTAGACTAATTTATGGTATTCGGAAGCATCAACCATTTAGGCATACTCTTAATACATCTAAGTGGCTTCATATGAAAAATCGGAGAGAGATGCACGCAGTTATGTTTTATGTCAAATTGTTAAAAGAAAGATCTCCTCCATATCTTTATTATAAGATTAAATACAGAACAGACGTACACACACTTAATTTAAGACATAAAAATGCATTGACATTGCCCAGACATAACACACAATTATTTAAAAGAAGTTTTTCCTATAACATTGTTTGCTGTATCAATGATTTACCCTTCGATCATCAGAAATTAACCACAAACAAACTTAAAAGGGCACTTTTCGACCATTACTTTTCTACACAATCTTAGTTTTGTCATGGTGAATACTCTTACATTTTATTTGTAATATTTGGTACTTTATTGTGTAAGTTGTAAAGTGTTAACTAATTTAAATTTGCTTATGTTTTTATAGTGAGTATATACCTATTTGTAATTTGAATCGTCTAGTTTTGTTCTGTACATCATCTAGAACTTTCAGGGGTTACTTAGGTGGAAGAGCAGACGTATGTTGACTACTATAGCTCATTACTTGTAAAAATATTGTTACTCCTTTTACTTCGTAACTTTATTTACAACTTTAACATTTACAATTAAAATTCTACTTTAAAAACGCAACTCAATTTCCCAATACTTCAAAAATTAATTTCTGTCAAAATTGTCACGCCTCCTTCCTATTTCCGTTCCAAACATCCCTCGACTTTTTTATGACAGTTCTAGATGATTCTAGATGTATGTCTTCTTCTTTTTTTCCTCATGGACCTCTACATAAACTTATTACAGTTCCGGCGTAACATTGCTCCCTCTTTTCTAATTATTCGTCCCGAATAATCTGACTGCTGTAGTCTGATCGAAGCCAACAAGGTGGATCAGGCCCGCAATAAGGGGCTAACCTCTCGATATGAATCACCTTGGGCTTGCTCCTCGCTGACAATTGGATGCGATAGACTAGGTCGTTGATTTTCTTGAGAACAGTGTAGGGGCCTTCCCAGTTTCGTTGCAGTTTTTGACACAAACCTTTTCTGCGCTTAGGATTGAACAGCCATACGGGGTCACCTCTTGAGAAACTTGTGTTTGTAGTATGTACGTCAAGTCTAGCCTTCACCCTATCGTTGCAGAGCTTTAAACGTTCACGAGCAAAATTATGGATCCTTTCTAATTTTTCTTTCAATCCACCTATGTACGTAGGAAATGTACATTCTGCTGCTTCTTCACAAGGAGGAAGTTTTCCGAAAAGAAGATCGTGGGGAAGCTTCATTTCTCTGCCAGTGACTAGCATAGATGGACTATAACCAGTTGACTCGTGTTCAGAGCTTCTATAGGCTAGCAGAAATAGAGGAACTAAAGTGTCCCAATCTTTCTGGTTTTCAGAGATAAACATCGAAAGGTATTGGCAAATAGTTCTATGGTGTCTTTCTACCATTCCATCGGACTGTGGGTGGAGAGGGGTAGTACGTGTTTTCTTAATGTCTAATGTTTTCATCAATTCCTGCCATAATTCGGACTCAAAATTGCGTCCTTGGTCAGAATGCAACTCCAAAGGGCATCCGTGTCTCGCAATTACGTTGGTTATGAAAGCATCTGCTACTGTCGTTGTTTCTTGATTAGGAAGTGGTGCTATTTCGGGCCATTTGGAAAAATAATCCATTACCACCATCAGATATTTGTTTCCTCTTTCTGTCAAAGGAAGTGGACCAAGAATATCAATTGCAAGTCGTTCAAAGGGCTCTCCAGAAATATATTGTGCCATTTTCCCTCGACTTCTTGTTTTAGGACCTTTTCTACTATTGCATAGGTCACATTTCTTGCACCAATCTTCTACGTCCCGTCGACAGTTGACCCAATAGTATCTTTCCCGAACTCTGGCCAGCGTTCTTTTTGTACCAAAATGTCCTCCTGAGCGGCTGCTATGAAGCTCTTCTAGCACACTTCTGATGTGTGATCTTGGCAGTACCAGTTGGTTAACTATACGTACTCCATCGGGGCTTTCCCATCTTCGATGCAATAGGCCATCATGAAGATACAGTGAATCCCACTGAGCCCAATACTTCTTTACGTTTCCGCTATATCTGGCTACCTCTTGCCAAGTGGGTCTGACTCCATTTTTAAGCCATTCTCTTATAACTTTTAATTCATTGTCTTTCTTCTGACTTTTTCTAAGGTTTTCAAGGAGATTCTGATTGTCATTACCTTCTGGCTTGATTGTGGATATCTGTAGACTAATTGCTTTCACTGGGTTCTCCTTTTCTTCAAGCCGTTCACAGTACCGGCACTGTCGTTCTAAACAGGGTCGCCTGGAGAGTACATCGGCATTATTATGGAGACTTCCCTTTCGGTGTACTATTACAAAGTTGTATTGCTGTAGTCTCTCTATCCACCTAGCAACTTGTCCTTCAGGATTCTTAAAATTCATTAACCACTGCAAAGCGCTATGATCACTTCTTATAACAAAACTTCTATTGTAAAGAAAGGTATGGAAATGTTCAAGAGCTTTGATAATAGCCAAAAGTTCTTTTCTAGTGACACAGTAATTTCTCTCAGCCTTTCCCATGGTTTTACTGAAGTATGCAATCACTTTTTCTTCGCCTTCTTGTTCTTGTGATAGCACGGCGCCTATGCCGTGTTGTGATGCATCACAATCCAAAATAAATGTTCCTTTCTCCCTTGGGTATGCTAAAATCGGAGCAGTGGTTAATCGTTTCTTTAATTCTAAGAAAGCGTTTTGACAATCCGGTGTCCAGTTAAATTCAATGTTGTTTTCAGTTAATCGATGAAGTGGCTTAGCAATTCGACCAAAGTCCTTGACAAATTTTCGATAATATGAACACAGTCCAAGAAAACTTCTTATTTCTTTTTTATTCCTTGGTTTGGGCCAGTCTTTGATTGCTACAATCTTCTCCGGATCAGTTTTAATTCCTTCTGCGGAAACGATATATCCCAGATAATATGCCTCCGTTTGGAACAATGAACACTTCTTGTGATTTAGTTTTAAATTGGCACTCCTTAACCTGTCAAATACTTCATTAACATTTTTCAAATGCTCATCAAAAGTTTTAGACATGATCATTATGTCGTCAAGATATACTAGACAGGTTTTCCAGGTTAGTCCTCTTAAAACCATTTCCATCAATCTTTCAAACGTGGCGGGAGCATTACAAAGACCAAACGGGAGGACCTGAAATTGATAAAGACCGCTGCCAGTCGAAAAAGCCGTTTTATCTCGATCATCCGGGTGTACTTCTACTTGCCAGTATCCACTCTTCAAGTCTATGGTAGAAAACCATTTCGCACCTGATAGAGTATCTAATGTCTCGTCAATTCTTGGAAGTGGGTAGCTATCTTTTCGTGTAACCTGATTTAATCTTCGATAGTCTACACAGAAACGAGTGGATCCATCTTTCTTAGTTACTAGGACCACGGGTGAACACCAGGGACCAGAAGCTTCTTCAATAATATTTGCATCTATCATATCTACAATCATGTTTTCTACTTCCTTTCTTTTAGCAAATGGTAATCTCCTTGGCATTTGACGAATTGGTCTCGCATCTCCAGTATAAATTCTATGCTGCACTAGGCTGGTGCGCCCTGTAGATTTTCCCGTCTCAAAAATGTCGGAGTTATCACTGATAAATTTTTTAATTTTCCTTATTTCTTCAGTTGTTAGATGGTCACAATTTTTAACTAGTTCTTTTATGAAGCTGTCGTCAACTGGGTTAGTTGTATTTGTTTTCTCTGTGAAACTATTTTCGCACTTGATTATGCTTTTCACCGGTGTTAAAAGTCCTATATTTTGTTCTTTCTTCAATTTAAAAGATTTCTTCGATAAATTAGCAACTCTAACAGGAATTAGTTGACCTACATTGATGAGACATCGAGCTACCAGTATTCCTTCATTCATTAGTTCCTCACTTTCCACAATGCCCAAATGTAAATCTTTTGGTGTTTTGCTAAGTCTCGCGAAGACGATTCCTTCAGAATTTTCGGGAACTTCTGTATCTTCGTCCACTATAACATTTATCTGAGAAGTCTCTTCTTCTGAATTTAAGATTATTTCTTCGTTTCCAATTACTAAAACTTTATCTTGAAGGTCTATGATGAATTTATTTTGCATAATATCCATACCAAGGATGCATTGATCTTTAATATCGGCTACCAGAAATAAGTGTTTTATCATAGTATTACCAATTTTTATAGTTGCTGTTATTTCTCCACGAACAGGAACAGTGTGTCCTGCAGCTGTTTCAAGAACTAAGCTCCTTTCAGTAGGTTGTATTTTCCGATCCACAATCCCTGTTCGAATGAAAGACTTTGTGGCACCGGTATCGATGACAAAAGTGCAACTTTGATTGTCGACGTGCCCTCTAACTAATAAATTTTGTTCATTTCCATTCAAAATGTAAGTGCGGATTTTGGGGCACTCAGTACGCGCAGTTGACGCCCGCCCCATAGTGTCAACTTTTATTCGTTTCCCTGATTATTGCTTGGAAGTCGGCAGGGTGTGGGAGAACGACTTCTCAGCGAAGCATATCTACTATAGTTATTTCTTGTTGGACTTTGTGGAGGGCTCCGAGATGGCGATCTAGGAGACCTTCTGGCATTTCTCGAATCCCCATCAGTCGAACGGGCTCTACTGTTGCAAGCTCTTTGAATGTGTCCGATTTTTCCACAGTTAAAACATTTTCTTCTTTCATATTGGGTGTTTCGTCTCATAGTTTGAAGTATATCCAAAATTTGTGAGAGAGCAGATTGTGGGTGGCTAGTGGAAGTTGTCTCTACGTTTTCCTGGAATCGTATCTCTCTTAATTGAGGACGAAAAGATCTTGATATGCTTTTTGCAGCCTCATATTCCTAAGCTGCAATTAGAGTTTCGTTTAAAGTTTTATGATGTTGTAGCCGGAGAGCTTGTTGCATTTCCACATCCTGTAATCCATCAACAAATGCCTGTCTTCCAATCTGCTCCAGGAAATCCTTAGGTGCTTGGGGATAGGCAAGATGCAACAATCTTTTTATATCGGCTTCAAATTCCGGAAGGCTTTCATTCGATTTTTGACTACGGACTTTTAGCTGATTTTGGAATACCTCCTTTAAGTGCTGCTGGCCGTATCTTGTCTCCAAAGCCTGTACAAGGGATGCATAATCGAGCGTGTCTTGCGGAAGAAACTGTAAGACTGTTGTCGCTTGTCCACGAAGCGACACTACTAATGAAGCCGCCATTTGCATCTCAGTCCAACCATTCATTCTGGCCGCAGCTTCAAATTGGAGTCGGTATGTATCCCATGCCGTTTGTCCATCAAATGTGGGTGGTTTCAGGCTCTTGCTAATGTGGTTGCTAGAAAGTATACTTTGAATAGGGCCAGGTTCGATTATTGAAGAGGAAGAGGTGGTGCCTTCAATTTCAATATTAGAGACAGAAGCTTGGGTACGAATTCTTCTTTCTAAATTAACTATTTCACTTCTAATTTGCTTTTCTAAATTGGATTTTAAATTTTCTTGTTGTAGTTCTAAAGAGTCTACTCTATTATTAAGCTGCCCTACCTCTAGCTTGAATACTTCCCTAATTTGTGTTAGGCCATTCATAACTTCTAGATCAGTTCGTCTACGCCTCTCCTCCTTCTCTTCCTCTTCCTCCTTTCTGCGTCGTTCCTTTTCTACTTCTGCGTCCTTTCTGCGTATTTCCTTCTCTTCTTCCATTTTCAAAAACCATGCGGGTGGTCCGGAAGTATCCATGTCTTTCTCGTATTCGGTGGATCTAGTATTTACCATAAACAAATACTTTTTATCCCACCGCTGTCACCAATGTTACTCCTTTTACTTCGTAACTTTATTTACAACTTTAACATTTACAATTAAAATTCTACTTTAAAAACGCAACTCAATTTCCCAATACTTCAAAAATTAATTTCTGTCAAAATTGTCACGCCTCCTTCCTATTTCCGTTCCAAACATCCCTCGACTTTTTTATGACAGTTCTAGATGATTCTAGATGTATGTCTTCTTCTTTTTTTTCCTCATGGACCTCTACATAAACTTATTACAGTTCCGGCGTAACAATATATTGTTAAAAGTAACGTACGTACTGAATCTCGCCCCAAATTGAAAATTTTTTTATTAGTTTGTATCTTTTTTTTGGAACATTAATAAAGACCTTTATTATTATTATTATTATTATTATTATTATTATTATTATTATTATTATTATTATTATTATTATTATTATTATTATTATTATTATTATTATTATTATTATTATTATTATTATTATTATTATTATTATTATTATTATTATTATTATTATTATTATTACTATTATTATTATTATTATTATTATTATTATTATTATTATTATTATTATTATTATTATTATTATTATTATTATTATTATTATTATTATTATTATTATTATTATTATTATTATTATTATTATTATTATCAAAAGACTTATGAACTTACTCAGCTTTCGCTGGTAATATTTACCTATCCCGATCGTAAACGCAAATGGGATTAGGCTCAAAATTTACATATTTAAAAATTTTCGAACAGTGTGACATGATATGTGTTTAAAATTGCCGCTTTTTGCAAGTCAATAAAAGTGTTTTTATGAAGATCGGGTTTTTAAGACTGTCTTTAAGACTTTTGGGAATGAGTCCAGTTGATGATACGATGATCGGTACCACCTCCACTTTTTCTGCATGCCACATCTGCCCTACTTCTATAGCAAGATCGGTGTACTTTGCTATCTTTTCATTATATTTGTCCAAAATATTGTTGTTGTTTGGAACTGCATCATCGACTAGCAGCACTGATTTACCTTTTTATCCACCACCACGATATCGGCTCGATTATTCGTCACCTGCCTATGGGTGATAATGGACCTATCGTAGTAAAGTCTAAAATCTGCATTCTCGAGCACTGCCTGTGGATTGTACTTGTAATACGGTGTATATGTATTCAGCAGTCCATATTTGTTGGCCAGTTTCTGGTGGATAATATTACACAGCTGGTTGTGCCTGCGTAAATAATCCGTGTTGGCTATGGTTGAACATCCTGATGTGATGTGTTGTATGGTTTCCGACGTTTGTTGGCACCGTCTACACTTGTCCGATGTAATAGTTTGGTCCCTGATAACAAATTTTTTGTAGTTGTTCGTATTAATTACTTGATCCTGAATGGCCATCATAAATCCTTCAGTCTCTGGGAACAAGGTACCGTCAGCAAGCCACCTATTTGATGCTATTTTGTCAATGTGTGGTTGGTTAAGGTCGTGATGATGTCGACCATGTAGAGCTTTTTGGGCCCATTTTACGTGTTTCTCAGCATCTGTTGTTACTTCTAAATCCACATTAGGACCTGCTAAATTTAGAGGGGAATAATTTTTATCTGCTCCTACAATAAATTTGTGTAAATTAGATGATGTTGATTTAGTAATAAAAAAGTCTCGTAATTTATTTATCTGCTTATTGTGTAGATTGATTATGTCACATAGAGCTCTTCCTCCCTCCTTTCTCGGCAATGTTGTTCTAAATACCGACGATATTGGATGGTGATATCTGTACTTGGTCATCATAGTCCTTGTTGTTCTCTGAATATCTTCCAATTCAGTTTTTGTCCATCTTAGAATCCCAAACGAATAAGTTAACACAGGTACGGCATATGTATTAATTGCTCGATTAAGGTTTCCTGCGTTCAGTTCCGATTTTAGTAATGAACTAACCCTCTGTGTATACTGATCCTTGATTTTGGACTTGGACTGTTTTTGGTCTAATAATCTGGCTTGTTGAAATCCCAAGTATTTATAAGTTTCCCATTCTGCATGGCAGCGATTATATCTCCATTAGGCAGCGCCACATCTCCATTGACAATTTTTCCCTTTTCGATGTTTAAGGTTCTGCACTTATCTAAACCAAATTCCATGTGTATATCACTGGAGAACCTTTCGGTTATATCCAGAAGATGTTCAATTTGTTGTTGATTAGCAGCAAAAATTTTTATATCATCCATATAAAGAAGATGGGAAACGGTGCAGTTGGTGTTTCTATTAGTCTTAAGATTGAAGCCATATTTTGTGTCATTGAGCATGGTAGACAGTGGATTCATGGCCAAACAGAACCACAGTGGACTAAGTGAGTCACCTTGGAATATTCCCCTGCGAATAACAATTTCGTTAGTCTTAATATACTGTCCATTAATGTTTACCTGAAGGCTTGTTCGCCATTGCTTCATCGAAGTTTCAAGAAAAGTAACTATGGTGGGATGTACTTTATAGATGTTTAAAACACTTAAGAGCCAGGAATGTGGTACGCTGTCAAATGCCTTACGGTAGTCTACAAAAGCAGTCGATATGTTGCGACATTGCTTTTGCGCTTGCCTTAGGATCACAGAGTCAATAACAAGTTGTTCTTTGCATCCCTGGTGACCACGTTTACATCCCTTTTGCTCCTCTGCCAAGATGTTATTTTGGTCGACATGCCTATAAATTCGGTTAGTAATGCAAGATGTTAGTATCTTATAAAGCGTTGGAAGACATGTGATTGGTCTATACTGTGAGGGGTCCTGTGTGTTAGCTGTTTTGGGAAGCATATGAGTTAAACCATGAGTAAGAAAGGCTGGAATGTCTTCTGGATGTTGAAGAATATGTGTAAATTTTGATGCGATTATCTCGTGTAAGCTGTCAAATTTTTTGTACCAGAAATTTTGGATATTATCAATTCCTGGAGATTTCCAACTGTTAGTTTCTCCTACTGCTTGGTTTACTTCAGCTGTTGTTATGTTATTAAACAACATTGGAGCAATGTTTGACTTATCCTTCTCAGATTGAATCCATTCGGCACCCTCGTTGTGTTTTTGAGGATTGGACCATATTGAAGACCAATAGTCAGTAAGTTCATGCTTACTTGGGAGATTATCGTTGCTGTTTGTTCCTACGCTACTCAGTTGTCTATAGAACAGCTTTTCATTGTTGTCAAATAAGTGATTTTGTTGCTTCTTTTTTGTACATTTAACGTATCGAGACAATCGTTTAGATTTGGCTTTTAGCTTTTGTCTAAGAAGGTCCATATAGGAGCATAAGTGTTCCTTATGTCTTGGATGTTCTGTGTTAGTTTTAATTTTTTTAAAGATTTTCTTGACCCTATTAGTTAAGCGTCTGGAGGGTTTTGTGCTGGTTTTAAATTCTGTAAGTTGTCCTAACTCCTTTCTTATATCATTAATGGACTTCTCGAGTCGCTGTTGCCACCAAGGTTTATGTTGCTTCTTCTTTTCGGAACAGTTTTTGTTGGGAAACCGGATTTGTTGGTTGTGACTTCGTAGCACTGCAACTGCACCACAGTAGATAAGGGTGTGGATTTCTTCCAGTGTTTGGCAGTCCTTAGCACGATCATCTAAAAGTAGATTAAAAAGTTCAAGAATCCTATTGGTGTTCTTATTTGATCTCAGTTTGGGCAATATTGGTCGCTGAATTGGGTTGGTACCATCAAATTCTACTATTGCTTTAGAGAGTTCGGCAACAGCATTTTTGTGTTCGTCTGTTTGTGTGTCATTATCTATGTTTTCGTTTTGATCCATGTTTGGTGTGTCCTCGCTAGTGTGGTCATCAAGTCTTATATTATCCACCTGATCATTTGTATGTTGGATTACATTATGATCGTCTTCTGTTTGGAGCTCAAGAAGGACTTCACTTCGTATTTGTTGAATTAGTGGACCAGGTATTAAATTGTTTTTAATAATTGTTCGACGCTGGTCAGCAATACGTTGCTCTGTAACATGTTGAAACTCCGGATATTGTTCTATAAATGCTCGATGAAGGGCGAATCTGTAAGTTGTTAGATCTGTCTCACTTTTAGTGATTTTAAAATAGGAACGTATAATGAATGAATTCATCTCTGTAGTCCACTTCATACGCTTCCTGGGCTTTCCGGCTTTAGTGGTCATAGATGTACCGTCCTGCGATACTCCAGAAACAGCAGAAACCGGTGGAAGAGATTTGGTATTATTTTCCTCTTCTGTTGTCGCAGTAGCCATACTCGGTGTCACACTGCGCATGCCGCTAACCGAGGAAGAAGATGCATCATTTTTCGAACAAGCCCTTCTGTCATCAACTTGAACGCGACAAGAGTTGTAGGTGTTGCCATGTCGATTCACCAGACGATTCCTAAGTGTTAAGGTATCGGTAACAATCGAATTACTGCTCCCCCCAGAATCCGTGGAGCAGACAGCCGACATACCAGGTACACCGGCCGTGTGGGATTGTGAGCGTAGTACTCTACCCACCTGGGGTAATTTAGTTTTAAAACTCGACATTGTGATTGAAGCATTTTATACCTACTGCCAGGTACTACCATTTTCCCCTGGTAGCCCAGGTAACTCGGACCCGTGGGGGCGTCACTCCCCAGGTAGAAAAACTACCCCGTGCGGTTATTATTATTATTATTATTATTATTATTATTATTATTATTATTATTATTATTATTATTATTATTATTATTATTATTATTATTATTATTATTATTATTATTATTATTATTATTATTATTATTATTATTATTATTATTATTATTATTATTATTATTATTATTATTATTATTATTATTATTATTATTATTATTATTATTATTATTATTACGTTGTCTTCACTCGTGCATAATATTTCACTTTCCACACTCGTTATGTAACCATTTTCGATGTTTTTAGAATTTATTTTTTATTTTTTATAAACTTGTTTTTCATGTTGGCATTTTTTTCGTTGTTTCATGGATTCTCAGTGTGTGTTCTTTTGTTTTACTTTATTGTGTTAACTCATAACCTCACATAATATATCTGTTTATTTCTTGGATGTCCGTTGTATTCATGTCGACCAATAATCTGACCATGCGTGATCACTGATCACTTCCTATCGAAATTTAGTTACAACTAAGCATCTCAAAAATATAAAAGCCATTATTTTCTTCTTCATCCCAAGCTTCCAAATAAAATCCCACACCTTAGTTTACCCAATATCAGTAAAAACTAAATACTGGCTGTTTACTTATTGTATAACAAAACGTAGAAGTTAAAAAAAATAATATTTTAACCAAACGAAGTCAAGCTAACTGTAAATTGAACCAAGAACCAAAATAAAACTATAACGGTAATGAATATTCTCCGAAAAATACGTTTTAAAATACAATTACAGCTGTTTCGCTAAAAACTAGCATCGTCAGATTGACATATTGAAAAAAAAGGTTACCACAATCAATTTCATCTACGTTTACATTATATGCGACCAAGATCCACCCTCTAGAGCTTCATCCCGCTTTACCCTTCGCATACACAGCATAAACTATACGTTTATAGCCAAATACATTATTTGACTGATTTTATTGTTAATAATTTATACACTTACAAGCTTTACTATAATTGTAAATATTTTATGTAGATTCATAAATAATTCAATGAAACCGATAATTGGTTCATTCCCCATCATTTTCTGTGTTCCTACCTGGATTCGTTTTTTCGATAAGTAGAGAAATTTTACCGCAATTCAAATTAAAACTAAAATAAAAAATATGCTACATATTAAAAAGTAAAAATTAAATATAAATTAATGCAAAAAGCACTAACTCCTTTAATTGTCGTCTTCCATTTCGTCGTATTCATCCGACGATGAGTGAGATTCGTTGCCTGGTCTGATAGGAATTACAATGGGTTCGAACAGTTCTTCAATATTGATATCAACAATCCACAATCGTTCTTCTTCCTTCTTCACATGGTTTATGGCATTGATCCAATTTTCCCGTGTTTACGTTTCCAAAAGAATTTATTAGTTGTCTAACGTCATTCAATTTAAAAGTTGTATTATTTCTTGCCACCTCACCTTTTACCTGTGCTCATATTAATTTTATATAGTGTTTAATTGACAATGATAAAGTGGCAAACGTAATACAGTTATTCTTTTTTCCTTCGCCATTTTCTCAATCACTCAACCTGGTGTCGTCAAAAGAAATACTCTTGCACTGAAGCCACTCTTTAATATCTCCTTTTTTTCCATGACGTCGTTGGTAAGTTTTCTACCAGTTTTGAATGATAACTGGCGTTATCTGCGACAACCACTGCAGCACTTGGCAAAAAGCCCAATAGCTGGGAAAAATAATCTTCAAAAACATCAGAGGTCATTTCCTCGTGGTAATCTTTGGTTGACTTTGATACAAAGTCTAATAACTCATTTTCTACAAATCGTGTTCAGTGCCAATGCGTGAGATTATTAGACCTTTTCCTCGAGGAGCATTTAATTCTGTTGAATATCCCTCCAAAAATGCCTGACGGAATTGTGAACTACTCGTATTGGTGTCCATCCATGCTTTAGAAACAGTGTGTCCTTCATTCAACCATGTTTCATTTAAATAAAAGATAGTTCTTCCCTCGCTCCGAAACTTTTTAATACTTCTTAAGTATTGTGTTCTCCAGCAAATAATTTCTTCTGTCTCATTAAAAAATTTTCGTTTTTTATGCGACTCATACTTAAAACCAATTTCTTTTAGGAGTTTCCATAACGTATTTCGTCCAAATTTGGGAATCGTATCTACTTCTGCTATAACAGTCATTACTCCAAAGTAGGAATCTCTTTATTTAAGTACTAAGAATGGACTTGTCTTCTAATGATATCTCTATTAAAGTTATCGACCATAATGGACTTTTTCCTACGTATTTTTTTGGTTCACCAACATTTCCCTGTTTTCTCTCACTTAAAAATCGATAGATACTTTTTTACATCACGAACAATTGCTGATGCATCTTGATATATTAGTGCATCATGAACATTTAAAACACTTTGTTTTAAATGAGCCACTTGTACTGGAACAAAACTCGAACTTGACACCTTTTTCACTACCGAAAATGTCCTTTGGAGTAAAATAATAAAAATATAGCTCACAATATAAACCACCAACACTAACGAGTACCTATATCATTCTTATGTATTAGGATATAAGTAAATCCTCAATTTATAGACTAATAACGTACCTGTTTTTGCAATTATACTTTACTTACCTTAATCCCTTAACACCCCTAACGACCACAATTATTCCTGTTAAAATCGAAAAACAAAATATTGTAAATATCGTATTATGACTACTTACCCCTTACCTAAGAAGATTAAAATATGATGATTAAAAGGAATTTCTTAATACCGATATAAATAAGTACGTACGCTACTGATTTAGGGTCTTGTTTACAACATTTTACGATTTAATGACTTTTCTTAGCTGCCAACTGCAAATAAACGAATTATAATATCGCCAAAGATTCCATACAAAGTTAACATTTTTTGATAGATACACTATAGTAAGTTGGTTTACACAATTGAGGAAGCAATTCGAATTTTTTGAATTCAATAAGAAATCTTTAATTTCTTTTTTAAGTGGTAATTGCTAAGCGCGAGATTCATGTAAGTGATAACATAGGAAGAATACTTTTTTATACATTTTAGGCTCTAGACGTTCCATCTACGGGAATTACACCTACGCCGATCTTATAGAAATGGCGATTAGCAGATCTTCTATACAGATGCTGACACTCGATGAAATTTACAAATGGATTATAGCTAATGTACCAGATATTAATGAAAGAACAAACGGAGAGGCTTCTTGGAAGAATACCGTAAGACATAACTTATCTCACAAAAAATATTTTATGAGAATATGTATTGGTAAGTTGAATTGTTGGACTGTCGACTATGAAGAAAAATCAAAAGAATCTGGTAAGTAAAAGTACCGTTAAGTAATGATTGATAGTTTTACTATAGAATTGTAATGACTATTTCACTCATCTTGAAATTCTCACATAATCTGACCAATCACAAACCAAAGACAACTTGTGTTATCGGTTATAATTGCACAAGTGCATAAAATTACCGATAATTTTGCAAGAAAGCGTGTTATCTAAAAATTGCACAAGATTTTTTTCATATGTTGGCGAAAGAGCCCGACTCCGAAGGAGGAGGGCTCTTTTACAAAATAACGGAGTGCAATTTTTATAGATAACACGCTTGAATGTAAAATTATCTGGTCATTTTTATGCACGAGTGTAATTCAATGGAATATTTCACGAATAAACAATTTTTCACTTTTTGAAGTATAACTGACATTTATCAGTATTGTCAGTCAGTGTTCTTGTTATTGGTGTCATGCCGTCATGGCATGTCATCGCTCCGCAGTGCAATTACCGCTGTAATTTTTCGATAATTGCATTCCTCTTATGACATATATTATACATGAGGGAAATATTCGCGAATATTGTTATTAAAACTCGTAATTGTGTCTCTACTCACTCAATTGTTATTGACGATTTTAATAATTTGATTATGACTGTCATACATTGTTCGTATGGCTTGTCCAGTATAAATATAAGTGCACGTCATCAAAGTGAACAAATCGCTCTGCTCGTTTGACTTCCTTCATTCGTTTGCTACTGTCAATCAGTATCTTTTTTCACTAAAAATTTGCTAAATATTTAAATGCGTAAGCCGCAAGTTATTACAAATAATAAATAAATGCTTTAAGAAAGGTTACGTAATTATTTTATATCACATACAACTCCTGGACTAATAAAATATGAACTTCAAACGAACATACCTCGTGCTAAAATGTTTTAGATGTTGGCAAAATTGCGCTCTGTTGCCGCGTTCAAAAATGGTGTAGTATTGTTGACAAATAAAAAGAAGAATATAAGAGAAACTTCGTTTGACATTTATTAGATTCTAATACTATTTGAAATGCTTGGCAACATATAGTCCCGTTCTGACAGCTGTGACGTGCTATTATATTTATACTGGACAAGCCATATTTATATTAATGAAGAAACTTTATTCGTGAAATAGTCTAATAAAATTATATTATTATTATTATTATTATTATTATTATTATTATTATTATTATTATTATTATTATTATTATTATTATTATTATTATTATAGTATTACTCCTGAAAACATACATTAAATTTGCGTTACAGGTAGGAGAAGGTCGTATTCGATGGATTCAAAACAATTAGAAACAACAAGGCAAAGAATAAGTCAATGGTCTACAACGCATCAAAGAGAATTACCACCGATTTCTTCGCAAGAATTATTAGTGGATCGTGGCAATCAAGAGATAAAATCAAAGTTTGGTTTTAAGAGAGGAGTCAAAAAATGTGTGAAGAAATTAAAAAATGCTCTTAGTATAGGCGAAAAGCATAATATGCGGAGAACTCATTCCTTAAGAAGTTATTGCCATTCATCTCAATTGCGTGTAAACCACACAAATGATATTACGTTTGGAGTGCACACCCACAATAATTTGGTTTCTAAAAATGAATACACCACTAACTTTAATCGTCCCACTGAAGTATATCCTCAAGTAACCAGGTATGATTCTAGTCAAGTTAATCAGTTATTTGATAATTACCAATTATTTAGTAAAAGCGTAAGTTCTTGTAGATCTGCAAATGAACTAAATGAACACTCACCATATAGTAACCAACAGTTATACAATTCAAATGAGGCGATGATCAGAGATAGAAGTACTTCGAGTTCTACTCCATCGGATTATCCAACAGATTGGCAATACTTCACTGGAGAACAAGAGACCAAAGATTTAAGAATAGAATGCAATAACTATTGTAGTCAACAATATAGTGCTAACAATTTTCACTTTCCACAAAATAATGACAATGACCCTATTGACGAAATTATACCATCCAGTTTGTTTTTATCGATGAATTTAAATTAAGGATGTATATAATTTTATTTAATAACAGGTAAGTAGTGCAAATTGGATTAAAAAATATATCAACTATATTTTGCGTTAGGGCCAGCCCAACACGTTGTGGTATACCGGAGAGGTCTGTATAGGTAAACCGGAACGTGTGTGCTAGCCACTTCAGGTCAAACTGTGCAGGCCAATCGACCTGTGCAGTCGATCATTAGTTCAGTCATTATACAGGGTGTCCCGAAAAGAATGATCATAAATTATACCACAGATTCTGAGGTCAAAAATATGTACAATAGTGCACACAAAAAAAGTTACAGGGTGCTAAAGTTAAAAATTTAAATAACTTTTTTAACATTACTCTAAAACGGTATAACGTTAATGTATGAAAATTTATAGGAAATACTAGTAGAGAATACCCAATAAATTGAAAACAGTTGCATTCAATTATTTTGATTTATTATGGATTTTCAGAGGGGATCAACACCCCTTTCACCCCCCAACTTTTTTTAGGGCTATAATTTAACAAAATATGGACCGCCACTGGAATCAAACATCTATTCTTAAACTTTTGTACCTCTCTGTATTTCTTTGTAAATGTTTTATTATGGAAGATACAGCCACTCTTTAAAATACCAATTTTAATATGGAATGAGAGAATTGATGATATTTTTACTCATGATGTACTTATTTATAATTCAACTATTCACTTTGCTAAAGAGATACACGAATCTCTTTATGTATCCAAGAAAAAACATCGCCCGAAACTTCAAGCTCCCTATTCAATCAAGCACCCTGAAATTAAAAAAAATCGTTGGAAAAACCACAATAAAAAAACACTAGTACTCACTTAAAATTCGAAAATTGACTGACAAGAAGACTTAATACACAACAGGAAACCCTGGTGATACAAATTTAAATTTACTAAAAATACATATAACAGCTATTGAATTAAAACAAAATCAAATTATAAAAAAATTCAAAAATCAATTCTCGTTTGGGCAATCTTTAAATACCAGATTTGATCAATTTCTAACAAAATTAAATAATAATAATATAGTTCTTTCATCTTCAATAAACAAATTATCAGTTGATCTTGATCGTTACACTGCCCTTCACAATGAAATAATGAATCTTCAAAATATACACGAATTTATTATAACATTAATTGGAACAATTTCCCTTTCTCATTTAGATTTAACAAATATTAAATTATTTACTCTAAATGAACTAAAGGCACTTAAAAAATCTTCATATTTATCCCAAAAACCATTTGTCATCCAAATGGTTTAATTCCAAATGTTCAAAATTGCACAAAATTTATCGCTACTGAGAACTTCGTTAAAGAAACTTAGTTTTTCTATTTTGAATAAAACTCAACCAATCAAGTGTGTGAATACAATTAGTGTTGTAAATCATTTTGTGTTTATAAGAACCGAATGATACGCCTATGCGCTCATTTTTGACATATATATGCAAATATTGCTTTGGTAAACATAAACATAGGGTACATTCAGGAGGTCCCAGCGGCTAGATCTAGCCACTCAGAATGCTGTGGCCGCTGTTAATAAGCGCCTTCGTTTCGCCTGAATGCGTGGCTTACTGACAGCGGAACAAAAGTCAAAACATTTGAAAACATAACCCAATTTTTATTTTGGTTTTTATTGTCTATTGTGTTCATGTACAAAACTACAATAATTATCTTCAATTATCAATTGGATAAATCTTATCCCAACAATCAATACCTTAGAATATAATTAAGATCAACACAAACCTACATAACCCAATTTCGATATGTCATTAATGTCAAAATCGCGATGCACTTTTTAGAAAGCGACAAATTTCTACGCTGAGCAAAACAGTCAGTCGCTGTTGAATAGCTTTCAAGCAGCGCTACATTCAGAGAGACTCCTTACTAAGCGATCTCAGCCGCTGGGACCTCCTGAATGTACCCAATGCGTCATACAAGGAGCTTCAAGATGGCCGACTTCCGTCGCAAATTTTTCTTGAAGTTAATATAGACAGACTCCTTCCTGTTTCTTTTTGTTCTAAGATCATAACAGAACTCCATATTTATGAAATACGATGTTTAATATGCTATTGTGTGCCAACCAGCAGTTATAAAAAGTTAAGTGGTTTGGATTGTCTAATAGAGGACTTCTGCTAAGAAATCAGTGTTGCCAATTTCGAATAAATCCCTATAAAATCACTACAAACATACTGACGCCTTTTTTCATAATTTCCAATTATTCAAAGGTGCTTTACGCCTCCAAATACCCTGTAAAGTGCATAATAGTTCGAAATGAAAGATATTGCATAAAAACAAATTTATATATATTTTCTTGGGGACTTTTCTGTCAGCTTTGGTGCCAAAGTCAAATCTCAAGCAAGGGTACTCTGTGATAAACTTCGAGCATATATATTAACGTAGAGGCAGCGTCCAAATGAGCTTTGTTTTGTATCGGGGGGAAAATAAATGTCATATAGTGTTCATCAATCTCATTGGTCCGTTTTGAATTTGCGTGTCAAGTCGAACTGTCACATATGTCATTATTGTCAATTTGTTTTGCATTTAGAAGTTATTTTTACAATTTAATAGTGTTTGGATATTACTTTTAAAGCCATTTTTTAAATTAATTTGAGTATATATTATATGGTGAGAGTTTGTGTGATTTGTAAATGTAAATATGAAAATGAATCATCAAGGTCGTTTTTACAAGTAAATATGCAATAGCGTCTCTTATACTTGTTTAAAAATAGGAAAATGCATAAAGCAAATATACCGCCATAATATTAAGAATACTGAAAATCTAGAAATTTATGCCATAAATTCAACTTTCTATTTTATAAAATATCTTATGATTCCATGTAAATAATTAATTACTATTACTACTTAAATTCAAGTCTAAAAAATATTTTGTTATGTCTCAAAATGTATTATAAAGGTATTAATTTCAAACCCCCTAAAAATGATACGACACTGGCTGTAGTGTCTGACAGTTTCCCCTCTGATACAAAACAATCACTATTGCTTGCTGTCTCTACGTTAGTATATATGCTCGAAGGTGATAATATCAAAATCTGCATTGATTTGTCAAAAAGATATCGATAATTTAATTTTTATCCAATATTTTTTTTTGTATTTCAGTACAGTGATGGTTTATCGGTGTTATTATAAAAATTGTAAAAGTGACTCAAGGATGGCGTTTAAAATCCCCATGGGGAAAAAATGAAATTCCCTAGCAATTTGTTTTTGTAATTAGACTATTATGCAGTTTAATATCAAATGAAAAGGAATTATTGAGGTTTTTTATCTGAAAGCAATAAAGAGCGTCAGTATGTTTTTGGTGATTTTTTAGGGATTTATTCGGAAATGGCAACACTGTTTTCTTAACAGAAGTACTCTATTATAGGTATGTCATGTTTTGACAGATGTCGTTTAGTTGAAATAACACTTCAATTACGAAGGTCAGTGGCGTAAGTAAAATGTTCCTAGGGGGTCTAAATTTCTATTCAATACATATTGACTAAATACAATGTGTCCATCTATAAACTGACACATTTTAACTGCTTATAAGTCGAGAACGGAAAATGACAACAATGTGCGGTTTTCACAGAACTTCATCAATATCTTTTAAGTTTTTTTTGACAGTGTTGCCAAGTTTCAAAATTTACCTGAAATAGGAGAGAAAAAATTGATGATTTTCAAAGGCCGATTTCTCAAAAATTTTCAAAAAAGTGTCATTTACTAAGACAATTTATACATTTTCGGAAAGGGGATTTAACAGGCTTTCATGTGCAATTAAAACGTACAGGGTGTTACATTTAAAATTTTTGAGAAATCGGCCTTTGAAAATCATCAATTTTTTTCCTCCTATTTCAGGTAAATTTTGAAACTTGGCAATACTGTCAAAAAAAACTTTAAAAATATTGATGAAGTTCTGTGAAAACCGCACATTGTTGTCATTTTTCGTTCTCGACTTATAAGCAGTTAAAATGTGTCAGTTTATAGATGGACACCCTGTAATTGTTGGCATACGACTAGAGCTCAAACGGCTGAAGATAAAGACACCATTTTTGATAGTGCATGGTGCACCAATAAAGGATCTTTCGAAATGTGTATGAAAACCCTAAGAATTCAAATGCGCATTTATCGTCAACTGCAGTACGGACGAAGTCGTATTAAGTTTTACACTATGTGGAATTTCTTATAAAGAATACATTTTTATAAAACTAAGCATAAAAAAGATTCCCATTTAATGTCAACTTAATATTATTAAAAAAGTAAAATAATAACTAATGTTGATGGCACCATTGATAATAAATTCTAAAAACGAGAATATTTTTTGTTGTTTAATTTACTTAAGACTGATTATACTCAATAGTATTTTTAAGAATATCAGCAATACTTCCCATGGTTCATTATTAGTCCATTTATTAATTGTAATGATGGGTATTTTACTTTTAATTTTTTTTTGTATAAAATTTAGTAAAATTAAAAACATGATTTTTTAAGGTCATGGATAACAGCTGCAAATTAAGCTTGGAATAAAACACTAAAACATTTTATATTAAAGGTGATCCAAAAATGACCCAAAACACAAGAGAATTGATCAAATTTAAACGTTTACATGTAAAGTATACTACCATTTATACAGTGTGTAAAAGCCAAATGGAATAAATTCATTATTTCGGTTACTGTACATATTTATAAAAAATCCCGAAACACGTCAAATTTAAATTATAACTTGACATTCTTTAACGTGAAAATGCAACCCCTACCTTCAACCCCCTTAGAATGACAGGTACAACCCCCAATTTTTTAAATGGGAAGTATAGGCTTGTGATATATCATTTGAAAGAAAAAAAAAATTAATATCATGTTGTTACCGAAATTCGCTACAATACAATCAAAAACTAAAATGTAATGCAAAACGTAATAAAATGTAGAACACGAAAAAGAACTATGAATGTTAATGAAGTAGATGTTCAAAAATGTCCTCCGCGAACGTCTTGGCAACATCCTAATCTCAAATAAAACTGTCTTCTAACATTATTTAACATATCAGGCGTGATCGACCTAATCGCAAGCGTTATTCGTTCTTTTAAGTCATTTAAATCAGAAGGTTTAGTTTTGTACACCTGGCTCTTCACATATCCCCATAAAAAGAAATCTAATAATGTAAGATCAGGTGATCGCGCTGGCCATTCAATCGAACCTCGCCTCCCTATCCACCGATTGGGAAATATTGTATCGAGGTACTGCCGGACATTAAGTTGGTAATGTGGTGGTGCTCCATCCTGCTGAAACCATATCGTATTCGCTGGAACTTGAGGGTTACCTGGATCAGGATATAAATTTGCCAACGTTGGAATGACATCTTTTTGAAGTAGTGTTCTTTTCTCATCCAGTGAGGATTTTCCGTGGACCAGTAGCGGCAATTTTGCCGATTAGCATGACCGTTAAGTAAAAAAGTACACTCATCAGAAAACATAACGTCTTTCATTTGGATAATATTGTTATCCAACATGTCCATCATTTGTTCACAAAAAAAAGTTCTCCTATCAAAATCGTCTTCCATGAGCTCCTGAGTATCATCTTATACGGATGCAATTTATTTTCTTTTAATATGTTTGTTATCGATGTATGGCTAGCATTGAATGTAGTGGATGCCTGTCTACTCGATGTATGTTGGTTTTCCTGAAACTCAAGCAACACATTTAATTTGAGTTCATCACTCAGTGCATTGGCAGCTGCTTTTTTTATCTGCCTTACATGACCAAACTCGCGAAACTGCTTTTCTATTTTACTTATTGTTCCTTGGGATATAGGCGGTAAATTAGGAAATTTCTCATGAAATAGGCGAGTTACTTCCTGTTGTGTTCGGATGTTATCTCCGTAACCAATCATTTGTAAAACTGTTATTTTATGCATTTCCGTTAATCTAACCATTTTTCAGAATTGAATTGAACAAATTTTATACTTAAATTACAACAATGATAACTTAAATAAAAAAATTTACTACTGCTTGTTAAAATAGCGTTGCCACGGAAATTCTTTAAAGTTTTTTAATGGTTACCATCTAAAGAATGTCAAGTTATAATTTAAATTTGACGTGTTTCGGGATTTTTTATAAATATGTACAGTAACCGAAATAATGAATTTATTCCATTTGGCTTTTACACACTGTATATGCAAAGAAGTTATTATAAAACATTCCTGAAAAGCTATCTTTTAAATGAAAAGAACTGTTTTTATATAGCTATATAAGTTTTTTAATTATTTTTGAAAACGAATTTTTTTGTAATCTCTATTTTAAATTCTATTGTTGTATAATATCTGCATGAAATGTCTTAATTAACGTAATTAATAAACAAATTGAATTGCGTGATAAAATTTGCTATTAAAAATGTCACGTTATCCTACCGTTCTTATCCATAGCGGCTAGCCCTTGTCCCCTTCGAAGGTGAATCCGCAACTGAAAAAAGGAGTGTTGCCGCAAAGCCAACTCCCTTCTTCTAGTGACTTCATCGCTATTAGTGGACTACGGAAATAAAAAATTAAAGCAAATATAATTTTTACTAAAAATAAAAAATAGATCGTCAATCATAGAAGCTTTTAACAGAGTTGTCAGCAATAATTAGATTTTTACACATATTTTGTGAAAGCTCGGTATGATGAATAATATTTTACGATTAATTTAGATTCTTACAGGCAATAGGTCGAGTCCAGCCACGGTTCCTGGCGTTGGCGCCTTAGGCCTAGGGGATCCACTGGGGGAACTTGTATCACCACCACCTCCACCGGCGCCGCCGCTACCACCTCCCGCTCGACTCAAGGGAGAGTCTGAACAAAACAAAACAATTTAAACGTTATTTTAAAAACAAGCAATATTAATATTATAAGATTGAACTAAATTGATTTCTGTATACTAATTATATCAACGTCGTCTACTCTTATTGTGTTGATCAACACTAATATCCATACTTTTGTTTTATGAAAATTTGAACTATTAACTATTTGGAAATTTGCCAGAAAATGTACAGTAATGTACAATCATAAAGAATTTTAATTTATTGGAAAAATAAATTGAAAATCATATTTTTAGTTAGGTATTCCTGCAACTGTCTGAGAAGTATTTATATAGTTCATAACAAATGATACAACAGTTAAGAATAAAAAATGTAGGTAAACTTTATACGTAGTTAGATATTGCACACATATTTTATTTGTATGGTCCATAAAAGAAAATCTAAATTATATAACTAATATAAGAAGATATATTCTGTTGAAGTTTATTACAAAACATTATGATTTTTTTAATCATCCAGCTAAAATATATGGTCATAACATTATTTATTTAATTTACTCCATTGAAGGTACTCAATTACATGTTTATTGTATGACAAAATAAAAACATATACACATTAGAATTATGTTAATGGTATTAATCGAATTGAAAAAATACTTTTACTAAATTTATGTAAAAAAGGAGGCAAATTATTACAAATAAGAAAATTATTCATAACATTTTTTGTACTTTGCTTAGTTGTAATTAGTTTAATGTGTAAGAAAATAAAATGTTTCTAATTTTACACTAGTATTCTTTTTTCGTTTTTTTACTACTTTAACCTTCGTAATAATAAGTGGGGTAATTGTGTACCCCAAAGTGTTTTTTTTTGTGTTTATGGTGATAATTTTTATTTGGGTATTAATATCCGATAATCCTTTTAAATATGCGGAAATAGAATAAAAGTAAATACTATAAATATATATAAAAATAAGGTGGGGTTCAAAAATACCCCAGTTAGTAATGTAGAGTGTTAAAATCACTCAGTATTACAAAGGTTAAAGATTACAAAAATATAGGACACTTATAGCATAATAGTATATTAAACAACGCATTTCATATGGAATTCTGTTATGACACGAGTTCAAGTTTAAAAAACGAATCGCGAAGCGATGAGTTTTTTAAAGAACGAGTGTCACAACAGCCATATGATGAAATAAGTTGTTTATAATATTTTTTATATTTTGTCCTTTTTACCATTTTTTAAATTAATTTTTTATTTTTATGTAATTACGAAAATTTTTATTTTAAGAAGTATGTCGGCAGCACTGTGTAATTTATAAAATTTGACAGTTGTGACATTTAAATTATCAAATGTTAATGTTTTAAAATATTTTAAAATGAATAATATACCAATAATAATATATTATATAAGTAAAATATTATATTCATATTCACAGATACTTTCTTAAAGAACAATATAAAATTAATAAATTGCTATTAGCCACAAATGTCATTGTCAATAGTCTTGCCTTTAGATACTTCACTCATGTCGCCAACCATTTAAAACAAAAATTTGCGTGCGTAAAAGTTACATTACGATACGCAAATGCGTTTTATAATGAAGACTTTTATAAGTGCAAAATATAAAAAAATATTATTTTGTTAATCATCAGTAAACTATAAAGCAAGTCTTAAACTAAAAGTATGTGTTAGCTGACTTTTTGTTATTTTTTGGTACTTATGCGATTTGTTTACAATTATAGTGTAGTATTTAACTACCTTATAGTCAACTTTATAAATATGGTATTTTTAAGTGATGATCAAGTAAGAAAGAAGGAATTGAAATTTTGTCATGTGTGCCAACAGATGGATAGATTGGCTAGGAAGTTTAGAGTGGCCAGCAAGATCTCCTGACTTAATCTCTTTTTATTTTTATACAAAAATACTGTATAGTCTATATAGAAAGGACAAGGAGTAATAAATCATTCATTTAAGTAGATTTCATAGACGTACCAAAATATATTTTAAGAGGGTATACCGTAAGGTACATTTTGTATTGAACGAATGAGTTGCAGCTATGCTAAAGAATATACGATTTAGGTCAGATGTAACGGGATGTACTAATTTTAATAAAAAAAAGTGATAGAGGTACATAAATTTTAGTAAGTTTAATAAAGAAAGGCAACACAGTTTATTCATAATAGAAAACAAACCAATCTGTAACAATAATTATTTTATATATTTTTGTTCTTTTTGTAAGAAGATTAATTCAAACTTTGAATATTGTCACAAATAAATTACAATGAAATATATTTTTTTAAAATTAATTAAAGTCAAGATAGCAAGATATCGTTACAATTTTTATTAAATTCAAAGAAGCAAAATGAATATTTTTTATTTGTATTACTCCTATATGTAGTGTTTGGGGAATTTTTCTCAGAAATTTTAAATGGCAAATGGCCTACTGTAATCGGCTTAATACGATTACACCTATTTACAGATTATTCGATTATTGAGAGGGATTTTCCAAACAACCCAGTTTTCTTAGAAACATTATCGGGAATATTATTTTAAAAGAAAGTAGGTACATTAAATCAGTACTTAGTATTAGTTCTTTGAGTAAAGTTGTATGAAGTTGTATAGTTTTCATAATATTGTAAACAGTTGGAATATATTTAAAACATTTGTTGAATGTTAATTGTGCAAGTACCAAACAACGACGATAAGCCAAGGACCATCTAAACGACCAAAAACAGGTCCATTAACTTTAAATGAATAAACTCTGATAATGAATTGTTATATATCATTGAAAAACAAGGATCCAAGTGCAAGTGTTGATGATATTGTGGAATTAACGGCTGCTATGTTGTGTGTTGCTAAATCAACAATTTATAGATTACTAAAAGAAAGCAAGAATGGAACTCTTCAACCCCCTAAAACTCCTTCAGGCCGAAAACCAATTGAGATCGATGAGTCATTAAAACAAAGACTAAGGCGCAAAGTCCATGGATTTTACTTACGAAAAGAAATTCCAACACTTGACAAAATTATGAAATCAGTGCAAGAAGATACGGACTATACAAAATTCTCCAGAATGACATTGTGCAAACTTTTGAAAGATGTGGGTTTCAGATATACAAAACATAATAGAAAATCTCTCTTGATAGATAAACCGGAAATAGTTTTTTGGAGAAGAGACTATTTAAGAAGCATTCGACATGCCAGAGAACAAAATTTGAAAATCTTCTACTTAGACGAAACATGGATAAATGCTGGATATACAGTTTCCAAATCTTGGCAAGATGAAAACATAAAAAGCGAAAGGCAGGCATTCGTGGAAGGTTTTTCGTTAAGTTTACAGCCACCATCTGGAAAAGGAAAAAGACTTATCATTGTCCATGTTGGAAGTTCTGAAGATTTTGTTGATGGTGGATTATTAACTTTTATTTCAAAACGCACGAAGCACTATCACGAAGATATGAATGGGGATGTCTTTGAGGAATGGTTTGTTCAAATGTTGGATCTGATTCCAAAAGGGGCTGTTATTGTTATGGACAACGCAAGTTACCATTCACGGTTACGAGAAGCATTGCCCACAAGTCGTTGGCGTAAAGCAGAGCTTTTGGAGTGGTTTATTTCGAAAAATATTAAGGTTCCAAAAGATCCACTAAGGAAAGAACTTTACAGAATTGCAAAAATGAACAAGAATAAGTACAAAACCTACATTGTAGAAGAAATGGCTTCTTCTCGTGGTATATCAGTTCTTCGACTTCCCCCTTATCATTGTGAACTTAATCCCATAGAATTAATATGGGCTCAGGTAAAGGGGGAAGTTGGAAAAAAATACTATTTTTAAAATAAACGATATTGTGAAATTGTTTGAGAGTGCTGTAAGTCATGTTAGTAAGGAAAATTGGACAAACTGTATCGAGCATGTTATCAAAGTAGAGGCAAATATGTGGAAAATTGACAATATTTGTGATGATTTAATCGACCCTATTATAATTAATGTCAACAACGATTCTTCCTCTTCCGAGTCGGATATAGAATAAAATCTAAGTAATAAATGTATTCCAATAATTATTTCTTTTCATTTTTTATTATATTACAATTTAAAACGTATTTTTTTCCCAAAATACACACCACTGCATTGCGTTATTGCTTAGCTGCTAATCCTTTAACAATGAAGAAACCCTAAACTTTGCTACAACTGAAACAGATACGGGGTCGATCTACCTGGTTTTTAGATTTACGAAAGAAATGTAATTTAAAGTAAGAGATTTATCAAAAATTTCATGGTGCTCCCTGTAATAGACCAGGTAAATTAAAGGATGAAAATAAACAATTCCAAATAAGACTCTTTCTCCCTGAAACATTTTATTTTTGGTCGGGAAGTAAACGGCATGCATTTTAATATTTAATTTAATTTCTATATATGTATTGTGTTAATCAAAATAAAGAAAAATATAATAAAATTCACAGGCCAATGCTTTTAGACTATAAGTGTCTCATATTTTTAAAATAATATTTTAAAGAAGAATTTAGAAATGAAAGAAGATTATTAGTCTTTCTTTTGAAAAAACATCGATTACGCTATGTACATTGTGGCGTCATTAGTCTTTCTAATTATAAAGCCGATGAGCAATTCAAAATATAAATCGATTTGTCCGAGAATTTCGTCAACATATTAAAATAAAGGATATTGAGAAGTTCGCAAATGCAGTCGCAGACAAGTGTTTATGTTTATGTCTTATGTCATCCTAAAAGCATAAGATGATAGAAAAAAGAAAACAGCACATTTATGTGCAGAATAAAAAGTGGTTATTGGGTAAATCCGCAAATGCAGTCCCCTTGTGCCGACGCCGATTGTATTTCCCTTTTTTCCATCATTTTGTGTATAACCGTTACCCATGAATATAATAAAGAAATAAAAATATGTATACCCAACATCCTCAGTTTTTTTTTATTAAATTTTCTTCTGTTTGACATTAACACAATGTAACTAAGTTTAAAAATATACATCATACATTCTGAAATATTAAAAATGTATGCAAAACAAGTACGTCAGAATTATTGTACAAAACGTTTTTAAGAAAATTATAATGTACATAAAATGCTTACTCATATAACAGGTAAGTAAGTACCGAAATTCTTAATAAATTAACTTCCTTTATTAGAACTGTATCACCAGTCACTAAAAAATGGGATTTACACAACGATATTGAATCTAAAATGACAATATTTTCCTTTTTTGCGTTATGATGAGTATCCAAACACTACGATTAATAAATCTAATAGTACTTTATCTAATACATGTATATCCCATTATACCCAATTAAATGTTTGTAATTGTACAACGTGGCTTTTTGAATAATGATGCGAGTTAATGATGAAAATGTTAAAAATGTATTACTTTGAAGGTAACAAATAAGTGTACGTATAAACAACCATCAAAAACCAGTTTTATAGCTTCGACGTTAATCAAATAAAAACATAAAATTAATAAAAATATAACCAAAACATGATCGAGCTAAAACCAAACTTCTCTAAAAAACCTAAGACAATTCTGTTAATATGTTAGGGTCAATCTTTATATATTATCTTAACCACCTATCAAAGTCATTTTTTTAAATCATATTGCATGTTCTTGAGCCTTTTTAAGTGATTGTAAATAACCAATCATTCTCATAATGCTATATTAAATCGTATGTTTAACCAACAAAGTAGAAACAAAATTAAAAAAAAACATTGCGACAACACTAGGCCTATACCCCTTAAATATACCCCTTAAATACTGAAACAAATGTACGAACAAGTACTAGTAAAAATATTTCATTTTCTATAGCAAAGTTATGATTTATTACTTTTGCTAGCCTTATAGTGGAATTCTGAGCACATCTGGCAAGCCCTATTCTTGTCTGCAGCTAATAGAAAATGCTCAGAATTATTAATTAGTTATTACTAATTAAAACCTTGTAAGCTATCCATAACTCAAATGTGGGTTGAAACACAAAAAGGTTCAAAGGAAACTCAAAGTCTATCCCACAACTATTTATTAATCGTTGCAACTAGTTTCGGTCCTATAGGACCATCACCAGGCGTAAAATGTCATGAGATAAAAGAAAACACAGAAGATTAAAACGTTTTTAGGAGATAATAGTAAATTTATTATAACATCTCAATATATAGAGACCGATATGAAAATAGTGGGAACAAAATAATGTTACTTTTAAGTTTAATCCCCAAAGGGAGAAATAGGGGATATAATGGAATATATCAGAAAAAATTAAAATGGAAGAGATATTTGGAGTAATAACAAATCCCAAAAATAAGAGTTGCTTATAAGATTTAACTGTAGTTAAATTAATTTTGTGAAGGAGTTTTGAAAGAAAACTTCTAAAAGAAGTGAACATCGCACAATTTAACATGAAAGTTTTTGGAATTAAATGAGGCTCCAAGAGTGGAAACCCATCATTCCCATGTGGATGGAAATTCTTAAAAGGAACCTCCAACCAGGAAAATATTCCACAAAGAACAAATAGAAGTATAATTAGAGTGAAACTAATAATTTAAACCCATTAAAATAATGGGATGCAGGAAATTTTCAAAAAGTTTTAAAAAACTATACTGAAGTAGACCACACTGACCACTACCATTCAATACAATAAATGGTCCTATAGGACCGAAACTAGTTGCAACGATTAATAAATAGTTGTGGGATAGACTTTCGAGTTTCCTTTGAACCTTTTTATTACTAATTAGTCTTAGCATTAGTGTGTAGAGTGTTAGCCTTAACCTAACTACCACCAGACTTCATGTTCATATAACCAAAATATTGTTGTCATACCCATCTAAAATAAAATAAACTGAATAACACATTATACAGGCTGTCCCATATTCACCTTCACCTAGCAGTTTATGGGAAACGGATAATGGGGGGTTGCAATTTAAAAAAAGAAGACATCGTCATTTTCTCAAGTTTAAATTTAACTTAACGTTGTGACCACCCTGTATAATTAATTTCTTATTTAAACACTATAACTTATAGTTTAGGCTAATAAAAAACTTTCGTTTTAACAAAACTTCCAATATTTATTTAAAAAAGCAATTTTTAAATAAATATTGGAAGTTTTGTTAAAACGAAGAGTTTTTTATTATCCTTAATAAGATGGACTTCCAAAAAGTAAGGGTTAGTACAATCAATATAGTTTAGGCCCTTAAGTGCAAAACTATGTAATAATTTTTAAATTGTATCTATTTATTAATTGAAATAATTAACATTTTATAAGCTTCTTTTTGACGCTTTTGACTATAAATTTCAGGTACCTGGTACCTTAAATAAAGTGGCCCCGTCTAACCAAAAAAAATTGTATTTCATTTAAAACGGGGAAGTTGGTGTCAATTTTCGGTATAACCGGAAATCCTATAAACTTAAAAATATTTTACTTGAATTCAGAAGTATCGAAAACCCCTGTATACTAAATTTCAGTCATCTAGTATTATCCGTTCTTCTAGGTGAAGGTCGATATGGGACAGCCTGTATATAATGGAATTAATTAGCTACTTTTAAAATTACAAATTTTAAATTTATTGAAATCAAACTTGCTAGTTTGCTAGTTTACTGTTATCATAATTGTTTAAAACTTTATTAGGAAACCCAAAATTGGTCAAATGCGATTGCAACAAAACTTGAATGAACAAATTAATTTAAATTATGAAAAAAAATCATTGTGTTCATTGCTAGTGATCAATGATTAACTCAGTTTATATACTTAAAAAATAAACATGCTATTTTTTTAATTTGTTTAATTACCTGTTCTACCGTGTACCCGGTGTCTAGGACTTTGAGTGCTGGGTGTGCTGTGTTCACTGCTGAGATCGGCAGCGTAATCAGTGCTGTCCTGATGATTCGGAGACTTGTTCCTCGCACTACGTTCGCGTTTACTAGAATGTCCTAAACGACTCTGCAACCGACAATACACCGTGAAAATGGATGCATTCCATCGAACGGCTACAGGATATTTTTAGATTCCAATTAAAATTAGTTAATTGGAGTTGATACAAAAGTATCTAATAGACAACGTAAAATAAGATTTTTTGAACATTCATTGTTGCATTTGCTGTAAGAACTAACGATATCAAATTATATACAGTGTTTCTACATTGAATTAATTTCTCCAAAACTTCATTAGCCAATGATATATATGGCAGATTTAAATTACATTTTGTTTTATAAGATTGCTATTAAATGTTTAATAAGAAGTATAAATACTTAATCTATGTCTTATTTATGCAAATATGAAATGAAGCGTTATTAAAAATAACCGGTACAACATTGATGATTCGCTAAATGTCTTCTAATTTCTTAAGAAAATATGTATTTTTGTTTACTGTCACAAATGTGTTGCACTTCTTTTTCATTGCCTTGTGTTCAATTTATCTGGTTGTATTTTCGAACGATTTCACTAATATAGCCAAGGTACTTGACAAAATCATACTTAAGAGACTGGTATTTGCAGAAGCATGACTCAAACACCTTCCCGATGAGCAGTTTGGTTTCAGGCAAGAACACAGCACGATTGGCCAGCTCATTCGTGTTTTGGACTATGCCAGAACGGTATTTCAGAAAAGGAAACCCTTCATTATCCTAACATTGGATTTCAGGAATGCGTTTGACTCGGTTTGAATCCCGGCGTTAATCCACAAACTATACCGGACTATTTCTCGTACTTAACCGACAGAGAATTTCAACGAAGCAGGATCATATAACATTAAAGAGGGAGTACCTCAAAGTTTCGTTTTGTCGCAGATATTGTACGCCTTGTTCACAGCAAGATTTCATCTGACTCCATTATATGCCGATGATGTGGTAATAGTTCAGCCAGCGATTACAGCAGAAGCGGCTAAACGGAAATATGAGAGATTTGTGAACGACTTCTTTTTACCATATTCCAAACTCAATAAACTATAATCTATAATCAATAAACTATAATCTACATAGAAAGGAAAAGGAGTAATAAATCATTTATTTAAGTAGATTTCATACACGTACCAAAATATATTTTAAGAGGGTATACCGTAAGGTACATTATGTATTGAACGAATGAGTTGCAGCTATGCTAAAGAATATACGATTTAGGTCAGAGGTAACGGGATGTACTAATTTTAATAAAAAAAAGTGATAGAGGTACATACATTTTAGTAAGTTTGATAAAAAAAGGCAACACAGTTTATTCATAATAGAAAACAAACCAATCTGTAACAATTATTTTATATATTTTTGTTCTTTTTGTAAGAAGATTAATTCAAACTTTGAATATTGTCACAAATAAATTACAATGAAATATATTTTTAAAAAATTAATTAAAGTCAAGATAGCAAGATATCGTTACAATTTTTATTAAATTCAAAGAAGCAAAATAAATATTTTTTATTTGTATTACTCCTATATGTAGTGTTTGGGGAATTTTTCTCAGAAATTTTAAATGGCAAATGGCCTACTGTAATCGGCTTAATACGATTACACCTATTTACAGATTATTCAATTATTGAGAGGGATTTTCTAAACAACCTAGTTTGCTTAGAAACATTATCGGGAATATTATTTTAAAAGAAAATAGGTACATTAAATCAGTACTTAGTATTAGTTCTTTGAGTAAAGTTGTATGAAGTTGTATGGTTTTCATAATATTGTAAACAGTTGGAATATTTTTAAAACATTTGTTGAATGTTAATTGTGCAAGTACCGAACAATGTCGATACGCCAAGGACCATCTAAACGACCAAAAACAGGTCCATTATCTTTAAATGAAAAAACTCTGATATTGAATTGTTATATATCATTGAAAAACAAGGATCCAAGTGCAAGTGTTGATGATATTGTGGAATTAACGGCTGCTATGTTGTGTGTTGCTAAATCAACAATTTATAGATTACTAAAAGAAAGCAAGAATGGAACTCTTCAACCCCCTAAAACTCTTTCAGGCCGAAAACCAATTGAGATCGATAAGTCATTAAAACAAAGACTAAGGCGTAAAGTCCATGGATTTTACTAACGAAAGGAAATTCTAACACTTTACAAAATTATGACATCAGTGCAAGAAGATACGGACTATACAAAATTCTCCAGAATGAAATTATGCAAACTTTTGAAAGATGTGGGTTTCAGATATACAAAACAATAGAAAATCTCTCTTGATAGATAAACCGGAAATAGTTTTTTGGAGAAGAGACTATTTAAGAAGCATTCGACATGCCAGAGAACAAAATTTGAAAATCTTCTACTTAGACGAAACATGGATAAATGCTGGATATACAGTTTCCAAATCTTGGCAAGATGAAAACATTAAAAGCGGAAGGCAGGCATTCGTTGAAGGTTTGTCGTTAGGTTTGCAGCCACCATCTGGAAAAGGAAAAAGACTTATCATTGTCCATGTTGGAAGGTTTTGTTCATGGTGGATTATTAAATTTTATTTCAAAACGCACGGGGGACTATCACGAAGATATGAATGGGGATGTCTTCGAGGAATGGTTTGTTTAAATGTTGGATCTGATTCCAAAAGGGGCTGTTATTGTTATGGACAATGCAAGTTACCATTCACGGTTACGAAAAGAATTGCCCACAAGTCGTTGACGTAAAGCAGAGCTTTTGGAGTGGCTTATTTCGAAAAATATTAAGTTTCCAAAAGATCCACTAAGGAAAGAACTTTACAGAATTGCAAAAATGAACAAGAATAAATACAAAACTTACATTGTAGAAGAAATGGCTTCTTCTCGTGGTATATCAGTTCTTCGACTTCCCCCTTGTCATTGTAAACTTAATCCCATAGAATTAATATGGGCTCAGGGAAAGGGGGAAGTTGGAAAAAAAATACTACTTTTAAAATAAACGATGTTGTGAAATTGTTTGAGAGTGCTGTAAGTCATGTTAGTAATAAAAATTGGACAAACTGTATAGAGCATGTTATCAAAGTAGAGGCAAATGTGTGGAAAATTGACAATATTTGTGATGATTTAATCGACCCTATTACAACAACGATTCTTCCTCTTCCGAGTCAGATATAGAATAAAATGTAAGTAATAAATGTATTCCAATAATTTTTTCTTTTCATTTTTTATTATATCATAATTTAAAACGTATTTTTTCCCCAAAATACACACCACTGCATTGCGTTATTGCTTATCTGCTAATCCTTTAACAATGAAAAAACCGTAAACTTTGCTACAACTGAAACAAATACGGAGTCGATCTACCTGGTTTTTAGATTTACGGAAGAAATGTAATTTAAAGTAAGAGATTTATCAAAAATTTCATGGTGTAAAGGTTTTGCATACTTAATTAGGGTTTATTACTCCTCGTACTTTTTGTACATACTATAGAAATCAATGCGAAAAAATCAGAGAAAAATCGTCCTATCAAGCCTTTTCATAGCCCAAATATACATTTTCAATCATTTGACAATAGACACGAAATTAAACCTAACAACGAACGATTAAATATCTGGGCTATATTATTCAACCCAATTGGTGCTCTATACCCGGTCCTTGGAAGGTATAGCAAACTTTTTCCTGCCAACAAGAACTATACCCGCTACATGTCACTCAGGTCTCAATCTTCCCACTCCTCAGAGACAACTGACGAGTTTCGGTAGGTGTCGGAATTATATGTTCAGGAGCGGTGGAGGGAGGGGGAACCGAAGGCGGGGAACTATTGGGCGGGAATTATTGTTGGCGGGTAATTAGAGGTTTCCATGTTATCCGTCATCCCGTTTGTTGATACAGTTTGGTCGCTCTTCGATTTCTATTGCTTCTCTAATTATTCGACGTTTTAAGGAACGAATGTTGGCCTGTTTGAATTTTATGTTGGGCTAGAGCATTGTTTGAGTCTAAATGTTTTACGGATAGGGAATGTTCAGAAATTTTGGTTTGGATTCGACGGTTGGTTTGACCTATGTCAGTTTGAGGACAATCACTACAGGGGATCTCATATATACCATGGCTTTCATTTGGAAATTTGTCTTTTACAGACCGGACCAATTGGGAGAGTTTTTTGTGAGTTGTGAAGATTGTTTAGATATTGGCAGTTCTAAGGACCTTACTAATTTTGTCAGTGACACCTTTGATATGGAAGGGTAATCCTATTTTCTAACTGCTAAGTGGAAGATTTAGGAGATGATGGAACCAGATTCCGTCTGATAGATCTTTGGAGATGATTTTTCTCGAAACCGTTTTGTAAGAGGGCATTTTCAATAGAAAGAAGTTCTTTTTGTCTGTTAATGATATCACTTAGACGAATAGAGCGAGATATTAAAGAATTAACAACCGAATTGAGTTGGGAAGGAGGATGATGATGTGATTTGGCGTTTAAATAACGGTTTCTATGTTTTGGTTTTCGATATACAGAGTGGGAGAAACCATTTTCAGGATTTTCAGAAATAAGAATATCGAGAAAAGGTAAACATAGGTTTTCTTCTACCTCCATTGTAAAATACTAGGATGTATACCGTTTAGATAAATTAAGAAGAAGTCCAATGCTTCCTTTCCATGAGGTCAGATAACAAAATGTCATCAACATAAAGTAGCCAACAAGTGGGTTTTAATGGAAAGTAGTGCAGAGAAATTTGTTCAAAATTATCCATGAAAATATTGGAGATAACTGGTGAGAGAGGAGACCCCATTGGAGCTCCCTTCACTTGCCGGTAAAAATTGTTTGGGAATGAAAAGTATATTTTGGACAAACAATACTTAATTAGAGAAAGCGTGTGTTTTCGGAATAGGTATGTTGGTGAACAAAGAAATTATATCAAAACTGACTAGTAAATCGGTGGACGATATATTATAATTTTTGAAAAATTTGAGTCTAACTAAGGTTAGACTTAAAAATCATTCAATTGTTTACCAAAAAGGTAATCTTGGTAAAAAACGAGCTAAATAATCGATGTATTTCGTCTTTTTTAACTAAATAATTTAGTTATTTCAAGTAATTTGCACTATGTGTGACGGTTCGGATCATTATTCTAATAAAGAAATAATTGAAGAAGATGAAAGTGATTCAGAAGAATTTGAGCAGCCAAATCTGATCTTAAGTCATGAAGATGTTAAAATCGAGCGCGGCATACAAAATGATGACAATATGGAAGGAGAAAATGAAGATAATGAATTAGATAATGAAAAATCAGTGCATTTCGGAAAATAAGAGGATATAGAGATTGAAAGTGAAGAGGATATGGAGATTGAAAGAGATGAACAAAGCGACGAAAGTGAGATGATTGTTTGAAAATAAGCTAGATTTAATTAAATATCTGTAAAGCCATTTTGATGATTCGTAACTAAATATATTTTTAAAACAACTTTGATAACTCTTTTTCATCATACCTCTCTGAAAACACTATGTTTACATGTCTATTTGGCGCACGGAAAAGGGGCTTTTCCTGTGCGCCCGCACAGGAAAAATTTTCCCGTGCGCTAATGACATTAACTGGCTACTAATAAAACATACTATTGAAAGTTCCTTAATAACCGCAATGTTTTTTTATTTTCCTTAGCAACGTTAAACAACGCTTGTATATTGTGACAGTTTTTCGAATTTGTATTCAAAATATTTTTAAAATGATTTCTCCAGAAGAAAAAATATCACTTGAAGCTGCGAAAGTAAGTGCAGAAGCCATTGTAGTTGGGAAAGACCAAGAAATAAATACTAATGTACCTTCGACTTCATCAACTACAATTCTACAAAATGAAATGCCTGCTAAAGAATTGCACATTTACAACAACACAAATTGTAACATAAATATTTCATTTAGTAAAAATAAAAAATTAGGTATAGGTTTTTGTTCGTTTATGTTTAAAAATAAAGGTTTCTAACATTGTGTAGATTTTTTTACCTTGTTTTTTGTTTTCAGAGAGTTATAATGAAAAGTATCGTTCATTACACGTCCATAAATGCTTTTCCCGTGCTTGCATGACTTGAATTTATCACACGCGCACGGGAAAAGCCTATTTTCTGGACTCCTAATGAAATATACTATTCTTATTTAAAATAAAATTAATAAATTGATGTCCTTTACACTACTTTTTCACAGCAATTTATCTGAATAAACTAGGTACTAAAAAAAATAAGTATAAAAAGTATAAAATTTGTCCTTACGGACATGAAAGCAGAGTATTCACGTCTTGTAATAGGCAAAAATTGACTCGGCACATAAAAGAACATTAAAGGTAATCAAAAAATGTCAAAAGATTAGTAAAAAGCTTGAAAACCAAGATCGGATTATAAAGTTTATTAATAGAATTGAACGTTTACAGCAAGTAAGAAAAAATTTGATGAAATAGTAAAACACATTTTCTTTTGTAATTTTTCCCGTAGAATGGAATGATGTAATTTATTTTTCCAATTTTTGACAATTAGTGACAAAAATTTAACCATTTTGGTACACTTCGGTGTTGCAAAAGTGATTTTTAGCTTTTTTGCATTTTTTAGCAAAGTTTTAAATGAGAAGTTTACTTTTTTGTTATTTCATTAAAAAGTAGACGTAAAAACGAAAAAACTAAGCCTCTGATGAAGCTTCTACAATGATTATTTTTAGGAGACTTTTCAAGTGAAAAAAACATGATTTTTCCGGAAATATCAAATTTCTCGGAAAATTTTAAAGTTACAGGGTTGAGAAAAATTGAGGTTATTCTGGACATAAAAAAGTAAGTTTTTACCTAGTTTCATTAAGATCGATGAATCCGTTCGCTGAATAAAAATTAAATTTTTCTCGAAAAATTGAGGTTATGTGCGAAAATGACCAATGGAAAAGTTTTAAATTTTTTCATGATTATTTGAATGTCAACTTTAACCGAAATTGCAAAATTTCGCGTTAACCCCAATTTTCAGCCTTTTCAGCACCTAAAAAATGAATGACAAAAATTCAGGCGGCACATTTTTTTTCACGTATTATAAGCCCCTCTATAACCTACAACCGTTGGATTTCAGACTACAATTTTGCCGTCAAAAAGTACAGTTCACTCGGACTAATATTGCTATGATCTTATTCCTTCAAAACTTGGTATAGTTATATTTGTTATTTAAAATCAAATACCTATTTATCTTATCAAAGAAAATGTTACTCAGATTTGACGATGAGTGCTTACCTCAGAGTAAACTTATTACTCTGAGGTGCTTACTAGAAGCAGCTGTGATTTTTGTAAGTAAAACTAGTGGATGATATGATTAAACTGTTATTAATTTTGTTTTCTAAATATAAAGTTATTATTTCTCATTATACATGAATTACTGAAATTCAATGAAATTGATTGTGTTAACCTTTACTTTGTGAAAGTTCATCTTACTAAGAACAATAAAAACTGAACGGTTAAACTAAACTTCCACTATTTATTCGAAAAATTCGCTTTAACATTCAATTACAGCTGTTTCTCTATAACTAGCATCGTCAAATAAATCTTGGAAGTTCTCCACTATTAAACTGTTTACTTTGATTGAGTATTCATTTTATACATAGATAAGACATTATTATAACACAAATATATTAAGTTATTGTAAAGATCAGCATGATATAGTTTTTTCCTGGTTTTTCTATATCATTGCACAGTCATACTGATCTTAGAGGGAAACACATCCAGGATAATCCCTTAGGGCTAATAACATCTAGGCTTTAATATTGTTATGTCTTATTACTTCCTTACTTGGTCTAGCCTTAACTACTTAGCAACATCAAGTACCTAGTTACAAACAAACAAAAATGTAATTTCAATATGTCAATCTGACGATGCTAGTTATAGCGAAACAGCTGTAATTGAATGTTAAAGCGAATTTTTATAATAAATAGTGGAAGTTTAGTTTAACCGTTCAGTTTTTTATTGTTCTTACTGAAATTCAATTTTATATTTCCATATTTTTACAAAATAAAATTTAAAAAGATATTCGCCCCCGGGTGGGCTCGAACCACCAACCTTTCGGTTAACAGCCGAACGCGCTAGCCGATTGCGCCACGGAGGCTTTTGTTACGTGATACTTTATATAATTTATAAAATAAAGTGGTTCCAACGAAAACTTTGTGCCCCACGAACTAATGAAGAATTTTTTTTAATTTTTAAAAGTATGTCATGGCGAATTTTCATACTAAATTCATACCCACAAATATAAATCCCTGCTGCCACGTATCAATTACATTTATTTAATTAATTTATACAATTACTTTAAAAAGATAATCTGAATCTAACTACCTACCTAATCTGTTTGTTGAAGATAAAACAAAGTCAATGTCTCAGATTTTTATTTCGAAATGAAACAAATGTAAGTTAGTAAAAGCAACTAGTTTCTGCTAATGAGGAAGCCATCATCAGGGTAAAAATGAGGGTAAGTATTAACATAACAGAATTAGAAAACAATTTACAAAAAACATAAGTACCCCAAAATTAATTCGGTGTAAACGCAAATGTTGTGTAAAAACAAAATGTAAAATGCATGTTATGTGTTAAGGAAGAGAAAAATTAATTGCACTATTCAAAAATCAGTGAAATATAAATTAATCGATTAAGAAATTAACTAAATAATGGAATAATACTGAAAAAAGAAATTTTAATGAGAAACTTAAATTTAGAAGAAATAAATTATTATATATGAATTCTTTATGTAACATACTTGTGATATTTAAAGAAAATTGTTCTAAAATTCCTTTTATTTTTATTGTTCATAATGAACATGCCAGCATTGAATTAATTATTTTATATATTATTATTATATAACCACTTTTTCTACTTAATTTAATTATAATTAATATCCTTTCCTTATACTAATATAATAACCATTTTTCAATTTTTTCAATTAGGTACACTTCTACTCCAACCTAGCATGAAAGTTTGGTGGAGGTATTTTATTTCACTTTGTAAGTTTTAAGCCTGATGATGGCTTACATATGGGCCTAAGCTAGTAGCTGTTAATACGTTCAAAATAAAATCTTGTGACATTGGTTTTGATTTTTTCTTCTTCTAAATAAATTATTATTGATCATTGAATCACATTAGAGTTCATCCATTTAAATTATTTATTTATTTTTTTTTTGTTATTTTCTTAAATTAATTAAATATACTATTAAATAATCCATTTTCAAAAGACTCTTCGTACCTTTGCAAAGACCTCCGGTGTCAGTAATCAGCATTGTGTGACAACTGATTTTCAACAATAGTTATTTACGTTACAAGTCCGGGAAGTAACTTATTACGGTACGAGATAGATGTTTATGGACGAGGCGACGAAGGAGCCGAGTCAAGAATATCTAATCGAGTACAGTAATAATCACTTCACGGACGTGTATCGTACTATATTTTTTTTCATACTGCCTTTGGTTCTAAACGCAATAAAATATGAAACTGAGATGACATATTTGATCATTTTATTAGGAAGTCATGTAAACTGCTGTGAAAAAATTATGTTACTTGATTTATTCTTAACATGGTTGATTTGCTTTATAAATAAAAAATGAACAGTGGTTACCAAGTAACAATGTAAATAAAGGCAGACATATTAAATTTTTCTGCACACACGAAATATCTGCGGAGAAAATGGATCTGAAATTAAATGAAATTGCTGAGAAAAATGCGGAAGCGATAGGGCAATTCATTCCAGTTAAGTCTGCGAAAAGATATGAAAAAGAATATGCGCTGTTTTGCAACTAGCGTGAACAACACAATTTGAAAAGTAGTGCTGATGAAAATGTGATGTTGGCTTGCTTTTTGGATGTGGTAAGAACAGTATTATTAAAGAATATTGTTTTCAACAGTTTAAAATTTCAGTCAAAAACATTCAACCCTTCTTCATTATGGTCCAAATACTCGATGGTAAAATCAATGATTATGGTTAATGAGAATGTCAACATATCAAGTTTCCCAAAGTTGTTAGCTTTTTTGAAAAAACAAAATGTAGATCACCAACCAAACTAGTCGAAGGTGCTAACAAAGGAACAAATAGTCCAGGAGGAATCGGCGCATGAGTACCGAAAACTATTCCACCTCAATTTTTTTATGTGATCCTCTTCAAATTGTCCTCCTAATGATATAAATGCATGTTGCCATGGCGCAACCCGGTGCCATATTGTTTAAACCGAAATTGTTTAAACAATTACAAGGAATTGTTATTTTTCAAACGGACAAATTTTTTTTATATCTTTATTGAAATACCAATAAAAAAGGTCCTATGTCTTTTCACGATAAAGTTAATATTTTTAAGATATGATTTTTTTTAAATTCGAAAAATCTAAAATTTGGGTACTTTCGACCCATGATAAAGACTGACAACTGGTGTAGACCAAGCTTATTGATCCTTAGTCTCTCGACTTCCCGGTAGTTGCACAAAATAAATATGCTTCTCCGTTTCTTCTTCAACCTGACAGATTCTACACTATGCGATAAATACTTTTCAAACATTTAAATTTCCAGAGGTAGACGAGATAACTCCATTCCTGCTACCATATTACAGATTACAAATTGGGTCGGCCTGAAAGCCTGATACAGTGCAACATTTGCAGATCTATTGTGCTAAACTTTGTATTTTAAAGCACCTTATCTAGTCCTACCCTACTGTTGAAGTGCATCGCCCTTGATAGTGGCTATTTGGCCTATAAGAGTAGAAATAACCAAATAACCCCAATTTCTCTGAAATACACTGGAGTGGAGGGAAACGAAGAAGCGGAAGTAGTGAAATCAGTAGAGATCTTCCCGATTCTGAAATTTTGTGCGGTCTACCTCCTCAATTTCTTTTATAATTAATTGAGCGCACAAAAAAATGCCAGGAGAATACACTTTTATTGAAAGTAAATCTCACTGGATATTACCATGAAAGATGCACCTGAGAATATTGTACCATTGTGCACAGCCATTGTGCCATTGTGCAAACTGCGATGCTCTAGAGCAGGGGTCTTTAACTTTTTTTAGTGCAAGGGCCAAACATCGATTTCACATCGTCCGGAGGGCCACAGTGTTCCATGTCCCTTTACTTAGTATACTATCAAATCAATAAAATAAGACATACATAATTTCAAGGTTCAATCATCTTTATTTCTGTACCTCAGAGGTAAACTGTACTAAGTCACTTTTTTTTGAAAACGCGTTTTTTACTCCATATCACTTTTTATAACATACTTTACCTCTGAAAAAATATTCAGATGCCTAGCTTCTAGAACAACGAATATACCCAATTTGATCCTGTATTAAGTCACATATTACTTTAGAGGTAAAATGTTCTAAAATGACTTAGTATAAGATACCCCGTAAATTCATCTACAAAAGAGACGCTTAGAAATTTTCAGTGGAACAGCATTCTGCACGTGGTCATAGTCGAACAAACATTATTGTAGTGATTGTTGTTGTTCTTAGATATTATTAGTGCCAAAAATATGAGTGAAATAAGTAACAGAACTTTAAAAATGTTTCGTATGATACAAAACCAAAACAAACCCAGCGGTAAGTAACTGTTTAAAAATAATTGAGTGCTTAGTAAATTTGGGTTATAAAAATTTTGTTTTGATTAGGTTATGGTCATCTATTTTCATAGGAATATTTTAGTTATAATAAGAATCTAACTAAACATTTTACCCACTGTTCTTGAAGAACGTATATTATTTAAATTCTTAACCGGAATTTTGTTTTTGTTCATTAAAATTAATAAACAAAACATACAGTGTGTGTCTAAAGTCCTCCCTCCCAACGTATTTTGAGAATTATTTAAATTTTATTATTCTAAAAATAGTTTGGGGATAGGAACGTTGGACGCGCAATGTGTACTAGTAAATTTTTCCCATTTTGACATATTTTAAAACTATAACGAGCTCATTCTCATTTCTTCTTTCAGAAGACATAAAAAACTCAAATTTAGCTGCATCCAATACGCCAAAGCCGTTAGATAAGTCTAATCCAATACTTGTGGAACACCTTATGGATTCCATTAATCAAGATTACACAGCTAAAGTATTAACTCCACTTACAAATGTTTTTCCTGAAGTTATCAGTGAACCTAACTTTTTAGAATTGCCAGCAATAGAAAATACAAGTATCTTTTTTGATCAACCTGCAACAACGTCATCGTATACAAATTCTGGGCCATCTTTTCACCAGGAAATAAACACTACGAATTATGAAGATTTTGATTCAGATGACAGCTTAAAAGATCCAGACTTTACAGGCAATGAGAGCTCAGATCTGCCAGAAATAGAAAGCACTGTAGATGAAAAAGAAGAAGAGTATATTGCAAGGGAAGAGGGAGAAAATATTGCAGATAAACATAAGAAAGAAGAAGAAATTAATACAAATGAGCACGGATGTGTAACAAAACATGAAAAAAGAAAATCAAGAAAACGTACTAAAAACCCGACAAGTTGGAAGTGTAACATCAGAAAGAGAAAACGCTGCTCTGGGGAGGAGTATATCTCAAAGAAAAATGTCATAGTTAGGGGAAGAACCATAGGGCTACCATGTAGAGAGAGCTGTCCACGCAAATGTTCTCAGAAAATTTTACCTGATGATCGTGATATGATTTTTAAAACATTTTGGTCAGCTAGCAGAAATATCGATTAAAAACGCCAATTTATAGCGTCTTCGGTTGAAACGTTGGATGTAGAAAAGAGAAGGAGCAGAACAGGTGAAAAAGAAGGCAAGAGGAAATTGACGAATCAATACTTTTTTTCTATTTCCAATGAGAAGATACAAGTATGCAAAACATTTTTTCTTCATACGTTAGGCATTTCTCAAAGTTTTGTATATGTAGCATTGTCTAAAAAACTCTGTGGCGGTATGGTATCAGAAGATAAACGAGGGAAAAAGATCCCACCAAATAAAATTGACGATAGAGTAAAGGAAGGCGTAAGGTCTCATATCTGCAAAAATTATTAAAATGGGTTCCAAGTGTTTTCCACCCATTTTATAAAAATATACCCCACCAAGACAATATTAAAGAGGATTGAAATATTTGACCAAAGTATTATTACGAAATAATTATTCATGTTCTTTTAGTATTTAATAAATCCATATTCAATAATATGAATGTTCTTTCAAGTCCCAGAAAAATAATATCGCATTATTGATTTTTTACCTTTAGAAAATTTAATGTTTTTACCAGAGGTAAATTGTAATAAGTCATTTGAATATGTTTCAAGTCACATGACTCAACAACTTTATTAGAGGTAAAGCATGTTAAGTCACTAATCTAACCAAATACTAAATTTTTTTTAAATCGAATAATTATCCCTATTAGGCCACTTGTTCACAATCGTACATGTAAAATTCTAATACGCTAACTTTTAGCGTCTTTAAGGTATAGTTAGTTTACTTCAATTTCAATTTATTTTTAACCCTCCTGAAAAATTACGATTTAGTGACTTGGTAGAGTTTACCTCTGAGGTACAGATTTGTTAATTAAAGTTAATCAATATGATTTTTGACACTGTTTATTTTTTACGAGTCTATCCATATTTGTTTTTATTTTTGTGGTTGCAACCCGCAGATGTGCATCTGTAATTCGATGTTTTCCATTTTTTTCAAAATCATGCAGGAAGACAGAGCAGCAATCAATTACCCCAAAAACCAAAAAAACTAAAACATTTTGTAGCATAGTTATTCCATCCTCAAATTCAGAAATTTGCCGCGTAAACGACTAGAACCAACACTACACGTCACTACTCATATGTGTCCTTGAAAGCGCCATCATTTTATTGTAAACAGTGTATCTGCGAGATTGTGCGAAGTTTTAAATTTATATTCTCTTTTCTTTATTTTTTGTTGATTTTCGTAAAAATAAGACAGTTAGACATTTTTTAATGCAAAAAGCAAAAAATAAATATTTACGCTGTTGCTTTTACATTTCGAAATTCAGCTGCATTGAAACCTAACCTAACCCAACCTAACCTAACCATGAAAATGTCTAATGATGGTAAATTGTTTGACAATGCTTTCACAAACCCTACTGACGACATTTTATGATTGCATAACACAAATAAAACCAATAATTCACAATAATATCAAAAATAAAAGTCCAACTCTCTCAATTACAATTACACATTAAATATAAACAAACTGTCATCGATCTGAGTTTTGACGTCACGACCAATGAAGGTGCGTTTCGACTTCTCTATTTGAATTTATCGATTTTAACTTACTTTCAATTTGATATTATATAAAAAATAACCAGAATTGTTGCGTTGTAATGAGTTTAGGATTAAATATTTATAATTTACTATATGAATACAAAGAAATTTCATTGATTTATTTCTAATGAAAACACCGAATTCTCGACCTTGTTTTCGACTTGACATAATTCATACGAGAAAACAGTTGTTCGCACACATAGGTGCTCCCAAATAGAGACATCATTTTCTGGGCATGTTTTCCGATTTCAGTTCCGAATTACACTGCAAATCGATAAACTCCATCTTCAATGGAAAAACACTGATGCAATTTTCACTATCTCTGAAGTCAGAAAACCTCGATTGGAACTCATTTTTTAGCAAATCTATTGCCATGACTTATTTATCCACAACTGTACAATCGCAGCTCTTCAGTTTAAGAAAGTGTGTAAACTCTTTTCAACAACGCATTTTTTCATAAATATTTTCTTTAGCACTGAGGGTCGTGGGCCGCAAGAAATTAGATGGCGGGCCGCAGGTTGAAGACCTACGCTCTAGAGAATCCTTAATTTAGACTAGTTGCTTATGAGATAGAACATGAGAAATTACCCAATAAAATTACTTAGCACAAAGAAACCCTAGTACTCATGTACGAGGTCTGGATATTAAATAACGAGACTGCGCGCGCAGAAGGCCGAAGGGGGAGGGTGGGAAACGAATGCAGCGTTAGATAGCTGGAAGTGTCTACTATTCCAGTACGAAAACACGCTTTTGACGCTGTGGTAGTATTTTTTCTGTAGAGGTTAGAAACGAGCGTGTTTTTTTCTCGTGCAGATAACAATGTGTGACGAAAAACACGAGCAACGGATCAATGTGAAATTTCTCGTTAAATTAAAAAACTCCGAATGAGTGTTATAAGTTGTTGAAAAAGGCCTATAGTGAGAATTCTCTATGTCGTGCGCGTGTTTTCAAATGGTATAAAAGATTTTCTGAAGGTCGAGAGAGCACATACTCGCTTGATTTAGCACCCTGTGACTTTTTCTAAATACTCTTACAAAAGAAGACTTCCAGCATTGCTTTGACTAAGGGAAAAAACGAATGGAACGGTGTATGGCGAGAGAAGGGGAGCATTTTATTGTAGAATAATTTTTTAAATAAAATTCTTTTTCATAAGCAGTCTCGTTATTTAATAGCAAGACCTCGTATACATACTAATAATATCTCACGTAAAAAAGTGGAGTGATGGGTACAACAAAAGGTTACAAAAGGTTATAGGAAAATTCGTCCCTTTCTAAATGAAATTTGCATTTTTTAAATTTTGAATAAACTCTCGGTTTCCTTTCCTGGATAGGGAAAGTTTTCGTTGAAAATAAAATTTTTAAAATATGTAACGCTTTCCTGGCCATTAAAAGCTTACCTTAATCTGTGCAAGAAAACTGTGTGCTTTTTGATATACAGATAAATGCGAAGTTTCTGGAGGTGCGGCTGATTGTGGTCGAAATTCCAAAGCTTCCCTGGGGCTACTCAATTCGGATGTCGATTTACTTAGCTGTCTACTGCCCAATGTTGGTGATGACGACATATTGTCTAACTCACATACCTCCAGAGCTTTTTCTGTAATTAAATTCAACAGTTAATCAACTTAGAATTGAGAGGTTTGCACTATAATTTCCAATGTAAGCAAATTTAACTACAACCAACAGTTTAAAAAATAGGCAAAAAATACTTAATAGTGTATGTATAGCTTATCAATAATAATTTATCTAATTCTTTATAGCCGCTTTATACTTCGCAATCTTCAATAGTTTATCAAAACTAGGGGTTCGCGAGACTGGACTCGAGGCCTTGCCTTGGTCTCGGTCTCGGAAATAAAGACAGAGATCGAAATTTTTATTTTGTGAATTTTTTAACATTTCCTTTATGAAAAAATAACTATGTAGGAGATTTTGAAAAAAGCTTGGTTTTATCTGCCACAAACAATTTACACACAAATTAGTTCCAATTAATAATTTTGTGAAACATATTCATGAGAAAAAAATAAATTTTTCATCAGATATGGGTGAGCGATGTTAACATTCATTGGCTATATTGGTTATATACAGTGCGTCCATAAAGTAACGCATAAATTCATTATTGACTAAATGAACAATAAAATTAGAAATTCCCAGAACAGGTCAATTTTTGATTTCAATTTACTATTGTTTCAAGTCATAGGTGAACCACTTTCGTGTAATGACGTCATCACCATTTTTTCAAATGGAACCCCCCTTTTTTTCAATTTCCTTTGCTGAGCAGATTCCAAAAAAGTATAATATGTTGCTTCAAATTGGTACAGAGTGAGCAAAAATGCAAAAATTTACTTACAAAGTAATGAAAATAACGAATAAACATAATTACGTATTGTTATACAACTAATTTGATAAACTATCAAGAACATCCAGCATTATCCTTAATAATTGTATCTTACTGCTTTTATTAGTGATCCAAGCACCTGGACTATAAAAATCTTTTTGTTTGGCATTATTGTTTACCATTCTTTTTTTTTAATAAGAAATAGTGTCTCGACTTCATGATGGTCATTGACACAGGTACATTTAATACACAAAAATGTAGGTAAATACAAATTACAACAGTAGACATAATGTAGTATAGATATTACAGAGTAATTGAAACTGTTTTTACATCAACTTGTACATATTAGTCTGTTTTAGAAATTTTATTAATTTGTCAAACTGATTCACTGATCCTAAAATTTCTTGCATACTTCCCTTAAGATCGAGTTGTTGTCGGGCAGTTGCATAGTGGTTACAATCTTGGAAGATATGTTTAACAGACAGTCTAATTCCCACACAGTATTGGCAAGTAGGTAGTTGGTTCTTCACGAGCCATGAGATATCCATGAGTGAACCGCGTGTGTCCTATTCTTAACCTTCTAATAGTGATTTTGTCTTTTATGCTCATGGGTGGCATTGTCAAGAAGTTGGTGTATGGTTGGACATCATGTAGTTTGGTACTTAGTTGATTCCAGTGTTGGAGCCATTGACTGAATATTTTCTGTTTGATGTTTGCTCTGAGATCTTTGTGTAATTGTAGATTGATTATGGGTAAATCAGATGAAGAAGCCTCTTTTGCAGCTTGATCGGCTTTCTGGTTTCCTGGGATACCTACGTGAGCTGGAGTCCAGATGATTGTTATAGAGACCCCTTTTTGAGCAAGCAGATGACACTTTTCATGGATCTTCTGAACAAGTGGGTGCTGCGAGTAGATCTTCTTTATGGATTTTATGGAAGCGAGAGAGTCTGTGCATATGGCTACATTTTCATTCTCCTGTATTGGAGTCTTCAAAGCTGCTAAGATACCGTAGAGTTCACCTGTATGTACGCTGCAGATAATAGAGAGTCTTCCTTGTAACAATGTTGTTTGTGTTGTGGCAACAGAGAAACCAACTTATTTGACAAAAATGTCAAAAACATTGAAGCACAGTTTCGTATTGTTAACGCTTTAGAGAAGGTACGTTCATGAACTTTTTTCACAAAATGCCTTTAACCGAAAGTGACAGGATTGAAATATTAATGATGATTGGTATTGGCGATAAGATGCGGACTCAACAAGAGGTAATGATCCAGATCGTGAACCTATTTCACAATCTACGGTAAGTAGAAGAGAGCGAAAATACAGAGAATTAGGACATGTGAGGGATGCAGCAAAGCAAGGTAGACCAAAAATTGATGAAAATATTCAACAAGACATAATTTTGTCGGCTGTAGAAAATTCACACTGTACTGTGCGACTTGTGCGAGTATTATCCAGGGCTTTTGGTATTGGAAAGTCTTCAGTATCAAAAATCTTCAAAAAGGTAAAATACCATCCTTTTAAAGTACGTCTCATCCATCAATATGCTGAAGACGACTTTGACCGAAGAAATGAATTCTGCGAGTATATGATGAACCTAAATAACAATTTCATTCATTTATTTGAACGGTCATGTTAACCGGCAAAACACCCGCTATTAGTCTGATTAAAATCCACACTGGATGCAGGAGTACCATACGCAAAGACCACAAAAAACTAACGTATGGGCTGGTATTGTGAGAAATGCAATTATTGGTCCATATTTTTTTGATGAAAACTTACAGGAGCATTATATCTGGATTTCCTACAAAATACATTAATTCCTGATATTCACTAATACCCACTAATGTAGACCGCAGAATCTGATTTCAACTGGATGGCGCAAGGTGGATAGGAAGAAGGGGACCAGTGGAATGGCCTGCTAGATCACCTGATCTGAGCCCATTAGACTTCTTTTTATGGGATTATTTAAAATTTAAAGTCTACTTAAACAGACCTGGAAATATCCCTCAATTACAAGACCGAATCAGACAAGAAATACAGAGCATGACACCCGCTATGCTACAGAATGTTGTGAACATTTAGAAAATTGGCAAGGAGTTGACATTAGTTTGCCATAAATGGTGTGTAATTGTAACCCATAATATTTGCAACCGAGATCAGTCTCTGTCTCACGAACCCTTAATCCAAACAGCGTCATTGACTTAAAAAAGCTAATTTTTTAAATAACCGTGGCAGTTTTGTTCAAAAGTTTTATTTACATATGGAGTGCATTACCAAGTAAACCAAAAGAAATTAAACTATTAGTTAAACCCTGGCCCCAACCAACATTGAACAGACCGAACCAAGTAAGAATATCGCGGTTGCGGCTAGGACACTGTAATTTAACACAACATAGTCACCTTATTACGTGAATTGAATTACCAATGTGCGAATTTTGCCAAACTGAACTAAGTGTAAAGAATATATTCACTGAGTGTGCACAATTTGAGGCAAAAAGACAAAAATACATCTCAGTAGATATAGCAGAAACTTTTGGGAAAAATTTGAATGTTGAAAATCTAATAGGTTTCTTAAGACACTAACTTATATATGTTGTAATTTTTTTCTTTTTTCTGTACCTTGTATCTTAATACGCTAATAACCTCAATGGTTGAAGGGTCTCAATAAAAAAAAAGATTTTTTTAATGTTGGGTTTCACAATGTAAGGGTTAGTACAATAAAATTGAATTAATATGGGCTTATTTTTAATATTCCAATTGTTTATCTAATAACCAACTCAGTAACTTATTTTAGTGATCAGAAATTCCTCAATATTTATATTGTTATTTTAATCATATTACCCTCAGAGTAATTTACTTATTACACTGAGATATTACCTGATATTGTATTTTCATTTATTCTAATTGCGTTAACCCCTTTAAATTTTTTAAGCAGAATAAAGGTTAGTTTTAAAAATATAAACCCACATCATACTTGATGTCAACCTGTTTGAATCATGCGCAGTCGCAGCGAGTAAATAGTGTTCAAGCATTAAAATTGGATTGAAGGAAAACACAAAATCAATGTCACAGATTAATTTAACAGCGACTAGTTTCGGCTTTTTAGAAGGCCATCATCAGGCTTAGTATCAAAATTGTCAAAATAAGTTCAAAAAACCATAATTATTGTTCGAACAAACAAGCTTGAGTAGCAACAAAAATGCTAATATGGTAAATTATTACTGAAAAATGGTGAAAAAAAACAGGTGTGACATTAAAATTATAGTAGTTAATATGAATATATCTAAAAGTAAAATATATAGGAATTAGAAAACTATATGCTAAATGAAAACTATGTATTATTAATTAAAAGTTGATAGAAAGATAAACAATTCCATATAAGGCTTAAAAATGATTACAACAACAGGTAGGGTGAGAATGAAACAATCTCTTTATACCCTTGTAAGAAGTCACAGAGGAAGTCTTAAAAATGGCAAGTAGAATAAGCCATAACGTCTAAAAAGAATATTTTAGTGGAAATTTATGAAAAGAAAATTCCGGATGTGGAACATCCGACCTTGGAGGGATCCAAGAAGGCTATTTAACTAATCTGAGTTTGCTACTCAAGCTTGTTTGTTCGAATGCCTGTTCGAAGGCTTGATGATGGCCTTCTAAAAAGCCGAAACTAGTCGCTGTTAAATTAAATAAAAATCTGTCACATTGATTTTGTGTTTTCCTTCAATCACTGTTTAGTCACATTCGAGATATGGATGATTTACTTCGATTAAAATTGGAAATTTTATCCTGTTCAAGCAGAGTGATTTATTAAGTTGCTAATTTTTTGAAAACAGTCGAACGAATTATTGGAAGTTTTTATAGTGTTAAGTATTTGAACACTGAAAAACAAAAACCATTTATTATAAATTATTAAATATATACGAGTACGTTAATTACAATTTAACATACGATTATTAGCGAGATTTTTAAACTATTTTAATAAAATTTTTTTGAATTTTTAGCAATTTAAAGAAATTATTCAATATGGGAAAAGGAATTTATTAGTGGCGTTCCTAATACCACACATATTTGACATTAATATAATGTACGATGTCGTTTCGCTCAAGCAGTAATAAAATTTTAAACTCGTTTGAAACATTTTCAAGATTTTCTGCGTGAACAAACCTAATAGGTATAATATGATATAAAACGGTTTTATCTCCAACTGTTATTAATAAAGATCTCGATGTTCTGTGGTCAGAATGTAGACAGGACAGACTTGTGTTTGTAATTAATAAAAATTGCGAAATATAAAGCGGCTTTTACAAATAATACTCGTACCAAAAGGCACTTAATTTAGCTATTTAAAATTTTTTGTTTTAATTAGTTCGTTTAAAAAATGGGCTTAAAAATAACCTACTGCTTTCTTCATCGTCCAAAATTGACATCTGTTTATCCGGATCTATAAACTGCACACTTAGTTCCTTAGTTTCTTCATTCATTATTTTTTCTTGAATAACATTTAATAATTCGGTGTTTTTTACTTGACTTATTGACGATTGTTCCATTTTAACTTTTATTGTTTGCTTAGAAACTATTAAATTTTACACTAAATTAAAATCTTTTAATACAGAATACAGAAATTTTTTAAACTGAAAAAATAAGATCTTTTATTTTATCTAAACATTCCCACTTTATTTTTAGATTAATTATATTTTCCTTCTATAGGCTTATCTGAACACAAATTGTTTATATTCCAGTATATAGTATATACTATATTCCAGTACCTTTTGTTATTTTGGAACTGTTAGTGTACTATTTTATGGCATTCTTGCTAAGTTTGGTAAGGCTGTTCACGTTTCGCGTTTGCATGCTTTTACTTCTATGTTAGTCATTTTCATCTTCGGCATGTCGTCCTTACACATTTACAGCATCGAAATTTTCCGAAGGTGGTCTGAAAAGTTTTATACCTTCTATCCTCATCATGTACCTTGTTTTTACGTGTACACTTTCTATTAGAAAATGCAGTGGTCTAAGGTGTAACGTTCTTGATGACCTAAATGACAGCAGGTCTTTATTTCTTTCTGTTTATCTAGGCTACTGCCCCCTATGTGATGATTGCTCTCACCATGGTAGTACATCCAACTCGGGTTTTTTGGATAACACCATTAGTTTATTCCCTAAAAGTTTTTGCACACCATCAGAGCTCTTCTTTGTTCTGATCGTCCTATCTGATCGGCATATCCTTTCAGGATATTACCATTCTTAATATTAATGTTAATCTTTTTTTATAGGATATAGTAAGTAATATAAAAAACAGTAAATTAACTAACATTTTACACTAATCCGAAAAACGAGTAAAAGGTTTATAATCCCCTGTTTTATAGTCTATTTGACTTGCAGAGGTCACGTCTAATACACTTTACTTGTCAACGTCGATGTTTGCATTCGTGTAATCTAACAACATGGAAAAAGAGCATGCTATTAAATTGTTTTATTGATAAAAGTCTATTATTAACAATATGACCTAATCAATATTTTTCGAGTGTCCTCTGTTTTTGTAGGTTTTATATGACAATGGGTCCAGATAATATTCCCGCATTTATTATAAGGGATTGGGCCCACGTATTATCCACCCCTTTGTTCACATTATTCAACTGTATTTTATCTAGCTCGGTCTTCCGTACACACTGAAAAACCTCTAAAATTGTCCCCGTGTTTAAAAAAGATAATCGTACCTTGATTGAAAACTAGGCCCTTCGCGATTATATCCAATTTTAGTAAAATTTTGTCACTAAACATCTTTACAACCACATTTCACTATTTATAGTTCACCAACAGCACGGATTTGTCAGCGGTAAATCCACAATAACAAATCTCGTTAATATTACTCAATTCCTGTGCGAAGCTTTAGATAGAAACACCCAGATCGATGTCATTTACACTGACTTCTCCAAAGCTTTCGACCGAGGAAAAATAATTAATATTTAATAGAATACGGTGATATTGTATCATACTCTGTTAAGCAAAATACTTTTTTTTCTTCAACGTAAAATAAGATACAGAGCGTTGATTTACCTACGATTTTCAATTTTCACACGAACGTGTCTATAACTTCTGAAGGACTCTGTATAACGTATCAAAACCTTCAAAAAAATGTGAGCGGTCCGAATTCGGTATAATATACAGGGATTCCCATTTAAAAAATCATATGTTTGGTTTGTAACGAAGTTATACAACACTCTGTATAATTTAAGGTAATTTCAAAATATGAACCCTAAAGACATCTACTATTTTTGTTAATAACATTTTTTGATATCTTCTAAAACAACCTATATATCGAACTTTGTCGTAAGGTTGGTACACTCTGTATATATAAAATAAAAAATGAATATTAGGGTGCATGCATTAGTCTCCTTATTATGTTTATAATATTTACGTCCCATCAAATAAATACAAGTAGTTCCTTAATCATGCAATCTAATTAGAACAATTATTATTTTAATTCTATTTGAATTTTTACAATTTGGAATAATCAGTACGGAGAAAGGTTCATAACATTTACGTACTTGTAAATTGCACGGAGTTACGCTTCTGGCTTTGGATTTCTACAAGAACCTACAGTATACCATCTGTTGGTCTTTTTAAATTTAGAAATATTATACCGGTGTGAAGTTAGCAGCCAATTTTAGCTGCAAAAATGTTGGGATCTGCTGGATTTTAACTTTCAGTGGCGCACAAGTGAAATGTAAGTTTAAAAAAATCGACGACTTTACAAATCTTTACAAATGTGTTTAAATGTTTAAAGATTTTTTTACATTTGTCTCAAGATAAAATTGGAGCCTTGTAGATTATTTAATACACATTTGATGATCAAATATAAGTATATAATTATGATCTTAAAAAATCTGTGGTTTGCATAAAAAGGTAATATTTCAATCAATGAATCAATTAAAATATTTCTAAAATAATTAAAAGAACAGTATAATACCTTAAAAAAATGGCTAACAGGGGCAAATAGTGGTTGAAATACTACCCTAAAATTTTTAAAAATCTATAACTGCCAAAGAAAATGAAAAGCCAGATTAAGATTTTGGATAATAACTTATTTAGTTACCGAGAATACACTGTCAAACGGAAATTTGCTTATGGGCGGGATAAGGGGGTGTAATACAACCCTTAAATTTTTAAAAATCTGTAACTGCCAAAGAAAATGAAACGCCAGATTCAGATTTTGGATAATAACTTATTAAGTTACCGAGAATATACTGTCAAACGGAAATTTGCTTACGGGCGGGATAGGGGGTTGAAATACAACCCTTAAATTTTTAAAAATCTACAGCTGCCAAAGAAAATGAAAAGACAGATTATGATTTTGGATAATAACTTATTTAGTTACCGAGAATACACTGTCAAACGGAAATTTGCTTATGGGCGGGATAAGGGGGTGTAATCCAACCCTTAAATTTTTAAAAATCTGTAACTGCCAAAGAAAATGAAAAGCCAGATTAAGATTTTGGATAGTAATTTATTTAGTTACCAAGAATATACTGTCAAACAGAAATTTGCTTACGGGCGAGATAAGGGTAATTTAAGGGTAGTATTTTACCCCCTTATCCCGCTCGTAAGCAAATTTCCGTTTGACAGTATATTCTTGGTAACTAAATAAAGTACTATCTAAAAACTTAATCTGGCTTTTCTTTGGCAGTTACAGATTGTTAAAAATTTAAGGATAGTATTACACCCCCTTATCCCGCTCTTAAGCAAATTTCCGTTTGACAGTACCTATATTCTTGGTAACTAAATAAATTACTATCCAAAATCTTAATCCGGCTTTTCATTTTCTTTGGCAATTACAGATTTTTAAAAATTTAAGGGTAGTATTACACCCCCTTATCCCGCTCGTAAGCAAATTTCCGTTAGACAGTATATTCTTGGTAACTAAATAAATTACTATCCAAAATCTTAATATGGCTTTTCATTTTCTTTGGCAGTTACAGATTTTTAAAAATTTAAGGGTAGTATTTCAACCCCTTATCCCGCTCGTAAGCAAATTTCCGTTTGACAGTATATTCTTGGTAACTAAATAAGTTATTATCCAAAATTTTAACCTGGCTTTTTCTTTTCTTTAGCAGTTACAGATTTTTCGAGAGATTTTTAACATTTAAGGGTAGTATTTCAACCACTATTTGTCCCTGTTAGCCTGTTATGCAAACCACAGATTTTTTAAGATCATAATTATATACTTATATTTGATCATCAAATGTGTATTAAATAATCTAAAAGGCTCCATTTTTACCTTGAGACAAATGTAGGTAAACAAATCTTTAAACATTTAAACACATTTGTAAAGATTTTGTAAAGTCGTCGATTTTTTTAAAATTACATTTCACTTGTGCGCCACTGAAAGTTAAAATCCAGCAGCTCCCAACATTTTTGCATTTAAAATTGGCTGCTAACTTCACACCGGTAAATATTATAACGTTTCTTCATTGTAGAATTTTATATTAGTTATGTTTACAACTGATTAAAATAGGTAATTAAATTCAGAACAATAAACAACTAAAAGGTTGAATTAACTTTCACTATTTATTCTTTAAATACTTTAAAGGTAATGATAGCCGTTTCGCTATCGAAATAGCATTGTCAGATTGACATATTGAAGTTACATTTTGTTTGTTTGTAACTATATAGGTACTTGATGTTGATAAGTAGTTAAGGCTAGACCAAGTAAGGAAGTAATAAGACATAACAATATTAAAGCCTAGATGTTATTAGCCCTAAGTACCTAGTTACAAACAAATAAAATGTAACTTCAATACGTCAATCTAACCATGCTATTTCGATAGCGAAACGGCTGTCATTACCTTTAAAGTATTTAAAGAATAAATAGTGAAAGTTAATTCAACCTTTTAGTTGTTTATTGTTCTGAATAAGATGAACTTTCACATAGTAAGGGTTAGTACCATAAATTTCAGGTAATTAAATATTTTTCTGCCAACTATAAATTAATCTATACACTTTTGTATTTTTGTTTTAGCAACACAGTATTGACAATTGACATATATTACAACAAAAACTGTTAATTTTAATGCCACAATTTAATATTTTTAAGGTAAACCATCACATCGAATTTTATATTATTTGCTTTGCATTTTTTATGGATACAAACTGAAAGCATGCCTGTTCATCAGGGTTCATTCGGTCCCCAATGAATGCCTCTATAAGGAAACATTGCAGTAAATGTCAGAAAGCGAGGATATAATTAATTAAATGTTAATAACAGGAATTTCATTCCACGTCTACGAGAATAACAATAGTTCTATATATTAAACAGTATAAAAGAATATTTTACTTTTGCAAAAATTAGATTGTTTCATTAATTTAAAAATAAAAATTGAAATAAATACATTCACAAACTCTTTTGCGAATGAACTTGTGTTTTCAATAATAGATACACTTAATTATAATCACTGACATCAAAACACATTGTTGACCAACGATGGAAAAAACATCCATACTAAAATACCGCCGTTAAAATACTGGTTACAGACGAATTAAACATTAAAGGAAATGGAAAAAATGATAAAAAATACCTGATAACAAAGGTATCGGCGTAGACTATTTTGTTACAGTTTAATTTCTATAGTTATATTTTTTGTGCAAAGATAACTGTTTAAAAACAAAACTTAAGGTTAATATTTATAAATATATGCTAGTTTTAGCAGTTTGTTTGTTTCTTAATTGTAGGCATTTTGGCTTTAATGAATTTTATCTGCCTCACCTCTGAGTTATTGGTATTGTATAAAATAGCCCAAAAATGCGAATTTTAAATATTATAGAACATTAAGAATAATAAAAAACTCTTCCAAGTTTATTTGAAAAATTAGGTTTTTAATCATATTGACAGCCGTTTCGCTAAGATTAGCATCGTCAGATTGACATATTTAAGTTACATTTTATTTGTTTGTAGCTAGGTACCTGATGTTTAGGTAATATTAAGCTTAGACCAAGTATGGAAGTAATAAGACATAACAATATTAAAGCCTAGATGTTAATAGCCCTAAGGGATTATCCTGGATGTAATTCCCTCTAAGATCAGTATAACTGTGCAATGACACAGAAAACCCAGGAAAGATCATGCTGATCTTTACAATAACTTAATATATTTGTGTTTTACAATTACGTCTTATATATGTACAGGGTGATTCAATACTAATTGGAAATAATTTAATACTAGAATCCTGACTTCAAATTATGAAGATTTAACCCAGAACACCTAAATAAAATGTAGCTGCTTACTTAGTTACAGGGTGTTTTGTTTAAAAATTTAAAAACTATTTGGGTTCAGTACTTTAAGACTGTTTTACGTATTCATTTCATATTTGGCAGAAAATGTAGACACTGTACACCCTACAAAATTATATTAAACAAACGTTTCTAGCTACCACCAGAGGCGTACGACAGGGGCAAGTGACAGGTTCATCGTTCCCAAATTCTACGCCACTGGTGGTAGCTAGAAACTTTTGTTTAATATAATTTTGTAGGGTGTATAGTGTCTACATTTTCTGCCAAATATGAAATGAATACGTAAAACAGTCTTAAAGTAATGAACCCAAATAGTTTTTAAATTTTTAAACAAAACACCCTGTAACTAAGTAAGCAGCTACATTTTATTTAGGTGTTTTGGGTTAAATCTTCATAATTTGAAGTCAGGATTCTAGTATTAAATTATTTCCAATTAGTAATGAATCACCCTGTATAAAATGTTTACTTTGATTGAGTTTTTATTATTCTTAATAAGACAGACTTCCACAAAGTAAGGGTTAGTACAATAAATTTAATTATACAACATTCTAACTAAAATCATTCCCGATATATATAATGAAACGCATTATTTCTTGATGTCTGTCAGATAGCTGACCTTGTTCTAAATGTAACAAAGTATCTAAAGATAAAAGTGAAATGCTTCGCTCCAGATATGGTCTTAATTGATTACATAAAGTGAGTGAAAATTTTAGCGGGACAAGAGTATTCAATTTTTTTTTCAAAAAATCTGGATGTAACGATAGCGTAGTACTTCTTTGCGACAGTTTTCCGTCATTTTTTCCTTCTACACTCTTAGGGGCTGGAATTAGAATAAACTTACTGAACTTAACTAAAAACTACTTTTTACCAATATATACAGGGTGTACCAACCTTACGACAAAGTTTGATATATGGGTTGTTTTAGAAGATATCAAAAAATGTTATTAACAAAAATAGTAGATGTCTCTAGGGTCCAAATTTTGAAATTACCTTCAACTATACAGAGTGTTGTATAACTCCGTTACAAACCAAACATATGATTTTTTAAATGGAAACCCCTGTATATTATACCGAATTCGGACTGCTCACATTTTTTTGAAGATTTTGATATAAGGTTTTGATACGTTATACAGAGTCCTTCAGAAGTTATGGACACGTTTGTGTGAAAATCGTAGGTAAATCAACGCTCTGTATCTTATTGTACGTTAAAAAAAAGTATTTTGCCTAACAGAGTTTCGTAATATGATACAATATCACCGTATTCTATTAAATATTAATTATTTTCCCTTTTGTATACAGGGTGGACAATAACTCGACCATTTCATTTTCTCTCGTCTTTCAAATGGAACACCCTCTATTTTATATCATAAATAGAATACCCGATTATGTATCTTTAATTTTTGTTAAGCATTCCCTATACCCAAAGTTTGTGAAAACAGAGTTATTTTGTAATATTTATTGTAGGGTGGACGATAACTTCAACGCACAACAAGATACAGAGCGTTGATTTACCTACGATTTTCACACAAACGTGTCCATAACTTCTGAAGGACTCTGTATAATGTATCAAAATCCTATATCAAATCTTCAAAAAAATGTGAGCAGTCCGAATCCGGTATAATATACAGGGGATCCCATTTAAAAAATCATATGTTTGGTTTGTAACGGAGTTATACAACACTCCGTATAGTTTAATGTAATTTCAAAATATGGACCCTAAAGACATTACTATTGTTGTTAATAACATTTTTTGATATCTTCTAAAATAACCCATATACCGAAGTTTGTCATAAGGTTGGTTCACCCTGTATATAGTGATTTATGAAGAAGGTTTAGGTATACAATTTGTAAGTAAGGTTTTAGGTAAATTGGTTGAAAATATTAAATTGTTGTAGTTGTTGAGGTGCACAAACTATTTTGTATCACAAATGAGGCAATATATATGGGTACAAAAGAATAAAAATAAAAAGGTTAAAAAAATGTCAAATAAAATAATAGAATAGTAGGTATATTCTGTAACAAGGTTAGAATGAAGGAACCACAAGCGTTACGAATTTTCATCCTAACCATGTAGCGGACTAGTTTCTCCACTCCAGTTAATACATTTAAATTGCAGGGGGGCAGGGGTGGTGCAGAATATTTTTTCAATCTCAAGGGTTATTCAAGCATTTTGTAATCAAATTTGAATTCAGAATTGTCATTCGTCGGGAAACCTAATTATACACTATGAGAATGTAATTTTCATGTGCTGGAAAGACAAAACTACTCCAAAGAAGAAGGAACGGAAACGTTTTATAATGTTTTGTCGGGGATATTATGTTTTAAGATAATGTAAAAAGTATACATAAAGATATAAACCCACAATATCAACTTGATGCGATTTAGTAAATATTGACGATCTCATTTCCTTTCGATTCTACATAAAAAATCAGAAAGTAACGTTTTTTTTTATTTACCATTTAATGTGTTATACATGTACCTGATCTCATATTTTTACTAATCACATAAATGCTCGTTCTTTTATACAAGTAAGAAGAAGAAAAATATAGATGCCCGGTACATTATTCTCGAAATGTGCCAGATTTTTTGAACAGGCATTTTCCTAACCGTTGGATTGGTAGAGACAGTCTATTTTTCTGGCCACCGCGGTCCCCCGATTTAACCTGCCTTGATTTTTATCTGTGGAGCCGAATAAAGGATTTAGTGTATAAAACTTGACCAACTATTCGAGAAGACAAAACGCCGAATCAAAACGCCATAAATATTATACCAAGAGCGGAAATTGAGGCAGCTGTCAACTCCACTCAGAAGAGATTGGACTAGTGCATTCAAAATAATGGACAACATTTTGAACATTTACGATAAAACTATTAATTTATTTTTAACGTTTATTTTTAAAGTTCTGTGATTTTATGGTTATTGCTCCTGCTGTTGTTGGACAGTTTGATTAAGATTTTTTTTCCAAATATGAATTTACCATTACATTTGATTTTTTGAAAAAAACCCAAAAATTGGCTACCATTTCAGTTAACGCCATCTAGCGGCGAAGACGAAAATCAAAAAGTTAAAATTATGTAAGCGTTTTGTAGTGTAAATTATGCTCTTTCATATGAGCCCAAATTTGTTGAGATCGGTCAAGCGAAACGTGAGAAATCTTGGTTTGTTGAGATCGGTCAAGCGAAACGTGAGAAATCTTGGTTTGTTGAGATCGGTCAAGCGAAACGTGAGAAATCTTGGTTTGTTTATAAAAAAAATTGAACTTCCACCACCGCTTTATTTTAATAGATAGAACAAAACGTTTTAGACAAAAAATATGGGGAAATGGTCAGTAAATATGAAATCGATATACTTTCATTATGCAAAATTCTATACAAATCTCATTTTTCTACTTGGTGTTGGTTGTTACGCCCTCTAGCGGACGTTTGACAAACTCAAAAATAATTTACAGCAATTTCTCTTGGCGACTTTTATCATGATTTTTTTTCTCAAATATATACGACCAATATCTTATGAGATATGGCCGCTCGCTACCCTTAAGTGATCACCCTGTATTTCTAGTAATTTTGTATTCAAAACAATATTGTTAAAAATAAGTAAAGAACTAGCAGAACTTAATATTCATTTTATTTTATTTTTTAAAATATTGATTTTTTAGTTTTAATTGCAATACTTGACTACACGCAAACACTTTTGATAAATGATAGGAAATACCGACAACAGTTGGTATTGAGCCACTGTTTTATAACAAGGTATGTGTTACGTGAAACATGTCATCCAATATCCCTTTTATAGATTATTTAGCAAACGTATTCACATAATTATCTATAATTGGTAGATTGATGCCGTTTAAAAAACTTTACGGGTAGGGAAGTTACATTTGTTAATCAAATTAATTATTTTATTTATTTGTTTGACCATAATTTTTTTAATGAGAATTTTTGTATCATCCCTTACTTTGTAGAAGTCTGTCTTTGAGAAAACAAATTATTTTGTACATTCGAACCTATTTAAATAGATAGTTGTCCCTTGTTTTGTATTAAAATTGTAAAAGTGGCAGAAATAGGGGGAATGGAATACAAAATTAGGCGGTTACATCTTCACATTATTTATTTATGAATTAAATCCTTTTGTTAATCTAAACTACTAAATTTTATTATAACAAATAATGATCTTCCGGATTTATTACCATCCAGATAAACTTCTTAAATTTTCTTTAATTGGCGAAAAGTAGGTAGTATGCCAAAAACGGGTTAAAATGAGTTTTCTGTGCAGACCTTCTCAACCAGCAATTTTGCTTAATAAGACAAACTAATATAAGGCTATTTAGATTACAATAGGAGTTATTTCAGTGTGCTAAAGAATATAAATATTTTAGAAAGCATAATGTTTAGTGAAAACAAACGACTTTTAAAAAAAAATTTTAAAACACATCAATTATAATTTTTTAATGGCCATCAACTGCTATAGATGTGTTGGACATTACGCCATTAGTGATGGCGTAATGACGTCATCGACGATTTTTTAAATACAAACCAAAGTCACGTGACAGCTCATTTGAAAGGTCTCCTTATCGCCTTTGCAACAATTTAATCATTTAAATATTCATTTCCACAGGGTTAACCAAAATTATGAACTTTTTTAAGTAACATGGAATTACAATAAATATTCATTTACTGAACTAAAATACACTAAGGACCGTCACTGGGAATAAAAGAAAATAGTGTTTATTGTTGGTTCCGAAAAAAAATACATTGATAAAAACAATGCTGCATTATAATTTGAAATTAATTATTGTAGTAAGTACTCGGAATAATTTTTAACAGACCCCAAAGATATTCTAGAGTACCTCGCCACACAGAGGATAACTGTGACAAAGGTACAGAGGATGACGTCTAGGAGAAGCGGACAGCCACTGTCCCTATTTCTTCTGGACGCGCCCCGGGACCAGGCAGACAAGCTATACAAGCTTGAAACCTGCGTCCACCTGAGGATAAAAGTAGAAGTCCTGAGGAAGCTGGCTGGTCCCAGCCAATGCTTCCGCTGCCAGGGGTACCACCATACCCAAGGAAGGTGCACCTCCCAGTTAAAGTGCGTCAAGTGCGCACAACCCCACAGAGCGGCGGATTGTTCCAAGAAAAGGGAGGAGAAGCCCACCTGCGCGAATTGCGGAGGCGATCATCCGGCGAGTTTCCGAGGATGCCCCAGGTATCCTAGGCCACTCCCCAAAGCGACCAACACGCCTAGAGGTCCGCCGCCAGCGGCAAAAGGACCCACAAAGTGCGACGAGCCAACCAGGTCGATCGTACAGTGCAGCGGCAGCCGGAACCACGGCAAACCCGATGCCAGAAATGATGAAAATGATGGACGAGTTTCGTAAGATGTACGAAACTATGGCCACATTTTTCACCATGATGCCTCGAACTAACCCATAATGCCTCTACGACCTCAAAGACCAGGCCGCCTGAAGATCCTTTCCTGGAACCCAGGAGGGATTACGCCGAACGTCAAAGTTCTCGAAGAACTCCTTGAGAAAGAAAAGATAGACATAGCAGCGATACAGGAGACGTGGCTTCGCGGCAACGCGACCATACGACTCCTAGGATACGCTGTCTATCGGACCGATCGAATAGGCCGTCAGGGAGGAGGTACTGCGATCTTCGTTCGGAACGAGCTGACCCACAATCAGCTACCTGTGCCATTTATGTTGTCGGTGGAGGCGACATCCGTAGCAGTGCAAACTGCATACGGAGAAGTCGCCATAACCTCAGCATACCTTGCGCCACAGGAAGTTCTGCACAACGAGGACCTGGACCTTCTCCTGCCAGAGAACCGTCAATCAATCCTAATCGGAGACCTTAACGCCAAGTCACCACAGTGGAACAGCCGCACTACAAACCCGAGAGGTAGACAGCTGGTAGATTTCCTCGACGACAGAAACCGATGCATAGCCGTGGGACCTGACTCCCCGACTCACTACCCGCCGGTGGGACTTCCCGATGTTCTGAATTTCGCTCTTCTCAGCAACGTAAGATTCGGGGCAGAAGGATCTGCGGGGCATAACCCAATCCTACTAGATGTAGGAGAAGGTGAGCTAACGCTGAGACAGAGAGAATTCAAAATAACAAACTGGGAGGCCTACAGCGCGCACGTAGGACAAGTCGTGGGGCCGATTCCCGAGGTTAATAGCGTCGAAGATGTCAACGAGGCGATAGACCGGCTCGAAACCGCTATCGGAGTAGCCTACGCTGCACACACTGTAACGACAACGGTAGAGAGTGAAGGTTTCAGCAGAAACCAAATCACTGGCAGTGTTCTGCTGGACGTAAGCAAGGCGTTCGACAGAGTGTGGCATGAAGGTCTACTCTTCAAAATGGACGAGTTTGGCATCCCGAGATCCCTAGTAAAATTACTAGGATCCTTCCTTGATGGAAGACAAGATCAACAACACAACCACCAGATACACGAGATTGGAAGCTGGGGTGCCACAAGGAGCAGTCCTTTTACCCTTGCTGTACACCATTTACACAGCGGATATACCAAAAACGATGAACACCAAGTTATCCCTGTAGGCTGACGACACAGTAATATCAGCAATATTGATTTAATAATGTCAAGTAATGTTTAAAGAACGATTCCACTCAAAAATAAGGAAAATTAGGGAACATGTGAATGTTTCAAATTATCTATTAAATGACTATGATAAGAAATACCTAGTAAATAAAAATCCTCAATCTCCAGAAGTACATGGAACTATTAAATTACATAAAGAGTCAAAACCGACTAGACCTGTGGTTTCGTATATTAACACTCCTAATACTAAGGTAGCTAAAAAATTAAATACTATTCTAAATAATTATAGTTACATATCTAAATATTCAGTACAAAATTCATTAGATTTGATAAATAAATTAAATACATTTCTTTCCACTTCCTCCTCAATTCCTGTTTTTATGATTTTCTCCAAGATTTTACTTATCACGCCCAGCAGACTGATGGGCCTGTAGTAACCTGTCCGCTTTCCCCCTCTACCCGCCTTCATCACCACAGTACCACTCTGGCTACTTTCCAAGCTTCCGGATACTCTTCCTCACTCAGCACCTTGTTGAAAAGTTCCAAGAAATACTCGACATTATCGTCCAACAGTCTTTTTATTAACTCCCCTCTCAAGCCATCTATTCCTGGGGCCTTCCTATCCTTGATACCACGCCCGTCTTACTCTATTTCCTCCATCTCTACCGGCCTTATTCCCCTCATTTTACCTCTCCTACTAAAATCCTGCTCTACCCGAATTATATTATCCTGTACTCCTTCTCCCACTGCAAATAGTTTTTTAATAATTTATTTCTCCCAATCTTCCTCAAGCACAATAATCCTAGTTTCCCTCATTCTTTTTACTGCTATCTCATATGCTTACCCCACGGATTATTGTCCATTTCCCCCAGCAACATTTCCCACTTACCTCTTTTCGAACTTTCGATGTTCCGCTTAAGCTCCTTCTTTTTCGCCTTGTATCTCTCCTTTTACCTTTTATCCTCAACATCCTTCGTTCTTTCTTTCACTCCTTCCACAACTTTTCTACTTCCCCTTTAAAACAATAATTAGCGCCTCGGTCTTTGTCCAACTCAACCATCTGGCAGATGGTGCTAGAAAATATTACTCCACATTTTTTTAGGAAAGAAAGAATCGGTAAACTACATTAAAAATTAGGGGGCAACAAATTAAAATTTTTATACTTTATAGACATTCATATTATAACTTAAAATTAAATATTGCATAATCTTTCACGCCAAAAAACGAAATTTTAAAACATAATCTAATTATAAAGTATTATTATTGAGTTTTAAAATTCCTCTATTTTAATAACCAATAATAAACAAGATTTAATTGTAACTAATTAAATAAAATTCTAGTACGAGAAACACTATAACTATTCTCATTAAACATCCAAAACATACCTCAGTACACACTGAAAAAAATTCTCCCTTTATAAAATATTAAGATAGAAATTATGCTCATTTTTTTCTTTTGCTCTTTTGCTCTTGATTTTTTATAAATTTTTCCTTGTAGAATCCCTTTATAAATATATTGTCAAGAGCCGAAAGCTCTTCAGATTTAATTCTAAGTTATTATGTATTAAAAATACAATAAAGTTTATCTAAGTCCTGAAACTAATTGAAATAAATATATATGAAAATATATTAATTAACTCTAGACTCTCGATACAATCGGGACCTCGCTTTCTACGTTCGATTTTTTTAAGGATTCGATAAAAACAATTGCATTTAAAAGCCATTTGATTACGGAACTTGGAGGTACTCAGTTAGTTAAAGCGATGGTTAAAGTGAAATATATTAGATCGGTTTTATGAGATGGCGTCAGTGGAATTATAGCCAATATAATTTTTATTAGTTCCTTCAAAGTATACGTGTATAAATTTTACAGCTCTCAGACTATTAGTTTGTGAGATATAGCATTTTGAGTGAAATAATTAAAACTAAAACATTGTTTTATAAAAAAATGTACTTGTTTAATAATTGTACAAATAATTGTATAAACACAGTGCTTCGCTTTGCTTCCGCATGCAACGGTTCCTCCAGATCTGGCACCCAGCGACTTTTTCCTGTTCACAGACCTCAAGAGAATACTCCTTGAAAAGAAATTTGGCACTCATGAAGAGATAATCACCGAAACTGAAACCTATTTTGAAGCAAAAGACTTACTACAAAATTGGTATTGCCCTATGAAAATTGTTACAACTTTTTAGCCACTCTTTTGTATACATCAGTTTGTTGAAGTTGTTAAAAATTTTTATTCAAAGTTAGTAGAGCGAAACATTGAAAAATATTTTTCACTGAAGAAAACTTTAACAAGCGTTCCTGAAAATACAGCGTGAAAAATATAAATAATACTGTAAAGGCTAAAATAGTTACTTGTGCAACCAGTTAGGAAAAGCAATATTTTCTTAATGAGCGTATTTCTGTGCAACGAGTGAATGCCTAGTAAATTTGGAGATTTTCACGTCGTTGCTGTGAAAGTATAGTTACTGTCATATTTTATAATACCGTACATCAAATTTAATGACATATAAATTGTTAAGTAATTTTAATTTATTCCTTACGTTATTAAGCCAATATTGTAAAGTTATGTTTATTTATGCCCCACGTTGGGCGACAAAATTGTAATGGTTAATATAATTTTGAATTATTTTAATGAGTTGAAATTTAATTTTTGAATTAATAATAATTTAGAATTATTTGAAAATTAAATTTTATTTATAAATGTTTGTACTTAGCATGAGCTCTTATGTCTCAATCGATCGTTTCTATTGGATCAATGGGTAAAATTAAGGAAAATCGATTAATAACAATAAATTTTTTTTGACAATAAAATAATCTCAAACAGAATTTAAACAAAAAAGCTTACACATTTTTTTGAAAAAGAATAAACTTAATTATATGTTTTCAGGAAACTATATAAAATATAGGCATATCTGCAACTGTTAAAATTGTTTTTAATTTAATTAAATGTTAAAAACAAAAAAATCCTTATTTGTTGATGGAATAAAACTAAAACTATCTATGTATGTATGAATTAGGGGTGAAAAGTACACTGCGACCTATAGGATCTATTGTGTCCCCCTTACTTGCCAAGTTCTGATATTTTCTCAGATTTATAGCAGCTCTTCGAGTCCTATTTTCCGGAGGAAGTTTAGGACATCGTCGGACTTCAAATCATGTAGATCCCCCTCTTCTATTTCATGTGCTCCTAGGTATCTGGCCGTAGAATTCCTCACAGAATCTGCACTTTGCTTCATCAGCTAACCCTAGTTTCTTCATGTGGCTTCTTAACCGGCAAGGCCCGGTTAATATTCCCGTTAGAATTCGGAGCCTTTTTTTACTGAGGTTGAGGCAGCTAAGAGATCTCTTCTGGTCATAGTTCCCCAGATATCTTAGATTGCCTCAATTCTTCCAGCTGATTCCAGTACTTGGAATCTATCTAATAAAATAATTAAAATTATTATTCACACTTATCTAACCTGAATCACTGTGGAGAGTCCTTTTTTCTTACTGGTTAAATTTCCGTTCTGATGAAAATTCTATTTTCTCTATAAGATTTGTCCCTTCCTTTAAGAAAATGTACTTGTTCTATGAATAAATTTAGATGAAGGTTCACGCTTCACGTTTCGTTATTAGAGAAATTTTGCAAATTCTGTTAGCGAATGCGATGTGTTATTTACTCCGCGTTAAATACTACGTTTACGCCTTTACAATAGGGAGTTAAGGCACACAGGGTACGTAAACGTATCTTTATCGCGTAAACGTACTAATTCCACTTTACGTCGTCGTTACCAGGATGAGAAATATAACAGTTAAGGCACAGATCAAAAGGTAACGCAACGTATCCAAACGTCATGTTTTGTTTTTGTCAGCTGACAAATATTTGTTTGGTTTTTTGGTTAGAATAATTTGTGTTTTTGAATGAAAACAAGAAAGATTAAAGTGTACACTACTAGTAGGTACACATCAATAGGTAACTTACTGAAATTGTAGTGTCCTATGCTTGTCTATATATTTCTTAACTAAATTTTTCACCCTATCTTTCAAGGTTCTACTTAATATGAATTTCCCTATGATTTTCTTTAAGTTACTTTGAATTATATTCCAACTGGAACTGTCTTCATAAGGGTTTTGCCCCACAGCCTCCCGTAATAAATGTAAATCGTCCTCATTTGAAAAATATACCCGTCCTGCTCCTGATAGACGATTTACATTATTCACTTGCATTGTGATCATATAGATAAGAACAGATTATGATGGTCATAAAAATGGTTATCAAAACAAAAAACAACTGGATTTGCAATTTGCAGGATAGGATTTTTCTTCGTTTTCCTTTCTTTATTTTGCAGTTCGGGATATCTAGCAGCGTTTCGGATATCGTCGGCGTGTATCGGGTCGATACTACCGCGTTCTTGGGTCCACGTAGGAATCCGTATCTTTACGTCGAACGTATCTCGTATCGTAACGAAAATTTAAACGGCGCATGCGTAGCTGTCATTAGATACGTTTACGTATGTATGTGATGTGCAGCCTTAACTCCCTATTGTTTGGGGTGGTATGCGTATTGCCATGTATGTTTTGAGTTTTATTTACGCGCTGTATTATTTGGAACTAACCTTGGAACTAAAACGAGTCTGCTTTGTTTTGATCTCATATGAAAAAGTATTATTTACTGAGCCGGATGTTTGCAGATATTGAAAGTGGGGACAGTGTTGGGCAGCACAGGTCCGAACATATGGGGATGGAAGTGCTAAGGAAGATGGTGGCATGGGTTAAAAAGAGAGGCACGAGGGTGACAATATATACAGATAAGGAAAGGGCAAGGAAGAGACGAACGACGCGGGGACATAGATCAAGAAGGAATTGAAAAGATTAAGAAGGGGCTAGGGGAGATGAGTGGACAGAGGGTCGATAGACTCAGCATATCAAGGAAGAGGGAGGTGATAATAGAAGCTAAGAAGGGGGTTGAGGTTAGGGGGATGCTGGGCAAAGTGGAAAGGGTTACAGGAGCAAGGCGGTGGAGGCAGGAAGGGGTACAAAAACAATTAAGGTAATAGGGTTAGATCTGTGGATACAAGATGAAGAGGTAAAGAAGAAATTAGAAGTGTTAGTTGGGAAAGGACTAAGGTGGTAAGGGATGAAGATGGCGGTGGTGACTGCGAAATGGGAAAAGGCGGAAGTTTGCTTGGAAAAAGGGAGGTGGAATAGGGTTACATTTATGAAGGGTAGCTTTGGTTGGGGAGTGAAATGGCATAAGGTTGCAGTGTCTAAAGCGAAAGGAGTCAAGGACAAGGCCAAATGCTGGCTATGCAGGAGCGAGGAGCACATGGCCGGGATTGTAGACAGGCTTTCTTTTGTAGACTTTGTGGGGCTAGAGGGCACAAGGCAGAGGAGTTAGGTTGTAAAATGGGGGAAAAGGTTCCCAGTGACGAAGGAAGTAAAGAGAAGGAAAACAAAATGAGGGCCCCTCTGGACCCTAAGAGAGGAGTATGGTAAAATAGGAGGAAGGGAAAGGTAGCGAGAGGGAGGAAGGAAGAATTACGGGTGGAGGGTTTTATAGATAAACCTGGGGAAATGCAGGATAGCGCATGATATGTTGGATGAGGTGATTTTTAGGAGAAAAGTGGATGTGCTGTGTGGATCTGAGGTGAATGCTAGATATGTGGAGAAGCAAGGATTGGTTATGGACGATACAGGAATAAGAGTAATGAGAGACGGACTGAGAGTAGATGAGATAAGGAAGGGAAACGGATGGGTGGGAGTGCGAATGGGAGACATGCCCTACTTCTTGACACATGTGCTCACTGGACATGGGTCAAGGGTGTGGAATCTAAGATTGGCAAGAGAGACTGGAATGTGCGAGAGGCGTGAGGTGAAGGATGATGAGGGACACGTATTTAGATGCTGGAAGAACGAGGAAGTGTTACAGCGGTTGGAGAGGCTGTTTATTGGGAGAACGTGGTGGAGGTAATGTTGAAAAAGGAGAAAGAATGGATGGAGGTAAGCGACGTAGTGGAGATTATTATTAAGGGAAGGGAACATTCTTGATGGCGTAAGTGGTATGATTGTATGGCGGAAGTGTGTGAGGGACCGCCGCCCGTCTTGAAGTATGCTAGGGTAGTGAATCCGAGGCGAGCCTATAGTACGTTTGAAAAATAAGCCGGAGTAAATTCTCAGAAAAAAAAACTAATTTGTTATGCATATTGTAGTACGTGTGCTTTTCGTACAACGTCAATATTTTAGCTTATTCTACATTGGGTTCTACTATTTAGATAGAAAATTTGCCACATCATACGGACTATCGTAAAATTTAGTTATCTGCTATTGTTATAACAATAGGCTAGGGATTATTCAGCTGGTCATAGACGTACTTTAAGGGAATTACATTATTTGTTTCGGTTTATTAGATATTTATAAATAAACCATTTTCAAACATTTTATATTTATATAAATCTGCTTATGAATAGTAACCTTATTTATGGTTCTTTTTGTAGTTATAATAATGACCCGTTAAATAACAAGAAATAAAGAAACTGTCAAAATGAATAGGTATTTAGTTAATGGTGTTTTGATAGTTTAGTAAGAAAAAGTCGATTAGCGAAAGATGGTTTCCGCGCGATAAATGTGAAAGCTATTTTAAATAGTATGAAAACCAATGATTAATAAAATGGTTAATTGTCTTTAAATAGTCGTTCATTAATATCAGAATATTTTTGTTCAATCGATTATAAGATTAAAGAGATCTGACACAGTTGTTTCTTGAAAGAGTGAAAAGAATATGGATTAAAAAAAATAACGTGTGATTATACACCAGTTAAAAAATTAAAGGTGGATCATGTACCACTTAACGAAAAGAGTGTTATACTGAATGTCTACAATTATTTTAAGCAACAGAATCCCTCCACTACTGTTGACAGTATAGTTGAAATTTCGTCTAAAGTAATGGGATATGCAAAATCAACTGTATATAAAAACGTGGAATTGAAATACTTCGCCTACCACCGTATCATTGCGAGCTAAATCCGATAGAATTAGTATGGTCGAAGTCAAAGGTAACGTTGCTTGAAATAATACAACTTTTAAATTGTCAGATGTTAAAAATCTTTTTCATAAATCAATATCCGAAGTAACGACTGAACATTGGCAAAAATGTATTAATCACGTTATGGATATTGAGAAAAATATGTGGGAGCTTGATCGTATAATAGATAGCAGTATAGAACCTATCATAAATTCTCTCGGATCGGATGACAATTCGTCTGATACAGAATATGAGGAAGCATAACTTTAAACTGTAGCTCAGAAGTTTATTTTACATTCTAACTACTTAACGTCAACTTCATTGATTTTATTTTTTACATATCCTATGAACCACTATTTATATATTACATTTATTACTAGTATTTTAAAATTATATGATTCATTATTGTTTTACCATAATTATTTTTGAGTATTCCCCTATCATACTCTTATTTTTTTGTTGCTAATATAGTTTTTATTCTTATTGCCAATATTATTAGTATCAAGAAGAAGAGTTTTTAATAGGAATGTGTAAAAACGTTTTTGTGTATGTATTTTACGTTTTAGTATAATTTATTGTATTTTATTATTTTATATTAACTGTATGTTTCACAATTAATAGAATTTTTATTCTTTTTATATGTATCTTTTTATTTTATACCAGTATTGGATTGGATTAATCTCTTTGTTCTAAATATCCAAATAAATTTAACGTAAACTTTTCTTTTAAAATTACGTTTTAGTTAGAAGTTGTGCACGCCTATGTATTTCGAGGTTTCGGAAATTAGTATTCTGGGAATTTACTCCTTTTTCTTCAAACGTACTATAACCATTGTATAAATAGATAATACAATAATATATTAAGCTATTCTAAGCATCAGTACGATATAGTTTTCAACTGTTTTTTCTATATCATTGCACAGCGCTGATCTTAGATGAAAACATTTCCGGGATAATCACTTTTTTTCAAATCCCCAAAATACGGTAAAATTCGGCTAAGTAATAAATTTATCGAACAACCCCTATTTTCTTTGCGATCAAAAACTGTAATTTATTTTGTAAATTTACTCTATTCGTCGCCAGGTACCACCACGTTACGGGCGTACAGAGCTTCAAAATTATCTACAATAAGGATTGTCTGTTTATACAATGCTATAACCAGCTATAACGGCGATCTATGAGATGGGTTTGGTTGGTAGGCGTCCTCTTGGGGATGAGTTCAACACTGTTGGGCTCTGCTTAAGAACCCATCGAAACCAAAAATCGAAATCTTTCGACAAGAAGACTAAATAGAGTACAGGTTTAAAGTCAGTAGGTAAATAGAAAGAAGAAATTGAAAAAATGGCGTTGTTTACCTTTGGTCTACTAGTTTTTTTTTTAAATCGGGCTATTACTAATAGTAATTCATAAAAGAAAAGATGTAAAATTACATAACGGAACATCAATTTCAATTTTCAAAAAACATTAACTAGAAAGAGATAGCCTTTGTTTATTAATATTTTCGATGTACCCATGATACAGATATCATAGACAAATATTTTTAAATGATTTTCAATAATATCTTGCTAAATATTATTCTAAATCCTTTTGTATTACAGAATTATATGAATAAAATAACATAATTAATATGTTCAATGATTTTTACGTCGCATGTTATGTCATCAACTTAACTATTAAAAATTCTTCAGATTTTTAGAAGTAATTGGATACCAAATGAAAATAATGGGATTTACGTTCTTGTCATTTTGCTGCAGGAAATGTATTTTTCTGCTTCCAACTAAAGAAGAGACTACCATAGGGATAATTCCTTGTTCCGTCCTTTTTAAGGACGAGATCCCAAACATTAATAAAATTTGTGTTTCGCTTATAACTGGGTATTAACAGGTGGAATTCTATTAAACAGTCAGATGAGAGCCTAATAAAATTAAATAAAGAATTTCTTAATAAAACTACGGTTTATTTTAAAACTTCCTGAAAATAAGCGTTAGTATAATATAGATTTCAGATCTAAAAGTGGTGTAAACAAAATTTCGCAAGGGGTAGACTTCAATCTAGTGCCTCCAAAACAGAAATTACCTGGTTTCACCTAAATAACTAACTCGCCAGAAAAGAAGTCAATTATACATTTTGAAAATACCCTACTTACCCATAATAAAACACTTAAATAACTAGATAGAACTCTTAATAAAACACAATCTTTCAAAGAACATTAAGATGTGCAGCATTGGCTTTTAGTCCTGTCACTCCTTAACTGCGAATAAATACTCTTCCGAACGAGTATAAAAAGGTTAAGGAAAATACAAAATTATCTTTTCCTTAGGATACCAACCATAACCGACTGGTTGTGGAAGATAAGTTCAACCTTACCAAAGCATGCACTCAAAAACGGACGGCAAAACAAAACATTAAAATGCCGTGCATCATCCACAAGCCACCTGATTTCGATTTAGAATACCACATAAAACAAAAAAAAAAATATTAAATTTCTTTTCAAACAGTACAAAGGTTACAATCTATTATTTATCTATTAAAGCATTGTTACAATACTTTACACTATTAGTAGGTATACTAGTTATGTTTAAACGTATATTAATAATTACTCCCAACAGAAAAATTAATAGACACCCAAAACTATCGATCAAATGTAAAAATACCATAGTTAGCATCCCTTTCTATTACCAAACATGTAATGGTACCAGAAATCAACACTTAAAAAAGTGAGTAAGTTACTCATTGGTTTGCCTCAAAATGTGTTATCATTTGATACGGAATAATAGACTTATTTATACACAAAAAAAATAGTGACAAATATTGCTATTCATTTAAAACAAAATATTTTAAATTATTAGATTCCATAGCAGTAAGTTATTACCGTAGTATTTTTATTTAATCATCAATATAATAAAACCCTTATTTAGTAATATCTGTATATTTATGTAATCAAATTTAAACCAATAAATATAAGGTCTTTTTTGTTATAGTGGTGTACATTTTTTTATTGATACACTTAATATTTAGTGTCAGTTTTTCTCAATTCTAACATTGGCATTAGATAAAAGAAAGTACTAAATAGAAATATCTTACTGGAAGAAATGGAATCACAGTGTTTAGACGGAATCATTTCATAGGAAGATGTAAAGAGAAAAGTTACAATGTTGTTCTTAGTTACATAACTACACTTTCGAATCTGCCTAATGTCCACAACGATCTACAATCATAATTAAACAGAAATAAATAAAAATAGTCATCCGATAGAGGCATTCTATTAGCAGAAAATTAAATGCCGCGTGTTTTCTAGGTTATAACAAAGGAAAAGCGTGCTATATCTCCGACCTCCGTGTGGCAACTGACACTGACGTTACGGCTCCAAGATATCGATCTGTCAATATAATCGTAGGAAAAACCTCAACTAAACTACGAAAATTTAAATATGTACTACTTTACTTGATAGCTATAAGAGTGAAAATGCGGATTAGGCTAGGAAAATGATACAAAAACTATTGTTTTATTTACATAAAAATTATGTACACAAGAAATTGGGTATGCTTGTATAAACTGCCGTAATGTCACGTGATCAATGCAGGTCAACATCAGGAGAAATGTAGCAGCCTCAAACGCAGTCTCGGAAATCTGGTATTTAGGATTACTTAATTAATATATTATATTGACAATTTAATGACATTAAACACAACTAAAAATAATTTAATTCAAGAATGTTATGAACAATTAGTATATCTTATACCCCGAGACTGAAGTAGTTCTTTTAATACCGGAGGTATTGTCAGCACTATTGTAGTCAGTCATGAGTGTATTTTTATTTTGATAAAAGAAAGACCAGTCAATATTACGAATTGCAACAACATTAATTCCAATATTAACTTCAATTATTGTAATTCTAATTAAGTTTTGCAATAAAATGCCATTTGTTTGAAATCTAATCCTACCGGGATTAAATATACAGTGGACGGCTAATTTATGGAATATTATCATTATTTCGAGAACCGTCGAGTTTTGTAACTAAAATATTTGTTTAAGAGTACAAAAACATTTCTTTCTTATTTAAATTCAACCAAATTACAACTAATGATTTAATTCATAACGTACCTTAAATTAACCAAATTATGCATAATAAATATTTTAAATTAAATGTTCGAAATGCCCTCCATCGGTTTCTTGACAATATGCGAATCTACGGACACATTCCTCAAGTACATTGCGGATGACTTCTGGAGTAATGAGACTCATTTCATGCCTAATTCTATCTTTTAAGTTCTGTAAATTTTGGGGTCTATTAACATAAACTTTTGATTTTATGTAACCCCACAGGAAAAAGTCTAGAGGTCTTAGATCTGGCGACCTTGCTGGCCACTCTATAAAACCTCGTCTTCCGATCCATCTCCTGGGAAAGCAATCATTTAAAAATTGACGTACTTCACATGCGTAATGCGGAGGGGCTCCATCTTGTTGAAACCAGATATTGTCACTAGGTAAATTTGCATTATTGGCATTTGGATACATGTTAGCAAGGACAGGTATAAGTTGATTTCTCAAAAAAGTTAAATAATGTTCTGTTAGATTTTTTTCAAAGAAAAAAGGGCCAATGATTCTGTCATCGATTATCCCTATATTCACTTTCTGAGGATATTGCGTGTGTGCCTTAGTCATCCAATGTGGGTTTTCTTGACTCCAATACCTGCAATTTTGACGATTCACGGTACCATGTAAAAAAAAATGTGGCTTCATCGGAAAAGAGGATTTGATTGATGAAACGTGGATTGCCGATACATAAATCCTGCATAATTTCAGAAAATTGAAGTTGGCGATCGGGATCGGCGTCGTTTAATTCCTGGTGTAGTTGAATTTTGTAGGGATGGTATTTTTCTTTTTAAAATACGTAATACCGATCGTTGGGAAACTCCAGCATATTCACCCATTTGTGTTGAACTACTGTGAGGATTGTCATGGACATTTAATAAAACATCAAGTTTCATATTGTCTTCAATTTTAGGACGCCCAGCGTTTGGAATATGTTTTAACGTGCCCAGTTTCTCCAAATTTTCGGACTATTTTACTTACTGTTGATTGGCTGATGGGTCTGTCTGGTTATTTTGCGTTTAATAAATTGCATACCTCGTTCTGTGTTCTTTTTTTATCTCCACATCCGCTAAGAATTAATATTTCTATGCGTTGTGTTTCATTTAGGTGAGCCATAATTTAGTATTTAAAAGTAAAAATTACAATTGACAACTGATGATAATTCACAAAATCAAAAAATATTTACGACAATAAATATTACAGTAACTATGCCAATATCACTTGCTTGATTTAACATTTGACAAAAAGTTTCAGTGTTTATGAGATAACTTTTTGTGTCCATTATTATTTTTACTTATTTTTGCATTTTTAAGTATTTATTTCAGAAAGTCATGGCGGGAACCGATGGATGGCATTTGGAACATTTAATTTAAAATAATTATTATGCATAATTTGTTTACTTTAAAGGACGTTATGAATTAAATCATTGTAATTTGGTTGAATTTAAATAAAAAAAAAATGTTTTTGTACCCTTAAACAAATATTTTAGTTACAAAACTCGACGGTTCTCGAAATAATGATATTTTAGTTACAAATGTAATGTCGTTAAATAGAGAATTAAATTCTCCTTCAAATGAGGTGTCGCATTATACCGATTTCTATTTAAAAAAATTAACAATTACGTCACTACACCCACACCGGTGACGTCATCCTTACTCCATGTAAGTTATCAGATGGGTATTTTATAACAAAAATCAGTCTGTTTCGGGATTACCCTTAAAACTTGACGGTTCTCGAAATAATGATAATATTCCATAAATTAGCCGTCCACTGTATATGACTATTTTATGTTTTTTTTTGTGTGTGTATGTGGGAGGAGAGGAAGAGCTTTAGACGTGGTCTATTGGTTACTGAATTTTTGTTAATATAATTCGGCATATAATTATTTTTATTTATATATCGATATGCCCCCTAATAAAAGATCAAAAATGGTTTTATCCATTTTTTTGCCAAAAAAGAGAAGTAATATTTAGAGGGAAAGGTTAATTATTCCCAATTTATGGAGATGAGCCGGGAAACGGCCGTGATTTAATTTTAAACGCATTATAATTGTAGTATATTTCTTGCTATAAGTAAAGGACATATGTTGTATTTTATTTGGTAGCTTTGGGTGAATTTGAAAATAGTAATTTTTTGATGTTTTCCTATAATTATAGTAAGTTTCGTTCCATCTGTATCTAATTGACTTTTTTAATCTATTATATAAGTCGACGGGTGTGGAAAGTTCTAGGCAGTTATTTAATTTGCAAGCTTGTTTTGCCTCGCAATCCACCTTTTCGTTGCCTATAATATCGCTGTGACCTTTAACCCACAAAAGGATAATTTTTTTATTATTACAATTTAATTGATACAACAAATCCTTAATTTCCAAAATGATTTCTTGGTTGACATTTATTGGTGATCCTTCAAAGGCTTGTAGAACGTACTGTGAGTCTGACATTAAAAAAAAACTGTTTGAACTAGAATTAACGTACACCACTCAAGACATTTTTTTATTGCAATAGCCTCGGCAGTGTAAACTGAAAAGATATCTGGCAATTTAAATTTTTTAACATGGTTGGTATTAGAGATAAAATATGCTGCTCATTTTCCATCCTCACATTTTGATCCATCTGTGAATATTTTGGTCAGGTTTTCTCCAAAATCATTCAGTTTGGTTTTAAGTATTAAATTGTTTAAACTGGGATTTTCTGTTTATAAGGGGTATATAACAGTTGGTCGAAATATAATACTATTGTAGTAGTAGTTACATATTGTAAAGGTATCTCTGCTGAGGATAAAATCTATAAAATCATTGGTATTAATAAAGGCATCTGCCAAGGAAGGAGAGGTTTTTATTCTCCAATAAGGTAGTGTAAGATTGTATGTATTTATCAGTAGTAATTTAACTAGTGCAATGAAAATTATCGATTCATTTTCATTGCAAGAGTTAAATTTTATAAGAAAATTTTTTGAATCAAAACAAATCGTATTGTGCCTCTGTCATTTGCTGTCACATTGACATCAACTGTGGCGACTATAATTTTTATGAGAAAAGTTTATGAATAAATCAAATTGTTTTCTGTCACTGTCAGTTGCTGTCACATTGGCGTCACCTGTGGCGATAACAATATTGTACAATGCCGCGATTTGGAAATGCTTCTGCTGTAGATATTGACAAGAATATAGACAATCTTACGCCAACGAATACGAATACGAAAAAGTCAAAAATGTCAGTATGGAGACACTTATTAGAACGAGGAACTTCGGTGGAAAAAATTGCCTTCACTCTAAAGGACTGGGCAAGCAACATGCGCAAGAAGGTTGGATCCTTCTATAAAGAGAGTGTAGTGAAAACAATGTGGAACGTAACAGCAAAACTTGTTTAGGAAAAATATTTCGGTATTGTAATAGATCCAAGATTTATATCTGCTAGGAGTGCCCGAGATGCTACGCGCAAAATATTACAAATGAACCCGGAAAAGAGAAAAGAAAGCTCATCGGCTTTTACTCACAAAGAATTGCTGCAAATTTTGAAGCTTTACGATGAAAACGAGCCGGAAGGTCTGCAGAAAAAAATTTTTCATCTCATATCTTATGAGCTAGTATTTCGAGGTGAGGCAGTCAACTGTTTGACGGATTTTTTTCAAGAAGAAAAGTTTCATGATGGAACAAGCACAAATAGAATAGAATATAATCCAGTATTTTCAAAAACCTGCCAAGGAGGAGGCCGTAGATTAGCGGACAGTAAATGGTTAATCCGAAACATTAGTAATGAAGACATCTGCCCCGTTAGGTAGGTCAAATTAAGGGTTTTTTATTTAATTTTACTTTTCAATGCTTTTTTTCAAGATTATACAGAAAACTTTTGTCAAAACGAGGATCTAACGTGAAAACGAACCGTCTGTGGTATATGGTTCAAGAACATCCCAGCTGGTAGAAACGAGATCACAAAATGGACAAAGCTGTCTGTCCAAGAAGCAGGTCTCGATAGCGAAAAGTTCAAATTCACAAACCATTCTCATCGAGCAACTGCCGTAAGCCATCTAGCCAAGGTTGGGGTAAACCCTAACGAAAATAACGGGACATGGAAATGTCAATTCAATAAAACCTTATTTACAACTTGATAAAGAGTTTCATGAGGAAATAATAAAGAAAATGAGAAACAGTGAGAACAGCGAGGTTGGTGATTTTTCAGTTTCAACTTCTTCTTCCAGTAGGTAACGTTGTTTCTGACCGACAACAAACTTCGACTGGTTCAATCATAAATTTTAATAATTGCGTTTTTAATTGTAAGAATTTCAATAACTAGGCTTAACAGTGTTCATGTTATTTCAATAAATAATAAATTTTTAATATAATTATGTCTGCATTTATTTTGAAGGACCTGATAATTCGCACTAGTGCAAATTATCGATAATTTGCACTAGTGCAAAATTATCGCCTAATTGCATGCTCATTGGCTGAAACAACAATCAAAAAATAGTCGGAACATTGTTGAAATGTCAAATTTGACAGATGAAAAAAATTTTCTTTAGAAATATTTGATAAGTTGTTTTTCCGCTAAAAATTGTCTGCATATGTTTAGTGGGGGTTCTTGTATTTCTGCCAGGACTGCTTGTCCTGGTGTTACCCTTGAATGGCTGAAATAAATTTAACCAATCGGTGCGAGTGACAACTATACCTGGTGATCGGTAGATAGATGTTTAAAGAAGATAAAGTTATTGCACACACTTCCAAATCATTATTAAATGTTTGAGCTAAAGACAACTCTTTAAAATCTAACCCCTGAGCTACAAAAATTCCGACCCCACCAAAACCATTAACATTTTTTAACCAACTTATATCCATTCAAAGCAAAGTTTTCAGAAGACTTTAGCCACAATTCTGATAAAACCATGATATCTATATGCTTCTTATTAATGCTTTTAATGATCTACAATTCCACTGTAAAATGCGTAATCTTTCCTTTTTAAATTTAAGATTGAAGAGAAAGAAGGCTAATATTCGGATTCGGATCCAGTATTACTAAGATCCTTTTTTTCTATGATAATAATTTTCTTACTCACCACACAGTTTAAATTATTAACCATTTAAGTAGTTATTTCTTAGCTTCACTAAAATATCAAAAATTTCCATTATTGTTAGCGAACGTGTTTTTCGTTACCAGTAACAAAAGTACTAAACTATCAAATGAAAAAAAAAACGTAAATAATAATGAATAAACAAAATTAAACGTACCCAAACTCTGTATACTAGAAAGCCTACATATGCACTTTACCATTGGAGGTGTTTAAAACCACACACAAAATTTATACTACAGGTTATTTAATTTTATTTAAATTTATATTTGTAATTACCTTTTCCAATTAGAAAATTTAATAATACATAAGTAACATTACAGCAAAAAAACTATATTATTAATTATTCTACAGTTGTTAATATTTTTTTATCCATAATTAAAAAATTATTTGGTTTTTACACTGCACTGTGGTCTTATATAATGTTCTGGTGTTCTATCAATGTTAAATAACAGTGTAAAGTCTAGTCTACTAGGACCTTTAACTAGTTAGGACCTTACATTATTAAGAGACAATCTTATTCATATTTCAAAAAAGTTATTTGTCCATGACAGTCCTATAAAACCTTACTTATACATGTGTTTTCTCAAGTGTAATGTTACCTATGATTTACTAGTGAAAAATGTTACGGAACTTCGAAAAATTATTTTTTTAAGCGAGTGTCACAAAAAATGAAGTTTTACGGATCTATTAACGTCCCTAAAGTGTATCTTTTTTGGCCGCTTTTTTACTTTACGGCCGCTTTTTTACTTTACGGCCGCTTTTTTACTTTACGGCTGCTTTTGCAAACAAAGTCATTATGAGGGCAACCTACTAGACACATTTAATTTGCTTATTTGAGTTATTTCCACGTCCGATATTAAGATTGTCAAATTATGAAGGCGGCCTACTAGACACACTTAATTTGCATGTTTGGGTTATTTACCCATAAAACAAAAGAAAAGGTTCCGTTGCCAGGCTGTTTATTTACAAGCTTTCCCTTTCTGTCAGTGAAATGAAATTTAAAGTAAATAACTAACAAATAATAAAAACCACATTTACGGTGTATACTGTGATAAAAAACAGTTCAAAAGAAAAATGAGTGACAGTGATAGTGACAATCCAGCTGAAATTTATGAAGCCGCCAATGCAGCGACTCTAAATTTATTACCTGAAAAATCCAGGCAGATTTACTTAAAACAGTATGAGATTTTTATGGAATGATGCAACATACATAAGATTAAAAAATTAAAAGAAGTACTTTTCGCATTTTTTCTGGAAAAGGCCGAGGTTTCAAAATCATCAACATTATGGTCCGTATATTCGATGTTAAAATCAACAATTATGGTCAAAAATAACATTGATATCAGCAAGTTTTCAAAACTGAATGTTTTTTGAAAAAGCAAAATGTGGGTTACGAAGCGAAAAAGTCGGCAGTTTTTACAAGAGAGGATATCAATAAATTCTTAACAGAAGCTCCAGATAAGAACTACTTAATGTGGAAGGTAATAAAACACAATATTTTTAAAGTTCATTGTTCTTATAACTATATTGTAATATTTTTAGGTTTGCTTGATAATTGGATTGACCGGTGCTTGTAGGCGAAATGACTAAGGCAGTTGTCTATAAATGATATTCAAGACAAAGGAAACGTGTTAGTAATCACAGTCCCGGAGACAAAAACCGGTAAAAAACGAGTATTTACAATAACTGATGAAATAATTGAAAATATAAGTGCCCTACAGCTGATTCGAAAATACTTAAATTTACGACCTTTCAATGTACGTCATCAAATTTTTTTATAAATTATCGCCAAGGAAAATGTTCTACACAAGTTGTTGGTGTTCATACCTTTGGAAAAATACCATCACTTATTGCACAGTATCTACAATTACCAAATGCTAATAAGTATACGGGTCATTCTTTTAGAAGAAGTTCAGCCTCTCTCTTGGTTGAAACAGGGGCTGATATTTTAATGTTAAAAAGCCACGGAGGTTGGAAGTCTAACTCTGTAGCAGAAGGCTACATTGAAGATTCCATTTCAAGAAAGAAGGAAATTTCAAATAGAATTCTTGCAGAAGGAGAAGGTACTTCAGGTATGCATTCTTCTGTTCAAAATAATTCCAAAGAAATTGAATTAAATGGTACTTCAGTAAGCAGCTTTCCAGCAAGAACCATTGTTACGGAAAATCAAGAAAATGAAATGTTTGTTAACAATGCCATGTCTAAAAGTGGTATTACATTTTCAAAATGTAGTAAATGTACATTTAACATAACAATTAATAGCAAATAATACCCTAATTTATTAACTTCGTTATGACCCAACTTCTGTTTATCATTCTTACTGTAAGTAATTCTGTTACTTAATAATACACTTTTCATTTGGTTAATAAAAATTTGAATCTAATCTTCCAGTTTCGTCTCTGTTTAGAAACAAAATTGTAAAAAAAAGTTGTTACCTATTTGATGAGACACTCGCTTAAAAAATTTTGTCTGCACGTCAGCCGTATGATCTTTTTTGGCCACACCAGATTCGGCCTTTACTTTATGGAAGTCCATCTTACTAAGAACAATAAATAACTGAACGGTTGAACTAAACTTCCACTATTTATTCGAAAAATACGTTTTAAAATGCGATTATAGCTGTTTCGCTAAAATCCAGCATCGTCAGATTGACATATTAAAGTTACATTTTGCTTGTTTGTAGCTAGGTACCTGATGTTGATAAGTAGTTACTTACCAATTATTTTCAGAAGACCAGGGACCCTATTCTCAAACAGTGACATATTTTGTCGAAGAAAATCTGAATAACCTTATTCTCAAAAGTCACCTTTGCAAAATTTTTGATAGACAAATTGTAGAATGATCAAAGGCAGCCGACAATTTATGTCGAATCCGAGAATTTTATTGCTTGCGAAATTTGTAGCTTATCATTATACATGTTAATTTTTGTTAATTTATATGGGAAATGAAACCACAATCCTTTTTTATGTTTTTATTTCAACGTTAAAAAAACATAAAATGAACACACCATAAGGAATATACAGAAGCTCTCAATAGTTTTGTTTGGTACTTTTTCATATATTTTTGTAGAAAGAAAATGTCAGTTTTATTAATTGCTTTTGAAAATTTAGAAAATCAAGAAATGTATTAACGGCCTCGAGAGAGACGAGGAATATGTAGAAAAGTTTTTACATTATTTTCATCTCATAGAAAGTTTATTAAAACGTTCAAATTAACTAAAGAATTAGATAGAGACTAATAATTAATCTAGAACCCTTAATAGAACAAAGGAATCGTGAAAGTGCATTACATCTCTTGAAGAAAGGTATTTTTCCGATTGTATCATAATAGGTATATACAGTGATGGGCAAATGTGTGGAACCAAGTGAATATCTCTGGAATTGTTAAAGATATCGAAATGAAATTTGGAACGTAGGTATTACAGTATATTGCGTATTTGTTTGTAATTTTTTTAACGATTTTCCACTTCCGGTTTAACAGGAAGTGATGTCGATTTTAAATTTTTTAATGAAACACCCTGTATATTATTTTATTTTCGAATAGAACATTTCATTGCGATTACAAAAATATAGGGTTCGATATTTTTTATTTCAATACCTACCGAAATATTAACACAAAAGTATCTAAAGAAAAGAAAAAGCTAATATCTAGTAGTCCATGAAAATTTACAAACCGACTTGCCTATTGTCAAGAAGTAAACGGCGCTCATTTTGAACATTTAATACATTAAAATTACAGGATACTCCTATTTTATTTCACTATAATTTATTTAGTTTAAGTTAATAATATGATTATTTAGTAGACTACTAAATATCATTAGATATCATTAGCGTTTTCCTTTTAGATACTTTTCTGATATTATATCGGTTGTCATTGAAATAAAAAATATTGAACCCTATATTTTTGTAATCGCAATGAAATGTTCTATTCGAAAATAAAATAATATACAGGGTGTTTCATTAAAAAATTTAAAATCGACATCACTTCCGGTTAAACCGGAAGTGGAAAATATTTAAAAAAATTACAAACAGATACGCAATATACTGTAATACCTACGTTCCAAATTTCATTTCGATATCTTTAACAATTCCAGAGATATTCACTTGGTTCCACACATTTGCCCATCACTGTATAGATATTATTAATCTAACCAATATAATATTAAAGTAAGTGTAATTGTAAGTGAAAGTGGAAACACTAAATTAAAAGTTATGAGTATTGTTAGTAATATGCCAAGCTTTTACTAGTAATTCTAAGTACTAATTGTAATTGTAATTTGCTGGTTTTGAATGAAGCTTTTTAATTTTTGCTTGCATGAATCCACCTTAAACACGAGCCTCGAACAAAAAACAATCCAATCTACCACACAATTACAAATTGCTACAGATATAACTATCAAAAAACCAAAACTCACATCCTACATTGGTATAGAATATATTTGACAATCGTTAAATCGGTGTTGCCAGCTCTTGATATTCGACAAAATATGTCTCATGCGAATTGGAAGATGAATCCAATCGAGAATACCACAATTTGAAGTTGTGCGACAATTTTCATCGACAAATGTCGAATGCGACATATTTTGTTCGACATTCGAGAATAGACACCCATTGGTTAATACTTTATCTCGAACTCAGATGTCCAGAAATAATAAATTGAACGTTGGTCTATATAATAAGTTTACAAAATTTCATAAAAATTTGAATATTAAGAATATTACGCAACGCAGGTTCTTGAAATTTGCTAAGGATTTCTTACTTGAAGGCTGCTTTTATACAGTTGATGAATTTGTGGCATCGATAATGTAATTTTTATATTTACTTGCACAGTTTTGTTTGATATCATATTTTTATTTCTATTTTTTTATATTTATATTTCTATTTGTTTGTCCGAATAAATTAAAAAAAAATTTTTTTTAACATATATACATGTATATTATATTGTACTGTTAATTTTATTTTTCTTATTTTATTTTATTGTTGTTATAATTATTCTATAAATTTTCAATTAGTTTTTTATAATTGTTGGTATTGTATTTTATTGTAATTTTTACAAATTGTATTGTAACCTCAAATGTATTTTATACGTAAATAAATCCTATTGTATCGTATTATTATTATTATTATTATTATTATTATTATTATTATTATTATTATTATTATTATTATTATTATTATTATTATTATTATTATTATTATTATTATTATTATTATTATTATTATTATTATTATTATTATTATTATTATTATTATTATTATTATTATTATTATTATTATTATTATTATTATTATTATTATTATTATTATTATTATTATTATTATTATTATTATTATTATTATTATTATTATTATTATTATTATTATTATTATTATTATTATTATTATTATTATTATTATTATTATTATTATTATTATTATTATTATTATTATTATTATTATTATTATTATTAATACCGTTTGATACCGTTTGGAAAGGCGGCTGATGTAGACGCGGTGGATGTGTCCGTGCTATAACCTGAGAATATTTTTACATTAATACCACTTATTTTTAAAATAGTTTTTAGCCATCTGCTAATGGTTTAAGCTGATGCTCTATGATATGGTTTTTTGTGTGTTAAAATTAAATATTTTTCATTTTGTGTCTCAGTGAGCTAGTTTTTTTAATGTAACAAGTAATGACTAAAGCCAAACACAGTTCTGGACATTGGAAGCGTTAATAGGGGTTGATATTTGTTCCTTCCTGAAGTTTTAATTTTATCTGTTATTTGAATTTCTATTTTGTCGGTTAATGAGATAATGTTGTCCAAGTTTATAAGGGATAATGTTTGGACTCTATGACCAGTTGTTAGTGCCAATAGCATAGACAATTTATAATTTAACTGGTCTAATTTTAGGTATTCGTCAGGATGCATGGTTTTTAAGTAATTTAATACTGGATTTGGGTCCCAAGTGAATTGGTACTTAGGGAGGTTTTTTGTTATAAATGCCTTTTAAAATACGTTTTAATATTTTTTCATGCAACCAGGGTAAGGCTCTTATATAAGGGATTTGGTTTTTATTTGGATAAATTATACGTGGTTTACTTATTAAAAGTTTGTTAAACAAAGGAAACCATGGTCACGACGACCATCTTGGTACCACGAACATTCCTTGAGCTTTTTCTTGTACGATTTTTTCTATAACTTTAGTTATTGTAGCGAAGGGCGGAAAAGCATAAAAGAATTCTCTTTGCCAATTAAAGGTAAAGACATCAACTTTTTCCGAATCTGGGTCTGGTAACCATGAGACATACCTATTACATTTTTTTATTTAACTTTGAAGCAAATAAATCTATTGATGGAAACCCAAATTCTGTACAAATATTTTGAAATTCTTTATTATGTAATAAGTATTCAGTTAACTGAAATCACTTAAAATTTTGTTAATATTTTGGTATTGGACACTTCCTTTTTTGTTTATGCAGGCGATAGCCGTTTTGTTATCTACTCAGCAATATATTACAGTTTTGATGATATTTATCCAATGATTTTAATCCATATAAAGCAGCCAGAATTTCTAGCTGATTAATATGCATTATTTTTTCTAAGGTAGACCAAAACCTATTTGTTTTTCTCCCGGTGTATGCCCAAACCCCCATTGGGTCTTTTAATGCTTTATGAGATGCCATTATATTCTCCAACCACTAATAGATATCGTTTTCTATATATTTTGGAAAGATGATTTTTCTATTATAATCATTTTGATCTCTTTTAAGTTCTGTATATTTAGCTCTTTCTAGACTTTTAATGTGAACCCACCCGTATTTTAATGCGGGGCTTGCTGCGATTAGCGTCTCTATTATTTGAGAAAATTGTCTAATGGGATAACAATTCCCAATTTTTAACCCTTTAAGTAATATGTATATATTTCGTCAGGTAAACTTATAGACATATTTTTAGAATCATATACAAACCCTAAGAATTTAATTTCTTGTGTGGGTATCAATATGCTTTTGTTTTCATTAAAGTATGTACAAAAAGTACGAGGAGTAATAAACCCTAATTAAGTATGCAAAATCTTTACAGGGAGCACCATGAAATATTTGATAAATCTCTTACTTTAAATTACATTTCTTCCGTAAAACTAAAAACCAGGTAGATCGACCCCGTATTTGTTTCAGTTGTAGCAAAGTTTAGGGTTTCTTCATTGTTAAAGGATTAGCAGGTAAGCAACAGCCCCTTTTGGAATCAGATCCAACATTTGCACAAACCATTCCTCGAAGACATCCCCATTCATATCTTCGTGATAGTCCCCCGTGCGTTTTGAAATAAAAAGTCTTTTTCCTTGTCCAGATGGTGGCTGCAAACCTAACGACAAACCTTCCACGAATGCCTGCCTTCCGCTTTGGAAACTGTATATCCAGCAGTTATCCATGTTTTGTCTAAGTAGAAGATTTTCAAATTTTGATCTCTGGCATGTCGAATGCTTCTTAAATAGTCTCTTCTCCAAAAAACTATTTCCGGTTTATCTATCAAGAGAGATTTTCTATTATGGAGAATTTTGTATAGTCCGTATCTTCTTGCACTGATGTCATAATTTTGTCAAGTGTTGGAATTTCCTTTCGTAAGTAAAATCCATGTACTTTACGCCTTAGTCTTTGTTTAAATGACTCATCGATCTCAATTGGTTTTCGGCCTGAAGGAGTTTTCGGGGGTTGAAGAGTTCCATTCTTGCTTTTTTTTAGTAATCTATAAATTGTTGATTTAGCAACACACAACATAGCAGCCGTTAATTCCACAATATCATCAACACTTGCACTTGGATCCTTGTTTTTCAATTATATATAGAGTTTTTTTCATTTAAAGATAATGGACCTGTTTTTAGTCGTTTAGATGGTCCTTGGCTTATCGACATTGTTTGGTACTTGCACAATTAACATTCAACAAATGTTTTAAATATATTCCAATTGTTTACAATATTATGAAAACCATACAACTTCATACAACTTTACTCAAAGAACTAATACTAAGTACTGATTTAATGTACCTACTTTCTCTTAAAATAATATTCCCGATAATGTTTCTAAGAAAACTGGGTTGTTTGGAAAATGCCTCTCAATAATCGAATAATCTGTAAATAGATGTAATCGTATTAAGCCGATTACAGTAGGCCACTTGCCATATAAAATTTCTGAGAAAAATTCCCCAAACACTACATATAGGAGTAATACAAACAAAAAATATTCATTTTGCTTCTTTGAATTTAATAAAAATTGTAACGATATCTTGCTATCTTGACTTTAATTAATTTTTAAAAAAATATATTTCATTGTAATTCGTTTGTGACAATATTCAAAGTTTGAATTACTTAATCTTCTTTCACAAAGAACAAAAATATATAAAATAATTATTGTTACAGATTGGTTTGTTTTCTATTATGAATAAACTGTGTTGCCTTTCTTTATCAAACTTACTAAAATTTATGTACCTCTATTACTTTTTTTTATTAAAATTAGTACATCCCGTTACCTCTGACCTAAATCGTATATTCTTTAGCATAGCTGCAACTCATTCGTTCAATACAAAATGTACCTTACGGTATACCCTGTTAAAATATATTTTGGTACGTCTATGAAATCTACTTAAATGAATGATTTATTACTCCTTGTCCTTTCTATATAGACTATATTAAGAAAACCTCATCTTTTCAATAATTTTAATGTGAATTTTACCGAATTTGCGCATTCTTCTTCTGTTTTTCCAATTATTAGCAAATCATCCAAGGAAATAACAGATAAAATTGAATTTTGTCTAAGGCATTGGATTACAGGTCTTAATAGTTTTGTGAAAATGAAAGCAGCTATATTGAGTCCAAATGGTAGACATTTAAATTCGAAACATTTAAGTACTTTCAAACTTGAAACAAAAAAACTTTCTATATTTTGGGTGAAAAGATAGAAGATAGTAAGCATCTTTCATATCAATTGTACAAAAAAATGAATTTTTATCTATTAATTTTGTTGCATTTCTATAATCTTCCAGCTTCAAGTGGGGTGCACTAATAAATTTATTTAAGTTTTTAAGATTTAAAATAAACCTATAATCTACGTTGACCTTTTGTCTTAAAAAATAGCTAGATAAAACTTCACCTTTTATTCTTTTGCATTCTAAGATAGCATATTTCCCTAAAAGTTCATTAATTGCTTTTTTATACTTATTTTCCATTGATTTAGGAATATTTACTTTAGGCTTTAGTTTTTGATTAGGTAATTGTTCAAGTTAAAAGGGATTTTTATACCTTTTATCCAATTTAAAATTTTTGTATTAAAAGTAATATTACTCCATTCCTTATAAAAAACTTTTAGCCGTCCACCCACAAGGTTTACCTGTGTTATTTCCGTGGATTGTAGAGCTTCCGTTAGTACCGGTTGTTGGAATACTTTGTTTGTGTGTTTGATTGTTGAATGTTTTCTTCTTCGAGTTGGGTTGAGGTCACTGGAAGTTTAAAGAAGTAGAAGGTGTTGGATTTGGTCGCCGATATTGCACCGTAGACCTTGAGTAATAGCTGTTAGTTTTTGTTTGTGGTTTGAACTGCTTAAGATCTTTTACCACTTTTTGAAGTGTTTCTTTTGGTTTTACTTTTTCTAAGAAATCTTTCCCCATTAAAAATTCGTCTCAAGTGCTTTTCTCTTCTAGTTTCCTCGTATTACTCTTGAGGAGTGGCAAGCTTTGATATTTTCTGCTAGCGTAAATTGCATGATGTATGTTACATATTAATTGACCGACATCTCCCAATACTGTAAAGCTATTTATCATTTTTGATTTATCTTTATCTAACAGAGTTTTATTTAATTGTGCCCCAATAGCGGCCAAAGCATGTCTCGCTTGATCTTGGAGTTTTTCTAAAAATTGATCATGCTGGGCTTTGCTGTCTGAGCATTCCTCTACAACTGGGTCTAGTTTGGGTGGTTTTAGTAATGGACAGTTGTCAAATATTGGGTATTTAGTTAGTATACTTTCTCTTTGGTCTTTTATAAGATCTTGTATTATGTATTTTTCCATCTATTATTAATTTCTTTGTGGAGCAATATTTCGCTCTTATTCTGCTCGACAGGATCTTGACCTAAGAGGTTAAAAAAAGTTTTGGTTTCAGGATCCACTCCAATATTGTTTGCTTGTGTTGCTTCTTCTTGTTCGTCAATCAGATTTTCTGTATCCATTAAATTATATTCAGGTTCACTTTTACTTCCTTCACTGTCATCTACAACCATAAATATAAGAGAAACTTTATGTGTACAGCTGCAAATTATGCATTATTTAACTTTTAAGCATAGCGGCTTATAAGGTAGTTTTTAATATTAATTTTAATTTAATTTTAAGCATAGCGGCTTATAAGATCGTTTTTAATTTTAATTTTAACATAATACTTACAATTTGAGCTTTCTCTTTCACTGGAGTTGTTTCTTAATCGTTTTTTAAATTGGTTTATTTCCTCTAAATTTTTCCATATCTCCTCCTTTTTCCCATTTTTTCTTCACTTTTTTCCACATTTCTTTCCCTTTTTTGGGCATTTTTACAAATTTTTATTTTTAAAATACTGTTGTTCCGATAGGTACAATAAACAAAGTGATTTGTAAAAACTAGTGGGTATTTAGATAAGACAAACCAGTCCAATGAATCAACTTTTGACTGCGCTTTAAACTTGTACCGATAAAGGTGAAATAGACGATAATACAGGATGTAATTTTTGAGAAAGCCCAGCGAAAAAAATATGAGGGTTTTAACTCAGTACGGGTTATGTCACAAATTTAAAAAGTGTACAGGTCGTCAAAAAATTAAAATTGACGATTGATAGTTTCAATGCGGTTTATGTAGCAAATTTAAAAATGTCGTTACATTAATGGTTATACGGGGTATGGTCACAAATTTTAAAAATGTCAATAGCGACCGGTAATCGGATTGTTGCTAATTAGTTGGTTATATACGGGGTATGACACAATAAGGTTCTTCAATTTCAGACCGAACAGTTTTTGTCGGTAAACTTCTCTGTTAGATGTCTTTGTATTATAATCTATACAGGGTATGTCGGGAATTCGGATGTAAAAAGAAAAATTCGGTCATCTTATGTACGTCAAGTTGATGTCATATAGGTAAAACAATTCTTATGTATATATATCTGGACTATCCAGTGTAAGGTCTAATTCTTAAAGTGCATCTCCTATCATCCCTAAAAATAGGTTCTCTATAGAGGTTAAATAAAAGCTCCATTTCTTCTGTAGGTTGGTTTTCTACCATTGTATTAGCTTTTTCGCCCCAATATAGATAACTAATTCTAAAGTCGTCGGATGTTTTTGCTGAAAAGCAGCTGATGTAGCTTGTCATGTTTCAACTTGTCAAATATTTTCTCGAACTCGATGTAACATTCATACACCTCTTGGTTTATATCGAGACAGCGCTGGAAAAAGGCGTTAATCACAAAAAGCGCCTCTCGTGTTCCAAGCCCTTCGCGGAATTCAAATAGTGTGTGTTGCTTATGTTCTCCTTTAGTTTTCTCTAAATTCTTTTATGAACGATCTTTAAGGGATAAAGGGAGAATTGCATTATTGAAAAGATAAAACAAAGACTGTCGTGAATCAGTATGTTTAATATCTGTTTCATTTAATTTAAAATATAAAACAATTCTGAGATAAATATAACATTCTAAAAATATTTTCATGATCAATGCATGTAGATAATCTTTCACAATGCAAATTTATAGTTTTTAAATATTTGTTTATTCTATTTCTAAGAAAAATGGATGAACTAATTCCTCTAAACCAGTTAGAAATAATTGTGATTCCTTAAAAGTAAATGTGCTAGAAAATTTAATTTTTCTTAATTCCTCGTCATTTTCCATTATTGAAAATAATGTTTTTTTTTGGAATTTCACTTAAATGACTTTTTTTTCGAAGTCATGGTTATAACACAAGATAACTAAACCAGAAAAATAAATTAATTAATTAATGTATTATTAGGTTACAGGTAACTGATAATAATAAATATATAAATCTACACCTTAAATTAATATAAAAGACCAAATATTATTTTATGTAAAAGACACATAATATAAATATACAGTTCACTAACGTCAAATAAAAATTTATCCTACCAATATGAAAACAATAAAAACATTCAAAATACTCTATTACCATTGGTTACTTTCCTTTCGTCTTACAACCATATATCATCGACATACGCGTCAAGGCATCCCCTTGGGAATCTATATTCCAGTTTGAGTCGAGAATACGTAGGAAAATTTTTATTGGAAACTAGTAATAGAATTCTTTCCCATTGCAATATTTTCTAGTAAAGTCGAGAATTGAGTCCCAGATAAAGTATATACTTATAATCTCAAAGTGTCATATTTATGCTTAAGAATATTTCTGAAAAATGGCAAAATTTGAGTATTTTCTTCCGGTTTTTTGAGTAAAGCAGACTTGCATTTAGTTTAATTTGGTTTAATTCCGTAGGTCGCAAAGTGCAACGAAACCATATTTATTTACAAAAGTAAGTTTAAATAAAATAATCCATTCAAATTTACAACAAATACTTAAAACAAAATAAAACTAATATTTAGTTTTTATAAAATGTTGTTATACATTTGACATTATAGATGTTTGGCAGCATATTCCTCGGTAGTCGAGTGGTAAGTATCCCAGCCTCTCACGGGGTAGTCCAATGTTCGATTCGAGAAAAAATACCGTCCATATCGCACTCGGACGATGCTAATTCTAGCGAAACGGCCGTCATTGCATTTAAAAACGTATTTTGCTAATAAATAGTGAAAGTTTAATTCAGCGGATAGTTCAATTTATTGGTAAAAATGTGACAAATTTAATGAAAAGTAGTTTCTTCTTGAATCAGAAATTGTCGGGTCCGAGCGATTTTCCACATTTTCATTTTAAAGTGTGTAACAATATTGTTCCTCAAAGGCGCCAATTTGTAACACTACTAGTTCCAAAAAGAGATCCCGGCTAAGAGACTCTCTCAAGGAGTGGTTCGACTCCAAGTTAATGTTTACTATAGAAAGGATTGGTGGTATATAAGGGTTAAGGGCGCCACTATCTTTTAAACGTTACGAATAAACAACAGAAAATGCACAAAAAGTAAGGTGAAAAAGATAGAATAAACACCTTGTAATTAGACTGAAATTGATAGCAAGAAAATAAACTACATTTAATATCAACCGAACACGCTGCACCCTTAAGACTTATAGTCCATGGGTATATAAATCAAACTGTGAGTAAAGAATATTTGTTTATTGATAATAAATTGCAAATTGCCACAGGAATTATAAAAACGGACTTGACTTATCTTTAGTATTTCGGTGATCCGGTGGGCTCGGTTAATCCACTGATGTTGTAGTTGGAGTATTGGTTGTTGGTGGTTGGTTCTTCATCAAAGGGACTGCTACTGTGGACTATATTTCTTCATAAAAAGGACTGCAACTATGGGCTATATTTGTCCATAAAAAGGACTGCAACTATGGGCTATATTTCTCCATAGAAAGGACTGCAACTATTGGCTATATTTCATGCTAGCGGTAACGTAGCGGTGACGTAGCGGTAACGTAGCGGCTGTATCCTGTGTGATACAGCCAGATAAATGTATTTTCTGAATCTCGTGAACGGCTGGTCTCTAGGGGTGGTTTGATCGGAAAGAGAACGAACCGTGGCGTTTTGCTAATTTATAATGGTACTGACAGGGGTTTCCGTTTACGTTCGTTTGTAAGGGTTTTGTTTCGGGTACGTTCTGTTGTGGGGGTAAGTTTGACAGTGGTAAGGTTGTGTCTAATATACATTGGGTCGGATTGATTTTAGGGTTCGGGAGGACGGTAAATTAAGGAAAGGTAGCATGGCGATAGACATGTTACAAGTGGGAAAATCGAGGTATTAAGTTTTCGTTGGACCTTGTAATTTAAAATAACCGACAAACTTAAAAGAATGATAATAAGCTTTATTGTCGAAAATTTTTTTAAATTTGTAGACAAAGCTGTTTAAAAAAAAAGCAAATCACATAGAACAAAACATATTAAAACAGTAATACAAGAGTATCTACAAGTAAATAAAACATAAAACATACAAACATATAAAACTTCACAATATAAAACATTGCGAAAGGTCAGTTAAAAAAAAATAATAAAAAATAAAATAAAATAAATGTATACTTTATGTAAACATTATACAATGAGAATGATAGTAATATAAAAAAAATTAAAATTAAAAAAATTAAAATTAAAATGCAATGATAACCAAAAAAATAACAACCAAAATCAAAAATAAAGTTTTCAAATACACGAGTATATTAGGTAGGTATATGAATAAGAAATTTCGTTCAAACATTAAATTGTAACAGTTTTACTAAAAACGCAAAGATATATGAAAAAGTTATATAGAAAGCAAAAAATATAAATGGATAGATACTCTATTCCTCTCTACCAAAATTCTACAATTATTTTCTCAAAATATTTTTCATTAATCTGTATAAACACTCACTACTTCACTCCGCTAATGTTGAAGGGAGAGTTAAGGTTTTAAAAAAATTCTTCGATAAAATTATATAAAAAGCTCTTGTTAATGTCCTGTTACTATATTTCTACTTAATATTACTGTCCTTGATATCTTACAAACTCATCTGATAGCAGCAATTCAATTAAAGTAAATTGCTTAAACTCAAATTATTTTTGAATTTTCCAGTGCTAGGTAACCAATTTTTTTACATAGTACCAGCCATCTATGAACATTGTAAAAAATAATAACATGTATTCTGTTGCTCAGCAGAAGCAAGCGATTTCATAATACTCAATATTCTTGTAGTAAATAACAGATGTCACTAATCTACAGTCTCATTACTAGCCACGGACATGAAACAAACTGGACATAGCAGAGAATCTCGAATTTGTCACATCATTATAGCCGCCATGATAAGATATTAGGGCCAAACTAAGAAGTTGCAACAGAGATGAACTTACCTAAATAACTAAATTTATTATTGTAATTATCATAAGAATGATAAAAATATTACTAGTAGAATTACTATAAGGTACAATAGAAATTAATGCAGTAAAATTTATCCCGATTATGCATTTGAAAAATAAGATATACTGTTATTTTAAGTTAGCTTAAAACAAAAAAATTTTATTTTGGGAATTTAATATATTTATATGATACATTTTTTCATCTATCCGTAATGAAATAATTATTTCACGGTTTTATTTAAGTTTTATAGTTAAATTTCATTTAGTTTTAATTAGTAGATTTTTTACTAGAAATATCTGATATTCTTAATTCAAAGTCATAAACCAATAAGAAGTGAAGAATGTATTAATGTATTATTTTAACTTGAGCGGATTTGATAAAAAGTTAGCTATAACTCCGAAATTATGACATTTAGGTATAGAAAATATTGCACGAAAAATATTCAGTATTTTTCAGGGATTTCAATAACAAAAAAATAAACAGGGTGATCCATTTGAAATAACAAAGTTTATTAGATTTCCATAAAAACGGAAAATCCGACAACAATGTAAACACTACCATAAGCTCGGCCGTATTACAAAATCGTCAAATATCAAAATTTATAAAAATCGTGCAAGCCGTTTCAGAGATAATTGAGTCGTTCCATACATAAAACTCACTCTGTATGTATAAAATGAAGACTCAAGAAGTAAACAGTTTAATAGTGGAGAACTTCCAAGATTTATTTGTTCATTAACAACATTAAATTGTGGATCTGCTAGATGTCTTTTTATTTAAAGTTCTTCGAGGAAATCTAAATTTTGTTTTTTATCACAAATATGTAATATTTGAATGTCATTGGTGTGTATGAGTGAGTGTGGATGTTCAAGAACGTGTTTTGCATAGTTTGACTTATCTGGTTGTTGTAATCTATATGCTCTTAAGTGTTCATTGAATCATATTTCAAAATTTCTTTGTATTTGACCTACATATACAGCATTACATTTTGTAAACACCAGATTTTTTTAATTTAGGTAATTTTTTTTACATTTAACAATTTTGTACCAACATTATTATGTGATTTGAATGAAATTAATGCAGATGTTGCCGAAGTTATTATTTTTGAAATTGTATTAGAAATATTTCCACAATATGTAATACCTACTTTTATAACTTTTAATTTCTTTAGTTTGTTGAGGGAATATTAGGTGTAGTGACATTTTCTGTTCTTTCTTAATTTCTTAATTTATTTATCAAATGTATTGGATAGCCATTAGATGTAGCTTTATATAGCCATTAGATGTTGCTTTATAATCTCAATTTCTTTATTAATAGTATATTATTACACAAACGATTATGTAGGCCATAATCGCGAGTAAATTTTAATCCCTTTATCTATAGGCGTATTGGGTCCCAAGTCCCAATGATACTTAACTTTCTGAAGATTTTAAACATTTTAAAAATGAATATAAATATTATTTTAAGTGAAAAATGTTAGTGATAAATAACTTTAAATATAGTTTTCAAGTGCTTAAAAAGTGGAGAAAGGCGTTGGATATGTACAAATAAAAAGTGTAAATCATATATACTTAGTTTGGGTGAATCGAAAAATATAACTTTGACAAAACATATTGAAGAGCATTGTCATTTACTCAACGGCCTCCACTGTTCCAATTATTGGCTGCAGAATGCAAGCAAAAAAGAAAAAATAACTTTATGTTCTTTGTTATAAACTTTATTTGACTAAAATACAAAAATATCATAAAAGCAGGTATGAATATAAAATATTACGTACTTCTAAATAAAACGCAACAACAAAATTTTCAATAATACCCATAAAATATGCAAAATTATAATTTTTTAGTTTTAATGCTGATTTTATATGATTATTTAAGCATTTCTCGTTTTATACCAAATTGTTTAATAACTAAGAAGGAATTGTCAATAATATCTGTTCCTATTTTAGGATAACTAATTACTAATGACGAACTATATCTACAATCTACCTTTTCTATAAGTATGACTAATTAATTAATATAAAAAGATTATAATTTAATATTTATTATATAACTTAACATGTTACTATTAATTAACCTAATTTCTAATTTGTCCCTTTTTAGGAGCAAGATGTTTATTTAAATTAAAGAGAAGAACTCTACCCAGAAATTCCATGTCTATTGACATTATTTTATAAGAATTGTTTTAATTTTAGTTGTTTAAAATCCAAAAGTTTAATCTTGAAATAATTGTTTAAAAATATTGTTTTATTAATATTTTTGTATACCGATGTTGTCCAATCTATCTATATCTATATTCAACAATATGTTGGACTATCTACTGTAATGATAGAAGAGCTAAAAAGTATCTACTTAACAACTAATTAATTTTAAAAGATAACCAAGCAATATCAGTGCAATTTAACAAAGAAGTAAGCTTCCAATAGACAAAAATATGATAAATAATAAAGAAAATGTATTGAAAGAAAGACAAGTCGTGAAGAAGATACAAAAATCTACCAAATGAAAAACCAAATGAAATAGAGGTCAATAGAAAAAAAAGAGAGATAGAGTTATATATTAAATCCAAACATGACCAAATGGTTATATACACAGGTCGTTAGGCCAATTATAAGCTATGGGTCAGTAGTCTGGTGACCCAGGACACAGCAGGATGGAGCGCAGAGGCAGCTCAGTGGTATCCAAAGACAAGCGTGCCTAAGTATCACCGGGGCCATGAAAACGACGCCAACTGCAGCCTTGGAGGTATTACTAAGTCTACCACCACTGCATATTTTTGTACAAGGCAATTCAGGATCTGTTAGCCACAGGGGCCTCCTCTGATAAGCCGACACGGTAAGGTCTACAAAAAGCTATATGAAGAAATAAAGGCACATCCAATTCTGGGAATGCCAATGGATCAAATTGCCCCACAATATAGTTTTAAAAACGAATACGCAGTAGTAATGCCAGAGAGAGGACTGGGAAGCAGTGTCTCCTATAGCAGCGAATCTCAACTGCTACACTGATGGCTCTAAAACAGACTTTGGAGTAGGAGCCGGAATATACGGGGGAAAAGAGAGGATCACGATCTCTCTGAACCTTGGAAGACATGCCACTGTGTTTCAGGTAGAGGTAATGGCGGTGCAATGTTGTGCAGAAGAGTTAATGAGACTGAAGGCTAAAAGCCAGAGAATCGTCATCTACTCCGAGAGCCAAGCAGCACTGAAAGCGATAGGCTCATTTCGAACATCGTCAACTCTGGTGTGGGGGTGTCGCAAGGCCCTCGACATCACGGGCGCCGGCAGGGGGCAAGAGGGGGCAACTGCCCCACCCTGGAAAATATACATGGTATATGAAATACTTTTAGATATTTTAATGTAATGTATGTCTTATTTGTTTACAAATAAATTAAAAGAAATAAATTATAAGACTGGCAACAGTGGCAGCGGCAACGCTGAATGGTTGTGACGCGGTACGTTCGCGCGCTATACAAGATTGTGTATGTATTGCGTAATTATCAAACGGACAAAAAGGCCAGTTTTTGCATCGGGCAATAATTCTATGTTATCTGACTTAAGTGTCGTGATGTAAATTGATTTTAATCTAGAAAATTAACGTTTTTTTTATACAAGGCGAAGAATATACTTGTATATTATTGGTAGCTCATTAACAACAAGCTTTGCCGAAGACACAACTACTGCTTTCTCCTTAGCAAATCTACATCCATCTCATGCTCCAAACATAAACGCGGATATGATTAAAAAAATAATTGAACGTTACAACCTCGAAAATTTTGAGACAGAGTGCTTGACGTGGAAAGATATGTGGAAAAAGAAAAGTGCTTCTAAACATATAGATTTTTAATTACTACTCACTGAAGAATATGATTTTTTCCCGCAATAGCCAGTGCAATAAAACTTTTCCTTTCCCTACCACCTACGACTTTTTCAATTGAACACTCGTTTAGTACGTTAAGAAGGGTGAAAACTTGGTTAAGGTCAACGATGGCCGAAAATTGCTTAGCTAGTTTAGTGTACATAGAAAAAAAAATTGAAAGCGACAAAATACAATTTTACAGTAGGTACTCCAAGAGCGCAGAAGATTAAAATTTGCTTTTTCATAGGTTAGGATTTTATCATTATGTTAATTATTAATAAGATAGAACATAATAATATCTACATTTTTGTTTTACGTTATACGATTATGTTCGATTTTTACATTTTTTTACGTTTAATGGATGTTAAGTTTTGAAAATGATCAATGTTTTTAGTTTTAGTTAGAGTTTTCTTTCTGTGATTTTGTGTGATTATTTCTATTGTTGATGTGCTAATGTAACCTTTGTTACACAAGATTATTTCAAAGTTTCTTGTTCTAAGTTTTTTTTAAAATAAAATAGAAAAAAAATGTACGTCATTTTTTGCCCCCCCCCTTCAAAATTTTCTGGCGGCGCCCATGCTCGACATTCTAGGCAGTCATAACAGAGTGACCCTAGTGCCAGGCCATTCAGGAATAAAAGGCAATGAAAAAGCTGATGATTTAGCCAAGCAAGGAGCGACTGAGGTCAAGATAGGGCCAGAACCTTCATGTGGAATTGCCAAATGACTCGTTAAGGAGAGCATCCAACAATGGATAAACAATCAGGTATTGCGCTGGTGGCATGAAACCCCAGGAATAAGGCAAGCTAAACTATTCCTTAAAGGACCGTCGGTCAAACTGTCACGCGACCTGCTATCTCAAAGTCGAGAAACGACGAGGATGATGGTGGGTATGCTGACAGGACATTGCAGGCTAAGGAAACATATGCACACAATCGGCCTAGCAGACGACAGCCTATGTAGGTTCTGCCAGGAAGAAGACGAAACTGCGGAGCACATACTCTGTGAGTGCGAAGGCCTAGCAAGGGTGCGGTTTCACCTATTCGGAGAAGAAAAACCGAGGGCAGAGAGCTATGCAAAGGGGGTGGCGTCCAGGCTAATAGGTCTAATAAAAACGATAAAGCTGGATACCGTACTCTAAATATAGGGAGGACCACAATAGATCTGCAAAGGTCGCAGTGGGACAGGACATAAAAGCCACTCCGTCACTAATCTAATCTAATCTATAGGTTAAACATCGAAGAAGAAGGCACAAACACAATTTAGGCATAATTAATATAACTAACAATTTATTTACACCCTGGTCTAAACTTTATTTACATTACATTGTTTGTTAATGCCGGTTCTAATAGAAGCTGTTTTAAGCTACCTTATTTCATTAACTACAATTTGAATATGTATGTCCACGCATAAATACAGCTATGTTTAACTGAATATTATTTCTAAAATTTCACTGTTAACAAATCGTAACTTTTATAACGGTTTCACTTCATTTTTTACTAAAGGTATGAGGTCCCGTATTTACCAGCATTTAAATACGTTATCCACATTGATACATTCACCCGTATGTTCCAGAACCAATCGAGTATTGTTTAAAGAAATAGTACCTGTATAAATAACGATATGTTATTCATTAAGCGCACGGGCAGTTTTATAAGATTACCTGAATGGGGTTTAGGAACAATTTAATTTTATTTTATTGCAGGAAGTAGATAGCGGATCATATTTTTGTGTGACAGCAAAAAAAATGTAATACGAGGGAGTAGAAAATATAGTGAACAAGTAAACAGCATGTATTAATAATTGGATATAATTTCATCCTCGATATATTAATTAAATATCAGTGAAAATCTACTTTCAATCTAATGTGAGTCCACTTTAGACTCCTCCTCTGCAATTATATGAAAAAACCAGGAAAAAACTATATCATGCTGATCTTTACAATAACTTAATATATTTGTGTTTTACAATTACGTCTTATCTATGTATAAAATGTAAACTCAATCAAAGTAAACATTTTAATAGTGGAGAACCAAGATTTATTTGTTCATTAACAACTTTAAATTGTGGATCTGCTAGAAGTCAAATCTAAATTTTGTTTTTTATCACAAGTGTGTAGTATTTGGATGTCATTGGTGTGTAAAAGTGAGGTTGGATGTTCAAGTAGGTGTTTTGCATAACTTGACTTATCTGGTTGTTTTAATCTATATGCTATTAAGTGTTCATTGAATCTTACTTCAAAATTTCTTTGTGTTTGACCTATATATACAGATTTTTTTTAATTTGGGTTATTTTGTTTTTAAATTTAACAATTTTGTACCAACATTATTTTGTGTTTTAAATGATATTAATGCTGATGTTGCACAGTTATACTGAGAGGAAGTACATCGAGGATAATCCCTTAGAGCTATTAACATCTAGGCATTAATATTGTAATGTCTTATTACTTCCATGCTTGTTCTAGCCTTAATACTACCTAAACAATAATAAGATGGATTTCAAATTGGTAAGGGTTAGTACAATCAATACAATACAAATATTAAAATAGTATATTAAACAACGCATTTCATATGGAATTCTGTTATGATACGAGTTCAAGTTTAAAAGACGAATCGCGAAGCGATGAGTTTTTTAAAGAACGAGTGTCACAACAGCCATATGAAATAAGTTGTTGTGATTTATTATTTTTATGTAATTACGAAAATTTTGATTTTAAAAAGTATGTCGGTAGCACTGTGTAATTTATAACATTTGACAGTTTTGACATTTAAATTATGAAATGTTAATGTTTTAAAATATTTTAAAATGACTAATACACCAATAATAAAATATTATATAAGTAAAAGATGATATTCATATTTACAAATACTTTCTTTAAGAACAATATAAAATTAATAAATTGCTATTAGCCAAAAATGTAATTGTCAATAGTCTTGTCATTAGATACTTCACTTATGTCGCCAACCATTTAAAACAAAAATTTGCGTGCGTAAAAGTTACATTATAACTTATAACTTTTGCCCTCCTACAATACTTTCTCCAATATTTTTCCACGTATCTGTTTCTATCGTTTTCTTTTTTGACATAACTTTTATAAACGTTAAGTCTGTGGAAGGGTAACCCCACATAACTTATGTCGCTTCTGCTGAGGTTGTGCTATAGGCTGACGCAGGTATTTGTTATCTTACTCACCGTTTCCCAAACCAGGGATTTAACTCCGTTCATCCGTTTCGTCGACTATCGCCATTTCGTACGTTCATGCAAATTGTCGTTTGGAAGCAACAGCAATTTGACAAGATTGACAGTTCAAGGTTCGTAAGTTAAGGATCGAACAAACTCTCTTGACAGAGAAAATTGCCCTTTTGTATGAAAAAATCCGAACTAGAAAATTACTAATTATTGTCGCTGAAGTTGCTCGCTACGAGGCGATTTCATATTATAAGAACCACCTATTATTTTTTTAAAACGACCTTTTTACAGTTTTTTTATTTTTAAAAATGAAATTGAAAATTCAAATCTTTTATGTCTGCATTAAAAAAATGTTGTAACAGTTCCACAAGATATTATACAGCCAATATTTATTTTTGTGTGCTGGGTTTGTTCGAAAGTATGCTGAAACAGAAACAAAGGAAGTCTTACTCGTCGCTGTGATTATAATCTACTTATTCCCATGAGGATGAACACTTTCTTAAAAACATCTATAAAAATAAAAAATATAAATAAAATATTTTAATACCATGTTTTTCGTTTTGCTTTATCCCTTGTAATATGAGTTTCCTGTTGATAGTGAATTTATAAAAATATTTAGTTAACTTTTTTGAAAAAATAACAATATACCAAAAGAAAAAATGTAATTTACAATAAAACAAACATTAAGCTTAATTTCGTCTTTAATTAGTTGTAAAAGATACTTCAATAATTAACAGAATTTATAAATGTTTATCACACAAAAATTATGATAGTTAAATACCTCGGCTAGGGGTGAGTAAGTTCATTAGCTCTGACTATTGTACAATATTTGTTTCTTTAAGAAATTATAAGGGCGCCACTGAAATCTTTTTATTTTTTATGATACTACTGAAGAAAGTTGTTTTAAGCTGAGTTATTTAAATAAGTATCATAAGATGACAGAAAGATGTCAGAAAAAACTGTCTATGAAGATAAAAAAAAACGATTTGAAAATGTACAAACATATAAAAGATAATAAGATTTCCTTGGTGCTGAAATTAATGAGGTAGAGAATACGTGACAAAAAAAATAATCCGCAAACAATTCTTTAAAAATACTTATGCTAATACAGTTGACGATATAGATAGATATACACGGAAATAAAAGGGAAAAAATATGGGAACAGTAAACTTGATAGATCTCAATAAACTTATCTGTTACGATAGTGGACGATCTTTCGCCGCACCTTGGGGTCGCTACGGCACTGTCTAGGTGGTTCCAAGTGATTATGGAAGATCACTAGTGGAGGGATGATCTGCCCCAGTTGTAGAGATAATCCAGTTAAGAATTTACAGTTTACAAGCTGTTCAAGTTTACGGAATCTCCAAATTCAAGAGATGCTTCTGGTTTTTCTGGTTCTTCAATTAAAGAGTTGCCTCTAGTTTACTGTTTTATATTCCAACTTTCTGTATATGACAGTAAATCAATAGAAGAAATGAGACTCGAATAATTATTTAAACCACTGGAACTCGATAATGCCAACTCATTAGTACACCTCGTAGCGTAGCTACTTTGAACTTCCAATTATAATTATAGAGACTGTATTCATTATTTTATTATTAAAAATGTTTTAGGATAGATGGAGCAGCTAGCGGTACTAATTGAATTTAATATTTAGGATACCAGGTGCTTAAAATGTTAACAGGTACTGTTACACCCTGTATACGATTCTCGTAAAATAAAAAAATTAGTAGTCAGATATTGTTACTTCACCGACACTTGGACATATTGTTTGGTGATAATCGATGTCCAGCTCGCATATTCCAGTGGTACCTACCTAATGAATTCTGCCGGAAACCCATACCTACGTGACTTCCATGTGTTGGATGTCTTTATATGGTTGAATATTTTAATTCTGTATTGTCTTTTACTTCGCATACAAATTAAAGACATCATGAAATGGTGACGACTATAGTAGAAGACATTAACATTTCAGGTATCGGTGTTGGATTATCTAAAATTTAAAAGGATCAACTTTTAAATACAATAATATAAAATCAAAAATATTTTTTCTACTACCATGCGAAAACTACGCACTTTAAAAACTCTGTGGGTTTAATTTTAATTACTTGCACTAGTAAAAAAAGGTAAAAATTGTAAACCATTTTCGACAGAGTAATCTTGCCATTTTTATATCTTTTAAAAAAAGTAAATTATTTTCACTTAATGTTCAAAATAATTATTGTAGGTTAAAATATTAGTGGATAATATAAACGGTAGTAGAAAATATATTACAAGCAATTCGTGTGTAAAGGCCTTTTTTAAACACTTACTACATAATAAACTAAATTGTTCTACTGTTTTTGTTAAGAGCGACATCCACGGGACTGCTCTGGTTTAAAATGGGTTCAAGGAGTCCTTCCTCACTGTTTAATTTTTTTTCATGAAATATACATTAGTTGTAATTACGAAGAATCCCGTTACAGAATCAAAATTCAGCAAAACCTATTTTAGTTTTTTTTTATAAAAATAGGGAAAATTATTAAAAAAGGCAGAAATTGTTTAAAATTACTGTTTAAAATGTATTCTTCTTTTAGTTTATTTATTTTAAGACTGTCTTCAAGACTTCTGGGGATGAGTCCAGTTGATGATACGATGATCGGTACCACCTCCACTTTTTCTGCATACCACATCTGCCCTACTTCTATAGGAAGATCGGTGTACTTTGCTATCTTTTCATTATATTTGTCCAAAATATTGTTATTGTTTGGAACTGCAACATCGACTAGCAGCACTGAATTGGCTTTTTTATCCACCACTACAATGTCGGGTCGATTATTCGTCACCTGTCTATCGGTGATAATGGACCTATCGTAGTAGAGTCTAAAATCTGCATTCTCCAGCCTGTGAATTGTACTTGTAATATGGTGTATGGTACTCAGCAGTCCATATTTGTTGGCCAGTTTCTAGTGGATAATATTAGACAGCTGGTCATACCTGCGTAAATAATCCGTGTTGGCTATCGTTGAACATCCTGATGTTATGTGTTGTATCGTTTCCGACGTTTGTTGGCTACGTCTACACTTGTCCGATATAATAGTTTGGTCCTTGATAACAAATTTTTTGTAGTTGTTAGTATTTATAACCTGATCCTGAATAGCCATCATAAATATTCAAGGAACAAGGAACCGTCAGCAAGCCACCTATTTGATGCAATTTTATCGATGTGTGGTTGATGTAAGTCGTAATGATGTCGACCATGAAGAGCTTTTTGGGACCATTTTACTTGTTTCTCAACATTTGTTGTTGTTTCCAAATCCACATTAGGACCTGCCAAATTTAGAGTCCTTGTTCTCTGAATATCTTCCAATTCAGTTTTTGCCCATTGTAGAATCCCAAACGAATAAGTTAACACAGGTACGGCATATGTATTAATTGCTCGGTTAAGGTTTCCTGCGTTCTGTTCGGATTTTAGTAATGAACTAACCCTCTGTATATACTGATCTTTGATTTTGGACTTGGACTGTTTTTGGTCTAACAATCTGGCTTGTTGAAATCCCAAATATTTATAGGTTTCCCCATTCTGCATGGCAGCGATTATATATCCATTAGGTAGCGCCACATCTCCATTGACAATTTTTCCCTTTTCGATGTTTAAGGTTCTGTGTATATCACTGGAGAACCTTTCGGTTACATCCTGAAGATGTTGAATTTGTTGTTGATTAGAAGCAAAATTTTTTATATCATCCATATAAAGAAGATGGGAAACGGTGCAGTTGGTGTTTCTATTAGCCTTAAGATTAAAGCCATATTTTGTGTCTTTGATCATGGTAGAAAGTGGATTCATTGCCAAACAGAACCACAGTGGACTAAGTGAGTCACCTTGGAATATTCCTCTGCGAATAGCGATTTCATCGGTTTTAAGATACTGAGCATTAATATTTAGCTGAGGGTTTGTTCTCCATTGTTTCATCGATGCTTCAAGAAAAGTAACTAAGCTAGGGTGTACTTTGTAGATTTTTAAAATGCTTAGGAGCCAGTAATGAGGCACGTCAAATGCCTTACGATAGTCTACAAAAGCAGTCGAGATGTTGCGACATTGCTTTTACGCTTGCTTTAGTATCACAGAATCGATAATAAGTTGTTCTTTACACCCCTGGTGACCACGTTTACATCCTTTTTGGTCCTCTGTCAAGATGTTATTTTGATCAACATGCCTGTAAATTTGGTTAGTAATGCAAGATGTTAATATTTTGTAAAGAGTTGGAAGACAGGTGATTGGTCTATAATGCGAAGGATCCTGTGTGTTAGCTGTTTTGGGAAGCATATGGGTCAAACCATGAGTGAGAAAAGCTGAAATGTCTTCATGTTGAAGGATATATGTAAATTTTGATGCCAGTACTTCGTGTAAGCTGTCAAATTTTTTGTACGAAAAATTTTGAATGTTATCAATTCCCGGAGCTTTCCAACTATTAGTTTCTCCTATAGCTGGAGCAATTTTTGACTTGTCCATCTCGGATTCTATCCATGCTGCACCTTCGTTGTGTTTTTGAGAATTGGACCATATTGAAGACCAATAGTAAGTAAGTTCATTTTTAGTTGGAAGGTTGGGATTGTTGTTTGTACCACCAGCGCTACTAAGTTGTCTATAAAACAGCTTTTCTTTGTTGTTAAATAAATGATTTTCCTGCTTTTTTTTTGTGCATTTTACGTCTCGAGATAATCGTTTGGATTTCGCTTTTAGCTTTTGTCTAAGAAGGTCCATATATGAGCATAGATGTTCTTTATACTTTGGATATTCTGTGTGGGTTTTAATTTTTTTAAAGATTTTTCTGACCCTATTAGTTAAGCGTCTGGAAGGTTTTATGCTGTTTTTAAATTCGGTAAGTTGCCCCAGCTCCTTTTGTACGTCGTTAATGGACTTTTCAAGTCACTGTTGCCACCAAGGTTTATGTTGGTTTGAAAACCTGACTTGTTGGTTGTGACTTCGGATGACTGCAACTGCACCACAGTAGATAAGAGTGTGGATCTCTTCCAGAGTTCGGCAGTCCTTGGCACGATCCTTTAAAAGTAAATTAAATAGTGCAAGGATACCATTGGTGTTCCTATTGAATTTCAGTTTGGGTAAAATTGGTCGATGAATTGGGTTGGTACCGTCAAATTCTGCTATTGCTTTTAGGCGCTCGGCAACAGCATTCTCGTGTTCCTCAATTTGCGTAGTATTGTCTGTATTTAGGTTTTCGTTTTGATTCATGTTTGGCGTGTCATTGCTAGTGTGGTCATTAAGTCTTACATTATCTAGATGATTATTTGTATGTTGGAATACATTATGATCTTCTTCTACTGGGAGCTCAAGAAGTACTTCACTTCGTATTTGTTGCATCAGTGGACCAGATAGTCAATTATTTTTAATAATTGTTCTACGCTGGTCAGCCATACGTTGCTCCGTAACATGTAACTCCGGATATTGTTGTGTAAATGCTCGATGAAGGGCGAACCTGTATGTTGTTAAATCAGTCTCATTTTTTGTTATTCTAAAATAGAAGCGTATAATAAATGAATTCATATCAGTAGTCCACTTCATACGCTTCCTGGGCTTTCCGGAATTTGCTCTAGAAACAGCAGAAACCGGTGGAGGAGAATCGGTGCTATTTTCCTCTTGGGTTTTCGCAGTAGCCATACTCGATATCATGCTGCGCATGCCTCTAGCCGAGAAAGAAGGTGCATCATTTTTTGAAACAAGCCCTTCTGTCATCAACTTGAACGCGACAAGAGTTGTAGGTGTTGCAATGCCGATTCACCCGACGATTCCTGAGTGATAAGGTATAAGTAACAATCGAATTATTGCTCTCCCCAGAATCCGTGGAGCAGACAGCCGACATACCAGGTACACCGGCCGTGTGGGATTGTGAGCATAACACTCTACCCACCTGAGGTGGGTGGATGTTCATCAGGAGCTGGTCCAAAGGGGTTGGGCTTGTACTCCTGCTGTAAAAGAAACCAGCGATTTGACAGGAATAGCGGAATCATTAGTGAGAGTTCACATTTCGAGGCCAATTCATCCGAGACGAAAACGAAACGATAGTGGTGTTCCCAGAACCACTGATGGTGATACAGATTTGATAAGAAGAACTATCTACTCTATGTACGCAGAAAACTTGGTGCCTACTATCAGATCATTGCAAACAAGACTAAGGAGCTCCACTGAGATAAGGATATCAATTGGAAACCTATGGACACTTTCATCCAAACTAGGTTTAAAATAATGCAAAATTGACAAAAGGCAAGTTATTATGGAATCCCAACGTATTAGACAATGGCGTTTTGAATATTTGACTGCCATAAGTGATTACAGGTCTTTTCAAAGACCAATAATTTATTTGGATGAGACCTGGTATGATACCCATGATACGCCGGCAAAAGGATGGACCGATGGAACAGTGCGATGCTTCATCGAACAAAGAAAAACGGATCACGATTATTCATGCTGGATCAGAAGATGGTTGGATTCCAAACAGTTTGGGACTTTCGGCTAAGAACATTCAAGATTCATCGTTGGATTACCACCAAGATACTACAACCGAATTGTTCAAAGATTGGTTCGAAAACACTTTACTGCCAAATATTCCCCCGCATAGTGTCATAGTTATGGACAATGCCAGTTACCATAGTCGCCAATTGAAGAAGGTTCCAGGCTCTTCAAATACAAAAGCGGAAATCCAGGAATGTATGCTCCAAAACAACATGTACTTTGAAGAAGGATATAAAAAACGTAGCTTTTAGAGGTTCTAAGGACATTTAACATACAGAAGACATATGTATGTGACACAATTGCAGCATCCAAAGGACATACAGTTCTTCGTCTTCCTCCTTACTACAGCGTATTTAACCCGATTGAGCATATGTGGAGAAAACTAAAGAACAAAGTGCGGACCCAAAATATTATACCTACATTATGTCCTTCTGTAGTTGCATTAATACAGATGCTGATTTTTGGAAAAGAACAATAAACCATGTTGTAAAAGTGGAGGATTCATACAGGTCATTTCATACTAACTTAGAACCCCTTATAATTAATGTAGACGACGATAGTGACAGTGAAACTGAATTGATATATTAATATATTTAAATTTTTATTAAATTTTTTTGTGAATATCCTTTAATATGCGTTTCTATTAAAAAATTATTTCTCCAAATTTAATCCTGACCTGCAGTCTTTACCCAAACTTGCCAATACCTGAGATAAAAGTACCTTAGAAGTTTATAGTCCCCTTTAATTGTAGGCACTATATTGTTGAATACACTTTACTACCATTTTCCCCTGGTAGCCCAGGTAACTCGGACCCGTGGGGGCGTCACTCCCCAGGCAGGAAAACTACCCCGTGCGGGTAGGTATTATTATTATATGCTGTTAGAATGAATGAAAAGAGAGTATTAGCCCAGGCAAGGGCTAGCTTAAAAATCTAATTTCTGAAAGGGTTATTCACAAATCAAAATACGACATTTGCGTTACAAACGAATAAAATGTATAAAAACAACAGCATATTTGATTTATTATAGACATGTAATTTATTATATAATAATTTCGCTAAACATTATCATATCGTGAATAAGTAAAACTTACTGTAGTCCCTCGTAAACATTAGCGGGTGGTACCTCCAAATCTGGCCTATCCTACAGCGTATCTAACGCAAAGCACGTGCTATTGAGTAACGTCACCTGAAAGAGGATACGCTATACGACTTCTAACTATTATTAAGGCCCACCATCATCAGGTTTCTTCCAGTATCGAACACCATAAGAAAAAACAGTATGTGACGCGACTCCAATTTAAACGGTTGCCTCTTCATTTTTTTACCTTCTAATTCAAACAAAGTATCGGGCATGTCATAATTTAAACTACAAATATGTGATAATGCGTGTGCTACGTAGAAAACATGAAAGTATATTTATTAAGTAAACGTCGTCTCGAGGTTGTGCATACAAAATACAGGGTATTTCAGCAATAAGAATATACCGGTAAGTATTTAAATTATATTTTTGTTTTTAAATATCTCATCTTTGTTCGGTTCTATCATGCTTCATAATTAGTTGCTTTCCTATACTAAAGAATTTTCATCTATCAGTTAACCAAAATTATTTTACTTTTTTTCTATATATGTTTTCGATGGCAATAAAGATAAATCCATTTTCTGTCTGTTAAACTATTGGATGAAAGTCTGTGCGTCTATTGCACTTTACATTTAATTGTTTTATTCTTTAATACTGTGAATTTTTCAATTTAAACTACCTCTATTTTATTATATTTACTGTCAGTAGCATTTAATAGAGATAAAAAAATATAAAATATTACTATTTTTAAGATATAACATATTTCTTTACTTCAATTTTGCAAACATTTATTTGATCTGCATATTCCATTCTATCGAAGAACATACTAGAATAGATTTGTGACATCAGTATGAATATACAAGAATATGGTTTCTAACTAGAGTTCTACTCTATTATATTTTTAATAATTTTATATAATAAAATGTTAGCTTACTTTTACCTCGAGTTATCAAAAAGTAAACAATGTTGAAGTTTGTATTATAGGAAAATATACCTACTACCAAGCGGTAAGTGATAAAGGAAGCGGCTTCATGCAATTAACAATTTCACAGGAACTATATTTTCCTCTTTTTCTTTTGACCTAATTAATGAATTAACAATGATAAAAAATTATTACCAGGTAGACTATCACTATAAGTAAGTAACTTGTTAGCTTGTTTGTATGTTATTTTGTACGACGAATGGACTTCTGTTAAAAAAGATGGTTTTTTTACAAGTACCTAATTGCGTTTTTTTATGTGACAGGTGATTATTTCGAATACGACGATGAAACTAATGGCGTTTTCTTCACTTATTTGAATCAGTTTATCATGAATTACCCTTTTAAATTATTATTTTTAAAATCAAGTTGATTGGTGTGTAATCGATTTCATTAGCATTTTACACCTTCCTCACTCTCTAAACAAATATACTTAATTTGTTATTTCTTAGTTTGTTGTAACTAAGTGTGATTTACGGTACAAAAATTGTATAAAATTATATCAAATACAACTCTTGGGCTTATAAAATATAAACTTCAAACAAACATAATTCATGCTAAATATTTTATATATATGTTGGCAAAATTGCGCTTTGTTGCCGGGTTCAAACCTATCGTAATATTGTAATCAAATAATAAGAAGAATATTAGAGGAACTTCGTTTGACATTCCTCTTTATTTGAATCTTACCTTCGTCTTGGTCTTAATTAAAGACATTTGAGAGGTACTAACTACTGTGCTATATATAATAGGATTTTACACTTATTTTCACACACAAGTATTTCTTTTAATATAAGTAATTATCATTGTTAGACTAAATATTTTTTATGTCTACATAGAAAAATAATAAATTGGGTTATTTAGAATAAATAATTTAAAAAATTACTTCGGAATTTAAATTTAATTATTTTTTATACTAGAACATGTTCGTAAAATATAATATGGAAAAACTTTGGCAATTTTCATTTATTAATTTCAACATTCATAATACAGTTTGAGATATATTTAAAACACACTTTTCTGCTTGTCCATCTATTGGATTTTAAAGTTGAAAGATAAAAATGTTTGCATTTCTAACTTTAACATAATTTAAGATGTTTTCAAACACCTTCTGTTTGTAGAAATCTGTAGCATTTAAGGGATAAAGATTTGTTCTGTTTTAAACTTGTGCCTTGTATATGTTAGCGATTGTAGTTAATCATATAACCGTTTGCTGTAGGTTTCTTTTCTTTGATGAATACGTAAAGGAATTTGTAGTTACACCGCGCCCATATAATCATCACTTATTTGTTATTCTTCTCATATACTCAGATGACTTGTCTTATTATGATTCATGGTTGTTTATACGAGTACAAAAATCTTTTTTTTAACTGAAATAAAATTACATATACAGTAGCTGTAGATTACTAGTATTATTTTTTTATTTAATTTATTACATATTTATTTATGGTTTCAGATTTTTTTAATTACAGGATTTCGATTATGATGATCAAGAAATAGAAAACCAATATTTTGAAATTTCAAGTAGGCAAGATGTCGGCATAGCTGATTATTGTGAACTCTCGGCTATGTCTCATCAAGCCAATTTGGATTTCGATTGCGTCAGTGATGTACAAAACTAAACCAAAACTTTAACATAATCATTCTACTTAAGTATGGTGATATAATAATCACAAAATTGCAATACCAAATACACGAGATGTATTAAGATTAAATATCGTCGTCGTCAGATCAATAGATCCAAATTATTAGGCTGTTTGTATTAATATCCATGCATGAGGAGAAACGTCAAATAAATTGATAATTACAAATTAGTTACATTACTACTAAGGACCAATTCTAGTATTCTGCGAAGTAAGTATCGCATTATGTATATTGTACCTTAAGTGCAGAAAGTAATCTATTCCAGACTTATGGGAAATAGGTCTTCTGCAATAGTAGCTCACTATACCTTTTCTGGGATCAAATTAAACATATTTTTATTCAACTTTAAACAACATATTTTACAACTAAATAGGGAATAAAACGTGCAAATTTTTGTTGACGGTGTCGTCGGTGTCGCAATTAATTGCAAGTTCGTTATCTTTCATTTTTACTGACTAGGGTTCATTGTAATTTAGTTTAATTTTTAATTTCACATATAAATGAAGTATTCAATGTAGGTATCCAATTATTTAATAATTTTTACAGATATATCACGTAATAATATAAGCAACGATTTATGCATAAATCCTAAGTGTATCTTATACATGGTGATGCCGATAAACGGCCTACTAGAAATATCTTTAGGACTAGTGGTAACTGAATCATGAAAATTGGAGTGAAGGGGTTGGTTCTGAAGAGTGAGCTATTTAATGAAAATATTTTCATCTATTTGCTACTTCTGGTTATACCGGAAGTTGTCTGTAATATCGCTATTTTTTTATTTTTTTTAATTTCAAAAATATTTACGTTATTCTGAACATTTTTTGTTAAAATTTCCCTATGCCTATTGTAAACCATTTTTGAGTTATGATCCTTTATTGTCTTTTTGCAAACCTGGAAATCCTTTTTGGTGGATTTTTTTAAGGCAAAAAGGGTTCTGAACCAAAAAATGGTGTATTTGCTCCTTCTGTCTGACTAACCACTCCATCAAGGTAACATTATTATTTTTGTCAGTTTCTTACGGGATTCCCAGACTATTTTTTGCTCATAAGTTATAGACTTCAGAGCTCTTAAAGCTGCCTGGCTATCTGTAAGAATGTTGATTTTTGTTCTTCGGGTGTGTATTTTCATCTACAATGTAATTGGAGATTTGTACAAGTGAAAATTCTGTCCCAGCCGTTTCCTCTATCTTGAACCATCTTTATATAAAACAACTTAGTCCTTTTCCAGCGCTGGTTTGATTTCTCCAAAGGTGCACGGTTTTTTCCTAGATTACTTAAGAGCATATAGAACATAATAACTGGTTAAGTCAAACTACGCAAAATACCTACTTCAACACTTCACATAAACCAATAGAATTCAAATAAAAAATAACATTTAGACATTCTTGAATAACTTGAAATAAAAAGACGAAAATTCTCCACTATTAAACTGTTTACTTTGAGTCTTCATTTTATTTATAGATAAGATAAGTAAGATAGATAAATGTACCACCAAATACTTTAAGGGAAAACAGGCGTGTGTTAAAGAGTTAATACTGGTGGAATAAGGAAATAAAGAAGCTGTGGAGTGAATGTATGAAAGAAAGAATTAAGATGCTAAAGGAAAGCGGAGGGATAACGGATGAAGAGGGATAAAAAGAAGGAATAGAAGGAACTGAGGTAAGATATAAGTGAGGAAGAGTTATTGGAACTTGGTACTAGAGGAAGATTGGGAGAAGTGAATAATAAAGAAACTCTAGGGCGGTAGAAAAAATTAAGGGGATAAGGTTGGTAGAGGAAGTTAGAAGTAGAGGAGAGGTATCAAGAAAAGGAAAGCACCAGGGTGCTGAGGAAAGACGAGTCCTCAGAAGTGTGGAAGGTGGTCAGAGTAGTACTGGTGAAGAAAGCGGGTAGAGAGTGGAAGCGAGCAAGGGAATATATGCCCATCAGCCCGCTGTGTGGCATGGGAAAGTTGTTAAAAGTGTTGGTAAAGGTTAGGAATGAGGAGGATGATAGTAAAAATTGGGGTTTTAGGAAAAACCAGCATGCGTTTGCGAAGGGAAGTCATGGAGAACAGCTGGAAGAACAAGAAATTGACCTACTAGTATTTTTCGTTGTCGGTAACGCGTTCAATAATGTAAGCCAATGAACGGTGTTAAACGCATTGTTAAGGCTTGGAGTAAGGAAGGGGCTGATGGAGGGACACTCTGGTGTGCATTTTATGTGGTTAGTAAGATTGGGGAAAAATTGAGAAAAGATGGACTGGGGTGTGCCAGACGTGTGAAGTGGAGGATGTTCGAGTTTAGATGTTAAAAGAACGAAAAAAGTGTTAAAAACAAGTTGAAAACGAAACATGGAAGAAGGGAAGAGGAATAAAAATTGAGGTAAGCGGTAAGCATTATTAGAGTATGGACAGGTTTTTGATGGTGCGAGTGTTAAGGATAATAGAGAGGAAGAGTGTGCGAGGGACCCGGCACCTAACCTAACTTCGTAGTCAAGGCACTTTTACCCTTTTCATACACCATGTTTTATAATATAAGTACGATAGTGCTTAATACATAATACCTAAAAATAAATATTGCAGCTGCGGTACTATACATTTTTAGTCACAATTATGTATGAAGTAATAAAATTTGAAGTTACAGAATTGTTCTCAAAATGCGCTCGATTATTCGGTAACACTCGATTTTAAAAGGGTCTTTATTTACAACGACAACGTCACTTTCACTTAAAGTTTTATCAAAACACTATGGGATTTTTCATTATAACACTATACAGACTCTATTTACTGAAGGTAATTATGAACTAATCTAGCGCTTCCAGAGTGTAAAGGTTAAGAGGAACTCCAGTTTACAAAACAAGGCAAGCAAGGCAACTGCAAAATGTTCTCTGTAGAGTCCGTAATGTTCGAATATTAGAGTCATAGGGGCAATCCCTACAAATAAAATATTAAAAGTATCGGTATAATAAACTACTATTAAAATTCATTTCTGTATTTGAGCAAAAAAATTGGTTGAAAACTTCATAATTCACCATGCGATACTTTTTGCGACTAGTATAGTTTAAGTGAACATATAGGAGTATGTTAACTTTTTTTAATTGATTAGTCCATGTAATTGTTATCTCTTACAACATGAATGAAATAATAATCAATACCGCTCAAATTATCGTAGGTACTTCTTACCTTAATAAATTTCTATATTGGTTCGACTCTGGTTTCAAGTTTAGTGATATACAATGCTAAAATTTAAATTCCGAGATTTTAAATTTAAAGCAGATAACAAAACACCCATAAGTATCCACCTGTGATGTGACAGAGAAATAAACAGTGGTATCGTTAATTTAAAGAACAAACGAAAAACTTTCCAGAAGAACTAGTTTTAATATTAACTGGGTTTTCTTATAACATCAGCTCTTTACACCATTTTAATAACTGTTCAGGGTCGGTAAAAGTGGGTATGATTATTTCCCCTAAATACTAAACAGAAATAGTACCCCTTGTACCGAAAAAAATAAGAGGACATTACCAACTGAGCACGTAGCTGAGAACCTATTTTTGCTCCATGGTATTAGCAATATTGCCATTGATTTAAAACTATTTTATTTAAAAATATTCCAAAAAGAATCATATAATCAACTTGAGCTGCTCTCCCTAGATTTACTATGTTTGAAAGTAATATTTTTTCTGTAAATATAGGCAACATCTCCAAGGCAAAAAGTATGAAAGAAAAAGTACATTCACGAAGGTTCTGTAAAGTAAACAAGAGCATGCGTGGAAAATTAATGAATTAATCTTTCAGGTTAACGTCAAATATTTTGAGCTGCATAATTTTTTCATTGTATAATTACAGAAAATACTAAGTAAAATATTATTTTGGGTTACAGTATCATTGTGAGTTTAACTAATGTAAAGACAAAATGGAAAAATATTTTTCCTTACTTATTTAATAGTCCGCCTAACTATAATCAATTGACTAATTCATGTATTTTCAAAACGATTTTTAAAACACACTACTTATTATGAAATCAAAACAAAAATTATTGGATATATTGATTTCATAGTCATGTGTCATGTGAAATGGGAATTCGGTGTTTTCATTAGAAATAAATCAATGAAATTCCTTTGTAATCATATAGTAAATTATAAATATTTAATCCTAAACTCATTACAACGCAACAATTCTGGTTATTTTTTATATATCAAATTGAAAGTAAGTTAAAATCGGTAAATTCAAATAGAGAAGTCGAAACACGGTCGTGACGTCAAAACTCATATCGATGACAGTTTGTTTAAATTTAATGTGTGGTAATTGAGAGAGTTGGACTTTTATTTTTGATTTTATTGTGAATTATTATTTCAGTAGGGTTTGTGAAAGCATTGTCAAACAATTTACCACCATTAGACATTTTCATGGTTAGGTTAGGTTGGGTTAGGTTAGGTTTGAATGCAGCTGAATTTCGAAATGTAAAAGCAACAGCGTAAGTACTTATTTTGTGATTTTTGCATTAAAAAATATCTGACTTATTTTTAAGAAAATCAACAAAAAATAAAGAAAAGAGATGAATAAATATAAATATAAAACTTCGCACAATCTCGCAGATACACTGTTTACAATAAAATGATGGCGCTTTCAATGTCAATGACACATACGAGTAGTGACGTAGGCCACCCGTCAACAGTCGTTTACGCGGCAAATGTCTGAATTTGAATTTGAGGATGGAATAACTATGCTACAAAAATTTTTTAATTTAAGTTTTTTTGGTTTTTGGGGTAATTGATTGCTGCTCTCTCTTCCTGCATGATTTTGAAAAAAATGGAAAACACCGAATTACGTTTCCACGATGGAAATACGTATTTTTAAAAATAACTTTATTTACAGCAACGACTTTTATAGATTTTACATCTGAATACAATATAATAATAATTAAAGTCCCAATAATTCCCTATTTAAACACTTTATTTTCTTAATTATCCCAAAAACTTAACTTGTAAATGACTTTCTAATGAGCTTTAAAACAATACAAAAACTTAATAATAATAAAATTAACAAAAAATAAAATGGATTCTTCCGACTACGTAACTCCTCCATCCCTAAGAATAAAAAATAAGGAGTATTTTTCATTTTCTTCGTTAATCTTCCTTCTTCTTCCTCTTCTTTCTTCTTTCTTTTGATATTCATTTGTCTTTCTTGACATCTAGTTACATTGAAATTAGTTTAAATTATTAAATTATTTCCAATTATTAAATTTTTTTTCTTGCTTTGATATTAAGTGAAATTAATTGAAAATTATTAAATTATTTTTTATGTATTAAATTTCTTTTCTTCTTGTCTTGATGAGTTGAAAATTGTTAAATTATTTAAAAAGTTTTTAAATTTAATTATAAAGTCTTCTTCTTCTGGTACTGGTTTCTTGATCTTGAATTTCTTGATTTCTAAGTGCCAAATGAGGATGGGTATTGGTTTTTAGGATGGGTTTTAATAGGGTTTTAATAAAAATAGGGTGTGAAATTATTTAAATTTTTCAGGAACAAATAATATGTCAAAAGATCCCTAAATTGAGGAATTCTGTTCTGTTGATATTCAAACTTTGTTTTAATATTTATTGATTAATGTAGTGAATCCAATAAAATCATTATTACTATCGTCCATAGTTCGATGCTTCTTAGATAATCTAAATTAATTTTATTAAATCTAATGGGGTTTTAAATGATATATTTTCTATTATTTTTGAAATCTTTAAAAATATTTTAATATGTAATTAAATTAATTTTTTCTATCATTTGATTTACGATCGATTAAGTGTAGGACTCTTTCTAGATTTTCTTGCGATGCTTTTGTGATATGTTCTCTTATCGGTTTCTAGTAATACCCCATTATATTGGAGATTTTAGGTACCTTTTTATCCCATGATTTTGTACTAATATATGCCGTTTGTTGATTTGAATAATCTATAGGGTCTGATCTATTCTGATTGATTTTATTAATTCATTTTTGCTTAGTTTCTGCATTTCGTTCTCGAATTTCATCATTATAGGTATTAATTTTGTGGCCCGTTTGTGATTGTTAATATAACTGGAAACTATATACCATAAAATGATCATTTAGATCAAAAGGGTCAGGGTTATTAATATGGCCTGTTATTACTTAAAATGTAGTAAATTTAGTTACGGAATGAATTGAATTATTGTAGGCTAAGATTACATATTTCATTAATTGATTATTGTTGAGATTTTTATTATCTTCTTTTAAACATCTGAGATGTTCAATAATAGTGGAGTGGAATCTTTCGACAAGGGAATTTGAATTGCTATTTTTGGATGTGGTGTAATGGAGTTCAATCTTGTGTAATTTACAGAAATTTTCCAAATCGTAATTTTTGAATTCTGTACCGCAATCGGCGGTAATTTTATAGGGAAGTACGTGATTGACAAAATTTAAGAGGTTGTCTATGACAGATGTACCATTGATGCTTGGTAACGGATAAGACTGTCCATATCTAGAAAAGGAATCGATAATTGTTAAATAAGGTTGATTGGAAAAACGAAAGACATCTATATGAATATGTTCAAAGGGTTTTGATGCAGTTGGGGTGAGATTAAATTTTATGACAGGGGGATTTCTATCGTATTTGTTTCGAAGACAAACTTCGCAATTGTTTATAAACTTTTCTATATCTTCGGACATTTTGGGCCAATAGTATATAGAACTAAGTGATGTTTTGACTTCGTTTATACCTCTATTATTTTTTTTATAAATAATATGATATTTTTTTTGTTCATTTTTTTCCTCTAATGTGAGAACATCTTCCAAAACTACAGTACTATGTATTAATTTATAAGCAGAATATTTAAAATATTTTTGAACAGTTGTAATAAATATTTCAGGGGTAAGTGAGGTTCTAAAATAAATAGCATAAACTTTATTAGGGTCTAGATACTCCTTCATAAATTGAAAAATAATCTGTTCCAGATCTAAAGGCCTACCAGTGTCACAATGGCAAAAAGTTCTTTCAGAAGCTTTACAATCAATCAGATCATTACTCTGTACTGCAACCAATGCTACTCCTCACGAGAGAATGTTCTTTCACAAGAGAAAATGTGCATCTGTAGTAGCCCTACCTTCGTGGTTTAATACCCCACAAAAAATACTACTGCGAAATTTTGTAAGACAAAACAAGTATGATCCTCTTGTAAAAGAAGTTAGTAGATCTCCTAGAAGCCAATCCCTACTATGCTCTTATTCGACTGCCGGATGGAAAAGAGACTACAGTTAACCTGCGTCACCTCGCACCTGCGGGAGAAGAACCTGGATCTTGTTACCATCAAGACGATGATGACTCAGGACCTCAAGCTGTAGCAGAACCTGACTCTACTGCCCAATTCAGACTATGGGAATGGGGAAGATCAAAATATCGTGTCACACGACCTTCACCATATTTGAAGAATTATGTTTTTAAATAAAGAGGGGAAGAGCGTGATGATATTTATTTAGTGTAGTTGGTAGCATTTACATAATGTCATTATTTATGTCATGTGTTCATCTTAAACATTTGTTATACTTTTGTTCTTTTGCTATATTTGTAAACAACACTTACAGAATGTAATTAGTACAGTTTTTAAGTTTATTAAAACCTTGATATTATAAGGTTTTTAGTTATTTTTCATTACAGCTACTATGTTATCAAACACTCTATGTAACATTATAAGTAATTTTGTAATGTGAACCACAAAGTTGTCAATTTTTGTTATAAAATTTTTTTGCATATTATTATAGCGGATCAACTGAGCTTAACACACTAAATCACTTTCCTCTTTGTCGAATAAAAACGATTTACCTGCTATATCCGAAAAAAGTAATAAAAAGTCTTCATAGACTTAGAACTTCCCGATACAATATTTCTTGTCTTGCTCATTTTCATAATTTAAAGATTACTTAGTAAATCAACAAAACACAATAATTATCATTTTATACCAACAAAGAGAACAACATCAATAATGTTGATTCAAATATTTTCGGGTGGTATTTAAAATTATTCTAGGTAGTTGTGGGAATGGTAACCGAGTGGAGGAGATTTTTAATTTCAATTACAGCATGTTTAATTTTAATGTTAATTTTTTTTAATATGATGGTAGATTTAACCAAAATTCTATGCTTTTGTGAAGAGCTTGTGTAAATGAACAAATTCCTGGAAAAAATAATTAGCAATATTTATCCTTCCATTTACATATTTACTACTTTTTATTAAAAATCGGCTGTCACAGAAGCATAGATAATAGTTGCGTTCTTTTTGACTGAGATCTCAGCTCACTTCAAGTGATCTGATATAAAGTGATGTGAGTAAGCACCAAAAAGAACGACAAACGCGCGACCTACGATTTCTTGCTCCCCACCACTTTATTTCCGACTCAATTCTAACTGATACCACCGCATAGCACATTCAGCATCGGTAAAGGGGGAGGAAAAATCTCAGCTCACTTCGAAGTGATTGAATCGATGTGAGCTGAGATTAACTGAGATCTCAGTCAAAAAGAACGCACCTAATGTACTACAGAAAGCGTATGCAAAATTTAAATCAGATTGAATGACCCGTTTTTGTTCTGGGCAATAAAATAGTAAAGCAAATAAAAGTTATATTCTAATTAAAAATACTTATTTTGTACGTTTACTATAAAGTCTCCAAATATTTACTCCACATTTGGGCAACAATCAGACTGCCTTTCTATTCCGATGGGTTCTGATAGATGAATGGCCAAACATACTAATTCTATATGCTAATTCTATATCGTCAGATGCTAATTCTATAGCGAAACGGCCGTCATTGCATTTAAAAACATATTTGCGAATAAATAGTGAAAGTTTAACTCAACCGTTTAGTTGTTTATTGTTCTTAATAAGATGGACTTTCACATAGTAAGGGTTAGTACAATCAATGTCACCTATATTTTACATTTAAGTAGGTATTAAGTAGGCATCTCTCAAAAAGTGTTTGACAGTTCTAACCTATATTCCAAATTCATTAAATTTTCCTAAACAGCTAAACCAAGAGCTCTAGTCTCCTTGAGCTAAACTTTAAAAATTAATAATTATATTATCAAAATGTCTGATATCAGCGATATAGAATAATTACCATCGACTCCTCCACATATATCGGAGAAAGCAGAAAATGCAGTGCAAAATATTTTGCTTCAAAAATCTAAGAAAGTGTACGAAAAATTATATGGACTGGAGAAGTACAAAAATAATGTTTCAACATTCTCCGAAAATGTTTTGACTGCCTATTTTCAAGAATTGATGGAAACTATGAGATCATCTAGTACATGGACACATTATTTAATAATAACATCGTTGGTAAATTTTAACCATAATATAGACATTTCTAAATATAAAAAACTACAAGCTTTATTAATGCGAAAGTCCGAAGGATATGTTGGAAAAAAATCAAAAATATTTTCACCTGAACAAATAAAACCGTTTATTCATTCGATTCATGCACGATAGATTTCATTAATTTCGAGAATATTTAATAGTTTTACCCGTGGTGAAGCGGGCTAAGACGCTGATTTTGGACTAGACACGGGTTCGAAGCCTAGTCTAAGTCATGTTGCTTATTTATTTCTTATTGTTATATTTATTTAATTTATTTTTTGTTTTAGGTAGCAATGATCTTTTGAATAATGGGAGCCTGCCGAAGGCATGAATTACATGACCTAAAATGTGAAAATATCAAAGATATGAATGGAATCTTAATTGTTAATATGGTAGAAACTAAAACCAAATTACAACACCCCATCTTTTTTCGTTAATTACATTAATGGAAAATGCACGATTCAAAACATTGGTATTAATAAATTTGGTAATTTAGGGAAGGAAATAGCAACATTTTTAAGTCTGCATGATCCGAATTTATATACAGGGCATTGTTTTCGAAGAACATTTGCAACCGTATTAGTTGATGCCGGTGGTGATGTTACTACCTTAAAACTTCATGGTGCCTGTAAACCAAATTCAGTGGAGGAAGGCTACATTGAAAATTCGGTTCATAATAAAATCAGCATTTCCAATATAATATTGAGCTCTATTGAGAGTAACAATAATGAAATAAATGTATACTTAAAAAAACATTGTACCTATAGACTATCTATTATTTCTGAAATCTCATTAAATTTTGTTCAATAATAAACACTTAGGCACTAGGCACCATAAATCCATTATTATTTATTGCCTTTCTTTATCAAACTTACTAAAATTTATGTACCTCTATCACTTTTTTTCATTAAAATTAGTACATCCCGTTACCTCTGACCTAAATCGTATATTCTTTAGCATAGCTGCAACTCATTCGTTCAATACAAAATGTACCTTACGGTATACCCTCTTAAAATATATTTTGGTACGTCTATGAAATCTACTTAAATGAATGATTTATTACTCCTTGTTCTTTCTATATAGACTATAGTGCGGTTGTCCCATAGACATATCAAATTTCGGGATACTTCGTGCACTCTGTACACACAAATATTATGCAGAATTCATTACGCAGTCGATAAATTTCATATTGCTAGAAATAAGTTTTTATATCTGAACAAAAGACAATATTGTTTTACATTGAAAAAAATACCGATGCACGCTAAAACGTTGCTGTATTTCCTAGTGGAATAAAATTGTTTTTCAGTTGATGCCAACAATTTTAAAGTTCATTCAGAAAGATCCAAGCCTTTCTGCTCATTTAGTAGGTATACTTTTAAAATTGGAATATTTTTTATGAGCTAGTGTTTCAATGTCAATTTGTGATGAGCTTGGTGATAAATATTGTTATGTAGCATCAGATAATAAAAAAAAAAACAGATTAATGATAATAAAATTCTTTTCATGAACTTTTGCGAGCAGAGCTTAGTGTTTTCATAAAACGTTTAGATGCTATTCCCCATTCCCAATCATATTGTGTAACACTCCTCCCAAAAGCACTTGCTGATTAAATTCTTGTAAAGCCATTAAATTTAGAAAATAACTAGCTTCAACTTTTTTCGTTTTGAACAAAAGTTATTTCGTAAAATAGTTCCTAAGAAATAGCGTAGCTGGATAATTATATTAAAGGATTTAAATCAAACAAGTTTAATCAAAAGTTATTGACTTACTATATATAACAACAGTAATAATATTTCAATAAAGCTAACAATTGGTGTGCGAGCTATCACCGAGAACATTAAAAAATATTAAAGTATAAAAAATTTGGTGTTTACTGTATCACTTTTTGTTAAGTTTATTAGGTAAGTACTTATCTACTAATTTGTATACTTATTAATCTAAATATTTAAGCAGTTGTTTATTTGCGGTGAGATAATGTTGACTAAGGTAGACCTGACTTGAATAAAGAATTCATTACATCACTGATGATGGTATATTTTTGTACTATTACTTTAAATCCTTGCTTTTTAAAATATTTTGGAAGTTTATTTATTTCAGTATGTAGGATATGTATATTTTAATAAAAGTTATATTTTATGGATGATTCCAGTATTGTATAAAATAATGAAAATAAATTAACCACTAACTACATACACACCTTGTGCATGTGGCCTTTCTATAAGGATACAAAATTCATTGCGAAATAGTGAAAAACTAGAAGGCCCGAAATTGATAGTTCTTACCAATTCCAAATTAAAAAATATACTAATAATTTGAAAAATCTAGTATAAGAAAATCTTTATCTGATTATATTATTTAATATAATATAAAATCCACAAAGTGTGAAGCGAATTGTGACGTAAAAATTGATTTTTTATTCAAATCGAGTCTAGTCACTGTTTTAGTTACCGAAACTCTACAGGAGAAATATTATCCAGTGCGTAAAATCTATTTAATTGTGGCTAAATGCTTTCTCTAAAAAATTCAGAGCAACACACATTAAAGGTGGCGTAAATGGTTTCACATCATCTTATCTAAGCATATAATTGCACCTAGTAGAGCAAGTAGTGACCAATTAACTATATAGCGAATCGAAGTTGGTAGTTATCAATCGAGAGAAAGCTTAGTGGTTATAAAGTGATATGTGGTCTAATTAAACCAAAAAGTCCCTTAACTGATCACTCACCAATGAAACTGCAAAAGCCGGTTTTATTAAAAAATCACAGAACCTTATATAATTAAATTTTCCCTAGTTCTAAGGCACAACTTAAATAATTAAAGTTTAAAAATTACGTAATAACAATGATGATTTGTTAATATGTATATAGAGGGATGAGTAGAAATGCTGATTAACATGATACTATCAAATACTAGTAATGTACCCGTGTATAAATATTATGTTACTATTAGAATGAAGATAATTTAAAGCAATTTTATCGCCAACTACAACACCAGAAGATTAAAAAAAATGTCTTAAAATCTCGGTATTATTTTCATGGCAATCTCTATTTTACGTAACTCAACTGACAAAAGCACATAAGTAAAGGTAGACTATACATGACATAGTAAAATATATACTCTTTCAAGCTTCATTTTATTTTCAATTTTGGATCGCACTAAATCATATAACTATAATTTTTTGGTGCATTAGCAGATAATGCACCAGAGAGAGCGTACTCTTTTGCTTACATATAATATATATGTTACGGTTAAAGTATTTACTTGGCTAGTATATAAACTAGTTGGATAGTATACAAACTATCCAACTGCCTGGTTATTTTGATAAAAAATCATATTTTCACTAAAATAGCTACGAGCAATGGCTGGTTTGTATGCTATCCAGCTAGTTTATAAACTATACAAAATTTATCGCTAAAACACAAACCACAAGGAAATTACACAAATTAGCTAGCATTTTTGGCTAGTTTGTAAACTTTGGATAAAGTGTGAACCTGATATTGGTAGTAATATGGGTAGTTTAGTGGGGTTATGTTTCGTCAAGTGTTGTGTGTTGTGCCGCCGTTGTACTGTTGTGTCTCGTGAAATTTGTTTAAGATTAGTTATCAGGTAATTAAAAATTAATCAACAGCAAAAATTTGAAAACCTACTATTAGACGTTTATGACCAAAAGTCGCAAAATTCAAATTTAATGAACGATAGCGATTATAGTGAACTTTTGCAACGTATTAAGAGAATACGCGAAACTGGACCTGACAGTAGTAACAAGAGTGATTATCATGTGACAAATACTTATGATTTACAAATAATCGAATCATCTTATGTAATTCTACATAGAAGATCTGGAAAGATTATTTTACGTTTGAGTGAATGTTATGATGCGATTAAAGCTGCCCATCAGGGAACTGGGCATGGAGGGCGTCAAGCAACAACAAAATTATTAAACGAAAAGTATCACAACTTAACACAGGAAATGGTAAAATTGTTTATTGAAACTTGTGAAAATTGTCAGCTTAAACGGAACAAAACTAAAAAGGGAATTGTTGTTAAACCAATTGTTTCAAATCATTTAAACTCTCGATGCCAAATCGATCTCATCGACTTACAAACTAGACCAGATGGTGACTACAAATTTATATTTGTCTACCAAGACCACCTAACCAAATACGTCAGGTTGAGAGCGCTAAAAACAAAGAAAGCTAAAGAAGTAGCTGAGCACCTATTAGAAGTATTTGTAGACTAGGCAGCCCTTGCGTATTGCAGAGCGACAATGGTCGAGAATTTGCAAACCATTAGGGTAAAAGGCATGCTAGAAAGGAAATGGCACTTTTTATGAGAATTTTCGCCCTCTGTATTTTTGAGATGTAGCTGACATCAAATTTCACGAGACACAACAGTACAACGGCGGCACAACACACAACACTTGACGAAACATAACCCCACTAAATTACCCAAAGAGAATTGGTAACCAACTCGCGTTAGTTGGTTTACATACTAACCAACTCGTTGGTTATTATGTATTACTACCAATATCAGGTTCACACTTTATCCAAAGTTTACAAACTAGCCAAAAATGCTAGCTAATTTGTGTAATTTCCTTGTGGTTTGTGTTTTAGCGATAAATTTTGTATATTTTATAAACTAGCTAGATAGCATACAAACCAGCCATTACTCGTAGCTATTTTAGTGAAAATATGATTTTTTATCAAAACAGTTTGTATACTATCCAAACTAGTTTATATACTAGCCAAGTAAATACTTTAACCGTAACATATACACCCTGAATATATATATATTTCTAGATAATAAACTTTTTAATAATTTGTACTTAGATATACTTAGACTAATAGTATTTTTATCGGCTGTTGGAAGAAGTGGTTATTTCTTCAAAAATTTTAGATATAGGGTAATCATTTATTCTGCATATCATGAAGCTTTACTATATCTACTATCTACCTAAGTCCAATATGTTACATACATAATATGTTATCCAAATACGAAAATAAATAATCTTAAAATATACTTTTAATTCACTTTAAGTTAATGTCTTTTTTTATTTTAAAAATACACAAATTATATATTAATCAGATACTAAACATGTATTAGATATTTTTATTTTTGTATAGTAGCTATTTTTGACTTAGTGCTTTAGTCTGTTGACCCGAGAAATAATGTAGGGTAAGGTGGGGTAATACCGGACAGCCATATTTGTGCGACCGCCTGCATATTATGGAATTTCGCGCGCATCACAGGCTGCCCGTTACATATCTGAATCTCAGTTCTCAGGTTGGTCGTCGCCACGAATTATAACAAAGGTAACAAAATTTAGTGCGTGATTATACCGATTAACTGATTATGAGCTGAATACTGATCATTTCTATTGCAAGAAATTGATGATATTATGTGCTGCATAGCATATGCAGTATATTTTACATATCTTTAAGTAGTTTTAATCATTACTTCCTCTAGTAATTACCACGGAACATAAACAGAAATATGTCGTTTTGGGGCAATGCCGGACACTGTGTCCAGTATTACCCCATATGAATTATTTACATTGGTATTGGGAGATACATGCAAATAATGTTGTTTTAATTTACAGATGCCGCGGAATTATAAAACAGTTACTGACAAAGCTTCGTGGAGAGAGTAGGAGTTATGGAGAATGGTATGTCGCTGAGAAAAGCAGCAATCAAATTTGCAATTCCAAAATCTACGTTACACGAACGAAGTAAAAATCCGACTGTCCTTTCTGTACCTTCCTTGGGCCGGAAGCCAGTTTTTTCAGTTAAAACCGAAAATGAACTTGCTGTTCAAATTAAGAAACTGGCAAAACTTTTTCATGGAATAACTCCCCAGGAAGTAAGAAAATGTGCTTTTGAATTTGCAAAATCAAACAACATCCAGGTTCCCTTTAATCAAGAAAGAAAAATGGCTGGTAAAGACTGGGAAAAGGGATTCATATCTCGTCATAATATCACGTTAAGAAAACCAGAAGCAACCAGCATTAACAGAATTACAGCTTTTAACCGCAACGAAGTTACAATTTTTTTTCAATCATTTATCCAGACTTATGAAAAAATATGAATTTTCACCAAATAAAATTTATAATTGCGATGAAACGGGGGTCACCACTGTGCAACACCCACCTAAAATATATGCTGAAAAAGGTCAGAAGCGTGTTGGATTTGTTACCAGCTGGGAAAGGGGGAAAACAACCACCGCGATGTGTGCTTTCAACCTGCCATGTTTATATTTGCACGCCAAAGAATGGCACACCATCTTCAGTGAAACGGTTCCCTGGGTGCCATTTACGCATGTTCTAAAAATGGGTGGATTACAAAAGATATATTTCTTGCATGGTTACAAAATTTTCAAGCATTTGTAAAATCATCCAAAGAAGATCGAATTATTTTAATCATGGACAATCATGGTACTCACTGCACGTTACAGGCATATAATTTTTGTAGAGATAACGGTATTGCTGTTCCCTCCGCATTCATCCCACCGCCTTCTCTAAAGACCGCCTACAACTCTGAATGTTGCAAATATTTGACCAGCCATCCGGGGGAGAAAATCACGCCTAGTGACATTGCTGAATTATTTAATTTAGCATTTAGTAGAGTTGCAACCCCTGAAAAGGCCATCAAGGGTTTTAAAAAAACAGGTATATTCCGCTACAATCCTGACGTATTCAAAGATGAAGAATTCGCTACTGCAGAAACCCTTCAATCCATTGTTTCTGATGCACCTCATGAATCTACCCTGGAAAAAACAATAATGCAAACACACGAGACTACACTTGAAAAAAATAATGGTTTGAATGACACAGAAATAAGTGTTTCCTTTGCCGAGATAATTCCTCTACCATCTTGCTCTCACGAAAATGTTGTGAAGAGACAAAAGGGAAACAAGCAAAATTCTGTTGTATTTACGTCAATACCACTAAAAGACGAGCTAGAGAAAAAAGAAGAGAAGAAAAATCAAAAAACAATCAAATCAGATAACAAGGCTAAAAGAAATGTATTCATGACACAGGAGGGGTCTACATTAAGGGAAAAATCAAACCAAAAAGTGCCGTAAACTATAAAATATGTGAAGAAGGGACAGTGAGAGAGAGGATTATGACGATGTAAAGGATAAGAACATTACCGAAGACATTTACATTTTGTATGGAGAATTTGGTAAAAACAATTAACTTTGGCTTGTGAATTGTGGTCACTGGGCATACAAGGCATGTTCCAGCTCATTAAAAGACAAAAAGTTTATTTGCGACTTTTGTTTGTAAAAGGTGTCCGAATTACCCCAACATGGAGGATAATACCGGACAATGACAACTTTTTTTATATATACATTTTTTTAATTTTGTGGCAAAATTTAAAAAAAAATTTGCTAAAAATTTGTAGACTAATATGTGTTCTTTAGTTTTGCTTGGGTTTAATGTTTTAATGTCGTCGAACAATAAAATTAATGCTAATTATCTTTAAGTGTCCGCCATGACCCCACCTTACCCTAATATTCCCTTTTTATAGTTCGGCTCATAACAGATGAAGAAGTGCTTAATTATTGAAACCTGTACATATTGTACTTATCCCTCTACATATTTCTTTTGATTTATTTATTTTTAATACTGTTTTGATAAAGCATTCAAATTAAAATAAGAATATCTACGAATAAAAATAAATTTATAAAATATTCTACGTTTAGTTTAAATACTATTAAATAAGAAAATACCAATTTTATTTTCATCTTCATACGACGCTTTGGAATCATAGGAAAAAGGGTTATCTAAACCGAACAACAACCCGAAATCACATAATTAAGGATTTTTTTTAGATATTAATAGAGAACTGAAATGAAGAAATTAATCCATTGATTTTAAGTAACAAAACAAATCTCTAATTTTTTTTTACTATTAGTAAATTCTGCACAATACGTTAATTTTAAAATGGCGCGCACAATGGCTAAATCCCTTAATGTCAGTTCTGAAGAGAGTAACAATCAGTATAACTTTCCCAAAGGGCATTAACATTTCAGTTTAGTCATTTATTCGTTTCAAATAAATTAAATGGGATGGTTTTACAAACAATTTAATTTATCACTGAAAAATACTAAATAGGTTTGAGCCGAAAATTAATGCTAAATACCAATACTGATTGTCAAAGTATTTTTTTAAACTTTCCACGATTCATACGAAGCAGTCCAATAATTGATTGCCGTCCAGGATGGAAATTGATTAATGAACTGTTTAAATTCTTTCGAGGCTTTGCCTGGACCGAACAAATAATGAGAGGTTATCGCCAGATCCATAATAGGCCTTCTGTGGTTTTTTGGCGTCTGAAAAAGATACTCAAAATAATTTAGTTGTATTACATCATTAAGTCAAGCATTACTACTTTAAACAAAAAACTATAGATGCGAAAAGAGTCAGAGTAATAAACATGAAGAGAGGGGTAAAAAGTGTTCTTGTTAAATATTGGCACAATATAAAAAATAAATATATCACTATATGTTTAGTAGCAGTTGCAGGCGAGACAAGACAGGTCATGATGTCACAGGCCAAATCCTTACTAACATTTTAGTATTATAGCAGCTCTGAATTGAAATAGTACAAACGTGGAATAAAAAATTATTTTTCTACGACAACCTCGATAAATGTCCTTTTTATAACTGTAAATTCAATCATAAACAAGCACATTTTGTATAGAATTTCATTTTTGCATCGGCTGATAGGCAAATTGCTAAGCAACAAATGCAAATTGGAATATTTCGTGTTAGGTCTAGGTTTTCTCCAAAATCACGACGACTACGGCTTGTCAAATTATGACGTCCAGCGAAAAATTGATGAAATGTCAGCAGATCATTTCTGTCAAAGTATGCAATGTATAAAGGTCTATTTATAAACTTGCAGTTGCCGTTGCTGTTGCCGTTACCGTTCCCGTTCCTGTTTGACGTTGCAGTTGCCGTTCGTAGTGTCAATTTATATACTAGATGTTCGATGATGACTGAAGTTCGGCCAATACTTCGAAAAAGAAAAAAAAGAAAGTTGAGCGATTTTTGTTTATTGTTTTTATTATAAAGTTTGAATTTTCGTGAAGTTTTATTAAGGATTTTTGTTACTATAATGTTAGTAACTTGTTGATATAATGGATGACGATATCTATTTAGGTCATCTGGGAATACTTCTACAATTGCTATAAGTTAAATTAAGCAAAGATGTATAATACACGCACATTCACATACAGAGTTGAATAAATAAAACATCTTCTTGGGTTTTGATTGGTTAATACGCGAACGGCGAACTGCAAAAGTGAAAACTTCGTTATGTCTGAACGTCAGGGAACGTCAAGCTCAGCAGCGAACGGTAACGGCAGCGGTGAATATAAATGTGCAAATGAGAAAGCAGCTTTTTAACTTTCAACGGGAACGGCAACTGCGAGCGGCAACGGCAACTGCAAGTTTATAAATAGACCTTTAAAAGTGAACGATATGTTGTCATAGAAAAAGTATAGTACGCAGTGCGCAACAAAATAGCAATTTTGTGCTCATTGCATAATATACCATTTGTTGGTTCATCTCCACGGTTTCTTGTGTTTCAAAGTATAATCAGTTTATTTAAAATTTCACGTTATCGTCTGTCATACTATTGTCCATCAGCAGAATTTAATGATGCCAATGATATTAACAGCTACTTCATAAGTGATTCAAGATTGGAAATTAACATAGTATGGTTAGATTGACTAACCATAAAAAAACAGATGTGTTACAGTATTTTATATGGCTCCTTTTTCTTATTTGATAACCAGACTGTATAATCGGATAATTCCTATTATTAAATATTCTTTAGTTGGAAAAGTAAGACAAAAACTTAAAGAAATATAACTATTAGATGATGATGATAGTATTATATTATTTATCTTTTTAAGTTTAGTGTAAGCATTCAAGTATATATTCATTGAAAAAGAAATATAAACTTACTTTAAAATGTATAGAAAATACCAACGGAACCGGTTTTAAACCATAAGCATAATAAATAAAGTAAGTTTTTCTTCCATTCCACAACGGACCTGCCAAAGGCTTATGCGGTGGCAAACTCCAACTTTCCACTTCGACTTCAAGAACTGGAGATATCAATACTCCAATATGCGTAGGACCTAAAAATAGAAAACGAAATCATTGCTTATTGAAGAAAAACCCTTTATTAAGAGGAACATAGTATCTCAGAATAAAATCATTGTCAGAGAAACATGTAAAGTTCTTTTCTACCTGGGGAGTGACGCCCCCACGGGTCCGAGTTACCTGGGCTACCAGGGGAAAATGGTAGTAAAGTGTGTTCAACAATATAGTGCCTACAATAAAAGGGGACTGATGGTGATAATAAACTTCTTAGGTACTTTTATCTCAGGTATTGGTAAGTTTGGGTAAAGAATGCAGGTCAGGATTAAATTTGCAAAAATAATTTTTTAATAGAAACGCATATTAAAGGATATTCACAATAAAATTTAATAAAAATTTAAATATGTTAATATATCAATTCAGTTTCACTATCACTATCGTCGTCTACATTAATTATAAGGGGTTCTATGTTATAGTATGAAATGCACTGTATGAATCCTCCACTTTTATAACATGGTTTATTGTTCTTTTCCAACAATCATCTTCTGGGTTATCTATATTAATGCAATTACAGAAGGACATAATGTAGGTATAGTATTTTGGGTCCGCACGTTGTTCTTTAGTTTTCTCCTCATATGCTCAATCGGGTTGAATACGCAGTAGTAAGGAGGAAGACGAAGAACTGTATGTCCTTTGGATGCTGCAATTGTGTCACATACATATGTCATCTGTATGTTAAATGTCCTTAGAACCTCTAAAAGCTGCGTTTTTGATATCCTTCTTCAAAGTACATGTTGTTTTGGAGCATAAATTCCTGGATTTCCGCTTTTGTATTTGAAGAGTCTGGAACCTTCTTCAATTGGCGACTATGGTAACTGGCATTGTCCATAACTATGACACTATGCGGGGGAATATTTGGCAGTAAAGTGTTTTCGAACCAATCTTCGAACAATTCGGTTGTAGTGGTAATCCAAAGACGAATCTTGAATGTTCTTCCCGAAAGTCCCAAACTGTTGTTTTCTTCGTACATAGAGTAGATAATTCTTCTTATCAAATCTTTATTACCATCATCAGTGGTTCTGGAAACACCACTATCGTTTCGTTTTCGTCTCGGATGAATTGGCCTCGAAATGTGAACTCTCACTGATGATTCCGGTATCCCTGTCAAATCGCTGGTTTCTCTTACAGCAGGAGTAAAAGTCCAACCCCTTTGGACCAGCTTCTGATGAACATATGTCTGACGATTTCTTTGGCATCAAGGGATAAAACTCGTCGTCGAACAGGAACAGTAACACAAGGCGTCGCTGATGCAGTTTCCCAAGGACGAAACATTTTTCACAAAAATTATTAAACAGCACAGACTAACTCTCACTATAAGAACACAAATATAAATTATTATGCTCAACCCAAATAATACAAATACAAGAACCGATCCTGTGTGCAAATTTTGACCATAAGCAATAAACCGTGACAGACGATCGCAATAAAAGTGGTTTATTACCATCAGTCCCCTTTTATTGTAGGCACTATATTGTTGAACACATTTTACATTAACTCTCAAAATGCTTTATACTATACTTTAAAAATTTTAAATTTAAAGGTCATATTTCATATTGCGGGTGACAGAAAATTGTTTTACATCGTAGCAGTTCAAAATTTTATGATCATATGACAATAACAACAACAATAAAGTTTATTTTAACCAATTCATAAAATAAAATAATTAAGTACTGTAATTGTAATTGGACGGCGTTATGCAGAAAGCTACCAACCCTCAATAGTGACAAACTGAGATAATCAAGTTGAAAGATTTTTTTTTTATTTAAAAAATCTGTAGGATATGTTACTATTGCTTCGTAACTTTTTTTTTGACTGTGGATAAATATTTTGGTATTTTCTACATGTTTAAATTAAATATTTTAATTGTAAATTAAGTTAAGGAAATGAATATTTATCGTATTAATTTAATATTAATCTAGTTCATCCACTTTAAAATCTAGATCTTCAACATTGACATTGTAACCGTCAACATCTTCAGTTACAGTGTCACCCTGCAAGTTTTGATAAAAAGTCAATGCATCAGCAGGAATAAGGTGCATCATTTGCATCATTTCCTTTAAATTTTGTAATTTCGCCTCAGCGATAGGCTTTCCGTTAGGCCACAGTGGTATTAAATCGCTAAAGATTTCTTCGTTAGCAGTTCTCGAGAAGATTTTTTTATAGATATTTGTTGATACGGTTGTGAAAAATCGTTTTGTTGTATCATTGGGCGCCCCTTCCAGCTAAGCCTTCTACCCAAATGTAGCAGTATCCTCTATTTTCTTTAGCACTGTGTATTCCTGTATTATACACCCACTACCAAGTGGATTGGAAAGTTTCTGTAAATTAAAAGTATGCTACCAAGGTTTCTGCAAATTAGAATATCAGATAAATTTAATATATGGCTTAGCATTTTTATAGTTTTATAGGTTATATATTAATCTAGAGGTGGTAGGTTTTTACAGAATGCAGAACTCGTATTTTGTTGTCCAAATATGCATCCAACCTAATATCTGATATATTGAGGGTTGGTAGCTTTTTGCATAACGCCCTCCAATTATGATAGATAATGTAAATATTATAAATAGAAAAAAATATATTGAAAAAAATTTTAAACATTCAGTTTTTTTAAGCAGCAACTAATTTATGATCTATACTATATGTAGTAGTAACATTTCAGCAAATAAAATTTAAATGGAAGATAACTAGAACTAGAACATTTTAAGACATACTATATTATGACATATAGTATATTATGTTATATAAAGACACCAAAAGTAAAAAAAGCTAATTATTATTATTATTCTGAAAAACATTGGAGTAAAAAATTTATATTTAAAAAAACTTGTAAAATAATGATTTGGCTAAAAAAAATAATAAACAAAATAAAACATGGATAAAGTTTTATTATTACAAAATAAAATTCATAACAAAGATGGGTAAACCCAAATTCAATTTAATCAATTAGCATATAAAGTATAATTCAGTAGGTAACCGAAATAATAATAAAAAATAAACAAATGAAAGTAATTTTTATACAAACAATTTTAACAAGCTTTAGCTTAGGAACATGAAACAAATAACTTTCACTTTTTTATTATAAAACTTCATATTTTTGGTCAATGACAGCCGTTTAGACAAATGATCATGGTCAAATTGACAATGAACTGTTCTACATCCTCGTTTTCAAATATCAAAGAAATGGTGATTTTAACTCTTTGAAGATTAAAAAGTTCACAAATCTAATGAGAAACTGTAATGTACTAACCAAAAATACCTAATTAAAATAAAGTTTCTCAGTTACAAATAAATCGTTCAACTTACCATCAACCTTTATTACAATTTCTTCTCCGATAGCGGTCGCAGTTCTATTCAAGATGTTCATCGAAACGGGTTTTAAAATCACAGGAGGCGGACCTGGCAACCAATGTGTTTTCCATATCATCGTCATCACAGGTACTAGGTATGGCAACCCACAGTATAAGTAATTTTCACAGTCTTTCACTACTAACTCAGCATTCTGCATGTTAGGAACGTGTCTATCCACCGAATGTGGACTATTAGGGTCCATATCAGCAAACCAATAACCAGTTGATTCGTTAATAACTTTGCCTGTTATATCGTGGAATGTTCTGTGTGTATGCTGAAATAATATTTTATTCAAGTTTTAACAAAAAAGATTATAATAACAGTTAAATGCATAGATTGGACATACGTACCGCTATCATGAATCTTTGAGGGGCCAATGCTCCGGGTTCACCTGAATAAGGAAATCCCAACGGTGTTAGTATCAGTAACGCAAAAGACAATAAAAACAATCCAGTCAAAAGGCTAAAAATTCTTTCTATTCCCCTCACTAATATTCCCAACGGCACGACAAAAGTAAACAAATTTGCAAATATGGAAGTCACAAATATCGACGTAAGGTATTCGGCATGACTACCGGATCCCGCTCTGCCCATTACTGGAATGAACAGATAAAGGGCTCCTATAATTAAATAAAAGCACTGCACAAACGGAAGTCCGAATACGGATATGTGAAGAAGGAGCCATTTCGAATCTGTAAAATGTAAAATGTTTGTTGTTTACACTAAAACAAAGATTTAAAATGAACTATGAACATTAAAAAAAGAACTTCCACTATTTATTTAAAAAATTGCTTTTTTAAACTCAATGACAGCTATTTCGCTAAAAACTAGCATCGTCTGATTTTTACACTTTTGTTTGTAACTAGGTACATGATGTTGATTAAATACTTAAGGCTAGAACAAGTATTAAGATACAACAATATTAAAGTCTAGATGCTAATAGCCATAAAGGATTATCCTGGCTGTATTTCCCTCTGAGATCAGTATAACTGTGCAATGATATAAAAAAAAAACAGGAAAAAACTATATGATGCTGATCTTTACAATAACTTGATATATTTGTAAATTAGATACGTCATTCACCTCAAATGTGGTTGAATCCAATAGAAAAGATCCAATAAAACTCAAAGTCAAAACCACAGACTTTTATTCAGGTAATTTACAATTATTGCAACTAGTTTCGGTCTAGATCAGACCATCATCAGGCTGTAAAGAACACAATAAAATGGTAAGCAAAAAGTGCCAAAAATTTTTTAACAGTAGTAGAAAATGATATTAAACAGGACTAACAGTAATACCAAAGATAATTATTATCTTGGTAATTGTAAATTACCTGAATAAAAGTCTGTGGTTTTGACTTTGAGTTTTATTGGATCTTTTCTAATATATTTGTGTTACAATTACATCTTATCTATGTATAACATGAAGACTCAATCAAAGTAAACAGTTTAATAGTGAAGTACCTCCAAGATTTATTTGTTCATTAACTACTTTAATTGTTGATCTGCTAAATGTCTTTTAATTTCAAGTTCGCCAAGAAACTCTTTTTATCACAAATGTGTAGTATTTAAATGTCATTGCTGTGTATGAGTGAGTTTAGTTGTTCAAGAAGATGTTTTGCATAGTTTGACTTATCTATAAATAGTGGAAGTTTTGTTTAAAAAGTTCTATTTTTAATGTTCTTAGTAAGATGGACTTCCACAAAGTAAAGGTTACTACAATCAATTTCATTTAAAATTAATTAAAAATTGTTTCAATCAGAATAAAATATTTGGTAGGGAACAAAGATTTAAAGAGTACTAAATGTAGTTGAATCAAAATATAGCTTCCTTTTCCACTCGAAAAACCGAGAATAAATTATTATTGATAGTTTAGGTTGTATGAATCAATTCAGTAAATATACAGTGAGCATGTAACGGTTGGGACAAATTCGATAAAAGCTTTATACGACTTAAAGCTCAGACAGGTAGATTATCTTATCGTTTATTTAAATGGCCATGCCCTATTTTGATAAAATCTTTTTGTATACAGATGTCATATTAATTATGTAACATAAGAGACAACGCTGAAAACGCATTGGCGACAGGTAATATCTATATTTAGATCAATATAAAACAAAAAGGCGGAGAATATAAAAAGAAAAAAATACAAGGAAATGCGTTATTACAATCTCAGTATAGAGGTGAGACATTTAAAAAAGGAATAGATTAATTCATAATTTTCATTTAGGTAGGTACATATTCACTCTATCGGAAAATAACCAAAAAATAATATTAAATAACTTACCTCTCCATTTACTGAACAATACGGACTTTAAAACGTTTCCTAGGGCCGCCGAGAACACCCAAAGTAGAGCTATGAAACTGGATCGTAATCTTAAAGCTACTCCTAATAACAATACTGCCGTCCACAGTAGTTGATATGCATCGTAATATAATTGAAATAATAACCATGGAGAACTTTCAATGTCCTAAAATATATTCTATGATACATTTTGGTTAACTATTTTAAGGATTGGATAGGAGGCATTACTAGCAGTGCTTACTGAACGATCTTACCTTCAACAAACAGAATTAAAAAAGCTTGACAATACAGATATAAATCAATCTAGGTAGGTATATGAAATTATATATAACAGTTTCTATAAAACGAAAATAAAATTTCATTTGTTTCAGTTTTAGAACAAGGATTCCCAAACTATTTTGAGTAGAAGACCCCTTTTTTAAAATAAATGAACTGATACCTAAGTCCCCCGGCACCAAATTACTTTAAAAATTCTATTTCTGTGCACTATTACCGACTTGTTGAGTTTTAGTTCAAGTAACACAAATTATACGGTAGGTATATTAAAAGTTCCAGATAAGTAAATATAATTTATAAAAAAACGCGGTTGTCGTTTATGTCAACAACTGAAAAATTAAAATTTCGACCCCTTTGGTATCACTTTGGGACTCCCTTTCTTAGAATATAAAATAAAATATAACTCAAACCACAAAAATGGAAATAGTGGAAATATATTTATAAAGTGTCTATGAAAATAATAAACTTTTATTTTTGATGGGATATCAAATTAAAAATCACTTTGGTTTAACACCCTTACCTTGTTAAATCTTTTGGCGTGTAGGAGTACTGTGGCCATGGATATGACTAGAGTAGGTATCACATATAAAAAGAAAATCCACAAGGGACGAGCATACCAACTCATCGTGCGACCTAAACAAGTCAGAACTGCTGCTATTCCCAATGACGATATGAGAGATATAATCCAAGACAAAAAAACAATTATCATACAACCTATAAGCTTTCTTGAATACTGCTTCTTCTTCAAACCTAGAAATAGTCAAAAGATATCATCATTTAGTAGTATTTCATTTATTAAAGAACAATTGAAGTTTCTTTTATATGTATATGTTTCTAATTGGGAAATTATAACAAAAATGATAAATAATATGAAAGAGATAATAGCTTTCAATGAATTAAAGGAAATTAATTAAAACAAACCTTCTGTTTTCTCAGCACTCTTGAAGTTACCATAAATAGAATATAAAGAAAATATCACAGACGATAAGTTAACTATATCAGCAACTAGCATGGACCATCTAATCACAAAGGCTCCTAAGAAATCAAAAAATACTAAATGTCCCGATTGGTATTTTTTAATATCAGAGAGTTGATGGCCCTGTGCCATCCCCTTCGCCAGTGCTAGGATGTTATCTCCTGTTCTTTGTAGAGATCCAAGTGGCACTTGTTCCACTGAATCAAACTTAGTGTGGTAAACGTATCCATTTGCCGACCAAGCAAAGTCCAAACCTGGAAATACATATTAAAATACATGGACTTCTTAAATGTGTTTGTACAATACCCTGTTTTAAACTTGCACACAGTATTGTTATATCATCATATATCAGTTATTTTAATAAGAACTAATGTGCACTAATTGCACATTATATGATAAACAATTGGCTGCATAAATGGTTGTTATTATTATTATTTAATCATATTAAATAAAACGGAGTTCAAATACCTGGAAACATATTTTAAATTTAATAATCAACTTACGTACCTGATAGATTGCCAAAATCTCTAAAAATTCTATAATCAGTATCCCCTGGTATAACACCACTTTGAAAAATTTCTTGGGCTAAGGAAGAAGCATAAGGATAGGGTACTTCTTCAGAGTAAGTTTCCAATATCCATGGATGGTTTGGACCTGCTTGGAATAACACTTCTCTCCCGCCCGCTCCGCAGGCCTCCAAATTTATAAATGCTCGTACCTGTAAATTAATAAATTATGACTAAAATAATATTTTTTTATACATACATCTCTTAAGAGAAGGTCTCAGAAAAATACATTGGAGGATTAAAAGTTCTGGATGCTGGAGGAAGGAAAGGTCGGGAGACGGAAAACAGCAAAGATACTTGAAAAATTAAAACAAAATAAATTAAATACTAGAAATGGTGATGGCTTATACTGACATCACTTAATCCTATCCTATTTTCTTGAATTAGTTGATAATGTCGCTAATGGATGTCACCTACTTTAAAGCAGTTGGATACTACTATACATACTGTACTATTGACTTTTCTGATTAAAATCGCAGCTCCACGATCTTGACAAGTGAAAGTTAGTTATGGGACTTTCCTCATTTGTTTATATTGTAAAAAAGTGGATGGAGGAAAAATAGTGAAAATGTTCTGTATTCACGGAAAAGTGCGCCGAAAACGGCCCTGCAATGTTTTTCCTATCAACAACATTTTGTGATTTATATCCCACAAAAAAATAAATAAATGACATCCTGTGGCCATTGGGGAAATCTAGCAATAAGTTAAATTATGTTTTTATAATTCGCGTTTACAATAGACTTCATTGTAACACTCATAGAGTGTGGAAATGAAATCTCTTTCCACACTCGTCTAGTTATTTTTTGTGTCACAGTTGGTAGCTGTGTGCATTTTATTAGACAATTTAGAAATTAGCTAATAGGGTTATTCTGTACAAATATTCGTAACAGCTGTAAATTTAACATCGATGTTACTAAGGGCCGTATTCATAGTCAATACTTAAGACTTCCTCATGCCTTAAGTTTTCCCTATGCACTATTTTGTGTTTCATAGTTCTATAAAGACGACTTGAGGGACCCTTAAGAGTAAAGAAGCTTCGGAGGTACCTTAAGTCTACCTTGACTGAGTTTTGACGTGTTGAGGTTAGATTTTTAATATTAAAACGGTAGTTATTGTGTTTTGTGATCGCTAGTTGTTGGAGATTTTTGTAATGGACTACGAAGATTTTATAGAATTTATAGAAATTGTTGATGCCGAAGAAGAAGCAGTAATAATTCCTAAAAGATATATAAGAGAAAATAACCAACAAATTAGATGTCATTGTCAATTCATGACATCGTTCAAGCCTAATAAGATTCTAAGGGTGTGTTCGGGGAGCACGCTTTCGAGCTATGTAGCGCCAAGAGCCATATAACGCAAACGAGGAATAGTACTAGATAGCGCCAAATGGCGCAAATAGCGTGCTCCCCGAACACAACCTAACTATGTCGAAAGTTGACATAAAACTGACAGAAAATGCGACATTGCCAAATGTAAGGCTCCCTTACGGAAGGAAGGTAAATAAACAAACAATGAAACAGAAATTTCGAGGAAGACTTAAGGCACGAATACATATAACAAGGATGTGAAACTCCTATGCCGAATTTACGGCTCCTATCTGGGCGGAGTCTAGTTCACGGTCGTTGCGTACTTTGTACTGCGCATCAGTTCGAACATCATACGATCATAACTATTCGAAAACACATGCGGTTGGTTATCTCGCTCGCGCAGTACGGAGTACGCAACGACCGAGAATTTAACCGTGCCCAGATAGGCGCCTTTTCTCCTGCTACCCTCTCCACTCGAGTTTCACATCCTTGTTATATGTATTCGTGACTTAAGGTCACCTTACCTGAGATACTCTTGAGTGTACCTTCAAGCGTCGACTATGAATACGGCCCTAACATTAAATCAAATTTAACAGCGCGGTTAAAAATCGTATTCTGAACAATATTACATTGCAGCTAACTTCACTTTTATTGTGTTGGTTAATATCTTAGACTAGGAAAGAGAGAGGACAGTGCATGGAAATGAAAACCTTATACGTGAGTGAAGCCAATTTTCAAACGTTTGGTGGTAAACAAATTTGGAACGTCGAATTGTATTTTTTTAGTTTTTTTATTAATTTTCACCTTTTTTAATTAACTGAATAGACATATAAAATGGTTAATTGTGCAGTTTATAAGTGCAACAGTCAGAGTGCTAAAAAAGAGGAAGGAATTTCATTTCATAGGTATAAAGTATTTTAAAACTATTTCCTTGAAATTTATTTTTATTAATATTACAGCTTTCAGGTAATAGATGTTTAACTAAATCACATATGTTATGTATGATAACTTAAATTAATTGTACATACATTTTGAAAACTGTTTTCATTCAGTTTTAAAGATTATGTTTCAATCAATTGTTATTATTTTCTCATAGATGTAATAGTTTTGCAGTGGCGTGGAACAAAAACATATATTTAAAATAGATAAAATGGATTAAAATTGTAATATTTATTAAATAAATATGTTTTAAAATGATTGTTTTTTTTTTTGGAGCAGTACATATTTAAAGACTTTTTTAAATTAGATTTGTAATACGAAATAATGAAAATGATTATTTAATAATCGGTTATGAAAAATCGTATGATACGCCTATGTCAATATTGTCCGCCATTAGTTTGGTGGTAAATGGGTTACATAAATTGATTCCAATGCGCAATCCTCTCTCTTTCCTTGTCTAAGGTTAAAATACATCGATGTAAATTACAGTAAGAGCGTACAGAATAGCATTTTCATAACATCTCTCGACCTTGAAAGTTTACAGTGCTGTTACCGCTAACATTTTTGTACAGAATAAGCCCATAAGATTCTTCTATTTTCCTTTAAATAGATTATATTTATATCTTATATTTTATTTTCTTAAATTATTTATAATATTCAAATCAAATTTAAATTTCAAATTTGATATATCTGACATATGCCATTTTAGTAAGTACCAACATAATTTAATGAACACAAAAAGTACTAATTGTTGGACAATTTTATTTAAAAAACATAAATGCGAATTATAATAGTTATTTTTAAGCGAGTGTCACAAAAAATGAAGTTTTACGGATCTATTAACGTCCCTAAAGTGTATCTTTTTTGGCCGCTTTTTTACTTTACGGCCGCTGTTTTACTTTACGGCCGCTTTTTTACTTTACGGCCGCTTTTGCAAACAAAGTCATTATGAGGGCAACCTACTAGACACATTTAATTTGCTTATTTGAGTTATTTCCACGTCCGATATTAAGATTGTCAAGTTATGAAGGCGGCCTACTAGACACACTTAATTTGCATGTTTGGGTTATTTACCCATAAAACAAAAGAAAAGGTTCCGTTGCCAGGCTGTTTATTTACAAGCTTTCCGTTTCTGTCAGTGAAATGAAATTTAAAGTAAATAACTAACAAATAATAAAAACCACATTTACGGTGTATACTGTGATAAAAAACAGTTCAAAAGAAAAATGAGTGACAGTGATAGTGACAATCCAGCTGAAATTTATGAAGCCGCCAATGCAGCGACTCTAAATTTATTACCTGAAAGATCCAGGCAGATTTACTTAAAACAGTATGAGATTTTTATGGAATGGTGCAACATACATAAGATTAAAAAATTAAAAGAAGAAGTACTTCTCGCATTTTTTCTGGAAAAGGCCAAGGTTTCAAAATCATCAACATTATGGTCCGTATATTCGATGTTAAAATCAACAATTATGGTCAAAAATAACATTGATATCAGCAAGTTTTCAAAACTGAATGTTTTTTTGAAAAAGCAAAATGTGGGTTACGAAGCGAAAAAGTCGGCAGTTTTTACAAGAAAGAGAGGATATCAATAAATTCTTAACAGAAGCTCCAGATAAGAACTACTTAATGTGGAAGGTAATAAAACACAATATTTTTAAAGTTCATTGTTCTTATAACTATATTGTAATATTTTTAGGTTTGCTTGATAATTGGATTGACTGGTGCTTGTAGGCGAAATGAACTAAGGCAGTTGTCTATAAATGATATTCAAGACAAAGGAAACGTGTTAGTAATCACAGTCCCGGAGACAAAAACCGGTAAAAAACGAGTATTTACAATAACTGATGAAATAATTGAAAATATAAGTGTCCTACAGCTGATTCGAAAATACTTAAATTTACGACCTTTCAATGTACGTCATCAAACGTTTTTTATAAATTATCGCCAAGGAAAATGTTCTACACAAGTTGTTGGTGTTCATACCTTTGGAAAAATACCATCACTTATTGCACAGTATCTACAATTACCAAATGCTACTAACTATACGGGTCATTCTTTTAGAAGAAGTTCAGCCTCTCTCTTGGTTGAAACAGGGGCTGATATTTTAATGTTAAAAAGCCACGGAGGTTGGAAGTCTAACTCTGTAGCAGAAGGCTACATTGAAGATTCCATTTCAAGAAAGAAGGAAATTTCAAATAGAATTCTTGCAGGAGGAGAAGGTACTTCAGGTATGCGTTCTTCTGTTCAAAATAATTCCAAAGAAATTGGTACTTCAGTAAGCAGCTTTCCAGCAAGAACCATTGTTACGGAAAATCAAGAAAATGGAATGTTTGTTAACAATGTCATGTCTAAAAGTGGTATTACATTTTCAAATTGTAGTAAATGTACATTTAACATAACAATTAATAGCAAATAATGCCCTAATTTATTAACTTCGTTATGACCCAACTTCTGTTTATCATACTTACTGTAAGTAATTCTGTACACATCTTTGTTACTTAATAATACACTTTTCATTTGGTTAATAAAAATTTGAATCTAATCTTCCAGTTTCGTCTCTGTTTAGAAACAAAATTGTAAAAAAAAGTTGTTACCTATTTGATGAGACACTCGCTTAAAAAATTTTGTGTGCACCTCAGCCGTATGATCTTTTTTGGCCTCACCTGAAATTTTGCCTGGCCTCGGCTACGCCTCGGCCGCAAATTTCAGATTCGGCCAAAAAGATCAACATTACGGCCTTGGTACACAAATAACTATTGTGTACCAAGGCCGTAATGTTGATCTTTTTTGGCCGAATCTGAAATTTGCGGCCGAGGCGTAGCCGAGGCCAAGCAAATTTCAGGTGAGGCCAAAAAAGATCATACGGCTGAGGTGCACACAAAATTTTAAACGAGTGTCTCATCAAATAGGTAACAACTTTTACAATTTTGTTTCTAAACAGAGACGAAACTGGAAGATTAGATTCAAATTTTTATTAACCAAATGAAAAGTGTATTATTAAGTAACAAAGATGTGTACAGAATTACTTACAGTAAGTATGATAAACAGAAGTTGGGTCATAACGAAGTTAATAAATTAGGGCATTATTTGTTTTATGGGTAAATAACCCAAACATGCAAATTAAGTGTGTCTAGTAGGCCGCCTTCATAATTTGACAATCTTAATATCGGACGTGGAAATAACTCAAATAAGCAAATTAAATGTGTCTAGTAGGTTGCCCTCATAATGACTTTGTTTGCAAAAGCGGCCGTAAAGTAAAAAAGCGGCCGTAAAGTAAAACAGCGGCCGTAAAGTAAAAAAGCGGCCAAAAAAGATACACTTTAGGGACGTTAATAGATCCGTAAAACTTTATTTTTTGTGACACTCGCTTAAAAAAAATATTGTGTAAAACTTTTGCCAAAATGACTCAATCTGTAACCAGAGTGTAGTTTGCAAAGCACGAGTTTTACAAATAACTATTAATATATTTTGTCGTTTGAAATGTTAAGTAATATGTAGGTTAAAATTCTCTTTTATTTAATAAAATTATATTTAGGTATATATAAAACTAATAACTTAAATATGTTCTTGAAACCTTTCTATCAAGGACACTATCAACATGTTATATTTAAAACGAGTTACATTTTTTAAGAACCTTTCATTATTAGTAAGGTTATAAAAGTCAGCCTCTGTATAGATACATTATTCTGATACCAGGTAAAGAACTTTGTGGAGTTTCCAAAGAAGATCACTGATCCATAACTCGACATGCGTATAAGAGAATTCGTTACTGATAACGAACTTAACTGGGATCAGTAACGGATACGGATAGCTACCACGAACAAAGATATTACATTACACCATTGAGTTTTTAACCAATATTATTGACCTCTACTGGTTCGTTGTTTAATTTAACTTGGAAATTACTATAGAACATTACCCGTTGACTATATTTTTATCATTTTAGAAGCCTTAATGACTATAAACTCCATGCAGGTATATAAAACACGTTTTAATTTTAAATTCAACAACCATGTTCGACGATAAGAAAACATAATCTTATCATGTAAATGACAGGCTGATAAACAAACTATAATATGAATTATACTTTAACCGTAGTTTAAAATCGTAAAATACGTCTGGAATTGGAATTTAGAAAATTGGTGTAAAAATTAAGGTAGACAGACGTGCTCATTACTAACACGAAAGCATGCTTTTATTGAGCAAGTACTCATTTGTAGCACGTGTGTAACAAAACTCATTTTCAAGCATGCTACCTGAGACGCGGGTGAATAGGGGGCTTGCTTCTAGCGCGTCTGAACAGGTTTGCTTATAATCATGCTCTTATCGATCCGATCTCGATCCGCAACAGTCGCTGCGTCAATTTAATATAAAAATTAAATGAACTCTCAGTATGTGGCGAGGGAGACGAAAAAACTTTGGACATATTATTACGAATGTCTGTGGAATAAACATTCTGCTTTATATACAAATAACATTAACATAAATATAAATCAATATAATATGCAATGACTAAAAAAAATAAACAACAATAAACACCGCATTCCTAAGTGGGAAGTTGTGAAGTGGTCTTTCTGAATTAGCTGGTTAGGTTCTTGGGAGTTAAAAAATTGATTCAAATATAAATAAGGAAGGAATAAACGAAGTAAACCATCCATATCTCAAATGTGACCGAATGAAAAACCCAAAGTAATGTCACAGAATTTTATTCACTATGATTGACAAAAAATGTTTGCGACTAGTTTCGTCCTAGCATTGAGGCCATCATCAGGCTATAAAAAACATTTATGTTTAAAAGTGTAAACATAACTGTTTTTATTGCTTTTGAGAAATCACAGAATAGTCGTGGAGTGTTGTTTGTTCAGACTGGAGTATACATTTAATAAAAAGAGAAAAATTGGATAATTTGTACATATACCATTAAAAATTATAGAATCTTGTCTAAACACACACACACAACAATGATCTTTGATAAAATGTGGAGAAGCGCGATTGGGCGATAATTGGAAGCTTGATATTTATCTCCTTTATGTAAACTGACAAATTCTCTTAATCTGTAGTAAATAATAATGTTGCAATACTTTATCAGAGATTAAAAAATATATAAATTGTTATTGGTTAGTTTTTCATGTGTGTTTATCTATGAATTGTTGGTAATATGCCACAAACGTTTCCGACGCTAGGCAAATATACATACCTATTTATTCATACTGTCTCTTTTAATATTTCTTATATATTTTTAAAGATACTGTTTGGTTAAATTATAATAATGTATATAAATAACTAAATAAAAATAAATATTATACAAGAAAGTTCGAATTGAAAGAAGGGATAAAAAACATTTTACTTGAACATTTTCAATATCTTTGATCGTGTCTTTTATCTATGCCTGTAAGTTTTGGAAACCGAAAATAACTTACATAGGGCTCTTGTATTAGTGATAATGAAGTTACAGCTTCTAAAGTTGGTTAATCAATTACCTAATATTATAATTGGGAATAAATTACTTATTAGCTTACTTCCTTGGCCCACTTATGTTGAGTAATGAATCCATGTGAGGCCGGCATAAAGTTTTCTTCTCCCCCATTGAAAAGAAATATTATATTATGCCTTAACAATTTTGTTGATTTAGATAAAACTCTTAATATCTCAAGCATAACTGCGCAACTAGCTCCATCATCACTAGCACCTAAAATTAAAAAAGTTTATTATATAAGATAGAAAAACTTTTGAGTCCTTCAATTCAACTTTTATTGGATTGGAGCCATATTACCCAAGGAGCATTTTTTTATCAGTTGTTTTGGTGAAACGTTGAAAACCGTTTGAAATCAGTTTTTTACAATTATTTTATTGTTCGATAGCTTACTTGCAAAACCCATTAACTAATTAGACTAAAACACCAAATCACACAGTCACATTTTTGTTGTAACTACTCTAATTACATGTAAAATGAATTTTTTTAAACATATTTGTTGCCTGCTTTGTGCTTTGTTTGTAAAATGTTTTACAAATTACAGTATTCTATGAACAATTTAGTTTCTCATATACCTACAGTGAGTTTTATATCTAGGAAACTTTTCTATTGAAATTTTATGATAGTTTTATCGAAACAGCTGTCATTGAATTAAAAAAGCTTATTTTTAAATAAACGTGGAAGTTTTGTTTAAAAGTTTAGTTGTTTATTGTTCTTAGTGACTTTTGTATTATTCATTTGGTGTTAAATTGGATTTTTTTTAAAAAGTAGTTCATTTAAGAAATTTGTATAAGAGCTGTTAAAATTTGTAAACTACAGTTAACGATGTCATAAAAAATCTTTATTTTTCTCAAATTGTTTGGAATGATAAATAATATTCTCAAAAAAATATGGCCCTACGATTTGATTGTTTATAATGCCGGCCCAAACATTCACCTTCTCGGGATATTGCATTCTATACCTACTCTTTCATCCAATGTGGATTTTCACTTGCCCAATATCGACATGTCTGGCGATTTGCGTGCATGACCGTTCAGCATAAAAGGCGCTTCATCTGAAAAAAGTACCTTTTGTATGAAACCCGGATCTCTGTTAGAGTTAATTCCAAAATTATCGCGACAGCTACGGTTTTCCCACCTATCTTTACCGTCGACTCGAACGCTAGCGATTACCCAGTTCGAGAAATAGATTCTAGTGGCCCAGCTGCCGCTGGGACTAAGAAACACCGCACACGGAATCCGCTTAGCAATTGTTCTACTAGAATTCTCCGACTGCGCTGCGGCGCGAGCCGATCGGAGATCGTCGGCGAATACCCCCACATTGCCGAATTTTACTTGAGCTGTCGCTATAATTTTGGAATCAACTCTACATTGTTCCATAACGATTTCGCAGAATTCGATTCTTCTATCAAAGTCAATTTCTAATAGCTCCTGGACCAGATGTACTTTGTATGGATGCCACTTCTCCTTTTTTAGCACTCTTACAACAGTTGATTGGTGGACATTATTATCTAGTGTGACCTGCCTAGAACTGGTATGAGGATTTTCTTGAAACGCCAGTACAACGTCCAGTTTTTTGGCTTCGGATATTGATGTTCTACCACTTCTGGGAAGATCTTTAACATGGCCCGTTTCTCTAATTGGATCGCGATTGGGGTATTTAGCATTAAATAAATTACGCTCTTCTGCTTGAGTCCTCACTCTATCTCCATAACCAATCATGGTTAAAATCTCGATTCGTTCTGTTTCTGTTAGTTTCATTTTTGTAAATGCTGTTATTAATGTCGGCAAAAAACTCGAAGAGTAAAAATTTTACATCTATTATTTGACAGATTCACAGATCATTGACGAATAAAGACGAGTCAATGACAATATTGATTTAAATATTTTTGTAAAAATAATTCCGAGTACTTACTAAAATAATTAATTTCAAATTATAATGTAGCATTGTTTTTATCTATTTATTTTTTTTTCAGAACCAACAATAAACACTATTTTGTTTTATTCCCAGTGTATTTGAGTTCAGTGAATGAATATTTATTGTAATTCCATGTTACTTAACAAAGTTCATAATTTTGGTTTACCCTGTAGAAATAAATATTTAAATGATTACATTGTTGCAAAGGCAATAAGGAGACCTTTCAAATGATCTGTCACGTGACCTCGGTTTGTATTTAAAAAATCGTCGATGACGTCATTACGCCATCACTAGTGACGTAATGTCCAACACATCTATAGCAGTCATACTGTATGTATTGAAATAATAATTATGTGCCAATAAGGTAGAAAAGTGAGTTATTATTGTCGAGGTTCATTAAAGATAGAGAAGCGAAGCTTCAAGGTCTTTAACGTATCCGAGATCATAATACCCATATAGAATTTTTTTCACTACTAGCAGTCTATGTTTTTAAATATTAGTATTTAAAGCTATTAAAAATTTTTGACGGATCAACAGTCATTACCGTTTCACATGACATGACAGTAACAAGGCAATCAATAACCTATCCAATAATTTTTGCTTTCATTTTGTCTTTGCATCAGTTAACCTCACATTTTGGATTGAGATTTAGTTCTAATCAAGTAGTCCCTGTCTTTTTCTACCTTAGTTAAAAACGAACAACTTTACTACCTCAACAAAAGTCAATAAAGTTAGGTATATAGGCTAGTAGTAAAAAAAATATATTTAGTTTGCAGAGAAATATTGTATAATAATATTAAACATTAAGCATTATAAATAATTAATCTGGCACCGCTGCATTATTACAACATAATTCATAGTAAGTAAAAAATTAATGTTGACACAAACACGTTTTGTAAACAACTCTGTTTAAATTGTATTTTAAATGCCTGTGGTATCTGCCACTTTAATACGTACCAACGTTGGTATATTTTTAAATTATAGAATTATCGAAAATCCATTAAAATACAATCACGGAAATGTATTTATAATTTAATGACTATTAATTTAGCCAACAGGTCCGTAAATTTACGAAATTAGATCAAGCAGCACATATTTTACTAATTGTTATAATATATATATTTGGATGACAGTGATGATATTTTCTGAATTGTCAAATGGTGATTGTATGAATTTATTCTATTAAAGAGTCTGGTATAGTGGTTGACATTGGAAATAAAAAATAAAAATAATACAAGAAAATTACCCAGTGGTAAACTGTTGAAAAGAAATCGAAGATTTATACACTTGTGTTTTATGTCCCAACCAGAGTAAAGAATGGAAGGTATAACAACTAACAATTAGTTAAATGGGGAGATGTGATATTATGATGTTTTACTAATGATTGTAATAATAATATTGTTCTGTGTGTGAACTCTGTAACAGAATAGAAAAGAAATTTCTTTCTATTTTAGGAAATTTCTTGTAACGTTACTCTGTATGTCTATTCGGAGGTTTTCGTGTAGTTTCGTATGCGTATTCGGAAGATAGAAATAGAAACAGCTAAAAGGGTCTTTCTATGTCTGATTTGTGGTTTCTATGGCGCAAAACATTAAAACAAATATTGTTACCGTAAGGTTTATGCCCTAGGTACATCATAAAGCATTGTTAGGTTATTGTTTTTTATTAAAGAAGTTTTATTTTTAATTAAAAATGAGAAGTATTTTATAATTTTTTCTTGTAACCAAGAATGTTTTTCTATATAAACAATACTTAATTGATGCTATACATTAACACGGTATCTGTGTTCCGTCATTAACTCTCAGCAATTGGCATTGTTTTTTAGTTTATCATATTGTCAATAAAAGCCTATCTATGTTTATTTTGATTTTACCACAACTACCTAGCTAATATTGTCTGAACTCTCAGGAAGTTCTAAGATATTTGTCGTGTGTCGTGGATGTCTCTTTTCAATACTCTGCATTTTTCTTCAATCTTCTTCTTCTGTCTCTTCTATAAAATTCGCAATTACCAAATCCATTTCACTCAATTAATAGAAAAGCACAAAAAACAACAAAAAACGCCAAAACAAAATAAGTAATAACAGCTTAAAATGACAATATTGACATTTGTGATGGCAAAATTACTGGTAGATAGGTTAAAAATTGAAATGTTTTTAGGTTCATTAGTACACATTTCTCTATATCCGAACTTGCCCGAATGATTTAGGAAAAAGTCATAGAGAGTAGGGTTTGTTGATAGAAAGAAATTTTCTTTCTTTGCTATTTCTTTTCTATTTCTATCTCTATCGAGTTACAGAGTACGCGTACTGTTAGCATATTAAGTAGAAAAACATGTAAAAAATGCCCACAATGGGAGTCGAACTTTGTTATTCTGTTTTTATTATTTGTCAATTTATCGTGAGAAATATTTCATGGTAAAAACTTTTGGTGCATACCCTCATTACCCTCTACCAATTCTATTTCATGTTCCGTTTGGTTGTTGTTTACTTTTTTGCTTCTAGCTATTTAAAAGACAAAAAATCATTCATATGATAAATTAATTATTTAGTTTCACTTTAATTTAAGTTGTGATAGGTGTTAAATTTTAAAATTGTCTCTATATTTATTTTGAGTAGTTTATTTAACCTCAGCGTTTATGATAATATTATTTTGTAAACAAATAATTATTAACACTCTGTTATCTTGTATTTAGTAAATAAATATTTCATAAATAGTCAACTTAATTTTTATTATATTATACAGGGCGTGGTATAATTGTCATAAATTATACCACAGATTCTGGGGTCAAAAATATGTTGATTGAACCCCACTTACCCATATACAATAGTGCACACAAAAAAAGTTACAGGGTGCTAAAGTTAAAAATTTAAATAATTTTTTTTAACATTACTCTAAAACGGTTTAACGTTAATGTATGAAAATTTATAGGAAATACTTGTAGAGAATACCCAATTAGTTGGAAACAGTTGCATTCAATTATTTTGATTTATTATGGATTTTTAGAGGGGTCAACACCCCTTTCACCCCCCAACGGTATTTTGTGGACTATATCACGAACAAAGTGATAGATTATAGGTTCTCAGACCACAAATTTGCTTTGCGATCGGTATTGGTTACGTCGTTGAAAACACCGAACCCGAATAATTTTTCGTAAATCTCCCTTTTAGTTTGTAATATAATCCACATCTCTGAAAATACTGTACCAGTAAAACCAAATGTTTATTTACCAAAACAAGCATAGTACAGTAAAATTAAAACAAAAAGCGTTGTACGTCATAATTGTGATGTTGCCATATATCAAAACTAGTAAGAAAACTGACGAACGACATTGAAACCTAAGACGTGCAACGCTTTATTTTGTTTTAATTTTATTGTAAATCAGTTATTTATTTCAGGTATTCAATTACCAGATACACTTGAAACGCTGAAAGATTACCCATGCGTCATTGTATGTAAGCATACGAATAGGATAGAGAAGACAACAGTTTGTAATTTAATATTATCGTTTGATATTTATAGAAAAGGACAGCACATAGAAAACGTGTCGGTGATATGATCGTTGAATCGTGACGCACGGGTAATCTTTCAGCGATTCAAGTGTATAATAATACACTTACCTGGACTATCCACCACCGAATCAAAATGACAATTAATGAGCAAACTATGTGAAGAATTAATTCTGGATCCTATCTTGACAACTACATTTTGTGCATCTTGATACACGTTCGTCATACCGTCGAGAAACTCTAAATTAAAAGCACCCGAGGCTTTTTGAATGTCCAATTCTATGACGTGATTTTCGTTGGCGTTTTTCATTATGTCGGCTATTTCGTTTTTTAGGAATTGAACGGCAAAAACTTCATTTTCGTAACTGCCCGCTATTCGCGGACCGATCTTTGTTAAGTTTTTTAGTACGTTATGCGCCCTTTCCGCTATAAATGTCTCAGGATATTTATACTCATCTTCAATTTTTAACGCAACTGGCAATTGCTTTTCTATTAAAATTACTAGAGAAAATACTATAAGAATCAAACCAAGTAATCCTAAAAAATGGACATAGGGCATTGGTCTATAAAATTTGGATTTTTCGTATTTTTCGTCCCAACCATTTTCGATTCTTTTTCTAAACGAATTCTGAAAAACACAAAACAATAAGTAAAAATTTAACATGAACGCCATTCAAGTCAAAGAAAGGCATTTAAATGTTATTTATAAGAAGACATGGTGATTGGACAACAAATTGACAAGGTATTATACTCAAGCGGACGAACTTCGTAAAGATAGCGCTAACTTAATATTTCAAGTACAAAATATGATATTAGCTTTATTTATTCGCATAATAAAACAATTTTTAAATATCATAGAAGATTAAAAAAGGAATTGAGTAAATTATTTAGTTTTTATTGTGCCATTCACCCTTATACAGCGTGTCCACGGATATGGGGTATCCTATAGGTGAAAAATGTTTAAATATTAGTTTTAGTGAAAAATGTCATTCTTGATAAAAAGTTTTGCTTTTTCTGAAACCCCATAAAATAAAACAAAATTCAAGTTTATCAAAATCCGTCTGATTTTATAGCCAGTTTAATTTATGAAAACCGTATGAATTTTTGCACTAAGTTCGAAAATAATGTATTAATCTAGTAAGTGACGTTTACGTGTCCCAAGTAACTGTCAACTTTTATAAACAATTTTCAAATTGTCATTCTTTAATAAATATTTGACAACAATGTTAACTATTCAACAAAGAGTATATCTTATTAAGTATTATGGTATTGAGGAAGTTTCTTACCAGTATGCAATTGCAAAATTTCACGAAAAATATCCAGATGTATCCATTACGCGGTGTGGATTAAAAAAATTAATAAAGAAGTTTGATGAGACAGGATCTGTTCAAGACAAAAAGAAATTAAAAAAGGCGTTCGTTGAGGTGGATGATGCAGCTACTGCACTAGCTATGCATTCGTTAAGGGAAAATCCCAAGTTGAGTCTACGAAAAAGAGCAGTGGAGGTTGGTTTTTGCAAGAGTCATTTACAGAAAATATTTAAGCAAAACAAAATTTATCCATTCAAACCGAAATTCATTCATACCTTACAAGATTATGATTATGACACAAGGTTGGACTTTTGTGCGATGATTGCGGTGAAAAACTTGTGCATGACCGATTCTTTCATAATAATATTTTGTTTTCTGATGAAGTAACGTTTACAACAAACGGAGTCGTTTCTTCCCAAAATTGTCGATATTGGGCTAATAAAAACCGAGGATTAACTGTAATAGTCAATTTGCTAAAAAAGTTACTGTTTGGTGTGCGGTTTTACCGGATCGAATAATCGGACCGTATTTTCTGTAAAATACATTAAATCAGGAGGTATATTTGTACTTGCTTGACAACTTCTTAATACCTGAATTAAAAAATATTCCCTTGGAGCAAAGGTCTAAGATGTACTTTCAACATGATGGATGTTCGTCACATTCGACTTTGCTAATTAGAGGATGGCTGGATGAATATTTTCCTGGGCGATGGATGGGACTTTATGGACAAATATTTTTTCCGCCCCGATCCGCCGATTTAACTATTTTAGAATTTTTTTTATGGGGCTACTTAAAACAAAAAGTTTACGCAAATAATTTAAACCATAATATTGAAGACTTGAAACGAGCTATCACCGTTGCCGTTAACGAAATTACCCCAGAAATGCTGCGAAATACTTATAGTCTATATAGAAAGGACAAGGAGTAATAAATCATTCATTTAAGTAGATTTCATAGACGTACCAAAATATATTTTAAGAGGGTATACCGTAAGGTACAGTTTGTATTGAACGAATGAGTTGCAGCTATGCTAAAGAATATACGATTTAGGTCAGAGGTAACGGGATGTACTAATTTTAATAAAAAAAAGTGATAGAGGTACATAAATTTTAGTAGGTTTGATAAAGAAAGGCAACACAGTTTATTCATAATAGAAAACAAACCAATCTGTAACAATAATTATTTTATATATATTTTTTTTGTAAGAAGATTAATTCAAACTTTGAATATTGTCACAAATAAATTACAATGAAATTTTTTTTTTTTTTTTTTTTTATTTATTTGTTCGCATCAACCACTAAGGGTTATTAGCGACACAATTGCGTAACATTACAACTTATAATAAATTCCAATGTGTTTTAAGAAGTTTACAACATTTTCAGTTCTACAATTTTCATCTAGGATAGATGTTAAACTATTAGGGATGTTAAAGTTTCTTCTAGTGTTTTTAAGTTTGTCGCACTCTACTAGTATGTGATATGTAGTGAGATTTTTAAGACAGAATTCACATGTTGGGGGGTTGGTCTCTGTTAAATAAATAAGAGTGGGTTAACTTTGAGTGACCTAAACGTAATCGATTGACTTTCACTTGATTTACGCGACTTGTATTTAATTGGGGCCATGGTTTCACAAATGGTTTAATTTGTTTAAGTTTTGCCGAAGATGAATTCCATTTGCTTTGCCACTTACACAAGATTTTATTTTTAATCACCGCTTTTATATCACTAGCTACCACCTCACGCACTACTGTTGCATCGTCACTAGTTGTCGCGTCCCTAGCATGGAAATCTGCTTTTTCATTCCCTTGTATGCCAATATGTGATGGGACCCAAAAGAACAGGATTTCTTTTTGTCGAAGAAGAAATAATTCTGTTTTTATTAGGATGGCAATTGGATTTCTGGGGTATAACTGCTGTATAGTGTGTATGGAACTTAGTGAGTCTGTAATAATTATTACCTTAGGGTGATTCTTTAATTTTACTGATTTTAGAGCTTGAAAGATGGCGTACAACTCGGCTGAAAGGATACTATTAAATGGGGATAATCGGAATGTCTGAATAGTACTGGGGGTAATTACTGATGCTCCGAGATTATCATCTGATTTTGAGGCATCGGTATAAACAGGAAAATATCCGTTGTACTTATCCAGTTTTGTATAAAAAACTTGTTTGATATAATCGTGATTTATTTCAGTTTTGTTGTAATCTAAAAGATCAGTATTTATTTGAGGTGGTGGGATTATCCAGGGAGGGGGTGATTTAAAAGTTGAAGTGAAAAAAGTTGGTAGTTCAATTTGAATACTATCTGTGTATTTCCTAATTCTTTCGTAAAAAGGCTGATCATGTTGTTTATTAAGGTATGCTTCGGTAAAACGATTAGTTTTTATGTTATATATCACTGGATTATTTTTATTTGCGAGAGCTGCTGATGCATAAGACAAGCTTAAGTACATTCTCCTGAGTTCTAAAGGCAATTCTCCTGTTAGACATTGAAGGCTTTCGACAGGGGACGTTCGGAAGGCACCTGTGGCAATTCTTAAAGCAGAGCTTTGTATTGTATTTAATTTCTGTAGTGTAGAATTTTTTGCAGACGAGTAGATAATAGAACCATAATCGATTTTTGATCTGATTAATGATTGATACAATAGCATCAAACTCGAGTAATCGGCTCCCCAATTATGACTTGCAATGGTTTTCAGTAAATTTAATCGATTTTGACATGCCTTCTTAACGTACATAATGTGATTTTCCCATGTAAGTTTTTTATCGAAAATCATTCCTAGGAATCGAACACAGTCTTTAAACTCTAATAGTTCACCTTGGAGATACAGTTTTGGTAATGTTGTACTGTATTTTTTTGAGAATAAAACACATTTTGTTTTAGTAGTAGAGAAACTTAAACCAAGCGATTGTGACCAATGAACCAAGTTGTCTAAAGTATTTTGGATGTGTTTTTGAATAGATTCAATATTTTTCCCTTTAGCGAACAATACTAAATCATCAGCATAAAGTTTTCCTTTAACTAATGGAGAGCAATGATCTAGGATATCATTAATTGCTATCAAGAAAAGGGTTGTGCTTATAGTGGATCCTTGTGGTATGCCATTTTTTTGTATCTTTTTAGCTGATAAGATATTATCTACCTTAACTTGGAAATATCTCGTTTCAAGAAAATTGTTTATGAAGAGCAAGATATTCCCTTTTAGATTCCATTTATGTAGTTTACAATGAAATGTATTGTTAAAAAATTAATTAAAGACAAGATAGCAAGATATCGTTACAATTTTTATTAAATTCAAAGAAGCAAAATGAATATTTTTTATTTGTATTACTCCTATATGTAGTGTTTGGGGAATTTTTCTCAGAAATTTTAAATGCCAAGTGGCCTACTGTAATCGGCTTAATACGATTACACCTATTTACAGATTATTCGATTATTGAGAGGGATTTTCCAAACAACCCAGTTTTCTTAGAAACATTATCAGGAATATTATTTTAAAAGAAAGTAGGTAAATTAAATCAGTACTTAGTATTAGTTCTTTGAGTAAAGTTGTATGAAGTTGTATGGTTTTCATAATATTGTAAACAGTTGGAATATATTTAAAACATTTGTTGAATGTTAATTGTGCAAATACCAAACAATGTCGATAAGCCAAGGACCATCAAAACGACCAAAAACAGGTCCATTATCTTTAAATGAAAAAACTCTGATATTGAATTGTTATATATCATTGAAAAACAAGGATCCAAGTGCAAGTGTGATGTGTGATGATATTGTGGAATTAACGGCTGCTATGTTGTGTGTTGCTAAATCAACAATTTATAGATTACTAAAAGAAAGCAAGAATGGAACTCATCTTCAACCCCCTAAAAATCCTTCAGGCCGAAAACCAATTGAGATCGATGAGTCATTAAAACAAAGACTAAGGCGTAAAGTTCATGGATTTTACTTACGAAAGGAAATTCCAACACTTGACAAAATTATGACATCAGTGCAAGAAGATACGGACTATACAAAATTCTCCAGAATGACATTATGCAAACTTTTGAAAGATGTGGGTTTCAGATATACAAAATATAATAGAAAATCTCTCTTGATAGATAAACCGGAAATAGTTTTTTGGAGAAGAGACTATTTAAGAAGCATTCGACATGCCAGAGAACAAAATTTGAAAATCTTCTACTTAGACGAAACATGGATAAATGCTGGATATACAGTTTCCAAATCTTGGCAAGATGAAAACATTAAACGCGGAAGACATGCATTCGTGGAAGGTTTGTCGTTAGGTTTTCAGCCACCATCTGGAAAAGGAAAAAGACTTATCATTGTCCATGTTGGAAGTTCTGAAGGTTTTGTTGATGGTGGATTATTAACTTTTATTTCAAAACGCACGGGGGACTATAACGAAGATATGAATGGGGATGTCTTCGAGGAATGGTTTGTTCAAATATTGGATCTGATTCCAAAAGGGGCTGTTATTGTTATGGACAACGCAAGTTACCGTTCACGGTTACGAGAAGCATTGCCCACAAGTCGTTGGCGTAAAGCAGAGCTTTTGGAGTGGTTTATTTCGAAAAATATTAAGTTTCCAAAAGATCCACTAAGGAAAGAACTTTACAGAATTGCAAAAATGAACAAGAATAAATACAAAACCTACATTGTAGAAGAAATGGCTTCTTTTCGTGGTATATCAGTTCTTCGACTTCCCCCTTATCATTGTGAACTTAATCCCATAGAATTAATATGGGCTCAGGTAAAGGGGAAAGTTGGAAAAAAATACTACTTTTAAAATAAACGATGTTGTGAAATTGTTTGAGAGTGCTGTAAGTCATGTTAGGAAGGAAAATTGGATAAACTGTATCGAGCATGTTATCAAAGTAGAGGCAAATATGTGGAAAATTGACAATATTTGTGATGACCCTATTATTATTAATGTCAACAACGATTCTTCCTCTTCCGAGTCAGATATAGAATAAAATGTAAGTAATAAATGTATTCCAATAATTATTTCTTTTCATTTTTTATTATATTATAATTTAAAACGTATTTTTTTCCAAAATATACACCACTGCATTGCGTTATTGCTTAACTGCTAATCCTTTAACAATGAAGAAACCCTAAACTTTGCTACAACTGAAACAAATACGGGGTTTATTACTCCTCGTACTTTTTGTACATACTATACATTTAGAAAGAGAATTGAGAGATTTTTTAAGCGGGGGGAGGATATATTGAATAGATTTTTTTTTGTTTACTTAGTGATTCTTACATTATTATTCTGTATTGTTATTTTTGATAGTGATTATAATTCTTGAATAGTTAACATTGTTTTCAAATATTTATTAAAGAATGACAATTTGAAAATTATTTATAAAAGTTGGCAGTTACACGTAAACGTTACTTACTAGATTAATACATTATTTTCGAACTTAGTGCACAAATTCATACGGTTTTCATACAACTGGCTACAAAATGAGGGATTTTGATAAACTTGAATTTTCTTATATTTTATGGGGTTTCAGAACAAGCAAAACTTTTTATCAAGAATGACATTTTTCACTAAAACTAATATTTAAACATTTTTCACTATAGGATACCCCATCCGTGGACACGCTGTATATTTATTTATTAAAACCAAAGTTCTATCAAAAACTACTTTACGAATGTGGTTTTCACCAATAGATAGAGCGACTTGTGAAGGCATCCATATTGAAATTTCTGAGTAGCCCATAAAAATTCCTTCGGCTCTTGGATTTAATTTTCCTCTATTTGGCTTTTTATTTAGAACGTATGCTTTTAAACCAACATTCCTTACCTGTCAGTTAATTAACTAGAGGATAAAAATAAGAAGAAAAACCAAACTTGATCTTTATCTGAAGGTTACTATTATCTGAAGGATACTTAACAAGGGGATAAAATCTGAAATTGATAAACCGGCCCTCAGTAAAATTCTTTTTTTATTATAAGAGGTGTAAGCACCTCTTATTCAAGCTGGTTTAAAAATTATTCAAGGCCTATGTAAAGCTTAAGCTACAATTTAGAGCCAAGCATTTTTGACCAGTAGGGCTTATACGCCAGCAAAAAAGGCGTAAGCACAAAAAAAGGAAAACAGAAAAGGCTACAAAAATATCAACAAAATACACACTAGGAAGTTTTTAAGTTTTAATTATGAAAAATATCTTTAATCACAATTAATTTGTAAAAAAAAGTAGTCTGAAAACAGTTAAATAGTGTTTATTTAACCATTAAAGTTGGTGCATTTAATATTAATAGGCTGGACTTAATGCTTCTTCCAATTTAACTGGCTTTGTTACCGATTCTGCTGGTTCATCAAAAATACTGCGTTATCACAATAGAATGAATATATTGATAACATCATAAATCAATAGTAAAATTAAATTTACAATTTCCTTTTTTTTCAATTTAATTTGATCATAAATTTTAGATCGAACATATTTTGCCAAAAGTAAGCTAAAGAAACTAAAATTGTATGGTAGCAAGTATAAAGTACAAAAATACGCTTAATAAACAATCAAACAAAATTTTCACTTATATCATTTCCGTAAATTTTTTTAAGGGCATAAATTTTCTTAAAATATTCGTATCCGAAAAAAAATTTGCAGGAATAATTTAAGCTTGCATGGTTTTCGACAAGAAAATTAATTTAAACAACGCATTTCATATGGCTTTCTGTTACGACACGAGTTTAAGTTTAAAAAATGAATCGCGAAGCGATGAATTTTTTAAAAGAACGGGTGTCACAACAGCCATATGAAATAAGGGGTCCGATGCAGAATAGGGAGACACGAATTTCGCAAAAAAAATATTAACACTAAAAATGGACTGGTTTCTATAGTAAATTTTCGTAAAAAAAGTCATAAGTGGTAAGTGACGTGTTTCAATAAGATTGGTAGAAAATTTGCGATGTTGTCGATATGCTTTAATATTAACCGAGAAACTTATCTCTCTCTCTTATTTGTTGTCATTAAAAAGAGATAAACATATCGATATTTTTGTTCTCTAATTGACACTTTATCAAATAAGGAGTAAAACACTAAACAAAATATTCTGTCATTTTCGTTAGTTTAATTTGTTGTTTGGTTGTGTTTGGTTTGTGAAAGAAATTACTTCTATACTATTTTATCAGTTAGTCACAGAACACGGTGTTTTGTGCCGCCAGTTTTTTGAGAATACTTGAATCGAACGTAGCTAAAATGTGACAACGTTGACTTTTAAACACACTTCATTATTGGTTATTAGTTGGCGCTACGTTTAAAACTTACTAATTATTTATTGCTAAATTTTACGAAATGAGAAAAATTAATTGCAAAATGAATACCAATATAAGTAAGTAGGTATCTTATCCTAAATATATATTGCTATCATTTTGATTAATATGATCCTACTAAACTAGTCCATTTATGTTGGAAGGGGCAAGCATTATGGCTTATTTAAACTTACTGGAAAAGCCACCCCTCGCCCCTAGCAGCATCCCTTTTTTTAAATCACTTATCATATTTTTTATATGATTTATATAATTTGGATACTCCTCTTTGAGATGATATAATGTATAATACTTGTAGGTTAAAGTGGTTAGTTTATGAGATAAACAATTTTTATTTTAATAGCATAAATTTTACTTTTTTTTACTTTCACCTTATTTGCCTGTAATAAAATGGGTTGTACAACAGTTCAAACTCTTTAATCTTTTTAACTGTGTTTACTCTTTGCAAGAAAGCATTGAAATTGTAGGTTTATACTACTAAAATAATAATTGTGCAAGAGCTGCTGCTAGAATATTTAACGAATTACATGACGGAAGACATGCAACTCATAAGTGTGTAATTCAACTGATGGAGAAATTTACCACAACAGGGTCTGTTTGCAATAAAGTTCATAAGCGAGAGGGACTCGTAAATAACGAAGCAATCCAAGGGGCAATTTTAGGGCAAGTCAGCTTAGAGGCTCAACAACCCCAATCGTTGTCAACAATAAGTAGAGCGATCGGTGTTTTATCTTCTATACAGTTTTCCGAGTTCTACATAAATTCAAGTACTACCCATACAAAGTTAAGTTGGTGCACCAGTTGAATGAAGATGATTTTGATCGTCGTCTAGAGTTTTGCGAATCAATGACGCAATTTATCAATAACAATCCACAATTGTTAAACAATATTTGCTTTTCTGATGAATGCTCATTTTCATTAAATGGTTTAGTAAATAGGCATGTAGATATTGGGCTGAAAGTGATCCACATAGGTACTTATTATGCATGAATTCCATACACAACATCCCCAAAAGTTAAACGTTTGGTGTGGTATCCTAGGTAACCACATTGTCGGACCTTTCTTCATCAACGGAAATTTAAATGGTGAATCATATCTTGAGTTACTCAGGGAAGGGGTTGACCCACGTATTACAACAATAATAGAAAATGATGATTACCTTTCCGAAGATTTTCAACAAGACGGAGCTCCTCCACACTATGCTATGCCTGTCCGACAATTTTTAAACGAAACATTCCCCGCTCGTTGGATAGGTAGAAGAGGGCAGATGATGGAGTGGCCACCTAGGTCACCGTATTTAACACCCCTAGACTTCTTTTTATGGGGATATTTAAAAACAAAAGTTTGTGCTGCCCAACCAGAATCTCTGGATGATTTACGAGAGAGGATAGAAAATAAATGTCGACAGTTTTATCCAGCCGTCTTAAGCAATGTTAGAGAGGCATTTCAAAATAGATTATACCATTGTATTAAAGTGAATGGTAATCATTTGAACTGTTGTACAATCCATTTTATTAAAGGCAAATAAGGTGAAAGTAAAAAATAAGTAAAATTTGTACTATTAAAAGAAAAATTGTTTATCTTATAAACTAACCACTTTAACCAACAAGTATTATACATTTTTGAAATCAGCTCAAAGAGGAGTATCCAAATTTTACATAAAAAATAAGAGATGCTGCTAGGGGTGAGGGGGATAGGTTAGGTTAGGTACAGATAAAAATCCTATTGTGCTCTTTGTTCTATAAAATTTTCATCAAAATAATAATAACCTTGTTGTAAGGTAAAACATACATTTATCATACTGTCTATGATACAAATAATAACAAAGGACATGTTGTCTATATTGAAATGAACTTTTGTAATGATTATTCACAATTGCGTCATTACTGTGACGAACATTGCAATTATTTTATTCATCATCTAAGAAAAATATTTGTTTAAAAATTTTAAATTTGGTAAACTGCCCTTGATAAATGTTTTTCCGTTTACACAGTTTAGTGTCAGTTGTTTACAAATTACTTACAATGTAAACAAACTTTTAAAGTAAACATCTCAAACCTGTTTATCTATAGTTAATAGTTATGCTTATATTTATACATTTTGAACGTATTAATTGAGTATATAAAAGGATTATTAAACAAATTATTATACATTTAGTTATTTAATATCTCTAAAACAATTAAAATATATTAGATCAAATGTTTTTAATGGAAACTATTCAATAGTAAACTACAATGGGTACAAATGACACATTGTCTACTGTACTAATACTATATGAGCACATTTTGGTAGCCAATCAACTTAATAACAATACACTTACATATTCATTAAATTATTATGTGTGGTGTAAATTATTTCATTACTTTGATATTAGTAAAAACTTTTTTCTGTTGAACTATATTGAAGTATTTTTGTTAATCTGCAAAGCCTTAACTAAGTTTTTGTTTTTTAAACCAGAATAAAAATTTTAAAAAATTTTAATGGCAGGAAAACAAACACATTGAAGCAATATATACCTACTACTTATTTACATACTTATGCAACTCTAATAATATGGAATAAACAAAAAAGTTTAATTTTTGCTTAAAAGGCATAAAATAGCGTGTAAAACATTAAATCACACTTATTTCATGATTTGAATATCATAGCATTGTGCAATATACCTATATAGGTAAAAATAAAATAAAATGTACAGTAGTGCTTTGTTACATTAAAATGTTTATGCACTGAAATGCACATTTATAAATACATTAAAATTATATATTTGGCATCAACTCAAATTACATTTACTAATAATTAATTTTATTAAACATTTCACTTACTCTCGACATTTTGTCAACACTAAATTTTATTCTGAAGATTTTATAATTTCTGAATGAAGCTTATCACTAATGTTGATAACATTATGACTTCACTTCCTTCTGTAGTTAGCCGACAAGTTTTTACTTAAAAAATATTTGCCTATTAATTCTCGGCCCACATATAAACATTCTTACACTCAGATTTTCACTGCATTGAATTTTGACTCACTGACACGGACAAAAAATCAAAGCGAAACATATGACTTGCATGCATAGTTGCCGTTAAATTGTTCTATGTCAGTTATAGAACACATTTGGAACAAATGTAAGATTAGTTGCATATATTTCAGTACCCTTGAATATAATCAAGGGTTATACCCTTAGACCATATACAAATAGACTGGGTGTGACGTCATTTTTCTGAACAATATACTGAAGCCAATATTACCTCTCTTTGTCGCATGAAGTTCGTGGAGCTACGGGATGAGGTGTGTGGGCGGTACTGTTTACAAATAACAAATACCAGCGGCGCAAATGTCTTTTAATAGGTAACAAGGTCTTAATATAATAACACAAGGTTTTAACTCTAATTAAAATGCTTAAATCATAACTTTAACCCAAAATTAATACAACAACGAAAACAATACCACAATTAGTTGATTAACAGGGTAAGATTAATGTTTACATATGATTCGGAATGTTCCATGCTATAAGAGACAGTGCAGTCGAAGATATACGAAAACAACCGAAGAAGTTTTATTCAAACGTGGATTTGTTTGTAAACATATAGTTATAGAACACAACAAAAAGTTATTTTGGCTTCACAACAAGGACAGAAAATTGACGTCTATTTGTATATGGTCTAAGGTTATACCCAAGAACGATAAACATTTACCAGGATTGCTTAATCCCATAAGACGTACATTCGCCAAAAAATCGATTGCACGTGGTGGCCTGTGATGTCACTGCAGTCCTCGGCCGTATTTTTCCTATCTTGACAGTGCATTTTAGGTCGTTTTCAATCATCGTTTTTAGATTTATTATAAAAATATTCAAAATTTTGACTGGTAGATATTGTGGATACATTAGTGTACGTTGTATTTTTGTGTAAAATTTTTAAAAAACTGTTCTTTTAAACTCCAGTTCGGACTTTTAAATTTCATGTGTTACACTGCTTGGCTGGACATTGCTTGGTTAGTATCGTTGAGTGTCAACGTTAATATTTAATAGTGAATACATTTTTTATTTTACGTTTTTAGTGAGATAGTTTACTTACTTACTATTTTTTTAATATGTAGTATTTTTTGTTAATTTTAAATTTGTAATTAAAAATTCTCTATAGAATACATATTATGTCGCTCCATAAAAGATTCACGGATTGTACTATATAGTAATATGCTGCAAATTGTTTATTGTTTCTTTGTTTGTCAAAAAACACTAGTTTTAGGTATGATTTTGTGTAATAATAAATTTATTTGAATGTATTTTTTAAAATAAAAATAGAACTAAATAGTGTTTTCTTTACTCTACCTATTTCCCAAATAATATTCAATAAATTAATTTAATATAAGTATTAAAACGATTTTATGGGATTATTTATTATAAATTATAAGTGTTTAATCTTAAAAATCCAAATAGTGGTACGTTAGTATTTCAGAAATCATAAAAATACTGTCTAATTCCTATTATTTCCATGCATTTATATGGTAAACGTTATAATGAAGGACTGCAATGACGTCACACAGCTGGCGGACAAATCAGGCCGATTAGGCAATCCTGGTAAATGTTTATCGTTCTTGGGTTATACCTATGCATATTTTATGTAAAATTCTTCTTAGTATAGTATTTGGAAATATAGTCACGTGATTAGTTTTTGGTCATATATATTATAATAGATGGCGCGCAATGCAAAATTTCTATAAAAATATAAAATTAAGTTGTGGAACGTAAAATTAGAGTTAAAAAAATACAAGGTACATAAATATGATCTTTAGGCTTTTTTTACGAGTTTATTGCATATTTTAATGTCCATTAATATGGGTTGTGAACGATGTTTTTAAGAAATTGTGGTAAAGTGCCTGCTGCCGTTAAGACTGTTTTAATTTAAAATTAAATGAATTTGTTATAGACACTTTTCAGATTATTTATTTAAAAGAAATTTTCATGAGTTGAACCTTCCAAAGAATGGAACAAAGTTGCGACCCGATGCTTTTCCAATACGTTATATATCTAACAAAAAAAGTATTGGCAAGTACCTACCTAATGAGACCTTTTATTTCAATAAAAAGGCACAATACTAAATGAGCAGAAAAAAGAGGAAACAAAAATTTAGTGCAACAAAAATCATTAAAACAAGGTGAGGTTAGTTATTATAATAAAAAATATTTAAGCTGTATTTTTAGTTTAATAAAAAAATTGCAAAAATCTTTTGAACTTTTTGTATATTTTTTAATGATAATTCTAATCTTCATATTTATATAATTGGGATTTTATGGTTATCAGTTTTATTTTCTTTAGTTTCTTTTAACTTCTTTCTTCTTTCTTGGTTAAAAATGATATTATTGTTAGCTTTACAATAAGAATAATAAGGAATTCAAGAATAATACAAAGGAAGATATCAAATCCTTCTATCAACAGATGCAATTTTAGTTTGATGAAGTAACAGCATTGGGTATACATTTGTTAGCTCAAACAATGCTTGTTTTAAAGAATATTTTTATTTTTGCAAGGTTTTTGGCTTGCCAAAGAAGGATTGTAATTTAAAAAACTAAATTCTAACATACTTATTATTTTAGTAACAAAACAGACATGGAAACACAAAAATTGGAAAGCCACACCTTAGCCCTTAGGTATAAGACTATTTATAAAGAAAAAAAAGGAAATAGGAAAATCGTAAAATCAGACTTAGGTGGACTACAAAAAAAAATATTAAAAGCCATATCACTTTATTCTGCAAGTCCAAAAGTTTACTGATAAAAAGAGGATATTCTTTTCCAGCTGTACGTAATTTATAATTGTTCCAGGTTGTCCAAATTATTAAAAAACCTAATCTGACTGTAACTTAATGATTATCATTTGGTAAAATGAAAATTCACAACGAATATTGTTATAACAAGAATAAAATCACATGGATATGTACAGGTCATGATGATGAGAAGTTGGTGGATAACTGGATACAACCTATTTTTTTTAATTTTCATTGTAATATGTTAAAAACCTAACCTGAAATTATTCAGTAGGTACATTGAAATTAAGGTTTTTCATGTTTGCGCTGTTGTAAGTGGTATGCAGATTTGCCATATTAATTATAAATAATAAAGGTTATTGTAGTAATAAAATAAAACTTTGTGTTTTAAAAAACCATAGATTAACCCGAGACAACGGTATGTCATACCGCTATACAAATTTTAATTTCCAATATTATTGAATATTATACAGAGCTGTATTGTTGGCTGTCTAAGTACCTTCATGGAATTCTGTTACAAGTTATATACATTTGAAAGGCTGAAATATAATTAATTAAAATCAAATAAGCACCTTTCTCAGGAAATAACATCAAAATTCTTTATTATGACATTTTAATTTTCTTCGTGAACTCCATAAAAATTTAAAGTAAAATGATTGTTTATAGGTTTGACATGGCCCCATAGTTGGATATTCACACATAAGCAAATAAAAAAATTATGAAGAATAGAACAAGTCATTAGAATCATAAATAAGCATCTTAAAAATTCATAAGTATTCCACGTTTTAATTAAAAAAATAATATTATCAAAAAATACACTTTTCCTAGTTCTCGGCCATGAGGTCCCAATTCTGGACCTTCTAAAGCGCCAGTTCTCGGCCACTATCCCAGTTGTCGTCCATTAATGCCTTTTCTCGGCCATCAATCTTATGTTCCCTATTAATAAGGTCGATATTAGTAATGCTCCAATGAGCAACCAAAATATAACAATGAGTTTATTCAAAATTTTAATAAAAAAGATAAAATATAAACAAAAACACAAAAATAAAATACGAAAACGGCAAAAAGAATAGTTCATCCTTAAATGAATTAAAAACTGTATCACTGGAAATAAGGAACTAGTTAAGTAACTAAAAAAGTCCGGAGTCCTAAAATTTGTGTTTGTGATCACTCACAATTTTTGCAGGTATAATCCTTTTTGGCAGCTTAAAATAGATTAGAAAGATTGGTACACTTCAGGTGGTACCATCTTATGCTGTTGTCACAGCCTATATTTTTCTCTCCCTGGTCCCTCCACCGCTAATCAGTTCTTCTTCACATAATGAACATTTCTGTTTCGGCCTAGTTTTTGGCTTTTCAGGTTTTTCTTTTGATTTCATTTTTGCTTGTCGTTCAGTAATTTTATTTCGTCTGGTTAGCCTATTTTCGTGCAGTTTTGCTTCCCTTTCTGCTTTCAAAGATGCCCACATCTTGCGTCTTCTTTTCATGTCCTTAGCTTTTTTTGATTTTTGCTCTTCTTTGAGAGCCAAGTTTATATTTTATTAATCCAGGAGTTATATTTGGTATAAAATTAATTACGTAACCTTTCTTAAAACATTTATTTATTATTTGTAATAACTTGCAACCTACGAATTTAAATATTTAGCAAATTTACAGTGAAAAAAGATACTGATTGACAGTAGCAAACGAACGAAGGAAATCAAACGAACAGAGCGATTTGTTCACTTTGCTGACGTGCAATCATATTTATACTGGACAAGCCATAGGTATGTAATATTCATATGTTTAAAAAATGTTTATATGGTTTACAAAATGTATTAAGTTTTAAAACTTACATTAGTATTTTTATTTTTGAAATTGATACATTTTATTATAAATTTAAATTGATATACCACTGAAAAACCAAAAACTGTCGACGCTATTTTGAAACACCATCGCAGACTGTATTTTTGTTTATGTATGACCCTTCTTCCTTGGTTTTTATACTAAAAGATTATTAACATTCCATTATCTGTTTCAATATATGCTTTGAATGTGTCCATTGTCTTTGCAGTACCACTTTGTGGTTGGTAACGCAAACTGCATTCGTAATACAAAATCCGTCTTTGTGACACTCGTTTTACAATATACTATTATGCAAATAAAAAAATTAATTTAACATAATGCTAGCTAACAAGATGTTAAACATAGGATTAATAAGCGTTTATGCAACTGGCCCAAAGTCTAATAAAAAAAATAAACGAAAATACAAAACAAAACAAGTGAAAACACGTCCGTTCCGTGTCACATGGACGCAAGCGCAGTGTCCAGAGCCAGAGGTACTATATGACGTCATAACCAATAGCAATATGTTTACAAATGATTTAAATAATTTGAACAAAATTTTTTTGACAAACACGACGACAGTTAACATTAGCATATTTATATCCTTTGACATTTAAAGTAAAATCATACAATATCTTATAAATGTAGTCTTCAGTCACTTCAACAGAAATGCCATATCGGCAGTATTCCAAGAATGCAACAATTGTATGTACCACATCATCATTAATTGTAGGAGTACTGTTAATCTTAGCTGGAACAATGAAATGGCAAACATTAATTTTAGAAGAAGTTTTGGCGGTTACTAAACAATGGTTTCAAATTTTAGGAATATTTATGTTGATATCTAATGTAGTTGGTTTAATATCGATTGAATCTAAAAACAAAGGTTTACTTTGGACTTTTTTAGCTAGTACGCTTATAATTGCAGTTGTCTTAATTACTCACTCATATTCTGATATCGCTTCTCACGATAAAGTATTAGCAAAAACTGACAAGCTACTTAGATTAAGTTACTCTCAATATAACATAAGTATTTACAAAACTAAAGTTGATAATTTTCAAACCATGAGAAAATGTTGTGGTTATAGTGGAACAACTGACGTTCACATTCAAGAATCTGATGGATTAGTTAAAAGTTGTTGCCATAAAAAAGTTAAAAAGTGTACCACAGAACGCGCATATAAAGAAAATTGTGCTTCTAAGAAGAATTACACATTTAAACTAACAATAATGTGTGCAATTTTAGGTTTGGTAGCAGCCTTAACTAATTGTTTAATCTTATTTTTTATAATTTATGGATGGATAAAACATTTTATGAAAGTAGCTAAGGAACAGAATGATTTGGCTGTACAGCTTAGAACTGCTTCACACACTTCATATAGTTCACATCGTTCTCGAAATACTTATGATCTAAAACCAAAAAAAAATCCCAAAGGAACCCACACAAAATTTGAGTCTGATGATAAATAATTAGGTTCAAAACCCACATTCTACTGAACTATTATTTCACTTGGGTCACTTTTGGAATAGGTCCTGGAGTAAAATAAGGTGTTTAGAACTCTTTCGAATCCATCTGGTTTATCAAATAAATTTGTAAATGTGCATATAAGATAATAAAATTGTATGTATTTATGATAAAAGTTTTATATATGGATCTAAAACTATCAAAAATTAAAATCATTTAAATGTACCTATTCTTTAATAAATGTATATTGGAATAAATATTATTGGATAAATAATAATTTATCAAACCAAATGAAAAACCCAAAGTCTATGTCACAGAATTTTATTCTTTATGTTGATGGAAAAACAATAATAGCTACTAGTTTCGGCCTAACATTGAGGCCATCATCAGGCTATAAAAAAGGTTATTTTAGTGGTACAAATTAAAAAGAGAAGAAAAATCATACCTTAGTGTAAAAATTAATACATATATAAATAGAAGGACCACAGTTAAGAGCCACTTTACATTATACTTAATTTATAATTAAATTTGATTTCAAAGTTAGTTTTAAATTTAGCATACATTTATGAACCATGTAAAAAGAGTGATTAGATAATAAATTTGGTGCTAAAACTTGAACACAATCTTCCTATATTACACACTTGCTAAATTTGTTGATATATTTATCAGCCAAAATGGATGATGTTGAGGAATATGTGCTATCAGCTATAGCAATTTACCTTTATAAAGCCGGTAAAAAAGGAAAGAAATCATAAATTGTGGTGCCGTGCTTGGTTACAGAGACGAGAATCGGGTCGAGGAATTTTTGCACATGTTAAATGAAGAGTAGAGGATCCGGAAAGTTATAAAAACTTCCTTCGACTATGTGCAAATCAAGTAGATTTTTTTTATGTTCCGTAGAAAAATTTGTTTTTATACCATTCCATTTATTTTTTATTTCTGTTATAGTTACGCCGGGTCTTACTTTTAATAAATCTTCCCTGATTTTTTCCCGTGCAGTATTTCTTGCATGTTTATTATGATATAACTTTAAGTGCACATTATATAAACAAGGAGACCAAAATTATACATCAATTAAAGCGTTAAATTGATCCTTTGACCACGACATGTCTTATTTTATAATTTGTTCACAGTATAATAGTATATTGTGTAAAAAGTGCGCACGTGTTGCACACTGTACTTTTCCTACGACCACCATCCAAAACGACCACCATCCAGAAAACAAACAAACGATCGTGTTGCACACGATACTTTTTTATGAGCACTTTTTCTAACATGACATAGCTTTTGGCGGTGAAAATTTCTGCATTTCATTTAAATAAATTACTAAAGATCGTATTTAAAGATTTATTAAATATTACAGTAGGTAACAAATTTACGTTTTAAGGAACGTATTTTAAATTTAACTTTCCTTGCATGGGATTTTTCACTTAAAATTATAATGAACTGTAAAATGGGAACAGTTCTGGATCTTTATCCCTGGTGTTGGTGTTTCCGACAAGTTTTCAGTTATTGTTAATAAGTCATTCGTAGCTGATGTTGAGGGAACAGGAACAGAATCAAATTTCTGTAATGATTCATCGACTCTACTAGATAACGAGATTGACAACTTGCTGCAGGTATTTATTTTGGGTATGCCTAATGTCACTTTGGCTATGATTTATGTTACTTTGGCTATGTCTTATGTCACTTTTCCCACAACTTTTGTTGCTATGAGAAATTGCTGATTTTGCGTACTGTAACCAATGTGCAAAATAGTGTTTTGGATGGTGGTCGTAGGAAAAGTAACTACCCATGCTGTGGTTTGTTTTTGTTACTTCTTCTCGTTCTTACAAAACCTCAAACACAATTGTCCTGTCAACATCAATTCTTGAACTGTCTATTTTTAAGCATCAAAATAGAACATGTTCTAAAAATCTTGTACATAATTTAATAATCTCGCTATGTTCTAAATTTTTGTGTTTTACACCTTTTCTTAATAACATTCTAAATTTAAAACTAAATTTGAAATCAAATTCAATTATAAATTATGAAAAATGTAAAGTGGCTCTAAAACATGAAATTGGAAACATTTTCAAACGAACCAATAGATAAAAAAAATATATATATATAAGAACATGTAGGATAAAATGTATAAAATTTGTGGTCTAAAATTAGATTTTTAACTTTTTATATGTTTTAAAAAGAAAGAAAAATGGGGGGGGTCGAGTTCAACCAAGACATATAGAAATCATCTTGTATTTTATTACCGTTATGTGGATGATTGTATTGTTCTCCACTAAATTAACACTATTCATCCAAGAATAAAATTTACCATTGAAGTGGAGCTTATTAATAGAATACCATTTCTTGATCTTTTGATCATTAGGGATATGGTGTCACATAGGCTTGAATTTTAAATTTATAAAAAACCTACCACTACTGATATGGTAATTAATTATAATTCAAACCATCCATTTTCCCATAAGTTGGTTGCCTTCTATAGCTTGTTTCACAGAGCTTTGAACATTCCCCTATCTTCCTCTGCTTTTAGTAAATCTTTATACTCTATGTGGAAGTCGAATATATGAATAATCTGCGTTTGTCTCTAGCAGATCTACTTCTTCCACTGGGGGCTGATATTTGCTGGCTCGGTCACAGCGTCGTAGAAAAACCTGACCTGTTCCAGTCAACCATGTAGGCATCGAGGTTCCGTTGGGAGAGCGTCTGATGTGTAGGAACATCCTCTCGTGTGGTGAACAATTAATTGCCGTACATAATAGTGAGCGTATGGAATGTAGAGCGAATGGAAGGACTTTCTTCCTTCGACAAATTGTGGGTTCGTATAGCCAATTGAACTGTTTTCCTTTTGATATTGTTGAATTTAATCTTTGCACCTGGCCATTTCCTTGCGGGTTGTAGGCGGTAGTGCGGCTCGTAGTGATACCTCTAGTTATAAAAACAATATTGTATTTTGGTATAGATATGTTGATGATGTCTTAACAGGTTTTGTAGGTAGTGAATGACAATAGGATGAAATATTCCATTCTTATTCCAAACTTTTGGACATATGTGTAGATTACAACAACCAGGATATGTCAAACTACGTAAAACACGTTCTTGAACATTCACACTCATACACACCAATGACATTCAAATACTCCATTTTTGGGATAAAAAACAAAATTTAGATTTCCTCGAAGAACTTGAAATAAAAAAGACATCTAGCAGATCCACAATTTAAAGTTGTTAATGAACAAATAAATCTTGGAAGTTCTCCACTATAAAACTGTTTACTTTGATTGAGTCTTCATTTTATACATAGATAAGACTAATTGTAACACAAATATATTAAGTTATTGTAAAGATCAGCATCATATAGTTTTTCCCTGTTTTTTTTATATCATTGCACAGTTATACTGATCTTAGAGGGAAATACATCCAGGATAATCCTTTAGGGCTAATAACATCTAGGCTTTAATATTGTTTTATTACTTCCATACTTGGTCTAGCCTTAACTACTTAATCAACATCAGGCTACAAACAAACAAAATGTAACTTCAATATGTCAATCTGACGATGCTAGTTTTTAGCGAAACAGCTGTAATTAAATTTAAAAGTATTTTACGAATAAATAGTGGAAGTTTCATTCAACCATTTAGTTGTTTACTGTTCTTAATATAAACCATTTCTTTTCTTTGCTTTCAATATTACATTGTTAATTTTACTTTTTATAATAGCATCATGTTTTCTGAATATCACTGTATCTTCTTTGTCTGTTATTTTACTAAGAAACATTAAATTTGTATATAAATTTGGCACATATAATGTATTTGGAAGATTTACTATTAGTTCAGTGCTTAGACATTTTAATGTTACTTCACCTTTTTCTTTTATCGATTGATTCTCGGAGGTTAATTTTAAATAAATAAGATTCGTTTTCTTCTTCATATATTTTGTTGAACATAGGTGTCATGTACATCTGCTATCTAAACACCATATTTCTTTATTTTGATTTATTCTTTCTGCAGTTAAGGATATATCTCCTATTTTGAAAGATTCAGGTCTATAATTTTTATTTTTCGCTCTGCATTCTTCGGTTTTATGATTACTTCTTCCATATTTATTCCAATTTGTTTGGTTTATTTGTTTATTGTAATTTTGGATTCTCATATTTTTTATTTTGTTTACATTTTTTTGAATGGTATTGTTGAATTTTTTGTGCCATAAATGCTCCTTCTTCATTACTTATATTTATTTTTTTTTCTAGATTCGTTTTATTCTAGAATTTTTATTTTGAGACTTTCATGGGAAGGTGAAAATTCTATAGCTCTTCGAATATTTTCGAACGATGATGGTAATGAGCACAACATGATAATATTAAATAGGTCATCATTAATGGCAATTTCCATTTCCGATAATTTATCTACCGTGTCGAAACAACTGTTTAAATGATTTATGTTACTATTTCGATTCATTTTATGAAAAAATAAGGCTCTTTAACAGGTTGGCTACGTTACCAGTCCTTGGGGACTATTAAGAATAAGTTTTTATAGAACATCCTAATAGAAACAAACACTTTTGGTTCTAATAATTTAGCCCCAAAAGCTCTGGAATCATCAAAACCAGTAAATAAAAGGTTATTGAAGGAACAAGAATTCAATACAGTTACCTATAAGTTATAATTTCTTGACTATTGTTTAACCAATGAACAGTTGGGTTACATGTAATAAAATATAAGAGACTATAAAATAAATTATTGTGAAGTAAATATAAATTACTCTATAAATTAAAACATAAATTACAGTTAGTAATCTTACAATCTTGAAACATTCGTCACATAAAAAGATATTTTTTTGATAGTGGAAGATTTTGCTACAGTGTTATTTATTCTGTATTCTAAATACAAAAAATTTCCACAAAGTAAAGCTTGGTTCTTGGTTCAAAATATTTCATTATAGGTAGTGACTTATAAATTAAATAGTTTATGTTTCAGTATTATTTGTGTTTTACATCTAATTAAAATTGGGACTTTTGAAAAAACATTACCATGCAACCCATCTTATTCAGCATTGTTTGTTGCAAGTATATATAAAATAAACCTTGTAGGTCCTGGTTTATTGAAATATACCAATTTTAACCAAAATAAAAATTTTAACTTCAACAGTTTAATATCACCATAAATCTGTTTCCTAAACAAATCTAGGTACTTAATAATTCTGATATAAAATTGACTCATTTATAAATATTCCAATTTATTTCTTTCTAATATGATGCTTCTATACTATGCTAATTACTTAATATTTTTCATTCTTAATTCATGCAAAAGAAAAGCTTTCATATTAGGATCAGTAACTCGTTTATGAATTTCTTCTAAAGCTTTTTCACCACCATCATTAAAATATGTTTTTAACTCTTCTGCAAATTTTATCCAAACGCAATTTGTACAGCCTGACATGCAACAAGTAGTAGGTTCTTCAGGGTAATGTATTTGTCTCTCCTTATTAAATGTATTTATATTTTTAGAAATATCACGTTCATTCTTACTTATTGTTGAACAAAAATATACTCCTTTAATATTCCTAGTGATTTTTAGGAAAATAGTTAGGTTTAAAGCCATTTACTGAAAATAAAATAGGTTATGAATAATAATATAAAGAAATGTAATTAAAATACTCTATTATGACATGTTACTAATATAATTAATTAATTTACTTACTAATTATTTCTATATAAAAGAAGTTAAAACATTGTCCAGTTCTATACAAAATATTTATGTTCATGATCAATTACATAACAATAAATTTTTAAACCAGAAAAATATTTTGGGCTTAATTTTTTTCATTGAAAAAATTATTTGTAATGAGAATATTTATGTACTTTATGAGATAAAGGAAATTAAAATTTTGTGTTGAACATTTTTCATATTTTGGTTAGTAACACAGAGTATAGGTTATGTTTTTCCGTATTTTTATGTTTATGTCCTGTCCGACCAGCGTTTTCTTTTGAGATCAGAGCAACGCACTGCACTGCACTGAGCTTATACCACAAAACAGACTAACAAATATTCTGTTTTGTGGTTTATACTCACAAAAAATGGCTGCTCTTGTCTTATGAACATCAAAGGAGCCGACAGCGAGTCGATACCAAGAATGATAAACAGAACTACGAATCTGAACAGAACTACGAATCTGAACCGTAAAGTAGTTGCAGCTTTTGCAAAATTTACAATCGACCCACTTAAATGAACTCTTAAACATTGCAAGTGAATCAGAGAGTAGTGATGATAACAAATTTATTTAAAATGGGCAGCAAGGCCAACATTCTCCTCCCTTACCTAGGGAGAATATTTCGGGCTAGCATCGCGCTTTGATGGGTCCCTAAAGAATGGAAAAGAGCTGGGAAGAAAGACTACACAATAGCCAAATCATTTAGACCAATTAGTCTCACATCATTTCTGTTCAAAACAATGGAAAAGATGGTAGGTATATATTTATTAGAAGGAAGCTTAAAGCTGCGCCCATTCCACCCACACGAGCGCGCTTACAGGCAAGGTAGGTCGACAGAGTCAGCTCTCCATGCCATAGTGCAGAGGGTGGAAAAAGCGCTGGAATTCAAGGAAGTAGCCTTAGCTGTCTTTTTCGACGTAGAAGGCGCCTTTGACAAGGCGAGAGCAAGCCTCATTGAGACTGAATTGCTGTCTAGAGTAACCTCTCAAACACTGGTTTTCCTGGATAACATCCGGTCTCAAAAGCAGGAAGATAATAGCAACACTAGAAGGCTACTCACAGGAGGTCCATACGGAGGGTGGCTGCCCCCAGGGCAGCTGCCTTTCGCCGCGTCTGTTGAACCTTATTATGAATGGCCTCCTGAAACCGCTTACTAAAGAATGATTCTATGCACAAGGGTACTCCGATGACGGATCGGTCGTAATAACCGGGAAGTTTATCTCCACGGTATGCGAGTGCATGCAAGAAGCCTGCAACATCATTTAACGATGGTGCAACGAGGTAGGCCTTTCAGTTAATGCGGAGAAAACCGAAATGGTTTTGTTCATAAAAAGGAGGAAAAATATTAAAGACTCCTAGCCACCGATGATATTCGGCACGCCTCTAGAATTTCTGGAGGAGGCCAAATACCTTGGGGTGATGCTGGATAAAAAGATGACCTGGAAACCACATATTGACAAGGCAATAAGCAAGTCAATTGTCACACTGTGACAACTGCCCCAAGCTGTAGGGAAGAACTGGAGAGTAAATCTCAAGGTTCTCCATTGGTTCTACACTGGAATCGTTAGACTGAAGATCCAATACGGGACCGTGGTCTGATGGCCAGTGGTGGAGAGGCAATGGGTGACCCGCAAGCTGGCGCATGTACAGAGGGTTGCAGGCATAGGAGTCACTGGATCGCTTAGGACAACACCCACACCGCTTGATGTCCTCCTGGGATTGCCGCCTTTGCCCATATGAATCATTATGAGCGCAATGGCGGCTTTCATAAGGCTTAGAAACAATGGGCACTGGAAGGGGCGTGGCGAAGGCCACACAAGAATAGCACAAAGGATAGAAACAGAGCTTTGGCTCCTGGCTCACAAAGCTGTCCCAAAAGCAGATAAAGTAAGAATGGAAAACAAGTACAACTACGCTCTTGGTAAATAATCCGCGTCAGAAATATTTGCCATCCTTAAAGCAGCAGAACTAATAGAAGAACGGAACAACTTAGGAAACCCCATCAGCATTTGCTCAGATAGCCAGACCACTCTAAAAGCGATTTGTAGCAGCAGGACCAGCACGGCACTAGTCCAGGAATGCGCAAATACCCTAAACAGTCTGGCCTCAAGGCGGGATGTAACCCTATTATGGGTAGGTACCGGGACATTAGGTATAGTAGGCAACGAGCGGACAGATGAATTTGCCAGACAGGGAGCCAACAAACCTTGCTACGGACCCAAGCCAATAATAGGGCTGGGCAGAGCACAAACCTCAACTCTACTCAAGGAATGGGCGCAGAGAGGATTAGAAGAACAATTGATCAACCGCAGTGGCCTTAGGCAGGCGAAACAATCGCCTATCCTGACAAAGCTAGGACAAAGTGGTTATTGTTATTGGATAAATCCAATTCACAGCTGCGCCTGTTTGTCGGAGTCCTTACTGGCCACTGTGGACTTAGAAGACATCTACACCTTTTGGGCGTAGTCGAAGGCCCAGACTGCCCAAACTGCAAAAGTTGCTGTTTTATAACTTCAGCGACGAAGATATGGAGGATGTTTTGCAAGGCGCTGAAATTTATAAAGATCTTCCTTGTTTGCTAGCTTTGAAGGGAGAGCTAAACATTTGGCAACAGATGAGGGATAATATCCCCGTATCTCCAGCAGATGCTTCCAGGAGAGAAAAATGCATATCCATCAAGAAGTTGCGGCGAAAATGGGCGCTAATGAAGTGCTGGACATATTTAGCAATTTAGCAGGAAACATAAAAGAAAACTTTCTTTATCAAACATTTAATGTTTTATAATTTTGACACTCTCATAAATGTTCTTGTATATACTTGAAATTTGTGAAAAAAATAAATAAATAAAGTTTACTTATAACAGTCATTGTTCATTTTTTTGTCCGTTCGCCCCTTGTGCCCCTCCCAGAAAAATATCCTGGATCCGCCCTTGGTATAGAGAATATTTTCTCATAAAGAATATATGGAAAATTTTGGTATTTTTGTTAGTATTTGTCTCGAATATTTAGTTTTACTTCTGCTTCTGAAGAAGATATCTTGTTGTCAAAGAAATGAACTGTCAGTGTTATTTACAGAAATTTGAAGACACATCAAATATTTAAATGTGTTTCTTATGAATACATAGGTATATTTTACTAAAAAAGAATACTTTTTAATATTCTGAAAATAATATAAATGTCACTGTTACCAATCAGAAAAATAATAAAATATTGAATAGGAAAGGTTAAAAATTAAATACTAGTATCTTTACTCATTTCATTATATTAAAACATAAAAATATAAAACAATAAATGAGGTAATATGTATATATACCAATTTATTTTTAACACTAACATATTACATGATATCACATGTTACTTGCACACATTTAAGTGTTGTACGTAAAATTTATTGACATTACGTCGATGTGGGACGACATGAATTCTACTATAAGACTCTTGCGATGAACAATTTACGTCCTTAAAGGTAATTTTTTAAAAATTAAACAAATATTCAAGGCTAATTTAAATCTACAAATAGTCATCCTAATAGAAAAAACCATATTATTTAAAAAAATCATAAAATGTTATTCTGGATGTAAAATTATTAAAATAAGAATAAGTAAAAAATGTATTTGATGTTTTGTTAAATATTTAGTATTATTTTTAAATATGAGATTATCAATTTGCTTGAACATTACTAAATTGTTTTGAAATGATCTGTTTTGTTTTTGATTATTTTAAAACTTATTTTATCAACAAATTTACTAAATATTGGCCACCTTCAAGAGTCTTCGTTTACTTATTTAATTTATATTATTGCAATTTTTATCAAAATATTTAAAATTTCTGTGCACATATTTTTCTTTTCAGAATTAGACACAGTAATTTCATATCTATATAAAAACAGTTAACTATTGATTGCCTTATGATTCTTATAAAATTCAACTATTTGGTGGAATAAACTTAATATCTGTACCACAACAAATTCTTATTTAGTAAATTTTCTATATCATTTTTATTTGTGCCCTTTATATTGTAGTTACCGCAAACACAATTTTTAAATTTAATCATCAAAAATTTGAATTATCATAACGTCTTTTACTAATGAATATAAACAAGAAAACCACATACCATTATTAGAATTTTTTTTGAAAATTAAAATTATAATTTAAAAAGACGTTATAAAAATAAATTTATAAAAAATACGCACAGAATGGCTTTAAACATTTAAAACAGTGATGTCATGGCAAGAAATTGACAGATGAAATAATTTTCCTCAATAGATAATAATGTTTAACAGAGAAAAATACAGTTTTTCCAATAAATAAATATTGGGTTTGTCAAACACGATAAAATTGGTTTAAACGTTTTGAGATACTTTTAAAATTAGTATTAAAATCAAATACAATTACTTACTGAAATTTTTGGATAATCAAAATTTAAGTACAGTTTGATTAGATTATGATGTTCGGAATTGCACCTCCTGTTTAGCATATTTTTCTTCTGTTAAATACTATACTTCAGAAAGTAGGCCAACAAACATTAAAAGTTTGGATCAGGCTTTAATTAACTATATATAAATAACATGGTATACACCTAAGAATATTTTTTCATATTTGCCATTGTTCAAGAAGCATTTTAGGACGGTTTTGAAAGATGTTTTAAAATATTAAGTATTTCAAATTAATATATATTAAGATATTCTGCTATTTACTGGCTTTTTACTATCTTGAACATTGGGCGAATGAAGGACTAGAATTTCACTCCCAAGCTTTAATGTATATTTAGTTAAAAAAATGCAGAAATAAGTAAAAGTACTTTTTGAAGTGTTAATATCATTATAAAGTATTTAAAGTTGTGACTAACACAATTTACAGGTTTAAAAATAAACTTTATCCTTTCCTGCACTTTGTTGAACTCTGAACATAACTCCATACAATATTAGACACTTTTAAAAAAAGCTTGGGAGTTATTTTGAATAATGTAGAATCATATTGCCAATTTATTTGAATAAAATCATTTTTACACAATCTTTAAAATATGTAATAACATATATATTAAGTATTTACAAATATAGACCTAATTAGAATATAATTTCTCTTATGTACAATATGCACAGTTTGTTCTTTTTCACAATTCCAATATTTACACAGGAATGCCCTACCATGGGACCGAACGCTTAAGTTTTTAATAAAAAATAAATCTAAACAAATTGAGCTTCACAGCATAGTACTCAAATATTTATAAATAATGTAACTTAATAAGTTTATTTACTGCACTTTTGTAATAATTAAAATATTCCGACAATAAAGATATATAATGATCCCTATGATTTTTTCCTTTTTAATAATAAAAAGAAATTATTTAAGTACCTATAATTTGAAGAAGTAACTTTAAAGGAAGTAACTTAAAAAAGAAAAAATCCTTAAATATATTTTGGATAAAAATAAAGTAAATATAATAAGTGTTGAAAAAACTGTTAAAATAAACAAACAAAAATAATGAAATTTAGGTAATAACCTGTAAGAGTGAATAAAAATTAGAAATTCCTACTTTTTTTAATAGTAAAATTAATAATTAGTCAAACCAATAAAATAACAAAATGGAAAACACTGATTTTTGTTTATTAAAAATTGTTTTTTAATAATCATCATTTTCCTATGCTGTGTTTGACAGATTGAGCGTTAAGAATGCGTTTTTAAAGAGGATTAATCAAAATAAAAAGAAGAAAAATGACATTAATACATAAACCTTCATTCATTCATTGTTGTAGAATATGATACGTATTAACAAATTCGTATGTATTAACAAAATTATGCTTTTAAGTAAAGTATAAATTTAGTATGAGATATTTTTAAAAAATCCACTACAGTAGGGTATTTGGCAGGTTTTTTTAAAATTATTTAAACCCAAACAACCAAATTGTAATTTGGTACATATTGGTGAAAATAGACATCAAAAGACGTGCTTTCGTACTTGTTATAAATAAGTTTTTACACTTATTCCCCATTGAACCAATTCTAAAATTTTCCGAAAATCTTTACTACTGACATAAAAATAGTTCTATATTTTCATTATGTTCCAATACCCTATTTAGTTGAACTTTAATACTAATTTTAATTTTGAATAATTTTGAAAATACTTTTTTATTTTGATTAAAGCACAGTTTAAACACATTCTCAAGAGATCAAATAAACTAAAAACAGTTAAGTTACGTTAGGCTCATGATCTTTACAATGTCCTATTAATGTATGTAAAAATATCAAAATCTATTTAGCTGCACATTCTCGCAAACACACACTATACCTTAACTTCTTTCTAATTATTAAAATCACAACCTGAGTAAGGTAGGCCAGTACATGAAAAATATCATTCTGCATTTCTGGAAAATATCTTTTTTCCAATTTCGATGAGAGGCATATTTATAATCATTAAAACAATATTTAACAATTTCGGTAATCATAGAGTTTACACTTTTATATAAGCTAAGATATTGAAATATGGTATTTTAACAACCAGGTCTTTATGGAAAGATGAAACCTAATATAATATAAAATATATCCATAAAGAAATATGTGTTGCCTATGTAGGCGATAAGGAAATTTAACAAAGAGAAAAAATAGATTTTACCTCAGATAATTCCCTGATTTAAACTTTTGTCTTATTATTTTGAAAAAAGAAATTTTCCAATGCCTATTTTACACCTGACCTTTAATACAAATTGCTAATTAATGCTACGTTCCCCCCACTAGGACATGCATAAATCCGTCCCACTCGGTCTCAGTCCGTACACCTTCTTTCCATTCGCTATTTTCACTATTAGCAAGTCCAAGTTCAGCATAAAGTTCATTATTATTGAGAGATTCCAAGTCGGTTTGACTTGTAAGACTTAAGACGGAGCCCCAATTGATAGGTCTTGTTGCTTCATCATCACCTAAACCAGAATCATTATCTGGCGGATTCGATGGAAATGGAGTGGCTCTTCCCGAACAATTCATGTCCCTAAGACTTTGCTCGTAGTTAGTTTCTGGTACATTAATAGGTGATAGAGCTGGTAACGATGGATAACTTGGTTCAGGCGGTTCAGACTCCATTTCTCTTTCTAATCTCCTTAAGGTATTACATATTAGCACTGATCTACGTAAAGATGGATCCGAACATTGTCTATATCTTGCTAATTTACACATTGATAGATTTAAAACTGCTAAACGTCTCTGTCGGTAACATGGTACATGACACCACCTCGTCCTACCGTCACAACAACGCGTTCTAGCAGGCGGAGAAGCACCTAACTCGAGATAACTTTTTCCATTTTCTTCGCACCTTATTGTTTGTTGTTGTGGTGGTTGGTAGTACTGCCAGTACTCGCTTTGGGTTTGAAACCTAAAAATAATAAGGAATTATAATTAGAATAATATGTTACCATGCATTTAAAAAAGGAATACTTTGAAATTTAAAAGAGGTGAAAAATTAATTTAAATGCATTGAACCAAAACATGGTTCTTTGGATGTTTCAATTTGGAAATAAAACTCATTTTTGGTCTATTCAAAACGTAAATTATATAAAAGGAAAGTTTTTTATTAAATTGCTATATTATATTAATACTAACTGAAAAATTCATTGAAATAACCCTAACTTTGTGGAAGTATATCGTATTAAAACTACATAATTAACAACAGATTAATACATTTTTTCAAATTTTTATAATAAAAAATATAATGACAGCTGCTTCACACTTCAATTCTTTTTTTATTTTGTATTCATGCTAGTGAATTAAATTGAAATCTAATATATTACCTATTACGAATATTATAGAATACAACAGTATATTAAATTTAACTTAATTTCTTAAGTAAAATATGGATTTTAAAAGGGAGAAAGTATCCATAGACTGACGAAGAATTAAGTGATTTATCTCCTGAAGGAAATAAGCGGATATGCTTAAGTCTAGTCAGCGATACACCTACAGTTTTAGGTTTATTTGAATATAAGGCAGTTGATGGGCATTTAAAGGAAAGAAGGTTGAAAGGTCTGACAAGACATCTGCAGGCAGATCATTCCATCATCTGGATATGCATAAATGATATTATGTGTAAAAATTTGTGGATAGAGATGCTGCAAACTGCAGGAATTTCTTGTTGTTATTTAATGTCTAAAGCATGAGTTCTGGAAGTTAATTCTTCCAAATCAAAAACGCTGAAGTAGCAATAAAAAACTTAGTGGAACTGTTGTCTTATATATACTATAGTAAAAAAAATAAGCAAGATTTCTGCATACAATAGGTGAAAAAGATACTATATTGGAAGTATTGGAAGAAAAATAATTTAAAGGAAAAAAGTATTAATTGAGAATGTACTGCTCTATAATGATTAGGTATACGTTATTAAAATAATTTTTATTAAACTTTGTTTTCATTTTTAATTAAATAAAATGAATATTCATTTTCCAGACATCTTTAATATTAGTTTTATGATACAGACTCTAGGATACATACCTACTATATTGGTATGGAGTAAATCTAGCCGGTTCCGGGACAGCACTGCTACTTCCACATTTTTCATCATCAGACAATTCATCGTCGAATTCCTCATCGTCAAAGTCATCATCTAGGTTCGTGGTGACGACTTCCACTCCCGTCGATGAAGCGGTGGTGGTGAGCAGGGAGGCGGCTAACGAAGGCGTCGGTGTCCTCCATGCGTCCGCCGTTGGAACCGCCACCGCTTGGAGACGTGCTATACAATCATCCGCTTCCCATCGTCCAGTCTTCGCCGGCGGCGTCGACGAATCCGATGGAGCCGTAGCTGCCTCCAATTTTCGCTTACATCCCGATCCTCCTCCACCTACTGTTACTCCTGTCGTTGTCTGCAAACCCATCATGGCACAGTTCTGGAAAAAAAAAGAGCTATTAATAAATAAGTCAAGTTAAATAGAAAAATCAATATTTTCTTCCACGATCAATAAAAATTGTTCCTTCTGCCTTTAAACATAGGAATCTGTTGTCATTTTGCATTGGCTATTCTAACATCTTTTTAAATATTAAGTTCTGTTAGAACTTAGAACACATACAGATACAGCCATTTTTAAAACTAATATTAAGTAAAAGTTATAAAATTTTCCTTTAACATTTTTGAAGAAATAAAATATTCATTGTTTAAAAAATATTTTACTGTGTTTATGCACACTTTTTAGTACAATACCATAGACATTTCTGTGGGTATCAATGAATTATTTTCAATATTTTAACCCATCTTATAATTTCTTTGAGAATTATTGGCGAAACTGATATATTCGACTAGATAAAATGATGTTATGTACCTACTTGCCGAGGCTTTTGTATAGGCGCTTTCTACTTAATTTACTCTTTGAATTAACAGTACATATACAGGATGGTTTACCTATGTAAAGGTAGAGGAGAAATATGAAGTATTTGTGATGTATAACAAATCTGCTAGAAGATGTTGATAACAAAATAACAGTTAAATATATTTTTTATTTAATTGACATCTGTTGAGAACATTACACAAAGAATATTAAATTAAATAAAAAATTAAGGATAATAAAAAACTCTTCGTTTTAACAAAACTTCCAATATTTATTAAAAAATTGCTTTTTTAAAGGCTCAATGACAGCTGTTTCGCTATGAAGCATCGTCAGATTGACATTTTATTTTTTAATAAATATTGGAAGTTTTGTTAAAACGAAGAGTTTTTTATTATCCTTAATAAGATGGACTTCCAAAAAATAAGGGTTAGTACAATCAATTTAAATAAAAAATATTAACTTTTTACTCAATGACAGGCAGCTGTTTCGACAGCTAAAAAGTTAATATTTTTTAATTAACCGTGGAAGTTTTGTTGAAAAGTTCTTCCACAATAAATTTCTGATCTACCGCAACTCATTTTTCTTATTTTCCGATATTTTCTATGAGTATAGTTCCCTCCTATTAATTAAACTTCAGTTAAGTAGGCAAAACAGTAATGTAATTTTTTAGTGCCTAACTAATTTTTAATAGTGGCAAGTAAACTAGAAAAATACAGGTGAACAAATTATTTGTCTTTGATTGAGCAATAATTGTTGATTGCCATCTCTGGAACACAAAGCACTTAAAATCAAAAAATATGTATAACGTATTTTATTAAGAAAATAATTGGGATTTTTAAGATCAATAGTAGGAAACATTTTACAGCTAATGAATCTTTAATATATTATATATTTCCCATGATCCCCACAGTTTTTACATTTTAAAAATAACTAATATCATACGCATTCGGAAATATAGGAAATACACTAGTTACTTAGATATTTTTTAAAAACGTACAGAACGTAATGATTTAAGTAAGAGTAATGAATAAAAACCTATTAATTTTTGTGTATACACAATTTTGGTTCAATTTTATCAAAAAATATTATATTTTGGTAAAAATAAATGTAAAATTAATACTTCGAAAAATGGGTTGCGTAGATAATGCAATCCATATAATTTTCAATAGTAATACCACTAGTGATCGAATTTCCGCGATAAGTCTGTCAACTTGTGGACAAACAAAGAGCTTGGTCAATACAGTCAATACAGGAACTACGAATAGAAATGAAAGCAAATAATATACTCCCGCCAAAACTTATTAATATTTTTAACACAACCATAGGATGGCGCTGATCGTTGTGTCTACTCATTTTAATTGTTCTATTTTTCGGAAGAGGTCTCTCTACTAATACTATTAACGACAATACTTTTTAATTTAACAGATCTGTATTTGGTGAGAAACAGTTTTAAGAAAATGAAGAAAAGAGACTGTAGTTCTGAGAATCAGGAAAAGAGCAGGAGTTTTGCCTTCAGTTTTTTTAGTTTTGTTGGTGTAGTATATCATCTTTGGTTTTGTGCTTCCAAATAATTCTGTCCCTAAAATGGATTCAAACTATCAACCCCCCTTATCTAAAAGGAAATGTTGTGTACCTACATGTACAAATCGTGAAGGCAAAATGCATCGTTTTCCAAAAAATGAACCAAGTGTGTTTAGAGAGTTGATTTTAAAGATACAGTCTTTAAATTATAAAGACTTGTCAGTAGAAGACATTTATAAAAAATATTTATTTTGTGAGGAGGAACATTTTTCTAGTAACTGTAAAGTTTTAGGTACCAAAAGAGGTCTTATAAGAACAGCAGTTCCAACTTTAAATTCACCTGGTAAGTCAATAAATCAAATTGTAATTTATAAAGAAAGAAAACCTGTACTAGCAGATCATGCAAACGTTTTTATGCTGAAAGGACTGTATAAACAGTGGAAGCAACCATTAGCTTTTACATTTAGTGAAGGACCTCATAAATTCATGGTATTAAAAAATTTGCTGAAGGTTCTAATCTGCAAATGTCAAAGTATAGGTTTGAAGGTAGTATCGACAGTTTGTGACCAAAGTGAAAATAATGTCGGATCTATTAGACTGCTAATGAGTGAAACGAAGGAGGAATACTTAAAAAGAAAAGAAGAGAATAGAAATTTTGGTTTTGTGATCAATGACCAAGAAATTATTCCAATATTTGATATCCCTCATATTTTCAAGTGTTTGAGAAATAATCTTTTGAAACATGACTTGTATTTTAAGCAAAATAAATGATCATTTTTTGATTGTAAACATATATATTTACTTTAGTTTCGTTGAAATGTAGCTGTCTATTTTATCGCAGAGTACTTCTTATTGACAGATAGATGGCACTAGATATAAATTTAAGGAATCCGTATTATCGACAATACTTTTTAACACAACCGCTGCTACTGGATGTCGCATACGGATCTAGACAGTAACTAGGTCCTTGCCATTCTATTCGTAGTTCCGTATTCGGTGAATACAGTTACTATAATTTTTTGACAGACGTCAAACTTTGCTTTGTGATCGTTATTGGTTACGTCGTTGAAAACAACTTGACAGACTAATCAGAATTGAAAGACAGCTGGTATTAACAGTAATAAGTGAGAGAGTGAGAATAAATTGAAAATAATTTGACAGATTATTTGAAAACTTGTTGCCAGGCAACAAGTTGGAACAGAATCTGTCAAATTATTTTCTAATTTATGGAACATTCGAGTTATATTTTGATTCATAAATTTTTACAATAAAAAAGATCAATAAAACTATCATAAAATTATTGAAAAATGTAATTTAATTTAATTGTGAATATATTAAAAGAATTAACAATTTAAATTAGTACAATGAAAAACGCAATTATTAAAAATATTTCGAGACTCATTATTTATTGAACCGATGACTTTCACCCATTTCGCGTTGACACAATTAAGTAATTATTTTGACAAGTATCTGACAGGCAAATAAAAGCTACAGTGATTATTCCCGACAATAACCACAAGAAATTTATTCCCACTATAATAATGACATAACCTAACCTAACCTAACCTAACCTAACCTAACCACTATAATAATGACATAATTGGTTGAAACTTACCCTTTTGACAAATAAAAAAGCGTTTTATTGGTTTTAAGGAACGTCAAAAAATAATCGCGATAATACCAGCCGTCTTTGGCTTGTGATTGGTCAGATTAGGTGAAAATTTTGATACGAATGATATAGTCTTATATACATGTATTATATTAAATGAGATAAATAGATATTTTTGGGTAGTGGATTTCGGAATTTATTGGTACAATAATATACACAAAATAACTTAATATTTTACAGCACAAAATTTTAAAAAAAAATTAGGTATCAAATTAATTAGAAAACGTCAAACAATTTAGCCAACCAGATACAGAGCCTTCTTGATATTCGGGTAGTTAATAGTTCAACAAATCTTTTGAAACTTAAATAGTGAGTTATAGTATTGATTTATTATAACTCACGCTATTTAGTTATTGATACTATTATTTGCTCAAAAGTAGTTAAATAATTAATATATTATTTATTTAATAGTAGATTTTAATTTTGTGTTTTTAAAACTCCTGCGTTGACCGAATTAGTTAATATTATTTCATAGAATCTAGGGCACATAAAACCGAAAACCTCGTAGTATCAATATCAATCGCATTTCGATATTTTAAAGGTTAAATCATTCCAAAATTATTTGCGGTTTATAAACACACAGGCAAAGTGTTTTTCAAGAAAATTGGTTGACTGCATTTAAGATACCGGAAGCAATCTCATTATGTATGCCAAATCCGGCTATTAACACCCTCGATTAGCAGATTATAATAATTTGAAATAGACATAGCAGGTAAAATTTTAAGCTTTTTTGGTCAAATTTGTCAGTTTCATTTCTCGCGAAGTGTACTTAAAACCTAATACGTTACTATTACGCTCTATTAGCACGGGTTAGCTTCTGTTTTACTTAAAATCATATCAATTACATAAATTTAAAACATAAATATCTAATACTATCCATATTTACTGACAAGCTATTTTCTACATAACGGGATTAAAGCAAATAGCTGGACTGCAGTCAACCATTTTTCTTGAAAAACACTATACATTATTGTAAACACAGTAAATTCAAGGACTTCAAATTGCGAATTTAAAAAAAACCGATATTTCAAAATAATAACGATTTGTATGTAAACGATTATTTTTTAATCGTTGATCCTTAATATAAAACTTTCTATGAAAATAAAAATTGCAGGTCTTCTTAATGTAGGTACTACAATAATCAAAAACGAAATTATCTAAAAATTTTAGAAGTATTAAACAGATTATTGCCTGAATATTTTGAAATAAAAATATTCAAATAAGCTAGTTTTATCCAGCTAAAAACATGTACTGTTAAAACCCTTCTAACAAAATACCTATAGAAGCACAGCAACTGATAGTCTTATAGAATAACAAAAAAATTTCCTTTATCAACGGATATTCTTCGTACACAGAAAGGTACAGTTAAAAGCATTATAAAGGGACCCCATCTACCTGAAAGATTCGAATCACTAAACAACTGCCACTATGGGTTTCCTGTAAAAATACCTGCCATAAGGTAGTGTTGGCATTGGTCAAATTTTTATTTCCTTCTTTTTTGAGGTTGAAAAGATTTAACAGACCTAAGGTTTTATAAATTGGAATATCTAGGAACTACATTTGAGCTGTCTAAACTTAACATTTGATATTTTTTATAAAATTTTTGTTGATATTCTTTCAAACTTGAATTAACTATTTGGGAATTGTTTTACCCTTTTTTTAATTGTTTGTAAGAATTAAATTTCTTCCAAACAACGTTTATTTAATTTTAATCATGTACTTGCACACAATTTGCAATAAGCAATGTCGATACCAGCAACGACTACGAAAACAAAACAACCTTGAGCCATGTAAGTTTCTCATGACGTAAACTAGTAGTGATCGGCCTTCATGTCTTCTCGATTTGATTGCTGCTGGTCCGGTCAGCATATAAACCAAACAATAAGGGGTTTTATGTTTAACAGCAATTCAATTGGAAAATTACAAAATTTATGTCAAAATCAACATTGGAAAATGTTGAACTCTCAAAATTACACATTACTACGTCTCAACATTCAAAATTTCACGTTTTGAACATAGATTCTGGTAACCCACTTTCTCTAAAATCCAAATCTTGCACCAAAAGATTAGTTTTACTGTTCTAATATTAAAAAATCCTGGAAAGTAATACTTTTTCTTGTTCCACCCGAATAACAGCTCGACAGAAACGGTTGGTTTTATTGGGGATTCTGTACCGGAAATAAAAATAGGTAAAGTACGTTTCACAATAATTCGTTGACTTGGTACCTTCTCTTAACTGCTCTTAAGGGATTACTAATAAAAGGTGGTTAATATTTCTTCGAACTTTGGCCGTAAACCGGTGAACTATTTACAGAAAGGTATTATTTATTTTTGTCCAGGAAGATATATTTTGGATTTTTTATTTTTCAGGTAAAATTTTAAATTATTATTACTGACCATCAATAGTAAATCATTAGTAAATGATTTTTGATTTTGTTTGTTTGTTTTTAAAAAAATTAGTGATTTTTTTTACAAAATAAATTTAAGTTTTAGTAAATGTTACTGAGTTTTATTTAAATCTATTTTGAAAACCGGATTACGGATCTGTTAATGTTTACTGTACAGTGAGAAATTTATAACCTTTCATTACTAATCCCCTAAGGTCAGGTACCGAGTCAACGAATTATTGTGAAACGTACTTTAATAAGTACTTCTGAGAATTTAAAATAAATCTTAATATTGTTGGTAGCAGTCTTTAAGAAATGGAAGTAATTTTGGTTTTTCCATCAATAATTGTATCTATATCTATATCTATATCTAGAAGGGGACCGGTTAGTTGGACCACGAATACCTGTATTAATTCTTTTTTGAAAAAGGTCAAGTTAAATGGTAGTAATTTTGGTTTTTCCATCAATAATTGTATCTATATCTATGTCTAGAAGGGGACCGGTTAGTTGGACCACGAATACCTGTATTAATCCTTTTTTGAAAAAGGTCAAGTTAAGCCCACCCTTCAGTTCGACCACGATAAAATTTTATTTCCTAATCGATTTAATGGATTTCTTCGAAAATAAGTAATTACAATAACATTCGGGTAGTAATAGTGGGTGCCACTCTCCAGTAGCAGTCGAAATGCTCGAGCTACAGTTGGGATGCCGGATTGAGGACCCATTACCCTGGTTGGAGTTCGGGTGCGCCCTTATTGGCATTATTGCAACGGTTGAAAAATGTCATCAGTTATTTGAGGAACTTACAAAGACTAATTTATTTGGGTGTTTTGAAATAACGAACAAAAGTATTCAGTCTATGGGCTAAGAGAAAAGTTGTAAAACATTTTCTTATTAATTGTAATTTCTATAATGTTCCAAGGTCAAAGACAAAATGAACAATTCTCTGTGCCTACTTTTTACCATTCTTTGTCTTACTATTCGTCTAATTAACAATTCCAAAAAAATACAAAAAAGTACACTAAACAAAAGACTATTTTTAACAAAACATCCAAAATGTATTGTCAATGAAAGTAAAAGTCAATTGAAGTTACATTTTTTTATGAACTATTAAAACTAGACCAAGTATTGCAGTAATAAGTAATAACTAAAAACAGTATGAAAGCCTAACTATTTAACCTTAAAGAATTATTCTGGATATATTTCCCTTTAAGTTTAGTATAAAGGCGTCGGGTAAGAAATATCATTTGTATTGAAAAGCATTAGACTATGCCAGCATAGTCTCATACTTTTCATTTATCAAATGAATAGTCATTCAAAGTAAATGATTTATTAGTGGAGAACTTCCAAGACTTCTCATCTGCAATTAAAAGTTTGTTCAATAAGCAGATATCAAAAATACCAACTTTAAACCAAAACATTTCTAATGTTCATCTTGTTTTACATTTATTTTTGTATTTGTAATTGTTTAATTATCAAAATGTGCTTTAGATAGTACTTTTTAAAGCTATTTGGTTATACGCTGTTAACAAGAGTTCAACGATTCAAAGTACCATAACAAGTACTTGTGCGACTACGAATTCCCCCACACTACCTAGATTTTAATGGGTTCATTTTTATAGTAGAATTAAAAGCGACTACGAACTGCCCCACGCTACCTAGGGACTTATAATATTTTTGTGAACATATATAGTTTTTATTTTACTTTATTGTATTCAAAAAGGCACCCAATTCCCAAAGTATGAGCCTAACCTAACCTAACCTAACCTAACCTAACCTAACCTAACCTAACCTAACCTAACCTAACCTAACCTAACATAACCTAACCTAACCGTAATACTTGCAACTGAAGTGAATAACTGAAAATTTTTATATTCTTACTTTCAACTATAATAAAATTTGGAATTTCCGGTCATAAAGACTTAATCCCCAACTTTCTCGGCGATCGGGCAGCAGGTTCTTGGGATTAATGGGCCCAGGTAGTTCGTGGGGCAGTTAGATTACAAAGAAAGTATTTAAACGAGTTGCAATTAAAAGGATATTAATAATAAATAATCAAAAAATCCGTTGGAATGAGCAGTTGACAGATAACAGGTCTTTTTAGTATATTATTAGATCTTTATAGTACCCTCAAAATGGTGTGATATCAACTTCATCGCTTCACCAATCAACTAACACGTAATACCAACAACTAATCAAATGAATCTGTTACGACTGCGGCGGCAACAACATTGGATTGAATGAAAATGAAAAGTTCTCTGATGGTATAGAATATCTCACAGGAATCATTAAAATACATTGCACTTCATTTGCCAATTAATCACTTGTAATAGTTATTAGAACGCCGAATAGATAAATGAAAAATGTGTTAATTATTTAACAGGAAACAAAAATCTTATTTTAGGTATCTAAAAAAAATGATTTTTACTTCCATTCAAAATAATGAAAAGCATAGACGGAACAGATTGAGGGATAATTAAATAAATCATGTTTGCTTGTTGTGTATTTAATACTTTTCAATAAACCTTTCATAATCTGAAGCCATTTTGTGAAAATCGGATAATGACAATCATTGACAAGAAAATATTACACATTTAAAAACAGTAATATTATGTTTGTATATTTACCAACTATCTTGGCATTGAATGCAAATTTCAAAAATAGCAAAAGCCGATAAATATATTAATACTTTATTTTTCACTATTTTTTTGTGTTTTAGGGTACAGTATGAAATAAAATGTTGTACGTCACGCGTCCGGTCAATTCTATACTGTAAAAATGTACTTACCAGACTAGTAACGTAAATATCTATAGCAAGATCCTAAGGCTAAACAGTTTGGAAACAAAATTGGTTTAAGGGAAGAATTTAAGAAGGGAATTGTATCTGTACAAAAAATCCTTGAAATTAATTCCACTTCAGAAGTAATTCGGTGTTTTCGGGTCAAATTTCAAATGTTACAATGATTGATATTGAATATATTTAAATACTTTGAGTCTTATGGTTAGTAGAACCTGCATAATAGGGTGTTTTATTTTAAATATTCTAAATAATAGTTTTGAAACCTTCCAATATTTTCCCCAAAAATAAGGCCATGCATATTCATCCCCTGGCCCTATCCAACTATGAGAAAATTTACCTTTAAATAATTTTGCATCTTTAAAAAAAATGTGGTAGGGCGCCGTCTTGCATAAACTAAATACTTCTTCTTTGGTTTAATGGCAAGCTGCCCAGCTCATCAAAAAGTGTATTTTGAAGAACTTCCAGATACGAAGGGCCATTGAAATTTGCAGTTAATTCAAAAGGACCTGTTAAATTATCTCTAAAAATTTCGCATCAAACATTTATTCATATTTAAAATGTCCTCTGAGGGAGTGACGATTTTCATTGTCCACAATATGGCAATTTCTCCAGTTAAAAACGCCTGTAAGTATGAAAGTGGCATCATCACTAAAAAGAATATTTGCATTTGTCCTATATAATAAATTGTACAAACTCTATCCGTCGAGGAAGATCTGTGGGTAGCAAGTTCTGCACTGGAGTAAAATGGTAAGGTCATTAGTCTTCTTTTTTTAATATTCTGAAAGCTTTGATAAAAAAAATCATATTTCTGGATTTTCATAAATTTAAAATTCATACATTAATATGAAAAAATCATTTTAAAATCAGAGAATACAAAAAACATGCAGACAGACCGCACGCCTCTGGTAATAGAGCAAAACTATCTAAAATAACTATTTAAAATAACTGTGCAACCTCTTTGCCAAGTATGAACAAAAATATTGAGGTGTCAAACCTATGGGCTAAAATCAATTTGGAATATTTAAAATAAAATACCCTATAAGGACGGAAGAAGGAAATTTTATTTGTGGTTTAGTATAAATTTTCATATTTAATGCTAAGTTTTCTCCAGTAACTACATGGATAATTCTTAATGAAACAACCTGCATATACTGTACTAACCTTTAGTATACGGAAGCCTTTTTTATTGTTAAATAAAAAAAACATTTTGGTATAATTTTGTTCCTTCACCAACTCTTGTATTTTTCAACGGTTTTGTAATAAAGTGTGCACTGAGATTAATTATAGTAAATTAAATTTTTGTGGCACTACTGATTTAAAGAATAGTTAAACCATTATATAATTTAACAATATCCTCTTTACCCTCTTATAATTATATTTATAATATACTTATTCCGTGTTTATCTTTTACTTTCTTAAATGTCGAAGTCTAATTTACATCTTTATCGCGGTAATCCTTTTATGCCTTTCTCATCTTTCTCCCAAATGTTAGAAGGATTCTTCGGTCGCTGTACCCATATTTAAAGGGGCACAGAAAGAAAAAAAAACAGTTACATCCCTTCCAACATCCTCTGAGGTAACATTATTCCGTGAAATGACGTAATTGGCAAAATTTTTGTTGATAATTAAATAATCAAAAAGAAAATTTAATAAGCTAATATCTTTATTAAACTTTATAATATTTATAAAAGATTAGGGTGGTGTATCTACTTGAGCATATTGTAAGATTCTAAATAATAAAAGGGTAATGATGTAATTAAAGTATAAAAAAACATTGATCACTATTTCTATCACAATTTTTGTTCAAATTTTATAGAAGTTATTTGTTAAATGTTTTTAACGAAATTTAGAGGTAATAAAATACGCCCCGTACAATTCAAGAGGACTTCACTGGAATGCGATTTGTAATATGAGAAAGCTTGCTCAGTTCAGTACAGAGCGGCATGTGGAACCCCTCTAACGAAGCTTTTGCACAGGGCTCACAGTCCCTCTCTATAACATTACGCTGTTGTGTGGGTAGGAATAGGGGCACAACCACAGAAGTTCTGCGCTGGAAGATACTATATCCATTGACGTATCAAAATAAATTAAAATCAAGGGTTGATTTTTAATAAAATGGTATACATATAAAAATAACTTTTTAATTTTAAAAATCTTTATAGTATTCGATAGTGCCGAAGTATTATACATAGAGCAGTGGTTTTTTACCCAAAAGTCATCACTCATGAATTCTTTGAATATATAATTACTTTCCCATACAAAATCCAATAAGGATGTATAATTTTTTAACATCAAAAAGATTTTTGTACCTACAAATAAAATAAAAATATAAAACAAATTTTTACTAGGAGTTTTTAGAAATAACAAAAAAAAACATTTATAAAAATAAATCCTCCCAATATAACTTGACGCGTAAAAAAAATATAAAAGAACATAGATTTACTTTTTTCTGTTTTTTAAATAAAATATATGTAAACCGCCCAAATTTTAATTTGAGAAAAAAAATATAGATCAAGATTAATTTACAAACTATTACAGTATTTTTTATTACATTTATTACATGTCAATTTTGATGTATTTAACATTTCACAAACATAAACTATTTTTTTGGAATGAATTATCCACGACTACTAAATATTATTGTTGAAGTTTTATTTTTAAAATGATGATTACATTAAATACATATTTTTAAAAACACTATTCTTTTATTGTAACAAATATTTAATATTATTCTTCATTTATGCGTAGTTGTTATAAAAAATTACAATAACTAAAACAAAAATATATTTGTTTCAAAAGCTACTTCGGGTTTTAAAATGTTTCGTAGAAGCATTTGCTTAGCAGCCGTGATTAATCACTTCAGTGAATAACGGGTACTATTAAGGTCGAGCAAACATACGTATTATGAGTTCTTTATGTATTATACTCTATATAAAAACTAGGAGGAGTAATTTGAATTCAAGTTGGCAATTCTGTAGGTTTCTGATTGGTTAGATAGCAGCCAGTTTCAAACAGCACTTTTTAGCTTGACATCTCATAACAATTGACAGTTCTGACACTGACATATGTAATGTATTTGTTATAGTTGTTTGTTTACAGTAGAAAATATTGACCTTTACCCTGACGTGATTCTTACAAACCACGCGAAATAAATGAATTAGACAAGTGTACATAATTGTTTTATGTATTTTTACTTTCAATAGAAAAGGATGAGGTATATAAAGTTTGTGTTTACTACTCTTCGCTGTTAGTGACGTCAGGGTAAAGGTCAATTTTTTCTAGTGTACATCATCTATAGATTTATTTTCAGTACTTAAGGTTTATCTGTGATTGGCTAGTTGCCGCGTCAAGTCAATTAAGGCATATTTCATAGATTTTGAAAACGACTTTTTTGGAACACGCTCCTTAATAACTAATCTGGTAACTTTTAGTGGCATGAACCAGACTTTTGAAATTACTCCTAGTTTTTAAATAGTATAGTCGTAGATAAAATTATTATATTGCAAATGTAGAAGTAATTGACTACGTCTATGCGTTGCTTGGCAAGAGAATATATTATTACTTTTTAAAAATATTTAGATTTACACCTAAAATGTAGGTAGGTATCAGTTTAAAAAGAACAATAAATAACTGAACGGTTGAACTAAACTTCTACTATTATTGTTCTTAGTAAGATGGACTTCCACAAAGTAAAGGTTACCACAATCAATTTCAGGTATCAATTTATTATTAGTTTTTTTTCCATTAGAAAAACCAACTACTCCTTAATTTCATTATTAATAATAATTACGATTGGGTCTTTCTTTAAATTATTTATTAATGTTTAAAAAGAAAAAAAAATAATTCATCCTGTATTGAATCTCAAAACGACCCAAAAATATAGTATACAGCTGGGTGTATCCTTGTTTTACCCTCCACGACAGACAAAAACCGAGGTAAAAACTCACCCCCGAGCTAAAATGAGAACGAAGGCAAACGGGCTCCATGCTAAAGGAAGGTTTTAAAATAAAATCCAGCCGAATCTCTAGTTTCTACCAGCTCTCTTGCTGCTCCTATTTCGTTTTTGCCGGTTTTCTGGGGGAGAGTGGGACCGTTCGTCCGTTGCCATGGTAATGAACCAATAGGAACGCGGGCTACTATCCCCACCAACAACAAATTTACTCCGTTTCTGGCGACCTCTCTTGTTCTCCGTCGCTTTCGAATATCGCATAGCGCTCATGTTAAATGTTTATTGTGTATGTATACAGAGTGACATAAAATTTTAATTTATCAAATACAAAAAAAATTTACACAATAGCTAAAGTAAAAAAAATCCAGAACCGTTTAATACGTTGAAGTACCTACCTATAGATTATATTATTCGAGTTATAACATCTGCGCGAAAACATTGTTGAAGATGTGAACTTAAGCAATTTATTTGAAGTACCTATATTTTCATGGAAGAAACTGTCAAAATGAATATACTATATAATATCAACCCCGCTTTTTAATCACAGCATCATTAATAATACATAAATATTAAAAGTATACTTTTGTCAGTTAAAGTCCAATTAAACATATTCAATAGCTAATTTGACATAAAATAAATCGAGAATATTTTAATATTTGCCAATTTTTTCTAATCAAATCGATTATTATTTATTTTGTAGCGTAACTAGGTACCGACGTACTTCTAGGGTTTTATGTTTTGAGTTGCACTCGACCACCAAGTAAGAAAAAGAATCATTGATAATTTTTAAATACAATTTTAACGTTACAAGATAAAATGGAACGTTTGAATTGAAATTATTAGTTTAATCGATTTATATGTACACCTTGTAACAAAACAGTTTTCATCAGTTTCACCCTACCCTAAAGAATAAACTTTTCTAAAAAAATCAGCCTATCTGGAGGCAACGGATAAAAGACCGAACATTTGCGCAGGAAAGGCGGAGTCTAAAAATATCTGATATCAATACTAAATCTACCCCCACTTTTAGGCGCCAACTTAAAAAAACACGTGGGTTTACCACGAGGAATTACCCTACTTTCAAAATTGTATTTTAAATAATATTATACGCAACAATTAATACTTAAAAGATTGGTATTTTATCAGACGCATAAAAATGTACTCTGTGCCTATATTAATTTTATACCATACACAGCTTACAATTTTTGCTTACCATGGGAAATTTAACTCAAAGATAGAAACTGTCAGATGTCATATAGTATGTGAAGTGATTCAAAGACACATTTTTCAGTAATTCTGTTGTAAGCGCATTGTTGCCAAGTTGAGTCTCTGTATGAAGAGTAAAGTAATGCTGGAATTCATAAACTTCCTATAGGTAAGCTACGGAATCTGTAAGGTATAGGGTTTGCAATGTTAATTTTTTCAGATTTTTGCTTACAGACGAGCTCAAAATTCCACTATAAATATATGAACTTTAATAAAACAGTTTAAATAGTAAAAATAAATAAAATACCTAACTACTAGACAAAGTTTTTGCAGGGGGAAACAATCAAAATAATATTCAGAAAGTACCTAGTTAAACTGAGAAAACACGTAGGTAGGTACCCATTTAAATGTTCATATTTATGTGAATTGAATGTGATCCTATTTAATTCACTAGAAAGAAGCAACAAAAAATACATTTTTTTATTATCTATTTCTCATTTTTTTATAAACTATGATAAAAATCTTCTTTCTTAACGTATTTTCAATTATCAGATGATTTTTTTCTAAATATAATTATTAGATGATGAGTAAAATACATATACGTAAAATTAACCTGTACTCTTACATTATTTGGATTAAATCTGGTTTTCAAAGCGTACAATAAGAATTTTGTAAAAATTCAATTATGAAAATAAAAAACTGATTTTTTATTGCTGTCATTTAAGACGCATACGCCACTGTTTGAAAAATTCCAAACTGTCGGATAAGAGTCTTGGCCTCGTGTCGTTTTCTACTAGATGTGGCAACGCAGCGACAGCTTGCTTCACGCTAACGTTGGGGAAAAGTTCACAAGCACATCAAGTTGGCCTCTTTTTCAGGGTACCAACGAACCGCATATATTGTTCGATTATGTTCGTCGCTGATCGTGTGGATCCGGCTTCGTTCCGAATGCCAGAGTCATCACTACGGTCGGCGTGTTTTATCGCTAGAAGGGGCCCAGGCAGGGGAGAAATTTTAGGTCGACTATCGCCTGTATCATCGTTTACCGGACTGTTCAATGTCGACCTTATCGACTTATAAAACAAACATCCAGACTTTCCTGCTCGTAACTGTTAAAATACAACGTTGGCTTGACTGGCTCTCTCCGTTTTTACATAGAAATGTTTTTCGACCACTTGTTTATCAACGTTTTTGAATATGCCGCGTTTATTTATTTGCGTTTTTAAACATTCAAACGTCTATTTTTGATACACGCGTTAACGGTATCGATTCGGGTGCATTTTGCGAGATATTGTTGAGTTTAATTTCTTGCAATGGAATTAATTAATATTAATTATCTTAACGTTTACTTTATAACGTACTTTATAATTATTAAAATAACTATTTAACTCCTCAATTTGAACAATTTAAGGTATAATGCAAGAATAAATACCTATACCAAACGATCTAAAATATTTTGAAAATTTCTTTTAATTCACTTTTAAAAATTTTGTGCAATCTATCTATTTAGTTAAATTTTCTTGGTTTACATTTGACTTTTCAGACCCAAATAGTTTATGACTACATAATTTTTTCTGTGTTGCTTGCTTTTTTAGGCACACGTTTCATTATCCGTTTCTCTTTTTACTGGTTTGTTTTATTTCCATTATTGCTTTGTTTTGTGAGGACATGTGTTGCTTTATAGACTTTTCAAATCTTTGTGGGAAATTATGTGTTATTGATTAAATTATTATGCCTTAACCAGATAAAATTAATTATGCGCCAAGGTAGAAAAGTTAGTTATTATTTTCGATGACCATTAAAGACCGAGAAGCGAAGCTCGACAATGGACTGGGAAAGTGTGACGTCAAAATTTTTGTTCTATGCTGTTGAACTGGGAAATGTCAACGAAATGATTCCAAACGGCAATAACTCCAGAAATAACTTTTGTTTGAGTTATTTTGTTATTATTATACTTTAAAATATAACGCAAGTATCATCATTAAATACATATAAGCAAAATATTTCCAAATTCAATTTTTAAAGTACCCTTTTAGTAAGTATTCTCAAAATGTATGATAATGCACAACTTTGAAGGTTATGTTATAATATTTTTACGGAAATTGTTCATCTATCTACTTTAGTGATATGTAAAACATATGGATGAACACTTACCAATGAAAAAACAGTAATTAACTCCCAAAAATCAAGAAAATACAATAAAATGGCCAATAACACCTATAAAACATACCATAAAAAAAGTTGTTTGGAATCATTTGGTTTGACACTTACGTCACTACTTTCCCAGTCCATAATAACTCACTTTTCTACCGCGGCTCATACCTATAGCAGCATTTTTTTCACTACTGGCTTTTTATTTTTTTAAATATTAGTTTTTAGAACTAATAACTATTTTGGACCAGTCACTTCCGTTTCACATGACATGGCAGTTGTGCATAATCAAAAACATATCTAATAATAATTTTTGTACAATCAGTAAAAGTATAATTTTATGACACTGGTGTATGGAGGACAGAAGGAAGGAGGACCAATTTGTACAGGTATCATGTCGAAAAACTGTCCAGCGGTTAGCAGCAAATAGTAGATGGCGCGAGAGTAGCAGAAGGGTAAATAGACAACGTAGTCAGTAACAGGTTACAGAGTAAAATGAGCTGGGTTGGAAATTTAATATTTTTCGTGACTTGTGTAGTTAAAAATTATGCAGTATTTTAAATCTCAACTATTTACCTAGTCAAATGTAATTTAATTTCGTTTCATACTCTAACAATTCATTTTGACATAGTCAATCGCAGGACGAAGAAACGAGAAAGAATAATTCGTGATGTATTGACGTTAGTTGTCAACAAAGACAAGTCAAAAAATTCTGGTTTTGATTACCTTGGCAACTTGTTTCATGAATAGATTAGATGAAATTGGATTTCAAAACTGATAATGTCGAGGCTATTATTTTATCAATTAATTAAAGTAAAATAGGTATGAGTTAATTTGGACTTTTAATGGTGTCCCAAAACTTCTATTCTCACAAAATAAAATATCAGTACTTATATCATAAATAACTATTTTGTTTTGATCTGATGATAACTATTGAGTTGTAAAAACAGCTATGAAAATTCATAGATCAGATAATTTATTTTCATTTTTTCTTTGCATTAGGTAACCTCACATTGATAAGATCTAGTTCTTAAGATGTAAACTTTGTATTTTTCTACCTTGTTAACTTCTACAGCTAGTACTGAAAAAAGTATATTTTATTTCATAGAATTATTAAATATTTTAATTTCTATATATCTACATCCATTAGAAAACAAATGTATAATATATAAAAAATATGATTAAATAATGAAACAGAAATAAAAAACGACGGTCATAATTAGAAGAAATGAACAATCATGTTAAAATTGTAATCACAAACAAATACTTTTTTCATAAGTATTTATAAAAATACAAGAAAATATAAATATAAAATTTTGATTGAGCAACTAAAAATTATGTGAAAGTAACGATACGCCACTGAATCGAGTTTTTAGAAGTCTGACTGGCTACGTGTAGCGTTTATATTCAAGTTTGTTGGTTTCGTTGGAACTAGCTTTCGTATGGTTAGAAATTAGAAGGTCGACCTTATTATATTGAAACTTGCAAGAGAGGCAGCACAAAGCAACACGCGGTGTGTGTATGTTGTTGAGTTTGAGAAAATCGAGGAGCTATTCTAGGTTATGATTTAACTTTTTATATTATTCGCTGCGCTGCTGTCATTTATACAGGGTGTAATGATAAGATCTTAAAAAACAAACTAGTATATCAATATATTAAACAAAATAATTGAAGGTTGAAAGAAAATTCATCTAATAATTTTTATTTATAGACAATGTACCTATGTAAAAATTTTCAAAATATGTTTTTAGCAGATTCTTATTACACTTTATCAAATAAACAAAATAACACAGCTTTGCACTCCATGTAGTTTTCGATAATGGAGGTCAGTTGATTTAGTGCACAAAAATTTTTTAATTTCTTTCTTATTGATATCGCCATTTAGCTAAAGATAAATGTAATAAAGAAATAATAAATTCATTTAATATGCCGGCTATTTGTTCGGTGTTATTGTTATATATCTCAAGTAAAATTAGTTATCTTATCACAGTGCAAACTTGAAATTGTTATACTCGTAAACGAAACGATATTTTGAAATAAAGTAAGATTTTAATTTTGCTAAAGGTATTAGTTACAATTACATCAATTTTATATTCAGATCTCAAATCGGGGTCAATGTCTCCAAAAGTAAACAAATGTAATAATAATAAATGATTTTACGTGTTTATATTGATATCTAGATAATTATTCAATACATATTTAATTTCTGGTATTGCTTGTGAATATCTATGAATAATTATAGGAAAGGGTATAAATACTAATTTTTTTTTGTTTACAAACATTAACATAATAAAGTATCTGGACGGAGTAGCAAATTTTTACCACAATGCTTAAAAATTTTGTCGTTTAAAATTGAAAAATATTTATGTGCCATTCGATTTACGATGGTATTTACAAACTGCATATTGAAAAATTTGCATTTGAAAAAATGCAAAAAGTAAAAAAAATCCATAACGGTAACGACTTTTGTAAATAAAATATGGAATTCTGTTCAAGTTTTTAAAGAACGAGTGTCATATGCCATATGAAATAAGTTGTTTATAATATTTTTTATATTTTGCCATTTTATCATTTTTTAAATTAATTTATTATTTTTATGTAATTACGAAAATTTTGATTTTAAAAAGTATGTCGGCAGTACTGTGCAGTTTATAACATTTGACAGTTTTGACATTTAAATTATGAAATGTTAATGTTTTCAAATATTTTAAAATGACTAATACACCAATAATAAAATTATATAAGTAAAATATGATATTCATATTCACAAATACTTTCTTAAAGAACAATATAAAATTAATAAATTGCTATTAGCCACAAATGTCATTGTCAATAGTCTTGTCATTAGATACTTCACTCTGTCTTGTCGCCAACCATTTAAAACAAAAATTTGCGTGCGTAAAAGTTACAGTACGATACGTAAATGCGTTTTATAATGAAGATTTTTATAAGTGCAAAATATAAAAAAAACTATTATGAATTTGAAATAGTTTTCTCCCGAAACTACCTATACCAGCAACAAAACCATGACCAATAAATATTTTTTTTATATTTTGCACTTACAAAAATCTTCATTCTAAAACGCATTTGCATATATCGTAATGTAACTTTTACGCACGCAAATTTTTGTTTTAAATGGTTGGCGACATGATTGAACTATCTAATGACAAGACTATTGACAATGACATTTGTGGGTTAATAGCAATTTATTAATTTTATATTGTTCTTTAAAAAAGAAGTAGCTATAATCAGGCTTATTATACTCGAGGTACGTACTATACTTTTTATACGACTGATCGTAAAAAGGAATGGTGCAATATGATATTTGAGATTATGGCTTTGTAAAATAAACTTATTCTTTAAATGATTTCAAGGCTGGTGATATAAATTTCTTACAAATTATTTTATTAGTGTTAATTTTTGTTAAAATGATGTGCATGGTACTAAATAAAATCTTAACATTAAAACAAGTGGTTGGCGATTCATTACTAACCCACAAACTGTTGAGCAATACATTTACTGAAAATATGATTTTTTACGATTTTACAGATTTAGAAATAAAATTAAATAATTTTGGTTTTTGGACAATTGAATATATTCATTAAAACATATTTAACAGAGTAAGTGTTATATATCTCATTGTTTTAAAATTAGCTGCCATTCATTTAGAATACGCTTGTATAGAAAAATATTTTATTTTTATTGAAGTTTCATAATAACAATACTTTAAGCATTTTAATGTATGTTCTTATTTGTTACTGAACTATTTCATTTTTATATAATTTAAAAAAAAATTGTATTTAATATTGGTATAACTAATTTAGTTTAAGATTAAATAGGTTTCTTTAATAATTAGAATATAGAATAAACAACAGATAATTTATTTATTTTCCTATTTTAAATAAATAATTTACATTGTTTATTAAACTAGTGTAAGAAGTTATTATACTGTTTATTCTTTAATCTAATAATAATGTTATATGTAGGTATGACTTCCAAAGTTAATTTGTATAATTAATTACTTCAATAATATATTATGACACCTAAAAAATGAATCCATTTTTAGCAAACCGCTGATAGTGGATTAAAATAATTGATGGTTTGTAATCCAATTCGTAAATTCCTCAAAATATAAATCAGAAGCGCCACCGTACTCTATTCAATGTTACCTTCAATAATTATGTCACCAGTCACCACGTGTCAAAACCTCCAATAACATTATATCACCACTAAATGCCGAATACTATAACTAAAAAGCAAACTTGACAGGTGACGAGATAATAGAGCCCTTTCTATCGAGGTTCAACTTACGCACAGGAATTCAAAGTTTTCGGACACAATGAATACAATAGAAGATGCACTTGTCGCCAATTCCTCAATTATTATGTGTATACCTTACCTACTGACCTAGTCAAACAAGTGTCGAGCTACGAGACTTCCTCTTCATTATTTGCTTTTTTGGCGTTCAGCGCCATTTATAATCCACCCTCCTTTATGTCTAATTAAATAATAGAAGGCCAGTCGATTGAATTCTCGATTATGCGGTGTCTATGTGCAAGTAATGTCGACTCTTTTTATTTTATTATTTATGTATGGTTTACTAGTCCCAATTTTATTCAACAGGTTGAAATTTTGGCACGAGAATAATATATGGTGATTTTTAGAATTTTAATATCTATACAGTTTATGTAGTTAAAGTTTTATTCAATATTATTTTTTGATAAACTACATTATCGACAGCAACATGTTATTTATTAACTAAATACATTGAACCACGTATGAGCGTTATTATACAGTATCCGCTAAAATAAACAGTACCGAAAATAAAAATAAAAAATTAATTTTTAATTTCTGTAATGTAAGTGTTCAAAATGTTCACCATTTCGACGCAAACAAGCTTCATATCGATTTTGTAAGTCAATAAACATATTTATAAAAAGTGGTTGATGGAACTGGAAAATATTTTGTATTCTTTCCCGTAGTTCGGCAATATTCGCCTGCGGATTTTCCGAATGAAATATTTTTTCCTTCATTATGCCCCAAATGTATGCGTCAGGTGGCGTCAGATCAGGTGAATGAGAAGGATATTCGAAGTCTGTTCCCCGAGAAATTATTCTATTATCGAAATGCTGACGGAGTAAGTCTAAGGTGCGCACAGCTGTATGGCTCGTTGCACCATCTTATTGGAACCATTGTGTGGGAGACTGTCAAAAATTCGGGATCTTCGTAAATTAAAGTCAACATGCGATCACAGTAAATTTCTCTTGCACGTTTGTCCGCAGCATTTATTCGTTGTCCAACTTGAATACGGTATGGATAACCACCATTGATTTGAATATGCGACGTAAAGACGTTTCACTAATGTTGAGTTTACATGCAGTTCTTACAAGACTTCTTTGAGGTGATTGCATAACTTGGTTAAAAACACGTCATTCATTTTCGTTAGTGCATACCACTTTTCGACGACGAAAATTAGGACTTTGGAAAACAACAATAGTTTTTCGTTTGTTTTTACTATTTTTTATTTAACCAAATAAATAGTTTTTTCCCTAACTTCGAGGAAAATTTTTTAATCAATTATTTCTTTTGCTTTTATTATTTAAATACCTTTGGAATTCTGGCATATACGCCAATTATGTCTTTGGTATTAACAATTTTAGATTTTAAGAAAAGCCCTAGCTCTCTTATTTATTTAAATATTGAATATTGTTGAAAAAAATGGTATTACATAAATAATAAATAAATTATAGGGTTTCCATTTTTGTAGTTTATCATAAAATTCGATTAGAGGCTTATTTGAAAAATATAATTATTAAGGCACAGAAATATTAAGTTTTTAAAAAATAGAAAATAAACTCCTTCTAAAAAATGCTCATGGTTGTTTTCATCATAAGATTAAGTATTAAAAGAAATATACGAAAAAAAATATTTATAGCAATTTTTTTTAATGAAAAAAAAAATGTTTTAATCCGAAAGAACAGTAGAATTTATTATTTTATGAGAAAAAAAATGATATCTCAATTTTATTATTATTTAGTTTCAAAAAGATAATGTTATAATTAACAAAAGCATTTTTAGCAACAGATAAATTTTTTTAAGAAACCGTTTTTTCACTAAAAATCATAAATTGTATCAACCAATAAATTAAGAAAATAATTTTTAATTAGTTCATAAACAATCCATATGTTTATAACCATTTTTTAAACAATGCTGTTAAAACATTAAAAATTTTTATGTAGCTTTTTTCAACCTTCAATTTTGACGTTTTTTCAATTGTTAATAAAAAACCAGAAAATTTTCCAATCTATTTGTTAGCCTATTTAGAAAAACAAATTCTAAGGCTTTAGTTACATAATAATCTCGGTAATGCATTTTTTTATAACATTTTTTTTTAAAAACAAAAAGAAAACAAAAAATATATTTGTGTAGCATCTAACATTTAAAAATAGATAGGTACATTCGAGATATGGAAAAAAATGTATTGATAATTATTTTTCCAACTGTTAGCCTATTTAAAATAATTGGACGAACTAAAACAAATCCTTAGGCTTTAGTTCAATATTTAAATATTCATAGCATTTTTTTGTTAACATTTACTGCAAAAAAAGTTGTTAATTAACAAAACCATAACTAATGAAAAAATTGGGATTGGGGTGACATTTTTTTAACCTGGGATTATTGTTTATTCATGTATCCTAATATAGTATATGAATTTTTTCATTCTTTAGTATTCATATTTAATATGTTTAAATAATTTTTTAGTTACTGCTTCAGCGTGTGGCGGTGCGCATAAAAGACAGAATACCCGTTTTTGACACAATTTTCAGGACTCTGTAAAAATTATAAATATTGGATATACAGTTCCGGGAATGGAGATTTCTTTTAGCAAATTTAATATTATTTTCAAATCTATTTTGATATTTCGAAAATCTTCAATATTTTTCAAGATATTCAAAAAACTAAACCTCGATAAGAGAGTGACTGGAAGCTTTTCACTACTTACGTTTAGTCACAATCCTATCGCAAGACATAAATAAGAATAACAAGAAACAACCTAGAGGATCAGAGAAATTAATCAAAGAACACATAAGTACTTAAATGTTTAAAAAAAAACACTTATATTTTGAAAAATTATACTGTTTAATTCTTAGGCTTATAATTAAATTTTGTTCATCAACCATTTCTTTGATAAAACATTTATTAAATGTAAAAAAATAGTAAACTATATAATTTCAAATCATATATTACTTTTTAATTGAGTCCTCTTGTATTTTGTGCTTTAATAACAAGAAAAAAAGTTGGGTAACGTCAAACAACCATGTGGTTTGCCAAAACATCAATAATAGGAAGATAGTATTAAGTATTAAACGAGATTAAATTACGCACGTGCACAGCACTTTATTATTGTTCCGGCGACCTTAACGACAGAGTGAGACGAAAGATGTTTAAGTTCCTCTGACACCTGTTTGTAGTTTAGCTGAATGCAATTAGCATTGCAATCCGACGATGTGCGAGAGTGAGAGAGATAGCGAACAGTAAAACAATAGCTAATCGTAAGTCTGCAGGGAGACGAGATAATCGAGACAACCATGACCTCCATCCATAATTAACTAGATTGGGTCGTGAAAAACGACGATTATAAAATCACGGTAGTCATTTATTATCGGTTATTGATGATACTAGGCGTAGTTGTCAGCTTGTTTCTTAAATCGTATTTCCCCATTTTTTTATGTTGTTGATTAATTTTAACATTCAGTATAGTAGTTTTCACAATAAATGGTATTGACTGAAGGATTATAATAAAACCAATTAGACCCTTAAGTTGCAAAATCCGAGATGCACATCATAAATGTAAAAGGACTTGATTCAGGTAATTTTGTTTCTCAGAGAGGGATTGTAGAGGATTACAGCTTACACTTCTTGTTCATTTTAGTCTTTGTATTTCATTGGAAGTGTTCACTTGTGTTACGGCGTGCAATAATTTTATAACATTTATTTGTTACTACAGACATTAGGCAGTATGTGGCGTCCGTGGATGAAAAGTAATAGTGCTTCTTCCAGTGGTTCGTTAAAGAAGAATCACTTATCTTGTGACGCGAAAATCATTATAAAAAATGTGTATAGTTCCTTACTTCAGCAAGGATATAACGCGGGTGCTGCAGCAAGAGTAACCAGTAATTTGACGAAGGTGTCCCTTACTTCAGTTAGACGAATTGTTGAAAATTCCATGGAATCAAGAAAAAAGCGTAAAGATTCCGGTGTCACAAAAAGTCTAGACGTCTGGGAAAAAGATTTGATAATACGAAAAATCTACACCATGTACGATGAGCAGCGTGTCCCTACAATCAAAAGTCTGAAACAGCGGCTCATCAATGACAAAACTCTACCAATACTCTACCTCGACGAGACGTGGTTTGACACGCATGACACCCCTTCCAAAGGATGGTCTGATTGCTCTGATAAGTGGAAAACAAAAGTACCATCAAATAAAGGGAAGAGAATCACAATATTACACGCAGGATCAGAAAATGGTTGGATCCCAAACACTATGTGGCTTTCTGCCAAAAATATTAAGGACTCTTGTGTTGATTATCACGAAGGTATGACAGCAGAACTTTTTGAAGATTGGTTTAAAAATTGTCTGTTACCCAACATTCCGCCAAACAGCGTTATAGTAATGGACAACGCAAGCTATCATAGTCGACAATTGCAAAAAATTCCTGGCTCAAAGAATACGAAATTGGAGATTCAAAACTTCATGGCTGCATATGACATATATTTTGAGGAAAATTATGCAAAAAAAACTTTTACAAGTGCTGCAGTCTTTAAAAAACGTATGTTTGTGATACAATTGCAGAAGAATTGGGACATACAGTGTTACGACTACCTCCCTGCTACAGCGTGTTCAATACCATAGAGCTTATGTGGCACCAACTTAAATCGAGTGTGCCCGGAAAAAATACTTGTGGTAGTGTGGTAGAATTAATTAGGAACTGTATGAATGACATTCCTACCGAGAGATGGAAAAGTTCTTTTAGTCATGTTATAAATGTTGATAACTCGTACCTTTCTGTAAAATCAATTGCGCCAATTATGATTAATTTAGATGAGGATAGCGATAGCGACACTGAGCTAAATATAGAATAGAATTGTAACATTTAAATAAATTATTTGTATATCTCCTATATTATGCAAAATTCAAATTTCTTAAGTTCGACCCTGTAGCACATTTGCATCTTTTACCTGATGATTTTCTACAAGAGATTAAATCGGGTAGTTTATTGCAGATAATAAGCCAATACCATTTACTGTCAAAAAAACTATAATTAAATATTTATAAATCAACAATATTTTTTTAAAATAAAATAGGAAATTAAAAAATGTTTCTACACAAGTTTTGAAATAGATTATCTTTAGTCAAAAATGTTCTGTATCTTTCAACCTTACCCCTTGTAAATAAGGAATAAACGTTTTTTCAATTGGAGTATAAAACGAAATAAAAAAAATTAACGCAGAATAACAAACACTCATACGATTAAATAACATCGACTTGAATTATTATTAAAATTAGATAAGCCAGAATCAAAACAAACAAACAAATCAATCACTAAACTTATCGAAGGCCCTCTTTTCTCTGACACTGACCTATCGTATGAATGAACAGGTATATCACACACGCGTCAAATTCCGATAATGGTGTCGAAAGTCGGATTGGATGTAAGCTTCGCAGTTCCGCGCCCATATGTCGAGATTTTATTGCATTTTTGATCGTCTTTAGGAACTACTTTTGTATTTGACATGCGGCAAGTTACGAGCGAATTATTTACTGTGTGTGAGTTGCAAGTGTTTCTCTTTATAGTAATCCCGTGTCTTTTCATTTATTGGATTTTACGATTGAGAAAGTAAGAAAATTGTTTACCTGAATTGCTATAATAGTAGTTATGTTTCATTAAGCTGCATCTGATTTTTGTGTATTTAAACATTTAAGTTGTAAACAATTCAAATGTGATTTTAATATATAGTTAGTGTTTATCGTATCAATTATGAATAAACTTATCTTTCATCATTGGGTACTTACAATTAGATGTACTGATTTCGAAGTGTATAGTGCACACAAAGTTCTTTTGATTATACTATCGAAAAACAGACGAATTTTACTTTTAAACAAAAAAAACTCACATCTTTTTATTTAATACATTTCTAACATCTAACAAAAAACAGTATAATTTGGAAATGCATGTGAATACAGTTTTGTTTAAGTAAAAATACCTCCTACTGTTGCTGAATAGACGACATGGTTATCCTGGCAAAAGGGAAGTATGAAAATGTCCTCTGCGATATTGTTCAAAGAGGACTGAACATTTCGAAACAATGGTGTGACTCGGTGGGACTCAGCATCAATCCAACCAAAACCACACTAGTAGCCTTTACAAGGAAAAAGAAACCCAATCTAAAAATCATAAGAATAGGGGAGAACATCGTCGAGTGGAAAACGGAGGTCAAATATCTAGGGCTAATCCTAGATAGCAGGTTACTCTGGAATAAAGACGAAGACGAAGTAATACACAAAGCAACCAAGGCCCTCATGGTGTGCAGGAACATTGCAGGAAAGAACTGGGGATGCAACCCACGTATTCTGCAATGGATGTACACAGCAATAGTGAGACCAATAATCACATATAGGGCAGTGGCTTGGGGAGCAAGGGCTAATCTGAGTACGACGAGGAAAAATCTCTCGAAGATTCAGAGACTAGCCTGTTCATGTATCACTGGAGCAATGGGAACTTGCCCCACTGCTGCAATGGAGGTGATTTTAAACTTAACCCCACTGCACATTCTGTTAGAAAGTGTAAGGAAGAAAACGATATATAGAATGATCAAAGAAGGAATTATCAGGGAAAAACCTCGATCACTTCATTTTGATCAAACTTGGGAAATGCCCCAAGATGATATGCCAAAGAAATTCAAATTTGTGAGAAAATTCATCACAAGGTTGAGTAATAAATCTGAATGGGATGAAGATACCATACAGAATTTAAATCAGAATACCATAAAGTGGTATACGGACGGTTCCAAGCTAGGCGAGGGAACTGGGATAGGAGTTTTTGGACCAAATACTCAGAAAGCTTGGGCACATACCCGAGCATCTTTCAAGCAGAAGTCCGCGCCATCGAAAGATGTGTGGAATTCAATATTGGAAGAAACTACCGCAGACAAGAGATTGTGATCATGTCGGATAGTCAAGCAGCCATCAAAGCGCTGAGTTCAAATACAGGGTGTTTCATTGGGAAAGGGCCTAACTTTAACTGTTGATGGGGATCACTTTGGTGGTTCCAAAAACCTATATTTAATGTGTCTGCTGTACTTTATAACCGAGATACAGGGTGTTTTATAAATTTATTCTATTTCTTTCGAACCTCATAACTTCCGAGTTACCCTGTATATTATTTTGAGTTTTGGTACACGTAATAACCATTACCTAGAGACTCCATCAAAAGCATCTCCAAAAAGATAATGCAGGTCCGGCTTAACAAAAAATTTCAAAACTCGTCTTTCCTAAAAACAACACCCTGTATATAGATTTTCTGAAAATTGCTCTTTATAATAGAAAAGGGTATGAAAAATCGAATCTACTTATTTCTTTTTTATTTTTCCGCATACAATTTTACTACCAAAAATTCACCGTCAAACTTATAATTTATGTACGTTTTGGGGGTTAACAATGGTATCGGAGAGTTTTTTTTTATTTTTTAGCTTGAAATGGAATCCATTCAATGCATCTAGAGAAGCATCCTAGAAATTCAATTGAGTGTGTATGTTTACGAGTACAGACCACCAAAAATGTGATTACAGGGCCGTACTTAGAACATACTCATTCAGTATGTTTCGAATATCTCGAACACCCTGTATAAGGATATGTATCAACAAAAGTAAAATACAAGAAATAAATTTATTTATTTCAAATAACGAAGAGATTTTCATAAATTTAAATAATTAACATGAACAGAAAACAAGAAATTCTAACAACATTGTTCAAACAAAAAAAGTCCAACCTACAAAAATTGCTCAAAATGACCTCCATTCTGCTCTATGCACTTTCTTGCCCTTTTTGTAATATTGCGAATGGACCTTCTAATCACATCTGGATTATTTCTGATGTCTCCGCAGGGATTCTCTATTCTTCGAAGAAGTTCTTCTCTGCTATTGATGTCGGTAGCATATACTTTTGATTTTAGAAATCCCCAAATATGGTAATCCACAGGATTGAAGTCAGGTGACCTTGAAGGCCAGTTATTGGGACCACCTCTGCCTATCCATGAATTAGGAAAATTTTCATTAAAATTCCTCACTATTACTCTGTAATGCACCGAAGCACCGTCATGCTGATAATACATTCCTGCTACATTTACGTATGCGTCATCTAATAGCACTGGTAAAATATTCTGCAGAAAATGACACACACTTCAATGATGTGTCTATTCCATAGCCTACTTGAAGTATTATCTAGTTTATACGAGTACTTTTAACGTTTTTTGAAGTATAAATTTATTCCTCGTATTTTACTCTTGTTATTTTAAATGTTGAAGTTTCCAGATACATATCCTTATACAGGGTGTTCGAGATATTCGAAACATACTGAATGAGTATGTTCTAAGTACGGCCCTGTAATCACATTTTTGGTGGTCTGTACTCGTAAACATACACACTCAATTGAATTTCTAGGATGCTTCTCTAGATGCATTGAATGGATTCCATTTCAAGCTAAAAAATAAAAAAAAACTCTCCGATACCATTGTTAACCCCCAAAACGTACATAAATTATAAGTTTGACGGTGAATTTTTGGTAGTAAAATTGTATGCGGAAAAATAAAAAAGAAATAAGTAGATTCGATTTTTCATACCCTTTTCTATTATAAAGAGCAATTTTCAGAAAATCTATATACAGGGTGTTGTTTTTAGGAAAGACGAGTTTTGAAATTTTTTGTTAAGCCGGACCTGCATTATCTTTTTGGAGATGCTTTTGATGGAGTCTCTAGGTAATGGTTATTACGTGTACCAAAACTCAAAATAATATACAGGGTAACTCGGAAGTTATGAGGTTCGAAAGAAATAGAATAAATTTATAAAACACCCTGTATCTCGGTTATAAAGTACAGCAGACACATTAAATATAGGTTTTTGGAACCACCAAAGTGATCCCCATCAACAGTTAAAGTTAGGCCCTTTCCCAATGAAACACCCTGTATAATCAGCTCGAAGATGGTTTGGGAATGCCTAGGCAAACTAAATGAACTGGGCCAGAAGAACACTGTCACCCTCCTATAGGTCCCGGGACACATAGGAATAGAGGGGAACGAAACAGCAGATAAGCTGGCAAAAAAAGGAGCTGAAACCCAACATTTGGGACCAGAACCATCTTGTGGGATCAGCAGTAGAGTAATCTTAGGAAAACTAAGGGAAGAAATGGAGAAGGAAAAATCCAAGTACTGGAATCAGCTGGAAGGACTGAGGCAATCTAAGATACTACTGGGGAACTATGACCATAAGAGATCTCTTAGCTGCCTCAACCTCAGTAAAAAAAGGCTCCGAATTCTAACGGGAATATTAACCGGGCATTGCCGGTTAAGAAACCACATGAAGAAACTAGGGTTAGCAGATGAAGCAAAGTGCAGATTCTGTGAGGAAGAGGATGAAACCTCAATACACATACTCTCAGAATGCCCTGCCTTGCAAAATTCTAGGGCTAGATACCTAGGAGCACATGAAATAGAGGAAGGGGATCTACCTGATTTGAAGCCCGACGATGTCCTAAACTTCCTCAGGAAAATAGGACTCGAAGAGCTGCTATAGGTCTGAGAAAATATTAGAACATGGCAAGTAAGGGGGGACACAATAGTTCCTATAGGTCGCAGTGTAATTATCACCCCTGATTCATACATACATACATACATGCTGAATAGACGTGTCAATAAATTGATATTTAAAGGTGTTAAGGACAGTCCCCTAAGATGGTCAAGGGAATGGTTGTTTAAAAGACATATGTATTTTGTAATGTCAGATTATTACATGAAATTGAATCAAATGATTGGCGTATTATCTGAGGATATACACTGAAACTATATCTTAAAATCTGTTACTCCTTACATTAAAATCGATTTTCATAAAATGATGATTAGCACTTCACTCGACTTTTCAACGGAAGGTCCGTTCTTTACGAGATGTCATAAACCACCCTATACAAAGGTATTAAATAGATACAAAAGGTACAAAAGTATTTGATTATTAGACATTACAAAATTATAAAAAAATGTTAAGTACTTGTAAATATAATTGTGTTGTAAACTAGATTTATTAAATATGTGTATTTTTTACTAAAAGTTTCTTTAAATCTATTACAGAATTCTTTACTAAGAATATTAAACAATGAAAATTTCTAACAAAATTTCCACTTTTATTTTAAAAATTAGCTTTTTTAACTCAGTGATAAACTATCATGGTCAGATTGACCTGTATCTTATTGTACGTTAAAGAAAAAAAAGTATTTTGTCTTACAGAGTTTCGTAATATGATACAATATCACCATATTCTATTAAATATTAATTATTTTCAATTTTGTATACAGGGTGGACGATAACTCGACCCTTTCATTTTCTCTCTTCTTTCAAATGGAACACCCTGTATTTTATATCATAAATAGAATACCCGATTATGTATCTTTAATAACCTAACCATTCCCTATACCTAAAGTTTATGAAAACAGAGTTATTAATGATATTAATAATATTTGTTACATTAAAGGTTTATTTATTTCACATAATAGGCATTGAATCAATGTAACAGGTTAATAATGGTTTACAATTAAATATTACAAAATAACTCTGTTTTCATAAACAAATACTTTTTTTTCTTCAACGTACAATAAGATACAGAGCGTTGATTTACCTACGATTTTCACACAAACGTGTCCATAACTACGGGTGAGAAGTAGGCTCCTAGCTCCAATACGGTAAAATTGATTTGGCAACTCCGCTCCGCTGTATATTCCGTCCAACAGTTACGAGTTAATATTAAAAATATATTATAACTTTATACTAATAAGTCTTAGTAGATAAAGATGTCCATAAATAAAATTTTGCACAGAGGTAGAAAAAATAATTCTCTTTCATCTGGCATATTCAAAAATTACTTACAAACGTTCCGAGTGGCCAAAAAATGGATTTTTAGGGAATTTTTCACGCAAATTCGGATATATCCTTTGGAGCTGGGGGGTAGATGAAGATGTCCATAAATAAAATTTTGCACAGAGGTAGAAAAAATAATTCTCTTTCATCTGGTATATTCAAAAATTACTTACAAACGTTCCGAGTGGCCAAAAAATGGATTTTTAGGGAATTTTTCACGCAAATTCGGATATATCCTTTGGAGCTGGGGGGTAGATGAAGATGTCCATAAATGAAATTTTGCACAAAGGTAGAAAAAACAATTCTCTTTCATCTGGCATATTCAAAAATTACTTACAAACGTCCCGAGTGGCCAAAAAATGGATTTTAAGGGAATTTTTCACGCAAATTCGGATATATCCTTTGGAGCTGGGGGGTAGATGAAGATGTCCGTGAATGAAATTTTGCACAGAGGTAGAAAAAACAATTCTCTTTTATCTGGCATATTCAAAAATTACTTACAAACGTTCCGAGTGGCCAAAAAATGGATTTTACGGGAAATTTTCACGCAAATTCGGATATATCCTTTGGAGCTGGGGGGTAGATGAAGATGTCCATGAGTGAAATTTTGCACAGAGGTAGAAAAAAACAATTCTCTTTCATCTGGCATATTCAAAAATTACTTACAAACGTTCCGAGTGGCCAAAAAATGGATTTTACGGGAAATTTTCACGCAAATTCGGATATATCATTTGGAGCTGGGGGGTAGATGAAGATGTCCATGAGTGAAATTTTGCACAGAGGTAGAAAAAATAATTCTCTTTCATCTGGCATATTCAAAAATTACTTACAAACGTTCCGAGTGGCCAAAAAATGGATTTTTAGGGAAATTTTCACGCAAATTCGGATATATCCTTTGGAGCTGGGGGGTAGATGAAGATGTCCATAAATGAAATTTTGCACAGAAGTAAAAAAAAAAATTCTCTTTCATCTGGCATATTCAAAAATTACTTACAAACGTTCCGAGTGGCCAAAAAATGGATTTTACGGGAAATTTTCACGCAAATTCGGATATATCCTTTGGAGCTGGGGGGTAGATGAAGATGTCCATGAGTGAAATTTTGCACAGAGGTAGAAAAAATAATTCTCTTTCATCTGGCATATTCAAAAATTACTTACAAACGTTCCGAGTGGCCAAAAAATGGATTTTTAGGGAAATTTTCACGCAAATTCGGATATATCCTTTGGAGCTGGGGGGTAGATGAAGATGTCCATAAATGAAATTTTGCACAGAAGTAAAAAAAAAATTCTCTTTCATCTGGCATATTCAAAAATTACTTACAAACGTTCCGAGTGGCCAAAAAATGGATTTTACGGGAAATTTTCACGCAAATTCGGATATATCCTTTGGAGCTGGGGGGTAGATGAAGATGTCCATGAGTGAAATTTTGCACAGAGGTAGAAAAAATAATTCTCTTTCATCTGGCATATTCAAAAATTACTTACAAACGTTCCGAGTGGCCAAAAAATGGATTTTTAGGGAAATTTTCACGCAAATTCGGATATATCCTTTGGAGCTGGGGGGTAGATGAAGATGTCCATAAATGAAATTTTGCACAGAGGTAGAAAAAAACAATTCTCTTTCATCTGGCATATTCAAAAATTACTTACAAACGTTCCGAGTGGCCAAAAAATGGATTTTACGGGAAATTTTCACGCAAATTCGGATATATCATTTGGAGCTGGGGGGTAGATGAAGATGTCCATGAGTGAAATTTTGCACAGAGGTAGAAAAAATAATTCTCTTTCATCTGGCATATTCAAAAATTACTTACAAACGTTCCGAGTGGCCAAAAAATGGATTTTTAGGGAAATTTTCACGCAAATTCGGATATATCCTTTGGAGCTGGGGGGTAGATGAAGATGTCCATAAATGAAATTTTGCACAAAGGTAGAAAAAACAATTCTCTTTCATCTGGCATATTCAAAAATTACTTACAAACGTCCCGAGTGGCCAAAAAATGGATTTTAAGGGAATTTTCACGCAAATTCGGATATATCCTTTGGAGCTGGGGGGTAGATGAAGATGTCCGTGAATGAAATTTTGCACAGAGGTAGAAAAAACAATTCTCTTTTATCTGGGATATTCAAAAATTACTTACAAACGTTCCGAGTGGCCAAAAAATGGATTTTACGGGAAATTTTCACGCAAATTCGGATATATCCTTTGGAGCTGGGGGGTAGATGAAGATGTCCATGAGTGAAATTTTGCACAGAGGTAGAAAAAACAATTCTCTTTCATCTGGCATATTCAAAAATTACTTACAAACGTTCCGAGTGGCCAAAAAATGGATTTTACGGGAAATTTTCACGCAAATTCGGATATATCATTTGGAGCTGGGGGGTAGATGAAGATGTCCATGAGTGAAATTTTGCACAGAGGTAGAAAAATAATTCTCTTTCATCTGGCATATTCAAAAATTACTTACAAACGTTCCGAGTGGCCAAAAAATGGATTTTTAGGGAAATTTTCACGCAAATTCGGATATATCCTTTGGAGCTGGGGGGTAGATGAAGATGTCCATAAATGAAATTTTGCACAGAAGTAAAAAAAAAAATTCTCTTTCATCTGGCATATTCAAAAATTACTTACAAACGTTCCGAGTGGCCAAAAAATGGATTTTACGGGAAATTTTCACGCAAATTCGGATATATCCTTTGGAGCTGGGGGGTAGATGAAGATGTCCATGAGTGAAATTTTGCACAGAGGTAGAAAAAATAATTCTCTTTCATCTGGCATATTCAAAAATTACTTACAAACGTTCCGAGTGGCCAAAAAATGGATTTTTAGGGAAATTTTCACGCAAATTCGGATATATCCTTTGGAGCTGGGGGGTAGATGAAGATGTCCATGAATGAAATTTTGCACAGAGGTAGAAAAAATAATTCTCTTTCATCTGGCATATTCAAAAATTACTTACAAACGTTCCGAGTGGCCAAAAATGGATTTTAAGGGAATTTTTCACGCAAATTCGGATATATCCTTTGGAGCTGGGGGGTAGATGAAGATGTCCATGAATGAAATTTTGCACAGAGGTAGAAAAAACAATTCTCTTTCATCTGGCATATTCAAAAATTACTTACAAACGTTCCGAGTGGCCAAAAAATGGATTTTTAGGGAAATTTTCACGCAAATTCGGATATATCCTTTGGAGCTGGGGGGTAGATGAAGATGTCCATGAATGAAATTTTGCACAGAGGTAGAAAAAACAATTCTCTTTCATCTGGCATATTCAAAAATTACTTACAAACGTTCCGAGTGGGAAAAAAATGGATTTTACGGAAAATTTTCACGCAAATTCGGATATATCCTTTGGAGTTGGGGGGTAGATGAAGATGTCCATGAGTGAAATTTTGCACAGAGGTAGAAAAAATAATTCTCTTTCATCTGGCATATTCAAAAATTACTTACAAACGTTCCGAGTGGCCAAAAAATGGATTTTTAGGGAAATTTTCACGCAAATTCGGATATATCCTTTGGAGCTGGGGGGTAGATGAAGATGTCCATGAATGAAATTTTGCACAGAGGTAGAAAAAATAATTCTCTTTCATCTGGCATATTCAAAAATTACTTACAAACGTTCCGAGTGGCCAAAAAATGGATTTTACGGGAAATTTTCACGCAAATTCGGATATATCCTTTGGAGCTGGGGGGTAGATGAAGATGTCCATGAGTGAAATTTTGCACAGAGGTAGAAAAAATAATTCTCTTTCATCTGGCTTATTCATAAATTACTAACAAACGTTCCGAGTGGCCAAAAAATGGATTTTACGGGAAATTTTCACGCAAATTCGGATATATCCTTTGGAGCTGGGGGGTAGATGAAGATGTCCATGAGTGAAATTTTGCACAGAGGTAGAAAAAATAATTCTCTTTCATCTGGCATATTCAAAAATTACTTACAAACGTTCCGAGTGGCCAAAAAATGGATTTTTAGGGAAATTTTCACGCAAATTCGGATATATCCTTTGGAGCTGGGGGGTAGATGAAGATGTCCATGAATGAAATTTTGCACAGAGGTAGAAAAAATAATTCTCTTTCATCTGGCATATTCAAAAATTACTTACAAACGTTCCGAGTGGCCAAAAAATGGATTTTAAGGGAATTTTTCACGCAAATTCGGATATATCCTTTGGAGCTGGGGGGTAGATGAAGATGTCCATGAATGAAATTTTGCACAGAGGTAGAAAAAACAATTCTCTTTCATCTGGCATATTCAAAAATTACTTACAAACGTTCCGAGTGGCCAAAAAATGGATTTTTAGGGAAATTTTCACGCAAATTCGGATATATCCTTTGGAGCTGGGGGGTAGATGAAGATGTCCATGAATGAAATTTTGCACAGAGGTAGAAAAAACAATTCTCTTTCATCTGGCATATTCAAAAATTACTTACAAACGTTCCGAGTGGGAAAAAAATGGATTTTACGGAAAATTTTCACGCAAATTCGGATATATCCTTTGGAGCTGGGGGGTAGATGAAGATGTCCATGAGTGAAATTTTGCACAGAGGTAGAAAAAATAATTCTCTTTCATCTGGCATATTCAAAAATTACTTACAAACGTTCCGAGTGGCCAAAAAATGGATTTTAAGGGAATTTTTCACGCAAATTCGGATATATCCTTTGGAGCTGGGGGGTAGATGAAGATGTCCATGAATGAAATAGAATGAAAGAGAATATAGTAGGAACGATAGACAAAGTGCTTCTTTGTACGAAAGTAGCAAATCTAAAATAGAAGTTATTAATAAAATACAATAAGTTTTAATTGCACACATTTCTTTATTCAACCATTGTCACTGATGTGTATTAAATTATCTACAGTTTTATTTAATTCAGAAATACAATTCGTTGCCTAGAGAACATTCGATGTCCTTACAATAAATAAATAAATAAAGTAAAATTAATTATTAAAGATATTGGGGTATGAAGTTGTGGCTAAACAGCTGTTATTGGTTTTAGAAATATATTTTTTTAATATAACTTGACAGTTTTGTAAAAAATTTTTATGTTCCTAGACATACAGCTTCAATTTATTTTGTAAATATCCAAATTTGCGTGAAAATTTCCCTTAAAATCCATTTTTTGGCCACTCGGAACGTTTGTAAGTAATTTTTGAATATGCCAGATGAAAAAGAATTGTTTTTTCTACCTCTGTGCAAAATTTCATTCATGGACATCTTCATCTACCCCCCAGCTCCAAAAGATATATCCGAATTTGCGTGAAAATTTCCCTAAAAATCCATTTTTTGGCCACTCGGAACGTTTGTAAGTAATTTTTGAATATGCCAGATGAAAAAGAATTGTTTTTTCTACCTCTGTGCAAAATTTCATTCATGGACATCTTCATCTACCCCCCAGCTCCAAAGGATATATCCGAATTTGCGTGAAAATTTCCATTAAAATCCATTTTTTGGCCACTCGGAACGTTTGTAAGTAATTTTTGAATATGCCAGATGAAAGAGAATTGTTTTTTCTACCTCTGTGCAAAATTTCATTCATGGACATCTTCATCTACCCCCCAGCTCCAAAAGATATATCCGAATTTGCGTGAAAATTTCCCTAAAAATCCATTTTTTGGCCACTCGGAAAGTTTGTAAGTAATTTTTAAATATGCCAGATGAAAGAGAATTGTTTTTTCTACCTCTGTGCAAAATTTCATTCATGGACATCTTCATCTACCCCCCAGCTCCAAAAGATATATCCGAATTTGCGTGAAAATTTCCCTAAAAATCCATTTTTTGGCCACTCGGAACGTTTGTAAGTAATTTTTGAATATGCCAGATGAAAAAGAATTGTTTTTTCTACCTCTGTGCAAAATTTCATTCATGGACATCCCCATCTACCCCCCAGCTCCAAAAGATATATCCGAATTTGCGTGAAAATTTCCCTAAAAATCCATTTTTTGGCCACTCGGAACGTTTGTAAGTAATTTTTAAATATGCCAGATGAAAGAGAATTGTTTTTTCTACCTCTGTGCAAAATTTCATTCATGGACATCTTCATCTACCCCCCAGCTCCAAAGGATATATCCGAATTTGCGTGAAAATTTCCATTAAAATCCATTTTTTGGCCACTCGGAACGTTTGTAAGTAATTTTTGAATATGCCAGATGAAAGAGAATTGTTTTTTCTACCTCTGTGCAAAATTTCATTCATGGACATCTTCATCTACCCCCCAGCTCCAAAAGATATATCCGAATTTGCGTGAAAATTTCCCTAAAAATCCATTTTTTGGCCACTCGGAACGTTTGTAAGTAATTTTTGAATATGCCAGATGAAAGAGAATTGTTTTTTTCTACCTCTGTGCAAAATTTCATTTATGGACATCTTCATCTACCCCCCAGCTCCAAAGGATATATCCGAATTTGCGTGAAAATTTCCCTAAAAATCCATTTTTTGGCCACTCGGAACGTTTGTAAGTAATTTTTGAATATGCCAGATGAAAGAGAATTATTTTTTCTACCTCTGTGCAAAATTTCACTCATGGACATCTTCATCTACCCCCCAGCTCCAAAGGATATATCCGAATTTGCGTGAAAATTTCCCGTAAAATCCATTTTTTGGCCACTCGGAACGTTTGTAAGTAATTTTTGAATATGCCAGATGAAAGAGAATTTTTTTTTTACTTCTGTGCAAAATTTCATTCATGGACATCCCCATCTACCCCCCAGCTCCAAAAGATATATCCGAATTTGCGTGAAAATTTCCCTAAAAATCCATTTTTTGGCCACTCGGAACGTTTGTAAGTAATTTTTAAATATGCCAGATGAAAGAGAATTGTTTTTTCTACCTCTGTGCAAAATTTCATTCATGGACATCTTCATCTACCCCCCAGCTCCAAAGGATATATCCGAATTTGCGTGAAAATTTCCATTAAAATCCATTTTTTGGCCACTCGGAACGTTTGTAAGTAATTTTTGAATATGCCAGATGAAAGAGAATTGTTTTTTCTACCTCTGTGCAAAATTTCATTCATGGACATCTTCATCTACCCCCCAGCTCCAAAGGATATATCCGAATTTGCGTGAAAATTTCCCGTAAAATCCATTTTTTGGCCACTCGGAACGTTTGTAAGTAATTTTTGAATATGCCAGATGAAAGAGAATTATTTTTTCTACCTCTGTGCAAAATTTCATTTATGGACATCTTCATCTACCCCCCAGCTCCAAAGGATATATCCGAAATTGCGTGAAAATTTCCCGTAAAATCCATTTTTTGGCCACTCGGAACGTTTGTAAGTAATTTTTGAATATGCCAGATGAAAGAGAATTATTTTTTCTACCTCTGTGCAAAATTTCATTTATGGACATCTTCATCTACCTCCCAGCTCCAAAGGATATATCCGAAATTGCGTGAAAATTTCCCGTAAAATCCATTTTTTGGCCACTCGGAACGTTTGTAAGTAATTTTTGAATATGCCAGATGAAAGAGAATTATTTTTTCTACCTCTGTACAAAATTTCATTCATAGACATCTTCTCCTACCCCCCAGCTCCAAAGGATAACTCCGAATTTGTGTGAAAAATTCACTGATATGTCAATTTTAACACACTATGAACATTTATTAAGTATATATTAGTATTTAAATAATATTTTATATCATTTTATATTTTTGTTTTTATTAAATTAACTATAAAATGTTTTTTATCAACCACTAATTATCATGGTTCCTCCGTATTTAATTTGTAGTATTATCATGTGCGAGCGTTCAATTTTACCTACAACTTGCTGGTCGAGTATGCACAGTAGATTTTGATGCGCTGTTGCCAAATGAGCTGCTTGTCGTATTTCTACGGTAGGAGCTAGGAGCTAGCTTCTCGCCGATTCCATAACTTCTGAAGGACTCTGTATAACGTATCAAAACCTTGTATTAAAATCTTCAAAAAAATGTGAGCAGTCCGAATTCGCTATAATATACAGGGGTTCCCATTTAAAAAATCATATGTTTGGTTTGTAACGGAGTTATACAACACTCTGTATAGTTGAAGGTAATTTCAAAATATGGACCCTAAAGACATCTACTATTTTTGTTAATAACATTTTTGATATCTTCTAAAACTACCCATATATCGAAGTTTGTCGTAAGGTTGGTACACCCTGTATGTATATAAACATAAACCAGAAAAACCACATAAAATGGTATGAATAATTTATCGTTATTAGCATATTATTTATACCTTACATATTTAAAAATACAAATTAGCGGTTTTAAGTCTTTTTATTTAAATGAACAATTCATAAAGTCTAAAGAGTGATAAAATACGGGTATATAAGAACGATCTGGAGATATATCAACAGGCGCCGTCAGTTTCTTTGCTCGACTAGGATTTATTATTATTATTAGGGAAAATCCTCGTCTCGGTCACCCAGATTTTCTCTCTCTCATAAACTCTCTCTCTTCAAATTTATCCGAAGCACAGGGATTCCTTTGATATCGTAATCGAAAGTGAAGTTCATTCATGACATCATCAGATACGCTGCTTCTTGTATGCGAATTCTCGATTCATATTTATGCCCATGTTGTTCGTCGACATGAAATGACTGTGTGCCGTTGGTTGCTACGATTCAGGTACGTATGTCTCTATTTGGGTCATGGACCTTTCTGATAAAACTTATAACATGACACACTTTGTCTCTCCGGCATACGTAAATGAAGTCACTTCACGTTGACAACGGCTAGGCTACCCTTGGAGTCATGTATGTGTGGAATTCTTACAATAAATGTCGAACAATAAGCTTAACATAAAACGTAGGTCCATCCATTTTTTTTACGTTCAACTTGCAACACTGAAATTTATTTAAAGGCGTAATACCAGGATCGATTAAAAAATTACTAGTGTGCGCCTGTCTATTTTCTTATACCACTATCCTACTCCTACTCCCACTATCATTAAAATTTACATAAATATCCAATTTTTTATGTTTAAGTTGAAAATTACATTACAAACTCCGTTTTTTTATTAATTCATTCTGTTACTAATGGTTGTTGTGAAGTTTTTTCGCATTGTTCTTATATCCAATACCATTCGTATCAAAGAAAATAACTGGTCAAATTCAAAAGGAGTGTGAACATTTAAATAGAGGAGTAAATGTAAGCTTGATTTTGGGATAGTTTTATTTAGATTTTTAATAATATTACATACATAACCCAAAATTATGAACAAGAATAAGAAGCCCGACCTACAACATACTAAATTAATAGGTAGGTACTTACTAAAGTAAAAGTTCTGCCATAACAAGATAAAATATAATGAATACAAAATTCAAGAAATGAGAAAAGAAGTAAAAGTGGCAATAAATGGAATTAAAAAAAAAAAGAAAAAAACTTGCAGATTAGATGAAATTATACCTAAATTTGGATATTAATAAAGTACCTAGAACATAAGTAATGTACAAACATCCAATCCGCCTTTATGCCTAAACTAAAATTTAAATTACTTTTAAAGGTATTAATATTAAGTCATAAGGCAAAATTTAAAGAATGTAAGCTTTTTTAACATCTCACCTACCCCTCGTGGGTGGTAGAATTGTTTATCTATTCTTTTGTATTAGTATCTTTTGGTATTTTTTTGTTTTTGATTTTTTTCTCGTTATTCCAAACTTGATAAGAATTTGATATTTTTCCTTGTTTATTCTATTTCTTATAAACTCAGGTAAACCTGCTGCTATAGGAAAAAAAACATTGACCATATCAAGCAGTACTTTTTCTTTCTTTATTGCATATTGAATCAAAAAACTTTTAAACTTATATATTATTCATTCCTGTACTCCATGTTTTGTCTGTAAATGACTCCAGACAGCGTTTTTCCATTGAATCCATCTAGCTTCAATTATTGTCAGTATTTTGGGAGTCGTTGAGTGCGCCAATCTGCACACAACCTGTCCTAAATTCTTCCATCTTCCTATTATCTTCATTTATTTCAAATCTTATGAATTCGTTCTTAGATGTATTTTTAAATTGATTTGACTCTTGTTTTTCTTAGTGGGTTCTACCAAGTCGGTTTTTATTATTTTTCTAAATTTATGTCATTAAACAATATGTTACCCTTCATCCAATTTTGTGTTTTAGTTCTTTTTGACCTTCTTTTAAAAACCATATCTCCTTTGGCAATATATATCCTCCTGTGGTATTTGCAGAAATGGATTAAATATTTTCATTATTGCCCCCACATATTGGAATGTGAACTGTAATCTTGGCATAATAAACAAAAAGTGTCATTTTATAAGACAATTAATTAAAAGCAAATCAAAGATGTTTTTCTGTAAACAAAATAGATATTTTTTTTTAAATTTAATTACAATCTTACTTCTAAACAAAGAAACGACAATGTAAGTTGACTATTACTATTTTTCTAACCAACACCGAAATCTAATAAAATTTAAATAAGGTACTTTTTAAAATACATGACATTTATGTCAAACTAATGTGTTGAATCTGAAACCTTTGGTATCTGAAGATGGTTATCGAAACGCACGTTAGACATGTGCTGTTGTAGTGGTAGTGCAAACGGTGTTCAGTATTTAGGTCAAAGTCAAAATTTATAGAATGTACATTTTTATATTTTTTGTTTTTAATTTCGTTCCATAGTACTTCTCATTGTTACCCAAACTGACGTGGTTGTGAGAAATGTGTAACCGGCCATCTTGGATTTACAATGAAACCGAATTTAATTGCACTTTGACAAAAAATAAGGGTAGGTTTCAGACTCCAAATAGGGCAGGATAAATGTAACCGTTTAAAGAGAAACAATCTGTATATGTAGGGCAAATGCTATACTCCTGTATAGCATTTTACTAACAGTGAAATGAGGCTACAAAGTAATCCTAAAACTCTACAAATGAAAATTTAAATTTCTCTAGTATCATGAATGAGGGCAAAACAAAAACAAAACTTCTCTCCGTATCTTATAAATTCCAAACCTAAAAGTTTTAAAGTCGATATACATGCATACGTGTGAACCTCACGAGCTGAGTATGCATGGAATACAGTCGAACGAGTTTCAATCTGTGGCTAGTCATGAATGAAAAGAGAACTTCACTTTCGATTTACTACTCTGCAACACACCTCAAAAAGGGATTTGATTTCCCATAAGAGAGAAAGTACAAGATAAAGAAAAACGAGTAATAATGCAAGAATGTGGCTAGAGAGTAAACAACTTACTTGCCCATTCATACCGTCTTCGTCCTTGTCTGGCCCTTTTACACATTGCCAGACTGGAACTGACCTTCTTTAGAAGAAGGGTCCTGACGGATGGATTTCCTTTTTAAAGTTTTCGAATAATGATGACGCGCGCTTTGCTAGACGTCGAAAGTGTCTTTCTTATTTGAATATTTTTACGACGCTTTCTTTCAATATATATTCGTTAACATTTCTCTGTACTATATACTATAATGGTTTTTAATTATTATATTTCATAAATTTGAAAAAAATTAAATAGCTTAATAACAGTTACTAACATCTAATTAAACGAAATCCCGTCGATCTAGAATCAAATAAAACAAAACAAATAAAAACATTGTACACGTAGGAATCCCCGCAGTAAAATATTCCAAAACTTTGAATCATCTGTTTGTCTACAAACCTGCATTAAATAAACAGACGCGTGCCAGTTAAATAAAAAAGAACGACAACACAATGATTTATTGACAAGTTTAGCCAATGTATTTATACCATTAATAATTAATTGTGATGTAATAAAAACTCGATTTTATGAATGAAGTGTAACACATCGATAAAAATATAATTATGTACTTTACGATGATGCCAAATCGAACAGTCGATAGAAATTACGTTTTTTTCTCTCCTTCGTAAACATTAAAAACAATTGGCGTTTGTTAGTAAATAAACAGGTGTGTATTTTATTAATTTCAATATTAGCTACATTCACACCGTGGATATTATTATTTATACGGGGGTATTCTAAACATTTTTATTAGAAAAATATACTTTATGGACGCTTGGTAAGTCTATGTTTTTGACAATGTGTTAACTTTAACAAGATGTTAAATTTTCTATCGTTGCACAAACACTTGTCAAAGGTTTGACATACCTAATGTTACTTAACAATGTGCAACTAAAAAATTAATTTAACATAGAGTTAATATAATGCTAGCTAGCTAGATGTTAACTTGCCCTATGTCTTCTAAACTTCCTTTTCTGTTACCTTATATTCATTTGCAAAACATTGTTTAATTTCAGCCAACATATTTTTAGATTGCTGATGCTGGGTTTATAGATTCAACTAAACCAAGAATTAAACTAACAAGTAAGAATTTGAAATGTTGAATATAAGGAAATGCCTATGTGGGTTTATACATTTACATCTGTCAATTAAATTGAGAATTTAAAAGTTGGCCTTCTTTCAACTTAACTAAGAATTAAGAAACCTAACTGTCAATTGTCATTGTAAATTTGGGTGGCTTTTAATTATTGCTCAAATGCTTCAAATCTAAAATTCTAACTATTAGTTGTATATATTAACACCTTCCTAATTATTAGTTGTTAATTGATGATTGTTAGTTTAGTTAGATCTATAAGCCTAGCTACTAACAAAATTCACCAATCTACGCTTTGGACCTTTATTTAAAAAATGAGAAATCCATCAACAAACTTTTTTCTGGTTTTTGGGAAAAGCCATCGTGTGTACCTACCTTTCAGAATTGACTGGAGTTTTAGCCACATGCCCAGTTTTTCCCAAAAAAAGGGAACCTTTTCTTTGCAATGTTTTTTACATAAACAATAAAAAAATACAAGAATCCTGTTCCGAAAAATTCAGATATACTTTTATAAATACCCAAAAGACATATTATAAGGCACAAATACCAGTATAGAATAAAAAATATAGTAATAAATTATGTAAATAACTTTGCAAATGAATGTCCTGGTCTCAATAACCTGCCCATAAATAATGAATGTGATGATAGAGTGCGAATTTACTATTTATTAAAGATAACCAAACTGGATAATTACCTTCGATTGAAAACGGAAGAAAGTGAAATTGAAAATCATTATATCTCATCTAAATATAATAAACAACACTGAAACTGAATAAATTTAATTGACTAGCAATCCATTAAATATCACATATACACACACGCTGACTCTATTGAATGGCACGATTTATTATTCAATATACACTCGTTAAAAATGTAAACATAACAATGAAAATGTTTATCTGCTACTATTTACATAAAAATACTATAACTATGTTATAATTAATTGGTGTAGTTGACCTATCGTAACGTAATAATTGTTGATATGACATCTTAATAGTAGAATGCGATTAAATTTTTGTTTTTAAATGATTCTCATTCATAAAATTGAATAGGTATTTGTCGTTTTCTTGTTACGTCACCATTTCACAGTAATTAATCAATCGTCCATTGCGATTTGGTAAATTATTAAATCATCGCTTAAGTAGGTGTCCTCTTATGAATCAATTATTTATAATTAATTTACTTTTAATCATTATAAACACCAAAGATTTTATGTAAAACGAGGTATCTAGAACTATCTGTTAATGATAGCTAGACATTTTTACCAAATCTTTTGACTTAATTTTTAATTATTATGAAACTAATAAGTTACGTTTTGTAATTTGTAAAAAGAACAATAAACAAAGAAAGGTTTGAACAAAATATGATAATGATAATAAGAGCGAAGTTTTGTTCAAACGCTTTTTTGTTTATTGTCCTTAATAATATGGTCCCCCACAGAGTTAGGATTAGTTCAATAAATTTCTTTTTTGAAAAGTTTAATAAAATTCATAATTTCCTCTACTTTTAAAAAATTTAAAAATGTTTTAATCCAATGCAAATATTAACAGTTGTAGCATTTAACAAATTTAGCGCCTTTTTAAAATGGTCACAACACATTTCACTCCTTACTTCTACCCAAACTTATATTAGGAAACTTAAAAATAGATCTGGAGAGTCTAGAAGTGACGTCTCTTTCCAATTTTAAAATAGTTCCTATACAAACTGTCGCAACTAACAAGTTTAAGCTTAAAATGTAACAACTCTTGTTTTATTTACTAAATCAAAAACCTATTAGGTATAAGGTATAAAGATAATAGTATTAATTTAATTAAAAACAAAACGTATCTAATTTCTTGTAGACCCAAATTAAAAAAAGCAATAAATTACCTACATATTTTGAAATGACGATTAATTAATTTAACAATTATTTGATTATGCGGCTCTACCTGCGAAAAAAACTAAGAAAGCAATGATCGTGGTAAACATCTATCACCAAAAACGTTGGCGCCTGTATCTCTGCGATCCGTCTTTAGATGTTGAGTATAAAGCAGTCGACCAGTTTAGTATTGGTTTATTTAGACTCATCAAAACATTGACAGTTCGAGCACTACTTTTTTGGACGTTTGCGCATAAAATAATTTCAATGCATACTGCGATCCCGCTCGTTTCAAAACAAAACACATGTGGAGATTGCATAGGTAACTAGATCGCATTTGACAGTTGTCACGTGGGATTTACAAAACATTATTCTTCACTGAAAATGTTATGTGTTTAACATGATTTTTATTGGAAATGACACAAACTAATCTACCAAAAACTGTAGAAGAATTCTGGTTTACTCCTACATTTGTAACTCTAACAAATGAAGAAAATAATTTTTTTTGAATTTTATTTTTAATATATAAAATTTTGTATTTTAAGAAAATAATCTTAATAATAAAGCACTTACCTGAGTTTCAAACCACATGTCTAATGAGGACTAAAAGTTGACATTGCTGCCTGCTGTAACATTTTTGAGAAAATTACAACGAGCACAAAATTTAACACGATTTTCGTCGTACGACGTCACACACAGAACGAAGTTATAGAGCCTACGTAGCACCTACCGTAACTACAACGCGCACGAAAATACAACACATTCTCAAGACCGGTCTAAATCTCTCGGAACGATTCGGCGCTAACCGGAATCGTTCGGTCCACCTGCATAACAGGCTAGCTGCGAAAGGTTATGTTTAATCGGCATTGCCGGCTGTTTAAAGTTTATATTTAGATCTAGGGATTTAGAACAAAGTATTGTAGACTTCAACTCTGCTAAAGTTTTGAAAATGTAACGTGAATGGCATCGCTGTAGTGGAATGAAAAATATCTCTCTGGTATCGAGCTTAGCAGAGGAGTTGTTTGTTATAAAACGTACTTTCCCAAAAGTTTCCTAATTAATATTCTGTATATTTTTTTAAAAATTAGGTTTTAAACAGGATGCAGTAATAATGCCACAGTTTCAGATTGATAACTAGATGGGCATTCTGATGAGATCGCAATTAGGCAACAACTTAGAAGTGGGAAAATGTATAGATATTATATCGGTATATTATGTATATTCACCAGGTACTTCGACTCTTCTCATTATTACCAACCTGTTCAATGTTGTATTACCACATGTTTGGATTTAGTGATTGCGAAGATAGGATGCACAGCAAAAATGATATCCGGAATGATTTTTGAAATAAGTTGTTTTTTCAGAGACGGAATTAGCTTAGGAAAGTGATGAATTTTAATTTTTATTTATTCCACTTTAACTTTGTTTACACAGTTATATTTTTACATATACAAAAATTGGTAATAGACATCTAATTGATATTTTTGTAAAAATATTATTTACTGCAAAATTATTAATAAAGTGAGTTTTACTGGAAAAAATTGTTGGTTGGAAAAAAGAGGCTATCGACCAGATCCTTTAAAAGTTTCTTATTTTTTTTTTATTTTGCACTTATAAAATTCTTCATTATAAAACGCATTTGCGTAGGTATCTTAATGTAACTTTTACGCACGAAAATTTTTGTTTTAAAAGGTTGGCGACATGAGTGGAGTGTCTAATCGCAAGACTGACAATGACATTTGATGCTAATAGCAATTTATTAATTTTATATTGTTCTTTAAAAGAGTATTTGTGATTATGAATTTCATCTTTTACTTATATAATCTATTAGGTATTATTGGTATATTACCTATTCATTTTAAAATTTTTTAAAACTTCAACATTTGATAATTTAAATTTAAAAGTGTCAAATGTTATAAATTACACAGTGCTACCAACATATTTTTTAGAATCAAAATTTTCGTAATTTACATACAAATAAATTAATTTAAATAATGATAAAATGGCAAAATATAAAAAATATTATAAACAACTTATTTCATATGGCTGTAACAGAAAGCCATATGAAATGCGTTTTTAATATACTATTATTTAACTTTTTTTATATAAATTAAATACATATTTTAAAGTCCTCAAAATGTAACTATTAAAATTTTACAGGGCTAGTGATATTTGAGAAGAATGTTTTTGAAGCCATTATGTACAAATAATAAATAATAATAACTAATTATGCGCCTTGGTAGAAAATTGAGTTATATCATATTTTCCACTACTAATAAATATTTTGGACGGGTCACTAGCTAACATGACATGATAGTTTTGACACAACAAAGGCAACCAATAACATATCCAATAATTTTTGTTTTCATTTAATAATGTGTTGTAAAAATCGCTTTAAAAATGAACATATAAGTCAATTGATTTTTGAATAGGTACGTGGATATGACTATTAAATAAGTAAGGAAAATATTTTTTCACTACTAGCCTCTAAACCTAACTTTATTGACTTTTGTTTAGGTAGTAAAGTTGTTCGTTTTTAACCAAGGTAGAAAAAGACAGGGATTATTTAATTAGAACTAAATCTCAATTCATTTGACAGAATGTGAGGTTAACTGATGCAAAGACTTTGATACCGGGGTCACTAGTATTTTCTCTGAAGCTCATATTAGGGATTCATTTTGAGTATTTGTCACCCTCGACTTTCATTCACATGTGGTATTTAATATCTCCATCCATGTGGTGGCACTCAATTTTTTCTTACCTACTCAATGTTTTCACATATATTTAAATAAAATATCAAATTTCTTAATTTGTTCTCCAATGAATCAGATCTTAATGAATCTTATTCATACCTCTATATAATGTAATTTTTTTTCTCATCTAATTTTTCCTAGTTTTAATTTTAATCTTAATTTCACTTTTTCTTTATGTCTCTGGTTTTACCATATACTCCATTTAATATTTAACATATAAGTTGGTTGGTTCGATCGATCATATAATCTAGTGAACATTACGTGTAACTAATTTTAAGGTAGGCCTATTGTTAACCACATTATAATCTGCATGTTTTTTACCTCTCACCTATGTTTTTTCTAGCCCGATGATGGCGTGCTTATAGGCCGAAACTAGTCGCTGTTCCTATAAACCTGTAAATATTGTAATAAAAATTTGTGACACTGATTTTGGTATTTTCCTTTATTCATTGGTTTGTCACATTTGATACATGGATGATCTATTTCTTTTTAAATAAAAAATTATTGGATATGTTATTGTTCAATTGTCATTGTCATGTCATGTGAAATGGGAGTGACTGGTGACCCATCAAAAAACTATTTTAAAAAAATATGTGAAAAAATGCTATATTAGCCAGGGTAGAAAAATGTATTATTGTCTCGGTCTTTAATGGACCTCGACAATAATAACTCACTTTTCTACCTTGACGCATAATTATTTTTTTCATTTTGTCTTTTCATCAGTTTACCTCATATTCTGTCAAATGGATTAATATTTAGTTTTAATGAAGTAGACTCTGTATTTGTCTACCTTGGTTAATAATGAACAACTTTACTACCTCAACAAAAGTCAATAAAGTTAGGTTCAGAGGCTAGTAGTGAAAAAAACTACTTTATTTAAAAAACTTGTATTTTTCTATTTTTACTCAAACAAATACTATACAAACTAAAACTATTTTAAACTTGATTTTTTTCAATTTTTGACAGTTCTATGAATTTATCAATACTTTATTAGTGCTTACTAGTGGTTTTATCACTATAAAACGTAATGATTGGCTAGCATTTAGCACAGAACATAGGTCACGTCTGATATTATAATTACGTAGAAACCAGGGAGCTCCAGTGATCAGTCTTAAGGCTTTATTCTGCACAGTCTCTAGTTTACGAAAGTGAGTATTGGCTGTCTGGCCCCAGACTGTTGAAGCGTAAGTCTCTGTATCTCTGTATCTGTAGAGTAGGAAGGGTGAGTATAGACCCACAGCACTTAGGCCACAATATGGCCCATTGTACATCCTCCCAAGGAGTCGCCCTTCTAGGACATTGTCCATCCTGCCTTATCCAGGAAGGAATACAGGTCACCAGGGGACATCTCCTTAATGTCGGCAGGTGTAGGCCAAGACTCACCGAACACACACTTTCTTATCGACGATAGCTCCGGACATTCACATAAGACATGCCTGACAGTTTTATCTTCCTGTTCACACCTCCTGCATAGAGAGAGGTATGTCCACTAGCCCCATAATATGGAGGTGTTTCCTTAGTTGACAGTGTCCAGTCAGAAATCCCACTGTTAAACGTAAGTTCTTCCTGGTCATCGCCAAATATTTATTCGTATCCAGCTTCTCAGGGTCGCCCAGGGTAATCCTGGCAAAACTGCATCCTTTGGTTGGTCTTAAGGGATTGAGTACGGGTGTAACATTTGGCTAGTTCCGCAATTGTCGAAGTCGTCAAACCATGGGTGTCGCCTGGTCCCAAAATTTTCAGTCCAGCCGCCATCCTGGCCAGAGAGTCAGCAATACGGTTACCTTTGCTCCGGTCGTGCCCCTTCACCCACCTTAGTACGATATTATTATCTACCGAGGCGTTAGCTAAATCTTGGTGGCACTCTAGTGCTAACCCTGAGATAAAACGTTGTCTGTTCAAGGTTAGTAGGGCTTGTCTACTATCAGTGCAGATTATTATGTTTTTGCCAGAAATTTCTTTTCTGGTTAGCTCTTTTGCGACGATTAAGATACCAGCCAGTTCTGTGTGAACTACGCTGGTATTTTTCCCATTCCCCATTTAATCCTTAGGCTAAGTGATCTGGAGTAGACTCCACACCCTGATCCTTCCTTGGTTTTTGAGCCGTCTGTGTATATGCGTATTGCATTTGCAGCATCCGCCTCAGTGTTCTGTTTTATTTGTATTTTGTAGAGTTTATTAACACAAACCTGGCCATGGCCATTAGCGCAACCTCCGAAGCGTAAGTCATTTGAGGAAGTGTACAAGTCTTGTATATAGAGTCAGTTTGTGTCTTAGATTCAGTTTACTGTCTTTTGATATAAAGACCAAAGAGCACACGTTCGTTTTTCTTACTATGGGTGTGTTCGGGGAGCACGCTTTCGAGCTATGTAGCGCCAAGAGCCATATAACGCAAACGAGGAATAGTACTACATAGCGCCAAATGGCGCAAATAGCGTGCTCCCCGAACACAGCCTATATGTTCAATATGTGAGTGCCATGTCAACTTTCTGTCAAACGTAACACCCAAATGTTTAACTTCATTTTTACATTGTAAAATCAAATCGTTCAACATAAAGTCGACATTTGGTCGATCGCATTTTTTACTAAAATTGATTAATTGCCATTTTTCCGCATTACTTTTGATCTTCCATTTTTTCGCCCATTCTATATAGGCATCGGTCGTTTTTTGAAGGTATTCTACGCTCTTGAGGAGTTTCCAAGAGCCTGATAAAATCGCGGTATCATCCGCAAATGTAAAGACTTTGGTAAGTCCTCGGGGAGGTCTGCCGTGTACAAATTGTATAGAATCTGAGAGAGAACCGAACCTTGAGGAACCCCAGTTTCGATTTTCCTTATCGCTGAAATGGAAGATCTGACTTTTACTTGAAAGGTTCATGATTTTAGGTCAAAGGCTTTTTCTATATGTAGAAAAAGCGCGGTGCATGTTCGATTAGATGTCCATACAATCATGACATTTTTCTGCAATATTACTTTAAATTCTTATGTAAGAAAAGACCTTTTTTATATAAATGATTATGATATACCCCGTACTAATTATAAATAAATTCCAATAAGTAAAAGCAGACATAAAAAAACTCAAATGCTGATCCATTAACCATTTTACAAAATCCTTTTTTGAATGTATGATCCCGCTCTTGTTATCAATTTTTATTGTTAGCTCTTAGTTAGGTCTCAGATAAAACAATTCATAACTATTATTCCCAAACAGCATATTTACATTATTCAAAAAAATAATGTTAAACTCAGAATGCTATTAGTTTATGTAAAGCATTCTTTTTCCGTGTCAAAGAAAAGCAATAATTATGTTATCCCATCAAAGTCTAAAACTAGTGAAATTTTCATTTACAGAGGTATAATAGTATATTACATAACGAGTGTGGAAAGTGAAGTATTACGCACAAGTGAAGTTTAGCGCGAGCCGCGTAGTGGCGAGTGCGGAAACGTAAGGAGTGCAAAAAATACACTTTCCAACGCGTTGTGTACACGATTTTTCCTACGACCCCAATATTTCTTATTATAATAAATATTTTAAAATTATTTATAAAATTTATTTTAATTGTTAATCATGTTAAAAATTAGGATTTAAACGAGTTTATATATTGCATGGAAATATAATTAATTAAAATCAAATAACCACCTTTCTCAGGAATTCACATCAAAATTAGATAGAATTAGATAAATGACATTTTAATTTTTTTGTGGGCTCTATAAAAATTAAAAGTAAAATGGTCAGTTGGTGAAATTAATTGAAAAGTAATGTAATAATAATAGACACAAAGATAATTGTAAACAGAAAAACAAACATAACTTCAAAAATCCACATTCGACACATGCACGGAACATAACCCAATATAAAAAAGAAGAATAAATTGTTCTTCTTTCTAAAAGTGTTTTTATAAAAATAACAATACTGAATAAAAATATGTTTATTTTTAAAAAATTTAAAACCCTGTAAGAAACTTTATTCTTACTTACAGAAAAATTTGTATTGGCAATTACAATACAATATTTGACACAAGGAAGATTTAAAAAAAAATTAAATGGTCCTTGCTTTGACATTTATGTGTTTTTACTATTGATAAATTTGACGTAAATGTCACAGATCATAGAACTATATTCTTTTACTTTTCAATACGTGTATTGATATTTACTTTTCAATACGTGTATTGATATTAGCTACTTTCTTAAGTACAAATAAGTGTGCAAACTAGCACTTTCATATGTGGTCGTAGGAAAAAGATATATCAGTTGGATCAAAATCAGAGTATGAATAAAATTGTCATAGATGTAATAACTGTCTACATTTTTTTCGTTAATAAATCGAGAATATCAAAAACTATTTAACCTAAAAATTTTTTTATGTATTTGTTTTTGATGTCTGCTTAGGTATTTGATTTGAAACAAATTATTAGAAACAATTCGTAGAATTTAAAACTGAAAATGCACATTTTATATGTATTGGTGCAACTGACATTAGAACAGAATTTTATTTACATTCGTCCATACATAAATTGCCTAGGTAGGTATGTATCTACCTACTGCTTATAATTTGAAATTTTGGTGGTTGCGCTCATTCTTATAAAAATTTGTCTGGGCAATAATAAATAACAAACAATGTAATCAAATAAATAGATTATATTATTTAATTAGTTCAATAGAAAATAGCCATATTATAATTGTAAAAGTAGATACCCAATTTGTAGAGGAATTGACAGAACCGAACTTAGAATAAAAAATATATTAAGAAATTTTATTTCAGTAATGGTAACATTTAGAATTTACAAGAAATGCAGTTTATTAATTTCTCCCACTATTTTATTTAAAACTTAAACTTAAACAACAATAATAGTTGTAGAAATTGTTTATTCCATTATGTAAATATGTACGACTTCCACAAAGGGTTAGTATAATAAACTTTTGGTGGTAAAATTATCTAAAAATCACAAAATAAATATGGAAAAAATTTGATACACGTTTTCATAAACAACGATGTATACTTGAAACGCTGAAAGATTACCCGTGCGTCATTGTATGTAAGCATACGAATAGGATAGAGAAGACACATATCGTTTGATATTTATAGAAAAGGACAGCACATAGAAAATGTGTCGGTGATATGATCGTTGAATCGTGACGCACGGGTAATCTTTCAGCGATTCAAGTGTAGTTTGTTAATTGGCGATTTAAATGCAAATGAAATTATTGGTATTGTTGGTCTTGATTTAAACAGAAAAATGGAAAGTTGCTTGTAGTCATTGTCTTTTGAACTTAAGTCAAGTCATAGAAACAATAGGGACTTAAAGCAGTTCTAAAAATCACTACGTATCCGTATACGTATCGCAATGCGCATGTGCAGAAGCGATACGTGGGTTTCATTACGTTACGTGAAACGTATCAATCCGTCACACGTACCTAACGTAACGTATCTCATTACTGTGTTCCGTGATCGCGTTTTTCAACGATTTAGCGATAAAAGTGATGTTGTATGCTCAAAAATCATAACCTTATTTTCTGTTCATCAATCACAACTAATATTTCTGTGCTATGCGATAATGGATTTATAAAGAAAAAGATTATTTTACAGTGGCAATGACGACATTATTTTGTTAAGGTAGATATCGGGGCTTATTTTTTACGTTAAAAATTAAAACACATGAATGGTTACGTTACGTTACAAACGCATTTGCTTTATGCTACTTTTTGCTTAGTTACGTATCTCATTTACGTTACGTATACGGATAAGGATACGTGATAAATTTTTAGAATTGCTTTATGTCTCTAATGATACAAGAGACATAACGCTGATTACCCCATGATGGTCAACTAGGGTTAGTTTGAAGGGTCGTTAAGAAAGGTATGGTCTTGTTTTTAATACCATCAGGAATTTAGGTGACAGCAAAATTCCTAGTTTGCTGGAACATAACTTTTTGCATAGATTGGACGTCGTAAGATAATTGCGAGAGCAGAAAACCATTTCAGGTTACGATCATCAATCGATGTGTGACGATTAAAGATGGATTTGAGACGCAAAAAGTTAGAATATAAATAGGTATAAAGTTAAACAAAGTAATTATTATATAGATAAAAGTATATAGATTTAACCTTAAATAGGTACCATGTTTCTTATTGAACATTTTTGGTAGCAAAATTGAGCTGCTCTGATAAAAAGTTGTTCAGTTTCAATAAGAATTCATCCCGTAAATAAAGTGTTGTATGGAAAATTTCTGTTAACACAGGATTCCATTCGATATTTAATTTCGTGACGTAATTTCGACAAACATCATGAACAATAAACATGTTTTGCAGCAGCTAAATGCGAACATAACAAGCTGAATGCGAGAAAAACAGATAGCGTGGGTTACATATCGGGTAGGTTTTTACTAGAAGCGAATAATAAAACGCTGATGACAACGAAAACTTGTATTTATTTTTCTCTACTGCTAATTTTTAATCGCATAAAGCAACCTGAGCTCAGTGGCAAAACAGAAAACTGTAATGTGGACTCCCATCATCAAAAGAGAGAAAGAGACGCGATATTCAGTTTTCGAATAGCCCGAACGTAGCAGCAAAGAGCAATGTCTAAGTTATTATCAATTACTGTGACTCAGCCGTTTGCCGGCCCGTTCGGCGATCACACCCATGCATAAAACATAGTCTGTCTTTGTCTATTCCGGCATTCGGATCGATCGGCGGACGGGCTGGAGTATGGTTAGGTTGGGTCGCCCGTGCTCCCTACTCTAATAAGTTTCTTGTAGCGCTATCTCTCTCCGGTACACAGTTTATGCTCGTGTGCTTCTTTTTCCTTGACGTCAGTGTTTCGCTGGTATCCATAGACGGAGAAACAGAAAGAGTGATTCACATGGAAAATATCGGGGATTTTTTTATTTACAATAATGACATGTCATCTTAGTAACTATCCAAGGAAAAACTTACTAAAGAAAAATCCCTAAATTGTAGCATTGAAATTCGTATTCTATATTAAAACAAAAATTTGTATTGGTGAGTATTTTCGTACAGTATTAAAAAAAGAGATTAAGAGAAAATATTTATTTCTAAGGTTCCATAATTTATTTAATCGCTATAATTTTAAAAACAAACCTCATTCTCAGTAGCACAATTTTAAAAAGGCGTTTTTTCCTGGTCTCTACAATGCTGTATCCTATATTAACTGGATATTCTTGAATGAAATTGAGGACGTAAATAAAATATGTGAAGCATTTTATCAAAAAATTTATCACATTTTAGACAAATATGTACCAAAATATAAGCCATCTGATAGAAAATATACAACTTGGTAAACTCCAACAATAATTCGTAATGTTAAAATGAAAGAATTTTACCATAATCGCTATGTCAGATTAATTCTCAGTACTATTACAACGAATTTTCAAGACTAAGTAATTAAAGTTCAAATAAAACAAGCATACAACACTTATTTACATTCTGTTGAAGACAGTATACTTACTGACCCAAAATATTTTTGATCATATATATTCAAAAAAAGAAGGGTAGTACTAGAATTCCAGAAAAAGTATCTTTTAATGGTAACATTTTTCATGAGTTGGATTCTGTTGTGGAAGGATTTGCAGACTATTTTGAGAGTGTTCACGTTCGTACACAACCTGCATCTGCTTATTCTAATATCATTAACAGTCCACTTTGTACTATTTCTCAACTATCTGAGGAAGATATTCTGACAGCAATGAACAAGCTTTCGAATAAATTTACGTCTGGAAGTGACAAACTTCATAGCTTGTCTCAAGTATTTGTAAAACCATTACATACAATTTTTAATCTTATTATTCGAAAATCTACATTTCCAGATATTTGGAAAGTGGCAAGGATCTGTCCAGTTCTGAAAAGTGGAGAAAGCGGTAAAATAGATAATTATAGGCCTATATCAATTTGAAATAACTTTACTAAAATATTGGAGACGTCGATGTATAATCAAATCTATAATCAATTAAATAATTTTATTTCTTCAGAACAACACGGTTTCATGCGTCGAAGATCTACAGCTTCCAATCTAGTCGAAATTACACAATACATTGCTGATTCAATTGATGATAAAAAACAAGTTGATGTGATTTACACTGTTTTACAAAGGCTTTTGATAAAATTAGTCATACCATACTAATACAAAAACTGAGTAACTTTGGCTTCAGCAGCTCTCTTACTAAATTAATTACGTCTTATTTAGATAATAGAATGCAATTTGTTGCTTATAACGGACATTCACTGTCAAACATCCGGTGTACCACAAGGATCCAATTTGGGACCCTTGCTCTTTTTACTATTTATAAATGATCTCTCTAGCTTATTACACACTCAACGACTCAACACCTACTTTTTTCGGATGATTTGAAAATATACAAAGTGGTTAATACAGAGGATGATTGTTTACTTCTCCAGTTAGAATTAAATAAAATTATTTAATGGTGCGAAAATAATAAACTCTTTCTTAATTCAGCCAAATGTAAGGTTTGCACATTTAGTAGGAAACGACTTCGATTTAAGTAGAACAACTCAGATACGTGATCTCAGTGTAACATTTAAAATTTGTTGAACATATAAACAATGTAGTATCACAGGCTATCAGGTCTTTGGGGTTTATGATTAGAAATTGTCGAACAATATTTTCCATAAATCGCCTATGTTTAGAATTTGTAAGAACTATAACCAACATTCAGATGATTATGACATATATTTCCAAAACTTTTATTTGAACTTACTAATTACTTAACATGCAACTACGTTATTTTGTGACATTTCATTTATTTTTAAAATTCTTTGTTTTTTTAATATTTGTATTAGCTATTAACATTAAGGTATACTTAGAGTTTTACTTCTAATTGCTGTATATGTATGCAATTTTTTTCTTTCTTTTTAGTATTGTTGTAACAATTTTGTCTTTATTTTTTTTGCAATCTAATAACGTTGTCCTGTAAATGGATTTTTTCTGTTGGGCAATAAATAAATAAATAATGAAAACTCATTCAAAATGAAAACTATCACAAATATAAAAAAAATTATTTAACACTATACTGAATCCAATCCCCCCATTCCATAAAAATATAAAAGTAGAGATTAACAAATATGTAATGTTGTAGTCAACTACTCTAGGTTACGTTTAAGCAAAATTTTGAAGAAAAAGCTAGGTCAAAAGGCCTAATTATAAAAGAAGAGAAAACGAAATAGATGGGGTCTGTTCAATCAAAAGTCAAACGCTTACAACATGCGCAGAAAGGAAATAGAACGAATATTTCAATTTAATTGCTGCTTGATCAAACCTATGGAAGCATACGACGAAACAAAAAACGAAGGAAAATACATCAAAATTCAATAAAGTACAACAATTGGAATACCTACTTTCACATCTAAACTTAAACCCACATTGGAAATACAAATATTAAAAAGAATTGCAATGGGAAATCAGTTTTTACACATATTTTTGTTATATAAGTATATTGGTGTGCGTTTACAGGAGCAAAGATAAGGATACAAAGAACGGTTATATATAGATCATGAGATCCTCTGAAACCTGAATACTACCAGACGGATGAAGAGGAAACATATTATAGCCAGTGCTCTTATAAACTCTTTAAACAACACAATGCAGGAATCAATGTAACAATAAATGATATTGATTTTATAACAGTAATTTACGTCATAATACTGTGGAAACGCAATTTTACATTACGAGTCAAAATGTGTCCGTGATTTTGAGACAAGTTTCCCGGTCGTATGTCGTAATGCGTTTTATTTCATACCGCAGACCCGTTTTATTTCATACTGCAGACACTAAGAGTGTGTTCGGGGAGCACGCTTTCGAGCTATGTAGCGCCATATAACATATAACTTAAACGAAGAATAGTACTAGATAGCGCCAACTGGCGCAAATAGCGTGCTCCCCGAACACACCCTAAATCTTACATTAATAAAACAAAAATGGAAAATATGATCATCCATGATGGAAACGCTAGTTTCTAAGGTTACTGTTTCTGGTATTTGTTTTGTTGACTTTTGTGAAACGAAATGTCAACAGACAAAATGTCGACAAACATTCCCAAAGATGTTTTGCGTAAATATAATGAAGCTGCCGGCTCTCTGATTCCCACAAAATCATCAGAAAGTGTAAACGCAGTCAGTGAAATCAATGAGGAAATAATGCTGGTGTATTTGTTTGATCTGGTAAGTTGCACTTAATATTCTTTTGAAGGAATCATTATTGGTGATTTTCTAGTCGAAGAAAATGTCCAATTCTTCACTCTGGTCAAAGTATTCGATGTTTAAAGCCATGCTACAATTTAATGAAAACGTGGATATATCAAGATTCTCCAAACTTCGAGCTTCGAACTTTCCGTTCTCAAAAGACATGGAGGATGGAAGAGTTCCTCCGTGACAGAAAGGTATATTGAGGAGGATTCGTTGGAAGGAAAGAACAAAGTGGCTATAATGATCCAGGAAGGAGAAAGTTTTGTGCAAGTCTTAACTGATAATCCAAAGAAATTATGAGTACAAGTGCTTGCTCAAGTTCCACTCTCCACGATGGTTTACCGAAAGTTAAATAACTGGGAATACAGATTGCACAATTCATGTTAATGTTAATGTTTAGATTGTCTTTGATTACATGTTTATTAATTTTGTATTGTTTTCACAATAAATTGTTTGATTCTTGCCTCATTTCATTAAAGTCCGGAAAAAATTTTAACGGACTCGATACCGTAAAGTCTCATCAAATCGTTGACTTAAACATGACTGTTACAATGCAGTATAAAATAAAAATAATTATGTGTTGGTGAAAGTAAAGAATCCTGGGGAACTCCAGCATAGATAGCTTAAAACAACTACACGGATTTGATAGTTGCAGATAAATCTTGAAATCCAGTGATAAAAGCAACATAATGTAACTTGAAATGCCATATGTTAGTACAATTATTTCGACATAAAAATTTTGTAAACCATTCTTTGGTATTTTTGTTTTATGAAGTTATAGCTATTGTCATTCCTGGAGGTTTGTGTAAAGATGTAGTAAACGTCCAAGTGAGGAAAAGGTACTTTACTCCAGTAAGAGTCACACTATCATTCTTAACTCAAAAATTTGCTGCCTAAGGATTATGAGATTTATCCATAAAGGAGACATTTTCTAAAAAAGAGGAATATAATATTTTCTTAAGAAAGAAAAAAAAACAAAGTAATATTTGCAACATGATAACAAGACCTGTGAATGTCAATCTCAACTAGAAAAAAAGTTATAACCTTCAAAATAAGGGGATTTTCTTAGTTTGTCTTTAAACTATTCCAAGCCACTCTTCGAACAAAAAAAAACTGTATCGGTTTACATCTTACAGATGTAAGATACCTGTAAGATACAGAGAAAATTAGTTTCCTCACCATTATGGAATCTAGTAGTCGCCAATTTATAGGCGACCTGATAGATCTCGAAATATCTTGTCAAGGATAAATAGATTAGTTATCTAGAATTTATTCAAGATAATACATTTACCAGCAGCGAAACGAACAAAAATCAGAAAGGCTACCAAAGTCACAATTTGGTACAACTTTAAGGAAATAAATTGGAATGACATACCAAAGGTAGATGTTCATTACCATTACCAGGCAGTGAAACTTTGTTAGTCTTATTGAAAACTACTTGTAGGCAGTAATGCAAAATGCCGATATTAGACTCTACATTAACACCGATAGACAGCTGGCGAATGACCGGAATGATATTGTAATAAAAAAAATTAAAAAAATTAATTAGTTCTTCTGGTGAGTTTTTAGTTGCAACTAATAAACAATGTAGTCAACAAATATAATAAAAAAATATAAAATATGTTTGTCCAAAAAAGAAGAATTTTTAAACATATCATATAGGTACTATTCGGAAAAAATTAAATGAGTAATTTATTAAACCAATCCCATTTGCGTTTACTTTCGGGATAGGTAAATATTACCGGTTAATTTTAAGTGAGCATTGATAATAATAGAGTAAATGTATCAACACCATTACTTAATAAAACACAGATGGGTCCAAAGAAGTAAATGAAGTTGGATTTTAGACTTAGTGGCAGTAAGTGAAAATACTACGGCTGCTTGACATATATATTCAGATAAGCCTAGAAAGAAAACAAGAGAAAATTAAATCAGACAGTAAAAAGGGAACTAAAGCTAGCCATTCAAGCGCTAATGAATAAAAATATTGTGAGAATGCCTTGATAATAAGAACTGCTTAGCTCTAAACAATTCCGAAACCTATTAAATTTTAGAAAGATTGAATATCCAAACTTAAAAGAATAACACTAGAAGAAGAGCTTTTTTTTGAGGTGGAAATCCCATTACGGACACCAGGTACATGGTTCTGCCCTTACCTGGTAGTGTGGAGGCTCCCAGCTTGTTGTGCAAGACTAGTAAACCCACTAAAACCCCTTCGCCAAAGTAGAAACCTATTTGGGACTGCTGTCAGGCATTACTTCGAATAGGTCGGCGGAGTTCGATGTTGTTCTTTACCTTTCTCGGTTTTCTTTCATTTTCGATTATATTATTTCCACGGCCATCTTATTTATTGTCTTCCAGTTCTCTTCGCTTTGCAACATTTTATTAACTAAATTATCTGGTGTCAGTTCTCCTATTTTGTTTTCAGTTTCAGTCCTAATCTCCAACCATCTTTCACAGTTGAAAACCGTGTGTTCTACGCTATCTTCCAAGTTACAGTATTGACATTCGTTTGTCTGGCTGAGTTTAAACCGATATAAGTAAGCCTGAATCCTCCGTGCCCAGATAAGATCTGGGTTAGGTAAAAATTGACTTCCCCCCACTTTCTATCTGTCCATGGTCATATCTTTTATTAGCCTTTGCGTCCAATTGGCTTTTCTATCATTGACTTCCCAAACACGTTGCCATTTTTCCATTATTTGTTTGCGAGCGTCATTTTTTTCCACATTTTATATTCGGAGCTTTCTTTCTTCTACCAGTAGGTCTATAGGCGGTGTTCTTGCTAGGACCAGCAGGGCTTTTGTGGATGTTGTCCGGTATGCGCTGACTATCCTTATAGCTGTTCTTCTTTGGACACTTAGAAGTTTATCTCTATATACCTTTTTGTTAATTGCTCTCTGCCATGTGGTAGCACCATACAGCATTATGGATTCCACTACACTGCACAATATTCTTCTACTGGCCTCTCTCAGGCCTCCTACATTAGGCATAATCCGGCTTATATGTCCTAAAGCTTTATCGGCCTTTTTTGCGGTTTCCCGGATATGGTGTCCCATACTAAGATTTCTGTTCAAGTAGATCCCTAGGTACTTGAAGAAGTGCTATAAACATGGAAAAACGTCATTAGAATTGGGTCGATGTTACATTTAAACATTTAGGAACAAAATTTACCCCGGTGTTGGTAATTTCGCCAAGTACTACAGGTAAATTCGCCATCAATCTTTAATGGCTTGCTAAGCTTACCAGTAATTTCGCCACTGCACATCTGAGAATTATTATCCTTTCACCTGATTTAATTGTTAATGGCACCTATTTTGCTTATTCTGGTAATTTCCTTGATAGACTATTCAAATCAATCGCACTGCATATAAAGGAAACATCTAGATACTTTGTTATTGTTGTTATTGTCTCATGTTAACATAATGTGACATACAAAGGGAAATGAAAGCAAGAATATGTAGGAAGTATAGTTTTATTGAAAAAATACAAAAAGTACAAAAATACAAAATTAATACGAAATCATAGGACAACAGATTCCAAAATAGGTTAAGTTAGGTTAGTAAGAACAATAAATAACTGAACGGTTGAACTAAACTTCCACTATTTATTAGAAAAATACGTTTTAAAATGCAATTACAGCTGTTTCGCTAAAAACTAGCATCGTCAATTTAGGTTAGGTTAGGTTAGGTTAAGTTAGGTTAGGTTAGGCTAGGTTAGGTTAGGTTAGGTTAGGTTAGAATACAAGAAGTACTGATGATTTGTCGGTTCAAAACAATCCATCCTTATCAAGAAGGGGCGTCATTAATAAATCATGAAAATATCGGTGGCGAAATTACCCATAGGATTAAATATACTTACCTGGTGTGTGCAGAGGATTTACAAATTTACTAGTGTACAGTTTTTGTTTTGAAATATATTTATATAAAGTGTGTTCAACAATATAGTGCCTACAATAAAAGGGGACTGATGGTAATAAACCACTTTTATTGCGATCGTCTGTCACAGTTTATTGCTTATGGTCAAAATTTGCACAAAGGATTGGTTCTTGTATTTATATAATTTGGGTTAAGTATATATTTATATTTCCGTAGTGAGAGTTTGTCTGTGCTGTTTAATGATTTTTGTGAAAAATGTGTCGTCCTTGGCAAAGAAATCGTCAGACATGTTCATCAGAAGCTGGTCCAAAGGGGTTGTGCTTTTACTCCTGCTGTAAGAGAAACCAGCGATTTGACAGGGATACCGGAATCATCAGTGAGAGTTCACATTTCGAGCCAATTCATCCGAGATGAAAACGAAACGATAGTAGTCGTGTTTCCAGAACCACTGATGACGGTGATAAAGATTAGATAAGAAGAACTATCTACTTTATGTACGAAGAAAACTTGGTGCCTACTATCAGATCATTGCAAACAAGACTAAGGAGCTACACTGAGATAAGGATATCAATTGGAAACCTATGGACACTTTTATCCAAACTAGGTTTCAAATATTGCAAAATTCACAAAAGGCAAGTTATGATGGAATCCCAACGGAATAGGCAGTGGTGTTTTGAATACTTGACTGCAATAAGTGATTACAGGTCTTTACAAAGACCAATAATCTATTTGGATGAGACCTGGTGAGACCTAACCTAACCTAACCCACGATACGCCGACAAAAGGATGGACCGATGGAACAGTGCGATGCCATCAAAAGCTCCATCGAACAAAGGAAAACGGATCACGATTATTTATGCTGGATCAGAAGATGGTTGGATTCCAAACAGTTTGGGACTTTCGGCGAAGAACATTCAAGATTCGTCGTTGGATTACCACCAATATACTACAGCCGGATTGTTCGAAGATTGGTTCGAAAACACTTTACTGCCAGATATTCCCCGGCATAGTGTCATAGTTATGGACAATGCCAGTTACCATAGTCGCCAATTGAAGAAGGTTCCAGGCTCTTCAAACACAAAAGCGGAAATCCAGGAATTTATGCTCGAAAACAACATGTACTTTGAAGAAGGATAAAAAAAACGCAGCTTTTAGAGGTTCTAAGGACATTTAACATACATAAGACATATGTATGTGACACAATTGCAGCATCCAAAGGACATACAGTTCTTCATCTTCCTCCTTACTACTGCGTATTCAACTCGATTGAGCATATGTGGAGAAAACTAAAGAACAAAGTGCGGACCCAAAATACTATACCTACATTATGTCCTTCTGTAATTGCATTAATCCGGCAAAATATAGATGACCCAGACGCTGATTGTTAGGAAAGAACAATAAACCAGTGGAGGATTCATACAGAACCCGTTATAATTAATGTAGACGACGATAGTGATAGTGAAACTGAATTGATATATTAACATATTTAAATTTTTATTAAAATTTCATTCTTTACCCATACTTGCCAATACCTGAGATAAAAGTACCTAAGAAGTTTATTATCATCAGTCCCCTTTTATTGTAGGCACTATATTGTTGAACACACTTTACCTATGTAGGTATACATTATATTGTTATGATTTAATAAGAATGCCATTGTATTGCAGTTGTGAACGCGTACTTTACCCTCTATTTTTTAATGAGTCTGTGTATATAGTGACCTTTTTGATTCCAAATTTTATCATCTTTTGTCGTATTTTAAACTAAATATAAAACAAAAATATATTTTTTATTATTCAAAATATATTTATCTACGTCTATGTATGCTATACAGTGCTGCTTTCACGGAAAGCTACAACACAGCCGACCCTCCAGTCTATTTCTCTCTACAATCGCCCAAACAAATTACCATCATAACTGTTCGACAAACAAAGCCGAAGTTTACGAATATTTCAACGGTCAACTTCACTAGTTACATATAACCGTGGAATGGATAATTTCGAAACTTCTACTCTGTATTTCAAGCATAATAATGGAAATAAGATAATCAAAATTTGCGCGGACTATAATATGAAGAGTCTCTAAAAAATGCCTGTCCATCCTTGCTTTTTTTAAGTGACTTTTGTTGATGTATTTAAAAAATAAAACGTGTAGGTATAATTGATTAAAGCCACTGTTTGTAAATAAGATTTTTTTTTCCATACAGATTATTTTTATTCGAAAGAAGATTAATACTAAGTACGTTTAATAATTTCGGAGATCCCAGTAATAAATTAAAAGAGAAATATGCGATTAATTAAAATAGGTACCTACTAGAGGTTTTATAAAATGTTTTCTTTGCGTAGGTACCTACCTACCTAGATGAAAAAAATCTTAATTGGATATAGGATTTGTTCTAGTAGCATTAGTAGTACTTATATGAATAGGTAGAACAAACTAGTGATCTTCTGAATCTGGATGGAACCGACGAAGCATTTGTATCAGTAGATATAGATAAAACATCGGAATGAAGGTCGAATAACCGACAAACCGCCTTGAATCAGAAAAATTGGAAACCAATCAGTGCATAAACATTTTATTGACGACATAAATTGCAAAAATAGGCAGGCAATAAGTCAGTAATTAAATTAAACGAAAAAAAATATTAGTTTAATTTCAACCAACTTTTTTGTTAAAAAATAATCGATTTAAACGTTACTGTAGATTCCGAATTTCTGTTTTAATGTGACATACGGCGTCCACGTAAATACCTCTAGTTAGATAGAGAGGGCACCACTCTCAAAAACCTTAATTCATGTAAATATGCAATTGACTAAACAATTTTTTATTATTTGTTGAAGATATTATGTGTGGATGAATTATCAGGATAGAGATAAATTTACAAAGTGGACTTAAAACGTTTATACACCTAGGTACCTAGTTAAAATACATTTAGAACATACCTACTACCTACGTGATGTTTTTAATAGTTTTGTACTCGAATTTTCATCCAGTAAATTTAACAAAAGGTCTGCGGGTAGGATAATTTACCAGATTTTTAAAAAATTGTTGTCTCTGGAGCAATATTGATCTATAAATTTTTATGTAGTAGGTAAATCAATCCAATTTATACAAATGGGAAAACGGTTGACCACTCGAATTACTCAACTTTTTTTGAGAAAATTGAAAAAGTTGCAGAACCTAAAAATTTAAAAAGTACTTGGAAAATAAATGTTTTATTTTATAGGTATTCTAAATATGAAGTACAATAAATTTCATTAAAAAAAACTGGGTTTTATTATAAAGTTTAAAAATCTAAATAATAAATACCTTTGTCAATAAATGTGTGCTATTATGGTATCAAAATCGATTAAGGGGTTCACAACTCGGACTAATCGATTTTTGAAAAAAAATTCAGTACCAATTCATTCGATACCAATTTTTATGGAAATATTGTTTTTTTATTCTTTTATGATACAGTATACAAAAACACATACAACTCTAAATTTTCAACCCTCTACGATCAACCCTTATTATTTATTTGTTAATTAAAAAATTTATTCCTTTAGCAAGATTTTTTTTATTTTATCATAACAGAATAAAGAAATTCATATTACTCTCAACAACCCCTATTTTTTCAATTTTATTTTTATTTTTTTTATTCTATCCACAGATCTGCAGGATGGCAATCAAATATAATAATTGAAGTAGGATAAAATTGGAAGTCCATCTTATAAAGAACAGTAAACAACTAAACGGTTGAATGAAACTTCCACTATTTATTCGTAAAATACGTTTTTAAATTCAATGACAGCTGTTTTGCTAAAAACTAGCATCGTCAGATTGACATATTGAAGTAACATTGTGTTTGTTTGTTGCTAAGTACCTGATGTTGATAAGAACTAAATTAGGAAATTAGGAAATTAGAAAATTTACGAATACTTTTTTAAGAATAATTATATCTTACCTTAGCGCGTTGGACAATGTAAACTTTTTTAATGTAACATTATGACATTTGACATAAAATTGACAGAATGCGTACTGCAAATATTACATTGGGTACATTCAGGAGGTCCCAGCGGCTGAGATCGCTTAGTAAGGAGTCTCTCTGAATGTAGCGCTGCTTGAAAGCTATTCAACAGCGGCTGACTGTTTTGCTCAGCGTAGAAATTTGTCGCTTTCTTAAAAGCGCATCGCGATTTTGACATTAATGACATATCGAAATTGGGTTATGTAGGTTTGTGTTGATCTTAATTATATTCTAAGGTGTTGATTGTTGGGATAAGATTTATCCAATTAATAATTGAAGATAATTATTGTAGTTTTGTACATGAACACAATAGACATATAAAAACCAAAATAAAAATTGGGTTATGTTTTCAAATGTTTTGACTTTTGTTCCGCTGTCAGTGAGCCACGCATTCAGGCGAAACGAAGGCGCTTATTAACAGCGGCCACAGCATGCTGAGTGGCTAGATCTAGCCGCTGGGACCTCCTGAATGTACCCATTTTATAGGCGCTTTGTTTCGTGCTAAACATTTGTACATATGCGGGGGTAGACGGCGAAAAGATACTTTTTATACTTTTTAACAAAAATATAATACAAGGGTATATCAAAAGGTTGGCAGATGAAGGCAGGACATAATTTAACAAAAATGTAATACATGGGTATACTATTTAGCAAAAATATAATACGAGGGTACATCAATCTTGAAAATCCATGTTTTTCACATGGACAGTTATATGTCGCCTGTTCCCGTGTCGGAATACCTACAAAGCTATTTATATACGCACTAGAAGAAAAACTAAGAATATTATAAATCATAAAGCAGTTAGAGTAATAAACACACTTTTTTTATTAATTATACAAATTCGAATTCAATATTCATTCAAGACAAGACAAGGTCTGTCGTGTCAACTACCTTTATTCTAAAATTCGATTATTCTTCGTAGACCTACAAGGGAGTACCGAGCCTTCGATATAGGAAGGAGGAGGAGGGTACTATAACGTAGTTAGTAACGATAATCCCCTTGGATTTTCCGCTAATTTTTAAATAACACTTCTTTCAACATTCTCCCGTTTTACTTTCAAGTAAGGTGATTGATTACATGTTTTATAGCTTCGTCGAAATTATCAACCATATAGTTCTTGTAACTTTCATAAAATGTGTGTACTAGTGTAATTTTTTTCATTAAATTTAGTAACGTAGAGGAGATACAGTTTTCGTTAAGGTAAACATTGACGTTTTGGGGGGAATTTTCAACATCAATGAATTTAATATTTGTTGTCATTCCATAAAAGAGGATTGCTTCGGTGCCTTTTTTTATGAGCAAAACATGGAACCAAAATTCCTACTCCAAAATTCATCACAATAACATGCGCTTTTTGTAGTAATTATGATCTATCAGGAACATCGCGGTCATTTTTGAGAAAGATAAAGATTTTTTAATATGATCCTTAATCGCGAAGACATCTTTTGATTTCATTTTCAGGGTACAGTATTTAGCTATTGATAGTATATAATATCTAAACACTGATTTTGTAGCTGTTGAAAGCACCTGGTAAGCAGATTTTCTTTTTGTATAATTTCCCTCTGCGGATAATGTTTATAGAGCTTTAGGAAATTTTGGGAACATTTTCTGATTGATTTATATATTTCGGATCATCTTGTTTCACACAGTCGTGAAGTCAAGACAAATTTTGTAAAAAGTCCCAGAGGTCTAAACAATTTTTTAACTATTATTTAGGAAAAAATGTTTTCAATGTTATCTCATCAATTTTGAATACCTCTGCATTCAAAGTAGTAGAGTAGGTTTCGGAAATTAACCTCCAATCCAAATAGAATGGACTAATTTAGTATCGGCGTTTCCCAACTCGTGCCCGTTATTACCTGGCCCCGAAAATCACTGACCAATTCGTGCCCGTTCAAAAACCAGGTAGAAAATTAATACACCAACTCGTGCCCGCGTGCATCGGAACTGCGGTTTTTAATTCTTATTTATTGTCATTTATTTGAAATAAAACTACTATAAAATGTATTAATTAAATATATTGCACATAAAAAATACATATTATTAATATTATTACACCAAGATACTGTTTTAACGAAAGTAAATGTTGATATTTTAGGTTAGGTTAGGTTAGGTTAGGTTAGGAATCACCGATTGTCCGAAAATATGCGTTACAATTTCTATTCACACACACCCACTTAATTTCTGCAGATGTGAACTTTCTGCTGCTTTGATTAAATTTGTGTTGTTCTACAATTAATAATATTTTCCCACGTTGACTTGATACTTTGCGAATCGACATGTTTATAGAGCTGCTCTTAACCCTACCAATTACGAAATAAAACTAACTCGTTCATAAATATCAAACCCGAAACAAAATCCTTTCTAGTAAGTACCTACTTCAGGAAAACCCAATTAAACAATAATACCTGTTCCTATAGAGTTTAGACAAGATAGGATGGTAATTTGAACAGGTAAATTTTTCAATCGAGCACGAGTTAGGTATACAGATTATTAAGACCTTTACTCTTGTACCTTTTAAGGGATTAGTGGGCACGAGTTGGCATGCGTCCTTTAGTATGATCATATTAATTAAAATGGTAATAGTAAATATTTAGGATAAAATACTTAGTTACTAAAATTGACATTAATTTTGCATTTAATATTTCTCACTTATCTTCTTGTTATCACAACAAATAAGAGAAAGAAAGTTTGTCCACAGATATCGACAACATCGTAAATTTTCTACAGATTTTATTGGTATACGTCACATACCATTGATGACGTAGGTAACCATTAAATTTAAAATTCAAACGCGGATTAGGTATAGCGAAAGGACGATTTTATAAAAATTTTATTTGTACTATATACAAAAAACCACTAAACTATTCCATTTTCTATAGAGCGGGTCACAGTTATTATGCAGCGTGGTCGGCATAGGCCAATGTAAATCTTATGGGCGAATATTCAAAACTGTTGCCGCTTTGGTTACGGCTTGAACCACAATTAACTCAGCCAATTTATTTTCGTAGAAATGTTTTATTATGAATTTTGCAAAACAGATGTATTCTATATAATAAATATTATTAAAAAATGGAATTCAAATCTATTTATGTAGATTGTAATCAGTATATACCTGATCACTTGATGGATTATTTAGGTCTCTACTAAATCTTTCAGACAAATCCTAATCCTATTGCCAGTGAAAATATTATTTAATTACAAAGATGCTAATTATTTTTACCTGTATGATCCCTTGATCCTCGTAAACCGTTATGTAATATTCCTGGAATGTAGAGGTAAGTAAATGTACAGGTAAGTAATAACATAGGCAGGTACCTATCTGTTTCTGCTGATAAACGAAAGGGCATTATTGAAACAACAGCCATGCAGTTAGCAGCACCGTTTAAAAAATTTAAACAAGGTGAAAATCTTCATCGTCAAACCAAGAGGCTTTTATTGAATATTTTAACGTACACGTTGAATACAAAAGATGACAAAAGTGTGACAGCGAAAATAGAACTGATTTCTGAAATGACTGGCCTTAGTGTGAGAACAGTGTATAATCTGAAAAGCGAAGCCGCTACTGGACCTTTGACATCGCCAAAAAAACGAAGACGGAACAGCAGCCAGTCGAATTCAAGACTGATCACCTACGATGAAGGTATCCAATCGCAAATACGAAAAGCTGTGCATGAATTCTACTCCGAAAATATTCCACCAATACTGGCAAAAGTTCTTGCTAAAATAAATTCAGACGAAAATGTACCAAATTTTTCTAAAAGTACGCTAAGACGCTTGCTTAACGATATGGGGTTTGTTTATGGAAAGAGAGGAAGAGACTATATAGAAATAGGGGGTTCAGATATGATTTGGTGTTTCGATAAATTTTAAACCACAATAGGTCAAAATTTTTAAATAAACATTCTGTATTCTCCATTTTTAATAAAAAAGAATTAATTGTTTTCCAAATACTAGTCAGATTCTCTATACTAAAAATTAATACCTGTTGGATAATTGTGGTTTAATATTAAAGGTACCTAAGCTATTAACTGCTTTATTTTAGTAGGCTGTGTATGATATAACTAAATATTGTTTGTAGATAGTGGTATTTTTAAAAAAATAATAGAAATGATTTGCTCAGAATTAAACAATATAAAATTACTTTTAAAATATTACAGGGAACCCTAGTTCTATTTGAAAAATAGAGAGTATTTCATTTAAAACAATTGACCTAATGTGGTAAAGGAATGATGTACACTTTGTGAATTCCTTGTATTTAGAATTTCGATGTAAATTCCCGAATTAAATACTTACTCTCTGTAGGCAAAGGTGTTCCAGACGTTAAATGTTTGTAAGATTGTAAAGTTTGAAAAGATTGTCTATCCGTCAATTTTTTTAAATATGAAAATATGAAAAATATTACCTCAGGTACTTCATATAAATTTGGTCTAGAATTTTACACATAATATAAAAATACAATACCCTACAGTGTGTTCCGTTTAAAATAAATTATATATATTTTCTTAACATCGTGATAATTTGCAAGTTGTTTCTATACACTAAAATATATTTAAAAGATAAAATACACCTGTGATTTTCATTTAGTGGTAAGAGGTTGCCCTGGAGTACGTAAGGTTGCATAAGGGGTATATGCAGAAATCTAATAATATGCTCTCACTGCTTTCGTCAAACAGTACTGTTAGCATTCCGGCCTAACATTGAGGCCAGGTTATAAAAAATAGTTACTTTTTTTATTTAGTGCATATGACAAGAGGAAAGAACATGACTTAATGTAAAAATAAATATAAAATTGATATTATTGATTCAAAACACTCGAATAACACTTGCAAGCATTGCTAAAAGGGATAATGTAATTAAACCCTTTACTACTACCTTTATCAGCATAATTTAATAAAATTCTGTGACATTGAGTTTGAGTTTTTTATTTGGTTCATTAATAAATGAAAATTTAAAATCAGCTAAAAATGCTACTAGCAAAATTCGTTGATGTAATGCCATTACTGAGACTTCCCAAGACTTAGAGACTTTGGCAGTCGCTTCTCAAGAACCTAAAAATATTCCGACTACTTTATCATTCCATTCCACTAAACGTTGTTTTTTTTGGGGGGTGGAAACGTTCACCCTAGATTTGAGTGTCGAACAAGCAAAGCTACCTGCACAAAGTGGTCAAAACAGGGACATTTTGCTAGCGTTTGTAGGTTCTGTAAGTTCTGTGTCAAATGAACAATTATCAAGTCACGCGGATAATCAAGTCCATAGTGGAGCTATCTCAGAGGCAAGTCCTTCAAGCCTTCGTAGCGCTACAATCCCTTTGCACGGTAGATGGATACAAAGCTGATGCTCTCATTAATATTGAAAAAAACCTTGTTCACAAACTGTGAATTTCGCTTCTCTTTATCAAATCTCCTACATCAAAGAAGTGTGTTTCGCTACTATTACAATGAACCACTACACTTATAAACAAAGACCTCTTCTTGTTGTTGCACCTCTGTGCTAATGTAATATTGGGTCATGATTTGCTTAAGCAACACTTAAGTATTCAATTCAATTTGGGATGTCCAGATGTCCCTTGCAAATGTACAAGCTTCGGTTCCACCGGCTTCCATATTTACAAATCTAGAGCCTAATATTCGACCAATCGCTGAGTGACGTAGAAGTTAGTAAGGAAGATCAACAATTCACAAGGGAAGAAGTATCCAGATTACTTTAAGATGGAGTCTTTGAAACATGTGTTTCTCTTTGGAGATTACAAGTTCTTGTAACGAAAGGAGATACACACCGTAAATGTGTTTCGTGATTGATTACTCACTGTATAAACAAATTTACCGAATTAGATGCTTTTCCTTTACCGAATATTGACACTGTAGTAAACAATGTTTCAAAATTCAAAGTATTTAGTAAGATTGACTTAATAAAGTGCATACCACCAAATGCCTATTCTTTTTTTTGTGGTGTTGTGGTGGGGGAAAAATCCGATTGCCCGAACTACTAAAAAACCTCCATATCCATCCGGGCTAAGCTCCGGTATCGTCCGGTTACCTCCGGTTACCACGTACAGAGCCTTTGTGGATACCGTCCTGTAGGCCACCACGCCATGAAGTACCTTCCTCTTCTCGCTTCTTGGGCTTCCTATGTTTGGCATAATCCTAGATAACATCTCCGTTCTTTCTTCTACCTTCCTCGCCGCTATCCTAATGTCTGGACCAAAGCTTCCGTTGACACTCAGTGTAATGCTTAGGTCCATGTGTATCTGTCCAAACGATGACTACGTTGCATCCTTCCTCCGCCCGGAGCATTAACTCCTTCATGAAGTCAGCCGTCATCAACATTCCCAGGTTATCCGCGAAAGCAACTAGTTTCCTTCCTTCTGGGTAGGCACACATTAAGATGTTGTAATACGCTATGTTCCAGAGCGTGGGGCCAAGAAAAGAACCGTGTGGCAGCTCTGCCGTATCTGTCCATAGTTATTCTTTCTCCAGGATAAGCTTTATGTCTCTTATATACTCCCCAATAATGTTTTTTAGGTATGAGGGAACTCTCCTTCTTCCCAGCAGCTTTCATGATGGAGTTCCATTTTAAGGAGTTAAAGGCGTTTTTTATATCGAACGAAACCAACATTACCCATTTATGTCTAGACTCATTTATCACTTTTCTTATCTCTGCTACTGCGTTGGTGGTGGAACATCCTTTGCGCAAGCCATACTGCCCATTTGATAGGGGCCACCTATCCTCGATCGCCGCCTCAAGTCTATCTTTTATAAGGACTTCATATAGTTTACTGATGGTATTAAGGAGACAGATCGGCCTCCACTTCCTATTTTCGTTCTGAACTTTTTCTTTTGGTGTCAGCACCAGTTTGTATATTTCCACGATTCTGGAAAAGCTTGTTCTTTAAGTAAGCCATTTACCACACCCAGTAGCCCGGATGGTTTCAGTTCTCCTGCTTTTTTTACAGTCTCGGGTGAAATACCATCAGTGCCTGGGGCCCCTCCTGACTTTATTTTCTCCAGGGCCTTTTGAAGCTCCTGAGTGCAGAAAATTGCCACTTCTTCGTTGACCTCTCTTGTGTAGTTGTTTTTTTCTCCTCTATAGGAAGCTGGTAAAGCATATATGCCTTAAGATGTCGAGTGGCGATCTTGTATCCTTGGCCCCATATGTCTTCGCGTTCAGCTCCTTGCAGAGGTCAAGCCACCTTTGCATTTTTTCCTTGGTTATCGTCTTTCCTAGCCTCCTCTTGAGTTCTTTGAGGCGATTATGCATGTCATCCAGCTCCTGCGGCCTCTAGTGATGGTAGGTCTAGTCTAGTGACAATACATTATTTCCTAAGATTTTCTATCTCCATGGTCCACCAGTAAGGGGTCCTTCTGCCAGTAAGGCCTGCGCGTTTGCCACTCTTGTATGCTTCTTTAATTATTGTGGTTCCCTCCTCTGCAGTATCACCATCCCGCCTGTGCAATCTCCACCTTAGGGTTTTTCCGAACGAATCCCAGTTTATCTCCGCTGGTGACTGATATGTCTTATTTTTGGAATTGCCATGAACCTCGACCTCTATGTCCCGTAAACGTTTCTGCTACTCTTCTGATCGGAAAGAGTAATGTCGATGAAAGACTCTGATCTTCCTCTCGCGAACGTCGCTGTATTGTGGACCACCAAGTCCATTGCAGCGACGCACTTCATTAATAAAGTGCCCCTAACATCTGTCCTGGGTGATCCCCACTCCGTCGCCTTCGCATTGAAATCCCCTAATATTATATAGTTTCCTTTTATGCTTGCAGCATATTGCATAATTCCCATCAAATGGTCTTAGTATGTGTCTATGGTTATATTAGGGGATAGATAGCAAGCGATTATGCTTATATCTTAAAGTCGCATCGTCAGGAAGCCTCTATCTGATTAAATTTTCCTGATTGTTAAATATCTATTTATGAGATATAGTGCTACTCGTCTGATGGAGTCGGTAAACCATCTATGCCCCTACTAATTTTTTGGTTCGGCTTGCTTACAAAAATGATGTCAATGCTCTTCTCTACTGCTGTTGTTATACACATATCATGCGCGTTCTTCTTCGTTCCTAGGTTGCAAAGAAGATCGCCTATTCTAGAAAGTAAAAAAATGTATAGTGAACTATACCAATTTACACGCATTCATTTTGGAGTTACTAACGGGTAGCGGCATTTTAAAGCACCCTAGACTTCCATACTTGGTCTAGCCTTAATACTACCTAAACAACATCAGGTACCTAGCTACAAACAAACAAAATGTAACTTAAATGTCAATCTGACGATGCTCCTTAGCGAAACGGCCGTCATTGTGATTTAAAACATATTTTTTCAAATAAACTTGGAAGTTACGTTGAAACGAAGAATTTTTTATTATTCTTAAAATTAGTATAATTATAAAATAAATAATAATGTTCTCTTTAACCTCTTGATTAGTATAATTGGCTAAAAGCATGTTAAAAAGGAAAATTACCAGTTTGTGTATGTCGTAAACCTCATATATCGATTCTTTAAAAATATCCCGAAAAATAAAACTTTATATTTGACTTAACTCCAAGAATTAATGTTATATTGTAAACTTTCTGCAGTTTTAAAATGTCAAACTTGGGATTCAATGCTGATAACATACAAATGGTGTTATGTGTGCGTACTCAGTACGCCGTACGCCTAATGTATTTAGATACATTCATATCTATTACACACTTTTGTCATGGAATTTCCCCATCTGCGCGCGACTTCGCAGTGAAAATTTTGTATCTCTTCCCCCTCTATAATATATTTTTTAGTTGAAAAGTTGATTACGAGAAGGTATTAAGGAACAAACGCGCCCCTTTCTTTGTTTCTAGGGACTACGATTCTTCATTTTCTCAAATTTTCTCCCCTTCTCGTTCCTTTTTATTTTCCATACCCATTTGGCGCCGAGAGTAAAATATACTTCGGGCATTATCGGGGATTTTCGTATTTTCGTTTTATTTTCCATCTAAGCGGCATGTTTTTTGAAAGGGTGTAGGACAATTGCACTGTAATAATTGTATTTCCTTAAAAAATAAGTCATGTAAATTTGAAATAATGTCTGTAATTCCCTTGGATAAATATGAGAGCTTATCTCTTATTGCGTACGTCTATAGATTTTTTCCTCTAGGATGAAGTAAAATTTGTAGTACCTACGTATAAAATTCTTAAAGCAACTATATTATGTCACAAAGTAAGTGTTTTATAGACAGCAATGAAGTGATAATGGGTATTACGTGCAGAGATATTTTATGGGATAGATGAGGGACCTCTCAACTTCGCTTGACTAAAAAGCGGTAGAACAGCCTTAATCAATTTTACCTATACTGCTTATTAGGTATCATTTGAAGTCCCTGAAAGGTTATCTTGGCTTTTTTTATCCATTCATTTTAACAAAATGTTTTTAGGTCCTTCATTTATGCTTCAAATTTATTTTTATATTTTGCACTTATAAATATTTTCATTATAAAACGCATTTGCGTATCGTAATGTAACTTTTACGCACGCAAATTTTTGTTTGAAATGGTTCGCTACATGAGTGAAGTATCTAATGACAAGACTATTGACAATGACATTCATGGCTAATAGCAATTTATTAATTTTATATTTTTCTTTAAGAAAGTATTTATGAATATGAATATCATCTTTTACTTATGTATTATTATTGGGTGTATTATTCATTTAAAAATATTTTAAAACATTAACATTTGATAATTTAAATTTCAAAATATTATAAAATTACCCAGTGCTAACAACATACTTTTTAAAATCAAAATTTCCGTAATTTGCATACAAATAATAAATTAACTTAAAAAATGATAAAATGGCAAAATATAAAAAATATTATAAACAACTTATTTCATATGGCTGTTGTGACACTCGTTCCTTAAAAAATTCATCGCTTCGCGATTCGTATTTTAAACTTGTGTTATAACAGAAAGCCATATGAAATGCGTTGTTTAATATACTATTTCCATATTACATATTGCTTTCCAGTGTTTACTTTAAGCTTTCAAACTTTTCCTATTTTTTCTTTTACCTTTAGGCATATTTCTGGATACTTGAGGTTCTTTTAAATAGACTGCGCCATGTTAAGATTAAATAAGATTTTAATGACACTAAACTAATTCTGACAAACCTTCAAAACAAACTTCAATATGCTAAGGACTCCCTACATCTTCTATATGTACCAGCCATCGCCTCCTTTTTTTTCACCAGATGTGTAGTATAGGGAAATCTATGAAAACCCCAATGGCAGTGGTGGTTGTAGCTCCCATTATGCTGACCATTGAAGTTTGTTCACCTTCCTTCTGGTAGTCTTCTTCTGACTTATAACCCACCATATCGCAGTATCATATGTTATCATAGGCCTAATTTTATTGATCCTGAGTATTTATAAATCTCTTTTTAAAATTTATACTTCTTTTCTCATCAATTAAGTTGTTGAAGTTATAAATTTACAACAAAATTATCAACTTGTACGGATTCCTTAAAGTTTCATTAAGCCACAGAACTTTCCAACTTTGTCTTCAGTTCATCTAACTACCTTGATGTTGACAATGCAGTTTTGTCCATTTTTTTCCAGTATTCCATTATATTTACGTCTGGATCAATTTTGTATTATTTGGAACCGAAGGTAACCAGAAGAACTGTCCAAAACTAGAACGACCTAAAAGTTTTTATTACTTTTATTTGAAATAAGTTTTAATTTCAGAAATAAACCTAGCGAAAAATGTAGTATTTGCCACCTTTGCTTATATGCACATCAAAACACTGGCAAACTATCCTTTTTTATTTTTAAAACCGTTAAGGTTTACCTTAAGGGTACTCTTCCCTGTTAGTTTAGGTTAGGTTAGGTTAGATTAGGTTAGGTTAGGTTAGGTTAGGTTAGGTTAGGATAGGATAGGGTAGGTTAGGTTAGGTTAGGTTAGGTTAGGTTAGGTTAGGTTAGGTTAGGTTAGGTTAGGTTAGGTTAGGTTAGGTTAGGTTAGAAGAGTCTACGGAAATCAACTTTGGGCCTAAGAAGAAGGTCTCAGAGGAACCCAAATGATGCTCGGCTAAGGTTAGAGTTTTGGGAAAGTTAGAGATCACTGAGACGGGCGATTATAGCAAGTAAAAGGAAATGCTGAGAGAAGGTAGTAGAGGATTTGGAAAATGACCCTTGGGGCGACGGATATAAAATAGCGACCAGGTTCTTGAAGCCCAAGGTGCTAGCGGACATATCTGTGGAGAGCAAGAAGAAAATCCTTGGGGAACTATTCCCGGATGAGGGTACGGTATGGTGTAGGAGATGTTACGACGTGGACGATGCGCCGGAATTTGATATGGAGGAGTTGGAGACTGCGTTGGGTAAGTCCAAAGATGGGAAATCCCCGGAACCAGACGGGATTACAATGGATCTGCTAAAGGAGGTTTACATTACGTTCCCAAATGAGGTATTAGGCTCCGAGGTGGAAATTGATTCCCAAGAAAGGGGGTTTTATAAATGCAGCGGGTAATGCGAGGCCGATTACTCTCTTGTATACGGCAGGAAAGATCTTTGAAAGGATGGTGCTAAGCAGGCTCACGGAAGAACTCGAAGAGAAGGGGGTGGTGCCAGGATGCCAACACGGTTTCAGGCCTAAGATGTCCACGACGTCCGCTCTGATTGAGCTAATGGAGAAAGTTAAACACTCGGATATGTGCAGTACTGTCTTTGGACATTAAAAACGCGTTTAATTCGACCTCCTGGGAGGAAATAGTCAAGGTGTTGGATGGGGCAGATGTGTCACCCTACTTGTTAAAAATCGGAAATTACCTTGGGCAGTATCAGGAAGAAGATCACGAGGGGGGTTCCATAGGGTTCCGTCCTGGGTCCGACTTTGTGGAATGTGCTGTATAGTAGGATTCCTAATTTGGATTTCGAGTCTGGAGTGAGTACATTAGCGTACGCGGACGATCTGATTATGATTATAGAGAGTAAAGATTGGGAAGAGCTGGGTCGGAAGTTAAAGGCCTCTGCGGAATTGGCAGAGGGGTGGTTGGGGGGATATAATTTGTCTCTGGCAAAGAATAAGACTGAAATGGCCATATTAAAAGCCCCTAGGCAGATGGACACGCCCTTGGCTTCCACTGTCCTGGAGGAGCAAATTGAACCGAGGATGGATATAAAATACTTGGGGGGTCGTTGTATCAAAGGGGATGAAGTTCGGACAGCACATCTAAAAATTGGTAGGGAAAGTAAAAACCAAAATCGAGGCACTACGCAGGCTTATGCCTAATGTGGGAGGACCGGGATATCTGAAAAGGAAAATGTTGGCTGGCGTGGTGCATAGCACCATCTTATATGCTGCTCCGATATTGAAGGAGGTGTTGAAATTTAGTAAGTATCGGGGAATGCTAATCGCTATCCATAGGCAAGTTTTGCTGAGGGTGGCTCGTGCGTACAGGACTGTCAATGCTGAGGCTGTACAGGTGGTCGCGGGTATAGCACCTGTGGACTTAATGGTGGCGGAGGCATCCTTCCGTTATACCGTGGGAGGTACTCCGGGTATTAGGAGGATGGCGGCTAGCAGAACTGTGAGACGGTAGCAGGAAAGATGGGCTAGGGGAGATAGTTGCGCAGGATGGACCAGGAGGATCGTACGTAATATGAGGCTTGGGTAAGGTGCAGCACAGGCACTGTAACTATTTCTTCACCCAGTTTTTTACGGGCCATGGATCGTTTGGCCCGTTTGGTTAATGTAATGGTGGAAGATAAGGGGGTGTGGGATACGTTCTTCGATATGATATGCCAAATAATAAGGCGGAAAGAGCTGGAGGACAGAGCAAGGGAGGAAAATGGAGTCTAAGATACATAGGATTTAACCGGGTTCATAGTCCATAGAGATCTGATAAAATAACCAGATAGCTTGGTACCGGATTTCTAGAGCATGGTTTACTCTGGGCGGATAGTGGGTCAAACTACCATCCCCACATAACCCGATCCTTGTATTGGGAATCTGGAGTAGACTAGCTACTATCATACTCAGCCGAAGACAGATTTTTAAACCACCAAGAATTAGGTTAGGTTACCTAACCTAAGGTTACCTTTAATTATTTCATCTGCTTCATTTTTCCAATAATGAAGTTGAAGCTACAGAATTTCTTTCATTAGAAATTGTACAGTAAAACCGTGCGTACCAAGGGCGTAGGTATACTACCTTTTTGGACAACCGAACTTTTTTTTTAAATTTTACTTTTTGTTGTAAATTCGATAAATCGCAATGGATCAGACTTTTGAACCAAAACGAATGATAAAACACCTATGTGTCTCCAAAAGTTGTCGCAATTTATCGTCCGTGAATAAAAAACCGTGAGCAGAGTTTTCACCGTATTAAAACAACAATCTCTAGTGCAGTTATATCCACCAACCACTTTTTTGTTTAGTTTCTTTTTTAATTCGATATGCCTCCGAAAAAACACCAATAGGAAAACATCGCAGATTCAGATATAGCAGTTAAGTACTTCGAAATACGGGCGATATTCGTTTGTGAAGTTTCTTATTCTCTGTCACGTAGTTGGATAGAATTTCCAACACGCCAGTAGAACAGTTGTGAGACAAGAACAGCAGTGTGTTGGTAATAAGAGACAACATTATTTGAACAGTGATTTTGTAGAGAGAGATAGCGATACACTTATGTAGGATAATGCCGTGTACTGGTTGGTAATCGTAAGAGATGTAGATTTTGGGTCGAGGCAGTGGACTGTGCTCTGGTGGGATAACAGTGGCGTACTCTTTCTTTTGTTTCTTTGTTATAACTGATTTATTTAAAATAGGTAAAACAAAATATAATAAATGTAAAAAATATGTATTTTACATATAATAGGTAGGTATAATATTTCGAATTGTGAAAATACAAAAATCCAAAGAATGGAACATAATACACCAATTAGAGTATTTGGTTTGTGATGGTAGAAATGGATTATAAATCTAAAAAAAGCTAAAATATGTTTTCTCTATAGTATCGGTAATGTATAGGTACTTTAAAATAAAAACTTCATTATTTATTTACTTTGAACTTTGTTTTAACTTTTTAAAATAAATAAAAAAATTGTTATAATCTATTCTCGAGCCAAACTAGTTTACGTTGTAATACAAATATCATCTGTAAAAACTGTTTTTTTAATAACTGTCCGTTATTAAAGAATTTTTAATGAGTTTATGCTATAGTTTTTTACAGTGATTATAAAACACGTCAAATTCAGAAACAAGATTAGATTTTAGATTGTCTTAGGTTATATAATCCAGTTAGACTTCTCCGCACTTCAACTTTCTAAGATCTTTTGTGCCTACCTTAATCTATTTAAACTCTAGAACGCCAATACTTTTAGCGAAGATGAGAAACTTTCTGAGCGACATATTTCTGATTTGAGTCTAAGAATGGGGAAGTCTCCTATTTTTTATTCTTTTAATAATTCCTAATAGTAAATAAACTAAGGTTTAATTCATGAAACTGCCAAATTATTTATAACTTTCAAAATATTTTGCACCAACAGCTAAGCGAAGAATGTAAGAAGACATTCAGTTCTTCCCCAGTTGCTAATTCCTCCGCTAGGAGCCAACATTTGCCCTGCAAGGTCCCAATGTGTTTATAATATTCGTATTTGTAAGAATATAGATGTTTGTCCTTCGAGTGCCTCTATGGATACACTCCTGAAAAATAGCATCTATAACGTGTCTCTCCACCTAACAGATAGTTGGGGCATTACCAAGGCATTTGGCAAACCGAAAATTCGGTCCCATTACTCCCACTCAAACCCTTGCATCTATCTTGTACCCATCACCAATAAGCCCTCTTTTCGTTCTGATTCGACTTCTTCAATTGTATGGTGGTTCCCTACAATCACTTCAAACAGCGTCAAAGTCAAACCCAACTGATCTAGGATCACTCCTAGATATTTTATCTCCTTAGAACATTTTAGTTTGATATTGCTCATAATTGGAGCGGTCGGAGAGTACTTATCTGCGCCTCCTGGTGAACGGTATCAAAATTATTGTGCTGGATTGACCATAAGTCCTTCCATGCTAATCAAATTTGATACCGTTCACCTGAAACAAGTCAGAATAAATGATAAAGTTTTAGTACGCACCAGGCATTTGTGGATCATCTTAACCAATCGAATGTGATAGTTCTACGTTGATTTATGGGACAGAGAAATACATTATAAATGTATTCAGACAACTTAATCACAGAGTAATAATACAAATCAGAGTATCGACTTTATATGGAGGGGGTAAGCATCCATTTTCAGGTATCGCCATGACACTTTGTGTCATGGCGATACCAGTGGTAGCGTTTTTATTGTGTGGAATAGTGTATTTTATCTTTTAGTGACTTTTTATGCCACTATCAAACTTACCCTTTACAATACCACTGTCAACACTGTTATAAATTAGGACAAACATTTCGTTTCTTTCCTTTCTTCAGGCAAAACCTTAGTGTCAAGTTGTCTGCAGAATTTAGACAATCCATTTCTCTGGTTGTATCACAGAAGATACAGCCCTCTAGTACGGAGAGATAATCCGCTAGTAGGGAGAGGTATACCCTCTAGTACAGCTCCTTTTGACGAAAAAGCAAGTTCCATCAGCCGACACCCCAACCACAAACATCAGTGAAATAACCGAGCCCAGCGGACAACCGAAAGTATAAAAGATAAGTCTAGTCCACTTACTACTTTCCATCAATACTTCGTTTTGGAATTTACAATTTTTTATTAATAAACAAATTTTCTTTAATAACAGTTTGATTTATATACCCACTGACCTGTAAGTCTTAAGGGTGCAGCGTGTTCGGTTGACATTAAATATAGCGTCGGTTTGCAGCATAAAGTCACTAACTGACATTTTTTTAAAATTGTGTTTTATGAGAGGTAACTACTAGTTTTCAATAGTTCTATGTATGTATAAAGTAATTAAGTGTGAATAAAGTCACTGTTAATATTAAATTTGAATCACTAACTATAAGGTGAAACAATATCTCAAAACACTAATAGCGTTTTCTTTTGAGACCAGAGCAATGCACTGAGTGCACACTGAGAGCGAGTTGTGTGTTCTATTGAAATGTCATAAGGGAGAGCAATCTGTCACGCATGTTCTTTTGAACAGACTGCTCGCTCTCGATGTGACCTGAGGGCACCAAAAACTGCTCTGACTATTCGACTCAGGGCAATACCATGGTACAACAAATTTACAGGACAGGACAATACGAATCGGTTAGGTTCAAGCGTTCAACGATCAAGTTCAAGTTGAAATCGGTAACTATGGAGGAGGTAAATAGGACTTTGTGCAGAATGTATAAAACGTTTCTTTATTGTACTTATTTTATTTTAATACGCCTGTAATCTCATATTCATCTTCAGAAGAATATGAATAAAAGAGAGAATCAAAACCGCTCTATACCTTAAGTTCTCATTCAACTTATATTCGCCTTCGGTAATTTCAGAAAACATTTTCAAGTACTAATAACAACCTAACCAAAAAAAATGCACTATATCAAATGCATTCTTTTGAAATGTCAAAAACACGCAGTTCGCCCTGAAAACGTCCGTTGCCAGTGCACAGTAAAAACTGGGGTAGTGCAAGAGCAATTTCAGTGCGCACCGAGGGCGCACTCAGTTCACTTTCTACTAATCTCAAAAGAAAACGCTATAAGTCATTAAGTTACTTTCTTTAACTCGATGTATTGCAAAATGTAAATGTCACTTAATGACTTTATGCTACAAACCGACGATATTTTCTTTTTGATTTCAAATTCAGATTGAGTACAAGGTGTTTCTCTCTTTTTCACTTTATTTTTTGTGTAGTTTCTGTTGTTTATTCGTAACGTATAAAAAGATAGTGGCGTCATTTACCCTTATATACCACCAATCCTTTCTATAGTAAGCATTAACTTGGAGACGAACCACTCCTTGAGAGAGTCTCATAGCCGGGATCCTTTTTTGGGAGTGTTATGGTTACAAATTGGCTTCCTGCCTTTTTGGGAACTATTAATGTTACAACCTTTTTAAAACAATATGAGTGATATAAGGCTAGCATGGTTTGTGCGGCAAGAAATTGTGCAAAGAGATATAACTGCAAATTGAGTTTCTTTCGCTTTCAAAAAGATCTCAAAAAGTAAGTTAACTTAAAAACTACTAATGAGCATATGCTTTTAAATATCAGTAATTTAAGACTTATTGAAAGAATACTAGAAGAAATTTAAACAAACTCATCCTTGCAAAGCTATTCTTGTAAGTATCTACTATTTTTACCTCACATTCTGATTATTTTGTATATTTAAAAATATCCAGTAACCAAATGATTGTATTCATAAATCATTGATTTCAACTAGCATTATCAATTTTACCGTACTTAGGATACCTTACTAAATAAAGGTACTGTTAGGGAGTTATCGCACACATCTTTTAATTGTGCGTTGTCTTAATAAAGTTTTCTTTATATTGACAGCTACGCTTGCGTACAAAAGTCTTTGAAATTAGGAAACTTTAATAAGTTAACGCTTTGACTTTATTTCGGTCGTGTTAAGGACTCAAATAAAAGTAGTGAAAATACCTTAATTTCTTCTTTTTCTGTGAAGTGTCAGAATTTGATGTATATTTTCAGAAATAAATTAATTGTAACTTAAATAATATAAAGATTTATCAAAATCTATAATGTCTGAACTATTAGAGATATGTAAGATAGTAATTAACATTAATCAATAATGTTTTTTAGCAAAAATATAAATGTATGAAATTTATTAACGTAATAACAGAGACAACACTCTCTGATAATAATTAGTAAAAAAAATAAAAACGTTTATCTAGATTAAAACTAACAAGTATTCGCGTCAACTGTCAACTTATTATCTTATAGAAGTTTCGTGGCGATAACTCTTTTTGTGCCATGCAGTATTAAGGTATTAATGAAATTTATTATACTAACCCTTACTCTGTAAAAGTCCATTTTACTAAGAACAAGAAACAACGAAACGGTTGAAGAAAATTTCCACTTTTATTTAAAAAATTACACTTAACGAAACGGATTATCGTAATACCTAATACAAATATTTTAAAACAAAATGCTGAACGTTATGTATGTGGATATTTACAACAACATACATGTCCTAAATGTGAGCAGTATTCTAAATCCATAGAAAATTAAGATGATTCAGCAATATTCAGTTTATTTAAAGTATATATAGAAATGAAGATAATAGTCTCTTTGGAAATCTAAGTAACATTTTTGAAAAACTGATTGAAGAATTGACAATCATGTTCTTCAAACTCCAATAAATATAATAAGCAGTGATGAATTTTTTATACATCCTTGTACAAATTTCCCATTGATGTATGTGAAATAATTATTTTTTAAAATTTTAGGTTAAGAAAATACACTAATGAAACTAATGAAAATAAAGATAAGTTATTCATTTGGAGAAATAGATAATTGTTAAAGTTTTTGATGTGTTTGTTTAATTTTTGATATCCTTTCTTACTAACGAGGCAAATTGCGTGAAAGACATACATATTCGGTTATTTCGCGTAGAAATTCTATTTATATGTAATTATTTAACCTAAAAAACCAATTTTATTTTTTTAAAAACAAATAAATCAACGTTTAGTTAATATTATTAATCTAAAAAACAAATTTATTTTTCTAAACATTCTGAAAATAACAATCTTCTTAACAATAAAAAATGTCAAGTACTGGTCTTATCTATAATAACAATTTTTTTAGTACTATCCTGAGTTTATACCTCAAAACAGACCAATATTCTGTTTTGTGGTTTATACTCCCAAAAAATGGCTGCTCTTGTCTTACGAACATCAAAGGAGCCGACAGCGACTCGATCCTCTGACTTGTATTATTATTGTGTGACCTAGGGTGTGTTCGGGGAGCACGCTATTTGCGCCATTTGGCGCTATCTAGTACTCGCCTTTCAGGCTTGTGCCACAAACTTTCACAATTTTCCACCTTGTTGCACAATATACTATTTTTTGAAAACCTAATAATTTTTGCGATGAAAATTATTCCAAACTGAATTGGTTTATTTTCTAAAACCTACAATCTGCCAATTTTGATATTATTTGTATAAAAAATGTCGATTAACTTTTTTGCTAATGTAAATCTAATTAAAAATATATAGTGCCTTTTTTATTAGAAACTGTACTATTCACCATTCAAATACGATTTGAATAAAAAAAATTTATAAAAGTTGGCAACTGAAAACTCCAAATGTAAGTTTATTTTAATTTTAGTTTTTAATATTTTTTATATAAGAATTCGTACTCCACTGTTCTAGTATGAGGGATAGAAAGAATTTTTCGTTACGTGAAAGCACACAAGAAGAATAGACAAGGAAAGTATAACAGTCACATGTTCGCAAAAGAGATGGATACAACGTCCGTTGTTAGCTGAACACAACACTGGAAAAAGGTCGACGAGGTAGCGTGGGAGAGGAGACGTTTTCTGTTAGTTCTTCGTTCAAAATGATACTTAAGAGATTTTGTTACGTTTCAACTTTACCTTGTGTAATCAACCGTAGGCTCACAGCAGGAACTGTTACTAATAACAGTAATAAACTTTAAATATTTTGGATTTAGATGTTGTTGGGAGTATCAAGATATTTTTTTGTTTTATTATCGTTTCTATATGAACAAAATAGTTAAAATAGAATTGTCATATAGATAATTTACAGAAAAGTTAATAAAACATGTTAAAAAATCCCCTTGAGTTTACTATCGTATATTGTGACCATGACAGGATTTAGGTACGATGAAATACTCGAAGAAAGAAAGGGAACAGCTCCGACGGCTCCTTAATAAAATAAGTAGAGAACTCGAGCTAGCACAAACAAGTCAGTGAGCGAAGAAAAGTGTTAGCTTTGATTAGACAGTTGGAGGACAAGAGGGAGAGACTGTTTTCATTGTAAGAACATATCCGAGAAAGTTTATTGATGAAGTAGAGGTGTACATGGAAGAGTTCATAAAATTTAAATCAAGATATTGTAGTTATACCTACATAGAAGGGTATCTTATATACTACAATACACTAAACTCTCAATCAAGGTATCATTGTACAAATTCTTCTGAAATAAATGACACATTGTAAAATTTGTTGAATATAGGTGCGTTCGTTTTGCACACTCGGAGTGAACACGGAGTTGGAGTGGAGTAAGAGTGGCGTATACATCACGTGACTTCAGAGCTAACGGAGTGGTCTCGTAATCTCGAACGATTCGGAGCGAAAGGAGCGGAGTTTTTAACTATTTAACTATTTGTTTCACTGCTATGTTGCTCAGGTTCCATACTATCAGCAGATTTCATATCGCCTACAATTGCGGATATGTTTCTTTGAACCAAAGATTCCAAATATAAAATACCTTCACTTACCTCCGAACATTATAAATTTATTTTTTTATTTCAACACCACGTTTAACCTATAACCGTGCCTTCACGTAAACAAAGTTCAAATGACAGACAATGCGAGATAAGCATGACTGCGCATGACCACTCCTGTTACTCTCGTTACTCTACCTCGCTACGCTGGAACTAGCTCCATTCGCGCCGAGAGCGCTCCGAAATGTTGAAAACGAACGCGAAAGGAGTAGCTCTTTTCACTCTAAAAAGCAATGGCGAACGATTTCGGAGCGATTGGAGTAGATGGAGTAAAAGGAGTGTGCAAAACGAACGCACCTAAAGTATTACACGTTGTTTCAAGAACTTTCATTTAATTCCACAACGCAATACCCCAAGCCTACAGATTATGGGCCCAGTAAGTGAAAAACAGTAACAAAAGTTTGGAACGGGTTGAACACGGAATAGAGTAAAAGCAAATAAACAATTATATTGAAAAAGTCTTTCAGCAGAGTAGTACAAAATGTCGAACATAGCGGGATTAAACGTAAATGTAACGCCATTTAATGGATCAAATTTTTCAATCTGGGAATTTAGCATAAAATTAGCACTGCAACAAGCCGGTGTAATTCAAGTCTTAGAAGAGACATGTCCTGATGAGTCTCCGACAGAAAATAAGAAAAAGTGGTTAAAAGATGATCAAGAAACGTAATAGTACAATGCCTTTGTGACAATAGGCTGGAACTAATAAAAGAAACACGCACTGCAAAAGAAATTCTGAATGAATTGACTAACACTTACATAAATACAAGAAAGCCAAAAAAAACAGAATTTTTGTCAGAAAAAACTGGACGTCAAAACCCGATTAAAAGTATCATTGAAGATATGAACTCGAAAAAATTAACATCACCTCCAATATATCTCTAACGCCATTTACACTCCAAAATACCTAGTTACGAGAATGAGCTTACGACGGATGGTGGCCATTATCATGAAAATAAACAATTTTCTGAAAAGTTAGGTAAAATTACCAGACAGGTTTTTCAACCCCAAGAAGAAATTAAGATAGATACCAAATTTCCCTATAAAAACTCAGTTTTACATACTGGACTTTGCTTTATTTGTACACGAAATATAAAGGGGCCAATCACTATCTGGTTTACCCTAAGTAGTTGGTTGCTCATTATGAAAACTTCTATGAAATGGGCACATATGTAATGAAATAGTAATTTATGCAACAAGTGCATAAAGTGGTACTTTTTTTCACGAATGGAAAAGTTGTCCGCACGAGCCGCCAGGCGAGTGCGGAAATTCCATGAGTGAAAAAAAGACACTTTATGCATATGTTGCATACAATATTTTTTCTACAGCCCTATACAAATAATAAAATCAAAATAGAAATTATTTGAAATAATTTAATTAAACTCCTTCAGTAAATTACAACTAATGAATGCAGAATGAATTGGAAAAAGTGCACAATAATTAAGAAAAATTAACAACTACATATTGTATTTTAGTATTATTTCGCAATGTGAATATTGAAAACGCAATTGTTTGGTTGATTAATGTGAATTTTTGATCCAGTCACATTTGTTTCCGTTTGATTCATTGATAAAGCTTCACTTAAATTGTGAATATTTGGAACATTTAAATTCATCTCTGCTTGATTCTCATTTAAATAGTGAATATTTGGAAGAGTCAAATTCGTGTCGGCTTGATTCTCATTGGATGTTGAAGGTAGGTTAAAAAAACTGCTGACATTAGATCCTTGTAAAATTCGTGAAGCACAGTTCATTTTTGCATTGAGAGAATTGTTCACATACCCTTCGGCAACAGCAGTAGATTTCCATCCTCTATGTTGCTTTAATTGAAGAATGTCTCCACCCGAATCGACTAGAAGCGATGCTGAAGTTCGTCGAAACGTGTGACCTGTATATTCTTCTGGATGTGGTAAATTTAAATACCTCGCAATTAGCGATGGAATTTTCGAAAAAGTATTTATACCAACTACTTGTTTTGTACATTTGCCGTTTCTATATGATAAAAAGAAATGGTTGCTGGTTGCATTTTTCGGTCTCAGATTAGCATACTTTTGGAATAAATGTATAAAATTAATGTTTGTAATGGATTCTCCAATAACTGTAAAACGTCGACTTGTATGAGTTTTTGAATCTGGAATCGTGACGAGTAGAAATTCCCCCTTATTTTCAATGTCATCGATTTTCATTTTATACAACTCTTCTCGTCGACAACCTCCGGCTATTCCTAATATTAATGTTACCTACAAATTTATAAATAATGTAAGCAAAAAACAAATTAACTTTTTAAAACTTTTACCTTAAACATTATACTTGTCGTCTGGAGCACTTAATAAAAATCTGTTCATTTCCTCTCTTGAGAATGTATTAGATTTTTTAGGTTTGTACCCAACCGACTTTCGTTTCAAAAATGCTATTAGCTTAGAGTATTTACTTATATCTATGTTATCATTAATAATTAAGGTTGCCTTTAGTTTGGAATAGCTGGACCATAATGTAGAACACTTAAATTTTTTAGACCTTTCTTCAAAAAAAGCTAACAGTACTCGCTCTGTAAAGCTATGAATATTGTTCTCGTTTCTCCATTTCATAAAAGTGTCATACTCTTTTATATAATTTTCTTTGGATTTTTCCGGCAGCAAATTTAATGTGGCCACATTTGCCTTTTCTATAATTTCTTCGGGGGTACATATTATTTCAAAGTCGGAATCTTCACTATCCATTGTAATAATAGGAACAACTACTGAATTCTCTTAGACAAATCGGATTATTTATAAAAACTAACGTCAAATGAGTTATAGTTCATGTACTGTCAAAGTCAAAGCAAACTTGATATTTTTTCCAGTAAAGGTGTGGATGAATTGCACTATTCAATTGCATCGGCTTATGGCAAGCGTGAAATAAAGTTAACGTTATGGCACTTTTTTTAACGCTTTTTCACTTTTTTTCACTCTCACCATAAACAGCCGTTTTAAGAGCTACAAACTAGTGAAATACAAGGTACTTTAAAGATAGGGCTTAAAAAAATAAGGATTATAATAGGTATTCAATTGGACCCTTAAGTTGTAAAATCCGAGATGCACATCATAAATGTAAAAGGACCTGATTCAGGTAATTTTGTTTCTCAGAGAGGGATTGTAGAGGATTACAGCTTACACTTATTGTTCATTTTAGTCATCTTTGTATTTCATTGGAAGTGTTCATTTGTGTTACGGCGTGCAATAATTTTATAACATTTATTTGTTATTACAGACATTAATAGCAAAGATTTTATACCCCAACGTACAGAATTGGCACTATGTGGCGTCCGTGGATAAAAAGTAATAGTGCTTCTTCCAGTGGTTATCTTGTGACGCGAAAATCATTATAAAAAATGTGTATAGTTCCTACTTCAGCAAGGATATAACGCGGGTGCTGATGCAAGAGTAACCAGTAATTTGACGAAGGTGTCCCTTATTTCAGTTAGACGAATTGTTGAAAATTCCATGGAATCAAGAAAAAAGCGTAAAGATTTCGGTGTCACAAAAATCCTAGACGTCTGGGAAAAAGATTTGATAAGACGAAAAATCTACACTATGTACGATGAGCGGCTCATCAATGACGAAACTCACATCAACTGTGGCCTCACTACTCTTTGGCGATCTCTGTCTGCAATGGGCTTTAAATATCGCAAAATTGACAAGAGACAAGTAATAATGGAATCCACACGTTTAATAAACTGGCGTTCTGAATATATAACGTCCATAAGAAAATACCGGTCTGAAAATCGGCCAATACTCTACCTCGACGAGACGTGGTTTGACACGCATGACACCCCTTCCAAAGGATGGTCTGATTCCTCTGGTAAGTGTAAAACAAAAGCACCATCAAATAAAGGGAAGAGAATCACAATATTACACGCAAGATCAGAAAATGGTTGGATCCCAAACGTTATGTGGCTTTCTGTCAAAAATATTAAGGACTCTTGTGTTGATTATCACGAAGATACGATAGCAGAGCTTTTTGAAGATTGGTTTAAAAATAGTCTGTTATAGTAATGGACAACGCAAAACGCAAGCTATCATAGTCGACAATTGCAAAAAATTCCTGGATCAAAGAATACGAAATTGGAGATTCAAAACTTCATGGCTGCAAACGACATATATTTTGAGGAAAATTATACAAAAAAAGAACTTTTACAAGTGCTGCAGTCATTTTCTTTAAAAAACACGTATGTTTGTGATACAATTGCAGAATAATTGGGACATACTACTACTGCGTGTTCAATCTCATAGAGCTTATTGTTAGATTATTGGTTTGGAGATACTTCTCTAGAGTCTGAACACGTATATTGTATGAACAAACAGGGAAAGAACTTCAAATAACTTCAAATACTTATAGTATTTTTATTTGACATTTAATTAATGACAACGTCAAAAACTATTGTATATATAACAAAATATTCATCGTTATGGAAATACCAAGTGTATTTCCAACACTCCCCCTCGATGAAATATTTGGGGTCACGTCACATACTCAAGTCCTAAAAGTTGAATGCAATGCTGGTGGTTTGGTTTTGGCAATCCTTTTGTCAAAACATCTGCAGGCATTTCAGAAGTTGGCAGGTATTGAACTTTCAGACATTTATTTGCCAGGGCCTCTCGAATAAAATGACTCTTGATGTCAATGTGTTTGCTCCTGGCGTGGAAGGTTGGATTTTCAGCAAGCTTCTTTGCGGACATATTGTCATTGAATACAACAATGTCTGCCAAATTGTCGAGGCCCAGTTCCATTAGGAATTTGCGAAGATAAATAGCTTCTTTAGCGGCTTCCGACATAGCCATGTATTCCGCTTCGGTTGACGATAATGCGACAGTCTTTTGCTTTCTTGATTCCCATGAAATGGGTCCAGAACTTAAAATGAAAGTAAATCCAGTGTACGATCTTCTATCCTCTGGACAACTTCCCCAGTCTGCATCGACGTAGCCTTGAACCTTACCGGAATCTGATTTATATGTAAGCCCTAGGTTGATGGTACCCTTCAAGTAACGTAAAATACGTTTTGCAGCTGTCCAATGTAACTTTCCATATGCATTGTTGAATTGTCCAAGACAACTCACTGCAAAACTTATATCAGGTCTAGTTGTTACTGACAAATAAGTTAAACATCCAATTAATTCTTTGTATGGAAGTTTTAAGTCATCTTCGGACATGTCCGTGTTTTTCTTTAACTTGACATGTATATCCATAGGAGTACTAACTGGATTTGCTTCCGTCATCTGATAGCGAGCAAGGATGTCCTGAATATAACCTTTTTGGGTCAAAATAATTTTATTTTCATACCTGATGACTTCTATTCCAAGACAATAACTAACTTCTCCTAAATATTTTATCTCAAAATTGTTCGAGAGATGGGCTCTGAAATTTTCCACCATTTCAGGGTTACGAGATCCGATAAGAATATCATCGACGTATATAGCGATTAGAGTTAGTTCTTCTCCTCTTCTGATATAATACAAGCAAGGGTCAGAAAGGGTTGGTTTAGCTCCAAATTCTTTTAGAATCTTGTCCAAGGTCTGATACCAACTTCTTCCAGCTTGTCGTAAACCATATAAGGATTTCTTCAGAAGACAAACTTTGTTTCCATTTTGCAATTTTTCAACCATACGTTCAGCTTTTAATTTGCTATTCATTGAAATGTTTTCATTCTGAATGATCTGTTTCAAAATTTGGATTAGATTTTTGGGAGGTTCCATGAATATCTCCTCTTCGAGACTCCCATTAAGATAAGCAGTCGTAACGTCAAACTGATCAATTTTCATGTCGTAATGGGCAGCAAGTGATATTAGAAGTCGGATGGAACTCATACGAGCTACCGGTGCAAATGTTTCGTTGAAGTGTATTCCCGGCTTCTGATTGTAACCTTGAGCTACCAAACGAGCTTTTCGTTTTTCTAGTGTACCGTCGGATTTAAATTTATTTCTTAATACAATTCTACTTCCAATGATTTGACGATTTTCAGGACGGTCGACCAATTCCCACGTGTCGTTTTTTATTACAGACTCAATCTCGAGAGCCATCGCATTATACCACTCGTTAGCCTCGGGGGTGGCCAATGCTTGTTTCATCGGAATTTCTGATAGAAATGAATGTTCATGAAAAAGATCATGTTGTAGATTTTCTGAACTGTTCGCTATTTCAGTAGCTGGACTTTGATAAAACTTCCTAGGTCTTCCCCTCGAACCAGTTCTGAGAATCCTTGGCCTTCCTCTTCCTCTGCTAGTAGTGGGTACTGCGTTTGTTTCAGATTGGTGCACAGTGGTCTCTTCTTCAGGGCTGTCTTCAGATTCAACATTTTCTGTTTCGACTTCTTCCTCATTTTCTGTTTTGATTTCTTCCTGATTTTCCCCTTCAAAAGATTCAAACAAGTCCACGAATGTTGTTTCTTCTGGAATAGTAATATCTTTAATGAAGTCGACATTTCTAGAACTAGATATTTCTTCAAATTTTACATCCCTGGTTATTTCTATTTTCATCTTATCGGGTAACCATATTCTGTAACCCTTGGATTGATCAGAGTAACCAAGAAATATACCTTCCTTGCATCTCGAGTCGAATTTTCCTCGTGAAGGTTCTCCATTCCAGCAAAATACTTTACAGCCAAATGATCTGAGGTGACTTACATTGGGTTTTTGCCCTGTCCATGCTTCATATGGGGTCATACCGTTGAGACTTTTAGTGGGATTTCTATTCCTTATATAATTTGCAGTATTAACAGCTTCTGCCCAGAAAGATGAAGGAAGACTGACTGCATAAGGAGACATCTTGCGGTATCTAATAATGTACGATTTTTTCTCTCAGCAATCCCGTTTTGTTCCGGAGAATACGGAATGGTCAGTCTTCTAGTGATACCGTGTTTAGTGAGATAATCGCTAAATTCTTTGCTAGTATATTCTCCTCCATTGTCCGTTTGCAAACACTTCACTCTTCTATTTTTCTGATTTTCTACGAGAGCTATATAGTCTTTGGTCACTTGAAATACTTCGTTTTTAGATTTGATGAATCTCACTTCACACCATTTTGAATGATCGTCAATAAATTCAATGAAATATTTCGCTTGACTTTTGGATTTAACCCGCATAGGCCCGCATACATCCGAATGAATAATTTCTAACAATTCGGTTTTTCTTTCGGATTTCTTGGGAAAAGGTGTCCGCGTCATTTTTCCTTGGTAGCAAATTTCACATTTCAAATCTGCTTTAGTATTCCCAAGTTCCAGACCCTGTATAAACCCTTTGCGGTGAGCTTCTATCATATCTTTTACGTTTAAATGTCCTAGACGCCGGTGCCATAATTCTAAACTGTCAGATTTATTATTTGTAACATAAGCAGAATCAATAAAATTTTGACACAATTCATGTTTATTTTCTCGAATGTAATACAATCCGCCGATTCGATCTGCTACTAGTTGAACATTCCCATCGATTCCAACGACGTAGGCATTATCCTTTTTGAATAAAACTTCGAAATTTTTCTTGGTTATTTCACTTATTGACAATAAATTAGTACGTAAGTCTGGAACATGCAAGGCTCTTTTTAAAGAAACGTTCTTTTCTTCGCCAAATACATCAGCAGAAAACTTAACACTTCCTTCAGCTACGATATCGGTATATGAATCATTTGCTAGATGAAGTTTCGTACGTGTGCTGTCTTTGATATCGACAAATTCATCGAGTTCCTTACAAAGATGCGATGTCGCTCCACTATCTAAGCACCATTTCATATCGAGATTCGATGAGCTGGTTTTAAAAGCATTTTCTGCGGATAAACAGACATCTTCAGCACATCTTGCAGAATTAGATGAAGTTTTGTCCTTATATCTGCATTCCGAAGCTTTATGACCCATCTTCCTACATTTATGACATTTAAACTTGAAAAATTTTGTAGTATTGGTCGTTGTTTCGCTACTAGGGGCAAGCATTTCGTTCTTTTTCTTATATGGACGTTGATGATAAGAACCATTTTTGACATACATTGCATTTTGCACACAATTTCGGGATTCTGATTTTCTTGCATCACTTTCTTCAATAATTTTCACTCGCAGGACATCCGGTGAAGGCAATTCGTCTCGTGACTCTATCGCGCATCGAAAATTTTCGAAACTGGAAGGCAGACTGTACAACAACATTATGGCTAACAAATCAGAATTTATTTCAACTTCCATTTCTTGCAACTTATCAACAGCATCAAAAAATTGATTGATATGTTCACGTACATCATTTCCTTCTTCCATACGGTGAAGAGTAAGTTGCTTAAGAAGTGTAGCCTTTCTAGCTGGTCCTTTTGACTGGAAAATACTTTCTAGCTTCAACCAGACATCGCGAGATGTGGTACAACCTTTTATTTGTTTAAGTTCCGAAGGACTTATGGAAAGGATAATATCAGACTTCGCTTTCATGTCATTTTTGATCCATGTATCCAATTTCTTTCTGGAATCATCGTCGCCGACAACAATATTTGGTTTGGTGGATTCGCCGTTTACATACATCCAGGCATCGTTTTTTATTAGTAATGCTTCCATGTGCATTTTCCATGTATCGAAATTGTCTTTATTGAGAGATTCAATTCTTGATATTCCAATGTTCATTTTCACGATATATATTATGTTTACAGCTCTACACAACTTATTAAATTCAGTGAGGTAAAGTGTCTGGGCCCATAACCTGTTAGATTATTGGTTTGGAGATACTTCTCTAGAGTCTGAACATGTATATTGTATGAACAAACAGGGAAAGAACTTCAAATAACTTCAAATACTTATAGTATTTTTATTTGACATTTAATTAATGACAACGTCAAAAACTATTGTATATATAACAAAATATTCATCGTTATGGAAATACCAAGTGTATTTCCAACACTTATGTGGCATCTTTTACCTGATGATTTTCTACACAATGTAGTTTATTGCAGTTAATAAGCCAATACCATTTACTGTGAAAAATACTATAGATTTATTTGATGTTGGTGAAACCGGGCATAAGGTTTCTATTCTCAATTTCTCCTCTCTCAACTTTTTAATCATGTGCTGTTGCTGTTAATCTGCTCTTCAATTCCGTTTAAAGCAAAGGTTACACAAAAAATAATTACAAATAAAGAAAAGTCCTCAAATAATTTATAGTTTATTTTTAAAGATGCATATAAAATTTATAAAATAAATAAAAAGCGTTTGTAAAAAAATGTAAAAGTACAGAATTGTTTGTAAGTTCTTTGTATAAAAAATATTTAAGGTACTCGTACATTTCAGCCTTTTGCTCGCAATTCTATTGCTAGCTTTTTTTGTGAAACAACTGCGCATGCGTTTCAGACTTTTGACTGCAACAAAAAGGCGCACAAAAGTATAGAACCATTTCTATTTATTCAAGGTCAAATCCGCGCAATCTCGCCTGTTTTTAGGGAATTTTGATCGAACAACCCAAAATCTATATTGGCAGAAATGTCAGTTTGCGTCAGCTGATTCTATCCTTTTGTCCTATAAGCATAATAAACATTGAAGTATTTTATGATAATATCTATATGTTTATTCCGAAGTTCATGTGTACTTACAGTTTGTATTTGTATAAAAATCCATGTTTTAAATTAAAGGTAACGTAACCTAAAATATTTAGAAAATGACAACACTTGTCAAATGACGAAAAAAAATCTCTCAAAAGTTGCGGCAATGTACGAAGGCATGGTAAAAAGTTGCCAGCAATTCAAAATAGACTTGCAGGAAAAAAGGCTGAAATGTACGAGTACCTTTATATATAAAATTAAGTATAACACCAGCACCACATTTTATTAATAAATCACAAGTGAACACATATGAGTATAATACATATTAAATCTTATATGGTGCAAATAAATATGAACTTGTTAATAAGTCGGTCAATAAGTACTTTGTTTATTCTTGTAATACTGAAAGCACTCTGTATGTCTTGTTTTCTCTATTATTTCTTATATTTTTCTATCAAATATTTATAATCATCACATTACATGTTAACAACATTAAATATCTTATATAATAAATAAATACTTAAATTTATTAGTACCTTTGGTTTAAGCATGGAAAAGTTTATGTTTTATGAAAAGACATCCACCTTTCTAAATATGGGTTCTTCTAAAACTAAATCAGTGGACAAAAAGAATAATATGATGAAATTAAATAATATGCTAAGCAATTTAGTTTAGATTATCTTAGGTCGTAAAAGCCAGTCAGACTTCTCTGCACTTCGACCTATGAAGATCTTTTGTGCCTACCTTAATCTACTTGAACTCTAGAATGACAATACTTATAGCGAAGTTAAGCAGCTTTCTAGAGGACAAATTCCTAATTTCATAAGGATTCAGAGCAACTCCTAGGAATTTAAGCCGTTTGCAGAACGCTACGCATTCGCATAGTACAGGGAAACTGGGGCACATTTCAACATGGGGCACATTTGAACATGTACTATTTAACAAATTCTGTTGATACTAGAGGATGAGTAACTTTAGTACAAGTAGCAACAGAGCTAACTATACAGGTATCCATATTGGCATCAAACTTCAGTTTAGTGTTAGTAGCACCAGAAGTGATATCATTACTTTGAGGTTATATAACCTGAAAATTTGGTGATTCATACACTTACAATAAGTGATCCGTTATTTTGAAGTGCATGAGTGTTTGACCAATTGAGAGAGGTAAGTGTTCACCTCATATTGATGTATTTACATATAATTTTACCATTTCCGAACACGTGTGGAAGGTTTGATTTAGTAAAAATGTTCTACTGGGGCACATTTGAACATTATAAATTCAGCCTTTACAACGAGTGTTAGACTGAATTATTCATTTTAATTTCTATTTGGATGACTAAGAATTATATTTCGAAATAATAGCATGGCCCAAATACATTTTAGGCACCTAAATATTAATCAGAATCCTTCCCTTATTCTGTTGTTTATTTTTTTTCAGAGTCAAGATGGTTCGAAACTACATGAAAAAGAGGAGGGAACCAAAGTATACTGAAGAAAACATGGAAGCGGCAATAAGGGCTGTCCGCGAGCAGAAACTTACTCTGCGAGAAGCTGCACCGAACTACGGCATGACACACACGGCTTTATATTATCGACTTAAAAATATTCATCTGAATGAAGAGGGTGCTGTCACATCCTCTGTGAAACATGATTTTCAGTCAAAATATTCCAGTCAACAGGTATTCTCTAGAGATCAAGAATCAGCATTGATTGAATATGCCATCAATTCTTCAAAAATGTGCTACGGCCTCACTTATAAACAGATGAAAGTTCTTGCCTATGACTATGCAAGAAACTTGAATTTAAAAATGCCTAGTAATTGGAGAAGGAAGCAATCAGCCTAGTAATTGGAGAAGGAAGCAATCAGCTGGAGATGATTGGCTGTGTAGCTTTATGAGGTGACACAAAGGCCTGATTATACGGAAGCCTGAAATTACATCACTATCACGCTTAACATTCAACAGAACTAATGTCGAAGATTTTTTTTACAACTATGAAAGAGCTATAAAATCAAGAAGTTTCACTGCAAGCTCCTAATATTGTTGCTCCAAGAGGTGTTAAGCAAGTAGGGCAAGCTGTGTCTGCAGAAAGAGGCCAAGCGATCACTTTATGTGTGATTATAAATGCCGCTGGGAATGCTTTGCCTCCAGTATTCATCTATCCACGTGCCAGAGTGAATGAGACTATGGTTGAACATGCTCCCCTAGGAAGCATTATTTTAGCTAACAGTCCTAGAAGCCACTGGATGACTTTTTGGAGGATCTGAAGCATATCGTCCATCATTCGAAGTGCAGCAAGAATGACCCCATTCTCATGCTCATAGATAACCATTATAGCCATTGTTCCTTGAAGCAGTGCAATATGCTCGAGAAAATGGCATAACATTCGTCACATTTCCACCCCATTGCTCCCACAAACTCCAGCCTCTTGACGTTGGAGTTTTAGGGCCAGTCAAAGCAAAGATGAAAATAGCACAAAACGACAGGTTAACCTGCAATCCTGGCAAAACCATTTCCATTCATACATTGCCCTCGTTAGTCAACAGTGCATTCAATTCAACATTTACAAGAGCCAACATTATTTCGGCATTCAATAAACCAGGCTTGTGGCCTCTCAATCACCTTCAGCGTTGAAGACTTTATGAGTGCAAGTGTATCCGATCGGCCAATTCCAACTGATGTGGACAATAGAGAACTAGAAACATCCCTCCCACCCACTGAGAAACCCCTGAGAAAACTAGGCTTGAAGAGAGAATGGAAATAGAAACAAAAAAGAAGAGGCCTGCAAAAATCGAAAAACAGAAAATAAAGAAAACAAAGAGGAACATTTATGAGTCTTTATGGGGTGATAGTGATTCTGGGAATGACACTGAGTCTAAGAGCATGTCTCTTCACGATGAATCTTCAGACGGAATGGAAACATTTAGTGATTCAGAAAATCAAGATACCGATGAGGTGAATATAAATGATTTTCTACTTCTGTCATTCTGCACAAAAAAATCTTCATTGTTATTCGTTGGCCAAGTTGAAGCCCTTGAAGAAGAAGGCATTAAAGTAAAATTCATGAGGAGAAAAGACGACATGTGGAAGTTCTACTTGCCTCAGTCCTGGCGTATTCCTACCAGTTTCTTAAGGGATTGTTTGCATTCCCAGACTAGTTTTGACTCATAAGTAAAAGAACCCTGAGCCTTTAAAGCTGCCTGACTGTCTGTAAGAATATAGATATTTGTTCTTCGGTGCCTCTACAGAGATACCCCTTGGCACTAACAACTATAGCATACATCTACGCCTGAGATATAGTTGTGGCGTTACCAAGGTGAGCCCTCTTCCAGCTCTTTTTTTGTCTGTAGCAGTCGTAAGGCTCCAGCTACAGCCTCCCCTATTAATGCAATATTGCAGCGGAGATAGTCCCAGCAACACCTCTAAGGCTGCTGTGGGGCACGTTGTCATTGCCCCTATGATTCCCAGATGAAAAAACAGTGAATTAAAATATAGTGCATAAATCAAACCAAACCCTTTTTTCAGTGCGTTAGAGTTTGCCATTTCGGCTGAGTAGGATGATGATGCTATGGAATTTATTATCATAAATGATATTTTGGGGAATGTGGAAAATAAACATAATGTAAAATGTAAGTTTACATTTTTTGAAAGATATGAAAAAGTGACACCTGACATAAAAAACTGTTCGTTTTAACGCAACTTCCACGTTTAATTAAAAATTACGGCATAACAATTGTTTGGATACATTCGACTAATACGTTTTTTCGTAAACCTTACCGTAGGCCTACGAAATTGCCGTTTTGCGCGAACGCTTTCAGCGTAATCCGGTAAATTTTTTTATCTGCGCATGCTTAGATGCCAAATAACGCAATACTTAATTACCGATCTCTCTATTATTTATTTTCTCTCTTGCGTTCCCGAGCTTTTATTCACACACCGCAAGTTTGATAAATCTCTAAGAAAAATTTACACGTTTGAATTTTTTGTGTTTCGCTACATGCGCACAAAAGATGCGCAGAACTGACTGATGCTCTCAGAGAGAGAGAGAGAGCAAAAGATACACGATACACTATCTGTTTTACTCTATTAAAATACCTCCTACTTATATAGGAAGTAACGAGGGTAGAAGAAAGGAGAACCAACTCAATGTATTAAAAAGTGTCCATCAAAAGGAAACAAATTGGTGGCGCCACAGTAGCAAGAGTAAGTGTCACAGGACGTCACGAACAGTAGAAAAAAGAATTTGACCTGTGATCGGCTATGTCAAAATGAAATGTTAGAGTAAGAAACGAAATTAAATTACATTTGACTACGTAAATAGTTGAGATTTTAAATACTGCACAATATTTAACTGTACAAGTTATGAAAAATATTAAATATTTCAACCCAGTTCACTTCACTCTGTTTATAACCTATGGAGGGTTACTGACCTCAAGTTGTATTTTTACCCTTCTGCTACTCTCGCGCCATCTACTATTTGCTCCTTACCGCTGGACAGTGTTTCTACATTTTTCCTATACAAGTTGGTCCTCCTTACCTCTACCCTCCATATACTTATAGAAACTGTCCATATAGGAGTATTAAATATATTATGAAAAATAGTATTAGGGATGACAATTTTTACTTAACCCGTTGACATTGTGGAAGTAAGTACTATCAAGATCTTAAATCGCACAATTAATTGATTATCAATTTAGCGTATTTTAAATGTCAACCAATTGTACATTCATAAGTATAGGTGAGTACACGTCAACGAGGAATAATTTTCCGAATTTTGTGTATAACAATCACCGACATGCCTTTTTCCTGTCCTTTTCAACTTAATCCGTTATTAGAAAGAATTTGATAAACTTTGACATACTTAAAGAAGGGGTTGGTTTGAATTATATAATTTGGAATTTCGATAATCAGTAAACTAATTGAATAGCTGCAATTAAAATAGCGATGCAACTTTTTTCGAGTTTTCCATTAAAGTAATTATTTCACTACTTAAGCGTAATTTCCTTATGAATTATAAATGGACGTTTTCATTTATTGGCTGTTGGAAGCCGAGTTTGCTTGTTGTTGAACATTTTCGGTGAGTTCCTTACCTCTTGTTTCTATTGGTAATAAAAGACAAGCTACAGCTGCCATTATAGCGGCTGTTGCATATATTGTAGTTGAAAATGAAATCGATGTTTTAAGTAAAACCTAAACAAACAGAATATTAATTGATCATGTTTATATTGTAAAAGTTTGAATAAGTCAAACATTCAAATTCGACATTAAACTGTTTATTTACTATAAACCATTTAAACAAAGTAAATCATCCATTTCTCAAATGTGACTTAGTAGATGAAGAAAGGAAAGAATATTTCACCGAGAATACTCTCATGTCTTTAAAGGAGACTACTCGGTTTTATTAACTAAAAACCATAAAGTTTCTTGCTGTAATGGTGTCTTTATGTTTTATAGGTCTTTAGACCTTCTCCTAATCTTGGAGGTAATTTCCCCCTATCGTTGGAGTGCTTTTCATTATGATAATCTTATGATGATACTGAATTAATTCTTTATCTTTTCTAACTATTAATCAATTCCTTTTCTTCTCTAACTACTAATTAATTATTCCCCAATAAGCTTATTGTGTTTTCTTTTTTCTTTGATGTCACCTGAAAATAATGTTTTAATTCCTCCCTTTTGGACAACTTTGTTGCTGCAACACATTCAACAGTTTTTTCTGCTTTTATGTAATATGTACAGCCTGATGATGGTCTTTAACTAGACCGAAACTAGTAGCTTTGTAACAGCAGTATAATTTTTTATATCAATAAATACTTGTGTGACATTTACATTGGTCTTTCCTTTCTTTATAAACTATTTATTTACTGCCCCCGTTTTAAACCGTTTGTTGCCAATTTTGAATGCTGCTTGAAAAACAATACAAAAATTACTATTTTTTAATAAAATAAAAAAAAACACAGGAATGGTAGAAATGGATCAATGAAAACTAGGTTATTAAACCCAAATCTAGAAGAGAAAAAAGAAAAGAAGATAATACCTACTTGAGCTACATAAGGAGTGACCATTGCCCCTAATCTAGCCATCGCGCTGCATGATCCAACTCCAACAGCTCTTAAAGATGTTGGATATACCTCAGGTGTGTAAACATATGCCGCTTGAAATACTCCCGCAATTATTCCTCGTGCAAAAAATAACATTGTTGTAAGGACAGCTCGTCTAAAAGTATAAATTATAATAATTTAAAATACAATAGTAACTAATTGGAATAACTGTTTGTTTAACAGTATCTGTAGTTTTATTACTTTAATTTACAATATAAAATTTCAAATACTTTGGCACTACTTACGTTTCAGTACAAAGGATAAGAAAACAACAACATACTGCATAAGCTACAAATTGGACTGCCATTGTTTTCTTTCTTCCAAATTTTTCTATTATTGCTATTGTTATAAATATACCTAAAAAAATATTTTTTTGTAATTAGTTTTATTACAAATAAATAGCAATTGTATACCTGGAAATTCTGCAAAAGTGGTCCATAACAAATCCATATAATCAGTTGTTTGTAGTTCTCTACATTCTGCTGCACAAGTATCAACCATTTGAATTGGTTTAATTTGAGCAGTGCACAAAGTGGCAGATGTTTCAAATAATTCGGTCGTCATCAAAACTAAACCATAATAACAAAACGCACAGGCCATCCTAAAATTATATTTTTTTATTGAAAGTAAATTTAATTGTTTGTCGGAAATTTATTTTATACATATAGTTTATTCAGATGAAATTTTACAAAGAATATTGATACAATATGATGATCCAGTACACTATTAAATATTGCATTCAATAGATATTTGAAGCTTGTGAGATTGATGTTTCTGATGTAAATATTTGTGAGGAACAACCTTTAATATATGCCAGTTTTTATAGATATAGAAATGATAATCTGATGTATCAACATTTGCTTTAGTCAGACCAAGAAGAACGATTTTTGTTGAATAGCAAACATTTCTGCAGCCATCCAATGTTTTTATGTCTTTAGGATTAGCAGATCACATTTGAAATTAAATCAAAGCAAAATAGGTTATTTTATATTTTGAGACACTTTTATTTATATATGAATCAAACCTGAGATAGTTGTCAGTTAAACGCCTAAATATAAGGCTTTGAAACTACAGTCTATTCAGTGTGTCACCAAAAGAAGAAATATGAAACAACTTGGCCCACTTTGGCTTTGGGTACCAGGACATAAGAACTGCTTATAATGAACAGGAATAAACTAAGAATCACTAACGGGACACTTCCCCAATAGGGAACACCTACATAAATTAGGGCTGTACAAAGGAGAACTGTCCTTATTTCAATTTAAACCAAACTTTAAACTAGTATATATTATTATTTCAAAGCAACCACACCTTTACAACTTTAAATAAGATTAGTTTGTTGAAATATTAAAATTAAATACTTATACAAAATTTATATTTCTTACCATATGAACCATAATAGAAGTGATGTTTTTCTCAATGATGGTATGAGTAGATCTCTAAAACGTCCTCTATGCAATGATGATGTAAAAGAATCATCAACAACTAATCTACCTAAAAGCATAGGTTTACCATTATCTTTTGCAATCTTTTCCAATGTCTGTAAAGCCTTATCTGTTTGACCACTAGCAACATGATATCTAGCAGATTCTGGAAGCCACTAAAATATTTGGGATGAGTCGGTATAAATAATTGCACAATATAATTACCAAGTAAAAATCTAGTATTTCAATATTGTTGCAATGACTAAATTTATTGTACTAACCCTTACTTTTTGGAAGTCCATCTTACTAAGAATAATAAAAAACTCTTTGTTTTAACAAAACTTCCACTATTTAAAAAAAAATGCTTTTTTAAACTCAATGGCAGCCATTTCACTAGAATTAGCATCCTCAGATTGACATATTGATGTCATTGAGTTTAAAAAAGTAATTTTTTACATAAATAGTGGAAGTTTTGTTAAAACAAAGAGTTTTTTATTATTCTTAGTTGCAATGACTGGTTAATATACACAATATGAAAACAAAATGCAACTATAAAGCACAATCTTATACATAAAAATAAAACTTAATAACAAAATGTAGAACTGTTGGAAAGAGTGAGATTTTTTATCTTTAAGTTGAGCATTATTAACTTAAAGTATATTTTCTAACTGTAGGTATTCCTACTCTACTGTAAATACTTCATAATTTTGATAATTATAATGATCTTCTTTGATTGGATTATTATATAAATGAGATAAAAATAAATACACTTACTGGACATATTAATGCAAATGCAAGTAGTGGTCCTGTAGAGAGAGCCAACAACCAATGCCAGCCTAAAGTAGGCATAACAACTAATGCTAGAGCTACCTCAAAGCATGCACCCAATGCCCAAAAACACTAAAAAAGACAAATAAATAAACTGATACTTTATAGACAAAAAAATGAAAGCACAACTTACATCAAGCAACACAACACACTTTGCTCTTTGTTTTGTAGGTAAAAATTCAGCATATAATGTGACACTACAAATATAAATAAAAAAACATGACAGTTTATCTAGCTACTAGCAAGACTATTCAAGACTAAAATTATATATCTACAATATACTTACGATTGTGGAGTACATCCAATTGCAAATCCAACAAGTCCTCTTAGTAAAAGTATCCACATAAAACTTGGTGCTACAGAACTCAGAAGGCCATAGTAGAAAAGTAAGATTGCACATAATGTCAATGCCTATAAAAATAAAATATATACAAATACAAATATGTGGCAACATTTTTAAAGTATATACAATTTATGGCACTGATAATTGACTTTTGTAGTTATCAATTAGACACTGTCTGTTGTTAAATTTGCTTGTTGATTATATTTAAAAAAGAGAAAACAACAGTGCTGAAATTGTATAATTTCAATTATAAATTTATGTTAAAATAACTCACATGTTTCCTGCCATATCTATCACTTAAGTTTCCCCAAAAAGTTGATGAAAGCATCATTCCTAAAAATACAACTGTTGTTGTTAATGCTTGCTGATATCTGAAAATTGAGTAATTCAATTATATCTGCCATTTCCTTAAAGACACACCAAGATGGTGTAATATACAAACTATATAAAATGAAGATATCAGAAATATAAAAACAGTTAAAATGGATGACAAATATTCAAGTGAATTCACTAATATTCAAAGTTTCCCACAGAGATCACAAATTGTATAATTTATTCTGGGCAGATATTTATAATAAAGATCCAAGACACTTCTGTGAAGACAACACAGTTCTAGTTTATTAAGCAAAAAATACAAAAACAACAGCAAAAATTCTCCAATGGATTGATTTAATAAATGAAGATTAGTTCCCAATCTTTCAAAATCACAACTGAGAAGAAATACAAGTATAAATTTAAATTTATGTATTTTTTTATCTTTATTAATCTAACTATAATAATGTTATAACTATTATACATTGTTAAAATATTAAATATGTAATTATATTGGCAAAAGTACCACAGTCAATAGCCCTTAAAAGAATAATAAAAAAAACACCATATTTTAGGAAACTATATAAAAATTATGCAGTAGCAGTACGCATTGTATTTTGGTTTTTCTCTTTTTTTCTTAACACAAAAAAGTTAAACAGATGTATTGGGAATAACTTGGCAGTATTTATATAAACTATTTTCTAAAAATTTCATAGCTAATTTTACCTAGATATTTGCCAATCACAATGTAAAGCAGGCGATAGAATTGATAAAATAGTCATTTCCATACTATCCGCCATCCAGCAGAGTCCTGTCCATAAAGACAATTTTACTTGGAACCAACCAAATCCTAAAGCATTCACAGCTTGTGTCACAGTAAAAGTATCTGAAAATATAGTTTTCACAAAAATATAAAATTGTTTCCCTAAGTATTAAAAGTGTTTTTATTTTCCAATCAAATATTCACAAAAAAATATTATAATTTACCATCAGGTACTACTGAAACAGATCCCATTTCAATTCCTTGTGAAATATTATTAGCATCCACGTTTGTCCTCGACAGAGAATCATTTTCGTCTATATCTTGGTAACCTTTTATACGTTTTAAAACCATTTTTATTGATAATAAAAGATATATAACAAAAAATTTAAAAAATAAATATAGAATTAAAATTGTTTACGTAGATGACATCTCTCACGGAAATGCGGGAGGATTCTCATCACAAAACCAAGAATAGTAAACTAGAGGATATCTTAATCCCATAAAATCGCCAAAAAATCGATCGCACGTGGTTGCCTGTGACGTAGGCTGCGTCCTCGGCGTATTATTTCTAGGGACGTCTAAAATGTGACAGCTAAAAACGGGTGGCAAGCCTGAATTGTAGAGACGATTCCAAAAATATGACGACAGCTCAAGTAAAATTCGGCAGTGTGGGGATATTCGCCGATGATCTCCGATCGGCGCGCAGTCGGAGAATTCTAGTAGAACAATTGCTAAGCGGATTCCGTGTGCGGTGTTTCTTAGTCCCAGCGGCAGCTGGGCCACTGGAATCTATTTTTCGAACTGGGTAATCGCTAGCGTTCGAGTCGACGGTAAAAATAGGTGGGAAAACCCAAGAACGATAAACATTTACCAGGATTGCCTAATCGGGCTGATTTGTCCGCCAGCTGTGTGACGTCACTGCAGTCCTTCATTATAACGTTTACCATATAAATGCATGGAAATAATAGGAATTAGACAGTATTTTTATGATTTCTGTAATACTAACGTACCACTATTTGGATTTTTAAGATTAAACACTTATAATTTATAATAAATATTCTCATAAAATCGTTTTAATACGGCCGAGGACTGCAGTGACGTCACGTGCGATCGATTTTTTGGCGAACGTACGTCTTATGGGATTAAGCAATCCTGGTAAAATGTTTATCATTCTTGGGGAAAACCGGAGCTGTCGCTATAATTTTGGAATCAACTCTACCCAAAATTTCAATCATTCTGTAAACAACAAATTTAAAGAACGCCTTTAAATTACGTATTCAAATTTTATCAGGATATAGTTTAGAATTTAGACGAAGCTATACATACCAAATCTGCCTTATATACAATGATATCCCGGCTTCCTTAAAAGTTTTACCTCCTCACATATTTAAGCTTGGTTGTAAAAAAAGGTTGTTGCTAAGACAGCTGTAGAGCTTAAATCAGTGACAAGGTTTTTGTATATTTTGTATTTCTTTGTATTACTTTAATTCTTAACTAATGTATGAGATGGTTGAGTGGAAGAGTATAAAGTGATTTATGATTGCTTTATACCCTGAACTCCGCCTTTTGTTTTTGGTGAAATTATTTATATTTATTCATATATTTAATTATTATGGAAACAATAAAGTTTTGTATATTATTATTGTTGTTTAGTCTTCGATTAAAATCAATTTTGTTTTGAAAAGGAAATAGAGAAAATCAAACATTTCAACAGAAAATTTTTAAATTAAAGAATTAACAAAACAGCCCAGCAAACACAAATGTATATGCTACATAAAAATATATAACAGAGAAAGAAAGATTTTTATATAAAATAATTATATATTTTTTACGTAGTATTTATGTAACAAAATCTATATAAACTTTGTTATATATTCTCAATATTGACATTATAAAATATTTTATATATTAGATATATCTAATTGATTATGTATTCATGATGTAAATTCTGCTACATAAATAGAAGAACAAAATTATATATATTTAATACGTAAAATTTGCTACATCAAATATTTTATGTATATATTACGTAAAAGCTACATAAAATAATTTATAAATTTCGCCTCGTCTAATATGTCTTACAAAAAAAGAAGAAAATTATAACCTATAAATTGTCACGAGTCGTTCGAGTGCTACAAATACCCGTGCAAATTATGAATAACAAAGTATATACTTATAATAAATTTTTTCTGGGTATCTTTGTGTTGAGTGTTGGAGAAAACATTATGTAAGTACTAATTATTATTATTTATATACTTATCACACTAAAGTTATTTTCAAGTATAATTGATTTACATTCAAATAACTTAATTATAGATTTTAGGCAAAATAATTTTTTAAAAAGTAAAAAATTGAAAGACTTCTGTGACTTGTCAATGAGGAAGAAAAAGAAATGGATAAGTAGCTCAGTTTTACAATTTTACAGTGGTTATGGTGAATAATCATCAGAAACGGAGATCCGAAATAAACATATATATGTTACATAGTAATTTGGACATATTTGAGATGTAACATAATATACATAATAAATATGTAAAATAAATATGTACATATTATATCATTATTGTTCTCTAGCTGTGCCGGCCTTTGTCAGTATTCAATACATAAATCTTATCTAGTTGTGACTTCAGTTTTATATAACTGTGACTTTTATATTTCAAAAATTACATAACATAGATATATCCAATATGTTTTTGTGTTTGCTGGGAGTTACCAAATTCAAAATAGTATATTAAACAACGCATTTCATATGGAATTCTCATCGCGAAGCGATGAGTTTTTTAAAGAACGAGTGCCACAACAGCCATATGAAATAAGTTGTTTATAATGTTTTTTATATTTTGCCCTTTGTACCATTTTTTAAATTAATTTTTTATTTTTATGTAATTACGAAAATTTTTATTTTAAGAGGTATGTCGGCAGCACTGTGTAATTTATAGAATTTGACAGTTGTGACATTTAAATTATCAAATGTTAATGTTTTAAAATATTTTAAAATGGATAATATATACCAATAATAATATATTATGTAAGTAAAATATTATACAGGGTGCGGCAGATGAACGGTCAATTAGAGATATCTCGAGAACTAAAGGTATCTGAAATATGAAAATTGGCATGAAGGGGTTTTGAATAATGAGCTATTCAATGAAAATATTGCCGTCACCATTCTACTTCCGGTTATACCGGAAGTCGCACATAACTTTGTTATTTTTAATGGAAGACCCTGTATATTTTTAAATTTTAGGAATATTTACGTTATTCTGAACATTTTTTGTTGATATTTCCCTATACCTATCTTGAACCGTTTTTGAGTTGTAATGTTTTTTATATGAAAATGACACTTTTTTACCATGTACATAAAATTCAATATCCTCTAATGTAATTTGAATAAAAGTTTAAATTTCTCAGGAACTATTTACCACATACCGCTTTATCGTTTACACTGTCAAGTTACCTTTTTTATTATACAGGGTGCTGTCAAAATTGGAATAAAAACGGAATCCACAATCTTCCCACAATCTTCCCTGTATGTGATTATTTATTTTAGAAGAATACGCTGTCCACTATCGATATGTATTACTATTCCCTATACCTATCTCCTGCAGTTTTCAAATAAATCAGCTTTATACATTTTTGTCACAAAAATTAATTTATCAAGTCGCCTATGGAATATTCTGACACATGTCAGTTATTGTTATTGTTTAATAGTCACCTTGTTGTATGCCGTTGTGTGAAAGGTGTAATAATAGTTTGCCTTTAATTTCCTTAACCTAATAATAATGGCACATTTAGGATATACAAATGATGATTTTTTAAATTTAATTATGATTCACGGTGAGTATAACAGAATAGTATCCAGAACTTGCCGTGTGTTTGCTGAGAGATATCCTGAAAAGCCTCGACCAAATCATAAAACTGTTAAACGTTTGCTACACAACTGTTCCCAGTTTGGTCAGTTTAAAAGTAAAACAAATAAGCCCAAGACCCATGTCGATAATGAGGATTTACAAATAGACATCCTGGGATATTTTGCAGCTCATCCAAATTCATCCTTAAGGGAATGTGAGAAACTGTTAGAGGTGTCGACTAGAACAATTCACAGAATTTTAAAAAAACATCATTGGACCCCTTATTCGTATACACTAGCTCAGCATTTACATCCTGGAGATTATGTAAGACGTGTAGAATTTTGTGAATGGATTTTAATGAAATGCCAAGAAGATGAAGATTTTACAAAAAAATTATTTGGTGTGATGAATCGAAGTTTACTAAAAATGGTTTGTTTAACCGCCATAACAGTCACTTCTGGAGTGACGAAAATCCTCAAGTCACATGGGATAGTAAATTTCAAGTATCCTTTTCGTTTAATGTTTTTTGTGCTGTAAAAAATAATAAGATATTCGCTCTCATGATTTATGACGAAAATTTAAACGGAGAGTGTTACTGCAACATCTTACGGCAAGTAATTGTACCAGCAATGCCCGCTTTACCTAATAATGAGGCTAACGAAGCTTGGTTTCAACAAGATGGTGCACCGGCTCACAATCTTCGAGGAGTAGGCACATTGCTTGATGGAATATTCAATGATAGATGGATAGCTAACAAAGGTCCGTTTCTCTGGCCACCAAGATCCCCACAATTGTCACCATTAGATTACTATATTTGGGGATATGTTAAAAATAAGGTATTCTCTGAACCTGTCACTACTAAGGAAAATATGATAAGCAAAGTCCTTCACGTTTTTAACGAAATAGATGGAGAATCACTATCAAGAGCTACTAATGAGAATCTGCTTAAAAGAGTCCATAAATGTTTGGAAGTTGATGGGCAACACTTTGAACATTTGTTGCATTAACGAGCTAGTGCCTTATTATCTTTGATAGTATTTGTATAATTGTTCAATGTTTAACTCAATAAATTATTACCACATAGCCTATAAGAAAATTAATTTTTTGTGACAAAAATGTATAAAGCTGATTTATTTGAAAACTGCAGGAGATAGGTATAGGGAATAGTAATACATATCGATAGTGGACAGCGTATTCTTCTAAAATAAATAATCACATACAGGGTGTCCCATTTGAAAAAAAGGAATTACGCGAAGATTGTGGATTCCGTTTTTATTCCAATTTTGACAGCACCCTGTATAATAAAAAAGGTAACTTGACAGTGTAAACGATAAAGCGGTATGTGGTAAATAGTTCCTGAGAAATTTAAACTTTTATTCAAATTACATTAGAGGATATTGAATTTTATGTACATGGTAAAAAAGTGTCATTTTCATATAAAAACATTACAACTCAAAAACGGTTCAAGATAGGTATAGGGAAATATCAACAAAAAATGTTCAGAATAACGTAAATATTCCTAAAATTTAAAAATATACAGGGTCTTCCATTAAAAATAACAAAGTTATGTGCGACTTCCGGTATAACCGGAAGTAGAATGGTGACGGCAATATTTTCATTGAATAGCTCATTATTCAAAACCCCTTCATGCCAATTTTCATATTTCAGATACCTTTAGTTCTCGAGATATCTCTAATTGACCGTTCATCTGCCGCACAGATACTTTCTTAAAGAACAATATAAAATTAATAAATTGCTATTAGCCACAAATGTCATTGTCAATAGTCTTGCCTTTAGATACTTCACTCATGGCGCCAACCATTTAAAACAAAAATTTGCGTGCGTAAAAGTTACATTACGATACGCAAATGCGTTTTATAATGAAGATTTTTATAAGTGCAAAATATAAAAAATATTTTTTTTACTTCCCTGTATCATCTTTTCAGTTTTTAAATAGGGTGCTTTGGAATTTCTGCGTTATAATTTGGTTGTCATTTATTGTTACTTTTTCGGTTGTCATACGATAACATTGTTTTGTTACATTAAAAAATAATAAAATTATGGCAAGAATAGAATTAAATAATGAAGATTATGTTTCATTGTTATTAATATAATACACGGTGAATGTGGAAAATTTGCTAAGAGAACTTGCACAGAATTTGCAAGAAGATTTCCCGAGAAACCGCGTCCAACCGTAAGAACAGTACATAAAATTATAAACAATTTACAAAATTTTGGTTCATTTAAATCTAAACATAACAAAAGAAAACCCATAACAATGACAACGAAGTTAATGTTCTTGGATATTTTAATGCATACCCCCAGGCATCAGTAAGAGACGCCGAAAGAAAATTGGGAATTTCAAAAAGTTCTATTCACCAAATATTAAAAAAAACATAAATTCCACCCATATTCCATTTGTTTACAACACAACATTAATGAAAGAAATTATATTAAAAAATTAGAATTTGCAGAATTTATGCTAAAATAAAAAGATGAAAATTTTTAAAAAATATAATATGGTGCGATGAAGCAAAATTTAAAAAAAATGGGATGGTAAACCGAAAAAATTCACATTATTGGAATGACCAAAATCCTTATTTTGTTAGAAATGTAAGGTTTCAAGATAGGTGGCAATTTAACGTTTTTTGTGTAATAAAAAATCAAATTATTAAATTTCAATTTTATGATGAAAATTTAAATGGTAAGATATAAAGTAATAAAGAATTTTAATAATTATTAATATTGTCTTTAGGTGAGAAATATCTAGAAATTTTGAGAGAATTAAAAGCAAATTATTTAAATAGATTAATACCAGAACAATTGTCAAAAATCTATTTTATACATGATGGAGCTCCTCCTCATGGTAGGCGTTTAGTTAACCAATTTTTGGACGATACATTTAGGGATCAGTGGATTGCCAATAATGGTCCTTTTAAGTGGCCCCCAGAATCTTCGGATACGACCCCGATGGATTTTTTCATATGGGGTTATGTAAAAAATGAAGTTTACTTTAACCCTTTAACAACAAAAGATAATTGTAAACAAAGGGTAAGAGAAATATTTAATAATCTGCCTCCTGGATTTATACAAAGAGCAACAAACCAACAAGTTTTAACAAGAATTAATAAGTGTTTAGAAGTAAATGGAAGAAATTTTGAATATTTGTTAGGATAATTTTTGGTCTTACTTTTTCACAAAATGTTTAAAGATAACTTGTTAGTTTTTTTTGTTAATTTGAACACCACTTACCTACTTGTCTTTGTTTATTTCATTTATAAATAATTGTTTGAATTAAAAATTTTCTTTTGAAATGTTTCATTTCCTCTATTTCCTTTTCAAAACAAAATTAATTTTAATCGAAGACTAAACAACAATAATGAAACAAAGCCAAATAAAGTTGCATTGTAACCGAAAATCGTAAAGTATCTAATATCTCAAAAACTATTAGGAATTGATATAGGGAAGTAAATATGAACTTACCTTATTTTTTTATAAGGAATTAAATTAAAATAAAAAAATATGGGTTGCTATTTGAAATAAGAAAGATACCTTCATATTTTTAATTTAAAATTTAACTCAATAATGTGATCACCCTGGATAATATTTTTTTAAAAACACTTTATTTACTTACAATTGAAGATTTTAAATGCAAAATAATACATTTACTTTTTAATTTAAATAATTTAGGTATTGAAATAATCATCAATTTATTAAGCGTGATTTCTGTCAAAATTTTCGAACAACATTAATTTCTCCTAAACCGTTAATTTTAGATACAAAGTACCTTACATAAACTAACACTTAAATTTAACGAACTAACCAAAAATAAGAAAATAAACAGGGTGTTGCATTTAAAATAGTGAAGTTGGTGTCGGTTTCCGGTATAACCGGAAGTGCGATCAAATTGAAAATATTTTAGTTAAACTCAGAAGTATCAAAAACCCCTGTATACCAAATTTCATTAATCTCGCGTTTTTCCTTCCCCATAAACTTCTAGGTGGCACTCGTCGTAAAACACCCTGTATATGTGACATTTCCATATATTCCATTAACTGAATTTAAAATATCAATGTTATTAACATTTATTACAAACTATTCACATTATTAATGGTAATCAAATAAAAAATTGTTTGACTTAAAAAGTATATTAACATTTAAGTACTAGTACTATAACTAGTACAAGTGAATACAGTTTAGTCTTCTTCTTCTTCAGCTACTCCACCTCCACCACTCTTCTTAGTCAGGTTCTTCCTCTTTACACGTCCTGGACGACCACCACCCAATGGTGACTTCAATGAGAAATCAATGTGCTTCTGAGAATCTAATCGGACAATAAAGGAAGGAATATTCACCACTTGCTTGCGAACTCTGTAAACAGACAATTAATTTAATCACAAAATTAATTTTATATACTTAATTTGATAATAAATAAAACCTACTAGACAAATCCATAACACTCAATATTCATATATATATCTACTATTATATTTAATTAAATGTATTCAGTAATTTATTTGTGATAGATTATAGAACATTGCATTAATGTTTTAAAATACATATTACTGAATAAAATTAACCAAAAAATATATGCTATAGATATGAAAATATATATTCATTAGTGTTACCTTCACATGATCATTGTATATATATTTCAAGGCATTAGTCTTCTAACTAAGTGGCCTTTGTGAAATGTGATTCTGACACAATAGATTCATGTACAAAATAAAGATGGGTACTCATTAAAAACAATGCATTACCGAATGTGACGTTGTCTGATTAAAACCCTAGCATGATGTATGGACTTGGCTAAACCAGATTTGAACACTTGAGTCTGAAGTCGTCTTTCCAAGAAATCCTCAATTTTGAGACCCAAGACATAATCAAGCTTCATTCTATTTTCATCAAGTACTCCAATACGAACCAAACGACGTAAAAGTGCATTACCTAAAATAGAATATATAAAAATTTATATATTTTCTATATACACAATTTACAATGTTTAGACATCATCAGACCACAACCAAAATTTAGTAATGATTATAGGCTAAAAAAATTAATGAAACCAAATGCAGATTTATGTAAGTTAAAAATCATCCACTATATACTACTTTATAATGTAAAATAAATCTTATTGATTGTAATTTTATAGAAACGACCAGCATCTAAAAAGTATTTAAAAAATAATGTGTAACAAAATTACTTGAATACATTAAAAGAATATCCTGAATTATACTGTGTATTCCCTACTATGGAATTGACTAAATTCTGATATAAATAAATACACCTTCAAACAATCTTTTCGGATCCTTTTCTTCCAAGGTAAGAAGTTCTCTGGCAGCTTTACGAATTTTGGCCAAAGTATATTTGACTCGCCATACTTCACGTTTATTGCGAAGCCCAAAAGCACCAATAATTTTTAATTCTTGGTCCAAACGGGCTTTTTCATATGGACGTCTAGGAGTAACATAAGTTTTAGAATGTACCGACGGTATTCTACCGTTTACCATTTTGGAGGTTTACTGAAAGTTAAAATAATATTTTACAACATAATATACAAACACTTTAATTAAATATGTAATTACAATATATCATGCAGTTAACCTAGAAAAATATTTGAATCCGAAAAAATCTTAGTAATCTCTTAACTATATAATATTGAGGATAATAAAAAACACATAGTGTAATTTACTTTTAATTTCAATATTAATATCATTAATATAATGTTATATACTTACCAAATTCAAACTTAATTTGTAAAGAAACACAAAATCACGACAAACTTCCTCAACCTAAAGGTGTAAAAGAGAGAGGAGTGACGAGTTAATAGAGAATGAGAGAGATGAAATACGATACAGGACCATGGTACAACAAATTTACATTTGTATCATGATACGAGCCTTATAGCACAGAACAGAAATGTCATATAGGATTCTACGACATGGACGATAGAAATAACAAACAGAGGCATAAAGCAATTCTTAACTAATCAAAAAGAAGTATAAAGCAAAAGCGTTTGTAACGTAACATAACTATTCATGTGTTTTATTTTTAAACTAAAAAAAATAGCACCGATATCTCCCCTAACACAATAATGTCGTCATTGCCACTGTAAAATAATATTTTTCTTTTTAAATCCATTATTGCATATCACATGATATCACAGAGTTGTTTGTTATGATTTATGATAACAGAAAATAAGGTTATGATTTTTGAGCATATAACATCATGAGCAGTAGCAACTCCATGAGTAGCAAGAACACATATTTGTTTTTAAGTATGTGAGCAATGTTATAGTTCAGTGATCTGACCCGCGAAGTGTGATGCGAGTTATCATATAGTCAAAAAATACAGATCACCGGCTTCTAACCAGTGATCTATAACATTACATATTTGAAAATAGGGGCTATTAATTGTTTTCATTAAAAAAAAATAACCCAAGGGATTCGAATTCGAACTTAACGTTTTCTGCATGGATGGCATGGACCAAAACTTTTAATGTGTTCTGTGGATAAGTACAATTATTGTTCTGTTCTGTGATCACTATGTCTGTGATCAGATGATTTGTGTCTGTGAATAATGTCAACGTCATCATTTGTCAGTTATTTAATTATCAATAATAATCGTTTTATTTTACTATTAGTAATTAAATTAAAATTAATGTAAAAAATACAGTATGTCTCAAACTATTCTATTAAAAACTCTTTTCCCAAATGAATCTTTAGATGCTTTAGAATATAACACTTTTGTGCATGATTATTTGGCGAAACTAGGTTCACACAAAATTAATGATGTAAATTCAGAACCTGATAAATTAAAACAAGAAGCACACATTCTTCAGGAACAAATTCAAGAACTAGCAATTACAAACTATAAAACATTTATAGAAACTGCATTGTGCTCAAAAGATCTTTTTACTAAATTCACTGTTATAGAAGAAAAAGTTAACGATCTTCTTAAAAGTGTACCAAAATTTGAAGAAAAATGTGCAAACTTTGGAAAGGTATCTAGTCAAATAAATTCGTTACGAAAAATCGATTCTATTACTTTAGCTAAAAGTGCCCAAATCCTTGAAATATTGGAAATGCCACAATTAATGGATTCATTTATAAGAGATGGATTATATGAAGATGCTCTAGAACTGTGTAACTATGTCAGAAAATTATATTTAAAGCATTCTGATGTAGCAATTTTCAAGAATATTAATGATGATGTTAACAAAGCATGGATTTTGATGCTTCATCAACTACTTTCACAACTCAGACAAGATATATCACTTCCTAAATGCTTACAAATTGTAGGGCATTTGAGGAGAATGGAATTATTTACAGGTATTTCCCTGTCAGTGGTTATAATATAGTACAATAATAGCATTTTTATGTGTTCAATAATTGCTACTTTAATTTTTAAATAAATAAACAATTTTATGATTTATTGCTCATAACAGGTATTTTGTTACAGAACCTGAATTAAGACTTAAATTCCTTCAAGCAAGAACATGTTGGTTGGAGCAACAGCTAAATAACTTGGGTAGAGACGATGCAAGGGTTCATTTGACAAAAACTGTAGAGATTACTAGGATTAATCTTTTTAACATTCTTACTCAATATAGTGCAATTTTTAATGATGATGACCACAGTCCGCTCATTGGATCATCAAATAAAACAGAAAATAATACACTTATTTTTAAAAGTTGGTTACAGCATAGAATTTCAATTTTTATTCAAACACTTGATAAACTTTTAAATGAATCTTTGTTGGAAACAATATTTGATCAATGTATGTATTTTGGTCATTCATTTAGCAAAGTGGGCTGTGACTTTAGACCATTAATACTTCCAGTATTCATCAAACACACACATAAAAATTTTCTCAGTAATGTTATAAAAGCTGATCAAAATTTTATACAGAGTATTGAAAAATTTACCCTAATAGATAAAAATAATCCATCTTTGCCTTGGAAGCTTACAAAAGAAGATAGCATAAGACCTCCAGATAATTTATTAGAATTTTATCCATTGGCAGAATATCTTAATAACATTTTAAATGCTTTAAATCAATTAAGGTTATGCCCACCTATTGCATTAATCAATGAAGTTGTAGAAAATCTTCAAAGATCTATGACTCTTGTTGCTAAGGGCTTGCAAAGACTTTATAGTCAAGAACAACAAGCTTTTTCAGCAAATTCTAGAGATGCCTTCACAAGACTGTGCATGTGTTTTTCAGATGATTTATTCCCATTTGTTCAAAAATGTATTCATATAATTTATCCACCAAGTCACATAGCATCAAAATTGGGTGTTACTGTAAAAATTTTACAAGAAGAAGGAATTACTTTTTTAAATAAGGAAGATGTTATCATGCCAATTATTAATTTATTACCAACAAAAATAGAACCTACTTTACCAATTGAACTTGTTAATGAACCAATTGAATTAGAATCTATTGTACCTAGCTGCTAAAGTCAATTCAAATATTAATACAGTTCAGGAATAAAATATTGTATTCCCTAAAAGCTTTAATTAGGTATTTTTACATTATTTACGTATATTAAAGAATTTATTCTTTATTTTAGATTGGTGAAATACCAAATCAAAGTTTTTTGTGAGTGTAGGTAAAATATAGATTTTATTTAATTTATTGTATTATCCCTTATTTAATCTCTGAAAATTATCTAAATAGATGCCGGTTTAGTATACTTAGTATACACATCAAATATATTAGATAGTACAGTTGTTAGGATAAAAATTGATTTATTACTTTTTATAGCATATTAAGATGATCTCCGGCTAGCTATTATTGAAAATTTATATATAGGTTTTTCTTGTTTTATTTGTGTAACGTTAAAAAAAAAATTTTATCAATTTTAACAAATAAAAATGTAGTATATATGGTATGTACAAATTTTTAAAATAACTATTTTTATAGTAAAATTTTTTAGCTGGTATTTGCTGCCCTCGTTACACTCGGTTACCAAATACAGACGCGGGCTGCTAATACCCATTTTCCCCCCTTATGACACAATATACTATTAAAATCAAATGACAATTGTTTCGTATTCCTGCTACTATAATCAAACTACTCATTTTGCAACCTTGTAAAAGGCAACAAACATTGAGGTATAGTAAATAAAGAGTATTATTTGATCACAACCCATCCAAAACCCTGACTGTTTCCTTAAATGTGAAGTTGTTTTTCAACTATTCAGAAAGACTACTGAAATCCTATATATTTTGAATATGGTTTTTGCGTTCTAATTAATAGCAACCTATAAATTAACTTATCCAGCAGTAACGTCTTTTATAGGTACTTGTCAGTAGACGTGTGATTCTTCCGAATACTAACATAGGGAATTGTTTACATTCCCAGAATAATTTTGATTCATAAGTAAAAAGTTCAGAGCTTTTAACATTTCTTGGCTGTCTGCTATAATCTACTTAAACTAGTTTATTATTATTATTGTACTTCCCTTTGTAATATTAAAGCATCTCTTCTAGCCTTACCTTTTTAAGTTCATCACATTTCATATAACCTGCTGCTTCGGTTTCTTCTCTCCAATTTCTAGAAATCGCGCAGTGATCTATTTATACTACAGTTCACGGTCAAAATTGCAGTATTTCCTTGACCGTGAGTTCTTTGCCCTCATCTGGTTGCATTAGGTGCTTCCATAGAAAGGGATAATGCGTGCGCATTAGCGATGGACATTTCGTATCTGGAGGGCATGTCTTTTTGCTCTATAAACAGTCTGCACATTTTTGTTATGCTGGCCCCGATGTTTTACATTTTTTTTAAACTCATGTTCGAACGGGTCCTCCTCAGGATCCGAACAGTGCTAGGATTAGGCCTACCAACCAAAACCACCTCAAAACTCGCCGTTGTTCCCGTCTCAGAATCACTACCCTAGCATACTTCAAGACGGGCGATGGTCCCTCACACACTCTCCATTTATTCTGCCACTCATAAACGTTCTCTTCTCCTAACCATACTCTCAATACACAGTCACTCCGATTCTTTCCTCCAAGTTCTTCAGCACTTCTTCATTCCTCCAGCATCTAAACGCGTGTCCTACATCATCACGCACTTTTCACACACTCCAGTCTCTCTTTTCTCAATCTTGTGAAGCCCAGTCATACTCCACCCTACTTCCATTTCCTCCTCCATCCAATCAATAACAGCCTATTTCATCGCGCCCTTCCACTATAGTCTCCTGGCTCTAGCCATCACGTCCAATGGGTAGGATCTTGCCAGCACCGCTGCTGCTAATCCTCCCATTGTCCTGTACCCTTGCACCACCTTCAGCAACATTCCTCTCTGAACCCTCAGTAGTGGTTTAATCCCAGCATGTACTCCCGCTCTTTCACCCCACACTTCCGCCCCGCAAAGTATACTCTGCTCAATCGTTCTACCAATAACTTTTCTCTTCCATTCTCCCGGTCCTTTCACGTTACACATCAATCTCCCCAGCCATGCTGCTCGAATTTTCGCCTTCTGCGCCGCCTTTGACATGTGGTATTTAAACGATAGTTGGCTATCCAACCACACACTTAGGTATTTTACCGATTCCTCCATGTGAATTTTCTTTCCTTTCACCATCACCTCCAACTCCCTCGCCTTGCTCGCCGATGTTACATGGGTACAATTTCTCCACAGTAGCCAGTCAGTGCCCTATTTTTACTTAAGACTAAAGTCTCTGCAGTAGCCTTTTTACTGAAGGCTTTTATAATGGCCTTTGAATGTTTCAGATCAAGGATATTTTATTTCTCAATAGTTGAACGGCTGTATTATTGAAGTACGTATTTAGGATAAGCTGGGTTACACTCTTAGGTACTCTTGACTGTCTGAGTGAATGTAGATTAGATAGTATGATTTGGCTAGTTGTTTTGCAGATTGGCTACCGCACATTCATGAATGGCGTACACCTTCGGTTGGAAAATATAGAATATTCCCATATTTATATCCATAGATTCCACATGAGTAAGTTTTGGGGACATGCTGTCTGATAGCAATCGGTCATAATTAAGGAGTGATTAATTTAACTACCTCAGGTTATTTGAGGCTCACGTCTTCGCATCCACGCTAATCTACATTCTTGGCAACGCCTGTTTAATATTATTTTATACCAACTATTTTGCACTTCTTGCTTACCATTTTATTGTGTTCTTTACAGCCTGATGATGGTCTGATCTAGACCGAAACTAGTTGCAATAATTGTACATTACTTGAATAAAAGTCTGTGGTTTTAACTTTGCGTTTTATTGGATATTTTCTATTGGATTCAACCACATTTGAGATGGATGACCTATCTAATTTAGTTTATTTGTTATTAAGTAATTCCTTCATAACTGTCCTATATTCTAACATGTTCCTGATTCATCGCACTGCCTGCAATAGCATCTATTTCCTTTTTGAGGAGTCCTCCCACTAGTGTTTCGTTGGGTATATTATTAAACACTCCGTCGTCCTTCCACGACAAGAAAGTCAACTAATGCTATTTCTTGGCAGCCAATGCCTTTCGGACCTTATTTATACAAGGTTTTAATAAGGCAATCTCAGTTGACCTGCCGCTATAGGATAGGCGTATAGGATGTCATGAATGGGATTGCTGATTTCTAAATTTATCTTATAGTTTCACCATGTCCCATTTTGTGGCCTTTCCGCTGTCTTGGATCCATTTGAATACCACAAGAGTTGATTCAGAGATGCCAGTATCTTTATAGCCTGATGATGGGCTCGTAAGATTGAAACTAGTTGTCACATTTAAGAATGAAACATTTGTGGGATTAACTTGTGATTCCTTTGAACCTTTTTGAAATTACTTTCAGTGCATTGCATTACTGAAGTAATATATTAAGTGTTGTAGGGACATTTATAAAATCAGAAATAATTCAAAAGAAAAATCTTCTTTATAAAAAAATTTACGTTGCCTATCTTTTATTTTTGGGTATATAGGCAACTTTTATTACATAAGTGAATAAGTAGTGGCCTATCGTTTAGATTTTATCAAGTAAATAGTGTTATTCAAATTAATAGGAATTTATTGCATCCAGTCAAACAACAATCATTTTATGAACTTATAATAAGTTGAAATTTATAAACATGATTATATTTTCTATTCATGACATTATAACGTATCCATTTTCTACACTTATGCTATGAAAGCCCCTTCCCATATACGCTGGTTTTAAGGGTTGGTTGGTATTTTAGGGTGAAAATGAAAAGCAGGGAAATGAAAATTCCTCCGATTGACGTCTGACAGTCTCCCTAGAATTGTTTTTGTTGTTGTTTCACAGTTTTCCTCTTTATTTTTTAGTTTTTATTCAAATATTTAAAGTGGATAATTATGAAAAATGTGTTTTTGCGTAGCAGTGGCTTGCCATTTAAATTAATTTTCTAAATCAGGTAGGTAACTTACATAAATTATTCATTTATTCATAAGTATTTTTTTTCTGAACGTCTTTATAATGGATACAGATACCTAAATATTGAATAAACAGTGAACATTTACTAAGAGAAACTTGGGGTAAAGTAGTTTACGTATATTTGTTAATTAAAATTATTTGTTATTCTTATATTTTTTATTAATAATATTTAGATTGGTAGCTAATCAATTGTTGACTAAGCTTATTGTAATTTTTGACTTAAATGTATAAAAACTTTTTGTACCTAGGCGCCTTAAAATTTCTGTTGATTAATTGGAGCAATAATTACAATTTAAATTATTAATATTCCTAACGTTTTTTACTGTTTTAGGTTCTACCAAGTTAATTTTTCTATAGATATTCTCTGGTGTTTTCAGTATTAGCAGATATTTCTTTTAAGTGTACTATATGTGTAATAAAAAAATTTATTTCAGCTACGCATAACGCTGGCTAGAGTGTTAGACTATGCTATCACATTCGGCATGGCCTCACCGTTTATCACCTTATACTCTTCAGCGCATGACTACAACTTTAATACACGCCCAATCTGAAGAATCAGGTAATTGTTTATTTTATAAATAATGCATTGTGAACCACATTTTGACTAAAATTAAATACTATTAATTTCTTAGGCATCGAACCCGGACAAATTGCAACAATTACAGGGTCTCTTGCTTCTCTTCCTGGTAATCCTGAATTAGATCAGTATGATACTGATCACACTGACCTAGGAAGTGAAGTTGACGAGGAAGATACTAGAAAGGAACTGTTAAGAGATGTAAGGGGTTTATTTATAATTTGTATATTTATAGACCACGAGGAATCGGCGCATGAGTTCCGAAAACTATTCCATCTCAATTTTTTTCTGCGATCCTCTTCAAATTGCCCTCCTAATGATATAAATGCATGTTGCCATGGCGCAATCCGGTGCCATATTGTTTAAACCGAAATTGTTTAAACAAATGCAAGGAATTGTTATTTTTTAACCGGACAAATGTTTTGTATATTCTTTATTGAAATACCAATAAAAAAGGTCCTATGACTTTTTACGATAAAGTTAATATTTTTAAAGATATGAATTTTTAAAGGTTGGAAAAATCTCAAATTTGGGTACTTTCGACCCATGAAAAATATATTAAAATAAAACATAATGTTTAAGTAATATTTTTTTTAATTCTCTATACAATAGTTAATAATGTTGTTAATAGAGATTTAAAAAAAATTCATTGTTTATATCTTTTTTTTAATTGTTAATTTAGCGCGCTCACAAGTATGCGTCGCTTACCTTTAAGTATTGCTGTCTCTCTCTGACTTATGCGTTGCGTCGGCCAGTCTGTGTCTTGAATTATTATTTATCATTTTTTAAATAAATATTGGAAGTTTTGGTAAAACGAAGGGTTTTTCATTATTCTTAATAAGATGGACTTCCAAAAAGTAAGGGTTAGTACAATCAATTTAATTTATCATTTATCTCAAAAACTATCAACTTTATCAAGATTGTTAAGGAGAGCAATGTTATTAATATATAATTAAATTGTCTACAATTTGTTTTTAATAAGTTTTTTTCTGAAATTAATTTTTTATCAGTTTATAATATTACTTTTTTGTAATTAAAACTGAAAGTCAAGTAAAAGACCCAGTTATTGACACTGCCCTAGTTATTAGGCCAATACAATTTTTTTTAAAAAACCAATAATCTAAAAATATATATTTCAAAAATTATATCTATTAATTTATTAGAATTGATTTGTTTTTTTTAACTAAAATAAAATTGTGTCAGCAACTGGGTCTTTTACCTTAATTATATTGAATAACTTCTTCCAACAAAGGTTATACATAGAGAAAGTATGAAATAATAAAACAAGATACCCAATATATTTTTATTATTTATAGTCTGGTCGAGAAGTCATTTAAATCGGATTTGGGTTACACCGATTTTGGTGTCAATCGATTCGAAATGACAAATATAAAAATGTTCCTGAATATCAAAATCCGTTTTAAAAAATTTCCTATTGTTATTAACAATTTAAGATTTAAAAAAAAGGGGGTTTACATTTTTGCTAATAACTCATAAACTATAATAGCTAGAACAAAAAACTAAACGGATTCTTAAAGGACAGGAAATTTCCAACAAAAAAGTCCCAACTTCCCGAATTGTAGCTCAATTATTTATAGGTCTAAATTATTGTTGAAAATGGTATAAAAAACGTGCGGCGCGTCACCGTCGCAACTACCAAATGACATAAATTATTTTTTTTTCAATAAGTAAATTTTAATAAAAGAAATTTAAAAAATTCTAGCACGAACAGAACATATCAGAGAATAAATTTCTGCAGTAAAATTTTTTTTTTCATTATTTTTCACATTTCTATCCATTTGTTAATCAAAAAATTACATCTTCATTATTACTAACTTTAAATTCGTTACTGTGAGTAAAATAAAAATACAAAAATTTTTTTTTTACCATTGGAATCCTTTATCATAAAGCTACTGAAGAAAGTTACATAATAAAATTTTTAAAAATTGAAATTGTTATTAACAAGCAAAGTAAACAAATGGTATTTTAGATGTGAAAGATTAAAATTTTTTTAAACAATTGTTTACAGTCATTTTTAATACGCTATAAACAATATAAATCCAATTTTTTTAAATGTTTGTGACCAATTGTTTAAAAAATTTTAATAAACAAATGGCTTATTTATCAATTTTAAAAAAAAATTTTTGTCATTCTATTGTTTATTAAAAACCATGATTTAAAAAAAAATTTCTTAAAAAAATTTTCTTATTGTTAATTAACGTTTTTGTTTATTAACAATTGTTTAAATTTAATATTAAGAAATGAAAAAAATCCTAAAAATCATAATTTTCTCTTCTCTACAAAATGGCATTTTTTTTAATTTGTCAGTTAATTATTTAATTGTTTATTAATTAAACAATTTGTTATAAACAATTGCATCAACAATTAATATTTTTTTATAACTCCTCACAACATACTGAATACCATAGTCTACGTTTAATTTTTGAAAAAAAATGTTTTACACGTTTTATTAAAAAATTTAAATAAAATACAAAAAATTTGTCCGGTTAAAAAATAACAATTCCTTGCAATTGTTTAAACAATTTCGGTTTAAGCAATATGGCACCGGGTTGCGCCATGGCAACATGCTTTTATATCATTAGGAGGGCAATTTGAAGAGGATCGCATAAAACATTGAGATGGAATAGTTTTCGCCGATTCCCCCTGGACTATTATTCTTTATTTAATTTATCTGTAAAATAAATCTAAGATGCTACTGTACTATCCATTTGATTTTAGCAATGGCGACAGTTTTTCGACCGATACGATCCAGAAGGATTTGGGGAAATTCCCTGGACAGATTTTTTAAATGCAATGTCACAAGCAGATTTCTGTCAAAAAGTTAGCACAGGAAAAAGGGAGATATTTTTGGAAAAGTTTAGAAACTCCAGTACGGATGCTATTACGTTTCAAGAATTTGTCAACGTGGTAAGTTACAAGTTTCATTAATTCGAACTAGTTTTCTTTTAGTGCACACAAATGACAACAACACAACAATAATTTTCTTTGGTGGAATATTTAGATTTACAGTCCAAGACAAAGTACTCAAATGAATAAAAATTATGCGTACTTCCGTCGGAAGTGTAATTATTATGCTGTTTGTTTCTCGTGTATTATTTCTAACCGTACGTAGATATTTTAATTTTAACAATTGTCCCTGTCAGACCAATCTCTTTATTATTTTTTCTTTTAGTAAAATCACCATTGTATTGGGGAACAGAAAACAAACTTTTTGTTTTGTTTAGTTTATCGATTGGTAATACTTTTACATTTGATTGTGTTTTTTATACCCAAGTGGACGTTGATTATAAATACCTATGCTTATGGTTAAGCTTATCGTTAAGAACGTTAAGGGATAAGAATTTATTAATTAATTTATCTAATTGTGGAAGTAGTTTTTATTTGTATGGAATTAGGAATCTGCACTATCTGGAGGGAGAGGCTGCTCCCCATGTATGTATATGGAAGAAGCAATATCCCAAAATTGGTGTGTATTAATATTAGATCTAGAGACATCTTTCAGAAAGCGAAAGAGACAATAACGTTTTTGCACAGAAAAGGTTGCAATGCACAAAAAGGAGCATGAGAGTATGCAAACATTTATACGGGGTTGGGATAAAGTATGGAACCAAGTAAATATATTTTAAACGAAAAGAACGATATTTATGAAAATTTACAGGTAAGTGCAATGGAACAAAACGCATCTGATGTACATTTTTTTAATAATAATATATGTACTTCCGGTTTAACCGGAAATGCCATCAACTTCTTTAATTTAAATGGGACACTCTGACACCCTATATATTTTTACAGATTTTGAAAGAGCTTGTTATTTTGAATTCATACATACTGAGTTTAATGTAAACAAATTTGTAAAAACGAGGAATAACTCACTGTTAGTAGTACAATAGATGTACATTTCATTATTTTAGAATAATGAGAAACAAAATTACTTCAAATGTTCAAAATGCTCGCCGTTTACTTGCTGACAATATGCCATCCTATTAACAAATTCTTGAGTCACTCTTTCCAAGACTTCTCCACGTATTAGTTCACATTCATCAATTTCTTTATTTAGTAGATCCAAATACTTGTCACCATTCAAGTTTCCGTCGATAAAAAATGGGCCTATAAGCTTATTTTCGACAATTCCCATCCAAACATTTAACTTCTGTGGCATGAATCCAATGAGGATTCTCATTTGACCAATACCTTGAGTTATGGCGATTAACTGTTCCATTTAAACAAAAAGTTGCCTCATCGGAAAAAACTATGCTAGAAGCAAAATTTTCAGCGACATTACAGATGTCCATTAGCCGTTCGCAAAATTCCAGCCGTCGCGTCGGTCAAAATCATCGTATGACAATTCTTGAACCAACTGTACCTTATACGGATGATACTTTTCACTTTTTAATATCTTTCCTACAGAACGTCGATCTTATTGGAACCATTATGTGCGAAACTGTAGATTTCGTGCACAGCAAAAGTTATTTAGATCTCTCACAAAAGGTATAATAATTTTCTCTCTATAACGTTCTTGGTTGACAGTAAGTGGATTCTGATTATCATCTTCAACAAAAAACAGAAAAATAAATTGCTTTCTTCACGTTTTCTGTCATTTCTCTAAATTTACGTATTTTTAGTTTCAACTTTTTAGGTTATAATTTGAAATAATAGTGGTCAATTCAAATGTTTACCACAGTTTACTCCGATCGTTCATAAAGACACCCAAATTAGTAAACTCATAGAGTTAACTCTTACTTAACCCGACTCTCCTTAACTCTACTCGGAGTAAAACTTTATGAACGCTGCCAAAGACGTTTCACTAATGTTGAGTTTACATGCAGTTCTTACAAGGTGATTGCACAACTTGGTTAAAAACACGTCCTTCAATTTCGTTAGTGCATACTGTTTTTCGATGACCTGAAGAACCTTTACGTTGACACAATACACTACCAGTGCGACGAAATTTTTCAACAACAGCTTACATCACACTTTTGCTAGGAGCTGCTTTATTAAATTTTTGTTGATATTTTATTGACACCTGTTCTAAGCTTGGACCATCATTACGACCTTTTCCGTATGAACGAAAACAATGCTCTACCAAAAACACTTTTTCTTCCGTTGTTAGAACCATTTTTAAATCAAATTTAACTGCAGCGTACTATTAATATATCAACTAATGACAATTAAGTTAAATATGACAAATCCATATTACATAAACAACTCCACAGCACTCTCTGTTTCGGTACTGTTTATTTTGGCGGATACCGTATTTCGTGTTCAAATAAAATCTCAAAAATATTCGAAGTAGTTCTTTCGTTTTCTTGCTTTTATAAGATATTGTTTCAAAAAAGGGAAATTATTTAACTTAATGGTAATACACCTAACCTAAACAATTTTTTGCGAAAAAAACATAATAATTTAATACAAAGGTATTAATTATTGATTACAATATTTTTAATGATAGGTAGGTACGCTACTGGTGGATCAATACTTTAAGAGGTATCAGTTATTGAATCCTAGCAAAAGTACTTGGACGGAAATATTTCCTTGTTTCGTACGTACCGTACATTTATAATAGAGGAAAACGCTGATTAAATTACCAGCACACTGTTTTTTAAACGTATTGAAAATGATTATTACCTGCCTACCGGAGGGATATTAATTTTAGATGACTAACCAACTTCCTTTTTGAGAATTTGTCAAGTTATTCGACGTCATGTAAATCAGAAAAACAATAAATTAATTGTCTGAAAAAAGTCGTATTCATTCAGAAATAAGAAAGTTTCAGTAGTTTATTTAAAAGTTTTAATCTAATGTTCTAAACAAAAAATAAATATAACGAGAAAGGTTCAAAGCACTCTATTCGATATAGAAAAATAATAAAAGTTATTTGTATCTAGTTGTGTTTAGTATTTATTGTAACAAATTTATTAAGTATTTCATTTTATGTTGTGTATGAAACTAATCAAAAAAATAAAACTAAAATCAGCAATAATAAAGGAAGGAAATCCAAATTACAATTTTGGTACCCAAAAAAACCTAATTTCCGCCATATCTTACAAACGCATAAAAATGGATATAAGAAAGTAAATACAAACTGACCTTATTTTTCTATGAGGAATCAAATAAAAATATAAAAAATAGGGGTTGCAATTTAAAAAAAAAAGAAGAAATCGTCGTTTTCTCAAGTTAAAATTTAACTCAACGTTGTGACCACCCTGTATAATTAATTTCTTATTTAAACACTATAACTTATAATTTAGGCCCTTAGGTGCAAAACGATGTAATAATTTTTAAATTTTATCAATTGGTTAATTTAAATAATTAACATTTTATTAATCGTCTTTTGGCATTTTTTTTCAAAAAAACTTAAATCTCTCTAAAACTGTAAATTTTAGATACTTGGTACCTTACATATAGTAGCCCTTAAATTTAATCGTCTAACCAAAAAAAGAAAAAAAATGTAGTATTCCATTTAAAATAGTGAAGTTGGTGTCAATTTCCGGTATAACCGGAAGTGCTATAAATTTGAAAATATTTTAGTTGAATTCAGAAGTATCGAAAACCCCTGTATACCAAATTTCATTCATCCCCCATTTCATCCAATTTCCCCATAAACTTCTAGGTGAAGGTCAATATGGGTCACCCTGTATATACTGTATCCGTACAGTATGGAACAATTTCATTTTTAGCTACAAGCAATTTTAAGAAATACTTAATCCTGAAACACGTCGATATTTGATTTTAATTTACCGTATTTTAATATAATATACAGGGTGAGTTACTTTCGAGTAATGATGTCACCGTAATTTTTTTTTAAATGGAACACTCCTAGCTGATCTGATTCCAAAAATGTATCACATGTTGATTCCAATTGTTACAGGGTGGACAAAAGTAGGTACAATAGCTTTGTGTGTGCTCATAAATTTTTCCCTACCATTTTTTATTAGTAAAATTAACAATATAAAAAAATACTTATTGCCTATTCAGAACAATAAACAACTAAAAGGTTGTATTAACTTTCACTATTTATTCTATAAATTGCAATTTATAGAATAAATAGTGAAAGTTAATACAACCTTTTAGTTGTTTATTGTTCTGAATAACATGAATTTTCACACAGTAAGGGTTAGTACCATAAACTTATTGCCTATCATACAGAATATGAAAGAAATTATTTCTTATCAATTTAAAAAACATAAGGTCTGCCGCAACCAAGCAGAGAACCGTTCTCGTACACAGAATCCCACTGCGCACAAAAATTAGCAATTTAGAACGGTTCTCTCCTTTTTTGTGAAATGTTTATTGATGTTCAGTGACAGTTTAGTACTACGATATTTTTGGTATTCGTAAAAGTTTATTTATTGCTTATTCACATTCATATCCTGTCCGCTAGACAATAAGTATTTTTGATTATATTGTTAATTATTTAACTATTAAAGAATGTTACTTTATGAGCACACACAAAGCTTTGGAGTATTTGTTGGATGTAGAACGAGATGTGATTTACATTTAGGAGATTTAAAATGTTAATATATATTTATTACTTCTGACAATACAATATTTATTTACGATTTTGTGATAAATCCAACAAAAATATGTATAAATGAGTGTAATTCACAACAACACGCTCTTCCATAGCGGACCTTTGTTCTTTACCATGTGTTTCATATTCAATCTTTTGCCTTAATTCTCTTTCCATCTTCGTTTGTTCTTCTCAGCAGTTTTTACTTTGGCCACTCGATTTATCTTGTCTTTTCCTTGGTACACTTTCATTACTCGACCCAGTGGACATTCTGTTCGTTTTGTTTTGTCATTTCCGACCATACAACGCCCCCCAACTTCAAAGACTGAGCTTTCAAATTTTTGGCCAGCATGTACTAGTTCTGTAAGGTACTCACTTTTAAATATTTTCTTTAAAACTTCATTTTGTAAATAATAAAGTTTGTGAATCTATAATATCTACGAGGGTTGTCTGAAAAGTTTCCGACCTAACAAAGATACCTACTAGACATTTTTTCTTCAAATTAATTTTTATTTTTCTACATAGTCTCATTGTAAGTCTATACACTTCTCCCAGCGATGCTCCCATCTCTTCAACCCGTCCAAATAGTACTCGGCGTCTTTCTTTGCAAAATAGTTGTTTACGAAGGTGATAGCCTCCTCATTCGACGAAAATCTCTGTCCTCCAAGCGCAACTTTTAGCTTAGGGAACAAAAAAAGTCCCTTGGGGCTAGATCTGGTGACTAAGGAGGGTGGTCAAGCAGTTCAAACCGTAATTCGTAGAATTTCGCCATAGCAACCGCTGAGGTGTGAGACGGCGCATTGTCTTGGTGATACAAAATTCTTTTTTTCTGCAAATGTGGCCGTTTTTCCGCAATTTCTGCCTTCAGCTTGTCAAGTAATAATGCGTAGTATGCTCCCGTAATGGTTTTTCCTTTTTGAAGATAATCGATTAAGATAGCTCCATGGTTATCCCGGAAAACAGTTGCCATCACTTTCCCAGCCGAAGGAACAACCTTTGCTTTTTTTGGAGCCGATTCCCCCTTCGCAGTTGACTGTGTTTTTTGTTTCTGGAGTATAATGGTGTATCCAAGTTTCATCTACAATAATTAATCGGCGCTAAAAGTCTGATTTATTGCGCTTTATTGTGTTCATTCGAACACGTTTTTGGTCCAAAGTGAGCAAACGCGGCACCCAACGCGCGGACAGCTTTCTCATGCCTAAATATTGATTCAATATGTGATAAACACGTTCTTTGGACATGTTTATAGCCTCTGCTATCTCTCTAATTTTAATTCGACGGTTGTCTAGCACCATTTGGTGAACTTGAGCGATATTATCGTCAGTGGTTGAAGTTTTTGGACGTTCCGAACGTTCATCGTCACCCAAGCTGATACGGCCACGTTTAACTTCAGCAGCCCAAAATTTTTCGGTCGTAAATGATGGTGCAGAATCCCCGTAGGTACACAGCGTCCAACTCGTCTTTGATTTGCGTAGGCGTATTGCCTTTCATAAACAAATATTTAATGACAGCTCGATACTCGATTTTTTCCATTTTCATAAAACACTCACATCGACTCACTCAAATGATTGTCAAACAACAACTGCGCGTCCAAAATGGCTGAAATTTTAGTGGGTACCTTTCAAAGCATGCGCAAACACATTTCCCAACTTTTGTTTACGAGTGCTGCCATATTCATGTTGAGGTCGGAAATTTTTCAGACAACACTTGTAAATCAACAACTTCATTAGATTCTCCCTGTACAGGCTTTAAAAATCTAGATGGGCTTAAAATGTTCCAATTATCATCGGAAACATAGGTTAGTGGTCTTCGATTTATTACTGCTTCAATGTCACAGAAAATTGTATAAAGTTCTACATAGTATAAAGAAGCAATATTAGCCCCATGAAAATTAGTACTGTTGTCTAAATAAATTATTTCTGGTCCACCCCTTCTACTTATAAATCCTCGCAAAGCATATAAAAATGTTTCTGTAGATAAAAAATGAACTAGTTCTAAATGAGTTGCCCTGTATATTGCACAAATAAAAAATACTACCCATACTTTACTATTATCTTTTAAAAACAAATGACCCATTAAATCTATGCCAATCATTTCAAAAACACCATTTTTAATTCTATTTTCAGATAATGGCGCAGAAGGCATTTGAACTGATTTAACATTTTGTTTTTATACAAATACCACCTTTAGATACCACATCTTTAATAGCTTTTTTGCCTCTAATTATCTATAAACGTTCCCTAAGAATACTCGTTAATATTTTTGGGCCTGCATGACACTGTAATATATATATTCTTCTTGAATAATCTTCCTAACTATCTCGTGTTCATTTGGCAAAATTATAGGATATTTAAAATCTTCAGGAAAATCACCATAAGCTAATCTCGTTTTTAGTTTCAAAATTCCGTTTTCATTCCTACAAATCTGAAACCTTTTTAAATTTTTCAAATTATTTATAATACTCTCCTTTTGTACTAACTTGTATAATTTTCCGACCTTTCTAATTCTTCCGACGTCAAGTATTTTCCTTTATTTCGATTTGTCATGTTTTTAATATTAAAATAGAATCTTAATATCCAAGCTAGCATTCTTTTTATCTTTGAATACTTTGAAAAATATCTCAATTCTTGTGAAAACTTCACATTATTTCTGTTACATTAGCACTTATTATTTTACTTTCTTGATATACATCTTCTGTTATTGCGTTAGGCCATAGTTATCTATTATCCTCAAGCCAATTAGGACCATTCCACCATTGTTTTTCATTACAATCTCGTGACAAAATTATCGGCTGTATTCATGACACCTGGTACAAGAATGATTTCACTAGTCGACTGTAGTTAACTTTGTTGTTTCCTTAACTCTGTTTACAAAAGTATTTCAATTACTTTTTGTTTTTATCCAAGTTAATGTCACCAGAAATATGTAGGTTTTTCTTTCAGATACTCTATTTGTTTTACATTATTGGCTAGTCCGGCTCCAATAAGAGCCGCCATAAGCTCAAGTCTTGGTAGTGTGATTCTCTTCACAGGAGAAATCCTTGACTTTGCTTGTAAAAGCTTAACTAAAACCATATCTTCAAATTCGAGTCTAAGAAAAATGCAAAAAGCATATGCGTATTTACTAGCATCTATAAAATCTGCAGACTCATATATTTTATATCTTTTTCTTCTTCTCTATGTTCTGATATATGTCTAGGAAATATACATATAGGCTTAAAAATTTAATATTTTTTAATCAATCTTCGAATTTTTTCATTATATCCTCCGGTAATTTTTTATCCTATGAAATTTTTAACTTCCAAGTTTTCTGCAATAAAAGCTTTGGTAATAATGTAACAGGCTCTGTAAAACCAATAATGGGGTCAAAAATCTTTTGAGCCGCAATAATTCCCGTTTAGCCTTTGGTCTAAATTTTGAAAGTCGCACATAAAATTATCATTTTTTAAATCCTAAAAAATTCCTAAAACTGACAAAATATTATCAAAAGATCTAAAATTATTTTCACATGTGTTATTATATGTCCACCGTCTTAATTTAAAATTTGTCTTATCTAGTAAATGTTTTTATTCAACAAAAAATTTAGGAGCTGAGAATATAGGAGCTGTTAAAATAAAAGGACTAGGTTTCAGGCCAAAAACAACTCTGCAATGTCTATATATACTAAGTGCCATAAAAATCCGAACACCCAGTTTAAATTATTTTATTTTAATAAAATTTGGTGAATTTATTTATTTTACTGAAATAAACAATTGATAAAATTTTCAGCCTTATCAGTTGAAGATTCCGGTTTTTAAACTGGCTTTTTTGAAATCCTCTAACAATCCAAAAATAAATATTGTAGCAATATTGTAAATATTGCAAATTTTGGCTCTTGACATTCTTTACGATTGGTTACGATGCCTAGGGTACGGAGACCTGTACGATTTCGTTAACTTAGTGAGTTTGATAGGGGTCCTATAATGGGACTTCAGGAAGCTAGATTTTCTTTTCGGTAAATTGCAGTTAGAGTGCAAAGAAGTGTAGACACCGTGATTAGGTGTTGTCAGGCATAGCTCCGAGAAGGCCGTACGCAAAGAGCAAGGGGCTTTGGACGCCCCCATAGAACAACAGACCGTGAAGATCGCCGCCTAAGATTATTGGCCTTAGGGGACCGTTTCTTTACTACCAGGTCCATTGCAAATGAATGGTTTGCAGAACACGGAAGACCTATTGGCATGCGAAGTGTTTACCGACGAATAAGAGAAAAAATGAAAAGTTCAAGTTACCGTCCACCCTGTATACAAAAGGGAACATAATTAATATTTAATAGAATACGGTGATATTGTATCACATTACCAAACTCTGTTAGGCAAAATACTTTTTTTTTCTTCAACGTACAATAAGATACAGTGCGTTGATTTACCTACGATTTTCACATAAACTAGTCCATAACTTATCTGAACGACTCTGTATAACGTATCAAAATCCTGTATAAAAATCTTCAAAAAAATGTGAGCAGTCCGAATTTGGTATAATATACAGTGGTTTCCATTTAGAAAATCATGTTTGGTTTGTAACACTCTGTATAGTTTAAGGTAATTTCAAAATTTGGACCCTAAAAACATCTACTATTTTTATTAATAACATTGTTTTATATATTTTAAAATAATCCATATGCCGAACTTTGTCGTAAAGTTGGTACCCTGTATATAATCCCTTCTTAGGTATAATCCTTGATTATATAGGTACACAATTAGTCTCACAATTAGTCTCTGTACTCAAGGGTATAATGAATGAGAACTTGGTAAACTAGTATATAAACTAGTGTGTATTGCTTGGTTTACCACTTACCAAAATTATGCACTATATTTCTGACTGTACTTTAACTAATTTATTCCAAACTGTTTATTTTTATATGTTGACCAAATCTTATGGAATTATTTTCTGAGAACACGCATTGTACCTAACATAACTTTAAAATTGCTCTTTACTACACTTCTTCATGTTTGTTTGTTTATTAGAAATAGGTAGCCATTGCTTTATTGATGTTTAAAACCTTTGCACAACTCAAAAGTATAATTTTTTTTGGAAGGAAAAACATATTTTGTTTTTACAAAAACATTTACCCAAATATAAATGTCTTTATTTACGCCCATGTATGGGCATACAAAATAATTTAAAAACAGGAAAGTGCAGACAACATACCCAGGTGTTTGAGTAACCAGAGGATATTTGATATTGCCCGGTGCTTTGTCAGAAACCATCTGCCCTACTAAGGACGCGTGCCTTGTTTCGTCTAATGTTTTCACCCCCGCCCCAAGTGACGTGAACCACATTGTTGAATAAAAACAGTAACAGGAGGTATATGTCTGAAATAAAATACCTGCCTGTATTTTCAAACCTTTCAATTATTTGTGCCCTCACAAATAAAACTTATTTTCGTCGAAAATTACATTTTAACCACTTTAAGATTTAATTAATTAAAAGTAGAAATGAAACTAGTAATTTGCACTAGACATTCATTACTAATTGGAAATAATTCAATGCTAGAATCCCGACTTCAAATTATGAAGATTTAACCCAAAACACCTAAATAAAATGTAGCTGCTTACTGAGTTACATAATGTTTTGTTTAAAAATTTAAAAACTATTTGGGTTCAGTACTTTAAGACTGTTTTACGTATTCATTTCATATTTGGCAGAAAATGTAGAAACTATACACCCTACAACGTTTCTGGCTGCCACCAGAAGCGTACGACAGGGGCAAGTGACAGGTTAATCGTTCCCAAATTCTACGCCACTGGCGGAGCAGAAATTTTAGCACAATTTTTCGATTCTCCAATACTTTTTACGTAAATAAAGTACTCTTTTCATAACGATAAAGTCAATATTTCTCGAGATATTTTAAGTTAAACATGAAGCTGCCCTATTTTAATGAGTGATAACTACTTATGTCGATGTTTTGGACCAGTGAAATTGCATTTAATACGCAAATGAACGGATGAATTGAAAAGAAATTGTGGTTCTGAAAATTATAATCTAAATAGAAGTAGGTACCTACAATTTTATTAACATATCGGAAATATCAGAAACGAAAAGTACCTAAAAACCTTTTATAACAAATGTTCTATGTGACCTCCGTTTACATCAACAAGCTTATTCATTCTTTGGCTGAATGATCTTCTTACATTGAAAAATATGTTGGGTTGATTGGCAATAAAACTAGCCGAATTTACAATTTGCCGCCATAGTTACTGACGAGTGTTTATTTCTTGTGAATATACCTACTAAAGATTTCATTTGACCCCAAAAATAAAAATCTAGGGGGTTACCTTCAGGAGTTCTAGGCGGCCACGGAAATTCTTTACCTCTGCCAATCCAACGATGAGGAAATTGGTTATCGAGATAATTCCTCACTATCATCTGATAAAGAGGTGTTGCTCCATACTGCATGAACCACATGTATATTCTTCGATTAAGTGGCAATTCCTCGAGATGATCGAATAAAGTTGTTTCTAAAAATTGTAAATATGAGTTACCATTCAAATTTGCTGGTAACTCATATGGACCCAACAAACTATCTCCAAAGATACCGTACCATACATTTATCTTGAATTCATGCTGAAAATGTGATTCTCGGAAAATATGGGGATTTGCAATATCTCAATTGTGACTGTTTCCCTAGTTAAAAACTCCTCTGCGAGTGAATGTGGCCCCCTTAGTAAAAAGAATTTTGTCAAAAAAATGTCGATTTTCATTTTTTTATTCGTCATCCAGCAAAATTCATCCTTGAAGGATAATCTCTAGGCAATAAATTTTGTACCGTTGTAAAATGGTACCTAATGTCGTAAATTTTCCTTTTTTAAAATTCGCAAAACTGAAGATTGACTTACTCCAGTCATTGCTGCTAAACGCCGAGTACTTAGTTCCGGATTTTAGCAACTCGCTCTAAAATTTCGTCCTCCTGATTCACAGTTATTATTTTCGGCCGTCGCATACCACTATTACGCTTGAATTGTCCAGTTTCTCCTAATCGTCGAAAAATATTGCTGAAAGTTTGCCGATTGGGTTGAACTCTGGATACATATGTTGAATCTGTGAGCAGCAGAAACACAGGAATAATTTTCTTGTACATAAACACAAAGCATGTCTCGCATTTTCAGATTAGTAAAATTGTCGTGTCGACGCATTCTCACTTAACTTAACTTTAAATTTTACAACAATCACAATTTCATAAGCAACAACTAAGGAATAGCTATGACAGCAATGACAGCACCCCACTATATCGAAGCAATTGATTCAGACCAGAGCCAACTAATATCCATCAAATGCCACTTATCTGGCATTATCCTTATCAGGATTCTAGTATTAAATTATCTCCAAGTAATGAATCACCCTGTATATATGTAGGTATACATTGGTAAACTGTACACAGTTTTTAAAATTGGTCCAAAATTTTACTAAAAGTTCGTTTTGAATCCTACAACATGCTCGTATATTAATTGATATCATTACATGATTTTATGAGAAATGATTTTTAAAAGAATATAACATAAATGAACATAACCATTTAGAAAAAAAAAATAAACACATCACCTTGTTATGTTTATGAATAGGTTTACGTCTTATGTTTAAATTATGGAAATCTGTTCTAAAAATGCTTTTTGGGTAGATTACCTAAGTAAGTTGATATATTTTTATAGTTTTATAACAGAAATAAATGTAAATAATTGATTAAATTGATTGTACTAACCCTTACTTTTTGGAAGTCTAGCGAAACGGCTGTCATTAAGGTTAACAAATCAATTTTTTAAATAAATATTGGAAGTTTTGTTAAAACGAAGTTTTTTATTATTCCTAGTAAATAATTGATTCCCGATGCAAGTGGTTAAAATCATAATAATATATTACAGCCGTAATTATAGCAAAATTTTTCTTCCTTTTAATTTTTTATTACTTATTATATTATTATACAGGGTGACCCGTAATTTAATCGTAATTTAATAATAGAGATGTTTTTAATATTTGTGAAAATGTAATTTAAATATTCAATATTAAAATTGGCATTTTAAAGGGTGGCTGTATCTTGCAAACAAATTATTTACAAAGAAATACAGACACACGAAAGTTTAAGAATAGACGTTTGATTCCATTGGCGGTCCATATTTTGTTAAATTATAGCCCCAAAAAAAGTTGGGGGGTGAAAGGGGTGTTGATCCCCTCTGAAAATCCATAATAAATCAAAATAATTGAATACAACTGTTTCAATTTATTGGGTATTCTCTACTAGTATTTCCTATAAATGCTCATACATTAACGTTAAACCGTTTTAGAGCAATGTTTAAAAAAATTATTTAAATTTTTAACTTTAGCACGCTGTAGTTTTTTTGTGTGCACTATTGTATATAGGTAAGTGGGGTTCAATCAACATATTTTTGACCCCAGAATCTGTGGTATAATTTATGACCATTATTATTGGGACACCCTGTATATAATATTTCATTATTAGATAACTGCCTTATTAGAAGATCTCTGAAAGGATTATAATTTTTTTAACATTAATTTTGTCATCAACCTAGATGACCTAGTTTTGTCTTTGTGGATACCTATATTAGGTAATTTATTTTAGTATTTACCTACCTATTACAATGACACGAAGGAACATCTTATTTCTGATAGCAGCTGAAGAAAATCATTATTTTTTGAACCTGGTAGGTAACAACACAGTAATTCATTTTAAATCTCGAAATCCCTTTTATATAATTCTTTTTCATGTAGGTATATATCGGGACAATACGTTTCGGACCTTTCAAGTTAACCACACAATACATCACGGTATCTAATTATATGTAAAAGATGAGAGTGTCAGTCGACAAAATGAGTTAAGACATTAATTTGAAAACTTCTGGGGACGGTTAATTTGGATTTCTTTAAAGCCGACGATAGTGTAGGTGGTCTGTTTGTAAAGTTTAATTCGATTCGCCGGAATGTTGAATGTTGTTTTTTGTTAGGTTTTTTATTTACGGATGTGTATTTAAGAGCGTTCTTTAGGCTTTCATTTACTAGGTTCCTGCTAACTTTTTTATTAATTAACTAATTAAAATTTGGTTTTCACCAAAATATAGAGAGAAAAATTTAGTATTGTGGATGCTAAAAATATATATTTTTTATTCGATTTACATATTTTTTCTTTGATATTTAAGTGCAAGTTTTTAAAAATTTTAAGTTTCCACATTTCTATATAACATTTTAAAATTTTTGATCAGAATTTTTATTTATTCTGCTCTAACTAACATTTAAAAGGGATCAGAGGCGTCGGGTCCATCAGTATAAATTGGCAATATATTTTATACCTGTTATCAGTTTTGGTTAGCAACCCTAGCGGTTATTTATTTAAATATTTTTAAATAATTGTGATTTCACCATTTTGTTGGTTAATCAATCTGATATGATGTACCAATATAACTATGTTTTGCCGGTTAGTCCATTTGCCCTATTTAATATTCATAGAGAGTATTATTTTAATCCACTTTGCGTTCTCAGGATATAAGAAAAATAGCTTTTGTTAGTAAAATCAGTTTTATAACATTTACGTGTTTCTACAAGATAGGTACGTTATTTTAATCGATAAAATTAATTGTTGATTTTAACCGTTAATCCAAATACTGTTGAAAACTCAATTGATTAAATTAACAAAAGAAAATTAATATACCACAAGAAACATACAGAAGATATCTACTATTTTATATTTTTATTGTTAAGTTAAACACAATCCTTAGATGAAATGTTTTAAGTTTATTATTATTTTAAGACATATAGGAGTTATATTCTTTGTTTTAAATAGGATGAATGAAAAGTTTTTTGTTCCCAGTTAGTAGCAATTTTGCTGTTTTTATGTTTGTACCTATTTGTATATTTAGAAATAATATAAAGAATAAGATGTGTCTTTTCTAAAAACTATTTTTATGTGTGTGTATTAGTAGTTATATGAAACTTCTATAGAGCGGGTCACAGTTATTATGCAGCGTGGCCGGCATAGGCCAATGTAAATCTTATGGGCGAATATTCAACACTGTTGCCGCTTTGGTTACGGCTTGAACCACAATTAACTCAGCCAATTTATTTTCGTAGAAACGTTTTATTATGAATTTTGCAAAACAGATGTATTCTATATAATAAATATTATTAAAAAATGGAATTCAAATCTATTTATGTAGATTGTAATCAGTATATACCTGATCACTTGATGAAATAAAGTACTGGCTACTGGAAAAAGAGAGTTACTTTGAGGATGATTATTTAAAAACAGAATTATTGGCTACTGCAAACGCGTTTAGAGAGCAGTACGACGTAAGAAAAATAGACGACATTGCAACGGAACATAATATAACAGTCCTACGATTACCACCTTATCATTGCGAATTAAATCTTATTGAAATGGTGTGCAGCCAAGTGAAAGGATATGTGGCTCGTAATAATAGTACTTTTAAAAAAGAGGATGTGGAAAAACTTATAAAAACAGCGTATTCGCAAGTAACCCCAATGCAATGGTCTAATTATGAAAAAAAGGTAGAGAAGACAGAGGAAAAGATGTGGCAAACAGATCATTTAATGGAAGACATTGAATAATAATAAATCTAAATGAAGACGATGAAGATGAAGACTTGGATGAAGATGAAGATCAGTAATATATTTCTTAACCCTCAAATGTTCCATTCAATTTTCATTTATTTTAGTTATTACCTGCTAATCATTGTCATTTTTAAAGTTTAATTTTAATTCAAGTTAAAATACGTAATTATTAATTCATTTACTTATTCTATATTTTGTTTGTTACAACAACCCGCCAAAAGAAGAAAAATCTTCGGAAAAATCATCGAAACGTCGGCAAGATTTCATTAGCTTTTCTCTGTTAATCGTTCTTCCTTAAAATTTAGATGACAGCTGACTTTTTTACCACTCGTCTTGTAATTTATGTATATATTATTATTATTGACATATTTTTATTATTAATTATATTATTATTTCATAATTTGACAAAGGTCTTTTGTAAGGCCGCTGTATTTATTTATTTCTTTATACGTGATAATTAAACGTATAAAATTTGAATATTTTAGCGGATTTATAATATTTTTCTTTAAACGCGTAAAATTTATCTAAAAGCATAATTATAGATATTCTTAATTACTCACTAAACGATTTTGAAATGAATAATTTAGTCAACATTTAAATCATAATAGTAACACAATGGCAAGTTATATTCCCGCGCCAGTTGGAACCAAATTCGAAGAACATGCCGATATGGCAACGCCGTCGTCCATAAACGCAATGCTGCATAATAACTGTGACCCGCTCTATAGCTCAAATATTTTGCAATGTTTACTATATTATTTTGTTCTGGATGCTCACAAATTAAAAGCAATAATTATTAAAAACGCCTTGATTTTGTTATACAAATTTCTGATTAGGGTAAATTTTATAATACACCATTAGATAGTATTTTTGATTTTCGATACCCTGGTTACAAAAAGATGGTTAACCCCACTCATAATAAAATTGTATAATCCTTTAAGCAACTGTACTTTATTCTAACAAAACAGTTTTCATCAATTTAGTCATTTTACCTTCAATATTTAAGGACAGTTAAAGTGCAATTTGATTGAAGGGACATTATACCAATACCAATACAATATATAATACTTATATATAATATATATAATGCGTTTATTTCAAAAAATAATATAAATTATCTTTTTTGCTGTCAACAAAACGCTCTTATTTATTTTTATTGAAATGCTGCTAGCAAGATTCGAAAATAGCACCCCAGAACGTTGACATGGATGTTTTTCTCACGGATCAGGGTCTTGGTCGAGGCCGAGACACTATATGACTCACACAATACAATCAGAGACAATGCATGTATAAAATGGTGAGTGGGCGAACGTGTGTGTGTTCTTTTGACCAAGCCCAACAAAACCATCACCGTCAGTTTCAACGACTGCTCCCCATATGGATTAATACATAATGTAGGTTTAAAAATTTCGTGAAATGTATTAGGCGATGTGTTACAGAACTACCTAGAAACCATTAATTTCTAGAGGTGAAAAAAATTATTAAAAATCTTGGGGACGGTAATTTCCATTAAGTTTAAGTGTCTACCTGTAACGGCTAGTTATGGTGGGTGTTTCAGTTAACGTGTAGATTTAAAAAAATCTCTTGACAGATTTTGATACAGATAAGCCATGGAAATAGTTTTAAAATGAATTAAAAGATTGTATTTTAGTGCTGATACACCATTAAGCTTCATTCAAAACCAACAAATTTCAATTACAATTAGTACTTAGAATTAGTAGTAAAATTTAAATTAAAGAATAATTATGATCGTTCACAATGTCCAATAGTTCCAAATTAGTAAAAACAAGCTACGAGAAAAGCATATAGGTATTTTTTGAAGATAAATGTTAACTGCTTAATTTTAAAGAGTAAATCTTCTAAATGCGTTTTCTCCTAATTACGAAAAAAATCAGTCGTTTTGTGCAGAATACCCACGATATAATATGTAAAAGCATCATTAACCAAACCTCTAAAGTTAGGTTGCTCAAGAAATTTGACATTTCACAATTACAATTAGTGCTAAAAGTTTGGACATTGAAAAGTACTAGTTGTAAATGTAATTGTAAGTATAAGTGGAATCACTAATTTAAAAGTTGTGAATGATGACATTGTTAGTCATATGCCAAGATTTTTGCTACTAATTCTAAGTACTAATTGTAATTGTTGTGAATAAAGCTGTATACATACATAAAGCTATTGGTTTTTTTTACTTTTAATTAGTTTTATTCTTAATAAAAATGACTTGTCAATGCTGTGCACTCAGCTACTCCTGTCTAATAGAAAGAGTGGAAATGTATCTTTACTTTATTAAAAAAAGCTTGATCTGAACGCAAAATTTAGAAACGAGGAGTTTAAATGATTTTATTTTTATAAAATTTTGTATAAGTACTGAAGAGTAATAAGTAAATGATATAAATTTCAAGATTATTGCATTGCTTTAATCCCTTTTACCTTTAATAATGTGTTACGCATTCTCCAACGCTACTAAGCATGCTTCTGATCAGATGGTCAATGTCCTCTTGTGGTATCTCATTCCAGGCAACCACCAACTCCTCTAGAAGTTCTTCTAGAGTCTAAGGGAGGACATTGCAAATTGAGCAATCTCCTACCCATCATATCCCACACGTGCTCAATTGGGGATAAGTCGGGAGATCTTGGTGGCCAAGGTAACAATGTGACATCATTATGTTGAAAGAAGTCTATTGTGACTCTTGCGACATGTGGTCGGGCATTATCTTGTTGGAAAGTTGGATTTGCCAGGGTGTCAAAATAGTGTAAAAGAAAACCGTGAATTTCTCCTTTCACCTCGTCGTCTTCTAACCCTCGCTCGATCATCTTGCATGCCTAAACAAAATCGAGACTCGTCACTAAGCCGACGTAAACACAGCAATACTTTTTTATAAATCATATATAAGATCCATTTTTGACTATGGTTGCATCTTGTACGGATCAGCAAGTAAACAAATTTTAAACAAAATAGATATTTTTCAACGTACTGCTCTTCAAGTCTGCGTGGGAGCCATGAAGTCAACCCCAATATCGCCTCTACACGTTGAAACATTAGAACCTCCGTTAAATTTTAGACGTGATTACCTCAGCGAAAAATTCATAGTCAAAATTGCATGTATAGACGACTCATTATATTCAAAAATTGGTTCTCTAAATACAGACGATCTAACAAAAAGCTATTGGAGACATAAAAGTTCACCACCTTTATGCACAGCATTGAGAACTATGTGTAACAACAATTACATAAATATATCGAGCAGCCTTAATATAAATGACTTTTTCTCTTGTCTGTATGAAGCTAACATCCACATACCAGTATACTACGAAAACTCCGTATTAGATTCATGTATTTTAAACTTATATTTACAAAAATGGCCCGATTCCGTAGCAATATATTCAGATGCATCGAAAATGTCCACAGGTACTGGTTGTGCTTTCTATATTCCGTCCATGGGGATTGAAAAATGTTTTAAATTACCATTAAATTATTCAATTTTCACAGCTGAAGCAAGTGCAATACTAGAAGCTTTAACCTATTCAAAGAGTATACATAATAATTCATTAGTTATTTTATCCGATTCACAATCAGTTTTATCTGCAATTCAAAACTCAAATATACCTATAAACAATCACAATCCTTTTATTTATCAGATTAAAAAAATTCTTACTGAAATTATGAATGAAGACAAAGTCATTAACTTTATTTGGGTAAAAGCTCATACTGGTATTAAATATAATGAACATGTAAATTCTATGGCTAAAGCAGCAACTCTCATTTCTACAAATCTTCAAGACGATAAATTACCAGTTTCTGACGCCTTTCTTATCTGTAAGAGAAATCAAATAGAGCAATGGAAAATCTGGTGGAAGACCTTTTGTAACCAACACGCAACACAATATACATCTAACCAACCACAAATTTCAACTTCCAGCTGGTTTAAAAACAATACATATGATAATGTTCCTCGTAAATATATAACAACGCTTATTAGATTAAGATTTGGGCATGCTTGTTATCCAGCCCATCTGGCGAAAATAAATGTTTTTAATTCCAATTTATGTGAAACATGTCAAGCAGAAAGTGATCTAAACCATATATTTTTTCATGTGCTAAATATGTGCAGCAGTACCAAACTTTATTGGACAACTTAAAAACGCTTGAAATTTTTCCTCCTTATAAAATAGTCAGTCTTCTAGCAAGTAAGAATAAAAAAGTGTATGATTGTTTGTTTCAATTTGTGCAGGATACTGGTTTATTTTTATAATTTAACAATGTCGTTACCTTTGTTTTATCCCAATTGTTATTTACCTACTTTCCGTGACCTAATTAGTGTACGTAAACTAAATGTCCTGATGGGTCCCTGGACAAGAAGCGAGTGTCCCTGTTTATCCTTTTGTTGTGTTTACAAAGAATACAAGGCAACTGGCTAAATAGCCTTATGCTCAAGCAAAAAAGAAATACCGATATAATGGAGGCAAAATTCAATAATTTATGATATGATGAGATAGAGTCTCTCTGGTTTTAGAGGCTGCGTGTACATTTTAGTAGTTCAGCAGAAAAATTCGTACCATATCAAATTGTTTTTTTTTTCTATTGTAAAAGCAATCGCTCTATACCTAGTGTCGTTAAGATTCAGTCAAAAAATTGGAGAAAACATTATTTTCCTACTATTTTCACAAAGAAATCATTTAAAAAAAATTGTATACGATGATGTTGTCTTTAAAGGTTAAATAAGGTGTTATCAAACTGAAGTCCACCTGCTCCGTAGTAGACAAAGACTACACTGATGTTGGATCTTGAATCACCGATAGTTAAACAAAAGGACACTGTAATTTCCCTACTTGAAGTAGACGTAGTCGACGGAGCGGTAAACAATAGAAAGCATTTCCGCCACGAGCCAACTGGGGTTCCGCTACGCAAACACGCCATTGGCAGTGGTTTGAATGAACTGGAAAACACCTGCCTAGAAAAATAACTTATATTCGTGTTCCGTTATCAATTAGTCTGGTGTAGTATTTAAAAGCAAATTTAAAAAAAAATTTAGAGTATTATCTTTTGATAAGAAAAATCATAGGCCGTTATAATTTTGAAACAACGTGTACGTCAATTCTAAAATAGTCCAGTAAAATAGTAAACTTGCATGTTAATGCAGTAAGCGGAATTTTTGATCGAAGTGAACCTAAAATTCTGTTTTCGGTTGAAATATTGAAAAAGGGAATAAAAACAATTTTACTTGCAAATGCCTTTTAAAGAATTTGTTGCATAATTTATTGTTTGGCGATTGCGGTGTAATCATATAGGTGAAGAATGCCACGAAATGAAAGATGTAATTAGTATATTACACAACAAGGGTAGAAAGTTTTGGTCCCTGCGAAGAACCGTTGTCCCCAATAGCAGTGATGAAGGTTTAACGTTTAGGTACATACTCGAGTAGCTAACCAATTTTATTTCTCACAGGTACCGATTGTAAAAATGTCATTTTCGATTAAAAATGGGAAATACGAAAACGCTTTTAAATATGGTTTAAAAATATCAGTCGTTGCATTGTCCCTCTTGCATACTGTTCTAAAATGATAACTATGGAAGGACTCGGCTTTATTTATCGTCTTGTTCTAAATTTATTATTGTACACAAGTATTTTTATTTTAATATTAGTTTACAAAATTGACGCTACTGTCAGAATAGAGTATTAGTGTTATATTTATATTACGTCGAATCAAATTTTAAATTATTTTAGAAATTTAGCAACAACAAAAATAGCAGAGTATTGCTTAAAGGAACAGATATAAAATTTAATTAGTTCTTCTATAATATATAGGGTGATTGCGCCAGTAGTCGGCCACTTAAGAGTATTTTGATGAATGAAGTATAAATTGCTTGTAATCAATAAAAAAAAGTAAAATATTTATTGTAATTTCTATCAACAGTTCCATCAATAGTACAGACCGAGAACAAGCGTATTCGAAGCTAGTTCTCGACCGCCTGTATCCTATAGAAATATGTGCTGGCCGACAACTAGCTCAAATTAAACCTATTCTCGGCCACATAAAATGCAATCGATCATAATTACTCAATATTTAACATTTTGGTGGCCGGAAACTGGCTACAATATCAACTTTCTCAGAACCGTCAAAAAGCATATAACGGTAAGTGTCCATAGCGTTTGACATTGAAAAAAAAGGAGCATGAATAGACAACTTATTATTCCAGTTCTCGGCCACCATGGCCGACAAATGGAAAATCGTGGTTTTGAGACTTCAGAGCACCGGCCGCTCCTTAATAAAAAGAAAAAATCATTTATTTTCAATGTTCTTGCATCAAAACTGTAGTTTAACATGTTCAGATACCTCTTGCATCAAAATTTTATTGTAGATCCAACAAAATTACAAAACAAAATTAAGCAAAATTAAACAACAGTCATTACGACCACCGTTAATTGAAATGAGAGGGTGTAAATAATTGTATTGGCAGTACAGGCAAATCTAACGGAATATGGAGGGAAAACTGTGGCCGAAAGTTTGGTGGGATTTTCGAAGTTGAAGAGTTATTATTTTTCTTATTATTCCATGAAAACTGCAAAACCGGCCGACAACTGGAAGTGGCCGGCGAACTGGCGCAATTACCCTACACATTGTAAATATCGTACAGATAATCTCTTAAAACGAAGTTAGATTATAAGGTTGGAATGGGTTTTACAAAAGTTGTACCTGCTGAAAAAGAAAACAAGTCGAAGATAATAGAATGAAACGATATACTAGTTTTAGAAAGAATAACTTTATTGTACAATATTAAACTTATTTTTTCTTTCGCTTTAATAGCGTGTGTTTCCTCCACGAGCCCTGACAACTGCAGTCATTCGTCGCACCATACTTCTAATGAGGTCATCGATCAGTTGTTGAGGCAGTCTCTCCCATTCCTCAATCAATGCAATTCTTACTTCCTCTTTGGTTTGAGGTACCGGAATTCGTGCCTTAAGTTTTCTGCCTAGCATGTCACACACGCTGGCCAATTAATTGTTGTTATACCCACTTGTATTAAAAAGTATCTTATACACAGTGGGCGACGTGTGGGCGCGCATTATCCTGCATTAAAATGAAATTGTCTCCAATATATGGGGCAAAAGGTACCACATGGTCTTGGAGAATATCTCTAATGTACCTATCTGGTGTTAATGCCCCGACATCAATCACCACTAACTTTGTTCGTGCCCCCAAACATATACCGCCCCATATACCACCAAAAGGTATAGCAGTAGTAAAATTAAAAGGTAAAGATTGTTCTCCTTAATGTTGATACAATCTTTCCCTACCGTCGATGGACTTTTCACAGAAACGGCTCTCGTCCGTGAAGAGAATGTGACCCCACTGGTTAGCATTCCAATTTTGATGTTCTCGACCAAATTGTAGTCGCGCTACAAGATGGTGTCTCTTGAGTCTTTGGGCTTTTATTGGCACATATGACTAAGACCAACTTCCTTAAGTCTTCTTCTCACTGTGTGCTCACTTATGTTGGTTCCACGAGGATCTTGCAGTACGTTTTTGGTTTGAACTGCCGTTTGACGACTAATTCAAGTTTACAACGTTATAAAACGATCATCTACAGCTGTGGGTAAGCGTTTTCTACATTGCCCCCGTCTTCTTACATACTGATGGTGACTTACCAAACATTAAAGCAACTTCTCTGTATGTTGGATCATTACTACTGCCCTAGCAATATCAGTCGGTATTAAATCACTCATTATTACTTGCTCGTTGCAATAAGAACACTACGGAGTCAAAAGAAAAACCAATTCCAACAAATCCCAACAAATTAACTGATTAATTCAAAATAAATTTGTACTGCTTATCAACAAATAATGTGTTTAAAATGTAAAACAAAACACAAATAAACAAATAATTTGTTGTTTTGACATTTAAAACTTCACTTGAGGCGTGCAGCATTCAAAGCTATCATACATAGTCTATAAAATAGTACAATAAAGAAATAAACTACAATCATAACTTGTTCCTTTAAATTTGCCGGTGTGTGTAGTTTCAAAAATATTTCATATTAAAATGTTGAATCTGGAACCGTTGGCGAAGCTATAAACTATATATAATAAACTATAAAGTGGACTATCTGGAATAGGTCCTTTATCCTTATTTAATCTATTTTTACACTTAATAATTTCTGTACTTTCAAATGCTTCCAACAATCTATTGTTTGATACATTTTTTAATAATTTTAAACTGTCTACATTTACCGAATGGTTTTTGGTAAAAGCATGTTCGGCAATAGTAGATTTTTCTATGTGTCCATATTTTAGATGAGATAAATGTTCTTTAAATCTAGTTTTAACCGATCTTTTTGTTTGTCCAACATACTTTTTATCACAATCATTTCATGTATACCGCTTTTTTCCAGATCTTCTCTTTTATCCTTCGGATTTCCTAACAATTATCTCAGGGTGGTACTAGTTTTATGAACTAAACCTAATCCCGCCGTACCGAAAATGGTATTCAATCCTTTAGTATACTGAGGGATAAATGGTAATGAAATGAATTTCATATCGTTGTGTTCTCGCTGGAAAAACGTGGTTTCACAAAGAGATTTCTTAAAACTATGACGATTGATTAGTTTTTTATCATATCCATTAAGTACCGCTATATCCTCAATTAAATTCTTTTCTCTGTTATATCTTGTTTTGTTTAAAGGAAAATGAATTAATCGATGAACCAAAAAATGAAAACTTGCCATTTTGTGTTGACTACAGTGAAAATAATCTACCGGAATATATCTATACCTAGCGGTGTCTTTCCTAAAAATATCAAATTCTAACTTTTTATTATTTCTAATTACTAATGTGTCCAAAAATGGTAGACCCCTGGGCGAGAAGAGAGTGACCCTTGTGACTTAATCCTTTGTTATAGTTAGGTTAGGTTAATAGATTTTGGTTTTGTTAGATTTTTAGTCAGTAAATATAGGCGTCAAAATATTATGTTCTGCAGAAGGTTTACATATTATTACGAGTGTACACGATTGTCCAAACATTTTACTACATAGCGGACTATAGACTCTGCCTTACAGCCAAAAAAAAAAGTGATGCAGGGTGTTGGAAAGATTCATAGACAATTATTTTTTTTTTGGTTTACTCTATTGTAAAAGATCAAGAATACTTCAATGCTGTAAAATGATTCGGGTCACAAATTTAAAAATTTTAGTGAAATACCTACCGCACAATTAAAATTTTAATATACATATATTTTCAACATTCCAAGATATACTGCAGTTTTTTAACTTGCAGAGATATTGTTTTAAAATATTGTATGGGCATGCTCACTTACTTAACTCGCCTGTCTATCTCCCAAATTTGTTATTGTAAATTATTTAACAAATTATAATGAAAAATTTTGTTAATCCAATTCTTTTAAAACTGTTTCTTTCCGAAAATCTTTCAAAATTTTTCTAATTCATGAATATTACTTGCTGACTGAATTGCTCTAACTTTGTTCTGAATAAAATTAAATAAAACGTGTAGATAAAATTCAATATTTGATGGTTATACCGAAATACGATAGAACAATACGCGAATCCATAAATATTCCAGCGGAATTGTACATTTATATTTTTGATCACAAATTTCAAGTTTCAATTCACTGGACTAAAAATATATTCGAAAGAATATCTCACTGAAAATTCTGAATTTAGTCTCATAAAAAATACCACGAAAAATCATAAATACTTCAAAAGGCTGTTTTGAGTTTAAATATTCAATAAGCGTAAACTAGATGGGATTGATCACAAAGAATGCGTAAACATGAGTAGAATATTAAAACAATTGCCTTTTTACGAAATGCTGATCCAATTTTTTAAATTTAACAGTTATCATAACTTAAAACAGAGATCATATTATGCCAATTACGCTTTGTACTAAATTAGGCTTCACACAGGTTGCTTTGGTTTTACGTCAATCGATTTGTGGCATGGGTCCAATGATATTTCTCAATCATTTGTCTGTATTAAAAATATCTGTCAATTTCCAAATTTTGTCGCATTGTTGCTTAACTTTGTTGTATGCGTTCTCTGAAGTTTCTGGAAAACACAGCATACTTTGAAAATAGTTATTTACGTTACAAGTCAGGTACGGTACGAGTACCGTAATAATCACTTCACGGACGTGTATCGTACTATATTTTTTTTCATAGTGCCTTTAGTTTTAAATGCAATAAAATATGAAACTGAAATGACATATTTGATCATTTTATTAGAAAGTCATGTAGACTGCTGTGAAAAAATTATGTTACTTGCTTTATTTCTAACATGGTTAGGTTAGGTTGCTTTATAAATAAAAAATAAACAGCGGTTAGCAAGTAACAATGTAAATAAAGGCAGACATATTACATTTTTCTGCACCCAGGAAATATCTGAGGAGAAAATGGATCTGAAATTAGATGAATTTGCTGAGAAAACTGCGAAAGCGATAGGGCAAATCATTCCAGTTAAGTCTGCGAAAAGATATGAAAAAGAATATGCGCTGTTTTGCAACTGGCGTGAACAACACAATTTGAAAAGTAGTGCTGATGAAAATGTGATGTTGGCTTACTTTTTGGATGTGGTAGGAACAGTTTTTTTAAAGAATATTCTTTTCAACAGTTTAAATTTTCAATCAAAAACATTCAACCCTTCTTCTTTATGGTCCAAATACTCGATGATAAAATCAATGGTTATGGTTAATGAAAATGTCAGCATATCAAGTTTCCCAAAGTTGATTCCTTTTTTGAAAAAACAAAATGTAGGCCATCCGCCAAATCAGTCGAAGGTGCTGACAAAGGGACAAATTGAAGGCTTCATGAGGGACGCTCCAGATAAAGAATATCTATTACTCAAAGTGATAGCATTACTTGGAGTTGCTGGAGGTTGCCGAAGGCAAGAGATCTATAATTTAAAAGTTAGTGATGTGGAGGATACGGGTACTCAGCTAGTAGTTAATATTAACCAGGCAAAAACATATATTCGACGAGCTTTCACTGTAATTAACAGTGATGAGGTTCAATATTTGGATGTGTTTAGAAAATACATGAATTTACGGCAACACGTCTCCCTGAAAGCTCTTTTGGTGGGTTATAAACAAGGAAAATGTCTGTCTCAAAGAGCTGTTATACAAACTGTTTGCGGAGCACCTAAGAAAATAGCTGAGTTCTTAAAACTACACCAACCAGAAAAGTATACAGGTCATTGCTTCAGGAGGACATGCTCAACGTTGTTGGCCAATGCTGCCCAGGTAACCAGCTGACTAAACATCACGTCGTGGCGACGTCCTTATTTGGTGATATTTGGTCACAGACGTCATAGGTCAGTGTATAGACGTTGGTACGACGTCGATGTAACGACGTCTTATGAACGACGTCGGTATAACGTCTGTTTCGTGACTTTAATAAAAAGTTATCTTTCCGAAAAATGTTTGCCAAAGACGATTTGATTAGGCCTTCCAACACCGTGTGTTCACAGTATACCAGCGATAGAAATGCATATCGTAACACACACGTTCTCTTACGGATGCAGATTTCAACACACAATTTTTTCCCTACCCCGGTATATAATTGATTTAAATATGTTCCTACTACACTCTGATTGATTTGTATCTTACATAATTTATTTTATTAGATAGTATCCACATTCGTGATTAATCCTCTATACGTATATTTTACTTTGGAATTCGGAGTGACAGATTTGTTTAAATCTCCCGCTTCATTTTATACATTCCTCGTCATTGGAGTGTTTTCCGTTTCCGTTATTTTTGACAAGTGAAACAACAGCACACGTGAAACAACGACTTGATGGAAGTAGTTGTTATATGTTGTGAAGTTAACGTGAATTGTGCAAGTTGTGTTGTGGCTAGGAGAGTTATCCCAGGAATTAGAAAGAAAAGTAAGTTTTCTAAGATTTATATTAAGAAATACAATATCAAACATTCTACTATGCTCATCCTCAATAAAATAGACAGAAATGAAAAATTATAATCACCTTTAAAAGATGGCTACCTTTTTGTTTAGATGTACAAGTTGAGGCATGTGCTTTTATTCATCGATGAACTAAGCGTATTGTTATCGGAAAATAATTAATGTGTATTTTTTTGTAATATCTACATTTTATGAAATATTTTTATATTTGATACTGTAATATGTATTTTATGTGTTATGTATTTTTATTTGATTTATAATGTATTATTGTTTTATTTTTATGAGTAGAGAATAAAATTTTTTTATTTATTAATTTATTATTATTAATAACTTCTCCTATACATTTTTAAAATCCTATAAATAATTTAGAACTGTGTATATAATGTCTTAATATGACGTCGAGGAGACGTCACCAAATGTCGTCATTACGTCTAAATTATGACGTCGTGGGGACGTCACCAAATGACGTCAAAATCATGTGACTTTTTCACGTCGTGAGTACGTCATAGGGACGTCAAAAAATGACGTCATTACGTCTAAATTATGACGTCGTATGGACGTCTTTTGGTTGCTTGGGTGGAGCTGACCTTAAAGTTCTAAAACAGGACGGTGGATGGAAGAGTTTTTCAATTGCAGAAAAGTATATAGAAGAATCGATTGAAGGCAAAAACAAGACTGCAAGAATGATCCAAAGGGACGAAACACTTTTGTTGAAGTGCTACATCACAGCCACACGTCTTCCGCGATTACAGAAAACACTGTAAATCCATCAACAACTCAATTAATACATATTGCTGGCAACAGCAGTTGTACAATTAATGGCAATCTTCAAAAACTAGAATAAAAGCTTAGTTTATGTTGATTCACTTATTATTGGGAGAATTGAAGAGTACTGTAAAGTACAAGTGTAGCGTAAAGTGCCATTTCCCGGACTTAATCGAGTCTGAAAAAGTATGAGAGTATGAAAAAAATTATTTTTAGAGAATACCTACGGTAATATAAAGAAATGTAGAAAAGCATTTCGCTTATCTAGTACTACAGAGACGTAATTGTCATTTTACAAATTTTACAGGAGCTCGATTTAAAGATCGTTTCAAAGTTCTTTCTTGTTTTAAAAGTGCAGTTTATAATATTTTTAAATGCAACTAGGATATTTTGGATGTTTCATTAACAAAAAATATGGCGCCGTTGCGTATTAACATTTTTGGAATAATCTGCCATCATAAACTCATTTTTGCATTTTTTGACAATTGTGTCTCTGTAGTACTAGATGAGCGATTTGATCTACAAATGCTCAACATTTTCTCCTCTAGTGTAAATAGTACTTAATCAATATCAAATAGTTATTTTATAAAACAAAATCTGATGATAAAATTGATTTCGAATCATCTGTCATTGATGAAAAAGTTAATTTTTCTAATAAAATTCTGTTAAATTGATGTTTTGTTTTCTTACTTACTAACTCTTTGTGGAAGACGAAACACGAAACAAATAACAAAATTCCACTACTTTATTCAAAAATTATAGTTATAATTTTTTTGTTACAAAGTTACTTGTTTTGTGTTCTTTATTTTTGCTGCTTTTATCATTTTCTAGTAATTGCTTTCCAAAATATTCCAATATTTGTTGCCTCTAATGTTGTTTTAACCAATTTAATGAGTTTAATTGCTTTTTCCAGCTTTTCCTAAGCTTGTTTGGAATTAATGAAGGAACAAAATAATTCAATTTTTTATAGCAATTATTTTGTATTTACAATAGCGTAAAAATTTGGTCGGGTGCTGAACTGTTTGTCCAAAAAGTCGCTTGATATTCTCCTACTTATATTCTTATATCTCCTACTTATATTCTCGCATACTTATTTAATAAATTTCCTATGAAATTTGCAAAAATCTTGCGTCTTAAGCGTTGTTATGGTAGACCCCATCTGTAGATTACTTTAAACCATAAAAACATTGGATTTAAAAAATCCTTATTTATAAAAACTGTACCTTTATAACGTCCCTTCATATTGTTTATTACTTCAAAAGTATTTTTTCTTTTTTATTATAGGTATTATCGGTTTACTGCCGTCATGCTAGTTATGAAAACGTGTCAAACAGCACTCCGTGAGATTAACAAAATTTAAAGAAGCCGAAATTCCTACAAATGTTAGAAATAAATAGGGCCCCTCATTTTACCTATTTTACCTGTCACGATTTGGGTAGTTTACAAATAAAGGGTGGTCCATTCAGAGATCAAAAATTTCTCACGGTTCAAACTAATTTTTAAAGCTCGTGCTATTCCAACATTTTAAAGGATTAAAAATAATATTATATTCGATTAGACAGAGATCGATAAATATGACATATTTATAGATGCAGGTATGTATGTATTGTTTCCAATCGTTTTAGTCAACCCCCGTATTATCAAATTATTTAGTGTTCCGTGTTTATTCATTTTCTATAATTTCACATTGAATAACATTTCCTTGTTTCTTTTTAATTTTAAAAACAATACAAGATCTTCTAAAATTAAAATATTTACATTAAAGAATGAATAATTATTAAATTAATACACAATGATCCTTATTAAAAAAAAATTCCTCACAAATAATATTTTCGTCCCGCCTTCTTTCCCACCGTACATATTATCAGTGTTACTATTGGTCGAAATTCCAAAGTATCGCATTTTATAAAAGCGGCAAAGTTTCCTCAACTTTTACCTTTTCCATAAACAAATTACATATACGTCTATTGACCGCTTGATAAAAATGTATGTCTCTTGCGAACTACGAAAGTGGTGGTGGGGAGATAACTACACGTTTTGTGTCCATGCGGAATTCGATAATCCAAATCATTTAGCTCACCGGCGCTCATAGTGTCATTGTTGCCAGATTAAACTGCAATTAGTTAATTCTCAGATTTTATACGTTATATTTATTCTTAAGATAAACAACAATAACATTGTAATGTTGTATTATACATGAAAACCTGCTACAGAATACAGATTTTAAAAAAAAATTAACCAGATTTATGATTTTATACCTAACTGTTTTCATGCATGAAACATCTGATGGAGTAAATCATACCGAATTAGTTACATTATTGATTAGTATAACAATCGTTTATCATGAATTAATTACAACGACCTCTTCTGCGAGTAAAATGGATGTCCCTCCATTAATCCTGAATGAACTTGTTTTCTAACTACCCTCAACCATCTTTTTTGGCACCCCTGTACTTATATTTTATATTTTCCGCTTTAGCCTAATTACCTATTAAAAGTAGTATATTAAACAACGCATTTCATATGGAATTCTGTTATGACACGAGTGTCACAACAGCCATATGAAATAAGTTGTTTATAATATTTTTTATATTATGCCATTTTATAATTTTTTAAATTAATTTATTATTTTTATGCAATTACCAAAATTTTGATTTTAAAACGTATGTCGGTAGGACTGCGTAATTTATAACATTTGACAGTTTTGACATATAAATTATGAAATGTTAATGTTTTAAAATATTTTAAAATGAATAATACAACAATATATGAGTAAAAGATGATACTCATATTCACAAATACTTTCTTAAAGAACAATATAAAATTAATAAATTGCTATTAGCCACAAATGTAATTGTCAATAGTCTTGTCATTAGATACTTAATTCATGTCGCCAACCATTTAAAACAAAAATTTGCGTGCGTAAAAGTTACATTACGATACGCAAATGCGTTTTATAATGAAGATTTTTATGCAAAATATAAACAAATTATTTGAACACTACCTATTTATCTTTCAAAAATTTTAAACAATTATATCTAAATTAACATTATGACATCACTGTCACAGTATGTATAAAATCTTTCTGGTTATTTAAGAATAATTTGATAATTAAAATATATTTATATGTGGTCTATTTGCTTGAGGCGCAAGTAAAGATTTTTATGAAAGCTATTGGCAACAACGTCGACTCGCATAGTTCTCTGGATGGGTGATTCAGTTCGGTTGTTCGGTATTCAGTTCATTTCAGTCTGGAGTTTTGGGTAGTAAAGGTTGTACGTTTTTGCCGGTATGAAGTTTTAGACTTTATTGAACGAAATTTAGTGTCCACATTGTGTTTATATTTTGTAGGTGTTAGATGTTCATTGTGTCGATGTCAAATTAATTACATTTTTTGAAAATGGGTAAGTAAGTAATTCTATTAAATTTAAATAGTTTTATAATGTCCAAAATGTAATGATCAATAACATTTACTTTTTAACTATTTTATTAACGTGTCTTCAGGTTTGATACTGTTCCAAATCATACCTCAAATTTTAGGTTAAATCTTTGTACCTGTCGCAGTCTACATAATGTACTAAATATACATGTTTTTGCAAAATCTGTGTGTGTGGTTTTACCTGGTTTCCCATTTTATGTATTTTTCTATTTCCATGAGAATCTTTTTCAAGTAGCCCAAATATTTCAAACGAATTAGTAAAAGAGATTAAGTAACCGTATAAACATGTTTGAGATGGTTGTTGACATTTTTATTGTCTTTGTTTTGATATTAACATCCTAAAATGATCAGCATTTGACTTATACAATTAAAAATTTTAGACTAGTTATAAAAATAGAAGTTTTTATTTTATAAAATAGCTAGGTACCCTTTAGTAACTAATTAAAAATGCAGGTCGTGTAGAAAGAAATACCTGGGGATTTTGAAAATGACAGCACACCTACTTGAAATGTGTATTACCTAAAGGCTAATCTTTTATTTATTGTCACTTTTATAAAAACAAATTCTAGGTATTGCAATTTTTTATTTAAAAAGGTTTAAATTTTATTTGTTGTAATAATTTTAAAAAACACATAGCAACAGCCGCTATATTAAACATTTTTTAGTCATATAGTTTTAACATGTATTGCAATAATCACGATCAAAATCCGTGTACATTCTTTGAGGGAAATTATGTTCAAAATTTTAGGTAATTTCCATTCATACATGTAATTTAGACAGGGTGAAAATTCCATTAATAGTTAGGTATACGCAGATACAGAATAGAGGGTATAATGAACTTTTTACCTATTTTAATATTTTTACCTTGAGTGATATTTTCGTATCTATTTTTAGATATTATTGTATGGAATATTCGTGAACGTTAAAAAGTATTGTTATCATCTTATAATTGCCTGGGAGTCATAAGGCATTAGTTTTTATTTACTTGTTTAAACTTTCTTCATTATCTACAGGTTTGCACACACACCTTTTCCAATCAGTAACGGTGTGGATACAAAAGACACACCCAAAGTGTACGTTGACATTTTTTACCTATTACATGTTATTATTACCATTTACAATAATATCAAATAATAAAGCTATATTTAAAAAAGTCATGTGTGAAATTGTAAGTGTCCACATCAGTCAAGTTGTATTAATTTGCTGTTGAGTAAACAATTTTTGGTAGGAATGAGAACGTTTAATAAATAGTTTAATTAAAAAAAAATACATTCTACTAAATATTAGTAAATATTGTTTGCAATTAAATTTAGTACTGGAACTGTTTGAGATTGGTGGAAATATTTCTAATGCATCAATAGAAAGAGAATTCCTGAAAAAATTAATTATGGAAAATAGAAATTTATCAACTTTTTCTTTTTCTATCAAATTGACAACATAAAATAAAAAGCAGTTTAACTAAACTTCCACTATTTCCACTGATCTACTACTTAGATGTCTTTTAATTTTTAGTTCTTCAAGAAAACCTATTTTTTTTATTACAAATGTGAAGTTTTTCTATTTCTTTGGTTTTTGTGAGTCTTTCTGTTCTAGTAGGTATTTTGCATAATGTGACTTATCTGGTTGTTGCAATCTATAGGCCATTAAGTGTTCATTGTATCGAACTTCAAGAATTTTCTTAATTAATAATATGGTGTTAGAATTCTGTAAAATCTTCAAAAATTGAAAACATGTAATAATTCATTTTCCAAAAACTTGAACTTAGCCACAACATACATGTGCAAAACTTGAAAACTACTTTTTAATCTTTATCCTAATGTATACAAAAGTACACAATGTTCTCAGAATTTTTTTTGTTTTCCAAAAAATAGGTTATGTTATTATTTATATATCTATGGGTTAAACAAATAACATTGTAACATTCTTAATATTTTAATTTTAAGAAGGTATAGTGAGCAATTTTTTTTATTTCATTGAGGTACCAACATTAATAAACAAGGTTAAAAATGAACCCAAATATAGTGTGGCAAAATTATTGAAACTTTTTTATGTATTATTACAGTAAGTAATTGGCTTCTATATTTTTACTATTGATCATAAATAACGTCTTCTCTTTAATATGCACGATAAACAACAACCATTCCAATAGCAATTCTTGCTAACAATTATTCCATTTTTAGTTTGAAGTCACCCTCGATTTCAATTTACGTAATACAGTTTTAAAAAGCGTTGCATCAACGTTGACGCAATTATTAATAATATTTTACCTCCACGTTTTTTTTTACCTTGATTACGATTCTAAATTGAATTGTAAATTGCTTGAATAGTATAGTTTTATGATGGTCTAAGTCTAATTCGGTGGAGGTATTGTAATATGTAAAATTAATATAAAATATAGCATTTATTTATCATTACACAAACTACCAAAACAAACCTTTTTAATATTAATTATTTCAACTCGTTAGTATTTGTGCAACTTGTTTATTAAAATACTGTATGAGTTGTACTAGTGAAAGTGGGTGTACCTATGAAATACCTAGTGTAAATCATAAAAAAGTGTGTGTATGTTTAATTCAATCCATTTATGTACCAACATAAGGGTTCCTGTTTTCTAAATTGAAATCTAATAATCATTATTTATTTCATAAACTATTTCCACTTCTATGAAATCCATATTTGTTATTGATTATTACGTAGTAATGTTATTAATATAATGACATCTATTTACAATTCAAACAGCCGGATTTCACTTTCTGTAAATCGCTTCGGGTTCTAATACGAAACCAGATCAGCTTTTATAAGTAAATTTATAATATTAATTTATCTGCCAGCTCAATATTTTTAACAAATCAATTGGCATTGATTTAAAAAAGGCCGGAAAGTATAGAAATAATTCGCATATTTTGCTGTGCAATGCGGTCAAGGATATCGTCAAAGAATTGTATCTTTTAATAGTAGGATTAGGCCGTCACACTTCAGACGGTATTTTTAAATTGGTTTACCTGAGAAGAACAAGTATTGTTTTAGATAGGTATACGGAGAATGTTTGAAAATATACCAGGTGTCCCAAGCGTCCTGGGCTATCTTACATAAAACCTGTAAATTATTTAGAGATTTTTAAACTAACTATTTAGATATTTTAAAACTAAAAATGTGGGGACCTATTTGTGTAGAATTACCAAATTATTAACAAATTAGCAAAAATGGTATGGATATGTCAATCTATTTTTTTTTATCTCAGAATATTCTAAATTTTAATAACTATTATTTGATTTTAATGAACAGCTTCTTAAAATAGACTTTCTTTGTTTTATTATTTATTATTTCAATATAATTGTGAGGGTTACCTGCACAAAAGCAAGTGGACCATGGAAAAAACAAACTAGTTAATATGAGTATGCCAAATAGTATTAGTATTACTTAATTTTAGATACTACAATTTGTTTGGTTTGTATCTTCAAATATATTTATTATTACAATACAGGGTGTTTCTTAAGTAATCTAAAATATTATATGGGGCGCTTCGTTACTCAATTTTAAGACGAAAAGTTCATATAAACATGTGTGATAGGTGTTGTCGTTTATGAGATACAGGGTGTTGAATTTATTGTAATAAGTCAGTTCTGATTGTACGTGAAATTAATTTTTCCCGGTGACGCTACTGGTTTTTAGAAGTAATACGCAAAAACATGCTTATTCTAAGTGGCCTTTGAAATAATGTTGACAAGTGTCAAATTTGAAAACCAACGCAAAAATCGTACATTTTTATTTGATTGACTCTGTGTTTAGTTAATAACTATGCCAGTGTTTACTAATGTTGAAATGGCTAATATGCATTTTTTGTACGGATTAGCGAATGGTAATGCCTTAGAAGCTAGACGTACGTATGCCCAGCGTTATCCAAATAATCGTTTACCATGTTCAGATACGTTTACTAAGTTACATATTCGTTTACAAGAAACTGGAACTTTTGCTAAATCGAAGAATATTATTGGACGACCCAGAACTGTGAGAAATCCCAAATTGGAAAACCAGATTCTTCAAATTATTGACCAACATCCAGAAACGAGTACAAGAAAAGTTGCAGATGAAGTAAATGTTAGTAACAAAACTGTTTGGAATATTCTAAAAGATAATTTATTGTATCCATATCCATATCACGTTCAACGTGTTCAACATTTGTTACCTACTGACTATCCATTACGCATACAGTATTGTCAATGGATTTTACGTGAAATCGCGAACAATCCGAATTTTGTGGCCAATATTCTATTTACGGATGAAGCCAACTTTTCTAGACATGGGATTATGAATTTTCATAATTACCACATATGGGCAGATGTAAATCCACATACCATAAGTGTAAAACGATTTCAACAAACATTTTCGGTCAATGTTTGGCTTGGCATCATCGATGATTATTTAATTGGACCATTTTTCCTTCCTGTACGGTTAACCGGTGAGACATACCAACATTTTCTAGAAAATGAACTTCCACTTCTTTTGGAAGATGTACCTATTATTATTAGAAGGCGCATGTGGTTCATGCATGACGGAGCTCCTCCACATTTTTCAGTGATTGTACGCGAGTTTTTAAATAATGTTTTTCCAGGCCATTGGATCGGACGAGGATCTCCACACCCGTGGCCCCCTAGATCACCTGGACACAATCCTCTGGATTTTTGTGTGTGGGGATATTTGAAATCGCTTGTTTACGCAATACAGATATTAAACGTACAAGATCTTCAAAATCGTATCATAGACGGCTGTAATGTTATTCGTAACAATCCTGGTATCTTCGAACGTATTCGACAATCCATTAGACATCGAGCGGATTCTTGCATTTTAGCTAGAGGTGGACATTTTGAACATTTGCTCTGAAATGTATTATTTTTTCTTTATGTTTAACACATGTTGTTTGTAATAAAATAATAAAAAAAATATAAATCAGTAGCGTCACCAAGAAAAATTAATTTCACGTACAACACCCTGTATCTCATAAACGACAACACCTATCACACATGTTTATATGGACTTTTCGTCTTAAAATTGAGTAACGAAGCGCCCCATATAATATTTTAGATTACTTAAGAAACACCCTGTATATTTTTACAAAATAGAATCCAATACTTGAGAAAAAGTAAAATTTGCAAAATATGAAAGTATACTTCTTGATCCTTCGTAATATTGAAATATTATACCTTTCAGTTGAAGGAGTTGAACACTCCTTGAACATAAATAATAAACGTTTCCCATTATTTAATTTTATCTTTTTAGTGCATGTGAGTGTATAAAAAAATCTACTGTTTATTGTGTAATGTAATATTATAATATCAATGCTTTTTTATTTAATTGTCGACATTCATTTTCTATCCTCTCTCGTAAATCATCCAGAAATTTTGGTTGGGTAACATAAACTTTTGTTTTTAAATACCCCCATGAAAAGAAGTCTTGGGGTGATAAATCCGGTGACCTAGGTAGCCTAACCTAACCACAATTATTATTTTGGTAGTATAAACCTACAATTTCAATTCTTTCTTAAGATGTTGAATCCGGAACCGTTGGCGAAACTGATACCGAAACCGTTCAGAGACCGAAGGTTTACCTTCGGTCTCTGAAGAAGATAACTTGGTTATCGAAACGCGCGTAAGGCAGTTAAAAGTGTGTGTTGGTGTAGTGGTAGTGTAAACGGGCTAAACGGTTTCGGTATCAATTTTTTCTTGCAAAGAGTAAACCATTTCTGCGAAACAAAATAAATAATGTGTCAAAGTACATTATCAATAGTGACTACAAATTCTAGTTGACAATGTCAAACTTTAATAAATAGTAGTTTTTTGTTGTTTGATTTTTTGAAGTAGAATAAATAGCACAGTTAAACAGATTAAAGAGTTTGAACTGTTGTACTACCCATTTTATTACAGGCAAATAAGGTGAAAGTAAAAAATAAGTAAAATTTGTGCTATTAAAAGAAAAATTGTTTATCTCGTAAACTAACCACTTTAACCTACAAGTATTATACATTTTTGAAACCATCTCAAAGAGGAGTATCCAAATTTTACATAAAAAAATATGAGAAGTAATTTAAAAAAACAAGGATGCTGCTAGGGGTGAGGGGGTGGTTTTTCCAGTAGGTTTAAATAAGCCATAATGCTTGTCTCTTCCAACATAAATTGACGTGTTTTTAAATTTACTTTTATCTGAAAAGCACTGTATAATTTTAATCAGTCTATTTTTATCTTGGCTATTTAAAATGAAATAAATTAATTTTTTAATAAAACTGTTTGTCGAAATACACATTTTTCTAAGAAATGGTTTTTTTCTTTTATGTTTAAACAAATAAATGTATTGTTTTTAAATTTGCGGAAATGTAATGATTCGACGTCGGTTGTCCGAGTCCGAGCTTAGACGCGTGTAATGACATTAACCTCAACTTGTGGTGCAAATAAAATTGGAGACAAGTCTCGCGGCAATCGTGGGAACTTCTCACCGACTGTGTTAAAGATAGTCTGGGAGCTGATCATTAGATTATTCATCTATTCTGCTAGATATATTAATCAAAATATATTACAGGTTACAATTTTATTAAAAATAATTTTTTTACTGTGTCGACGTATCTTCAAAAACGATCTCTCTTTGTTCTCACCACCAGTTGTTTTTATCGAGTGAACAATAACCACATTACAAAACATTGACGTGCTTGGAGTTGCTGCTCGATTTTGTAGTATTCTCTAAAAAAATAAATTGTTAGCGGTTTCGGAAAGTATTTTTGAAAAAAATTGTTTTTTTTGTTGCTTAACAATATAGGTGTTGAGACGATGTTATTTTAAAACTTTGCTATCGTACTATTAGGAAAGTACCGAGTAGATCGGGGACGGCGTGGGCCTTGTTGTCCCAACCCACGCGTGCGACCCACGGTGCCGCTTTCCAGATCTCGGACAGAATTTTAAATTGTAGTCTCTATGTATATAAAATAAATATTAAAATAATACGGGCACGTCTACCTACAGGACCAGACTTGCACTTCCTAAAACATCACAAGCAGTGGTTATGGTTCGAGTTAAGTAAACGAAAATAATGCTATATAATTAATTATTACATTTTTATAATTCGCGTTTACAATAGACTTCATTGTAACACTCAACGGAGTATGGAAATGAAATCTCTTTCCACACTCGTCTAGTTATTTTTTGTGTCACAGTTGGTAATTGTGTGCATTTTATTAGACACTTTTGAAATTAACTAAGATTCTTCTGTTTTCCTTTAAATTGGTTATGTTTATATTTTATATAACTTTGATATATTTGACATGTCATTTTAGTAAGTACCAACATAATTTAATGAACACAAAAAGAACTAAATGTTGAATAATTTTGTTTAAAACCCATAAATAAATTCGAATTATAAAGCTACGAGTGTAGCACAGTTTACTAATAACAATTGAGTTTGATAAACATAATTTTGTATTTTTAAAGAATACAAAGTTATTAAAGCTATATACTACATGCATGAGATAGTGTATATATTGTTAACTTACAATGTTTGTTAATGATCAACTGTGAGCATTAAAGCTTTTTAATCTGCAGATGAGGCGGTATGTGCAAAACTGATAGAGAATTTTAAAATTAAATGTTTAATTTCATTAATTTAATAAAAAGTTGAGGATAAAACATATTTAGTAGAGGTAATTCAACAATTTATTGCCTTTACTGAAAATGTATTAAGCTAAAAAATTAAATATAATCTAGCACAACTTTTTATGCCAGTACTTTGGTTTTCTTCTAACAGGGTGTATTTTTTTTTTTAATTTATTTCGCTTCGACCTTATAGGTCATTACTATGATTATTACAATAATTAATACTAATTCTACATAACAGTTTATAATTTATGAAGTAAGCTGATTGAGTTGAGAAATGCTATATTCTGTGTTTGAGTTTTCACCTATGATGTTCTCGATTTGTTTTCCAATGTTCTTTGTCCTTCTTTCTATCTCATATATGAGACAGTCTATATTAATATATGGCTTACTGTTATGAGTTCATCGCAAATATGGCAGACTGGTGGAGGTTCTTTGGTTATAAGATGTTGGTGGGTATATCTAGTATGCCCTAACCGTAGACGGGTGATGATTACTTGATGTTTTCTAGGTGCAATGTTTGTGTTCCATGGTCCGAAATTATTTTTCACGTTCTTTAGGAATGACTGCTTGTTATACCAATACGAGTTCCACAGTGTGAGAATTTTATGAGTAATTGTTTGTCCAATTTTAGGTACTTTGGTATTGGATTTTTTCAGGCACATCATTTTCAACTTTTTTGGCTAGTTAATCATCTTCAAATATTTCGAACAAATTAACATTAAACACCCTCAGTCATCTTTACTTAACTTTGTACATGACTTAATATTTATATTTCTTGGACTTCCTTAAATAGGGAACTAACCTTTTTCATAAATGCATGTTTGCGTGTTCTTGTGTTTTAAAATATAATCAGTTTATTAAAAATTTCATATTTTTTATTTAAGTCCAGTTTGCCGTACTCATTTTAGTGTTGAGTTGAAAGAAACAAAATGAGTGCGGTAAACTGGAATTTTCCGCACGTTAATATAAAAAATAGCTACACCATTTTTTACACGTACGTAAAGTGACTTTTCGCACTTGTTAGATAAACTACTATTTCAATTCCTCCTGCATATTTGGAATTCACTTTTTCAACTATATTATTTTATGTTTACGTAATGATTTGATTTTTAAAATTTTTTTCCAAATCGGCAATGATATTTTATTATTTTTCCATACAAAATAATAACCATCACGTTTCTTCCTTGGGTCGATGCTGCACTTTCTTGATGTTTAAACGTTTTATTTAAGCATTTAAATATTTAAAATATCAAAATTTATACACGGTGGTTTTTCATTTTTTTTGTTAACTAGCATCCAATTTACCGTGAAACTTTATTGCAAAATAATAATTTTCCCAGAGAACCGGACAATATTATTTTATTTTACAGCTTATATAAATAAAAACATCAACCGAGTACGAAAGTAGGGCCTGGGAACCTAATACTAGTTTGTAAACGATTGAAAACATTGAGGTTAACAATTACTTTACGGTAAATCAAAGTGATACTAGAACAAATCGCGCTTATTTCTCTGTTAAAATAACTTCATAATTCCTGTTTGGCCTTTTTTACTGATCGATAAACGATTAATAAATTATGAATTTTATAAGCAATATTTGTGTAAGTGAATCTTAATCTTAATACACACAAATAATGTGACTTTTGTGATTTTCGTCTACGTTTTCATACTTATTTTTATTTTTGTAGTGTGTATCGACTATGTTATATAAATAATACTAAAAAACCTGGGAAAAAAATAAATGATGCTGATCTTTACAATACTTTAATGTATTTTGTGGTAAATCTGTGACATTTATGCCAATTTAAATTAAGCATTAACAATGAACTTAAATTTATTGTACTAACCCTTACTTTTTGGAAGTCCCTCTCACTAAGAATAAAAAACTCTAATGCCTAACGTCTAGGCTTTAATATTGTTATGTCTTATTACTTCCATACTTGGTCTAAACTTAACTACTTAATCAACATCAGGTACCTAGTTACAGACAAAATGTAACTTCAATATGTAAATCTGACGATGCTAGTTTTTAGCGAAACAGCTGTACTTAATTGTGATTTTAAACCTAATTTGTTCAATTAAACTTGGAAGTTGAGTTGAAACGAAGAGTTTTTTATTATTCTTAGTACAATAAACTTAACTTTTCAAGAACATTATTCTTGTTTTTTACCACAAATGTACAGCACTTCTCTTTCTCTGTTTTGTGCGATGGGTAAACCCCATAGATATTATAACCTAAAATGGATGTGCCCTGTCAATACACAGCGTATACTACCGTGTGTCGCACTAGCAGTGCGAGAGAGATAGAGATAGAAGGGTGGCAAAAAACGCGAGCTGGCAATGTAAAATAAATACAAAATTCAAATTAATTTTGTCTACTATAAAGTTATTAAGAAGTTTGGTTTGAAAATGAATTAAAATAATTTTTCCAAGCGTAAATATTTATTTTTGTGTAGAAATTCTTAATTGATAATTTTTTATAGGCACATTTTACTTTTATTTGTAATTGTATAATTACATTTATGACTAATATAACATTTGTATATGTAGACAAAGTAAAATTTTAATTATTTATAATTAATTATAAAAACTTTAAAATTTAAAAGTTATTTACTGATGTTTAAAATGAATTAATTTAGTAAATTTAGGTCGAACACGAGAACTAATTTCGTTCTTCAACTGATTGTAATAATGCAGTCTGATTGTGAAGTATAATTTCAATTTCAGTTTAACTAACTGTAAAATATGCCCGTGAAGGGGATCTTGATCCCAAAAAGTTGTGAGATGTTCAATTTTCTCACATAAAAAATGATCAAGTGATTTAAAATATTTGGGTTTGATACTATCAAATTGATAGATTTGCAGGTCTTATTACACTCTCTGCAACAGTACATATTTTAAAACATCTTTTGAAGGCTTGCAAAGTTTTCCTCTATTCTTTTTATCAAGCAATCAAGAAAGTGAATGATGTGATTGGAGAGCGTATTCACATTCTTCACAATTTATAGTTTTTATAATTTTCCAACTAACAAATCCAGCTATATATCCAATAAAATGATTTAAATACCTATAAACAGTTGGAAATATTTTTAAAATGTCTTTGTTGCTTTATTTCGTCAATGGTTTTTATTTCTAAATCACAATTTAATTTATCTAAATTATTACTGCTTTTATATGTCGAAGCGACATTCAAAATACTTGTTTCATCCTGAGCCAAACAATTGGCACTATAAGCTTTTATTTCTGAGTGATTAAGCAGTCGCTTATATGCTCCTTCAAATTGTAGGTATATAGTTTGTATTTAGTTTTACCCAAAAAGTTCCTTGTATTTAAAATATCAAAAATGTTATTAATTGTTTTACAAAACCTGACAGTGGCTTCACTTTGAGAAAATTCTGAAATATTTAATTCCTTATCACAATATTCAATAGCATCAGCTACGCTATTCCTTAGTTAAAAAGCACAAATAAGCCACTACTCACAATGCTTTCGCGCTCCTTTTGCCACACTTCTTTATCTATCTTTGTCTGGTTGCTCTGGTCCCATACTATCTCTTTCTAAGGCACATCCATTTTAGGTTATAATATCTATGGTAAACCCCGAGCCAAAATCCGTACACCAAATGACTCATATTCTACAAAATTACTAGGTATTTCTTATACAATTTCTCAAAATACTCAGGTATAGCTCAGTATTACTTATTAGATTTCATAAAACACTCATCATGTTTACACAAATTACTCACGCGGTGTACCCGTCGGTTTTGTGCGAGTTTAAAAAATCATCGCTTCGCGATTCGCTTTTTAAACTTGAACTCGTGTCACAACAGAAAGCCGTATGAAATAAGTTGGTTATATTTTTTTATATTTTGCCATTTTATCATTTTAAATTAATCTATAATTTGTATTTAAATTACGAAAATGTTGATTTTAAAAAGTATGTTGGTAGCAATGTGTTAGTTATAACATTTGACAGTTTAGTAATTTAAATTATCAAATGTATAATACACCAATAATAAAATATTATATTAGTAAAAGATGTCAGTCATACTCACAAATACTTAAAGAATAATATAAAATTGCTATTAGCCACAAATGTCATTCTCAATAGTCTTGTCATTAGATACTTCACTCATGTTGCCAACCATTTAAAACAAAAATTTGCATGCGTAAAAGTTACATTACGATACGCTAATGCGTTTTATAATGAAGATCCAAACCCACTCAAAGCCCGCCGTTCCCCCGCCTTGGAATCACTATCCTAGCATAGCGACGGTCCCTCACACACACCCGATGGCTTCGGTCCCTCACACACACCCGGTGGCGTCGGTCCCTCGCACACCCCCAGTGGCCTCGATCCCTCACACATTCCCGGTGGACTCTGTCCCTCACACACTCCCGCTATTCAATCATACCACTCACGCTTCCCCTAATCATAATCTCCACTGCTTCGCTACCTCCATCCATTCTTTCTCCCCTCTCAACATCATCTCCACCATGTTCTTCCAATAGACAGCCTCTCCAACCGCCGTAACACTTCCTCGTTCTTCCAGCATCTAAACACGTGTCCCTCATCATCCTCCACCTCACACCTCTCTCAATGCATAGTTAAAATTAAAACACATACGGTTGAAAATAAAGTTTGTTCTATACGTGGTTTTCAAATTGCTTTCAACCCAGTGAGTCAATGGCACATACTATATTTTGCGGATATAACATTATAACAAAAACAATGGGAAGAGAAAGAGTCGTCAGTACCCATTAATTATTAAACAAAAAACAGTGTTCTGGAACAATGCCTCAAAATAATTATCAGTACTGTGAAAGCACGGTAAAATGCGGGTATATTATACCTAGGCGTCCGCATATAAATTTTTTATCTATTGTGGAAAAAAAATTTGTTAAAACAAAGAAAAAAGAAAATTTGCTGTAATTAAATACAACGCTTTTACGTAAAAGATTTGTAAAAATTTGTCCATATATATGTCTGTACATTTATTTATTTTTTATTGTATTAAATAAATAATCCACATCAGTAGGTACCATCGCCTACGCCATTGACGTTACAGAATCGGACATTTTGCTCATGAATTATTAACGGAGGTGTTTACTGACGGAGAAAATAAAAATATTTTTTATTTTATAAGTATACGAAGTTCTCACTGACAAGTGATGACGAACTTATATTGAATCTTTTGAAATATAAACATGTAGAAGGATTTTTAAAACTCTATATTCAGTATTTACATATTCCTCATTTTTTTTTAATATACCAATAACATTTATAATACATTCGAAAAAATACGTACCTACTCTAATATCGCAAAAGAGTAAATTCTGTCTGCAAATATGTGTTGGTAATTAGGAAAGAAGTTAGCATGACCAATAATTTAATTTGCCAACAATTTTTAACTCTAAAAATCCAACATCTCAAACGTAGTTAGAGTCTATATAAAAAGGTTCACTGAGATTCTGAGTCAAACCTCATTGTTTTATTGTCCGACGTTAAAAAAATTATCTGTCCAACTTTGAACATTGTGGTTTGACTTGTGGAACCCTTTTATAACAATTTTGAAAGTAAAATAAAAAATTGGTGAGTCGCATAAAAATATCTATTAAATATGTAGTGTAATTTTTTAAAAATTTTTGGATACCGGAAAGGGAGGTTCATAAGGGAATGAACATTACCACATTGTTCTACAACTGAAACTAATTTGACTCTTCTAAAAAATGTATATTCTCTTTGGCAATATTAAATTGTTCTTTATTGATAGGATGGTAAGGAGCAAATCCTATGATGACTCAATCTGATCCAATCAATCAATGTTAAACGTAGGGTGCGTCAATAAGTGATATATGGATAAGAGTACAGTAAGATTGTGTTCTACAATATTTATTGTTACTATATTTACATTTTTTTTCTGTGGTCATTTACAGTGAAGTTATTTTTATATAAATATAGTTCAGCACTGCGAGCCAAGTAGACCCATGGCTTGGTAGAATGTTCTTCTTCGTTTTTTTCTATTTTCAGCTTTCCTTCTCCAATTTGATTTTAAAATATGCAACATGCTTCCCATACATTTCATTCTTTGACTATTCTTTCCTGTACCTCCTCCTTTTCATCTCCACTGCTTGTAATGGTAACCTCCAGATAATTAAAACTCTACTTTTTGAAAACAATATTCTGATTCTGCCGTTGTAACTTTTAATTCTGCAGTTCCATCACTGAGACCTGATCCACTTTTTAGTACCATAAGTTTGGTCTTGGCTTGATTAATTGTCAGAACTTTAGTTATTTTTAACAGCAATATTAATTTTGAAAATCACTAGAAAATTCAATTATTGAAAATATTGTCACAAATTCCAAAATATTCTTATTTATCAGTTTAATCTGTTCTGATAGGAGATAAGTTAATTTGAATTATTTAAAAGATCCTTTGTTTTTATTGCAGATTACCAAGACCTTGGTCAAAATTTCAAAAATTGTGACATTTTATTGGTTAATATAAAGAATTGGACATAATAAAAGCTATTTTCTGTTTATTGCCAAAAATCTTTCAAAAAATTGTGATTACACTAGGTTTTCTTAGTTAATGTGACAAATACTATAATTAAAAATTTCCTTTTAACTATTAAAACAATGACCTAGTTTTTTTTAAACACTCGGGTTAAGGAAAACAACACGGATTTAGTTAAACTCACAAATCCCCTCAAATTTATTGCTTTGGGGTTTAAGGAACGTCCTAGATTTTTTTTTATTTAATTTACATACTATAAGAGTGTTTTGTTGATTTCAATCTAGAAATATCTATTGAATTAGGAGCATCTACCCCTATTTCTATCATATTTATTTGTTCATGTCTACATTTTGGTGATCATTATCCAATAATATGACTGAGAGTTCTTTGTGAACTGGCGCCACTGACGAACTTCACATAAGAAATCGATATTTACAGTGTATTTCAGCTATCTTCATAAAGTTAAGATATATTCAGTTTTATTTAGGATATTTTCGATAGTACCAGTTTTTCCTAAACTATATAGCAACAATTCAACGTTTATTTTCTGCAAATCGATGATTTGCTTTAGTTACGTAGGGGTCAAGAAAGTTATTTATACAAAAATATTGTAGTATTGCAAGAAATTTTCCCCATACACCGTCGCGTCGCCGGTCGATATTTAATTAGTCGTCAGTCGTTGGTATAACTTTAACGTGGGGTTTTAATTTAGTTAGGTTAGGGAGAAGGCGTGCATCTTAATCATGCCGCATTCCGATCTAATCGAAATAAATTATGAGTCAAGTGGTGGGCCTTTCAGTGGACCTGATGGGCCGCCAAGTAGTTAGCTGCTGCTGCTTCTTCTTCTCTTCGTTTTAGACCCTCCAGACCGCTCGCCGATTATTATCCTCTCTTTTTATCGATAGTACGGTAGCCAACGTATAAGTATGGACAATTTAATGCATGACAACAATTGTAGTAGTTCAATAGTTGTTAATTCGTAAATATTAAACAGAATTTTGGGAGTTCAAAATAAAATTCTTTATAAATTAACTAGTATGTATAGACTAGTATATATACGAGGGTTGTCTGAAAAGTTTCCGACCTAACAAAGATACTAGACATTTTTTCTTCAAATTAATTTTTATTTTTCTACATAGTCTCCTTGTAAGTCTATACACTTCTCCCAACGATGCTCCCATCTCTTCAACCCGTCCAAATAGTACTCGGCGTCTTTCCCTGCAAAATAATTGTTTACGAAGGTGATGGCCTCCTCATTCGACGAAAATCTTTGTCCTCCAAGCGCAACTTTTAGCTTAGGGAACAAAAAAAAGTCGCTTGGGGCTAGATCTGGTGAGTAAGGAGGGTGGTCAAGCAGTTCAAACCGTATTTCGTGGATTTTCGCCATGGCAACCGCTGAGGTGTGAGTCGGCGCATTGTCTTGGCGAAACAAAATTCTTTTTTTTTTCTGCAAATGTGGCCGTTTTTCCGCAATTTCTGCCTTCAGCTTGTCAAGTAGTGAAGCGTAGTATGCTCCTGTAATGGTTTTTCCTTTTTGAAGATTATAGATTAAGATAACTCCATGACTATCCCAGAAAACAGTTGCCATCACTTTCCCAGCCGAAGGAACAACCTTTGCTTTTTTTGGAGCCGATTCCCCCTTCGCAGTCCATTGTTTTGACTGTGTTTTTGTTTCTGGAGTATAATGGTGTATCCAAGTTTTATCTACAGTAATTAATCGGCGCCTAAACTCTGATTTCTTGCGCCTAAACTGCGCCAACAGAAAGTTGGAAATGTTCATTCGAACACGTTTTTGGTCCAAAGTGGACAAACGTGGCACCCAACGCGCGGACAGCTTTCTCATGCCTTGATCTTGATTCAATATGTGACAAACACGTTCTTTGGACATGTTTATAGCCTCTGCAATCTCTCTTATTTTAATTCGACGGTTGTCTAGCACCATTTGGTGAACTTGAGCGATATTATCGTCAGTGGTTGCAGTTTTTGGACGTTCCGAACGTTCATCGTCACCCAAGCTGATACGACCACGTTTAAATTCAGCAGCCCAAAATTTTTCGGTAGTAAATGATGGTGCAGAGTCCCCGTACACAGCGTCCAACTCGTCTTTGATTTGCGTAAGCCCGATACTCGATACTCGATTTTTTCCATTTTCATAAAAATACTCACATCGGCTCACTCAAATGATTGTCAAACAACAACTGCGCGTCCAAAATGGCTGAAATTTTAGTGGGTACCTTTCAAAGCATGCGCAAACACATTCCCCAATTTTTGTTTACGAGTGCTAGCATCTTCATGTTGAGGTCGGAAACTTTTCAGACAACCCTCGTAAATTAGTTTAAAAGTGTATTAATTTAAAATAATTATCTTTTTTAACTTAAATGCAATGTTTAAACTTAAAATAAACAATTTAATATTTTACTACGATCATTTCTGATGTCTTCTAATGCACTCAGAATCGTTTATTAATGACCCAAATTAATGAATGTTTTTCTAATATTCAACAGTTTCATTATATTATGCAACAAATTCTGCTCCTATACTTTGCTCTGACATATTCCCACTAATACCCAACCTAACCTAAAAGCTGTACCATAGATATATAAAAAAGGAATATTTATATCGCAATTTACATAACTAAAAACGCCAACAATAGTTCACAGTTTGTGACCACTAAGTAAAATCAATACCTGTTGTCTACATATAATTTTGACTATTTTGTTACTTATTTTATTACATATAAAGATAAAAATATGTTAATGTTGGCCTACTTGCTGAATATTTGTAAATGAGTATTTGGGTATGTTATTAGTTTTGTCTGAAACTAAGATATATTTTTTATTTCAGGAAAGTAGTAACGAACTCATAAATTAAATGGCGATTAACAATCTTGAATATTTACACGCCCGTTCTGTTCACGCACTTTATTTCACTCTTATTAGTACCCTTGTTGGTTAAATAACTATTAAGTAGTGCAAAATTATACATTACATTTAGTTAACAACTAAATTTATTAAAACATTTTTCATTTTAACATGAATTTTTCTTTGGAGTTAGTAAATGAACAATGTAACTAGTTTTGACAAATTAAAATTCTCAATTTAGCAATCTAAATTAAATGAAAGACTATTATAATTATAAATAATTTTTTATGTAAGTACCTATTATTTTATTACAATTGCTGATTAATCAGTTGAAGGCATAGTGAAACTCTGCTTGTACATCGAGTTACGTAATTTTTTCTAAAAGTATCTACTTTAAGTTAACATTTTAAATTTACACCGTCGGCTCTCGAACTATTTACTCAAAGGTGGTAATCGACTTTGGCGACCAGTGTCGGCACTTTTCTTTCGAAAGAAGGAATAGGACAAAAGTTGAATCCTATAATTTCCGCCACCCGCAGTTAATGTATCCCAACATAATTATTGATGAAAGTTTTTAAGGAGAGGTAAACACTTTTTTAACTATATAGGCGCCTAAACCATAAGCGTAACTCAACATCATTTATCATCGCATCAGATCTTTTGATAGATATCTGCAGATGTCAAAACGATATATAAATATTTTTCGAAATTACTTGGGGAATAATTTATGTCATGGTTTAAATAATATTTTTATGTAAAGAGGTGATTCCATATATTTTAAGTACTTATGTAATGGTAAACCGGAAATATTTACACAAAGTTAAATCGTCGCTAATTGATTAATTAAATATAATTTACGTCGTTACACTATGAACTCATAAATAGAAGTGTAAATAGTCTGAATAAGATAATTGTATCATTTATGCACTTGCTTACAAGATTGGTCTGGAATACATAAAGGATATATTTATCATAGCTATTTGGTTCTGTATCCTGATAAAGTATAAATTAAGATAATTGTTTTATTGATCCATTCTCGAACTGGATTATTATGATGTTAAAATAAATAGTTATTTTACTACTAGCTGTAGAATATAACTTTATTGACTTTTGTTGAGGTAGTAAAGTTGTTGATTATTTACCAAGGTAGAAAAATACAGAGTCTACTTGATTAGAACTAAATATCAATCCATTTGACAGAATGTGAGGTTAACTGATGCAAAGACAAAATGAAATAATATTTTTCCTTATTTATTTAATAGTCATATCCAACTACCTATTCAAAAATGAAAATCAATTGACATCCATGCATTTTCATAGCGATTTTTACAACACAATATTTATTACCAAATCAAAACAAAAATGATTGGATGTGTCGTTGTGCACAACTGTCATATCATTTGAAATGGCAGAGACTGGTGACCGAAAACTAATATTTAAAATAATAGAATGCCAGTGGGGAAAAATACTATATGGTCCACGATAGAAAAGTGTATTATTGCATTTATTTGTTTGAAAATTATAAAATGAATGTCCATTTAGGAAGATAATACTTTGTAATTATCAAAGATCCGTTTTTTAAGAACACTAAAATAATTTTTGATTAATATACCAACTGTGTAAATAATGTTCTCCTATCCATATGTAAAGTATGGAATTAATTCATAATTTCAGAAACAGACGACTTTAAAAAAAATCCTAAAACACGTCAATTTTAATTTTTGAATGGCCATCAACTGTTATGTGTTGGACATTACGTTATTAGTGGCGTAATGACGTCATCGACGATTTTTTAAGTACAAGCCGAGGTCACGTGACAGCTCATTTGAAAGGTCACCTTATGGCCTTTGCAACAATGTAATCATTTGAATATTTATTTCTACAGGGTTAACCAAAACTGTTGGTTTATTAATGCAATTAACTTATAATAAATGTTTACTTAAGTACAATTAAATTACAACAAATGTTCAAATTGCCGACCTTCAGCAATGATACAATGAGAAAGGCGAGCAGTAAATTCTTTCCTAACGTTTTCGAGGACTTCAGGTGTTATTTGTGCAATTTCCGTTCGGATTCGCTCCTTCAACTCTTCTACATTATTCGGTCGATTTTGATATACTCTGCTCCTCTTTAAATATCCCCACAAAAAAAAGTCTTACGGAGTCAAATCTGGAGACCTTGGTGACCATTCAATAGGCCTCCTTCTACCTATCCACCTTCCTGGGAAAACGTTATTAAGGTAATTTCGTACCTCAAAGCCATAGTGTGGGGGAGCCCCATCCTGTTGGTAGAGGCCGTGGATTCTGAGTAGACCCGTGACATCGTAAATAGTTGCGCACAACTGAAGGGCAGCGGTGCATTAGATCCTTGAAATGTATGAGTATAGTTAATAGGACAATAGTACACAAAAGACGAGTCAATGACAATATATTGATTTAAATATTTTTGTAAAAATAATTCCGAGTACTTACTACAATAATAAATTTCGAATTATAATGTAACATTGTTTTTATCAATGTATTTTTTCTTGGAACCAACAATAAACAGTATTTGGTTTTATTCCAGTGGCGGTCCTTAGTGTATTTTAGTTCAGTGAATGAATATTTATTGTAATTCCATGTTACTTTACAAAGTTCATAATTTTGGTTAACTCTGTAGAAATAAATATTTAAATGATTACATTGTAGCAAAGGCGATAAGGAGACCTTTCAAATGAGCTGTCACGTGACCTCAGTTTGTATTTAAAAAAATCGTCGATTGCGTCATTACGCCATCACTAATGACGTAATGTCCAACACATCTATAGCAGTTGATGGCCAGTCAAAAATGAAAATTGACGTGTTTTAAGATTTTTTTCGTCTGATTCTGAAATAATGAATTTGTTCCATACATTTTTATCACACTGAAAACATTTCCGAGTTAAGTGGGTAAGAAGAAAAATTATGAGAATTACATTACATTTAAGTGCCTTTTCCTCTCTTGAATGTACTGCCTGAAGCGAAGCGAGGAGTATTTTCCAATTTAAAATTATTAACAAAGACCACTAATCCAGAAACCTTAGTAATTTTTAAAAATTAACAATACTTTAGGAACAAACTAAATTAAACTGACAAGTTAAAACAGCTAATCAGAAATGAGACCGGGTAACAAGCTAAATAATTATTTTCCTTAAAGTTATCAAAACATTATATACAATAGTGGAAAATTACTAAAAATATAATTTTAACTGTGGTCTTATAATAGAAAGTTAAGTATGAGAATTTCTCTCAATTGCTAAGTAAATCACGTTTCCGAAAAAGATATTCTATTACCAAATGCCTTTTTTTAATAAAATTGGATATTAAAGAAATGTGATATTTGTTTGTTCTCCTGTTTGCCAAAAATAACTAGATTATTTGAAGCATGAAAATTAGATACCTTTGAATATCTAATTATCGGCACACCTCTAATGATAATTATATTTTCCTTCTTGTTGGGGGAAAAAAGTTGATCCCATAAAAGAAATAAATTCATAGTGAAACTAACATATTTCATTCGAAGTGTTAATTTTGCTAGGTCTAAAACATCTAAAACCTAAGATATCTACAATTATTTTGGTGTTATCTGTAATAATCAATATTGGAATTTATTGTACTAACCCTTCTTACTCCATCTTACTAACAACACTCATTTTTTAAAATAAAAAGTTTTGTTAAAAAAATGATTTTTTAGTGTTCTTTTAAATTTAGGAACGAATACTTGAACCAAATCTTAAACATTCTTGTATCACAATTATTTAATAAGAAAATAATTTATTTTTGCAAGATTTTTTCTGTCTGTATTAACCATCTACACTTTTTTTGAATTTAAGGCACTGCACTGTAATATTTCTCTTTGTTTAACCGCAAAAATTTTAATAAATTATTAATTTCGAAAAAGGTAACTACACTAACTGACTTAAAATTAGATCTATTCAAAATATTGATTTATTTTGAAAATACTCTCTTCCAAACGCGGAGGCTGATTTCTTTGAATTTTTTTGCAACTTTTAGATAAAAAACTGTACTTTTAAATTTATTATTCTGACGTCTCAAAATAATTTCATACTCCCCTCATATACAGGGCAGAGAAAAAAAAGCAATGTTTTCCTCTACTTTTGAATCACCCTGTAGGTTAATTCTGCTAGTAGATGTGCACATATATTAAACTGTATCAAGATGTCTGATTTGTTTCCAACACTTCGTTTTTTTTATTTACCCAGATATATTGATTTGCTTGTGAAATGTGACGGTTTAAAGAAAATGAAACATTTTTAATTTTTTTTGAAAAAATATTTTTATTTATTTATTTAATAGTCCACCTACTCAGGTATTCAAAAATGTAATGTGTTACAACACGATACTTATCAAATCAAAACAAAAATTATTGGTTGTGTTGTTTGTTGAATGCACACAACTGTCAGGTAATGTCAAAGGGGAGTGACTGGTCACCCGTCCAAAATTTTTATTAATTTTAAAAAATAGTATTCAAAAAGAAATAGAACGTCAGTTATCTAGTGAACTCACTTTTATATCTTGGCGCATAATTACTATTCTATATTCTATACTCGATACTTTTTTTGAAAATTGTTCCAAAAAAAAATTAAAGGTACAAAATTCTCTTTTGATTATTTCGGGCACGTTATGTGATCTTTTTAAAGACAAAACAAAAACATATAATGGCAGGGTTAGTGCCTTTAGGATGTTGTGTTGGCAGCACGCGTTCGCTCATACTAGGTAGAGGCGATAAGGATAGTAAACAGAACCGGTTCCAAATATTTTCCGATTTATTTTCGTATTAAAACTGTATTATAAAAAACTGTTTATTTACTTAGATAATGTTGGAATAATTTCTTAATTTTATTACAATTAAGAATTCAAATGTAGAAAGTTAAATATGTCTCATCAGATCATTTCCTCGTGTTTGTTTTATGGTCTCCACTTGGATAAAAAATGTAGGTATTCGCTTTTAATTGACAGCACCAATATGTTTTCATTTACTTCATAGATTTGGTATAAAACTTTGTAATCTTTTTTTCTTATATTTTGATAGTCAAGACTCCATGTAGCAATATTGTAATGAATTTTTTGATGAAAGTATATCTGGCTTAAAAAGTATGGGCGGGCATGTCATTATTGTAGAGATTTTTGGCTCTGCAATTATGCTAGTTTGAAAAATATTGAGTACTATTTATTCACTGCGCACATTTCAAACTGGTTTGATTGCTGCGTGAATAGACCAAATAACAAAAAAGTTTGTTATCTTAGGCACGTGCCTATCGCGTCTTGTATGTTATGCACCGGCCCTGTGATTATCGACGATGATGTACAGATGCCTTCCTAGCGTTTAGTTTAAAACATCAAAGTGGCAGGTGCTGGGTGTAGGATCTCGAAACACGTATATTTAAGCAGAAACCCATCGCATGTCCAATTATTATCCTTATTAAATGCGCCCAGCGAAAAATTCTTCGAAAACTCGTTTATCGGGGCCACACCGCCGTAATTGATTTCGCATTCTGAAGGGCTTCACATAAAATTAAATGTACATATAGACAAATATCTTTATACATTTTACGGAATATTTTTATTATCTACCGCGGCAATATTAAAAAAAGTACCCATACGCACTTCGTTTCGTTGAATAGTTTTGCATCCATATAGCAAGGTTACAAGAGGAATACATACCCTCGTTTATTTGAAATAAAAGTCAAACGCCGTTATTTACCAACCGATTGTTTTGAAAATTTGGAAATTAATTTAATGTATACTTCTAAAAAAAAGTATGGAAACAGATTTTTTAAAAAAAGTCTAATTTCTGAGAAAAAAATTATTTACACTCCAATTTTTAATTTTTCAAAAATTCGCTCCCATAACTTTTTAGACATTAGTTAGATGTAACCATTCCCAAAATTTCGTGAATTTATCTTAAGTCGTTTGGGCGCACAACAAATATTTAAGTTTCTTTCCTGATTGATAGCGCCCTCTTCTAAATTCTGTGAAAACGGAACTAATAACATGTATAGAGGTGGTAACAGTAAACTCTGTTACTTGTGTTAGTTACTGTAAGTAACGGTTAGTACGACTGAATAAAGATTTGGTAAAATAGCTTCAATAGGTAATAAAAATTAAAATAAAATACGCTGTTTTCAACACGCGCTGTTTAAAGTAGGTATTTCTTTTGCATTAGTATTTTAAAAGGTATTAAAAGGTAAAAATATAAAAAGTATGAAGAGTATATGATATAATTGGCATTTATATTTTATTAAAAGTTCTTTATGGATTTAGGTGTTGTTTCTTTTAGCATTTACGTAAAAACCTTAATGTTGATATTCTTATAGGGTTGAAAGACATTTTATATCAACTTTGTTGAAAGCAGTTTTTAATGTCGCAACCAAGCTTAGGTATAATTATTTTAAACCTTATCAGTTAATCTAAGTACCGGTTTACTGAATTATCGTTTAACAATATAACTTATAGTAGAGAGAAATTAGATAATAAAATAGGGATATTATTCTGTAGTTACGAAGTATATTTTTTTGATTTATTAAGTAACTAAGAGCCGGAGCTTCATTGTAAAAAACGTTAATGGTTACTTTTGCTTCATATTAAGTGCTTCGCTAAACAAAATGCCAAAAACACCGAACACTTGTTTTTATGAGATATTTTAACCGGTTGAGTTTGCTAGATATTTTTTAAGATAAGGAATTTTAAAAACAATATAAAGGTTATATAACATCTTTTATTATTTCTTTTAAATAAGCATTATAATAAAAACACTTTCATTTAGGAAACATTTTATTTTTCCAAAACACATCATCCCTGCTTATTTGTTCAGCATGTATCGACCCTAAAGGAGATCAGACAATGAAATAGCAATATTCCTTGTCTGAAAGATGTGGCTGCCCTTGTATTTGATAATAATACGGATGAGTGTGTTTTAAATACAAAAAACCATCCTCATCATACGCAAGAAATTAAATTTTCTTTTCAGCTACTCCTTGTTCTATTGAGCAGCTTTTTAGGACCAAGGGACATTTAACTTTAATAGTGAAATTGTTGTCATCTTTAATCACGCCATCTGGACTTGCCCCTAGAAAATATTCCTCTCCAGTTCCAAAGAATAAGCCACAAGGTGCAACATTTAAACCTGTCAGTTCCTCAAATGCACGAATTGCTGTTGCTTCTGCTTCATTGTCCTGACCATATCGTGTAGCTCTGTTACCTGTAAAACCTCTGTAAGACGATTTGTCATTTCTCGCAATCTACAGATAGTTCCAAAATTAGATGCAGTTAGTCTATACTGTCGTACTTGATGCCATAACGGATTTAAATGTTGTCCTCTTGTAGCTATTTCTATACTAATTTTATCTGTCATTGTTTTTTTTAAATATATTCTGGAGCTTTTCTTTTCTAGCATTTAGTTCTTCTTCACTTACTTCATCTTGCACTGCCCCATAATCTTCATCGGCAACTGAAATAATAAATTTTGGTTTATATCCCCGTTTACATTTAAAATTTTGAGTTCTTTGTCGCTTGAGTTTTCTTCTTGCTAAAAATTTTTTTGTGTAATCTCCGGTAGTTTCTTGAAATGCATTTATTATTTGTTGAAGGTAGGTATCTTTCGAGTTATAGGAAATAGCAGCCAACTGACACAAGAATAAAATAAATTCACCAATTTTCGGTTATTTATGGAATAATAATTATTAGGTAGCTACCTACAGATAAAAAGGTTTTTCTGGATTTATAGTTATTCCAAAGAATTTTAATTCCCTTTTATTATTTATCAAGCAATAAAGATTATTATGTACCTACTAAGATTAAATTTCTATAAAGTATGGTTATTCTAAAGGTAAATAAGGAAATTGCGGATTGATAGCAACTAATTTAGTTTTGATTAAATATTCCATGAATTTAGGCAAATTTATATTTAATATTCAGAATTCTTTTGTACGATGACAAATCTACTTATAAAATATATTTAAAAAGATATAGGTAATAAATATTAAGTCCTAAATGTTCATTTAATTTCGTTAAATTTATAAAAATGTAAAAGGAAATTAAAACATACTGTAATTTTATTAAATATAAAAATCTAGAAAGAAACAACTCAAATTTTCAAAACAATCGATCGGAAAATAACGGCGTTTGATTTTTATTTCAAATAAAAGGGGGTATGTAAATGTGATTAAAAAGGTTTTTTTTTGTTCACGTATATATTAAATGTTATTTCAATTAGTTTTCTTAGTCTTATGAATTTTCTAAATGGTAAAATCCCATTAAATATCCCTTGTCACAGTCATGGTAAAAATTTCTTTAAAATCCCTTTAGCCGTTTTTTCTAGACAGTGTTAACAAATTTACTTCACACTGACATCCAAAAATGGTTCCGCAAACAAATATTTTTCGGTCAGGTATCTCCACAACGTAAAAATCAATCAAACCAATTTTTTTCTTATCACAATAATTCTTCCCCTCTATTATATTCAAACGGAATACGGGATGAATAATTGAAGACACGTAAAACAAAATTCCTGGATTATCATACATAAAAAACATTGCCATATTGTCACAGTTTTTTATTTTTCTAGGTCTATTTATCGATTTTTAATTAGTAATAATGATTTCTTTCCCAGAAATAGAATTATACCTACTTTTTTTTAGTTAAAAGTTTTAAAAAATAAGAAAAGTTATCTTAAAATGTTTCAACGAAAAAGGTGTCTATAAATTTAATGATTCTTTAAAAATTTTATACATTTCAATTTTTTTTTAAAATGTTTTTTTAATTTCTCTCCTTAATACCCTCAATAATGTAGCCTAATTTAATTTTTTTAAAGTTTGTTTATTTATAATTAAATTATATTAATAGTTTTGGAGATATTCAGAATAAAAAAATAGGACCGATGCCTGGTAATAAAATTATCGGCTGGGTGGTTGTTGTATTCGTTGTAAAATCCTTATCTGATCAGTTGAAACTACCGATGTAATAATATTACGAATTTAATATGTGTATGCCGCCCGTACCCAAGCCCATCTCTAATTACCTACCCACCCAAAATTCTAGCCCATGGAAGATTTAATATACGTCGACTTATGATTTGTAATCTACGTCAGCATTTAAAATATCTCGGCTTATCTCTGTTCGAACTTTGTGGGTGCTTCCGACACCGATTCTACGGACAGGGTATGTATTCCTCTTAATTGACACCTATACATGTAAGGTCCTGAAGAAATTTCCACACTAACTTGGATTTAATACGATTTGATTTCAATGACTTAAGCGCCTCCTAGCTAGCAGATATTAATTTTATATTTTTGTTTCTACAGTTATGATAAAGAGATATGCTTGCAGGTGCGCAATTCTCCAATCAGGTGCACAAAAATATTGCCAGTGATGCAGCCAACAATGGGAACTGAAGCTTATTTAGTTCAAGTAGTTGAAATAATGAATATTACTTATTAGACTAAATTCATAAATCAATATCGAAAACTAGGATATTAGTCTATGCCGAATGGCAAACTTTTATTTATTTAACGTGGATCTGCAAGCAAAGATCCACAATTTATTATTATTTACAGCAATGTGTTATTTATTGTGGGTCTACAATTTAAAATAAGAAACAATAGTATTTTCGTATTATATAACAGAACAATAAAACGGCTACCGCAAACAATTTTCCAGCGGCTTGTTTTTAAAAAGGATTGAATACCGTTCTTATAAACAGTTAAAAATTAAATAAAATAATCGTCTTCATTTATTATGAATGAATTTGCTAAAAAATGCAAAAAACTTTTTTAAACTACATGTATGTATGTATGTATGTATAAGTTAGGGGTGATAATTACACTGCGACCTATAGGATCTATTATGTCCCCCTTACTTGCCATGTTCTGATATTTTCTCAGACTTATAGCAGCTCTTCGAGTCCTATTTTCCTGAGGAAGTTTAGGACATCGTCGGGCTTCAAGTCAGGTAGATCCCCTTCCTCTATTCCATGTGCTCCTAGGTATCTAGCCCTAGAATTTTGCAAGGCAGGGCATTCTGCGAGTATGTGTATTGAGGTTTCATCCTCTTCCTTACAGAATCTGCACTTTGCTTCATCTGCTAACCATAGTTTCTTCATGTGGCTTCTTAACCGGCAATGCCCGGTTAATATTCCCGTTAAAATTCGGAGCCTTTTTTTACTGAGGTTGAGGCAGCTAAGAGATCTCTTCTGGTCATAGTTCCCCAGTAGTATCTTAGATTGCCTCAGTCCTTCCAGCTGATTCCAGTACTTGGATTTTTCTTTCTCCATTTCTTCCCTTAGTTTTCCTAAGATTACTCTACTGCTGATCCCACAAGATGGTTCTGGTCCCAAATGTGGGGTTTCAGCTCCTTTTTTTGCGAGCTTATCTGCTGTTTCGTTCCCCTCTATTCCTATGTGTCCCGGGACCCATAGGAGGGTGACAGTGTTCTTCTGGCCCAGTTCATTTAGTTTGCCTAGGCATTCCCAAACCATCTTCGAACTGATTATATTTGAACTCAGCGCTTTGATGGCTGCTTGACTATCCGACATGATCACAATCTCTTGTCTGCGGTAGTTTCTTCCAATATTGAATTCCACACATCTTTCGATGGCGCGGACTTCTGCTTGAAAGATGCTCGGGTATGTGCCCAAGCTTTCTGAGTATTTGGCTCTCGGTCCAAAAACTCCTATCCCAGTTCCCTCGTCTAGCTTGGAACCGTCCGTATACCACTTTTTGGTATTCTGATTTAAATTCTGTATGGTGTCTTCGTCCCATTCAGATTTATTACTCAACCTTGTGATGAATTTTCTCACAAAGTTGAATTTCTTTGGCATATCATCTTGGGGAATTTCCCAAGTTTGATCAAAATGAAGTGATCGGGGTTTTTCCCTGATAATTCCTTCCTTGATCATTCTATATATCGTTTTATTCCTTACACTTTCTAACAGAATGTGCAGTGGGGTTAAGTTTAAAATCACCTCCATTGCAGCAGTGGGGCAAGTTCCCATTGCTCCAGTGATACATGAACAGGCTAGTCTCTGAATCTTCGAGAGATTTTTCCTAGTCGTACTCAGATTAGCCCTTGCTCCCCAAGCCACTGCCCCATATGTGATTATTGGTCTCACTATTGCTGTGTACATCCATTGCAGAATACGTGGGTTGCATCCCCAGTTCTTTCCTGCAATGTTCCTGCACACCATGAGGGCCTTGGTTGCTTTGTGTATTACTTCGTCTTCGTGTTTATTCCAGAGTAACCTGCTATCTAGGATTTTTTTTAAACTACATAAAATAATTTCGATAAAAATGTAAAATAAATAATATTTCGGGGTACTAAACTGAGAGAAGTTATTAGATACTTGGTTCATCATCGAAAATCGTAGACATTAGGTTCGTACACATAGCAAACTTATTAGAACCAACGCAGTAAGTAAATAGAGTTTAATATTTATCAACTGTGCACGCTTCGTACAATTTCCCACTTTGACTGCTTCTTGAAAGAACCAATTATCACATATTATTTCTTTCAGCTACTTTTTTCTCATTCTTCCTTCTGGACTACACATCGTTATTATGTTTTTTATTACTTTTCCCACCCTTTATACATTTCAAGCCCTTTTTATATTATCTTTTTTTCAATTGATGTATCCAATATTTATTCATTTTGATATTCCATTATACAAATGCTGTTTTTCACAGTTCCAATATTGCCTGAATGAATATTCTCACAGTTCTCAATTTTTGTTTATCTTTTGTACCTAATTGTGAAACTTAATGATTGAGAAATGCCCGGTTGCTTATTCGGAGGTATACACGTAGAATTACAGATGGTGGCTGATGATCTCTTTCAAGACAGTGAAATACTCGCAGTACAATTTGTTTTTCTCTTACTGACCGAGACTCCGACTGTTTTAACTTTTTCGACGTGGAAAGCCCAACCATGTCTCCTATTTTTTGAGTAGTATGAGAACGGTGTAGAAATATAATAATGTAACGTTTGAACACTTATTATCACTATTATTTTCACCAATTAAACACTTATTAGCACTATTACTTTCACAAATTGTTAACACAACGCGTCGATGCTAACTAACTTACCTGTGAAACGTACAATGCATACTGTATAATTCACAAACCAATGATACGCTCGTGCTTGCATTTACATTACTATGGCCTGCGACGATGTGATGGAAGTTACGGTAAAGTGACAAAGACAGAAATATCGTTGCGTACAGCGTTGCCACTAGTTGTAATAAATACCTAACACTATACAGAAAATAATGAATTTTAACTGATCAGTAATCAGGAAATGTATAAGTATTACTCATTACAAGCTCATTAAATCGTACTAGTATTGTGTATTATCTATAATTTGCCACAACCCACAACTCTAATGCTTACTATATTTTGATTCTGCTATAAACTGGTAACGTAAAATTTAGATATGACAACGCGCTTTACTCTCAATAATTTGGTTTTAGTATAGTTGTTTGTAGCTTTGTTTCGAGAAAAATCAGCAACCATTTCCAATTGCAGATCGCATGCGTATTAAATATTTGCGTACGTCAAAGGGTTATGTTAGGTTAGCATCCGCAAATATTCAATGTGCATGCGATGTGCAGTTAACCTTGGCTTATCGTTTTACAAGCAAAGCTTATGTTGATACTCATATAGAAAATTACTGAATATAAATAAAATTTATAATAAATAATTTTCGTTTTTTTATTCATAAAGAGAAAAATGAATGACAGGTGACGAGATAAAATTAACAGAACAGTATTTTTACTTAACATGCGTAAACACATATAGTTGATGAAATCCCGATCCACTTGACCAATGTCTAAAAAAGTTACGTCATACATGGTTCCCCAATAACAAATAAGTTCCTGAATACCTATATGAATTCTTTTTAAATGGTAAATGAAATTTGCAGAAGTGGATTATATAACAGGTCGGTTGAAAAGTCCCCGGTCTACCATAGTAAAACACAATATTTTGACAAAATTCACTTTTTTATTCAACATAGTTGCGTTCAAGGGCGATACAGCGATTATAGCGACCTTCCAACTTTTCGATACCATTTTTGTAGTACTCCTTCGGTTTGTCCTCAAAATAGGCTTCAGTTTCGGCGATTATCTCAGTATCAGAGCCAAATTTTTTTCCCGCGAGCATTCTCTTCAGGTCAGAGAAAAGGAAAAAGTCGCTGGGGGCTAGATCTGGAGAATACGGTGGGTGAGGAAGCAATTAGAAGCCCAATTCATGCAATTTTCCATCGTTTTCGATGATTTGTGACACGGTGCATTGTCTTGATGAAACAACACTTTTTTCTTTTTCATATGGGGCCGTTTTTTCGCGATTTCGGTCTTCAATCGCTCCAATAATGCACAGTAATAGTCGCTGTTGATTGTTTTTCCCTTTTCCAAATAGTCGATGAACAATATACCGTGTGTATCCCAAAAAACTGAGGCCATAACTTTGCCAGCTGACTGTTGAGTCTTTCCACGCTTTGGTGGCGGTTCACCGGCCGCAGTCCACTCAGCTGACTGTCGATTGGACTCGGGCGTGTAGTGATGGAGCCAAGTTTCATCCATAGTCACATATCGACGCAAAAAATCGGGTTTATTACGACTTAATAGCTGCAAAACTGCTCAAAATCATCAATTCGTTGCTGTTTTTGGTCGATTGTGAGCACTCGCGGCACCCATTTCGCACAGAGCTTCCGCATACCCAAATATTCGTGAACGATATGTCCAACACGTTCCTTAGATATCTTTAGAGTGTCAGCTATCTCGATCATATTCACTTTACGGTCACTCAAAATCATTTTGTGGATTTTTTTGATATTTTCGTCGGTAACCATCTCTTTTGGACGTCCACTGCGTTCACCGTCTTCGGTGCTCATTTCACCACGCTTGAATTTTGCGTACCGGTCAATGATTGTTGATTTTCCTGGCGCAGAGTTCGGAAACTCATTATCAAGCCAAGCTGTTGCTTCAACTGTATTTTTTCCTTTCAAATAACAATATTTAATAAGCACACGAAATTCTTTTTTTTCCATCTTTTTGAAAATAACAAAAGTTGCTTCACTAAAAATGCAATATCTCACAAACTAATAGTCCGACAGCTGTCAAATTTTTAAACGAATCTTTTGAAGGTTGATACTATCTAAAAATGAAATGGATTTAATTCTAGTGTCGTCATCTATAGGTCAGACCGGGGACTTTTCAGCCGACCTGTTACCTACGTACAATAAATATATCGCGCTTGTGTTTATTCCTTAGTATTGTAACTTTCTATCTTAGATTTTCTATGCGTTATTTGGATGGTGATGTTAAAAATTTATTGGTTTTTATGACGCGATATTGGTCACAGTTGAAACATTTAAATGGCAGCATCCAAACCTTAACACACGAATATATATTTTGAGTATAAAAAATACGAAGAGAAAGAATTGTTCTTATTGTTTCACCATGTTCAAGAGTTTCTTTAGTTAACTCAATAACTACATTGTATTTTACATAATTATACAATTAACATAATATCGACAAAAGTAAGCACTGCAAATATGTATATTTTTAAAACTTTCTAAAAAACAGTGCATATACATACATAATTTTTTGAAACAACTTATTTATTATTTAAATATTCAACATATCAAATAATATATTTTATTTTCAGATGACTGGAAAAAGATCGAGAAGCTTTAAATGTGCTGTCCATCATCGAGATCGAGAAGTTTCGTCAGAAAACGACTTCCATCTACTTCTGGTGAAACCACCATTATTTCGCAGGTAAGTCCAATCTAACTTTTATTGATGAGTAAAAGGTTATGAACCAATAAATACATTTTTTTCAACTCATTATAATATAAATCAATACATAAATATCTATTTTACGCATTATTACCTTAGCAGAAAACAAATAATTAGGTTATGTAAAATCAACAATATATAACGCCTAGACAACCAACTAGCAACCAAAATTGCTGAACAAAATCAATTGATACTATATACAGAGGACGGCGAGGTGAGGAGCTCATAGTAAAACATGCAAAAAATGAAAAGAATGGTGAGTCCCCATATTTCCAAAAGTACTATTTTGAGAAAACAGCAAGAAGGAAGAAAAAGGAAATACCAGATCACTAAATATTTTAATACCGATGACGAAATAAGGCATTACTCCTTTAGAAGTTCTTTATGGTTTCTTATAAAACTAGATATATTATAGAGATTTTAAATATGGAAAATATTTTTCCTACAACTTCTATGAAAGGTGGTAGCGTATTTTTCATGGCTTACTTAATGTCAAGACCATGTAGTGCTAATACTGTGAAAAATATCATTTCTCCCAATGTTGTTTGAAATAATAAGTGAATCAACATAAACTAAGCTTTTATTCTAGTTTTTGAAGATTGACATTAATTATACAACTGCTGTTGCCAGCAGTATGTCACACCACATACTATACGGACTAATGTGGAGTCAAAAAAAATCGACAAAATCTTAGTTGACTGCTGTCCAGCTTCAAATATTTGTTACATAAATAAATAAATTGTTTACCTAACTGTTAAGAGTTGGGATACTTTAATGTTATTTCAGTTTTGCGAACCATTAACTAACTAACAGCGCATATTCTTTTTCATATCTTTTCGCAGACTTAACTGAAATGATTTGTCCTGTCACATCACCGCAGTTTTCTCAGCAATTTCATCCTCGATTTCATCTAATTTCAGATCCATTTTCTCCGCAGATATTTCGTGTGTGCAGAAAAATTCAAATTTACATTGTTACTTGGTAACCGCTGTTCATTTTTTTATTTATAAAGCAAATCAACCATGTTAAGAATAAATCAAGTAACATAATTTTTTCACAGCAGTCTACATGACTTCCCAGTAAAATGATCAAATATGTCATTTCAGTTTAATATTTTATTGCGTTTAAAACCAAAGGCAGTATGAAAAAAATATAGTACGATACACGTCCGTGAAGTGATTATTACGGTACACGATTAGATATTCTTTACTCGGCTCCTTCATCGCCTCGTCCATAAACATCTATCTGGTACCGTAATAAATAATTTTCCGGACTTGTAACGTAAATAACTATTATATTTTGCAATTTTTTAAATTAATTTATTATTTGTGTGTAAATTACGAAAATATTGATTTTAAAAAGTATGTTGGTGGGACTGTGTAGTAGTCCGATAAATGGAGATTTTATATAGCCATAGAATTTGGAAAGGCTAACTTTTTGGTCAAATTTGTATTTTTAGGCGTAGATTAAGAATCAATAATTAAAAATTGCAAAATGTTGTAGGAAGGGTGGTAAAAAAATTAAAAACCACCCCAAAAACTGGTTTTTGGAAATTTTCTCGAAAACTATAAAAGTTAGAAAAAAATGTTTCAAATAAAATCGATAGATCATTAGTTGATCTATAAATTTGTTTTCAATCATTTTTTTCGAATTCGCGATAGGAAACGAGATATTTTAATCTAAAAGATATAATTTATAAAATAATTTTACGAATGCCCGAATAAAATCGTCGCAGGCCGAGGCGACTAAGTCGGCAGTCGAATGTCCCCACTATATTTTTTCGTCCCTACTACATTCTATGGCTTTTTCTCTTTTTTACGATGTTCGTTGGTACTCCGGGCGTATATTTTTTTTTCATTGATAAATATTTTTATAAAATGAGCTAGGTACCGCGCGTTTTTATTTTTAACAATTAATATCTCATTAACGGTAGGAGATACAACAAATATGATTTAGGACGATTTTGTGAGAAATTTAATGAATTATTTAATGAAAAATATATTCTAATATTCCTTCTCGATCAGAAGGAATTCGTAATTGAACAAAATTCTTATTATTTTACCCTTCATTAATATTATAAAAATTTGTTAAAATGTCATATACCATTCAATGGTTAGTTTCTTTTTTTCTTTAAAATACATGATTCATTTTTTTTAAATAGGTACCAGACAAAATATAACACAATTTAAAATAAATATTATTAATTAATGAATTGAGCTGATATAAAAATAAATAATATTAGTTAATTGAGCAATATTAAAAAATCTATTTTTAATTAATAGGCCAATATCACATCAAATATTTAACAAATTGTAAATTTTTGCCAGTTAAAAAATTTCAAAATCTAGTTCTCTACTTTCGGTGTTATATATTTCTTTATCCGAATCTTGATGCAATAATACGTCTCTAATGGTCACATATCTATTTCCGTGTTCTGATTGTTCGCGTTCTTGTAACTTATCATCAATATCTGAATTATCATAGTTATCGTTGTTATCTATGTTCTCGTAATCGTGATTAAAATCTTCAAGATCATTATTGTAATTTTCGTTCATTTGGCTGAAGTTCTGTCCATCGCCATCAATACCATCGCCGGTCTGATTTTCAGTACATTGAACATTATCTCTTACGCTAGACATTTCTGACGCGTTGCTGCAACTAACTCCATTACAATTTGAGCAGAAACTGGAGCAGCGCAGCCCAGCTTTCCGACACCCGCAACGTTTATTTGCACATTTTGTGGTACAGCCACAAAACATCTTAAAAAAATAAGAATTTGTAATTTTAAGTTAAATGTCAAAATATATATAAGAATTTTTTACCTGCGATAATAATTCTTTTGGTGCTATTGTATTAGTTGTCATAATTGGAACCATAATCAAATTTATCCGTTTCCAGCCCCATTCTTCAGCTCGCAAATTTTTTCCTAACCATTTCTGTATTTGGTAAAATAACCGTTTGGCATGTTGGAGTAGTGCTGAAGATGTTGGAGGTAAACTTGCTAGTCGAATCTCAGTATGTGATTGACTTACAAGAGCAGCAAAACGTTTATAACGAATTTCTCCAATTGTCAAGTTATCATCGACATCGTTAATTCCGTACAACATAAATATAAATTTCTTTGCTGCTTCTTCTAAGTTGTCAACGCTACTGTTCGAGTCATAAAATGCCTGCGAAATATTTTGTAAACTTCCATTTTTTTGTAATAGTCTGATAATACTTTTTTGTCTTTTGCGTCTTCATCAGCTTGCAGAACTGTCATTCCTTTGTCTTGAAAATATTTGGCCAAGAGATCGACGAATTTGTTTTTATTACAAATATTGGATAGAAATTTTGTTTGCGTTAAAGATATCAGCATGCCTATATCGAAAACCACATCAGCTCCTACATTTTTCTCCTTTCGTCTATATCTTTCGTATGATTTTACCCCACACATTTTATTGTTGTATCCATCAAATACTACGACGGCTTTGTCAGTGAAATGTGTCACAACATACCGGTAATATTGGTGAAATACTTCCTGATACGTTTTTCCATGTGACCAGTAAAAATCCGCCATCAATTACATATGAAAACGTAGACAAAAGAGTATCAGACACAAGACTTGTCTTAAAAGTTGTAAATAACTCGGACTTCTTATTCTTGCGCATGATTCCATGTTGATCGAATAAAGATAGAGGAAACGGTGACAACTCATAGTTAAAAGAATTTTTAGTGAGATCTTCATTGTCTTTTGTTAACAAGCAAATTCTTTGAAACAAAAGCAATGAATTGACATTGGAGTAGTGTACAAATAAATGAAATAAACACTACTTTACAAACTCAAAAACCGTATCTTCAAATAATTGTATCAATGAAAAAAGATACATGAAATTCGTCCTAAATCATATTTGTTGTATCTTCTACCGTTAATGAGATATTAATTGTTAGTCGCCTCGGCCTGCGACGATTTTATTCGGGCATTCGTAAAATTATTTTATAAATTATATTTTTTAGATTAAAATATCTCGTTTCCTATCGCGAATTCGAAAAAAATGATTGGGAACAAATTTATAGATCAACTAATGATCTATCGATTTTATTTGAAACATTTTTTTCTAACTTTTATAGTTTTCGAGAAAATTTCCAAAAATTAGTTTTTGGGGTGGTTTTTAATTTTTTTACCACCCTTCCTACAACATTTTGCAATTTTTAATTATTGATTCTTAATCTACGCCTAAAAATACAAATTTGACCAAAAAGTTAGCCTTTCCAAATTCCATGGCTATTTAAAATCTCCATTTATCGGACTATAGTTTATAACGTTTTTGACAGTTTTGTAATTTAAATTGTCCAATGTTAATGTTTTAAAATATTTTAAAATGAATAATACACCAATAATAATATATTAGGTATACAAGTAAAAGATGATATTCATATTCAAAAATACTTTCTTAAAGAGCAATATAAAATTAATACATTTCTATTAGCCACAAATGTCATTGTCAATAGTCTTGTCATTAGATACTTCACTTATGTTGCCAACCATTTAAAACAAAAAAATTGCGTGCGTAAAAGTTACATTACGATACGCAAATGCGTTTTATAATGAAGATTTTAATAAGTGCAAAATATAAAAACTTCTTTTAGGTATTTTACTCTTAAAAGTTAACTGATTTACAACGCTACTTATGAAAAAGTAGTTCTTCAAAAAATTACTGTTTTTTTTTTCAAAGATACATAATTTTTTGATCTCAATAAACACTTTTAACTAAAATTACATCTTTCTATCTTGAAAGGTTTAGAAGCGATAAACAATATTTCAATTATTTGTATAGTATAAATTTTGGCGAAAGCGCATCAACCTTTCGTCATAGAAATATCCTCTCACTTTCGTATGTATACGTGTATTTATTTATATTCGGAAACAAGTCTGGACTTGAGAATATATATCAACGAGTCGTGCTTTTAGAATGACTTTTAAGTTCTATTTCGGTTTATATGTTTTGTCATTACGGTTTTTTTTAATGTAATTAGATTTTAAATGAAAAATATACTTAGGTACTCTTTATTTTTTAAACCGTAGTACAGGGGTGTACAAGTTAAAAATTGCAAGGGTAATATAAATAGAATTTATGGAAATACAAGTTTATCTTTATATTTAATCTACAATGCCTACACATTTTGCGTAGGTACTCTTTTGTTTATTTCTTTTAACAGTATTGTTTTTTTACAGAATGGTTACCATAGTTGCTAATGAATTTCTGACAGATGACAGAGATAGAAAGTATTATGCCGATCACTACACTTGTTGTCCACCACCAATATTTATCTTAGTAATTACGTTAGCTGAGGTAAGTTGATATTGATTAGTAACATAACGTTATAGTTAAAACCTTTTTCCTAATTTTTGATTTGTTACAAAGAATAGATTATTTGACTTTTAATATTAACATTTTTTAATATAAGTAGTAGTTTAATATAAGTTATAAATTTTTTAACTTTAAATTAAAATAATGTTGACCCTTCAGCCAGCGGGACAGTTGAAATATGGAGGGTGCGTAGGACAGGTACACATCTACGTCAATTTAATTTGAAAGCACACGTCAGTTGCTAAGCGAGAGATCTCCTTTGCGCCCCTCGTTTCTGTTTCCTATTAAATTAGGGTAAATGTGTCGAAAAATATTCTCATTTATTTTTGGAATAAGGAAATATCTTTCTTTTCTGAAACGCCAGCCAGACAAAACACACGTGCCACTCAGAAGCGCCGACACAAGGCTTTTTTACCATAAAACCATCAAAATATATTTTTTTTAATTATTTTTTGTTACTAATATTAACATCTAGTAATTATGATAAGTTTTTACATTGCACATGGAATATCTTTTAAAAAATTAATGATTTTTTTACTTTTTTATTGGAGTTTTTCTTGTTTTGCAGTTTTGTTTTGACTTTATTTAAGTGACTTACATGTACTTTATTGTCATTTTTGTGTCAAAATTATATTCTACTAATTTCAAATCACAATTAAATTTTAAAATTATTTTAAAACTGTGTAGTTTTAATTTGTAATGTATATAAAAATTAAGTTTTAAGTTCACTACTGTCACATTAAATAGTTATCCTCTAAAATTTGACCAGTTAAATAAAATGGTACCGCTATGCAGATATCCTTACTTAAATTTCTATTTATTTAGGTACATTTTAAATTTTCCACGTCGAAACAAGCACGTGCCTTTATCGACATATGTTTTCGTATTTGTAGAAAATGTTTGAAAAACATAGGTTCGTACACACTTAATGGCTTCCTCGCCAGATGCCGTTTGTTTCCCATTTTCAATTAAGCAAAATAGTAATATATCTACATTAATATATAATATACATACAGTGAACGGCTAAATTATGGAATATTGTCATTATTTCGAGAACCGTCGAGTTTTGAGGGTAATCCTGAAACAGGTCGATTTTTGTTCCGGTGTGGGTGTAGTGACGTAATCGTTTTTTTTTTAAACAGAAATCGGTATAATGCGACACCTCATTTGAAGGAGAATTCAATTCTCTATTTAACGACATTACATTTGTAACTAAAATATTTTTTTAAGGGTACAAAAACATTTTTTTTATTTAAATTCAACCAAATTACAACTGATGATTTAATTCATAACGTCCTTTAAAGTAACCAAATTATGCATAATAATTATTTTAAATTAAATGTTCCAAATGCCATCCATCGGTTCCTGCCATGACTTTCTGAAATAAATACTTAAAAAAGCAAAAATAAGTAAAAATAATAATGGACACAAAAAGTTATCTCATAAACAATGACACTTTTTGTCAAATGTTAAATCAAGCAAGTGATATTGGCATAGTTACTGTAATATTTATTGTCGTAAATATTTTTTGATTTTGTGAATTGTCAATTGTAATTTTTACTTTTGAATACTAAATTATGGCTCACCTAAATGAAACACAACGCATAGAAATATTAATTCTTAGCGGATGTGGAGATAAAAAAGAACACAGAACGAGGTATGCAATTTATTCAACGCAAAATATCCAGACAGACCCATCAGTCAATCAACAGTAAGTAAAATAGTCCGAAAATTTGGAGAAACTGGGCACGTTAAACATATTCCAAACGCTGGGCGTCCTAAAATTGAAGACAATGTGAAACTTGATGTTTTATTAAATGTCCATGACAATCCTCACAGTAGTTCAACACAAATGGGTGAATATGCTGGAGTTTCCCAACGATCGGTATTTTAAAAAAAGAAAAATACCATCCCTACAAAATTCAACTACACCAGGAATTAAACGACGACGATCCCGATCGCCAACTTCAATTTTATGGAATTATGCAGAATTTATGTATCGGCAATCCACGCTTCATCAATCAAATCCTTTTTTCCGATGAAGCCACATTTTTTTTACATGGTACCGTGAATCGTCAAAATTGCAGGTATTGGAGTCAAGAAAACCCACATTGGATGACTGAGGCACACACGCAATATACTCAGAAAGTGAATGTATGGGCAGGGATCATCGATGGCAGAATCATTGGCCCTTTTTGCCTTGAAGAAAATCTAACAGGAGAATGTTATTTAACTTTTTTGATAAATCAACTTATACCTGTCCTTGCTAGCATTTATCCAAATGCCAATAATGCAAATTTACCTAGTGACAATATCTGGTTTCAAGAAGATGGAGCCCCTCCGCATTACGCACGTGAAGTACGTCAATTTTTAAATAATTGCTTTCCCAGGAGATGGATCGGAAGACGAGGTTTTATAGAGTGACCAGCAAGTTCGCCAGATCTAATACCTCTAGACTTTTTCCTGTGGGGTTACATAAAATCAAAAGTTTATGTCAATAGACCCCAAAATTTACAGAACTTAAAAGATAGAATTAGGCATGAAATGAGTCTCATTACTCCAGAAGTCATCCGCAATGTACTTGATGAATGTGTCCGTAGATTCGCATATTGTCAAGAAACCGATGGATCGCATTTGGAACATTTAATTTAAAATAATTATTATGCATAATTTGGTTACTTTAAAGGATGAATTAAACCATTAGTTGTAATTTGGTTGAATTTAAAAAATATTAAAAAATATTTTAGTTACAAATGTAATGTCGTTAAATAGAGAATTAAATTCTCCTTCAAATGAGGTGTCGCATTATACCGATTTCTGTTTAAAAAAATTAACGATTACGTCACTACACCCATACCCGTGACGTCATCCTTACTCCATGTACGTTATAAGATGGGTATTTTATACCAAAAATAAACCCTCAAAACGCGACGGTTTTCGAAATAATGACAATATTCCATAATTTAGCCGTTCACTGTATATATTTGTCTGGGAATGCATGTGCGCTCTTTGTCCCTGTATTCTTATTTTTTTATTTAATTATTCTTCGCAAAAATATTTTGACTTCTTTATATAAATCTTTATTAACTTTCTTGACGTTGGATTCATAATTTGTTAATTAAAAGTTAAATTATTTGATAAAAATGACATTTCGTTGAGTAGAGTCTAGATAAAATTTACCAACTACCAAAGATAATATATTTTATAGAAACATAATTTATACAAATCAATAGAAACTTACTTATATACATAAACTCATGGACACAATTAACGCACCACTCAATTTTTTTTTTAAATTTTAAGATAACGATCTGCTTAAGTTTACTGTGTTTTTGTTACTAATACGGATGGATGTCTGTTGATAATCTAGACACTTGCTGTCAAAATTTCGTGTGACGAGCATAATTATTGTCATAATTTTACATGGTCTCCAAAAGTTGAGCACATTGTTGTTAGAAAAATCGTTGATTAACAAAAGATTTCATTTGCTAGAAGATGTTGTGTTGTTAGTAGTATTAGTTTTAAGAGTTTTAGTGTTAAAAAATGAATCGTCGTAGAAATTTATCGGTTGAGGACGCAGTAAAGGCATCAACTTTACTGGAAGTAGGACATTCTATGCGCTATGTTGCGAATTTGTTAGGAAGAAATTATTCGACTATAAGTCGCATGGTTCAACGCTTCAATCAGACAGGATCTTACAATCGCAGACCAGGACAAGGGCGCAAACGGTCTACGAATGCAAGAGATGACCGCTTTCTGAGGCTATTTGATCTTAGAAACAGGACAGTCACTGGTACAATGTTAAAAAATGAGTTGGCAATTGCTTCCAATGTCCTAATATCATCTCGAACTGCGAGAAGACGTCTAAAGGAAGCTGGATTGAGCAATAGAAGACCAGCGAAAAAACCTTTGCTAACCAGGGAACACAGAGTTGCAAGACTACGTTTCGCTAGAAATCATCAAAACTGGACGGTTGATGATTAGAAGAGAGTTTTATTCTCAGATGAGACTAGAGTCAAATTTTCGGACCGGCGTGAGCGTGTCTGGCGAAGGCAAGGAGAGATGTTTTCAAGATGCAATATTACTCCAAAAATTTCATTTGGTGGAGGCACTGTTATATTTTGGGGAGGAATTTGTTTTAACGGTCGTACATAGTTGGTGCCTATTCGTATGAGATCCATGAATGCGGATTATTATCTCGAACATGTGATGCCATTTGCCCCCTTCGTGGAGCCTAATTTTGTATTCATGCAAGATAATGCCCGTCCCCACGGGGCTAGGCAAGTGATTGACTACTTAAATGCAGTTGATATTCAGTTAATGGAATGGCCAGCCAACAGCCCCGACTTAAATCCCACAGAGCATCTATGGGACGCTCTTAAAAAGAAAGTTCGCAGTCATAGGCCATCACCTGTCGACCATAATCAACTGGTAGTTGCAGTAATAGCAGAATGGGAGAATATCCCCCAAGATGTTATCGAAAATCTGATCTCCAGTATGCCAAGGCGAATGAATGCAGTAATAAGAAGTAGAGGAGGCCATACACGGTACTAGAATCGGTTGAAACACGCTAATTTATGTGTTTACGTTCATGTTTTGCGAATTTGTAGCATTAGTAATAAAAAATTACAAAATTACTCAAAATAGGGTATTTTCTTCCCAATTTCAGTTCAAAATACAATTGCTCTGCTTTATTTACAAGTTTCTATGAAGCTATCAATTATATCAGTCGCATGAAAGAAAACGTTTAACGATATTTTTTTTTTGTTTTCAGTTGGGATTCTACTTGTACTATTATATAACAACCGGAGACCTGAATCCCAGCGGCTCGGTACTAGTTGATTCAATATTTATATATAGGCCAGATAAAAGAATCGAAGTATGGAGATTTTTCTTGTATATGCTATTACACGCTGGGTAAGTAAATAAGAATAATTATTTTCTTTCTTTTCTGAAAATAAAATTCCACCAGCTTTGACCTGAATTTGTTGTCATTAAAAAAATGAAATGATTGTTTAAATTGCATCAACTATTAACTTCCTGTACAGTCGTAACGACTTCCTTTTTATGTTTTCTGAAGGTTCTCTTCTTTTATTGAATAATTTAAATTAGCTTTGTTAGTCAACGAAAACAGAAGGTAAACAAACTGTTAAATATGAACTAGAAAATATTGTTTATTGGGAACACTAAACAAATATTTGTTTAACAGATAGATGTTTGAAGCTATCCACTGTTAAACAGTTTGCTTTGATCGAGTCTCTATTTTATATATAAAAGATAAGACATATAAAACAAATTAATTAAGTTATTGTAAAGATCAATACAATATAGTTTCTTTCTGATTTTTCTATATTATAATACAGTTGTACTGATCTTAAAGAAAAATATATCCAGGATATCCCTTAAGGATTATGTATCTATACTTTAAATTTTCATACAACCCCCTATGAAAACGACACACCACACTATTTTGAAGACTATATTTTGGCAAAAAATAATGTCAAATTAAAACTTTTATAAAAAAAATTATATGGGTTGCATTATCTATGCAACCGGATATACACCTACATTGGTATGCTTTTAGTTCCAAGGTAAAATAGTTCTATTTATTTTATTACTTACAGAAGTGTCTTTTATAAATGTTATAATTTTACTTTCATAAAAATTGTTTTGAATGTTAGTAATTGAGATATTTATCTACTAAGAGGTTACTAAAAAGGTTAAAAAAGTATTCATTCGACATTTATTTTTGCCAAAATAAACAACTTTTGTCTAGTTACCATGGTAATTGAAGAAATTTGGAAATTTTTTAACTGCTGAAACCATAGAGAACGCTGAAACCTCAACGTACAGACCATAGACAAATAAAAATATATTAAATAGTTCAAAGAAAAACTCAAAGTCCAAAATTTTTAATTTAATAATGAAAGTTACTTGCAACAAGTTTCGGTCTACCAGACCATCATCAGGCTGAAAATACAATACAATGTCAATTGAAAGGAAGACAGTAGTAAGACTTAATGTGATGGAAAACAAAAATCAAGACTACAGCAAAATTGTTGTAGGTGAATTATAAACTTACAACTCATAAAATAGACAACTTTAAATTATGTTAATACATATAAATTTTTTTTAATATAATTGTTTTAATATTTTCTTTCCCCAATTTTTCATGTTTCTTATATATCCAATAATGGCTGCTTAAGTGTTGATCTTCCAAGCTTCATGGTTTTTCTCCTGATGATTCTTGGTAAGTTTGAAGATGTCTGTAATTTATGAATTTGGTATTTAATAATAATCATTTTTTTATATATTGCATTGCTTTGTTTAGTCAAGTTAAAATTGTTTATAGTGTTCATTTTTTGATCAATATTTTGGTTCTCCCCTTGATATGATGTATTTCTTGATTTAGCCTCATGTATGTACTTCACTTAATTAATATCAATTAATATTAATGTTGATTTATTATTACAGTATGTTGTATTTTCTTTATTATTTGTTTTGTATAATCAAAATTTTTTTTGGAAAAATTATTAGAAAACTTGAACAATATTATCATTATTCTGCTGCATATTTTATATATCTATGCAGTGATCTCTTTGGAGATTTTTTATATGTATTAACATAATTTAAAGTTATCTATTTTATGAGTTGTAAGTTGATAATTCACCTACAACAATTTTGCTGTAGTCTTGATTTTTGTTTTCCATCACATTAAGTCTTACTACTGTCTTCCTTTCAATTGACATTGTATTGTATTTTTAGCCTGATGATGGTCTGGTAGACCGAAACTAGTTACAAGTAACTTTCATTATTAAATTAAAAATTGTTAAGGGTTTGCCCGCGCTTTTTTAAATTTCCTGAGAAGCGCGAGCGCCATCTCAACTCACTTTCCGGTTCTGGTGGACCAATTCATTACTGTAGAACAAAAATTTAACATGTACTTGGGCGTCTCTTGGTTGTCTCTGATAATATATCGATTGTTACGTAAGGAAAACCACGTAAATCATATGCTGGGTTAATTCAAATCAAATAAAGACTACACCAAAATTTTTTATTTATTTATTTTTTTTTCAGATGGCTCCATCTAAGTTTCAATCTCGTAGTTCAACTTTTAGTGGGCCTTCCTTTAGAGATGGTTCACGGTTCGGGGAGAGTAGCGCTTATTTATATGGCTGGTGTGGTGGCCGGATCTTTAGGAACGTCAGTTTTTGATAATGACGTTTATCTGGTTGGTGCATCCGGTGGAGTGTACGCATTACTAGCCGCTCATTTAGCCAACGTTTTGCTCAACTATAATAATATGCAATGCGGTATATTGAGGCTATTTGGAATTTTCGCCATTGGTGAGTACAGCGACTAAAAAAATAATTATTGAGGAGTAACAAAGGGGCTAAGTGCGAAAACTGTAAACTCGGGAAAGTGACAAAAAACTTCATCGTACTAAGATACTCGACTTTTTATTCATAAATGGTGGTACAGCTTATTCTTTTGCATACGCCTGAATATGCTCTATACAAATAACGTACAAAAGTTGAACATATGACTATATTCTGAAAATAAAAAAAAATTCTGGGAAAGGGGGTAATTGCCAGTATTTTATTTAGTTACAGTAGAGTAATATTCTTGGTGTTTCTTATCTTTTAGATATAGAATTATTGGTATTAAATGCTTCTTTTTGTTATCACCGATCTTATTTACGTAAGGAAGCTGATGAATCGCCATGTTTTTGATATCTTCCATGCTTTTTCCACGGTGATACTGCAGAAGTAAATAGAAAGCCGGGTTTTTGAGAGTCGACTTTCAATCGCACGACTTTGCTAATTTTCACTTGCTTGATATTTAACACCTTGTCGGCTGCTATCAAAAAACTTTTTCTGGCACATATCTACTATTTCAAATCGGCCTGTATGAGTACTTGAGAGTATTACATGGTGTAAGTCCTCAGGTACCATCGGAGAGCATTTGCGCTTTCTCCTCTCGATCCAAGCGAAGTCCCTGTCACACTGAAGGAAGCTATGACCACTGACGAGGTACCTATGTTCAATGGTGTCAAAATGTCCACAAGTCACCAAAAACATGTAGTTAAATGAACACGATCACATTCTGTTTTTATTTTGGGTGTTGCAAATGCCCATATTCAGGACGCGTAGAGGCCGTGGATTCTGAGTAGACCCGTGGATTCTGAGTAGACCCGTGACGTCGTAAATAGTTGCTCACAACTGAATGGCAGCGGTGCATTAGAGAGAGACAATACGACGTAAACGGCGGACTGACCAGAATGAATCAGTAAGGGCTGCAATTATTAGTATAGTTAATAGGACAATTTTCAAACGCAAATTTATCTACTGCGCCGGTTGACGTCACAGGTCTACTCAGAATCCACGGCCTGTAATAAGCAACACGCAATCTCGTTACCGCCTCGTCCTGCCAGAAGCTCATATAAGAGCGCTTGTTATCCCCAAAGTTGATGCTCAAATTATAACACGAAAGTTGGCTCATGTCAAGTTGGTACAAACGTGACTTGCTCTAAATCCATTGATAACACACTCACGGTGCTATCTGGGATTTGCGAGGATGCGATGTCCGTTTTCATGAGCAAAGTGGCTGCTTCTGCCTTTCTATGGTGGAGTTCTAACTCCAACGTTGATGTCCGACTCCTTTTATTTCGCAATTTAACGGATCACATTTTCGGCAGGCGTCACTTCTCGGTGTTCTAAACGAAACATTTGGAAAGTCTTCTTTTGAAACTCTTCTGTAGAACTTATAAGTGACCAAGCGGGATGTTTTGGCAAGAACGCATTGTGAAGGCGGTTTGTATTTAAATCTGGACTCATATATTCCTTTGCACTTTTTGCACGCGAATAATGAGACTCTTCTCGGGGTATGCTATTTATGTGTTCTTTAACAAGTCTCCTATCATTCTTTTTGAATTTTGACGGTGCCGTACGAGTTCTCATGTCTTTGTAGACTGCTTTGCCGCTTTTTTTCTTTTCTATAATAGTCTCCAAGTTGTTTTTTGTCAAATCAAAAGTATTCATAAAAGTGGATTTACATACGATCACAATACTGCCCTCTCCGTCTGGAATGCTATAATGGACGGTAGTTTGACGATGACTGTCACGAGCCTCTTCATATGAGCTATGCCTTCTTCTCTTGGCCTCACAGTCACCTGTATTAGATCCATGATGTATGTTCCACAAACATCAATCCTGCTTTCGTAGTACTTTTCAAAAAGCGCCAATCTGCTTGCGTAAGTCAACGATTTGCAATCGAATTTACATTTACATGTTACCTGTAAGAAAGATTTTGCAATCAAATTTATATTTACATGCGTTGCCTGTAAGAAAGAATCCACGTTTTGTGGTTCACACAAATAATAATTTACAAAGTTAAAAACTCACTTCTAGGTTATATATGATTTTCCGGCATTTTTCCAGTCTCTGTGTTCTTCACTCAGTCGTCCCAATCCTTGTTTACGACTTTCTATATTCATTTTAAACTGATTCTGCAGTCGTATACACAATACATAATTAATACACACATAACACAGCAGCGCGCACTTGTCCTTAGCACCTTAGTTGAGGAACTGACGTTGCACTTGCGCGAAAAAACAACAACTTTCTGATTTTTCCCCCAGAAGTTTGTGTCCGGGCACTTAGCCCGTTTCATAGGATGTAGTCCACTTCATCCAAATCAGCATGCATATACTCCGGGAAGGTCCACTAATTCTGCCCTACACCAAGTGGTTGGCAGAATCGAGAGATCACTGGATAATAAAGAATCCACCCTGAATATATTTATAGATATCGACGGGCGTTCGATAGAACGACTTTCCCAACAATCACCCAGCAACTTAACTCCTGGAATATACCCCTGGTGGTAGGAGAATGGATACTCACGATGCTCTCTAGTAGAGCAATAAGTATAAATGTAGAAGACATTACTGTGAGAGGACTGGTCATGAGGGGATGTCCGCAGGGAGGGGTCTTATCACCCCTTCTTTGGAACATAGTCCTGGATACCCTGATTAATCACCTCAACAATAACGGTTTCTACACAATTGCATATGCAGATGATATAGTTATCCTGCAGACCGGCAAATTTGTGAACACACTGTGCGATAGAGCGCAGGATGGCCTCAAATTAATAGAAACATGGTGTAAGGAACACTCACTGTCGATCAATCCCAAGAAGACAGAGATGGTCCTTTTCACTAGGAAAAAAAGCTTATCGGGCTTGAAACCCCCCGAAATCTTCAAAAGCAAACTAAACTTCGCTGAAGAGGTGAAATACCTCGGTATTACCCTCGACAGGAAGTTAACATGGAACTCGCACCAGAACAGAGCAAAAAGAACATATGTGGCCTATGAGCAGTGTCGGAGGACACCCCCCCCCGTGTAGTCACCTGGATCACTGGTCTGACACCTCTCGACCTACACGTCAAGAACACTGAGGCGGATGCTGCAAATGCAATACGCATATACACAGACGGCTCAAAAACCAAGGAAGGATCAGGATGTGGAGTCTACTCCAGATCACTTAGCCTAAGGATTAAATGGGGAATGGGAAAAAATACCAGCGTGGTTCAAACAGAACTGGCTGGTATCTCAATCGCCGCAAAAGAGCTAACCAGAAAAGAAATTTCTGGCAAAAACATAATAATCTTCACTGATAGTAGACAAACCCTACTAACCTTGAATAGACAACGTATTATCTCAGGGTTAGCACTAGAGTGCCACCAAGATTTAGCTAACGCCTCGGAAGGTAACCGTATTGCTGACTCTCTGGTCAGGATGGCGGCTGGACTGAAAATCTTGGGACATCGACAATTGCGGAACTAGCCAAACATTACACCCGTACTCAATCCCTTAAGAAATGGGATGAAACCAAAGGATGCAGTTTTGCAAGGACTACCCTGGGCGACCCTGAGAAGCTGGATACGAATAAATATTTGGCGATGACCAGGAGGAACCTACGTTTAACAGTGGGATTTCTGACTGGACACTGTCAACTAAGGAAACACCTCCATATTATGGGGCTAGTGGACATACCTCTATGCAGGAGGTGTGAACAGGAAGATGAAACTGTCAGGCATGTCTTATGTGAATGTCTGGAGCTGTCGTCGATAAGAGAGTGTGTGTTCGGTGAGTCTTGGCCTACACCTGCCGACATTAAGAAGATGTCCCCTGGTGACCTGTCTTCCTTCCTGGATAAGGCAGGATGGACAATGTCCTAGGAGGGCGGTCTCCTTGGGAGGATGTACAATGGGCCATATTGTGGCCTAAGTGCTGTGGGTCTATACTCACCCTTCCTACTCCACAGATACAGAGAGAGGATGTAGTCGGTGGCACATTGAATCTTTCTACAGCATAATCTCATTTTTCAACAAATTGGCACCTAGTCCCTTTGTTACTTCACCTCCTCTATCGGTAAATTATTATCTTAATGATCCATGATGAAAAAAAATAATCAACATTAATATAAATTTCATTATCATTTTCAGCTTCTTGTGACGTCGGTTACGCTATCTATTCTAGATATGATACGATGGGTCTGCCGGTATCGTATGTAGCTCATTTGACTGGAGCTCTTGCTGGTCTGACGATCGGCCTACTAGTACTAAAAAATTTCGAACAAAAATTACACGAACAGCTCCTGTGGTGGGTTGCGTTAGGGGTATACGCAGCTTGTACAATTTTCGCCGTTTTATTCAACGTCATGAATAGAACCGAAGACGGCAATGAAAATTTAGGAGACGGAGTAAATAGTCACTATGTTATGTATAATAAATGGGGAGTGTAACGGTCGTCCAGATTCGATCGGTTAGTGTTGAAAAGTACAATTTAGCTATTTGACAAAAAATAATTTTAGGTACCTGCACTGAAAACATACAATAACACTATTCTATTCATGTAGAATTTTGCTTGATTTTATAATGAAATGTTGATATATCAAAGAGTGGAAGGTTCTTTTAAAAGTTGGTCATAAAATAGTGGGAATGCTGTGCAATTGACCATTATTATTATTATTCAAACATTTTTATCAAGTGCCTTCCACCACTTACATTTATTTGTACTCTTTTCAATAAGGTGTTTGTTATAAGAGAATTTTTACAATTTTTGCACTGATTGCAAACCTAGCACCTTGTACACTAATTAAAAGTGAATGCTGAGATTTAGTGTTAGCATTTCAAATAATTTAAATTGATTTTATCTTGCACACGATCTTTTAACTATATGTTAAAAATGTGATGATGAAACATAAACTAACCTAAATTTCTTGTACTAAGTACAAATTATTTAGTAAAAACATTTTTTTTAGAAATTTTCCCAAAAAACGTTGTAGGTACTATTAATATATCTCTAACAAGTCTAATGGTTCAATACCTCCATAAGTAAAATTTCTTATTGGTTTTTCTTATAATGTTCAGTATTGATTAGGTAAATTATTTATTTTGATTTTCTTTTACAAGATCCTCTTATAACAAAAATATAACTTGAAAATGATAAGACTTGTTTTCAAAGAATTTTTAATGTTAAAAATAATTATGTACACAACAGGGACACCATTCGAATTATTTATAACGAAATTACTTATTTTGATAAATAATTCAATGACTATAATTTTGCCTTTGATGTGTATATGACTATAAATAGAAATATGTCGTTCGATTATATGCATTTGTTTTGGTTTTTATTGTCGAATAATAATTGTGCTTTTTTGTATAAGATTTTGTTAAAAGAAAGTTTGTATGTATACATTATTTATGTACATAATTTATTTATTTCTAATATCAAGCCAAAGACTGAGTTGGATAAAAGTTTTGTAGATGTAGAGATTACAATAAAAGTTATTGTCTATACTGTAACGGACTGTAAACAAATTTTAGTAATTTCTTAAAAACATCTAATATGATGTTAGTAACCTTTTACTAAAATAAAATTGTTTTCTACCGTTCCAATACGAAATTGTATCTATTTTATTTACTTATATTGGATTTTGGACAATAGCCTTTATTGTAGTTATGTATAGTAAGTTCACTGTATGATATCCAAACTGCAGAAGATAGTTGATTTTAAAATATCAAAAAGCTGTGTCTTCTCTGGTTTGGATTAAAATATTTTTTACTTGCACCAAATACATAATAGGTATCTTGTTAAAATACGATTTTTATTTGTGGGGTTATTATGTTAAATGTCGCTCATTGACTGTAATAATTTAAATAATGAAGATAGTATAAAGAAAGTATATAAACCTAAAAAGTCGTGTTTTGATAAGAATTCCAAGTTGTGTATGTTAAACCACTGTTTTCAGTGATATAATAACTAGTCATAATTTAAAATAATAAGCAAAGCTTACCAAAGAAAGTGCTAGTTAATTAATATTTACCCACATGAAACTACAAAAATTGCCTTATTAAGGTAGTGTACCACAATCACAAAGAAATATTGTATTTTTATACTCAGGTAGAAACAGTGTTTTTTAGAAATAGTTTTTATAACTATATCTTCAGATGTTTGATTTTTGTTTTTTAATCCGTTGCTTTTATGCTTAGCAACAGTTCTGTATAAAAAAAATCCGAAATTAAAGTGATTTTACAATAGATGATTTTTATTAAAATATCCCCAGTCATTGAAATTTAATTGCTATTTAAATAATATATAAATAAATTGTATCCTTTGATCCTGTATATAATTTAATATTTTTTTGTGCTTTAATGTACATCGTATTTTCTAATTTTTTACAGTTCTTAACGTTTGTCGAAACGGTCCATTAACTTTCTTCCAAATATTTTCAATAGTGTGGGAAACACTTATGGAATAAAATTATATTTTTCTGAAAGGTCCTTGATAAACTGAATTCAACGACTTATGACACTGGGTTTAAATTGTGAAATATAGGGTGAAAACCATTTTAAACATGAATCTATTATTTTATTTACTCATGAAGTGTATACTAAGTTAAGGCCGGTTCAGACGCAGCCTGTAGTTTAGTCAAGTAATCAAGTAATTTAGCGACTTGACCCAGTCGAGTTTAATAAATAGAACTCTATTCTATTTTCTTGGTCGAGAAAAGCCGATTAGCGAGCCGACTAGACACGTCTAGACAGGCCAGGCAAGTAGTTTAGTTGCTTCGAGTTTAGTTGAGGGTCAGAGAAAATTTTGTTTGTGGTGGTGAATTTAATTATTACAATTAAATATGGCAAAATGTGGGGAAGATACCACTTTAAAATTTGTCGAAGAATTTGTGAAACATGAGTGTCTGTGGGATGTTCGAAGCGAACTGTACAAAAATAAACAAAAACGTCAAGAAGCATACTTAAAAATACAAGAAGTGATGGCAATAGAAGGTTTCGGCCAAAAAGAATTTGCTCAAAAGATTAAAAACATTAGATTGTCATATTCTCAAGAGAAAAAAAAAGAGTAAGTGAATCAAAAAAATCAGGCGCTGGCTCTTCCGACGTGTATACGCCGTCGTTAAAATGGTTTAAAATTGTGAATAGTGCTTTGAACTTAATCGCTGAAAGTACTAGGAAAACACAGACAAATATGGTGAGTAATTTTTAGTTTCTTTATTTGGTTAATGGTAAATAAAGGTATTTAAAGCATCACACATATTGATTGTACAATTATTATTCATTTTTAATTAATGTACCATTCTAAATTGCCACTGTACGGCCCCTCTACCTAGAAAATAGTCCACAATTTTTTTTCTCGAAACTGCCTGGCAGCTAAAGAAGAATGGTTTGCAGAATTTTGCTTTAAGCTAAGCATTCCCTTGATTTGAATTTCTCGCCAAGTGCCACTAATAATGTTTCCGTTTTCCAAATCTTCCACATCGATAGATCCAGGAGTTAAATACCCATTTCCTTCTCTTAATCTCAACCAGTTATGTAGAGCACAGCATACACGTACAATTTTATCTACTTTGTCAGGAGCAAATGGTATTGGTTTTTCAAATATTTTAAATTTATTTACTAATAAACCAAAGCCATTCTCTACAATCCTACGAGCTCGTGATAATCTGTAATTAAAAAATTTCTGTCCCATTGTTAAGTTTTTTCCAGAGAAAGGTTTCAATAAATATGGTTTCAACGGAAAGGCGTCATCTCCAACTAAAAACGAATAAAATTTTCCAATTTAGTAAACATATTACAGTTCCGAAAAACTCCACCATCGGATATTCTTCCATTGCAACCCACGTCAATATATTTAAAGCAGTAATTGTGATCTACAATGGCCATAAGCACAATACTGTTAGTTCCTTTGTAATTGTAATACAAACTTCCACAGTCGGCCGGTGCCTTAATAAATATATGCTTGCCATCAATGCCTCCACAACAGCCTGGAAAATTCCATCGCTCGCGAAATCCTTCTTCTATTTCTTTCCCCTCATCTATGGTGCGTGGCACCTAAAAAATTGCTAATTGGCCCTAGAAGCACAGCAGCAGATACAAACCATTTTGTCCAGATTGCGTCGGCAGTACCTGCAAAAACCAGCAACGATCAGAATCACAGTCACATAGATCGACTTCGTCAGCTTATTCTAACGTCTTGAATTATCTAAGGCCTAATTCTTCGGCAAGCAGCTCTACGAATCCTCATTATGAAGAATATAATGAACCACAAATTAAAGAGGTCAGGCCCAAAATGATAACCAACAGGCTTTTCACACTACGAGTATTTTAGGTGAAGCAATAATGAGTACATTTGGAGATGAGCCAATGTCTAGTGATACTTCTTTAGACTAACTGTATATTAGTTAAGTGTAGATAAAGCATAAAATATGTATTATTTTTTATTAAAAACTCCTTACCTGAACATATTCCTTCAATGACTCAAATTGCATCACATATTTCAGGAATCATCTGCTCTGACAAGCTTACTTTTGATATCCTATAAAAATGTTGTAGGCTTCGCAAACTGTTGCCAGTAGCCAGAAAATATAATACTGCTTGCAATATTGTAGTGGCTGGAATAGCATCTTTCTTTTGAATAGATTATTTTATTTAGTAAAATATCAAATGATTCCTTTGACATTCTGAGGGCAAGAAAATATTCTTTTGGGTCTTCTAAAGCCAGTTGTCAAACCTTTACAAAAAAAACCATACTTATCAGATGATGAGAAAGTTGATTTTTGTTGAGTAGTCAAGATAATCCAAATTGCTTGCCAGAATAACATCAGTCATACTACGGTCTTAAAAAGTCTTCACAAAGAATAACACTACCAAGACCTTAGGCTGGAGTTCTGCAAAAATCTATCAATAGATAGAAATAAGCTAGCATTTTCCAGGAAAATCAACTTTTATGTTGAATGGGTTAGTACAATAAATTTCATTGAACGGCAAAGTTAACCTGCAAAATTTTAGGTATTGGTCAGCGTTCATAATTTTTTTCACTGGATTCTCTCATTGGATCACATAGTCTTCTCCCGGCCAACAACCAAATTTCAGGCCACAAGGAAGTCTCATTTCAATTCCAAATAAGATTTGCCACTGCAAATAGGGAAAGATAATGTTCCCACTAATAGGTATGTGCAGATTGTGTAAAGAGGAAGAAACGCCCCTCCACATTCTGTGAAACAGTTTTCTCTGTCTAGGGAAGCACCTAATGCACCCAGATGAGGTCAAGAATATACTACAATTTCTTGTAGATTACAATGCCATTGAGATCACAGTAGATTAGCAATGGTCGCATCAGTGATACCAGGTTGCGCGGCACTGAAAATTCAAATGTCAAAAGTAAACTAAAAATATTCAATAAAACACCAGTACTAATTTGCAGAGGCAAAAAAATACTGAATTAGGTGAACATTTATTTATTAACATCAAATATATTTTTAAATAAACAACAGACTAATCAAGTTTTAAAAATAACTTCTAAAAAATAGAACAAATGTGTTAACCCAATTTGGAACATTTCTTTCTGTTTCTGCTTTCAGTCCCAATTTGAATAACCTTGAACATTCTTCATTTAAACGTTTACTTAAATCTGAGTTTCTTGTTACTATTGCCACTTGGCTTTCTAAATCACGCTTTACTGATCTTTCCCCAAAATTAGGAGATCCAATCAATGTCAACAATGGTACATCTTTATTTGGCAAGTAGTACCTTGAAAATAATTATAAACATTATATTTGTCTTATGATAATTAATTTTAAAATTAATATCCTACATTAAATTCCTTAATGAAAAATTATTGGTTTGTTTTGGTTTACCTACCATAAACCTTTCGAATGATATGTCCACCCTTCTCTGTAATACTCAAATAAGCAAATTCTATACTGTTGGTTCTTTTCTTCATATAAGTTTTTAAACTTCTTAGCAATAAATGAATATGCATAAGGAATTCCTCCAGCTAAACCTTTAGCACCAAAAAACCCATTAGCCTAAAATAATTCAAAACTAAACTACAATGTAAAGAAAAAATGGAAAAATGAGTGAAATTACTATACCACAGGATATATTATGTAGTTATATCAAAATCTCTATCAAGTAAAGGTAGATATAATTAAGAATTAAGCAATACCTTAGGATGGGCCATAAGTATGTCACAGTTTGCTCCACATTTGTCTATTAATGTGTCCATATACTCTTTAGTAAGGTTGAAATAACCTGTGGCTATTTTTAAATTGCTGCCTGGGGATGCACTTGCTAATATTGTATTGGTGATGAAAGCATCATAATTAATACCAAGTTGTCCCATTTGTACAAGTGGATATATCCATGTATCTGAAATTATCCTAATGAGATATCATGGAATTAATTATATTTATTGTACTAACCCTTACTCTGTATAAGTTCAATGACAGTTGTTATATGGTACCTAAACTATCATCATATTGGAGTTCCATTTTATTTTATTTTATTTATTTAGCTATCTTATGTTAATATAGTAGTGGTAGGACTAGACCAAGTATTGAAATGTAATTAATCTTAATCCTTTCCTGTCAAGTTTAGTGTAACTGCAGTGATATAGAAAATCCAGGAAAACTATATTATGATGATCCTTACAATAACTTAATATATTTTTGTTACATTTGTCTTATCTATATGTAAAAAATGAAGACTCAAAGTAAGCAGTTTAATAGTGGAGAACTTCCAAAAATTCTATTTGTTGATTTGTTCATTAACAACAAAGTTGTTAATGGATAAGTAAATCTTGGAAGTTCTTCACTATTAAAAACTGTTTACTTTTATTGAATAAAAAAAACATCAAGCAGATCAGCAATTTAAAGTTATAAATGAACAGATAAATCATGGAAGTTCTCCTCTAATTAAGCTGTTAACTTTGATTGAGTCTTTATTTTTTATATATAGATAAGACATTAATCAAACACAAATACACTTAGTTACTGAAAAGATTAGCATAATATAGTTTTTTCCTGTTTTTTTATACCATTACACAGTTATTCTCATCTTAGGATAATCCCTTAGGGCTAATAACAACATCTTGTTATGTCTTATAACTTCAATATGTCAATCTGATGATGATAGTATATTGAAACAGCTGTCATTAAAATAAGAAAACTAATCTAAAAACTTACATTTCAGAGATTTAAATGAAATATGTAGTATTGTGGAGCTTGCCAAAAGTAAGTATTTCTTTCTGAAATACACATAGGTAGTACTTTTGAAGAACACAAAGTACATTAAAAATACTAATGTACTTCAGGTAAAACCAAAATAGGTGTACATATTTTGGGTAGTAAACTACCCCTTGAGTTTTGTTAAAAAATTATTTGTTTAATGTCCTTAATATCATAAAATTTAACATAATAAATGAATTGGAGATGTTTTCAAATAATTTCCAAGCCAAATATACAGTAACTAAATATGATAGCAATGGTAATCATTAGAAACTTTAAAAATTGATGATTCTCATTTTACTCTTACCTTCACAATTGTAATCATTGTACTGTTGCTTATCCATAACTCCATGAATATAGGTTTTAATTTTATTAGCAGCTTTTTCAACAAAATGTTTTTTATTACTTTCATATGGGAGCAAGTCCCAATTTTTAGACAATTCAACATGGTCATGTTTATTTAAATGTAAGCTAAAACCTTGAACTTCATGAACTAAACCAGAGTAAAAATCACTGAGATGTTTATCTTTAATTACAAAATATCTGTCTTGGCGATTGGAAAAATAGTCATGTGACAAGTTTGCACCACTAATTATTAGTGTATTATCAAAAATATAAATTTTCATATGTTGTAAACCTAATAGTTCATTCCATCTATCAGGTATAAGCCATTTTAAAATACCACGTAATTCTGGCGTATGATATAGAGATACATTCAAATTTGGATTTTCTTGTATTAATGGTATTAGCATGGATCTAGAATTGAATTTTCCTCTACTTCCCCTTGTATAATCTAATAAAATATTAATACTCAGTTTCTTATTTTGATAACTTTTGTTGCTCCTAATGGATTCCAATAGTTTTCTTTCTAATTGACCACTTCCCAAGTATAGACTAACTAATGTTATTCGTTCTTTAGCATTGCTACAATTTGTTATAAGTGTATTATAGAAATCTTCAGGTTCTGTAAGAATTGTTATATTTTTTGCATTTATAGGAAAACATGGTGTTATATTAAGTAACCATCCAAAAGGTAAATTTTCATTTTTTACTAGTGAATGTGTATAAGGAATTTGTTCAAATGGTAAAGCTGTTTCTAACACACCGAATAAACGTCTAATCATTTTCCATGTAGCATATAGCATTTATATTTTATACAAAATATCATCGAATATATCATTTCCATTTTGAATATAACATATAACCTAAATTCTCAGCATTGTCATCGGAAAATAATCGATATCTTCTTTCTACGTACCTGCCACAGGCCACAGTACAAGAATGATAAATGTTTATCGTTCTTGGCCACAGTATACTAAAACAACAACTATTATAAATTTACAAATAACAATTTACAAATACTCTTTGCCGATATTATTTCTCAACTAGTTTTTTTCTTGCAACATGTTTAAATTGTTTATTTTTTTAATCACTACATGAATCTACTCAATAACATTTTTTTTAAAATATAAAATTAACACCTATAAAATAAACACCTATAAAGGCTGGCTGAAACGCAATTAAAAACTTGAGGTTTAAGAAATAAGATATGATAAATTAAGAGATATGTTTTAAGGAATGGACCAGTGCTTTCTAAAGCGGCAAAACACAATCAATATCTTTCCAAACAAATCTATAGAGCGTGTAAAACATCACATGAGATTTGTGGTTTGCTGTTAATATATAGTGATCGTCATTAGAAATAAGTAAAAAGTGATCAGTTGACTTTTTACAAGAAAATCTGCAAAGTAAGGTTTGCAAAAGGAAAATTTAAACTTTCTTATAACAATTACGCGCACTTGGTGTATTTGGAGAGTTTTTATGACCGGCTCTGGTGACGTCAGACTTAGGCAACCCCTTGCAGCCTAAAAATTGATATATAAATATCGATTAATAATCGATTCTTGTAATGATACCTCTATTTTTTTGTTAACTTACTTTTTCTTAAAATTTGATCATATATGTACTTATTACCCAATAAACAAAATTAACAACAAAATACCACAAAGTAATGTTTAAAATTAGAAAAATAAAAATTCCGTAGATAATCGAACTCACGTTTACGTATATTTTATTACCCCCACTACTTTTATAAACTGAAATAAAAGCTGTTTCTGTTTACGTTTAAGACATGACATGATTCGATTTGGTATTTGTGGTATTTTAGTATTTGTGTTTACAATTTTGTAGTAGGTGCACGTGTTCACAAATAATTTTTTTTTCAAATTCAAAAAAGAGTATTCAAGAAAATATTAAAAAATGAAATCTAGTTTAACTTTCCGGTCACCTTTAAATGATAGTTTTAATCCTCCAGATAAAAAATCAAATTGTACTTGGCATAAAACGGTTGATAAAACAACTACACCTCATACTGTTCACGATTGGTAAATATTGAAAAATACGTTTAAAACTTTAATACAACATGCATTCCTTTAGGCGAAGAACTTCAAAAATTCTTCCCAATGCACTTGCCGCTATAGGAAACACCCCAATGATTAGACTTAATAGAATTCCTCAAGCTGAAGGTTTAAAATGTGATTTATGTAAGTATCGTTTTTTGTTCTATATGAATACATTTAATAATTATTGCCTTCTGGATACTTAGCAACAGATTTTCTAGTTAGATACATGCTGCAAGTTATGTGTTTAAAGAAGTATTCACTTACGTTTTTTTATTGTTTAAAAAAATATGACAGCAAAATTCAAAATTTTTATCTCAGTTGGCAATTTATGTAATTTTTATTTTATATAAATAATCTTAATAAGTCACATATTTTATAATAGGTACAATAGGACATTAAAATATATTAATTTATAAACATAGCACTTTGTATAATCAGCAAAAAAGTTTATCAATTTACAATATAATTTATTAGAAGGTCAGTATATTATTAATTTCAAATATATACTTGATGCAGGAAATGATAAGCAAAATTATAAATTTAAATAAATTCTTTACAATTCTTTTGATAGAATAACTTGATCCAGAAAAGAAACCTTTCTAAAAAATCTTAGTCAATATTTCTATCAACTCTTCACAATTAATAATTATTTGTCTAGCTCTGAATGATTTAATAAATTTACACTTATACCTTCATTTTTTCCATTTGTTGTATTTAAAGTATTTATATATAAAATATTTCTACATTATTTCAGTAATCATGAAATAATGTTTGTTATTTTTTATGAAATATTTAAATATAGGTTGCAAAATATTCTCAGCTAATTGTACATTCATAAAAGATGATTTTGAAATATTTGTTATATATTACATCATTCAAAAATAAAATTTCATAATTGTAAACATATTTTAAATACAATAGATAAATTGAATTTTCTAAGGAATTTTTAAAATTAATTTTATTGAAAAAATTCTGGTATGCAGGAGTAATAAAAAAACTGGACAAAATGTTTCTCCAAAATAAAGAAAATTATGCTTTATTTTATTCAAGTATTTTATGAAAAAATATAAATCAGATGATTAAAGTTCAAGGTGATTTAAAATTTCATTTTGGAATATTTTACATTTTAACTAACAAACTGGACATAATGCATTATTGATTTTATTTTTTTTATTCAAAGCATTAAATATCCCTTTTGAAAATTAATAATTTTTTAAATGAGAAGTATAGGCTTGTGATATATTGTTTTAAAGGTCACCTCATTCTCTATCCATTAAAATAATAAAATATCTGATATGTAATATTTAATTGTTCATAATGTAAAAAATATGAATGTCAGTGAAGTAGATGTTCAAAATGCTCACTGCAAACTTCTTGGCAATATCCTAATCTTAGATAAAATGTTTTCTAATGTTCTGTTGTCATCCAAATCATGTGGTTTAATTTTGTAAACAATATTTTTGACATAGCCCCATAAAAAAGTCCAAAGGGGGATAAGATGGGCTGATCTTGCTGGTCATTCTATTGATCCTACCTATCCAGCGATTTGGAAATGTTAAGTTGAGGTACTGACGGACATTGATTTGGTAATGTGGAGATGCTCCATCTTGCTGGAACCATATGGTATTTGCTGGAACTTGGGGGTTTCCTGGATCAGGAAATAAATTTACCAAACTTGGCACCACCTCATTTTGTAGTGGTGCTAAATAATTATCACGATTCAAATTCCCCTCAACAAAAAAGGGACCAATAATATGGTTTTAAACAATCCCTGCCCAAACATTAACCTTTTGAGGGTATTGTGTATGGTCCTCCCATCCAGTGATAATTTTCTGTTGACCAGTAGTGGCAATTTTGACTCTTAGTGCACTCATCAGAAAACATGACGTTTTCTAATTGGATGGTATTGTTATTCAACATTTCCATAATTTGTTCGCAAACTTTTGTTCTTCTATCAAAATCGTCTTCCATGAGTTCCTGAGTCGGTATCATGTCCTAATTCGCGAAATCGCTTCTCTATTTTACTAATTGTACCTTGGGATACGAGGCCTGGCTATTAAATAACGAGACTGCGCGCGCAAAAGGCGTCCTAGAGGGGTAGGGTGGGAAACGAATGCAGCGTTAGATAGCTGGAAGTGTCTACTATTCCAGTACGAAAACACGTTTTTGTCGCTGTAGTAGTATTTTTTCTGTAGAGGTTAGAAACGAACTTGTGACGAAAAACACGAGCAATGGATCAATGCCAAATTTCTCGTTAAATGAAAAAAAAATCCGAGTGCTATAAGCTGTTGAAAGAGGCCTATGGTAAGAATTCTGTATAACGTGCGCGTGTTTTCGAATGGTATAAAAGGTGGTTTTCTGAAGGTCGAGAGAGCACCGAAGATGACCAACGTCCAGGTCGACCTGTCTCTGTTTCAACTCAAACAGTGACCAAAATAAATGAAATGGTTCGCGGAGATCGTCGTATGAGCATTCGGATGATTGCTGAGACTGTAAACGCCGATAAAGAAACTGTCAGAAAAATTTTACATGACGAATTGAACATGAAGAAAGTCTGTGAGAAGTTGGACCGAAAACATTTGACTATTTGAAAGTTTTGGCAACGCTGCGAGAGCGAGTTCGTAAAAAACGGAAAAACAAATCGTGGATCTTGCACCAGGACAACTCACCTGCCCATAACGCGCTGTCTGTGAAGCGTTATTTAGCCGCTAGAGGCATTCCAGTGCTCGAACACGCGCCGTACTGTAGCATTGTTTTTATCAATGTATTTTTTTTCGGAACCAACAATAAACACTATTTTGTTTTATTCCCAGTGGCGGTCCTTAGTGTATTTTAGTTCAGTTAATGAATATTTATTGTAATTCCATGTTACTTAACAAAGTTCATAATTTTGGTTAACCCTGTAGAAATAAATAATATTCAAATGATTACATTGTTGCAAAGGCGATAAGGAGACTTTTCAAATGAGCTGTCACGTGACCTCGGTTTTTAGATTTTTTTTTAAAAGTCGTCTGTTTCTGAAATAATGAATTTATTCCATACATTTGCATCATACTGTATATATGTATGTACAAACCAATGCTAGTAAATTTGTAAAATTAATTTCTTAATACTTTATATTTATAAATAATATTAATATTATAATTATATAATAATAATATTTAAATTAATTTGCTATTGGAATAAACAATACTGCTGAAAATCATAGCTTTATTATCTTTACATATTAGATTAGATAATCAAAAGCTAAATTTTTGGTTTTTCCTATGACCCCCTATGATAACGACGCCAAAACACACAGTTTTGAAACTTAGCAATATCAAAACGTGTGATATTTTTAAAAAACGCACAGAACGTAATAATTTAAGCAATATAAATGAATAAAAAACAATTAATTTTAGTGAATACATCACTTTTGTTTGTTCAATTTGAACAAGTACTATTATCTTTTTGTAAAACAAATATCAAACTAATACTTTAATAAAAACAATTGCAACCAAATACACACTTACCTATGTATGCTTTTAATTCCAAGGTAAATAATAGTCCTATTTATCTTATTGCTTATAGGAGTGTGCTTTTAGATGTATTATGAGTGCATTATTATTTTCATAAAAATTGCTTTGAAATTTTAATAATTTCAATTTGGGTATACTATGGGTAATACAAAGAACTAAAAATGGAGAAATTTTTAATAAAACCCTGTATATATGTTTTGTATGTGCTAAATTTATTCTGAATTTTTGTATAATATTATTACGTTTTTTTAGCTCGCCTCTCAATCACTACCCTAGCATACTTCAAGACGAGCGGCACGTCATCAAGCTTGTACCCTTCCCCTAATCATACTCTCCACTGCTTCGCTTACCTCTACCCATTCTTTCTCCCCTCTCAACATTGTCTCCACCATGTTTTCCCAATGCCCCTGCAAGGTTCCTCTCCAACTGCTTTAACGTTCCTTGTTCTTTCAACATCTAAACACGGGTCCCTCATCATCCTCCACCTCACACCTCTCGCACATTGCAATCTTATGCAGATCCCCCCCCCTTGACCCATGTCCAGCGACCATCTGTGCTGTGCATATCTTAAGAATTCTCGACACAGTTTTACGCCGGATCCGAACGGCAAAGTGAGAGGCTTTCCTGGTCAGAATACTTTCGGTGAATTACCATTGCCTTCCGAAATGTAGCCACCGTACTATTTTTATATATTTTTTCACCGGTACTAGGGATCGAACCAAAATTTTTCGCACAGCATACTCTGCTCAATCGTCCAACCAATAACTCTCCTCCTACATTCTCCCGGACCATTCACATTACACATCAGCCTCCCCAGCCATGCTGCCCGTACTTTAGTCTTCTGTGCTGCCTTCACCTTATGGTGCTTGAAGGATAGTTGATTATCCAACCACACACCTAGGTTTCTCACCGACTCCATACGAATTTTCCTACCCACCATTACTCCGACCCCCCTTTTCTTGCTTCGTTCCCCTTACGAGCAATCCCACCTCTTTATTTTCCGCTACTGTTATCCGCATCGCTCAATCTTCCTATCTCCCTTTGCTGTACACACTAGACACACATAATCCGCATACACTGTAAGCTCACATCCCTACTATTCACATACTATCCCACAAACCTCATCAATCACAGACTTCCAGAGCGTCGGTCCCAGCATCGATCCCTGGGGTACTCCTTCCTCCGTTTTATGCTTCCTCCTCCCGAATTGACTATTGCCCGAGCCGTTAGGTAATCGTCAACTAAATTAACCAACCTCTTACCCACTTCGAGCTTCAACAACGCACTCAACACCGCCCACTTGCTGATACTATTAAACGCATTCCCCACATCGAAGAACAGGAGCTGCCCTCCCTAGCCCTTTCCGCAAAATACATCACTCTTCCAAGCGCCAAGATATAGGATTTTTCTTTCGTAAACCCATGCTGGTTTTCCCCAAAACCCCCATTTCTCTTTACTCCTTCCTCAATCCTAACCTTTATTATTCCTTCCATCACTTTACCCATACCACACAACAGACTGATGGGCCTGTAGTCTCCTGTCTGCTTTCCCTCTCTACCCGCCTTATCTACCAGTATCACTCTGGCCACCTTCCATACCTCCGGAAATTCTTCATCTCTCAGTACCTTGTTAAATAGCTCCCAGAAATACTCCCCATTCTCCACGAGTAACCTCTTTATTACATCTTCTTTCCAGCCATCCACCCCAGGAGCTTTCCTTACCTTGATGCCTCTCACCTCCTACTCCGCCTCCCACTTCTCTACCGGCATAACCCCCCCTATTTTCTCTAACACCCTACAATCCTGCACTTCCCGAATCATATTCTCCCCTCTTCCTTCCCCACTCACTTTAGTACCACGTTCCTGCTTCCACCTATCCTTTTCCCCGCTATTTCATGCACCTTGCCCCATGGATTGTTTTCCAGTACCCCTTAACTCACCTCTTCACCTTAACGAGCTTCTCCATTTCTTACATTCCGTCCACAGCTTCTCTATTTCCTCATTCTACCAGTAATTAGCCCTCCATACATGTCTGTTGCTATTCTTTTCCTCTTTTCTGCAGCTCTTTATTACATCATACAACAAACATATTTACATCATTTCCGAGTCCCCTTTCTATTTCCTTTCTTACTTTGTGCGTCATACTCTCCGCCTCAGCCTTTGTCCAACTTATTCTCTTCTCTTGCTGACCCCCCTTCTTCATTTTTATTTCCGCCTCCACGTAAAGTACGTTTCACAATAATTCGTTGACTTGGTACCTGCTCTTAAGGGATTACTAATAAAAGGTGGTTAATATTTCTTCGAACTTTGGCCGTAAACCGGTGAACTATTTACAGAAAGGTATTATTTATTTTTGTCCAGGAAGATATATATTATATTTATCATCTTGAAAGAGAAAGTGGGAGTTTCGGGGTAATTTGTTTTTAAAATTCTCTCCTAGAATTTTAGTTTGTACTAAACATTATACTCTGAAAGTAATCTAGTGTTTATAACTAAGTATGTGGCGTCCTTGGACAAAAAAGTGCATTTATCGCCGGATGCGAAACAAATTGTGAAAAATGTGTTTGAAACATTGATTAATCGAGGTTATAGTGTAACCGATGCAGCAGAAGAAACATGTAAGTTAACCAAAACCCCAATATCCACAGTAAAAGATATCAATAAGCCAATAAGTAAACGAAAAAAACGAAGTGACGTTAATAATACCAAATGTGTTGATGAAATACAAAAAGATATAATCCGACGAACGATATATGTCCTATACCAAGAACAAATGATACCAACCCTAGATTGTATAAAAAAACGGTTACTTAAAGACGACACGGGAATTATTTGTAGCCGTACAAGTTTGTGGAGAATTATTTCTCAAATGGGATTTAAATATTGTACCATTAATAAAAGACAAGTGATAATGGAGTCATATCGTTTACGAATGTGGCGTTGTCATTACTTACAAGCTATTCAAAAATATAGAAGTGAAAACCTTTCAATTATCTACCTCGACGAGACATGGTATGACACCCATGATACTCCAACGAAGGGTTTTGTTAATTCATCGGGAAATTGCAAAATAAAGGCTCCATCAAATAGAGGACAAAGAATTACAATAATACATGCCGGATCAGAAACAGGTTGGGTTCCAAACGCTTTATTGTTATCAGCAAAGAATATTAAAGATTCAAGTTTAGATTATCAAGAAGATACGACAGCAGAACTTTTTGAAGATTGGTTTGAGAATTATTTATTGCCGAATATAACGGAAAAAAGTATAATTGTAATGGACAATGCAACTTATCATAGCCGTCAATTAAATAAAGTACCAAATAGCAACAACAATAAATGGGAAATTCAAGAGTATTTGTTAAAAAATGACCTTTATTTTGAAGAATCGTACACAAAACGTGATCTCTTACAAGTTGTAGCAGCGTTCGGTATTGAAAAAGAATACGTTTGTGATACTATTGCTAAAAATATGGGCCACACAGTGTTACGGCTTCCCCCATATTATTGCATGTTCAATCCTATAGAACACATGTGGCATCAGCTAAAATCCAAAGTTAGATCGGAAAACGTTTCACCCACATTAAACTCAAGTGTTATAGAGTTAATCAGAAATGTGACAAGTAATATTCCCATTGATAGCTGGAAAAATTCGATTCAGCATGTTATTAAGGTTGAAGGTACATATCGAAATGTTAATGTAACTGTAGCACCCTTAGTTATTAATTTAAATGAAGACGATAGTGATACTGAACTACATTTAGATTAAATAGTTGTAAATAATGTAGAATTAGTTCATTTGTTTAATTTCAATTAATGTTTGTTTTTAAAAAATTTCGTGATTTTTTTTTACAAAATAAATTTAAGTTTTAGTAAATGTTAACTTAGTTTTATTTAAATCAGTTTTTTGGGATACCCTGCAGTCCAAAATATTTTTAAAATGTGGCCATGATTAAACTACATCTTTTTTATTTGAAACATTTTTTGACAACATCTGCCAATTAGATGAAATAGACCAAAGCGTATACGTATACGTAAGTTTCAACAGTTTTGTTTAATTTCAATTAATAAATAAACTTAAAATTTGTTTGTTTGTTTTTAAAAAATTTCGTGATTTTTTTTACAAAATAAATTTAAGTTTTAGTAAATGTTACTGAGTTTTATTTAAATCTATTTTGAAAACCGGATTACGGATCTGTTAATGTTTACTGTACAGTGAGAAATTTATAACCTTTCATTACTAATCCCCTAAGGTCAGGTACCGAGTCAACGAATTATTGTGAAACGTACTTTACCTGTAAACTCAGACTATCCTCGTCCTCCAGCTCTCTCCAACTACTTACTCTCTTTCCCAGCCATTCATCACATGCTGTCACGTCAATATACGACGAACCCCCGTCCCCTCTTACAAAGGTGGGCAGCAATCCATCATTTAACACCGTCACTATTCTCCTTATGCTTTTTCTTTTCCCCTTTGTTACCCTCAGATCTGCCTCCAACCCAGAAATGCTCCTTTAGTAATCCTCCTGGCTGATATTCGGGTTAATGTACACCACCATGTCTCCCATTCGCACTACCATCCATCCATTTCCCTTCCTCACCTAATCTACTCTTAGTCCGTCTCCCATCACTCTTATACCCGCATTTCCTGTATCATCCATAATCCATCCTTGCTTCTCAACATATCTAGTATTCACCTCCAATCCACACACCACATCCACTTTTCTCCTAAAAATCACCTCGTCCATATTAGTAAAACCCGCCCACTGTCATTCGTCCTTCCTCCCTCTAGCTCTAGCGCATACAACAGGAGTTAAATAAAAATGTTCAAAATAGGTACATTACTAACATAACATTTCTTGAGTTCCAATTAATTTCACCAACTGTTCCAATAACCATTTACTTTTTATGGGACCCACGAAAAAAATTAAAATGTAATTTAGCTAATAAAGAATTTTGATGTTAATTCCTGAGAAAGGTGATTATTTGATTTTAATTAATTATATTTCCATGCAATATCTATAGTCGTTTAATTCCTAATTTTAAACATGATTAACAATGAAAATAAATGTTGTCAATAAAGTTAAAAAATTCCTTATTATAAGAAATATTGGGGTCGTAGGAAAAATCGTGTAAACAACGCGGTGGATAGCGTATTTCTTGCCCTCGTTACCTTTCCACACTGTAATATAGTATAAAGTATTTATTTTATATTTTTTTCAATTAGATGTTAAATGTGAGTTTTTCAATCCTGGAGGATCAGTAAAGGATCGTATAGGCATGAGGCTTATTGAGGATGCTGAAAAACAGGGCATACTCAAACCAGGATCAACCATAATTGAACCCTCTTCTGGAAATACTGGAATTGGTCTGGCATTAGCTGCGGCAATAAAAGGTTTGCTTTTATTTTATTTTAATTATTAATTATTTTACTCTAGTATTATTCTGTAGGAGTTTTGTTCAATGCCCAATCTTATTTAATTTCGAATGATAATACTACATTGTAGTCAGATTTTTAATGTGTCTTCATATAGATAATAAATTTTGTCGTACGACAAAATGAATCTTGTCACAAACACAATCAACAATTTTTTTTCGGAAAATCCAGTATAAATAATTTTTTATATTTTGCACTTATAAAAATCTTCATTATAAAACGCATTTGCGTATCGTAATGTAACTTTTACGCACGCAAATTTTTGTTTTAAATGGTTGGAAACATGAGTGAAGTATCTAATGACAAAGACTTTTTGGCTAATAGCAATTTATTAATTTTATATTGTTCTTTAAGAAAGAATTTGTGAACATGATTATCATCTTTTACTTATATAATCTATTATTATTGGTGTCTTATTCATTTTTAAATATTTTATAATTTAAATTTCCAAACATTCAAATGTTATAAATTACACAGTGCTACCAACATACTTTTTAAAACCAACATTTTCGTAATTTACATACAAATAAATTAATTTAAATAATGATAAAATGGCAAAATATAAAAAATATTCTAAACAACTTATTTCATATGGCTGTAACAGAAAGCTATATGAAATGCGTTGTTTAATATACTATTAAATGATTGTGTTTTTTGGGTATAGTGTCCAAATCATTGAGCTATAACAGCTTAGTGAATCTGATGCAAGTGTATTACAAAATACTGAAGAACAAATGAAGGCAGAAAATATGGATTGTGACAGTAATGTGAATAAAATATCTCCCTCAAAAATTGGGAGTATTAACACTTTTTATTAAGAAAAATGATTTGATAATTAACAAGTTTGATTAGGGGACTGCACTTCGTAATTCAGGTACGATATTGGCATGGAAAATCCGCTTATAGCATTTCCAGCATGGACATTGCAACCCCCATGAAAATATGATAAATAGTTTATAGTTTGTTATCCTTTTATTTCCAAAAATTATTTGTTTTTAATTTTTAGGCTATAGATGTATCATCGTGATGTCTGAAAAAATGTCAAATGAAAAGGTATCTGTTTTATCTGCATTGGGGGCAGAAATTGTGAGAACACCTGTCACTGCAGACTCAAGTTCAGCTGAAGGCATGTTTGGTATGACACACAAGTTAAGAAAAGAAATCCCCAACTCTGTCATATTGGATCAGGTACAATACAGTAATAAATAGTAGTCCATGATTAGTAGAATGATTAAATATTTAATTTTCCACAATTTTGGTCGTTATCATTTTTACGCTAGGATCAAGTTCTACTATCAAGTTTACTTTTATAATTTTTATATAATAATTTTTTTTATTTTTCAAATGTCTCGTTTATTGTCTGGTTCACTGATAAGCAATTGTAATTGAACATGTAGAAGGGAATTTTATGTGTTTTATATCTGGTTATAGATTTTTTTTATTTTTCAGATATATCTGCAAATATTGATCCTAGCATAAGAATGATAATGGCCAAACTTATGGGAAATTAATTTTCCAACAACTTTGGATAATACCATTTTTGCTTTAAAGTTGAAAATTAACGCGTTATTTTAGAAAAACAAAAAATTGAACTTCAAATCAAAATCGCTGTCCCGAATTTTTTCTATTTCAATGTCTATCCCCACTGGACCATAAATTTAGTAAAATATTGGTTTATCAAAATTTTTGTTAATTATCTTGTAGTATTCAAACCCAGGAAATCCACTGGCACATTATGATACAACAGCAGAAGAAATTTACGACCAATGCGACAAACAAGTTGATATGATTGTAAGTATAAGATTGATCAAATTAAGAATAACTAAATACAGTTCGAATAATTAAAATAATGTTTTTTTTTCTGAGATTAAACTGTGTTCAAGGTTATGGGTGCAGGTACGGGTGGTACAGTTGCAGGAGTCGGTCGAAAGTTCAAAGAAATTTCGCCGCAAACTAAAATAGTTGCAGCGGATCCAGTAGGATCTATTTTAGCTTTACCTGAATCCCTTAATAAGACAGATGCGGGATTTTATGAAGTTGAAGGAATCGGTTACGATTTTATACCGACAGTTTTAGATAGAGATGTTGTTGATGTTTGGATAAAAACCACCGATGAAGAATCACTTCCCATGGCAAGAAGATTGATTCAAGAAGAAGGACTACTTGTTGGTAAGACTTTTTTAAGATATTATAAATATATATTTAAGATATATTTTATAGATATTTTATTAAGATATTGTAAAATATCAATATTGGAACAATTTTATTTACTACATTTTGTTTTTCATAATGTCAAAGGGTCCAGTAGTGGAGCAGCTGTAGCAGCAGCTATCCAAGCGGCAAAGCATTTAGAAGCAGGGAAAAAAGTTGTAGTTATCTTACCTGATAGTATCAGAAATTACATTACTAAATTTGTTTCTGATCAATGGATGGAAGCTAGAAGTTTGATGACTCCTGCCAATACAATGAATCACTGGTAAGAATAAATGAAATATTTTTATTTTCTATAAATATTAAAAAAAGTTTAATACTTTTTTATTACCATTTGGAGGGTTTTAATAATTATATGGTATACAAAATATCAAATTGGAATAAAATCAGTGGAACATTTGAGGATGTTGGTTTTCTAATACTGATGCATCATTCTTAATATTAATATTTTTTATTATTCTTAATAAGATGGACTTCCAAAAAGTAAGGATTGGTACAATAAATTTAATGAATATTTTTTGTTGATAAACGAAGCCACTGAGTAAGTGCCAATCCTTGGAAAGTCCAATCCAGCTTCAATACTCCTTGCTAAAAAGAATCAGTCACACAATTCCAGTTAGAGATCTGCTCTGCTTTCGTACATCTTATACCTGTAAAACAAATAATATTACTATTATATATTTAACAGTAGTTACAAACTTCCTTGTTCTCAAGATAATTAGTCGATGCATTTACATAAAATTAATTATTGTGTTTTTTTATACGGTTATGTAGAGGAAGGAGTTTAAGACTGTTCAGATTTTTAGTTGTTGATAAGACTATGGGGGTAAGTAAACTTTATCCTGTTGCCATATTCGGTCAATTTCCTCTAATAGTTCAGAATATTTTGTTATTTATAGTTTTTTGAAAGTTAAGCTTGTTTGGTACTGCAATATCTATTATATAGGTTGTTTTGTTGATTTTATCTACCGCTGTTATATATAAGTATAGCTCGGTTGTAATAATGTTTGTGGATTGTGTTTTTTAAGACAGCTTGTGGTGTGGTACTTGCAATATGGTATGTTTGAGTTTTTTATCAGGTTGTATCTTCATGCTAATGTTTGATGAACAGCATTGGGTACAATCTGTCTATGGGTATAATCTATTTGTGTGAGTGTGGGGCATGCGCCCTTTAAATGCTTGATGGTTTCTGGTTGAGTTCCTCACATATGGAATTTATCATTTGTAACTGAAGGATCTTTAATAATATATTTTCTATAATTTTTTGTATTGTTAATTGCTATTATAAATCCTGTGGTTTCTGGGAGAGAGTACCCACTTTTATCCATTTGTTAAAATCATTTTTGTTGACATATGGTTGTTCGAGGTCGTGCGGATGTCTACCATGCAATACCTTTTTCTTACAGTCATCTATCATCTGTTTTTAGATATTACTATTATTGTTAATTGATGTTTCTGTATGGTCGCTAAGGTTAAATGTGGTGTAGTTTAAGTCATTTTTAATTATAGATTTATGTAGTTCATTATTTGTTTGTGATTTTGTTTGAAAAAATGTTTTTAATCAATTAACTTGTATTGTATTTGTATTTGCCAGAGGTGTTGAATGTCAATGAGTCTTCTGCCTCCATTCTCTCTTTTTATACTGATCCATTCTATTGCCAATTTATGGTGTAGCTTGTTTTATTTGGTAAGCGTGGTCCCAATTAGTTTTTTCAAAATTTTGAAGGAACCAATTGGGATTTCCATATATTACTCTGTTTTTGTATTCGCTGCTTAGTTTATCTTTAATAACAGTGTGATTCAGTCCTTTGTTGAAATCCTAAATATTAGTATGCATCTATTGTTTCCATTGCAGCTATATCAGTGTTGTTTATTGTGTAGTCTCCTGGTCGAATTTTGCCCTTGATTATATAAACAGTTTTGCATTTGTCTAGTCCAAATTGCATATTTATATTGCTGCTTAAATTTGTTGTGATTTTGATGAGCACTTTCATAAAATTTTCATTCCTAGGATAAAATTTGAGGTTTGTGTTATTGTTTTTAATGTGATATCCGGTTTTTGTTTTTGAAATATATGTGATAAGGAACATACTCAGGGAGTCACCTTAATAGATGCCTTTTTAATAAAAATTTATGTAGGATTTATATTTGTAAGTGGACTACTTAAGTGGATTGTTTTCCAAATCGACATTGTATTCTTTGAACAACGTATTACAATTGGTTGTAAATGTAAATATCTAGTATTTGTAACCGTGAATGTGGGATGCTGTCAGAAGCCTTTTTATAGTCATATTTACAATGCAAATTTCTGTTTTTGGATGTGCTGAAATATTAGCTAGCAAGTTGTGTAGGACAATTTTCTTAAACCAAAAGTTGTGTATTTTATCTATGTAATTGTGTATGTAATTTTAAAAATGTCTTCTTTTTTAACATCAGTATGCTTCATTAAATCGATGCGGCTCCATCTTTGTTGCTCTTCAGTGTTTCAGTCAGCCTGATTATTCTGTGGTGTATCATTTTCCATATACTTGCCCAGTATTCCTCTAGCTGATTTGCCTTGGGTAATTCCATGTTTGCTGTTGGTATTTGATTATCTGGTTTATTTAAGTTACTGTAAAATTGTTTTTCACTAGTTACAAATATTTTGTTTTTATTATTGTGGCCTTCTGATTATTATTATTGTTATTTAATTTGAATTTAGGATGCATTTTGAAAAGTGATAGCACATAAAATAGTCGTTTATATATAAAGGAATTTGCTATAAACTTTATTATTAAAACTCATTAATTCCAATGGTACATAGGTAATTTTATTTCTGACTGGTTTCTATTAAATTTTGTTCGTGTTTTAACCAGAATAAATTCATTTCATTTACTTTTAACCCTAACACTTTAAATATTAATCTTCAAATTTAAGTGAATATTTTATACAGTAACGTTCTGACCTATTACAATGTATGCACCTTTCAACTATCAGCAAGTCAATATGCAGGGTTTTTCATTCTGTATTCTAAATGTTCAGTATAATTTTAGGTGGTGGGACGATCCGATAACTAGATTAAATTTGGGAAAATTACATGTTGCTACTCTTGGTACGAGTTGTGATGAAGTTTTAAATCAAATAAAGAAAGCAGGCATAGATCAAATTCCCATTGTTGACAATATGGGGTAGGTATCCCATTTAATATTTTAATAACATAGTTGGGGTAGTTTTAATAATTAATTTTTTATTTTATTTTAGAGGTATGGTTGGGATGCTAACTTTGCAGAATTTGATGCAGGGTTTATTGTCCGGTAAAGTAAACCTTCAAGACAGTGTCGAAAAATGTATTATTAGAATTTATCCGAAAGTTCAAAAATCAGCGAATCTCGGTGTCGTTTCCAGAATTTTGGAAAAAGAACCATACGTTTTAGTTTTGGATTCAAAAGGTGAGTATAATAAAGTTATGTTAATATAGAAATATACTTTTTGTTGATTTCATTTCAGGAGCCAGTGACGAACCTTTCGGAATCATCACTGCTATAGATCTTCTTCAATATACTCAAAAATAACTGCATTTAAAAATTGTTTCAGTGAATTTGTTCACTCATTCATTGGATAATGTCTGCTCATTTTTTACCTACCTATTGTAATTTAATTTTTTTCATTTCGTTTAGAGAACCAACTCAATGTATTAAAAAGTGTCTATCGAAAGAGGACTAATTGGTGGCGCCACAGTAGCAGGAATAAGTGTCACAGAACGTTACAAATAGTAGAAAAGAAGAATGTGTCCTGTGATCAGCTATGTCAAAATTAATTGTTAGAATAAGAAACGAAACTAAATTACATTTGACTAAGTAAATAGTTGAGATTTTAAGTACTGCATAATTTTTAACTACACAAGCCACGAAAAATATTAAATTTTTCAATCCAGCTCACTTCACTCTGTTTATAACCTATGGAGGGTTACTAACGTTGTTTTTTTACCCTTTTTGCTACTCTCGCGCCATCTACTATTTTCTCCTTACCGCTGGACAGTTTTTCGACATTATTCCTATACAAGTTGGTCCTCCTTACCTTTACACTCCATAGTGTAAATGTCACCTAAAAAATTGAAAAATATTATAGTGTGTCAAGGACATTTATATACTATAATTTGTCTAGTATAAATCACAAGATAAATAAATATAGGTGCATGTCATCAAAGTAAACAAATGTCTCTGTTCGTTTGACTTCCTTCATTCGTTTGCTACTGTCAATCAGTATCTTTTTCCCCTCTAAACTTTGTAAATTCGCGCAAATTTTTCCGATAGTTGGCGCTGCAGTATCTGTCAGTGGAATGGGGAAAACAATAATATCAACCATTTGATTTAATATTAATTCAACTATTTCTGTATTTAAATTTGTGTGGTAAAGATCGTTAGTGAAAGATGGTACGTGTGTCGATTTATTTATTCTAAAACACAGCTCACAAATAACACACAAACAAATGGAGAATGTGTTTGTTTTCCCCATTCTACCTTTAGGTACTCGTTTTCGCCAATATTGAAATTCGTAGGCCGCAAGTTATTACAAAAAATAAATAAATGCTTTAAGAAAGGTTTCATATTTAATTGTATATCAAATACAACTCCTGGACTAATTAAATATAAACTTCAAACGGACATAACTCTTGCCAAAAAATTTTATATGTTAGCAAAATTGCGCTATATTGCCGCGTTCAAACATGGCGTGGTATTGCAGTCAAATAAAAAGAAGAATACTAGAGAAACTTCGTTTGACATTTACTAGATTCTAATTCTGTTTTAAATGCTTGGCAACAGTCCGTTCCGACAGCTGTGACGTGCACCTATATTTATACTGGACAAGATCACAGCACACCCTCTAGCAGGCTAACTCTTCTACTAATTATCAGATCTAATATAGTAGTACTGGGCCCACCCGCCTCATGTTGCGAGCGCTAGTGTTTGTGCAGCCCAGAACACAGAACTATACATAACAATACAAATTTCATTAATATTTTTGGAAAGTTGGGTTTTAAAGAAAACTTCGACGTTGTTCATCAAGTTTATATTAAATAAATAAACATAAAAAATATATAAATAAATAAGAAATTAAAATTAAATTTACTTTTTTCTGTTGATTCTATTTATATAGGATTTGTGTGCTTATACTTTTATTGGGTCAATTTAGGAGGCATTCTTGACCATATTTAAATATTTTTCATATTTGGAGTCTTTGCCTGCAGCTATTTTATTCACTTGTTTGCACCAAAAGAAGATACTGCATCTAATGATCAACCTGCAGGCTTTTTCTCCACATGTAGCTGGAGCTTCCAAAGACACCGTTGGGGATGATGGTAGAATAACTGAAGTATCTGAAATCAAATAATTTTATTCATTTACAATATAACTTGAAGTTGTATCTACTTACCAGATAAAAGTAGAGTTGGGTATCAACTCTTTCTGAAATCCTGCGTTATGAAACTGCTGGTCAAAATGTTGATGGCACACTCTATAATTGTCATAAAGTTGTTTGTGTGTGTCTTTAACACAGGATTGTTTATATTCTCCATCCAAATATTAATTAAGTTGGGATCCTTGGTGAAACGATGCCTCTTACTTGTTTGATTGGTACAACTAGGAACACAACACGTTCTTTTACGAGATGCCATGCTTATATTATACTAAAAAAAGTAAAAAATATTATAGTATGATATTGTATGCTACACTATATAATTATGAAATAATTGTTAACATTTAAATATTAACACAAAATACACAATACTTACACTGCTCTAATTCTCTTATAATACAGAAAATAATTAAAAAGTTCATAAACTAAAATATAAAATTCAATAAAATGGAAGAAACTTTCACAAATAATAACTAATAAATAAATTAAACGTCAATCAACGGAAAAAGCACAGGCGAAACACAATTCAAAATTCAAACGTTCACGGTTAACAATTAAAAATGGAATGACAAATCATGATTAGTTTATAAATATGTGATGACAGTTCACGTTTCCTCCGATTGGGCGATACTATAACGTCACGCTACAGATACGCCCTCAAGTGGGTGGGCGCAATAATATAACTTGGATACAAATTGTAGATAAGAGTTAAACTGCTAGGAGGGTGTGCTGTGGACAAGATACTGTCTGTTTAATCATCCTTTGCCGTTACGTCATAATCGGTGACGTATTCTGATGTTTTACGTTTGCCTAATATTAGTTGAATCTTATTTTAAGGTACGTCTACACTGGAGCAACATTTGGCAACTTGTAGCAATTTTATGTTTGGCAACTTGTAGCAATTTTATGTTGCAACAAGTTGCCAAATGTTTAATTCATTAAACTTTTGACATAAAACAAACTGTCCTCATTACATACTACATCGCAGCACCAACTTTATTCAACGCAACACAACATATTCCAACAAATGTAAACATTTTATGTTGTAACAAGTTTTTGTTGTATTATGTTGGAAAATGTTGCTCCAGTGTGGACGCGCCTTTACTCTCAACTTCAACAGTATATTACATAACAAGTGTGGAAAGTGAAATATTACGCACGAGTAAAGAAATACACTTTTCAACGCGTTGTGTACTCGATTTTTCCTACGACCCCAATATTTTATGAATTTTTTAACTTTATTTATAAAATTTATTTTAATTGTTAGTCCTTTTAAAATTAGGATTTAAACGAGTTTAGATGTTGCATAAAAATATACTTAATTAAAATCAAATAACCATTTGTATAAAATATTTAAAACATGAAATACAAAGCCCAACGTTGCATTTTTCGCACATTGTTCGCCCTTTTGAACTGCAAGCTGGCATGGCGCACCTCTTTCTTTTGCCCTCGGGTACAGAAATAATCCAATGATCCTTGCAGTCAAATCTGCCGCAATCAGACACTCCAAAATCACTTCCCGCTGCTCTACCTACTTTTCCAGTTCTTTTAGCGGGGACTTTATATGTCGTTATAGGTCTAAAAATTGAATGAAACTTAAACATTTTCTGAGTTTGTATAAATATACTCTTACCTGACAAATATTTCTTCTAAATTCTAAGAGGCTATTATTCTTTCCTGATTTCCGATATATCGTCCAAGCATTTTGGAGAGCTGCGTCGATGAGGTACGTAAATATTGGCCAGTACCATTTTTTGGAACGATAACTGAACTCGATAACTGAAAAAAAATCATTCATATATTTTCGTTTATAGAAATATTGCTCTTTATATCTTACCAAGATATATTACTGTCCATGAGATCAGTGCCTCCCTTGCTGTTATTATACGGGAAAAGAAGATATGGCGTAGGTACTTGTATAGTCTTGCTATTTTTTTTAGATTATCTTTGTACATTTTTGACCGGCTGAACACCAAAACATGTGCTTGCGACTGTTACAACCTTGTTGTCCCTCCAACGAACGTATTGAATACCAATCTCCTTATTCAATGTCGAACAATATTCCCTGTTCTGTTTCCGGGTTTTAATGCCGAGTCCAGAGCTGATCGAAACTTATTTTATTACTACCTTACTTCGATATAGTAGACTGGATGTTGTATAGGATGATTCAGTTATTAATTTGCGACTAATAAGGTTATATAAATCTTTATTTTATGTATTAATTTAAATGTGCGAGTAGGTAATCTGCTCTCTTTGGTATTTAAGAAAGTTAAATAACTTACAGTAATATTGTTCTCGCCTTAAATTTTGCACTCACTGCGATTTATATTTTTGCACTCTTAAAACAATCTCTTTTATCCTTAACGTCAGGGTACTCATGTAAGGGGACGTTCAAGGTAAAAACAAATTCCGTTACAAGTTGATGTTTTAAAACACATAGGCGAAGCGAATGATGTACGGAAAATAATGTTCGGTTGCGTTCCGAACATTCCCCTCATGCTTTCCTTTCCATCGTCTTTTTGGAAACAAGTGGACAATTTCTAGGAATTCTATTATTCCTCACAGTACCCGTAACCTCGTACCCATTAGCTTTTAGAGTACTTAACAAGTTTGTATTGGTAAATTAATTATGAATGAAAAACTTGTATCTTAGAGATCCTTTGTCACCCAATGGACTAGTTTAGTAGGATCATATTAATCAAAATGATAACAATATATATTTAGGATAAGATACCTACTTACTTATATTGGTATTCATTTTGCAAGTAATTTTTCTCATTTCGTAAAATTTAGCAATAAATAATTAGTAAGTTTTAAACGTAGCGCCAACTAATAACCAATAATGAAGTGTGTTTAAAAGTCAACGTTGTCACATTTTAGCTACGTTCGTTTCAAGTATTCTCAAAAAACTGGCGGCACAAAACACCGTGTTCTGTGACTAACTGATTGTACCAGTTGACAAGATATATGACAGGAGAGAAAATCGTGTTTATCTGTAATCAAGAATGATAAACTTTATCATTCTTGATCTGTAATAAACAAACAAGACCCCTATTCTTGGCGTTGATAGAATAGAACAGCCAATAGAAAGTGGGCGTGGTTCTATTGAAAATGCCAAAACCGTATTCTTGAAATTCGTTCTCTCACTGTACCGATAGAAGGGTTGCTCCCCGAGAGAACAATTGCTTCTATTGGTTATTTTTGAAGGAACCGCTATAACACCAAGAGAAGGTGTTAGGGATTTTTATTTTCGAACCAAAAGTAGTATAGAAGTAATTTCTTTCATAAACCAAACACAACCAAACAACAAATTAAACTAACGAAAATGACAGAATATTTTGTTTAGTGTTTTACTCCTTATTTGATAAAGTGTCAATCAGAGAACAAAAATGTCGATATGTTTATCTCTTTTTAATGACAACAAATAAGAGAGATAGATAAGTTTCTCCGTTAATATTAAAGCATATCGACAACATCGCAAATTTTCTACCAATCTTATTGAAACACGTCGCTTACCACTTATGACGTATGTAACCATTAAATTTAAATTTCAAAAGCCTATTATGGCTAGAGGATTAATTTTATAAAAATTTTATTTGTACAGTTGAACCACTAAAAACCTATTTTATAAGATGCAAATATAAAAAAAATCACTAAACTAGTCCATTCTTCGATCGTCTTTACCATGGGAGCTGTGGTAATTAGAGATTACCAGATTGTTAATAAAGAACTTTATTAAATAAGCATTGTTATAAACATTGATATACATAGAACACTAGTAAGTGACAAGGGCGATGTCATGCCGCGTGACCGCTGACCACCGTCCATAGACACTATTGCCAGATGTCATCTTAACATTACAACATCTCCCTTTTTCCAACAATATAGAAACGTATAAAACTAAAAATATAATACTTAATTTAAGTGCAATAGTCCTTCAGTTAGGCAGGTTTTCTAATAGTTCGTCCAAACCTATTTGTAGGAGGAGATCCTGTTTCATTATCTCCTTGTAGCCTGTTGAAGAACTTGTATCTGTCATAAGTTTCATTTTTAACAGGAGTGCAGTGATTCTCAAAGGCTTGAGTTACTTCTTTATATATTTTTTTCTTATCCTCTAGTTCGAAAGATTCCAATACAACATGCGCCTCCTCTCCCGCTATGTTTAAAAATATAGCTGTCCCCTCATCTTTCTTTTCGTATCCCGATGCCTTCATGTAATACTTGAAACTATTATGGAACTGTTCAAAGTTTTTTGCTATGTCCTCATCGAATTTTAGATTATTTGGTGGTTTAAAAGAAGCCATAATATCTTACTTATTTTCACTAGGTACTACTAGTTAGTTTCTAAAAGTTATTTGCTAAAAATGTTCTTGTTTTTTTATTTTGCATGTGGCCTTTTTTCTTCAAAGCTTAACCTCATAGTAAAGTGGATTTTCTTTTTCTTTCCTGTGCTCCCAAAAACACTATTCTTTCCTCTTTATGTTTCTGATGTTTTTCACCTGACACCATGTAGTAATTAGAGATTACCAGATTGTTAATAAAGAACTTAATGCTCTATAAACGATTTTTTTGAACATATCTTTAAGTGGTCTGAGTTTGTACATTTTGTCATTTTTATCTATATTATTATTGTCTGCAAAATGGATAAAACGACAAATTTGTAGAAACCTGTCCCATCTCATGGCATCAGATACCAAAATATTTTGCATATCAGGGCTTCTCTCCCAAAAGCTTCTTTTAGATATAGTAGCTTATTATATCCGCTTACTAAGAGAATCGCCATAAATACTTTCAATTCAGGAAGTGTCACGTTAGGGTTCGGTTGATTTAAAAGTAGAGCATACTTTGTTGTTTCAGACACTATCGTTTCTAGCAACTTCTCAATAATAAATAATTCAAATAGTTGTACACAACTCATCTCTGAATATTTATTGTAATTCCCTTTTGGAAAGTTGCGCGGCCTTTAATGAATGTCTCCGTCAATATAAGTTGTAGGTTCTGGCAGAGAAATTACCATTCGGGGATTTGTATTAGTTTTTATTTGATTAGAATTATTTACGTTTTGCAAATCGTTATCATAACTTGCTTCTAGGTCTGATTGTACATCTCCTAGACGTTCAGAATCTGCAAAACAACTTCCGTACCTGTACGAAGTTGACAAGCATTCAAATTATCCGGGTAACCACCTTCGTCTTCGTCACCTGAATCCTCATCTATAAGGACATTTGATTCAAGTGGCTCAAAAAAAATGTTTGTTACATCATGTTCTTCATATGTCAAATCTAAAGCTTCTTTTAGTGTCATTCCACTGAAATAAAAATATAAGTTTTGACTAGATAACCGCCTAGTGGGTCCACATAGGTACAGCAATATTTACATGAATTTTTAACAGTCGCTTGTAATCTTGATACAAAAATATATACACTACGTTATATTTTAAGATCTTTTAAAATATGTAGAATTTATTTGATCCTATTATTTCCAAAAAAGGTACTGAAAATATATTTTGGATGTCCATTATCAAACACGTTTTACTATAACACGATTTTCTAACTTCCTTCACTTGAGAAATCTAATAAAATACTGAGTATTCATCAATGCGTGTCCAGACAAGTCATAAAGTTTATTACTTTTGTGCCTCACTCATTTTACTATGTTGTTCAACTTTATATTTATTATTGTTATAGTTCTTGTCTTAATCCTTACCTTACTGTTTCTTTTTATTTTTAGCCTGATGATGGTCTAAGACCGAAACTAGTCGCGCATTTTTATAGTTTTACCATTAAATTTATTCTGGTTTGACTTAGTGTTTTATTGATATTTGATATCACCCACATTTGAGTAATGAATCATTCCTTCGATTTAAGTCTTAAAGTGTTCATGCGGTAAACGTAATGTTGGTTGCCTATTTTATTATAATTTTGTGTTAACTGATACCTTTACAGCTGGGTCCATATGGTGACTGTAGGTGCTAATGGGTTAAGAAATGTTATGTGTTGGTAATGTACCAATTTTGAAAAATTTCATTTAACTCTTGTTGTATGCGCCTATCACCCCTTTGTACAACTCCTAGCGTTAAACACACAAAAATTCAATTCAATATGCAAGGAGCCGCGCAAAAACAAAAATCTTGTCTGGGCATGTTTATCCAGTTAATTTTGTTCTACTAGTCAAGCCCTTTAGGGTTCCCAATCTTTTGTAACCCGTGGCGCAGTTACAAGTTAATATTTTTTCACGGCGCCCTGTCCTAGTTAATCGTTAATCCTAGTCGAAAGAAATATACCTATAATATTAGTAGTTAGGTTAGGTTGATCGTAACGAAAATGAAAACACCACAATATAAAATTGACTTTTTTTTATCATTTATGGTACTAACCCTTACTGTGTGAAAGTTCATCTTATTCAGAACAATAAACAACTAAAAGGTTGAATTAACTTTCACTATTTATTCTATAAATACTTTAAATGCAACAAGAAAGATTTTACGAAAAAACAAAAATCAAATACGATATTTTCTCAGTCAAATCAATGTGAAGGGTGAGCTTGGTGATCTCCGCACAGTTTTTTAAAGCAGGGAATAAGGCTACTCTCATTTCTTGCTCCGCATTGATCTTTGAGTGATATTTTTTCTTTATCACAGCTGCAGCTGAGAACCCAGCTTCACATAGATATGATGTTGCAAAGGGAATGAAACTTTTTAATGCTTTGCAAGTTAAATTTGAATATTCATTTTGAATCGATTACCAAAATTCCACCAAATCGACACTTGCGAATCGGGTATTAAGGCTGCTGTCGCAAGAGAGTTCAATGAGACTCTCTTCATCTTGTGATGTAAATCCTTGTGGCCTTTGTGCATGGAAAGAGTCTTGGATCCATTAACATTTTCCAACATCATCATTTGCAAAGTACTTCTAAAACCATTCGGTGAGCTTCACTAGGTGTTCCGTGAAAAGGGCAACAACCAGTTCAATTGATGCTGCATAATTATACAATTGCGAGAAGCGATGTTGACCGCTGCCTTCTTTCAACTTTGTTATCCACAACTGCAGTTTCTTTCTAAACGCCGCAATCCTCTCCGAAAGTTTCAGAATATGCGTGTTGTTGCGTTACAAAGACAATTTCAAATTATTTAATTTCTCAAACACATCGCATAAATATGCTAGCTTTAGCAAAAAATCAGGTTCAGTAAAATATTTGGCATTTTCTTGACGTTCTTGCTGTAAAAAAGTGCAAATTTCTTCGCGTAATTCAAACTTACGAAATAAAACATTTCCGCGTGAATTACAGTAGTACAACAGGGCTGTATGTTTAGCTCCCATATCTATGCATAGTTTTTTAAAAAGTCTGGCCTTTAGAGGCCTAGTTTTTATGTATTTTAGGTACATTTTCCGTTATACACGTCTAAAGTTTCATACAAGTCTTGGGCTTTCGCACTTCGGATAATGCTTTTGCAGAATAAAAGGTCTTCGATAATGATATTGTCAGCCACGAAGCTTCAATAGCAAAATCCTTTCTTCTAATTTTTTCTATTAATTGGTAATTGAGATCCTCAGCAATGTCAATCTTCAACTGATAGTATTCTTAGATGAGGGTATCCAAGGGCGTAGCCAGGATTCTATATAGGGGGGGCAGATGAAATAAATCCTAGACTATATCTTTCTAAAACTTCTCTCTCTTACTATTTTTTCTTTTTTTTCTTGGACAATTTTCCGGTGTACGCTTAACATGCATAGTCCGTTTAACCGGTTTTCTGTCATCGTAGATCTAAGCCACGTTTTAACACGTCGCAGGGTAGAAAACAACCTTTCTATATTACTTGTCGTACAGGGTTGTGCCAATGAAATAAGTATGGCTTTTCTGGTTGTCGGGAAGAAAGTGTCCGCTTCCTTTAGCACATCAATAAAGTCTAATTTTTCTAGATCTTCCTTTTTCGTACCTTTATCCTTCCATAGTTTGTACCATACTTCCGCTTCATGCTCAAAAAGAGGAAGATCATAGTACGGGCAGAAATCTTGCGACTTTTCTTTAAAATCGACCAGTGACATATTTAACATCGAACATGATGTATTGACATTAAACTAAAAGCTGGTAAATGTTCAATTGAAAAACGCTGTTCGAGGGAGGATATCAGGGAATCTAAATAAGGAATGACAACTGATCGCTTCCAAAAATCGCATAGCTGTCAGCTGGGTGATTGGACCGATGTTGTTGCAGTTTTATGTGAAATATCTAAAATATTCTGACTCTCTCTGTCTGCGTTGCCTCGATGATTTTTGATAACAGAAATAATTCTCTTGATATGATTCACGCATGTGTACATATCGATAGTCTTCGATTGTAATGCGTTGGCAACAGGTTCTACTATACCTGAATATTTGGCTATCAATTCAACACATATAATGAATACTGATTTAGTAGCAGCACAATGTAACTGATAAGCACTTTTTCTTGCAGCAGCATTCCCTTCTGTAGATATCTTTGCAAGTCCATTAATAATTTCCTCAAAATGTTTGTTAAAAATGGCAATACTCTTATATTTTTGCGACCAGCGTGTTTCGCATAAAGCCGGAATATTAGGAACGTATTTCCTTCTTAAAGCAGATTCTCGGAAAAAATTAATTATATCTTTTATCGTGCCAATTGTGTTTCGTATTTCTGGTACTTGATTCAAATCATTTATTACTAAATTGAGCCTGTGGCTTGCACAATGAAAATATAAGGCTTTTTTATATTTCTCTTTTAGTTTTTTTTGAACGCCGCCAATACTTCCAGCCATAGTAGAGCACCCATCATAACCTTGACCAATGCACCTATCAGGGTCGTGTCCTGCGTTCTCTAAAAACTTATCAATTTCTGAGGCTATAGTATTAGCATCCATGGCAATTAACTCTACGAATCTTAAACATTCTTCTCGGATCATACTTTTACTTTCGTCATAAAAACGGATCCCAATAGAGAGCTGCTCCCTTCCAGCTATGTCACCTGACTCATCTGCCAGCACACTATAAGCATAAGCTTTTTTAGCAACCTGTATAATTCCATTTTTTACTACCAAGCCGCACAAATCAATAATTTAGTTTTGAATCTGTGGGAAAGTATACATGGCATTTTTTTTGGCATGTTCTAAGTGCTGTTTCAAATCTTCATCTTCGGATTCAATTTTTAGGTTTAAAAGATCTTCAAGAATGCCTTCATGATTCTCTTTACCCCTCAAAGGCAAGTCATGAGTACCACAAAAAATAACTGAAGATATTATCGATGCCACTATGTTTTTATTTTTCTCTATTTCTTTCTGATGAGCCGTGTTCATCATCGTTGACTGCGGATTTATGATATTGTGATGATACATGCTTAACGCATGGATATTTTTAAAACGACAAAACGATCGAGTTACCAATGGTCCCAAAACTCCAGCTACTATTTTTGGTGGAAATAGTACGCAATATAAACACAGTGCACCTTTCAGATGTTTCGAATAAACCAGCCAGAGTGAATAAGTTTGTAACCAACTATGATTAAATTTCCGCTTCAAATTAGCGGCTTTATGCATCTTTGACAAAGTTGTAATTCTCAGGGGGTACCCAACAGCGTTTAAGCTAATCCAATTTCTGACTTGTGGTCATCAAAGAAGTTCGCCCTACCCATTTTCCTAGATTGTTTTTACAAGCGTCTTCATCTTCAGGTATATTGAGCTCTGTGGTATACTGTCAACCTTTTGTTCCTCATCATCACTTTCACTGCTAGTTTCTTCATTTTTCCTTTTCAAAGTCCCTGAAACAAAATCAAATATGTGAATTGAAATGTATTTAATATAAAATTATAATGTAATATACTGGCGCTAATTCAATATTAGCCAAATAAACAATACTATTGAAAATTCTCGAAACAGGTCGATTTTTGATTTTAATTAACTGTTTTTTAAAATAATACCTAATTAAATATACAGGTTGACCCACCTTCGAGTAGTGACGTCATCAGTTTTTTTAAATAGAACACCCTGTATTTGTTTCTATTTTTATACTCTTCTTGCTGAGCTGATTTCAAAAATGTATTATGAGTTGAGTCAAATGGATACCCTGTATCCATGTATAGTATTTAAAAAACTGAGATAGGAACGTGTAAGTCGTTTTTAATGATTGTCAAGCGTTCTGGATTTGCAGGCCGTTAAGTTTAGAAAAAATGCGATTTTCTAATGCCTGTATTTCCCACAGGGTATCCATTTGACTCAACTCATGATACATTATTGAAATCAGATCAGCAAGAAGACAGTCTAAGAGCCCGTGAACCCCAGACCTTCGTTATTTTATAAAAGCTGAAAGTTTGTCACCGTATGCTCCCAAAAGAGGTAAGAACGATGGACTATTATGAAGTTTGGGTCACCGTGGCTTTGGTAGGTAAACGGTACTAAAGGTGTGTAAAATACCGATCTAAATTCAGTGTGATTTTTTGGTATTACCTTCAAAATATTATTAAAAATCACGTTATTGATTGCCAGACACCCCTAATGTTCATGAAATGATAATTCTACTTATGTTATAGTATAAAAGCTGATTTTTATATATACTTATTTATTTTAAACAAATTTAACTTTGATTTGGTTTTATCCGAAACAACTGTCATAGACAGAAAGATGTAAAACTATTGGAAGAAATTATGAAATATAGGGAAAAAACAATAGCTTAATAAAGTTTTAAAGGATTTTTAAGAACAAGAAATTTTTAGAATAATAAAAGATAGGTAGTACATTAAAAATAAATGAAAACAATTTTAACTATTGTGTTTAATCAACTTTTTAATGCAAACGTTTTGGTCTCAAAGTTACGACAAAATTATCCATAGTGTAGATAGGTATTTTTCTAACCTTAGTTGGAACTATGATTTAATTCTTTAGTAACACGAATAGATTTATACTTTCTAAAATAACTGCTTCAACAGATCGATAATTTCTTTGCGACAGATAGTTATACTATTTCTAGGTCGTCTTAACGATCTTTATCTATCAAATAGTTCAATTGTTGATATTCATTTTGTTTTTGCCGCTCCGCACGTTTGATTTCAACATCATTCCAACCGTTCATTCTTTTAAACAATGCATTAAAAAAATCAAAAAATCAGCATAAACTCTGTATTCTCTCCGTTATATTATTTATTGTCGGATTATAAGATTTTAAAATTAATGTTCATTAATCATTTGATTTCTAACAGTAAAATTACAAAATGAATTAGGTTAAGATAAACGGATATATTTTTAAACAAAAGGCTTTTGTTAGTTTTTTTTGACAATAATTATATTGTTGTATTCGAATAAATACGAAAATGGAATTAATTTACAGGAAGCGATAAGTTGAATGAATCAATATTTTAATATATACTATTGTATAAATATTTTACTGTTTTCTTCCAAACAAATTTCTTAAAACTAGCAAACAAACTTTTATTAAATGTGAATTATTATTTTGTTATTATTATTTTAAGTAAAGTTTTTAAATTTGTATTGGATGATTTATTAAATATAAAAGTTATCAATAACTACATAATTCTGTGTGTTTACTTTTGCTTTAATGCCTGACTGCTTTACATGCGCAACTTTGCTAGATTGGTATCCCTGTTTTCAAGAAAGATATCTTCCGATCTTAGACCATTTGTATATGGTCTAAGCTTCCGATCTTGGAGGTGGAGATTTCTTGTCTGTGATGGGGCGTATGAATTCTCGACGCAAGAAAACAGGTAAATTTTTGGGACAGGAACTTTCGACGCACAGTTAGAAATGTTATGTTTTTATTAAAGGAATTTTCGACGCTAGAATTTAGGTAGGTACTTACAGACAGGTAAATAGGTAATAAAACAAAATTATCTTCGAAAACTGATTTGATTTAATTCCAAATATTATTAATAATCTAATTATTACTATTACTTTAACATAAATGATAAGACACTCATTTTACAAAAGCATGTCTTGTTATTTGATTTTAATTTAGACTTTCAATCATTCGTTCTAGAAAAATTATTTTTTACATTTTTGTCTTTAAGTTTTGCTATTTTGCTAAGACTATTTATTTTTATATATTTATGTATCTAACCTAACCTACTACTTTTAAAAAATGTATAATTTTCTAATAATACCAAATCTCTATTACAACTTTTAAGTATACTCATTTTAACAAAACAACATCAAAACTCACAGTTATAAATAAAACTGAGAAAATTGTACCAAAGTATAAAAAATTTACCTGTCAATTATAAAAATATCAAATTGGAAGAAGCAGATTTTATTGGCAATAAAGGAATTAGGGAAATACCTTTTCTGAACATTCAGTGTCGAATATTCATGTTGGATCATGAACCTTTTTCTTTTTAGCAGGTAGTTGGGGTAAAATGCGTCGAGTATTCACCCGCCGGATTTAACATAGTTCTAGACTTGCTATCGAAAAACTGACTTGACCAGTCGATTTAGCCACTAAAAAAACCCTATTTTACACATTTTCAAGCATTCCAAAGAAAAATAAAATTTCACTTAGGAAAATGGCAAGGCTAATACCTATGTATTTTCAAAATTTGGTCAAAACCTAAATTATGTTATATTTGGTAGAAATTATCTAGTACCACTAATTCGACCACGTAGAATACGAAAATGGTGTTAAAATTGCAGAACTGCGTATAGTTTAAAGCAAAAATGGCATCCATAGGGTTTTACGGCACCACTTCCGGCCGAATGCAGATTTAACATGGTTCTAGATTTACTATCGAAAAACTGACTTGACCAGTCGATTTAGCGACTAAAAAAACCCTATTTTACACATTTTCAAGCATTTCAAAGAAAAATCAAATTTCACTTAGAAAATTGGCAAGGCTAATACCTTTGAATTTTCAAAATTTGGTCAAAACATAAATTTTGTTATTTTTGGTTAAAAATGGTCTAGAACCACTAATTCGACCACGTAGAATACGAAAATGGTGTTAAAATTGCAGAACTGCGTATAGTTTAAAGCATAAATCGCATCCATAGGGTTTTACGGCACCACTTCCTACCGAATGCAGATTTAACATGGTTCTAGACTTGCTATCGAAAAACTGACTGTACCAGTCGATTTAGCGACTAAAAAAACCCTATTTTACATATTGAAACACTTGTGAGGACTTTTAACACAATTTATTCACAAATTGTAAGAATACAAGAATTCAGCTGGTTACAAATTACTAACTGTCACTTGTTACTATTAAACTTCACAAAAGCTGACCGAACACTCCTCCACTACCGCGAATGACCCGCTTTATATATCAAAATACTTGACATCTCGATTTTTCTAGAAATAACTATTTACTAAAATCCAAATATTACTAGAATGTTCGCGAATAACTACCAACCTAAAATAATTATAAATCATGTCGAGTTCCTGTCAAAACCTTCTTCCTCATTCACGGACTCTACCCTTCATGGCAAGCAGCCACATCAAAACACATGCATTCCTCTCGCGCATCTGTCACAATCATCCGTCACATTCATCCGTCACACATCTGTCACCCGTTACACTGCCCCCTCCTTAGGTTCATTCCTCCCGGAATGTGATAACTCTCCGGAGTAGACTTCAGGGTCATCTTCGGAACTGGTCGAACCCTCTACCCGAAGTTGCTGTACCTCCCCACTGTGGTCACCCTGATATAACGCCAACCTATCATGATGGACTACGACGGGTTTTCCTTTGGGGACTCTAACAATCCGATAGATCACATCATTGATTCTCTTTTTAATCAAATATGGACCTTCCCACTTCTTTTGAAGTTTCGGACACACACCCCGTTTCCGTCGAGGATTATAGAGCCAGACCAATTCCCCAGGTTCATAAGTGTTTCCTGTTGCTCGTGAGTCGTAGTACCTTTTCATCCGGTCACTGGAGAGTTGTAGTTTGTGGTGCACCAGTTCATGAATATTTTCCATCTTCTTCTGAAGATCTCCGACGTATCCTTCACCGGTTGCTATTTCACCAGGCTTGCTCCCATATATCAAATCGCAAGGTAATCTAGTTTCCCTACCAAAGAGAACTTTCGCAGGTGTCTGACCCGTAGATTCGTTGACAGCCGATCGGATAGCCATTAAAAATAGCGGAATATGTTTATCCCAATCTTTCTGATGTTCTGAGACCACTTTCGATAAATAATTTGCAATGGTTCGGTTCATTCGTTCAACCATTCCATCAGACTGTGGATGCATCGCTGTAGTTCTAGTTTTATGGATACCTAATCGTTTGCAGACTTCTTGAAATAGCTTGCTTTCAAAATTTCTTCCCTGATCTGCGTGCAGCTCCAACGGTACCCCAAAACGGCTAATGAACTCGTTGACCAGAATATCGGCCAAGGTAGGGGCTTCTTGGTTGGGAACAGGGTAGGCTTCCACCCATTTAGAAAAATAGTCCACCACAACGAAGATGTATTTATTTCCAGCCTCACTAGTTGGTAGTGGCCCCAACACATCTACGGCGATTCTTTCGAATGGACTTCCGACAAGGTATTGCTGCATCTCTGCTTTAGGTTTACGATTAGGTCCATTGCTAGCAGCACACGTCGTGCATTTGCGGCACCAATCTTTAACATCGTTGGAGCAATTAACCCAATAAAATCTATCCCGGACTTTTTGCAGCGTCTTTGTAATACCTAGGTGTCCTCCAGATGTCATCATGAAGTTGTTTTAAAATTTCCGGCACCGTACTTCTTGGGACCACAATTTGTTTCTTGATTTCTGAGCCTTCAGGGTTTTCAACTATCCTTTTAAGGAGCCCACCGTCTAAAGTCAAAGAATTCCATTGGGCCCAATATGATTTTAAGACCGGAGAGGACGATGATACCTCTCGCCATAGGGGACGCTGATCCGTTCTTTTCCATTCCAGTATCTTCCTAATAACGGGATCGTTGTTTTGTTCCTCCTTCATTCTGGAGCACAAGTCGTCTGGCACCACTTTTATTAGAGCGAGCTTCTCGTTTTCTTCGAGTCGACTGCAATTTGTGCAATTAGGTGGGCGTGGCCTTCTAGAAAGTGCATCGGCGTTACGGTGTTTAGTTCCAGGTCTATGTTCGATTTCAAAATCGTATTCCTGGAGTTTTCCCCGCTGTTGGGAGACGGTAGCAGAAGACGTCTCCTTACGTGGACATGAGTTTTTCACGTGCCCTAGTTCTCCACATTTCCAACATCGTATAGGTCGCCGTCTCCTTGTGGGTAATAGCCTTTCCACTAATCCATCGATGCCATCAGCACTCATCTCCCTTATTCGTGCAACTCCCCGTGATGCTTCCGTTGCCGCTTCGAATTCAAGTGCAATGGTTAACGCGTCCACAAGGTCTTTTGGTCTGGCCAACCGCACAGCTCTTTGTAACTCCGGTTCCCTAAGGCCATCGGTAAAGGTTTGGACTGCTAGACACTCCAGGAACTCCTCTGCTGCTGTCGGATAAGCAAATCGAACCATTCTAGCTACCTCCGCCTCGAACTCCTGGATAGATTCTCCACTCTTCTGTTTACGGTTCTTCAGCTGTGTTCGGTACACGGGTTGTAGGTGGGTCTGACCATACCTCATCTCCAGGCGATGTACTAGTAGCTCGAAGTTGTCAGCTTCGTCGGGCTTAAGGGAATGCAAGACATTCAAAGCATCGCCTCGCAACGCTATGGTTAGAGATATTGCCTTTTCTCTGGATGACCATCCGTTCGCCCTGGCCGCCACGTCGAATTGCTTGACGTAGTTGGACCACGAAGTTGTTCCATCGAAGATAGGGGGTTTCATTGTTGATCGCATCTGTATAGTGTCTCCGCTTCCCCGTCGTTCGACATCCACGCTGAAGGTTTCCATTCTTTCCGCATCTCCCTCGCCGCGGTGGACGTAGCGATCTTGCCGAAGGACCTCTATTTCTTTCTGAAGTTGTTGAATCATCGCATTCATTTTGGTATCTTCATTGTGTAGTTCGGCTACTAGTTCGGTTACTTGCTGGGATTGCTCACAACGTAGAGTCGATATTTGTTGTAAAACATAGCTTGACAACTCTTCACGCATTTGATGGACCAGTTCTTCTTGTTTCTTCATCTGCTCCTCTTGCTGGATCTTCATTTGATCTTTCAGCTCTTCTTGTTGATTGGAAATTCTAGTGGCAAGCTCGGCTAATTGTTGTGCTTGGTCTTCTTGCTGGTTTGTCATCCGGTTGGTAAGTTCTTCTTGCTGGCTTGTAATTCGGTTGGTAAGCTCTTTTTGCTGGCTTGTAATTCTAGTGGCAAGCTCTTCTTGTTGACTGGAAATTCTAGTGGCAAGCTCCTCTTGTTGGCTTTTTATTTGACCGGATAGCTCGGACATGGCTTCTTGTTGACCCTTTATCTGACTGGACAGCTCGGACATTGCTTTGTGCATAGGATCTTCGAATTCCACCGAGTCAGGGTCAATATTTATACTTAAATAGTACTCACGTAATCTATTGATTAAAATAGTTTTTCCTCCGGTGGTATCCAAATCCAACTCTTCCAACTCTCTTCTGAGCTCAGCCACCAACAGTTCACGTAACTTCTTTCCAGGCATTCTTGCTTCTTCACCCCACACCTGACACCAATTTGAAACACTTGTGAGGACTTTTAACACAATTTATTCACAAATTGTAAGAATACAAGAATTCAGCTGGTTACAAATTACTAACTGTCACTTATTACTATTAAACTTCACAAAAGCTGAACGAACACTCCTCCACTACCGCGAATGACCCGCTTTATATATCAAAATACTTGACATCTCGATTTTTCTAGAAATAACTATTTACTAAAATCCAAATATTACTAGAATGTTCGCGAATAACTACCAACCTAAAATAATTATAAATCATGTCGAGTTCCTGTCAAAACCTTCTTCCTCATTCACTGACTCTACCCTTCAAGGCAAGCAGCCACATCAAAACACATGCATTCCTCTCGCGCATCTGTCACAATCATCCGTCACATTCATCCGTCACACATCTGTCACCCGTTACAATATTTTCAAGCACTTCAAAGAAAAATAAAATTTCACTTAGGAAAATGGCAATGCTAATACCTTTGAATTTTCAAAATTTGGTCAAAACATAAATTTTGTTATTTTTGGTTAAAAATGGTCTAGAACGACTAATTCGACCACGTAGAATACGAAAATGGTGTTAAAATTGCAGAACTGCGTATAGTTTAAAGCAAAAATGGCATCCATAGGGTTTTACGGCACCACTTCCTGCCGAATGCAGATTTAACATAGTTCTAGACTGGCTATCGAAAAACTGACTGTACCAGTCGATTTAGCGACTAAAAAAACCCTATTTTACATATTTTCAAGCATTTCAAAAAATTATCAAATTTCACTTAGGAAAATGGCAAGGCTAATACCAATGAATTTTAAAAATTTGGTCAAAACATAAATTTTGTTATTTTTGGTTAAAAATGGTCTAGAACCACTAATTTGACCACGTAGAATACGAAAATGGTGTTAAAATTGCAGAACTGCGTATAGTTTAAAGCAAAAATGGCATCCATAGGGTTTTACGGCACCACTTCCGGCCGAATGCAGATTTAACATAGTTCTAGACTGGCTATCGAAAAACTGACTGTACCAGTCGATTTAGCGACTAAAAAAACCCTATTTTACATATTTTCAAGCATTTCAAAGAGTAGATGTACTATGAGAGTTCTAACCCACTAGAGGAGTGGGGGTACCTCCGTATATACAGCATAGGAGTTCTGGAACGGTTCTGAACTGTCGGACTGTGGTTCTGAATTGTGGACCAGTTGTTTATTTGGAATAGTTGTGTTATATTATAATGATTAAATGACTGAGCGACTGGAACGAATTTTATTGGAATTATTAAAGAATTAAACGAGTTTGTGTTGTATTGCGGGTTGCCTGCTGGTTTGAAAAAAAGTTGGCCGCTGGTGAGACTCGAACCTACGTGCCGTCGGATGAAATTTATAATTTCAGCGCCCTTACCCACTGGGCTGCTAACGAAGGATTATATATGTTAAGAATGGGTATTTAAACTCGCGTCGCGTATTTTGATCGTTTTCATCGAATTTGGTCTGTGCTTGTAATCTAATCATATACAGGGTATGTCGGGATACTAAACAACTTAGAATTTTTGTATTTAAAATATCAATTTGATGGTACGGGTTAGATGCGGGATATATACAGGGTTTGTCGCGAATTAGATCGTCGAAATATCGAATTATGATCATTCTTAATACGCAAAAATTGCAAAAATGTCGGTACGGGGATATGGTCAATTAAAAATGTCAATTCGATCATTCGTATATTATGATGTGGGTAAAAGATAATTTCGAGTGTACAGGGTATTCGCGAAGATCGTTCGTAAGAGGTACGGGGATGTCAATTTTTCATACGGGATATACAGGGTTTGTCGCGAATTAGATCATCGAAATATCGGATTATGATCATTCTTAATACGGAAACGGTTACGTGGCAAATAAAAATGTTTATATACGTGGGGGTATGACGGTTCTCCATTTTCTGATCGAACAGTAATTCTCTCTTTATACGGGAATGAATTAGGATGTAAAATTACGACACAACGATTGTCAAAAGGGTACCAATTATTCGATGCTATGACGTCATCACACATATTTTACAAGGGTCATGCGATCGACAACGACCAGTTACATTATGTCTTCAGAAGAGCACAGTCATGGAATTGAAGACATTGCTTTTTATGAAGATAAGAGTAAGGTTATGAAACAAACTAGGGAAGCAAGAACAACGTGGAGCAGTCTAAACTGGGATTGTCGTAAATTACCGAAAACTACTTATCCGTTAAGACGTATTCAACCATGTTTAATAGAACAGAAGAAGAAGAGAGCATAAAAAATGAAATTAATAATGTTTTTGCCATGTCATGTATAATTTTAGCATCTGTCTTTGTTTTAATTTTAAAAATTATTTTAAAAATTGTTAAACGTAAATTTGAATCTTCGTGTAATATAAAAGTTGATGAATAAACAACTTGTTTTATTTCTAAGTAGTGGTGTATAAAATAAAAACTCATTTGTGGTTAAGGTTTATTTATTTTATGGTAATACAGTATTCAAAAACCAGTGGCGGAGACGTTGTACATTTCGTTCGGTGCACGAATATAGTCCAGAGGTGTGACAGGGGTTTGGATCCTTGGCAAAGTTTACTGTTGCACACGGTGTACCATCGAACTTGCCGACTTCGCAAATGTGAGGAAAAACGTTGAAAATGTTACATTTATTTTGCAGAAACTTGGCTTTTTGTTGACCACGAACGTAAATGTAGTCTGCAGCATACAATAGCTTGCTTTCCAATATTTCATTAATTTTAGAATATTCTACATCTCCTGAAGAGTATCGAATTCCGTGCACATTTTTTTCCAAGTAGGTTGCAGTCTTTTTGTCCTCATTACTTAATGTAGAAAACGGCTGAGGTGGTAAAAACATGTAATGTGAACTTTTGAAACCAATTTCTATCGTTAGTTCTTTGACAACGAAAAATCCATCTACGACAAAGCCTTGAATGTCTACAAAAGCTATTCTCATGTTGACGTCTGCTCGAACACTAACTCTAATCAACGTCTAGTTTAAACTTTTAACAATTTCGGTGAGGGGAAGTATTCCATTACACAATCATGAATTATGATGCAATAGACTTTGGTATTTTCGGGAAAGCCTATGTTTGCTTCAATATCAAGTTTCACATCGACTGTGGACGCCTTCATGCTTTCTTCCTGTTTGGAACAATCGATAACAAACAATGCCCGTTTCTTGAAAGAGGAATAATCCAGCAGGGGGCGCTTCTGTGTGGAGTTCGCGTAGTTGGGATAGAATTCAGTATAGTTAAAATATGCTTCATTGTAGTCAGTTTTACTAAAATCCAATTGCATTCTTTCATTGGGCCAAAATTCACCATTAAGTGACAGTCTTATACTTTGTACATCTGCATTGTCAAATAAAGTAGGATCGGCTGTGCTCACGTTACGTTTGTCAGTTTGAAAGAAAACAATAACAAAACGGGGTCTTTCAACTGAAGTGGATGTTTTAACAGCCCAAACCTCACGTCTTGCACCTTTAGTAATTGAGGGCAATTCGTGTAACTCCCACTTTCTAAATGGAATAACTATAGGCTGATCTTTTTGAATGGATTTCATGAGATTTATCTTTATATCATCATTGGGAAAGATATGTTTAACTTTTAATTCAACACTTGTAATGTTAATTTTAGCAGTTGTACTGGAGACCGTACCGGACTTGTCGGTAATATAGATGCAATCATTATCATTTCGTGCTCGAACTAATCGTATTGTTTGTCGTCCACATGTAATCATAGAATAATCGTTAAAAATGTTGAAAATATGTTTGAGAGGTATTTGAAGGTTGAAGGACTTGTCGCTGACATTTAGAATAGGATCTTTCGGATAATTCCAGCCAGCTATAGCCATATGATTGGAATCTTCTTGGTTATAACAAGTCATAGCACGTACGGCACTTACAATTCCAGGATCTCGAACTGTTTCCATTTCCCTAGCACTTTCACTGTACGTACATGAATCGAAAAGAAAGGCTCCAAAATTATTTGCTAATTTTACGTCTCCTGCTCCGTGTGTTTCGAGGGAACCTTTAATGCACAACAAAGTTTCGCTCATTGCAAAGAACGAATCAACCTGATTAATGCTAAACTCCACAATGTCACTGCAATTGAATGATTTGATAAATGGAGCATAGGTTCTGTATTCAGCCTTTCGAATGGAATCATCAAAGACCGGCTTACGGTAGATATCAAACATCGAAGGCATATTGTCATTTTGACGAAGTCGTTTTCCATACATGGTTGTCATTTCAATCTAAAACCCAGCGATTGCAGCACCAATTTGTTTGCCAACGTGAGTTGTTTCACCGGCGGCTGCTTAGCTAATGAAGTTGGAAAATGTGTAAACTGTCTTTTATGATGATGATTGATTATTAGTCCCATCTGTTTCGCGCTCTAAGCTCCAATATTAACGTACTCGATTCACCTCTAAAGTTTACAGGTTGACCGTCTTGATCTAAGGCAATGACAGTGATGTTAGTTATTTCACGTTGTGGTATAACAGGTAAGTAGATTAAATTATGAGGAATTTCGTCAATGGAATATCCCGGATCTACTTGAATAACAAATTCGTAGATAGTATGCGCAGGTCTGTTCGCATCAAAGGCTCCAGTGGTAATGTTACAATCGAAGCGAATACTGGATACTTTAATGATTTTGACGGGGAGATCTGAAGAGTGCATTTCGTTGACGTCGAGTATTTTCGGTGAAAACCCCAATATTCTCCCAAGACTATCAGCTTGCATAAAGGAAATTTTATATTTACTGAAAATTTCATATTTCAACGTATTGTGATTAGGTTTTAGTGAAAATATATCCTTCGGTGGTGTTATTGAATTGCTTGCGTCCATTTTATCACTGATAAACGCTTCAAGATCAGCAATTTCATAACATCCTGTAGGAATATTAAAACTTTGAAGCTTGTCTTCGGCATCGTAGTAGTAAAACGTACAATTTTCAATGTTTGGTATACTGTTATATGAATGAAAAGATCGTAGAGCTATTTCATAATCATTCTTTGGATCGAGCACAATAGGGGTAGGAGGTTGAAAGGTAAACACGTGATTGGTGCTGTTAACTCTCAGCAGCTGCGACATGTTGACTAATGAAAATGAAAAAGACATGTATGAATTTAAATATCATTTTTTATTGTTACAAAGAAAACATGTGGCTTGTGAACTCGGAGGACCATCCCAATGCGTTGTCCAATCTGGTCGGTTGTAATGGATGAAACAAGGCAGCCGTATTTGCAACTCAAAATTGGCTCGATATTCATAAGGAAGTTTATGCCACATATTAAGCAATTCCAAAGGTCTCACACACTTTATCAGATGTTCAATGGGAAAGTGCTTTAGTTCTTCGGCTGTGAAACTACTCAATGCTTTACCTTGGTGGATATTTTGTAGTAATAGTTCCATTATTGTTGTAGAAATTTTAAACATAAATGACCGCAATTGATTTGATTGTAATTTTGATATTGAGTATTGTTGTAGAAAATTCGCACACCACCGAGATATTTAACAACTTCTTTCGGCGGCTTCAGGTTACCAAATGAATCGAAATACTCTACTTTGTTGTTTATCTTTCTGTAAGCTACCCAATGACTTCCGCTATTCCTAGAGGTATCCAAATTAACCACTGCACATTCTTGCCTTCGAGGTCCATCTTTGGGGAGGGTGTCTCGCATGAAAACTCCTCGAAAATGGGGTATTTTAAGCAATTTTGCGTAATGTGTTATCTCAAAGTCGGATAATGCGTGATTGGGTAGCTTTATTAGTTTTTTTGTCTCAAATACAATCCGAAACCGCCTTTTGGGTACTTTTTTAAGTATAGGCCAGATCCTACTCGTTCCATAGCCTTATTATGACGTACATCTTCTTCCAATTTCTTTTGCGCATGCTTAGCATCAATGACTGTTTTCGCCACTTCAGCAGCACCACCTGCTAAAGCTCCAAGTGCCGAAAGACCAGCAAACAAGGGAATAAGTGGTAGGAAACCTCCAGATTTCGCTACAGGTATTACTCGAGGAACATCGACTTCTTTTTTCCCACCAAATTCCTTAATGAGTGCTTTGGCTGCTCGTAATGCAAACGTTGCAGTGTCTTTTAGAGATTTTCCTCTCTTCATGGACTTTCCCACCTTCAAAACAACATCTCGATGAAAAGAATGACGTGGTTTACGACGACTACGACATCCCATTCCTAGCTTTCTTTTTACCTTCATTCCACCTGTCACAAGTAATGCAGCAGCTTTTTCTTTGAAAGATGCGTCTTTAGATTTGACACGTTCCCACGCCTTATTTTCAAGTATCTGATCGGCTTTATGTCGCTCCTCAAGAGATTTGTTTTGCCAATAAGCAATGTCGTGTTGTTTACATGCAGAGTCTAAAGGATTAATACCTGGATCTCCACGTGCTAGTCGCTTTTGTAGTTTTGTACCAGCTGAAAATAACACTTTTTTTTAGCAAAATTACATTAGATTGAAATAATAATAACTTACGTCCGCAGTACTGATAGCCGGGTATGTGAACTTCAATAGGTAGTTTATTGATAAGAGAATTTAAAAGACCCTCTCCTTCAAACACCAACATTAAGACTGATATGCACAAGTGGCGCGACATCTATATTTATAGAATAACACTAAGAAAAACAATACACACCATGAAGATCATTCAACAAGAGCAGACGATACCCATTGAAAATTTAGATTTTACCCCAACGTCATCGATCGGCAAACATGGTAAATTGTTACCAAATTCCTTCCGTGCTATTATATGCGGTCCTAGTGGGTGTGGAAAGACGAATGCCTTGCTGGCGCTCCTATTCAGTCCAAATGGCGCGAAATTCAAAAACGTCTATGTTTATTCAAAATCTTTATTCCAACCGAAGTATGAATTGCTGCAAGAAGTGATAGCACAAGTCAATGGTGTTGGATATTTTCCATTTAAAGACAACGAAGAAATAATTAGTCCAGATAACGCTCGACCGAATTCTATCTTTATATTTGATGACGTATCCTGTGACGGTCAACAGAAAATACGTGAATATTACTCAATGTGTAGACATAAGGACATTGATGCTGTATATATTTGTCAAACATATTCAAAAATACCGAAACAGCTTATACGTGACAATTGTAACGTAATTATGTTGTTCAAACAAGATGAGGTGAACTTGAAACATATATTTGACGAACACGTATCTCCAGACATGACATTTGACACATTTAAAAATATGTGTTCAAAGTGCTGCTGGTCTGATGATGGCGGTCGCTATGGTACTTTGGTAATTATGAAGGATTTCCCCCTTAATGATGGTAGATATCGCAAAGGATTTGATAAATATATAAAATTGTAAGCTATGTCTTTAGTCGACGACAATATGGCCGACGATAAAGGTGTTGCTGCTGCATTACGCAAGAAAAAAGTGTCTGAACTTGCTAGATCAATTCGCAAAAAATACTTGGCGTTGAAATTGGGTAAATCAGAGCAAGATGAGTCTCTTAATAAACTATTCAAACCAATATCTACACTAAAGCGATAGTCGAATCTTCAAAGACATTCCAAAAAACCATTACGAATTTAAGTCCAAAAGCGGAAATAAAGAAAGAAGAAAAGCAAGAAGAACCTGATGATGTACCTTTTCTTGAAATGGAACCGGTAGCCGAAACCGACGAAGCGGGCAATGTTCCAATGCAAGAATCTCTAGAAAGAATACATCCTGAGATTACACAAGAAGCCATCGAAGAATATTTAGATCAATATCCCGAAATTACTCGATCATATATTGAAGATTATTTCCAAAATAATAAAAGAATCGATAGAAATTACGGTCCGATCTACAATGAAGAATTCGGTTGGAGTTTAGGTACGCGAAGAATTGGATTTGATAGAAGAAACATCAACATACTACAAGAACGAGACAAACAAGGTGAACGTGTGATTGGAACACCAGGCTTATATCAGCTTTTATTCTACGCCGACCCAGAAAGTTATACCCCACAGGATTTAGAGGCATATAAAACACTTCTAGAGCATACTAATGTTCACCGAAATACGCTTAACCGTCTTAAGAGTTCAAGCACTTCCAAATATCATGAAATCATTAAACCTATGTTTAGAACGGAATCGGGTGGATCGAAAAGTAGTACTCGAAAACATCAGCACAATCCTCGATCAAAATCTCCAAAAAGTGGTGGAAAACTTGTCGATTCTCACTTAACATACAATGATACACCTATGGAGTATATTTATTGGGACGATCCCAATGAATTAGTGGATCGTTTAAAGTTGTTGATTGCTTCACAAGAGGCAGGTAATACGTCACATGACAATGAAATAGTAGCAATTATCAATGAGCTGAAGGAAGCCGATATAATAGAATAACAAGCTGAATCTTGTTCATTTAAATTATGCCTGTCGATAAATTCGGACATAGACATAAAAAATCGCCATATGCGCGTTGTTTACCAACAAAAATCACATTTCCTCACACACCCGAAGGTAATATTGATATGGAAAATGTGAAAATTTGTAATGTTGGCGAACCGTCAACATATAGTGATGCTGCAACAAAAAAATATGTCGATATGCAAATGAATGAGTTGCGAACCATTGACGTTGAAAACATACGTAAATTGAAAAGAGATTTTGAGGAAAATATCAAAACCGTCGTCCATAATTTAATAAAGTACATTTCAGGTATTGTAAAAAATATTGAAGTTATGAATACGGATATACATAATCGCATTCACAGTTTGGAGATCAAGCTAAGCGGTAGTAGTAGTAGTAGTAATGTACTCTAAAGAAAAGATTCAACTCGTAAATGAGCTGCACAAACCGATCCGAAAAAATTATCCTCGAAGACGTACTATAATCAATGGTTTAGATGATCTGTGGCAAATGGATTTGGCTGAAATGCGTCCTTACGCTCATCAAAATAAAAATTACAAGTTGATACTTGTTGTTATAGATTGTTTTTCAAAATTTGTTTGGACACGTCCCCTAAAAACAAAGACCGGTGAGGAAATTACTCGGATATTTTCAGACATACTCGCTCATACTCGACGAGTTCCGAAAAATCTGCAATCTGATCAAGGAAAGGAATTTTACAACATTAAATTTCAAAATTTAATGAAAAAACATGATATAAATCATTACAGCGTGTTTAGTACGATGAAGGCTTCTATGGCTGAGCGTGTTATAAGAACGCTAAAATCTAAATTGTACAAGTATTTCAGTTTAAATGGCACCTACAAATGGATAGATATTCTACCTAAAATAACTCATGACTACAACAATACGAAACATTCCGTAACAAAATATAAGCCTTCTCGAGTCAACAAATCCAACGAAACATTTATTTTGAATAACACCTATAATAGTCATTTAAAGATAACTGCTGGCCCACGAAAATTCAAAGTCGGTGACATTGTTCGCATATCCAAGGCAAAACATGTCTTTGAAAAAGGTTATACACCCAATTGGACTACTGAGCTATTCAAAATCACCAAAGTTAAAACTACCAATCCCGCTACGTACTTACTGGAAGACATGCAAGGCAGACCAATCAGCGGTTGCTTCTATAATGATGAATTGCAGAAAACATCAAATCCAGACATTTACTTGATTGAAAAAGTACTCAGAAGGAAGGGTAATAAAATGTATGTGAAATGGCTCGGATTAGACAAGAAACATAACAGTTGGATTGAAAACGTAGCTGTTTTATAACGACTACTTTTTGCTTCGCTGCGTATGAATACATTTTTGGAGACTATAAATTGAAGTGATCTTTAACAATTGAACTTAGTTGACGAAACATGTGTCCTCAAGATAGTGCTTATTATAGTAATGCTGCTGAAATCGAATCGGATGATTCAAGTGTTTACTGTTACAGTGAAGAGTTGGATAGAATTTTGGAAAACTATGAGATGGCTGCAAAATCTGAAAATGTATACCTACTTTCAACACAATATAAAATTTGTGGTTATGAAGTAAAATGTGGAATAAGTCCAGCAAGATCATTTACGCCTGCTATTATTTTATCTCAACAACTCAAATTTTCCAAAATATCTTTCAGTACCTATGAATGGGATACTTTTATTTCAATAATGATGCAACAAATCAATGATTTCTTTTATACTATAGACGACGACGACGACGACGACGACGACGACGAGTTCCAACCTGTTTCATTTACATGTGGAGAGTACTGCACCATTACTTAATTAAAGTACGACGATAACAAGTTGATTCTTGTCAAGAAACATGATGTTGAGTATTACATGGATGAAGAAGAAGTGTCTCAAATTTTGGAATTAAATGAGTTGATTTTACAACGTATATATATGTTAGAAAATTTGAATTTTTGTCAATTTTATTATAATGTTTTGGATTTTTGTAAAAAAATCTCCTCTGAAAATTCTTCTGATCCTTTGCAAATTTTATGTGTATTTTGTTCTACTTTAGCCTCAAACAATATGTTAAATTATGCTCTTAGAGAATTTGTATACTTTTGTAAAAATAAAGTTATTAACGATTTAAATATATAGTTGTTATGCATTATAGGTGTTTTATTTTGAATAAAAATCAAAAAGTAGAAAAAAAATATATTTATTAATACAATACTTACACAGAAATTAGAAGTTAATTACATACATATGAGTTATTTTTTAATAAAACAAAAAAAAAGTACAAAAAAAAAAATAATTACATTAAATAGGTACACAGAAAGGTAATAACATGTATAATAGTATGAGTTACAGTTTTTTTAACAAATACAGCATTTTTATAAATAATAATCGGAATCATCATCTTCGCTATGATGATTAATAAATCTATATGGACCCTGTTCGTGAAGAGGTATGTCTGATTGCTTAGGAGGATGCAAATCATTGTGGCAATCATAGCTACTTTTCAATTGAAATATTACTTTATCATAGCCATTTTGACACCAGTAATACTTATGACGATATAAATTAAAAATATCTTCTCTAGCGTATACTACGTGTGAATGTTTTCGAACAACATGTAAACTAATATTTAGATTATTTTCTTCTAAAAGAGACTCGAACTTTCTAAAACAAGACTGACACAACGATAATTTTAGGTTTACAATATAATATAAATGAATCCAAGCGCAATATGTTTTTTCTAAATTTGAACGTTTAAAAAAGTTCATTCTCCAGATTGGACAAGTTAGTAAATAGTGACGCTCTTGTGAATTTATGTAACGTTTTTTTGTGATCGATACTAAATCAAGCTTTTTTGTGATACTTTTAGCATTTTTATAGATTGCATCCCATCTATTTTGAGCATAATTTTTAAATATTTTAAAATATTTAATATTTAATATTTAAATATTTTGCGGTAAGTGTACATCAATTACAAATTGGTTTATTGCTATTGTATTTTCACATACTACCCTAATACATAAATACTCGAGTGTTGCCACCATTATATCTAAAAAAAAAAAAAAAAAAAAATTATTTTATTAAACTGTAATGACCCCACGGTAACGTATTGAACGATTCGGGAATTAAATGTCTTTTATCATCGTAAGGACTTAGACCTATTTTTGTTTGTTCAATTGAAAATACATCATGCACATAGGAACGGATCGTATTTTGGGTTACAGACATTGTTTTCCAATCTTTTAAACATCTAATGTAATCTTCGAATAACAATTTATTTTTAACAACATTTTTCTTAACACCCTTTGATTTTTTGGTGATTTGCCCGCCCTGAACTTTATATGCATACATTTTAGACCGTAACCCAACAAAATGTGTTATTATTTTCCCATTGGCTTCATCCTTCATTAATCCTAAAACTTTTTTATTAACGCGAGGAATACTGTACACGTTATTTGGAGCATAGTCTGAAGTGTCGAATTTTTTCAATGTATCTCTCGATAACTTCTTTATATACATCTTCACACTTTATTTCATATATAAAGCTGTCAGTATCTGTATACAGTAATTTACATCTCTCTACCCCCAATTTGGGGAGTACAAAATCATAGTGGAAGTCGTACATTACAGTTTTAGCCAAATCTAGAATTGCCATCCCTATATACAAAGGTTTATTAAAACAATGTTCAGCTTTTTTAAGTTCAATTATCATTAAATCCTCCTTCTCGTCGAGTACTGTTCTACTATGGAATCTTGGACTGGCAATTAAATTTTTAGCACCATAGCGACCGTCATAAGATTGCGGTATCCTTACGATTTTTCTCCCCCTAATTGATTCCATAGTTTTTCCGAAAACTGCGTTGTTTGCAAGCTTTCTTAGGTCTTTTTCAAAGATGTTAGTGGCCGAGGTTCTCAATCGTGTGTTCAAATCAATGTACGGTTTCAACCACTTTGACTGCTTAAATTTTAATACTTTGTGAATTTGAATTAATTTTAAACCATGTGACAATGCTTGTTTTAAATTTCTATAATGTAGTATGTATTCTTTTTTGCTGTATAAGGTGGTCATTAATTTCGGTAATTTGGATTCTGGCGGAATGCGGTGTTCGGGGCAGAATGGAAAGTCTTTATGTTCGTCGTGTAATCTTTCAGGATATTCTAGTGTGACTTGAAAAATATAACCGTCGGGAGAATCATCAGGCAGCGTCATTATGTTCACATAATCTTCAGGTGGATCGTCGCCGTCGTTGGTAACAAATTTACTTATATTTTCAATCCAACAAAACTCCCCATAAGGTAGAGGCTCGCTCATGGCCTTTCCGTACAAATTATTTACATCTAAATATAATATATAGCTTGAGGGTTTTGTGCGATCATATTCTTTCATGTATTTATTGTTAGCTTCAGCATATCTGCTACTACATACAGATATTCCCCCTCGAATCGACTTTTCTATAAACATTATCATGTCAACATCTTTTAAAATTTGTAGCCTACATCCAGTATATTTAAGCATACAATCCCACGTATAGCCAGGCATTGTGAAATACCAGGCAGGGTCAAGAAAGTAAGTTTTTAAAGAAGACTCACGAAAATTTTCAAAAATGTCGGCAAGAAGCAGAATATCGGTATGCATGTACAAATCGCTATATTCCCCAAGTGTTTTAATATTAAAGGACTTCCAAACGTTTTGCGCGTGAGCATAGTCGTCATCAGTAATGTTATTGTCATTAAGTCTATTGTAAAAACTTTCTTGTTTAGGTAATTGAGTTTCATTTAATTTCTCTAAATTGTCAATATAGTCGTATGGAAACACACCTTTACGAGTTAATAGTTTAAAGTGATCGGCATTCAATGAAGAAAATTCTTTTCGTAAAATTATAAAATCCTCAATACACAAAGTTTTAACTAGATTATCCAAGCTAGTCGCCAAAAATCTGAACGAATCTATAAATCGGAATTTAATGTTTGTATCTGCATCGTATTGCGTAAATGAAATGTATTTGTCTTTATTTACTGGAAGTACACTAACCCGCCCCCGTCTAACAATATCCCTTATAAGAAAGTGCGAATCATAGGATAGATTATGATAGATTATGGGTACAATAAACAGTTTTTAAAGTTCAGATTACATGATTGGTGTGCAAATCCACGGAACTTTCCAGTAAAATGATCATGATCTCTAACAATGACTTCCTTTTCTCTAAATATTTTTTCACAGATGTGACAAATGTCACCGCCGCCGCCGTCGGTGGGGTCCGACGAAACCACAATTGGAATAATATTTTTAATCTTACTTTCAACAAACTTTGCTATCGTAGTCATTTCATTTGCAAACCAATTCATACAATCTTCACCTCTGCGTGCTTTATAAAATGATAAAGAGTCATCAAATGAACATTTAAAGTAATAGCCAATACTGAAGGCTCTATGATGCTGATATTTTTGCGTCGTTTTGCCAATTTCTACGTCACATTTTTCTAATTGGGATTCAATGTCAGCATAAATAGTAAAAGGACACTTTTGCTTATAAACATGATTGCGAAATTCAACAAAGTCGTATTTGGGAAAAGTAATTTTTTCGTAATTCATAGTTTCACAAAGAGAATAATGAATATTTAATTTTTCTTCACTGTCAAAATAATTCAAACATCTATCACAAGGATATTTTTTACCGTTATGTTTATTCATTTGACTCGATAACAGTCTAGAGAGATTCTTAATCCATACATAATGATATTTGATTTCTAAATGATCATGGTCTTGAGAAGGAGGAGGAGGAACATCAAAATCATTCAATTTAGGAAAGTAGTGATCCTGAATTAAAAGTAAATTTACATGTCTATCTAATTTGGATTTTGTCAACGTAACAGGAATTACTGAAAAAAAAGTGTTTTCACCACTCCCTACTATCATTTCTAAAGCGTATACATTAACGGAAATATTGTTGAGCTGTTCAAATTTTGAAATTTTATTTAGCTTCATTGGCATATCCATTCCTTCAGTATTTAAAACACGACTGTAATGCGGATATTTAGATAATCTATCATTATGTTTTTCAACAGGATACAACGCACTGACTATACTCCAAAAAAAACATGCTAAATCATTGTTTTGAACATTGACACAAGCACGCTTTCTGACTATTTGTTCAGGTAATTTAATGAAAGATGAACCGTTTCCTATTTCAAATTTGTTAATTGCTACCTCTAAGGAAATGATGTTACTCAAAGCCCACCCTGAATTCATTTCATTAAATTCACTAAGTTTATTTAATATAAAATCGATCACATTTTTATTATACCACTCTTCCAGATCCGTCCCTACGTCAATTAGCGAATTAGGTGTATTAAAATGTTTTCTGTCTACAATCTCTGAATCGTTCAATTGTTTGATGAAATCACCACAAAAAGTTAAGTTAACTTTTAACATGTACATTTTCTTTAAAATTAAAGAAATTTTTTCATTAAAAAGTTTAAATGCATCTATAAAAAAATTTTTTATTTCTTTATGCTTCAAGTTTATAATTAATCCCGTTCTTACTCTGCTATGGAATACTGAATTTATGTTAATCCACCTAACTTTTTGTTTTTTTTTTTAAATCTCCACCTATATGCCCCCGTTTCATTGCCTTAATAAAATAACGCATTCTTTTCAGTTCCCCCATTTTTGATTGAATTTTTCTCACTTGACCCACGGAAAAATGAATTTTCTTTAACGCTATATTACATTTTCTTAGATGTGAATTTATGGCTTTTAATGCAAAAGTTATTTCTTTATGATTTGAAAAATTGTTTTTAATTTCCAACAAAGTTGCATCGATTTTGCTCAGTACATTAGGATAATTAAACATTGCTGTATTTGTAAAAAAAAACTGTAACTCACCTCTAAATTTCCGTAATTTCGAATGATGCAGCTAAATGGGGACGACCGCAATCATACGATCCCTGGTATGTTAAGCCGTACTTCCCTCTTTCAAAATTGTTGATATATGGTTCGTATGTAGCAGTCACCCTGTTTGGCAGGAACACGACTTTATCGCCCAAGTCAACTAGAACGCTTGTTCCAAAGTTTGTTTTCGTTATTTTTGCAGCATAAATTACTTGTGGAACTCCTACTGGTAACTCTTTCAGCTTCACTACAGGCTTCCGTGCTGCAATATAGGAAGCTTTGTTTAGTAATTCTAAATCCATCTGGAAAAAATTTTCGCATATAATATTTTGTGAGACAAAGCACACACACACACACACACACACAATTTATGAATTCGAAGATGATTTTTTAAAACTAACTTTTATTATCTACTCGACGAAAATACAATAATCTTAAACTTTATAATAATTAACCAAATAATGAATATTCTAATAATCAATGAATCAACATTTTACAACGCAAAATTTTACTATTTATACTAATTCCTAATCTTTTTTACAAACAACTAAATTAATAAAAAATATTGTAAACAGAATCCTTAAATTCGTATTAAGTCTTTTTGTTAAACTAAATAAAATAAACTTTTTAACTAAAAAAAAAACAAGCGAAAACATTATTGCGTTTACACAAATATAATAATAATAATAATAATTTAAACTTACTTCAAATATTTTTTCTTGTAGCACACACAAAAGTTGATGATTATTAGTGAACATTAAACACGTAACTGGATTGTTAAATTTTATTCTTTCGAATTTATAGAATTTTTGTGACTGATAAGCAGTTTTTAAGCCCGTAGGTAATTTGATACAGGCAAAACTAAATAGTTTTTCATTGCAGATAAATGTCAAATGGTAAAAAGATATATTGATCTTAACTATTAATTTGGTAATAAATATCTTTATCGTTCCGATAAAAATGACACATGTATAATTATTAGGAGAATTTATTTAGTGTCATCGTTTATATTATATTTTCGAATTTATAGAATTTTTATGACTGATAAGCAGTTTTTAAGCTCGTAGGTAATTTGATAGTTTTTCATTGCAGATAAATGTTCTTGTTTAAATCATATGCAGACTTAATTTTTTAATAAAATATCTTTATCGTTGCGATAAAAATGACACCTCATGTATAATTAATAGGAGAATTATTTTTGTCATCGTTTATATCTTATATAGGCCATTTGTTAATAACATGGTACGATGAATGTAGTCATTATCGTCTGGATCGTAAAAATAATTTATAGAAAAATTGTTTAAATATATTTTGTATTTACATATTATACATAGAACAATTTTTTTGTTACCAACGGTTTATGAAAACTGTAGTCACTGTTGTCTGACACATCATTGTTTAACGATATATGGTATTTTTTTAGCTATATGACATACTTTTATACTTGACGTACATAAGATGACCAAATTTTTTCTTTTTACATCCTAATTCATTCCCGTATAAAGAGAGAATTACTGTTCGATCAGAAAATGGAGAACCGTCATACCCCCCACGTATATAAACATTTTTATTTGCCACGTAACCGTTTCCGTATTAAGAATGATCATAATCCGATATTTCGATGATCTAATTCGCGACAAACCCTGTATATCCCGTATGAAAAATTGACATCCCCCGTACCTCTTACGAACGATCTTCGCGAATACCCTGTACACTCGAAATTATCTTTTACCCACATCATAATATACGAATGATCGAATTGACATTTTTAATTAACGACCATATCCCCGTACCGACATTTTTGCAATTTTTGCGTATTAAGAATGATCATAATTCGATATTTCGACGATCTAATTCGCGACAAACCCTGTATATATCCCGCATCTAACCCGTACCATCAAATTGATATTTTAAATACAAAAATTCTAAGTTGTTTAGTATCCCGACATACCCTGTATATGATTAGATTACAAGCACAGACCAAATTCGATGAAAACGATCAAAATACGCGACGCGAGTTTAAATACCCATTCTTAACATATATAATCCTTCGTTAGCAGCCCAGTGGGTAAGGGCGCTGAAATTATAAATTTCATCCGACGGCACGTAGGTTCGAGTCTCACCAGCGGCCAACTTTTTTTCAAACCAGCAATACAACACAAACTCGTTTAATTCTTTAATAATTCCAATAAAATTCGTTCCAGTCGCTCAGTCATTTAATCATTATAATATAACACAACTATTCCAAATAAACAACTGGTCCACAATTCAGAACCACAGTCCGACAGTTCAGAACCGTTCCAGAACTCCTATGCTGTATATACGGAGGTACCCCCACTCCTCTAGTGGGTTAGAACTCTCATAGTACATCTACTTCAAAGAAATATCAAATTTCACTTAGGAAAATGGCAAGGCTAATACCAATGAATTTTAAAAATTTGGTCAAAACATAAATTTTATTATTTTTGGTTAAAAATGGTCTATAACCACTAATTTGACCACGTAGAATACGAAAATGGTGTTAAAATTGCAGAACTGCGTATAGTTTAAAGCAAAAATGGCATCCATAGGGTTTTACGGCACCACTTCCTACCGAATGCAGATTTAACATGGTTCTAGACTTGTTATCGAAAAACTGACTGTACCAGTCGATTTAGCGACTAAAAAAACCCTATTTTACATATTTTCAAGCATTTCAAAAAATTATCAAATTTCACTTAGGAAAATGGCAAGGCTAACACCAATGAATTTTAAAAATTTGGTCAAAACATAAATTTTATTATTTTTGGTTAAAAATGGTCTATAACCACTAATTTGACCACGTAGAATACGAAAATGGTGTTAAAATTGCAGAACTGCGTATAGTTTAAAGCAAAAATGGCATCCATAGGGTTTTACGGCACCACTTCCTACCGAATGCAGATTTAACATGGTTCTAGACTTGTTATCGAAAAACTGACTGTACCAGTCGATTTAGCGACTAAAAAAACCCTATTTTACATATTTTCAAGCATTTCAAAAAATTATCAAATTTCACTTAGGAAAATGGCAAGGCTAATACCAATGAATTTTAAAAATTTGGTCAAAACATAAATTTTATTATTTTTGGTTAAAAATGGTCTATAACCACTAATTTGACCACGTAGAATACGAAAATGGTGTTAAAATTGCAGAACTGCGTATAGTTTAAAGCAAAAATGGCATCCATAGGGTTTTACGGCACCACTTCCTACCGAATGCAGATTTAACATGGTTCTAGACTTGTTATCGAAAAACTGACTGTACCAGTCGATTTAGCGACTAAAAAAACCCTATTTTACATATTTTCAAGCATTTCAAAAAATTATCAAATTTCACTTAGGAAAATGGCAAGGCTAATACCAATGAATTTTAAAAATTTGGTCAAAACATAAATTTTATTATTTTTGGTTAAAAATGGTCTATAACCACTAATTTGACCACGTAGAATACGAAAATGGTGTTAAAATTGCAGAACTGCGTATAGTTTAAAGCAAAAATGGCATCCATAGGGTTTTACGGCACCACTTCCTACCGAATGCAGATTTAACATGGTTCTAGACTTGTTATCGAAAAACTGACTGTACCAGTCGATTTAGCGACTAAAAAAACCCTATTTTACATATTTTCAAGCATTTCAAAGAAATATCAAATTTCACTTAGGAAAATGGCAAGGCTAATACCTTTGAATTTTCAAAATTTGGACAAAACATAAATTTTATTATTTTTGGTTAAAAATGGTCTATAACCACTAATTTGACCACATAGAATACGAAAATGGTGTTAAAATTGCAGAACTGCGTATAGTTTAAAGCAAAAATGGCATCCATAGGGTTTTACGGCACCACTTCCGGCCGAATGCAGATTTAACATGGTTCTAGATTTACTATCGAAAAACTGACTTGACCAGTCGATTTAGCGACTAAAAAAACCCTATTTTACATATTTTCAAGCATTTCAAAGAAATATCAAATTTCACTTAGGAAAATGGCAAGGCTAATACCTTTGAATTTTCAAAATTTGGACAAAACATAAATTTTGTTATTTTTGGTTAAAAATGGTCTAGAACCACTAATTCGACCACGTAGAATACGAAAATGGTGTTAAAATTGCAGAACTGCGTATAGTTTAAAGCAAAAATGGCATCCATAGGGTTTTACGGCACCACTTCCGGCCGAATGCAGATTTAACATGGTTCTAGATTTACTATCGAAAAACTGACTGTACCAGTCGATTTAGCGACTAAAAAAACTCTATTTTACATATTTTCAAGCACTTCAAAGAAAAATAAAATTTCACTTAGGAAAATGGCAAGGCTAATACCTTTGAATTTTCAAAATTTGGTTAAAACCTAGATTATGTTATTTTTTGTTAAAAATGGTCTAGAACGACTAATTTGACCACATAGAATACGAAAATGGTGTTAAAATTGCAGAACTGCGTATAGTTTAAAGCAAAAATGGCATCCATAGGGTTTTACGGCACCACTTCCTACCGAATGCAGATTTAACATGGTTCTAGACTTGCTTTCGAAAAACTGACTGTACCAGTCGATTTAGCGACTAAAAAAACTCTATTTTACATATTTTCAAGCACTTCAAAGAAAAATAAAATTTCACTTAGGAAAATGGCAAGGCTAATACCTTTGAATTTTCAAAATTTGGTTAAAACCTAGATTATGTTATTTTTTGTTAAAAATGGTCTAGAACGACTAATTTGACCACATAGAATACGAAAATGGTGTTAAAATTGCAGAACTGCGTATAGTTTAAAGCAAAAATGGCATCCATAGGGTTTTACGGCACCACTTCCTACCGAATGCAGATTTAACATGGTTCTAGACTTGTTATCGAAAAACTGACTGTACCAGTCGATTTAGCGACTAAAAAAACCCTATTTTACATATTTTCAAGCATTTCAAAGAAATATCAAATTTCACTTAGGAAAATGGCAAGGCTAATACCTTTGAATTTTCAAAATTTGGTCAAAACATAAATTTTATTATTTTTGGTTAAAAATGGTCTATAACCACTAATTTGACCACATAGAATACGAAAATGGTGTTAAAATTGCAGAACTGCGTATAGTTTAAAGCAAAAATGGCATCCATAGGGTTTTACGGCACCACTTCCTACCGAATGCAGATTTAACATGGTTCTAGACTTGCTTTCGAAAAACTGACTGTACCAGTCGATTTAGCGACTAAAAAAACTCTATTTTACATATTTTCAAGCACTTCAAAGAAAAATAAAATTTCACTTAGGAAAATGGCAAGGCTAATACCTTTGAATTTTCAAAATTTGGTTAAAACCTAGATTATGTTATTTTTTGTTAAAAATGGTCTAGAACGACTAATTTGACCAAGTAGAATACGAAAATGGTGTTAAAATTGCAGAACTGCGTATTGTTTAAAGCATAAATCGCATCCATAGGGTTTTACGGCACCACTTCCTACCGAATGCAGATTTAACATGGTTTTAGATTTACTATCGAAAAACTGACTTGACCAGTCGATTTAGCGACTAAAAAAACCCTATTTTACACATTTTCAAGCATTTCAAATAAATATCAAATTTCACTTAGAAAAATGGCAAGGCTAATACCTTTGAATTTTCAAAATTTGGTCAAAACCTAGATTATATTATTTTTGGTTAAAAATGGTCTAGAACCACTAATTTGACCACGTAGAATACGAAAATGGTGTTAAAATTGCAGAACTGCGTATAGTTTAAAGCAAAAATGGCATCCATAGGGTTTTACGGCACCACTTCCGGCCGAATGCAGATTTAACATGGTTCTAGATTTACTATCGAAAAACTGACTTGACCAGTCGATTTAGCGACTAAAAAACCCTATTTTACACATTTTCAAGCATTTCAAAGAAAAATCAAATTTCACTTAGGAAAATGGCAAGGCTAATACCTTTGAATTTTCAAAATTTGGTCAAAACATAAATTTTATTATTTTTGGTTAAAAATGGCCATAACCACTAATTTGACCACATAGAATACGAAAATGGTGTTAAAATTGCAGAACTGCGTATAGTTTAAAGCATAAATCGCATCCATAGGGTTTTACGGCACCACTTCCTACCGAATGCAGATTTAACATGGTTCTAGACTTGCTATCAAAAAACTGACTGTACCAGTCGATTTAGCGACTAAAAAAACCCTATTTTACACATTTTCAAGCATTTAAAAAAAAATCAAATTTCACTTAGAAAAATGGCAAGGCTAATACCTTTGAATTTTCAAAATTTGGTCAAAACATAAATTTTGTTATTTTTGGTTAAAAATGGTCTAGAACGACTAATTCGACCACGTAGAATACGAAAATGGTGTTAAAATTGCAGAACTGCGTATAGTTTAAAGCATAAATCGCATCCATAGGGTTTTACGGCACCACTTCCTACCGAATGCAGATTTAACATGGTTCTAGACTTGCTATCGAAAAACTGAATTGACCAGTCGATTTAGCGACAAAAAAACCCTATTTTACATATTTTCAAGCATTTCAAAGAAATATCAAATTTCACTTAGGAAAATGGCAAGGCTAATACCTTTGAATTTTCAAAATTTGGTCAAAACATAAATTTTATTATTTTTGGTTAAAAATGGTCTATAACCACTAATTTGACCACATAGAATACGAAAATGGTGTTAAAATTGCAGAACTGCGTATAGTTTAAAGCAAAAATGGCATCCATAGGGTTTTACGGCACCACTTCCTACCGAATGCAGATTTAACATGGTTCTAGACTTGCTTTCGAAAAACTGACTGTACCAGTCGATTTAGCGACTAAAAAAACCCTATTTTACATATTTTCAAGCATTTCAAAGAAATATCAAATTTCACTTAGGAAAATGGCAAGGCTAATACCTTTGAATTTTCAAAATTTGGTCAAAACATAAATTTTATTATTTTTGGTTAAAAATGGTCTATAACCACTAATTTGACCACATAGAATACGAAAATGGTGTTAAAATTGCAGAACTGCGTATAGTTTAAAGCAAAAATGGCATCCATAGGGTTTTACGGCACCACTTCCTACCGAATGCAGATTTAACATGGTTCTAGACTTGTTATCGAAAAACTGACTGTACCAGTCGATTTAGCGACTAAAAAAACCCTATTTTACATATTTTCAAGCATTTCAAAAAATTATCAAATTTCACTTAGGAAAATGGCAAGGCTAATACCTTTGAATTTTCAAAATTTGGTCAAAACCTAGATTATATTATTTTTGGTTAAAAATGGTCTAGAACCACTAATTTGACCACGTAGAATACGAAAATGGTGTTAAAATTGCAGAACTGCGTATAGTTTAAAGCAAAAATGGCATCCATAGGGTTTTACGGCACCACTTCCTACCGAATGCAGATTTAACATGGTTCTAGACTTGTTATCGAAAAACTGACTGTACCAGTCGATTTAGCGACTAAAAAAACCCTATTTTACATATTTTCAAGCATTTCAAAGAAATATCAAATTTCACTTAGGAAAATGGCAAGGCTAATACCTTTGAATTTTCAAAATTTGGACAAAACATAAATTTTGTTATTTTTGGTTAAAAATGGTCTAGAACCACTAATTCGACCACGTAGAATACGAAAATGGTGTTAAAATTGCAGAATTGCTTATAGTTTAAAGCAAAAATCGCATCCATAGGGTTTTACGGCACCACTTCCGGCCGAATGCAGATTTAACATAGTTCTAGACTGGCTATCGAAAAACTGAATTGACCAGTCGATTTAGCAACTAAAAAAAACCTATTTTACACATTTTCAAGCATTTCAAAGAAATATCAAATTTCACTTAGGAAAATGGCAAGGCTAATACCTTTGAATTTTCAAAATTTGGTCAAAACATAAATTTTGTTATTTTTGGTTAAAAATGGTCTAGAACCACTAATTCGACCACGTAGAATACGAAAATGGTGTTAAAATTGCAGAACTGCGTATAGTTTAAAGCAAAAATGGCATCCATAGGGTTTTACGGCACCACTTCCGGCCGAATGCAGATTTAACATGGTTCTAGATTTACTATCGAAAAACTGACTGTACCAGTCGATTTAGCGACTAAAAAAACCCTATTTTACACATTTTCAAGCATTTCAAAGAAAAATCAAATTTCACTTAGAAAAATGGCAAGGCTAATACCTTTGAATTTTCAAAATTTGGTCAAAACCTAGATTATGTTATTTTTGGTTAAAAATGGTCTAGAACCACTAATTTGACCACGTAGAATACGAAAATGGTGTTAAAATTGCAGAACTGCGTATAGTTTAAAGCAAAAATGGCATCCATAGGGTTTTACGGCACCACTTCCTACCGAATGCAGATTTAACATGGTTCTAGACTTGCTATCGAAAAACTGACTGTACCAGTCGATTTAGCGACTAAAAAAACCCTATTTTACATATTTTCAAGCATTTCAAAGAAATATCAAATTTCACTTAGGAAAATGGCAAGGCTAATACCTTTGAATTTTCAAAATTTGGTCAAAACCTAGATTATATTATTTTTGGTTAAAAATGGTCTAGAACCACTAATTTGACCACGTAGAATACGAAAATGGTGTTAAAATTGCAGAACTGCGTATAGTTTAAAGCAAAAATGGCATCCATAGGGTTTTACGGCACCACTTCCGGCCGAATGCAGATTTAACATGGTTCTAGATTTACTATCGAAAAACTGACTTGACCAGTCGATTTAGCGACTAAAAAAACCCTATTTTACATATTTTCAAGCATTTCAAAGAAATATCAAATTTCACTTAGGAAAATGGCAAGGCTAATACCTTTGAATTTTCAAAATTTGGTCAAAACATAAATTTTATTATTTTTGGTTAAAAATGGCCATAACCACTAATTTGACCACATAGAATACGAAAATGGTGTTAAAATTGCAGAACTGCGTATAGTTTAAAGCAAAAATGGCATCCATAGGGTTTTACGGCACCACTTCCTACCGAATGCAGATTTAACATGGTTCTAGACTTGCTATCGAAAAACTGACTGTACCAGTCGATTTAGCGACTAAAAAAACCCTATTTTACATATTTTCAAGCATTTCAAAGAAAAATAAAATTTCACTTAGGAAAATGGCAAGGCTAATACCTTTGAATTTTCAAAATTTGGTCAAAACATAAATTTTGTTATTTTTGGTTAAAAATGGTCTAGAACCACTAATTCGACCACGTAGAATACGAAAATGGTGTTAAAATTGCAGAATTGCGTATAGTTTAAAGCAAAAATCGCATCCATAGGGTTTTACGGCACCACTTCCTACCGAATGCAGATTTAACATGGTTCTAGACTTGCTATCGAAAAACTGACTGTACCAGTCGATTTAGCGACTAAAAAAACCCTATTTTACATATTTTCAAGCATTTCAAAGAAATATCAAATTTCACTTAGGAAAATGGCAAGGCTAATACCTTTGAATTTTCAAAATTTGGTCAAAACATAAATTTTATTATTTTTGGTTAAAAATGGTCTATAACCACTAATTTGACCACATAGAATACGAAAATGGTGTTAAAATTGCAGAACTGCGTATAGTTTAAAGCAAAAATGGCATCCATAGGGTTTTACGGCACCACTTCCTACCGAATGCAGATTTAACATGGTTCTAGACTTGCTTTCGAAAAACTGACTGTACCAGTCGATTTAGCGACTAAAAAACCCTATTTTACATATTTTCAAGCATTTCAAAGAAATATCAAATTTCACTTAGGAAAATGGCAAGGCTAATACCTTTGAATTTTCAAAATTTGGTCAAAACATAAATTTTATTATTTTTGGTTAAAAATGGTCTATAACCACTAATTTGACCACATAGAATACGAAAATGGTGTTAAAATTGCAGAACTGCGTATAGTTTAAAGCAAAAATGGCATCCATAGGGTTTTACGGCACCACTTCCTACCGAATGCAGATTTAACATGGTTCTAGACTTGTTATCGAAAAACTGACTGTACCAGTCGATTTAGCGACTAAAAAAACCCTATTTTACATATTTTCAAGCATTTCAAAAAATTATCAAATTTCACTTAGGAAAATGGCAAGGCTAATACCTTTGAATTTTCAAAATTTGGTCAAAACCTAGATTATATTATTTTTGGTTAAAAATGGTCTAGAACCACTAATTTGACCACGTAGAATACGAAAATGGTGTTAAAATTGCAGAACTGCGTATAGTTTAAAGCAAAAATGGCATCCATAGGGTTTTACGGCACCACTTCCTACCGAATGCAGATTTAACATGGTTCTAGATTTACTATCGAAAAACTGACTTGACCAGTCGATTTAGCGACTAAAAAAACCCTATTTTACATATTTTCAAGCATTTCAAAGAAATATCAAATTTCACTTAGGAAAATGGCAAGGCTAATACCTTTGAATTTTCAAAATTTGGACAAAACATAAATTTTATTATTTTTGGTTAAAAATGGTCTATAACCACTAATTTGACCACATAGAATACGAAAATGGTGTTAAAATTGCAGAACTGCGTATAGTTTAAAGCAAAAATGGCATCCATAGGGTTTTACGGCACCACTTCCTACCGAATGCAGATTTAACATGGTTCTAGACTTGCTATCGAAAAACTGACTGTACCAGTCGATTTAGCGACTAAAAAAACCCTATTTTACATATTTTCAAGCATTTCAAAGAAATATCAAATTTCACTTAGGAAAATGGCAAGGCTAATACCTTTGAATTTTCAAAATTTGGTCAAAACATAAATTTTGTTATTTTTGGTTAAAAATGGTCTAGAACCACTAATTCGACCACGTAGAATACGAAAATGGTGTTAAAATTGCAGAACTGCGTATAGTTTAAAGCAAAAATGGCATCCATAGGGTTTTACGGCACCACTTCCGGCCGAATGCAGATTTAACATGGTTCTAGATTTACTATCGAAAAACTGACTGTACCAGTCGATTTAGCGACTAAAAAAACCCTATTTTACATATTTTCAAGCATTTCAAAGAAAAATAAAATTTCACTTAGGAAAATGGCAAGGCTAATACCTTTGAATTTTCAAAATTTGGTTAAAACCTAGATTATGTTATTTTTTGTTAAAAATGGTCTAGAACGACTAATTTGACCACATAGAATACGAAAATGGTGTTAAAATTGCAGAACTGCGTATAGTTTAAAGCAAAAATGGCATCCATAGGGTTTTACGGCACCACTTCCTACCGAATGCAGATTTAACATGGTTCTAGACTTGCTTTCGAAAAACTGACTGTACCAGTCGATTTAGCGACTAAAAAACCCTATTTTACATATTTTCAAGCATTTCAAAGAAATATCAAATTTCACTTAGTAAAATGGCAAGGCTAATACCTTTGAATTTTCAAAATTTGGTCAAAACATAAATTTTATTATTTTTGGTTATAAATGGTCTATGGTCTATAACAACTAATTTGACCACATAGAATACGAAAATGGTGTTAAAATTGCAGAACTGCGTATAGTTTAAAGCAAAAATGGCATCCATAGGGTTTTACGGCACCACTTCCTACCGAATGCAGATTTAACATGGTTCTAGACTTGCTTTCGAAAAACTGACTGTACCAGTCGATTTAGCGACTAAAAAAACCCTATTTTACATATTTTCAAGCACTTCAAAGAAAAATAAAATTTCACTTAGGAAAATGGCAAGGCTAATACCTTTGAATTTTCAAAATTTGGTTAAAACCTAGATTATGTTATTTTTTGTTAAAAA